>CM054383.1:7510000-10010000 GCA_028858755.1 Ara ararauna | reverse complement strand
CATTCTCTTTAATAAGGTGAACAGATTGAGCTACTTGAATTTCTGATTGTGTATTTTCATGATCGATTTTAGGCCACATCCACTGTATGCATGCACATAGTGAGATTATGTAAACCTTGTTTTTCCTGGGGAAAAAAAAAAATAGTGTTTTTTCTAGTAGATCTATATATTTAGAATACTCAGTACTAAGCATTATTTTTATATCCCATTTCCTTTTATGAAATTATTTTGGTATTCCTTCAGGGAAAACAGAATGGACTCAGACACCCTTCCAATGTGTGAAGAATACAGATTTTCAGTGTTACTTCACATAAATGTTTATGTTTGCTGTCAACATATGGACATGTGTAAAATTCATAGTTTGCTAAATATCAAATATTTCACCCATGAAAGTGGTAAAAAGCTAAATTTCTAGACCACGGCTTTGAATAGGGACTTGACTCATTTAAGAATAAATTGATTTTCAGGCCCTGGTTGGTCCACAGACGCTGTGAACTGGCTCCTTTGAATCGGTCAATGCTTAACACCCACAAAACAAAGTATCTCCCCTCAAAATCAGTAACACCGTTCCCAGGACTACAAACTGGCCTGAGATTAAATGTCAATTTGATACTAATATTTGCATTATTTTACATTGTCTGAGACTGCGAAAAAACTGCTGGCTCAAAGTATCCCCCAGTCTCTGCATGGCAGATTACAACATCCCCACATATAACCAAGGAAGATATGATGAGGTTTGCTGAGTTTCACAACATCGATAATCTCTTTTCACAATGTAGACTTCACATTACAATGTCACTGAAAAACTCCCTAGCCAGGAGCTGCTCAAACTTTCAGACGGCATTTAAACCCCCAGTTCCCTTCCTGAAAACCTCTGCATACCAACAGCGTACTGCTCACAGAGATGCTCCTTCCTTTTTGTCAGCAGCTTAAGCAAACAAAGCCATGCACGAAGCATGGCCTGCTTTTCAGACTGGCCTCAGATTTTAACAGCCCTGTTTGAAATCACTTCATTTTTGGAAGCGCTGCACACACTTTCAACCTAGTAAAGTCAAAAGGAGCTTTCAAAGTCAGAATGAGAACATTGCTCTGAGCTGCTCTTCCCCTTCCTCTCCCCTACACTTTGTAATGGGACTTTGCTTTTCTTTGAGGGCATGTGGAAGTCTTTGCAAAGTCTCCAGCAAAATCACCTTTACCCATGCAAAGCCTATTTTGTGCAACTCGCTGCGTGTATCTTTTTCCTCCTCTTTCTCTCACTGCTTTTCTTGATAAAGAGTCAAATTAAAGTTCACTCGAGCAAAGATGTGGCAGAGACGGCTGCTAGCCTGAGGCCAGTTTCCACTCCTGAGATTTACAAGGCAGCCACTTGGAGCTGATTATACACTTTCAACAACACATTTCTGATTTGACATTGGGTCACATAAGAGTTCTAAATTTAAACCCCGCTGTGTTACAGCGCAAGCGACGTCTGCTTTGCATGGACCCACCGCCCCTTCGCTGCCTACAGCCACCTCTGGCCCCCCTGCACCTTCCCAGGCATCTCCAAAGCTGCAGCACTCTGTCCCTTCATCCCCAGAGCCATCCATCTCTGAGATCTATGTCGTGTGTGAAATGTACAATAATTAGAAGTCACCTCCCTAAAAACAAAAGGCCTGCTGTGGGTATAAATACAATGTATTAATTCATACTATTACCTTGGGTTTCCTCCCAGCAGGCCATATTATTTTTAAATTTTCCATAGCTCTGATTATAGCTCTGCTAACAATAGTGCATAAATACTCCATGCTCAGCATTCCATAGCAGATGCATACAGGTTTCTCTCTACTAATGCCCAAGTCCACTAGAAAGCCAACCTCTGTTAGGATGCCAGTCACCAACCTATAAGCACTCCAGTCTTTCCATAAGGTCTTTCCGTATCCAAAGACATGTAAGTCTTTCTATTTCTTGCAATTGATACAGACAGCTCAAAAATTAACCCATCCATTTGTCCCACTCAGAGTAGAACACAGCCTTTAACACCAACCCTCCTCCTTGCTCATGCACGACAGCCGTGCCCAGGCAGCCAGCCTGAAGCGAGGGAGCCCCAGGACAGAGCAGCCCCATGAGTCACCCCAAGTTCTGCTTTCCTGGTTTGAACCCTGGGGCTGAGCAGCAACACAAGCCGCTGCAATCCTTGACCCATACAGGAGGAAGGCAGGACCACTTGGTACATACCCTGCTGTCTCCCTGGCTCCTCTGGCCACTGCTTCAGGCTGCAGCAACACCTGCGACAATATTAATCAATACTCATCATCTCCTATTAAAATGGAGTGAAATTGTCCGGCCAAGTTCATTCCTGGCATGAACAGACAGAATTCAAGACTGGTTTCATCTGTTGATTGAAACTGGCATAGCATGTCTGATCCTGCTTCACCTCAGATCAGACTTCTCTTTCTTTTGAAAGAGATCTGCCAAAGTAAGTGTTGCACGCTTGCTTTTATTCTCTGGGGTTTGTGGGGTTTGGGTGTTGGGGTTTTTTAAACCATGGATATAGATGGGAAAGGCCTGAAGAAATTTTGGGCTCTAAACCCAAACCAACTACGCAGGATTGGTCACGATTTTGTTTCCACCACGGCAGCTGACTAATTCATTTGGTAAGGTCGCTTCTGTTTTAGAAACAAGATGGCGCTTAACAGAAGTGAAGGATCAAATCCAAACAGGAGCACGGCCATGATCACCCAGAGGATCTGGGTTTGTTCTTAGCTTAAATTTCTGGCTGCTAATCTTGTAAGTATTAACTATATATAATCTCCAGTTCTCTTGCATATTGAGCTCTACAAAATATAACTCATTTTAAATTACCTAGGTTACCCAAGCCAATTGAGATTTACCGTCTTCTTTATTTAATAGAAATTTTGTCTCATCAGAAGCAATTACATTTTTATCATTACTTTGGGTGACTCCATTAAATATGGTGGCATTTTAATTTTTCAGTCTTCGGTATTGCAGGCTGCCAGCCCATTTTCACATTAAATATTTAAACATCCTAGCCTACAGCTTTACTGCTTTGCTTTACCGCAGCCTAAACGTTTAGCAATTTAAGCCCATAGCATCCAATTCTACCTTCCTCCCCACTGCTGCAAACCCGCTACCTTGAAATTCCTATTTAGCAGCATGTGTTGAACAACAGGCACCACCTACAAGCAGGGTCTCCAGCTGGCGCTGCTTTGGTGGGTTCCTGCAGAACAGTGTAAGACTGCAGCAAATTACAGAGCAACACATTTTCAGATCATTGGGGGAGGTTTCCTTGGCTGTTTCACTGCCAACAGTCCTCGGGTTGAGGAGGGGACGTGGCACACGGTTGCAGTCTCTCCCTCGCTAGTCCAGGGCAGGCATTGAGCCTCACTGCACACAATGGCAGAGGCAGGCAGCACAAGCCTGCACCAACAACATGTGCCCACAGTGCTGGATGGCATGTCTGGGGCTTGCAGGTGTGGGGTTTGAGTTAAGGCTCCAGACCCCACTCTCAACACAGATCCCACACCTGGTCTGGGTATAACCTGCCTGTGAACCCTGCCCTCCCACAGGCACGATCCTATCTGAAGGGGGCTTATAGGGATGCTGGGGAGAGACTCTTTGTTAGGGACCATAGTGTAGGACAAGGGGTAAAGAGTTCAAACTTAAACAGGGGAAGTTTAGATCAGATATGAGGAAGAAATTCTTTACTGTAAGGGTGGTGAGGCACTGGAATGGGTTGCCCAGGGAAGTTGTGAATGCTCCATCGCTGGCTGTGTTCAAGGCCGGGTTGGACAGAGTCTTGGGTGACATGGTTCAGTGGAGGTATCCCTGCCCATGGCAGGGGGGTTGGAACTTGATAATCTTAAGGTACTTTCCAACCCTAACTATTCTATGATTCAGACAGAAGGAGACAGGGCTCAGGAGCCCTGACCATTTCCATATGAAGCTTCCAGCTGAAGCACAGAGAGGTGCTCCAGCAGCCAAAGACTATCCTATGCTGTGATTGACTCCTATGCTGTGAGAGCTGACCACTGCAGTTTCAAATCCAAAGACAAAAAAAGAGCAGGTCTTGCTTGACGGCACACAAAGGTTACTTGTGGCAACATGGAGACACAAAATCTGAATCCTGCTCCAGCCTCCTCAGGATTTCTGATCTCATCACAGCCTGATGAGCAGGACAGTTCATCCCCACCAGGAACGGCTTTTCCTTTCCAAGCCCTCATGCCTGAGGCCAGGGTTGCACATTAAGTCAAAGCTGAGGTTCAGCTTGCTGATGATAATGACGAGTTCGCCACATGGGTCTGAGAGCACCAGGGATTGAGCAGGGCTCACATCAGAAAGGCAGATCCTGGTGGAAGAAGGGGCCTGGGGAAGCTGGGTAAGAGCAAGCAGCACAGATGATGAAACTGGGCACACTGCTCCTGCCCACAGAACTCCCAATCTAGACAACCATCCAACCCCTTCCAGAGGAGAGAAATAACAATTTTACATCTCTTTGTTACTCAGCCCTACACTGATGCTGTGGGAACACCTGCATTTTCATAACCATAAGTAACACTGAACATACCCAGTGCTATAGGCTCACTGTGATAAACCGCACTGCCTTCATCAAACTACAGCAGACAAAAAATGGGAACCCCAAATTTCCTGAGAGTCATGCCTTACACAACCTGAGCCAGCACACACTTGACATTCTAATGACTGCCAAGCCAGACCAGGTTTAATCAGCCCATAAGCCCGGCACTGTTCCTTTGCAGTGGAAGGTAGCATATTCTAACAAGTGAACTACTAGGGGTTAACTCTGCCAAAGCCCTGACACACACACGACACGTGTCACACAGGTCACTGCGCATTTTTTCAGCGCTATCACCACTCCCCAAAGCAATAGGAATCTCACCATAAAACCACTTGGTTTTTTTTTCACTAGGCACAAGAAGGCAGTTCTTCACTGCAATACTCTGTGCTCTGTACTTAAATAGAGAAGTGGATGATTAATGCCTGTACAAGAAATAGCAGGGTGAAAATTGAAGAACATTTTGGAAATGCATGTTTGTTTTTAAGCTGTGATTACAGGAAATATATTAAAGATGAGTTTTCTGAAGGGATTGCATCCCACTCCTGAACTAGGCAACTTCCATTTTGGTAAACACAAAAATCTCCTCTGGAGTTAATACCCCAGAGGTCAACCCTGCAAACACTGAAACAAATAGATGGCACGGCTGAACAGGCTGAATCCAGACACACTGTGATGAACATACTTCCAGTCAAACCAGAGTTAAGCGCTTCACACCAGCTCTCAGTTGGGCACTCCAACCTCCGAATCCTTCTGTATAAGCTGAGGCATGAGTTCTGTCCCACTGCTCTGCAGCAGCAGAGATCTCCCATGCTAATGAAAGTAAGAATGTACCCTAAAGCCATAAAGAAACTAACTCTTGTGAGCCTAGACCAGCAAACATAGTCAAGCATAAAGTAACCTTGACCACAAGTTACAGCAAAGTGAGAGGTGTAACTTTACATGTATCACGGCCTGAAGCAGGGATGTGCTGGGTAGGTGCAAGGTACCGATAGCCCCAAGCCAAGAGCAGGCTAATCCAAGTTGCCTGCACTGCTGGGATGGGAAACGGGACAGTCCAGGCCTGTAGAGGCAACTCAAGGACCAGCTCCCACTCTCAAGCCTCCAAAGTCAAGAACCACGGGTCTGTTGCAATTAGCAGGTTGAATCTGGGGTGGCCCCAAAGGGCCTGGTTCAAGGGCTGAAGGAATCGAGACCAGTGTGTATTTTGGGCCCCAGACTTGTTGATTGCCCTGGCATGTCAAGGGGGAGCTGAAGGGGCCACTCCAGCAATAACAACTTACATTTTCTCCACATAAGTGCCTGGTTGCCCCATGTGTGAGTCAGGCTCATGTAGAATGCTTCAGAACTAGTCTAACAAATAATTGCTGTGCTGGGGATAACAAAATCGAGAGCAGCCTTCTGAATATGCAGCCTATTTGGAGAGCCGTAAGAAAAATATTCAGTAGTAATAAACTGCACGCTAAATAAATACCAGTAATGCTTATAAGAGAATTACAGACAAGCAATTCAACTTCTCTCAAGAGCCTTGCATACTTCAAGGAAAATATCTCTCAATTATCATAAAAAGCTATCTCCAATTTTTACAGTTCATCTATAATATGCTGATTGAGAATGCAGAAGGTATGGCTCAGGTATTTTTGTATAATCAGCTGTAACCATATTCTCAAGTGCAACAACAAGCAACTGGAATAGCAAGACTAATACTTTAGCTATTTAAATTCAGACTGCCTGTTGTTTATACTAGTATTCCCAACAGAGAAAGGAAACAAAATGTTTGAAACAAACAAGTATCTTCTCTGTAATATTAATCTTCTCTCATAACAGAGCCCTAGTGGAAAAACAGATAAATCAACAACCAAACAGAAACAGACAGTGATGTAATTCTCTACATCGCATTTTCAAGAATAAGCAAAAGGCCAGGGTGTGCAGGGAAGAAATATTCCACAGCTCTGGAAAACAAGCAGCCCTAACCTCATTAAAGGGTGACTACAGACACAAGGAAATAAGGGCTTGGCCAACAAGTGAACTCCATGGTGCGTGAGGAAGATGTGGGCAAAAGAGAAGTGCCCATTGGAAGGGTCCAAAGCAGTGCCCTTACGTAGCCAGTTGTGCTGCAGGTGACCAGTCATGTTTCAGGGGCCACCTCCTTGCTTGCCCAAATCTGACAGGCCCAGGGAAGGCTATGGGTGCATGTTGCCTTACATGTGTTGCGTTTATATAACAGAGGTGCTCCAGGAGCAAAGAAGCAACGAGACTTTCCAGAGGTGGTACTTTCAGGTCTGCACAAAAAACTCCCTAGGGATAGCCAGAGAACCAGCACATGCAGGATCAGCTGCGTTTCAACCCATGGTTGTAAAAACCCAAATGGCCTCAACATGCCAAAGCCAACTCCTATATAAACAGGCACTTTTATTCATGGAGATGATATGGTTGTTTAATAGAGTAGAAAATCTGGCAGAATATTGCTGGACTCCCTAACAACCACATCTGTGAAAAGACCAGGCCAAAATCAGCCCCTCAGCAAACTATCAACCAGTCTCCTGACAAGGAGGTTCTACAAGTTCAAATGACCACTACAAAACACTAACATTCAGAGAGAGTTATCAGCGAACAACACATGACTGACTAAACACGAAGACTCCTCAGCAGCCATAGGAATAGTCTGGGGAGCAACCGTGTATTCACACACCGCAGCTCTACAGAAAATCAAATGTATTCCCCGGTTTCAGAATAGTGCTACTTGTCATCTGTCGAACAGTAGGGCCAAAAGACACAAGATTGTGAACAGGTAGCATGTAGAAGTGAAAATAAGGCAGTGTAAATAAAACATGGACGTCAGGTTTTACAGACCAGCAGGTCCCCAGATGTTCTGTGTGCACACTGCTGCCTTCAAAAATGTCAAAAAGCAAATAATGTTGAAAAAGCACAGGAACAGAGACATTAAGGAGACCTATTCCCAAAACCAGTGATATTCCATGGCAGAATAAACCCAGTAATAGCAAAACGAATGAGAAAGGGTAAAGAAAAGAAAAAACAGATGTGGTGAAGAGTGTACTTCTGTACTGATGCAGCCACCAGGCTGTGGATCTGGTCCCCCAGTTTCAATGGATCAGAGGGGCTGAGACACTCGAGAGCAGAGCTGGGCAGTTCACAGGATCAAGACTAAAATTCTCCTCTAAAAATTCAACAGCTTCAGAAGAAAAACCTGGTTTAAGGGGAGAGGATACCATATGGTCTGTTTGATTATTCATTTTATTGCTTGGATGCTTTAATTTCTTGCAAGGAAGTAATTTCTTGTTTGATATTCTACATGTTTCCAGGTGATTGTATACAGAGTAAAATACCTTTCTGGTTTTCCATCCATGTTTGTGTCTCTTTGGGTTGCACTACCAATCCTTCAGACTCACACAGCACCGGCCTACACACAAACTCCGGAAAAGGCAACAATTCTGTTCTGGAGTAATCACAAACGATTTCCCTAAGAAGTAACCACATTTTATCCTGTTCAAAAGTTCAGCATCTCAGCAGTGTAATCCTGTTTTTAAATGGCAAACAAGCAGCATTCAAACACCGCCAAAAAAAAAAAGGTATTTCATACCAACCCATTCAGAAATAAACACCATTTTTCAAAGAGGAATTTTAGAGAAAATAAAGCTGGAGATTATTTGCACTTGTGCAAAGACTTTGTTCCATCTTGTGCCTCTCTAAATATGCAAGTCAAGGAAAAGAAAAACATCATTTTCTCAAGGAAAGTTCTCCCCTAGAGCTGACGCTTCTTCCTACTTCTTTGTGTTTTTTCAGCTGGCGTGGGAGGCATATTATCTAGGAGCTAGGCACACATTTCCAAAAAGGAGAGAAAGACAGGGAGACAGTCCAGTGAGAAAGGAGATAGTTAAAGTTTTGAATGCATGAGACGAACCAGATAGAAGAGACACTTTCCTTTAGTCCTGATGAGTGTTTCACTCCCTGCTCCTCGTCATCAGCCCCATTTCATACTCGTTTATTTGTGAGATTGCCTCAGAAATCAGTTGGAGTAATTCTAATACTGAAGTTAAACCCGTGCTTAACTACTTCCCTGGAGTCAGCTCTTTGCTGATGAGAAGGGTGGGAGGGCCCCTTACACTGCACATGCAAGGATGGCTGGGGCACACAGAGAAAGAGAGGAGGAACCAAGGTGTTTTGCCACTGGATTTCTGTCACAGTGTCCTTCACGTTCACATCACCCTCCACAGCCAACCACAGAGCCGCCAGCCCCTTCTGCGCCCAACACAGATACTCCCATCGCAGACTTGCGCGATACGGGGACGTGCACACAGCAGAACCACCTAAACACTGACACCCACCTCCCCCCCCATTTTTAAACCTCCTCTGGATATGCAGCTTCTGTGCAACCCGACATCTAACAATACTAAATACCTGTAATAAATTGTCAATCTGATTCTTACATACCACTATATTAATGAACAAAACATGCAGCTCCATGAAACTGCAGAAAGACAAAGTAAGAACTATGGAAAATATTTATCTTTGTTCCCTACACAAGAGCATTAATGCAATAATTCCTTAAAAATGGAACATAGCTGGCATAATCAAATAGATTATTAGAAGGCATATAAATCATTACCACCTAATATGACTACAACAAGATTCAATGCAATTTGCAGATAAGTATGAGGAACGACTACTGCGTTTTACTGAATTAAAACTGGCAAAAGTCCTACAAAGACAAATGGTGGAAGATGACCCCACATTCATTTGCAAACTAAAAAGGCAGAAGGAAAGCAGCAGACAGATAAGCCTTACTTTTTCAACTATTTTCCAGCTTGCCCTGAAAACAGGAATTAATCATAAAGTGGAAATTCTTTCATTTAATTAGAAATCGAGGGGGTGGGAATCTGCAGACAGACTAAAGTTGTATGGAAATTCTTAATGCTTTTGGAAATGAGGTGTCCTGAACTGAGACAAGAAAGTCCAAAACAGACTGCTGTCTGGATGGCTTGTGGTGGCGCTCAGAGCATACTGTTTACTCCCAAAAGGATATTTCCTTACAGAACACACCTTCAGGAAAACGACACTCTTGGTTCTTAAATGCAAAAAAAGATGCATTAACCCATCAGCATGGCTAGCTGCTTACACAGTGTGTAGCAAGCTGTCATGATACACCTCTCTTACAGAGCCCCGCTATTCCCTTCTCAGAGTCCTCAAGCCCTGTTCGTATTCAATGGCCTTAGAAGTTTTATACAATTTTACATGATCTAATCGTGAGTTTGCAACCATTCCCAAACCTTGGCAGTTACCATCACCACCTCTAACTGAAGGGCTGTCTTTCTGGCTCCATTGTTTTACAGGTTATTTCCAGTTCTTTGACTTTATGCCTCACCTGCCATCCCCAATTAAAATATGGGGGGGGAAACTACCAAGAGACAAGCATGTAATTTCAAACAAAGCTTAAAGCCAAGAGCTGACAGAGGCTGGAGGAAGAGGGCTGGAAGAGATGAAGACAGGAGATAATTGTTTCTTTTCCCCTGATTGTAACCCCTCCATTTCAAAAATCCCTCAGTTTCAAAGCAGTGTTGCAATCTTTTAAGTGCCTGTGCTGCTGTGCTGCCTTCCTCTGTTTGCGACAAGTCAGCGACAGTATTTTAATGGAGGCCAAAGCCCAGTTGTTAATGCAGACACTTGTGCTGGGGTCTGCATTTCGGCAGCTGACATGACTCTAGGGAACAGCTTTCATTTCAAATAAAAGCCAGAACAATGTTTCTTCCCTGCAAAGGGTTTTAAGCAAGTCAGATCCATTGCAGCACAGCACATGCCAATAACTAAGACATAGCTATGAACTAGAAATCGTAACAGGTTGATTACAGATTAAAGTAATGCACAGACACCTGCTGGAGGCTCGCTCTCCTGCTATTGCTTCACAGATTACAACAAACATTTCTTGGCATTGGATTTAACTTCACCTTGACAGCTCTTTGGGGAGGAAGGGGTTTACATATAACTGTAACCTGAGCACCTAAATAACCAAGCTCCAGAGCATGCCGCTTACTGCTACTCCACATCACTGAAGCCCTGGACTAAGCATTTCAGAAAGCAGAATCCAAATCACTGTCAATCCTCTGCCATCCCACAAGAACAAAACTGACAGAGAGGACAGAAGCAATTTGAGATGCCTTTCATGAAGACTTAAAGCACTGGTACAAACATGTGGGGCACAGCACATCCCAGGTGCTGGGAGAAGGATGGTGTCTGAGGAGCAAAACCCTTCCCAGACCATGATCATCATGTGCAGGCAGAGTTTGTATTCACATTCACTGAGAACAAACACAAAATCAGCAGGTAAGATGGACCCATTTCTATCTGCCTTTGTTGAGGCCAGGTGAGGATCAACCAGCTACATATTATTCATCTATATTTTTATAGTGCTTTCTATGCTAGCAAAACTGAAAAGTCTTGCAATTTATATCCACCTGCCTCCTTACCATTTGCTCACTCAATCTCTGATTTTGCTCAGTCTCCATCTGCATGGAGCCAACATACCCAACCATGCTTTATACCCACCTTGCTGCTCACTTGCATTCTCCAGTGGGAAATTCCACAGGTAAGCTAGTGCAGCAGCACTGGTGCATCAGACAAGCAGCAGCAGAAAGATGGACTTCCACCTTAATGGATAAAAAGGACTAAAAAAAGTCTAGCCAACTCATGGAGTCATGGAATCAACCAGGTTGGAAAAGACCTTCAAGATCATCAGGTCCAACCATTCCCCAGCCCACTGCCAAGCCCACCAATAAACCACATCAAGGGCCTCGCCTTACAGGGTCTGGGAACACTTCCAGGGACAGTGACCCCACCACCACTGCCTTGGGCAGCCTGTTTCAATGCCTGAGCACCCTTCGGGGCAAGGAACTGTTCATGCTAGTTAGCCATGGAGAACTTTCAGATAAACACAATTTTGACAGCAGCATGGCAAACCAATGGTATCGCAAAGGCAGCAACTTCTTGCAAACTCTGTGCTTTACTAACTTATGGTTCCATTTGAACACCCTACGTTCTTCAAGTCCCACCTAAACAGCAGCCAGAAGGCTGTCTTACAGCAAAACAACACTTTTGAGCAGCAAGAGTCCTGAAGGACTGAGAAACCAGGTGCTCAGTGACATTGCGCCTCATCCTCCCCTTTCATACTGCCAACGGAGATAGAGGCTCCTGACTAGGTGAGGGGCAGCAAATGACAAGAGCCATGAGCTAGAATCTGCTCAGATCCACTAAGTTAACAGTCCCAGAAAAAGTTATCTGGACAGACAGCTTGGAAACATTCAGCCCAAATGCAGCCTTCCCAAAGCCTGTGGTGCTCCATTGGGGACCAAAAAGTAATTCAGATATGACTCCGTGCTACCATTCCAGCACAGTTCACTTTGTTTCACTTTGGGAAATTGAACATGAATCTCAACGACTAATTCCCAAACAGAATGTTTTTAAAACGTGGGTGATCTCAAGCGTGTGGAATCTTCTGAGAGCTTCACAACATCCATATGTCAGATTTTTATATATAGGTGGTCCATACGGCATATGGATTGCATCACTCTTCACAGCTGCTGATAATAGTATAGGAGAAAAAGAACAAAAAAGGTAAAGAAAGACTGTCTTTCCTACAGCTGAAGCACCAGGGCCATTTTAAAGATGCTCCTCAAGAGCCTATGGAGCAGTATCACCAACAAACTCCCCTCGAAGAAGCCCAACTCACACCATGACTGTGGCACTTCAGCTGCTTGGGAGCATTTTTTAATATTCTCCAAGGTCCCTAAGACAAAACCCCGGACTACAGCAAGGGGCAGCGACTCTTGTCACCTCACCAAGCAATCCAGACGTGACCACCAGTCACTGTCTCTCATCTTCATCCTCTTCCACCCCAGCTGCACTTCCGTGGGCTGAAGTCTGGCATACTGCTGCACTCTAACTCTGCCTTCCCGAACAGCCTTGACAAAAGAGCGAGTAAGTCCTTACTCCTCCTTGCACTTTCTTGCCCTGGCAAACAGGGTCTTCTCTCAGAACTACAACAAAGGCCTTTCCCACGTGGCCAGGCACACTTTTCCAGCACTGTCTTCCTCCGCACTTCTCCTGACAGAAAACTAACCTGGCACCAGCACCCCTGACTCACTGCCTTGCTGTTTTGAGCTCAGAACTATTTAATCAACAGGAATTGAACATACGTAAGGTTCTATGCCTGGAGAGAATTTTATTTTTATTATACACCAAAAAGGCATGTTTCTGGTTTGTCAGGCAGGTTTCATTTACACAGGCTTGCAGCACTTGCACACAGCTCATTTTATTCTCAGCTTGCCTCCAGAGCGGCTGTAGGAGTACATCCATATGGTCAGGGCTTTACAGCTAAACTGGAAGTACCAAAACAGAGATACAACTTTCGTGCAATTATATGCACTGCTTCACTTTCTACATTCGGAAGCACACACCATCTCACTCCCACCACATCCGCAGAGAAACATGTGGCAGCAGAGAGGTCCATGGCAAAACAGCTTCCTAACCTGCGAGTGCCAGGAGCTTGCACTGTGTCAGCCTCACAGGGCTCCTCAGGTGACATAGTCTGATCAGAGCTCCATCAGCCACCACACCCAGAACTGCCAGAGAAATACTATCACCTTCTTTCAGCACCCTAAGGTACACAGGGCAAAATTAAAGATATGAAGCTCCTATGACTTTCCATCTCTTGAAACTCAGTTGAGTGGGCATTGCAGCTCTGCTGACTGTCCCTCTCCAATGGTGGGTACTGTGCAGGAGGAAAGAAGAGACCCTGGTTCAGTCATCAGGGTCACCTGTGCAGATGCCCACAGCATCCAGCTGTGAGACCCTCCCAGAACAGGATTAACATGTCTCTCCTGCGTGCACGTAATGGGACCAGGCATAAACAACACTAGAAGTTTCCTGAGCTGACATGGCAGGAATACATTGGTCTAGCTCCAATCTCTGCGCTGGATCCCACCTGCAGAGCTCAATTTCTCCAAGTGCTCTGAAAGCAATAAAAGCTTTCCTATTTTTTTAATGTTTGCATTTTAAATCACAGCATACATATATATGTGTGCGTGCGTGCATATACATCTCAAAACATAAAACCAATTCAATTTCTCAGTGAAGATTAAAAAATGGAAATTCTTAAGACTATATACCCACATCACAAACCAGTTCACCTCCTCAGAACTTGAAGTTCAAAAATTCACAGCAAGGAGTTCGATAAGCAAATTTAATGACTTTGCACAGATGTATGCGCCTCCTTTTATACCGCTTGTGATCAGACGACAGGCCCTCACTCCTTGCTAGACGTTTTATGTACTTGCTCATTTGCATGCACTCCAGAATTACCCATTAAATGCTGCCTTTTCTTGACAATTTTTTGCCTGTGATAAATGGCCAACTCCGCTGGTCTGACTTCACAACAGTCTTTGGTCCTGCCAGCTCCACTTAATTAATCTACTTAATTTATTGATCAAGCCCATGGTAAAGGAGTATTCCCCATTAAATAGCATTTTTATCATCCTGAGTTATATGACAAAAGGCCTTCCTAAAATCTGAAACTTAGGCAGCTGCTGACATGCTGCCCATCCAAAAAGCCACTCATGAAAAGCTGAAGATTAAAAATGACGTGGTTTTAAATAATGACCAGGAAGCTAAGCTATAAGTTGAACTATAGTTCACCTATAGTCCAGTTGCCTATTTCACAAACAAACCACATTGCAAACCAATAACAAATCCTTGAAAACCCATTCAGAAGACTGCCTCTACGATTGGACTATGCTCTATGACATTTGTGTCACTTGCAGCAAACCGGACGGTTCTTCCTTGTGCAAACTGTGACAATTATTTCAGTGGCCAAGTGCAGGGTATTTAGCACTACAACACTTCTTGGATGACTTATTAATATGGATGTAAAACCTTGCAGTTAAAAATAAAACATACAAGGAAGCTTAAGCAGAAAAATAAAAGACCAGTGTAGTCTTTAAATCTAAAATGAATAAATCACATCCAGATGAAGAACACTCAGGCATGTCAATTCCCCCGCTGCCTAAGCCCCAAAGCACTTGCCTTGCCCTTTACAATCAAATAACCAGAAGCTGTTATAAACTGACAGGAAATTATAAGCCTAACCAGCCAGATCAGAAAGCTGACACATCACACACCCGACACGATACCCTTACTGTCTGGGATACCACAGCTCTCTGTACATCCACAGCTGTTGGCAGAAGGATGCAAATGAGATTTAACTCTTGCAGTAGTCTAGCCACTGGAGGAAAATTAGAATAAATACTGCTTCTATGCTAATTACTATTTGTGGTTTTGCTACAAAACAGATTTGTTCGGGGAAGCTTTACTGAACAGGTAGGGACAGCCAGACTGGACAAAGGATAAATGGTCTCATCATAATTACATACAGTTTAATTTCTAGATATGAAATAGAAATTCTCTTTTTACAGGATGCTAGTCATATCATTTTAGCATTAGTATGCTGGATCCTGGTGCTTCATTTGTTTGCTAATATAATTAGTTCTTTGCTAATATGTTTTTAAACTGGTGACAAGCAGGATGAAAACATTTTATATAAACTTGTCCAGAATCTGAAATCACGTCAGTTCTGTGAGCAGCAAGCTGGGGAATGACAGAGGGACACCTGTATTCCTGCAGGGCCCTGGCTGGTGGTCACACCTCTCCCTGCGAGGCAGGGAGTGCGGCAGCAGTTGCTTCTCTTCCATCCCCAGAGACAGAGCCTGCAGGCGAACTGAGCAGTCTCATCCAGATGGGAAATCAGATGACAATCTTTTTTTATCCCAGTCTTGAGTCTGTCTAACTCTGGCAGGTAGCAGTCTAGGCTAACAGATTATTATGCTTAATTCCTCTCGCAGAGAAGAAACCAACTGTTACTATTTACCCTCAACGTGCAAGTGTTCTGAGGGACCGGTCCAGAGCCACATCGCATTTCCTTTCACCTCCCACTGCTCAGACACCCTCCAATCCTTTGGCTGCCACAGTGCTGAGGGCACAGTGTTTCCCCAGTGGGAGGGCTCACTGGTGCCATGGCCCTTGGCACAGGATTTTCATTACAGACTGCAGTGTTACACTTGCCTTCCCCAGCTACCTCTCTGCCAACAAAAGACAGACAGTCCTGGACTCCAGCACTAGCAGAGATGCAGGGGGATCCTTCAGTGGAAAGGTCCTGCACCTTCAGCCATCCCTAACCCAAACCCCTCATTGCTGAGTCTCCAACAGCTCCACCAAGCTCGGGCTCCACAGACAGAGCTGAAGCTGGAACTCCTGCTCTCAAGCACATTTAAGAAAGAGGAACTGCACGTGCGTATTACAAGCAATTCTCTTTGCAATTTTTTTTGTCTCCGAACAGCTTTATCTCCTAATTAAAACCCACACTGTTTTTAGTCTACAGATTCAGATAGAGCAAGAGAGCGGTCTGGAAGCTGTCTGTTGCTTTGCAAGGAGGTTTCAACACACTACAAAAATCCCATCACAAACATCTAAAAGTGTATGTGATTCAGCCCTTCGAGGCCACCAAATTACTTCTGACAACAAAGCGGAAATTAACTTTGAAAAGTGTCTCTGTTTTATTATGATGAAGCAAAAGGGACAGGTCAGGCTTCTTTGCAGCATTTCCATATCTGAGTAACAGAGGACAGATTCCTGCAACGCATTTGCGTAGCACCAGCACAGTGCAGGAGCCTGGGATGGGAGAGTGCCCCTTTAAAGGTAGGGGTAGCAGAGCTTGAACTGTGATAAATGCACGAGCAGAAAAACTGGATGTGATCATACCAGAGTCCACGGGAAACTGCTTTCCTGAAGAGACAAAATGAATTGCTCCTCTCTAGCCCTCGCATCTCCCCCAGCCCTTGCTGAATTAGCTCTGTGTGGACACAAATTACAGGGCAGTAAGTGCATCTGGATTAGCACACAGCTGACAACAGCCATCAAAATGCTGCACCGCACTCTTATTTCAGTGGAACCACAATACATATGCAGGGACAGACCCCAGCCCACATCTATACTGCAAAAACCTGCCCTGCTCCTCCTCTCAGCACCCACTTGGACCTTCCCATGCCTGCTTTCTTTATATACTCCTGCCAAGCAGCAAGAGGTTGGTATTAAATGCAGGGAAGACTTTGTCTTTCACTACAGGCTCCCTTCCCCAGAGCCAGGAGGGAGTTTGCTCCTTGTAGCAATTTAGCGAAGTGAGAAAATACCATCTCTGTTGTTACAGCACATAGGAAGCACAAGTCACCCATTGGCTCTACTCACAGCGCTGTAAACATTGACACCAACCCAGAACTCAAAGGCCACGCTGTTAGGTGGAGCTCAAAGTGATTTGCAAGACCTGAAGCTGTGCCATGGCCAAGGATTCAGCTTTGACCACAATCTGTAAGTGCTCCTGCAGCAGAGCCGATTTCTGGTACCAGCTGAAACGGGCAAAAGTTTGTGTCTGTGGGGAGGAAGGGTCGGATGAATTTTCCATTGCCAGTTTCTCCTGCAGTACATGAAGCTCACTTATGCACAAGAGAACATAAGATAACACAGGCCTAGGAATCAGGGACGCATGTCACTTCTTCAGCGTCAATAAGTAAGATACAAAAATAATAAGCTGTAAGCAGCTTTAGCCCTGACTCTGCCTCACTGTGTCAAAGCAAGTCAGGGGCAAAGACCGCGTATCATCACTAACTACATCATATAAAAACACAGGAGACTTTCTTGTATGAAAACTTTTAACCCAAGGAAAAGGACAGATGTATTTCACCCTTACATCATTATTTCAAAACCTTCTCATTCATAATCCACCCTGCCCAAATAGAAGTGGTTTTGTTAAGCAGCTCAAAGCGTGGTCCATCTCCAGCGCAGTAGAGTCTGCCTTCTGCTCACTGGCAGTATAAACAATACTCTTATACCCCAGTGGTATTTAAAAGCTACTTAAATCCCCATATAACTTAGGTATATACTAATTAAATCAGGCGCTGTGCAGCTATCAGAAACTCCCCAGAATTCCAGCTACTCAAGATACTTCTGCGAAAGTAATATGAGTTGTTCAAGCTTTTGTTATCCTGAATTCACAGCACTGCAGCCTACATAAAATTATTATTTTAATTAAGATGATAAAACATTCTGAAGCAAGAGAAACTTCTCATTTTTGTAATTAAAGTGATGCAGAAAAAAATGTCTAAATGGTTCCAGAACTAAATTTCACAACGGTTATGCCATTTAAAAGTTACAGAGCTTGGAAACTAGGTTGCACTTTTAAGAGACTCTTCAATAATTCAAGACCTTTCAAGGTCAGAAGCAAGCAATGATACAGTGATTTCTTTTCTTGAAATTGAAGCACTCTGCTCAGTCCTCTCATATACATGCATATATATATTCCAAGGATTACCACGGGATCTGCAACAGTCAGGGTCAACATCTCAAGTCAATGTACCCACAGCTGGACTTCAGAGCATCGCTTTTTTAACACTCAGTTTGGTGCACCCTTGACAACGGGGCCAGGTAAGCTCTTCCCCCTCAATTTCCAGGCAATGAATTATCCTGCACTAGGTGGAATGACCAATAACTCTCCCCTGGCTCTTAAGAAATGGGTATTCAGTACAAGTTTTCTCAACATTTCTTTTTCACTATAAAAGTGTAACTTAGCACTAAAGTCTGTGGAACAGGAACCCTCAATTTCAGCATGTCTAGATGTCACTAAGTGTAGGAAGGACCTGATCTCTAACTGAAGCCTTTGAGTGCCTCTCCAATAAAACAGTAATAGATCCTATCAACTGTAGGAGAGCAGAAATAACTCCCGATTAACTGAAGCACAGCTCCCATATGAGACTTGGTGGACTGAGTACTTGCATAGGAGTGTTCAACTCCCAAGTATTCAATCAGACCACTGCAAAAGTCATTCTAAGAAAACTTGAGAATTACAGAGCAAACAACTGCATTAGTAAGTATAAGCATGAAAAAAGAGCTTCTAATACTTCACAGAGAGATATAGCACAAAGTTTTGCTCCATATAACAGTGTGCAGAAATAAAATGCATAGGTGGGCTACAGAAATTAAAATTAACATTTGGACACTTTCACACAAGCATTGGGCAAAGAAATGGGTGAGTGAAACTCTTCTTTATCATGCCACACACTGCAATGGCTGCTTTGACAACTAGGTCTTGATGAAACCTTTCTCCTCTCTGTGCTAATATACTTTGGCTGATCTGCGTTAGGAAAGGATCACTTTGGAAACAGTTTCTTAGAGTCCAAACTTCAAACCTAACATCTATGCAAGCAAAAACCTTCAACTGTGAGGGGACACAGACCAGAAAAGCCCAAAAGCAAGTTCATATTCAAATTAGATATATATTGATGGGAAATTACTGACCAACACCTTGCTCAATAAGGGAGATTGCTCTCTGCAGCTCCCTGTGTACTTGGATTCTCTGTTCTGCCTCCAAAGAGGTACCCCCCTCTACTTGAGGTTAGGAAAAGCCCATTCCCTTTAACGAAAGCCCAACTAAAAAGCAAAAGCACCAGGTACACAAAATCAGTGCAAATACAAGAGGCACAATTCCAGCAGCTCCATCTCTCGTGTCTTCTATCAGAGAATTAAGAATACTGCCTGCAAGCTCTCAGTTAATTCAGTGCCTTTATACATTTTTAAAATGTAATTTCTGGTAGGTTTGTTTTTGCACTGATCTGTCAGTGTGTTGTGCATAAAATGACAATTCAAGTCTCAAGCTATCAGCCTCTTTCTGCCAAGTAACAAATAGCGGATGCTTAAAAAAGTCTCGTGGCATTCCAGAGAGCTAAAGGATGATGAATCACAATCTCAGAAGAAAATTCTTTCTTCTTTCCCCGCTTCCCTTTTTATCTGTGCCGCCCTCTCCCCGGTCACTGGCAGGAGGAGGTCCGGTCACTGAGCTCAAGAAAAAAGAATTCTCGTTTTTGAATCTTAGCATAGGGTTTTCAAGCACCGACAAAACCCCATTTTCACGTTGCCCATTACATAGGTCTTTGTCTTTAATTTGAGCATGTCAGAAGAGTAAAAAACAACCTGGGACACCCTCCCCCGAACTACTCTCTGCTGTTAGACTGAAAAGGCCGGGTTAACAAAGGTGCTAATAAAATGTTAGTGGTGTTTCCCTTCTCTGTGTAAAGCAAACTCACTAGTGCTTAAGGAAACAAATTAAGTTTTTAGAAGGATTATATCAAACCTATTTGTTAAGGTTTAATCATTGTTTTTAATTACTTCTTTTGCCACATGCTTTTTTAGAAGCTCTTTTCCAATTTAGGAGTCCTCTCCAATGCTTGGACATAGGGAAAAACAATAATAAATCCTACTATAACCACACCTTGAGAAAACGAGTATCATGGTGCATATTCAAGTAGCCTCTAAAAGAGCAGAAAGACAATGAAACATCTGGTAGCTATTCATCACATCTCAAAGGCACTTTAGTCTCAAGTACTGAGACAATGCAGATTAATACTGGAACCAGAACAAAAAGCAAAACAAGAGCAGCCCAACAACTCTCCCCTATGTTAATACAAAAAAAAAAAATCCTCCTTGTCATTCTGTCCTGGCACCTGGTTTTACTGTCACCATGCTCATCACCAACGCACTCAAACTAAACACAAAGTCAGGCAGCCTCCTTTCCTGGGATTTCACCACAGAGCATTTCCAAACCACAGCCTTTTCCATGCCTCACCAAATCTGTCATGCTCCATGACAGCAGCATCTTCAGCAGGGACAAACCCCCTAAGTGCTCCAGCTCTGTCTCTTCTCCAGCACACAGCCAGTCCTGGGGGCTCATCTGCCTCCCCTGGTCAGCCAGTGTTGGGGACAGGCAGGAGGGCCCATCAGGAAGCCTGAAGTCCAGTGTTCACAACAGACTGAGCCCACTGTAGCAATGGATGCCTTCCTGCTTCGGACAGCAAGTTTTAAATCCAGCCCTGTATTTTCATATTGTCAACCTTGCCAGTATAAATAATTCATCTACTTACTGAGAGGGGACATCTTTTGTCTTTAAAGTCTGTGCATGGTTACATCCAGCTCTTAGAGCCCAGGTCAGGGAAAAAAAAAGAAATCCTTAAGCAAGACTGAATATAAACATCAGCTTATCAGGCAAATGTTATCCTAAAAAAGGGTACATGTAATCAGATGCTTAAGTGATTCTTTCATCAGTCTCACAAGACCAAAGAACATGTGATAAAGAATGATGACAGAGAAGCCACAGAAGTGTCCCAAATACCTGAGACATTGCATAAAATGAAGGCAGTCAGTTATCTGGCTTCCTTAACAACTTCTGCTCCTGCTGAAGAAGCGGTCTGGAGAAGAGCAGTTTGCAAGCCTCATCTTGGCAATGAAATTCCTGACAGGCACAAAAAGGTAAATGTCGCACAGCCAGGCAGACTGCTAAAGAACCCTTCCCTCGGTGCTTTGAATAAATACATCCTCACTGCTATTTCTGTTTCATAGGAAGGATATAAAACTCTGAAGCCAGGAAAACCTGCACTGCTAGGACACGTTAGCAGGCTGTGCCCAGGTAGGCAGCTCAGTGCAGACACGGGCAGGAGATAATGCCCCACGGCTGTGGTGGCTGAGAGCATTTCAAAGCAGACATAATCTACTGGGACATGAGGTCACCTGTCCCATCACTTCAGCACAGAGCCAGCTACTGAGCCGGCTCAAGCACTGGTATCCAAAGAATCCATTGACCTGCAAAGGAAACAACAGAAGAAAGGCTGAAACTGCCACGGGAAAGACAGGAACAATTTCTATTTTTGTTTGAATCGCCAGCTTCATCAGTGGCACGTGTGCCCCGGGCTGGATGGAGCATATTTAGGTGCCAGCTCACACAGGTGTCAAGCAGAATGAGAGATGAAGTAACAGAAAAGGGAATGTGCTGGGCAGCCACAGGGAAGCCAATTTCTGGCCCCTCACCCACGTAACACACATCAGCACATAGACATGGAGGTGCATGAGCCAGCAAGGGACATGAAAGCAGCGTCCAACCAGCCAGCACTTCTATAAGGAAACCTGACACACAGAAAGCAAGTTTTATCATACAACTGTCACGTGCAAGCATGCTGGTAAGTAATTGTAATGGCCTAGCCCCAGACTGAGATGGGAAAGCTCATCTTTCCTTCAGCACTGGTGTACCACATCATTGCCCTGCTCCAGTGGGCTTCTCTCACACTGCCTGAGCTTTCCTTGAAGTTGTGCGGTCTCCTGATGTTAATGAAAGAATCTGCATGTTAATTAAAGCTACCTTATGAGAACCATGGTCCTGACGCACATCGTTTGAGTCAGGAGAGTTACAAGCAAGGATAAAATCCACCTGGTATTTTACAGGTAACCAAGCATCTAACAAGCGGTCAGTACAGCACTTCTGTCACTCAGCTAACAGCTTAATATTGACAGCCCTTGCTTTGGAGGCACTTGGCCTCAAGAGGTTTGGCAGCGCAGAAAAGTGGCGTGGCAGTATGTGGCTGCCTACATGCTTCTGCCCTTTCCATTACAACAGTATGAAATGGAGCTCTAACAACTAAGAAAGGGAAGAATCTAGCCAGGTTTAGGAAAAAAGAAACCAAAACAAAACGGGTGTTGTACAATAAAACCTCTGAGACAGCAAATAATTCAGATGTGATCAAAAAAGTACTCCAAGGGTACATGCCAGCGTGGGCAAAAGCTATTAGCAGCAGCAAAGGAACATTAGCATCTCCTCAGAGCAGCAACTGTACTGCTCTGAGGGAGCCCCAGTGTACCAGCCCCTGCCTCCCCACGGAAGGGGCTGCTCCTGCACAAGCAGGTTTTGCCACGTGCTCTGTTAAAACTGCGCATGCTCTGGGTGAGATCTTCAAACTCTGTGCTGAAGGCAGATATTTTACAGAAATCACCTTTCCTAAAAGAACAACAGGAATTCTCCTTTACCTCCTACGGAGGACTCTGAAAGGAGATTTGCACCCAAATGTGCAACCTCTCCAGCAAAGCTCCCGTGTGGATTTTGTCAGTCACCTTCAGGGGAGTGGGAAAACCTGGTCTGAAGCGGCTGTCACCAATGATCTCTTCCTCATGTAAGCTGAGGAGTGTTTTCTTTTTTAGAATTAGAAGTTCACAGAATCGCAGAGCGAGTGAATCCCTAATCTTCCAAAATTGGAGGTTTCCAAATGGAAATTGCTTTTACTGGCTAGATACAAGCAAAAAGGAGGAGAGAATTAAAGAGTCAATTTAACCTTTTTTGATCAACAGCTTATTTGTAGGGACGAGCGCATTTTTAAGTTGTGAAATTTCTGATGTATGCAAGCCACCAAGGTTGGAATCAATAAAAAGTGAAAATGAAGTGGGTTTGTGTAGACTAGTTTTTAAAGCAAAACTATGCATTATTCATACAGAAATCTGTCTATAATGACTAGAAGGCAGATTGAAAAATCTAAAGGTTTAGACCCAGCTGAAAATTTAAGACAAATCACATTATTAAAGTGAGCTTGGATCAGTTTTGCAGAATACAGATATCCAGTCTCGGTCATCTATAAATGAATGTCTAATGCGCACATTTCTAGATGGCAGTGTAAACACAAGACTGTGTTAGAGCAAGATATACCAAAGTTTCAGAGAAGGTCAAATTAACTCCACAAGTAATTGAGATGTTAAACATTTACGGCACACATTTTTTTGTACAAGGTACCTTCTTAGACATTCAGAACAGCTGCTTTTAATAGAGAGACTCATACTTACTGAAACATGTTGGATGTTGCAAGTGGTTAGAAGACTTTTCTCAACAGAGCACTCTACATCTGGGGTGGGATTTCCAGAAGACACTGAAACATTGGTTCTCTATTTATCTCAGTGACACAGCAAAGTCCGTGACTCTGATGAACAAATTACCCAGCTGCAGCTTGATCTTCATTACCAAGCAGTACAGCTCAGTAAGCACGGCAGGCCTGCGGAGTGAAGCAGTGGGTGCTGAGGCCAAACCCCACATTTTCTGCATTCTGACCATTCTCACTGAGATCAGCATGAATCTGGTCACGCAGACCAAACACCTGCTAGTGGTACATTCATCCTCATTGGAAAGGAATTCAGACCATGCCCTGTGAGACCACCCTACAGCACAGACCAAGCCTGGCAAGCAGGGACATGTAAGATTCAAGCAAAAATACACTCCTGCTCCAAACATTGACAGAAAGAATGCGTCTTTATTAAACACCGGTTTCTAAAGAGTACTTCACTGTAACAACCAGGCCATGTCCGGTATTTCCCCATAAGCTTAAATATAAAACATTTGTGACTCTTTCCTTTTGAACTGTACTTCGTCAGAAAAGCGCCTGATCCAGCTCAAAGTCAGCTTGCTTCACTCCAACATAATTTGGTTGTCAATTACGACCCTCACATTTTCTCAATCTCTATTTAAGGAGCAAAACAAAATTAAAAAAAAAAAAAAAAAGCAACCAAGATTATCAAGAAGGCTTCAAAACCTGCAGATAACACAAGATTTCATAGGGAAGAGGAAAAGAGCAAGAGGAAGCTGGAATATCAAAAATGTCAAGAGAGCTTGTACAACTTCAACAAGATCCAGCTGCAATTCAACCCCTGCTTCAGCTGTAATCTCTAAATCGATCCAGATCTGCCTCGAAATGTTTGATTAACTATATGGGCCTGTAGTTACGTATGACAAGTACAGAAAATAGCAGTTTCTATCTCTTTACTGTTACTGTGGTTTAATTTTTAAACTGATTTATCTTGAAAGTACTTATGGGATTCCAGCATTAATTATTTTTAAAGGACGGTCAATGCAATTGATGGCTCAGAATTTATGAGCTTATAAAAAAATAATGAAGTAGGAGAATGGGGGATCTTGGGACCTTATTAAAACCTATTCTTGATTTAAAGTTACTTAACTATCTACTGCTAAACTTCTCTTGAGGAGGTAACTGCATTTTTACTTTAAGAATAGCATTGGGTGGAGAAAAATAACCTAAGTTTAAAGAAGTATACAAGCATATTTTCAAGGAAAAAGATAAGTAAGACTGAAAGCATTTACACCTAATTCTGAAACAGGATCACATTCTTGCATGTCTTAGAGGCAAACCTCTCAAAGCTTCACACATAGCAGCGGATCTCAGGAGGAAGAGTACATTCACGAGCCTGTGATCCTGACTGAAGCATTAAGTTGGCCAGGGTAATTGAAACCTGCGCCACTGCGGATAATTTTGCAGTACTACTCATCTCTTAGGTCATGCATAAGATATGCAGGGCAGGAGGAAAACCTTAACAGTGCAAACAACTTTGTGCCCGCAGTGAAGAGACTGCTCCCAAGCTACATGGAGGCTTAAAGTAATGCCAAAGCTCATCTGCTTCTCCTGCAGCAAGCAGAGATGGACATGAGTAGAGACACACTGGACAGAACATCACTTTCAGAGACAGATGCAGGGGTTCTACAGGCGCAGTGCTGTCCATACAGGTGAAGTCTGCCCTACCGACCTCAGCTGCTTAAAAGCCTGTGCCCGTCCTACAGCTTGAAATAGCAAAACTCAACAGGCAAAAGAATTGGGTGAATCTTCAACATCATTGCGGAAAACCAGCTTTGATTGCCAACAGTTGTAGGAGCTCTCTTTCTACAACCAGCCAACTTCAACAGTTGTTTGGCCACAAAGACCCAAGTGAGTTTGCAGTTTCCTGACATTAAACCCCCTGCCTATATTTCATTCAATATTTAGGTTCATTTGTTGGCTTTTTCCCTGTCTCACTGGCACTACACAACAAACTTCAGAAGATTCACAGCACAGCAAAACATTTATCAAATCCACCCCTTATTACCACTTCTTCCATGCTCTGTGTCATTTCCAAGGCCTCTGCCTTTGACTAAACACTTTGTTCCTTTGTGGAAATCTGAATGTGTGTACACATCTGTGGGTGTGTATGCTCCACATCCCAAGTGAATGAAGACCCAACAATCAGGCAGTGCAAACAGCCACACCTGCCCATGAAGGGAAGAGAAAGGCTTTACCCGCAGCACCACAGGCTTTCTGATACTGTGGCTGGTTTTACAGCTTCTTTGAACAAACCTCTGGTCTTCTATGGGAGGGAGAAAGCATTCCCTTCCTCACCTGAACTCTAATCTCTCCAGTCTGAAGTTTTATTGAGAAACTTTGCCCATTTTGCTCACTTCAACTACTGGAAACTTGCTTTATAGCAGTCAAAATAGCAGCTCTTTTAACAGTAAAAATCTCAAATTAAATCAGAAGCCAAGAGCCCTGCCACTTGTTGAGAAACTCAGACCAACATCAGCTCCAGGCTCCCATCTCTTGCAATACTCACGCAGCTTTGTTTATTGTAGGGGTTTTCAGAGTCTCACCATCCTCTGCTCCAGGACCTCTCCACTTCCCTGAGGAAACACTTCACACATTCCCCAGGATTTCTTCCTCACAGTGTTTTTCCTAGTATTAATTTCTCTCACTTCAACATCAACTAAGTCCAACCCCCGCACCAGCAGCCACCTCTTTGTCCGTCCTCTCCTCCATCCTCAGTGCAACTGCAGGACACGTGGCATCAGCCTCTTACAGCCTTCCACCTCCTGGCGCCTGGGCTGACAGAAATGCAGGAAATGCGGGAAACGTCAATTTCCTCAAGGCACTCGTCTGTTCCTGCCATTCCCTGGTAACAGCTGAGTAGACTTCTCACAGCCTTCATTTAAAACCCTCACACACTCCTCAGCAATTTGCCCATTTTGCTTTCCATGCAGATTATTCCCAGAGCACTTAAGTGAACGACCGATCTTCACCACATCTTTGCCTTCTCTCCTTTTAACCTTTTCTTCCAAATATACACAGTATGTTTGCTATAATTTTACACAGTAATGAGAAAATCTCCTTTAATATCTCCAAAGGTGATATCCTTTCAGATGTCTCCCTACCTTACCCATCTCATGCTAGAAAGAGAGGTGAGAGTGACTCCCTGACAGTGGACCTGTAGAAGGTGTGAGGATCTTTTTTCCTTTCACTGTACCTGTAGCAGGAATAAAACGCTTGTAAAGTACCTGAAAGCAGAATATTCATGTCATCAGCAAAATATTTCTGCTCTGGATTAACACCGCAGGGTAACGGGTGAAAGCTGAACAATGTACCCTCAGCTGCTCAAAAGGGAATGTTTTTCTAGCAAAAGATTTAACTGCAATCTTTCACCTGCTTAATCTTCAAATCTGTTTCAAGTTGTCACCCAGCTGAACATTTCTCATTGGCTTTTCATTGGTGGGGCTTTTTTCTCTTTTAATAAGATGACTCTTACAGACAGCAAAAGTAGGCAATTCACGATGAAACACACTGGGCAAGCAAGAGACGTAAGACAGGGCTAGGTTGACGGAGAATTCCACACCTCTAGACCAGAATTTAAACACTCATTTCTAAAGCAGACAGCAGCTGGAAGCCATCACCCACCACAGATTCAGCCAATGCCTCACAAAGTTGCCTTTCTTGAGCATGCTGAATAAAGCCTACCCTTGAGCGGCTGCTGAGCAGCCTTTCCTTTCCGCTGCTGCTTGTCTTCTGCCAGGGAGGAAAGGCTACGCAGCACGAGCTGCCCTGACCCAAAATTTTCCTGAATGTTTCAACAAGGAAAAAAAAGTCCCTGAAATACCTGCAGGGAGAGGTGCGGGGGGTGGGGGGGAAGGACAGGGACAGGGACAAACAGACAAAAACCCTTCCGTTTTGATCAAAACCAAAGTTTAAGTTTTGCCTTGGTTCTAAATGGGAGACAGACCAAAACCCCAATCGTTTCCTGAAAGCATTAAGAGACTCTACCAAAACTGGAGAGCTTTAATACAGCTATTAGATGTGCACAATCAGAACAGAATCACCTTCCAGCAAGCTCCTTCCCCAGAGACCAGCCTCCTATTTTAACTTGAGCTAGAGTTATATTTTAAACAACAAAGGAAGCAAGCAGAGACCATACTCCAAAACCCCTGCTAAGGTAAAGGAGGGCTAATGGAGATAAACCAGGAAGGAAGAGGGAAATAAGAAACTGAGTTGTCCTCTGGGAAATACACAGTTATGTCTCCGAGTTCCTCTTCCAGAGCACAGACCTGGGGCAGACAGCAAAGCATTTGTAGGTTCCACACAAGTTGGGCCGCTAACCCTAAAGTCTTCAGATTTAGTACTGGCAAAAAAATAGAAAGAAGCCCTTATGGTGGGGGTTTGGAAGAGATGAAGCAGAAGAAAGAAGCCAACGCCGCTGCAGCAGCGCTCCCTTCAGGATCTCATTCAGCCAAAACCTTCAGCAGCACTTACAGCAGAGCTCAGGGAATAATTGTTCTGCTCCCTCAGACCACATGACAGCAATAGAGAGAGGATGGGATGGGAGCAGAACTGATGTTATGCCAGACTTCAGCCTGGATCGTTACCAAGAGCAGAGCGAGAAGAACTTGCTTAGAGGGAAGACAAATCTCCCTGGGTTTGCAGGGTCAGGAACTGCTAAAACTGAAGACTTACTCCAAAGTAGCTGCACCTGAGACTGAGAAAATAACCAAAGGGACACAAACCAAACACACACTGCAGCCAAGCAGAGGCAGCAATCCTTCCAACCCTGGGTCTTTGCTAATCTGACACAAGGCTTCACCTTGGGATAGGCTCAGCCCTCAGCCTACACAGGAAAGAGAGCAGACCTGCGACCAGCAGCAGCCGTGTGCCACTGAAAGTCTAACTGGCAAGACCCCCACAGATCTGTAACCCAGCTTCACTACTTGTTCATGTCAACCACGGTCTATTCACCCATCCTAAATGAGTAGGTGATGCTGGTTTGGCCAGGATGCTCAGGCAATGGGATACTGCCCAGATCCTCAGGTTGGCTCCATCAGCTCCCATCATTGCAGTATCAGACTAAATAAAAGCAACCTGACCCAGGAAAAGAGTCCCTCCAGAACAGGACTGCCAGAATACTATAGGAGGGCCAATGGGGCAGATATTTATCTATATTGTGAATGGCAAGAGCAGAGTCCCAGGACAACTGAGGCTGGAGGGATTTGTACAGCTCTGCCCCTGGCAGCACCATTTGCCAATGTGCAGCAGAGCCCTTGATCTGCTGAGAATATCACAGTGGTAAGTAAAATGAGAGCAAACAAAGGAGTTCATCTTGCTCTAACTTCAGATACTCATTTTAACTTGAGAAAATTCAATTAGTTTCTACCCAGAAGCAGTTTAGCTGCCATTGTCGGCAATCAATGGCCCCTAAATGCTGAGAAACTGGCAACTGTTCAATGTGCTGGCAGAGAGGCTTTCCTAATTAAAGATGTCACTTTTCCAGCTAATTTAAGTCTGCCATCTCTTTAAAGTACCGATTGCCATAACAAAATATGAATAGGAAATTGACTTTCTGTGCATCTGTTTTTGCAAAATACTTCCTCCGAGTCATATGTTTCAGCTTAAATGGTTTTGGTCACTTGCTGGGAGGCAATAGCAGAGCTTTGTTCTGCCTCCCGAATACCTCTTAAATAAAGAAAACCAAGTAGGGGTTCAGTCATCTACAGGCATGAAAAAAGTATTTGCTGGCTTTCCCATCCTCAGTGAGTTGTGCTGTATTCTGTCAGATACTGATTTTGTTAGGATAAAACAACAACAAAGAAGTCCCCACTGAATCAGTCTACTTACCTAAACAGCTTCCACTGTACTAAATACTTATCCTCACAACAACCCTGAGGATAGGGAAGCACCATTATTGCTGCTGGAAGCAAATGTGCAGGCATAAGACTGAGACACAAAGATTTTGATGTCTAATTTCCACTAAAGTCAAATTTCTGATTCATGCTATGTAGCTCCTTTACATAATAGATGAATAACAAACCATTTTTTCCTAAATCCAAAAGACCTTGGCCAACAGCACAATTTTAAGACTATTCACGCTCTTTGGCAACAAATTGAAAGCAATACCTATGCACCTTGCAAACAGAATTCATTTCTGAGTTCAGTAACAAAGCAGTGTCCTCACTTCAGCACAGACTCTGATGCAGTTCCAGCTATGCTCACTCCAGTCCTTTCTGCCATGGCCCCAAACTCCATGGCCCCTCAATCAGCACCATTCTAGGGCAGCCAAGGGAGGGAGC
This sequence comes from Ara ararauna, assembly GCA_028858755.1. Taxonomy (NCBI): domain Eukaryota; kingdom Metazoa; phylum Chordata; class Aves; order Psittaciformes; family Psittacidae; genus Ara; species Ara ararauna. Next base: position 9,980,313 of record CM054383.1, on the reverse strand, counting down.
ATAACAAGTCCCAGCAGAGCTGCCTTCACCAAAACAGCTTTTGACTCTCCTCACTCATCCTAATTTCTTCTGATTTTATGGTCCATTTCTGAATACGTGTGAAGCAAACCATACTAAATACACTAATTCAGACAGAACAGTAGAGCCCATGTCTAAACTGGTTTCCTTTATTCCCCCAACCTCACCAACAAAGCAGTTAAACGCAGGACCTGAATCTTCCCCTTCCTTTTAGTCCAAAGAGCAGAAAGGCCATTGAACTTTGGTTCTGCAGAATGCCTGATACAGCTAGGTAAGAGCTATCCTCTACTGAGTGCCAAAAGCAATACAGACCTGATCTTCAACTGGGAGTTTAGGTCTTCTTATTGTACACTAAAATTAAATTCAGCATGGATGAGATACATTCAAGAACCAGTGTAGTTACTCACATGAGTATTACCAACAGGATGCTATGTTTCATAAGCTCGGAAATACTGGCTGACTTGCTGTAGCTGGTTAAACAGAAGCAAGTCATACATTATTTATAATTTATTAAAGTTTATTTTAAACAATTCCTCTCCCACACCATCATTTGATCAGCTGTTTACAGTCTACGACTGCAGCAGAGGCATGTAGCACTAAATAAGCCTCTGGGCTCTCCCACCCCCAGATATGACAGAACAGACCCACACTTCCTTCCTGAAATGGAAACCTCCTGAAGTTGGACAGGAAGCAGGGGATGTTTTATGTGTTTTGGACATTTTGGATGTCTTCTCTCTGCCAATACAGGTTGAGGTATTCCCACTGCAGCATGCCCCTCTGTCACTTCTTAGAGCTCATGAAGGACCTCTGGCAGAGTGACAAGGTGTCTGGGAGCAGAAATAACAGACTCCACGCCACGCTGAGGGAAGAGCAAGGGTATATACTCTCCTCACATCTAGTTCCCTGAAAGACAATTTCCTGGGACTCTACCTTCTCTTCTAACCTAAAAATGTGTTGGTTAAATTCCGTAACACCAGGAGACAACCACAGAATGGTCTGGGTTGGAACAGACCTTAAAGATCATCCAGTACCAACCCCGCTGCCACGGGCAGGGATACCTTCTACTAGATCAGATTGCTCAAAGCCCCGTCCAACCTGGCCTTGAACACAGGGTGCAACTGCAGAGCCAACCCCGAAGTATTTTCAGACAGTTCCTCTAGACGAGGGAACGGTAAGATTTTCCAGGCCTGGTTCAGCAATGTCACCATTGTGCCTGGCTCTAGCCCTGGGGCTGGATGTGAACTCCGCACCCGCAACTGAGGTCAATGAGGCTTTCTTTTTTTAAAATGAAGTCACAGAGCACTGGAATGAACGCAATGCAGAACTAATCTGTAAGCCCAGCCACAGCGTCTTTCTGTCTGCGTAGTTGTTGGCAAATTCCCTCCCCCCTCTTCCCTGGTCCTTGTCCCCCCATCCTGTACAGGGCACATCATGTCTAGAGTCAATATGTGGACCGTCTGCCCCTAATCTGCCCCCTCTGAAGGAACAGTGCACTTTCCACTTCCAACTCTCCCTCCAGAAACACATCATTATTCTCACGAGTCACTGCGTAATCACAAAGTCATGCTGAGGGAGGAACAGCCATCATCCCACTGGGGCACCTCCAGCCCTCAACACCAGTACCTGCAGCTGCTGCTCAAGCTGGCATCCACCAGTACCTTCTCAGGGAGCCGTGGAGAAGGGGACAGCTCATCTGCACCCTTATGAGTGGCACGGACCTGATGCAGGACACAAACACCAGTCCTAATGGTGCCTCACAATCACACAGGAAGTTGCAGTGCAGGAAGGATAAACCCAAGGCTGTCCTATGGCTCCTGCAGCCTCTGCTTTCCTGGCATCCCACTGGATAGTGACCACATCCCACTGGCACCCATCAGGACATGACACTGCCATCTGCAGGCACTCACAAATGAAAAACATCCCATAAGCAGCTTACTACAGCACAACATCAAAGGGCAAAGCCTTTCTCAATGGGCAAAATGAGTGATGGAAATCCAGAAAACTGCTATAAAAAACAGAAAATCAGAAATCTTGGCTCCTTATGAGACCTCCTACTTATTCAGTCTAGTAACACAAATGCAATACGGAAATATTCACCACCAAGTAAATAAGAAATCTTTACAACTTTATATACATATGCACATGTGTACACATACAATTTACTCTGTAAGAATAACATTTAACTGTTGATTTTACATAAGCACATTTCATTTCAAATCAGGGATATATTACACTTATTCCAAGTTATTTTATGTACACAGCAGCTGTGCACTGACACCTCTAGAAGGAAACCTACAGGATGCTGCTGCCTCCATCTACCTAAGTGCTAATAGAAAAATAACCTGCACAAATACATCAAATACATCTGTCAATGGACAGGAAAAAAACTTTCACCATTAAGGGAATAACCACATTGTGTTCGGCTTTCATTAACACATACAACCCTTTTCCACTAGAAAGACTTTGGGAAGGTGCGCATTTGGGACAGTTACATGACCGAACATACCCCGCCTGTTCCTCACTTCACTGGCAAGGAACAACATCCACAACTACATGGACAACCCCAAAGGATCTGATGAGCCACTGCTCGGGGCAGAGCTGCTGCCTGCTCCTGGCTGAAAGGAAAAGGCAGAGCTTCCCACCTTTGTCGAAACACCACCCAGCTTTGCTGCCGTCACACCAAACATGCCTAGGGAGCACATGCAGACCTCCATGAAGGAGTGGGAGGGATCAGATTATTTCTGTTTGAACTATTCCCAGTTTAAAGCTGTGGTTTGAAAGAAGAAGGAAAGGACGAAAAACACCACAAAACTACAACATGTAAACCCCAGCGTGGCTGCTGAGGGTGGTTTGTTCTCCAACCATCTGTGCTCCTGGCAGGAGCTGTTCTGCTCCTACACACCCTTCAGCACCTTCTGCTCCCTGAAGTGTTACACAACTGTACAGAGGAAGAAAATCAACAGAATTAACAAGTGGCCAAGTACAGAATTACCAGTAGAGCTAAGCACACCCATTGGTCTCCCACCACCTCTGCCCAGTGCAGGGTTGTTTGCTCCTCAGTACGTGATTCAAGAGAACCCCAGCACGCTTCTCTCTTCTTCCTCTCCTTTCTCCTACCTCTCTTCCCCATCCAAATCACAATTTACCCTCCCAGAGCAATAAATAACTCATTCTCATGACCGGAATAACTGAGCTGGAATTCCAGAGACTCCAACAGTGGCACCACACTGCTGTCCTCTCCCTGGCTCTGCTGCACCCTCCTCTCTCCTGCCGGCTGCAGTGGCCCCTGCACAACCAGTCGGTTACCAATGTGCTGCACACCTCAAGCTACTGACAGCACTTTGTTCCAGCTTCCTTGCTCATTCACCCTGTCATCTATTGTATTAAGGCTACAAACTCTAGGAAGCAAGAGTTAATCCCAGCTGGAGCCCACGCCTTCTAATCTAATAAATAATTACTAATTACTTAGGAGAGCAGTGAAGACAGCATAAAGTCAAACGATGCTGTTGCTCCCAGCTCCCTCTCATTTCTACAGCTTATGTTCTGCAGTTGCACTGTCTTCCACTGCACTAACACCAGTGACCATCATTTTCAGCCATCCTCTGTTCTTGTGGATAAGCTTCTCTCCATCACTGGTTTTGGTTTTTTTTATTGCGCAAAGCTCATTGTTAGCCCAAGTCTGGATCCTTAATTTCCATATGTTCCACCAACCTTGGTTGCCACAAAAACAGGAGCTTACAATTCCCCTCTGCCTTGCAATTAGGTCTCTAAATCGCTTAATTGTGGGAGCCAGATTTTCTAGCGGAGCTCATTGACAAGCAGAGTGAGCCAGCTGCAAAATATTTATCACTGTCCAAATTCTCTCAAATTTTCAGCATTTGGATCACAAGATTCTGTTCTGATCCAGGTCTAGGAGTAATGACAGAAAAATCATAGGAGGCCAAATAAATCAGAAATCATTTTCATCCGAAAGCACAGCTTCTCCTTCAGGAAGTGTTACACTGTGCCAATTCTCGCACTGGAGCTGTAATTTAATCCTTTAAACTCCTTCACTGTTCTGCAAATTGCAAGACTTGATACTGAAGGATGCTGAACAATTATTCTAACAATGAATTATACTTTTTGCTAATTAGCTAGCTGAAATTTTCATTAGCATGAAATTTATCAGTCTGATCATTTAGGCACCTCGAAAATTAGGAGTGCCTTCTGTGGAGGCAATTATATCGGTTCTACCAAAAAACACTTGTACACAACTGCAGAGTAAAATAGCCTCAAAACACTGTACAAAAAGGCATATTTAATGTCAATTACTTTTTTCACGTACACTCAATCTCAGTAGCAGTTTACAGTAATTAAAATTACAAGCCAACAAAGCATTACCAGGAGTAGGTACCTCATGACAGGTGCTCATCAAGTACTAAAATAAGCAGTTCTGTACTCACACCAAGTGCTTCTATTGTCAACAGAGCTCTTTTAATAAATGGTTGCATTTGTTACTCTTTCTTAAATCATTATTTGCTAGAAGATTATAATCATCTAATAAAAATGTGTTTTGTTTTTGAACTGGACCTGATTAATTATCAGCGTTAAAAGCTATTGAGAACATACGCACTAGAATCCAACCGTGAGTTCTGAATATGAAAGGTGACAGGGAAAAATATCAAAAATGGCTTCAGTGATTTATGAGATCATGTTCCATTGGGAATCAATGGTTAAGTGCTTGGAACATAAATCTCTTTTCAAAATGAGATGCATATAATTATTTTTAGGGTTTTTTAATTATTGAGATACCACAAAGAACACTGCAATCATCCCAACAAATCCCTCTTGCACTTGTGCCAAAGCTTTTTTTCCCCTCTCTCCACATGCAGAAGATACAAGTTAATAACTTGAAATACATTCCAGATTTCAGCAGCTCCAAATACTACAGTGAATTTGTCGCCAGATGCAGAAATCAAACGGGGCACACTGCATTGCAGGGCTGAGAAGGACAACAATTAATTTACTCGCAGCTTACAGTCTGCCAGTCTACCTGGAAGAGCAAAGGTTTTTAGGATCAGCTCCTAGTCATCAGCACTAGTTTCTCTCTCGTCAATGTGCATCAGAGATATAACATCACTTAAACATCATTCCTTCTTATTTATGACTGAATTACAGTTTAATAAAGCAACCCCCTGAATCACCATGCTTCCTCAGGATGAAAATTCTGCAAGTTAACAGCTTCTCCCTCTCCAAATGTCCTTCAGGCAGCAATGAAAAATGAAGGAGGCTGCAGTGTGCTTATCATGGTGACATGAGTTACCTCTGAGTAGCTCTCAGTGCAAAGCAGGAGTCACAACAGAGTTACAGAGAACAAAACACCAGAGGTGAAATGTTAATTTACGTGTAATGTACAGTGATGACCTGCTTGGCTGTGCAGAGAAATCATATGAGTTTCCAAGTATCAATAACTATAGCAATAAAAGACTAATAACTTCAGAAGACAAGGGAAACCTTGATTCACAAAACAGTATTCGGAGGCTTTCAAAGACTTTCTGTGTGTAACTGAACATTTGCTTTAAGTCAATAATCCTTTTTCAACTGCACAGTGGATGAGTTTCTGGCTACGCGATGAAGCTTTCCAAAACCACTGGTTATTGTAGTAATGCTTCAAGAAATGAATATGCTAGCTGGTATTAGAAATCATAGGAGCATTATTTACCTCTATTGAATACTGATCTAGTTGTTTAGCAAATAGAATGCAGCTTAATTAAGTGATTTTATCTAAGGAACTTTGATTTGATAATAAGTAGTTTAAATATCAGCTGGTATTTTCTTATTTCAAGCATTTCAATTATTATTAACAATAGAATGGCTGTTATTGCAATAGCAATTTCTCATGCCAGTGGAAATGACTTTTAATATAAATTCATAATGACACCATTGTACGGACCCGATTCTAATCTGGAAAGCATGCTGTGCCTCTGAAATCGGTGTTCATGAATCACAACCTGGCTTCTGACCGTGGATACTGTTCGTGTTCCTGACAGTTCTTCCAAGAGCAACTAGTAGTGCCAACTGCATGCAGCCATCAGAGCCAGGGGTACACAAGCGCAAGGGGTAAAGTTTGAGCACTTTAATTTGTTCCATTAAGAGGTGGATCTATTTGCTCATGTGCTTTACTAAATCGAAGTCCATCTCTCTGGTAATGACAATCACACATTTTCTGTGAGTTACATTACAGACAAATGAAGGGCTACAGGCAGCATATGTATACAGCTCATTGCCAGCCAGTCCTGCAAAGCCAGACCCTTACAGGGGTTAGCACTGGCACCTCATGCGTGCATGGCGTTCCCACATGATATTCCCACAAGACATCCTTGACTCTAAATTGGAGAGACATAGACATGATGGATACGGAATTGGCTGGATGGCCGCACACAGAGTTGCGGTCAACGGCTCAATGTACAGCTGGAGACAGTAACGAGTAGTGTCCCTCAGGGATTCGTGTTGAGACTGATCCTATTCAACATCTTTGTCAGCAACATGGACAGTGGGACTGATGCACCCTCGGCAAGCCTGCTAACACTGACCTGTGTGGTTCGGTTGATATGCTGGAGGGAAGGAATGCCATCCAGAGGGACCTTGACACGCTTGTGAGGTGGGCGGATGCCAACCTGATGAAGTTTAACCATGAGAAGTGCAAGGTCCTACACCTGGGTCGCAGCAATCCCAGGCACAGCTACAGGTCGGGCAGAGAAGAGACTCAGAGCAGTCCTGCGGAGAAGGACTTGGGGGTGTTGGGCAATGAACATGAGCCAGCAGTGTGCGCTCGCAGCCCAGAAAGCCAACTGTATCCTGGGCTGCATCAAAAGGAGCATGACCAGCAGGTCACGGGAGGTGATCCTGCCCCTCTACTCTGCTCTTGTGAGACCTCACTTAGAGTATTGTGTGCAGTTCTGGTGTCCTCAACAAAAAAAGGAGATGGAACTGTTGGAGCAAGTCCAAAGGAGGGCCACAAGGATGATCAGGGGACTGAAGCACCTCCCGTATGAAGATAGGATGAGAAAGTTGGGGCTGTTCAGCCTGGAGAAGAGAAGGCTGCGTGGAGACCTCATAGCAGCCTTCCAGTATCTGAAGGGGGCCTATAGTGATGCTGGGGAGGGGCTCTTCATTAGGGACTGTAGTGATGGGGCAAGAGGTGATGGGTTTAAACTAAAATAGGGGAAGTTTAGGTTAGATATAAGGAGGAAGTTCTTTACTGTGAGGGTGGTGAGGCACTGGAATGGGCTGCCCAGGGAAGTTGTGAATGCTCCATCGCTGGCGATGTTCAAGGCCAGGATGGACAGAGTCTTGGGTGACATGGTCTAGTGTGAGGCATCCCTGCCCACGGCAAAGGAGTTGGAGCTAGATGATCTTCAGGTCCTTTCCAGCCCAAACCATTCTACGTTTTCACCTACTGGTATGTGACTGACCACTGGAGCAAGGCAGAACAGGACTAAAGCTTAGTTCCAAATAGTAACTGCTGCACTTCAGACCCACGCTTGGAACACATGCTGGGTAAATTCCTCAGGAAGCATTCAGTCAAAGGTACAGAGTGGTATGTCCTATATCCACACTACAGCTGATGGGGGAAACACAGATGGTTGCCCAAAACACAGGGGAGCTGGAGGAGGAACATTTGTATTCGCAATTCTGCCACTGGAGATAGCAAGCAATGGAGGAACTCTGGCCAGCAACACTCCCAACTATGGTAAGCTTCACAAATAGCTCCTCTCCTAGAAAAAGGCCAAGTGCAGCCCTGACCAGTGGTGCCTGCAGGACTTCCAAACCTCCCCAGGGCTTAATGCTTTGCAGAAAAGGTGCCCGCATGTGGGAGGCATGAGCAGGTTGTGTAGGTGCTGGATGATGTATACTGAGAAATTTTTGGTTGCCTTCTGCACATGACTCATGAAGCATCTCTTCACAGCTATTTTCAAATCATAAAGCTGCAGGGTAGACCCCCCCCTTGGCTACAACTCAGCTAAGGGGTGGGGGAACCCACACCTACCGCATTCAGAGTACTGAAGTAACAAATACTCAGAGCTTGACTTGCAGAAATATGACAATCATGTCACTTCTTCAGTTTTAGAACTAATTTCTCATCTAAAAGTAGCATGGCAACTCACCACTGTAGTGTCTGCTTTCTCAGACAAAGTCATCCCAAAACACGTCTCTAGAGAGTTGCCCCAGCATGCTCCAGGGGTTAGCCCATAGTCTGCAAATGAGAATTACTCTGCATGTTGAATACATACATTCTGCACGTACGTGTGTGTGTCCAGGCTAATACATCTGTATAATCCATCCTTTCTACATGAATTAAGCCAAACGGTGATCACAATGTGTTATTCAAATACCACCAGGGATTAGAAGGTTCAGAGAGACTCCAAACCCCAGAAAGTGATGCTAAGCAGGATTACTTCCTGACAGCGTGTGGATACAACTGTAAGCTGATTATGTATTTCATGACCTACATTGGCACATAAGGAAGAGCCACGGTTCTCCTCTCCTCAGACAAAATCAAATCAAATTGCATACTTCCCAGTGATGGATTCCAACTCACCATCTTCCTTCCTTTCTCTTTAATGAACAAAAGGGAGAGGCAGAGGAGACAGACTTCAGCAGCTGAAACAACATGGAACTGCTGAGCTATAGGAATAACCACAGTGTTGAGTCAATGGCATCCAAAGCACTAACAGCAGGGATCAATTAGAAAAAATGGTAGTAAGGAGTGTGAATCTCAAGGTAGATACAAGGGGAAAGCAGCTGTGGGGAGTGAGCTGAGCAATAAAGGGAAAGGAAAGAAAAAATCTCACCAGGAACTATTCACATTCATTACATTCCTGGAGTATTTGGTATGCTCTTACCTACTTACTGCTGATTTATATTATACAGCTTACAACTAAAAAAGGAAACCTGCTAATTATAACAAGGTGCTACATACACAGAGCAATGCCATCACTATTCCTTACAGGTTAAGGGCAGCATCCTGTGTTATGCTGCTCAAAAGAGGCTAAATAATGCAGTGACTGCTTGCAAAATCATACAAGCAAAACAAATGTCATTTTTCATGCACAGAACAGTTCACGCATATAATCCTCAATTATTAAAGAAACTTTGATATCAAAAATAAAGGGCTGCCAAAACAATGAAGTACTGAAGATGGCTTCTATATTCAGACTCACAACTCTCTTGTTTTACATGATGCTTGTAATACAGAAATGCAGCAGGAGAGCAGAAAGCAACATTAAGTGACCTGTGTAATATACCCAGGTCACATAGACAGAGGTCTTCAATTAATGCTGGCACTAGTTTTCATTCAGGCCCAGGTATACTTGGGAGTAACAGACACCACTACCAACACATTTACAGGCTTACGGGCTTTTCTAGTCTAAGAAATGGAGCTGGTGTTGAACTGTTTGTAACAAGATGTCCAACCCTGCCAAACGCAGGGTTCTGACACTAAAGGAGAGGGATAAAACGTGCTGGTTGCAGCATGTTTTCCTCTGCCCAGATTAAGAGCTGTTCAATAGAAGTATAATAGAATCTGTAAATCTACTCTGACTCAAGAGCAGTGTATCTGACATTGAAGATACAGAGCTGTCATAGTGGAGATAACCTACACAGTAAACCATAGGCATATAGGTATGAATAATACATCATCTGACAGCATTAAAGTTTAAAATAAAATAAAATAAATAAAATAAATAAAATAAAATAAATTAAATAAAACAAAACAAAACAACACAAACCAGAAACTGGTCATACCCTGTACCACCTTAAGCTTTACATTAAATAGGTGTTGGTGAGTATGATTTGCTCCTTCTTTAAAAGAAGTTTCTATAAACACTTCGTTTTAAAATTCTAGTGTGCAATTCACACCCTCAGCCAGTGGCAGGCCCTGCTCTGGCACACAAGGCCATGGCCTCAGCAGCCACACTGGTGCATGAGGGAAGGAAGGCTTCCTGCTGCCAGCAGAGACCCCGCACTCCCTGTGCATGGGGCTGCGGTGCCAGCCCTGCACCTGTGAGCTGCCACACGTGGCTACTCCAGCTGGACGAGATGCAGGAACTGCTCAAATCCTACATTTTTCAAGGTCTTCCTTTTCCTTCAGTGAGTCTGCAAAAACATCCCAGGAGCAGGACTTGGCACCTGGCACCTTTTCTCTCTTGAGGTGAACATCCCCTCTCCTTTAGCCCTCTTAACCCTGATACTCTGCATTGAAACACAGTCCCTTGCACTGCAGGGTCACGCTTGCACCTCGTCAGGGACCCGCACCCTGTTTCCTCTCCCAAAGGGTTGGCCTTATCCCAGAGCTGAAGCCCCCCAAAACGTAACACTTGCCTGCGCTGAAGCAACTGCTGCGCATTTCCACAGCATCAGAAAGTTTCCCCTCCTCTGTGACCTTGTGTTCCACTGCAGCTGAATACCCCAGCTGTTTTAGGGCCAGATCCTGCAACCTTAAATGCAGGCAAGGCTCTGTCACTGCTTAGGCAAGTTTTGCGTTGCTAAGAAATAAGCCCCATGGGGATGTGAATTTCAGCAATGCAGAGGGACTCCAGACCTCTTCCCTCCGTTACCTTTTTGTGGCACTGATGATTTCTAACTTTGAACGACTCAGAGAAACAGAAACAAGGAGATGAACTCCAACACAAAGCACGGTAAGACAGAATCAGACCCAGTCCCGCAGCTCCTTCCCAATTCAGGCAGAGAATACCCAGCATGGACACACTGAGAAGATCAACAGCAAAGAAGAAAGCAGCCAGAAAATGCAACATGAGAGAGGCTAAATTTTGGAGCACCAGTAGTGCAGATCTGAAACCCCTTCACATACACCCCTCCACATTTAATGACGAGCCAGGTTTCATCATTAAATCACCCACAGCTTTCATCATTAAATATGACGTGACTGCATGCGATTACTACCTCAATTTTTATGGCTCCTTCAGCAGTTCCATCCTATTCAGCATTAGCTGCAGGTTCATTAAAACAGACAAATGTTACAGGTCTAACTTTTGCAGAAGGAAACAGAAGAGATTTGAGCTGATTAAGACAGCATTTAATCTGGTAACTGTAGTGTAAAAAGCGATTGAAGGTTTGATCAACTGAATTCACAACTTCACTTTTGATCTAGCAGAGAGAAACCCACAAACATAAAAAGCAGGTTTTACTTAGGCCCTTAATATCTGAAACTTGCCCTAAGATGTCAGCTCTTCTCATACATACTGGACATGAATCACAAATCCTGTGATTATGCCTGCCAAGGCTCCTCTTAAGAGGAGTAGGATTTCCTCCCCCCAACCACCTCTTTTCAAGGGAAAGATGGCTCCTGCTGAATACACATATCAGAACACATCAGCAAGGTATTGACCTCTTTGGATACCAAGTCATTAGTACAAATAGAAAACATCAGAAACATTGGAGACGAGAAAGAAAAAGATGCTTTTCAATAAAAGCAAGAATGATCTGCCTCTTAAAAGGTCATGCTCTTGTCAGAACAAAAAAATTTATGGAACAGACTGGATATTAGGAAGAATTTCTTCCCCAAAGGGTGGTCAGGCATTGGAACAGGCTGCCAGGGCAGTGGTGGAATCGCCATCCCTGGAAGTGTTCAAAAACTGTGTAGACAAGGCCCTTAGTGACATGGTTTAGTGGCGGACTTGGCAGTCCTGGGGTAAAGGTTGAACTTGATGATCTTAAAGGTCTTTTCCAACCGAGTTAATTCTAGGCTTCTACGATCACCGTCATCCTCCTCCTGGGTCCAACCACAACACTTCCCCTGAATTTGCACTGGATCTGCTTGCTGAGACCTGCAATGCAAAGCCCTTCTGGTAACTCTGGCATCCACTGGAGGCAGTCCACAGTCCCCTGAGCCCACTTAGCCCCAGCTTAGCTAAGTGCTGGTAGATCAGAGCCCTCATGTGCATCTAGGGATGAACCACCTCCAGTTGTGACTGATTTCTGTCTGTCAAGTGCTGCTAAGCAGCAGGCAAAGGCTAATCCCCAGCTTCATCCCTCATTCCTTCCCATCCTCTCAATAGCACATCTGATACTCTAAAACTGGTCATCGTTAGCCTCACCAGGGGTTGTGGACATAAACCTTCCAGCCAGCACTGCCAGACTCAAGCTCTCAAACCTGCCCCTCTCCCAGCACAATGGTACAGCAGAGAGGCTTTCACTGTGGTGACAGTGAGCAGAGCTCTGCACGACCTGTTCCTCTCCGCTGCGCATCAATGCTGTATCACAGGGGCTTGAGATAACATTGTCAAATGCATATCTTTGTGCCTGTAATGAAGTGTGGGCTCTTACTCACCTCTCTTTTTATTAGATAAAAATCCTTTTGAAATTGTTAAATTAATGGCTATATGCCAGGCCTAGGGTTCTACAGACAGGAGTAGAAAACCTAATAGGGTTTGCTCCAAATTTGCTCTGCTAGTAATAACCCTAAAGAAACAGCAAAATGAACACAAATGCCATATTTATTCCTCCTGTGGATTTTTACTTTTTTATCTAATTGTAGGATATTTAGTTTCTAATGAAATATGAAATTCAGTAACAGAGAAGATTTTTAAAACATACAACAGTAACAGATCTCAAACTTGCTTTTTATGGACTAGTTTTCAAACCTTCTCCAAAACAACACATCTCCAGCTCCCACGGTTGCCATCAAATGTCAGTATTAAACATCCAAGCACAACAAGCTGGATGCAGAATGGATTGAGAGCAGTCCTGAGGAGCACAACTTAGGGGTGTTGGTTGATGAGAAGCTCAACATGAGCCAGCTTCAGTGTGCGCTCGCAGCCCGGAAACCAACCATGTCCTGGGCTGCACCGAAAGGAGCGTGACCAGCAGGTCAAGGGAGGGGATTGTTGTCCTCTACTTCACTCTTGTGATACCCCCACCTGCAGTCCTGCATCCCGAAATGTCGATCTCAACATTTCCATGCTACCTTTTCTCATTGGAATAAAAAGAAAAACACTTTTTCTTCTGTCCCAGCAAGGAATAAATGTACATCCACATATGAGCATGAGCCAGAAGACAACTGATGTGGGACATGTGGGAAAAGCACATCCAGCCTTTGATCTTGCTACTCTCTGGATGCTCTCCAGCATGCCAGGAATGTCTCCAGTCACAGGGAATACTAACAGGGAAAACTGTCTCATTATATTCATGTAGACCCAAATACATAGACATAAGCAAACCTGAAACGGTATACTCCTCACGTTTTGTTCTGCAGTGTACTGCAGTGTAGGCTACAGTGCTGTTTTTCAGAAGTGGCAAGGTGCTAGCAATCAGATGTTGGTAAACTTTAAAGTGTAACACAAGTTGTTTTCAGTACACTATAAAATCCTGCCTAAAGTTTAACATGTAAATATCCCCCATCATCCACCTACAAGCTTCTTAAGCCTTGTCTGAAAGACAAATTGAGGGCCGACATCTGCCTTTTGGTATAAGCTCCAAGTCTCAAGAGCTTTGCAGAGGTCCCTTTTATGTTTTTGGTGTACTTCAATAAGATTTTGTACTTGCACTTGTGACACCACAGCTGAATTCAAATATACCAACAGAGCAGCAGCTATGGCAAGCAATTTCTTCTGATGCTCAGGAAGCAAAGGTATTTTACAATGTAAGAACCAAGCCTCAGCTTAATGACTCCTTGGTGTTCCTAAAAGAATTGCAATTTTGAGAATGTATAAAAGAAAATATGCTGGACACGCTAATTGCATCGTCTGTCCTCAAAGACTAAAAGGGAAACCAATTATCACATACACTCGACAGGCTACAGCACCAAAATACCCATCAGCATAAGGCAGCAGCTCCAGCAGCACATCAGCTTATGTCTGTTGTTTGTGCAATCAGCAGTTGAACAAAGTTTGCTTGAAGAGATAGCACAGGAGGGAAAACACAAGTGAATACAGATGGCATTTCAACCAGAGTTCATGGCACACTGCAGCTGAGGACAGGGTTTATTTACTTATTGAGAACCACACAAGATGAAAAAGAAAGTTGTCCCTTCCTGAGCTGTGCCATGTCCCTGCAGACCACAGACCTATTGAAGGACTTCTGTGTCACAGCCCTTCCCAGAGCAGTCACCCTGAAGTGGAGCCAGAAGAGAGAACCAGCTTTTCACATGCTTCAATGGCTGACAGCACTTTCATTTCCATTTGGCCACCTGGTATTCAGCCCAACTCCTGTCCTGAAAGTCTCTAGGAAAACTTAAATGTTTATGTAAGAAAGTGAGGACAAAGGACTGCAGTCCTGCATAGATTCCAGTGAAGCCCCTTTTGAATGTAGTCATGCTTCACAAGACACAGCATTTAAGCAGCCCTTGCAGAGCACCTCCTTCTCCAGCCGCACCAGCAGCAGGAAGGCAGCAGCTGCCACATCACCCCTGCTCCAGTCGTGCAGGTAAAATTGAATTCTGACTCCCATGGATCAAGCCTGGGCTGCTCCAGCTGGTGGGAGACACATGAGGAGTCAGACTTGCTGTTCCTGCTACCAGGGATGGGCTAGGAGAGGGACAGTGAACAACAGCTGCTGCTGGGACCAAGCCATCTCCTCCACCACATGCATGCCTTGCCCATCCCTCAGACCCCAGGCCAGCTCTCTAGGGCTCTGGCACCAAAGCAGAGGCAGCAGAGCAGCAGCTGCCGGGGCTGCTCCTGCCTGAGCACCCTTCTGCTTTGCCCAGAGCTGCTCTTGTTTCCACACCTCTATCTAGCAAACCTGTAAACACCAGCACAACTCAGGAGATGCAGAGGCAGAGCATCTCAACAGTGGAAGAGAAAATAATCTCTCTACAAGATTAAGAATGTTCAAAGCAGTATTTCATTACCCTTCCTAAAAACAGAAAAATAATTGCTATGAATACAGCGTGAGCAAAGCAGGCAGAAGCTAGATCTGTTATAAGCAGGAGCTTAAAACATTATAGCCAGCTCTTTAGGTCAAGAAATACAGTTCATTTTAATGAGGAAAATGAGCTGTCCAGCTTGCTTTTGGACAAATAACATTTTATGAGAGCCATTACAGTCTGTCTGCTTCTAATTTATTCCAATGACTTGAAAACCCATATGCATTTTTTTATACTAAAGAAACAGAAGATCTTGCAGGTGACAAACAAATACAAAAGGAATATCTACAAGAGCAGGCAAAGGGAGAAAGATGTAGAAATAACTGTATGAAGAACTAAGTACAACATGGGTTAGTCTTTGTGCAAACCAGCAACCACAGCTTCAAAAAACGTACCCAAAAGAAGGAGAAGATGGATGTAAGGTTGCCCTGGCCTGACAGGACATGCAACCCTTGGGCACACATCACAAGCCCTGCCACAGCTAAGGCTGTGGAGAGCCAAGCAAGAGGCAGTTCCACTCCCATATACTACATACACAAGGAATTCAAGCTAAACTCAGCTCCAGCATCTCAGAGTTCAGGCAGATTCAGTCCTGCTGACATTAACATTCATGTTTTCCTCAAGCTGAAGTTTTCAGAGACTCCTGCACTGCTCTGCTTACACGCTGCCTAATGGATGCGACAGCCTGGTCAAGGTGCCAGCTCTGCTGGCACACCCAACCCACTCACAACATCCTCCAAAGGCATTTTTTTCTAGCCTGTCACCATAGAGGGACACTTGCAGAGCAGATGTGCTTAGAAAGCATCAGTGTGCAAAGCAGTCTTTCACTGCTGCTGTGCCGCTTTTGGACAGTGCAATGAAATATGTAACTTCCATGTCAAGTTGGGTTTTGTTCCTTCAGAGATTTAAACTACCTGCTCTTCCCAACCATGTGAAGACTTAACAGTCTCAAGCAACTGAGATTAACTGTCTGCTTGAAGTAAAATTGTATTTTATAGAAACCAACAGATCCAAACATCCTTCATCCCTACCCTTAAATCTGATATAGGGCTTAAAAGATTATAACATCTCCAGAACATACAAAAATATGAGAGGCATCCCACTGCCTGTAGTGAAAAGGCCCCTTTCAATGGGCTTCATATCAGATAGAATCATAGAATCAGGAAAGATACCCACTTGAGTCCTGAGCCTGGCTGGCTCTGACTGACCCTACCACACACTGAGGTTACCTAACAGAGCAGGTGCAGAGCTCATCTTGTCGGGATTTACCGGTTCATGCTAAGCACAAGGCCCTGCACCCTTGCCTGCAGTGAAACCTGGTCTTGACATTTCACCCCCAAGTCACCCACCTCTTGTAGAGACAAGACTTTTCTCTCACCTTCCTGGAGGTGAGCAATTCACCACCTGGCTGGAGACTGGTTTAAAACCTGCAGTACATGAAGCTCTGTTACATAAATCAAATAATTTGCTATAAAATCAGCACAACAAGCACAAGCATAAGGTAGATCTTTTTCTGCCAGGATGGATCTCATCACCTGTTTTACAATCAGAAATAACAGCAGTAGCATTCTCTCTAATGAGCACCTTCTGGATTCCTATCAGTGCTACAACTACCTGGAATGAGAGTCACCCTGAGCACACATCTGCTGTCCTCTTAACACAGGCACATCCGTACTTGAACATTTACCAGAATATGGTCTAAGCAAACTATACCCACTAAAACCAGCTTCTCTGGGGAGTCCAAAAGGCTCTGACAAAGACCACCTCAGCCACCAGGCAGTACTCAGCACAAGCATCTTTATTTACATCCTAATACAGAAAGTTTCATCAACCCAATAGGTTTCTCTTAAGAACAGTACAAGCAGTTCCACATTAGAGAAAGAGCCCTGAGTTGGACACAGCTGTGAAGGTTTATGTTCACATACCCAGCTGCCACATTTGGAGGACTACCTTTTACCTCAAGAGTAATTTTTCAAGATAAAGCCACCTCTTTCCTTTTTTTTTTGATCACAGAAGAGATGCTAAATTGCCACGGATGGGCATTTGTTTTCATTCTGCATGTTTCACACGGCACATACTATAGATTAAAATAGTTAATTAAAAGTAACAAATAAAATTCATTTCAAATACCAATGTTAAGCCTGCTTCATCTTCACATGCCATTACTGTCAAGGTAACACAGTGTAAATATAACAGGGGGACGAAGGTACTTTGGCATTCCCATCACAGACTTGCTGCTGGCAAGTCACTTTATGACTTGAAACTCAGAGGAGCTGCCTGCCACCGATGTACAGGGTGCTCAACATCAGATAACACCAAGCCCCTGGTTTCTTTACAGTTAGAACAGTATTTCTTATTTATTTTACAAGGGCTTTTCCAGAATTGTTCACATTCATCTATTGTTCTCCTTAAGCTGTATTTGCAGATTCTGTTATTCAAATGCACTTTCATGAAAGTGAAAGATAACAGAGCCAGGCACTGGTACTTCACAGGACAGAAACACAATTCAGCTCACTATAACAGAACTGCAATAGCATTTAAAAAAGCCCGATTTGCAGAGTCAGCAAAACTGCAGCTCTGAAGAAAACTTTAAAAATGAGCATTTAACCCACTCTTCCCCGACAAGAGTGTTACATGAGGGAAATAATGGAAATAAATGGCAAATAAAACTGCTAACCATAATGTACTGCACCACCTATTTCAGCTCCTGCTTTCTATATATGCACCTCCGATCTGCTTTAAGCTCAGAACTCAGTACTATTTCAAAGCACTATTCCAACACAGTGCTCTTTGTAGAGGCTGTGGCAGGGGTGGAACATAAGGTGTTAGGAGAGCAGAATAGAGCGGGGAGAAACACAACTATGGTATCCTTTGGTCCTGGCCAGCTGTGCAACCCCAGGCTGCTACTGATAATCCTGTAGCACTACCTAAAACCCATGACCACAACAACTCCAAATCTTTGCCCCCTGCCCAGGTGGAAGATGAAAAAACCATACAGAGAATGTGTTTTTAAGTGTCACAAAAGCAGTTTAATGTACATAATAACGTACAAGGAAGAGGTAACAAAAAAAACCCCAAAACATTACAAGCACCAACAAGCCAGCTAACACACTAACATACCTGTCTGTCTCCCCATGGCTAATGAATAAATTTCAAGATAAACATGCAATAGTAGGAAAGAAATGTTGAAGGCACCAACCCTCAACCAACTGGAACTAACATCCCTTTTGCATTGTCCCAGAAATTAATGAGGACTGATGGAAGGTGAGGAGGAACCCCATATGTTCTGTAATGCACATAGATTTCGCTACCAGGCTAAGATGAAACAATTTACCATCCAAGATTTAACATCCATACTTGCCCATTCCTCCCTAACATGCCCTTTTTCTCTTAATACAATCATTATCAGGGTGACCTTTCAAGTTCCCCAGATGATCTGTTAATTCTGAGCACTTCATCTCTTAATATATCTTTTTTAAAATGTCCTACAGTTAAATCTTTGGCTATAGAACTGCTTTATACATCAAAATAGAACTCCACACCTTTCATCAGCGTTATTACTAAATAGGTGAACTGTTAACCAGATTTATAAAACACAGTGGGTTCCTCCAGGAAGGGCTAGAAAGGGTTTTGTAAATTGATGGATTGACGGCATTTAGAAACTGGTATTTGGAAAGAAATAGCTTGGGGTGGACTGGCGGGGAGGGAAGCGCTTCGTGCTTGTTTGGTTGGTTTTGTCCGTTGTGTAATTTTCCATCAGACTAAAAGCTCAACAGCCCATAGGTTTTGGGGTGCTATGTTGTTTTCAGACTAGAGCAAACAATGAAAGAGCAGCGTTTTGAAACTAGACCTATCCATTTGCCCAGGCATACCAATACTTCACTTTGACTACAGATCCTGAATTTGAAACTTATCAGCAGAGACCAGCCTTCAGCAAAAATGAGCCCAAGACCCTCAGCTGCCAGCTACTTTTTAAAGCCTTCAACCCAGAAGTTTCCCCTCCTAGAAAGGCCTTAAACTCACTGGTGAGCAAAGCAGTCCCAGGCCCAAGCAGCACTTGGACATACAACCATGTGAAGAACATGTTTGTAGAGAAGAGGGGAGCACCATCAAGTCAAGCCAAGATTCAGTCTGGACTATATTCAAACTCAGGAGCAAAAGAGGAATGAGCACTTCAGCCACACCATTATGACCTTCCATGAATGCAGTATCACCAGTCTCACATGATTATCTTTCTTCACAGAAAGAAGCTGCATACATACAGCTTTAAATGGCATTATGTGCACCACCACTGGTGGACTGCTGCAAAGGTCACCACTTGCTCCTCATATATGCCTTTCCCAAGATTCTCCAACAGCCATTGAGGTACACAGGACAAGGAGCCTGATTCTGAAACTGCCCCTCACCACTTTCATCACACCTTACCCCCTTCTGCAACCCCTGCATTCAGCTGGACCTCCCAAATAACCTGTTGTGAATTTGATTATCCACTGAAAAAGTACTTACATAATATTTGATGAGTATTTTCACCTTATTCATTAATCGTGATGAACACATCATGAAATTCTAATGTACTCGTTATTCAGTATTATTCAAACATTTTGTCAGCAAATAACTCTTGGTTTATAGGTCATTCGAATTGCAAATTGTAACTATTATAGTCATAGTTTGCCGTTTATTTTTTAACATATGCAATTTATTTAACTTAAGTAATGCATACAGCCAATTTAATCAATGTGCAGTGAACTGCAATTTGTGCATTTGGCTTTAATAGTCTTGGTTACATAAATCACGCACTCAGGAAACTGAAAATAATACGGGACTTAAGTGTATAATTGGAATCACACAAACTAGTTCCACAGAAAACATCAAGGTAGTCATATATACAAGCAAATAGTCACATATACAAGCAAACCTAAATTCACTTTCCCAATCATATGAACATTTGCAACACTTTTTCCCCCTTTCTAATTAACTCTGATACAGTTAATTCGTAACAAAACCATGCCAGCAGCTACAGCAGACATTGCCAGATTGCTTTTCACTTCCTCCTCTGTATCCTTATTTAGTGTATTAAATAACCTAGGTCACTATTAACTATTCTTCATGCAATAGAATCTCAGAAAACACCTGACCACCACATATAGCAAAAGACCTTCAACTTCCACAGCATTGGGAGGCATACTGCAATTAGTGGTCACCTGAATCGATCATAAATAGACTAGGACAGCTCTAGTTACTTAATGCTTTTGATATTATTATCAAACAAGAGATAAAACTATAATGAGGTTCAGTGATAATAGGAAGTTGGTCCTCTGGGACTTAAAATTGAAGCAAGTAGGCAGAAATTAAATGTTTATCTAGCAGATTCCTGTTTGTTCATGCTTAAATGCATACCTCCACTCATGCTTCTGCTGCAATTAGGGAACAGCCTGAATTAGGCTGATCAGCCTCCTTCAACAAGGATATAAAAATAAAGGAAGGAGAAATAAAGAAGTGAAGCTGACAGTCAATATATATCACCAGCATGACTTCTCTTAGTGAAAACACCTTTTTTTGGAATTGACAATGGACCAAAAACTGCACTACCTCCACCATTCTGAGCCTTCCTCCTCTAGCCAGATCCAAGGCAGAAAACACAGCACAACTGTGCACAAGCAATCTGAAGTAAACTTGTATGTGCTCACCAGTATCATTACGTTGTATGGTCTACAGATGAGTAGATGATCTGGAAGCAAGAGCAAAGACACTCTGCATTATACCACAGAAGTCAAGTTGTAACAAAAAACCCAGCCCTTGCCCTCTGTAGGCAAGTCTGGAAAAGGGCTTCAGACACAAAATTGGTGCTGAGATTGAAACAGCTGGGTTAATCGTGACAAAAAAATCAGCCACAGAAAGTCTGGATCAAAACCCGTTTGCATTCCCTCCCCTCTTCTCAAGCTGTGAAGCTGTTCAGACACTGAGGGTTTTGCTGCAGGCTGCATGTTTCACAGACATCGTATCACAGACAGACCAACAAGTAAAAAACTGTAACCACCACTGAACTGTTGAACCAGCATTTAAATGGACAGAAGTGTGGTTATGCACATGAATCAAAATGGGCTTTTTTAAGTGAAGAGGCAAAATAAAAGCTACTTCTGCTGTCAGATTTTGTGCAGATTCATACATATGCTTCTGTGAGTTGTGAGGATGCCAAACAGTAATGACAGACTTACACATTGGTATAGAATATATAAATGATCAGTTCCAGAAGCAACATCCATTAAAAAGACTGATCCTCATGGACAAGTACTTCTGATGGCAATTACAAAAGAGAAAACAGACTTTGGGGGTTGCTCCGTATTGGGATTTTGGATCTGAGGAGAAAGGCAGAGCAGGGAAGTTGAATGACCCTTCCACATGGATTACAGGGGCAGTCAAGGCTGAAGAAAATTAGATGGGAAATGGCATGATCTGAGCACCCTGCTCATTTGGGTTAGAGTTCTTCAAAGGGTTCCAGACCACTACATCCAGGGTAGATTCACCCAGATGGTAATCCACCCAAACCTACTGCATGTATGAGTTTGTTTCACCGCTGCACACAGCACAAGCTCCACTGCAAGGGGAGACGGAACTCCCTAAACTGGTTTCTAGATTTCAACACCCTAAATTTCTGCCCCTTTTCCAGGTGGTAGCATAAATCTGTTTAGCTTGTGCAGGAGGGTGAATGCCAAGGTTGGAAACACAGCCTGCACCTATCAATTCTCACCCACTGTGCCCCGTTTGCAAAACAGGGAAGGAAGAACACAAGCTTTAGGTAGTTGTTTGCAGGAGAGGTTTCACATTAGAGCTCAGCAAACCTTCAGCACGCACCACTGCATGCAGCAATGGCCTGTTGTACTGACAAAAGCAAACTGGCCCTGAGTAATTCCCTAAGCCAAATTATCTACTAATGTAGCCCTATTTTAAAGGCAGGTGGCAGAGAGGCAACACAAGCAGAACCACCCTTTCTTTACAACTGAACTGTAAATTGCGGTCCCTGCAAGCCTCTCCCAAAGGGATGCTAGCCTACACTGCTGTATGAAACACAGCTCATTGCAAAGTCTTTCTTCCTTTTCCACCTGAATCTTTCTCCTCATTCTACATGACAAAATCTGAAATCCTTGCTAAATGCCATGACACACTGAATTGTTATTAACAAGTTTATTAGAGCTGTGAAACAGGATTTCCATTACATAAATCTCTTACTTTCTCCACAGTACAGCAGATACCTTCCTAAGTATCCTACAACACCCAGTGACCTACCTATTGCCTTGTAACAGAAGCAGTCATATCTGATTTGCCCTTTACGAATTCTCCAGCTGTCTTGATTCATTAACACACTGTTAAGTGTTCCTTGTCTAGCAGCGAAAATGTCCTGCTCTCCTATCTCATAAGTAGCCTCTCTCCGTTCAGCTCCTTGTTTAATCAATGCTAATTACCCAGTCCTGTGATCATCTTCTGAAATTAGCACAAATGGTAACAAGTTCTTTGATTGCCAATGTTTTTGTACATGTTATATTAAAAAATAGCTCTAAAATAACAGCACAGACAAAATTTGTATTAGAACCATGCATGCTGTTTCAAAATTCAGAACAAGGATGGCATGCAGAATGGGGGCCCACTGCCATTCACTTCAACTGATTTGATTAAACAGTACACAAAGAAACCTACCTACTTCCAGTTTTCAAAAGATCTGGTGAGGAAAAACAATCTACAGTGAGTATTAGCAATATGAGAACATGACATTACAGCTGCAGATTCCCAAGGTGTCTTTCTTTAAGACAAAAGTACCGCTTTAGTTTTAACCTCATTAGTTTAGTAATATCTGGGGAGGGGAAAGGGTGGGGAAACAGTGTAAGCAAATTTCAGAATGTGGTTCAGAGATGCTCAAAGCCAAGGCATTTGCTGAAGACAGCTTCTCATTTTAACTGTGCAGCATCATGTAGTGCCAGTCCCTGCACAATACAAAAGCATTACCAGACAGTGCTGAGAGAACTTACAAAAAAGAGTAGAACATGCCTGTCTGACTGAAAGTCAAACCTCTACAAACTCCCATTACCCAACAGGAGATAAATAACTAGGAAAATATAGGACAGACCATTTTGATATACTATGAGATGGGAAAGAAATATGACTAGCCAGAATACTAAGAAAAATGAATGAGGAATGAATTGTGCAAGTGGGTCAAGCAATTCTGAAAAGAACTGGGAGCCTGGTGGGTGATTTGAAGTGATTGTCCAAGACAAGAAGCAGTTTGTTCGAGAAAGTTTTTATAAAAATGAACAAGTTTTAAATATTTTATTGTGAAATAATGAAACAAATTCCTGGAGGATGACCAGCTCCATCTAAGACAGGCCCACGGAGATGAGCAATTAACCTCAGCCAGGATCCGACTCCAACCATGTGAAGCAAACAACAACCACCACGAACAAAAAGATGAAATCCCAATACCTCTGAAGTCAGAGGCGAAAATGCCAACGGGCTTCACCTTAGCCCAGTTCCCACCAACTGTCCAGTCAGATGTTTCCAGTTGCCTCAGCCCTGCTGAGGACTTGTTCTGGGTCATAGCATCATTAAGATCATCCTCAATGAGAGTCGGATAGAAATTCATGACAAATTGATTCAGTTTCTTAATTTGACACTGGCCACCATTTCTGTGTGGTCACTCCTCTAATCGCTGCAGGAGTTAAGAAAATAACATACCTTTTCTCCTATCAGCTCTTATTCTTCCTTAATTTCTCTGTAAAGCTCTGTGAGATGGGAGACAGCAGACATGCCAAAAACCAAACACCGTGAACCTTCAGTCGAGTTTGGGTCCTCCATTTGTCAGGATAACACACCTGCACTTTTCTTATACACATGACCTTACTTTAGTTCCATTTTAAAAAGGAATACAGAACAATTCTAGAACATAGAATGCTGTAGAGTACCAGAAAGCAGACCTAAACCCAAGCAATCATCTTCACAATTTTGCAGCACATGACTGACAGTCAACACTAGAAATCCCTCTGCATGGACACTGAAACATCAGAGCAGTACAGGTTCTCTAAAGAATTTGTTCTGAATTTTCTTAAGAACAAGTTGATTACCTTCGGTTATGACTGGTCCGAATAACATTTGTTCACCAGCTCGCCTGAGGACCATTCTTTCTACCCTATGGTTTCCATAAAGGTTTTTCTGAATGCTTAAGAATTCTGGACAAAAAGCAGGAACCTCAAGACTCATTACTGTCAACAGAACTTCAGAAGTGCGCTGTTACAAATATGTATAGGAAGAGATTAAAGAAGCAAGACTGACCAAATGCAGCTCCTGAATCAGGAACATACCCTCCTTATCTCCACAGATTATCTAACAGAAAGGCCAATCATGGTTACTGCTGTACTGCCCCATTTCATTTCTATCTGCAACATTACTACAGGCAAATGCAGAAGCCTCAGGAAGGCTGGCTGCTCCCTCAGACTACAGTGCAGCAAAGAACTTCTGGAAGCTTTGAGCTCCCCATCTGTGCTCCAAGCACCCACCAGAGCTTCCAGATGTCCTGGTGAGGCAGCCACACACAGCAGCACCAACAGCACACAGAGTTGCCAGGTGCAAATAACATCCAAAGGCTCTTTCTTTTAGTTCCCTACTCTCCTGAAACAAGGTGAAGACAGACAAAAGCAAGCTATAATTTAACTAGAGAAACTGCCAGTAAGCAAGAGGTTATTTGTTGTGCAAGCAAGAACTGCCATGTGAATTTTAAACAGATGTAATGGTTAATTAATGCTTAATATTCCCTTGCATCATTGGAGATGTGAACTAATAACAATTCTGACCTCTTGTAGAGGACAATTCAGGGTCCGACACCATGACCATCTTACAAGAAATTCAAATACAAACCACCTTGAAGCTTTTGCTAAAGGGAAATGCATCCTTGGCCCTTGGACATGTATACTGCAAGAATTCATGCATCCACAGGACACGACAAGCTGATGGGAGAAAGGCTCCACAGAACTGCCCAGTTCCAGTCATCCATGACTGAGAAATTCACATTGAAAACAGTGCCAAGGAGAATAACGGAGGAGCAGCCAAACTGAGATTCAATTTTACAAGATGAAAGTAGACTCCTGAATACACCAGGGGAAAGCACCAAGGAGGCAGAAAATCTATTTACACAGCCCCAAATAACCACTGATATCTTTGGGGTGTGAATGAGAAGGTCTCCAGTCACCAGAGGCCCATGGTTCTAAGTGAGAAGCAGTACTGGGAGCGTAGGTCCAACTGCTTTCACAATATATCTTGATAAAATTAAGGGGAAGGTGCGACTTGTTTGCCCACTACTGCAGAGTGACTTGATCCAAAAGCATCCCCATCCCTCCATGCACCCAGGCATCTGAGTGTCTAATGTTCTGAATCTCCCCATTTCAATTAATTGGTCGTACTCCACTACTTCTGAAAAGTATCAGTCTTTAAAGCCTCAGAAATTATCTACAGAAACAATTCTATCATACTCTCAACACATGAATGTTTCTATGGTGACTTTTTAGCATTTCATTGGATTCTCCCTCCTCAATACTCAGGGTACTCCCACACGACCCTGCATCCCAAACCCTAGGTAAAACAAAAATTAAACACTCAGTTTTATTATACCCAAATGTAAAGTCAAGCTCTAAATAGGCATTCACTGTATACCCACACACCACACCTCTATGGCCTGAACACGTTCTAGGGCAATGCCAGATGATGCTACATCATCCAGCCAGTGGCACTGACACAGTCAAGGTGTCTTTTGTTATATATACACCATGAGTTCACTTGAGCCTGGAATATCAGAGTATTTTGTCTTCAAACACTACTCTCTCCTGGAGCATTTATACTCACAGGCTGTTTGCAGATACTAGAGCACAGAGTCCACCTAAACACAGAATAACTACAAAAAGACAAGCTTTCCTCACTGCCTTCTCCCTTTTTTTTTTACCAGTATACTTTTTTCCCCCTTTTCTATTCAGAAACTTCTCCATCTTCCTGAAAAGCTCATCATTAACCCCTCTAAAATATCATTCTGACACTACCAAATGCCTTCTGAAAGGACCAGCGCTGTCAGAGCAACCCGAGAGCCCACAAACACTTCCCAAACACTGACCTCTCAGAAGCCTATTTCACTTACAACACCTGCACATCCTCATTTATCTGCTTTCAAGTCATTTAGTCATTTGTTGATAAGCAATTATCAGAGCTCCCAGGGCCTGTGGAACAATTTACCCTTGTCTTTGGCTCCCTGTTAGCACTGAGACTTTGTGGATGGTAGTGCAGGATAAAACCCTTTCCCAGCTGCCTGATCAGACAGGTGATAACCAAGATTTCCCATGGCATTGGTAGAGCCAGCACTGTGCATGTTAGTGTATTAAACAGCTTAGGAGGTTCCCTCAGTGTCTGATTTTCTTCACAGCCTAGACCATGAAGATATTTATTGGAAACTCATTACAGCCCCAAGATTCACAAAGCCTCCACAGGTGCTCGTGAGCACTGCCAATCCTTTCTTCCTACAGCCCCTCTTTTTGCACATTAAAGATTAATACCTTATTCACTGCAGAATTCTGTTACTGTCTCCTTCCACCCTGGCACCAATTCAGCTTCCTGCTGAGCTGAACACACCACTACAGATGCTTTATTTGCAGCTTTGAATATTTTCTAGCAAAGGTGACGTTAACAAAAAGAAGGTACCTGCAAGCAGCAACTGTTGTGAGTGCATATATCCTGCGTAACTCCTTGAAGAAAATAATATGGACTATTTCTTCTGGGAAATACATAAAAATAGAGAGCTCTCAGATGGATAACTCCAACGGGAATCTGAACCTAAGGGTCCCCTTACAGTCATTTGGGGATTTTCGCATTAAACAAGGCTAGGTTCCGCCCAGCAAAGTTCCAATCACAAACCCTCCCTCAGTGCACGCAGCTTCCAACAGCGAATAGCCCTCATCACCTCCCTCACGCAGTGCTCCACTTTGAGCCTTCAGTACAGGACACTTTTTAAGCAGTTTACCTTCTCAAGGGCTTGTTCATTTGTACACAAACCCACTCCTCTCTTTAAAATAACACTAGGGTTTATGGGCCAGCCTCACAGCATCACAGCCACTCAGAGGAAACCATGTCACTCTGTGGTTAACCCATGCCACAGTACTGGTCATTCCTGTATCTACTGATGCACAGGACAGAGGATCAGCTTTAATTCTGAAATTCTCTGATGCTGTCACTTTGTGCCAGGGTTAAGTGGGTTTGATAATTTGATGTCAGCTCAGTTTACTTAAAGCATTCCCACTGCTTGCATTTGCTTTCCATCAAAATGTGTTAGAAATCTCTTAGTAAGAGCCATTCTTAACACTGGGCTAACGCAGGACACAGCTGCAACTGCTGGTGGTCACAACATGCAATGTTTACTTGGTTGGTTCTCAGAGAATGGCTGTCCTCATCACAGCATCATTCCCACTGGAACAAGTCTGGTCCTAAAGAAACCCATTCTGGAAAGCTTTTACACAGAAGTGTTTCCAGTGACCAGGGCTGCCTGCATTGCACATGAGGCAGGCAATTGGCCACACTGCTGGCTGCCCAGGTCTCCATGGTTACTGCCCCAGCACAACACCCCGTACAAGGGAAATACTTTGCTTCAGTGTGTGACAAAACTTCACTTAAGCATTGCCAGCTTTTCAGTACAGTAATGGTACCAGGCAGCAATGCTTTCCATTCACTTGCTTAATTACACAAACGACATACATGGGCTTTTGTGAAGATGGGTACTACAAGGGCTGAAGTCTCCGCTCAGATCATACCCTAAGAACCAGAAACAAGAGATCGTAATTGGCTTTCATCTTTTCTTCTCAATCCTCATTCATTTCTACAGCCTGAACTCATTCTCCTCTGCTCCACCACAGAACATTAAAAACCTTCTCAGAGCATCCTGGAAGCAAAAAATATCAGGTAAAATGCATTCCCACTGACATCCAGCTTTCCTGGACCATGAAAACCTTCACAGCCAAGTGATACACTCTAGTACTGAGCTTGAACACAAGCTATAGGGTTAGTCACTGAACACCACCAGAACTAGTACGAAAATGAGTAACAGCATGTTCTTTAAAACTCTCTTAAGTCCTGATCTCCCAGTGCACTGTTAGCATTGATAATGTTTCCTTTATGTCAAGGCAACTACATTAATTGTGAACTGATTCACACATGATCAGAATCAATCATCTGTGTTTTCTGGGTGATTCTGGACATGAACTGAATGCCATTAGAACAGGATGGCAAAAGGAGTCAACAGTGAAAAGCCTGTAGAAAGTAGGATTATATTTTTTTAATAAAGTCAAAGTTAATTAAAGAATGAGTGTTCTTAAATTACTGAAAGATTTAATTTACTCCGGAAACACCTGAATCATCATTAACACTGTAAAGATCTCTTTGCATTAATTCATACCCAAATTCAAGGCTGTGCATTTTGTTCAGCTTCTTTCTTCCTGTTCATATTTGTACCCGATTAAACTTCAGTACAGGTGCATACGGGTTAGTAATCACATTTTGATATTTTGCATGCAGATTAGTCCTATTCGAATCTGCATAAATTTGATATGCATCACCGAAAAAGTGAAAGCTCAAGCAACTTTTATTTTTATCTAATCAAATCACTGCCTAATGAAAAATGAGTAACTGTGCACAAAGGTGCATTCGGGCAGGCTCCAGGGATCCTGGGAACAGGAACATTTAACACTCGGTAGGACTACGAGGAGCAGATCTCTCTGGCCTCATGGTCAAAGTCTGATCAGGATCAGTCACATCCAAAATGCCAGTGTTACCATCTGCAGGAAGATTAAATCAAGGCTTTCACCACTAGATGAACCCAGAACGCCTCACCTAAACTTTCTCATAGTCAGCTGAGACTTAGTAGATTATAATCAAGATCCCTCCTCTAGTATGTAAATGGACAAATCTATTTCCTTCCCTATACCTGAATTTTCTGGCTGTGCAACAAGCACATCTTTTCGTCTAAGGTAAGTGGCTGCAACAAGAGGAGCCAAACCTCGGGCAGAAAAAGAGTTCATTTAATTAAACTGCAGTAGCAGTCCCATTATGCAATAGTAGGTAATATTAAGCAGTTTACTCTGGAAGTATCAAGACAAAGCACACACCTTCCACTTGTATTAAACCACTTTAAAAGAGATGGCACTGAAATAAATATGCACAAACTGGCCTGGCTTCTTAATACAATTGGCAGGATCTTGTCCAGAAACAAGTCTGCTTTTGGAGACAAAAGGGGTTTTAAAAGCAAAATGTAAAAGACATAACCACTTGAAAATATCATACTGAAGTAGGCCACAGTGTCTGGAAGACTTACAAATCCATCTATGCACTCATGCATGCTCCTTTCCATGCCCCCACCCTTCAGTCAGTACAGGCTTCAGAGCAGCTGATGGGTACAGCCCCAGCTCAAAAAGCACCATGGGCAACAGTGAGAGAGTAATAATGGGGACAAGTGGTTAAAAAATTACGGGAAGTGACTTCAGACCTAAACTTGAACAGAAAGCTTGATCACCTCCAGAGTTCACCCCTCCACACAGCAAAGGCCAGTGGCTGAGGAAGGAGATGGGTACAGAGCGCTTGAGGAGTCCTCTACATTCACCCATCCCACTCCCAGCTACAATGCTGCACCCAGACACCTGGCAGCTTTAGGCAGATCTCTCTTTCCTCATCCCAGGAGCTAAAGGAATAAGTGTATTGGGATCTGCAAAGTCTATGTAAATTACCATGGGGCTGCAGTAAAGGAAATGTAAAGCATTCACCTGAACAGCTGCAGCAGAAGCAACAAAGGCTTGAATGGATAAGGATACTATATCACATGGAGATCATTTTAACATCTGCCTCACCACGTAAAAGTACATTGTGCACTGGTCTCATCTTAGAACTCACAGAAATCCTACAAGCACGCTGCCATCTCAGAAGCAGGCTCGGCTCATTTCCTATTATGCAGCACAGCGAGGCAGAGCGGCTGCACCATATTTCAAGTTCAAATCAGCGAGAGAGATGCTTAAGCAAAATAACTACAGCAAAATTAACATGCAGCTACACTTCCCATTCAGCCCCACTACTGGTATCTCCTTTCCTTGGAAAGAAAGGAAAGGAGGACTCACAAAACCAGTCTCCCACATCAGCAGCAGCATAGGGTCCACAGGGCTTACTACAGAAGCAAAGGCTTGCAGACATCCCAGCTCACATGGCTCCCTTCTCCTCCTCTATACCCCTGCCCACAGGCAAGAACCCACCACTGTAACTCCTTAATCTCTATTTGTCCTCGTTCCACACAAATTTAAGGGGTTTTGAAAAGAGGAATTTGAAAGGAATTAAATCCAGCCTTAGGAACAAGCAGCAACCGGCAATAAACAAGCTCTCCAAAGTGTGAGAGTTTGTCCTCTGCACTCACAGCACATTTCAAGGTCAATTACACTCCCTAACGAAGTGCTTCGCCACAGCCAGGCTGCAGGAGCTACACCAGGCTGAAGAGCAGCACAAAAATCTCACACACAGCCTGAAATCAAAACTCATCCCTCTCCAGCAAGGATGGCTCTGGACCTGCGATGGAAGCTACAACTGCACCTCAACCCTTGCTCCTGACAGCATTGAGCCATCCTGCTTCACCCAACAGATCCTTCCAGAAACACTTTTTTTTCCCTTTCACTTCTGTAAGTACATTTCTATTTGCATTTCCTTTAAAAAGCATATCATAACCTTCTTGTGACTCTCCCATCTGCCACCCCCCTCCTACCCACATCCTCCCAAGAAACACAAACACCACCAGCTTTCCTAAAAAATCCATACATTGAGGTAACTAAAACCCAAATACTTTGCATTAAAATATTTATGGAATCTGGTCTCAGGAATAAAAAAAATAAAAAGCATTTTCAATACTTCTCTTCACCACTCTCTTTTCAGAGAGCCCACAGAGACGCTGGCAAGCTGACCGGTCATCTGCCCACCTGCACACAGAGAGGACAACTTTGTTCACTTTCATCACAGAACAGAATCTATTTCAGAACTCAAATGCATGTGAGTGGGTATTTAATTTAAAAACCAAAAATCAAAAGCAGCTCTACATCACCACCACCCAATACTACAAACATTGCTGGTTTTCCTGTGAGCCAGACAGTACCCCCTGCCCATGGGCTGTGGACAAAGTGGGGAAATACCCCACTGCAGCAGCTGTACCTGTTACCCCAGAATGGAGTTTCTTCCCCTAAACTCTTACATCTCCTCAAGATTCATTAGATGCTGCTGGGCCATTAAAACTAGATAAACACTGAGAATTCTGCTAAAAGTTAACTGCTATACCTAATCCATTAATCTCCAATACATTTTAGAAAAGTTTTCTTGCTGTGTTATTTAAAAGGACTCCTGTGGATAAGAATCAGCTTTAAACTAACACACTACCTGGATCATTTACCAAGACAAAAACGTTTTTACCCATCATCACACTGCTATTCAATAGCAAAATTACTGCACGCGTTTAAAAGCATTCTGCTCCAGGGAAAACAGGCCAGTATCAACATGAATGCATTAAGTCTAATTTTCATTATTGTGGTTGAACAATGCCAAAAGTGTATATAAAGAAAAAAAACTTTAACAGCTCTAGTAAGCTATTTTTGTTTTAAAAAAAGGAAAAGGACACTTATTAACCACACAATGAAATTAGCTTTTCCTTTGCTTTTTTCTTTATTTTAAGAAGGTATGGCTTTCAAACTATCAGTTTGTCTTCAGCTGCAATTTACACAGTACCCAGATGAAGAGTGTCAAGTCTCTGAACACCAGAAACATTAGACATTTAAATTTTGTAATTAGCTCCTCTGTTCTCAGCTCCTGCAAGATCAGAGGTCCCCAAGAGCCACCTCTTCCTTCTTGCTGGCAAACATTTGCATACAAAAATGTGACAGAGAAAAAGCAAAATGAAACAAACCCACCCCAAACCCCAGAATACAAAGCATGCAGTGAAGCAGCAGAGTCAGTGGAGGGGCAGGGAAAGCGTGCTCCAGCACTCCAGGCTTGAGCTACCGAGGCCAGGGAGAGTTCTGCTGCTGATTTAATTGACACCAGGATTTAAACCTACAGCATTTGCTTCTGTAACTGGAGGGATACTCTGATTAACAACAAATAATTAGCTCATTTTAAATGGCCTAATCTTCTTTGTGCCACGATGCACATCCTAAAAATGGATTAGCGCAGGGTCTGATGCTGGAGCCTCTCTAGCATTTAAAGGATTAAAGGCTGTCCATCTGAACTCACAGCTAATTGGGATGGCTGCGTCCCCTCAGCCAAATCCACTTGTTGTGCCTATGCGTGGAGGGGCAATGCCTGCCCACTGTGTGTGCCAAGTGAACGGCATCTGTTGTGGTGAGAGCCACGGCTGTGTGCAGTGTTCATTTTCGGAAAGCCAGGCACAAGGGCATTCCACTGGACATCACTGTTTAATAACCCAGGAGTCACAACTGCAGATGTCTACATTAACACA
Organism: Ara ararauna; assembly: GCA_028858755.1. Classification (NCBI taxonomy): domain Eukaryota; kingdom Metazoa; phylum Chordata; class Aves; order Psittaciformes; family Psittacidae; genus Ara; species Ara ararauna. The sequence goes on along the minus strand of CM054383.1, from coordinate 9,947,884 downwards.
GGGTTTGAGAGGGTAGCAGATGGTTAGGAAGCTCTTACTGTGAAGGCCCTAATGATTTCCAAAGGTAAAACAGCAAGTAGCTTTTATGCATAAACGATACCCACCATATGGTAAGCATGACTGAAATTTTAAACAAAAAAATTTAATTATTACAGTTAGATTGAATAGAACCAAAACCAATTAAAGCTTTATGCTAAAGACTGGAAACAGTTATATCAATAACATTAATGCTGCCAGAAAAGGGAGAAGGGCACACACCAGAAGAGCAGTGTTTTAAAGTGCTAGACACAAATCCGGTTGAAGTTCAGCTTGCTCTATTGAAGATACACCCAAAGATGAGGCTGGCATTCCAGGCACCAAAACTGATAAACAGACATACAATCAACAGAAAAATCATATTTCAGTGACATGTTCTCATTGACCGGTGAGGTGACATCTACTGTTCTGCACAACTCCTAGCACTGAAAGAAGCACCGCTCGGTTTGATAGCGCTTAACTTCACGCAGTAAAATCAAAATAACCACCCATGGATCATTAGATTATCTGCCGCCTCTCAATATAATAAGCAGTTAATTATGGCACCCCTCAGTTCATTAAAGTAAGCCCACACAGTGGTATGCAGTCTGTCCCTCAGAAATCCGGCAGTTTACTGAATCCTGTCAGTCATTCTTTACTTTGTCACAGATCTGTGATGAAAAACCATGTAAAATACTGGTTTTATCAAGGCCAGTCCCAAATTCCTAGACTTTAAGGTAGCTGGACTTTTGCTAGATGCTATATGAGACGGTCCCAGCAAAAACACAGACCTAAGCACAGTTCTGGTCCAGGACCATAATCAGCTCCCTGTTCTGCAGAGGACTGTCAACAAATCTTCCTATCTTCAGCAGGTCCAGCGTGACTTGTGAGTGAACCTTGTGCATATGGTATGCAGCTTTTGCAGATAAATTCTGCTTTGATTGTTCAGGTTCACTGGAAACCAAAGTGAAACTCAAGAGATGCATATTAAATCCAGGGGGAAAGATGTCTGCATGCATGCGCGCACACACAGAGCACCCAGCCCTTCTTCCCTTCCTCATTTTGTCCCTATGCCAACTCCCCAGATGCCAAACCCCAGCTCACATGGGTGCACTGACCAGTTATAATACAGGATTTAGAAGAAAACTCCACAAGCTTCCACCAGGTTCTTCTTTACACTGTGAAACACTGACCCACTCCAAACACCAGCCCTGGAGAGGCTTTTTGTTAGGGACTCAGGCCCCTGCCCAGGCCATAATTCCACTAGTCCCATGCTCTGAAACAGGGTCTCCAGGCAATGCTGGAATCCAAGTAGACAGTCCAGTTCTGACAAGCAACGTGTCCTCCATCTCCCAGTACCAAAGCAGACAGACATTCACTATGGCCCCATTTTGCACTTGCTGGGAAGGAAACAGGACTACTCCACTGGCCAGGCAAGACCTGCGCCAAGTACTTAGGGAGGCACTGCCAGCACCTCCATTTGGAACTGTCTGATAGAGGAGTTTTGGATACCTCAAAAAAAACCCTCCTCCATGAGGTTTGCAGGGCACAGAAACTGAACTGGCCGTCTTGCTGAAGATGGGAGAGGGAATGGGATTATAAACCATCCTCTGGGGAAGATAGGGAGATGTATGTTTTATTGATTCTTTCATTTACAAATGTAAGCGGGTAAGTGATTTCAGCCTCCAGACATTTCTCTCTTGACTTTTACATATTCTTTCAGGGATCAGAAAGTTCATTGTTTCCTTCTTTCCCAATGATGCAGGGGGATAATGAGAGACAAGGAGCACTCGGAGGGCAAGCATCTAACAACAAACCAGTCAGGCCCAGAGCTGCTCTAAGAAATTTTTGTTGGCTTTCCTTTTAGTCCATACTCCATTCAAAGGAGAGGCTAATTCCCACAAAAATTCAGGTCATTTAACAGCAGCTTAGGGCTGAAGCAGAACATTAGGAAGACAAGTGTGTACATCCCTGGGGTGTGACAGATGGGGCACACTCAGTGTTACTAAATCCCATTCGCTTCCTTTCAAACAACCTGCATTGAGTCACTGTTACACTATGCCGTCCCATCACAGTGTAGAAAACCTCTCTGTGGTAACACTGGATACAAGTCACATATCCATTTCTCCGTGTAAGTACTGTGTGGCAGGAGTGTGCAAACATTAAACCAGCTTTCATTTTCATGTAGGAAGCCACCATCCCTTGCTGCAAAGCACTGTGGTAACCCAGAAGCAACTCTGACACATCAAGTGCTTCATTCTGATGTGACAAGCCCAGGACAGGTCAGCATCACTCACAATTCTTATAACACTCCTGAAGAATTTCTAATTTCTCCTCCCAACTGGCTCATTTGAAGGACTTAATACATTCATTACAGACTTCCCCATCAGCCTCAATGCAACCCCCCAGCCACTCCATGGTCCCCACATTGTTAATTACTATTCCATACTTCTGTAAAGACTGCTTTTCCCCAGCAGCAGGTAGACACATCACGGTCAAATGCATAGGATGCTTCCAAAGATGGGCTCGATACTGTGCACAGGACTGAGCAGACCTGAGCCGCTGCACTTGCTCATTAATTATTCCCCATCCACTATCAGAGCCCAGCTCCAATATGCTGCTGTTCTTACTCCTCCATCCCGATTTATACATAGTAAAGATGAGTACTAAAGAAAACATGCCATGAGGATCTTACGCTTTTAATTATTTTATCACAGCCTTCACGTACCCTTTTTGGATATTATTACCCTGGAGAGTACGCTAACAACCTTAAGTTGCTGACTAATTAAGGTTTGGTATACTCAAAAGCTGGTTTTCGCACACTAATTAAATTTACAGGCAGTTAGATTTGACAGGTACTATGGTATCTGCCAACGCGCCTTCATAATCCACGAAATTATTAACTCTGAGGCAGCAGGCCATGCCCATGAGGGCAGGAAAGAGCTCCAGCAGCAAAGCTACCCCAGCAGAGCAGCATCCAGCAGCCCTGTGCCACAGGGAGCTGGGGACACATGGGTGCTCTCCGTAGGCAAAAGCAATGGGCTGCAGTAGGGGGCACCTCCTGCCCCCTGTATCTGCTGGGGATACATTTGAATTTCCACTCAGATCCGGCCCCTAAGGGATGGCAGAGGCTGGGCAGCAAACCGGCACAGGGCGCCTCACTTCTCCCTCCTGCTACCCCACCAATTAGGCAGCAAAATCCCCCAGAAACACAACTGCCTTGGACCGCAGGCAGCATCCCTCACCCCTGGCTCTGGAGAACTGCACCTCAGGATAACTCCAAAGGCAAGGCAAGCAGCAGGCTCCCCACCAGATACCTGTCCTCAAAACCTTCTCCAAGTGCTGGGCAGGCAGGTGCAGCCAGCAACTTCAGAGCTGCCATTGCCACACTGCTGCTTGCAATCGCAGCAGCCAGATAAATCTCCCAAAACCACTCCTGTGTTATCACACCTCAGGCCCTCTGCAGACAAAACATTCATTTAGCAAGTTATATGATTCGCAATGTCAAATGCCTCCTATAGTTCCCTTAGGACAGCTGCTCTTGCTATTTCATCTGTTAAATATTTCCAGAACCCAAAAGTCCTCAGGGAGAAAAGCAGTTATTTTGACTAACTGCTCCTCCTCCTCAACTAGTTACTGTGTTAGCTTCCTCCCACTCAAACACCAGGAGTTGATTAAGACATACGGATTATCTCAACACTACCAAGATTTTCAATTTAGAAAGTGAAATATTGACATTCTTAATATCACATTCCTCTTTTACTCAGGAGCCCTTCCTCACATTGACACTGATCCCCACTGGAACACAGAGCATCCAAGAGACTGTGATTCAAGGGCAGATGGCTTTTGTACGTGGTTTTTGGTTGAAGTTGCTGATGGAGTTCAAGCCACCCCAGTTTTGTTCTTAATTCTAAAGAGAAAACTACTTGCAAGTGATTCTTATTTATGGAAATCTTTGGGTCATAAAAAGAATTATTCATTTCTACATCAAATTTAGAATTTCGGTTTATGGTTTATGGTCTTCCTCCTTGTTCAAAAGATAACTTTGTAGCATGCTGGGCCTCTTTTCAATATAACATAAAAACAACACAAACAAAAGAAAAGCCAGAAAGGAAAAAATATATACTTGGAAATCCATCATTTGGAAATCCTTCAGGAACACCTCAGTCTTTAGAGTAAAATCTTATTTCCTGTATGTAAAACTTTGAAAGCTTTGTTTTGTTCTAAGTAGAGGAAAGGCAACGCTTTGTTTAGAAGTGGAACAGAAACTGAATTTAAAGTGTAAAAAGTTTCCTATGAAACAGGAATCCTGAGTCTGGACTGGCTCTGCTGGGATTCTATGAGCTCCCATAAAGCAGAACCACCAGTATCCCCATCCACTCATGTTGGCATGTCATTTCACCAACGTCCTATTTAAGACTGATGGCCTTAAGCTGCAGTTATGTATTTAACCAAGTCAAGGAGAAAAATCAGAGTGAACCTGACTGACCTTCTAGATCTCAAAATAGTGGACAGATGTATTCAACCAAGTGCGAACTCATGTGAAACATCTCACAATAAAACCACAAACTCAGACTCAGATGCCACCCCGCATTAACAGGAATGGGGACAAAGGACCACTTTTAAAGGAAAAACATGGGAACTGCAGTTGTGTCATTGCGCATCACAACATGCATCTACCAGTATCTGTAAAACCCAATTTCAGGACTTTAAAGAGGTGTAGGACAGGGAACAGGCTGCTCGGCTGACCTGGTAAGAGGACTCATATAAAGCACAGGAAAGTAAAAGGAAATGGAATGTAATTGTATGCCTTTGACAAATCATAAATAAGTACCCACTCAGCAAAGGCATTATTTCAGACAAGAGACAACATCTGAAAACAAGGACATTACCAGGTGAGGAAAGGTCCCACCCTGACTGGCAATCAGCACACGGGACTTCAGGTCTTTGGAGAAAGGAATCAAAAAATTGCATCACAACAGCTACAGAATTTTGGAACAGAGAACTTCTGACCAAGCACTAATTTAAATACACTGACATGTAAAACAAGCCATGGTCCAAAATGAGTTGTGCAGCTGCCACACCTGAATACTCCATATGATCCAAGAGGATTAACAAGGTAACTCTGTGGGAGATAACTCCAGAAACTCTTCATTCATCAGCAATCCCCCTCACTCCTCGACATTTTGAGGCCTTCCTCAGTTTAAGCAGTTTTAGTCAAGCTCTTTAGTTCTCAAAGCAATGCCAACCTCAGCTTCGTTTTTAATCAAACCTGTGTGAAGAACCCTCTGTTTATTCCATACAAATACCAAGAAAACCCAAGGAATATACACCTCTCTTTCAGAGCCCAGAGTGACAGACAGCAAAAGGATCAAGTCCAGGAGATAACTTTATTTCACTATAGTATTTCACTACTTGCAGCCACCATCACCGCCTCCCGCACCCAGGAGAACAAACTCATCCTACTGCGGGAACCTTTTTACAGCTCTACCCCAACAAGGAGAGCTGTAGGCCCCAGAACTGCTTGTAGCTGACATTTCAAGTGCTCCAAGCCACCATTTCTGAGGCAGTCACATGAAAGAGACAAAAGCGATTGTAAGTCTTTACGTATTGATGCCAGCCATTGGTTTGGAGTCAGTGAACCAAGAGAAACACACATTGAGATGTACTGAAACAAACAAACTAGAAACAAGCCTGAGGCAAAGAAAAGAGGCTTTTATATATTAATTATACTCTAGTTTTGGTTTCTGCTCTGAATAACAGCTATATAATGAAATTCAGCAAGCATTCATCTCAGGTATTGCAGAAATGTGCAAGTCAGTCGAATGACATCCCAGCATCAGGCTCAGAGTCTTCAAACACAAGAAGCTTGCTTGAGGCAAAGAGCCAACATTCATCCTTGCTTTGCTGATGCAAATCCTCCTTACCTTGAGAGCAGTCCCTCAGCTTCCGCAGTGCTGCCCACAAGAACGACGTGGCAAGACCTTTGCTTTCAAGTGCTGCCAACCCACCTCTGCCACAGCTCTGCCTGGCACCCGTCACTGGATGATGATCAGACACCCTCAGCAGGATGTTACACCCATCTCTGGCCTGCAGCAAAATGACCCCTCTCAAGGGCAGGCAGTGAAGACTCTGGGCCAGAGCTGCCAACTCAGACTTCGGGGGTTCAGCCCTGCTTTGATGCAAGTCAAAGACAACAGAGAGCAAAGCCCAAAGCTGCACTTCAAGAAAGGCATTTCAAATTCAGTACATTTCACTGAGACAAAACTGGCGCTAGGCTGACAGGAGTACAGCCCCGAGAGCTTCTTTAGCTACATTGCGATGACCCAGTACATTTTTAATTGTAATCTGCCCCTTATTTGCATTTGCTGACAGCCCGAGGGGGGCACATGACATTGCTCACCAAGGCAGGGGGGGATCTTGGAGCATCCTAAGTTCTGCAGGCACTACAGTGTCTTTCAGAGAAGTTCTGCCCTCATGCCCCCTGCAGCCTACATGCACACTGCACAACCTGAGGTTTTCCCTTGAACATTCCGAGCCAAGGCCCTGCTTCTGCAGAGTAAAAAGAAAATGGGTCTGAATGAAGCTGAAAGCACAGGAGGCATTTGGTTAATTACCCAGCCTCTTTTATGTATTTAGGAAAGAGCTTCCTCTGCCCCACTGATTGATATTTTCACTTCTAGTCTTAGCATCTCTTTCCTCTTCTGAGAAGCCCATTTCTCTGACATAAGTCCTCTCCCTCAGTTCACCAAGCTCAACTTTTCCCTCCACCCCTCTATCAGTCAGAGTTTGCAAGAACAAGTATTTTACAAGTCTCACTGGGGTCCAGTTTCCAGGTGTTGCATGGACTGCTGTAAGCCCAAAATGCTGCCAGAGTCCTCCAGTAAAAACCAGAGCCCTGCACACAGTGGGAGGACAACCATGGCAGCCCCACTTTGCTGTGCTTGGAAGAGAGGCTGAGGCTGGCTCTGCAAGCATCGAGGCCTCCATAGGTTCATAGGTTTCAAAGGAATTCGGTAATCACTTGATGATTTTGCCGTATCAGCTTTTTCCCAACTTCTACTTATTTTCCTTGTTCTGCAGTTCTCCTCAAGGCTTTTCAAGGGGAAAAAAAACCCAAACCCAAAGTACTGAGCCCAGGCTCCAGGCTAGCTGAGAGCTGCTTGTTTACCTTGGTAAGCACTGTGCTCAGCCAAACTCCCGTGCTCCCAGAGGGAAGCTCCCCGCCTCTTGCAAGGCATCGTGAGGACACAGCCCAAGATTCAAACCCAGCTGCAAGAAACAGCGTGCTGAATGAACAACCCACTCTCCACAAATGCAGCAGCTCTCTTCCATCCACCTCCTGAGTCCTGGCAACGCTAGTGGCTTTGCTAAACTTCTCACTTCCTCTCCTCCTTCTTCCTTCCCTCATCCATCAGGCAAACACTCTTGCAAAGAGCCTCAGCTCCATTCTTTTCTGTAGGTTATAGCATGCCTTTCTTTTTTTTTTTTGGCTATGCAACGGTTAATCTTTCCAATAGCTGCACTGAAGTTAATCTACACTCCCAAAACTCCGCAAGTGAAGCCCACGAATCTTTATTTCCTGAGGAACAGCTTACAGCGGAGAGAGACACAGGCTGTGAATGAGCCAGGTGCAGCTCTAGGCATGCACACAGGTCCTGCAAAGCTCTGATATTCCACTTATTACAGCATCAGCCTTTCAATATGTGCCATATGTACCAGGATGTAATCCTGCACTGTCTTTGTTTCCAATCAGTACTGCAATTAAAGAAGAAACCCACCTCACTAGAAGTTTAAAGCTCTCATTCTGAGCACACACAGGCCATTGCCTCTTTTGAAGTCATCCTACTGATTTTTTTTCTTTTCTACTTAGTTACTCCAATATGCAACACTTCAAGTATGAACATCCTCCAGCGCACAGAAGCTACAATGGCTTAATAAACCACTAGACACTGTGGTGCATTTATATTGTTTGAAGGCTTATGAACATGGATTAGCAGATGAGGTACCTGCTAATTTGATGACCTTCCAGCCTAGGTAATTCTTCTTGCCTAAAAAAAGAACACGTGTTCTCTCATTAACAACTAGCTCCATCAATCTGTAAACAAATCTGAACTCACTGCCACAGCAGCAGCTGTCACGGAATGGTTTAGGTTAGAAGGAACCTTAAAGCTCATCCAGTTCTAACCCCCTGCCACAGGCAGGACTAGACCAGGTTGCTCCAAGCCCCATCCAACCTGGCCTTGAACACTGCCAGGGATGGGGCAGCCACAGCTTCTCTGGGCACCCCGTGTCAGTGTCTCATCACCCATATGGTGAAGGATTTCCTCCTAATGTCTGTCTGACCTGAATCCACCCTTTTTCAGTGCCCTATCAGCGCATTATAAACAGTGCTCACTTCCTAGGTTGCCCATCCCATTGCAGGATGGTGGAGAAAGGCCATGTGTGGGTTCAGGGGCCAAGAAAGGGCTTCCAGGTGACCCTGAGTTACCCAGCTCTGCTCTCAGAAGGTGGCAGCACCAGAAGCAAAGGGATAAACAGAAACTTCTCTCCATTTAGGCACTGGAATTTTAAGCAAAGCTCCCAAAACTCCCCAAGGCGTATTGTTGCTTCCATCAAAGGGAGCCAGTAAGCATGACTGATAGTCTGATTTTCAGGGGTGCTTCGGTTCTGCAGCTCTCATCAACTGCAGTGCCAGTTGTAGGTACTCAAGGCCTTTTTTTTCCTTCAAAGGACATAGGCATTTTAAAATGTACTGCAGTCAACAAGAACTGGGAGCTAGAGCTCTTTGAAGGCTATGAAGGCCTTCAGCACTTGTCAGGAGTCAAATTGTGACTTTTTTCTCCTTTTCTCCCCACTGTTTTGCTTTCTGGTTCAGCAAAGATGTCAGGAACACTGGAGCCCCTTGTTACATTCCAGAAACTAGAAAGAGAAGATAGAACAAAACATGTCTTTGGACAGGAACACAAACAGTGCAGGGAGCCTCCGAAACATGTATAAAACACAGGAAAACCCCACGGTCTCTCTGGAATGGTCAATCCTTTCCTCCTGTTTCCCGTAGGACAGTGGAACCCACACCATCATTTCAAAACTCCACTTTATCCGCTCTTTCAAGATTCCGTTTGGTTAGAAGAAGGCTTCTTTTTCAGTACTGCCAGAGAGAGCTCACAACAAAGTCCTCTCTCTGCCAGCACTGCAAGAACCGAACAGTAAAACTGCATTATCCACTAAGAGGTTTTGAAGTTTATTTGTTTACACAACGAGAATTACTTTTACAGTTCTAATTAGGTAGCTATTAACTAACACAGGGAAATCACAGCCGCATGCGAAGTCTTGCTATCAGCACAATCTTCTGAAAACCAGAGCTTCAGATTTACCAAGAAAACAAATTAATCATGGTAATGTGTTTTTAAAATCATCAAATGCAGAAGCCATGGCGGGGGGGGGGCTTTTGAAAAGTTCTTTGAATCCACATATTTTCTCTGTTGATGTGAGAGTTTTAACATAGGCTTCAATAAGAGAAAAGCTTTTCCAAATTCTTCTGGCATTATTCTATATATTAAAATCCATGAGGTACACTAAATTGAGTTAAAATTAGATTATGCATAGTCATTCTTCCACTGTTACACAGGCAGAAAAACTGATCTAATATTCAGAAGCTGCTAGAAAGTCTTTAACCCCTTCTGAGCTAACACAGCAGAGCAGATGCTTGCTGAGTGTGACAGGTCAGAGACCCCACCATGTCCAAGGAGACCTCAAGTGCTTTATCGTCACTCTGTGATCCCCTGAAGAACAGATTTTCTCATGCAGTGTTCCAATACAGGGCAACACCAGAGAATTCAACTCTGACATTTTTAAATCAGCTGCATTAAACATATGCACTTTTTTCTGACCCTTTTTTTCTGCTTTAGGCATGTGGCTTGATGGGCTGTTGTCAGTATGGAGAGACATAAAAGTTAACAGACCAAAGGAGCATGGCAGTGGTGCTTTTAGAATAGCACTTGAGAGTAGTAATAAATGACTGTACCATCAAAGACTATGGCAGAAAGTAGCCATAATTTACAGTCTCACACAGGGACTGAATCCTTCCTGATTTTGGGATCCTTTACTACCTGTACAAGACTGCCATATTTTATGGCGTCAGCTAGCAACACAAACCACACAGACTTGGAGTCAAACTGTGAAAGTTGCAGACTACATGACTAAATGCAGAAAGATCACTTATAACAGAAACATATGTTTCTGTAATTCCAGAAAGCAGGAACCTGAATTTCCCAGTTCCTATTAAAACACTCTGCTCTCATGACTTTTCTGTTTAGATCACACAAAATAACTTGAACAGGTACTAAAACTTGTTCTCTAGAAGACTTTTCTCCAACCTCAGTCTCAATGTGTGCCCTGAAGAAGATAGCTAGCAAGAAGCTGCTGGTGGCCATTACTGATTCTTCACAGCCAAATGACGATGGGAGACGATGGAGATCTTTAGCCTGTTCATTCCTCTCAACAACTCAGACTACAAGCTTTTTTGGCAGAGGCATCCTTCGCACACTCATGTTAGAGCACAGTGAATTTGTTTGACTGGGACCCCATTTTTTCTAGCGATTTAAGAATATTCCTGCTTTTGCCTTTTACAAGCAGATGGAGATGCTGCTACCGCTTTCGTAGTATCCAACCATAAGGTTCCGAGAACTAACGTGCAAACACTCATTACACAGCATTGGGTCTCCTCACCCTAACAAACTGCTTCTCTCAAAGAAGTACCTTAAAATATATACTTTTTATATATATATTTATATTTGCTGCTGCAAAAACCGAACAGGACAGCACTCAGATGGCCAGGAAACAGGTGGTCAGGCAAACCCATCTATTGTCTTGCACAAAGAAGTTAATGTGTTCAGTCAGGCAAGGGCTGGAGAATGGTACCCAACTCACAGAGGAGGAATTATCAAGCCATCTTGATCCATGGTGCAGTTCTTCAACACCCAAACCACCATAAGTGCATTAAAAGTTAATCACAAATAATATCAGTAAAATACTTGTTTCTCAATTTAAAAAAAAACAGCCCTGCGAGGAATTGCAGCGTTCCTGCTCTGCTGTACAAAGACATCCCAATGTTCCTAAGTAATCTTAATTAATGTTCTGAGAGATTATTTAATCATTATCACTGCAAGTTCAAACAAGCACTTTAGGACACGCTATGGCCCTCTTATTAGTACTACTGAACTATTCCTAGTCCTTCACAGAGCTCCAGTCAAATACAGGAGAGACTATGCCAGTTCATGAGAGCATACAGTTTAAATGAGGCAACAATTCCTACCTCAGAGGTTATTTTATAACCACATGTGCTTGACAGAAGACAGCTGTTTAGTGAGACATTCAAGTTCTGGTCTACAATTTCATTTAGCTTTCCAGTTGCAAAGGCAGGTTCATGAGCAAAACTCAGCAGGATACCACCACAGCTTTGTTTCTTTATGTCATATCTAATTGAGAAGGGTTCCAGGGATAATGATTGTTGAAAAATGTATTGATTTGACTCCAAGAAGCTTCCAAGAATCTTAAAGATGCTTGAGGAATTGCAACTGAGAGTTCCCCCCAAAGGATTTGTCTTTGAAATATTAGTAGCGATGTACTGTTTTTTCTCTTGTGGGCTATAACACTTCAATTAAAATTCAGATTTTTGTATTTGGAAACAATGCTGTGGTGGTATCCAAATGGATTAGCATTAAAGGGCCTTTTCAAGTGGATGCACTGACAGAACTTGCATAGCATGCCTGAATTCAGATGACTGACTGATCAACCTACAGCCAAGGTGTCATTTTAGGGGAATTTCTGCTGCCACATCTACCACATTAACAGGTTTGACTTTTATTTTAATGACAAGCTAGGTCCCTATAAAATCCACTGAAGCACAGTTTTCATCATGATACTACCGAAAAGGCAAAGATCCTTTCTGGGGATTTCCTGTGATACATTTATATTTCTCTCTCCACTTATCCATTGCAATGTCTGAGGTAGAAGCAGGAGAGGGAACTGTCAGAATCTACTTTTCCACTGATAACTTGGCTTCCTCCCGCTTGTGTTCTCACCTCAGCAATTTGTGGCACACATCAAATTACAGGGGCAGGGAAGTTTCAGCTTCATAATACTTCAAATTTACAAAAATACAAACAATCATTAAGCACTCATTACTTAAATGATAATTGCTGTCCATTTGCATGCACAATGCTCACAGTCTACAGGCAGGATACATGCATGGGGACCTGCTCTGCAGTCATCTCACAAGCAGGGTCAATGGGAGGTTCCCTGTAGCAAGTGCCAACACAACTGGGCACCGCAGTAAGAACTGTGTTGTTATAGGCTGAATAAGCAGCTCTGCTGCTTGATCCTGTGGGTTACGAGGTAATTGGCTTCTGAATAACTGAAATCAATGGATGTTCTTGCAAAGTCAAACCAAATAGCAGTGGCTTGGCACACAGAAGAAGAAACAGCCCCACTGCTCCACAGTCATGTTTGTTAATTACTAGTTTAATTCCACCATCTTCAATAGCTTAACAGAAGGAGAAAAAAACCCATAGCCCAAGGTTAGTAGTAAACCCTATCAAATAACCCTGCAATTTAAAAGCTAAAATGAAGTACTGCTCTTCCTTCTTCAACACCTTCACTTAAGAGCCCTCCTTGCTTCCTGCACACACTAACACCTTTGAGTCCCACTGCCACCAAACCCCTGAAATTCATGTCACGTGGTGATTACCTATCTTTGTACACCTCAAACCCTCCTGACCTTCTCCAGCAAGTCAAATCTACAACCAAGTAAACATTTCTTCTAAAACCTTAGTCTTCTGCACATACCCTTGAAAAAAGCCTTCCCAGTTCCCTCTGCACAATATCAATCCCATCCTCTCATCTCTCGACACACCACTAACTTGCAGGCACCTTTAAACGACCTTGGAAACACTGAATCCCATTGTCCCAGAGCCGTAAGTACAGTTCTCTGTTTCTTCAATTTTTTAGGTTCAAGTATTTGTTTTCTACAAAATAAACCTTGCTCCATGATAGCTCTGCTCCCTCCAGTACAGGCTACGGAAATCCTGTGCACTACCAAGCACTGAACCTAAGCCCAAAGCAGGACTTACACCAAATAGTACTCTATCTGAGAGAATCAGCTTCATTCCAAAAGCTTGTGGATCACTAAACCAACATGGTAACTATGAAAATACCCTTCACAAGCTACATGTGCTCTTGATTTACCCAGCACAGGCTAGCACTTTAAAAACATACTCCACAAAAACAAACATTAACTCAAAAAGATCTAGCAAAGCGGTACTGGAACTTGCACATACACAATCACGCCAGGACTAATCAAGCTGAAGCAGAACCACCTTTTCAACAACAGCATACACTCAAATAACACACATCCAACCCATTAGAAATGAAGAACAAGGTGAAGCAACAACGTAAATTATATCCACTGAAAATGCAACAAAGCTTTACTAAGGGTTTGGTGAAAAAACTTGCACCAGAAGGGCGTAACCAAAAGTTCTATTTAAATGCCACAAAGAAGGTGTGACGCACATCAAGTTTGCAGAGAATCAACATGTGAAACATTAAATTCTTTCATTAGAAACAATTTATCACAGTCCATAACAAAGACATGCAGGCACTGATGGGAAAAGCAGCTCTAAACGAAGTGTCACTACACAGGAGATCAAACTGGCTCCGGGAGCAAATATCGGAGAGCGCATTTCTTCCCCAGCCCTGTCTTAATGGCAAGCCTCTTAAACAGGAACACCAATAAGCTTATGAATTCATAGGTGGAGTGAGGAAAGAGACTCACTGTTCACAGTCAAGTGCACTAATGGACTGGACAACACTAATTTTCAGATGGGCTCCTTCCCCCCAGCAGTGTCACAGGCTCCAGGCTTTCCATCTTCTCTGGTAGGTGATTTCTTATATTGCTATCCATTTGCATTTGAAGAACGAACTAAAATCACTCAGAAAAAGTCTTCTTTGGAATAAGCTGTTAACAAGCTACATACACAAAAAACATAAGAACAAAAAGCAAATATATATCTATTCCAAATAAAAATTAGGCTCTTAATACATCTCCTCCTCCAGGCAATTATATGGGTAGATTAGGTACTGAACAAATGAAGTATTTACTCTAAGTCCATTTTTACAATACAATTCTTCCAGAAACAGTAAATTACTTTGAGTATTTATCATCTGTTATCTGCAGAAAAATATAAAAACTCATTTCCATAGATTTATGGAAATGCATTTACCTAATAATATTTACCAAATGACACTGTTCCCTCTCCTGCTTGTAGCAAACTCAGTCACAGCGACTAAGGATGGGTTTGCCTTATTAATACAGCTCTCTGCCTGTGTATTTTAAATACCTTAGAGCACAGTACCATCTGTGTGTATTCTACTAATGAGCTACTTCTTAGACTGAGGAAGGCCAGCCAGCCAACACCGATTACTCAGATGGAGACTGCCTAATTTTTAAGCAATTAATGAGCTCCTCTCTCACTCCACATAACAGCTTCCTCTGGTTAATTCTCCTGGCATATTATGGCATATTCTATTCTAAAGCAAGCTTATCAGAGAAAATAAAGAGGAACCCAACACAGCCAGGCCCAATTCCTTAGAGCAGGACCCAAACCTGTGTGTGGGACACGGGCTTGAGAATCCCCTGCTGGGACAGTCCTGCGCAAGGCCTGCACCACTACTTCCCACCTTGCAAAGGGAGTAGCTCAGCCCTCTCCCTTGCTCTAGTCTGTATGGGGCACTAAGATACCTTTAATAAGGTATAAAAGGACAGAACGGAAGAGCCAGGACCATGCTTACACAAGACCTGTGATAGTTTTATTCTTCCTCACCTCCTAGTCATTTGGGAAAATCCATCTGTGACTATCACCCAATGACACACATCTCCACAGCTGGAGATCACCAGCCGTGGATACTGAAATGCTGAAGAACCACTGAACACTTAGTAAGACGATTGGCTGCTCCCATCTCATTCCTTATCTGACTGATGTGATTTTAACAGGTGAACCTTAAGGGACTACTGGATTATGCAAAAATAGAATTCCCTCTTCTGCCACTCAAAAATATTTCTTAATAACCTAAACAAAGTTTAAGGAGATCAAAATTACCTTTTACAGCTCCCTGTTGGAAAGCACCACAGTAAAGCATAGAATGAGTATTAAATTATCTCAGTAATTACATTGATAATGCACCACTTTCATGTGCACAATAAAACCATTAAAGGAGATCTGATTTTTACAAGTATATTATTACAAATCACGATTCTGAAAGGGCAACCCCATGTGCAGGAAAAGATGTGCTTGTCTTGTTCAAGCCTGAAAAACATGCCCATCATAGCAGTGAAACTACTATAGAGAAGAGCTTTCACTCAGCTGCCCCCAGCAAAAAAAAACCCACAATTGCCTCCCTTGAGGATACTCATACTTATCAACAAGAGATTTAATGTAACATTTCAACTTGGTTTTACCTTACACTTACAAACCATTCTACAATTGGGGAATTTGTATTTTTTAAGTTCTCATGACCAAGCTATCCAGCACATTCTGCAAGAGACTTCACAGAAGAGCATGCTGGACAACCAGCTCTTCACATGGAATCGGTGTCCTTCAAAGAAAGCCACAATTACAGCTCTTTAGGAAGGACAGCAAACAGAACACTTTGTTCATAGACATTTCTAAAACTGGATTTAATAAAGATCCTTTCTTCAATGGCTGAGCTTTACACTTCCCCTGTGTCATGTCCACAGCAGTTGCAGCCAGGCACCCCAGGTGGCTGGATTTAGGTTTCATCTCTCATGCTCTAAGTCAGAGGCATGTTTTACAGTTGGAACAAAACCATTTGCAATAAACACTGAATGGTAAAGAGCAAAATTTAATCACCCAATCCAGATGAAAAAATCATAATGCTGTAAATAATATGATGTAGAGTCACAGTGAATAGGAATTCTGTTGACCTACATCAGAAGTCAGCCAAAAAGCTTCAGCTTTCAATCTGCTCCAATAAAGCTGAGACACTCCACTCCGAAGTGCAGTTTCCACTGTAGCCTCCTGATTTGCCTAAAATTACAGATGTCATTTTGAATTGAAATTTTAAATGAAAATGCCATTAGTGATACACATACTATCATTTCTGGTTGTCTACATCCCACACCAATACTCACACCTCTCTGGCTTTATACAATGGGACAAGATTTCCAAGGTCACATAAAAAAAGAGGAATAGACTCAAGGGCTCAAGTCTACAATATTTTCGTGGCTCGAGTTTCAAAGTTGTGTTTCTAAACCACAAGTACCAGAACAAACAGGTTTCAGAAATACTTTAAAACTGGTTTATTTTCTCAACAAAATATCCTTTGCAATAGGAGCCTGCAAAGAGAGATGAAAAAGCAGGTCCAGAAGGTGGTCCTCCTTCACCAGGGAGGAGGGCTGAGGGCTCCAGATCCACTTCCAACCTGGGAGCCAAGGAAGCCTGCAGAATAGCCTGGCTCCATGAAAGAGCTCTCACTTTCTCAGTTTTCATATTTCTTCTGCAGGCAACTTGAGAGATTTGACATAGATAACTGCTTCCCAGCAGGGAATCCCAGAAACAGTAGGATCTTGACCACCATGTGTTCCAAGTCTTCTAGCTACTTCATCCAACATTCATATCAGCAACCCCAGAAGTCCTATAGTTCAGCTGCAATTTCTGAATGCCCCAGAGATACAGAGCCTGGGAATAACCCTGCCTTTGACTCATGTTCCAGCAGTTTTCCATCGCTTATTAAATGTATCCATCCAGGAAATTTACTGTTCAAAATGAAATTGTGTCACTGAAAAAAAAAAAATCTGACAAGCCCTATTCTGTAGAACGTGATTTTCTGCATTTTACCATTAACTCAAAGCCATGGGAAGGCTTATATCTCACATTACCCTTCCCCTTCTAGGCCCACCAACATATATATTTGAAAGCAGAGCATGCATGAAGTGGCTCTGCGCACTGATCCAAATAACCTTCAGATGTGATCCTAAGGTTATTTGCAAAACAAGAACATACCCCTTAAATTCAAGAACAAAAAAGCCCTGTTGTCTTGTGAAAAATCTGATCTGCCATATTAACATAAGTCTCAATTTAAGTCAATTCTGTCTTCAACATACCAGCCAAATGCATTAGCCCTCAAATAATAAAGAATTAATTTTCAAAAACACACGTGAAACAACTTTGGGCTCAAGTTTTATACCTATTTGTGCAGTGGGATGAAAGGACCAGCACTCCTTTAAACGAACATGAACACCCGGTTAGACTATACACCAAGGTGTCCTTGAATAAAGCCGTTTCAAACTATTCACACATCTGATAACAGAACTCCACTTCCTAATATTGCTAAAAATCTAAAGGCAGCTACTAGGTAAGCACAGTTGGAGCCTGGGCTGGCTCAAATGCATCTGACTGCCTGCAGAGTCACCGCAGTTTATGGTCAACAAACGTTCTTCAGGTCAGAGAACTATATACACAGGTTTATATCAACTTAGTTACCCAAGAGACTCAACTGGTGTCTCCAAAGCTCACAGTCACTCAGGTATTCCATATGCTATTTTACAGTCTTAAGGAGAAGACCTTACAGCCAACACACACAGCAGACTTGCAAGAGTCAAAGGCAAAAGCTCCTGGCCTAAAACTAGTGCATGAAACTTGGTAGAGCAGAATCTCTTTCCTCTTCTTCCTCCACTTCCAGCAGATACTTTTCAGTAGAAGACAGTAAGATGTAACAGAAATTACAAACACTTTTCCCTAGCACATGTATCCAAGGACATGAAAGCACATTCTACACATACGCTTATTTAGGCGCAAAACTTCTCTGGGAGACAGTACTTGGTTTCCTTACCCTTGCCTAAGGCGTTTGCAGCGTAACAGAAGAGAAGGAAAGATTTTGGTTTTTTATTCCCCGCATCACTTTCAGCACGCCGGGCAATTTGAACATCACTTCATCTCTGGGTGACTTTCTACCATCTGTAAAAGGGAATAACTATGACGCAAACATTAGAGACAAAAAGCTCCTGTATTAAACATCATGGTAGCAGCTGTTAACTGAACACAACAGTCCCATGAGACTTTAGGAACCACCCTGCCAAGGTAACAAAGCACAATTAGAGCACTGAAAGCTCCAAAAAAATACTACCATCATGTTTCAAGGCCTCTACTACACAGCCCTAACAAACGTTTGAACTATGCACATGGTTACTGGGTACCTAAACAGCAGTATGTCCCTGGACACAAAAAAGAGTGACACAGAAAACATTGTACTTTAAACATTAGCAAGGAAGTCGGGCACTTCAGGCTTTCCCTTTTGCCTGTCTCAGGTCTTTTCACTGGAAGGGCAGTGGAATCCCTGAGGCATTGTCCTGACATGCACCATTTTCCCTTATGCCTCCTGCCCTTGAGGAATTGGTAGGTCAGGTTTGTAGTCAGCGGCTAAGGCAGGTTCCTATCCTCCAGGAATGAGATAGCTGGATACAGAAAGCTCATGCTAGCTACTGCTATTGCTTCCAGTTTCTTTATTAAAAACCACTGAACAACACTTACAGTTGCCTGGATCAAATAGTTTCCTACTTACTCAATAACTATTTAATTTCCCATCTGGAATAACAGACACAGAAATCTCAGTAGATACCTTTTGTAAGCAATACTGATCCCTCAAAGATGCAAATCAACTGCACCTTTTACACTGACATGTCAAAAAAAGGTGACTGGGAGTGAGTTTCCATAGGTCATATGCAGCATAACAGAGCTACAGTTTTGTGAATCTCAGATGTGGAGGAGGCTTAAAACAAGCCAAGCTCATAGAAATACCCTCACACTGCCTATGTTCCTGCCTCAAATGAGGAACCACACAAGGGCAGCAAGGAAGAAGGAACTGATGCCAGAGGCTGGTGGGCACGGGCAGCCTGGTTACCATGTCTCAGGAAAGCAAAGTGCCCACGTCAGAAGCTTAATTTCAGTCTAAGCCTCCATCTTCAGCAGCAGAGCACTGCTTGTTTTCCTATCAGTATGTATTATAAGTGCTAATCATGCTTGTTGTAGGAAAGAATCAATCGGATTTGAAAGGGTTAGAGATTAATAAAGAGATAAAATGTACACTCCAGAGGTGACACTGCAGCCCAGATCAATCTGGTTTTCAGCTCATAGATAGGCAATCATTCCTACCTTAGTGAGTTTAACAGTACAACAATCTCACACAAGTCTATACGCCAACATTTGCACTGCACCTCCTGAAAAGGGAAACCTCTGATGTTTCCTTTATTATTTATAAAACCAAACTCTCCCAATTTAAATGCCAAAGATAACCAAAGATAAATCTTAACTCTCCTTTCTCTCATCATTCTCCATAGTGATCCCAACATCTCTAACCTCATAATTCTACTGCTCGCCACTTTCACAGCTACATTCATGGCAAAAACAAGTAAGCAATAAAAGAAGTTTCTGATACAGTGTGTCACAGGAACTAGCAACTTAAAGCTGAGATGCACCTCAAACAGCAAGCAAGGTTCTGAAAGCAGAAAAAGTTCCTTAAATTCAGCAGAGATAGGGGAATGTGTATTACTACTCATACCTAGTGCAATCTAAAGAAGCCTTATTTATGTTCCTTCAAATATACACATCAGCCTGCAAAACCTGCCTTAAACATGTATTCAGATTACAAAAACCCAAGCACACTTCAGAACTGTTCTTGGTCAATGGCTGATCCAAAGCTAAGCCATTCCATCACAGATTCCCTACAGCTCCAAAACCCCCTAAGTCACCTCTGAGAGCCCCTGCACCACCAACTGATAAGCCAAACTGAGCAGACATTCATCCCCAGGACTATGGAATGAGCCTGAATGCTGTGTTCTGGGTATTTGCAGCTGCATTATTTATACTGCCATTTGAATATTACACAAGACAGACCTTTCAAAACTATTTTCATTAACAAGATGGAAACCAAAACATGCCAGAACAACTTCTTTCCTTCAGGACAGTCAGAGTAAGGACATGAACCTGGGACACAACATCTCAAAGTGAGCATACTGGAAATACTGAAATGAAGATCTCTTAAAATCTCCATTTAGGATCTTAAAGGAAACAAAGCAAAGACACCTCAATACATTAGGCTTTTTTCATTTTTAAAGGCCTCATTTTGGAATGGGAAAAAAAGCATTATCCAGTGAAAGGCTCAGAGCTGGAAGCTCTCTCAGTCATGAGGGTATGTCTACTAGAGGTTCAGTTACTATTAATAATTCTTACATTCTGCAGCTACATGTAGAACAGACATCCAAACAGTTGACATGATGCCCACTGCAGAAGTGGAAGATTATAGATTTTTAAGAGAGGAAATGACATTTCTTTCATGCTTTGCTTATTTCCCCCATCCCTAAAAATCATACCTTTGTGATTTACTGCCATTTGGAACAATTTAATTGTGTTCATTTATTCTATTCAGATACAGCTGTGGTTTTCCTTTTGGGAAAGGAGTCTAGCTTTAATATTTAAGTATTGGTTCAATATTTTGTTTTAATTATACATGAATTCATTTTAAACAAATGTAATAGCTAAAAATTTGAGTGTTTAAATAAGTTCAATATTTAAACCCTGTCAGGTTGAGGTCACTAAAAAAACCCCAAGCCTCTATTATTTCCTTTCCTGCTATTCTCTATGCATCTCCCTTCCTCCCCACCAGCAAACCAGCTGTCAGCTGTCTCCCAGATAGGTCTGTCTAGCTGCAATGCTGCTTTCTGTTTAGAGGAGAGGAAACCAAGGCTGAGACTCCCTTAATGAGGTGCATGGAATACTGGTGCTTCACAGCTTACTTGCTGGTAGCCCCCTGAGACCTGACTGAGCACAGGAGCCTGGCTCTTTGCTTCCCACCGATTCAAACTGAACAGATGGAGAGCAGCCGTGAAGTCGTGAGCAGACTCAACTGTTTGCAGGAGGGACTGTACATCCCTGCACTGATGACAGCTTAGAACAATGGTGCTTCTGACTCTCTTTGTTTACTGAAGCTGTGAATAACAACATCTTCTGGGAAAAGTAAGAGATCTGTGTGCACTGATTAGTGCTGCCAAGCTCTTGTTTGCTGTCTGCACATCATTTGCAGAAAGTCGAAGCTGAAAGTCTCTTTTGCATCACTCATCTCAGAATCTGGGAGGTCTCATAGTCATTCATTTCACATCAGGGCCTGAAGTGAGCTCTTCAGCCACATGCAATTGAAAATAAAAAGCAAATGGTAACTGTGAGTGCTCATCCTACAGCTTTTCTGGTGCCCATTCCAGCAGGAGAACCAGACTTTCAAGAGTTAGGCTTCTCTATGATATCCCACTCCAGGCACAAATCCATGACTCACCCCTGAAGTATAAACATCTCCATGTATGTCAGTTTTCATGGGCAAAGTGATCAGGCAACAATACAGGAAGTCTGAACTTCATAGAACGGAGCAGAGGGAAATCCTGGCCTAGAGCAGTGACAACTAGCAGGAAAGCGAAGGTCTCCTGAAACACCTATAGCAGACTACAGTAAGTTGTTGCATGACATCTAATAGGCACAAAATATCAGCTAGCAGCCTTGGAGAAGCCTTGGGGATGTCTGCCTATGCTCCTCCACCCAAGGTTGGCATGCCCTCTAGAGCTCTAACATGCTGACAGGGTATTTCAACTCAGCAAATAAATACAGCAACAATAAATGGCATCAATTATTCACTAAGGGAATTATGTTATTAAGTCAATCTATAACCTGAAAAACCTTTTGCTTAAAAAAGCAACAATTTTTAATTGGTTTTATATTCCCTGCTATGATTATTCAAAGCACTATATACAAAAGGCTTCAGGAAAGAAGTCACTTAATCAGATTAAAAGGAAATCACCTACCAGCTGGGGAACCTAGCAGCTCCCACAACCTCAATTTGTTTGTATAATCTCCACCTGCAAAATACCTTTCTAGGATATTGCTAAAGCTGCAGTCCCAGCATTACTTCTTTGCTCAGAAGCTTATTATTTCTTAAAGCAGTCAAAAAGGACAACCTGCAGCTTTCAAAAAAGCTTTTTAATATTAAGAAATGCCTGTGAAACTTAAGTCAACATAACATTCACACAGACGCTTGAGGCAAACTGCTCTGTTCCCACCACAAACAGCAATCATTACTCTGTAGACATGACAGATTTCTGCTGGAGCATCTGGAAGTTGCTGCCTGTAAAGAAGATTCTGACTAGCATAATAAACTTAGCTCTCCCATTTTAATTATTTTGGCATCACATCTCAAGTGAGAAGCAGCCAAACAAATTTGTCTTACTACAAGCTTGTGCCACTTCCGCAGCGTTGCAAGATACTCCAAAACCTGTCCGTAGCCCTCACATGCATTCCTATTTATCTTCTCCAAACGGAAATAAAGACACCTGAATCTAGAACTGAGGGCAGGTAAAGGACATGAGACAAATCTTTCAGTTCTGCTTTTCTCTCCTCCCTTCCATGAGGATTGTTTCTTCAGTAAATTTTAATTCTATGCTTGCAACTGGAATACCATTTCATCGTTTTCTGTTTGACATCTTAGATCCT
Organism: Ara ararauna; assembly: GCA_028858755.1. Lineage (NCBI taxonomy): Eukaryota > Metazoa > Chordata > Aves > Psittaciformes > Psittacidae > Ara > Ara ararauna. Next base: position 9,925,262 of record CM054383.1, on the reverse strand, counting down.
CCTCCCCTCCTGACTTCTCTTTGACAGCTCTTGCCTGACACATCACAGACAACCCCTGTGTACTGTCTGCATTTGCTGTCTGGAGCTCTCATCCTTAACTTTGTTCCCTTGCATTTCCACTCCTTGGCTTTCAATGAGTATTTTCCCACCAGCCTCTGAAGATGCCTCCCTAGCCAAACCCCTGTTCTCTTTAAGGCAACTTCAATTTCATTGATAATGCCCTCTGGACATTCTGCCCCACTTCTGACTGCCTCAGTTTTAGTGATTCCTTTGCACTACCTGAAGGCAACACCACACCCTCTCACTGCTCCAGTCCAAGTCCTCTTCAACTTAGCTCTCTTTAGATTCTCTCTATCCCTTAAACAAGATATATTCTATTATATGATATTACATACATGCCAGTCAACTTCATAATTGCCCCTTTACTTAACACTGATCACAATTGTGGCTAATTGTAGCACTAATCACAAATATACATATCAGCTGGAAAAATGCCACTCTACATAAGTCAGCAAAGATACCAATGCCCTGATTTTGATGGTTTATTGCCCTAGAAGCCCAAATCTGTCTTTATCATCAGTGTCAGCACTTTCCATGCACTGCTTCACACAGCCCTACATAACTGTCTGCACAATTTCCCCTCCTCTTTTACGGATGCTCATCAGCTTAGACATCTCCATATCAGCCAGCAAAAGCCAAGACTACAACATTCATCCAGAAATGGGTTGCCCAGGGAAGTTGTGAATGCTCCATCACTGGCGGTGTTCAAGGCTGGATTGGACAGAGCCTTGGGTGCCATGGTTTAGTGGTAGGTGTCCCTGCCCATGGCAGGGGGGTTGGAACTAGATGATCTTAAGGTCCTTTACAACCTTAACTATTCTATGATTCTATAATACTGCTGCAGAGATCCTGTCCCCAGGGTGTCATTCAGGCACCCCACCTACCACCCCCCACCCTGCCTCTCATCTGCCACTAAAACAGCCTTCCTGCTTTTGGACATCCTGCTGCTCATACTGCAGTGCAGCTGCCCACAAATAACCATTCAGTTACTTTCCCCTTCCCAATCTCTGAACTACAGCACCACCACACTACAGACACTGTCAGCCTACCAAGCAACACGGTCTCACTGTTTCTTCACGCATTTGCCTGGCTGCATCCATCCACTATCTCTGATCTCTTACTTAACAATACAAATAGTTAAAGTTCAGAGGCTTCCGAATCACGTCCCTTCACAACATATAACATTTTGGTGAAGCTCCAAGCAATCAAACAATGGTCCTTCATATCTAAAGACTCCTTTCAGAAAGAGAGCCAGATTATCAATTTTGCTTTAAGTGCTGAAATCACAGAAACAGAAAATGCATTTCACATACAATGTAATGGAAAAAGAAAAGGCAAAAAAAGGAAATCAATAGTTTGCTCCACACAGCAACCTAAAAATCAGCATGCATGACAAAGAATATTGAAGGTGAAAACCAACTATGTGGTCATGTACTTGCAAAGAAACTATAATTTTACTTTACATTCATTTTTCTCCTTTATCTTATACTCAACATACACCAATTCAATCAAATGAAAAGATAAAAAAAAAAACCAAACAGCTATTCACTAGTGGGCTATATTTAGCAATAGGTAGTCTGCCATATTAAAGCATTTTCCCACCAGTACCCAACCTCAATGATACTGTCAACAGCTGCCAATAACACAAGATATTCTGCAAGGAAAGTAGATTAAAAACAAAATAAACACCCAACTAAAATATAACTAAAGGTAAACTACCAGCTGAATGATGCCGTAACCACGGGCATGTTACTTCTGCAGATGTGTGCTTATGATACAGGAAATGCAAAGGCCCTTCTTTGCAGCCACGTGGTGTTGCCTGGTATCAGTGGATCAAGGTTGCTCAGTTATACAGATGATGGATCTCACAGGGGTTCCCTGGCCAGTAATACCTGTTTTGCAAACTGCAACACCACTGCCTTTAGCACAGTTTAGACCAAGCTCCGGTGTAGCCAAATCCCAGTATCCATTACCGCTCTCACAGGGCAAACAGGGCTTAGAGCGCACAAAACAAACTGCTGTGGGCTAGTTCAATTTGACAACATCCATTTATACTTTCTAGCCCAGCAGAATTCAGCCTAGCATCTGGTGATTTCCAGAGTAACACCTTCTAGCCTGGGATGTGACATATAATGCTTATAACAGATGGACCAGTAACTTTTCTCCTCTGTTCCCAAGAAATGCAGAAATTAAACTTAAAACTGGCTACACCAACTGAAGTCAGTAATTTCTACTTGCACCTGCACTGCTACAAGTGTTGGCTAAAGACACTGAGGACAGCAAGATCAATGGAAGCCCTCACACTTGAATGTATAGAACACAACTAGGAGAAAAAATGAAGTTAACATGCAAGTTTAAAAGTACATTTATCCTCCATCACTTACCTGCCCACATACACAAGGCTCTAGCAGACTAACACCACTATACAACACTGCCTCTAACCTACTTGTCTGCCAAAAGTCCTCCCAAACAGGCAGCTTACTTGAAAAGGCAGTCACATGAAGTCATTCCCTTTAAGGGGAGAGCTGCATAGACTAGAAGTCACTTCAGGCTCTAATATAGATGAAAAATTATCCAGATCAACTGTCTATCCTGGAAGGAGACACCCTAATGGTTATTTGTAGTGTCCTGTTACTATTAGAGGGTTTCAAAAGCAGATATAAACCTCCCACTCCCACTCTCTTCCACTGCTAGAATAATCAGATATTTTCTACCCAGGAACACTCTTCCCAGCTAACCCTATATATGATCACACATATGGCTGGCATGACTTTTTGGAAGATGCCCTTCCAAAATACAAAAAAAATCATTCAGACTTAAAAGTCACCACAAACTACATCCAGAATTAAGAAAATCCCTTAGTATGAATAGAGATCTTGTATTAGAGCAATGCTGAAGTCATTATCACCTTTGTGATATTTCAAGCAGATCAACCTTTTCTTTTTCTTTTTTAATGAAAGAAAACAGAAGGACACTTTTTAAACCATTTGAATCATCAACAGAACATTATAGTGAGAAAATTAATCCTGTAACATCTGGTAAGCAAACCATACTGCTTATGACTGGGTTTTTTTCAGAAGAGAACAAGTGTATATGCAAACCAAGAAGCAGGCATGTAAAACGCTTGATTGCATGAGCACTAAGACCGAAATCAAAGGTGAAAGCATTTTTCTGTGACTTACCAGAATTCCTCTTTGACACAAGCTTCAAATCCATGCTGACTACAGTACAGATCACAAGAACCAGGAGAACAAGAGGCTTCATCTTTCACTTCCGGTGGCAGCTGAAACACAAACATAGTACAAAATCTGAATCACAGCTCTCCACCAGAACAAAGCAGCAGCTACAGTTAAACATTTCTCAAAGAACCATTATGGGACAATGGCTTAATCTAGAACCTCTGGGTTTATTTTTATGTAGAGGTAGGAAACCATAATGGTTCAAAGTAACCTTTTATCTCTATGACACAAAGGAATTGGCGCTTTTAAAATCACACTTCAAAAATAGCATTTTGCTTAAAAAACCCACACCACTTAGTTGCTTCTTTGAAATGGTGTGGGTCTAACCGGGCAGATTCTTTTATATTATTTAAGGAGACCTTGATGGTCATGATTAGTTTTGCCTCATACAAAAAGGCCACACATTTAAACTTCACATTTTTCAAGAACAGGTAAAAGAGTAGGTTATCCATGCAACTTCTCTTAGCAAAATTATTCTCCAACTGGTGATCTTGTAAAAGTTCCTACAACTAATTAATGCTATCCCAGATTTCTCCTATAAAATGAAGACAGGCGAACAAAATTCAGAAATCAATGAATACAGGTCTCTGGATTTGTATTATAAAGATAAAAATGGTCTCTATTGTGAGCTTTACTACTTTATAACATATACCTTTAAAAAAAGGAAAAATCTAGTTTAAAATTGTATTTTTAATTTTACATAATTATTGGAACTGATTGGGTTTTCATTTAGAAGTATGACGCCATTCAAGAAAACATAGCAAAAGCAAGCTAAGGCTTCTTACCTACACTTAAAAACAGGTAGAAAGAAACTGAACTCAGCAAAGACCATACATAGACATAGAAATGAGAGAGATGTGCTTAATTGCAAGCTGGAGTCCTCAACTATGTTTAGCTCGAAGTCACAGGCCTTTTAGTAGCTTGATCTAATTAAGACTCCAGGAGTTCATCTCGGTATTAGATACAGACTTTAGATCAGGACCCTTATTCTCACATAAAGAGGGCAGTCACCTAAATCAGAGTAAAATTATTTGCACCAAAAGATGCAGCAAACTTCTTACAGCAGTTTCTTTTCCACAGAAATGCATAAAACTACCTGCATTAGTAGTCAAGACAAAGGCCAACAGATGAGAATCATTCCTTAAATGCTGCACCACATACACCCGCCCAGAGGCTGCCTCAACTCTGGGACCAGCCCAGACTCCTACAGCTTGGAACATTTGCTCAATGTGATAAACTAGCAAGAGGGTGCAATGTCCTGCAGCTCCCTTAAAATTGTTCAGTTGAATCTGAGTTTATTACTTCAGATATTCTTCCCTTGTAATTTTACTACCAGCCTACTGCTCTGTGGAGAAACCGCAAGGAGCTCTGGATAATCTTCCACACGGCGGCAACTGTGCTGCTATGCAGTTATTTCAAAGTTACCACTTCCAACTTAAGTATTCCCCCTCACCTGATCATACTACAAGCTATAAATAGGCAGTGGATTTTCCAGCCCTGTATTCTATGTTCCCATGGGCACTTCATGCCTATTGATTCCCCACAGTTCCGATGCTAAAGGAGTTTTAAAGGAATAATAAAAGCTGAAGGCTGTCTGACAGCAGTTAATAGCAGAATTAATATTCAATCTTCCTTAACCTCTCCTTAGAGTACCAAAATCCTGAAACAAGCCAGGCCATCTTGACAAGAGAGCTTAAAAAAAAAGTAATTGAACTAAATCTTGTGACAGGTAATTGTAATGATGATGTTATGCTAGAATGATTTTCAAGTGTAGCTTGGCAAATTAGTTTCTCCACTTTCCTCCCTTCAGTTATTACAGCTGAAGTATGTAACTCCTGGGTCTTTTTTCATGTGGGTCCCTCCATCCCCACCCCAAAAGAGCTATGCTGCATTAAATACACTTAAAAATTCAATGCAAGTGCTGCCAGCCAACATTAATGCTAGAGAGAGGGGAAAATTCTTGGTCCTGTCAACACTGATTGGAGTTTCGCTTTTTGAAGCCTCACCAAGGCAGTCAGTCTCTGTACCTGCAAAAATCAGGAAAATACAGCAAGAAAAGGGCAAGAAACTACTTCACCACAGTCACCCGTGGCCTAGCCCAGAGCCTCAGCTTGTCACATCTGACACAATGCCACTGAAACTGGCCTAAAAATAAACAACAGTTTGAGGTGTCATCTGAACTGTCCCAGACATCCAACCAGGAGAAGGTAGGATCAGTCACACCACTGTGACCAGCGGTCAGGTGTCTGCCGTCCTGAGACAGCACACAGCTATAGGCAACAAGGCTGTTCAAACTGCCATACCACAAGACGATTGTTTTTAAACATAGAATTTGACAAAGAAAGAAAGGTACAGAGTAAGATTTATTTCTAGAAGAATGTGAAGCAGACAGAAGAGGAAAGTTTATGTGTCTAGGACAAAGTTGCTAAGCTTGCTCAGGAGGAGTTTTCTGGTGCTAAGCCTGCCAAGACTCACATCACATCTCCCAGCGGGACCAGTCTCACGACTCCCTCCTCTGGACCATTCGCTCACCTATCAGGCAGTGGGATGGACTAGAGACTTGAGACAATCCTGTGCTAGACCTACCAGCACTTCTGGAAATGAGCGAGCATCTGTGATCTGATGAAGAGCATGACCAAAACTATGCCAGCTTGAAGAGACATGAGATGGGATAAACCAGTTGCCATTCAATATCCTTTTTCCATAATCAAGGCACCCTTCTCCAAGCAGGGCTGACAAACTTTTCCTCAGAGGCACTGAGCCACATTCCCCTGAGGAGCTGCTTACTCCGATGCTGCCAACTCCAAGCAGCTGTCAGTAGGGGTGCACAGCTGCAATAAGAACACAATACTCTACTAGATACACCTCACAGGAGGGGGACCAAGTTTAGGACTATTCCCAGAAGAGTGAAGGAGACATCTTACTTAGTGAGTATATAGACAAACAAATTACAGTTAACTTGCCCAAGATCACCAAGTAGACAGAAGAGAGACACAGAATAAAGTGCTCGAGAAGGCTGAAAGAATCACTAAGCAAGCTAATCCAGCCCTTGATGTGACCTGCCAGGCTGCATTTGTACTGAGGTAAGTAAAGGGAGGCTGCGACCATCAGAGGGACAAATGTAGGAAAAACAAGGTGTGACAACTTTATCCTCAATCATTCCACTGCTAACAAGGCCACCTCTTCCCTCCTCATGCTGCTTGATGCTACAAACCACAGAATTCAGACAGCTTTCCCAGTCTGCTGTAAGCACCCAGCAACTAAAAGCAGACCAGGCTGCAACGTGTGTTTTATTAACACAAACCCTGACTCTCAGATGCTGCCTAATGCCCTTCACCTGTGTTGACAGACTTGGCTCTGTCTTCTGAGCCCTCAGAAAACAGGCTTTGGGAAATGGTGTTCCATTTTGCTCATGTACTGCTTCCAGCACCCACTTCGGTTCACATAGCTTCCCTGACTCAAAAGTATTCCAAGTGACTTGGTCAGAAGGAGGCACTCAGAAACAAGGAAACTGGAGCATTAATATTCTGCACAAAACCCAGCATTGAGATTCCCAAGTTCCCCCTTTAAACATAATTTAGTTTTGCTGTAATTTCTACTACAAGCTTTGTTTATATCGTGCTCCTGTATTCGAGAAAGCAAGAAATGAGAAGTGGTGCATGCGTGCACTGAGGCATATGTCTGTGCAGTGCGAGATCTGCTGACACGCCACGAGGCTCTTTAGGCTCTGGTTTCTCCACAGAAGCTGCAATGCAGAAGGTGCTCATTAAAAACAGCAGCCACCTCTTTAGTGGCTTCCGATTGTCAGGTTTTGGTGCTCAGAAATCTCACAGAAATAAATGACAGTTTTTACCCTATACATGAAGGACGAAATGGCAACAGTAATTCTTTCATTGTCCTTATAGGCTGTTAGATGGGGACTTAGGTTAATTTCTTTTCAAACCATTTCCTCACTCCACTTTTCAAGGCTTTCAATTCTTACACAAACTTTTCTCTCGGGTCCTTTCCTCTGCCAAAACACTGCACTTGGAACTCTTTATTACTGAAAGAATTTTCAGTCTATCCAACATTCTGGATGGATGCAATCCACAATGGGCACCAGCCCCTTTTTGTAGATACCTTAAATACAAACAAGAACTATGTAAGAGCAGAGAAGCATGCCAGTTCAAATAACATTATCTTCAGCTCTACTTGATATGGGTCACGCAGCGCTCCTCGCTCTGGTGCTCAATGAGCATCACAGAATATTTCATTTTGCCTAATTCACTGTACATCTTCACCAGCCACTTAAGTTGTCATAATACACAATGAACATTAATTCTACAAGGCAGTGTGCATTCAGCATTTGTCTGGCTGGATCTGAGCCTCCACTGGGCTCAGGTCCTTAACAAAGTTCACATCTGGCTCATTCTCCTTGTTGATCTGGAATGCCATGGGAAATATAAAAGTGAGGTAAACACAAAGGGAACCTGGCAGTGCTGGTGTTGTGCAAACTGCAAGTAACCACCAACAATGAGACAACACCTAAAATGTCTGGGATTATTATTGGCTTAACAGTATCAGCTACATGATAGCAACACAACAAGGAAAGACCAAGGTATTGTCCTGAGGAAGCAAAGGAACCATAACTAAAGATACAGAGCACCTGACAAGGTCGCAACACCAATCTGCAGTGACTCCTCTAAAGGCTGCATGTCTGGGTGGGGAAAAAAAAGAACAAACTGTAAAACTCACAGATCTTTCATGATGTGAAGGGAGTAAACTCAAACTTATCTGTTATTTCAGAAGAAAAGAACACCACAGGCACGACCCCATAGGTGTCAACACTGAGTTTTTGCTTGAAAGGTTGTAAAGCTTTCAATGAAAAAGTTTACTATCTTCCAAATGGCAACCATGGAAGATACCAGGAGCAGCATCTCAAAACTTCAAAAGGCATCTTACAGTGTAACACCAAAACAACAAAAAAAATACTGAAGAAAAATACTGTGATGGCCTCTACACAATAACTTCTCCCATTCGCATTTCTGGCTGCAAAGGGCAGAAGTTACCTTAGTTATGATAAAGTGGTAATCAGACTCAAGACCGAGTAAACTGCTAGTTTGCCCTGTAGAGAGAAAACCCTGCAAGCATTAACACAAGCACCTTTGCCTGCAAGAACTTTCCAGTCCAACAGTGCCTAAACCAGTGCTCACACAAAAAACGAAGAGCAGGGAAATGGAAAAATCTCCTGAAACATTCCAAATAGAGATAAAATTCCAATACCTATGGACTCGAAGTGCTAATGAGAGGAGTTACTGATGAGCATGTAATACACTCATCTAAACCTCCACTAAAAAAATGCAATGAAAAAACTGAGCAGCCCATCTTAACAGATCCATGAACCAAAAGAACTAGAACTACTCAGCACCAATTAGCAGATCAAGTACTATCAGCTCACACCACACACTGACCTTGATTCCCTAAAGAAACTTAAAGAGAATTCAAGTTCATTATATCTTCAAATTGGATTTTAAATCCATGGACCATATTCCTCCCTTGTTGCGGCAACTCCTGCACTTGGAAACACAGAAAGCAAGTGCAAGAAGGAACAACAGGAACAACAAAGAAGCAGAGAAGTTAAAAATTGTTTTTTAAGCCTCATGCCCAGCTGCACCATCAATGATGCACTGATTCAGCCCTACCCTGGATTCTACAGAGAGCTATTGTTCCAGCCTGAACTTTGCAATATTCTAACTACACATCCTAGGGTATATGGATATGCTTGTCCAGTATCACAGCTTTTAAATTTGAGTAGTCCAGGCCTTTTAGAGACACTCAAAGTGAAATACATGTTGTGGGAGGAGGATTACAGCTGTACTTCAAGCCCTCATGGTTTATGAGGTCAACACAATGGGTCTATTAATTTACAGCCTTTTTGTCTCCCTAGAGTAGAGGCTATTAATATTCTACATATATTTACTCCTGCAGATTGTGGTTTAATCAATACATGACTTCAGGCAACATGAAGTACCATAGGCAATGTAAAGACTGTCAGATCCAAGGAGTTCAGGTTTAGAGTGGGGCTTAGCCTCTTAGCACTTTGCAGAAGCACTTAAAGATTATAAAAAGGCCAGCTGGGGGATGAGAAGAAAACATGAAGACAGTCTACACTTGGAAAGCTAAACATGTACACTCATACTGGGGAGAGTGATTTTAAGAATCGGCTTAAATCGGCCTAAGTCCCAGAACTGATGCAGTGACAGCAAGGCGCTTGCCAAAGCAGAGTAAGCCACAGCAGTAATCACAGCCACCAGAGAGGAAAGAGGAGCCCCAGACACACATGACCAGCACACTTCCTAAGTCGAGAAGGCCACCGAGCATGGTCCCAGGAGGGCAGACAGCTTCTGGGCTGAGATGAACTCAGAGGCTGCTCTCCCACACCCAGCCCAGCCAGTGCACCCTGGCTGTGGAGAAGCTCTGCCCAGGGAGAAAGGACTCTGGACCCTGCTGTTCAGCACTCCTGGGTGGAAAGGCAAGCTGCTGATGAGAACTCTTCAGCTTCAGAGTCACTGATAAACCCTGTAAACTACAGAAAAAAACCCCACGGCTTCATTGGAGTCCAGCTCTTTGGTCGCCAGCACCCAGAGAAAACACCACTGCTGAGGTCATGGCCTTTTTCTAAGTGCTTTAGATGACCTTGTCAGTGATCACAGGTCTCCTACAGAGCCTCAACCGCAAAAGGAGAAAGCATTTCAGATTAAAAGAGTTGCAAAGTCAATTCTCACCCACAGCAATTTCAAAACTCACCACTCTTACATCAATAAGGAAGTAAGTTCAATTTGCACCAGCCTATTCAAGAGCATTATTAAGCCAAAAGACAGATGCTTTGCTTCTTTCATACTCATACCAACCTTCCTTCCCAAGCAGCTTTTGTAGAAAAGCTATTAAAAATGGTGAGACAGTTCAAAAAGAGTTCTCAATCCTGAAAGACAGCATATCCCCTCTCTTGCCCCTCACAGTGCTTTCCTCATTCCCCTTATGTTCCTCAAGGCTCGTTACAAAGGTGCTCAGAACAAAACAGAACTAGAGTTTAGACTCAGCTGCCATCTGCATGCTGAAATGTTCCCTGCTTTTATAGAGAAACTGCTTTTACAGCATCTTAAAACAGCCCTCTTTCCAGGACCACATAGAAGATGGACTGCAGTTGTTACAAGTGTCAGCTGCGTTGACTTTATATCTCCTCCTGTATATGTTCATACCTCTGCAGTATTTACCCAATAACAATATTTGCACTATTCATTGCAAACCCAGTCCACATTCACCCCTGCACGTTAACGGAACAAGCACAGAGAACACAACTCTGCATGTGATGTTCTTAGAATTGCATTCCTTGATCTCATTCCCAGCCACATGCTTCCCTAACTAATACATAATGCTCAAAGAAGGCAGAATTAACAGAAAAAGATGACATACCAGCTGTTACGTTTCTTACAAAGCACTCTTCCACAGTTTTCCACTTAGAAAACACAGTTCCAGAGAAGGAAGACAGGGCACCTTGCTGTCAGCAAAGGCAGTTTGCTTTCAATGTACCTGGCACCATCTCATACTACCTTAAAGTGATAAAGGTATTCCTGATGAGAATTTTTTCCCCTTACATAACCAGGGCCTAGCCTTTATCTATATGTATTTTGTCATATTGACCTGGATGAAAAGAAGAATTTAACGAAGCGAGCAAACCCCTCAAAATTTGAGAATCATGAGAAACTGCTTTGAGAATATTACTTTCAGGAATTTTGTAGAAATCTTGTAAACAATGGGGTTTTGTTTTGATTCAGGCCAAAAAACAAATCAAAATACATATTTTATGTGCCCTGGCATTGCTCTACCAAATAGACATCCTTGTTAGTTTTACTGATACATAAAACAGTGCAAAGAGGGGTGGAAGAACAAGCCCTGCAGAACTTCCTAACATGCAGTGTTTCCCCCACCAGCTTTGTCACTGAACATAACACGCCCCTCGGTCCTCCAGTGAATCCAAAGGGCACTTACCTAGGTCAAGTACCAGATGCTGGAGGAAACCTGGACTATCAAAGCTAGCAAAAAGATTCTCATTATTTTCAGCAAGGGCAAGATCTCTTCCCTTTGTCTTCTTTTCAAGGCTGTTTAAAGGAAGATTTATTTTTAGTTGGACACCCTGAAAAGCAAACAGCCTCTTAAAATGGCTTTTTATTTTGTGGTAGAGTTCAAACATTCACTTCCCTTTCCAACACTGAAGACCTCCTGATAAACAGCTCAAATTCACATTGTTTGAGGAAGGCTTAGAAACAGAGAGCAGACACGGTTTCCCATACAGCCCTTTAAGGCTGTTTATTAGTTGTTCACAATTTAACGTCCCTTGATATTTTCAGCTTGAGCCTCAGTTTGAAGTGAGAGATTACTCAGAGCCTGGATGTTTCGGAAAACAGGGAAAGTCCATACATTATAAATGCGTTATTTGTGCTTCTTATTGTTAGTACAAATTTTCAGCTCTTTTCCCTCAGCCACACCTGGCAGCTGCCCACCTCAGCCAGCAGAGATGACTGGCTGCATAAGGCACAGAGAAGCTCCTTGGAACTTCTCCTCCACCTCCAGTCCCACAAGGGCATCTCAACACAAGACATACAAGATTTGGACCAAACAGCCTCTCTCTTCCAAATGCCACCTAGAAAAAAAAACTATTATCCGTATCTTTAACTGGATAAGTGTAACATGTACCCTTCTCTCTACAGGAACAGCTGCGGACAGACAGGGAACAAATTACTGCCTGCAAACAAACCAAATCCCTTCACAGACCTATCCCAGACAGAAAGTCTCCCCTGGATGCTCCTGCCATCTCTAAGCAGGCAGAGCATCCCAAGAGGTGCAGGCCTTACATGTTGCCCAATTTGCTCTCCTTGCTCTCCAGCAGCCTATGCATCTCTCCTGGGCTCCTCATACACACACACTGCCTCCATACACAAGCTGCCCATTTTACTTTCACAGGGAACTGAAGCCAGCAGCTGCTCCACACCTCTGGACACACACACTTAAACTCTCCGTAGCTTGAGCTTATCATAGAGCAGCAAGGCACAGCACCCATGAGATTCTGAGCACAGCATACATGCTCCTACCTGCCTCTGCTTCCTCACTCCTCTGGGCTTAAGGCTGCAAAGTCCAGCTTCTTCTGAGGCCCAGGCCTGCAGCCTCCATCACACCAGGAAGCCACCTCCTCCTCCCACTCTCTCACACCTCCTGACCCTGCCTGATCAGAAGTGACCTGCGCCACAAGAATGCCTTCTGCTGAGCTCCCTTCTCCCCAGCAGCCTATGAATCCTTCCTGACCTCTCAGGCTCTTTTTTGATCTGACTTCTGCTTGGAGAGCAGGCAGTCCCCCCACACTGGCTTCCAACAGCTTCGGCTACTGCACGGCTTCAAAGTGCAGCCACTAGACTGGCAGCCCTGCAGATTAAAAGGCTTTCCACCACTCTGCTCTGCAAGAGACGAAGCAGTTCAGACAAAGCTGGCTGGTGCCAGGTACATGCAGGGGCTCCTGCAATTGTGTGGCATCCGCTACAGCTGACTGAAGTTGGCTAAGTACATCAATGCGGCACACCTGGGTCTTTTTTCTGACCTCCTGTGCAAGCAAGTCTTCCTTCTCCCTTCCCCCCATTTTACTGCTAAAGCATCAATCACTAACTTGATTGGTGATTTGAAGACAAACCTCCCATGAGCTTCCAGGTGCTGTGAAAGTGAACAGGTGGACCGCAGAAAACTCCTGAGCCTCTCAGCTGGAATAACCAAGCATTCACCTCTCTTCTGTGCTCACCTGCAGCCCAATCAGGGTGGTGAGGATAAGGAAGTCTTGCTCTCAGCTAACATCCCTGAACGTTCCCATCTGACCACCCCTCTGCAGTTCCCAGAAGCAGGCCAGAAGTGCACGTACACCCACACAGGCAGGATATATGCGTTCCAGCATTCTTGGGCACCAGCTAGAAAGCTTTAGTTCCATAGAGGAAGGTCTCCCCTCACAGACTCAAATCTGGAACACACTGGAGGTGCAAGCTGCTGCCTAGCAACACTAGTGCTCTGTAGGGAGGTCAGAGCATGCCCCTGTCCTCCCTCTGCAAGAGGTCTCCCATGCACAAGGAATCACCCTCAGAAGAATGCAATCCTTAGTAATTTCTTGGAAAGCCATCCTGTACATCCCCAATTACAACCCCTGCTTAACCATGGACTCACCAAATCCTGAAGACCACTGCTTGTGCTTCAGTGAGCTGCCAGAAGACCATTTCTTGCATTCACTTCACAATGCATTACATCCCACTGGCTTACAGAGCCCAAAACCTCAAATCCCAGCCTTTCCCTCCATCTCATCAGCCACTTGTCCACTGCAAAGCAAGAACTTGACTGCCAGACAACCTCGTCCCCAGACTTACCGCCCGCCTCAGATCTGGCATGAGCAAAGCTTTTCAGCCACCACGTCCTCCTCAAAGCTGGCTGCTCCTTCCTCTGGAGGGAAGCCCTTCCTATGCACTACATAGAAGCCAGGCAGGCAAGTCACCAGCCCTTACAGCTGAGGTACTTGGCAGATAGAACAGACTACCAGGCAGCTGCACAGTTTTATCCTTGCTAAGAGATAACATCCCCTTTCAAGAACGGACAGCAAGCGTTTGGGGCCAGTGCCTCTCTCAGGCATGACTGCAACCACACTCACGACGCCTGACACCCCAAAAAAGCCCTTCCCTGCAGCCATGCCCTGCTCCTGCACCAGCAGCAGCTCACTTCGCCTTGCACTGACCTCTAACTATTCCCTGAGAAACCCCAAAACTACGTGCACTCTGATGGCAACAACCTAACAGCCAAAGCCCCCACACCCACTCTATAAAAAGACGATTTGTTAAATAACCAGAGTAAAACCATGAAAGCACAAACACTGCAGAGGAGCGCGAGAAAGTGCCAGCTCCTGCCACCGTGGGATTTTCCTCCCGGTAGAAGCCCAAGTCTGGGTGTTAACGCAGCATTTAAGAGGCTGTCCCGAGCACGCAGACCTTACCAAGAACTTCGAGAAACCGCAGCTTACAGCATTTTCCACCAGAAACTTTGGATTCTTTGATTCTTAGCACAGACAACAATCCAAGGACATGCTCTTTGAAAACAGCTGCTTAAATCAACCGCTTGAGAGAGGCTTTGTGCCTTTCAGCAGGTTTATGGCAGACCCCAAATGAAACCAAAGCCTCACTGCCACAGAGCTTCAGGAGGCAGATGGAGACTCCCGAGTCACCCAACATTCAGGACACCTTCGCAGTACCTCCGCGTAGCCAAGCCTCCAAGGAACCGGCACCTTCTCAACAGGCTTCATTGAGCTGCAACATCCCAAAAACCGAGTCCTCGCGTGTATTTCAAATGCCGGCAGGAACACTTCTCCCGTCCGCGGCGCTCAGGGACAGCCCCTCGGTGCTAACCGAGACCCCCTTTCCCGAGGGAAAACACCTCGGACACCGACACGGCCACGGGGCCGCGGCGCCAACACGGACCGCAGCTCTGAGGGGACGCGACCCGCGCGGAACACCGCCCGCCCGGGACGGAGCGCGGGCGCTGCTGCCGGTCCTTGCCGGGGCCCCTCAAGAGCGACCGGCAGCAGCGGGTCCCGCCGGGTGCCCCCTCGACACCGCTGCCCCACCGCCGAGGGAGGGACATGTCGGCAGCCGCCCCTCAGCCCCGTCCCGCGCGCGGCGGGGCGACCCCGAGAGGACACTGCTCGCGCCCCAACTTTTGAGGTTTTGAGGCAAAATGCGTAATTCGGGGGGTTAAGGACACCGCGGCGCGCAGCGCTTACCTCCCGCCGGCTCCCCGCTACGTCTCCATTGCCGGCACGGCCCCGTCCGCGGAGGCGGCGGAAGCTGCGGCCGGCGGTGCGGCTGCGGGGGTGGCACGGGCCGTCCGTCTGCGCGGAGCGCGGCTTCCCGCCGCGGCGGGGGACGAGCAGGCGCTGCCGCCCGTCGAGTTGCGGCGGGGCCGCGGCGAGCGGAGCGGAGCGGGACGGGACGGCGCTGCCGCGCTGCCGCTCCGTGCCGCCGCCGACGGCTCCGCACGCGGCAGGTGCGCCCGCCCGCCCCGCGCAGCGAGACACTGCAGCTCCCCCTGGCGGCTGCGCCACGCCGCTGCCCGCGCAGCGCCCCGGTCCCGGTGCCCCGGCCCGGCCGCGGGCCCCCGCCAGCCCCGCTCCGCACCGCGCCTTGCGGGGAAGAAATGCCGCTGCCAAAGCCCCTCGTGCCACGCAGAGCACTGGCAGGAAAGCCGCCACCGGCACTGTAAGAGACCCGCGGGGCCAAGCACATTGGCCCCGTCTCGGCCGGGAAACGTCCTGAAAAACGAAAGGAGCTTCAGCAAAGAGCTGCAGAAGCGTGAGGAGCAATCAGTACCTTCACAAGGGTCTCGCAAGGCTCAGGTCAGGACGGCGGCACTTGAATAGCCCCGCGCTGGAGCAGGAGGCGCGGCACCCCCGAGCGGAGCCCCGGAACCCTGCTCCCGCTCTTCTGCCGGTGTTCGGCCCAGCGCTGCCCGCATAGCTGTGACAGTTTAACTTCAATGGACACAAGTGCAGCTCGTTCCGGCGATTACAGCACCTACATTAAGCTGGAAGAAGTCGCTTTCAAACGCACCGCACATTTCCACACCATCACTAACGCCAGTTTAACCAAGCTGCCTTGAACTGGAGCAGGTGAAAAATCTCTTCTCTAACTCTGCTTCTGATGTGGCACATCCATGCTTTCTACAGCTAGGGGTAGTGTTATTTTTAGTTTCCCTGTGCAGCTTTTTATTTGCTTTTAAGTATCTCAGAATAGCTCCATGCAGAATATAATCTACTTGTGGATTTTGTTCAGATTCACAAGAGGACCCAGCTTTGTTAAGGCAACCATGATACAGGCTGCAAATGCTGAGCCAACGTGGAGGTGAAAAGCTCATAACCCAGGCACAAGAGCAATGTCCAGACAGTCACAGGAAATATTCTTCCTCAGGAGACCCTCGTCATAGAGGTTAGTGTCCCCTCAGCATCCTCCCCCCAGGTCAGAGCAGCTGAGAAGGGCCAGGTTCTGCTCAGCTCCTGCACTGGAGTCATCATCTTCAACATTATTGATGTCAAAGCTAAGAAAGCACTCAGCTCTGCTTTCAGGTCTTTACCCATTATGCAGAGCTGACAATCAGAAAGATTGTCTTGTAACCTATAAATGAAGCAAATCGGAAGTGGGCATCATACAGGGGCAACACCACTGGTGAGGCCACACCTTGAATCCTCGGTTCAGTTCTGAGCCCCTTATTACAAGAGAGACATTGAGGTGCGGGAGTGAGTCCAAAGAAGGGCAATAAAGCTGGTGAAGGGCCTGGAGCACAAGTGTGATGGGGAGCAGCTGAGGGAACTGGGGGTGTTTAGTCTGGAGGAGGCTCAAGCGGGACCTTATCGCTCTCTACAACTGCCTGAAAGGATGAAGCCTGGGGGTGGCTGGTTTCTTCTTCCAAGGAACAAGCAATAGGACAAGAGGAAACTGCCTCAAGCTGCACCAGGGGATGTTTAGACTGGATATTAGGAAAAATGTCTTCACCAAAACGGTAATCAGGCATTGGAATAGGCTGCGCAGGGCAGTGGTGGAATCACTGTCCCTGGAAGTGCACAAAATGCATGTAGATGAGGCCCTTAATGACATGGTTTAGTGGTGGACTTGGCAATCCTGAAGTACTGGTTGGACTTGATGATCTTGAAGGTGTTTTCCAACCTAGTTGATTCCATGTCAAAAGTAGCAGCATTTTTAGTCATTTCTCCGTGTAAACCACCCTTTAAAACCTCAAGTGAGTGAAGGAGGTGCTGGGGACAAACAGCACATGGACTGCTTTGTTATGCAAGGTGAGGGCAAGACCAACCAAGCTCAGGCACACAGAAGGTAAATGAGCAAAACTATTGTCATGCTGGAATGTGACAAAAATCAATAAACTAGCCCATTTTTACCGCCTGTATGAATCTCTTAACTAATTAGAAAGAGTCAATACCTTGCCAGGAGACCTCGCTTCTCTCTCTGACACAGATTTCTTCACCAAGATGCTAATACCTTTGCTGCAATTTATAACCTCTGACACTTCAGCTGCTCTTTCATTCCTCCTGGCATGATTACAGTGTAAAAGTGCTTTTTTTTCTTTAATTATTTATCAGGTCACTTATTGAAGTCACTTTTTAGCTGAATTAAAAGATTAAAAGCTGAGAAATAAAACATCCCATGGACTTTGAAATATACATTTAGGTGAAGCTTAATGATAACTTGGATTTATATTTGAACTTTGAATAGATAAAGTAGTATCAAAACCCCTTAATTATTATGCTGCGCTCTATGAACATGTACATTGATCATAAAAAAGACCACACCACTGAGTGGGGTTTTTTAACTAATTTTGTTTCCCTTATTCTGCTCTCATCTCAGCCTGTTGAGGAGAATAATCCATTTCACAGACAAGAGTAATGTGACATACAGCTGTCAGTCTTCCAATACGCTCAGTAGGAATGAAAAGAGGAAGGTAGTATTCATGGAGCTGAATATGGAGCAGGAGAGGTCCACTGTGATGGTTTAAGCCCAGCTGGTAACTCAGAACCACGCAGCCATTCACTCATCCCCCTCACTGATAAAAATGGGAGAGAAATTATTCACACTGTCATACCTGTCCATACTAGGAAGGGATGTCCCAGGAGTCACTGATGAACTTGGGCAATGTCAAGCAGTACGTCTGTGGAGAGCCAGAAACTGAATCCATCACCTGGAATCCCATTTAGTTCTCTAATCTTTGGTACATTAAATCTCTCCATTCTTTCTGCTAATCAAATTATTTCACAATGGGGTATTACGGAGCTTTAATCTAATGCCAGAGAATTCAGTGAAAAAGACTTCTCCACTGACTTCATTCAACTTTGGAAGAGTCCCCAGATACACTTCCTTAATCAATTTTAATCAATCTTTGCATGGATTCATGCACATCCCTTACAATTATTGTGGCTGAACATCCTCATCTGACTGCACGCTGGTTTGGGCTGGGGTAGAGTTAATTTTCTCCACAGGAGCTGGCATGTGCGATGGTTTGGATCTGTGCTGAGAACTGTGCTGATAACACAGGGATGTTCCGTTACTGCTGAGCAGCACTTACACAGAGCCAAGGCCTTTTCTGCTCCTCACCCAACCCCACCATTGAGGAGGCTGGGGGTGCACCAGGAGTTGGGAGGGGAGACAGTGGGACAGGTGACCCTGACTGACCCCAGGGATATCCCAGACCACATGGCGTCATGCTCGGCATGGGAAGCTGATGGAGACGGAGGAAGAAGGGAGGTTGGGAGTGATGGCGTTCATCTTACCAAGTCACTGTTATGTGTGACAGCCCTGCTGTCCTGGGGATGGCTGAACACCCGAATTCCTTGTCTGGCTTTGCTTGTGTATGTGGCTTTTGTTTTACCTATTAAACTGTCTTTATCTCAACCCAGGAATTTTCTTACTTTCATCCTTTCGATTCTCTCCCCTATTCTACTGGAATGAGAGAGCAGCTGCACGGGGCCTAGTTGCCAGCTGGGATTAAACCACAACAGAATGCCAGAAGCAGAGCTTGTCCTCCCAGCTGCTCTCTTCTGGCCTCCAAAGGATCTCTGGGTCTGCTAGTTGAGTGCCTTGCACTGTGTCCTGCCTCAGTCAAATAAGATAGCTTTGTTTTGACTTGAAACAGCAGAAATTGTAGAGCTCCCATCTGAGCAGCTTGCTTAGCAGAGCTGGTGTACAAAGTGAGCAGCACAATTTGGGAGACACATATTGCCCTAATAAACTCTGCCACTAAGTACAGCTAGTTCCAGAAGGGACCATCATCCATGGCTATGATCAGGAGACCCCCAGTCTTGCCACAGACCTCTGCTTCTGAATCTCCATGACTCTCACATCTTTCTTGCCTGAGTGGGAAGACACCAGGATGACAGCATTTACAGCTATGTAAAGTCACATTTATTGACTTTATGTATAGTATTTTGCATATAGCAGCACAGAGTCAGGTCTGATCTTTAGGAAGAACGGCCACACGTGAAAACTATATGTGTTGTATATATGCTTCTTTTCAGATGAGACTCTGCTATGACCATCAAAGCAAGAGGAAATAAGGCTGAAAGCTAGGTCCATCTCTCTGAAAACACCATCAACCCTCCCTAGCAATTTCAGCAGACAGTGATGCAAAGCTGATAGATAACCCCCTTGCAGCCAGGCACAAGCACCCAGTCTCCCGAAAACCAGGTGACAATGACAGATCATCAGGGCTGCAAACCTGTAGGTGCCACAGAGCATCACCCACTTCCATGCTGCATTCACTGTCTCCAGCCACACTGTGTCCTGCTGCCCAGGGCCCCATGCTCTCCGCATGCTGTTCTGCCAGCAGCACCCACATTGCTGGAGCAGAGAGAGGCGGAAGCACTGAACCACAAGGATGTGAGATGCTGATGCTGCAACAGCTGAGCACAGAAGGGAGCTCATCCCAAAGATTTGGCAGGGCTGCATTTACACAGGACAAAAGCCAAAGCAAAAAGAGCCTGTTGTGAAAGGAATGAGGAGGACATTAGCAGCCAGGTAACACCAAATAAAGGATAAGCTATAGGAAGGAATAAACTGACAAGGAGAAAATCTTGCCTGGCTGGTAGCAGCCGTGATTCTGATCACCGCTTTTCAGGACATAAACATAGAGCTGCATAGTAACGTATTTCCAGTTCAGCTTTGCACAAAGAGAGTTTTAATAGGGTGCCAATTCCCTTCAGTTGCAGGGACTCGCACGGTAATGTCACTGCTGTTGACTAAAGTTGCACACAGACAGTATAAAGCAGCAGTAAATGCCAAGATTTCAAAAATCATTTTGCATCTGACATTCTCCTGGGTTATTTCATGTGAAAGATAAATGCACTATCTTCCAAGCAGTAATTTTATTTGGTACCAAAAGCATATCCAAGCAGTTCAGATTGTAACAGGCTAACTTCCTTGCTTTTATGTTTGAAGGCTGAAGAAAAATTATTAAGCATTTTGCACGTACACAGTGTAAGAGGAGTGACTGCTCTGCATAAATATATGGATTGGAAAATAAGAATTCTCTTCCCCAAAGAATAACATGACAGGCTTACAGCAGAGGTAACATGTTCATGCAGTAGGCATTACATTTTTGTAAAAGGGTAAAAAGCTACAGCATTGTGACTATTCACCTGTCTCTCTTGAGTGGCCAACAGCAGAAGAGGAAGCAATGTTTGGGATTAATTAACACAAGACACAAATCCTAACTTTGCCTTAATCCAGCAAACAGCTAAGAAGCTTGTTAGGAAAACTGCTCAAATGGAGAGCTTTTTTTCATGTGCACAACAGTTTGTGGAGCAGGAATGTAAAATCCACTAACAGATAGTAGAAATACGCTGCATTTTCCCTTTGGGAATTTCTCAGACAAGACTAAGATAAATGCTGCCTTTGACTGTTTAATTCACTTTTTGATGGGAGAACCACCTCTGGTGAGCATCAACAACATCCTAAAGCATCCTATCAATCCTAATAACAGAAAAGTCCTTCATCAGCCCCTCATTTCTCTTCTCTTCACCTCCTTTCATTTGCTGTATCTACTAGCAAAACTGTGGTTGGCAGAGACACAGAGACAAAAGATTAAATGCAAGTTGTGCTTGTTCTAACCTCTTGTGGGATTTAGAGAAGCTAATCAACGTTGGATTCACTTTTATTCCACAGATCATTTTTGTTTGGCAGTATCTAATCATAATTGCAAGAAATCCCACTGGAATACAGAGTTTGGCAAACTCATCTTGGAACAGCTCATTTGGTGCAAACTTAGATTATATTTTAACTTCAATGAGAAGAAATAACTGAGAAGATGACAAGCACAGTTAGTTTTAGATGCCATGAGCTGAGGAAAAGAGGTAAGTTACCTAAAATGATCCTACCGTATTTTGCAACTTTATCCTCATAAAATGCAAATTTCTGCAAGTGGATGGTTTGGAAAACCTAGTTTAAAAAGTAAAGGGAAATAAAACACAGAAATCAACAAATATTGATGTTAATCTTCTATGTTTTCTATTACAGCTTTCTTTTCCCTTCTCCATTCTTTACTGGTGCTTCTAGAAAAGAAGAAATTAATACAGCACTTCCTTTACTTTTTTTTGTGTTTGTAGCAAACAGCAGAACTTTTAAATCTGGTTGTAAAAATCATCCTGGTTTGCATTTCTGTTCTGCTCAGATTATCGCATTTCAGGCCACAGAACAAAGCAAATCGTAACAATGAAGAGAAGGGTACCACAAATGCTCTGAAACTCTGGACTGAGGGCAAAACCCCTTAAGTTACTTTTCCGGACAGAAGCTACACGCATTTGGGATAGCTTATGTTTAGCTGAATAATGGATCTTTCAGGTCAGCTGGCAAAAGGAAAAGAAAAATACTGTTTCAGGTGAAAATGAAACAGAGTTCTAGAGGGGAGAAATGTGGTAAAAAACATTACTCCACTTGATAATAATCAATTTTAAATGTTGTTTCATATCCTCGTTCACACATATATAAATGGTGTATTATACCTGCATACCCGCATCACACTGTAAACAAGTGTCTCTTTCAAGTTGGCCAGCACCACTATTAAAATATAAAGTTCAAGGTGAAATTCCAGGGTCTGATTCTTTTGCTTCCCAAAAATATAATGGGGTTTCAACCCAAGCAGAAGCTCTGGGCTAGCCTAACATGCAGAAGAAGGAGAATTCTGCTGTTCCCACTTATGTCTGCACAAGGGTCCTCCCTGGCTCTGAACACTCACATGCTGCAGTCACTGATGGGCCTGCCAGGGAGTGTGGAGAGCCAAATGTATTCAACGACCTGCACTGTGTAGCTGCAGCAGCACAGCTCCCAGCCAGGGTAGCTCACACCAAGCTCTAGGTGGGGAGGGCTGGAAAGGGAAGCTGCAGGAGTCTGGCTTGGCTCCTCTGAGCACAGGGCCAGAAGCATGGCAAAGAGGCAGAAGCATGGCAAAGAGGCTCACATGCCAACAGCCCTTCTCAAGCCCTCACTTAATCTCAAGGGCAAATATAGGCATAAAGATCCTCTAGCTTTCATGCAACATAATATTTGGCAGAAAACAGGTTCCTTTGTTTTCTGCGGTGCACATATATGAAATATATTTGACAAGAAAAAGGTACTGTACACCCACCCATTGCCCTGTCAGGCTGCTCCAGGCTACTCGAACAGTGTGACCTGTTCAAGTAGTCCTCCAATTCATCACATCAGTAAGTCAATTCTGATGTCAGTATTTCAAGGTCTCTATAAGCATGAGTGACCACAACCTATGCACAAGATGAGAAAAAAACCCACCATATCAGCAGCAGTCAACAAAGCAAAGATAGCTAAACCACTTTTCCCAGTCTTACCTGATTTACTGCCTGGTAATAAACACTCTTCGGGCCATTTGTTTTCAGGCTGTGTCATCCTCTGTTGTCCATGCATTCTAAGGCACTGAATTCCCCTCTCCTGGTACATCTGTGAAGAGAAACATTTATGGAAATAAAGGGAACTGATTTAATCTTATATTCAATGACCAAACAGTGGCTTTTGATACAGCATTTTGGGTTTTTTTCACTATGCCTAAGCTAGTCCTGCCCTCCAAGCTGTCTCAAAAGCAATGAGTGTTATCAAAGACAAACAGAACAAAACAAGTCAGTAGAACCGAAGCAAATGGCTTCAAAAACACCTTTGATTGCCAATGCTTTTGGCTTGTGATAACATGGTAATATTCTAAAATTGGCCTGAATTTCTGTCAGAAGCTGTTTATCATTTTTCAGACTTGAAGGTTTCTTACCTAGGTAAAAATGCCGGCACCTGGAAATATCAAGCACATTATGTGATACCCTGTCATGCAGGAAAAGAGACATGCATGCTGAAACTACTTGCTTAATTTCTATTTTCAGTATTAATACTCCCTGGCAGAAAGCAGGTGGAAGCCAAGTGCAACAAACCCAACAGCACTTCTCTGGAAGGGTGAAGACAGACTTGGTCAAACACTGAACTCAGCAAACATCAAGGGAAACACAGTGAGTGTGCCTGGGGAAAGATGGGAGCAGGCGCAGGGAAGGGGCTACAGGAAGCACCATAATTTCACTTAGAGATGTTGTGAGGAAGACTCAGTTTAAAGACTACTGCAACAGTACATTCAAGAGCAACAGCCTGACTTGGAAGCTACAGACCAGTGATTGACAGCTCTCTGAAGCACATTTCAAGTCCAGTTCCCTTCCTAAATCCTTGTGTTAAATCCCTGGACTCGGTGCTTCAGAATACCAATGCTTTGCCTACTGAGGGTACTCTGGAGGTCACTGTCATTTCCCCATTCCTTAAAGAGGTACTAAGACAATGTCATGGTCTCTGCAGGGATCTGAAATCACTGAATCATGTCCTCTCTGGAGCAATAAGAACCATAACATCAGAAATAGCATCTTCTACAATGAAAAGGGAAGACAACTCTTAAGCAGTCCTCAAATTTACAGAAGTGACTTTTCCACTGCTCCTCTGATAGAGCTTGCCATTTCTTCCTCTGCCTTATTGTCACCACAAATCTGGCACAACTCAGACAGCAGAAGTAATCCTTTAAGGGTAGTGAATGCAATATAAAATGTTCTCAAAAGTTCACAGATGAAGGTTTCTTAAAAATAAAATGGTAGAGCAAGAATCAGTGTTCAAGGGCAGTCAATCAGACGTCTGAATTATGTCCTGCCTTTAAAATATACAGTGGATAATAGTTTTTAAATGGTCTCAGTAAAAGCTACTATGTGTACTGTACCTTGACATTAAGCCCACAGTAAAGTACTTACCTTCAGGATTCTTCCCATTTCTAGGTCTTTTGTTCTGCTTCAAACTAATCAGAGCAGCTGCTCCAGAATGTAAAAGACGAAAAAAAGCAAACTTATGATTTAGAGCCAGACCCTGGTGAGTGAAGGGCACACACCCATCACTGCAGGCAAGCATCACGCCAGCCAAAGGAAAATGAACCTCAGCAACAGAGGGAAGGCAAGAGGGAGCGGGCCGGGCTCCGTATGCAATAGCTCATTAATGCAAGTGTGTACAAGGCCTGTCTGACATCGGGGAGGTTGTTACAGGATTGCAATGGCATTATAGCATATATATACAGACAAAAGAAGCCATTAGCTTCAGAGAACCACTTACTTATCCCTTTCTGTAAAAAGCAGTGGGCCCTGAGCTCATAAAGCCCATAAGCACATTCTCAGCTTTGTCTGTTGGTGGATCCAGACCAAAGTGTTTGACCCTGACAGCTCTCCCTGAGGCAACAAGGTTCCCTGCATGGGTGAGACTCCTCCCTACAGACTCTTCACCCAGATACCAGTGACCAAGAGCAGGCTCCTCAGTTACAAGAGCTAGGGTGCTTGAAACAGTACTTGACCCTGCACAAGCTGGGAAGGAGAGACTGAGTATCTTCTGTCACTTCCATGGGCAGCAGAATACCTTGGGGTATTCATTCAGCCTGGTGTCCTTGCTGCAGTAGAAGAACCTCAAAACTCAGCACTAGTTTCTTCTAGTTCCGAATATTTTCCTTATGATTGCCTCAGGACTTACATCAGAGCTCAATTTTCACTGACCCATTCCTTTATGAAATTCTCCAATTACCTGCCATTCTGCACACCCAGAGCTGGGGCTATTCCCTCTCCTCTTGTCTCATTTGTGACCAGGCTGAAAACAGTTTGCCTTTGCCTGTTACATGAAGATCTCTTTGATTTCTTCCTAGGAAATTCACTCTTGGCAGATTCTTCAGTTCTTGGCTGGACCTGGCAGCTGATCACGAGCCTGGTTTGAATACGTGGCCACTGCAGAGCTGGGCCATTTCTGTATAAGATTCTCTTTGGGGACCACAGAGATCCCTTAGGAAACAGCAGTACCTTTAGGCCTCACCTGTGCTGCCGTCGGTCAGACGTAACTATTCACACTAGGGGTTGCACCTTGGTTATTTATTAAAGTGAAGATTTGCACCACTTTAGCAGTGAGCAAAGTAGGAAAAAAGAAAAGCATGGAGGAGCCATACAAATGCAGCTGTGAGCCCAGCCCAGGCAGGAACACCATTTCACACTGCCCAGGGACACGGCTGCAGCTTCAGAGTGTCCTATGGACATGCATTCACCTTCCAGCACATCCAGCCTGCAGCAAACCCAAAGGACACAGAGGCTCACCCAGGCGCTGCTGAGGGTAGAGGCTTCTTGAGTTAAACCTCCACTCTCTTCCAGCATGACTTGTTCACCCTCTGCTTACTGTCCAGCCAAGCTGAAGATGGTGACAAACACCACTGTGCCCCTCCTCTGGAGATGTCTCCTCCAACACTGGCAATTCATCCCTGTGAGGGAATGCAGATCTGGCCCCTTAGTATGTCATCTCATGTTTTTCACTAGGAAATTTAGATTGCACATATCTAATTAATGGAAAACAGAGATAAACAAGCAGATTGCTTACTTCAATTATGTGCACAGCGCCTGCAGGGCTACCATTTAAAAATCACAAAGAAATAAAACAGTCAAAATGGGTAAAAAGATGCAGACACGAGTACACAATCTGCAGCTTACCTTGGTGACGACTAAAAACACCTCTCTGACAAGAGCAAAAAGAAGGAGGTTATTCTTGGCAAATGAGTATAATCAAAAATTTTTCAGCCATCTGTAAATAACATCTACCTGGAGCAGCTTTATGTAATTAAATGACTTCCTTACGCGTGTTCCACAGACCCTCCTGCATAGAGAGGGAATAAGGTGCTCAAAATAAAGACGGGGGGGGGGGGGGGGGAAACCAGAAGCTCTCCATTAATTTCTTGAAATTTCTCCCAGAGGCAATTTCTCCAGAAGCCCCCAAATTTCATGAAGTCAAGCATCTGCCTTCCTTGTGGCTTAGCTTACTGAAAGAAGCATTACCTGGGCAAAAAACCCTCTCTCTAAGCAGCTTAACAAGTTTGTGTAAATGTTTGAGCTGCTGTAAAGAGGCAAGGAAATCATGCCATATCCTATTTAGAAATTTGCTTGTTATTCTGAGTCCCTCAACTGTTTGCACAACCAGATGGATTGCTCAACACTCTCTGGGGTGGCTATTTTGGGTGACATGACTCACGTCGAGCAAAAGGTTCAAAACTGGGAGTGTAAAGCATTTCCAACTCAGTGATCTTAATAATTAGATAAAACCCCAAGTCCTTTGAATGACTTGATTTGTATTTAGTAAGAACATTAGTAAGACCGATGATCAAATATCATCGTTAAGCTCCATTTGAAAATTAAAATGGCCAACAATGCTAGCACACTGAATTCCCCTGCCTGTCCTCTGTGTAAACCAGCTGATTGTAAAACAAACAGCAGACTTGTTTCTGTTGACTTCTGTATTCAATAGATATCCATTTTCAGTACTAAGCAGAACTGGTTGAGACATTTGGCATTTTACCTTCCTCCTCTTCTTCATTGGCTTCTTGTTTTATTTTCCTAAGCACCTGGGGGAATATTTCTCCCTCACAAAAGGAAAAAATAAAAGCTACAAAAAATACAATAACTTTCTGTTCAGAAGTCTCTATGGGACTGAAGGAGACCAGTGACCAAAATTTAGCTCTACAATAGCTTCAGAAGTAAGCACTCCACTAGTATTGCAGCTAGAGTTCTTCACTCAAAATAAACTGGAGGACCAGGTTCTTTACTGGTTTACACATGGATTTTAGTGATTGCTTCAGAAATCTCCAGGGACATTTAGGCCTCAGTGTTACTGCATCTGTCCAAACCCTTTCTGAGAAAATAAAACTTTTTACCTTATCAAGTGTCCTAGCATTCCTGCAAAGCTGTGCAGTGATCATCATCTCAGATTGAATTGTACTAATGGGATGAAACTAAATAAACTGCTAGCTTACAGTAACTATCTCCTGATTGTTATTTGCATCTTCTCAGTCACAACAGTGCTATGTGACTGAAAACAACTTAGAACCAAACACTCCCATGAAAAATTCACCAGATGTGTTAATGGTCCTGACCCCCAGTGTAAGATGCACCCCAGAAAGAAGACTCAGTGCATAACTAAATAATATGTGTGACTGAAATACCCCAGATAATATGAAGCATGCAAAAGAGATGCAATCAGTTTTAGAACGAAGTAAAATCTGCAGTCATTTATCCTACTTCCATTAATATCTAAAGATAAATAATGTCAGGCATTAAATATTTCCATCACTTTTGTTCCAGTGGTAAAAATCTTCCAGCAAGTACTAGAAAGCAAAAATAAACATCAGTGTGTGCAAAAACAATCATAAAAGAAAACAAGCAAACAAACACCACATAGTACAGTATGTCTGCACTCAGCACAGATTTTCTAGTCTGATTCCTTTTCAACAGGGCAAAGGGTGAGTTTTGGCAACTCCATCAATCGAACAGTAGAGATAAGGCAGGTTCTTTTTTGCCTCAGAAATCGCAGTTTTATCATCTGCATCCCAAATACAAAGTCAAACACACTCTCCATTAGATAGGCCCAATCCCCTCTGATAGAAAGAGCAAAACACTTGCTAGACCAGAAAAAACAGGAAGAGTGCTTTCTCAAGCTAGCTGATTCGAAGGAAAGTATAGCAAACTATTGTGAGCTCAGTATTTCTAAGCCTGCACAGTCATTTCAGAGCACACGGTTTAACAAGCCTCATCAACCTTTACCCTGCTTAGCACCTCTTAGCAGGCATAAGGCAAAGGTATATAGTTCTGAAAGCTAAATGTTGTTCTTGGTATAGCCTTCACTTCTGAAAAACAGCCTCCTCTGATTTCTAGCTAAAGCATGAAATTAAATTGCTTTTAAATGAACTGATCTAGTGTGGTGTGTAAAATCCTTACCAGTTTTGTATCTGTGTATATCTCAACACAGGATGCTGTGGAATTGAGATCTACAGGCTAAGACATCAATCTCGCACAGTATAAAAAGAATTCATTCATCTATTTCAAGCTTGTCACCTCTGAGTTTCATTGACCATTCCTTTTGCATACTGCAAACACACAGTGAGGAATAATCCTGCTGGTCCACTCTGTGCCATTCATACCTCCTTCTGTCACACTCTTGTGTATTAATCTGATCTTGGAATTAAGTGGGGTTTATCTTGCCTAATAATTGTCCAGATGAAAGCCCCCTTATGTCTGTAATTATTTCAGCTGCTTTTCCTGGTCCCCTTTCATTTTCAGCTCTAGCCTTATTTGAAAGGAGAAGATGAATTTGCATCCATTTCTCCAGCTGCAAAATAGCAGTAATAAGAAGGCCCAAAACAGGAATATAATAAGCAGGGAGACTCCCATGTTATTAATATTTGTTTCATGCTGGTGTCTAGAGGCATCAGCAGAGCCGGAGTCCTATTGTGATGAACTACACAGCCATTAGTACATGACAGTTCTTGCTCAAAGGACTGCATCATGAGGGATACAGGGATCTCAGGGAGGGAGAATTCATATTGCAAGTTCACTTGTCTAATGCAAACTCATTGCCTTTCAACTTCTCGGTGGATGCAGCCTGTGCTCAGTGAGAGCATGGTGCACGTTTGATAATGAGAGCACTTACATTTCATCCCCCACAAAGGGAGCTGGTCCCTGCTGCCAGAGATCCATGTGCAACCTTTACCACAAAGTTACAGACAAACCCTTCACAGCATCTACATCTACACAGAGTCAAAAAATGGCACTAAGACATCACATACTGAAGAACTACCATGCTGGCAGTAGCGAGGAGCAGAAAAGCTTAGGACTCCAGGGAGGAACACGCCTGCTGAGCAGTCATGGAGAAGACAACCACAGATCCCATGTTCATGTGTAGTGGTCGCTATAAAGCATGAAGCATTTCAGTGACCAAAATCACTACAATCTAGGCCCTGAGGAGAATGGGCTAGGTATCAAATGGCCTGTTTCCAAAAAATGCCCCTATTGGTAATGCCATCAGAGAGATAACATTTCAGAAGCATCAAGTAGATAAATAAAAGTCTAAATTTGAGTTAGAAGGTGACAATCAAAGCACCTAAATGACTTGAAAACAACAACCTGGACCTTACAAGCTCTGCTGCTTTCTGCTCACACCAGCTATGTGCAAGTGCCAGGACAAGCCATTGCAGGGCCTGAGCTCATCCTTCTCCTCCCACCTGGCAGATGGTTCCTGCTCTGCCACCTTCTCCTCAACAAGCTCCTTTGCCCTGTGCCACAGGGGCTGCCTCCTGCTCACCTCCCTGCTCTAAGCTAGAGAGTCCGCATGAGCCCCGGCAGCAGACAGCCGTATCTGCCTGCATTTCTCGGCTGGAAACAGTTTGCTCTGAAACAGCCCTGTTAGAACAGGAAAAGGCAGGATGTTTGCTGTATGGGCATAAGGATGGCTCTACAGCAACTCTGCTCACTATGCTCACTATGCGCATGATCTTTTTAGCAGGGGAAACAGGGCAAGGCCAAAGGAGCACTTGGAAGTAGGCAAAGAGCTTCACCAGTGAAGGAGCACCAGTCTTGCCCTTTGAGAACAAGGGCTCTCATGCCCTTTCGAGTACACTTACAGAACATAAAAGCAGCCAGAGTAAAATAGCAAAACCAGTGATGGAGGAGCTCCTTGAGGACAGTACCTAGCCCTTGATTGTTTTTCTTTGATTAAAGGCATAATATTAGAACTAGTCACTTATCAAAGATGCAGGCAACAGCATTTTTACGAGTTCCCACAAGCTCAGATCTTACACCCTATTTCCTTTAATGATTAATGAAAAGGTTTTATCTCCCTTGCTAGGCAGGTCAGCTGTCCATAATGACTGTGATGGTGACTGATGCCCAGGTTATTCAAGGATCCTTCTCTCCCCACTGCCCATCCCTTTCTAATTTCTGATTTTGGGCAGGTCAGTCTCCTTCACTTGCCTGTACTTCAGGCATGTTTTTAAATGTGAAATAGCAGGTGGGTTCCTAATACACAACCAGAAATGGAACACATGTGGCTGCAAAGCTGCAGGTCATAATTCCTGCAGTATTTCGGGGTGAAAAGAGCTTAATATGATCTTAATACAATTACCCAATTATAAATTTGTCTGATTCTTGGGCTTGCACGTACATTTCACACAACACTGCCAAATCAACCAGGCACATCATCAAAAGCAGTAATAGGGAGGGTATTTATCAGACATTCTGAAACGGATCATAAACTGTAGACTTTGGGAGAGACAAAGGATAGAGAAACTGCTGAATAGAAGCAGTGCTTGTGCCCTTAATAAGACATGGCACTGTAGTTAATTCTGTTTCAGAACAAACGCATTAAACATTTATTAAACCAAATGTTGGTTTAAAGCAATCATTAAAATCACTTTTCTCTCTGTCCACTGGAGATCAGTTATTCATTTAAAGTTGATGAAGCTTTCCTAATTTCAACATCATTATTTCTATGCGCACATAACAGGAGCCATTATATTTTAGATTCACACAGTAATGTTGCTCAATTTATTTCTCACACTTTCTATACCCTGTTGCAAACCTTTATACTAATCATGAACATTTCATTTAAAAATGAGTCTCTTAATGTCCATCTTCTGGAAATACATGTACAGCATGAACAAGGGCGGAAAGCCAGCTTAGAGGGAGACACACAGATTGATTATTCCTGAGCCGGATCATTTCTGCTCTTTTCTTTTTCTTCAGACCTTGTTTAACTAGTCATTCATCCTAGGTCTTTTGGGCTTCATTATTCACCAAGCTATTTATTTCCCATCCTAGCTGAAGGTGAGGATGTGGGCCCACATTTTCCTGTTAACATCTGTGTTGTCCCAAAGTATAACCCCAAAGGAGCTGGAGGCTAGTCTACCTCTTGCTGGTGCCTAGTGGCCAGAGTTGAGGGGCCAGCTCAGCTGGCTGTTGGTCCCACGCTGCTTTGCCAGCACAGAGGCTGAGGCAGTGAGCATCCCTGATGCTGCCTGGGCTTTTCAGAAGACAAGCACAGGACAGGCAGGCTCAGGCACTGGTCTTTGCTTTCGCCCAGTACTGGACTGACTGGAGGAGAGCAGGGATAATAACATCTTAGTTAATAATGAACTGCTGAAAAGGGCAGCTGAAGCCTTTACCTCTCCAAATACATTGATTTGCAGTAATTAACATACAGATTTTACCGGATTAGGACTAAGAAAATTGCTGCCATCTACTGCTGGAAGGCAACATGTGAATGCTGAAAACCTCTTTGAAAAAGAAAACCCAGATATGAAATACAATTACCTTGAGGAAGATTATTTCTAGTGTGATCCTAGCTCTGAAAACAGGGGGGGGAGGAATGAGGTGTCACACGCAGGCAAGAGGGACATGACCCTGCAGTTTGGTGGTCTGGATATCAGGCTGGGCACAGTCAGAGTGCTCTTCTTCCTCTGTAAATAAGCGTTTCTCATTAATAGAGGAAGAGAAACAGTAAGGCTACCAGGGCTGTTTCATACTACACTGTGCAAAGCTGTATTTTAGATACATCCCCCAGTGCCTGAACAACTCCTAGCTGTGACACACAGCCACTTCTCATCAAAGGAACGATGGCTTAAACCTTGGGGAAATCTTTCACCTTGGATTCCCCATTTGCTTAAATTTTTCTCCCTCCTCCAAATTCAGCTTTATTCGTTTACAGCAACAGTTATAACGTGTCACTGCTGGTTTGGGGAGGTTAATCCAGTGAAGATGTTACATTGTCAGGGATTCATAGATAAACTCCATACAGGTCTGCAGGCAGGTATGCCTCATGAGAGAGAGAAGACATATCTTACAAGGAATGGACATAAGAGTCCAGAATAAGTCTTATATTCATTCAAAGACTTGAGGGTGGGGCAAGAGTCCACAAACTGACATTCCTATGTCCTGTTCCCAGTCCCTGTGCCCGTCAGGTGTCCTTGTGCTTCCTCTTTGCCACAGTCACTCTCAAACCCATACTGATGTTCTGTACCAACTGTGTATTTTCCCTCCAAAGCATTTTCTTCAAGTCTCTTAGTCCCTGCAGCACCAGGACCTCTGGGGATTTAATTTCCTTGTACTTATATGAAAGCAGTGTGACTCCATCAACCTCCCTCACTCTCCCTAGCATGCTACTTCTTTAAAGGCTAATTTATCCACTTCATTTTCAAGCATATCATTGTCTTCTCCACATGTGCCCAGCAGCCTCAGAAATCCTGCTTCCTCTGCTCAGTCAAATGCCCTCTGTATGCTTCACCCCTGCTTGTGGTTTTGCTCGAAGGTCACCATTTCAGCAGTGCCTCCCCCTCTCTGAACCAACTAACAAAAAATTATATGAGAGGACAGAGAAATATCTTTGTTACACAATGAGATCCATGCAGGGGGTCCGATTCCTTTAAACAGGCCATGGTTTTGTCCGACTTTGCGGGAACTTGCACACCCAGCAGGAGTGTTACTTTTGCCTTAGGTGAGCTCCACTGGCTTTCACATTTGCCCAATTTCCTCACTCTATTCTTTCTCCATGGTGAAGAGTGAGCAGCATGCTTTAACTTTTCTCGGGGGCAATCACTACCTTTGCTGAGCACCAAGACACGTGGCTGTGGCAGAGCACCTTTCGCAAAGTCACACCCAAGTCTTTGTCCTACAGCAAAAACCAATGTCAAATTTGCTCAGTCCAGCTCAGCAGCTATCTCCCCATAGCAGCCACTGCTGTTCAGCTCCCTTGTGAGAGCAGAGGTGCCAGCACCCATCTGCCTGCCTGGCTCCACTGGTAGCTCACAGGGAGAGGACAGACTGACAGAAAGGAACAAGACCAAATTAGACATGTCCGAATTACAAATAATTTTTCATTTCCTCTTAATTTACTCTTATCTTGGACACAAAGCAGCTAAGCAGCACTTACACCTCAGCCTAGACCTCTGAGCAGTAGTAATTAAGAGGGTGAAAAGCAGTAATTTTCTTGATTAGCTCTCTTTCTACTGTACACACATCATGCACAGCACGTTGATTCATGTCAGCAATTAAGGCTTACTCTTTAATCTCAAACACTTTCATTAAATAGCTGATAGTCAAAAGTATCTGAAATACCCAAAGCACTCTCTCCATTCCCCACCACCAGTGGCGAAAAAAGGTTGGAAGAGAAGAACTCAAAATAAAAACAAAAAACCCCAACACTTTCTGAAATACATTCCTACAAGTTTAGACACCAGAGAGCAGAGACACCAGGCACCACACACAGGGACACTGCCCTGGACCAATGTGCTCTTCTGGGCCCCCTCTCCTCCTGGCTCTTGTGATGTCTGACATAAGGCAACTAAGTCAGAGGCAGTCCAGGTTTATACAGAGAGACAGGTAATTGCCCTCCACCCAAAAATACAGTGTCTACCCAGGGACACCACAGAATAAAGACACCTGCCATCTGTGATTTCAGACACTCCTAAGTATGGGGGCTTAAGGCTGGGCATTGCAGCCCCATCCAGCTGCAGCTAGGGACAGAAAACAGGAAGGTTTCTGACATAGCAAGGTTTGGTTTTCTGCCTTTCCCTACCATGGACAGTCAGAAGGTGACCTGGGGATACTGGTCAACAACCAGCTGAACATGAGCTAGCTTGTGCCCAGGCAGCCAGGAAGGCCAATGGCATCCTGGCCTGTACCAGCAATAGTGCGGCCAGCAAGACTGGGCCAGTGATCATCCCCCTGTACTCAGCACTGGGGAGGCTGCATCTCGAATCCTGTGTTCAGTTCTGGGCCGCTCACTACAACAAAGACATTGAGGCGCTGAAGTGGATCCAAAGAAGGGCAGTGGAGCTGGTGAAGGGCCTGGAGCACAAGTGTGATGAAGAAAGGCTGAGGAACTGGATTAGTCTGGAGAAGAGAAGGCTCAGGGGAGACCTTATCCCTTTGTACAACTGCCTGAAAGGAGGACGCGGTGAAGTGGGGGTGGTCTCTTCTCCCTAGTAACAAGTGACAGGACAAGAGGAAATGGCCTCAAGCTGCGCCAGGGAAGGTTTAGACTGGATATTAGGAAAAATTCCTTGACTGAAAGGGCTGTCAAACACTGGAACAGGCTGCACAGGGCAGCGGTCCCTGGAGATATTTGAAAGCTGCATAGACGAGGCCCTTAGTGACATGTTTTAGTGGTAGACTTGGCAGGCAGTGCTGGGTTAACGACTGGACTTGATCTTAAAGGTCTTTTCAACGATTCTATGATTCTGTTTCCCTCAGGTAACTTGCCAGGGATGATTCAACGCAAGACAGCTGTTTCTAGGAAAAAGCCCATCCAGCCAAGCCAGCTGAAAGCGCTGCTAGTGTCAGCTGAACACATGGCTTTAGTAGCAAGTCGTTCCTCTCAGCTAGTAAATCTTCCACTTCACTTGTGAACTTGTACTCACAGTGCTGAAGAATCCAGTTAGCTCAGCAAGCCCTGCTGTGCTGCTAGTCAGCAGAGGAGCAGGTACGTATCTGTCCCTGTAAGTACAGACAGATTTAAGCATGTGTTTAACAGCTTTTCTGAACTGACTCTCATGCAGAATGAGGCACCTGAATAATGTTTTCCCAGGAAGAGGAAACAATAGAAGTCTTTTTTTTCCTCCTAGGAAAACCATCAACAGTCTTTCAGTGACACAGAAATCAGCTTAACAGAAGCATTTCTGTCAGGTTATCCTACAAGGAGCAGTTCAGCTGTATTACCCAGAGAACATCTGCACAATATTTGCCTGCCAGGAAAAAAGTCTGCATTTTCCCAAAATAAAAGTTTTTAAAACCTTTTGCTAACAGGGAAGTAATAATTATCTACATTGGAGCATACCACTAGAGTTCCCTTGACAAAGGTTCATTTATTTATATATGTTTGCCATGGAACTAAAAAGAAAAGTGATGAATGAAGTGCTGGTAGATTTCTTTCGCTAAAAGAGCTACAGTGCAAAGGTAAAACAACCCAAACAAGTCACAGGGCAACCAGAGCACCTGAAATCACAAATATCCCAGCAAAGCAAACAGCCACAGGACAACAGATGCTGCCAGGGACTTAACTGCCCCAAACAAGGATGTGTGCAACTGCAGCACGGAGGTGAGCACGTCACATCACAAAGTGTGACCTACTGATAGAGCGTGGGGCTGGCACTGCCTCTAGTTTAACTGTGCTGTGTCTCCTTTGCCCGCCAGGATTCTTGTGGGAGTGTGCTAGGGCTGAAGGAGAGGAAAAACAAGAGCAAGACTTGCAAAGCTTTTTTCCAAGCTCTGCCGTGGCATTCTTCCCACTGATCTCCCTTTTAAGTGATATTAAGAACCTGATATGGTGCCAGAAATTATATACAAAATGTGGTTTAATATACTTCTTAGTCTGCAAGCAGAACGTCACAGCTAATCACAAGGCTAGCCCTGTGGTGAGACGAAAGCAAACACTGATCTTTAAATGTTTTTTTGTTTGGTTTGCTTTTTTGTAGTCTAGTTATTGTCATATGAGTCTCACTACATGAATCAAGACCTCTAGTCCCATACCTCTTTTATAAAAACAGAGTGTTACAGTGTTAGATGTTCTTCTTGGATGAACATCACTCTTTATTTGTTCACCTTCCCCATGAATATGTTTCTCTTGATATTCATTACCTGTTAGATGTGCTTATTGGTCAGGGGCTGGGTGGATAGGAGAATCATTTATATCACTCTGGTGCCTTTGTGGGCTTCACACAAAATTATTAAAACCAACTACTTTTAAGACCTTGTATAGAGAAGCCATCAGGGGAACTTCTCTCTGTGTACACAGAGATGCTAAACATTGTCATCCTGCCTGTGCAATGTTCTGAGTTGTCTGTGCTTTTGTGTGTCTCCGTGCCCGGAGAGATAATTCACCAACTTTGCTGGTGTAATGAAAGTGATCAATATCCCTCTGTTTCTGGCACCGGGCAGTAAAGCATAACATGTACAACTCCAGTGCTACTGCCCCAGTAGCCAACCAAGCAAGCAAGGCCATGCCAGGGTCATAGCCAATGACTTATCCAAGACCATGGCTTACCTATAGGTACTTTGTTGCTGATCTTGGCACTCAGTTCCCTTCACAAGCTGAAAGAAAACGAGATTCCCAGAGCACTGAATATCCTGGAGACACAGGTATGTCTTCACCATGGTCAAGAAGTTTCAGCATCTTGGTAGTTTCCTTTGGTTTGGGGCCTCCTTCATGTACTCAAGCTGGAAGAAGCAAGAGATGGTTTTCAGTCCTTGTTTCAAGATCCATTTAGATATTGGACACAAAATAGCTCATGATACAAAAGCTCTGGGTCAGGGACATACCATAGCTCTGTCCTAGGAGTGCTCTGATTACAAGGCTTTAGGTGCACAATGTTTTTTTTCTTGGGCTCAGTGATTCCCGAATTATTCTGCACAGCACCCCAGCTTGGGGCTGTGCCAGCTCCCTCTGGAGGGCTGGGACCACAGGGCTTCTTCTGATGGAAGAGGAAGTATGGCTTTCTTGCCACAAAGGAAGGAAGGGAGGTGAAAGCTGGGTCTCTTCTCACCACATCTCTGCCTCCAGGCTAGGCATAAGGTGACATTTCCCATCCCGGGAGGCACACCTTGGCAGCCAAGCACTTCAAAGCACAAATGCAGGTGCCCACATACCACTACAGATAATTAATTCACTGAAGCAAAACACAGGCGACGAAAAGGATGAAAGAGATCTGTGTCCAATTCTCCTAGAAGGTATAGGGAGGGACAGACAAGTGCTGGGACACTAGCTCTGTGATGGAAGGCCAGGCTCTTGAGGTCCTTGCTGTTACAGTCCTGAGCCGTGATCCTGGCATCCTTACTGAGCACTGCCTTATTCATGACAACCACGTCTGATGGGAGCATTGTCTAAATAAGGACTGTAGCACCAGGCTTGAAATTTCCATAAGAAATGATCATAACACTTGGCAGAAAAACGTCTCATGGCTCCACTGGATTATTTATATCTTTGATTCCTCCCAGCAGTCTTGTCAAATGAGTATAGATTTATTATTTTAATTACCTCAGGCTTGTAGAGATTTAAGCATCTGTTATAGGTGTTCAATAAGTATTAGAACAGCAATCAATTTTTTCTTAAACAGGGAAGTGATTCATGGTGCTCTGTGAATAGATAAACTCACTACAGTAGATACCAGAAAGACACTTTGAAAGAAAGCAGGAGGCTCTTTAATTAGCTCCTAATTAATTCTCTTTAGGAAGTCTAGATGAAACATAACATTTAGGAACACTAAAAGTTATTTAATTACAGGATTTGGTGTGTTATCCTCAGATCTTTCATTGCCAAAGCAGCAGCGTTTTCTGATCTGTTTCCCAGCAGGGCAGCATTTATGGATTATCTATACAACTGCTGCTGAACATCCTCTGCCCACATGGCTTTCCTGCTTATGTAATAGATTTATCAGTTAGCAGTGGTGGACCATCGGAAGAATTCATCCCAGAGCTTTGCTTGATGTGATTTGAATCCTCCTTGGACATTACTTAACATTGGTAAAAATCAAAGAGGAGGAGACATCCAGGTTTCACTTGGCACAAAGGGCTCCATTAAAACAACATGTCCTGTGGAGACCACAAATAGATCTTGGAGCACCAGCTTTTATGTCTAGCATCTATCCTGAGGTGAGTAAAAGCACAAATGTTCATCTCTAGTTGTCCCACATGTGGTATGCAACAAACCTTCAAGAGGAATCTGTGCTACTGGCACAGCACAGATATATTTAAACAGAAAAATATCCCTCTTGAAATATTATGAGCCAGTGCCCTGGAAAAGAAAGGGAATAGGTCTTTGAAGGTAGCAAGGCTTCATTTCATGCAGAACAATAAAGTGCCACAACAATAACAGATGCTTATCCATTCTTCCAGTCTGCCCTTGGAGACTTTTAAAGGATTAGAGAAGTGGAAGTTGAGCCAACTAAGAAAGTACAGAATGCACTGAAGACTAAAAGGATAATCGTGGTCCTTTTTTATCAAGTTTTATAAGAGAGAGAGACCTGCCTCAATATGTGTGTGTGTGAGAGAGAGATTCCTGCAATCTTCACAGTAAAATCTCACCCTTCTGGAATTCTACATGGGAAAATTCAGCTTTAATTTTGAGAAATAAAGGAATTTATTCTAATTGCCATAGATTGCAAATCCATCAGACCAAAGACACAAGTGACCTAAAATCCCTAGGAAATTAACAGCTCTTTTATGCCAGCCCTTGATGTTGCCTACCTGTAAAAGAGAACATTTCAGCCCAGCAGTCTTACCCTTCCCAGAGTCAGGTTTGACTCAAGGTTCCAAAAATTTAAGCCCATAATTAAATCTGCCAGCTGAGGAGCTAACACGAGGATTGTTATTACTTACTTATTGTGGCCAGTCTTATATGGAATTTCATATGAGGTTTAAGCTAGAAAGGAGTAGAAATTTGTAGATAAGCATACATCCTATGAAAAGGATGCAGCAGGAAAATGAGACACAGACCTGTTTACGAGAGAAACGCATAAAAAGAGCATTGATGCTCATCAAGTTAATGAGACAAAGCCAGATGTCTAAATAGAGAAGGGGTTTAATAGGACATTGAATGATGCAGTGAGGAAAAATAAATACTATAGATCTGATTGCTGCTCTCCAACAGAATCCAGGCAGCTTTTAGCTCAAATTATCCCCAAAGATAGTGATAGGAATATCGCTCTCTCCTGTACAACAGATTTTATCAGTTCCCAAACCTCAAAGTTAACCCTTCCTGCAATCTACAGATAAAGCCAATAATTTTAGGAAGGAGAATACAAATGGAAAAACAAAGGCCAGCTACCAGTCATAATAAATTCATCATCAGTTCCAAGAAAGCCTTTGGCTATGCACTAAACAGATGAAAATTAATACACTGGATTTGTCAATTGGTAGAAATTTCATACTGGATATAATCCCCAAATCTGTTCCTTAGACAGAGTTACTGATACAATGTAAGTGCAGTTTGCACACCCCACTACATCAGCGACACCCCCATGGGCTTCAGAAACTTTGGATGAGACCAGCCATACTATAGTACTCTGGAAAAAAAGAGTGAGGAGAAAGCTGGATTCCTGTCATTCTTGAGGTTCATTCCACAGCTGTAGCCAAGTGTTTCTAGCACCAAACCTTGGTCATATTTTCCCAATAAACAAATTGCTAGAGTCAGGTCCAGAAGAAAATGTATGTCTCTAAAGGAAAAATATAAAAACTAAAGACATATTTTCAGTGCTAGAAGCATGAGAGAGAGCCAGAATTCCACTTCTTTCCACTTCCACTGGTTTTTCCTGATGACACATGGTGCTCTGGGCACAGGAGCACAGAGCCGCCTTTTTCTGAAACTCAGGCTTAGTCTGCAGGACCAGCAGTTTTGAAAACTATTCCAAGACTGAGCAAATGTAGCCAAGTTTATTGAGGAAAAAAAGGTGGAACACCACGGGATCGTCCCTCTCTTGCCTTTCGCTTTTTTAGAACTGCACACTGTTACTTTCTTTTTTGATTTTTTTCCTTGCAACTGAATCTAATTCTTCTAATTCAGGACCATAAAATCTAGTGACAAAAAGAATCCTAAATTACCAAAGGCAAGAAACACACTCTATACTTAGCTGTACTGGTTATAGCAATTTCCATAGTAATTATGTTATGCACATCATCTAATATCTTGTCTAGAGTGAATTCTCTACTTCATTTTAGCACCATCCTAGGAACATATATTTAAGAAGATATAAGAAGGAAACAATTGCCTTGGGGAGTCACACTTGCAACCGTGTTCTAAATTCTAGAACGATACTTCTAAGAAAGCAGATTTTCTTTTATGAGCAACATTATTAATTGAGAGCAGGAAACAGAATAGGATTTTTTTTGTTCGTCTCATCTCCTAAGCAGAAGCAGCACTGTCTGTGCCCTCTGTCCACCCACACCCAGGAATCACTGAACTTGCTGAGCACTTTAATTTAAATCCAGCAAAAAGTGAGACATTCCAAAAGATATTAAGCTCCCATAAGTCTGACAAGAGTAAATGTATACAGGAGTCAGAGTCATACTAAAGCACACAAAGAAAAAAAGAAAGCACCACCAACTTTATTTAACAAGAGAAGATAATATATTTGAGGGGCAAAGCCCTCATATTGCTAACCTATGCAGATCTCTATTGCCTAATGTAATTCAGATAAGAAGGCATTCAACCCAACATAAAAATTTGGTCACTGTAGTCGTCTTGGCAGCTGGTAAAGAATACAGAAAATGCAGGTTAGAAACAATACATGCTCTCTAGCTTATAATCTAGGTCAATTA
This sequence comes from Ara ararauna, assembly GCA_028858755.1. NCBI lineage: Eukaryota > Metazoa > Chordata > Aves > Psittaciformes > Psittacidae > Ara > Ara ararauna. The sequence goes on along the minus strand of CM054383.1, from coordinate 9,884,687 downwards.
TTTACTTAACACAGTGTCATGAACTTTTTCCTGTCTCTAGCAATGCATGGGCTGAACATGCATGGCTTCTACCTTGCTTTCGTGATGCTGTGTTCTTGAATAAGCCATCATTGCTTTCAGTCAGCAATTCCAAATATCAATAACCATGTAAAGAAGTATCTTGGTGATTTCTATTGGAGCTGAGTTTACTTAGTGCCTCCCAAGGGCTTGACTGCAGTGCCTGCAGTGGGGTCTTCAGTGGAGAAACCTTTTACTGTTCTGTGTAATGAATGAAGTAGTGAATTAATCAAGTAGCACTGAAATGTAAGCTAATTAGTAACGAATTTAGTTCATGATCTCTGACTGTTAAGTAACAGCTCTTAATTTCAATGCACTTTCACAGATTTGCCAACACTTCCTCCATTTCTGGGGAAAAAAGAATCCTCAAATGAAGTAAAAAATGTGCAGCCTCATGAGGAAACCAGAGAAAAGACCAGCATCCAAGATGCTTGTTCAAAGTGTAGGACCCCCAACATGAAGTCCATCATGGCAGATCTGAACCAGCCACCTTCCAGCCAAGCACCACAAGTTCACTGGCTGCTCAGAGGTGGACTTAGCTCTCTTCCAGAACCATGCTGCGGTCCTGAACAATCTTCCACACCAAGTGCCTGTATGAGATCTTAAGACCTATGCAGTTGTCCAGAGAAGGCCATCAGATACAGAATGTGGTGCCTGACTACATCGCACATTCCCAAACTCCTTCCAGTGGAAGCAGGGATGGGACCCACTGCTCTTCTGTGCCCCTCTGGAATATTACAGAGCTTGACTCATCCCCAAATCAAAATCACTCAAAGGTGGCATTTCTTCAGCATGTCACTACTGAACCTAAGAAACATTTCAATGAGAAGCAAAGCCCCATTGGTTCAGGTATTTTCAAAAACAGGGGACAGCATCTGCAGAGGAAAGTTAACAATCTCAGCAGATGAAGCAGACAAGAGCTATGAGGCAAAATAACAGCATAAGACTGAGAACATTCTTAGGGTTGTAGTAGCTACAGAACACAGGTGCCCTGGCTCCCAGCCCTATGCTTACAGCACCACATCACTATGTCAGGCACACAGATGCTGCAGTTTGAAGCCTATCAGTCTTCATGTCAGCTGTTACCTCAACTAACATGAAGTGAAGCTGCTATGGTAACTTTTCCCAAATTTCTCTATTTTTTCTTCACCTTGCCAGTCTCATTAGGAAGCAGTCCACAAACAGTGGTGCAATGGGGCCTTTCTCAGAACTTTTGCCTCATCTTGTTTTACTGCATACAAACAAATCTCATCCAATTACAGGTGAATATAAAAACACACACGTAGCAGTTTTGGAGAGCGTTACACCTCTTCCATCACTCCCAGCCTTGGGCTATCCGTCAAGGATCATGCTAGATTGTTTCACACTCAAATAATTTAATTTGGTTCAAAACAGTCCTCACAGCAAAATATGACTTTGAAAAACCAGTCAGCACACTGCTGTCAGGAAGCTTACCCTAAGTAACTTCTGCTTCCAGGCTGCTTCCAAAAGTCTCTCTTGACTCTGACAGCCAGCTGTGCAAAAGAGGAAACCAGCATACAGAGAACATGGTTAAAATCAGAAAAGAAGGTAAAGAGGAAAAACAGCAGGAGAAAAAGATCACAGTTTAACATCCTAGTCTTCAAAGGTACTGAAGTTACAGGAGGTCTATAAACGCTCTCAGATGGCCTCTGAAAGAACAGGTCACTGGGAGGTTAGGGAGAGGAAGAAAACCTGATGAAAGATAAGCAGAATAAAGAGCTATAATTTCACCTACAAGAGGAGCTCTGAATCGGATGGAACTGCCAGAGCAGACACTACCATCCATCAGAACCTTTCTCCTTCCCTGTGGAGAACGAGCAGATTTGTAAAGACTCCATAGTCTTCAAAAACTGTCTCACAATAAGGCACAACAATATCTGTTGCACAGCAAGAAAGCAATAGTTAAGGTTGCCACAGTAACCGCCCTCCATGATGTTATGGCAGGGATTTTTCACAGGAGCTTGACAGAGGAAGGGGCCCAAATCACACACATAAAAAGCAACGGGAACTGAGTGCCTCACACCTCCCAGCTTTCCTTGAGGGAGGAATACAATCAGCCATCCATAACAGGTTCATCTGGCCTTAGTCTATGAAGAGCCCCAGCCAACTGTGTCTTGGACTAAATCCTGTAAGGACTCTTGTGGAAGCAGCAGCTGAGGGTGCTTTGAAATCTGCATGCATTTGTCTTCTGCTCCAGAATTCGCAAGCTGGGACTGTGAAATTATATTCCTTCAAAAAATGGACACAGCCCAAACTCTCAAGTAGGGGTATGGCACAGGGCCACCACTGAAACGTCTGTAATTCTCCAATACTTTCAGGTCTTTAGGAAGAACATGATTATCTCATGACCAGACACAAGACTCACCCAAAGGCTTGGATTCTTCTTCTCTTCACTGGCTACTGCATGGCCGACCCTTTAAGCAGGATCTTAATGAACTACAGAAAGTCATTCCATCCCTCTTTCTCTAGAAATTCACTATACAATAAGTAGAAATCAAATTTAATTAACTCTTCTTCCTATCCTACCATTGCTTCTTTATCACTCTTTTCTCAACCCTTTTGATTTTAATTAATCATTTCTGATGTAGAAAATGAAGACAAGGCTGGCAGAGAGGGATTGTGATGGAAACAGATTCCGGTAACAGGGGAGCTCTCTGAAACACTTCTGCACTCCATTAGAAATCAAAAATACAATGCAGACACCTATATACTCCATATATGCCCAGGCTGAGACCTGCAGAGTACAAACACCCTCCCCACTGGCCTTGTGGAGGGGAGATGCCACAGGGACTACTTACACTTACTTGTCCCCACTGGAATTCTCCTTACCAGAGACCTCTAACTGGCCAAGCTAAGCCCTAATGCATGAGTTCTACAGAAGAGCAAACAGCTGAAGACTTAACCTGGCACATAATATTTCACAACATTAATTTATTCACTCTGGGCGTCAATTTGCGTGCAGCAACTCAGGCAAGAAATAAACGATTTATTTCAGGTGTATTCAGTGGTCTGTGAAGACCTTGTTTCTTACTGCCTCATGGGCCCCAGGGACCTCCCACCATCACACTACACTTTATACATGGGCAAGAGGGAGGTAAGACTCCTGGAAGAGTGGGAACATGCAAGATCAGGACTTAAGCAGTGACAACAAAAGCTAAGTAAGGTGAATGTGCCAGTGCACACAACATTTGCTGTACTGAGTTCAGTACCTTCAGAACAGCACTGCATTAAGTTATTGTGGCCAACATTAAAGCAAAATCAAATATAATTTTTTTTCTGACAAAATACCATTATCACACTTCACTACATAAAGGCCACACTGCACACCCCCTAAACCTCCCCGTACTCAAGAGGTCTGGATACAAATGAGGGCTTATGGTAAAGTCCTACACATCTACACAGGCACCATCATTTGAAGAAGTGATTCACTGTTTTGATATACTAACAAATGTTCTTCCCCTTAAGTGCAGGAAAGACACATGGTGAGAAACTTATATAGAGCATATGGTGCTGAAATAGCAAGCTGATAAGTCTTTAACAGCTTTTGACAGTGGTAAAAGATCAATTATTGCACCATAAATATTAAAAAGTTCCCCCAGCCTTTCGCTGGAACGAATGTATATTTAAACATCAGTGTTTCCCTTTTATAGCAGCCAATTTGCCTCACAATCTGAAAGTTATGCAGCCCCACAAAGTTAAATTAAATGCTCGATTGTTGTCTGTTTACTTCTCCAGCTGCTGAAGAACAGGCCTAGCATTTGCAGCACAAACTCCTGAAGCCACTGAAGCTGCAGGCAACCTGAGAATGGCCTTTAATTCTCTGTTAAAACTACACGGTGAAATGCCATTGCCACTGTTTTCTTTTCCCTTGCCTATGACTACAAGGGTTTGCAGCAAAACAACCAAAGATGCCCCTGGAAAGTACTGGGCAAGAGGGGCTGATGTCACAGACTGACTACGGTGCCAGCTGAGATGCATAAGTGCAAAGGTTCTCTGAATTTCTTGATCCATGAGATTTCTGCCTTGGATTAATACACACATGTGAATATACTTACATGTGTGTCCCTATACAGACTCACACTCTCATTAGCCTTAATTTTAATCATGAAGCAAATTAGCAGCCCCCTCTCAACAATCCTCTGTGGAAAGTCACTGAAGTTGAACAATGATTATATAGGTTTGCTACTAAAATTAATACTATGCATGGCATTTTTATAGAGATTTGAGGACAGAACCACACGTAGTGACCCTGGCATCCAGTTCAAAGTAGCACTAAATGAAAATTGACACTGAACTGCACATCTTGGGTTTGGATCCAGAGCTAAACTGTCCTATTAATGGTTCTGAAATTACCCATACGGATCCACTGTGATTCTGTATGAGAATCAATGGCCATAAACTAAAACACAAGAAGTTTCATCTCAACATGAGGAAGAACTTTACATTGAGGGTGGCAGAGCACCGGAACAGGCTGCCCAGGGAGGTTGTGGAGTCTCCCTCTGGAGACATTCAAAACACACCTGGATATGCCTGCTTCAGGTGGCCCTCCCTTGGCAGGAAGGTTGGACTAGATGATTTCCAGAGGTCCCTTCCAACCCTAATGATTCTGTGATCCACTGTTACTAGTTAAGGGCAACGTACTCTGGGCACATCAGTTGTTGCTCTGAAAAGCTTCCCATCTAAGGGAAGGTATCTTAGCATGCTTTGGGCTTTAAAAAAGTGCCCATCTGCTGACTGCTGTTAAGTAAGGCTGTTAAAAGCTTATAAATTGTTTATACCAGTGGGACCATACAGTGACAGCAGAGAAGGTTGAGGCTTTTTTGTGCACCAATGGACAGACATTCACTCGCTGTGTGAACAGACAAAACCAACAAAGAGAGGGGAAAAAAAGGATAGAAAGGGTATAGATTCCTAAGCCCCAGCTCAGCAGTGCTGAAAAGCAGAGTGGAGTTTCCTTGCTCTGATGCCAGTGCATCAGCTGCCTTGCCAAATCACTGCTCTGCTTCTCACTCATTTCCACATCTACCCACGTTTGACTCTATCTAATTTGAATTCTCAATACACCCTGAGGGCACAACCAACCCTAAACACAGCAAACCACCCCATGCACAGGTACTGTATTCAGTAGAACATTTCTATCCACATTAGTGCTCTATATATGGCCATAAAAGTGCTATCATTTAATAAAAGCCAAGTAGGCCAATTAAAAACACTGGATTAATAATAAATAAAATAAGCTTAGGCCAAATCTAGTATGGAATGATGTGAAATCACACCATATATAAAATTCCACAAGTGTCACTGACCCCATACCTCTCTCACATGGGAATCACTTATTCTCCTCTCTTGATCATTCTACCTGGAAAGACATACCTTGTCTTCAGGTCTTGTCCCCTCCCTCCTTTTCCACCCATATCTTCCCACTTTACACTAGCTGAAGCTCTTCAGCCTGCCTCATTTTCTACCACATTCAAGGTGGTGGACACTGTCAATCAGCTGATTGTCTTATCTTGGATGAATACATTTAGCTTCCCATTTTCTCTGTGCCATTTTCAGTACAGCTCATTAGATAGCACAATACCTTGGTTGGAAAAGCCAATCTGAAGCTCGATACATCTGCTCCTAAGCATCCTTAGCTCTTCAGCCTTCTGTTCCCACCTTCAGGTCAGACTTGAGCAGAGGTTCAAGTATGTCGTAGCAGACTGTGATGATAGCAATTTTGTACTGTTTTTTAATATCTTCAGCCAAACCTGCTGGGGAAATTACCCTGCAATGCCAAGTCAGAGAACACAGCAATCAGCAGCAGGTGGGATAAACTAAACAAAAACGGGATTTATGAAGAAAAGTTAAAAATCATAGTGGTGCCCTTGGGAATACAGTGGCATTAAAAAGCAGAACTTACATCCTCCTTCCACATCCAACACATCTTGTCTATACCATCTGCATTAAATGACCTCTCATTGCACAATGGGCAATGCATGCCAGATTGATCAGCATCTGACTGATGGAGAGGTCAGCAGAAGAGAACAGAACCAAGCCACTGACTGTCAACCTGCTCCAACCTGGGATGACCTTCTCCATGAAGGAACTACTCACAGCTGGTTAGGGTTCAGCCAGCCCAAAGGCAAGAAGGGTCTTTGTAGCCAGCCTTCAGAAAATGACTGCTTGCAGCAGCTGTGGCGAGCTATAAAAGAAACCCTTTCCTAGTTAACAACCCAAGCAAGAAACTAGATATCACAGGGGACGAAGAAGAGAGAAGTCCCCAGCCATGTTCATAACAGGAAGAGAGGCAGCCAGGAGACAGTGTGACTGTGAAGCTGCCTGGGACCATGCCTGGCTGAGCCGACGTCTATTCAGAGACCCTTAAGACAAATTCTCATTTCTTCAAAGCAAAGCACTTTTCCCCCTTCTCTTGCATTTGTGTCATTTTAAAAAACGTTCATGCTTGTCTAACCCTGGGTAATTTATTTCTTCAATTTGGTTCTGCCTCAGTCCTAAGGGTATTTTTTGTTTGAGATTTTTAAAAAGGATTTTGTGCTCCCAAAATATCCCAGATTTGACAACTCCAGGAAATAATAGCTCCCATTGAGCCGAGTGCCTGTGTCACCCATGACACAGCAAGTATCTGGCACTCTCTCCCCTCTGCTTTCCAGGGTGAGCCACAGCAGAACAGCAGGCCATGCGTGAGCAAGGTCAACAAAACACACAACAGTCCCAAGGAAACCCCATGGAGACCAGTCACTGTTAACCGGCATCCCAACCAAGAGACATGCTAAATGGCAACTGTGATCCCCAAAACCCAGAGGTGGAAAACATCTCACAAGTTTTGATGTAAATCAGACAGGTCCTGTGTTGATTAGTTAATCACTTCGTATAATCTATTAGCAACACTGATTAAACCTTGATGTAGTTCAGCTTCCTTCATAGTCAGCCACAATGCAGTGGGAAGGGAATAGAAGAGCTCACAGAGAGGGACAGATTTAGGGCTTACAAAACATCAAGAGTCCCAGTTTTTATGGATTACAGAAATTTATCAAACATCAAACTCGACAGACAAAACAGACCACAGACTTATTAATTATGAATACACTTTAGTTGGTGTTAGCCAACAGCTTTGGTAACATTAGCCAAAAAAGGGAGAGGAAGACGTCAGTGCAGGAACAGTATTTCCTCCTTGCTCACACATTAACCTCCACTGAGTTTTATATCCAGATATTCTCATTCTATTTCATATCACTTGACATTGCTGTAATTTTCTTTCATGTTCAAGTTCTTTACCTTTTAGATACCTTCATTACAATGTCCTCTACACATTGTTCCATAGAAGCAGATCAGTCCTTATAAAAAGATAGCTATAATCTGAGTTCCTCTGATTCCATAGTATTGTTTCACACACAAGTGTCTGCTTTAAAAGATGCATCATTCATGCTTTAATTTCAACAATAAAAAAAACAAACATGCATGCACTTTCCTTGTGGTTTATTAATCAGAGACAAGTGCTTCCAATACAAATGATGTGATACCTGCACACTGGTGTATGAATAATGGAACTTCTAACAAGTTCATCTGTGATTATATCTGTTACTAAACTTGATCACTATTTGGACTTAGTATTTAACACTTCCGTCTGCACTGTATGTGTTCCTACTGCTAAAGCTGAGGAAATAGCCGGTGCAGATATCTATGCAGAATGCAAAGCACCCCTGACATGGTGTCCCTGTTGGGACTGGGGCCCAGGCCTGGGAAGCTGATGGGAAGAGCCAAGGAAATTCTTCCAGAAAGTAGGCAGACACAAGGGAAGAATTTTTCTTCAGGGCATTCCCATTGCACCTAAAGTTACTCCAAGACCTGAAGGAAAACATGTGCTTCAAAACTTAGTTTAGAGCTAGAGCCATTTTCAATCCAATTTAAGAGCAAAGAATTACAATGTTTATCAAAAAAAAACCCAAAAAAACAAAAACCTTCTAGTGGGCCATCCTCTTTCAAAATAGCAGAGCACAGGGAGCAGAGCAACTTACGATGGATGAGTCAAAAGGTCAGTACCTTAAATCCCACTCAGAGACCTCCAGACAAGTAACATAGCTCATAGGCTATTAATGTTGCATCGACCCAGCAGCATCATTGCCTATTCAGGCACTAAAACGGGTTAGATACTTGTGTTAACTCTGGACCTGGATGTAAAGAGGCAGTGCTCTGGTCAGCGCAAGCCCAGAAACACTGTCTCAAGAGCCCCCACTCACAAGAGAAACAAAGCACATACATCTTCAAGTGAAATCAAGACCGGGGGAGAGGGGCTGTTGGTCTTCTTGGTCATTTAGAGGTTGGTTATTGTAAACAAAAGCATGCCCACTCTAGTGTTTAAAAGAGTAAGCAGAGAGCTTACTAACACAGTGCAACACCAATACTGGCTTCAGTTTCTGAACTAACTTAGGCCACAGACCAAAAAGTGAATGCAGCAGCAACATCTCCAGTGAATGAAAATACAGCTGACAGCAAGGAGCACATTCAAGGACATGGCTGCAAACTGCTGCACAGATCGAGCACCACCTGCTTTGCAAGAGCTACAACAACTCCACACAGCAAATTGTTGAGTCCTATGGCAAGTGTCCATCTTTCATGGCAGGGCAGAGAGAAAATCTGCCATTTCTAGTCTTTTCCCAGCCTCCCAGCCACATTGCAGGATTATCTACATGAAGCTCCAGCCAACTAGTTCTTAACACCTTGCACACTGCCAACCTCTGGCACTGGTTCAAACGAAGAGGAAACAGAGGTGAAATAATCAGTCTTCTAGGGACGCAAACTGTTTGAGCAGCTATGTAACTTCCTAGAAACACTCAGCGCTGAAACTATAGGAAGGGGGTTTTGTTGAAAAAAAAAAAAATTACTCCAATCAAGATCATTTATGTCATTTCAATTGTGGCAAAACTACCAACTCTAGCAAACTGGAAAAAATGGACAAATCCTCCTTTTTATTTGGAAACATTAATTCCCCATTTCATATCATTTACATTACTCACAAAGTCATCCCTGCCAGAAAATGAACTGCCATATTATAGCAAATGTAGTATTTTGATTTCACACCTTAAATCATCAGCAATTCTGATACACCTGATCAAGATGATTACAGAGCCTCCTCCTGGGAAGAGACTGACACAAGTAGTGACACATCAACAGTGACTATCACTAATGTGTCAGGCAACACTGTCTAACAAATAAAATGAAGAAGGAAGACAGAATAATGTGTAAAATAATATTTTATAGCACCCTTTCAATTATCTCTTTTTTTTTTTTTAGTGATGAGTTAGTGCCTTCACCATACACTGCAGGCCAGGCAACTGATGGTGTATGGTGGCAGTTGGGGCTGGGGAGCGTGACTTGATGTTGGCATTGGAATCCTTCAGTAACTAATGAGAATTTAAGTCAACCTGCCATTATCTGCCAACCTATGAACAGTTTCTCTGCTTTTGTCATTGGCAGGACATCGCTCATTAAAGACTGAAGATGGTAATTTCTAGGTTCTAAACCACCCAGCCAACGTAATTAACACTGCATGAGCCAAAAGTAATCAAGCATCACTTCAGGTTGTTTTCTGGGTGGTTTTGTTATGTTGGGTTTGCAGGCTTTGGTTTTGCAGTTGTGGTGGGGTTTTTCGTTTGTTTGGTTGAGGTTTTTTAATAAGCTGTGCAAGCATGTCCAGGAAAGTGAGGAATTAGTATCTCTGCCTTGAACCAGTGAGGTGAAGTGCAGCACCTGTCTGCTCAAACATGTCAGTCTCAATTGCAGTTCCTGACCTTCCCTTTAGCTCCAGTTGCAATATGTGTCAGACTGCACATTTCAAATGGGCACAAGTGGAGACAATAACATCATGGAAATCAGATTTCCCAGGTCACTTCGCCAAGTCACTTCGCCACATTAATGAAAGCAGAAAATCCTTAAATTTTTAAAGGAGTCTAAAATGTCAGTGTAAACGTCTGAGCAAATAACACAAAGCATAGAAGATGAACCTGACGTTGAGATGAGAAGGGATTTTGAGGAACAATGTCGACACAGAAGCAAGTTTCTCAAAAGGTTCGAAAAACAATCCTTTCTACAGGTAGGTAGGTAGGTTTGAAAGAATACTAATCCTCATCCTAGAAATAGCACACATGAGGTAGACAGAAACTTCCCATAGGAACCAAGTTCATCCGAAATACTTTCTGTCGATGAACTTAAAATACATTTTTCAAACCAGGTTTGACTAACTTGACAACCCAAAGAGAATATCCAGTGATTAAAGCGAGGCTGCAGTTAAGAGTAGAGGTACAAGGAACTTGCTCAATGCAGTCAGAGCCATAAAAAGAGAAGAAGTATGGCAAGTCAAGGCAACACTGGGTGTGTATGCAAAGGGTGTGTTCAGGAGCCCAAGAGCCCTTACCACAAAAATGGGTCCTGAATGATGAACAGGCAATACCAGAGCCAGCAAGAGTAGCAACCTGGGTACACAAGGGGAGGATGAAGACAGAGCAGGGCAGCCTCAGCCACCAGTGCCACTGCCTTGACATGAGCCTGGCAGACACCTAGGAGCCTGCAGGACCCACGGCTCAGAGCACATTGCACAGAGCAAGCCCCAGACCATCAGACCTGCAGCTACTCTCACCTGCTCCATGCCTTCTGTCAGCAGTGGGGATGCTGAAAGAGAGAAATGCATTTTGCCCAAAAGCAGTACGGACCAATGGCAATAAAATTACAATGACATATTTCAGCATTTCCAAAATGCTATTTTGCGGGGATATCCGGTTCACAGGAACTGTCAAAATATTTGGTAGCAGTCTAATGCAAACCGACACAAAATAGAATTAAAAAAAAAAGTTGCTTTACAACATGGAGAATCTGCCTTTTGGCCAGCTCTAGCTGATAGCCCAGTGTCAGCTCAAAAAGCCAGGCATGTGTTACTTCCTTCTATTTTTCCCTTATTATATTGCACAGCTGTAAGAACAAGGAGTAGCTTGCCTGTTAGATTTTATCTGGCTAATCTGAATCTGTCCCCCATTTTCAATCAGCAGAATTAGCAGTCAATCAGTCAAGTTATTTTCTAACATCATTGCAGAAAATGCAAATGTTTCACATTTATTTTATAGTTTCGCAGCAGCGAGGCTACCTTTTGAGATTTATGTCTTGCTTTCATGCTTTACAGCACTCCTTGAAACATTAGTAATATCATCTAGGTAGGAGCAATAAATGCCACGACCCTTTACCACATGCAACGCTGTCTGACACCAAATCAAGTTTCTCATGTGAAATACAGACTGAAGAAAGAAGTGGCGTGAGGAGCAGAATCAAATTCGTCTCAGTTATATCCATGCCAATATATTACATTCCTACCAGGCTAAACCAAGTGTTTCTTCTGAAAGATGCAAAAGCTTTGGATCTGAAACTAACCTGATACAGGGCCCTGTGTCTATTTTTAACATTACATAGTCTCATGCTTTCTAACTCTGAATTGGGCTTTTTTTTAAATAATAATATCTATCCTTTCTGTTCAAAGCCATCTAAAAGAAGATTTAATAATGCTGTCGGAAATGTGTATATGGGAGGAATAACAGACTGATTTTAATCCTACCATTAGTCAATGAAAAGATTCTAGATGAAAGACTGGAGATAACCTAATAGTCTTTTCAGTCTCTGTCTCCTATTCTCCGGATCTTGTGGGAGAATTAAATATGAATTACAGCCACAGTCTGGTGATATTTATTTTTCAGACACTGGTAAAAAGAAACACTTCAGCAGACTTTACTTCCACGGACTTCCGAGCACCAAGTTGCCCCAAGAAAAGACCTTCTCCTCACTCAACCTAAGACACTTCATGCATTTCTGACAACAGTAAGAACACTTAATATGAACATAGCCTCTGACATGCTGTTGAAGAAAGGGAAAATACTTTAGTGCAGTTGAGAATTGAATTCACAGTGTACTGAAACGAACAAGAATTAAATTAAACTGCCATCGAAGAACGACTTACATGGGATCCATCCAAGGGGACAGAGAGCTGGCAGAAGTGCTCACAGAGACACTTTCCATCGTTTATTAGCTCCTGGCTCACCAGGGAGGTCCCAGTTGACTGGAAGTTGACAAACATGATGCCCATCTACAGGGGCTGGAAGGAAGATGTCGTGGTTTAAGCTGTAAATCACACAGCCCGTTCTATCACTCACTCCCCTCTCTTTCTTCCCCCCGCTCCTGGGTGGATGGGGAGGAGAATCAAAAGAATGCAACTCCCACAGGTTGAGATAAGAACAGTTTAGTAACTGAAGTACAACACAAGACCATTACTGCTACCACCAATAATAATAATGACAAGGCAAATACAAGGAAAGAATACAACTGCTCACCACCCAATACCAAGCCCGACCACGCAGTGCACCCCCACCCTCCCGGGTCTCTGCTCTCTCTTTTACATCCTGGGCATGACGTGCTGTGGTATGGAATACCTCTTTGGTCAGTTTGGGTCAGGTGTCCTGTCTCTGCTTCCTCCCGGCTTCCCCTCCTCCCTGGCAGAGCATGAGGCTCAGAAAGTCCTTGGTCAGACCAAAACATCACTAAGCAGTAACCGAAACACTGGTGTTATCAGCACTGTTCCCAGGCCGAAAGTCAAAACACAGCGCTGCACCAGCTACCACGGAGAAGAAAAATGACTGCTGCTGCTGAACCCATGACAGAAGATCAGAGAACTACAAGGCTGTCAGTCTGACCTCAGTGGCAGGAAGGGTCATGCAGCAGATCATCTTGAGTGCCATCATGCAGCATGTACTGGACAAACAGGTGATCAGGCCCAGTCAAGCATGGGTTTGTGAAAGGCAGGTCCTGCTGGATTAATTTGATCTCCTTCCATGACAAAATGACTTAGTGGATGAGGGAAAGGCTGAAGATGCTGTCTACCTAGACACCATTTCCTACATCATTCTCCTGGAGAAAACAGTGGCTTATGGCTCAAATGTGTGTACAGTTTACTGGGTGAAAAACTGGCTGGATGGCTGAGTCCGCAAAGTAGTGGTGAATAGAGTTAAATCCAGTTGGCAGCCAGTCACAAGTGGTGTTCCCCACAGCTCAGTAATGGGGCCAGTTCTGTTTAATATCTTTATGAATGATCCGGACAAGTGTACCCTCACTAAGTTTGCAGACAACACCAAGCTGTCAGGGTGCTGTCTGAATGCCATGACATACATGCTAATCTCCATCTTTCAGGCTGGACCAGCAGCAAAATACTTACCATGTTGCCCCTCTTGAAGATTTCTGCTTGTTGCAAAGCAGAATTGTAAGGCCTTTCCCTCTTAGGCTGTCCTTGACAGCTGTCAAATAGGAACCACCTCCTGCCAGTAAGGCTGTCCAAAAGGATATACAGGTCAAGGCATTTTGTCCAGTTACTTGCACTTGTAAACCTCTCTTCATATACAAAAGTTAAATCGCCTCTTCCTTAACACACAGAAGTCCAGGGGGACCAGAGCTCAGCATGCCTCCAAACAAAAACATTTATGAAGACATACATTACTTCATTAACATCTAGGTTAAAACCTCCTCATTATCCATAGCCAAAAGTCTCATCAAAATGGGACTCAAGCCTTCCAGGAATGGTGCCTTCCAAATACTGAAACGATGACTTTATAATGCAGAAGGAGGTCCGAAACACAAAAAATGCTGTCTCAAAGAGGTTCCGCTGTTCCCTAGATGCAGGACTGATGAACAGATCAAACATGTTGTATGTGCTGTGAGGCCAACCATGAGTCCCTGGCTCTAGGGAGCTGTGTTTCAGTATTTAGTACGGTGCACAACTGCACATTCTCCACCAACCCAGAATACCCAACTAAAAGCCTGCCTTTTACACGTCCAGCTGCCAACACTCCCTGTCGCATTGATCAAGCGACAATGAACAACTGCCCTTGGATTTTGATGGAGGCACACACTAGGTGGGCTGTGTTGTGCCCGTTAGGCACATATCTCACATGCAGCAGATAGAGGATATTAGTGTTTAGGAAGAGATATATTGTCTGCCCAAGTAAGAGTAGCCACTGTGATTACTACAGCCACCAGGCAAGCTCCACAGCATGTTTTCCCCATGGAATAAGCTGTGTGCCTGGCCTCACATGCTGCCTTACAGCTGAGCCTTTCTGCACACTGAGAAACTCACCCAAAAGTGAGCACTTCTGATGCTCAGGTTAAGGACTGACCATGCAGACTACTCCCATGCCTATCTAGAAATTACGTTTTGCCTGCTGTCTATGCAGTGAAGATTGAGATCACAGCCAGCATGCATTGCTTTTTAGAGATCACCAGTGACAGTGATCTATGCTTTAATAGCAAATTCCCCATGAGTGCTTAATAATACAGATTAAGCCCTAATAAATATGTTTCCTGCAGGTTTAAATGACTATATGATCTATTAGACTTGTCTCATAATACACACCATTCTTCTTGGTAACCGTGGAAATGTCTAAAGAATTGGCAGCATCTGTGCCTGGAGTATTAAAGAAATCTATTTTTTTTACTGGAGGAATTTTGTACAAATTAATTCCAGCCTTGGATATAAAATGCTAAATCTCATATTCACTGTGAATATCTATTAGGAATATTCAGAACAAATACATACAATCATTAGGAAAATTAAACTGTTAAATACTCCTCAAACATGATAACGAATCATGTCAAGCTGCAGTTTCATATTTTATTTCCTAGATATTCTGTTTCAGTTATACATTCACAGCACATAATACACGCCGTGTTATTCCTCCCAGTTTCTAATACTTTTATGTGTTGATCACTTAAAGGAAATTTTTAACATATGGCTGCTTTTAGTCAGCATCTGTCAGCAAACCAAAAGATTAATGAGTCTGGTGCTGAGTAGCAGGTCCCAGCTTCACAAAGCTCCGCTAATGTTTTGACCAGGCTGGAGCAAAAGGGTATTTAAGAATCTTTCCGACAGCCAGAGGAAGGGAAATTAGCACTTTGCATGAAAAATCCAAATTCACTCAACTGGTAATGAAATTGCACTGAATATTGATTCAGGGCTCTAATAAGCTCAGAAGTTCAAAGCAAGCACTGGAAGGCAAATATTCCCTCCTCTTCCTTCAGACAAATCTGTAGTACTACCACAAGGTAGGATTTCACTTTGTTCTAAATATATAGGATTATAAAAGAGTTCTGAAAACAGTCCTGCAAGCTCTCTCCCTCCTCCCCTTTACCACCCCTCCTCTCCCATTTTTAAGCTGACAAATTTAACATCAATTCCAACCCAGGGCAGCACTTTAAACTGATTTACATCTAAACTAATAGGTTTCTGTCTCCTTTTGCTTTTCAGAAATTATGCAATTGCCTTTTTTTGGTGGTTTTTTTTTTTTTTACTAAATCACACTAATCTGAGATTGATGTTCAGCTAAAGCTCATCCTTCATTCCTCCCAACCATGCCAGAGACATTAATGACAATGTTAGGAGTCAGCTTTGCACAGAATTTCAGACACCACAGCACCAGAGGAGAGTTACTCATGACCAGTAGAAAGGGATCTCTTTGTATTTTTGTTAATCACTCACCAAATTGCCTCTCCCCAGCAGATGGTGGGACAGGCTACACTAAGAAAGGAAAGGAAGAAAGCCTTTTGGTGGGAGTTTTGCCTAAATAAGGAGTTGTACACATGACATAATGATCAGAGGAGGGTTTCTAGTGGTTTACTTTCCAGGCTGTAACTCACAAGAGATGAGAGCGTAATGCCACTATCTGCATTAACACTGGAGACTTCCTGTTGGCAGCAAGGAGACTGCCCTTCCATCTGCTCAGACAACTGCAGTTTTGTTGTCTGCAGCCTCACACTGTGCATGCAGGATAACACAAGAGGATCCCATGCACTCAAAAGTGAACTGACCACCTATTAGCAGTGCTGCCAGTGGGGAAGTGCACGGGGCTGTGGGTGTGGAGGCCAAGGCTGTCATCTTGGCAATGTTGGTGACTTGGTAAAGCACCTTCCTGTTTAATATTTTAATTATCTACCTGTAAAGTAGCCATGAAGTCCATTGCAAAGCAGTGATGAAAACACTAGGCACCACCTTGGAGTCTTCATTTGCAGTTAAGTGCCACACTGAGCTCAGGGTGATTTCAGCTGCCTCAGCCTTACGCAGCCGGCGCTCCTCGCTCCCACACCCTGCCCTCCAGGACCCTCTTTTCGTCCCACTTGCATGCTCCATGAGGCTGTCTGCATCTATTATCCAACCAAAAAGTCAGTGTCTGGAAAAGCCTGGAAAAGACTAACTGGCGATTGAAGTGCACACTGAGACCTTCTCTGACCACACTGAAAGTGTCTCAGAATGAAGCCTCAGAAATGACTTCTCAAAATATACCAGATAATTGACAGGCAATTTAAAGCTTTTGCCCCTGTATCTTCCTTACTCTGGTGTAAAAGCTTCATGTGCTAACAACTGTCTCATTATTCTCTCTTACAAAGAAAAAAACCCTGAAGTTTTCAAAGGGAAAACAAGCTCTGTCCAATCCAGCCAGGTGTGACAAGGCCAGTATTTCAGCAGATTATCTGAGCATTGCTGACTGTTGTCAGAGTGCCTTTTTCTCCATTTTGCCTCCCTTTACCTACTGCAATAAAAAGTCTAATTGTTTTCAATTGGCAAAATACTAAAACCTGCAGTTCAATCTCTGCGGGAGACTCGTTACGGCTGTCATTAGATGGTTTTTGATCTTTAGGAAAAAGAGAGGAGAGCAGAAAATAATCTGGATTTATGTGCTTGTCATTGGAGCATCATTATTGCAAAAAGGAGGTCAGATTGCCTCTATTATACTCTTTGGTTGAAATTCAGAAAACAAAACCTCCACTATGTGTGAATAAATGCTCCTTCTTTTGTATTTTAAGGGACTGAACACATACACAAAAATGGATGCTCTTAACCTAGATCTCTCTAACAATGTCCTTCATACACCTCAAGGTAATGACCCTGACAGGTGACCACTTCCAATTTTCTTGTACCTGAACATCATATTGATCCCTTGCTGGCGTACAAGTGCAGATGTCTATCCATATCTACACACACCTCAAAAAAGAAGGGAGAAGAGGTCATACATGATAGAGCAGCATGAAGATTTCATTGGTATGCACTTGAAGAGTCACGTTATTGACAGGCAGTGGACATGACTGGATTCTCAGGAAATCTTTAAAACTTGCAACACCCTCATGTATTCTGCATTTGCATCAGTGTTAGAAAGATGCATAAGTGATGCTTCACACCAGTGCAGACAATCATGTCCCATGAACATTCTCTTGCAGGGTTAAATTTACTAATACAGATAGAGACTGCTGTTGAGGGGCTGCTGGCACCAAGAAGCTGGAAGAAGGAAGCAGTAACTGGCTGAACTGCTGCACTAGCAAAGCTGGGAGTGATGTAGGAGAGAATCAGGGCTTGCAACCAGCAGGCGCATCTCAGAGCGCACCTAAACTTTGTTCACGTGGATAAAAACGTCTGTCTCTTCTCCTCCACCAACTTTTCATATGACAACCAATTTGATTCCAAAAGCACCCAAAGCTCCATGACTAGCATATAGACCAGACCCTCTTCAGGAAAGTTTTGTTATTTGCTGCTAAGAGCTGCTCTGAGGTTCTTTGCAAAACTTCTATTTAAACTCTGCTTAGCTGTAGCAGGACTATTAGGTTTCATGGTCACTAAGCTCATTCATGTGTGCCTGGTAGGCACATAGGCTACTTTGCTGTCTGTGCGCAGAGCTGGGTGCTTTAACAAAGCATTCAGCTATATAGAAAAATCCAACTACTCCTTACTAGATCACAATCAGCAGAAAAATCAGCAGTAGGTGGTTAAAGATCCTCTGTCCCAAAGGATTTGAACTGGGGATTTGGTTTGGCCAATGTTTGTGAACCTGGGCTGGAGAGGGGGAAGCACTTTCCCACTATAGCATCCTTAATGTGTGGGAAGTTCTAGAGCTGACATGCATGTTCCACTCCTGCTACCTTCTGTCCCCTCTTGGTAGTCACCATATTTCACACTGCAGACTTCAAAGAGACTCTGGTGATGCAATGCAGTCACACCTTCAAATGCAGGAAGTGTCAGGTGTGACTCTGGCTGCCAGCATCTCCCTCTCTGCACAGCATGACATAGCTCACAGACCAGCACATGGTTCCCAGTATGTCTATTGTTGCAAGTCACAACCCTTTGCGCATCAAAGATGTCACAGGATAGGGCAAGTGAGGAGAATAGACTGTTGAATTATGTCTTATGGCATGCACTGAAACAAGATAGTAATTACTGTAGAAGACACAGCAGAGACTGGGATAAAGGACTAAAAGGGACAGTTGGGTTACTGTGACCCATTGCCTGCTGTTACCAGTACCTTGTCACATCTCTTCATCTGAATAATCTCTGTCTTAAGAGTAATCAGACTCTGGGAGGGCTGAGACATTTGGGGATGTAGTAGCGCAAATACACGAACACTGCAAAGCACAGCCACTGGCAAACAGCAAGGCACACAGCATGCTGCCAACTACATATACTCTCTCCATATAGAGCAATAGTAATTGTGAAAATATACTTGCGAAATCCCTGGATACGGCGTGAATATCAGGGTGAAAATGAGAGGGAAGCACTACAAAACCAGGCAGAAAGCATCCCCCTACATGTCTGTTAATACAGGAAAAAATATCTTACTGCAAGGAGTATCACAGGTTAAACCCTACATGCACCTCAGAAAATGACTGCATCTTCAAGAGTCACATGTTGTCTGGACCAACACAGATCTCACTTTGTAATGTCTGCTTTACTCTTTCTCTCAGCCTAATTAGCTTCAGGATCCAGTCTCCGGCTTGTACTTCACAATCAGCAATTTCCAGTCTAAGTATCTTAGTAAACATCATGGTACATGGAGCCTAGAGGAGGAAAAGGGACATGTGGACAGAGCCCAGGAACCAAACAATCCTGAAACAGTTTCAGCTCAGATTCCTTCTCAGATTTTCCTTTACAAGGTCTCATCTACTATACATTAATGAGGAGTGGAGGAATCAATTTATACAAGGTTCAGCACATGGATTAACTGTCCTTGATGATGGGCAGCATCTGGCATTTAAAGAACAGTAGCTCTACCTACCAATTTGTAAAGCCCTGATTGAAAGGATACTACCTGAAACAAAAACTAAGCCATGGTTTAACAGTTGGGCAAAGACAGCAGAGTTGTATGTCTTTGCCACAGCAGGGTTTTTAATTTTATCTTCTCGAACACTTCATTCTTTGTTGCTGCCTTGCTTGAGACAACCACTTTCCTCTCTGTTTGTCCATCTGCAATTTTGCAGAGAAAGAAAAACGATCAGCAGCTTTTCTTTCATCACATACTTCGCATGAAACTAACTTCTCTGAATCCTCCTAGCACATACAATGTCCCTGCTGCTGCAAGATAAAATGTGTCACTGCTCCATCTGCTCCTCATTTGCTGATGAGTCTGTATGGCAACATGCTGCTGAGCAGAACATTCCAAAAAAGAAGAAACTGCAGCCCAACAGATCTGGCTTTGGCAGAGCTATGGCCAGGTCTCATTAATCATTTTGCTGTGCTGCTTACAGTACCTGGTGGAACACTAGGGCTGCCTCCCTAGTTCAGTGTTTCATGGTACCACCATACACTGGTTAGACAACTCTTCATTTCGTGCAGAATGGAGAACCAGAGGCAGCAATGCTAAATGATTCCTTGTTTCAGTACTGCTCTGATATTCATAGGCAACAGCCCTTAGTTTTGAGGCAAGGAATGATGACAATCCAGGTGCAGAATGTACCCAGTTTTCACCCTCCTCCGTACCATGTCAAAGCTATATCAGAAGATGCCGAAATCATAAGACACACAGTACTGAGGCACTGCCAGCCCCTTTGGATTCCTGCCCAGGCCTGCTTACCAAGGGGGAGTCTGACCCCATGTTTTGGAGAAACAAACTGCCCCTCAACATCAGCCATGGGACAAAATTCAGAGGAACACGGCAAGAGATGTACAACCACTGGAAGCTTCAGTGAAGGCTTCCCACCATGCAGATTGTAAAAGAGACTGGATGGTTCTAGCACTGTTCTAGCAACAGCCAGGGGAACCTCCTGGGGACCAGCTCAGCCCCTGAGGAGAAATGCCTGCTTTCCTCTGGGCTCACCCTGCTGGGGCTGATTCACTGATGGAGGTAGGCAAACCCAGAGAAGCTGGGGTGTCCCATTATCTCTCAGTCAGATATACAGGGCCCATTCACATCACCTGGAACATGAAACATCCCACATCACCATAAGTGGCCCCCACTGAAATCAGCCCCATCAATGTCCACTTGGCTTGTACTAAAAAAAATTAAAAATAGCATGACACCTGCATTTCCCCCCATTCCCCCTGCTCAGCACCAGAGAAACGCAGGGTCCTGCTTCCCACCCAGCAGTCCTCTGACTCCATCCTCCTTGTTCTCACCTCAGAGCCCCTCATCCTCACAGCCCTACCACCCCTGAGTGTCCTGAGATGTCTGAACCTCCAGAGCCCTTCCTCAGACCCAAGAGGGTCAGAAAATCTCCTCCTCAGAAGGCAGACTGGAGAAGCAAAATAAGTTTTTCCATTCAGATCATTCAAGTCTGACAAACTCCCTAGCCAGCAGCATCTGAGTCCAGACTGCTCCATTACCTAGGGCCTGGGGTAGCCTCTGGTATTCCGAAAGCTCTTAACCTGGTTTTCCCCACCGAGCTAGCAATGCACCCAGGACAGCATCCTCTTCATAGCAAATTAACTGGAAGCCGCAGATTCGAAACAAAGTTTCCTAATGGCCATGTCCGTTTAAGCATAATTTTCTGATGTAAAAACAAAGAAGTCAGTCTCTAAACCATAAATGTTGTTCTATTTTTCAAAATAATTGAGGGGAGGAAATGATGATTATTTGCATTTCATTTTCATTTTTCAAACCAGCTGCAATCAAAGAAACGCCTGATCTCCACTGAATTACAATCTGCCTTTGAACTCTTAATGCACAGCTCTTTCCTGTACTTTACATAATGTTGTTATAGTACATGCCCAATCACAAAGGATACACACACAGACAGATACAAGAAAAAAAAGAATATGAAAGTGAGGTGATAAGATTTTCAAGGCAGAAACACGTTTTTCTACTTATCATTGCCTAAGGATAACACCATTTGAAGCACAAAGACATGCAGCTCCTCATGCTTGATGAAAAGGTTACTAAAAAAGAAGACAAGAAGAAATTATGACATTTCCCCCCACTCTTTCTCATTTAAGTCAGAGGAGAAACCAAACATGCCTAAAGGGGAAGCAAGGCAGCTGCCATAAGATACTTTCTGAAATTCAAGTTTTTGCTGAACAGCTATGGGGTGAAGTTACAGCCAGGTTGAAGTTGGTAACACAGGATCCTTAAATTTAAGAAGTCAGGTTTCTAAGACACTTGGTAAAGAAGAGCTGCAAAGAGGAATCGTTAAAGAGAAGCTATTACGGTATGCTACAATTTCATTACAAACCTGACAATCTGACAAAGGAGAACATCCCTCACCAATAGAGAGGTGTGAGTAACTGATCTTTTGAGAACTGTGGCTCAGCTGGGGAGAGAAAAAATACTTGAGGTAGACATAAGCAATGTATATATTTTCATTTATAAAAACATGTATATGTGTATATATATATTCAATAATTGGTAATGATTTGTTTTGGCTTGAACTGCTCATTTCAACCCTAAATGACTTTATTTCACTTTGTAATATTTCAAATAACAGCAAAAGTGGAAGTTGCCAGCTGCACACTATCACAAAACCAGCAAGACACCACATCTGCTAATGCAGCTAGGGAGAGAAAAATCTAGAAAAGAAAAATCTTGAGACATTTCTTTTTTCTACCCAGCTGAGAACAGGGTTTCAAATCTGCTTATCAGGAGAGTTTTTTAAGCACCAAGACCTCTCCGGACCAACTCAGCTCTGCTGAAATTGGTCCACTTCGTAATCAACAATGGAAATTATTCCTCCCCAGGTCTGCAACATTATTGTCAAACAAAAACCAGGCATTACATGCCTGATGATTTGTAATCTCCTGCTGTAGTTGCTGCTCTTTTTATGAAATGTTTATGTACTTCTTAGAGGTAGAGTGCATGGTGACTTTATAGCTCAAGAGGTTGAAGCATTCACATGGCACACAAGAACCATCCAAAGTATTTTGCTTACCATAGCTACAGTAAACACCAGACTCAGGAAATTAGGCCTAATTCTGATCAGAATTTTCCAGCTTGAAAATTCCTTTTAGTTAAATTTAACTTGATTCAAAGCAAAATATCTATCTATAAATCCTAAGCTTTTTAAAGGGTCCCACTGCTGTCACTGCACACGGAGTTGCTGCAGGACAAACAAAAGAATCTCCATCTTGATCCAGATCAGCACCACAGACCTGTTTTGCAGGGCCTTGCCAGCCCAAAAGCAACCTTGGGCACAGCTGGAAGCTTAGCTATACCCTCCAGTGAGGACTGATACCATCAAGTTAGTCTCCTTGTTCTAAATCTCACAACTGCCTCACTATGCTGTTTCCAGCTCTTCTGCAGTCATACTGTGACTTAACAGGCTCCTCTAAACCCTTCAAGGCATCCAAAATTCTAGCAGCAACTACCTGAAAACTTCAAGACCCCATAACAAGGCAGGAGATAAGGCTAAGCCAGTACATTGAATGAACCAGGGCAAGCAAATAAAACTGCTCTGAAAGTCCTAATTGCCCATTACCAAGATGCAAAGGAGAGCAAATTTGGATGGCTGTAAGCAGCAACCTCTTCTTCCTACTACTTGTTACTATTCCTCCAAGCAATCAACCTTAGTCTTACCCACGGTCAGCAATTACCACTCCAGCCTCAGCCCCTGTGACGCTCCCCTGGGATCTCATGCGCTAACCATGCTTTCAGCCACTTGTTACAAACTGCAGACAGCAGCGAATGTTGTTGGCTGGCCACTGAGTGGGTTTGTACAGAGAAAGGATGTTTTCTAAAAGGAAGTCTTTTAGAAGTGGGAGAAATGAAGGGTATTTATAAAAATAACCAGAATGCTTCCCCAAGGCGTTCTGAATAAGACATTCCCAACAGCCTCAAGGTTAAACATCAGCAATGCCAGGGTTGGTGAGGCACTGAAAAGGGACACCCCTCTCCATAATTAAAAGGTAACTTCATTTCTGATTACTTCAGTGGAGTGACAGTGAGTACGTGACTAACTCAATATCCAGAGAACTTCCCACACTCCCATCAGCCCAGAAGAATCAAGCACTGACTTGGAATGAAGGTGAGGAAATTTCAACCCAGTTTTGAAAGGACGGAAAAGTTACTGACAATTGAAAGCAGATTTAATACAGTGGGAAAAATTGGGCAACAGCAACAATCAGGGATAACAGTAACTTGCCAGTAGATCTAAAAGCATTTTAGGTTGGGTGTGTGTTCTTGCACCAGCTAGTGAATCCCTTGGTCTGTGTACTCTTTCTCCCACATTCAACATGTGCTGTTTGTTTCTTCTCCACACCCTCATGAAGTTTCTAGAGAGGCCTAGTCCATCTCTTCTGTCTTTAAAAACTCAGTGTCAGCTACAGATATCTCAATGGTTGGGATTTATAGCAAAGAAACACCTCCCAAAGAACAACATGGGCTTCTAAGGAATGAGGCAGAGTTGCCGTGCTTTAGTTTAACGGATTTTTTTGAGAACCATCTACAACATACAATACGTAGCCCCAGCATGATCCTGAGCTAGCTGCACAGGCTACCATTGGTGTCAGGACCTGGGCATTAATTCGGGAGACCTCTCTAAAAAAATACTGGTGAACAGCTGTTTTAAACTCTGGAAGTCAGTGGTTGGGTCTTTTTGTACTGCTTGATGAGCAATCCCACCCAAAAACTTCCCCCAGAAAAAGATAACTTATTTCTGTAGTGAAGGTTTTATTCTCTCAGACACTACATGCCCAAGACAGTGACAGCTGTCTTCCACGGAGCACGAGAACTGCCTAACAGTGCTTAGGATCCTGTCTGCTTGCCTGCATAGGGCCCATCAGCATCCCAACCTCTGCCAGAGCTGGGCTCCATTCCCAGCAACAGAACTGCATTCACAGAAAACATTTTCTTTTTTCCCCCAAGTCTTTCTAAAAGTTCTAATTCCCATCTAGTCCTCAATCAGGGCTGTAAGAGCTCTACAAATCCAAGAGAAAAACTCTTGCTCTTACACCTAATACAGCTTCCAAACCTCACAAGCCCACTCACAAGTCTATTTGTTCCTTATCTTCCCCAGCTGGTACACATTGATCTGCTAATCTTTCAAGCTTGCAGCAGCCAAGGCAACACAACTGTACTTTAACCTAATTTATGTTCCTTTTGCCTTGGCCACAGCTTACATCAGCTTTCATGCTTCCTTCCTGCTCTGTACCTTGAGTCCTTGAGCCATCCTACAGGGTGTCATTAGCTTAAAAACTTTAGAGCAAAAGGATTCTGTTCTTGCAGGTTTTGATGGAGTCTTCCTGGTTACACACAGGCCTCCCTAAAAACCTGGACTCACAAAGGAAATCCCAGTCATTACATGGAGCTTGACATTAAATCAAGGAGAACAGACAGTTGAATTAGTAACATGTCCTTTCCATTTTAAACATGCTTTTGTCCAGGGTATCACACATTTCAGCTTTCCAGCAGGAATAGCTGTAGCTTGTATCTGGATTTCAACCCTAGAAAGATCTCCAGCTCAGCTGCCACACATCTTTGCATTCCTACCAGAGCCACTAAGCCACATGCTAAGCTGTGCAGAATGCACTGAAGTCCAGTCTTTTGGGAAGCCTCAACCTGCACTCTAGGATGACCACGTCCGAATATGCTCAGACATCCCTATGCCTGTAGTACATGAGTTGCCCAATTACCCTGCTCTCGCACATCACTAAGTCCATCAGACCTCAGATTTTGCTTGTGTGCCTACAGAGGACCTCAGTTCAAGAGAAGTGCCTACCATGCCACATGAAAAAGCCACATGTGCTCTAATGCAAACAACAGGCTCTGGAGAGTCAGGAACCCCTTGCTACTGTGTGGCTGAAAGGGCCAGTGCTCCGTTAGGAGCTTTGTGCAACAGAGCCGGCACAGCAGTCACTGCTCTGCTTGCTGCTTGCTCTAGGCAACTGCAGGTTGTGCCCATGCCGGGGGCCAGACCTCAGCAGGCCCTTCCAGGTCTGGTTCTGTTCCTTCTCACAGACTTGTGAAGAAGTGAAATCTCAGCTGTCGTGGGGTTGGCGAGACGAGTAGGGTTTCTAGGTGAGAAGAACAGGCCAAATGCTCTCTATCACCCTCCAGTGTGCCAGCTTCACAAACCTGCTGACAGGCCCTGACAGCTGATGACATTTTTCAAAACATTGACAAAAATAGACAAGCACTTCCCCCCGCCATTGAAAAAAATCATCAACTATTTCCACAGAGCCCTTCTGCTCTCCGCTGTTTGACCACCTTCACAGCCAGCTCTTCTCCATCAAAACCTTTAACCTAGAGTCACCCCATTCCACAGTAAAAAAAACCTGCTTTTTGGGAAGCAGCTGACAGCTCAACCTATTCAGGGGCGTTAACATTCTAATGGCAACCCCGATACGTTGTAAATTCTGGTCCTGTCCCCTTACACATAAACAACTCCGAGTGACTCCCCATGAAAACATTTGCTTGAGTGAGAGTTTAATGTAACGAATTAACGTGATGTAAATGAAGCCATTAGTACCTGTAACTAACACTAGAAACAAAGTGAAGTGCTCATTGAGCTCAATTTCAAACTAAAAATATATTTCTGTAACCTGAGTATATACACTTGCTATATATATAGTGTCCTTTGGTAATATGCAATAAATTGAACTACATAAGTGTAATACCATTTTATTTTTCTTTTTAAAGACATATTTATTTCTGTACTTCTTGTACTGATCCTCTAAAACCTATAATTAAGCCTCTGTTGGATGTAAATGTATCAAGATATTTAGACTAGAGGTGCAATCTAAATACTCACATACAGGGATTAATATGCCCATTATGTGCCATTAGTTGGCCTGGGAATAAACTTGCAAGATGGGAAGCATTTTGGCTCTTACTCAACTTGAATTTAATATACTTACATTCAGCATTTGCCTACTTCCCCTGCAGAATTAGAACCAAAGCTGTTGACCAGATTAGGGACATGAAATCCAGCATCCTCACTGATAAATTATATTCTTGTGTCAAGTACTGTGATATGTTTGAATGATCAGGTATCACAAGCAGAGGAAAACAATATAGTTCTACTAGAACTCAAAATCCAAAGCGATTGGACTGAACTCTTACAGGGTCTAGGGTCTACTTATGAAATACAGGATTCTTCCTAAGCTCCCAGAAGTTAGCTTTGCTTTGTTTGGCTCAGATTTTGATGAATTCCCCGGTTTCTTATATCCCTCCATAGAATCATAGAATAGTTAGGGTTGGAAAGGACCTGAAGATCATCTAGTTCCAACCCCCCTGCCATGGGCAGGGACACCTCCCACTAAACCATGCCGCCCAAGGCTCTGTCCAACCTGGCCTTGAACACCGCCAGTGATGGAGCATTCACAGCTTCCCAAGCAGCTTTTCTGCAGGCATGACATAAGTGGTGTGAGACCCACACACCCCTTTCTCTCATCTAACTAAAAGCTCACCACACTAAGCCAGAGCTATGTAGACCATAATTCATTCAACACACATGAATACTGCTTTCCAACTGAGGCAAATCAAGCTTTAGAAGCCTCAAAAGACCTCATGTGCAAGCAAAGGATGAAGTCAGCACTACAAGAGTTACAGCTGAATCGTAGCTCTACAACTTGACAGCGTCTTTGCGTTCCTAGGATTAGCTGTATGTACTACCTAGCTTGCTCCAACAAGTCCAAGAACATACCTAAGTCATTGGCAGTGTTATCTGTCTTTCAAATAAAAGGTCACAAATAAAAGCTATCAATTCTGCAAGCTCAGAAATGTGAACACAACATTTTTCAACTCTGCATGAGCTGGTGCTATATTACGGCACTAGGAAAAATAAAGTCATGCTAGTGACTGAACAGCTACAAAGCCGAGGAGTCAAGGAGAGCCAGGAATACACCAAGACTGTCTGCTGAGCAAGAGAGCTTTGGCTCCTCTGGGATTCAGCTCTCAGTGCTTTGTTTTTATTGATATTTTCATAGCTTCCTCAATATGACTGTATCCAGCTTAGGTTGAATTCAGTCTGCTATCTTTCCCTGTTTGATTCATCTACAACTGAGCAAGAGTCAGAAGGGAAAGAATAAAAGAAGAGTTGTGATGTTGAAACACTATGATGCACAAAGTGCCATCATATAATTATTGCAAAAAATACTTGTAAAAAAACCTAAGTTAATAAAAGATTTTCTTATTTGGAAAAAAAAACCCAGCATGAAGTTAACATATGGCCTCATTAATATGCATTCAACCTGCTTTCCAGATAAATAACACCATTCATATAAGCCATTTAATATAAAAGCAATCACACAGAGACATACACAACCCAAATCATGCCAAGATTCTAATTTAATGTTTAGATCATAATTTTAGTTGCTTAAATTGAGCATCAAAAATAAATAATAACCAAATATAAATGCTTACTTGAGATGTGGCTTAGTCTGTAAGAGCTATACAGCCTGGCAGAGGTGGTCATCAATGTGGGACTCATGGCAAAAAAAAAACCAAAATCCAGAGGTTCTGTAATCTGAAAAATTGTCTCTGGTTTTAGGGAAACTAGATAATGGCTTCCACCTTCCCTCTGTATACCAAAACTACCCATATTTGTGTGAATTTCTTAAACCTCCAGGGTTAAGAAACTCTAACTATTCTTAGAAGTGGTCCCTCAGGAGGAAAATTCGGAAAACTCAAGAGACAAAACAAAAGAGATGCCCCAGGTCTCAACTAAATAAAAGCTTCAGACATCCTCCACTATTCAGTTTGGACTGCCATTCAGAGTATTAGACCATAATCAAGACGGACATAGTAGTATAATGTAAAGCTTAGTCTGCCCTTGGCCAAGCAAGGACAGGCATGGACAAGAAAGCAGACACTCCATCACTGGGACAGCTTGAACCATTCTTTGATTTCAACTATATCTCTTATTGTTCCATCCTCAGGTGAATACTGAGCATCAGGAACTGCCAGAAAATCTAGGTCAGATCTAGAGCTATAGGCTTTGTCTTCAAGTCCTTGGTAGTTCAGCCCTTCATTCAAGGAGGACTAATTTAATCAACCCTGTGGGCAGCCAGTGGGATGAGACAGACAAGTGCTTCTGACTACTCATGAAAGTCTTTCCCAAGCAGAAGGAAAGTACTGCTTGTCTCAGTCATCCCTTCATTCTTAAGTCCTGTCATAATATGGCCTAAAGCTACAGAGGATGGCAGTGACAATGAATCGGGTGGACCCACTCCCTGCTTATATTCTTCTGTTACCTTCCTTACAGATGCTGCTTTGAGCATCATTTTACCCCTCACAAAGACTTTTCCATGGGAAGGATGACCAGCCAATAAAAAAGGAAACAAAATACATGTTACCTCAGCAGTGTTACCTCCAGAAAGGCTATTTCCACTCATACTCTCATCTCATCTCTCAGTCTCCCATCTCCAGTGAAAATATCCTGATAGCTTCCTTTGTCTCCTCCTTCAGTCCTTCTCTGAGAACAATCCCCATTTATACAACTATATTATTTCCACAGAGTAGAAATTTATCCACTTTCCATCTAGTCCCTCTGCTTCTGCTCTGAGCTTTAGCTAACTCCAACTTGAGACAGTATCAGCCATATTCCAGCACAAAAAAACCAGTCAACTCCAACTTTTGGTCTTCTCATTTACTATGTTCTGACCACAGCTGCTTGGGTTTCTATGTCAGAGTCAGTGAAGAGATCCAACAAAAGTCACAGCAGGTATTATTCACGTCATATTTAGTAATTCTTTATGATTAAAATTCTATATTCAAAGAAGTCTCCCACCTTATAGTTTATCAGAGAACAGGTTTTATTTGCCTCCCCAAGGGCAGCTTGAATGTTAGTTTACATATTCTGGCTTCAATGAAACACTTTTCTCCTTCAAAAAAACTGAAACCCTATCTCACATAAATAAAATAGATTTTCAGAGGTTTTGTGCAAAGTAACCTCAAATTAATGACTTGTATACTGGCAAAACACTTAAGTGTATCCTGCTTCTACATACCCTGGCCTGACTCTAATAGTTCTATCTTTATGCTTGCCATTAAATTCTTCTCTCCGGTTCAACAACTCAGCAAATTGCTGTGATGTACATAATACAGGTAATAAAGATCTGGCAAACCTCACATTTGCCTTAAGGTAGCCAGCTATCTCATAAGCTCTTGTTTAGCAATGATTGATAGACCATTATTAACAAGCAGAACAAGATGCTGTAACAAGTCATTTAGTCCAATTCAACTCATTGCTTATATTCATTGAGGAAAGATGAAGATCCATAGAGCACAGCTTGTCCATAAATAAGGCCGCTTATATGAGATTAGAAAGCCCTCATTAACATAAAACAAGACATGTAATTCCAAACAAGCATCCAGAAGACAAACTTTGTGTGTGTGTGTGTGTGTGTGTGTGTGTGTGTGTGTGTGTGTTCTTGCACTGGAATGTTTGCAAACGGATCAAAAAATCATTCTTGAAACCAAAACTTACCCCAAAATAGTCATAACTCACCACTTCCATGGAATACAATCCAGTCAGGCAAGATGTTGCAATAAAGCCAGTCAGTAAAAGTTGCTGTGATAGCAATTGGCTGAACCTATTCAGAAAGTTTGGGTTCTATGTTCAAACATTTTAATCGATTTTGTTTGATTAGCAAATATCACTTTACCCCCATGAACAAACTTGGTGTGTGTGTGCTACCATTCTGCACTGGCTGAAACACCCTATCTATCTCCATGGAGAAGTGGAATGAAGAAAGCCAGAGACACCACCAACAGCACCAGCAGTAACTTAGAGGGGCCAGGCTGACAGAGAGGGGCATGTATGGCTGTGCATCCAATCTTCTCATGGCTCCTAATTCTCCTGTCATACCGTGCCTCATTGTCACTAAGCATGAAACATAATTCTAGTATGAACACTTCTTATGTAGAATCAGAGGCAAATGGTCTGAATTGGCACACTGGGTTTTTATTATATTTTCCAGTTCTTTCACACCTCATTTCAGTACCAGTTGTGTATTTCTGCTCCTGCTCTTGGAGCTACATTGTCCCTCTGTGATGCTACAGCATCTAAGAATGATCTGTTTGCTCAGCCTCAGGCCCTTAACTTTAGGAGACAGTCAGATTCATTTGAGGTACCAGCTAAACACTGTACTTCTGAAGTCTGCATTAAAAAAAAATTATGGAAATCCCATTACACTGGATAGCTTAGAGTACTGCAATGTATTCAGTGCCAAGTGCTTATACACACACAAACAAGCAGATATTGGCCTAATTCTTGACATGCTGAAAGTCAAGATACTCCCATACATTCTGAGCTTATGACGGTGTGGATTTAGCTAGTGAGAAACAGCTCGGGAATAAGCTCATGAATCTAGGTCTTTTGCCTGGTCACAGTCATAGTCAGGTACTATATTTTACTCTGCACAAATGAGTCCTTATTTGCTCACCTAGAATCTTGAAGGGGAAGCTTACTCTGCTGGATATTTCCGTCTATTTGACTAAAGCAGATTCACAGATTTCAGATGAGCATGGATCTTCTGTATTGGCTCTTTCTTACCAATCTGTACTTGATTTGTGACATGGATGACACAGAATTTTCACTGTTCTCACTATTTTTTCCTTTAAAACTGCAAATTTTTAATGAAAGATACAACATGAGAAAGGAAGTTTCCATTAAATTTTGTATCTAATTTTCAACCCATTTTATCACCCACCCAAAATATACCCAAACACAGTGCCAGAAAATAGTTGGAAAATTATACAAGCTCGCTGCTGAGAGAAGCCCAGAATTATCTTGTGTAAGAACACATCTTTATATAGCAGACAGATGGATCTTGCCCTTGAGTGTCCAAGCACTATAACTGCTACCAGCTCAGCTGCTGGAGGGCCTCAGGAGATAAGGTAGGAAAACAGAGGAAGGGGGAAGAAAGAGCTCTGACGGGTGGCTGCTTTCTTTATATTTCTTGTCAAAATATTTAACTACTGTGTTACACCACAGATAAGTTCTTTGTTCAAGACTGCTAATACTGTCTGTAACCCATGGGCTAGGGCAAACAGGTTAGACTGCCAGAGCTACAGATGCGTCCAAACCACCAGTTCACACTAAAACTGCAACACCTCAATTTTTGTTAGAATTTTACCTTGGGTTAACTGTATAAAACAATCCAGTTTTCCTCAGGAAAGTGAGGCTGTGAGGAAAGGTACTCTTACCTACACTGTTCACAGTGATTCACTGGGGAGAGAAATGCTTAGAAAGGGAGAACTAGAAAACAGCTGGTCCTTTTACTCTAAGACATGGAATCAAAACTACTGCAGCCATGGTGAGGAAGCAATACTAGAGGGGAGGGATCCTGCCTTCTTTTGTGTCCACCTCCCAGCCAAGCACCTTATTGTTATGCCAGGATGGTTGGCCCTAGATCCAGTCCCCTGCGCTCTTTACGGCTTTCTCCATCTCCACTGCCTAGGTACAAAGCAACCTCTGATCCCCCAGAGAACACAGTCTGATTCTCTGTGCATAAATGGGACAAGGGAGAGCTTGCTTGTTTACTGCAGGCTAACAGGAGAATCAGGCTGATGCCAGCCCCACTCTCACAGGCTGCCTTAACATTTATGAATAGTCAAGCACTTAGAAGATGCCCATTATTGCTGAGTCTGGAGAGCAGCTAATTTTAGCCAGTAGCAGGAATTCTTCATCAGCACAACCCTTCATTACTGGAAGATAACATCTCTTTCACCTGAAAGACAGACATACATAGTTCTGTCTTTCTGGTGACACTAATGAATTACTGCCCTGGGGATGGTTCACTCAGATCCCTCTAGCTGGCTTGCCTTAAGCTGTCAACTGCTGGCTGCACTGTAACTCCCTACTATGAGTTAAATCCTTCAGGGTAGCACATTCTCTATGCACTGTGCTTCATGTATCTGCTTCACCTCTCCTTAGATCTTAACTTTATTCTCTAAACTTAGAGCCACCACAGATCAGACCATGAAGTGTCAAGAGAGATCCTTAAATACGAATTCATTCTCTTCCTCCCACATAACCCTCACCTGCCATCACCTCCCTGAATATAGTTACCTTCACTCTGTCTTCTCAATCCTTTACTCACACTTCAGTCTTCTACAGGCTTAGTAAGATGCATATCTACTTTGAAATGTGGCTCCTGAAATTTTTCGTAAGATTCCATGCTTGCTGTCTCTGAGCAACTCCAGATGAGACATGCTCAGTTCATAAACAGACTGGGGGAAAAGAACCAAACTCAGCAAAGTTTCTGCCAGCTCAAGGCTTTGGCTGCTATCCTGCCTTCCTCACAAGGTTCTGCAGGATGAAGTGTGCATTTTGAAGAGCTCCCTGATGAAAAAGTACCACTCTTCCAGTGGTACAACTACCCCTGTCCACAGGACTAGCAGGGCCAAAATCCAATCCCAACTGAGTCCATCACTAAAGCCACTGGACCTGATTCTATAGGCACAGGGAACAGATCCTGTGCAAAAAATAGTCGTGCATTTACCAAAGTCCTCATGCTTTATATTTACAGGACCTAAGCCTTCTGTTGCACCAAGTGCTTCTCTCACCTTGAGACTAGCTCCTAATGCCATCCACCTTTTTGCCTTTTCAATGATGCCTTTACAAACAGGTGCTGATACTAAAAGCTGTCTATAGATAAACTCCCCTCTGGTTCCCGTATCTGCTACCTACCTCTTTACTCAGCCTGCTCCTTTCTCTCCTCTTCCTTATATGCCGTGTGTGAACTTCCATCATGGGAGGCTACTATTTTAGCAGTACCACCTGCTAAACTGCCTTCCAAGACATTGAACACAGCTGTAGGAGAACAGCAAATGTACAAAGTTTTCATGGACCTTCATGTGAAAACTGGGCTCTCTTTCCTTTTGAGTGAGGGCAAGACTTGGACATTGCACTTCTGCAGTTCTGGGGGGTCAGTGGGTCATTCTGAACATGAGATCACGATCTCATGAGATGCAAGGTCTTTATGTTGCTAAGCTGAAAACCATCTTCTAAGCTACTGAGAATGAACCAAATCGTATGGAAGCAAGAACTGCACAAGACACTGAGGACAGACAGAGACAAGTGACTTCTGGGTTCTGTGGTGTACAGTATGTGCAAGGCCTATCTTAGTGAATTATGTCCTTACCATTGAGCCCGAGTGAGCTTTCCTTGGGCATAAAAGAAACACAATACAGACATACAAAGCTATAAAGAGCTCTAGAAGTATATGACACTAAAACATCAGGCACTGATGACTGGCAAGATTGAATTTATCAGCTGTGAACAAATGAGAAGCAAAGATAATGCAAGAGGTTCAGAAAAACAATAATAATGAAAAAATTCAAGTCCAGAAGGCCCACGGGCTCTGAGTGAAGCACCCTGGACGGCTCAGAGGGACACAGCAGCCAGGCTAATTTATCCACATGGAAAAATGGCATTTTCTAAAACCAGCTGAATTAATTATTTGCCTCAGTGCTCCCAAAGGAGAAAAGATGATGACAGACAATGACGTGTCAGATAATTCTCAGGGTGACAAGGAGGGAACTAACAGAGATGCAGGGGTTGAGGCCTATGTATACTTTCTGTGCTACCTGGCTGCTAGGGCAAACCCTTTGGTTGATGAATACAGACAACATAAAAATGACATGCCAGTGCTCTACAATGGAGAAGGTTCTGCCTGATCACTCTCATGAAGTTCAAGACAATCATAGGTCTGACTCTCCTTTGCCATGTTTCTCCATTCCTGCCTGCACAAAGTGACTATGAAATTCTTCTAAATGTTCCTTTTTCTTGGTGGCAGCTCAACACTCCCTGTTCACAGGTATAAATGTCTCGACAAGGTGCAAAGAGAAAATCCAGGCATGAACTCATGTCGCTATTCACGCGGGAACAAGGTCAGAAACCAAAAGTCATGTGAAATTAACAGTGGGAAGACCTGGCCTTCATCAAGCCAGGTAGAGCCTCTGTGAGCTCCTGCTGCAGGGTGAAGGGGCTGCTGGCTTTCTGGTACCAAAGGGACCTCAATGTAAGAGAGATTCCCAGAATGAAAAAAGAAAAAAGATCCTACTTTTTTTTCAGCGTCAATGTTAGCTCCATTTTTAACTTTTCATAACTCACATCCATTACAAAACAGCTCCCCTTAGTGACTGAGCGTACTCATGCATGTATCCTGTACAATGTGTTTTAACTTCTCTGTTACATGAATGCCTAGAGATTAGTGACTGCTCCCAGAGGCCTCACTCCATCCCCCAGCCTCCAAAAAGTCAAAAGCGATACTCCCACTGCAGGAAATTGCACCTGCAAGGACATGATATTAGAGGACTCAAGTATAATCAACATACCAGAGCTAAAATGTGGGTAAATAAACTCATTGTGATTAATATAGAGGGACACATCAACCCACCAAAAAGCAGAATAAAAAATTCTTTGTCATGCTTCTCCAGATTTTCAGAACTACATCAATGCTCAAAGCTTGAGATAAAAACCAGTAAATCAAGACCTGCACATACACTTGATATTACTGTTGTCTTACTTTCCATAAGCATAGAAAGACTTTGGGATATGATGATACAAAGATAATGAGATTGCAAGGTGTCACGTTATTTTGGGTCATTCAGAGGCGGATTACAGACAAGCTTTATCAAGATCTGTTTAACTGCACAGGTAGAGGAATCTGGAAGGAGTGATAACCTACTTGTAGTGAAGCTTTTGGAAGCTGCAATAATCCAGAAATTGTCTGTCCTTCTTGCACAAGTCTGACCAATTCATTTGTCAGCTGCAAAACATCTGCCTACAGTGAAGAAAACCACATTGCAGAGTATTATCATCATACACAATGCAATCAGGCAGTTACATATACAAAGATGAACGTAAGGGGGGGGGTGGATAAGCCACAAAATTCTGTAAATATATTTAAGCAAAACAGCATGAAATGAGGCAGTTTGAATTCCCTGAATTCCCTCTTTTCAGATGTCAGTGAGCTGGAAGATCATGGCAATTGCCCACTTTAGACACACTTGAGAAGGTAATCAATAGAGAAGACAGAGTAATAATGCAATTTAATTTAATATAAATAGACTAGGATAATAAATCTCTCTCTAAACTAAGAGATAATTCCTTTCCCATTATGTTTCATTCTATCCTTCTAAACCAGCATGTATGTGAGTCTGATGAGATATGAAAAGTGCAAAACTAAGCCACGGAGGTATGCACAAAATTACACTTGAAATGCTCTAACTAAGAGGTCATGCAAGCCAACGATTCATTTTTCCTGTTGACATTTTATACCTGTTCTTTTAGCTTTGCAGAAACCAAACTGCACTACAAGCTTCACCCAGCTACTGACATGCCTGAATCTGGGATATCTTAGAACAATGCATTTTGGAACATCTGTAGCAAACTGCTAAGAGACGAAGACATTTTTGTCATTTCAAATGACTGGAAACAACCTGGATGAAAGCATGTAAATGTCAGCATGTAAATAATCACATACTCTAGCTTAGTTCAAAGATTGCTGTCTTCACTGGAGGACTCTTGCTAAATCACATGTTCTGTGAGTACCGACACTGTTTCTAAACTTCTGTCCCAACACATCAAACAGAGGTAACGTTTTCTGGGCATGTTAATTGTGCTGAAGTTCTGGTCTGGAATAAACAAAGGTGGAATCATTTTAGTGCAATGCAGGAAAATCTGCACCTGTAGCTTGCGGGCAGGAAAAGGAAAACACAGTGTAACTTCAGCAGCAACGGATTCCAAAATCCCAAAGTCATAAGTAACAAAGAGTGTTTATATACCTATTACATTTCAGATCTGTGCCGACATCAGAGGCAAGTGAAGCTGACTCTCACATGTATCAGAAGTTCACAGGTACAGGAATTTATAATTATCTCTAAGTAAAGATTACTACTCTAGGGCAAAAGCAAAGAAGCCACACTTCAACTGCACTCTATACAATTTAATTTCAATACTAAAAGATCATTCAGGGATGAAGAAAGTACAAGACACAGCTGGAGCACAATAGAGCACATTGACATGATTGTTGTTTTAGAAGGTTTTAGGAAATGAGGAATTAAAATTCTGCTCCAAAGAGCTGCTAGGCCATCCTGGGCTCCAACGCATGCAGGTACCTATGAGATCATCAAAGCTCTGCACGCTGCTGCAGATGGTACAAAAATATCAGTGTCTATGGAAGCGAGGTGGCTCTTGCTCCCAAAGAGCAAGAAGATTCTGAATTGATGCTTGTGAACAAAAATAGCTCTCAGCACAAGATCAGCCAGACCCCAGGCTAATCAATAATTTCAGGATGGCAGTACGTAAGGGCACATTGTGCTGCAGAGAAGAGTTAATCAATGCTTCATTATATTCTGGCACTCGATATTGGATATTGCAGGATGCTCCTAGCTATACACATTAGAGTGTGGTGCTTCTTGCCATAACACACAACTCCCAGTAAAAAGCCAAGAGGAAATAGAGCCCATGGGTAACCTCCTGGTCAGTCAATGATTCCTGTCTTCCAGATCTCTGAGTCCCGTTGGTGCATCAACTGCGCTAACAGCGGCAATCCAATTCCCTTAAAACACAGTGAAAAATTCTGGCCCTTATATTCCCCTCCAGCTCCCTCTTGTGGATGAGGTAATGGAATGAATCATAGAAACACACAACGGTTTAAGTTAAAAGGGACCTCTAAAGGTCATTTAGCCCAATGATGTCCCTGCAATGAGCAGACGTCTTCAACTAGATAAGGCCGCTCACAGCCCTATCCAACCTGGCCTTTAATGTTTCCAGCGATGGAGCATCTACCACTCTCTCGGCAACCTGCTCCAGAGCTTCACCACCCTCATTGCAAAAAAATTCCTCCCTATACCTAGTCTGAATCTCCCCTCTCAGTTTAAAACCATCACTCCTTGTCCCACTGCAATAGGTCCTGCTAAAAAGTTTGTCCCCACCTTTCTTACAAGCCCCCTTTTAAGTACTGAAAAGCCCAATACCCAGATTAGATGATGTAGTGATAATTCACTGGTATCCTGACCCTCTCTCTGGGATTTCCCCTCACAGAAACACCTTGGGCCACATATTAAATACTTCTCTGCACATTTCTAGTGATGTCTGGTTCTGACCTGAAACCAGTGCTGCAGGATTGCTACTGGATCAGACTAGCTCTGTTTTGCCTGACTTCTGTCCAGCCTCACATCTGTGGGTCCCGAAGACAACACAGAGATGAGGAGAACCTGGACCTGTGGCTGATGGTGCATGCAAATCAGCTGCCTCTTCCACAACCGGGAGAGCTGTGCAGTGTGGGCTCATTTTAGCAAGCCAGAGTAACATATGGAGTGCAATCCTGCATAAACTGACAGCAGTTTATGTAGGTAGGACACAAGGCTCTTTTCTCACAGTCACTTCTCTGGACATTGCTGCATTTGGAGGGCATTTCCTTCATTTCCTTAAGGCACTGGCACTGAAGGAAAGTGTTTATAATACTTCTTGCCAATCTTCCATTGTTATCCCACAGCTTACAAGCAATTTCGTTATCCAGGATGAAACAGGAACCCACTTGAAACAACAGCTCCCAGCCACATTGCTGGGAGAGCAAAATGATGGATAGTTAGCCAGGGGACTAGACAGTCCATCAAGTGAACCAACACATAAGCACTTGTTTGTAAAGCTCTGCCAAAATATGGAGGGCAATGAAATAGGAAAAGTGAGGCCTTACAAAAAGAAAAACCACTTCGTTCAGCATCCTGTCCCACAGAGTTACTTCCTGCTTAGTACAAGGTCAGTTTCCCTGATCAGTGTGCCAAAACACAACTGCAGCACCAAACTACTCTGACTTCATTGCTCCTGTCCTTTCCAGTCCTCCTTGCTTGTCAAATCTACTCCACTTTCAGTTAACAGAAGTGTTGGCACACCACAACACTACCTAAAAGTATTGCTGCAAAGATAACCCAAGGACTGCAGTGGCAAAGGGTCTGAACCCTGGCGAAGGAAGTATGGGTTCTAATTCCAGGCTCTACGTAAGTCCAGCTCTCTGCCTAGAATCCCCACCTGAAAGAGGAGCTAATGCATCTCTCATACACCTGAGGGAGACTGCAAGATTTGCTGTCTGACAAGACAAAAGGCAGTTCCTGGCACGATGTACTGTTTCAAAAGTGTGCAGCACAAGTGTCATCAGATTATTTTTTGCAGCTACCTTGAAGACAGCCAACTCAATGCCAACAGCGACAAACTGCAAGTTAAGAGAACTGCAGTAGAGCATTGGCTTACATCCTACTGTACCTTGATCATAAACAAGGACTCTCTTAGCAGAGTTCCTTAGGCCCATGTTTTTGATGGCAGAAGGAAAACATGCTCACTAAATAGAACTGAGGGCAACCAACTTTTGCTGGTGTCCCCAAAGCCTTACCAAGTGTTCAAAACAAAGGAAACTGTTCACTTGGTTATGTTAATTTAACACTGTAGGGGACAGCAACTCTTTTGCCAACTTGTTCAGCAGGGATACCTTGCTGTTTTGCCTGCAGGAAGAGGGAAATACCTTCTATTAGCAAATTCAGCTACAGAAATTTTTCAGAGAAGCTGCTCTCCATGGGACAGAAGCAGAAAAAACAAGGAATAAAACAGATTTCACTTTTGTTCTAACCATCAATGAAGAGGCACCAAGTTAAAACCCCAGGTTGCTTTTGATTTGAATTTAGGGCTCTGATTCACAAGCAGTTTCAGGCTGAGCTGCAGCAGCAGAAGAGGTCAGGTATAAAGCAGCAAGAAAGGTTCTCTCTTCAGCTGCTGCAGCCAGTCCCACACAGACTGTGAATTGGAGGCTTTGGCCACTGCAGCTCTCAATGTAGCATGTTCAGAGACTGGAATCAGTCGTGGTTTAAGGTACAAAACACAGCTGTGAGCTATGAGGACTCAGGAACTGAACCATTGCCTGCTCTGCTACAAGTGATGCAATCACTGCATAGGAGCAAGTGCTGTATGGAAGCATTACCTCACACCGATCAGCACAACCTGATGGGGTCATGAGTCCTCAGGATCATGGATTCCTGCAGCAATTCAAAAGAATGCTGAGACTTTTACTGCTTCATCTCTGAAAGAAAGGAGTATTCTGCAATGCACAGAGGTTTTTAAAAATTGATTTGATACACATGCAAAGCCTCTTGTGCTATCTACGGCCAGATGTTCTAAGATTCAGAAGGTATTTCCTACCCTTTGTGTCTGTTTGGCTGGATGCTTAAC
Source organism: Ara ararauna (assembly GCA_028858755.1). NCBI lineage: Eukaryota > Metazoa > Chordata > Aves > Psittaciformes > Psittacidae > Ara > Ara ararauna. The sequence continues at coordinate 9,845,171 of CM054383.1, read as the reverse complement.
GGGTTCACCCTCAGACTAAGTTGTCACCTCCACAAGGGCTATTCATACAGTCTTGTTAAATTTTAGGTAAGATTCACACTTAGATTCTACCAGAGCAATTATTTTTTTTTTCCTTTTTCCTCCTTGGACTACCTGTAGTAACCAGAAACAACAGTGTTAATACAGAATGAGTAACAAGTTGTTCAGACAGGGAAGGAAACAAAAGTTCCCTTCTTGCCCTCAGTCCATTTACTCTTGTTTTTTTTTCTTAGCTACTACTGATACTGGGGGTCTGGAACAAGCTAGTTTCAGCTGCTTTCCTGGGATGCTGCAGAAAACAGTGACCAAGTTTGGGGAGGTGACTAACGCTGCCGCAGCCACAAGCAGCAGGAGGGCAGCAGCAGCATGGATGATCTTGCTTTAACGCTGCCAAGATGCAAGCCCCGGAGCGGAGCAGGGGCCGCGCTGGGGCTCCCCGGCCTCGGCAGTCACCGACGGGAGGCACACGGAGGTGCCGCCCCAGGCTGCGGCGCAGCAGCGCGGCCGGAGGGCGACCCCTCGCGGCCAGACCGGGTCCCGCGGCTTCGGGGAGCGGAGCGGGACCCGCAGCGGGCCCTGCCGCAGGGGACGAACGGCCGCGGCAGCTCGGAGGTCTCCGTCGCGCGGCGGCTGTCCCCTGAGAGCAGCGCTGGGCTCATTGAGAAAGCTGAGGTTGTTCAGCCTTGAGAAGAGAAGGCTCCGAGGAGACATCAGCTCAACTTCCAGTGCCTAAAGGGGATGACAAGAAATCCGAAGCGGGGCTTTTTACAGGACATAGGGTAATGGCTTTAAACTGTGAGAGGAGATTTAGATTAGCTATTGGGGGGAAATTCTTCACTATGTGTGTGATGAGACACTGGCACAGGGTGCCCAGAGAAGCTGTGGCTGCCCCATCCCTGGCAGTGTTCAAGGCCAGGCTGCACATGGGTTGGAGCAACCTTGTCTAGTGGAAGGTGTCCCTGCCCGTGGCAGCAGGTTGGAACTGGATGAGCTTTAAGGTCTCTTCCAACACAAACCATTCTAGGATTCACAGTGGAGCTCCTAGGGTTCCACAGTGAGCTTCTATAATCCATGAAAGCCCTGACATTAACTCAAGATCCCACTGCTCACTAGCACTGGCATGGCGGTAGTGAGCTACAGCAAGCAGTCACTTGTGAGCACATGCAGCCCCGCTCCATCCCTCCAGCCAGTACGACTCTTGCCCTCTCATGCATTCCTCAGTGCCTCCTTTGCTCCTTCCCTCTCACACTTCCTTGAGCACTACTCATATGCTATGGTAAGAAAAGCTGCCCAGCCTGGAAATTAAAACAATTAAGAACTTCAATTGCACCTTGATACTAAAAAAGTGGACTCTGATTCCTTGCGACCTATTCTCTGCCAGACCAACAAATGACCTGACTCATCAAGCACCTATTGAGGCCAGCAGTCTTTAACAATATTTCCCCTTTTCCTTCCCCTTCTTCCAATACAGGAGACTTGGAGAGGGCTCCACACCTCTGTGGCTGTTTGACATCTACAGGTAGCTGGTCTGCGGCCATTACCTGGGAAATCAGAGTTTCTAAACCAGTCCTTGACTTTGCACACCTTAAGGTTTACCAAGAAACTCGGAAAACCCACTTGTGGAGCACACCCCATTTTCAGGGACTTCTTGATGGAGGAAGGGCTCTCCTTTTCCTGGACTAGCCGGCCTGGAAGTATTTTGCTTTGGGGTGATAAGGTTTATGCCATGTATACCTCAGTGGTCACTTTTTCAGCAAAAGATGGCAGAGCCCTCACTACAGAGCTCTGTAACACATCTGGACAAAAGACGCAGAACACGAGAGCGGCGGCCTGGCTACACATCCACTCCACTCACCTGGGGTGCAGGATGGACATGTACAGGGTGAGTTTCAGCCAGAAGAAGTCATCTCTCTCAAGACATTCAATGTATCCCTCCGTGTCCTGGACCTCCCCTGCACCCAAGCACAACTAATCTGCTCAGTGTCACTGCAAGTCAATAGGACTGGGCAGCTGAGCACGTGTTGCTGCTACCATCTCATGGCCCTTTGTGGGAGTCTGTCGGCATCAGTCCAGGTTTGGGGAATCACTATTTGTGCTGGGTTGCTTCCTTCCCAAACACCAAAGCGGATTATAGTTGGATTCTCTCTTAAAATGCCTTTGTGTGCAGGAATTCATTTACCTCACCAGTCTTGCAGAATAAAGTAGCCTCTACAACTCTTGCACCCATCTTATCAGTTGGCTCAAATACAGAAAGCAAGCTTTGGGAACTTAAGGCCTTGCTCATGAAGAACTCAAAGGGCTCTCAGGAAAAGTCATTTTCTTGTCTATTTCAACAGAATGTCTTCACATGACTGAAGTGACACATTTGTTTGATGGCTGTCACCACAATACTCAGCCTCTTCACACTGGATTGATTGCTGCTAGGAACAGGTAAATGCCATTCACCTAAGAACTGGGATCCCAGCTTCAACACAATAAACAGACCTTTCCTGCACCTACTAACTGCTGAAGCATTTCCTAGGCACAACAAACTCCATCAGTGACAAAGAAAGAAGGTCACTGCACAAAATGAATCTTAGAGCAGCAGTGGCTACTAGCAGTAGGCAGTGTTACTAAGAGAGTTAAAATGACACCTCCTAGAAAGAATCCCTTTAATTCCCTCAGGTCTGTGATGAGTTTTAACTCAGAAGAATGGAGCAACATTTATAGAATCATAGAATAGCTAGGGCTGGAAAGGACCTCAAGATCATCTAGTTCCAACCCCCCTGCCATGGGCAGGGGCGCCTCCCACTAAACCATGCCACCCAACCCGGCCTTGAACACCGCCAGCGATGGAGCATTCACAACTTCCCTGGGCAACCCATTCCAGTGCCTCACCACCCTTACAGGAAAGAATTTCTTCCTCATATCCAATCTAAACTTCCCCTGTTTAAGTCTGAGCCCGTTACCCCTTGTCCTCTCACTACAGTCCCTAATGAAGAGTCCCTCCCCAGCATCACTATAGGCCCTCTTCAGATATTGGAAGGCTGCTATGAGGTCTCCACGCAGCCTTCTCGTCTCCGGGCTAAACAGTCCCAACTTTCTCAGCCTATCTTCATACGGGATATGCTCCAGTCCCCTGATCATCCTCATGGCCCTCCTTTGGACTTGTTCCAACAGTTCCATCTCCTTTTTATGTTGAGGACACCAGAACTGCACACAGTACTCCAAGTGAGGTCTCACAAGAGCAGAGTAGAGGGGCAGGATCACCTCCCTCAACCTGCTGGTCATGCTCCTTTTGATGCAGCCCAGGATACGGTTGGCTTTCTGGGCTGCGAGCGCACACTGAAGTGCGGCCATCCAGCCAGTTCTTTATCCACTGAGTGGTCCATCTATCAAATTGATGTGTCTCCAATTTAGAGACAAGGATGTCATGTGGATGACAAAGTGTCGAACGCTTTGCACAAGTCCAGGTAGATGACATCAGCTGCTCTATCCCTGTCCCTCAGTTTCGTAGCCCCATCATAGAAGGCCACCAGATTGGTCAGGCAGGATTTCCCCTTAGTGAAGCCATGCTGGCTGTCACCAAGCACCTTGTTGTTTTTCATGTGCCTCAGCATGCCTTCCAGGAGAATCTGCTCCAAGATTTTGCCAGGCACGGAGGTGAGACTGACTGGTCTGTAATTCCCTGGGTCATCCATTTTCCCCTTCTTGAAAATGGGGGTTATATTACCCTTTTTCCAGTCATCGGGAACTTCACCTGACTGATTTTTCAAATATGATGGACATTTTAAAACCATCACAGCATTGAAATTAACAGAGTTGCTCCTACATACAGCAGATTTGCAGAATCAGAACCATAATTAGTGTCTTGTTTGGACAGAGTTCTGAAAGGGGCAGTTATCTTTCTTAGTGCCTGTCTCTGCTGTTATCCATCCCTCATGTCTCAGCACTACTTATGCATTCATCAGCAAAACCAGTTAAAAATCACCAGAACTGCTGTTTGACCAAGTGCTTATCTGCACAACTGTACTACCCATACCATCAGTTAGGGAAAAACAATTTCCCTTAGCTACTAGAGACAGCCTAATTACTGAATTTGACACGTTATTAATGGCCCAAGTCAACAAAAACTATAATGGATGCTGATAAGCACAAGCTGCCTGGACATTTGGCACGTACAACCCAGCTAGAAATCACTACTGTGAAAAGCTGCCACTGGCCACAGGACTAAATTGTCTGATCTCTCAGGGTTCCATTTAACAGGTCTATCAACATGATAAAGAGACAAACTAGCAGCTTTAGTCCATTAATGAGGATTGTGAAACAGTACAACAGGGTAAAAGATATTTATGTTGCAGATTAATGTACAAATAAATCTCTGCTTCCTTTCTTTATAGTTACAACACCCTCCCATTTTACAGGGCTACTTTGGGGACAAAAATCATGTTGTCTGGACTAAGAAGGAGAGCAGCACACACACAAGGGCTCACATGAAAATGGCAGCAAGATTGAAGACAGAGCCATTTTTTCAAACCTTGTCAGCCCTCCTGTAACTCACAAGTGCTGCACTATTTCACAGCTCTGTTTTAAAGACCCAATTACTAGACTCACATGATCCCATCAGACTCTCAGCTTTTCATTTTGAAAAGGAAAAAAAGACACACCCTTGCAGTTACTAAGAGCGCTGCACATATGTGTGAGCAGCTCTAAGCCAGAAAGCGTACAAAAAGGAACTCAACCTATCAGTTATATATTGTAATCTCAGGGTTTTCCAGGCCTCTCTTTCAACCATTTGGCACCTTTCCCATGAGGAATAAATGCCTGGAGGTAGCAGCACTGAAGCCACTTAAGGATGAAGAGAAAGAAACACCTTTTTCCCATAGGCTTCAACTTGTAGTTAGCACAAGCCAACACTGACCATCACTGGAACAACTGCACCACAAAGGCAAACAGCAGCTCGCACCCCCAGCACCCATGAGACAGGTTCTTCACAGGAAAGTATTTAACTTGCATCTGGTTCATTGGCTTTTTTTAATTAAGCAGAACATTTTCCAGTGGTTTTTGTTGCTCAATTCCCTGTGAGTTCTCTTATCCAACACTTCTGCATATAATCACACTTCTCTGCATAAGCATCCATTCTCTATTGCTGAGGCAATGAAAGAGCTCAAAGGGGCTACTTGAGCGATCAATACTTCAGTAGATCTTCCATATGTTTTGAGACATGTGCCATCATTAAATAAAACTTTACAGCACCGAAATACTTATCTCTGTATCTCTGCAGACCACCAGCAACATGACAGCAACATCTTGGACAAATACAAGAAGAGACACCTACTCACTGAAGTGCACCCTGGAGAACATGTTTGACTGACATGTAACATGAAGATATTCCAGTTCAGGATATTCCACATTTGTAACAGCTTGTACTCCCTGAAAATAAAAGTCCTGGTGGCTCACTCAGTGCTTGCATTGCTTACAGCACTTTAGGCCTAAAGCCCAGCCTCTAATCCAGATAAAGCAACCATTGATTTCCTTGGATTTTTTTTCCCCTATGCCAGCAGAAAACTACAGATGCTACATACTCATTCTGCAGGAAACTCAAATTCTTTAAACTTGACTGGAACCACCAAGAGAACCACAACAAAATCAGAGCGTTTCATTAACGTTAAGATCTTTCACTGCTGTTGTGGTTTAAGCCCAGTGGCAGCTCAGCCCCACACAGCCACATACTCCCCCACAGCAGCACAGGGAAAGAATCGGAAAAGCAGAAGTGAGAAAACTCCTGCTTGAGATAAAGACAGTTTAATGGGTACAGCAAAAGCCTCACTCAAACAAAGCCAGACAAGGAACTCATTCACTTCCCATGGTCAGGCAGGTGTTCAGCCGTCCCCAGGACAGCAGGGCTCCATCGCACATAACAGTGACTTGGGAAGACAAACGCCATCACTCCCAATGTCCCCCCTTCTTCCTTCTCCCCCAGCTTCCCCTGTCGAGCATGACACCACACAGTCCGGGATATCCCTGGGGCCAGTTGGGGTCAGTTGTCCTGCTGTGTCCCCTCCCAACTCCTGGGGCACCCCAAGCCTCCTCACTGGTAGGTTTGGGTGAGGAGCAGAAAAGGCCTTGGCTCTGTGTAAGCATTGCTCAGCAGTAACGGAACATCCCAGTTTTATCAGCACTGCTCTCAGCACAGATCCAAACCATCGCCCCAAACCAGCTCCTATGGAGAAAATTAACTCTACTCCAGCCCAAATCAGCACAACCACCCTCTCAAAAACATCTAGCCAACACCAATGGTTCATACTGTCCACAAGACGATTTGTGATATTGGAGGTTGCAGACATCAAATGGACATAATTATGACCAGAGAGGGCAAGACATGACATTACCTGCAGGATGTTACTAGCCTAGGATGCTACTGTTTTGGCAGTGACAAAAGGCAGCATCCCTGTTAAACACCAGGCAAAACAAGATGCCTCCCTCAAAACACTCCCTAGGAACTCTGGAACTCAGAAGGCTCAAGGAAGACAGTCACCAATGGCAGGCAGGTTCACCTGACCAGAACAGTTCCCCAGCAGGCAGCTGTTCTGCTCGAAACACGTTTTCACACCCTGGACCACACATCTGAATGCTGTAAAGGAGGCAGCTGACATTAAGGCAATTCAAAGAGGGTTTTCCCGTACAAAACAGGGCTGCACGTTATTAATTTTTTTTAATTAGGTGAAAAAATTAGGCAGTGATCCCACCATTGTTTAACACTTCAAAATATTATTTGGCCAAAAAGGCAGCAATCCTGTTGTGTTAGGTTCTGTATAAATGAGCTAGACCTGTCTCTCTTGTAATAATAACACATATCATCACTATGGAACTACTCACCTGACATTACTCACTTGTCTCTCAGGAACTTCAAGACTAGGCTTTGTACCAGTCCATTATTGCAGAGTATTTGGGGGTCCCGGAGGCTCTGGACACTCCCCGCATGTGTGTGTGCATGCAATAATGCTGCAGCCCATTGCAGACGCATGAAGCTTCCTATGCACTGCCAGTGATGTCCCCTTCAACCCATGCTCCTGGCCCCACAGATGACATCACATACTGCTGCACTACAAAGACACAAAGAAAGTAAATTCTTCTGTAAGTGTATAAACATTTCCAGCAAAAAATATTATCAAAAATGGTCTTACAAAGTCCAAGAAAGCACAGCATCTTTACACAGTACACAGTAACCGGAAGTAATCTGGGATCTTGTTGCTATCGCTATTCCTTTTCTCTTTTCTAGAGTGACATATATGGACATAATTTCCATCTGTAGGATAAATCTCTGAACTTGTATCTAAATGTTTCTACATTCTAAGGTCAAGAAAGCTAACAGAGACAAAGTGAATGCATTTTCTACTGCTGGATTACAAACCTGCTGAAGACTCAATAAACAAATAAAGGGAAAAAATACACCGCGTGGCATGAAGGTATGCAGGAACTGCCAAAAAACCTTTAACCAGTATTAGGAAAATATCCCTAAGCTATGCTTGCTATATGAAAATTGATCAACAGAATATAAATGTAACTGCATTTCATCATCCTGCATTCTCTGGCTGTTTGAAAACTCCAATGCAGTAGAGCATTTAGCCTTGCTTGAAAAAGTTATTTGCTTCAGGGCTGTGTTCTGATCTCAGAAAATCTTTTACTTGCACGCCATTTGAGCTACTATCAAAGCTCTTATTTAACCGTCACAAGGCGCTAAGGAAAACAGGGTCCCGCAGCGTCATGCGCAGGTTTTCCCAAAACTTTTTTCACGTTTCTATATCTACCACAAGAGGGAGCAAAGAGTCCACCTTCCTTCGATCCTCCATTCCAAAGGCGTCCAGATAGGCAACACGATGCTATTACCCATGACCAAGTTCAGGCTAGGAGTTTAAAATGCTTTATACACCACACAAGTCCCCAAACAAAAGGGTCAGGTTTTTCGCTGTGAGAAAGGTGTTGCCTCGCATTCACACTGTGCGGAGTTCTCTTCAAAGCCAGCAGATGCTGCAAAACTCACCCAAGGAAGAGTCATGTTACAGGCTGGCAAAATCAAGACAATCCTGAGGGAAGGAAACCTGCAGCTTCATCACAGCAGCATGAACAGGATGTTTGCAATAAACTTATAAGTATTCCCAGCAATATCAGATATGGGGGCAGGCAGGGGATAGATGAGAAAAACGACACCCTTCTAACTTCACATAGTACTTTTTAATGGCAGTGTGCTGTCATTTATCATTAAAACACTATCAGAAAATAGCTCTGTAAAAAAAAAAAAAAAATCCCCTAAACCTCTTCTGCTACAGTATACAGGACAACAAAGAGGGAACAAGTTCTTTACATAGGAAAGTCTCCCTGGTCATTCCTTCCTTCTCTCTCTCCCCACCCCTACCAAAATTCCCCAATCTTCAGAACTCTTTTTAGGTTCTACAATTATGAAACTGAATAGTTATAATGATAAAAATTAATCTCAAATCCAGGCAGTTACAGGTTGCTGCTGAAATATCTTTCTACATTGCCAGGTAATCCAGATGCAGATTTTCTAGAAGGAGGAGAGAGTCTTCTGCTCCATACTTACCTTCCTCTCAGATAAGGTTACTTATGGAACTATCCAACTCTTTCCTCAGATCTAGGCTGCATTGGTGCTGTCATTCACAACTAGTTTCCAACATGCAGATGGGAGGTTGTCTCAGTTCAGGTCTCAGCTACTTAGTTAACTCCTTTTTGCAATTCGCTCCCTTCCAATTCCACAAAGCTACTCACAGAGTAATCTTACACAGCCTCTGCTGTTCAGAAGTGCTTCGTAAAATAAAGAAGCCAAGTGACTAAAGCCAATTTCTCTTCCATGCTTTCAGTCTGTGGAACCAAGTCACAGACTCTTCACAGTTTAAAACAGTAAGCTGGTGCGCTTTTGTTTGTAATATCCCTGTGGAGTCCCCAGAGGTCAGCTTGGTTGTAGACCACAGTTCCTTCCCTTTGCTACGGACAGCAGCTGTCACAAACACCATCCATGGCAGACTCCAGGTGCCGGCTGGTACCAAGTATGCTACAGTTCAGAATGACACGTTTGCCATTGAACACAAACCAGGTTTTATTGCCCTCACATTTGCACCATTATGAATCAGAAGCAGAACTGCTGTCAGCAGAAAGGTGTTCTCAGATCACCCTTTTACCAAATGCAGGGCTCTCCAATCTTTAAAAAGACAAGAACGAGTCCGGGAAGCAAAGCATAAACCAGCGCAAGAATCACACTACAACTACATCTGTTTTGTAACGAACTTCTCAGCTATTCAGAAATGGCCATGAGCATACAGGCACACTAAAAGAAACATCCTGCTGCAGACTCTCACCTACTTATAGGCTGCTCCACTTACGATTTTATCAGAACAGATGCAGACACTGAGGATTTCTACAGTTACACCTACTCTAACATTTTTAGTCTATTAAAGTGGGTGCGTTAAAGGGACAGTTTGATAGTTCAAACAATTACTTCATATACATAGAACAGCCCATGACCTTTTCTACAACATTCCATCTCTCCGTGCCTCAGCACCCCACAACAAATGACAGCAACAGCAAAAAGTGTTATAAAGAAATTGGATAAAGCAGCAATTACTCTATTCACGAAAGAGTGAGACAGAGATAACACCAAGACTGTAGCAGAGCCTCTCTTGCACATTACTGCACAGTTTACACTCTTCAAAGTTGAGTGACTTCAGTACCTGCAGTGCTGGGGAAAAACTGGGAATTTCCGTATCTGCAAAAAGACATGGACAATACTGAAGAACACATCTGGTAGAGATACATTTGCAAAGCAGTCATGATGATTAACCTGCATGCAGGAAGAAAAAAAAAAACAAAACCAGATTTCTCAGTGCTCATTTGGAAGCAAACCCAAGTTTATATTTAGTGTTTAAAGAGGTAAAATGCTAAGGCTATATTCCATGGGCACAACCCATTTTACAATCATTAATGGGTAAATGTCAACTATGAAGTATTTTGACCATATTCAGCTTTCCCAGAGATAATTTATTAGTGAAGTCCGATACTTAGCAAAGACAGTATGACTATTCTCCATGCATGAGTACATGAGGCACAAGTATATTGAGGTTTGTCCTGGGGGCCAGCAGAGGAACCAGGAACATGTTCTTCCGAGTCCAGACCAACATTCCATCCAGTTAGTCCCTACACAAAGTAATTTGGAAAAAGAGAGTAACTTTCACTCTAGGAATGTGCAGCCATAAGAAGAGAGCTGACGTCCCTCAGAAAGAGTCGAAGCTGAACCCTTTAACAAAGATACACACTGGCTTGTTAGTCTGTTATCTGACACTTTGTCTTAAGAATGCCAAGAAAAAAAATAGAGTTGGTTTTACTCCTCCTTGGACTTGCTGCCCCCAGGCTCCACCAGGCTTTTGAGGTTTCCTCCATAAATGTAAAGTCTAAAAACTTTCAGAAGTGAAAATATACATTCTTTACCTTCTAGAAGAGATGAGAGTCTCGTGTAATTATGACCCCAAAAGGGGTGGCTTTAGAAGACCCAGTAAATATTGCAGTATCAGAACAGCACTGCCAGAGGTACCACCCATGCAGCAGAGCTCTTCACTTTTCACCTAGAGGTTTGAGAAACAGTGTATTACAGCAGCTGCTGAATGAACACCTAGTGCAGTGTTTAGGTTGTTAAAGGTGTCTTACAATACATTCATATAATTTCAACAGGAACCTCTTACAACCTCTTACATGCCAGCCCTTTGTGAATAATCTCCTTCAAGAATCAAATGCACAAAGAGAAGGCTGAAGCTCACTTTATTTGCCTGCAAAAAATAGAATGCCTGCATAGGAGATACAAAACAAATCTGAAAGTAAGACTGCAAAAAGATTTGGATGGGGACACAACAGAAGGGTACCTGCTCCAGGCTGGCTGGTCAGAATGAGCACAATGACAGCTGTGTCCACCATCTCAGCATGATGGCTTCCTCCAGAGTTAGTTAACAACACCCCAATTCTTATCTCATTTGTTTTCCAACTAACATTTTACTCTGAATATGCAGCACAGAAAGGGAAGCTGATTTGCCATGTACCGTGCACACATTTTTTCCAAGCAGTCAGGTATGCCTAATCAGCAAAAAGCACCTACATTATTTTCACAAGTTATTAACTGAAATGGAAAGCCAGCATACTGTGATTCCATTACAAAAGAGTTACTGCACTCAAGTGCAGCTGGTATAACAAGTATCAATTGCCTGAGAGAACCTAGCTATACCAACTACAGCTCTGTCCCACAGCATTCAGACTTGCAGTTCTCCAGTATTTACAGGATTGCCACACATAACCTAGATCTAAACCCATAAAAAGAAAGAGGGGTGCTGATCTTCAAGTTCACCCAGTTCTTCATGCAGCTGTGTAAAGCAGAAATACAATGAAAGAGAAGTTGCATTAATAAGAATATGAAACAACCTGGAGATGTACACTGGCGCTAAAGATGTTCTGCACCTTCCAGGATCTGCTTCCTAAAACCAACCAAAGTTGACTCAGAGCTCTCATCAGAATCACTCCTGCTTTATCCAAGTTCTGCACTTCAGTCTCCAGTAAGTAGCCATCTGCTTTCTCCAAGCCAGGAAAGGTCCATGCTGAGCTGTCAAACTAACTCCTTGGGCATTCTAAAAACAACTTTTCCTGTTAACTTTGTCACATATTTTACCTCAGAACTTCGTTTCAGTATAAACATAGAATCATAGAATAGTTAGGGTTGGAAAGGACCTCAAGATCATCTAGTTCCAACCCCCCTGCCATGTGCAGAGACACCTCCCACTAAACCATGCCACCCAAGGCTCTGTCCAATCCAGCCTTGAACACCGCCAGCAATGGAGCATTCACAACTTCCCTGGGCAACCCATTCCAGTGCCTCACCACCCTTACAGGAAAGAATTTCTTCCTCATATCCGATCTAAACTTCCCCTGTTTAAGTCTGAACTCATTACCCCTTGTCCTCTCACTACAGTTCCTCATGAAGAGTCCCTCCCCAGCATCACTATAGGCCCTCTTCAGATATTGGAAGGCTGCTATGAGGTCTCCACACAGCCTTCTCTTCTCCGGGCTAAACAGTCCCAGCTTTCTCAGCCTATATTCATACGGGATATGCTCCAGTCCCCTGATCATCCTCGTGGCCCTCCTTTGGACTTGTTCCAACAGTTCCATGTCCTTTTTATGTTGAGGACACCAGAACTGCACCCAATACTCCAAGTGAGGTCTCACGAGAGCAGAGTAGAGGGGCAGGATCACCTCCCTCGATAGACAGGCTGTGTTTTCTAAGCCTAAATATGAAACTTCATTAGAATACATTTATGTATATAAAGCACTATAAAGCATTGTGCACTGATGCACATAGTCAACGTATCCTTAAAATAAACAAAAAAAGGTCTTTCAAGCCCAGAAAATACCAGTCCCCCTCATGCAGCTGCAACTGTGATTTCAGCCACAAACATACACGGATGCTTCCTTTCATCTTTCAAACGCTATGGACAAGGTGAGCTTTACAATTCATCCGTCACATTTTACTTTGTATGGAAGCCAAAGAAAATGAAGAAAGCAGTAGCAACAAGGTTGGTTAAACATGAAATTATGAGTATGTCATTTAGATCACACTCTTATAGGGCACTTTCCAATGGCATCAGGCAGGAGCTACAACACAGCTTGACAAGACACAATCGAACTCCAAAATACCAAGTCAAAAGTCAGTCAGCCTGAGGAGATCCGAAAATACAGACGCGAGGTGGGCTGACCTTGGCTGGACACCAGGTGCCCACCAAGCTGTTCTATCGCTCCCCTCCTCAGCAGGACAGGAAGAGGTTTGTTTGGAACACAGAAGTATCAAAATTTGGTCACTTTCGGCTCTGGGAGATCTCACTGGAGTCCCTGGGCCTGCTCTCCAAGATTCAGGGCTTTCTCCTTGGGAAGACATATGTGCAACTATAACCTGAAAAGAAGGCAAATCACAGGGTATTCCACAACCAACAGATTCCTCAGTAAGGTTCTGGAAAAGCTTCTTGTGGCCAGAAGAAGTTAGATCACTCAAAGCCAGCTTCCTGGAATTTAAAGAAACTCTATCATAGACATTTGCTTCACAGTACGCATAGAACCACTTTCTTATGTATGTAAAGCCAAAAGCTGCTAAAAAATACAACTGCAAGCAGAGAAAACCATGGCAGTGCCCCAAGATGTTTAACTACCAGTGAGTCTGTTATTTAAAAGTGTCTAGAGAATTCCTGGGGGCACACAAGGAAGAACAGGCAGAGGCCCAAGACCTGTTTGGTCAAGAAGCACAACATGGACAACCGCATGTACCCCACTGTCATTTGTTGAAAGAGAGCACTGAGCACAGCTAGTAAATGCTAGTGATTTAACCTAGACTTGTGCAGGACTGGCCTATGACCTCTGCACTCTACTACTGTCATACCACATCCCAATATTCCTATGATATACTGGGAGATTTTTCCTCTATCCACTATAACTGAATTACATCCTTCTATCATTGCAAGTGACCATACTCTGCAAAATACATAATTTAAAAATGCTAAGTTTATCTACTTCAGGTTTTTATAATTCAAAAATATTAATTCCTCCCTGTAAAATCTAACACCTTTGAAGCACAAAAACACACCGATATTTCCAGTGATTCAGAATATTGAGCATTAAAAAGCTCAGAAGCAAGTGTGGCAACTGAAGGAATTCCTGAGATCCAAATTAAAAAACTTCTGCACCTCCCAAAAGAACTAGGGATGCAATCCAAAGAGGAGATTCTTCAGCCACTCTGTAGACTAGTTTTATAGTCACCCCCAAAAGGCAAAGCCAATACGTGTACAATACTTCCGCTACTTACAGCGCACACATACTGGTTACCTGCTAGTAAAAGCAAATTTATGGTACAGACACTTAAAGCCACAGGAAACACACACCTGACTGTACGCGAACATGGAGAAATTATCCCATTTTATTTGATCTGTATAAAAAAAACAAAAACCTAAACCAGAAACCCACATATATTTAACATAAGCTCTTTTGCGTCAAACAGTGCTGAGTTCCCTCAGCCAAAGGGCCACTCTGACACCACCCAGTGAATTTACGCAGCAGGAAGCCTTTGTCCATAGCAGGGAATGCTGGTTTCCTTCAGTATTGCCATGTAAACTCATGGCAGGTGGAGAAGACTAACGCTTTTGTCTCGTCACTCTTAAGTTTAAAGGGTGCACATGCCTACCCCATGCCCCTCCAAAAGGCCAGATGACTTCCAAACCCTACCCCTCAAAAATGGGCCCAGCTGAAAACTACAGCCATGTTTTGAGATGCAGCAGTTTAGTTACATGACCTCTTTTTGCCTTTCTGTGCCCTCCATAGCATTTACCACTATTATATGGCTGTGCAACCTTAGTTCTCCTCTGATGACATGTGCCTACCAACAGAAGCCAAAGAGGTTTGGCTCAAAATGCAGCCTGAGGTTTGTATCTGAGGGTCAGGATCTGAACAGGACAAGAATCTGGGAAAGGTCAAGAAAATTCTATGTTAAAAAAAAGATACTTTCTGTAAATGTTACCCTTAAATATAGTCACCTCTCACAAAGGCAGTCTACTTTTTCAAGAGTTAGCATTGTAAATGCTTTCCCAAAGCTTCTCAGGGAAAGTGCTGCAGGAATGGGTTCATGTAGGTATTGCTTCAGGCCAAATACAGTTCTTGTAGCGAAAGGAATAAAGTTGAGGGCTAATCCAGTGAAAAGCCTTGTGGCAGAGCAGTGAGACAGCAAGAAGAGGTCTGTCAGGAATCAAAGTTCCTGAAACACTAAAGCATTCACACAGCCCCAGTGAGGTAAGAGGAGGGCAGGACAAAAGAAAAAACTCATTTGTTTGTGGACTATGATGACAGGAGGAACCAACAGGTTACTCAGCCAGGCATCTGGTATAAAACAGGTCACAGACTGAGGAAGCATCTCCTTTATGTCTTTGGCTAAAACTCAAACCATCCAGCCTTGGTGCAAAGACAGACAGAAAACCCAGAACTTCACCAGCTGCGTTGTTTTAGCTGTAAGCACACACAGTTTTAAATCTAAGCCTCATTTCTAACCTAAATTCTTCTGGCTTCAGCTTTCAGCCATTTATTTTTGGAGTTTATTTTAGGCCTTTTTCTGCTGCACTCTCTATAAGTCTCTCTAGAAACCGGTATTTCATTCTCACCCCCTGAAATCTAGACCTCAGGATCAAGTCATTTTGTCATCTAATTTATGTCAGTCTCAAGCCGTACACCACAGCAAAATCACAGAACTGCTGGAAGTCTCTCTGCATAGGAAATACTTTTTAAACCTCCCGTTGACAAATCATTGCTGTAACAGCACTGACAACAGAATTCTAGCAGGAGTGAAATTAGAGATCTCCAGGGGAAAAAGGCTCAATTTTGCATGGTTTGCGCATTTTCCCTGCTCTTGTGGCCCACAACACTTCACAAGGTTGATCTTAAAAAGCTGAATTCAACAAGTTCGGCAGAAGCAACAGAGAGCCAAACCCTACTGTCCCTTCTCTTTGTGCGTAAGCAAGCGAACTCCCCTCACACTCTTGCCCTCGGGCAGGTGCTGTCACTGTCGCCCCTTGCTCCTCGTACCCAGCAGCAGGTCTCGGCGAGCCGAGCGAGGCTCCCCGCTATCCCCGCGGGCACCGGACAACTCCAGCTCTGCCGCTCCAACCCCGCGCCCTCGGAGGAGGCTTTAACAGGTTATTGCCGGTCGGGAGCGGTGCTGAGCAGCCGTCCAGCGGTTTCGGCCCCGCGAGGCAAGCGGAGCCACCGGCACCGGGAGGAGGCCGCCGAGGGCCCGGCCCCTGCGCGGCAAGCGGGGCCCGGCGTGTCCCACCCCCGGCCTTGACGCCAGCGCGCTAATGAAATGCTAATGCCGGGGCGCAGAGCCGGGCGCTGCCCGCGCCAATAAAACCCGGCGCGGCGCGGGGGCCCTGCCCGCAGCCAGCCCGCCGCCATGCAGAGCGCGACCCCCGCCGCCCCGCCGGCTCTGCACCTCCTCACCTCCTACTTCATCGACAGCATCCTGGGCGCGGGCCGGCACGGTGAGGGGCGGCGGGGCTGGCGGCGGGCCCGGCGGGGCGCTCCCCGCTCTCGCCCCGGTAACTCCCCGCTTCTCTCCCTTCAGGCGAGGAGCGCCCGGCGGAGGAGCCGGTGGGGACGGGGCGGGTGGGGCGCCCGGCCGGCGCGGAGGCGGCAGCGGGCGGCGAGACGCCGGGTCCGGCCAAGAGGAAGCAGCGGCGGTACCGCACCACGTTCAGCACCTTCCAGCTGGAGGAGCTGGAGCGCGCCTTCCGCAAGTCCCACTACCCCGACGTGTTCACCAGGTAGCGGCCGCCGGCGGGAGCGGGCGGGAGGACGGGAGGGGCCATGCCGAGGCAGCGCGGCGGCTAACGGTGTGCTGCCCCCGCAGAGAGGAGCTGGCTGTGCGGCTGGACCTGACGGAAGCCCGAGTGCAGGTGAGTGCCGGGGCGCGGGGGCCGCTAGAGCCGGGGACCCCCGCCCTGCCCGCGGGGGCTCGGTCCAGGTTTCAAACCAACACCCCGAGGGCTTCATCTCCAGTCCTCGGCTGGGCAAGAAGTTAAGGGGGGGGGGGGGGGGGGGAATGTCGCGTGCCGCCCGTTTCGGTTAGTTCTTAAAGGACGGAGAAATGGACGAGTTACCTCAGCGACGGGCAAACAAACAGCGACTTAGAAACATTCCCAGCCTGCACTTCACACTCACATCTGCTGCCGCCTTCGGGGGTCTAAAGGCAGGTGCTGCCTCCTGAGTTTTGAGACGATAAAAACAGTACTAAAAAAAGAAACCCACGAAAGAAAAAAACAGTTGGTTTACAGCATGTGAGGAGTTCTGGGAGGCATCCCAGTTTTTCCCTGGGCTTCAGGGAACCTTACAGCTTTTTCTTGCTCTAACTTACCTCAGTACAACAGTCATGCTTCTATATGACTGGTTAAAACAAACATAAGATTAATCTGACATCCATATGACAGTCAGGCACTGTCCAGGAGAATTTTATGGCCCAGCTGGGCTGTAATAATAGCAACGCCTGTAGGATTTCACCACACAGAAGCAGACACTGCTCATCTTGTAGCCTGCAGCTTTCTTAAACTATGAATGCACCTTGTGGCTTTTGCTGGCTCCAAGCGCTCATACTTAAGAGATGTTGTTAAGAAACAGTTTCTTTAGATTCATCTCCTGTATAAGCTAGAAATCCCTTTTTATACAGAAACATTAACTTTTATTACATTGTTTCAAAAGGTGTGAAGGCTTTCAAAGCATTTTTAAGCTCAAAATGACAATTGTAGTAGATTTGTCTTGTGCTGCATGTCAGATACAGACTGAACTGCTGCTCCAGCACAGCTTTAGATGTGTGCGCATTGGTGCAAGATAGAAAACAGGCAGAGCTGCTCAGTGTGACAGCTCGCACACTCCTGCACAGCTTCCTTACAACAGGCAGATTCTTGTTTGTATACAGTCATTTCTCCAGTCACTGAATCTGCAATGGTTCATTCTAGCTAACATCTGTAAAGCTGTAAGATTTTTAACTTCTCATTTTAATATGCACCATCTTCAAAGGGATGAGCTATACCTCATAACTGACTGGTCTGAGTATACCTAGGTGCACTTTTCAGTGCTCTTTTCTGGACTTGGAGGAAATTATATGCCCTCACCTACCACCACCAATCACTAAACTCTCTAGTCACTGAAATACCCCAATATCTGGCAATTACACATGACATCTAC
Source organism: Ara ararauna (assembly GCA_028858755.1). Classification (NCBI taxonomy): domain Eukaryota; kingdom Metazoa; phylum Chordata; class Aves; order Psittaciformes; family Psittacidae; genus Ara; species Ara ararauna. The sequence continues at coordinate 9,827,357 of CM054383.1, read as the reverse complement.
CAGTAGAAAGATCATGGGTGAAGAGCCATTAACTCACCTGTTTCTGTACTACTCACTCTGTGGGGTACTCGCTCTGTAGTCCATTTGACCTGTGAAGAATGGTGTGGTGATAGATGGCAAAGAGGAACACTTCTAATGACTCATCTAAAAGAAATGGAAATGTTTAAGTTTAATGGAGTCAGGAAGGAATTAACAAGTGGAATAGCAAAACGGGTGTATCCCCAGTGGATGGAAGGAACAGCAGAGAGCTGTTCCTTGCACCTCCTTACTCCTTGTCAGATCTTAACACAAATCTCCTTGGCCTGAGCACAGTTAGCTAAGAGTGAACTTCCAGTGCATGGTGCCTTTGCTGTGTGTGTGTTCTTGTCCTGTGATAGATGGGGGACTACTTAGCCTGGAGGGAAGAGGATGCCTGAAACAGCTACTAGATAGATAGTGATATACTGTAGTTAACAAGCTATCTTAATTCTCAAACACTTGCCTCCTGTGCCCATGTTGCTCTGCATGGTGCCCTGTGTGAAATGACTTCCACACCTCTCCCACGGTACCCGGCTAAATCAGCTGATGTGAAATGTGGTATCCTTTTATTTACTCCAGTTTAAATCCAGGAAACTAATCTTACGAACCCTCCATCAAGCAGTTGAAATAGGGACCAACCACTGTATTGTCCCTTACTCTTGCATTTTGAGTCTTATGTGAAAATTGAACAAATAAGACCAAAAAAAATTGCCCATTAACATATTCTCATTTTAGCATGACTTCAAAGAGATCCCCTCACCCAATCTCTATTACTTGCTTGTATGGAGGAAGGGAGATGGTAGCAAGAATTTTTGTATTCTTCCTTACCTTGGAAAGGGGTGGTCAGAGTCTGAAAAACCTTTTCATAACCTGAAGCCATGTTAGGATGCTTTTCAATTGTATTTGCATCTGTTGTTGCTATTCCACTTCTCATAATTCATGTTGTTAGGATGGGGGAAAAATAAGACCAAGTTAAAAGTTGAAGGAATATTTTCTTTTCTTAATGTGAGGAGTGAAACATTACTTGGGCATTTCACTACCCTAAGCTGCATCAGTGTTAACACATTATCTTATAAATATAACTGATCTATTTTCTGATTACCATCCTATATTCAGCTACAGCAGAAGTATGATACAGTTAGTCACATCTATTTGTCTTTTTATCATCATTGCCAATTACAGCAATTAAGTAGGATACGTTTTTGAAGACCATTACAACAACAAAGCTGACAAATTTTACACCCTCACCTTTTGCTTTTTAAAAGTCCTAAATCTCATGAAGTACATGGGGTGCTAGTAAGTACAAAAATAATTGGGTAATATTTTGCATACAATTCAAACATGATCGCTTGAAACTCATCTTTGAGTATTAAGTACTGCATTTTTTCCCAAAGCATTTTACCACTGATATTATAGTTGTACCATGAAAATCTTAAGACTGGTATAGCAGTATCTGTTATGTTTAGTTTGGTACTTCAAATGCGTCTGAAAATAAAGGCAAGTTAAGCCTTTTATAAGAAGCAAAGGAAAACTGCTTAACAAAAGGTTCAAGATGACTAATCTGAATGTTAACAACTCTAATGTACGTGCTAGCTTTTGAAAGCTGTTTGTCATGTCAGTGTAAGGTATGAGGCATGCCTCTCCTTTCATCACTTGCATTGAGGAGTTTCTACCAGTAAGGAAATGAAAGACAGCTTTTTTCTAAAGATAATTATTATATAACTATGCTGGTATTTCCTTCCAGTTCGATAAATACAAAATCTTAGAGATGACTAAATAAGTTTGGTTGTAAACCCAAAATCACCTATAATATGGAAAACGTTATTTTGTAGTCAAAGCATGTGTTTAAATGATCAAATAGATTTGCTTTAGGACAGTGAAAGCAGAAAAGCAGACATCTCATTTAGTGTTAGGCTTCTTTATGAGGAACAGATTGAAGAACTATGCTAAGATTTAGTAAGATAATTAATACCTTTACAGCATTTGTTTTATCCTCTTTAAGAAAGGCTTTATCTGCACATCTGCAGTGTAAGGCAGTTCACTGCCTTTTTAATTGCATTTTATTTTCATAAACACTAACACCTTTGAGTTGGTGATCTTTTCCTGTGAGATCTCAGCTAAGCTCCACTTACAAATATTTGGGGTTACTGGTTAACAGCAATTTAAAGTCATCTGATCCCAGCAGTTGAGTTAATTTTTCTTACCGGACCCCTGCCTTGGACTCATGCAGGCCAAGTGTCTAGTCCTCACTATGATGCAGGCACAGCTGCCTGGTGTTTCACTGATTCAGATATTCCTTTGTAAGACATCTGATCACTTAAAGCCTGTGGTTGCTGAAGAAATGGCCAAAGAATGAGTCAGAGCAGTCAAGAATTTTAAGTACCAACTTCAAAATATTGATGGACTTTACTTCTAAGGGCACCTCCTTCTGCCAAATGCCTGCACAGTTAGTGACACAGCTCTGTGTTTTGGACATAACCCAAGGGGTGTGAATCCCTTCTCCAGCAGGACAGCAACTTCCCTGTGTAAAGATAATATATGCAATGAAAGGGCTAGATTTGTAATTCTTCAGCTGGCTCCCTAGAGCCCCATAGCAAGTGCTTTGAAAGAGTAAATTGTTACTGACATACATAGGAACAATATCAAACTCAGGGCTGCAAGGCTGTGGCACACTGCAGGCTTCTGGTTTGGGTATCAACATTCTGGTGTGGAGAGAGTTTCCTTCCATTATACCCTGACTATTATCTAAGCATGTGAAGGTAAGTCATGTTGCTGAAAATTGGTATAAGGCATGTCTAAGATTAAAGCAAGCAGCGAAGCTGGGAATCCCTAAAACCTGGTTTTTAGATGTCATGTAATAGAAACTTAAAACTATTTGAAAACATTTTTTGACTGAAATACAATTGCAGATACAAAAATGCAATTACTAAAGAAAATGGATCTGTAAAACTTCTGTATCCAAAGGTTTTGTCGTAATACAGATTTCTATAGGATTTTACTATTTCAGAAATATTAGTACCAAAGGAATAGCTGTGTTTATCATATGTTGTAACTGTTTTCAGACTTGAATTTTTTCAATTTAATTTCATTATTTCAGTTTGGATTAGTGGCTTTGCTAGATTCTTACCTGCATTATGTGCTAAAAGACCTTCATGTTTGAAGTTTACCTTCATAGTAAATCAGACGGAAATGTCAAAGTCATAATTCTGTACAGGACAGAAGTTGGTCTTTCCAATGACTCATGTTCCTTGTGCTACCGCTTTACTAAATACTGAATCCTGGTTAGTGCATTCAGGTATTATACATAGAATGTGCTTGAAAGCTGCTCACAGTTTCAACCATAGCTGTATACAAGACTGCTGAATGAGATTACGTGCCACAGCTAATGCCTTTCTTCCAAATCCAGATCCAGTTCAGAATCCACCTTCAATGGCCTCCACTACAGAAGGGGCCAGAAGACCTCAGCAGCTGAGTACACTCAGGTGTCGAGTGTTCAACCTCAGCAGCATCCATTTCTAAACATCCTTGGTCTACATCCTCTATCTCTTGTTTTAGAGCTAATGCTCCTCACTCCTCTCTGCTACCATCATGGGTCTGAAAGGTTCTGCTCAGTGAATGCTAAAGAATAGGTGTGAAGAGTCAGTTTTCTGAACTGTAGATTCAATTGATCAAAGTCTTTAAAATATGTTTAATGAGCTAAAATGACAACCAGTCAGGCTTGAAGAGGCAACATACTCAAGAGCTTAATACATAAAACCAGTACTAACTAAAACCCCGACAGGAACAGCTTGATACCCTGGTCTAATGGTGCTTAACTAGTTTTTCTAGTTTAGTGTTAGCTTTCACTGCAATTCAGATAATCACTTTCCTGTAACTATATGCTGTTTGTATTCATGGTAGATAACAAAAGCTTCTCATTTTACTTTTGAATCCTCTATATAAAAATGTTCAGCTATCACAATAAAAAGCACACACCATATATTTGGCATAGTTAACCTTACAGTCATGATTAAGCTGCTTCCTGAGGTGTCTGCACAGAAGTAGCCACCTCTTGAATGGTACTGTTGAAATTTAATTTTCAATAGCTTATGAAAGGAAGAATGATAATTTTTAATAACTGATCATGAGTTTTCGGGTGACAGGTCTGCGTATTACAATGGCTTTAAAATATATGGGACTATTCTGTCAGAGCTAAAGTGTACTCAGATTTACCGTATTTATTACTTTTTATTTCTTAGTAAATCCACTGAGAATTTATAAATGGATCTTTCATATTAAAGAAGTGCTTTTTGGTTTAACAGTAATTATTTTGCTGCCTCTATCGCTGCATGCAATAGTAGCTGGTGAGACAAACTGCAGAGTAAGTTCAGCTAATGCCTTTATAATTTCTTACTGAAGGTCTGGTTCCAAAACAGAAGGGCAAAGTGGAGGAAACGTGAAAAAAATGAAATTCTGGGGACTGTTCCAGGAATCTCCGTAACGCACCCACTTGGTCTATTTTTGGATGTTCCACTGAGTCATTCTCCCCTCCTAGATCACACGTGGAGGTCAATGCCTCTTTCAACACTGGCTGTGCCATCTGTGTCTCCAGCCTTTAGTCCTTCAACCTTAGGGCCATTTGGCCTCAGCAGCCTTACCTGGACTTCTTTCTTCAGAAATCCTATTTTAAATCCACATTTTGGAAGGTATAGAATTTTCTTTTCTAAATCTCAAAACTGTTCAAATTTGCTGCATTTTTATTAGTTTGATATGTGTATTCAATAAACATGCTCCCATAGATAAACTTACTAAAATGGGGTTAGTTCCTGTATAGAATCACATTAGAAATAGCAAGATTTAGTTTAAGTCATGCTAGTAAAAATTTAACATGTTATTCCTCTTTGAAGAACTGTACATACTTACTGAAATTTTGGGCTCATTGAACTTTGGTCTTCACTTAGACTGCTGTAATGTAGATGGCTCCAGCTCCATCCTTACCTCACAGGCTGATCCAGATTACACATCATGAAGATGTGATTGCAGACAGAGTGATTTTACAGAATAAAGGTGTTAGACATTTCTTCTCAGGAGACCTGAGGCCTGGCTACAAATGCAAGTGACACAGCTCTAGAGAGACAGAGAAATCTTCCCAATTTTTACTAAAAGCCAATCCTTTTCCATGGGTGGCTGATATGTTCTCTAACACACAGAACAAGCCCATAGCAAGCCTCCTTTTCTTTCTCTGTAGTCAGACACCTAGAATTCCAGCTGAACCTGCTTCTGGGCTTGCTTACCTGGCAACTTAAAATTTATTAGCGAAATGCTGCTGCTGCTCTAGCGCACCCCATAAGAGAGGAAAAAAAGGTTTGTGTATACGTAATGGGTATGTAGATATAGATAGATAGATAGATAGATAGATAGATAGATATACATAAAAAAAGATAGCACTTTCCTCTTGCTGAAATTACAGCCTGTATTGTAGTTCCACATTAGCAGACACACAAATGCTGCTTTTCACATGGAATAAACTTGTCTGAACAAACTGGCCGCATAAACAGCCACATAAATTGGTCTTTTTATGAGGTGGTTTACTGCTCTCACAGAACAGGGTGATCTATAGCATCCAAAGTTTGTTTAGAAAGGATTCAGCATTAGGAGTTAAGCAAATAGTTGCTGTTCTAGGTTTCTGCATGCCATGATGGATCATCTCATTTATTTTAGTTAAAAGTGTTTGGGTTTTTGTTGGGGGGAGGATGTTTTGGGGCTTTTTAAGGGCGAGACACTATACTGCAAAAATAAAGTTAAAATACATTAAGAAAACGTACATCTGTAAGAACTCGGAAGGTTTGGCACAATCTTCTCTAATACTTTGGGTGGGGGAAGCTGCAACTCAGTAAGTACTTGTTCTACAAAACAATTCTTAATTTGGATAATATTGACTTCTTTCAAATACAGGTTTCTGAATGCTTTAAATCCTCTCATGACAACAGCTTCAGTACTAATGAAAGCTCCTGGACCCCCGTCAGACCCTGCTCTTACTGCCTTCACTGATCCAGCAGCAGTTGAAAGGAAAACGTCAAGCATTGCAGCACTAAGACTCAAAGCGAAAGAACATTCAGCACAAATCCCTCAATTAAACCTCATCTCCAGTCTTACAAACACTAACAAAGAACTTTGTTAGGAGCTCTCCCAGTCTACAGCCATGCAGGAGGAAGCGAATGCCTGCTCCAATCAGTAGCTCACGACAGACACACACATTTAAAAAAAAAGAAAGAAAACACACACACAGAGCTGTAGTTCCTCCATTTTCAGTAATGGACTGAAAGGACATAACCCTACTAAAAATTGGTTTCCTTCGTTACAACATGAAATCAGGCAGTAAAATGGGCTTGTGGCATTTCGAACAGTACAGAAATAGCAGCAGGAACTACGTCATCTTTGTCATTCAGGCTAATGTGAATCTGAAGCTTTGAAATCCCCAAACTCACCAGATGCTAGTTCAAAGGTTCAAAAGTCTTTGTAGTAATAAGCAGTTTTGTAAGCAATTCTTAAGTCATTTCTCAGGAGGAACTCTTACATGCAATACTTGAGACATAAGAATAAGTACACAGTTACTAACTTTGAGACCATGCTTCATGTTGAAGTGCAAATGCCAGTGAAATCTTGCATTTTAGACAGACTTAGCAGAAATAAGATGGGGACTATTTTCAGTCAGGCTTTTGATTCAGAACGAGGTTTGTATAAAGGGTACCTTCAAACTAAAAAAATAATAATGTTTGCTCTATGTTCAGGGTGACAATGTTTTAATAATTAAAGAAGTTTAACCTTTGTATATGAAAACTGTATCCTGTGAAAGTAGGTTTTCAATGTGCAGTAAATTTTGTGTAGTTCTCTGTGTATGTATATAAGTAGCTCACAGCTGTAAATCGGAGGTTGCTGAATACTTTTAGCATGATTACTGGCACATCTTACCAGAACAATAAGTTAACAGATTACTTGTGCATTTCCAGACATTTCATGCTTTGAGTAGATTCAGAATTGAAGTGAAAACTAAACATGAAGTGCTAAACTCTTCCTTGGACTGATGTTAGCACAAGTGAAAACAGAGGCCTTACTGAGCATATGTCTACAGTTCACCAAACCCCTGTGCTCCCTATCTGGCCTCAGGTCATTTTAAAGTTTCTGCTGAATTTCCCCAAGCAGGGAATGAGATTGAGAATATCTCTCTCATCTCCAGGTCTGATGCTTTAGTGTAAAGCGAGGGTAAGTACTATCCTTTTGCAGCTTACTGGCCTACCTCACAGGGCTGTTGTGAGGACTGATTAAACAAATACGACACTGTGCAAATGGCAGTTCTGCAAGTTCTAATTGTTGCTTAGCAATTACAAAAGCAAGGCCAACAGCTGACTACACATAAAGATTACCTTTCCCATATCTGTAGCATGGTCCAAGCAAGGGCTCTCTCAAACACATTTACACTGAGAAGAGTTCATATATTTCAGAACTTCTTTCTCAAGGCAGCTCTGGGACTACTATTAAGACTACACAGGTGTTTTCAAGGCTAAAGTTTAAGTACAGAGCCCCAGACACTTAACTGCTGCTTCTGGAGACCCCTCTGAGGTTGTACTTCAGTACACAACAGAGAAGGCAGTTTGCTGGATCAGACAGGTCAGTTTCCCATTTCCTCTGAAATACCAGTAGTTTTGACTGCTCTTGGGTCATAACCTACCACAAGACTGGAATTATTTCTGGGTTTGTAGACCTCACTGTTACCACAGATAGGAAAAGGTGGTGGTTTTTTTACTGTTAGGAAAAGTAAAGCTTTCTACCCAAGTTACACCAGGCCTGCTCTGGGGGTCAAGCAGCAGGAGACAAACCAGGACCTCTCACACAAAATCTGTGTTTCTTCCGCAACAGCTATTTGCTTCCATCAATCGACTCTCTCAGCCCAGGCTGTCAACCAGCAGCACAACACAGTATTTGCCCAAGTGCCGAGTTTGTTTCAAATTAACCTTTTAAGTAGGTTAATGGCTTGAAAACTAATTACACAACTCATGTTCTGTTCTGTACAAGCTTCTGTGGCGCCTTCGCTTGCCATCAGTGTCTCTCTCTTGCAATCCAAGGAAGTTCTGCAGGAAAGGAGACTGTGTCACTATTTCATTTAAAGTATCAAAAACTGTCCTGCATTTGCCATGAGCCACCCAGAAAAGAGCTCTGCAACAAAAATAAACCTAGGTATTTCTGCCAAATTATATTCCTACACAAAATCACCAGAAGCATCATGTGAAAAAGAACTCTTGAAGGCTGTTTTAATACACTGCATGAAAAAATAGGTTCTATGTAATCGCCAAAATCATCATCATTAGCGACAGAGATCTCACTCGGGGGGTGGGGAAGGGTGGGGGTGCTGTGTGGCAAATTTGCAGGCTAAAATTCCCTTAATTTCAGCAGTTACATCACAGATAACTTTTATCTATTCATCTATCAAAGTTTTTCCAGTAGCTACAGACAGAAATCATTTCAGGGACAGCAGTTAACACACAAGAGGCACTCATTTGCACTGCAGCTCATGCCACAACTAGGAACTGCTACCCTTACCCAGCAACACACAGCCCCTTGAACACCTCTCTGGGTTTGCTCCTAAACCCTTGCCAGACTGATTTGGTGTTGCTCTTTCCTAATTCTCCTTACAAGGGGGCACCTTTCCTCCAAGACACTCTCCTCTCCTTGTGAAACCACAGCTAAACACCTTCTTGGTACCATCCCCCTGCCATAGCAAGCTGTAGCCTCTGCTTCTCCAGACACTGCCGCACCAAGGCAGAGGCAGTCCCACTTTGGCTCTGTAGCTTCAAGCTACCCCGCTCTATTTGATACATGACAGAATAGCAAAGGTAAGTACATTGCCTATTTTGCTATATCACTGATTAAATAAATAGGAGCTGCCACTGCTGTGCCATCTGGGTGGAAGATTGTGTCTGCAATCATCATCATTTCCCAATGGGTACAGGTAGAGACTACAGCTTACTGTTTCATCTGGCTTTAGTATGAAATGCAGACAGGTTTTCTTCAAGCTGACTTCACTTTTTCCTGCTTTAATGAGTTCTTCCAAGAAATTTCCATTCTTTCAATGTGAATTGAAAGGCCAGAGGAGAGCTAATGTGAGAGTTCATTATATACTGAAAATAAATATGCTGGACAACACTCAAAGTCATGTTAGGAATCAGAGTGTGCTTGTAACCAAAACTCAAGAAGCTTTATATCCTAATTGTTACTATCTTATAAGGAAATACATGTTAATGGAAGGTTTACTTATTCAGTCTGCTATAAATAAAGAATCATAGAATAGTTAGGGTTGGAAAGGACCTTAAGACCATCTAGTTCCAACCCCCCTGCCAGGGGCAGGGACACCTCCCACTAAACCATGCCACCCAGCTTAATTACAACATATTGTGGACATAGTATTAACATTGCATTTAAAAAAATGTTGGGGAGCATTCAACTGAAACCTTCAGCCTAGTTTCATTGCTCTACATGGGTCAACACTCCTGCCATGAAGCAAGCAGGGACATTTTCTTTCCTAGCTTTTCTCAGAACAATGAGGAGAGCAGCATCCTACATTCTGAGCAGGACAGCCATTTGACAAAGAGTTTCTCACACTGAACATGGCAATTATTTCCCAACGCTTCATCTTGCCTTATGTACTAAACTCTTTAGTCCTAATTTAGACAAAGCTTGCACTGACCTGGATTAAGTCTGTAGGATCTGACCCTGTGCCTCTCTTCTGAATATAGAAGGGCTGCAGCTCAGTTCCTCTCTGGGTGATATAGCAAGATGGTTTCCTGGCATAGGTTTCAACTGCAGCAGGCCTGGAGCCTTGGCTGTTTTATTGGGTTTGCCTGGTTTTCCTGGGAGCAAATATGTAGCAGAGGATTTTAAAGGCAGCACAGATCAGAATAAACCACCATCCCCCATTCACCTCCTACAGCCACTAGCCCACTGTGGAAAGAAATAAAAATTAAACCTGCTGACATTATGTCACGATTTTTGGGGTGTTTTGTCAGGAGATTCTGCAGCACATTGGGATCTCTTCAAGAAATGTTCACAAATATTTCTATTGGAGAGCTCACATTTGGCTAAACTGTCAAGTTTGTTCAGTTTGTTCTCTGCCCCAAGTTAGGTCCTAATAACAGGACATTGGGTAAATTTCCATATTTGCAGTGACATAATATCATCAGAACCTTGACCCCAAAGAAAGAGCGATTTTGTTGGGGGGAAAAAAGGAGAATAATAGGCCAGGTGTTTGAAGAAAAGACAAAGAAACAAGCACAGTAGGGTGTTCTGACTCACAAATCGGTATTGAGAGAGAAGTATTCATGAAGAAAATTAATTTAAGAAGTATGTAGTTCAGGTTTTGAGCCCATAAGTTCCTTTCAGAAACAGATTAGTGATTAAAAACTTTTTTAGTCTAGCAATCTCTTAAACAATTAGCACAGTAATTGGAAAGGGACTACAAATTCAAATCTAGATGGACATAAAAGAGTTTCCCCATAGAGCTTTGCCTTGGTTTTGTGGGTAACTGGCATGCACCTGCCTTTACCATCAGTGGGGTTGAAATACTGAAGAAGTGCTCTGAATAGGGATACAAATGCCCCAAACAGTAATGCCATACAAATTACTTAATTCATGTAAAGTAGAAGTAATTGTATTGATTATGAATGTGTGAGCGCCTCCTTTATTTCAACTTACATGAGATGTAAACCACCAGCTTGCAATGGGGCACTCACTGCAAATTTGACAACTGGAGGGTGGGATATTCCTTTTATTCCTTATTCTGAACAATAAATCCAAATGCACTGCCACATGGAAATAGAGATGAGCTGCCTTTCATCCAAACAGGTAAATAAGAATTTCTCTGTAAAAATTCTCTCCTCCAGCCAGGTAATAATTTCACTCCACTTGTTCATCCTGCAAAAGATGCTTGAAATCAAAGGAAAAGGAAGAGAAGGGAGGAACACCCCCAAACTTCACATGTTTTTCCCCAAGGCAGAACTTTCTTTTCTTTTTGCTGTTACTGAGATTTTTAACACTTGTTCGTTTTCAACCCTGTCATTAAATGCCATGGATCACAGTTAGACACAGCCTACACTGCCGAAAGAAAATAAGAGAAAAAAAAAAAAAGAGAGAGACAGGGGGCTTGTGCATGGTGCATCCCTGCTATTGTAATTGTACTTACCAGTAAATGTTTGAGCTGCGGCTTCCCAGGAAGCTGTATGAACAAAAGACTGATAAGAAGAAGCCTGTGATGCTATGCATGCCGCCTGTACTTCACTTATTGAGCCCTACAACCACCCAAACGGCACATAGAATGCAATCAAGGAGAGGACATTTCTATAGATCCTATATTCAAACGGCTCTACCTATGGATTACAAAGAAACCAAGTTAGTCTGTTGTGCTTCAGTCTGCACTGATCTACACGGAACCAGCGCCGCTCCTCTGCCCCCCTCAACAACCTGCCCTGGGGCCTGCAGTGCCACCTCCCTTCCCCTGCTCACCCCTCGGTGTCCCGGGGCTGTTCCTCACACTTCTCTCCTCACTCCCGGCTCTGCACCGCCCTTTCCTAAACTCACGTTCCCGAAGCTTCCTCAGCGGAGCCCTCAGCTCAGCGCTGCCTGGTGTGGGGCTGTCGGAACCGGCGGGAACCGGCTGTGCCCAGCCCGGGGCAGGCCCTCAGCTTCCTCAGGGGGCCCTGCAACCTTGGTAGCAGCCATGAGTGCTTGACAAGGGATGTGTCATAGGCTCACCCTCACACCAAGTACTTCCCCATGGCTTAACAAACACCAAGCTTTAACTATGGCCACACTTACTTTAACTAAGGTAGGGATTTCTTTTTATCCATATAGAACCTGTTTGTTCACTGCCTGTGCGCTGCCTCCAGGTTTGGGTGCTGTCCTGGACACCCCTCCTAAGGTACAGGGCTGTCCCTGCTGCAGACGAAGGAGCCGCAGCACAAAGCACCTAACACACTTCACCACAGCAGCAGAGCACCCGTGAGCAGCCGACTCTCCAGCCACTTGTGCTCTCTTCAGCCCTTGGCCATGCTGTCCCCCACACCCTACGTATCCAGATTGCTACAAAATGTGAGGTTAGCTCTCAAGGCCTGAAGATGTCCAGTCGAGCAGCATGTCAAGGCACAATTCCTGCAAGGAACATAACATTCTTAATTGACTTCACTTCTTGGCTGCAGCAATGTTTCCTGTATTTCAGGTGGAGAACTGCTTTGCGATGGCTGGTGGGAAGTCACTGAAGATCGGGAAGAGCCTGCAAAGTCACTCTGATGGAGCAACAAAACTTTTACATTAAACTAACATGGAATGGGGGATTCTTATTTGTTGGTTTGGGGCTTCTTTCATTTTTATTTTAGAAAACCGACCTTATCAGTAATGACCTGCAGGAAAATTGGGACAAAATACCTGATGTAGCTGTTACAGATGAAAACTTAAGTCTGGTGTGAGCAGCATAGTGACATTATTGTGAACTAAAGCAGAAGCAGACAAGACAGCTTGAATTACAGTTTCATCTGTTTCAAAAGGGTTGCTAGTAAAATGTATTTAGGTGATCTGCTAAAGAAAAGAATACATTGCATTTTGTAAGTACCCAGTCACAGCCAGAGATTGTGACAAAAGTTGACTTTCACACGCAATTAAACAGAATAATTTCAGTTTTCTAGTTTCATAGAAGCTGATCCACAGAATGCCCTATCTCCAGGGTTATTTTGTACTGATAAAAAATCATGGGATTAATGTTTGTGAAAGAAGACAAGAAAGGACAGCATTATTACAGCTTTATTTTCTCTATATATCCCAAAGTAAAGATAGGAAGAGAAGTGAAGCAGGCTGCAATGTTAATGTATGAGAAGAGCCTGGAGACACTCTCATCAGTGAGTTATCAGAACATCTAAGTCTTACCTCTGTTGGTGTTCTCTCAAACTGAACTAGCAGAGACGTTGCTGACTGCAGCGATAAAGTTGTCAGTTGATGTTTTAGCAGTAGTACTGTTCACCTTCTTTGTAGCTAAGCAAAGAGACAGCAGAGTGAGGAGGCTACGTTTGGAGGATGGAAGAACAGATGGAAGAGATTCACACTCAGTTCCCAGGTCCACAGGAGGGTTTCTGGTTTGGGACTGTGGCGAGTGCACTGCTCTGAGCCCAGCCCTAGAGGTAAAACAAATATCCCTCCCCAAGCAAAGTGGATGGCAAGTGCTAAGGACTGCCAAGACACAGCCTCGAAGACAATGCAAGAGCAGATCCAGGCATTACCAGAGCACACACAAAAATCTCAAGTTTAAAAAGAACTCAATCTGCATCTCAATTTCTTACCCCAAGTCCAAGAGAAGGCAGAAAAAAACCTCATTTACTACTGTTTCCAGCACAGACATGGCCATCACTAATGACTCTTACAGGATTTTACCTCATGAAGATGCCATTTCAAGAACAGTTATTCTAGAAGGCATTTAAGGCAAAAATGTATGTCTATTATGAAGTCAAATGGTGAAATTATTCACAGCCTCAAGACTGAAGCAGTGTTGCTTGTGGAAGAACACTCTGATTGGGTTAAAACTTAAACAGCAGAAGTTTAGATTGGATAAAGGAAGAAATTCTTTACTGTAAAGGTGGTGAGGCACTGGAATGGGTTGCCCAGGGAAGTTGTGAATGCTCCATCGCTGGCGGTGTTCAAGGCCAGGTTGGACAGAGCCTTGAGTGGCATTGTTTAGTGGGAGGTGTCCCTGCCTTTGGCAGGGGGGTTGGAACTGGATCATCTTAAGGTACTTTCCAACCCTAACTATTCTGTGATCCTATCAGAGAAATAAAAACCAGCATAGGCCATTCAGATGTCTGTACAAATCCAGTCCTGTGAGACTTAAGACACGCATATCTAAGGGTAACATACCTGACAATGAAAGGAAGGTTTGATTATTGCAGCAAATCTAAAAGCACCCTCAAAATCCCCACTTTTACTACTTAAAAACTCACATTGACACCCTGCATTTCACTAGGTGGTCTCCATTCGCTGTTAAATCTTCTTGGCATTCCCAATAAAACAGTGCTTTTTGTGGTGAGTCCCTATACTGTAGTAATGATTTTAAAAGAAGACATTTCTAGACTGGAAAACAAACAAACAGAAGAACAAGAAAAACAAGAAAACATCTAGATCCATGCATACCAGGCATCAATGCTCTCAGCATCCTGCTGAGTAAGAGCCAGGGATCACTTTAGAGTTAAACCAGCTCAATCTGTTAGTGAGAGGCACAAGAGAAGATCTAACCCTACTGAACTGAGTCTGCTCCCACTGATATATACTGTTAACAGTACAGAGTTTAGAGACATTAATAGCTACTTCCTTACTTGTAGTAGCCAGAAAGGGTTTAATTGACATATTCATCCAATTTTAGAAATTACTATCCACTGTAAATATGTTTTCCCCTTGTGCCAGGAGGCCAAGCTATGATAGACAACCCAGAACATTACTCTTCACTTCCAGAGCTTGCTGGTGTTATTTGGGGGTTCTGGTTGTTTCAATTTATTATTAATCAGTTACATTATGCCTTGTAAAATGTACCTCTGTAAGTTATTTTCATAACACAACTCAACTGAAATCGTGGCTGCATGATAATAAAACAAGCCTCCAAAGTTGCAGACAGATAATACCTACATCACCTACAGGGAAGACGGATGGGGATTGTGATAACAGAACATTGTTTCTTCTCTCCCTTTAAAGGTTAAAAGGTGTTACATACAGACTTTGCAGTTTGGCAGCTTATACATCAAAACAGACAGAAAATATGCTGTTCTCTGCTACTATTTCTATATGGAAAGGTCTCATACACAATGCAATGGATTCACAGCAGGTCCTTAGAAAACACTGTACCTTTAGCACCTTTGAGTAAACAGGGGACTTCAGAAGGAGAAAAATGAATACAACAAGCAATCCAAACAAATTTTAAAATAATTTCACGAATGGTTTCCCTTTCAGTAGGATAAAAAACTGTGGCTACTCTCTAAAACACTCAACTGAGAGCTGACTTATTAGACAAAAATTAGTGTCCATTCAACCATGAGGAAGACAAGCCATTATACGCTGACAGAGATCAAACTGACATCAGCTACTGTACATCTTGACACTTACTACATAATCAAAGCAAACTTTGCTATATGCGACTGATCTAATGTACCTGTCAGTTATCACCATCTCTGCTCAGATGAGTTTGTGGGTCACCTATATACATGGGACAAAACAAATAAATAAATTGCAATGTTCTCTCTTCAAGCTGTTTACACAGTAAGGGGAAAGTGCTTAGTATTCTGTAATGGAGTTAGGAGTAATTTACTGAGAGAGAATTTCTTTTGGACCTAAAATCTCCTGCCTCCCGTAGAGCAGACAAATAGAACTATCTAACAGGAAATGGGGCATGATAATATTGCTCTTTAAATAGAACTAACAAAATGGAAATACAATAGGCATTACAAAATATACAGCTAACAGTTATCAAAACCTTGGATGTTTTTATAGTTATTTACTGCAAGAGATTGTATTAGCTGCTCCAGCCCATTTTAATACAAGAAAAGTATAACTTTTTTTTAAAACATTAAAAAAAAAAAAAAATTAAACCTCTGAAGGAGTCGTCTTGGGTACCTGGAAAAGCTGAGTATAAGGAGGAAAAACCGCATTATTGATGAAATAACAAAGATTCATCCCCAACAGTGGTGCACACAATGGACTACAGCTGTAATAGCACTGATGTTTTAATCATCCAGGACTAACCATCCTGGGTGTCCCTGCCCATGGCAGGGGGGTTGGAACTAGATGATCTTAAGGTCCTTTCCAACCTAACTATTCTATGATTCTATGATTCTATCTGAACAGAGGTGCAGAGGCGGGGACACTCGCCTGGGACTTGAAAGACTAATTCTATTTCCTGTAGCTCCACAAACACTCCATTGTTTCACCACACTTTGACCTGTCTGCAAAGTACAGTCTTCTTAGGGAGAGGAGCATCAGTCGCCCTGCTACTTTACAGCAGTATCAGGATCCCAAGCTCAGCACTGCCACAGTGCAATCCCTGACATAAGTCTTTTCAGAAGTGATTGCCTGGGCTCCCTCTCAACTTGCAGAGCTGATTTTTCCTGGCAAAGCCAGGAGGGGCCAAGTCAGCAGAAGCAGTAGAATCAAGACTCAAGGAATGCTTCTCACAGCACTGTCACTTATATATATCTTCTCTTCTCTGCTGCTCTGTGTAAAAAAGCACATATTTCAGACAGCAGTAAGCTCTGTCATGGCATTGCAAATCTGATTCCTAAAGAGATCTAGGCAGTAGACATCCTTACTGTAACAGAAGTCTTTTTTCTGTCATGTTCTCAACACCACCCCCCCCCCCCCCCGCCTTTCTCTTTAGGCCATAATTCCAGCACCAGTTCCTGAACTTCAAAAGGAACAAAACAAGTCTGGAGGACTGGGAAATTCACCATGGCTGTGGGGCTGTGATTAGGTTTCTTCCTCATAAGAACTTGTCAGCTCTCCTCCAGATTGCCAAACACAACCCTTCAGCACAGCACACCCTTGCCTGCAGCCCCAGACAGTAACCAAAGTCTTACTGGACAATTAAATTTGTCGAGCTGATTTTTAGGAGTAATTTTACTTTTTTTTTCTGCTTGATACATATAAATTCTGCTCATTGTATTCCTTCTTGATTGCATCACTATACCAAAATCATCTTGGTTCTGTCCTCTTTTTTGTCTTTCTTTTTCTGGGCCTGCTGATACTTCCCTAGGCTGAAAATGTAAATTATCCAGGAACAAAACTGTCACTGTAGTAAAAAGTGAAATGACTATAGCCACCCAAACCCAGCTCCACTCTGCAGCCTAGGGCCCAGCTGAATCTCCAGCCACCAAGAATGCTGCTATATAACAACATGTTCAGGGCACTCTGTGCTGAGCTCCTTTCCAGAGCATCTCTTTTGTCCTTTTGGTCAGTGTCACTTCCTTCTCAAGAAGTTTTTCCAGTACAACAAAATATTTATCAATGCTGGATTCTCTATGAAGTACAAGAGGTGGGAAGATTCTCTTCAGTGGAAGATTATCTTAAATATTTCACTTTTCCAAGTAGTTCTGTGAATACAGGGAAGAAATACATAACTTAAACACAAGGAGCTACTGACCCAGAAGTGATTAGCATTAGTGTAAAGCTTTCAGACCCTTTTTCATCTTATTGATTCTAAGCAGAATAAATCCGTAAATGATAATAGGGCTCAATTTAAATTACCTACAGCAAGTGCTGCTTTTCAGCTCTCGTCAGACAATCATGCTGTTCAATCAGCTCCATTCTCTATGTACAAAGCAAATTAATGTGTATAAAACAGTCGTAACTCAGGCGAGTTTTCAACAGAAGAATCTTTTATGTAGCACAATACTGCCTTTTATTGACATGCTTTTAATTGAACCTATAATGCTATATCCATAGTCTACCTAATTATAGCAGAAAATACATAGGTCTTTCAAAACACTGACCATACCTTTCCATTTGTGAAGTTTCCAGAAACTTTGGCAGGGTAGAAAATGATGTTCTCAGTTAAGCCCAAATTTGTTTATAAACTCCAAAGGCCATGAGAAGACACTCCTGAGCCCATCACAGCCAAGCAGCGTCTCAAGGACGATTACATGAGCACACTGAATTGTTCAGGCTGGTTCCTCACTCCTTGAAGCTGATCTGTGAACCTGCCTCTCAAAGTCAGAAGACACCACAGCATGTGACGTTGACAGAGAAGCCTCTAGTCTGGAAGAGTTGTTTTAGCAACTGGTTTCTGTTTCAAAAAGGGATCTTTAGTGTGTCTTTCTTTCTTAACTTATGCTGTTCATTTTAGCAGGGAACATGCAAGTCCGAGGAAGCCAGGACACTACTTTAAAGGATGAACTCCTGGAACAACAGAAGCAGCAATGGCAGGAAATACAGAATTAAAGGTGAATGCTGGCAAATACTTCTGTATCAATCCAAGATAACTGCCAGTGGGAATACCTTTGCATGGTCAGCAATGCTGGGTTAGGGGAGGTTACTTGCCCTTGTTGCTGCCATTTCAACCAGGATGACTTAAAAAGAACTAGTGGGGGATTCCACAGAGATGAAGGAGAAGCAAAGAGCACAGGCTGGCATTTTGACACTGCCAAGCCCAGACCGTGCTGTGCGTAAGAAAAATCCTGTTGACAACTTCCATTACATCTGCAATAAAGCCTCAAGCTAAGACAGCAGCACATACTCTTCTTTAAGAACACACATACCATACCATGGTTACCAGTAGCAAAGAGCAAATAAACCCAAGGCTAAAATCAACTACACCATTGGCATCGATTTTAACATGGGTAGAACTCCACCTGAAGGATGGACATGGACCATTAGTCAATTTTATTGCCAGGCTCCTGTGACAGGCCCACCTTCCATTGACACTATGCATGGGGATCCTATCTAGCATTTTGCTTCAAACATTCTTCCTATTAAGTCACCCCAAACATAGATTAAGGTGAATTACATGAATGCAGCCACTCTTACATACACACAGACACAGCCAGCAGCCGGGAGCACCAGACAGAAAGGCAAGTCCTTTGGCAGTAGACAAATATTTCTCCTGATCAACACCTATATAAAAGAAATCTGTAGTGTGTGTGATTCAGCTCCACTTCCTGCTGTACAAACACACTTGCCTGGCATTCAGGTGAACAGCTGAAGTGTGCTAACCAGTGATCCTACTTGGTGCAACAGCCCTCCACATGAGTGACCTTCTCTTCTTTCTTCCCTTTTCCTTTCTCAAGGAGTTTGTCAGGCACTGCAATTAAAGCTCTGTGAGCACTAGTGGAGATAAAGTAAATAGATCTTAAATATTTCCCCAGAGAGATTAAACAAGTGTACCGAGATGTATTTACTGAAGATTTCACTAATTCAAATAAATCAAGTTAAAATTACAGACTAGACTGGCTACCGACATTTTTCTCAAAGCCCTTCCATTCAAAAAAAGCAAATTAAAACTGGTAAGTTAATTTGTCCTTTGCTTTCTGTCTGGGAGCAGAGCTGATATTGATGTTGTGGTGGAAGACATTAGTATTTAACTACTTGAAGAAATTCACATTACCACAGTGTCCTTTTAAATTGCTGCACTTATGTTCGCCACATAAGTTGCTATTAGCAACTGTAAAAACCCAAACCCAAGCACCTTATATTACTGTCTTGAACACAGCAATGATTTATTGTACTAAATTCTTTGGAGCTTTCTTCACTCAATAGACGAAATAAAATTCAAATGCAATCCCTAAAAAAGAACTATTTCTTCCAAAGTGTATGTATTATTCGCTGTAAAACCAGACTTTAAAAACTAATGTAGCTGACAAGTAATCTCCAAGTTTTATATCATGAAGTAAAACAGGTCCTTGTGAGAATATGGACTTGCCCCTTAAACATCACTTTTCAGCTTTAAGCTAAATTAAAGTACATTGCTAAAATCCTTACATTGAAGAGATTTAGGTTTCTCTGAAGCATGTGACAATTCCTATTTGCCCTCCAACATGGTATTTCTTTTTTTATATCACGTTTCCAAATTTGTATTGCCATGAAGCTCTAAAGGAGTTGGGTTTAGACGCTCTATATTTAAAGATGAAGCAAACATTTTATCTAGGACAGATCAAACACTTACGATAAGCTGCCACTAAATATTTAAGAGTGTTTCTTGAAGAGGGAGTCTACCTGATGTTTAAAACAAAAGAACTTTTCAAATATCTACTGTACTAAATGGAAAAACACGTCCCACATTCAGATTTGGTGACAGAGCTTTCCATTCAGTTAAACAACGTACCACATAAATACCAAGCAGAATATTTGTTCTAAAACAGTCACACTCATCCTTAACAACACTAAGTGACAACAGGGCTCAAAAAAAACTAATGAAGAAAAGCAACATGCCAATAGATCCTCATTTACCAAACTCATTACACAAGATCAAATTAACAACTCAAATGAAGAAGAAAAGGTCCGATCTGGTAGTACTAAAGAAGGAACAGATACATAATTAAGTCACAAATAAGTCTGAGCGTTCTGCTCCTATTCTGCTCAACATGTGGCAGGATCCTGGTTAGCTCACAGCATTGTCAGATTTCCCATCTATGAACTGGGCAATAACAGCTCCCCAACTTGCAAGAACAAACCAGGATCAAACAGCTTTGGTACTCGATGTATGCAACATGACTACACCCACCTAACCCTATTTAAGTAATGCAAGATTAACAAAAGCCTCAGAGAATGGAGTTCTTTGACTGATGTCATTAAGAAATGCTTATCTCACTGCCAATTTATGTCTAAAAATCTAACTAGTCTCAGAACTTCCATTTATGAAGTTTAAAGTTTATTGCCCTGCACCAGCACAAAGACAGAAGCCCTTGTACATGTTCCACCAATGTCTCCAATATCAGTAAAAAAAACCTGGGCTCCAATATGAATAATATTCTTTATGACATCTTAGTCAGTGAGACAGAGCTCTTCAATAAATGCCCATGAGTAAGGAACAAGGTAACGGTGACAAGAGGAGAAGTTAGCTCTGAATCGCAGGATGTTGCTCCCATCATGCACATCTAGCTAGGTGAGCTTATCAGTTTGGAAGAGATAAACACACATCACTGGAGACATGTGGTTAAATATGCCTTCAGAAATGGGCTGAAATGTTGCTGAAGTGGGGCTCTCACATCTGGCTTTAAAGCATCAAATCCAACTGTATGGAGTTAAACAGGGACCAAAACTCCTCCTTCTTTCCCACAATCACTCTTACCTAGACCATCTCCAAAAAGATTTATTTTTTTTAATTTAGACATTACAGCAGACCTCAGATTTTTCTTAACTTTTAGTTATTTTTCTGGCAGTACTGAAAAAAAAATATGTCTGGCTAGATTACCAGATCTTCCTGCTTAAGTGAATTTTTTTTGTCTCAGCAGAACAGATCCCAGATTTCCATGCTTTTCTGTTTGTAAAAACTGATGTTTTCTTCTGGAACAGAGAACTTAGACTCAGTTCATCATTACATTCATTTTTCTAATGCATTCCAGGTCTCTGGAGACAGGTGGTTCAGCATAAAGAGAGATAAATATAGCTGCTTCTCCATGGAGCATTCTGTTGCCTCAGGCTTCCAAATCCAAATTAAGTAGTTAATGATTTATGTATACACTGAGCATTAGCATCTTTGTGCCACCTTAGTCATCAGAACACAAGTGGCTCTAAAGAGGCTTTAGTCAAACAAATGAATATTGGGTTGAATGATTCAGCTTACTTCATGTAAACAGTTCCAGCACGTTCACATTGATCATCACTAAACTGCACAGAGGCAGGCAGTCCCAGTTGTAAAGTTAAAGAAAAAACCCCAACACTGCCACAGAAGCAGCGAGTCCTTGGCTCTTTTTAAAATTCAAGTTTTATCTCACTGCTTATGCCTTCTCCACACGTATTATCCAAGGTTGCAAGCATTCACTTGTAGGTAGTGTTCATATTAAAGCTTCACTGACACCATTATGAAATTGCAGGACTGCATCTCCCACTTTAAAGATAACTTTCACCTTCCATAGTCACAAGAACCCCTGAACAAATCCCTCTAAATCTATAACCAGGGGCCAGCTACATTTATGCATGTGGGCAAGTAATAATAATGTTTTAAAAGTAATTTGCTGGTGCAGAGATCTAACTCAAGACTTTTCAGACACTGAGTAGGCAACATAGGGCAGGAGTGAACTCTTCATCCTCACGAAACCTTCTGGTTGCACATATTGCTCCTCAAACCAAAGTCTTCTCTGAGGGTTGCTGGGTTGGGTATTTTTTTCTTTCTCAGATCTGATACTCAGTATGAATCCCTTTATCACCTCAGCATATGTAAAGATCAGCAAAAATACCATTTTGGATAAGACAGCATCTAGCAATAGCAGTGTTTCACAACTTTTCTCAACCTGCAGTTGCAAAGGCGGCTTGCTTTGCGTACACCGGGTTTTGTTTTGCTAAGGATGTCTCCCTAGTCCTGAACAAAATCAACAATCTTTGTCTAGTGAGTAACTCAACTTTTTTCTTTGCAGTACTTCCCTACATTATGCAGCCTGTTATTTCATTTTGATATTTCCTGCATGTTGTACAACATTACTTACACTGTGCCTTCTGCCTGCTCTACTCCATGGCACAAAATTACCTCAATTAAAGACTATACAGATATTTTCCCAATATGGGAATAATCATCAGTACAACCTGATCAGTGCATACCCCAAGTATACCCCAAAGCTTTACCCCAGTAAAGCCTTTTTGGACTTCTGTCACAAAATACAATATCCAGTTATTATAGCAGCAATCAGTCTAAGTTTTGTTTCACTGGGAAACCTTTGTAGTGCTTTGTGTTCTTAACGCTTCCATCTTTCCCCAGGCATGCTCACAGGCACTATTTCTATTTTTCTGAACCACGGTACAATTACAGCTCACCTTCACCTTCAGTCTTTACTGTTGGTAACAAGCAGATGCCGTGGCTAAGGTTGTGGTGCTGCAATGCTGGGTGCAGCACGGAGAAGTCTGAAAAAAGAAGCTGCACTTTCAACACAACAGCTGAATAGCAAAGAGGAAGAGCAACAAAGCACACTGCAACGAGACAGAGCAAAAGAACAAGACATGAGCCAGCAGACAATACGCATCTCCTTTCCACACCTAGTGCTCCATTGCCTGGACCAAGGAGGCAGATCCTCACCATGACGAGATTGCTGAATAAGGGATGCTGTAAAAAAACAATCCTAACATGTTAATTCCTGCTCTGGAGCAATGCAAGTCTTTGCAATGAACAGTGTAGCTCCTTTTAGACTTTTCCTCTCTTGGGGGAGGAGGTGCTGCAAGGGTTTACTCTTGCTTAACATAAATCAAGTTTTCTTATAGACAATCAGTATCACTTTCCATAACCACACTTTAGCAGTGCATTTTTAGAGAACCATTCTGATGGCATCCAACTAGAAATGCAGTGCCAACTGCGAAGCCAAGCATTCCAGTAATGAGCAAGGGTTGGGTTTACTGTGCAAAATATAAAGTAAAATTATCTCCAAAGTACACCTGAGTACTTGTGAACCTGCAGAGATGGCCTTAAAAGAAAAATCTTCTAGAAGCAACTAGAATAACACTAATTTTCAAGGTTCAATTACTTCTGTTTTGCAGATGCAAGACCATTACTGCAAATGGTTTGGTTTGACCAAGTAGAATAATTAAATTTCAAGGAAGGGAATGGTTACCCAAAGAAAAATTTTCTTTTCTCCTTTTCTGTTTATCATGTGCTTCAGGTGAACTGCCATCAGTCCGGTAACAGCGGCACTGCTCTGCTGTATTCCCAGTCCCACATTGACAACAAGGCAATTCTCCGAATAGAGAGAAGATAAATGGAGTTAATGCCACTAAGCAAACATGACATTTTTGTTGTACTGTGATCATAGATGAGTCACTAAGTAAAATGATTAATCACAAATCAATGTTACTAGGCTCATTTAGAGATGATTCTCCCTTTGCAAAGCAGGTAGAAGCTCTAAATTTATAGGCTAATGCGTTTATTCTGGCTGTAGCAGACTCGTTATTGGTCTTAAGCATCAGAGTCTGCAGGAAATTTGTGTGCAATTAAGCTAAAGTGATGACCTCCTTATACACATTTTGGCACTTTTTTATCTGATAGTCTGTTGTGCAAATATATAAATGAATTGAAGCATTACATAGAAATTACAGCTAATGCAATACTAAGAAAAATAGACATATAACAGAACGTTACTACATATGCCAATAAGGTATCTAGACCATAAATTATACTCATTTTATCAGTCTGCAAATGGGTTTATCAGTCCACAAATGGGTTTGTACTAAGATTTTAGACTGCTTCATTTTTGGTTGACTAACATTTGTAGCTTCTACAAACAGTTTTATGATCTAAATTGTTTCAAGAGGAAGTGCACGGATTTGTTGAGGGACATATTTATAAGTCACACACTGTGAATACTTTCTATTTGATAAATAAATTCACCTTATTTAAATATTAAGCAGAAAAAAAAAGGATATTAAACTTACAAAGTGATCTAAACTATGCTGGAAAGCATCTGTCCATACATGAAAATTGATCTGTCTTAAAATGAACGTGCCTCAGATCTCTTTGCTCCCACTACACACAATGAAAGGTGGAACAAAGCCCTGTGACAAACCTGTTTATTTCTACACAGAACAAAGAAAACATGGACTAAATCAACTGTCTTTTAACTAACTAAGACTGGAAAAAATACCAAGAAATGAGAATTACCTAAATAACTAGGAGAGTCTATGACGGATTAAAAATATCTTTTCAGCAACCCCTGATAAACTGCCATATTGCACTTGCTACTTACTGTTTTCAGGAGGTATAGACAGGAACTAGCTGACAAGAACAAGTCAAGAGAGGTAGGTAGATATGAACAGCTTATATGTCACATTTTGAAGTTCTTTACTCTTCAGTCATAATTTAAAACTTCACTCCCTCCTTTCCAGATTATTTCAGCACATGCTTTCCTTAGGGGAGATATCCTAGAATTAATGACTTAGGAATCTGCTACTTGAGAGCCTGAGTAGGAAGCGTACCTTCAGAGGAGCCACGTTGCAGGCATCTGTCAGAGACTGAAGTGCTATTTTGAACTTGGCATTGCAGTTTTCAGATCATTTGCTCTGTATTTTTCCCTACTTACAAACCATCAATATGGGGGATAAGCAAAACATTCACAAGAAACTTTACACCCTTGTCATGGTGGAGCTAACAACCCTGCAGCTCAGGTCCACATTTTGAAAGGAAAAGTGCATTTGAGCACCAAGCCATCTCAGCTCTTCCACAGCAGAAGCAGCATGCTGCTGCTGGACATAAGGCAACTTACATTTTGATGATATACTGGCATACTTGGCTCATTAAACCCAGATGACAATATTTAACCAATATAATTAGAAGCATCCCATTGTCTTGTGAGGCTATGTTGCAGCAACCAGGAGAAATACAAGGCATATGCTCGTGAAGTCCAGGATTTTTCAAGTACCAGGCCAAAGACATCAGTTCTCCCAACACTGAAGACAGGTGTGCTGTGAAGATGAACATTGCTGGGTCATGAGACTTCCATGATGAGGCTCCTGTGAAAAGAGCGTAGAACTGAGAAGATACTGCTTTTTCTTAGGGAGTGTGACCACTGCAAGCACCAGACACACTGTTTCCAGCAAGCTGCCTCAGCTTACCCTGCAACCAGCCAGCATGCTCAAAGGCCTACCAATGGCAGTTTCCCAGCTGAACATGAGACAGGATCTCTGCTATAGTGATGTGACAATTTTAAACCAAAGACCTTATAAGCCATACACTGGGCGACGATTTGTCTAAATAAGTATTTCACTTGATGACTATGACTTGTATTTCCTTATGCATTTTGTTTTTATGACAGCTACTGACACAGTGATAGAAGAGACTATATAGACACTGGCATATCTGCACCATCACAGTGCTCAAAGCCTTGCTAATTCTGCACAGGACCATTAAAAGCTTAACTTCCAAGAATGAACTTGAGATTCCAGGGATAACTCCTCACATGCTCTCTGCTGTTACGTGTTAGTGAGCTTTTAAAGGGAGCAGTAATTGTCAGATAAGTGAGGGGGGTGAGGGGAATAGATTTAACTACAGAACACCTCCTGCTGAAGCAGCATTTTCCTTTGCTCCAAAGCCCTGTCCAGAAGTTATTATTCAGAAACATAAAGGTAGTCAAGCTCCATCATCTCTCCCCTGCCTCCTGGGTATCTACATTATGAGAACACATTAAAAGTCAACTGCTTATTTTCTATCATCATCTAATGTTTTTAACTGCAAAATTCTCAGCCCACATTGAGATAGGCTGAATTTGAAGCAGAGACCAGGAAACTGAAAGCAGCAACGCAGCACGCACACATAAGTTAGCACTAAACAGGAATATACTTCTACCCTTCAATTGCAGTAAGCTGCACCAGGCAAGAATCACCACAAACACAAAAATCAGATTTTATCCCTAGTCACTGGAAATGTTATTATTGTAAAACTAGCAGCTGTTAATCCTTCAAACACAGAGCAAGAGGAGAAGCAAATCCCCCAAATGTTGTTTTTAACAGAACAGAATGAAGGAAAGCGTTTATAGCAAAGCAGAGTCGGCAGCTGTGGTCTCAAAGGTAAGATGACTACAGTGCTCCCTCCAGTGGCAGCAGACATGGGTGAGTTACCTTCCGTTAAAATCACAGCAAACTGCGGGTCACATTCTAAATTTCAGCTACAATAAATCTTTCTTTGAGAAGCTTTGCAGCAATACAGCAGGTACTGCAACTGAAGTAGCATTAGGCAGACTCTACAGCCAAGATGGATTATCACGCTTAAGCCTCAGGACTGGGGTCTACATGATGAGAAATAAGTTTTTACACCAGTGGTGCTGCTGAGAGCAAGACATCTGAAAAAGCATGAAATGGGGAGTCTTGGATCAGACTGCTGCAACAGGACTTCCTGGGGAAGTTCAGATGTCCAAAGCAGAGCAGACCAGCTCACAGAGATCCCATGATTCAGAAAGCATCAGCTTGCCTGCAGCTTCTAAGTGCTATCCAGGGAGCAGTAAGTCCTTACGACAAATGACCATCACAACGGGTCAAGGTCTTTGGCAACATTTAGATTTGTTTTGCTTCAAAACACTCTGCACTGTCACCCACCTGTGGGTGAAACCAAAAACCACAAGCAGGCTGCTGAAGGCAAAGCACCACAACAGCAACGGCCCCTGCAGCTAGTCTGCAGCCTCCCAGCTGCACACTCCACAATTAAAGATCTCTGACATTTGAAAAGACTTGCTGTGACATGCAGTGTTCCCGTCTCATCTGTCCCTCTCCATCCCTCAGTAGCTACGGAAACAGCCTGGAATGGTAACAATTGGGCAGTTTTAATTTCTGTAACTGTGCGACGAGAATCAACATCTGTAAGCATTTGATGAGCCTTAGCTGGGATGAACAGGCAGTTTAGCTCCCCAAGATGATGTAGGAGACTTTCTGAACACAGATGAATACATCCTTATGCCAGCTATTCTCTGCTGAGGTCTTCAGAGGCTTTTCTGTTGGATTCAAATGAAAAAAGGAATTTTTATATTACACCTGAAACTTCAGTATTGCAGAAGGCAAGCTTGGTTCAGGGACAACACAGAATACACAGGTTGGCAAGCGTCTTCATTGTAGCTTACTCAAACACCCATGACAGCAAAGCCATTGTCACTGCTGTGTCCCTGCTGGTGTTGCATCTCTTGGTGCACATCACTTCTGGTATTCTCAGGCATACCTGCTTCTGCTGTAAGCAAAGGAGATTGGGATTCACACAGCGACACAGGGGTGCCTGCATGATGAACTACAAGAGCGTGGTAGGATGTCAGCTTGTAAGCCCTATTAGGATTTTAAACATGACAGGCTAGGTGATGGTTTGATGGCTATGGGTACTTAGGGCAACAGCAGAAAAAGATTCAGAGTTACTGCTGGCAACAAAAGTGATGAGATTTCCTATATCCACAGCTATATGGAATACAGCATATGTATAAAAAAAATCCTCTGGCACAGAAATCAAAACTGAGGACAGACAGCTTTCAGTACAAGATCTTGGGTCGTATCATTCACAACAGATCATTGTTTTCCTACAAAACAATTCTGATTGGATTTTGTGGCTAAAAAAGCACACTAATTAAGGAGGGACTGGTTTACTTTCACAAAGAACAGCTACCATGTGTCACTTCATTGGTACTTCCTGCCTAAGCAGTGCAGAGTATACAAGCCGTACATATGAATGCCCCTGCTCTGAAGAAGATGCCACGTAGTTTCATCAGAGTATCTTTGCTATGTCATGAATTTGAATTCCAGCCTGTACTTCAATATGCATGTAACTGTTTTCAAAGACAATGAGAACTTGAAGTCAGCAGCGTCACTTCACCAGCACTGCAGCTTTCAGTAATTCCTTCACAACTTCAGAAAAATCCCTACAAACATTGTGTAGATACAGAACGTACATAGGGCGGGTTTCTATACATAAGTGCATTTAGCAATACAATTAGCAGAGAACCTGGGAGGGGACTCCATTGAAGTCGTACCATACACTCTAGCCCTACCTACAGTCCCATCTCTCTCCCCTCAATAAAACAGAGCCCCCACCTTCCCATTGCTTTGGTTATGAACTATAGCGAAGGCTTCAATACTACAGATTTGGGCCCTCACTCTCTCTCCCCCCCCCCCCCGGCTCCTGGAGGGTTGGGGAGGAGAATGGAAAGAATGAAACTCCCACAGGTTGAGATAAGAACAGTCCAGTAACTAAGGTATAACACAAACCACTGCTGCTACCACCAATAA
This sequence comes from Ara ararauna, assembly GCA_028858755.1. Lineage (NCBI taxonomy): Eukaryota > Metazoa > Chordata > Aves > Psittaciformes > Psittacidae > Ara > Ara ararauna. The sequence goes on along the minus strand of CM054383.1, from coordinate 9,798,905 downwards.
TAATAATGATAAGGCAAATAAAAAGGGAAGAGAATACAACCGCTCACCACCGACCGATACCCAGCCCTACCCAGCAGTGATCTAACCCTTCCAGGTAACTGCCCCCAGTTTATATAGTGGGCATGACGTGCTGTGGTATGGAATATCTCTTTGGTCAGTTTGGGTCAGGCGTCCTGTCTCTGCTTCCTCCCGGCTTCCCCTCCTCCCTGGTAGAACGTGAGACACAGAAAGTCTTTGGTCAGAGTAAACATTACTGAGCAGTAACTGAAAACATCGGTGTTATCAGCGCTGTTCCCAGGCCGAAAGTCAAAAACACAGCACTGCACCAGCTACTAAGAAGGAGAAAAAATGACTGCTATTGCTGAACCCAGGACATAAAGTTAACCAGATGAGACAGAATGCAAGAATGATTAACCAGTTAATAGTCAAAATAGATGAGCTGTGAATATTACTAGGATTTGCCCTTGGTAGATTAATAAACTATCTTTGCAATCCTTAAGTGGAAAATTGAATGTGGACTTATCTTTTCTATGTCCAAGAACTGCAAGATCAGTAAGGTAAAGAACATTAAACCAATAAATCAAACAACATTTGCCATCTGGATTATAAGAATGAAGTTCAAGAGCCCCCAAAACAGTCAGGTTTATTAATATTTATAGACCAATGCATCAACTGATTTCAAAGCTGAAAAGTGTTAGAAGAAAAGAAATGGCTTTAGGCCATTCAGCATAGATGAACAGTAAATACTGCCATTTTTATATGCTTCTATATTGTAGATGCACTCTGATGTAAATGCTAAATTCAAGCAGGTCAGTTTGTTTTTTCCCCAGGGAATGATCTTCACAGGTTTCAAACCACAATATGAGAACTAAAAGTTAAGCCCAGGAAAGTCCTGCAAAGACTTTTCTTGCTCTTCTTAGTAAGCACCCCATACCGAGCATACTATAACCATCTTTTAATCAGTTTCCCAGATAAAGAAAAATAGATATTATCTTAACAGAGACAAAGGGTGACATTAGATACATACACACAAATTAGCTTTGTCAGGCAGCTAGCTTTCTTCCTCATATTTAAAATAAGAAAAGAATGTTCTCTATTGTTTACAGTCCTATTGCAATCAGACTGTCAGTGCTCCTTCTAAGCCTTTTTAGAGAAAAAGTTACCATGGAAGCAAACCGTTAACATTACAGAGAGCAAATTGATTACATTCACATGGCAGTGGGTACAAAGCACCTGGATACACAGCTTCAGTACCATGGAGCCATACAACTATGAGATTTTTCCTGTTTGTCTCTTATTTTGCTTTTAAACTTGGCATTGTTTAGCTATGAATAAAAAGCAGAGATTTGATTCTTTTTTGAAAAAGCACTGATAAGAATGCATGATTTTAGCAGTCTGTTACTCTTCTTTATCTATCTGAACCCAATAACACATAGGTAACATGCTATAAAACAAAGCAATAGCCAAAATGCACAATGCTTGAATCAGCCAGACCAGGTTTTTTGACAAAAGGAAAAGAACCCAAACATGTAGAAGTATGCAGGAACTCTTGAATCCCACAGCTACTTCAGGCCCGATTCTCTGAGGTGCCAAGTACTTGGTAAAGACAACATTTAGGTAAGTAAGATGTTACTCTGCATTCTTATCAGAACATAAGTTATAACCATGGAACCCCTGGAAATCCATTTTCTTCTATAGTTTTAACTGTCACACAAGTGACTATATATCCAGCTTAAGATGATATACCACAATCAGCTACTGGGGCACCCAGGACCTTTCATTCAATGTAGCAGATGAGCAACAGGAGCCTCTAATCACTTGGATTAATTTATACTTACATGCTCACACCAAGATAAAGCAGGAAATACTATCCTCCCTCATTTAATCTCTGGAAGCTAGTAGACAGGTGCCCAAAAAGAACTATTCCTCAGCAAAATGAGGGGGTCTTCTCTCAGCAAAGACATTAAACTCTGAAGAGCTGCTGAAACAGAATAAAGTTACACAGTTTTATGCCCCACCACCCTGAGATATCACACCTTTCTCAGAATTCATTTCAGAGTCTCAATTTTCTTCTGTACTAAATGTGCACTGTTCTTCAGGGAAAAAAGAAAAAAAAAAGTCAGATTTCAGAGTCACTGCAGAAAATAAAGGTTGTCCTGAACTATGTCACACAGTGAAATATTCCATGATGAATTCATCCATTACAGCCACGGTAAACTGCAAGAATTCAACAACTTCACCCCAAAATTAGCTGAATTGACAGCAATTCATTTTTTTCTTCCACCCAAGATATTTGAAAGAAGCTCCAGATTTAAGTCAATCTGGATTCTCAGTAACTTCTATACTGTTAAGAAGTTTCTGGTACTGTTCCTACAGGAGGAAGGGAGGCATCAACCAGCTATAGTTGGTATGTACAGCTTGTTTGCAGTATAAGCAAACACTGACACGTAACAGTTACTTCTAGTTAGCGGACAGGTAACTGGCCATACAGGACAGCTAACACTCAAGTTTAGAGACGACACTACATGGCTTTAACCAGTCAGTGGACAAGGCTGGGTACCTGTGTCTAGCAGCAGTAAGAGTGACTAAGTTCACACGTGAGTTTGACTATGAACCCCACTTATTTCTTATTGAAGCCTTTCAAAGGCCATTGTTCAGGTATTTTACCCATCAGTTATATTCTGAGGATACAAGGAATGCAACTTCTGAAAGGAAAACATACTTCAGCTGTCAGGGCTAATAGGTCTGGGCAGGACATGCAGAATGAATGTTCAGCAGTCTTATATAAAATCAATCATGCAATTCTCCAGGATTAGGCTATATCCTGCAATTACAGGCACCTGTGCCTACACTAAACTGCCAAACTCCTGAATTTAGAAGAGCAAAATGAAAGTAATGAAGCATCAAGATAATGAAAAATTACCTCCTAAACTCAGAAAATTATTTTATAATCTTTTAAGTTTCACATTAAAATTTCAAAGTATCATTTTTACGTCAGCTGTGGGAGATGAAGTTCTGTAACAAGTAGTTCCAAAATAAAGACAAAAGTCACCTTGCAGATTGTCACAACTATTCTACCTCCCTATCTGAAAGCCACAATTTTACCTCGTGTTCTTAGCAAGAGAAATTTCAAAAGCACAAAGACAACAAAAGGAGAATTCTGTAAAACGTAATGGTGTAACAACCCACAGAGAAGACATCCTCAGCTAAACACACAAGCAAAAAGCACAGCTGCCACCAAAGTTGAGTGACACATGTTTGTGTTTCCATTTCCAGCTGTATTTTTAACTATTGTACGTAGTGTCCTAGACAACTTAACTGCAATTAGTGCACTTTCAGTGCAAAAAGGTGTTTCTAATTTAAATCTTTTCATAGCAATACTAAGGATGTACTGGTCAACAATCAGTGACAATCATACTATCAAGATACTGAGCAGCAAAATAACTTCCTGAAGACTAAGCTTGCAAGTTTGGGTTTTTTTAATTTTAATTGCTTCCTAAAGAACTACATTGTCTGTCACTGTGTTACGGATTCCCTGCACTAGAAGTCCTGCTTCTTGTTTTCTGTGTAGTCTGAGTTGAATCATAACTTCTAGGAAAGGCTTTATCACAGTACTTTGATTTTGTATGACCCAGGAGCAAGACCAAAGAAAGCCCGGTAGAACTAAAGACTTTTTCCTAAGATGCTAAACAATCTTCCTAATAATGGGAAAGGAAGAGAGAACAAGCCGTATTAACCCTAAGTTGAAAAAAAAAAACCAAAACCAAAAAGCTGAAGCATAGTAATGCATATTTAGTGTCATCCAAAAGCACCCCTAGACTTATGTCTTGCAAGTAACTTACCACATTTGCCAAGTTCAGATTTCCTTAAAATCGTGTCTATTCAGCAGCTTTTCAGAAGATACTTAAGTTTCTGAAATCTTTCTTGCAAAATTAGTCTCAAAAGGTTACTCAATACCCAGACCTTAGCAAAATGACACTTGAGAAAAGATCTGGTTTATACTGTTAACACTAACCAAAATTTGGTCAAGAAATACATGTAAACAATAAGGATAATACATTTAAGGCTTAGAAAGAACACTGATAAATTCACCCCCGTCACATTAAAACATCCACATCTCCTTCATGGTCCTCCTCAGTCACTTTTAAAGAGAGCACTTCTTCATTAAGAAATAATCCACTCAGTCTTTCCTTACGAGCTTGTCTTTGTTCTTTCAGCTGTCTCTTGCGTAAGGCCTTTTGCTGTAGCTTCCGTTGCTTGGAACGTTTCTGTCGAAACACAGAAGACGAATAAAAATAAGGTTTTATTATGCAGACTGAAAACCACCTTTAAAGCTGGCAAATATACGGTAACCTTTAAAATAACATCTGTTCTGGAAAATAATTAAAATGAATTCTCAGAGGTGGTGCAAGCATTCATCCAAAATCATACCTAACATTAAAGTATCAAGACCTCCACACTTTAAATTGAAATTATGGAGACAGGACAAGTGCCACAGTACTACTTCAATTGCAATATACTTCACTAGGTCACTCCAAACCAAGTAATCTCATTACATGTGTACAAAGAACAAACTGAAGAAGATTCAAAAAGCCTGATAAAACTTCTAGTTGAAAAAACCACACACAACCAAGACAGGCTTTACTGTCCAGAAATTGTGCCCAGATCACGTTGATCAAGCTTGAATAATTTGGTTTTTTTGCAAAACTGTGTGTGCATTCAAAGAATGAAGTAAGATGCAGAAGCCCCCACTCACCTTATTCAAAACAAAAGTAATGAGAAAATCTACTACATAAAAACATCAGGCTTTCACTTAGAAGTGATGGTAAGAGCACAAGTTTAAATTCCTTATAGTCGCATCAGAGGAAAGAGTCAGCACTGGTTTAGCTAGATCATTTCAGCAGATCTTCAGTTACTAACCATGCTCCCCGAGGACAAATATCCTAGCTAAGATCATGCAAGCAACTCTAACAAGTTAGCTTAATACACATGCACAAAATTAGAAACTTTACTTTGGAATCCCGGATTCTTTCTGCAGCACTTGTGGACAAATTACTATCGCTGTGTGCTCGACTCATGTTGGCACTTGAGTTTGAAGCGGAGTTAGCAACACTCGAACCACTGCTGCTTGCTGAGCTGACCATGCTGGCACTGCTGCTGCTGGCACTGGTGCCGCTCACACCACTGGTACTTGCACAACTGTAGCTACTCCTCTTCCAGCTTTCCCTTGCAGGCCGCTGACGAAGTCCATGTTCCTTGATATAGTTTCTCACCTTTAGAGCAGAGGAAGCAGAATTACTAAAGCCTGATACATACTAGATACTCCTTTTCATGGAAAAAGCATGATTTGCCTGCTAATAATGATTGATTTATTAGACCAGTCTAGTTTTGCAGCATTTTGATGTGGCTGCTTAAATTCCATCTGGCAGTCATCAAGAGAACTTAACTAAGAACTAAGTTAATATTAACTCCATTAGGAAAGGAAGAAAACCAAGTAAAAATATTTGGGGTCTCTTTCCCTCTCCTGCCCCCAAGCTTTCTACCCAGTGCTCCCCAGCGAATACCAATCCTTTGGAGTTTGAAATACTAGTTTATCGTCAGTGAGCAAATGAAGCTCCTCTACCAGCTGATAGTCACACATGCTAGCAGAGGCTTAACATGTATTGAGAATATATAACCACAGTCCTTCATATAAAGGTTTAATACATAAAATATGCTTTTGAACTCTGTTTTCTCTCATTGACAATACTGTGCTCTAGTTTATCTCCCAATTTAATGATTATATATAAAAACTGATCACAACTCTCTAAGAGATTTTGTAAGACTAAAGACTATCAGATGCTGGAACCCCAAAATCGAACGTATAAACCTTAACTTACCTGTTTCAGTTTCTCATCAGTGAGACAGTTCAATTCAATAATGAATTCACTATCTGTAGGTGAGATCTGAGCAGTAGGATCAATAATTTTAATAATATCAAGTTGCTCTCGAAGGCCCATCTCTGTACTCACTTTGCGACTCAAATATTCAATATATTCAACCTAGGACCAAAAGAAAGACATGTCATTTTAAGCATTATTGATTCTAAATGAGTGTCAGAAAAGCAGGAGGAGCAACAGAATAAAATGTGCTCAAATACTGCACTTCCTACCAGCCTAGCCTCATTGAGTACCCTAAAAAACTCATGGTGAAAACTCAAACGCACATTAAGCTGCCTACTACAGATGTAAAAGACAAGAAGATTTAGTTTTAAGAATCAAGCAGTACTGCACAGGTCTACGTTTACACTGAAGCAATCGGTATGTCTTTTAAAATGTGGCATTAATTGAAAGTTCTTCTATATATTACTGTTCTCACATAGGAAAAAAAAAGTCAGTTTCACCTGTTCATCATTTGTCATTGCACTCCATGGGAGCTCATCAAGATTCCTATGCTTGTTTTTCTTTTTCGGAAGCAGACAAGGAGAGCTTGGAACACTAGGTATAACATCAGAAAGTACATCACTCCCACTTGTAATGTCGCTGCCAGGCAACTTGTGATATGCAAGAGAAAGAACAAAGCCTTAGAATATAGTAGGCAGTTTTAGAGTCATTCTAACACTATTAACAATTCAAAACACACTGTCAGATTAGCAAAGAATTGCTATCCATAGACTCTAATTTAGTAATTACTCCTAACCCTGTAGTATTCCTTTGAATCTTCCAACAAATGGCAATTATAGCAAACTTAATTCACGCTATTCTCTACTTACCAATCCTCTTTTTAAACAGTTGCATTTAAGAGAACAGCAGAATGATGTGGTATTTCAACTGTTTCCCTTCTTCATTGGTGTCAATTGTCCATTGTCCAAGCCAAACCTAAATCTCAACCTCTCATTTTTAACCATAAAGGAAGCTCTAGTTTAAGGAAGATCATTTTAAAGTAAGTTTGTACTTTATACCACACCCCATAATTACACAGGACAATTCAATTAAAATCACCTTCATTTTCCTGGAAGCAACTGCAGAACTTTAGCTTCATTTATACACCTGATGTAATTTCTGAACACACTTCCAGTTAAAGTGACAGCTGGATTACACATACTCAGATTCTGCCAGATAACACCAGAAAGAGCTCCAAAGAGTCTTTCCAAAATTCTGCAAGTCCAAACAAGTCAAATGGCTCTTAAGAAAGGCTTGTTTTAAAAAAAAGAATAATTGAGAAAAGCTAATCAAGGATGCTGTCAGCTGAGACATGGGAAATAGCTTCTTTTCAAAACAGTATTTCACAGCTCACTGAAGCTTTGGGATCCAATCTGAGCTGTTCCCACAGGCTGTGACATACAAGTGCACTTGTAACTTCTGTGATACAACATACACAGATACTAGCAGTCAGACTAACAATAACAAGAAATTCAGAGCTAATCTCAGTCCATGTTGTGTTAAGTTCATTTGCATCTTCTGGAACAGGATTTGCACTATGTCAAAATCAGTACTTCCTTTCAGTCCTTACACTGGACTTTGCAGACTCTGTCCACACTTTGTCTAAGTTTCCTGACAAAACTTAAAAAGTATTCCTCAGTTTCCTATTTCAAAGCTATGTATATGCTCACAGGTGATGCAAGTCCATAATATAAAAAGGCAATTTAAGTCCATAATATATAAACCAATTTGCATATCACAATTGAAAAGGTGCTGAACAAAGACAACTACCACAAACTAGAGATACCTGACCAGGACTGAATCCAATACTGACTAGGAAAAAGGAGGATGTGATTCAGCTTCATGCTTTTCCCATCCTGGTGAGACAAAGTAAGCTCAATACTCTTTGTACAGGAGAGAAAAAAAAAAAAAGATGGGAAAAGGTTATGGCAAAAGCTTCTACACTTTGTCTAGGTGCCAGCTCCATTCCAAAGAAAGATTTAATATGACCAAACCACTGGAAGCAGACATCTACAGGCAGGTTCCAATATCAGGGCAGATCCTTAGTACAAAGGATGTAAGCTCATGGCTACAAGACACATGTTGGTCCCTAAGACCAAACTACCATAATATATAAGCACTCCTCTTTGAAGAGCTGACTTTCAGTCTCTCCCTCCAGCTTAAGAACGCTGGAACAAAATGGAACAAAGCATTTTCTTTACCACTAAAGACTCAGTGATCTGGTCTTATGTTCACTAGTTACCCAAAAACAAATGCTGAGGACTTTTCAATAAAAGCTAAACCAGCACTTAACAGCCTATACAGAATTTCACATTTACAGTGGAACTAGCTTACCTGCCACTCAAACTCACTGTCTGACCAATCCCAGTATGTGCTGATAGAAGAAGAGACATCACTGCAGACACTACCCTCAGGGAACAAATCAAAAGAGGTGAACTCCTGGTCATCCAAGAGAGAGTAACAGTCATCCTGATCCCCAACAGAAACCGATGAGAACAGCTCCTCACTGCACTCTGAGCTCGCTACGCTGGTTCCACACGATGTCAAGTTCCACCTGCAAAACAGAAAGAAACAAACTATCAGTACCATGTCGCCTGGGAAATTCTTCTAAGCCTCACAAAACCACCTCCACTTTGCTTGTCTGTAACATTATACACTGATTTTATTTCAGTGTTACAACTATATGAAGTATTCTATTTTCAAGCATTTTTAAAGGTCCATAATCAAACCCAAAGTGAATTCAACATTAAAAATGGCAAAGCAAAAATCCATATGCTGTTAACAGAATTACACCTTTATTTAAGCATATTAAGTTTCCACACCAGAGCCATGACTCCCGTAGCGTGTAAATTGTCTCTTTTGGTTTTGTTGTGGTTGGTTTTCTTAAATACGCTGAACTGAAAATTTAATTTCACATATGTTGGGATACTTAAACTTGCATGTAAACTGAAACAAGCAAAACTAAGAAGCGAGCTAAGAATGGACTTCAGGATAAGTAGGATTCAAAAGGGAAATCTAGGTTGATAATCCCCCCCAAAAAAATAAGGCTTAATAAGGAAAATCATTATGGATATACCCAAGGCTCCAATATTCACTATTTTCAACTCTGAATGCCAAAACTATTGGACATGTTGTTGGAATGCTAACATGCAAAAATGACCTTTGTGAAATGCTACAGTTCCAAAACTGAACACTTTCCCACCCCTACTCATAATTTCATTTAGAAAGCTAGTTAATGCTGTTGCTAAAGGAAAGCAATTGAGGACTCAAACTTCACAGAACAGGTTTTTTCAGTCTAATGAGAGTAAGCCAGAATTTAACAAGCTCATGAAATCAGTCTCCATATCTGGATTTATTTTACACATTGGTGAAAAGTAGGTCACGACAACTATGAGTCAGCACAGAACTGCCACATGGCCACAAAAATTTGTCTGTGAATTTCAGAAGCCCTTTTCAAACCCATGCCATCAACTCCTGTCCTGTCAGCCTTTCCACTTCAGCCTGGGTCTCTAGAAAAACATTCCTCTACCCAGCTGCAAAAGCTGAGCGATGCCATCACCCAGAAAGACTGGTCCCCACTGTCATTATTTAAGCTGCATACCAGGATGGTTAAATATGTTTGTGATGGTCTCACTCCCACATCTCTTTGGCCAGCAGTGAATTTATCCATTGTTAAAGACATTTCAAAACTTTTCCTTTGGCAGATTCAGTAGATCTTGTCTTTCCTTTTCTGCACCCTGTACTCATGTATGATTTTTTTAGTGGTACAGACTTTTGTGAGCAGGCCAATCAATATAGAGTATATATAGAGAGAGAGACAGAGAGCAAAACATGAGTGTGGTAACACAGCACACTTCTGAACTTTACTATAGTTTCACTATCATGAAATACTGATGAAAGGAAAGATAGCGTGGACAAAGTTTCCAGACCCATCAAAACAGAGGATGAGGTGCAGGAACTACACCACCAACAAGCTACACCCAGACATTCCAGGTTTGCAGTATCACCGAAGGTACAGGCAGTCAGCCCTCACCTTCTCATAACTTGGGGATGCTGTACCTGCTGGGGTAAGCTGGATTAGCAAGATCATAGAATCATAGAATAGTTAGGGCTGGAAAGGACCTTAAGATCATCAAATTACATTAAAATTACTCATAACTTAAAAAAATAGAAAGCCTTACGTGAACACCATGGACTAAACTGTGCATCTACAACAGCTCAATCAGTGCAAGACAGAGCATGACCTTGCCCCAAAGAAAAGAAATACCCACTTAAGATACCCAAACCTAGGTTTGTAAAACGAGCAAGCCAGAGTAACATGCTCAAGAAGTGAAAAACAATGCAAAGAGAAATGTACTACATAAATGCAAACTTGGTGAATATCGCACACTCGTCTTACAGATATGCTGTGAATACATCTTACTGTTCATGTCACAATTGAATCTTTCAATATAAGAACCAGACCATGAAAATGCTTCATATTTCATCAAGGCTCTTCACAGTGAATCATTTAAGACTCTGTAATTAAGAGCCTGCCCTCGTGAATGACACTTTTAAAGCATAATTTCCATTATTTCACACAAATTCAGTTGAAAGATTATTTTATTATCCACTCTTCATAATGCTGTAATAGAAACCTACTAATTAGTAAAACTCTCTTGCAACTCTGGAACAGCAACTAAAACTATCCCACAAGTATGTTCAAGACAAAAAGTCACAAACTCTTCTCAAAAATAAGCTGTTGCTATATTCAAGCTTAATACCATGCATAAACAGAAGCAGAATGAGGCTCTTAGGTAAACAGGACTGTGGGTTTGATTTTAGAGACACACTAGAATTCCTTTGTAGAGCTACGTTTGCATATTCAGAATAGACCACTTCTACAAATTACAGACAGGCCCTTAATTAGAAGCATGGGATGGAAATGCTTCTGCAGGAATCGGTGCAGTCACCGAGCTGCCTGACTCATTCTGAACCTCTGCAGGCTTGCTTGGTGTCCATGCAAAGCCTGCTTTTAATTACTGTAAGTACACCACTCTTCAGTTCCCTGTCCTACAGTGCTCAAAACGGCGTTTCAAGAAATTCAAAAAGGAATATACGTACCTTAAAAACCCACCAAGCTCACACTAACATTCTAACGCTTTTAGCCGAACGCAGGCTGAGCCCACACGCAGCCCTGCCAAAGGGAACCGTAACTCAGGCAGGAGAGAGCGAGCGGGTACCGGGAGCAACCGCAGCCCGGTCGCACCGTGCCGGTAGAAGCCCGGGGAGGGAAGCACGGCCCTGCAGCGCGGCAGCCCCGGCTCCGCCGCAGCCCCGCCCGCCCCGGGCCCCTCGCTACTCCCGAGCCGCTGCGGCCCTGCAGCCTAGGCCCGCCCGACGGGCAGCGGCCGGAGGGCCCCGCGGAGAGGCGGGCGGACCTGTTAGAGTGGAAGCGGTGCAGCGGGTCGGTGCGGTGACAAGACGAGAGCTGGCAGCCGAAGTCGCTCACGTCCAGGCAGCCCTCCTCGCTCAGGCTCAAGCTGCCGCCCCGCGGCGGGTGCTGGTGCGAGAGCAGCGGGCACGGCTCCTCGGGGGCCAGGAACTTCTCGTACGGCTCCTCGGTCATGTCGCCGGGAACGGGCGGGGGGCGCCGGGGAGGAGATCGCCTCACGCTCGCAGCCGCCGATCCGCCATCACCGCCCGGCCCCAGGATGCGCCTCAGCCCCGCGGACGGCTCCTTCCGGCGCGGGTCCTCCACCCCGGCCGGGCACAGCGCCCCCTGCCGCGGCGGAGGGCGACCCGGTGTGCCCGCCCCCAGCGCGCCCCTGGCGCCGGCGGCGCGGCGATGGCGGCGGCGGTGTCGGCGGGGAGGGCCGCTGCCCACGGGCACGGCGACAGCGGTGGCGGCCGCGGCGGCGGCTTCCTGGGGCCGCGGGTGCCGGCCGAGGTGGAGGCCATGGCCAGGGCCGTGCAGGACATGGGCAAGGAGACCTTCCGGCGGCTCCTCAGAGGTACGGCCGGCGAGGCCTGCCCTGCGCCGCCACGGGCATCCCGCCGAGGGTGTGGGTCAGAGCCGGAGGGCAGCGCCGTTCTTGGGGAAGGGGGGCACCGCTGCAGGGTCTTGGCGGGCAGGGTCGCCGCTCTCCCGGGGCGCTTCCCGTTGCTTTTCCCTGCAGGGAGCTAAAGCTGAGCGTTGAATTAACGACGGGGTTCCCTGTGTGCTTTCTGAAACCCTGTAAGGTCCGTGAGAGCGAGGAGCTCTCACTCTTCCCGCTCAGTCCCGGAGCCAGTGGTCGAGTCACGGTGGGATTGTGTCGTTCAGGAGAAAGCCAGAGCCTCCGTGGATGCTGTCGTAACGTGCAGGAGGAAATGAAGGATGCTCAAAGCGCAGGTGTCTGACTGGAGTTGGGGTGCAGTTGTTGGTTAGGTTTTTCTCTGTGAGGCTCCTGCCTGCGGTAAAGCGAGAGAGTTGCGATTTTCTCGAGGCACCTTTGACCACCAAAATCAGAGTTACTGGGCTGAGTAAATTATTTTACATAAAATACTTACAGAATAATCCAAGAGTTGATTAGAACAAAAGCACAGCTCTGTGGATTTTTAACTAGTTATTAAGGTTAGTCAACAGAAAGCAGACCACTGCTGTCATTAAAGCTGTCTAGTTGTCTTAACTACAAGCGACCTGTTGCTCTTTGAAGACGCAGATCAAAGTTGTATTTAAGTAGGTAAGTAGACAGCAACCTATTTCCTGCTCTGTGCATGGTGTTGTAGACAGGCCTTGGTGCTGATCTGTATGTGGCCTTTCCAGCAGACTCAGTCAGTTTTGTTGTCGTAGAGCAGAGCCTTTCTCAGCATGGAAAGCTTGGTACTAGCACTACTAGCACCCCGCACACCCTTGCTATCCTGTGCAAAATCTGCCATGTAGGTAGTGCCAGACAAATTCAGTCAGCAACGTGACTTGTTAGGGGAGAAGCTGCTCCCTGAGCACTCACACACCATCCAAGGGGTTGCATACACACCACCCAAGATAACTTCTAGGACCAGAGCACCTTCACAGCAGGCAGCTCCAGTGAGCAGACAGGTGCCCCTTTCGACTCCTTGCTCACACACACTCTTGGGCACAATTCCTCCTCCTTCAGACACAACCTGCTTTCCACACGCATCTTTAGTCCCGTGGTGATTTTTTGGTCTGGGATTTTCCAACACCTTATTGGATTCTTTCTGTGTCTCCATCCAGGCAGGCTGTTTACTGTTCTTATCTTGCTGAGTTATAGCTTCTACTGATGGCTGCAGCCTCCTTATCTTCTGCTTTGTGCTTCTTGTGAACCTGCTTGTCAGCAGAGCATCCAACACTTAAAAAGCCCTAGACCTATGATAAACATTATCTAAATGTTTAGCAACAACTTAAACTTAGCAACAACTAAAACATCAATGTGTTATCAAGTTCTTCTTACACTAAAGACAAAACACAGCACCATACCAACCTCTAGAAAGATCACTAAGAAAACGAGCAGATATTATTCCAGCAGAAAGCATACCTAGGTAAAAGTCCACAGTTTACAGCCTAAGGCTGCATCAAGTCTAGCTACTGATGCTAAGCAAGTTGAACTGAGCAAACAGCATATTAAACCACACAATAGTGTGACTCAAAGTATTTAAAACTTATTTAAACTAACTAACTTATATCTCTCAACATGAATGATCCAAGACTTGCCACTGAATTTGGTGCACATTTAAAAATGTGAAAAGCAAAGAGAGTTTATCCACAATCAGAAAACAGTAGCCAGTGGAACTCACCTAATACCAAGAGGAAGGCTGGCAGTTTGATTAAAATTCCTTCTTTTTTATTTACTTCCCAACATTAGTATTAAGTTAATCTCTTAGTGCTGGCTTTCAGTACCACTTGGTGGATGTTTTTAACTTTTCATGTTTTATTCACAGCACTAATACGGCTCATAAATGACTAATCTAATGTCCTGGTCCTGCAATGGGATTGTGTCAGTAATCTGTTTTTCCCACAGTGGGGCTTCCTGTGGCTCCAGCAGCCCTTGCAGGCTGATCAGGGTGCAGGACAGAGGCTGACGTGACAACAGAAATTTATATAAGCCAGTACATATGTGGAAAAAGAAAGAGGAATTGAATGATGAAGATTGAGATAAACCCACACCAGTTATTAATGTATAATGTTGCAACACAGATTAACTGTTATTTCCTTTCAAGTTTGCATTATCAGCAGTTGTGCAAACTACAAGACTTGAAGGTTTAATTTTGTCTTCTTGTCATTTAATCCTTAGTCTCTGCTGAAATTGCAAGGTAATGACGTAAAGCGTTGGAGAACAGTGTTGAATCGTTTGCTGAGTTCCTCTCCTATGCTGTGTATCAGAAGTGTCATTAAGCTTTAAGCAGACTTCTGATGTGAACAAGTTTGTTGGTAGAAGCTCAAGCTGGAATTGTACCTGTGAGCAATAATTTTTTTTACCCTTTTTGCATGATAACGAAAGAAATTTCATCAATGAAAACATCTTCCATTTTCAGTGCAAAAGATTAATCCATTGAAGTTCTCTTGGTAAAGTATTATGAGACTAACCTATGGGGGTGGATGATCAGATGTATTCACAGAGACCTAAAGTGGCAGTTTTACATCAGGAAAAACGTCCGTACAGCAAGTCAAGTAAAATCATACACAATTATGCTGATGTTTACAGACTCCAAGTCTTCCTCTTTCTAAAGGGATCTTACTTTGCTTTCTTATTCACAGTCACTGTTAATGCGCTGGAAGGAAAAGACTGCAAGGAATCTGTCAAGCTTATTGCAGAAAGCACTAATCTCTCAGAAGAGCAACTTGCTTTCCTCATTTCTGGCATGTATACCCTCCTGCGAGAGGCGTTGAGACTCCCCTTACCAACTTTCAAACAAGAAGTAAGTTCTGGGAGTACTTGGGAGTCCTGTTAAGTTAAAAGCTGCGTCAGACACAAGTTACCATCTAAAACTTATTTGCCAGGGTGGGGAGCGACATGTAAAAATGTTCCAAGTTAAAGTGGCTGGAAGAAACTGGTAAAAATCTAGAGGTTATAGTTTGACTTGTTAGATAGGTTTACAGTGAGCTTCTTGGAAGAGTATTTAAGCTTTGGGAAAGAGAGATCTTTGGGAATGAGAGATCTTTTTCTACTTCAGCACCTGCACTGTGCATATTTGTTTTCACTCTTAATTTAAAACCCCAGAAGAAACTATTGCAAAGTTATTTCCTTGGCATCAACTCTCTATTACCATAACCACGTGCTCACACATACCGCTCATTCTGTCCACACTTACAGTTCCTCATATTTGTCTGCTTGCCTTTCTTCATGCTTCTTCCTTAGAGGAAGGAAGGTTGCATGGCCAGAACAGCGGAGTGAAAACTGGGAGAAGGTTTTCCTGCTTCTGCTATGGATGTTCTGTGTGAATATGGGTACATATGCCATGTTTCTGACGCCTATCCCTGATTCATGACTATTTTCTTTTTCATGTTACTTTACCTTACATTTCTTCTTTTCTTACTTTATTTTTATGTGAGTGAACCACTTACGGGCTTACAGCGCTGTTCTCTTGTTTAAGATACTGTTTTCGTATTTACCCAGGCATGCTGGAAAATCTCATTTATTACAGGAAGCATGTTGAAAGTATGCTTTTAGTGCTCAGAGCTTATCTTTTACCACTTCCTTTCTGTTATCATAGTTTAAACAAGTTACTGCAAAACATATTTGAGAATCAGGGTACATAATTAATTACTCTAAAAAAAGAATGTTATGGATAGCTACATGAAGGAAATAGCAGGGATGTTGTTTTCAAAAATGAAGGCTTCCAACAGATTTAGGTCTTTCAAATTAGTTTCTCACTACTTGATTGAAGACTTCTGGAAATGCTTCTCAAGATGTAACCTGTCATTTCAATACTACTGACACTTGAGACTAAAACTTTCAGGGAGAGATACCAAGCAGGTAACCACTATTAATTCACCTGGTAAAAAATGATCTGTCAAGACTACATCCTGTAAAATCTCACCTTCTTTGTCTTTCTAGGTTTTTAAGGAAGACCTAAAGGAGCTCAGGTATGCCTATTTGTACATACATAATACATTTGTTACCACATGTCATGTGAAGCCAGAGATGCTGTATAAGACTTGAGTTAGCACTGAGCATGAGCAGTAAATTTTGCATGCTGGGGAGATCAGTCTAATTTAGTCTGTAATGTAGGTTATGCAAATGTGAATGACCTTCTGTCTGCCATCCCCACCTTGCCCTGCAATATCTTTTAACATGTTTGGTAAGGCGCTTCAGAAGCTAAGAAACTGCCCTACTTTTTTTTCTTCTTTGAAAGGCCAATGATAAAAAGTTCATGACATTCTACCACCTTGTTCAGCTGTGATCTCTCCTGCCCATTACCTCAGAAAGCATAAAGATTGTTACAGGCTTCATCAAAATTGGTATCAGCCTTTCCAGAGCATCTCTGAGTAGGTGTTCATATCCTAAAAGCTAGACCTCAGATGATAATCATCTCTATAGATTTTGCCTTATTTCCATGTTCAGTAGCAAGGAGAGAATAACAGCAGTTGCTGGTTTCATCTGTAGAAAAACCTCTGCACTAAGGCTCAATTATTTTAAAATGCTCATTTCCTGAACTCAGCATCCTGATTCTCACCTAGGAGAAACAGATCACTATGTTTCTAATTCTGTCTTTTTTCATCCTTATTTGTCTGTTAACCTGTACATTGGCTTTCTCCTCAGACTCTGTTCTGCAGAGTCGTAGGCATAACGTATTTTGTGAGCAACTTCAGGCAAGTTAAACCTACAGATTTATACATGTCAGTGGTGAAAGGTGTAACTGGGGCCATGACGAAAGGTGCCTGGCTAGTTGGTACAATTTTGCCTGCAGCTCAGTGCTGGAGTTTGCCCTGCCTTTTGTCTTGTGAGGTAAAACGCAAGCTGCTTCCTCTGCCAGGTCACGAGGTTCACACCCAGGTTAAAGTAGGTCAGTAAGAAAATGATGAGTTGCTTTTGACCCAGTGGGAGCTGGTGGTTTTGAGGTGTGCACAGGCTGTGTTCAGTGTGATTAAGGGATAATGAAGAGCGCTAAAAGCTCCGTGCCATGTTCTCCGGGTAAATATTCCTCTGTTGAGCCGTGGAGAAAGTTGGTGTACAGGAGTGCCAGAAGTCACTGGCTGGGCTGGCGGTGTTACACTGTCTGTCTCTAGAAAAACAGATTCCCAGGCCTCCATCCCTGTCATTTGACCACACTTTATGTCATGCGTGTGAAGAACACACATAGTGAACAGCCATGTCTTGGCATTATTGGCACGCAGTTTGGGCAGGAATTTTGCATTTTTAAGGCAGAAAAATGGCTTATTTTTGGTTTTTTTTGTTATGTTGACTTTTAAAAGGGTTGAGCTGTGAGCCCAGTTACCTTTTTTTCCACCTCTCCTGCATTCTATTTTGTTTTCTTCAGTGAAAAAGAAGAAAGCCCATACAGTCTTTTAATTGTGTTTCCTGGTGATGCAGTGGGTCTTGGCTTCTGTTTTTGGTGGAGAGAGAGGCTGGAGTCAGGCCCACTTCTGATTAATTAGAATCATAGAATAGTTAGGGTTGGAAAGGACCTTGAGATCATCTAGTTCCAACCCCCCTGCCATGGGCAGAGACACCTCCCACCAAAACATGCCACCCAAGGCTCTGTCCAACCTGGCCTTGAACACTGCCAGTGATGGAGCATTCACAACTTCCCTGGGCAATTACATCAGTACTATGGGTTTCACAGGGTTGCCATTCTGTATCCCCTATTTTTTGGCCTGACTGGCTGAGCCAGTGAGAAGAAATTCACTCTAAACTGTGGGTACTATATCCACACACCCCCGTCAGGTTGTTCCATAACGTTATGGCTCAGGCAAATAACAGGGTTGGGACATCCCCACATCTTCCATACCCTTTGAGTCCCTTCCTCAGAATGTCCCTTTGAAAATTGATTGCCATCTGCAGCTCAGACCTGAGCTGTGCCATGTTCTGTGTCTGATCTGCTTAGTGTGTGACTGGTCTCATGGAAGTTGTTAGAGCCAGTTATAGAATTTTTGGCAAAATCATTAATTGCCAAGCAAAAATAATGCAAGCTCAAGGGTAGCAGTAGTGTGTCTTGCTTAGTAACACTTGCTCTCACTGTTGAGCAACTACTGTGATAGGTATCATAACAATCATATTACAACCCCCTGTCTCCAGCTATTCAACTGCATACAGAGGATACTGGGTCATCACCAAGCTGGGTTAAGCAATATGCTTGTAGGAGAAGTATAAGTAATGTTTGCAGAAATAAAGTCATGTCTGTTCTGAAAGACAGACAGACACATGCAGCCAAAAAAGCAGTCTAGTTCCTCCTCCTCACTTCCCGCTTTGCCTCAGATGACTACCTTCCTAATATGCATTCAGTTTTATCCAAAAGCCATTTAAAAATGTGTTTTAACCCCACTTCTTCCATTAAGAATTAAAGTGCTGATAATTGCTGTTTCATCTTCCCACTGTGTGAGTTGATGAGTTGTTTTTCTCCCATCATTAGACACTGTAAGCCCTTTAGGACATGTAACTTCCCTGTTTGCTTTGATTTTCCTTTGCTATACCGCTGTGTATCTCAAACCACTGGTGAGTAATGTCTCTGGGCACTGATGTATGTCGAGTGCTGGATTGAACTGCGGCAGCAGCAGTAGCTCCCTCACTTGTCCAACCTGCCTTTCTGTAGGAGGTTACGGTCCCTGTGGCATAGGCAGCTGAACAGATAGTGTTTTCTCTGCAGTCTTTGCAGTTCACAGCCTGATACATTGAACTGAAAATCAACAGCAGCTTGTTTGTGGGGCAACAACAATGTCGGAGGAGTGGTAAAGTACTGGAGAGATAAAGGGTGGATGGGGTGCAAGTTAGTCTAGGCGACCAGTTCTCATAGTTCCCATCAAATCTGTGTTTGTCCTCCCCATCTTAGCTATGCCCCTTTTGTAAGTAATCTTAGCTACAAGGGCCTCTGTTCTTGCTTTTGTGGGAGCAATTCATTCCATCTTCTTTTCATTACAGTTCAGGTGAAAGTGAAATATGTAGGTTTGGGTTTCTGAAAGCATGAATTGCTGGCCTGCCTTCTGCACTTGGCAGAGCCATCACTAAAACTTTTTCTTGACTGAGAGAAGTTAAGCAAATACCGTTGCCGTACTAGGTAGGACAGGAAGATGTAATACAGTTTTTAGGGTTCTTGATATAAAAACATAGGCTGTCCTTTTGAGAGCCTAGACTGAATCAATACTGAAGTGCTTAAGGCAGTTTTAAGCAATGGAAGATGGAAAATGATGACACATTTTTGTGTTCTGTAATAGATTTTTTTTGTTTTGGTAGCTAAGGCCATATATTTGTGGTTACAAAAAACTTAACTATTTTGTATTGGTCTTCTCTTTAAGGATACCAGAAGATTTCATTGTGGACTTTTCCAGTATAGTCTTTGGAAACAGGTTCGTATCTTCATGTATCTTACATTGTGCAGGCAGCAGGGTTGCACAGAGCTGTGCTGATGTAAGTCCCAGGCCTATTGCAGGAACAGCAAACTTCTCTACATTAATATGAACAAGACTTGTCCCATTATTTTGATTCAGCATAACATGATGTCCATCATGTGTGGCTGTAAATACAGTAAGTAGCTTTCATGCCAATTTCCAGGTTTTCTGTGATAATCACCCAGCAGTTTTGATGTTCTGCAGGCTCTGTAAGTTGCATCAGTACCTACAGATGAAAATGCATTGCAGAATTAAGCATTTTAGTCATTGTTATCATTCAGTTTAAAGCAAAGTGAAAGACTTGCTTTGTTGGGAGGCAAGCTACATATGCCTTTTACATGCTGTGGTTTATGGAAGCTTTCATAGACGGCATTTAGTCAAATCTTTATGTACGTATGAATTATTTTATTTTGATATGAATTATTTATGCATTATGAATTGGGAATTCACACTGGGTGACTTGATGACATGCATGAGATACCAAGTGCTCTGATAGCTGTAATTCATTTTCTAAGCAGTAGCTCCAGAGGAAGTACTGAATCAAAACCTTTTAGAACCATTTAGCTCTTTTCTCCCTTCTAGGGATTCCTTTTTTCTATACGGTTCTCTGCTCAACCATATTCAGTTTATTTTACATCTAGAAATTGCTTGAATTGTTTTGCATACGCAGAACTTTTCTCCTTGAAACTTGAGGTCACTCAGCACATAGCATCATTAACCCAGTGCTGCTCCAGATATTCTGCATGGAATCCCAGTAATCATAGTGGTGGTATTTCAGTTACCCTCACAAGGGTCTGAATGCGGCTACCAAAGTTAAAAATATTTTTCATTTCCTTGGTTAGGATCTTGGCTTAAAGCTAAAGGTTCTTGGAGTAAAAATAAATTCAGCCTTCTCATCTTTTTCTTGCTCTTGTGTCTGAATTATAGGTGTCAAGAATGCAAAATTCATGGTTGCAAAGTGGAAATATTGTTTGTGGTGGAGAAAGAAGATAAATTTAGATGTCATTTGAAGCATGCATGATTGTCTGTTTTCTACTGCAAAATCACGATGCTGGAAAATTTAGCTTTTTCTCATTTCAAAAGCTGTGATTATCCAGTGTAATCTTGTTCTGTGTTTTGAGACCAGAGAAGAGTACCTCAGATTTGATTTCTAGACAGATCTGCTTTTATAATCTTAAATGTAACACTGCATCATACATATGCTTATTGAGTTGTAAATATATATGATTGTGATGTTAAGAGAAGTATTAGCATCTGATCAAAAATTCAGTATAAGCTAGATAACCCAGAAAAATCCATTTTTAATACTTTTCCTGGCATCTTATCCTGTTTTTGCAATTTTGCTCACTAAACAGCTCTGAAGTCCTGGAAATTTGACATCTGTATTTCAGTGTTACATCAAGCTGTGTAAACCAAAAAGAAAGAAAAACTTGCCACATGAACACCATAAAACAACTGCATGAAATGATAAGTTTTTTAAGGGAAAAGATAACCCTAACTTTGCCTTCTCTGAATGTTTGTTATAAATGTAGTGCCTTCTCCTTTTGATAGTGTAGCTCTAGTTTCTACCAGGAGGGTGCATTCTGTGTGCCATTTGTCAGCATTTCACACATACATATTTGTTCATTCTCCCTGTTCAGTGGCCTGCTTGGCCTGTCTTGCTGTGTGCATAGGGAACCATCCAGAATTTGTCTTTAGTTTAGAATTGTTAGGTCAGCTGCTGCTCCACATTCTCTAATCTTTCATTTTCGAGTGCTCTTCTGTTGCATCCTTTGGCAGATGATGTTCTTGTCACCAGGTGTATCATCCTTTCCACATATAATTTGGATGGGCTCTAACTGATCCGTGGTGCTTTATTTGTTCTAACTTCTGCCTCTGCACTATGTGCTGACAGTACATTGCAGCTGTTGGCACAGAGTGTTTACAAAATGTAATTATAGTCTGTAGGTTTTGTATATGAGATCCATTGAGTCTTTTCTACTCCATTTTGCTTTTCCTCTTAGAACTCAATGGCTTGATTAATGGCCTGTATAATTTCTGTATGTATGCTGGCCACTATGCACATTCTGTCATCCTTACAGGATTCTTGCTGTTCCAGCTGTGATCTTGTCCAAGCTTTGAAGGTGCTGACAGAAGCTTGAACTAAGCTATAAAAGCTGTGACTCCTGAGGGAGTGGTGCTGAAGTACAGTCCTGACCAGAACTAAAGCTTTGTGGTTTGGCCACAGAAATGCTGTAGCTTAACAATATTCAGAAGCTTCACCTCTGTTTGGGCATTGCTGATCTTCCCCACCACTGCTAACTACAACATCTTCCTATTTTCTCTACTATTTCTTCCCCTGAAACACTGGTGCTGCACTGAATGGATGGTCTTCTATTGATGGGAGTTAGCATGCCTTAAGGAAGCGGTAGCCGTGTGGCTGTTTTTAGGCATTCCCCAAATGAAGCAATGCTCTGCCAGCAGCTGCCACTGAGGGAAAGGCCTGTTCTTACTGTTTAATCCCGCTAATGACCATTCTAGACTCCAGCTCCTCATGGTTGCACCCAGCTGTGGTAACCTACTTCCTATCCTGTAGCTGACAGTGAGTAAGAACCAGCTGATCTATTTTTTTCTGCTCATTCCTTTACCGTACTATAAGGAATGTGTCACTTCTGACACCACCCACCCCTCCTAACCCTAACAGAAAAAAACCAAAAAAAGGATAAATTCTTTCTTACACTGCTGTTGCTAAATGCAAGAGCGTTGGAGGATCTCAGCCTGTCAGTCCTGTGGACCTTACCAAATCATTAATCCTTCTGGGAAGTTTCTAAAGGCACCAGTTAACTTGCACACAAGAATCTGAGTTGGGATGTTAAGCTATCACTCCTGCAATCCTGGATTTGTTCAGAGAGTATTCCTTTCTGATGTAAAGTCTCTAATTAGATTATGTTTAGTACCATGGATAAACCATTCTTATCGTGCCCTAAGTGGAAGTACTGGAGTAGCTTTGAAATATACTGGAAATAACTTCAGGAGGCATGGGATGAAGGTACTTCTGCATGTATGTCTAAAAATGGGTGGTTCTTATGGCTGTGTATCACATTTGGCTTGTTAAGTTACCCTGAGTTTAAGATGCTGCTAAAATTTCAAAGACTGTCAACCAGCTGAAGCTGAACTGCTGTCAACTGTATTTCCTCCCAGGAATAAACTGAGGCTGGATCAGCCTGTTTGTTCCTGCAATTTGTGTAATAAATTCAGGCCTTGGCTTCTCACACGTTAAACTAGACAAAACTCTTGAAGGTTGTGCAAGAGTTGGCAGTGAGCATCACGTAAGGATTTAAGAGTTTGTAAATTATGTTGGATTAGCCAGAGTCACTGTGATTATTTTTTTGAGTATGCTTCCAAGTACACTCTACTATTACTATATTTTTAAACATTGCTGCTTGCTAATACCAGATGCTTTCTGCTGAAGTAGCACAGTGACCTTATTCCTACTTTTTTGGTCAAGTCACCAGTTTCATTCCTGCTTGCTTGTTCCTGTTGGATCTGCATGAAGATAAAGATCCATTGGCAGATCCCTTTCTATCCTGCACAGTTGCATGTAATTGAAAGAATAGAAGTGCCAGCCATCACAGTGACTTGCTGAACTTCAGAATGACATCAGTTTACTGGAATTACACAGAGTCACTTGCTCTTTTTTTTTTTAACATGGACTGTAGTTAAGCATAGGAAAAGTGGATAATCTGGGCACAGCTCTCCGAAATACGCAAAACCTTCACTCATTCAGACCTCCTTAAATGAAGATAGATGTAGGAAAGAAACAAGTTCCAGACCAGTTTGTTCTAAGTGATCTTATTTTCTCTTTAGATCGTTGTTTGTTTTATGAATTTGCTTTTCAGTCTCCCATTTCTGATTTACTCTATAGGCGTCCCACTTCTGAAGGCACAGCTCTAATACAAGGAAATAGGCTGCCAAGTGTCCAGGACTTCAAGTGGAGAGTGGACGTAGCTATATCCACAAGGTATAAAAGAGAATCCTGCATGACCCTAGAAATTACTTTGCCCAAGGACTTCTTGTGCTGGTTAAAAATGTGAATAGTGTTAAAATGTACATCCTGTAAGCGACTGGCATGCAGCATTAAAGGGTAAGATATGGAGGGGATTTTCTGAACAGTGCAGAAGTCAGTTTATATACAGGTTGCTGCTGTTAACATGGGTTGCCACCAGGCTGCTGCCTTCATCTTCTAGTAATGATACTTTTGAGCTCCTTATCTGTTTTGGTCTCTAAAATCTTTGTGCTAAGAACCCTTTAATTCAAAGTTTGAGTTTCTTTCAAAATTTTGAAACCTGATGGAGCTGATAGAACTCCATCCACAGGTCCTCAGATATGATGGAAAAAATCAGATGGATTGACCCTCACACAGCCAGCCAAGCTCTCACTGGAGCAGGGGAGGGAAATCATCTATACAACTTCTCAAGTAGGCTATCATTTCTGTGTTGCACATGATAAATAAAATCTCATTACCTGTACAGTCTGCTATACATACTACAAAGAGAGGCTTCAGAACAGCACCTTTACACTGACATAGTTATGCAACTCATCACTGATCTCCTAGTTTCTTTCACAAATCAGGAGCTAAGGTCTTTGTAATCATCCTGTCTGTGCCTGCAGTGAGTAACTTCTTGCCATCTGCCACAGCAGAAGCAGCTGGGGGATGACTCTTTGGCTAGAGCCAGAAGGAAACAGAAACATGTCTGTGCTGTTCATGGTCTTTGTCTTGTTCTAACCAAGACAGACCAAGGTGAAAGAAATTAGATGATGATCCACTATTTGTCAGTAGCATACATTGTTAGCATGAGTGACTTTATATTGCATACATGAGTACCTGCATCCGAGGGAGAGTCTCTCTCCTGCCATAGTTGAGGTGCCCATGAATCAGGGATGGTCTTCCTGAAAGCAAGAAAAAAGGCTCCTGAGAGAAAGTTGTAATGGCCACAAGCTACTAAAAGAGGTGACTCAGATGAAGTGCTGTAAACAGTGCTGCATAGTGATACCTATGAAAACAGGTACCACTATGCAGAAAAAAATCTGTACCTCTGAGAGCAAAATGTACAGATAAACATCCTCGGGCACAGTGCTTGCAAGCTGCAGGCAAATCCTATGATTTGCTTTCCAAACACTGGAGCAATACACTGTCCTTTTCTATTTTCCTTCCTCTTACTTCCTTTCTAGTCAACCTCCCCCCCTGGGATTTCTTCTTATCATCCAGCACCAGCCTCTATGAAGAGGTATGGCTTCTGGCTGTCATGCCTTTCAGTACCTGAGCAGGCTTTGGCAGGGTTGGTTGATGGAAGCTGCACAAGAATGACTCATTTCCCTTTCTTGGGTCATCAAATAAAATAACATCCCACAAATTTCGGATGAAGACTGGAAGAGCTTGATTCCCTAAATGAGATGGGAGTTGAAAGTATTGAGGGGATGCAAAGGATTAATGCAATATGGTAAACTACATAAGAAAACTATTTATTATTACTAGCCGTGCTTGGTTAGCTTTTATCCTTACCATAGTTCCACTAAACCATTATTAAAAATTAAAATTGCTCCTAAAGTCAGTTACTAAACTATTAAAAAGATTTGTAGTCTCAATACTGAGTTAAACTGGACATGGCTCCCATGCTCCTGAGTTGCCAGTCAGGTACAGGTCTCCATGATTGAAATTACTCATGTTCTATGTAAAGCCTACATGAACCTCTCGACTTGCTAATGTACAATGCTGTACTCATCCCACTGCCCATGTCTATTGCTGTAATACTAATCATGTAAACAATTTCAGTTCACTGGCCCGTGCACTTCAACCATCCATTCTAATGATGCTGAAGCTTTCAGATGGGACAGCTCATCGCTTTGAAGTAAGTCTGATTACCATACTAAATTAAAAAAGAAAAAAACAAACAAAAAAATCATTGCAGTTCTCTTTAACAATTTTTAACAGTTCTTTACTATTTAAAATCTTAAAGCCTTTGTAAACAGTACATTATCGTTGGTTGGTTTTCTTTGGAATCCTTCATGCTCAGTGTAGCTGCATATAACGGAATGGCACCCAAAATCATTTTATGCCTTGTTCCTACACACATATTGCTGAAAACTCATTTGTTAAAGAGCATTAATTACTGAAAATCACTGTTGTGTAATACCTGGTTTGATTAAAAAATAGGGGTTTGTTATCAACTGCAACCTTCAGATCTGATGGTGGCTCTTGAGGGCAGGAAAATCACTGGGGTAGTTTATATAATGTATGATACACTTCTAAAATGGTAACATTCTCTTCTGGGGCAGAGATAGTTTTATTCTTCAGTAAAGTTCCTGCTGCTAGAAAGAAAGTAAAAAAACCTCTTTGCTTTTTACCTCAGAATTAGTCAGTGGCACTATTTCTGATGTTGTTCATAAAGACTTGCCAGAAGATGGCATAAACTCTTACATATTTTTAACTTTTGAAAAGGAATGCTACTTGTTCTATAAATAACATAGTGGTGCATACAGGAATTCAGTGCACAGCAGGCACTGTTACATTTGAACTCCCTAAAGATTTTGGCTTCAGTTCAGGTGTTAGTAGTAGTCTGGAGGAAGCACCAAGCCCTGTGGGTTAAAAGATGAGGGCTGATTTTACTTTTACAGTGTTTCACAAGAAGGCAACTATTGAGAAAGGCATAAATTCAGTGCTACATTGCAAAGTGTTGAGATCAAATTCCTCCCCTGGGGACAGTCCAGCTCAGGGCATCCCATACACTCTGAGGTCTCCCATGGGACTGAAATGACGCCATGGACTTCAGGATACCCCTTTACAACAGGGTGAGTTTCACTTGTGAGAACTAGTATATATTCTTAATTGTTTAGATCTGAGTCGTGTATATATGACAAAAGTGAGAAGGATGTGATGCCTTCTGATGCATTTCTGATGCATATGGAAAATGTAAATCAGATGTTGGATTCCTCTCACATAATTGGTATCTGTGCTACAGTAGGCAGAAGGATTTACGAAGGACTCTGTCAAAAGAACTGTGTGTCTTCAGTGTTCTCACAGAAGTAAATTAGGCAGTGCTTTGCAGAGCAGGCTGGGACTAGCTAGACTGTTGCTGGTACTCACATGAGCACATGTGTTTGTGCTGCACTAATGTGTCACCCAGTCTGTGCCTGCGCTCAGATGTGGTTCTCTGTCTTACCAGGTTAACAGATTTCTATCCATTTGGCTTCTCAGGGTTGCAGTGGTAAAGGGAAGCCCAGTCTCCTGCACGACTGAAAATGTTTTGTATACTTCAATCAAAAACTTTGGCCTTCCACATATAGACAGTGCCCTTTGCTCTTGAGGTTGCTGCCAAGTCCTTAATTCCTTTCTCTTGCAAAGTTCAGACAAGCAGAATATCTGGAATTTGTTGCAATCCGTAACTCACTTCACCACCACAGCCATCAGTTTACATGCTGGAGCACATCTTTTCTCACATCAGGCAGTGTAGAAGATGTACTAGGTAGCTGTCATTTCTGAGTTTTCCCACTCTCCCTTTTTACCTGGATGATTTCCTTTAACTAACTGCATTTTCCTAACCTCAAATCCTTTAAGTCTAAAAAAACCCCTAAAAAAGTAAATGGGGCTGGCACTGTGGCATGTCCCAGTCCATAGGCATGTCCTTGTGAAAGTTCCCAGGATGTTTCCTATTTTCTAACCTGAATATTCTGTTTCAGGTGCCAGTTGCAAAGTTTCAAGAACTGAGATACAACGTTGCCCTTATACTGAAGGAAATGAATGACTTGGAGAAAAGGAGCGTACTGAAGATCCAAGACTGAACGCTTTGAAACTGGGAGTTTATAGAACAGATCTGAAAACACAGTCAGCGTGTTTGGTGAATGGCAAAGAAGGGAACCGTCACCGCTTTGCTTCTCTGAACTTTAACATGGCATTTATGGTCATTTATGGCGTTTATGATGTCTGCTGTAAATATGTTTTCATTTCAAGCATTAAAAGCACAAGCTCTTTCCGTAAGACACAGGAAAAAAACAAAACCAAATCTATGAAAAAGCATAATGCTGTTTGCGAGAATTATTGCGTGATTCATCAAAACATTTTTTAAGTAACTGTCTTAATAGATGTAAGAGTCATTTATTTCTGATTGTGATTCATCATTCTCAGTATTTTTGAAAGCCTGCCACCAGAAGCCCCATCAATTTGTATCAGAAGAAAGCTCTGCAGTACCTCAAATAAAAAATACAACAACAGAAAACATCCACTCCCGTGCTCTCGTGTGACAAATGTGAACTGGAGTTTTGCGTAAGTGCTTCTGGCTTCTCACTGACTGAGTCATGGCTGCAGGTATGTAAAGGCTAATTTTGAAGAAAATTGGAAGTCTGTGGATCAAAAAAATTGAGCGTCCATGACTAATTCCATGGAATTGCACAAGTGGAAAGGTACAACGTAAGTCTTTATCTGGTTGATCAAAATGGGCTAAATAGCAGTAATCTCTTAGATTTCTAACTGGAAAGGCCTGCTTCTTGTTTTATGTATTTCCCATATGTTCAATGTGAACAGAATCATCTGAATTCCTGGGCAGAAACCTCTGGCACTGCAATGATAGCGAATGGTAGGAGACAGTGATCTTGTAGATCACTACATACTCATTAATAGTGCAAATCAGACCCTGGGATGAAGAGGCTGCGTACAGCCTCTGGGAAGAAAGTCACGGGTGTGAGAATACCAAGCCACCAGGCCAAGGAAGCAGTTAAGCATAGGCTGAAGTTCCCTGAACTGGTCAGGCAGTTGGACTGGATGATCAGTGTAGGTCCCTCCCAACTGAAATAAAAATTCTGTTTATTTGCCCCATGAGTAAATCTTGGAAGAAGTCCCTTAACTTGAAGCGTGTGTTTTAACTCTCATTTAAATGCCATGGGACCACATGTATGCCCCTAAAAGTTTTGCCAAGAAAGGCTGCATTCCTCAGTCATTGCCTGAACAAGTTTTCCCCAGTAGCAAAGATACGGAGGCTGTGAGCAATGGCCCAGTGACAGCACAAGCCATGGGCCCTAGAACTACTGGATTTATCTAGCTGCCAAAAGCAGTTTAGAAAGCACGTGCCATGACTGTTGTTGGCACTGGCTCATTCTAGCTGCTTTTAGGGGTTTTACATCAGTACCACCCATACTTCTCCCTCTTGGTTTTTGTGACTGTAGAACTTGTCTTTATCTCCCTTACTTCCCGCAGAAAACTACTGAAATTAAAACCATGGATTAGGAGGCCTTTTACACTCCCACAGATGTTTCTGTACGAAAGGATGAATTGGCTCTTGGGTTTTAAGACTCACAACAGGTATAAAATGACTTCATTGTCATACTTTTAAAAAGAACTTCTTTGACAGCAGTCTGCATAATACAAGGACAGCTCAATAGCTATGGTCCAGAAAGCTCCTAAAACCTGGGCAAGAATGTGTCCTGTAGTTTCAAATAAACCTATCAGCCTTTATTTCAAACTGTTTCATTTGCTTTGTAGGCTACTCATCAGTAAGCCTGAGGTTTGATCCATACTGCATCTTAACTACTGTGTTCAGGTTACACCAAAGCATGTAAAGAGGAATTAGCTCCTGTAACTTCAAGTGGACTGTAGGTTGCATTAATGCGATGTTTTCTTTTTTGGTTTAGTTTGTGAAGCTTGTATATCTTCTGTCTAGAATTCCATTATCACAAGATGTGATACAAAACATATATTCCTGCGTTCCTTGTTACAACCTTTTCCCTGTGAATGTTCAAATTTGTTGGTTTCAAACTAAAAAGGAATCTCAGCTGAGACCACAAGTGAAGTCTTTACAGACAAATGGAACACTGCAGAGGTATAAAATGACCTACTGCTCTAGACATTTGCAAAGTATTTTTTTACTGTTCAGAAGGATCCATAAATGCCTTCTAGATGGAATATATTCCTTCCATTGTTCTCCTTTAACAGCCATTGCCCACATTCTCCGGAAGTGGAAAGGCTTCCTTACTGTTTTCCTCATGTTCTCCACACGTGGTGATGGACCTCTTGGGCTCAATTTTTTCTTGCCGCACTTTAAGCGGGAGTTTACTGTAACTAGAGGTTTGCAATGCAAAGAAGGGGTATGTAAACACTTGGGATTTTCATTGCTGTGTACTTAAGACTTAATTTGGGCTTTCCTTCTGACAGAGTACTTTCCAGTAAAACAGCAGTTGCCACCAAAATGGCTAATGGCAGTGGCTAGTGGACAGTTCCTCAGTTTTGATAAAATATGAGCCTTAAAAGTATTGTTTTCTCTTAATTTCACAGTGAACTATGTGTTAAATATTTGTTCAGCACTGAAAGATCTTACTTCACAATTAAAATACTCCGGCATTTGAATTCCACTGCATTTCTGACTGCAGTCCTTTAATTTCAATACAGAACAAAAATAACCTTCTCAGAATCTGGGTATGCGTGAACACAAATTACTTTACCCAACTCACTCAAGGTTTGGTTACACTTCAAGGACAGGCTGTGAATCCCCCTTTCTGTACAATGTGGGAAAGATACAACTTGTATGGGATGCTGGTTGCGTTGGTCCTAAGCTCTTGTCAGGCTGATCACCAGTCAGTCATCAGTTAGGAAGGGAGAAGGTCTGTTGGGAAGGACAAGTAATTTTTTTCCTATTACACACTGTTCACAGACCAACAGGTAACAAGGACCTTTCCCAGCTTCTATTGGTAGTTTTCCCTGAAAAACAAACCTCAGTGATGCAATTGCTTTCTCTGTTTGATGGTGCCATGCATGTATTTAAACTGGATAATGTATTTGTGAATGTCTTAGTTCTAGCTATTTTCTAACCTGTGGCATATGAACGTAAATTTCCCCAATTCACCTTTTCTTTCATTTCCTTTACAGTATATGGAACATTATGCCTTTGCTTTCAAGATTAATGTGTCAAAACCTATTTAAAATAGAACTGGAACTTGATTGTTTCTCAATGTTAATCATGTGTGTGTAATAGCAGAGATGCCCAGTGCATGCAGGAGTTGTCATTGTAGGCAGAATGCAAAAGGAGAGTCAAAGATGGTTGCCAGAAGTCATTCAGAGACTCAGTGGCAAAATAACACTGAAGAACTCGCACATGTTCACTTCCCGCTCTCTACCCATCTGTCAGCACTGCTTCTCAATGTACTGGTCAGATCTCCCTCTTTTCTTTCCAGTTGGCTCAACTCCACAGGCCATCAGCCCAAATCTGTTCTTGCCTATGGACTATTACAGTGTGTGCACAGCACTTGAAAATAACAAGCCATCTGTGGCTGTATTTGCAATGTGAGTTTTCTCATCCCTACTTCCAGCAGAGCAGGAGCTTTGTCAGCATGACTAGGAGGTCAGAATTTCACACTCGCATTAGTTGTGTTAGTTGAGAAGTGAGTCTAGAGGGGAAAGAAACAGGTTGGTTGGTTTTGTGGTCTCAAAATCTGACGCAGATTATAGCTCCAGAAGGCGCATGAAGAACGTAGTCATGCTCTCATCCTGCCTGTTGTGCCAGCCATTAACTGCTGGAAAAAGATCAGTATTGTGCTCATTGTCATTAAAAGGAAGAAATTAAACCTCCCTTTGTAGAAAACTCATACAAGGGAGATGTGCTTTTGCAGAGTGAGTCACCTCCTAGCTTTAACTTCTGCTTAAGTGAGGGATAAATCATTCTTGATCTCATGAACAATGCAGGTAGGGAGGGAGTTGCTTTGGGGTTTTTTCTGCTTTTTGCTTTTTTCTTTTTTGCTTCCTAATCAAGTACACCTCATGACCCACTGCTGCTCCAAATCCATGAATATATGTATGAATGTATGAAAACTCCACGCTTTCAGGATGTGTTATATAAAAACACCCCAGCATATCTAGATTGAGTATGTACATTCAACTTACACAGCTGTTCTTGCTAAAATAATCTTTGCAGAGCCTGGCCTGATGTCAGAATCAAATATTTTGCAGTTGCTGATTTCTAGTGAACAGTAAAGCAGTATCTTGGCTTAAAAATATTTGCCATTAGTGACTGTACAGCTCACTCTGTACCTGTCACACCCCACAAAGTACTAACATTTACCAAACACCACACATACCAGGAACTAGCAGCGGCAGAGCCAGCTTGTTTCCTCCCTAAGAAATCACAGCGTTGTTGCCCACAGGCCATCAATGATAAGGACTGAACTTTTTCCTGGCTTTGGATAAAGGTCTGTGCTCTGTTCACCCTCCTAAACATACAGCTCCCACCAC
Source organism: Ara ararauna (assembly GCA_028858755.1). Classification (NCBI taxonomy): domain Eukaryota; kingdom Metazoa; phylum Chordata; class Aves; order Psittaciformes; family Psittacidae; genus Ara; species Ara ararauna. Next base: position 9,767,209 of record CM054383.1, on the reverse strand, counting down.
GGGAGTAGTTCGTAAGCACAGCTGCCCTTTTCTCTTGGAATGTTTCAGCCACGTCCCTGCTGCTGTAAGAGAATTCCCAGAAGTACATTTCACAGTGCTTTTTTGAGAGTCATTCCAGTCCGGAGAAATCGGCCTGTCAGCAAGCCCTGCGGATGCCTTCGTACATTGTAAATAGAAACTGTGGAAGTTCCTTTCAGAGCACAAATGCTGATCACATTTTCCACAACAATCTATTGCCTTATCTTGAATTCACGTGCTGCTAGAAACCCTGCCTTTGTACGTGACTTATCTCTTTAAGTGTCTGCAATGTAACTATGTAAATACTGGTGGCATATTCCTGATGGAGAGATTGTCATTGCATTGCTACTGGTAACCAGCGGTTCTGTCACTTTCTCTCGCTTGAATAGGCTTTGACTCATAGTGGTTTTCAGCACAATGCTTATAAAATAACACAGTGAGGGGCTGCCGAGGCTATTTTGCAATAGAGACAACTGCTGACCTCAAAGCTACAAGAAAACATCTTTGTTTGTTCTTTTATAGTGATACGATATATCACTTGCTATATTGTGCACCTGCAATTGGTAGCCATAGTTACATAGTTATTGCATCTTGGGCCTGGGACAAAATGAACCTCTTGAAACAATAAGGAATTCATGGGTAAAACTAGATCCTGGTCTTGTTCGAAAGATTAAAGGAGAACATTCAGATTGGTAGTACTAAAGGAGGAGTTATTTGACAGCTTGGCCAAGTGATCATTTCATTATCTAACGTTGCAATAAAACTAACTTTTAAGGTGTCCTGAAGTGAACTATCTTCATTATAATACTAAAAATCACACCCACAGAGGTCAAAAGACTCTGGCCCAAATGAAGACCCCTCCTCTGAGCATGTGTAGTGATTGGAAGGAAAGACACAGCAAATATTATATGCAGATTAAAGCCAGTCATTGTAACTGGTAGTATGTTACCTCGTATGTAATTCATGTATAAACGTAAGGAGAAAGCCAGCACTGGTGAGCTTCATTTGTGGACCCATCCACTGATCACCCAGGCCTAAACAAACCCAGGATCTCTGCTGAGTGTATGGACTTGGGTTACCACACACCAGGCACAAACAGAATGAGTTCTTTTTGCGTGGAAGTTTGGGAAACAAGAAGTCTGCGTTGGAGAGCGTGAGTCTGTGGGGAAAACCCCATCCTTCTGAGCCCCAGTTCTAATTCTGCCTGTTCTGAAGCATTGCTTAACTGGAATTTTAACTGCTTCAGGTGTCCCGTCTTTCTTTGACTTATCTGATGGCAGGCTGAGCTACACTTTGGATTATTGACCAATTTAAACTACAGCAGAAAAAATAATACTAAAACCAGTGGTTATTCTATTAAACTTTTTCTAATTAAAGGACTTACCTGGGAATAATGGTTGGATGTTGTATTTTCTTTTCAAGAGCCCTAGGGACAGAGTCCAAACTTTTAGCAGGCGCAAAATGTCTTCTTGTCGTAGAATTTGAACACAATTATTGAGGGGTCTGATGGCTGGTTTCTGTTTCCAGGTATAACTCTGACTTCCTGTATAATCCCAAAGTTGCCTACACACGGACAGATAAACATCACAAAATTAGCCCTCATTATTCTGGTGGGCGTTATGAAGAGTCAAGAGCCAGAATTTAACTGCCTTTAAATTACTTTTTTGCTTTTAATCTAAATTAATCTGAACTTTCTCATGTATCCTCTCTAAACAAGGTCTTACAAAAGTCACGTTTCTTCCTTCTGTCTTCCATCTTCTGTCCTGTCCACTCAACCCCCATGGGCAGGGCTTGTCCCTTACCTGCTTAGCTTACATAGACAAAGCTGGGGGGTCCAGATACTTCTGTAAATAAGAAACAGGAAAGCAATTCCTTCATCCCTTCTCTTGTGTTTTGTGAGGAGGCCAATAGCACCAATAACAGCTGTCCTCAGAAATACCAAATACTGCAGTGGATTTTAAGATGGTGTAAAAAGTGCTCTATATATTTAGAGTATTTGAAAACATCTGTCTAGATATCATGGACATTTCTAGGAACTGTGATCTACATAAAACCGCAAACAAACAAAAATCAGACAACTTCTTTTAAAACAACTGCTTCTATTCTGTGGTAGCACAGGCAATTTTCTCTCTAGTTCAGCACCAACAGTTACACAACTAGTGTAGACCTTTCATGTAACCAAAGTCGGTTGAAAAGTGCAGACTGAAGCGGGCAACTCAGCTAGTCCTAAACAAAACAGACATACACCATAAGGCATGTGTTTTTTACCTACAACCTGGCAGGTATACCTATGCGATATGCCACACCACATACCCAAGTAAACGCGACATTTTCTTTCTGCTGTTCTTCTAGTTCTAAAAGCACGAGTGCCCGACATCAGAATAGCTTCACAACTACGTAGATTCTCCTCAAGAGTTATTATCTGTGTCACCGCAGCCTTTAGAACTCCAGTTCTAGCAGGAAGCGGCAGTGCTGCTTTTTCCCAAAGCGGTCTGAGCTGCCACTGGCCTTGCACTACCGCAGGTGCCAGGAGGCCAAACCCGGGGCTGAGCCGCGTTTCCCGCCGCGGTGCCCCCGTAAACCAGCGGGTCAAACACAACTCTCCAGCTGCCCGGGGGAAGCGGCTCCCACCGGGGCGCCTTCACGGGCAGCACGGCCCTGCCCGACCCAGAACCCGGGCGAGAGGGGACCGCGCCTGGCGCTTCCCAGAGCGGGCGGCGCCGGGGCGGAGCCGCTCCCGCACCTCACGGCACTCACACCGGCCTCAACCCCTCGCAGGGCGACCCCGCCCCAGCCCCACGAGCGCAGCAGCGCCTCCCCCGTCCCTGCGGGACCCGGTCTGGGGCTGCGGAGCCCGCTCCGGCGCGGGGCCGCGGGCGCTCCCCTCAGCGGGGCCGCTGTGGGCGCGTTACAAAACCGCCTGGTTTTGTAACAACCTGCGGGCGCTGCCCAATCAGCGCCGCCGCCCGCCGTCACGTGCCCGCCTTTATATAAGCGGCGGCGGCGCGGGGCGCTCCCGGCGCGGGGCGGCAGCAGCATGGGCCGGTGGGGCAGTGCCGCGCCCGCTCCGCGCCCCGCCGCCCCGCGCCGCTGAGAGCCGCGGCCATGGGCTCGCACCTGCCGCCGCAGCAGCGCCCGGAGCCGCCGCTGGTGCTGCAGCTGGCGGCCGGGGCTCTGCAGGCGCAGAACTTGGAGCTGCCGGGCGGCGGCCTGGGGCCCGAGTGGCAGGTGCTGCTGGGGCGCGCCGACGCGCTGGCGTTCGGCGGGCGGCTGCACGAAGCGCTGCCGCTGTACCAGCTGGCGTCCCGGCACCAGCAGCTGCGCGCCGAGCAGCTGGAGAAGCTGGTAGAGTGCCTGGCGCAGGGCGTCCGGATCAAAGAGGGGCTGCCCGCCGCCGGGAGCGGCCCCCCGCAGCCCCGCGAGTGGGACGTCTTCAGGTGCCGCAAATGCCAGGGCTTCCTCTTCGAGCCCGTTTCTTTGCCTTGCGGACACACGTTCTGCAAAAAGTGCCTGGAGAGGGACCGAGCGGCCGAGTCCCGCTGCGTCCTGTGCAAGGAGGAGGAGGGCGGCGCGGCGCCCGGGCAGCTCCCGCGGGTCAATGTCATCCTCAGCAACCTGCTGGCCAAGTGGTTTCCCTGCCAAGTGAAGGCGTCGCAGCTCAGGCACGAAGGGAACCTCCTCTACAAGGAGAAGAAGCTGCAAGCCGCCCTGCAGAAGTACAACGAAGCGGTCAGCTTAGGTAACGGCACCCACAGCCCGACGCCGGCCTCCGGCGGACGCGCTCCCCCGGACAAGTTTCCTCCGGCCAGGGCCGCGCTCCTGCTGAGTCCCCGCGGTGCTGGGCCGGGTGCTGGGCGGGTGGGCGGCGGGGAGGCCAGGGGCAGCCCCGGGAGGGGCAGGGGCTCCCCGGCCCGCGGTGGAACTGGGTCAGGAGACCAGCGGTTGCGTAAGCCGGAGCCCGCGGTCCGCCCGTTGTGTAACCGGCGGGGCCCGGGGGCAGCGGCCGCAGGGCACGGGGGGGGTCCCGGCTGGGACGCGGTTCCCCGTGGCCGCCCGTGACCGGTGAACTGCTGCGGGGGCTGTGCGGGGAAAACTTCTGGTGCGATCGTTTTCATGTAGTTGGAGGAAAGACAGCTATAACCCAGCACATGGGTGGAAATTAAAGACGAGGTATTAACGGTAAGAGCTCGATTTAGATGAGTTCTGAATGAGCGCACAGCCTTAATCTGGTACACACTGTGTCTTGATGCTACAACACACTGTGTGTAACCAGCAGATCGCTTCACCCACACTGTCAGAGCATTATCCCATTCCTTCAGTTATCACTTGGTTTCCTGTGTTGAGCTTTGGCATGAAAAGATCCTCTCATATTACTTGAAAACTTTGGTGCTAGAAATTCTGACACTCCTCTCTACAGCAGGACAGCATTCCTATTGGAATGTCTCTTGTGTGTTTCTATCAACCATCTGATCCTCAGTCAGAGCTGGTAATTTATTGTGTGAGCGTCTCGTGGTTTATTTATGCAATGTTCCCTGCAGTTATATAAGGCATAGCTGACGTCTTGTCTGGAGTTACCCAAAGAGGTTTCCAGTTTTCTTTTAGTACGTAGTTATTAAAAAACAAAAGTGTATGTTGTAGGTTTTTACATCTTGGAACCCTCAAAAAGGAATAAAGCTTTTGTAACTGATTTTTAACTTGCTTCCATCAACCGATCTTCCTATTTCTCACAGCTCCAAATGACCACTTGCTCTACAGCAACCGGTCCCAGATTAACTCCACTTTGAAAGCTTGTGAAAATGCACTTCATGATGCAGAAACAGCGTGCAGACTCCAGCCATACTGGTTGAAAGTAAGTCCTGACTCCAGCTGTACTTTAAAACCTTGATTTGACCCCGATAGAAACCTGTTAGAATGGTCAGACAGCTGGATCTGAGTGAGGCTTTACATCCTGTCACTTCTTGGTTTCCTGTGACTTGCAGGCATTCAGCTGTGATACTTCTGGGGTGCAGGAAGAGGGTGATAATCCTAGAGGATAAACTGAGACTATTGTTTTTGACCTGCATGCATCTCAAGTTCATGAACACTCTCCAAAAATGCCATGCTGTGCTTACACCATTATATAAGGATGTAACGATAATTCTAAGAGATTAATTTGGGGAAGTAGATTTCTCCAAGATCAGTTTGGCTCAAGTGCTCTGAGAAGCATACTTGAGAGTTAGATAACATCCCAGTTCTGCCTGTGAGAGTTAAAGCCCCAAGCATTGGTGGTGTCTAGGTATAAAAGATGTTTACAGTGATTGATTCCCCTGCCTAACATTTTCTTCTCTGGAAAGATCTTTTGTAACTTCACCTTGGTTTCAGTGCACGTCCTCATGACAAAAGGTGCAACTGTGGATGTGTTTCATTGCAGGGTCACCTAAGGAAAGGACAAGCATTAGCTAATCTGGGGAAAACAGAAGAAGCTTTAAGAGAGTTTCTATTCTGCCTTGCTCTAGATACTGGGAACAAGACTGCCAAGTCTGAGGCACAAAAGGTGAGTTCCCTAAATCACCCGTAGCTGTATTCCTGTTTTCAGTGGCATTTCATGAAGCAGGATATTCTTTTTTTCTTCTCCTTTCCCCTCTCTCCCATTACTGCAAAGAGCTGTATGGAGACACATTTCCATACTGTTGTAAAGATCTGAGGTGGTATTGCTTGGAGAGGTAGCAAGAAAATATACTCAGCAGACACTGTGTGGAAACAGTTACTCATGGTGGTAGCGTTGCCAGATTTGAAGTAAGACTGATTTTGTTAATAACTCACCCACAGACTGTTGTGTTTCTCTAGAGTTGGATTTTTAGTCTGTTTCCTTGCGTGGCCATGTCTCACCAGTGACAGTGTGCAGCAGAGGAGGGGTTGCTGTGGAATGTTGTATCAGGCCATTGACTGGCAGAATGCAACACGCAGCACCCTTCAAACTCCACTTGGGAGCAGCAGCTCTCTTCCTACTGCCAGTCTTACTGTGCCCAGGATCAGCGTGTGAAGGGGACATGAAAGAAAGCAGTCAACAAAAGAAGAGCTGATTTAAGATAGCTTTTAAAGATTGCTAATAATTAATGCTAAATAAGCAACAAAATGGATCTGCAGTGAGACTTTTACAGTAACACCCTAAAATGTGGTGTGTGGATTCTCCAGCAGCTTTTGTGAAGACTACTTTGTTTTGTAGCCCCTCGAATCTCTGATTTCCTGCGAATCAGTGTTTTTGACGTTTAGCTGGTTTTTTGTTGTTGTCACAGCTAAAAGCCTCAGTGTCACAGGGATAGTTTATGGTAATAAAATGTAATGTTCTATTTTCCTTGTACTGAATTTTCTTGTATGGCAGCGCATTCAGGCTTTTCTCCATCACTGGTGGGATAGGAACTTTGAGGGTTCTGTGTGCTGCAATACATAAAGCTTTCTGAAAGCACGGTAGATTTCTTACAGTAAAGCACTGCTCATGAAGGAAATACAGAGTATAGCCTGGATGGCTGCAGTACAATCAAATTTTTATCTCATTTTTGCATGTGGTTGAGATTTCCATCTCCTGTGAGGTTTTTGTCACTGATATTTGGGAGTTTCGGTTGGTTGTTTTTTTTCCCCAGTGGGTTCCATGCAGTCTTCCACTGTCATTGTGTCATGGTTTGTTCTCACAGTCACGCTGGGAGAGTTCCTGTGCACTAGAGCAAAAAGAGCAGGAACAAACAAATGTGTTTCTAATTTCTGACTCCAAATAGCCTTATCCAAGACACCTCACTTCTGAGCAGTGGGGTTCTGAGGAAAAACTAGGCTTTTTATGAGTGAAAGAATTACTTGTGCACTCATCAGACAGAGTTCATCCATGGTTCTACTGGGTCACTTCCAAGGCCATTTGCAAAACAATGACATACTACATTTTACCAAATTCTTGGTGTGCAGCTGTGATTTTCTGCTGGTATTAACCGTCTGTGTTGGTTTTGACACAGTGTGATCCTGTGGAATCCTTTTTGGCTTTAAAAAGGTACCTTTGCTGTCATGTGGCTTCCTCAGGAGTCAGCAGGATCACCTCAGTATGTCGAAAGTAGTTTGGGGAGTGCAAATCTTCCATTCAGCACTGCTTCTTTCCTTAAACAATCATCTGATAAGCTATGCCATACAACTGGCTACAAGCTGCTACTCAGAACAAATGCACTTATTTTCTGATGGCAAATGAAGAAGTAGCATTTTTCTACTGCCTACATTTTCTTGTATTCTCACGTAAGTGAATTAAAAATAGCTGCAATTTACGATATCAGAGATGTTTACTTCACTGAACTTGGATTAAGCCTGTGAGATGAGTGCTGTCTGTACTAATAAACCCCAGTGAAAGCTTCTGAGGTGCAGCAAAAAACATGTTTAAGATGGATGTTAGTAATTTCTGGTGAGCTTACAACCTGCAGGACGAAGAGGACAAAGGCATGTGTGTGTCACATCACAGAATGGTTAATATCTGTATGGGCTTATTTAATTCTGAAAATGTCTCTTGCTGTCTGTTCAGCCTATATTGCATTAGCTCTTGCACTTTTTGTTCTTATCCTCATCTAAAGGGCTCTTTAAATGGTTTTAACAAAATCAAGGATGCTTCTTTCAGCTCTTCCCTTACTTGCTTTTTCATCTGAGGTTGCAAGGAAGGAACTAAGCAGTGAAGTATTCTGTTTTATATCACAGCTTCTACTTAGTTTGTTTTCACTCATCCCGGGAAATGCTCAGGAACACTTACCCGATATCCTGCAGCTGTTGTCACATCACTCTAGATTAAAGGGGAATCTCCTAAATTCAGTGGGATCTGGAGGCACCAGCCATAACCTACAGAGGTTGCTCAAGGTAAAAACCAAGTCTGATGTGTGGTTCTTAATTTGTGTGTGTTTTATGTTCGCATTGGGAAGCCTTCTCTCCTTTTTCACCTATGGGAGACAGGAGGATACATTTTCTCAGATTTTTACTGTGTTTCAGAAGATACAGGGAAGTGTTGACTTACTGAAATCTCCTTATCTGACGTCTCTGTCTTTAATAGAAGCCCTCTGGTGTTGTACTGGTAAAAATTATGCCAGAATGGAGTGGGTTCTAGTCCTGTAATTGTCTTTAGCTCTTCCAAGTAGTTTGTAGTAGGAAAGGGCCTCCGAAGATTGGACTGAGATACCCTCCAAAGCTGTGAAATGCTAAAATCTGGGGTTTCAGCTTGAACTGTAACTGATGATGTCAGTGACAAACCTATCCTGCATACAGATTCTGTAGGTTTTGAGCAGCCTTGTTGAGATTGATAAGAACACTTGGTGACTTTGCCTTCTGGAAAGGCTATTAGGATATTCTGACAAGAAATCATTTTGTATGACCCCTTAATGAAGTCATTTGAGGGACAGGTCACTCATCTTTCTGCATGTTACGCATTGCCACAGCTTCTGATCACTATCCACAGTATCTACTTTCAGGTTCATCTGGGGAGTTGATGTGACAAGCTGAGAGGGGATGTCCTGTATCATGGCTGCTCCAGATTGTTCTGTAGCCGTAACAGGATGAAATCTGATCATTTTAGCCTTTGCAAAATAAATCTGTCTTGCTAAAGGAAGCTCTGTGCATTTTTTCTGTTACAAATTTTGTGTGTTTATACTGCTTCCTTAAAATAAACTTACATTGTTTTGGTTGTTTTTGATAGTTGATACCATCATTATGATATAGGCAATATGCATTTCCCCATAGGTTAAGTGATAACAATGTATTTAGCCTGAGATCTGGCCACATTTCTGCCTGAATCAAGTTTCATGACCAAGCTGAAGCCATACATAAGGACTGAAAATACTCAGTGCCATGGTGGGGTTGGGATGGGCGGGGAGAGCAAATAGTTTGCTTTTTTTTTTCCCTTCATTAAAAGCAGGCCCTGACAACAATTCTCAAACTGTTGCTTCTTGACCTACAAAGTCCTTCCTGGTGATCCATAATGTTAAAGACTTGTTATAGGTTTGGGGTTTTTTCCTTACCAAATTGTTGTAAGATTAGTCTAATGTCAGACCTCTCTTCACACAGGTAAATGTGGAACAGAAAAAGGGTTTTTCCATTCAAGAGGACCCAAACGTAACTACTTCTGGTAGTTTGAGGAAATCTCTACAACTTACAGAGAGCAAAAAGGACTGCTCGGAGGAGGAGAACAAACTCACCTCCATGCCGGAATCTACCTTTCTCATATCTGACAAGTGCAGCCTCTTGAAAAGGAAGTGCTGCTCAGAGGAGATGCGAAATGCTGAGCTCCCCTGCAAAATGATGAAGAAAGGTATGTTTGATTACTTGCAGGGTAAGTTTCATGGCATGCAATAAGCAGAAATTTTGCTTTTATACAAATTAGAGGAGGAGAGTCCAAATTAGACTTTGGCTTGTGCATTTTCTCTTTAGTCTAACCAGGGCATCAGGGGAATTTTTGTGTGCATTAAAAACAAAAAGTAGTCTAAAAGCAGGTAAGACGTTCGGGTCTGCTGATGCTCGTTTATCATCAGAGATCTGAATCCTCTAAGGAATATGAGTGTCACACGTGGCCTTAGCACTTTCTGGATCACCGAAAAAAGTTTGCTTAAAAGCACAAATTGTTCATTCATGGTATCTGGCCTTGTTTTCATGCTGTAGGATATATTTACAATGGTAGGACAGAAGAATGTATCTCACTTCCAACACCAATGAAAAAGATGTTTCGACATTTCTATGATTCTGTTCTATGATTCTATGTCATTAATTGTTAATGCAAGGCTAAATTCAGCCCTCGGTAAGTGGGTATAATGTCACCAAAATTAAGGGAAGGTATGCTGATTTGTGCCAAGGCTGAAGTTGATGCTTTGCGTAGAAATTACTGTAATGATGCTTAATGGTTCAGTAACTTGCAAGTGTATATAATACGCATTTAAGTACTGGATGGTGCTTATCGTTACATAGAATACCACTGTTTTTACCATACTTCTGTTCAATTACACTGTAATATGTTTTTTGTTATTGATAGATACAGTTGATACTAAGGGAAATAGTGCTGGACAACATACTCCATTTGAATTTGTGGATCCATCAGATTTGGACTGCTCCCTGTGTATGAGGTATCTGTTGTTTTCTTGTGGCAACAAAGCATTTTTCAGATGTTTTAAATAAATTAATTAGCCCTACTTCTTCATCCTTTATGTTAAATCAGAAACAGCCAGACTACAATGCATTTGTAAAGGAATTAGGAAATTGGCAATCCTTGACCTTACAATATAGAGGATGGCGATGCTGATCTTGTAATTGCAATCACAAATACAGACCTTGCATCTAGGAGGATGTTAGCTTTGTAACATTGCTGCAATAATGAAGGCTTGTGCTAAGGCAAGTGTCACAAGATCTTTTCCTTGCTATTAATGCAGATTGATTATAATTATTTCCTGCTGTGTTCTTCAGAAGTATTTTGGGGATTTGGATCCTAAGATACTTTGGACTAATTACCTAGTAACCTACTGACCTATTCACAATTAACTGCAAGAGCAGTTATTAACCTATTTGTCTGACAGTGGCTAAAATGTTATTGATCTACATTCACTCCAGCAGCAAGCGGAAGATAAAGAGTAATACTCAAAGCAATGCACTGGTGGAAGAACGAAGGAGCATTACTCAGCAGGAGCGATTATTTAGTTTCTGCTGTTACAATAGCTTAAATGATGTAATGAGAAATCTTGGTGTATGGTGTTTCTTTCTGCAAGTCATGAGGCTTGACCCAGGCCCTTTTAGAGTCATTAGGAAGAAGCTGCCGCTGGCTTTTGTGAGACCTAGAGCAGAATCACGCATGCCAACAGGACTTGCTTGTCTTTATGCTAACATTTCAGATCCAGTAAGTGACCACTAAGTTACATGTGCAAACCAGTGCATACTGAAACACATTGTAGACTTCAGTATTTTACATAGTGGAAAGCAATAAGGGAGCCTTGGTGCAGTGAGGTTTCCCTTCATAAAACAATTAGTAAGGATTTTCAATTAAACAGTCAAATCGCAATATAAACTGGCAATCTTGTTCGGAGGCAGTTATGTTCTTGACTACGCTCATCCTAAAGATGCTAATAAATGTGAAATACTAAATATGTAAACCCACATGTGTAACAGGACTCAGTGTACTATTCTGAGAAACTGTAATATTTTACAGTAAACGTATAAGTTCACTTAAAATTAGACTAATATTTGAGACCTTAAAAGCCAGTATGTTGCAAAATACAGTATATGCTGAACAACCTATTTCTTAGTTTCAAGCATCTTCTATCAAAAAAATCCCTATTATTTGCATCTCTTTAAGGAATTACTGGCAGGGAAAAACCACATTCAATTGGCACATAAACATAATAATGAATAAAAAACCCTTATATGAAGATTAAGTGTCACAGAGGTACTTGAAATAGGTAAAGATGAGATACCACTATACATTGAAGACCTGGTCTTATACATTGAAATACTTTTCTAGATGAAACATGAGCCTAGTATCACTGATGCTTCAGAAAAGCAGTTGTTTGGAGTTTAAAACCTGTCTATTGCAAGGAAACTGCTTTCCAAGTCCACATTAGAGTTGGCAATAATAGTTTATTGCAATCACTTACGTGGGCTATTACTGCAAATAGCTATTTTGTACTTAGCTCTACACATATGAGTAATCACATGATTTCCACAGTAATAGTTGTGCAAGTATTGCTCAGTTTCATTAGAAAAAGTCAGATGGTCCAACTTCTGCTTCTATTTATCGCTCACATAAAGGAAAATTAAATCCTGGCTTATTGGAAGCTAATGACAACATTCTCTTGCATTCACTGAAATCAGAGTTCATGGGCTGTTTTTCACATCAGGTAGCAATAAGAAAGTATAAGCTGAGTAAATTCAAGAGTTGATTGAAGAAATGGAAAGCAAGGAACAAGTTTATCTCTGGAGCAGTTAAATTAGAGAATGAATACAGCTTTTTTGGTAGCAGCTTCTTTGTTTTGCTACATGATATCATTGTTTTGGTTTTGGATTTTCCAATCCAGGCTCTTCTATGAACCTGTCACTACACCTTGTGGACACACCTTCTGTCTCAAATGTCTTGAGAGATGCCTAGATCACAACCCAAAATGTCCCCTGTGCAAGGAAGGGCTCTCGGAGGTAATGATGCTTGGATTTTTCTCGGCATAAATTCAAGGGTGACAGGATAGGATCAATGACACTTTCAGAAACCTCTGATATTTCCTAACTAAAAAGAAATATAGGAAGAATTTGACTTTAAATGCTCTTATGACTTACAAAGCATGCATAGTCTCCCCTGCTCAAGCCTTAGAGCCACACCTGTTCTTAGAAAATCTGTAGGTGATTTTACTTCCCAGTTTTCCTCAGAAAATGCCCATAACGTAGGGAATAGTTCAATAAACAAGTCTTCAGTAGCAGTGTGAGCTTAAAAGATCAATTTGATTTACTACAAACATAAGAAAATGGAGCTAACAGATGACTACCTTGTGCATAGGCACCATACACTTGAAATGCCACACATTAACTGCATGTGTGTGTGTTTTCTGCAGTGCTTGGCTATGAGGAAATACTGTAAAACAGTATTGATGGAGGAGTTAATAGCTAGATACCTTCCAGAGGAACTCACTGAAAGAAGAAAGATTTATGAAGAGGAAATAGCAGAGCTTTCCAAGTATGTAACCCATTTATGTAAATTCCAATCTCTAATACTACTGCTGTTAACTGGTGAATGGCTCCTGCTACTGTAGAACACAAGCTAAGATGCTGAGAAAGGAGCTTCTTTCTTGGTATCGTGTCATTTCAAAAAGAACAAGGGTCCAGGTGAAATTGTGCGTTGAGTGACCATAAAAACTGAGCCTGTGCTGAACAATAAAGAGGAGAAGAAATCCAGAAGCAAACAAAGTATAAAGCAATGTGGTTGCTTTCAGCGGCCTCCACAAAAGTCACAGAGTGAGACAGTAAGTGGAAGTCTCATAGGCTGGGAGCTGGAATGTACTAGGCAGGGAAGAAACTGTATTAAGGAAAATACACTAATAATAGTAATAAACGTAATAATACAGATGCATTAATTCTTTCACTAGCAAAACCAGAAAGCATAACTAAAAACTCTTCCGCTAGTAAGTGGTATATCACTTCCCATACTATCTACTCAATTAATGGGAAAAGTAATTTTAGTTTGTACTTACTCCATTAAGAATTTTATTCTAAAGATGTTCTAACTTCTATTTAAAGATATCATAATTTTAAACAATATGTTAATGCATAAAATGAATTTTATACCTTATCAGTAGTTTGGTAAATGTCTTATCTGATTTGTCCTTTTTTATAGCCTGAACAAGAATGTTCCCATATTTGTCTGCACAATGGCTTATCCCACAGTCCCATGCCCTTTGCACATCTTTGAGCCGTGTTATCGCCTGATGATTCGAAGGTGCATGGAAACTGGCACCAAACAGTTTGGGATGTGTATCAGTGACCCTGTAAAAGGGTGAGTGAGCCACATGCTTGGGCTGTGTGATGTACCCTACTTAGTGTGGAGCAAGTCTCTTTTGAGAGGTGCAGAACAGTCAATGGCTGTAATATATGTGATGGTTTTCCAGTAGAGAAAGCTTCTTCTTAATCATGCCAGTTTGAGACATGGAGAATACTGAAGTTTCTCTCTTAAGTACTTAGATTCTGACTAATATGACTGCCCAATTTTCTTGTAACACACATAGCTAGTGTGTATTATACAAAGTTGAGCTGCAGATCTCTTTTAATACATGAAAAGTGAAGTGTATTTTCTACTGTTTTGAAATCTGTTGGGTGCTTTGGCACAAGAAATCAAATTGAAAGGGCATTAAGGTGTTTGGTAGGTTTCGTTTTGTTTAAACTATGAAAAGAACAGCTAAGCTGTTGGGACACATTTTTATCCTCACTGTTCTGAACATAGTAGAAGCTGCAGGGGTACAACAGGACTTTCATAAGGACTGGCTGAGCATTTACATTGAACCATTTACAGTCAGTCTTAAGTAATTTGATCTTAATGCCTGCCTCTGTTCAGCTTTCCCCCCTTATGGTGTATACCCACAGGGTATGTCTATGCCACAAAAAGTCTGAGGTACACAAAACACACCTACAAAGTCAAATCTGCTGAAATTGTGAGAGAACATTTTTCTTCAGAGATTTTATAGTCCTTCCACAATTTCAGTATTCTGAATTGCACTTGTTTTTCACAAACTGAACGTAGCAGGATTATAGAGACGGTGTGTTGAAGCTGTGTAACTTCCAGTTTTATAAGATGTTCCCTGTATTCCACACCACGCAGTTAGTGTTAATCAGATTAGACAGCCTGAATCTTCCTGATAGTTTTGAAAACAATTGTGGAATAATTTGAACTGCAGCAGGTCGGTACTAGGAACAATAGAAATGAGCTGACAGTGGTAAATACCTTTGTGGCAGGGACTGGCTGTATGGCAGTTCTGTGGAGCTAAGGGTGGAGAGAATAAGACTTGTTTACTTGCTTTTGTTCTGATTTCAATAGGTTTGCAGATTATGGCTGCATTCTGGAGATAAGAAACGTGGAGTTTTTTGCTGATGGTCGCTCTGTTGTAGACAGCATCGGCAAAAGGAGATTTAAGGTGATACAGCACAGCCAGCGTGATGGCTATAACACAGCTGATATTGAGTACATTGAGGATCAAAAGGTAAATGAAATATATCATTTCAACTGAAATTCCACATGTGAAATTCCAAGCACCTGTTTTCAGTGAGTTCTTACTTTTGTAGAACAGTTTCTAGTAAAACAAATTTATGGTATTTACTAGCTGCTCATGGTTAAATACGGGGAACATAAGAGTTACCACAAGCATGCACACATACTGCTCAGATACTGGGAGTGGTTTTCCTAGAGGCTTTTAGCAGAAAACAGAATTACATGAATCCAGGATGAAACTTTACCTCTCTCCTAGACATAATAACTGTGGTTTATAAGGGGATCCGGAGAACCTGCCTCTATTTGCATGCAGCTGAATAGAAAACTCCCGTTCATATAAGAAGGAGCAGGACTGGGTTCATTACACCTTCAAAATTATTTACATTAATTCTTTCTTTAAAAAATGAATGTAGTCAGAGTATTCCGGGTGAAGTCTGAGCGTTAGTGTACAATGGGAAGATAAAACGTCTACTCTGAGGAGCTGCTAATATTAAAAAAACCAAAGCTTTGCATAATTTTCTGTGTACTAGGATGTTTATGTACTGTGTTTTTTACATAGCAATCAAGAAAGTGTTTGTTCTGCAAATAGGTATCTTTGGTTTAGACTATAGGGTAAGAAAGTGAAGGATTTGATGGTGGGGAAATGGGGAGGAAGCAGAATGGGGGACACCAACCTAGCTATTTGGATCCATCCCAGAACTCTTGGCATTAGTTTTCTTTCTTTTCCTTTCCCCTGTCCACCCCAGAAATTCCTAAAAATCAGGGTTGTGCCTTCCCCAACATGCAGACTGAACCAACAGTAACCCTCCTCTTCTCTTTACTCATTTCAGGTGCAAGGACAAGAGTATGCTGCATTACTTGTTCTCCATGATTCTGTCTATGATCAGGCATATCTGTGGTTTAACTCCCTCAAGCAAGCACTCAAAAGTCGAATTCTCAGTCATTTTGGTCCAATGCCAGCTAAGGATCCTGACCCACAGGTACCCAGAATCAGTGGCTTATGTAACTTTTAGAGACAGAAATAGCAGGGATATCGGATAAACTGGGAGGCATTGTGTTTTAAGATGAAAACATGAATACTTTTCATTTATCCTGCATAAGCTAAGTATCTGTGGTATGCTGCCATGCACCAGTGGTACCACAGTTGTGAACAACATGCTCATATTTAATGTTGGTAACTTCCTGAGACTACTGACCTGACTTTATTAATTCCAGGAAACTTAAATGCCTGTTTGCCTATTCCATTTCCTCAATTACATGACTGAGAGAAAACAGGCAAGAGGAAACTTTGTTCAAGGACTGCAAATAGTAGGGATCTTAAAATAACAGATTATAAGAGAAAGTGAACATACAGTAGTGTCATAAAGCATGAAGAAAGGAGGCAGGAATCCCAAGGAACTGGGTCAATAATAACATGGGAACGAAATACATTAAAAAGAATCTAGAAGGCCTAACCTATAAACTATTGCTAGAAATAGAAATGTGGATAGATAGAAATAGCTTCTGCCTTCAACATCCTATTTTTAGGAAAGGTGCAACTTGGTTGTAATTTGTTTCAAGCCAACCTGTAATCACAGGCCATTAGGTTGGCAAAGAAATTACCCGTTTGCTATTGCTATCAAAATACTGTTTTCCATGTTAAAACAAGACCTAACCATCTCTGTGCATCCTAACCTCTTTTTTTGTTTCCCTCTCCCCCATTACCCCTTGCCACAGGCTAATCCTAATGGGCCAGCATGGTGCTGGTGGGTCCTAGCTGTCCTTCCACTTGAGAACAGAGCTCAGCTCCCTTTCCTTGCCATGAAATCCCTCAAAGACCGCTTGAATGGCATCAGACGTGTCCTTACATTCATGTCTCGTACAAGATCACGGTGATGGTGAGAAGGAGAGCTGTGAAGTCTCCCACAGTACTTGACTGTAGACTGTCTCTTGTAACTTCATCTAACTGCAATAATGTCTTACAGATTTGAGTGTCAGGATGTTTCAAGCTTCAGTGTGAAAGAAAATAAGTTATAAAGAGCAAGGGATGTTTATGGATACTTCAATAGTTTCCATTTGGAACTCTGAGATGATTACTCAATCACTGCACTGCTAAATTAATAACAAATGTGATAGAACAAAAAGTGATCTTGTTTGCCATAAACCTTTTAAAAAGCTTAAGGGTTTTTTATTTATTTTTTTTTAGTGGATAAAGGATAAACTGTGCAGTTTAATGTGAAGCAGAAATAATAATGTTAATGCATTATTTCAGTGAACTGCAAAGTCTTTTATTCCAAATGGTTCAGGTTTTATATAACATTGTGTAAAATAATGTTCACAACTTCCGTTTGATAATTTATTTTTGCAATATGATTTTTGTTTCAAAATGTATATTATTTATGTGTTCATTCTCTAAAGGAAAGTGAGCTGCTCTATTTATTTATAGTGTTTTTACCCTCTATTTATGACTGGGGCAAAATGATGATTCTAGCAGTACACAAGCGACTGCTTTGATAATTTTTCAGATATTTGTGTTCAAATAATGAATGTTTTTCTACTTATCCCCAGTTCCACTGTAGCTTAAGAAGGATTTTTTTCCCCTTGAAACACCCTGCCATAAATTCTTTGAATACACAGATTATGTCTGAGATATTTCAGGCACAGTTGCTGGATCTTGATCCTACGCTTACCACTGGGTTCCTGGTATCACCAAACAGTCGAGCACATGCTTAACCTTAAGCATGAGTATTTAAGTGCTTGAGAAAATTCAAGACTTGATCAGTTGATGTCAGTGGGGATTTGCCATAGTGGTGGCAGAAGGATCCATCCCTGAGTTTTCACAGAACAGAGAATAACTTGGAGTTAAAGTTATGTCTGAATTCTCTCTTGAAGAACGCGTAATGGCTACAAACAGCTGTGAAGAAAGAGCCACAATATATGGGAAGTGGCTTCTCCTAAAGCAAACTGGAAGTTATTGGTATCATTTCACTGTAGGCTACTACAGACATTTTTTTTTTTAAATTTTATTTTTTAATTTTTTTCCAACTCTTGTTGCTGTTAACATCCGTTTTATTTCTTATTGTTTGGTGGGATTTGGCTTTGGAGTGTGTATATGTGGCGGGGGGGGAGTCACTCTGAACTGTAGGACTTGGAGGGCAGATTTTTGTCACATGAGAAGGAATGTGTTGTAATAAATGCTATTTATTTCACCCCAATCTTCAGGTTTCTGTTAGCTTCACATCTCTACCCAGCCACTGCAATTCTCTTAAGAGATTGGGTAGTGTTGCTAATAATTAGCTCTCAAGGAAAACAAGTGAATTTTAGTGCCATTACTTCTAGCTATAAAGAAGGTAAAAATAGAGCAGAAATGAGAACAGGAAGTATCTTGGGTTTGATTTTTATTCTGTTTTAAATCAATAGTTCATATACTTGTTTTGCTGCTTTTATTGCTTTAGTGTACCACTTTCTGGGACTGATCTTGTCTCCATCTGACTTTTGACTTCTCACTGATTTCAATGAGCAGAACTGGGCCTTTTGTTCTAAGCTACTGTTTTCCTTTTCAGTGGCAAAAGTAGATTGAATTGAGAATGCCACGGAATGCTACAAATTTCTTTATTCTAACCCACGAGAGCACTCTTTGCCATTCCATGCCTTTACGAAAAAATGCGCTAGAATTTAATGTCAGTCACATCATCAGAAATATTTATTAGTTAAAAATAATTTCCATACTTAAGTTCTCATGAAACTGCCTTTGTTCCCCCTATTCTATAGAACTTTTCAAGAGGGGTACCAAAGAAAGGAATGGAAGACAACCATGTTTCAACCTTGTGATGCAAATGGAGTACATATCTTGTGCTTGCATTGAGCTACTCTAGAAAGGCTACAACTTATTTCCATACTGCTAGACTGCTGCACTTCTTCCATAGGTGGTACTTTACCAGCTTCTCTGTAAACAATGTATAGAAATACATACAGGTATTTCTGAGGTTCAACAAGGCAAAATGCCAGGTCCTGCACTTGGGCTACAACAACCCCACAATGCTCCAGGCTCGGGAGAGAGTGGCTGGAAAGCTGACTGGGGGAAAAGAAACCTGGTGGTGCTCGTTGATGGAGCTGAACATGACCCAGCTTGTGCCCAGGTAGCCAAAGTGGCCAACAGCATCCTGGCCTGTATCAGCACTAGTGTGGCCAGCAGGGCCAGGGAGGTGATCATTTCCCTGTACTCAGCACTGGTGAGGCTGCACTTCAAATCCTGCGTTAAGTTCTGGGCCCCTCACTGCAAGAGAGACACTGAGGTGCTGGAGTGGGTCCAGAGAAGGGCAACAGAGCTGGTGAAGGGCCTGGAGCACAAGTGTGATGAGAAACAGCTGAAGGAACTGAGACTGGTTTAGTCTGGATATGGCTCAGGGGGAGGAGGCCTTAACCACTGGACAAGTAACAAGTGATAGAACAAGAGGAAACAGCCTGAAGCTGCAGCAGAGGATCTTTAAACTGGATATTGGGAAAAATTTCTCCACTGAAAGGGTGTTCAGGCATTGGAACAGGCTGTCCAGGACAGTGGTGGAATCACCGTCCATGGAAGTGTTCAAAAACTGTATAGATGAGGCCCTTAGTGACATGGTTTAGTGATGGACATGGCAGTGCTGGGGTAAAGGTTGGACCTCACTATCTTAAAGGTCTTTTCCAAGCTAGTTGATTCTATGATTCTACATGTTCTGAACAAAAACAAGTGTATGGTGGTTGACACCTACTATAGCATTTGTCTTCAGAAGTTGATAACAAAGTGATTTCTACTTGTTTGGAAGTGAAGCTGCATTAAATGCAATTCTTCCTTAAACCATTAAGTATTATTACATAAGGGGCCCACATTGCTCCCATAGGAAAAAGCTTTCTGTTACTCCTAGCTGTGAGAAAAGGACTTCAGATATATATTTTAAGCAGTTTTCTCACCAGTGTCATTGTTCTTTTCCTCTGCATGCTACATCTTCTACATACTTACATTCTGCCTATTTTGTTGATTTAGAAATTTGCATGGAAAGAATCCTTGATTTTCAAAGTGAGTACTGTCTTCTCTATTAGCCTTCACAAAAAATGCCAGAATTTCCTAAGCAGAAACTCGTGTACATGCCCTGTATCATAAATCCCCAGTGCATTGGTTTCAGCCTGGAAACACTAGACCTACTGCATATAATGCATACAGTTGATCTGCATATGCACAACAAATCAAATATGTCAAGAAAGGTCATGTGTACATGTTCAGTGGGATTCTGTCTGGGACTGCTCTATGGCCACACATCTTGGATTAATGGCTAAAGTCTGCAAATTCCATCAGAAGAAAAAAACCAGATTTGCTAGAGAACACAAACCAGTCCAGGGAAAGGTGGACAAAGAACAGCCTTCGCCTTCAGTGAATTGAGACGAAGTTCTAGTAATGAGGTTTAAAACCCAAAAAAAGCTGGTTAGGCCACAGTATTGCTGATTTTTTTCAGTTGTCTTAATCAGTACATAGATGTAAATTACATTGATTATAAGCATGAATAAGCAGCTAAGCAGATTTAAAAGTACCTTCACTTATAGAAACAGCATTGATCAGGTGAAATACTAATTGGGGGGGTATTTCATTTAAGCTTCTTACATTTTTCGAGCCACCAAACCCAGTCTTGCTCATCTGTTTAAAAGAAAAAAATCATGACTCAAAGTTGCTTTTCTTGTGTGACCAGAAGCATTGATCAGTCTTTGTTGTGAGGGCATAAGCACTGCACTGGCTTCTTGGAAAGGAGTTTTGTAGTTTTTAATAAGAAAATGATATAATGGTGTGAGAGGCCATTATCCTTCTAAGTCTTAAGAGATATTCTGGTCTTACTTGTAGAAGATCCTCTTACTTTTGTTTTCATTTTAAGTGCTGATATCTCCCACTACCTTGTAGCAGTAAGAGTCACCAGCTGTCATAGTGAATGGCTGACCTATTCCTTAGTTTATCCTTCTGTCCTGTATGACTGCTTACTGACGGAACGCCTACAACATGGGTTTCTTAATCCAAAACAAAAACCGTACAAACCAAACGTGGATTTGGATGTAGCAGGTCTGGCTTAATCTGTACTGTAAAGACAGAGCTTTAAAATGTTTTGTTTAGTTGGTCTTTTCATAGAATCCCAGGTTGGAAGGGACCTCAAGGATCATCTGATCCAACCTTTCTTGGCAAAAGCATGGTCTAGACAAGATGTCCCAGCACCCTTTCCAGCCCAATCTTAAAGGTACCCCATGTTGGGGAATCTGCCACTTCCCCAGAGAGGTAATTCCAATAGCTGATTGCTCTCATTGTGAAGATTTTTCCTTTTACTGATTTCTACTTGGTGCTGAAGTTTTGCTGGTGTTTAAATGAATGAAGGACAGGAGTTATTTAAATGCAGTGTTTAGGAATGGAGAACATGTTCACAAACTCTTATTACAAAAGAGTGTAAAGTAACTACAGGATTTTTGTGCATAAAACCCTATGAAGGGTAGTGCTGCTTCCCATTCTCCCAAGTCCTACATCAGATGAACTCAGTCACTCTTTTCAACCCCTGCTTAGTTCTCGTTTAATTTGTCAGCTTCATGACCTAACCTGTAACTGGTGTGGCACAGTTTAGCATCGCTACAGAAAAATGGTAGTTTCAGCAAAGTCACTCTTTTGAGACACTTTGCTAAATAAATAGTGTCTGGGTGCAAGAAACTAATCTGTTTAGGATTAAAATGGTGGATAATAAAAACTGAACTATTACATTGACTTACTCATCCAGGTATCATGTGAAGTGCTTACTAATGTTGGAGTTTCATAAGGTCTAAAGTAACCCTCACATAGAAGTGCCTGTATTCTGTTATTGCCATTCTTGAGCTTTGTAATAGAATCATAGCCATATATTTTATAAATATAAACACATGCACCTTTAAATCTTTACATTCAATTTGCAGAACAAAGGTTTACAGAGCAGAAGTGTAGCAAAACCAACATAATAGCTTCTATAATCCCCTGGTGAGGAGTGGGAGAAGTACAAAAATGAGGAGCAAAAGACTATCTGTGTAAGATGTCTTAATTTGGAACCATATACTTGTCCATCTTAATTCCCTCAAGCTACGTGGTTACAAGAGTGCCAGATCTATCAAGCCATTTTAAATAAAAAGTTTCGTGGACTTGTATACTCCATTTGTTTGTAAAACATCCTTTTGTGCACTGTAATGAACTTGAAATGAAACTGAAGTTCTCCTCTTACATCACTGAACAGAGCCCTGTTCAGCTACCTCTACGTAAGGTTGAAGTAATGGGTTTTTCCAAATTTGTTCACCTTGTCATATAAAATATCTTTTAAAAATCATAGTCCAAAGACCCTGTACGTGTTTGTAGCTGTACTTGTACCGATGTTGTAC
The DNA here is from genome assembly GCA_028858755.1 of Ara ararauna. Classification (NCBI taxonomy): domain Eukaryota; kingdom Metazoa; phylum Chordata; class Aves; order Psittaciformes; family Psittacidae; genus Ara; species Ara ararauna. The sequence continues at coordinate 9,745,098 of CM054383.1, read as the reverse complement.
CAACAAAGTCTGTGTGGACACTTGTTTGCTAATTAAAACTGTTGTGTTCTTTACTCTTTGGCTCACATAACAGAACGGCAGCGCTGAACAAACTACACGTCAGCTGATTTTATTTAGGTGTGTTAGATAAGGGAAGAAAGAGCAAATCCTCGGTACTGCAGCCGCACACAACACTTGATGTGAGGGAACCAAACCCTAGAAATGAAGCTCTCCAAACCTCATAATTCATAAATGACATCAAGTGCTTTTCTTTTTTCCTCTTTGCTGTAGTAAAGTAAGAATAATGGGAACTGAAGAGGGCCTGGCTGCCAGCACTCCCATGTACTTCTCTGGGCTTTGGTACCTCTCATGCAATGCTGTTTGCTCGACAGGTTTCAGTGATTTAAAACTATAACCTTCTCATTTATAGTCTCAGGCAAGAGTGAATCTTAGCCACATTTCAGCTGCATCTGTGAGGCGATGAAAGGACTATTTTCAGTGAAGCCCCCTTAACAGGAAGCACCGTAGGATTTTCGAAGTCCTTAACTTTATAGAAAAAGCTAGAGAATGGTTTTATTCATAAACCGAACACTGAGAGGAGTGACTCTCATTCTACAAAAAATACGTAAGAGTAGCCAACAGTTTAAAAAGTTACATAGGTACAGGCTGCTCCTTCTGCCTCGTCATTTAAGCAAGAGGTGGCATGCTTGGCACTTGCTGCCCGAGTCCCCACCACCTCTGATAGCAGAGATTGGCTTGCTGGTCTCTTATGTAAGCTTGTTCAGGCCCTGTATTTATTTTAGAATCCAGGGCACAGGATAAGGCTGTATATAGTAAGCCAACAACTAATTATGTCAAGACTGCTGTTTTCTGTAACAAAATACATTTGCATCCGAGTGGAGGAAGCATTTTGGTTGAAGTACTTTTCCATCAGGAAATAGTAAATAGTCAAAACTGAAGCCCTGCTTGGGAACATGTTGATTTAAACTATTCCTTTTAAGTCATGATTTTAGTTTTGAAAGCTTTAAGAATGGTTATAAAAAAGTGGTGGTTAGGTGCAGTATAAAGCAGAGAAAATTTAAACCACATTGAGGATAACAAATTATTTCCCAACTACTTGCTCACTGTTCTGGTTTTATAACAGTGTACCTACACAGATTTATTCAAATGATATTTGAAATATTCTAAAGTCATCTACGCTTACATAATGCTTCGTATTCAAATGATCATCCAAAACTGCTAATGATCTCTTACCAAGTAAAGCAGTTCAAGGGAAACTACTTATTCCAGTCAGTCTTTACTTCCCAGTATAGTTCCCTGACATGAGAACCTGCACTGACTTTCACTGGGACTCACTTCAGGACTGTGTCCCACTGAGCTAAGGGAAGGCCATGCCCCACGAACTGCCACAGCCTTGAGGATTTTGTCGTTCAGCTGCAATATGCTTTTTATTCTGCAAATAAGATGCTACAAACCCCTGGAACATCTCTTGATGTTCTGTGGCTCTCTATAACTGAGTGGAAGGTATGGCAACATTTTTGTCTTCAAAAGATGTAGCTGGCTTGTTGATTTAACAGTTATTTAGCCTCTACTATAGGAGTCATGGATCGACTGAACTCTAATCCATTATACTTACAATCAATAACAATGTAAGGTATACCAGTCATCATCCTCTCGGCCACATGTACAGATAAAGGAAGAATAGAAACTGCATCACTAAACTATTGCCAGGCTGGGTTTGGGGTTTAAAAAATGTATCTCTAATTTTCAAACAGATTTTTATCAGCAGTCACTAACCGCAAGTTCTCCAAAGGCTACACAAAAGAAGAACAGATTAAGTCATGCGTACCAGTAAACAGTACCATCATCAGGACTTCTTTACTGGAAAAGTTATGGGTTTAAGTAATCAGATAAACTGTAGTTGATACAAAACATTAATTCAGAGGCTACCTGAGAAACAGAGCACTGACATAAAGAGCAAGATTTGCTATGAAGACTAGCCTGCTGCTGCCACAGCCTGACCAGTTTACCTCTTATGATACGATGGCTTTCAAGTTGTTAAAGCACAAAAATTACTGGCTGGAAGAATCTATATAATGAAAGCCTGCACAGGCTGTCAGTACCGGTTTTATGCCAGTTTAACATCTTTTGTTTCAGTAGAGCTGCTCTTGACTTATAATGCCATAACTGAAAGGAGAATTAAGCTATTTATGTAAGCGACTTTCTTTATATAACTGACTTATGCTGTATTATGTGATGGAAAAGAAAACCAAGCACATGCCTTTTTTGTGTTTTCTATGAGCTACAGAAAGATTTTGCAGAAGTAATGCTAGTAATAGATAGTTTTCTCTATATAAGAAATTCATCCACATGGAGGTTTTAGCCTGAGCAGAATACGCAACAATAGACGACAATAATGTGGAAGGATTTTAGCAAGTCTGCAGACAGTCTAGAAAATGTGAATGCTGAACATCACAATTTAGACTGTAAGTTAGTTTAACAAAGCAATTGTTATTCAGGCTCTTCCTTGGATGAGTCAATGATTTGTACTGTGATTATTAGTACTGAATGTACCATCTAAAATTCATTTTGAAAGATTACTGAAGCATTAATGATTTAAAAGTGGTTTCTCCAAGTATTTTTTATCAATGAGAAACCCAAGCACTACCAAGACTAAAGAGCATACACAGGGATTTTCAACATAGCGGCATTAGGGGTTTTCCTTCACATGCTTTTACATTGTCTTTTACTCTTCAGTGAATGATGACTATATAATATTTAGGAAATCGGGGTCAGTAGAGTAAATGTTTCTGTAGCAGTGTGGCAGACACACCTTTCATAACTCATAAAGTCACTACTGGAAAGGCACAACTGGGTCACAGAAGTGCATGGTGGGATGCCACTTTCCAGTTATGCAACCAGGGTAACTAAAGGTTAGAGCAAGCACTTGAATAACGAGCTTTTTGCCAGAAAGAGTAGAACAGAAAAACACAGTGTTTTTAAATGCTGGCTTCTGAGCAGCAGCCGCCTAACGTGTCTAGTTAGGAGTCATCAAACCAAAATAGAACCGGATGCGTCAGAACTTTGAAGAATGGCAGTTCAACATCCCAAAAGAAAAATACATCTGCTTGTATTCCAAAAGCAGATCCTACCGGTTCTCTCATTCCTGCAGATGATACTAGAGCCATTTGCAGCATGCTGCTCAGCGTTTTCACCCAGCCCACTTTAACTGGCTTTATCACTCCTCTCTTGTCTTTTTACTTTCTCCATCATCCAGCAACATTTTCAACTCTAAGGAATTCCACAGTTTGCCTCTGTTCTCTTTCCTACTTCTGTGTATATATTGCTGGGTTACTTCTAATAAATATAATTTGCAGAATCCTTACCTAAGTTCTGACAGAGAAAGAAGAAAAAGAAGAGAGAAAGGAAGTTGTGTTTTCGCACTATAAAGACTTGCCAAGGTTTGGAGGGCTAGGATGACTGACACAAATCATGGCATCAACTGACAAATAACTCCTATCAAGTTTCGGGATATTCGTTACAAAAACTGAACACTATCACAAAGAGACTAAATAAAATAGTGCTCTTTCAATCAAAATGAGATCTCCTATTACAGCTGCACAACAGATAAATATATTAATCAAAATGACCTCATTTTAGGAATGTGTAGCAGTATGTTATATAACCATGTTAAGTATGCTATTTTATTTCCCTCCTGCCAAGGAGAAATGGTGTTTGTCTTACGAGAGTTCCAAATAAGTCTGGTTATAAAGTGATGGGGAAAAGAACAGGAGGGAGAGACGAAAGTGACAGAACTAATAAGCAAAATGACTCATTCCCCGAGTGCAGAGGTGATGTTACACTCCACTTAAATCTCAGTTGCTCCATAGGAAGCTAATGTTGTCACCAGCAGTCTCAGTATTCCTAACATGCCCAACGTTCATCAGGATGGAAAAACCAGATGTGTTACAAGGAGGAAACTACATCTTTTCAGACCTCGTCTGTTCACAGCATTCCTGTTTTGTTTTCAAACCTGTTTATGAAGGCTGCCTCCATGAACAAGGAGTTTGCAGGATCCCCTGCCACGCTTTTTGTTGCTCACTTCTTTGGCATTCAATTAATTATTTTCTAGTGCTACTAATGACTCTTTAAGCAAGCACAAAGCATCCTTAAAAGAAGAATACATCCCCACGCACACATAACAAGGCTGAGACTTCATGAGATTTATAGTGTGCTACAAGAAAGGGACCAAGAGGCATACATTTTTGCAATATAAGATCACTCAGCCAGAGAACTCTGATAAGCGCTGAAAATGTGAAAAACAAATGGCAGGGTATGCATTTCCCATTTGCTCAATACACACACATAAAAGAAACACTGTGTAGGCTTCACTGCAGCATACCAGTGCGTCCAAAACTCAAAGGTTAGTTACATAAATGATAAGGCGTGGGCTTAAATGCTTCATTCAGCTTGTTAATTACTTGCTTTGTGCCCTGAGCCAATGTTCTGAAACAGGTTCATCCAATATTGTGTTGCTTCCTCTGAATTTTCATTTAGCGTATTAAGCTGAAGTGCCGGGAACAATTTGTTGCAATACCTAGGAAGAGCCTGTTTTCTTTGCATGGAATTTGCAGAACAAACTTACTCAGACTAATCCACAGATGCTCTTTAAATGTCCTTGCTATTTCAGAAAATGATGAAATTTAATTCTTAGAGCCTTCTCTTTAACTAAGGGAACTGCTGGCTGCAGAAGCACGTATGTATTACTGGCGTATGCTCTGAGTGTTCTTTCTTTGTGTTCTTTTGAATCTACAGATCCAAAGTGGGGAAATGAATGGTGGTGTGCTAAAAAACTCTCAAAATAAAATACTTAATATGTCTTTGGCAGCAAACTAGCAGAAGCTACATTTTAATAGGAGATGGAAATATTTCCACCTTCAATTTAGTTAACTGGGATACCTAGTTGATGATGCTCTTTAATGCCATGGCTATGAATAAGCCTTCATTATTGAACAGCCTGTCCTCAAACTGACAGACCACCTCTATTTCATGAGACGTGCAGGCAGAAACTGGAGGTATAGAATTCCTTACCTCCACGGAAAAAAATCCTATTGTATTTGGAGCAAACTGTAGTTTTACCATGAGATATCTCATCAAGATTGTACCTGGAAACCCTGTCAAAGATTTACTTCAAATAACAGAATTTGGTTTTGAACTAAAGCTGCATAACTTGCCTTGTTTTCATCACTGTACACTTGCAGACATCTTGATTTCTAACTCAGACATGGGCTAAGAAGCCTCTTGGGACCTTGAATTTAACAGCTACAATGAAGGGGAAACAAACTGAATGCAACCATTGCAGAAGCTTTCAACTACCTGCATTTTGAAAGACTAATGAATATCCTTCAAACCTCACCTTTCTATTTCTACGTGAAGGCTCCAGCTTTTTCCTCTGCGATAAGAATGCCACTTAGAGATTTCTGAGTCACAAATGCAGATTAGCATTTGGATTTGAATTACAAGTCAAAAAAGGAGGTTGACTGAAACAGAAATCTCATCTGGTCCATTATATGGACCAACTGCAAAATATAGATTGCAGCTGCAAACCTGGGCTGAAGCTATCTGGCACTATGCCCTGCTATGTGAAAGGTGATGAGACTATCACATTGCCACTCCACACGTCACCTGCTTTCTACATCATTCTCCAGATTTTTCAGGAGTGTTATTTCTGAGGTTGCTCATTGCCTTTGGTTCTGCATTTCAGGTTTGTTTCCCTACTCGTACTGGCTTGCTTTACTTTCTTCCTTTTGTTATTTCCTACCCCTGGGCCGTATCATATCATTTCATCAGTATTTCATCTGAACGACTCCCTACTGGAATCACTACAGATTTCTGCTTAAAAATTGATACCACAATATGGGACCACATTTCTATCCTTATGCACATGTTCCTCTTGAGTTACAGTCCCTCTATGTCTTAATATTTCCATTCTTCACATTGCTCGGAACATCAGAGTATTCTTAACTGTATTTAAACTATCGAATACAATTTGTGAGTTAGAACACGTATAAAAATGCTTTTTCTGTTGGCAACTGAGACTCAACCACACTATTTAGGTGGTTTCACTACACAGATCACTTTTGTCTTCAGGCAAAACATTGTTTCTTCAAATTGAAGATGAAAACTGCAATTAAATATAGGCCACAGATGTTCAGGATGCTGAGGACAAAAATATAGGTTTCATAACTCCATGGTTATACAACCAGTTGCTTTTCACATATTAAAATTAACATTTAATTTTATACTCTTATTTACCCTTAATCTAAACACAAATAAGCCTATAAAGGGTCCTTAAAATAGTGAGACTTAAAGATGTTCCTGATCTATTTTAATCATTGAAAACACTTTCCTCAAGATGTTCATTGTTTTCTATTTTAACTTCAGATCTCCAAATACTCAGACATCAAGTTCTCCATTGCATTAATGAGACACCTAAATAACTCTGAGGATATCAGTCACAGATTTGGTAAAGGCAAGACTACTTTAAAACACGGTCATTATATATAAATGTTATTTACCTTACCACTGAACCTCATTTAAAGTGTCTAGCCTGATAGTCAAAGTCCTCTCTGGGACTGGCTACATGACACCCCGCAGCCACGAAACTCCTGTCTCATACAGCACAGTGAAACATGCAAGAGACAAAATTTCTATAGCAGCTGCGCCTAGACTATGGAATTTAATCCCTTAGCAGATAAAAATGATCAGGGGACAAAAAACTTCCCGTACTTACATAAAAATCCTTCTCTTCCCCTTAGCTTCCCTCTAGTAAATCACACATACTAATTCTCTCCCACAAAAATAAAGAAGCAAACCAAACAAGTTGTTCTGTTTGCTGACTGTAACTGGAGACAGAATGCAAAAATGAGAGAACGTTCTTCAGCTATTCATACTTTGAGCCTGGCTTTCTACAGGAGCTTCACTTACAGCATGTCATTGCCTGTGCATCATCTCTGGTAAGTTCTGAACCAGGTGGCAGGTTTTTAACCATTTTCTTTGAGATTTCTGCCACCACCTTTCAAATTTGAAACTGCCAGCCAGTCACCCAACAAGCATGCAGAAACCCACACAGGAGGTGGTGAGCTTCCAGGTGTCACTGGACTAGTTGCAACACGGATGACACAAGAGAGTGGGACAGATGCAAAGGGAAATATGGAAGAGAAGGTATACAACTCTGTATGGGAGCAAACTTCTTCAGTTTCAGCATTCACAAAATTAACTTCTTAAATATCCAGCAGACCCTTGAATACTTCATCAGCGTGAGCACAGTCCACAGAACGAGAAATACAAACTGAATATAGCAATTTCTTAAAAACTAAGGCCATAAAGCACTATCTGAATAATAAAAACAACCACCAAAAGCAGAATAGGAAGACAACAGGTTTGCCCAGAGTCAATAAAGGCAGTCAATTCCCAAAACAAGTCTTTTTCTTTATGATGAATGAGATAGGCCATGTAGATATCCCCATTTGTATTTTACATCACATTGTGAATATCCCGATCTGGTATGCTTTTATTTTTAAGCTAAGGAAGTTTAATTCAGACAGAACACAGAGCCTCCCAACACCATTTTGCAGCCATTTTAAAAACAGAATTGCACATTGGAGAATGCAGTTAAGAAGAGCCAAGAGCCTAAGATTTCTTAGAACAAAATCCATTTAAACATCTAGAAGAGCTCTTGACCTGTTAGCAAGGTCTGAGGAACTAGAAAGCTACACAAACAAGATAATTACTAAACCTGAAAACTACAGCTGCTGGTACAAAAACCTAATGTGTGTGTCTGTTCATTCTGGCTCCCTACAGCCTTGCAAAGGCAGAATCAGCTGTTCCCAACCCCTGAAGAAAATCTTCATTCATCTCTTCTAAGAATCTGACACAAGTCAGTTGGGTTTGTCAGGTTCAGCCAAGCTGCATGAGTCAGGTCACACCAGTCAAGAATAGTTTTACTGGTAACTCAGAAAGAGAGAGACAGAGAGATGGTTGTTTGAAACCCCCCCATAACAGCCAGCCTGAATCTGGCAGGGCAGTTCCTCTCCACAGCACAAAGCAAGCTTCTCACAGTTTCTAAATGAAGCACAAAGTCCTTAATGCAGTTACTAAATGAGAAGTGGCATCTCAGTGGGCTGCCTCAGTGGATTAATTTTAAATGCATAATTCAATATAGACCCACATAAACCTTTATGAATAGAAATAGGTTATATAAGCATGTTGTTACAGCATATACTGCAAATTTAAAGGCCAGTTTGAGTATAAATCAACTCTTTTATTAATATTTTCACCTTCCCATTGGTTCATTTCTCTAGCAAATGTGCTAATCAGACTGATTTCCTCACTTCTACATTGAGATGCCTAAAATAAAAGCAGTATTTCATTGCCAGAGATCAACACTTTCCTCAGTCTTTCAAGAGAAGTTTACAGAGGGCTGTTTCTGTGGAGGTAGGTTGCATTGGTGATAGTTCAGCAAAGGCTGAACTGAAAATCCTTCATTTCGCATTGGTCACAGTTAAACATCCACAAGTGCCAGAGGGACCCGTGTCTCACAAAGCCTTCTCTCACGAGAGCAGAAAAGATGTTGGACAAGCTTCTACAGAAAGCCAGTGCAGCCCTTTTTGGTCCCAAGAAACATCCTTGGGCAAGTTTAATGAGATATCAGGTAAGAACAAAGTGGGACAACTCCTAAAAACAAGGCAAAAACTCTGTGTCTACTCCTTGCCTTCTTTGGAGCCAAAACACATGCTCCTCAGGGAAAACAGAATGGAAACCAGCTTCCTATTTTCAGCCCTTCCCAGCTGGACAAAACTGGCCTGCCAGCTTTAGATACACTGGCACTTGGGCACTTCTGCTACAACAAATGGTCACAGGTTAACCAGTTTAGCCACCATTTCTGCGCTTTAAGCCTACAACTGTTAACCGATCATTCTTAAGACTTCAGAAAGCCAAAATAAATTGACCTACCTCAAAAATGCTTCTCATGTGGCAGATGAACCATTTCCCATAAATCGGCTTCTTCCAAACCAGTACGGGTACACTTCCCTGCACTACCAAAAAGAAAAAGAAAGAAAAGATTAGTTTGATGATCCCAGAAATACAGACACAGTCACCTTCCGAGCCAGGGACTAACGCTGCCTTCAAGCAAGGTAAATCCCTAGCCCACTGAATGCCAGTTTTGGAAAACTGATTAGCAGCTTCATCAGTTAAAAAATACATCCAAAGCGTTACTACAATTATTACTGAACACAATCAGTTAAAGCCAGAATGCCAGGCTAGGGCTATTAGTAGAAATACTTATGATTACTTGTTGATAGTAGCAGCTATTCTGCTATTAGGCTGCATATTAACAGCCGAGTCCAAAATGAACAGAGTTTCTAAGAGCTAGAAGATTCTATGGGTTTAAAAACAAAAACAATCCTCCAAATATTCCCAAGCTTTGAGGGGGTTCAGATCCAGATGTGGACTAGAGCAGCGCATCTGAAGCACAGTTCCACAACACCCAGACCCAAAACCTGAATTCATATACGTGCTGAACGCTGAAGGATTTTGCGTCTAGTTCAAAATGTAGCTTTCTATCTTGGGTCCACCATCAACATAAACAGAAATGAAGAAGATGCTGGGAATGACTGTGGAAATGCCTATGCTGTGTTTCGCAGGGAGATGCAAGCTTGTTCTGCATTCTCTCAGAGTCAGGAGGACATCAGTCAGTTCTAACTTAAAAGCCATTACGCCACGGGCAGCATGTTACATCAGTAATGCTGTACAAGAGGTGAAATAAGATGACACCCGGCCTGGTGCCAATGTACATCCCCACAGCTATGAATGTGAGCAGAATTAACTGTGGCCAGCCTGTGGTATCTCCCACCTTGTGAAAGTCCAGTGGAAGAAATGTCTGCAGTGACATCGAGGAACTTAAAGCCAGTAAAATAGCATTTGTATAAGAAACAGCTATTAACTGCAAGTTCTGAAAGGGCTACCTAGGAAACACAGATCTTTATTCAAACATTTTTCCACTGTAGACTATCAGACAGGGTACATTTGGGGCAATTTCCCTCAACTTCAGCATAGCTCTTGCATAGCTAGAAGGAAACTTGAACCCAAGTTATTTACTGGGATTTATCTTTGGGCAATGCAGAAACAAAAAGGCCCAATTATAACCTTATCTGGATGAAACTAATTCCATTGCCTTTAGCAGATTTGTTCCTGTCTGACAGAGCTGTTCCTGAGGTCCAAAAGAAAACCCAAAGTGCCACTTAACACTGAAATCCTTCTTACTGTTTTACATTTCTTTGGAAAATTGCATAAAGTCTGTGGCTTTTTAAGTCACTCACTGCAAGGAAAAAATTTCTGCTGCAGTACTGTGGTTACAGACCCATACTGTCCATAAAAACAAATGCAAAAGTCTAGCAAAGTATCAGTTCTATCTGGAAAATTGTGGGGTTTATCTCAGTCGATACAAAATGCACACACTTCTAAAATTCCTATTATTAAAGAGAGTGAGAAGACTGACAAGCTGCCTGTCCAAGGCAAAGAAATGAGATGTTCCAGCAGCTCTGGCTCTGGACACCACCAGCATTGCTGGCTCAACTTCGTTCACACAGTAAAAGAAGCTACAAGAAGTTCATTTTGAAGACCAGGTTATTATGCAATGGCCTTGGTTACATCAGCACAGCAAGGGAAACACTGGGGGAGAGTAAATCGATGTCAAGGGTCTGTGTCTGTGAGACAGCAGCTGCCTGCAGTGCCTACAGGAAGTCAGCTGTGGATTCCTGCCACAGAGAGCATGAGTGGCACCCAGCCAGCACAGGCACTGTCACCCTCCTGCAACAGCAGAGCTCAGACCACGAGAATCTGGTACCCTCAGCAGCCCCCAGCGCTGTGGATACAGGGCTGGGGCAGGATGTGCCAACCCCCTGGTTCACCTCACTGCACCCAAGCCAGGTTTTGCAGCACTGCTGACCAGGACAGAGAAGGTGAAGCAGAGGAACAGGCTCTGGGACACCTGAAATCTCCACAGAGGGGTCCAGGCATCCCACTGCTCCATCCCAGCTCTCTCTGCCAAGCCATTAGCTTCCCAGAGATACAAAATCTCTTTCTAAAGGAGTGGTGTGCTCTGAAAATGAACTGGCCATGGCCATACATTTGTATCACCTCATTTCTGAACCACTGCCTTCAAAGGAGAAATTTGTAAGAAAAAGGATGGAATGAGAGATAAGCCAGTATTAACAAAGTACAAGGCCAGGTTGGATGTGGCTTTGAGCAACCAGGTCTAGTGAAAGGTGCTCCTACCCATGGCAGGGGGTTGGAACTAGATGCTCTTTAGGGTCTCTTTCAACTCAAACCATTCTATGATTGCATGATCCATGCTAGAGTACTTTGCAGAATTTAGACTTTAGGAGCAAGTCATGCTCTTGAACTGTTTAATAAATAGTAAGTAAAAAGTGCTGTTGATTCTTCCAGCATTTTACATCCAATGTATGTATTCCCAGTTATTATTCTACCACAATATGTAGTACTTCTCACAGCCAAAGCTCTTATTTTATAAACATTATGAAGTAAGGAGGCAGTTATTTTTATAAGGGATCATAACACTAAGAATGCCTATATAATAAATTGTCCTGTCAAAGTGGGAAAAAAATATGAGGTTCTGATTTACTTTCACACAAGCACAGATCAGGTCACTCCTATCTGGGTAGATCCCCCTTTACCAGTGAAATGCTCTGCCAAAACAGACATATATCCCTCCTCTTTGAAATATACATGATTCGGGATCCAAACTGAGGAAACGCCTCTTGTTTTTCAAACACAGCTCCAGTTTACTGTAGATCTAGAGTAATTTGTACATCTACCTGTGACAGAAGAGTCACTTTATTTCCTCCTGCATGAATAAAACACACTTCCACGGCTCCTGAAATCTAGTGAAGTTCTTTCATCCCACAGGCACAAGTGGCAAAATGCCCTTTGGGGGGCACATCACCCCTCTGCTGCTTCTCAGCTGTCCCTTTGCCCATGTCAGCAGCAATATATTTGGCACAGCAGGAACACATGTCACGAGCAGCCATGCAGTGACATCTCCTTCTGCTTCCTTAGCTCTCCACGGTGCCCATGACATCATCAGGGAAGGCTGCTCCATGGAACTTACACTCTATGGTAACACAACACAGCCCCAGGACTTCGACCCTTTCCCATACGTCACTGCAGTTGCTACAGTGAACTTGTGTAACTTGGAAAAAGTCACCTCAATGCCAGAAAACAATCCTGAGCAATGTGGAAAACTTCTAATTTTAAAGCAGTCAACCTCACCCTTCTGTGTTGGAAAAATACCTGCAAATCAAAGCTAATTTGGAGACAGAACTGTGTAACAGGGAAAACGTAATGAAGTACCAGCTTAGCGAAGTAGGTTAGGTGAACTTTGAAAAAGGCGGTGTGCCAGAATTCACTGGTGTGCGGTCTTGGATTTGACAGCTTTTCTTTGGGTTTCTGTAAGATATGGCTGACTCCAAACCAGGTTAAGTAAAAACTGAGTTTGAACCCGTAATGAAAAGTAAGAATGCTTAGAAAGAGAAGCTATGGGGTTTTTTTTTTAATAGAACTGTTCTGAGGCAGATCGAAGAAAGGATGGAATGAGACTTTCAGGTACCAACCAACCTTGTCTGTTTACATTATTTATGGCAATCAATCCCTTCTTGATGCCATTTCATTTCTACATCATACAAAATTATATCAGTGAAATACTCCAGCCATTTTCATACCTGTTTCTTGTTTAATGACTAACTTGGTTTATAGATCAGTTTAAGAATTGAGAGTTAAATCCTGTTTAGATAATCTGCCTATAGATTCTTCTTTTCATTGTCTCTAAAAAAATAGTCGGCTATTAAAATTGCTTATTTTTAAATCTCTCCTAGCACAATAACAATAATGATAGCATCTCACATTTTCAATAGCTAATAATCTGCCCCTCAAGTCAAAGGAAGCTGCTAAACTTTGGCTTAGCTCACTTTTGAGAAGCTGCATTTTTAACTCACAGATCATACAGCTGTTCCATTTAAAGTGCTGGGCTGCTGTGGATGTGACCAGCAGGTCAGAACAGGCTTTGATTTGCGGTGCAGCCAAAGTACTCACCTGCTTAATATGGTCCGGAATAAGGAACGAGTTCTGGTAACAGAGTTACCTCTCCTGGACCATATAAAGTGGGAATGTACAGACTGCATCAAATGGAAAAATAAAACAAAATAAAGCTGCAGATGGCAGTGGGCATCTCTGAGGTATTTCCATTCATTCACAAGAACATCCAAAATTCTGCTTCCTCATGTGCAGAGAGAAGATGCATAAAAAGCGTCACTACTTAAATGCCCCTTTCAATACCTTTCTATGTTCCTAGACATATCCCATTATGGAAGAGTAATTTGAATTGTAGCTTCCCACACTAAGTCTTTTGTTTCTCAACTTGAGCTGCCGTTCTCTCCCAGTCATTCACCTTCATCCAACCATGCCCTTTCACCCAGCCAGCTGGAAATAACCTGAGCAACCATTTTGTTCTGGGCAGATGCATGGTTTTGTGCGCCAAGTTCAGAATTTAAGTTTATTTCACCTGCCTACTTCCATTAAAGACATTTAAAAACATTTTCAGTGAAAACCAGAGGTTTCAGTCGACCTCTGCACCTAGAAATAACCAAAACTGTAACAACAGCCTGCGACAAATATTGATGCTTTTGGTGCAGTGCTTCCTGACAACACAGAAGAGAGAGAATGCAACTACAGCAAGCAAGAAATCAGGGTCAGAATCCTAAATAGATGCTCAGATTTCCCAAATATGAGAGGTTCCACACGGTCATTACTAACACTGGTGATGGTTGATCAAGTTTGTCAAATCTTGTATCCAGGACAAATCTTCAACAAAACTGTAGGTAGGATAACACGCACTAGAGGAAAAGACAGAGAGATCTTTGCCTTATTTATTAGGCTGCTCATTACTGGTATCCTTCAGACATATCACCTTCCAGTAGCAGTTCTAAAGGGCAAAGTATCATCACAGGCTAATATCTTTCCTGTATTGATCTCAAAAGCACTTAACAGCAGGTGGCACAAAGTCAGGAATTACAGCTTTTATAAGCTGAGAACATCTACTGTAATACATCAAAACAAACTGCATTTAATATTTTAGACTACAGCACTTAAAAAGACACAGTGTAATACTAGTTGGGGGGGGGGCCTTCTCTATCTAAACTGTCTAACGTGAAAAGGGCTACTGTTTAGGGTTTTCAATATGGTCAGTCTTTCCCCACTATTTTAAGACTTTCCTTCTAGGTACAGTAATTTGAAATGAGTATTAGCTCCTCAGTTATCTGATCCCTAGAATTTATTCTTTGTGTCTGTTTATGGAGATGTATACACAAGAGTCTCATAATAAAAGTGTTGTCAGAGTTGTGCTAGAGCAGAAGTGCGTAGCTTTGAATATTTTGGAGTCTTTTTGCCTCATTTAAACTGGCTCGTTCCCTCTTGTCCATAAACCCACTTAATCAAAAGCAGATTCCCAGCTGGATGATAACATAACATAACAGTCTCTTCTTGCCCAGGTCTTTACAGCAAACTGTTACAGCAAAAGTAATCTCCATAATCTACAGCTAGGTGCATACCTACTTGCTGTTTGTTTCTCTAATCTCTTCTATAATATCATCAGCTTCTACACCTGGCTGGAATGAAGATCAACCTCTAGCCAGGCTGCAGTTCTAAGCAGCAGAGTTAAAACGCCAAACTGCAGCTCTCTTTTTGGACATGTTCCCATATCCTCCCATATGGCCCCACTGCAGGACTGAATTCACCACATAACTTACCTTTCCCCATCATCATCACCAATTCTCAGGGGCTTGTTGTCACAAGGTAAAGGGTTTTTTTCCACACTTTATAGCTCAAAACCTAAGTCAGATCACACATAGAAATATGCCTCTCTTTCAGACCTCTCTGCACTAATGGAATAATGCATCATTCTCTGCATTAATGAAAGCCTCCAGTCTCCTTACTGTAATAACACACATCAAATGCGCACTGAAATCTGATTTCCAGAGCAGCCCTCTGTGCTCCTCGGGGATGGCAGCAGCACCCTCTGCTGTCACACAGCAGCACCAAAGCCAGCTGAAGCCCAAGCTGCTGCACTGTGCTCAGGGAATTTCAGGGACAGCTTTCTATATCCTCCACGAAAGGTCCTGATCCATTAAACCTCACGGTGACATTCTGCAATGAGCTCTGCGCTTCAAGACACCTTGTTTTCAAAGACAATGACTGTGTCTAGAAATAATCACCCAAAATGAGCTTCCTAAATTAGTTACTTGCACTCATCAAACACCAAAAAACTGCACTAGGATGACAGGAAATCAAAGCCATGCTAATAGAGCTAGCAACTTCTAGAAATGCATCAATAAATCACTGATACTCCAACAATTACCTTAAAATACCATCACCTAAACTCTTGCAATTATACCAGACTTGGGTTTGATTTTTTTCTGTGCTTTTTGTTCTCTTAGCTGCAGTGAGAAACTTGAGAACATTAATTTCAGAAATCCAGAAGGCAAATCAATTTCAAGTGTAACATCACATGATTCTCATGCGGTTTTCTTCTTTTTTAAAGCGACCCCAAAATGTCTTACAGCAGCTGGCCAGCAATACCAACACACAGTCATTGACAAGGCTTCCTGCAACCACAAGTGCTAGCCTTCAAGCCAACCCTGTACTGAAGGACCAGTAACACCAAACCAAAATGAGAGCCACCAACTCTTTGGTGATGTTTTAGACGTTAAACAGATAGATTTAGAAACATTCATTAGCCTGGCCAGCTGCGTTAATCAGTCCTAGGCCACACAAAATCATCTCAAAGCAAGATGTATGCAGTGTACCCATGTTTAGAGTCTATATTGACCAAATACCTCTTTTTATTTTTTCCTTAATGAATGAGGGCCATCTATCAGTCTTCCCAGCAATTATTTCATCACTGGCAACAGCATTTAATTGTAAACCAAATACAGGAATGGAATACAAAAGGGGTTCCTTCAAGCCAAGGATTACAAAAACATATATACATACCAAACATAAAAGACAGAAACAATATTAAGATCAAAAGCAAACACATTGAAAGAGAGATTATAGTGTCATTTGCAGCACTTTGAGTGAAGGATCGCAATCCACGCTAATAAAAAGAGAAGAGAGTTTGCTGAATATAGAAACGCAAGTATTTTACACAGGGTCAGTGAGGTTGTGATGGGATGGCAGCTGTACAAAACCTCAGGAATCAAAGCTATGTTCATTCGCACTGCTCAAACGTTTCAGAGAAATACAAATGTTTCAGTTCTTTGTAAGTGAAGATATGCTTCCTAAAATAGAGAAAAAACAAGTAGTAAAATAGGTGTGAATTACCAAGCCAGTGTGAAACTCTTTCTGGTGTTAGTACAAAATAAACGCTATCTATACCTTCAGTGAGCCTACTTGGGTAAGTTTGCACCTATATAATAATAAAAGAAAAAAAAAAGAAAAGAAGAAAATCACAGTCAAGCTCCTAATTAATACTGTTTTCAAATTGCAAGAGCTACATACTAAATTCACGCCAAGACTGGAAGATTAAAGCCTCACTTGAGCTGTGATCCAAAACCTAATTTTTTGTTTTACAATTAATCCCATCAAGAGATAATATTTACCTCAAAAATTCCTGCCAACTTCCCAGCTAAAAACTGTCCATCAGCCAAGTCAGCCTTGCACTGACTGTAAATAAAAACTACATAAATATGCAATGCTCCAAAACCTGACAAGGACCAGTAAGTGCCACTGCCACTCAAGCCACTAATATCGTTTTACAAAGATCCTTTTCCAAATGTCTGCCTCCTTCAAAGTCAATAGCAAAACTTTTGCCAACTTGAGTGACTGCAAGGCCAGGCCCTGAGAGAACAATCCTTCCCCAGCTGCACACTCTAAGACTGATGTTGAGTTACTGGTTAAAGACACATGAGGCAAGGAGGGAAGCAGATGCCTCTTCTATCACTAGCATTAAACACAACTAACTGAACACATACCCACATGAAAACGGGGAGTAGACTGGCATTTGGTGAAAACAAGATGACACCTTCTAGGTAGCAAATAGTTACCATCCCCAACGCACTCTTTAAGAGAGACAATTGGTTGAGAAATCTCACAAAGAATAAATCAATATTTGCCAAAATGAAAGAAAAGACCTTTTTTTTTTTTTTTTTGGTAGAATGCCCAAATTATTCCAGATTTCCAAAGGTGCAACCAAAAGCAGAGTGTGATGGTTTTCCAGTGCATTGGAGAGAACAAGTGTGTGGCTCTGGGCCATTCCAGAGGGCATCAACGAGCAAAGAACAAGACCCACAGCACTGAGACTTCAAACCACCCAATGCTGTTTAGTTCTTACAGCTATCACACAACAGATCCATTAACAATCAGAAGCAAAGTCAGACTGCCCATCCCAGAGCATTAGAGAAAGAAGTGTGATGACCTCAATGCCCCATGAGGCATGATGCATCAGTGCCCAGCATTATATCCACTCCATAGCATATGTCAAAGCCACATTGCACAAAATACTGTATGGTCTGCAGAAACTTTAAAAACATAAGTTGCAAGAGAAAGGTTTCAAAAGCCTGAAGCATATCTTCTTAGAACATCACTGTCAGATGTGTAAGGATATAATAAATTGATCAACTTTTCCTAGGATTTGGTAGCAGGAAATGCTCAGCTTCCTAATACTTCAAATTAAGCCTGTAACGGCATTTCTTCATTGTGTATATACATACAACAGTCTGATCAAGAGTTTTAAGGCTCTTATTTCTCAAAAAAATGGTCACAGTAAAGAAGGGATTAAGTGGAATTAACACAGCTATTGGCAATACAAAGAGGGATGTTCATGTCATTTGCTATTGTACAATCTGGGGCATTTCACTCCATGCTTTGGCTTTCTTCTTGGCCAGGGATAGCCACAGTGGTTCAGCAGGGCTGCACGGTGTCATTGGCAGGTTAGAGGAATGTCGTGCTTCCTTCTCAACAGCAGGAATCATAGATGCTTCCTGAGCAATAGGTCCAACTTTACCTGCCAACAACAAGATATCCATCAAGCATCAGAAGGCTAGAGAGTGAAAAACTCAATTTCTGCCAATAATATTTCCTTCTCTCTAAAGCAATTGTTTGCACAGCCCAGAATGTTTGTGATTCATGAATAAGTCAGATTCATTGTTAATTTGGGTAGCACTAGCACTACCTGGTGCAAGGCAGGTATGACGGTAAGGACTAGCTATTGCAATGGAAAATCGATACTAAGCTGTTACTGATTAATCTGCCCACAAAAGAATCTTCTCCTCAGTCTCAACAGCAAGTGTCTGAGCCCTGATAAATGAAGTTCTTCAAAATTCTTCAAGCACGTGGAGACTATAGCCCCAGGTATTTTTTCTAAATTCACGTTCTTGGCTATCTTGTTTCTTAACCTTTTCAGACTCTTAATTTCCATTCCAGTGCATAGCAGAGTTCCACAGGCTTATTCTGCTCTGTCAGTGCAAGAATATCTAGGAATAAGACTCCTGAGTATGCAGGAAAATGGAAACAAAATATCTGCAGGGGAAGGATCACCCCAGGATTACTGCAGGGTTAAAAGGAACTGGTATATCTTCTTCAACACTGAAAAGAACTAAAGATGTTTTTTCCATCTTCACTGTTGGCACAAATATTGCTCCAGCAGTATTATTAAATAGTAGGTAGGGATCAAATCAGTGCTTTATGTTCTTGGACTTTTATGCCAAGAAGGTGGGATTCTGGTGGGGCTATGTGTTCCTCTTCAGGCAGCCTAACACAAGCCTGTCACCCTCACAAAGGATGGAGGAATACAGATAACACTCCTTGTATTCTCATGTGGCTTTGAGTTACTATTTGAAAAGGCCTCCTCCATCCATCTTGTAATTTTCAAGATTAATGTCTGCAGGCAGAGAGCCTGGAATGGGGCCTAACAGAATGCAGCTCTGAACAGATGCATCTCATTTCTCGAGACATGGTTCACAAGTCTCTCAGCATCACGCTCTCTCCATCCATTTCAGCCCAGGCAATACTTCATTTCTGTGTGTAAGTCTAACTGAAGAAAAGTCAAGCTTTGTCTCACAGCTGATTAGTCTGTGTGTGGCATGCGGCAGGCAGAATGAGGCTGCTGTGCTCCAGCACAGGAACAGAGGCCACATGGGGACTTGAGCAATGTTAAGTACAAGAAGCTTGATCTTGCTTGCACTGAAATCAATTGAAAATGCCCATTAGCTCCATCAGTCACACTCCAGAGCAAAGCCAAAGAAGTTCCCTAACTCCACTCAGGAAGTCTCTGGTCTTTAAAAATCCTAACTCGTTGGTAATTCTTGCAGCAGGCAAGCTATACTTAGGAATATTGGAGAAAGTACACTATCCATTAAACACAGGCTGCAGCTTGACATACACAGCACATTTTTTAGAAGCATTAAAGGTGATGTAGGAATTTTACTGCAAATTTGATTTTGGAAATTAATTTTCACCTTTTGGGAGACTTCCTTCTTCATAATAAGCAAAAGTGAGTCCAAAGTCCTCCGCATGTCCTGACAGCACAAGGTAAAACAAAATCCAAAAATGGTGGTTCATGACTATTCGAGGAAAGATAGGCTTTGGGACTAACCTCCTCATGCTTAGGGTGAAGTGGGAGAGAGAAGAGACAAGCTAAGTAATCTTCCCTTGGTTATGACGTGGGCTGCCACACAGCAGTTACAAAACAGTCATGCTCAGTAGAATAAGGATCTGATTTCTTGGAATTCTCTTCCAAACTTAGCTGACCTTGAGCTGTCCTGGCTCTTGCTGTTATGGGAAGGATGCATGCATTGCACAGAAAACCTCAACTATCTATCAAGAAAACTGCTAACAGTTAACATAACCCAAAAAGCATGATCCAAATTAATAACTCCTCTGGATTCTAAATCTGCATCCTTGCCACCACTAGCACCTTCAACTTTTCAAATTGCCAGCTGTGCTAATGGGAACCAAATCAGAGCAGAGTTTACATTTGGAATTCCCAATTTCCTATGCATGTGCTGACAGTGCTGAACATTCCCTAAATGACAGGCATGGTTTTCTGAGCAGTGGAGGAGTAGCGTTTTCTTTGAACATCAGCACTGATCAGAGCTCTCTGTGATACTCAAGGAGTGGACTAAAATATGCCTATAAGTGCTATCCCTAGAGGGGAGGGAAATCATTGGATGTCTCCTGACTGGATAGCCCCTAGGCCAATTCTTGGGAAGAGGCGATGCAGAAAAATTTGTAATTCTGCTGCAAGGGCCACAAATGGTAGAAGTTCTAGTAAACAAGTAGCAGTGGAGTTCTGAATTTCGACTGAAGGCTTCTGGGATTCCAAGTTTAGATGATTCAACACATAGAAATCCAGTTTGTTTGTGCCAGCTTTTCAAAGGCAGACCTTCCAATAGGAGCAAAAATCTTGGCCTGTTTACATTTCACCTTTCACTTTGCACCTACAACCATAAAATGAAGCTGTCCTGTAACAGAATCCTTTTATAAAACTATTTTATTTTAATCACACAGAGTTAGCTGGCAACTGACATCAGAGCCTGTGTTGGTGCACATTCTCAGCTGGTCAGCTACCTGTAGTAAGGGAGAAAGTTTATTTTGTAGGACTCGTAGATTCAAAACCAGATAACAGCCCTATAAACAACTACTACAGGGAGCAGGCAGAGGTACCTCCTTATATCTCTAATACAACAATTCTGGATGCTGGTGGATTATAAGGCGCAAGCGGGCAGGTGCGTGCACTCTCTCTAGACAGCATCTCTTACTGCAGTGTCAGCAAGAGGAACCTGGAACAGAAAAGCCACTGCTCTGACACAGTGAGGCATTTCTTATCTTCTTAGGCAGCATCTGAAATCAATAGCTTTCAGCTAGTACAATATGCTTTTACAGCTGAAGAACTGGCTTATCTGCATCTAACTGGAGCATGTCTCTGAGGTTTGGCACCACACTGAGTAAGCAGGGAGGGATAAGCTGCAGCCCAGCAGTAGCCCTGGAAGAGGTATGTGAGTCACGATGTCTGAGTCACTCTTCCCCTGCATTTTCTCACAGGCAATCACGGCTACCAGGGCAGGAGAGAGGCCATCAAGCCTCTGTGTTCACCTGAGGGTGGAACTGACTCTACCTAAATTATTTTTGTCTATTTAGTAAACACATCCATCAATGGAAACTGCACACTCTCTATCAGCAACCTACGCTATTCTGCACTTCACCACTCACATTGCTAGAAAATATTTCCTAATGTCTAAGCTAAACCTCCCCTGCTACATTTTAAGCTCATACAGGACATAAAGACAAATCTTGTCCTCTGCACCAAATTAAGCTGTCTTCTGTAGACTAAACAACTCCACTCCCATCCGTATTTCCTGGCTGACTGATCTAGAAGACCTGACCTTTTTTGCTGTTCTCTTCTGGACACACTCTAGCTCAACTGCTATTCTTTAGTACTGACCTTTGCCAGTAATAAATCACCATATTGTTTATATGCCACTCCATGAACTGGCAGTGGAGATAGAGTTCCTCACTTGCTTTCTCTGCTGAGTGAGCAAGCCAATACTTTGACTTCTATGAAAACTATAGTCTGAACAGGCCTTATATAAACTGTGCTGGTTACCAAAAAGGTCTCCCCCCTTCACCCACCAGCCTCACCACTTACTGGTGTAAACTGTAGCCACCATATAAAGATGTAAAGAAAGAGAATACCTGCTGCAGCACACACACTGGTCTTCGTTTGTGTTTTCTTCTCCTGAGAGCTCAAGGAAGGCTTATTCTTCTTCAGCATGTTCTCACTAGCACACATCCCTTGCTACAAAAGGAAAGAAGAAAAGAAAGCAACTAAGAAACCTGGCTAGTCACTGGCACTCACAAAGTTCACCCTGGCAACATCTCTAAACCTGACTGTGAAAACGAAGCTAATGCCAGACAAGGACGGTTGCAGACATCCTGTGGGAGGAGAGACTGAAGGCAAGAAGGAAGACAGCTGCTACAAATACAGGATTAGTTCACATGCAGGCATGTTAACTTGATAGCTTGAATAATAGCTCATGATAACTTGACACAAGTTATCCTCTCTGTCTTACAGATGGCGAATTGAAGACCTTGCCCACGTTGCACAAGAAACTTGTGCAAGAGTCGCTGGAAAAGCCAGACTTCCAGTATGTAGTCTACAGAACAGAGCAGTGAATGTAGTCTGCAGGTCACTAACAGCGAGGAAGCTAGTGCAACTCAAAGCAGCTCTTGGGCTACAAAATACACTCAGGGCAATAGGCAAGCTCTGAAAAGCTTCAGGTTTGAGCAGTGCAAAGGAACATATAGGAGGATATAGCTCTGAAACTAATCACTGTGACAGTATAGTCACACGTGTTGGCTCACTTGCATCAGCTGTCTGTCTCAACCCATATTAGAGGCCAGCCCTGAAAACCTCTGAGTAGCGCTCACAACACACCTCCCATGAAGACGATACTGAACAGTTTGCAAAAGCAACCACGCAATCTGGTGCAGAATTCATACCCATGCAACATTACCTGGTACTCTACTTCCTCTTGATCTGCTTTGGTCAAAGCTTTGTCTTCAGCTTTACGTTCTTTGGCAAGAGGGTGGTCCTGGAAACCCTTTTGTTTTAGTTTTGCCATGAAGACCCAAGCCGGTTCAGAGGAAGCAGATTCCAAATGTGGAGAGAAGACTTTTTCTACAAAAGAAGCATTTTGAAGTAAAGAAGGGATTTAGGTCAAGTCAGTCTAAAGCTTGTGTTTTGTGTTTTAAATCCTTCAGCATCTGTAATACCCTTTGAACACTGTGAGGATAAAATTACCTTCCCTGATGATTTTGTCCTTGGTGATAACTGCTTTTCTGTTTATTCTGGAGGTTTTGACCTGACTCTGCTTCCGTTTAAGTCAATGGCAGAGCTCCCACTGAGATCATTGTGAACCGGATTTTGCCTCTGAAATAACATCCTCACACTGCTGATTAGACGAGTATGATAACCATTATTTTTTCATGTAGGCAATAAAATACAGGCTGCTTTTTCACTTTTTAAATATTTTAAATAAAGTGATTGTAGGGAGAAAAAATAATCCCACCCAATGCAGCTCTCAGTCAGGGTTTGAGCTGCTGCAGTCTGGAAAATTAAATACAGCAGCAAGTTTTCAAAAACGCTGTTAAAACTCCAACTATATGTACAAGTCTGTCTCACCAGGAATGTTTCAGAGGCCCTTCAGCTATTTGTTGTTATTCTTGCTGGAACACACCCCTCATTAAGATAAGCCAAGAATTCTCCATCCTAGCCAAATCGTCAAGCCAATTAAATTATGGCACTGACGAACTCCAGGCTGAATTTGGTCTTCATCAAGAGGGTTTTTATCTTCTGTTCACCACTCTGCCAATGTTCTTGGCCGCTGTTTCCTACAATGTTTGGATAAAATACAGTATAAATACCTGACGTTTTGTGTCCATTTTGCTTCTTTTCCACTTCTTCTGATCTTGTCTTGGGAGGATTTTTGTCTTCTAGCAGATCTGTTTTTTTAACAAATGATTTTGTGCTAACAGGAAGGCCTGGAGATGTCTTCCCTGTGCCCACTGATTTCTGATCCTCTTTGACTGAAGCAGAAGGAGCAGTGGGAGCAGCTGAAGGGATCAGCTTTGGAGACTCAGCACGGCTTTCATTCTGGTATTTTAGCAAAGAAGATGTCCTCCTTAGTCTGACCCCAAACGGGTTTTCAACACTTTGTGCTTCATGGTCAGCCCACTCCATAGAAGAATTCAAATGGGAATCACTGTCCCTACAATCTCGATCAAATCTATCAGAGCTGGATTTTGCCGATTCCTGGATGATGGCATCAAAACGTGTGTGCTCTTTTGTCACTCCTTCAAACAACTCTGGTCTTACAGGAGACGTCGGAGAACTTCTGGTATAGGAATCTTCCTTTGAATTTGAACCTCCTGAGAGAGATCTTTGCCATGCTGGTGCAATGGTGAATCTGACTGGTTTAGCAGAAGCAGTCTTCAGTGGAGTTTTCACATTTTCATCTGAAGATCGACTGTCTTCCACTGCTTTTCCATGAGAAGATGTACTGCTTGTCTGCTGGTTCTTACTGTCATCATCAGAAGAGATGTTACCCTTCAAGCCAGCCAAACTTGAAGAGGCAAGACATCCAATGGACAGATTTTCAGAAACGCATGCTGTTTGCCTGTCAGTGTTGGCCTGTTGACTGCCTTGGTCACCTTTTGAAACAGAAGCAGTTTCTGCTTTAAAACATACTTCCAGTTTACTGTGAGGTAACAGGCAATCTGCTTCTGAGACAGATGCGGCAGCATCTGGGGTTTTTTCTGCATTGCCTTTGGATGACTGAAATGCCATTATTTCACAAGTTTCTTCGTCATTTCTTGTTATTGAACTGTTTCCAGGTTTCACAGCAGCCACTGTCTTGATGTCAGAAAAGGACGCTGAATTGGCTACAGCAAACTGTGAAGTGCTTGGTACAATATCTGAGACAGCGTGGCTGGAATGATTCTCACTAGAACCCAAGCAGTCTTCTATTTTGCCAATAAACAGTGGATTCCCCTTTTCTTGGTATTTGATGTTTGCGTCCACAGAATTTACTGAGGACCTTTGCGCAACATGTGCCAATACATGTATGCCCTCTGTTTCCATGCCATTGCTAAGCAAGTCAGCTGCTAGTATGTCTGGAAAAACAACAGCTTCTTCTTCAATTTGCTGCAATTCTGGAAGTGCAGATGCTTCAGTACTGATGTTTTGCTTATGTAATTTCAATTCATCAGCAGACTCATCTGAACAGTACAACACTGTTGCACTGTGGTGCTCCTCCAGGTTCACTGGAGAAGGCTCAGCTCTTAGAAGGGGTACAGCCGCTTTACAGTGATGGTCCACATCTGCAAGGCATGCATCCTCTTCCAGCAAAGTACAGGAGTCTTCTGCAACAAATGTGGAATCACGAGAGTCACAGGCAGCACCAGTGGGACTTTTTACACCTGACGACTCCTTAGAACTCAGAACTGGAATATTTGCACAATATCCCACCTGGGCTGGTAATCCTATATTAAACAGAGGAGAAGAGTGTGCACTTAAAGGTTAAAATTCAAGCACCATTTGTACCAGTAATTCATTCCAGATAGTGCAGTCATTCAGCATGAGTTACCCAAGTCTGGGCACTGCTGTCTGATAAATCAGGCTGTTCAAAGCATACATAGAAATGGGCTGACCAAGTGAGGATACTGATAAAGCTTTCAGTTTGAACACACCTAATCACAGGAATGACTGAAAACTTTTGTCTGCTTAAGGTGTACAAAATCAGTTGCTGTTTAGCTCTTTTCTGTGCATACCCCTAGTTGTAAGACTACAAGACGGATTTCCCTAGACATTTCTTCATGTGTATGCCTAGAAAGGCTGTCTAGAATGATCTGAAGGGTTTTCTGTATTTAAGCGGAACATCTCAGCATCAGGGAACTGTGCCTCTTCTTTGTGTTCTTCTTCGTGTTCTGCAAAGCCGCAGAACATCTGGATAGCTTAGATGTGTCTGCACACACAGCAACTCTGATGTGTGACAGCATCAGGACCTGAATCTGCCATGATAACAAAGTGCCAACATGGCCACTACACTACAGCATTACCATCAGCCAGTGCATTTGTAACACGGTGCTAAAAAGAAACATCTCTGGTGCTGTTTTGGAGAAATTTCATTTGTAATTACAATTGTGCTACCACCGGCAATTAACTATTTTTCAAATGGTAAGGAGGGAAGCAGCAAATGAAGATCTAGTAAACACAAACCAATTAAAGTCACTTTATACACATAACAGATATAATGCTGAGGTTAAGGTGTTTCTGGATGTCAAGAACTCAGATCTCTAGCCAATGAGATCTAGCACAGGTACTTTTGATCATGGTACTTTCCCTTGATGTATTTTTAATGTGGCTGTCAAAGTTCACCATTTCAGCATCATTGTGTTGAGTGGAGTACATGACTTTTTCCATCGTAACACTTGAGCAGCCAGAATTGGCTTTATGACATAAAACCAAAAAAGCTTAGTTTCGAAGGACTTGCATTTCAAATAGGTTCTCTCAGACTTACGTAGCAGAGTTCAAGCACTCAAACTAGCAATACATACATCTTCATTACCTTCACAATCACTTTTATGCTGGCCACTGTCAAGCAATTCTGTTGAATTTCCCTTCTTTTCTAAAGTTGCAGGAAGACATGCCACATTTTCCAGGTGTTCCACCTAATGAGGTGCAGGAAGATCTTTTAATTAAAGAATAATGAACAAAAATAGTATTTTATACAAATACACATTAATGAATACTCAAAACATAGACACAACCCCCCCATCTTGTAATTTACCAACACTGTGGGTAATGTACTATCCCAGTGAAGAGCTGAGAAATCATTCGTGTTTAAAATGTCAAGGCAGCACGCTGATCTCTCTTGAATGTGCAACATTTTGGGACTGACATATTCTGAGTATGTTATGAGTATGAACGAGTATGCTTTTAAGACATCACCCAAGCTACCTAGTGGCATGGAACAGACCGAGCAGGAGAC
Source organism: Ara ararauna (assembly GCA_028858755.1). Lineage (NCBI taxonomy): Eukaryota > Metazoa > Chordata > Aves > Psittaciformes > Psittacidae > Ara > Ara ararauna. The sequence goes on along the minus strand of CM054383.1, from coordinate 9,718,435 downwards.
ATTAACATCACTTCTGTTATCTCTGACTGACAACCCACAATTAGCTTTTCTCTTTCAGCACTGTAGTTGTACCAGCTGCGGCACAAAGAATATCCAGCAAAGATGCTGCAGGACCCAAGTTTCCAAGAAAACCTCATTCTGTGTTACACTCTTCCTGAATTTCCCTCATCCCTTCTCAGGGCAGAGTACTTCTAACTCCAGGATAAACTTCTGTGTGTGATTCTCTGATAGAGCAAGGGAATCCAGGACATATTTTCATGTGTGATTCTCAGATGGAGAGGAGAACAGGCAATAGAGGCATTACTCCTTGTTTCTGCTACACTCCAGTTCAACAACCTTTTCTATCTGGTGAAATTTGTCTTCACAATGTGCCACCTAGAAGCCAGGATGACAAGCATCTCATCCTAATTTCCCACATGCAGAGCTATATTCCTTCCCAAAGATCTTCAGTCTTTCCTTTGACATTCAAAGAATTAAGTTAAAGCTAATCTGAAATTGTTTGTAGAAACAGACTTCTTTAAAACTGAAAACTAGCTTTTCAAACAACAGGAATGTTTTCCCAAATGAAGTGTGACCTGCAACTTTCTTGGCTAAATAATGAAAAACCAAAGTTGCACGTCGGCACCCATGATATTGAAGTTTTCTGAGTCTTTTTTTTTGGTTAGCTGGTGAAACTAGGCGGGCTTCCCTTCTTCCAGTGAAGAACAACAACAACAAAAGTGAAGGAATACAGGAAAAAGGAAAAAAAATATAAAAATTCACATCCGTTTCCTTCTGCCCACTGATTCTTTTCCAGAAAACACTTACCTGGGGGTGCTGCTGATTCTTGTTTGTAAAGCCTTTCTGTTTCCGGGGGTTTATGGCGATCCTGTGCCTGGCTGCTGTGGTGTCAAGGCAGCCGAGGGGACTGGCAGGAATGGTGAAGTCAACAGGAAGGCAGCTGCTGCCTCTTGAGCCTGGAGCTCCCAGAGTGGCAGAGGATGAAGGACTGATGGGCCTGGAAGAAGCTGCAGAAGGTACCTGTAAAACACAAACACACTGCTACACATTTTGCTTGGCTTCCCCACATCTCTGATACAAGTCTTTGCTAGCTCATTCCATTTCAGAAACCTGAAATGGCTGGATTTTTGGACATAAACACGCATGCCTAATGTCATCTCTGCTCAGAGATTACTCACTTCTCCGTGCCCAGATGCATGTTAAACAAAAGTGAAAGAGTCTCTCCCACAGCAAGAGGCTCAGCTCGTCCCCATCCCAGTATTTATCTGAAAACCATTTGCAATATACATATGAACCAGCAGGAGACACTGGTGCAGCTCTTATAGCTGCCTTTTCATCTCAGTACTGTGACATATCGCAGGAATATGTTCTTAAAATGACACAAAAGTAGCATGGATGCTTGCTCCTCATTATCTCTAAGAAAGTTACCATAGTCACTTTGCTCTTTTAACATCCACTCTCCAGCAAAATCAAATGCTTGCCTCCAGCAAGTACCCCAGAACCATCTTCCAGACATGATGTGGATCTCACCCTCACAGCAATGCTGCTCTGGGGAACTAGACAGCAGTAACCTTAGATTATGCTATCAAAGTGAAGGGTTTACAGAAGGGCTCGTAGAGAAACCCCTAAACATGGAGCTTGACTGGTTTTGTTACTGCTTTGAAATGCAGACCAGACTTTCAAGAACATTTGCAGAATTTTACAGACATGCCAAACTAACTTCATCCAGTACAACACAGAATCATAGAAAGGACCTTAAGATCATCCAGTTCCAATCCCCCTGCCATGGGCAGGGACACCTCCCACTAAACCATGTCACATAAGGCTATGTCCAACCTGGCCTTGAACACTACCAGGGATGGAGCATTCACAGCTTCCCTGGGCAACCCATTCCAGTGCCTCACCACCCTTACAGTAAAGAATTTCTTCCTCATATCCAATCTAAACTTCCCCTGTTTAAGTTTGAACCCGTTACCCCTCCTCCTATCACTACAGTCCCTAATGAAGAGTCCCTCCCCAGCATCACTATAGCCCCCTTTCAGATACTGGAAGGCTGCTCTGAGGTCTCCACACAGCCTTCTCTTCTCCAGGCTGAACAGCCCCAACTTTCTCAGCCTATCTATCTTCATATGGGAGGTGCTCCAGTCCCCTCATCATCCTTGTGGGCTCCTGTGGACTTGTTCCAACAGTTCCATGTCCTTTGTATTTTGAGGACACCAGAACTGCACACAGTACTCCATGTGAGGTCTCACAAGAATAGAGTAGAGGGGCAGGATCACCTCCTTCAACCTGCTGGTCACATACCTGCTATTTTGGCTTTGGCCATAAAGCTAGGTGAAGCAGAGCCATTTAAGTGTGCTTGGCATTCAGAAGTTGTGGGGTTTTAAGTTTAGGATATAACACAGCATTTAAAACATGTATGCTGATGGAGTTTTAAGGTAATGAAAACATCTTCCCATCTGATCTACAAAAATTGCCTAAGTACATTGCTTTATGTTTAAGGTAGCTAAAATTAATGTCCTTATTCTCCATTGATTTTGCTTAGTTCCTAGAGCTTAAGCAAACCAAAACAGAATGTATTATGACAGATACAGACTTTTCTCACAACAAATTTACACATTCTGGAAGACAGAAAGAAAGTAAATAAGCTAACTATTATTATAAGTCCACAAGACTAATGACAGACCAGTAAGGATCACTGAACTTACAAAAGCAGTAACACTCTTACTCATTTCCACATGAGTTCTTTTGCCTTTCAATTATAAAATTACAGTTGTGTTTATTTAATATAAAAACACCTGAAGTCATTATCTGAGCTACTGCTGGACATAAATGGCAAATTCCCTGCTCTACTGAGGGTTTGGGATATTTTTGACTCTGAGCACTGGCAATTGGCATCTACTTTCAAAGACAATGGAGCAGAGACATGAATTCCACATCAGTGTTTTAACAGTAAGATAAATTTGGTGTTTGTTGGTTATTGGGCAGAGGAGGAGCCTGCACAAAGAGAGTGCTGCAGCTAGGAGGCCCGTTTCCTAAAGAGCGTTTGTGCCAAAACACTGCGCTCAGCCTCACAAGCTGAGACCCTGTTCTGCTTTTAATCAGTCTGGAATGGAAATGCCAACAAGGAAGTTAGATTTCTGTAGAGGCTATCTGGCAAAGGCAGGATAATGCTGGTTAATTGGTCTTAGGGAAGTCACTTGCTGCTTGCTTTGAGTGAACGCCTCACATTTAGCTTTAGGTTAGTCAGAGAGTGGGTCTTTATAAACGTGGAAGGAACTGGGAAGTTATATAGGTGACATATCAGGGCTCCACACAGAGGTGACAGAAGCACGAGGCTCTTGGAAATCCCAGTGAAGCAGCACAGGGCAAAGAAATGAGGTAACTATCATCTGCAGCAAGATCAATAGTAAAATGTAACCCACTACACTGTGTATAGCTTCAGACTGCATAGGCTCAAATCCTCTCTTTCTTTTACTAAACGTACAGCTCTGTTAAATGGAATAACTGGTGCAGATTTCTTAGTGCTTTTCAGACCTGTCCTCATCTTTGGAATGAGGTTATTCAGTTTAACAACTTGTGTTTTGCTAACTCAAATCCTGGTATTACACAAATAGTTTCAAAAGCTACTGAAAAAAAATTATTACTTAGGAAAAGGGGGGTTATTTTAGATAAACACATTGGCAAAATTTCTGCTGAGCCAAACTGCTGACTAAGAAAAATAGCTGGGTAAAGGAACATACATGGTTCTGTAAAAAGCTAGAAGGTTCCTAGTGAGTCGGGGGGGAAAGGAAGAGCCTTGAAGTGGGGAAGTCTGGGCAATATGTAAGAGAAAAATATTTTTCCTGTCTCTGTCTCTCTCTCTCTCTCTCTCATAAGAGAGGAGGTTGTAGGACTGAAAGAGCTCAAAGACTCCAGAACTGGACAGAAAAAGGCTTTTTGCATTGTAAGATAAAAACAGTATGTGGGCTCACAAAATGGAGCATTTCAGTTAAAATATAAAATGGGAGATGAGTTAATGTACATTGAAGTAAAGATAAACTATATACAAGAAGTTATTTAAAATAATGACAATACAAGTTACCTAGATCACTTGGGCCTCTAAAGTTGTATGACTAGTAGCCTAGTATGTGGGGGAGACACTGCTTTACCTTTCTACCCCTAAAAGCAAAAGATGTAGGAATGACTGAGAAGGGCAGTGTCTGATCTCAACCATGGAAGGGAAAGTTGAGCTGGTTTTGCTCAAAGGTTACTTTTTCCCTTCTCAAAGGCCTCCTTGTCCTCCACAGAAGGGATGCCTTTTGGTAAGACTCGTGTCCTCCGCTACGCCAAGTGTTTTGACTCAGAAAGTTAAGCTTATGATTGCAATCGTACTGTTAGTGCTATACAGCTGTTCTTCAGTTAATACATTTATCACCAGCAATCCAAAAGAACCGTATATATTGCATATGAATAAACCATATTACTTGTGAACCCAACTGGCTCTTTTGAATCTGATCAGGCTAATAAACAGGTTAATAAATTGTGCAGCCAGTGTGGGGCCTATAGTTGGTCATGTTGCTATACTGTAGCTGTGTTACATAGTTATGTTGTTAATGGTTGGAGTTCGTGATCTTAAAGGTCTTTTCCAACCTAGCTGACTCTATGATTCTATGGTTCTGCCTGTAGTTTACATTGTTGGTTTTTCATAACACACACTGTACCCAGAATAAATATAAAAAAATATATATTATTGTACTGGCTCCATAGAGACATCACACATTAGCAGGAAAAGCAGCTGTTTACCTGTTCATCTTCACTGTCTGTCCCGCCTAAACTCAAAGAGCTATGACGCTGAACAGGGTTGGAGGACTGTGGGATAAAACAAGGAAGAGGGTAAGTCAAGGGAAGTATCACATTGAAATATCTGGGACTGGGTGTCCAGTGCTAATTGTGAGAAAACACAAGAGGAAAGATAAAGGGTCACTGAGTCCCTGTCTCACAGGGTAGGTTCCATTTGTTCACTGGCGATCAAACAAAGTAGAGAAGCTTTATCCTGCTATGAGAGACGCCAGGAAGGTTGACCACATGAGACGATACATTTTATGATGTTATTTTAGCTTATAGTTTTAAGATCTTCAGATTTACAAATGTTCACATGTTCACTCAAGTCCAAAATCATGCATCTGCTGTGAGAAGCAATTCCTGATAAGGATAACCAAAACCCTCACTGAGTCCCATCAGGACCTGTTCTCCTCAGCCTCATTGTCACTTTCCTGACAATTCAACTAATATTGCTCTCGAGTATTTTTTTGCAATTCCAAAGGCAGTAATTGTTTAAGGCTCTCTTGCAGTCTCTTAAGTAACTGTTTAAGAATCTCTTGCAGTCATTTTTGTTTTCCTCACTGGCCTTAAAACACCCCAACATTCTTCCCCTTTCACAGGTGCAGGAAACTGCCAATCTCTCCAGGTCTTTGAAGCTGGAAGACACAGAAGTTCATTTGTGCAACATAAGTACCTCGGCTTGTTCTCAGACTGGAAGTGGAACAGTCACAGTCACACAACACTCACCCACGAATAACTGACTTTTTATGCTTTCTGCCATGCAGACCTGCCAGGAGAGACTGCCTTGCCCAAAGGCACCAAGAGGCATCATATCCACTGAATTTCTCTCCTCTTTCCCTAGTGATACAGGTCATAGCTGCCTCAGCACTGGTCTACAGAAAAGCATACGAAACTGTACTCGGGAGGGTTTTTATAAGGCCACTTCCTAGGTATCTCTCAGTGACAAGTGTACAGTCCACCTAGGGAATTTGCTCTAGTTCTGACTGATCTGTACCATCAGATTTTACCACAAGCAAGCAACAATGTTCTTCCCTGTCTCCAAGCAGATTTTAGCTTTTCCATACAGGTGGTCACTGAAGTGACATGACAACTGTACCTTGCTTGGTGAATCTGTCAGAACGTCGTGAAGGGTTGAAATTTCAGGAGGGCTTCTAGGTAAACCATCATCTTCAGAAACAGCACCTGCATCTTCCAGTTTCTTTCCAGTTATAACCAGAGGAGGTGATCCAAGTCTGATGTTCTGCTGCAACTGAAGCTGCGGTTGAAAATAAATTTAGAATAAAGACTTTAAATGGCATTACTTATAGGGGACATTTTGGACACTTTTACCCCAGTTGCTCCCATTAGGGATGCAAAATTTCTTTGTTAACAGAAATACTTGAAGAAACGGACCATTTACAGAAAATAGCCATTAACAGAATTTTTAGTTATTACATTCATCAGGGACCCATCATTAGAACTGGCTTTGGTACAAAATTAAAACCAGTTTTATTCAGTGAGTCACCAAAGACAGAAATTTCACCATTCCAGAAAACTTACAGCAATTTAACTCATTTTAAGTCTAAAAAGTCTAGATTTAAGTACTCTTCAAATAATTACATGTATCCAGATGTCCCAAATAGTCACACAAAGCATAGTCAGTCAGCAGCTCCCAGCCCCAGGTTTATGTGGTCAGTTTTCCTTTCACAAAGCTCTTCCAAATATTGAGAGCTTGTCTCCACCCTCTCCTGCACAAGTAGGTGAGACCCACTTTATATAGAAAGCAAATTTAATTCTGGTCCACCCTAATGAATTTCTTGTTAATTTTCCCCAGCATCACATCCTGGTCCTGTCTATAGCAGGAATGATAACAGCAGCCAGGAACAACTTTGTTTGCAATGGAGTATTGGGATTCTTTTCCAACACTGCACAAAAAGAATGCTCTGGCAGGCCCTGACCCTAGAAAATTAAAACAAAGTCTGCAACCTCACAAGCAGCCAGATGTTCCCTCAAACTAAAAAAGTTTAGATCTCAGGAAACACCATTACTAAAATTCTTGGCTTAAGTCTGTTATTATGTCAAAGCTGGAAAAGAAACAAGGTCTGAACAGAAACTTTGTCCTTCAGCTAAAAACACCTCAACTGAATATTACCCAGATAAAAATGCAGACCTGTTTTTTTCTGTTTCTGTGCTTATTAAACCAGATTGGGAAATTCTAGGCCTAATTCTGTGCTCCTCTGCAAGCTATGCATTCATTCATAGCTCTAAAATAGAACTAATTAGCTGCCATTCTTAGGCAGTAAGATTAATTTGCAATATAATTCCTACAGATCTAACAGACACACAGGGTAGCACAATGTCACCCTCTACTCCACCAGTCCCTCAGTTCAAGCAGCTTTCTTTCCCTCTTAACCACAACAATCAAAGGAGTATCACCAATATGATGTGCAAAAGAAGGGCTGATGACAAACTGCACAGAGATTGCAATGAATCAAGACATATAACATATCTGTGCACTTTATGGGAGGAAAATACAGAAAGTCAGTTTTGCTTTTTTCTCTTTTCGCAACTGCCCATCTTTTATTTATTACATTTATTACATGCAGACAGCAAAATATTCTGGGGGAAACTGAATTTACAGTCTGTCATCTAGTGGTAGAAGTTAATTTACATAGCTAAGAAAATAGCTTTTATCAGTGCTTGGCTTTTATTCTGACATGAGTCAAATTCACAGAAAAAAGACTGTCTTTTATGGCTACAAAAATAGTGCTGGCAGTATTACATTACCATGCAGGATGATGAACGGATGGATGAAGAGAGGGCACAGTGGACTGGAGATAGCATGAAAAGAGGGTTTTTTCCCCAGCAAAGTTCTGTCATACATAAACATTATTTCTCCTGCTACTCCCATTGTCATACAAAAAAATACCCTGAATTGAAGCTCAGTTTATTTTGCAGTCTTATGAAAGAACAAGTCCCTCTGTGCATCTTCTATTACTAAACATGTGATGCAATTGTGTTTTGCAACACGAAACTCGCACTGTGCAAAGGAAGAATTTCAATGGCCTTTGGCTGCTTTATCAACCATTTGTTTTCAGTCTCTGGAAAAAATCTTAAACTTTTATCTCAGTGCTTTGAGCTAGGCAGTCATTTAAATGCTATTAATATAACCAACGGTTGATAAGGGAGCTGTCAAGGAGGGTTCAGTATGTGCCTTGCAAGAAGGAAATGACCTAGCAGAATACAGTATCCTTTGTTGGCGGAGATCAGAAGAATAATGATATAAATAAAGCTGTCACTAAGAGTGCCCTGACATATCCATTATCCCACACACTTACACAGCCACTGGTGCTAGCATGTACAGTGAAAACATCATGGCCAGAATTGCTCAAAAGAGTAACAGCAAAAGGGACACACTACGTAATAAATAAATGGCCTTAACTTAAAAACAGTAGCTATGAAGTGAAGAATAGAAAACCCACTGGAAGAAGACATGCTCATTAAGGAAAATTTCCAAGAGCCTGTGAACTGGATTCACGTCACTCAAACCCTATGAGAGCTGGGAAAGGCTGGAAGCACCAGGACTGCTCAACGATGAAGTTTCCAAGAGGCAGAATAGATCTAAAAGCAGTAAATCTGGTTTGAACGCTACAGTCAACAAAATCTCAAGGCACACAGCAGAGGAATCAAGCTACAGTGTTTCCTAGGAGACAGCTAATACAAAGCAGCACCACGAATGAGGGGATGATGTTCTCACCTGCAAAGTTTTCACTCTTCCATGTATGTCTTCCTGAGACAACAGATCACCCGCCACGTTTCCTGCTGCAGACTCAAAAATGAAGACGCTGTCATGGGACAAGGCTTTGTTTCCCATGCTTCCTTTGGGCCTGGGAAGGAAGGCAAGAAGAGCGGTCAGTGCACTGGATACATCCCTCCAACACTTCCCTGTGCTACCTCACCAGGGCAAAAGGACCACAAAGAGGCCAGAGTAGGATGCATCTCACTTAAGTTCATATTTGTGCATATAAGCTGTCTTAGTGTAGTCACTGCTAGTTCCTTTTATACTCAGAAGGAAGGAAGAAACACATATGCGACAAGTGACCATGGCCACAGTTACATATCTGTCCATGGCCAAGTTGAAGTACCCAGGTAAGATATTCCTGCTCTGCTCCTGTGCTCACTGGGTTTTCAGCCCAGTGAAGCATTGATGAGCTCCCACAGTTAACTGGCTTGTAATAAACTGAGATTGATTGGGGTTGGACTACTAAGTTGTGCAGGGCAAATTCTGCACTTGGGTGGCACAACTAGAAAGGCTCCAAATCTTTCATCCACCAAGTTCCATCAGCATAGGCAGGCAGTGTTTGTGTGTTACTCTGTGCAAAAGACCACAAGGATGGCCGCAACCAGGATTTCATTCTAGTGTTTGACCGGAAAACAACAGAGAATACTCTCATGTTGCTGGCTGCCAGCCTTATAACCCACAAGTTACAAGGATTCCTTAGCTCAGCTTCCCTGCAGGCAATGCTCTTGCCTCTGAAAGCTGGACTCTGGGTAACAGGGGATGATTAGGAACAGAACTCTGACAAGGAAAATCCAGTAAGTCTAACACTCTTCTGCAAGGAAATCAAACAGAAGAGGTCTCTGCTATTTGCCTAACCCCAGATTCTCTCTTTATTTAGAAAAAAGCCCTGAAAGACTGTGAACTTTCGTAAATACTCCATGTAAAAAAATCCCAAACAAATTACTTTTTTCCTCCTGCAACTCCTTTCTTTATATGTCCAGAGACACCATCTCCTTTGTCCACTTGACTAACCCTCCTATGGCTCTAATGGTGTAGTCAATCTATGCATTCAATCTGCAAGCTATGCATTCATTCATATCTCTGTAAAATGGATGAAATAAGCTGCCATTCTTATTCAGCAAGATTCATTTGCAATGTAAGTCCTACAGCTCTAACAGCCACACAGGGGTTGGTCTGTCTTTAGGATTCAGAAAAGTTCAGTTTTTAAAACATTACATGGTGTATGGGCTTTGCATGACAAGGGTTTGGTAGTGAGAAGACTCCAGGGGTGGTGTCTGTGAGAAGGTGCCAGAAGCTCCCCCCACGCCTGATAGAGATGTTATTTTTTCTCTCCTGTGTCCAGCTGAGGAGGGGACTGATGGAGCAGCTTTGGTGGCACCTGGCACCCAGCTGGGGTCAACTCACCACATGTGGTTTAAAAAAGAAAAAAAGGAGGAAGAAAAGAAACCAGTGCTTCTGCCTCAAGAACAAACACACAGCAGCATCATTCTAGGATCGGTTCTGATACTCTGCATGCCAGAAATTGCAAAGCGCAGGGTCCTGCTATAAACCCTTCACAAGCTGTATTTCCATTGGCTTTCAGGATCAGGTTTTCCAAAGGATTATGTAGCTCAGTCTCTTTATGTACTTACAAGGCACGTTTATGCTGCGCAGGGTCTGGACATGATAAAGTTTTCAAGTAGCACAAACATATCCTCTAATTCTTTTGGATAGTCCACCTAATCTTACCTCTAAGGGAAAAACCAGAAGGGTTTTACTCACTTCCTGATCTCCAATCTTGCAAAACAGTTCATAATCACTGGAAGATACTGCTGGAGTAAAGAGCAACTGGACTTTAAGTGCTTGGTTAAGGGCAAGAGAAGGAGTTCACACCCACACTGCCCCTGGAGCAGGCAGCTGATTCTAAGCCAGATCCCTCCTATGGGCCAATGGGGTAAACTCGGCTGTTGCTAAGCTTTTTAGACTGGGTTAGCTGAGTCACTCTTAATTCCCCTTAGCCCAGGGGACTGGTTACGTGGTCACTTACTCTGTTGCTGTTATGCTAAAGAACAAAATACAGAGATTGTTGTTTCATTCCCAGATCATTTCCATGATGCAATTGCATAAACACAACAGAGAGTGGGAAAAGGTGGGGCAAGGAGGAACCAGCGCCCATGAGAAAGTAACATCTATAAGCTGTTCCACCAGAAGAAACACAGTGTCCAGCTTCATCAAATGCCTTGTATGACCATACAAAGCATTCAGCAGCGATACCGACTTCAGCGTGTCTCACTCTGGTCACCCATTCATGCCCTCTGCCAGTGTCCCCTCCAACAAACCACTGCAAACCATAGGATGTGTCCGGTATTTTGTCACACATTACTAGTCTGCAGCTCTACAACTCAACACCTAGGGTAATACAATAAGAAGCCTAGCAGAGTAGCTAACAAGGAAGTATGAGGAGGGTGGGAAGTTGGAAAACAGCCAGATACCAATGCATGACACCCCTGGTGAAGAGAGATAACCATGTTCAGAGCATTGTCCCACCCCAGATTCAGTCACAGATGTGCAATGGAAGTGTTGTGTAGTTTGATGGTTTAAGGTTATGATGAAGCAGTGTTAGCAGGGCAAGCTAATAGCTTGTATTACACTAACTGAAGAATGGGCAAGTTTTTGAACTAACATCATTCAGGGATCTGAGAATTGCTTTGCAATTTGCTTCAGGACCTGGAAACCTCACTCACATGGACAGCCCTCCATGGGCAGCTGACAAAACTAGAGGTCTTCAGCTGTACCCAAACAGCTACATAAGAAAGTTAAAGCAGCAATCTCACACTGATAATACACCAAAAATACTTCTGTCCCTTTACCCCAGCCATGATGTAGGGCACTACTGATGCTAAAAAGCAGCAACTCAACTTCACATGTATTCTAAAAACCAGCAACTCAACTTCACATGTATTCTCTCTACTAGCACTACTCAGTCATCATCCCCCTGTGAATTTGCTCCTGATCAGACCCTTCCAGATTTCAAACACTAAACCCAATCAAAACAACCTGGATTGTTTGCAGTTTTAGCCTAAGAGGTTGGATCTCCCCTGTCCCTGGCTGCCCTCCCCCTCCTCTCCAGGCTGGCTTTTGAAGCACTAGCAAAGAAGGAGGAAATTCCTGGAATTCTTTCGTCAGCATTAGGGCTTGTTTTGCACAAACTTGGACAGAGGTTGCTCCTGAGAGGCCAACTCATGCTTTCATCCTACTGCTACAAGAGGTCCGCTTCCCCAGCAGCTTACCCAGCCTCCTCCGGTGAACAAAGTGCAGTCGTGTCGAGCACGGAGATGCTGACATCGCTGCTGGACTGGCAAGGTTTTAAATTACTCTCTCCCCTGGGAGGTGGAGGTTCTTTCCTTTTCTTTTTGGCAAAGAAGTTCTTGAAAGTCTGAAATTTGGATTTTTTCTTTCCTGAAACATGAGAGAAATAAAAATTTATGGAAGTTGGAGGCGTTGCTTAGTCTGAAGAATGTTATCTTGCAACTTCTGGAGGAAGTCTCAAAGCTACAGCAGCCCATTCAGTTCTAGCTCCTTTGTAAATAATTCAGTGCTGGAGCCCAATGTAAGGTGAAGCTGTAGTTCTTACATTTGCTGCCTACAAAGCAATACTGGCATTGAGCTGACAATAGTGGTGCCTACTTAGGTTCCAGGTTTAGAAAAATACACCTTAAGTAGAGAATGTATCTACCCACAAGTGAACAGTGATCATGCCAATCATACTTGATATATTTTCAATTTAAAAAGTTATGACAATGTCTTCAACTCTTATTGTTCTTTACTGAGCTTGGCTTAGTTCCGCTTTCTATTTACTCGGGGAGTAAGGAGACAACACCTGGAGGATATTCAACATTTGGCAAAAAGACCGAAACTGGCAAAAGAATTTATAAACTCTAAAACAAAAATATCTGTTTCCACATTAAAACACTGCCCCAAAATAAAAATCAGCAACTCCTCCAAGGACAACAGAGCAAACTTAGATTAAGACAGTGCCCTGCAGGACATGAAACCCCCAAACACAGCAGCCCTAAGAACACAATTGGAAACCCATCAATCTGATTTCATTGCCATGATCTTCCATTGTCCAAATGAAAATACAAAAAGAACAAAATAAACCACATGAAACATCACTGACTTATTTAACTTTTAATAACCTAAGATACTTTAACATTCTCATTTATATTTTCCTTCAGCACACAAATGCTGCATTTTGTCACTGAAGCTCACATGGAGGGGTCAGTTTGGAATGGTTTGGGCCAAACTATTGTTCTAAGACCCCTGTAATTTCTTACATACATATGCAGAGTAATAACATCACTGCATATCTGAGCCAAATTCATTGTTCAATTAATACTTTACAAGAGTTTGCATAATAAATGCCCACAGCTGGAGGGTTCCTCCATAAGCAAGGCATTATTTCAACACAATTATTGTCTTCTCCCAGCAATGATTTAGTTGGCAATGCTCTGTTTCAACGTGTGCCCTGTACGTGTAGGGGTCTCTGCCAATGGGCCTTATCTGAGCTGAAATTGTGCCACCACACAGCTGCATCAGACAGTAGCCACTTTGAGAAATAAACAATGATACTGAGATATACTCACCCTGTCTCCTCCCTGCTCTCAAGCCCAGTGCCAGCACCATGTGTCAGGACATACAAGGATACTGCTACACTGTCCGGCACGGACTGATGAGATGGTTACCCCTCTGCAGAGCAGTATCAGCCACAGAAGACCTACACATTGCTTTTCAAGAGACTTGGGCTGCCACAGACACCACATTATCTTCCAAACCATGCAGAGCAAAACTATCAGTGGAGTTCCATTCATCTGAATAATAATGGATGTAGTGCTCCTTGGAGGGTTTATCGGTGGAAGACCTTTGCAATCAGCCGTAATGCCCCTCAGATAAAACAACATACTGAGTGCCCTTTAGAGAGTCTTTAGAAATGCTTCCCTTTCATTAGTGTCATCCATATCAGCAATTAGACAACCTATATGGTATTCTCCCAGGAAACTTGTCGAAGCTGAGATGGTTTATTTTAGATGAGCAAAACAAAAGATTAAAATGTTTCATGAATGCAGCGCCCCAAAATTATCAATTCAGCAATGTCTGCTAACACAGGCCAATGACCCAAAGAGCACCAGAGCAGACTTTGCTACACACAGACAGCTCTGCAACTTAAAGGCAGTCTAAATTAAAAACAATGACATTCTCATGTACACTGGTCAGCTGACAGTGCTATGGACAGACAGCAAGTCTGATTCTAGTGCAATTATTACTGATGAGCTTAAGAAGATGCTGGTATTTCTTGAGAACCGACACCACAACAGAAAAAGAAGTCATCCTAAGAGCATTTAAGACAAACAGGCATAAGTCCTACCACAAAGGATAACATTGCCAGAGCACTACTCCAAATTGTTTGGATCATAAGAGGTTCTAGCTTTAGAATGGAGCCCATGGAGAGGACTTGCAAACACTGCCAATGACTGAAATTCAGCTGGCATGGGACAACACTTGGGTATCATTGTGCAACAGTATCCCATATCCTGGGCTGCATCAAAAGCAGCATGACTAGCAGGTCGAGGGAGGTGATCCTGCCCCTCTACTCTGCTCTGCTCTCATGAGACCTTGCTTCGAGTACTGAGTGCAGTTCTGGTGTCCTTAACATAAAAAGGACATGGAACTGTTGGAACAAGTCCACAGGAGGGCCACGAGGATCATCAGGGGACTGGAGCACCTTCCGTATGAAGATAGGCTGAGAAAGTTGGGGCTGTTCAGCCTGGAGAAGAGAAGGCTGCGTGGAGACCTCAGAGCAGCCTTCCAGTATCTGAAAGGGGGCTATAGGGATGCTGGGGAGGGACTCTTCATTAGGGACTGTAGTGATAGGACAAGGGGTAATGGGTTCCAACTTAAACAGGGGAAATTTAGATTGGATATGAGGAAGAAATTCTTTCCTGTAAGAGTGGTGAGGCACTGGAATGGGTTGCCCAGGGAAGCCGTGAATGCTCCACCCCTGGCAGTGTTCAAGGCCAGGTTGGACATAGCCTTGGGTGGCATGGTTTAGTGGGAGGTGTCCCTGCCCATGGCAGGGGGGCTGGAACTGGATGATCTTCAGGTCCTTTCCAACCCTAACTATTCTATGATTCCATGATTCTACCAGGAGTCCTCTGGCGCAGACACATCAGTTACTTCAGCGCCTTCTTCAGCCTCTAATTTATTACTGGTGCACAGTAAACTGCTCACACCCTGAACAGTTGTGCACTAGTTTCACACCGTTAAAAGGATGCCACATTTAATTTAAAGGTGCCTACATTTCAGCACACTGTGAAGTAGCCCAACATATCACTGAACTGGAAGAGTACTCTGTGATATTTGAACTGACAAGAAGATCTTATTACTTAAAATGAAAAAAACTCATTGCGTAACAAAAAATCCAGTCAAAGCAAGGAGAGGATATCCAAGCTCAGACAACTACGCCTGCTTCCCCTTCACCCACTGCAGAATAATGACTCATGATTTTTGAATTCTTATGGTTCTCAGTCTTTAATTTTATGGCATTAAAAAATAAAACAATAAATTTAAAGGCTCCTGCCCTAAAAAGCAAAAGCCTTCCAAAAAAGTAGTTGCTGTTATTCAGCCCGCTAAAACAGAAGAAACAGGAGTAAGCATTTTTCCTTCTCTGTAAAGTTTGTTTGTTCTGTACTTTTACTGTTTGTGTACTGCCTATTTCATCGTTTCTCCTGTGCACAGAGAGAATTAACACACATCTTTCTGCTCTTTGCGCGTTTCTTCTCAGTAACAAGAGAAAAAGATGCTTTTCCCAATGCAAAATTCAGATGGTAAAAAGCAGAGGGACCATCTGATTTGGGAGCTCAATAATCATATTTAAATTAAACAGTTCATTTGGGGATCTTCTGTGCCCTCGGAGTTCCTGCATCCAGGACACATTTTCCATTTTCTCAAATTCAAGGACTAGATACTTCACCAAGAAACACACATGATTAAAAAAACCAAAACCAAACCCACAGACAAGATTCTCAGAAAAGACTATGACTCTAGCTTCATAAAAAGTACCTGATACTGCCAGCCAGGCAATAAAATCATGGAATTCAGTAAGGCTAACATTGAGTGCTGACAGTTTTTGGACAGTGACCTGGTTACTGCCATTAAGAAGGAGCAGATGCACTGGAAGCCCTCTACTACTAGTCAGACAGTAAGGTAAACCTCAGGAAGACAATCTAATTGACTAGATGGTGAAGGCTGGGGATTTCAACCTTCTGGAGCCTTCACATCAGAAACCAGTTAAAGCTATGAAAAGGAAGAGGTGAGGCAATACTAAATTACATGGGAAGTAAGCAAAAGAACCAAAAATGGCTTTATCCAGGTCCATCAAGGGTCTCTTGAATATTTCAGCAACAGTGCAGCAGCCTTTAACTTGTCTAAGTTTTTGTTCAGTTACAGCCAGATATATACCCACTGGTTTTAGAGCCAACACTTAAACCAGGAAGCCACCTCCTGCCTTCCCTGTGACCCAGCTTAGAATTTGATCCATTTTGTGAATCTTCCAGAGAACCTGAGTACAAAATTTGCATGTGTGGGTCTCACGCAGGTTCACCAGCATGCCACGGATACCACTAGAATATCTCAATAAACTAGATTACAAATGTAAGGTTTCAGCCACTTCTGAGCATCCATCATTACACCTCCTTCGTCCCATCCATCTGCCATGCAGAGTTGAACTACCAGCCACTTTGCCATTTGCTTCTCTTTTCTACCAATATTTTGGAAGCGACAAGTGTATTTCTAAAGGACGAAGGAAGACGACCTTTGAAACACAAACATTTAAGATGACTGGGGGATATTAGCCAAAAAAAAGAAAACGAATCAAGTGATATGACAGCCACTTTTTGAAACACCTCAGCTTCTTATGCTGTTCTTCATATTCACTTATCTCCTCAGGAATAGTCTGAACACCGGAAAAGAGGGTTTCCTTTAATTAAGACAATTTGTTGGCATAAGTAAGATATTTTCCTTTCTTGACTATTATTCCATTCCCTCATGGCTGTCTGCATCAGCCCATGCCACTAGATTAAAGAATAAGTGGTTGTCTGTGGCCAGAAGCAGCAAGTGAGGCTGCAGTGGGGGTGCTGGAACAGTTCCCACAGACAGGGGCTAGCTAAAGGCTCAGCTCCCATCAATGTATAATCCACCAAAGCCTGCATAACAATCAGCCCTTCAAGCCCTAACGTTCTATTTTTTAAAATCCAAGGCAGAATCAAAAAGAATATCCTCCATCAGGTGATGGCCCTACAGTACTGCACATTCAAAGACCCTTCCCATAGTATTGCCAGCTGACAAAGCCACACAGATTTTTTTACACCACAAAACCCAAAAAACCACTGCAAAACAAGTCACTACAGACCCCTGACCAAGAAGAAAATAAATCCTGACTTCCAAATCAGCTATACATTCACAGAACACCTGCTTACCTGTACACTCTTCAAGTGTGTCTCCTGTTTCAGGTGACTGTGTGACTTTTGTTGGTCCCGTAGCCATGATGTAGTCACTGAAACAGAGATGAAAGCATCAGTTATATTTTCGCCTACCTTCCTAGCAGAATATGGTCCCACCCAGCATGAAAAAAGAACATGGTGGGATCTCTTCTGAAAGCGCATACGCAAATGCTGATCACAGACACAGCTCACACACTTTTTTGCACTTCGAACACAGAACTTTTACTCATTTTTCAGTAACATTTACACTTCCAGCCAGAACTAACAAACCAGTTTAACTTCTTACCAGTACCTCTGTCTTTTTTAGGGAAGCAGGATCAAAGTTTGCATTAATGAAAGATGTCATTAAACTTGCTCATCAAAGACTGTGATGCTTCCAGACTCAGAATAACAAGCCTTTATGACTGCTCTTCACTAGAGCATGACAGCTCCATGCTACTGTAAAACACACAAATAAGTGCTCTGCTGCCAAGGGTTCATGTGGTCCAGTGTCCTCACAGCAGGCACCAGGCTAGTCTCTCAGCACTATTAAAATTAGTTAAGCATCAGCACTGAAGCATCATCCTGAGCTATGCTACATCGGTGGAAACCGATAGATCAAATTTATTTTGGATCCAGTGCAATCAGCTTTTAGCCACAAGCTTTGAAACCTTATCCAAGCAGGGCTATTGATCAACCAAATTAGCTGATGGCATCATCTTCCTGCTCGATGAAAACAAAAGTGCAGGCTAGTTTTAAGATCATTCAATGTTAACTGGCTCCACTTTGTATTTTCCAAGAGTCCTAAATGGGTGTCTGTGAGAGACAAAAGAATTAAGCTGCAGACTGTGAGAGTTAAAGTACAAATGTCAAGCAACAATGGAAACGTGACAGTTTAGCAGGGCAGCTCATAAATACTGGCCTTTGTTATGGGACATATCTAGGTGATACATTTACATAGTTAGCAGTTCCAATATACTTTGTCAGGACTTAGAGTAAGAAATCTTTACAAACAAATGAAAATACCCAGCAACCAATCCTGCTCCTTTTTCTGCACAGACCTCATCTAACATTTTTCCACCTCAAAGTGGTGTAAGAATGCTGCCAAGATAAGCATCTCAACAGCAAGCAAGATAATGATTCTATATGAATTTGATCCATCAGTAAACTATTCTATTTCGTCTTTACCACCCACACATTCTATGCCCTGCCATGCCCAAAAGCACTGGGACTTTTCTGTGAGCCCACGTCCTCAGATAACCTTAAAAGATAAGCTGCAGACAATCACAGGCAGAGGTGATGGGACTGTCACCAAAAAAAAAGGGAGCAGACCATGGAGGTAAGAGGCAGAGTTCCTGCAAAACCAGACCACAGAGCAAGCTTTCCCTATGCCAGCCACCCAGATATGCAGACTGCCATGCTGCTGAATGTAGGGAGAAATGGAGGAGATAGACTGGAGGGGTTTCCTGGTTTACAACAGATCATCCATGAGCAGTGAACCCAGGAATGCATTAACACACTGTAGTTCTGAACAAACTCATTCAACTTACTACAATCAATGAAAAAGTCACTGCAGCAACCAGAACTGGTTACACCTTTTCAAAACAAGACACCCTGAGGAAGTTCTTGAAACAATTGTGTTAGACATACTGAGAAGTAACAAAAACAAAGACTTTTAAGACTTTTTCCCTTTTGGATTTTCAGAGCCATTCAACTCTTCTCCCTTTTTTTCCCCTCACATCTCATCAACTATCCATGAAAATGTGCACATTTTGATTAAAGTGTTCATCAGCGGACTTTCTCATATTATAAGGAAATGCAGCTCAAATTTTCCCTCTCAACTTCACACACCATGCACATTGATCATGTTAGATTTTTCTTGAGGGAAAGTGAAATGCATCTGAAGTAAAATATCAAGAAAGCACTCAACAAACTTACAAGGACAAACTGGCAAGTCCCTTCTTCTGCTTTACCCACCTGCAATAAAATCAAAGCAAGAGAAAATGCTGCTTTCAGATCAACCTTTGTTATCACCGGCTCTACATTTATTTGAATTATTCAGTCATCTCAGCTGACCCCTCAGAATCCCTCCAGTCTTTGGAAATATTTTGACTGCTACATTTATTATAACTGCAAGCATTTATTTCCAATTGGTTTATCTTTTATACAAGCAGAACTGTAATTGTAAAGCAGTTAAGCTCTGAGGCAGCCTCTTCACAGTCAAGTCAGCTCCATCATTAACTCGATTTTATAGCTGAGTTCTCCGGGGCCTGTGGAGGTCAAGTGTCAATTGCAAGGGTGCACTGGTTGCTGGCAAATGTGCCCCATTTAGGACCTAATGGTTTGGTGCCTCATCACGGTATCGTCTTTTTCCAATGAACTGAACACCACAGATTTCTCCAAGCTTTAAGTTAACAATGACCAGAAAAAGATACACATTTACAGTGAAGTATAAGTTCCATCATTAAAAGCTTGATGACACACCTGAATGAAAGTCGGCAATTAGACAACACTTAGACTTCAAATCCTGGTGGCAGTGAGTTGTACTTTACAGAAAAGAGCTAGCAAATGTTCTGAGCAACAAACCCTAACCTGGATCAATGTAATGGAGAAAAAGAGGACAAAACCCCATCAATACAAATGCATGAGTGCACACGCATTAACTTATCGAACCTTCAGACATTCACCACTTCCAGGCCTTAATGACAGCTGACAGATGCAGTGTCAGGATGTGTCAATATCATGTACATTCACTTCAGTCAGTTGTACTAACCATGTGCACCCTGAGAGCTTTCCCAGAGCATTATGCCATTAGAGACAAAGTTTTAAACAAATGCCGCAGGCATATGGATTTTCAGTGATAAAAATATCAGGTTAAACAAATGTCCTTTTAGAGCAGCACTTCTGATATTCTTCAGGCTAGAAGATGCTAGAGGATAGCATCCCTCACACAGAGGTGAAGGAGACTGTCTCCTCATTGGGGAGCTATCAGGGCAGAGCAGTGACAGACTGATAGCTATGGCCAGCCAGGGTAGCAGAGCTGTCAAGTCGCAGCTACTGTTCGCTTCCTATTAGAAGTGGAACAGTGGGCGCATTTCCTCAGTCTACAAATTTTTAGTCATGCTCTTAGTCCTCCCTCAAACAGCATTTGCAATCCCTGCATACGCACAGGCCTCCTGCTGAAGAGGTACAGTACAAACAAGATGCTCAGTCTCTGCTGGACACCTTAAAAACCAGGCCTGATCCTGCCTCCCTGCACCAATTCCCATGTAAGGCCATGGAAAAGACTGAAAGCTACTGAGAGCAGCAAGGATTGACTACAAGGTGCTCACCTGTCTTTGCACAAGGTGATGGGCTGGATTATTACACCTATGAATTAATGAATTACTTGCAAATAGTCAAGTGGCTTCCTATATAGATGCAATCACAACAATGAACCTGAGTTACTAGACCCTATTTCACTGCAAGGGTGTATTTTAAAGCAATAATACTCCTATAAAGTTGGAGAACTTGCTTTACTTTCAAAGCAGGACATGAGAAATAGCAATCACCACTCAGCTGGTTTCATGGTTCAGCTCTAGGCTCCCTGCTATCCCATACAAGACTTCCATTAATAACCCTACTGTGTTGCGTTCACTTGGAGTTCTTCAACTCATTAAAGGAACTAATGAGTCTTAAGATTAAAAAAAAAAGAAATCTCCAGGAAGAGGAGAAATATCCTTGTTTCCCTTTTAGGAGCTGGGGCAGCTGCAGATATTTGCAGTGCTCTATGGGAGGCAGTGATAGGGCAAAAGAAATAAAGACCCAGCGGGGTGCTCTGACCATTCCCTTTTTCTCGCTGAGTACGTTACTGAATTTGTACCTCATGGGGGGTGGAGGAGAATGCTAGAAGAAGAAAAGACAATTTCTTTTCCGTGCTTGGTTTGTGTATTTAAGGACTCCTGGGAAGTTAACACTGTACAGGACTCATGTTTCCTGCATTTAACAAAGGCCCAAGACAAACAGAAACACTTTCTGCTCAGCGTCAGAAAAGGCACAGAGCCTCCTCGCTGTCTCTCCAGTGCAGCAGAAGACTTGGAGACTGCCCAGCAAGCAACTTCCTACCCCAATGTTAGTGCTTCTTCAGCTTCAGTCCCATGCTTCTGTATAAGCATTCCGGAAGATCTTATGACAGAGTGATCAAAGGAGATGCTGAACCCTAAACAGCCCCTTTCCTATCAACTAAATGCTTGAGGAAATAAAGACTCAAGAATAAGAGGCACTGCATTCAGTTAGGATCTTCATAGCCTATAGGAGACAGACAATGGCAAGCAGCCAAGAGGAAGAGAAGAAATTTTTGCCTGGAGCTTTTAAAGATCAATTTCCTTCATGCTACAAAAATTACACGAAATCAAGTTTATGCTCCGGATTTCAGGACATGCATTTTGCACAGCAACACGGATCAGCATAGGGAAATGCACACCCCTCATCTGGTCCCCTAAGGCCATCACCCTGCAGCCAGCCCCTGCAGAACATATTCCAAAGCTACTGCAGGACTCATAGAAAGCCCCTCTATTTCTCCTGAACACCAAGTTTCAAAGAAACACAGAATGCAAGACAGTTTAGTATTCAGAATACATTTGGCAGCAAAAGGTGACTGACAGGTTAAATTTGTACTGTATCTTATTAAAGCACATGAGAGGACTTTGTTCTGACAGAATGTGGTTAATTGCTTCCCTCCCTGGGAACCCTGCAAGGAACTATCAATGAACTCGCTAATCCAACAACAATTAAATGAAGTAAAGTTCACCCTCTGCAACTCTACAGAACAGGATTTCAGAGTCAACCATAAAGCAACAGCAGAGCCAGAAAGATTTCTATTCAGTCTTCACACCCCTTGAGCATATCAGAAACCCAACAAACAAAGCTCCCTTTGCTCCCCATGCAATAATCCAAGCAAACTGCACTTCAAGGTCCATGTTCAGGGAACATGCTGAATAGTGTGGGATCCCACAAAAACTCTGCTGAAACAGAGTACGGCCCAACAGGACGGAAGGAACTGGGATCTGACCTTGCACAGCTGATTCCATTGTACTCTATTCTAGACTATAGTGTTTCTAGGATGAAATTCCCAGGGGGGGTTGCCAGCCCTTAGCTGGTATATCCTAGTCAGACAATGACTGTTTCAGGTAGGCGTAAGAGAGCAGCACAATCAGCAGTTGATATTATGACACTTGCTACTGCCACCACTATCAGTGTCAGAAGGAGTTCACAAAGTTAATAAACATTGCTCTTGTAATTTTCACCAGAGGAGGGAGGGTTTAAGGACGTTTAAGGTCCTTTTCCAAGGATCAGAAATAATACAGCAATAGTAGCCATGAGGAAGTCTGAATAAGCAACTAGGTAATATTTAATATCAATAAAATACTTCCCCAGGATCAAGTAGGGGGTCATAATTCCCCATAGCAACAGACAACATTCAGCTCTGACCCCTGATGAGATATTCACAGCAAACAACCATCAACATAAAGAGATCTATTCACAGCTTTCACACTTTGCATTCAAACACCCCCTCACCACCCTCTGTCCCCACACCTTGGCTTCTCTGAGAAGGCTTGCCAGAAGACAGGTCCCAGTGTGCTGAACTCTTTTTACCTACATTCTGCTTTGAGAAGCCTCTGCCTGACAGCGATTCTGAAGGATTTCTGCAATTCAGCACTGCCTGAAGCATTATGTGCTGCCCTCCCAGCGCGTGTGTGTAACACTAATGGAAAGCAGCTGGTGGGCTGAAGCTGACTGAAGGAAAAAAAAAGGAACAGGAGGAAATGCCTTTCATACAGTCACACAGGCTTAGTCTGTAATTGTGAGAGAAGCCAAAAGGATAAGAAGGGGGAAGGGCAAATGAGAGAAAAACATTCAAAAGCTACTACAGAAAGCAATGGAAATGCACTCTGCTACCAGTGCAGGAACTGAGAGTAAATGCCTCTGTCCCGTGCCTGTCCCCACAGACTCATGCCCTCTTAGCAGCCATGCTATTTGCTAAATCACTGCAGAAGGGTCTCCCTGCAGTGGGGACATGACTGCAGTGTACATACACAGACCTGTGGTACCTTAAACCTGAGGCAGGGACGAGTAGTAGAGCAGCTGTTAGCTTGTACTCGGCTTGAGAGGCCAAACTGAAGTCCAAGCTACTACAGCTTTGTGACACTTGGCACCCACGCCAGAGAGATTATCCTGGTTTGGACATATCACTTCAAGCTGCCCTCATACAGCTTATTACTCTGCAGTGCTTATTAGCATGACCTGGTGTAGGTGCTGTCAGGGCAAGGACTTCCGCTGCAAGTCGGTATCTGCTCAGACAGTAGAGCAGATATCTACCTCTTTGCCAAAAGCTAAGTCAAATGTTTCTGAATAGCCCATCCTGATAAATCTATCATAGTTTTTCCAGTGCATTTTCTGGTCCGCACCAATCAGAAGAAATATGACAGAACTTTGTTCAAATCAAGACTAGCACTAACATAGTCACAATCTAAGCACACCCAAGAGCTCAGCCAACATTTTGGGTCCAGACTGCCTCCATTTTAAAAGAATGTACATTAAATGACCCAGTTGAATTGCACCATTTGGCATTAGCATAGATATAAGCTGGTGCTATTCCCGTGTAGTAATTCCTTTTCTTCACACTACCACACTGGGGAAACTTCAGGAAACAGCTGGAATGAGGATCTTCTTCCACTCTTCCTAAAAAGAAGTAAAAGCAGCAGCAGTCATCCAGCAACTGTGCTAAGGAGCTAGTACATTGCCAGCAGCAGCAGGCACTCTCAGATCTACTTGACACGGATACATTGGGAGTAGCTGGGAAGGAAGGGGAACATGCATTTAAAAATCAAGAAGGATGCAACCAAAGGCTGCCTTGGCCAGGTCGGGAGCTACACCCAGGGAGCATTACTGCCTTTGGAAACAGTTTCAAGAGCGAAGCAACAGGAAATGTCAAGCCACAATCACTAAATAGCAGACATGCCTCATGGTAATGGGAGCCAAGATGTCAGTGTCAAGTAAAGCTTACTGCCTTTGCCTCCCCGTGTGACAAATGCAACAAATACACATCCTCTTCCATCCCAGACCTGGTGCTGGGCATATCTGCCCACTGTTTTCTACCTTCTGTGTGCTTTTTACTCCCTCTCCAAGCTTCTAATTGATTTTGTTCCACCTGTGTCCTCCCAGCATAAAGACAGATGACTGATACCTGACCTGTGGTGAGCAAAGCCTTGGGAGTCCACGGGCTGCTTCACAGGGATCAACAAAAGGTAGCTAAGGAAAGGAGTTTACCATCAGCCGGCTTCAACATGCTCTACAGGAGCTTAAAAAACTGTTGTCCGAGAAAACTCCATGGGGATTGACAATATTTGCCAACTGTGAAGGTGACAATTATTAGTTTAGACGGTAAAATCTTTGAGACAGAGCTCGTCTTTTAAACATATGCTCGCAGATGGAGACTGCTGAGCTGAGACTTGGAAGAACTGGCTGATTTTCCTGGCTCTATCACTGGATAACAGGGCAAACTACTGGATTGCTGATGGCAGCAGAGTTTCTTTACCTGTGGAACCGAGATGGTCACACTGAATGCCTGGAAAGCTTAATGATCCCTGCGGATGAGCTAAGCGCTATCTCCACTATAGGAGACCAGCATGCCACAATCAAACCAATTGACACTGCTATCAAGCGCTACCAGTACACACAAGATAAATAACAAAACCCATAAAATTTTGCAAGAGCTGCCTGCATACCTGCCATACCCCTCACTTGAGTCTCACACTGATTTCCAAGATCTTATTCTAACAAAATGAGAAGACTCATAACAGCCTGGAAAAGAGAGTCTGGAGACATTTTTACCCAATTAAGCTGTTTGAATATTATAGGGAAATGAGGCTGAAACAATAGCAAACAAAACGCCAGAACTGAAACATGGCACTTTAGGCTATGTCTAAAGCTTTCCTTTTTCTTTTTTTAAGGTGTCTCCAAAACAGACACCACTCAATTTGGTTAAAGAGCAGCTTGAGGATGGGAAAAATAATAAGAAAAATACCTTCAGATAGCTCAAACTTCCCAGGACACATTTCTTCCAAGAGGAGACAAAACAGATATTTAATGCCCAAGAATTCAAAGTGCACTGGAAAAAAAGAGAGGCTATAACAGAAATTTCCAGGGTGAACTGTGTTACAGATTTTCACTCTGAAGATCAAAGTGCCACAGAAACAGTCAGCCATCTTTTGGCTATAAAAGAGCAAATAAAACACAGGCTTTGTGGTCTCAGATGCTGTCTTTGGCAGGAAACTCAGGAAATCTCTCTTCATATGAAGTTCCAAAACCTGGCTAGAGCAACATCGACTGCCTGCACACACATTACAAATAAAAGCAAGGCCAGCTCCTTCCTATGTCGAAAGATACTGGCTAGCTGGCTAAACCCCTGTACTCCCACTGCCCTGGGTATTTCTGGAATGCAGACCCCATTTTGGCTCCTGATGAAGGAAGCCTGTGGCAGCCTCCATGCTTGCAGAAGGAGCTCTTCCGTAGTTGTGCCTCCCTTCTTTTGCTCTAAAGGAAACCTCCTGGTGTCCCTGCTCTTCTCTCCAGGTTGCTTCTCTCTAGAGCCTCAAGTTAGTCAACTTCTGAAGTACACTTGGTCTGGAAGCACATGGAGAACTGTCAGAGCCAAGGGGGATCATGCATATGCTTAAAGCAGTCTCTGAGCCATTTCTGTCCCAAGGGCATCTACTGACTTTTCTCTTTAGTATGAGCAGCCACTAAAAAGAGACCCTAATTCTCCAGGATTGCAGACACAAATACCTCTCGAAAATAAAATAATCTCAATTAAGATTATCTGAACTAATGCTGTTTCGCACCAATGGAATACCAAGCTACATTCAACAGTGTTTTAAAGAAGGTATGATAAAATCAGGGAGCAAAGAGAGTACATGACAGAAAACCCCAGGATGATGACACCAAAGACAAGGACTGCAAGAGGGTACTGACAAGTAGGCAATAGGGAGAGAATCAGGTGTGGACAGACATTCTGCAAGATCTTCACAGGCCAAGTCTGCAAGAAAGGAAGCAATAAGACAACTTGCATTGTTTTAAGGAGAGCAATGAAACTTCCACTCCTTGAACATTCTTTTCACTAAACCGAGATGATGGAAAACAGTTTGACAGCTGGAGTGAATCAGCAAACAATTCCTCTGCACCTCCATCAGATCTGTATTTTCCCACCTTCACAGATAACTTGACAATGAACACAATGTCTGCATCATAATTCTGGCCTAGAGCATTCAAATACATCTCATTTGCATCTCAGCTACTATAGGGATCAGAACTGCGTTGTTAGATGAGTGATACTTACAAGCTCTGGCAAAAGTGTAGTATTACATATTTTTGAGAATGAATAAGCATAAATGCATTAATCATGAATAAAAGTCAAACATTTATTTCACTAATTAGCACCAGATCCCTGAAACTCAGAAGCCAAAAGAAACAACCACCATAAAAAATAAGCTGGAATGCTGCCTTAGCTCTGCTAGATGGGTAAAAACAAAATTGGGCAGCTTGGTCTGCAGAGCTAAGTTACCCTGCTCTGGCTGAGAGTGCTGCAGTCCCCTTTAACAGCGTGCTGGCTTGGGCTGGAGTAGAGTTAATTTTCTCCATAGGAGCTGGTTTGGGGCAATGGTTTGGATCTGTGCTGAGAGCAGTGCTGATAACACAGGGATGTTCCGTTACTGCTGAGCAGCGCTTACACAGAGCCAAGGCCTTTTCTGCTCCTCACCCAAACCTACCAGTGAGGAGGCTGGGGGTGCACCAGGACCTGGGAGGGGGAGACAGCGGGACAGCTGACCCCAACTGGCCCCAGGGATATCCCGGACTGTGTGGTGTCATGCTCGGCAGGGGAAGCTGGGGGAGAAGGAAGAAGGGGGGACATTGGGAGTGATGGCGTTTGTCTTCCCAAGTCACTGTTATGTGCGATGGAGGCCTGCTGTCCTGGGGATGGCTGAACACCTGGAAGTGGTGAATGAATTCCTTGTCTGGCTTTGTTTGAGTGAGGCTTTTGCTGTACCCATTAAACTGTCTTTATCTCAAGCAGGAGTTGTCTCACTTCTGCTTTTCTCATTCTCTCCCTGTGCCATTGTGGGGGAACGAGTGGCTGCGTGTGGCTCAGCTGCCGCTAGGGTTAAACCATAGCAGTCACAAAGATACCAACGCGCTGTAACACGGTGACAGGACAGACCACAGAACTCCCTGGCACTTGCACACCCATATGAACGCAGCAGCACATACCAGGATAATGATACGGTTAAAAAATGAATAAGTAGGTGTGTAGCCCAGGTCTTGGCTTTTTTGTGTATGTGGTGCTGGGAATGTTGAGCTGTTAGCACCAACCCTGGCTGTTTATGCAGAGATGAACAGTGACAGCTCAGTATCTGCAAGCAATATCAGACAGGATATCAACTGACTGACTTTTTTGTTTGGTTAAACGGTGACTCCCACAATGGAGCCTTGCAGAGCCACCCGCTTGATACAAATAATTATGAATAATATAACAAGACTGGAAAAATACATCAAAATTCTGCAGTTTGTATTTGCTGTATTCAAAATACTGCTTAAAACTCTGCGATCCGTAACAGTTTTACCAACTCTACAACACATTTAATGCAGAACTGCATAAGCTTGGATCATGCTCTAGTGGAGCACCTTGTGCTGAACTGTTTTCTTACTCTTAGGAGAAATTCGCAGGGCTGGAGGGACCATCAACCTTGCAATAACTTTGGGTTTTCTTCCCGTTTTCCCACAGACAGACCTATCTGAGATTTTCCCAAGTTTGGCTAGTGATCAGCTCTAGCTGTCCTACACCAGCTCAGGTAGGTTATCTACTGGAAGCACACCTTGGACCTACTACAGCTTTGTCCCTACTACAGCTTCTAAAGCCTATTCTAGGGTTCACATCACAGCCCTTAAATGTTCCAGACCTCTGTACAAGGAGAAAACAACAAACTGATCTCTCCAGCTGGCTGTAAGGGTACAAAGCTACACATTTAGAGCAGCAGAAGTTTCTGTATAAGAAGAGAACACAAGGCAAAATTATGACAAGATGCTTTCATGGCTCAGTCTGGCAAAACAATGACAGTCAAATGGTGCAGGAGAGTGAGAATTACATTCTGCAGATTGTCCCAAACCAAGAAGCTTCTACTTCTACTTCTCCCGGGCAAAAGAAGTAGAACAGGCAGCATTAGAGGTACACAACTGTCAAATATTCAGCACCTTAGTGATAGGGGAAGGACTGTTCTGCTGAACCATACAAATGGGCATGACTGCTTGGAATTCCTCTGCCTAACAGCCAGCAAATAAACCACATCACTGTGGCTGCTAAAACAAACACTATCCAGAGAGAAACATGAACAGAATGAGGTGGACTGGGAGTCATGGAGTGGCTCACTGGTTTATGAAGCCAGAACTGAACTTTTTGCACAGAGATGAGTCAAATGGAATGAACCAACAAAGAGAAATAATTGATCTTTTTGTTAATAACACAGCACCATTGTACTAACTGCACCCAACTGTCTGCAGTGCCATGGCTCTGCCACCTCCTGACTGCTTTTGTTCACCCTTTCTACTATTCCTGAGTAAGGAAAGAGGACTTAAGCCTCCATACATTTAATACCAGGCACAGCACTGAACAATCCCTGTGAGATGAAGACAAAATGCTCACAAATGTCAAAATGCTCCGTATAATTGCCATGTACAGGAACACACTCATAGCTTGTGTATTAAAAGGTTTCCCTGAGAGACTCACAATGCCTGGCGAGTCCTTTAACCTCAGCTCACCCCCTCTGACTTGTCCCAGCCGGCAGAGTTCTCCACCTCCCTGTTCAGTGTTCTGCCTCTTGCATGTTCCATAAGCTGTTTCTTAAAACCCAATATTGTAACTCCTGTGTGGATCCGGAGGCTGTCTCTGCACTGGTGGACTTGCTTTGCGGGGCAGGAACCACCTCTCGCCTCAGATGTTTTCCTCTCAAAAAAGCACCACTGAGAAGTGGTTAATGAGTGATTCTTGCCCTTGTTGGGAAATCCTGAGTGTGCAATAAATAACGTGGCGCACAATAAAGGTAAACAAATATATAAGAATCCAAAGTGTTCATAGGAAGCATTTCACTGGCTACACAGACAGACGCCCAGATGACCACAGGACCATGGCACCAGCTCAGCCACAGCTCCCGAGCAGCACACACCAACTCCAAAGCTGCCCGGCCTTCTGACAGCCCACTGACCCCACAGACCACTGCCGAGTTAAGCACAGGTATGCGGGGGGATGCCACAAGCAAGATGTCCAGAGGATTCAGTGTCTCACTTTAAACAACCTGAGAGACCTGGAGAGATGCTCCATGTCTAAAACTGTGCCAAATGGCAAAGCATCGTGTTGTGGACAGTCAGCAAACACAGCTACTTTGACCCTGCAATGATTACATGCCTTCAGAAAGTGAGAGGGGCCACAGGAGGCGAATGAGCTGCTGACAGAGAAGAACCAACAGTTCTAAACTGCCCCCTTCCCCACAGTGCCAAGTTGCTACTTCAGTAGCAGTTGATGGAGCTTTAAACCACTTCCAATTCGCTTGCTAGTGTCCAAGCTAAAACAACAGCTGCTTGCTGTGGATGGGGAACGAAGGGCTGTAAGGACCCCGCACACATATAAAAGCTGTATGAAGTGGATTACGCACCAAGGATGAAGGGACTTCTGGCACTCCTGCCACTGTCCCCTGTGAGCCTCTCCAACAAAGGGCTTGAGGCAAAGGTGCGGGAGGCACTGAACAGGCAGCTCAGCTGGTTATCCATCTACACCATCATTGCAATAACCTCGGTAAACACCAAAAGCTCTTCCCAAGACTCATCTGGACAGGCAACAATGTGAGCTACAGCACCAGAGCAACAGCACCTAATCCAGAAAACACATTGTACTTGATTTCGTAGTCATAACATCATTTCATATTTACAATGACTTTCATCTCAAACGACCTAAAAATATATTAAAAATTATACTGATGCATCCATTGATGAACTTGCTTTGCCCAAATGCTGAACTTCTTTGCAGGATAAGAGTGCACACCAGTATTTTTTGAGAATTTCAGGCTAAAAGAAAATAATACAATATCCTACTGGAATTGCAGAGCTTGGCATAGCAGAGGACATTCAAACTGAAATATGTCCATAATTCTGGGATTGCTCATGAAAGGCACCATGAAATCCGAAGTGACCACATTAAGTACTGACCAATTAAATACATTTGCTTATAGTTTGCTATAGAAACCAGTTCTGAGCTGGCATGCAAAGCCTTCAGCCAAATACTTTATATAACTTCTAACATACTATATTTGTCTTTGGAAATTGGCAGTTTACATTGACCACCAGTGAACCTTAGTATTCCAGCAACCACACTTTCTGCTCGTGACTATGTATTTGGCTAGTACCAAAAACTGAGAGATACACGAAGATTCCTCCACAGGCTTTAGAAAAATTCATTCTGGGTGTCCAGGTCTAATATTTTTCTGACACCATACCAGGACCAAGCACAACAAAACTCTGCAGCAAGGATGATGAGCCATAAACTTACTGGAAGAACAACTTAAGATTCTTAAGGTTGCAGATGCTGGTTGAAGAGAAATATAAAAGCAATCTAAAACCTTTATTTCAGTGGAATAGCAGCCAAGATGGGGGCTCTGATGAATAATTACCTGGATTGGGTGGTTTATTTTTTATGAGATATCTCATAAAAACATTAACAAAGCACAGGAATGGGGCACTCTGCACAGAGATCATATTCAGCATTACACTATTGCAGTGTACCAAGGCAGAGCATTTGCTCCCCTTGCAAAATGTGGGGGAGTGAAGGTAAATGTGACAGCAGCACAGGAGAGCACTACCCAGAACAGCTTTTCAAACAGTCCAGGCGCTTTCCCAGTGTCAGTGCAGGTTCCATGGCCAGCGCTGAGCTCTGTGAGCTTTGGCCAAATCCCTACCCATACCCAAGCCAACTGCTTAAAACATAAAAGTCTTTTCATTCCAAAATAGTTTTAAACCAGAAAGTAAATAACTCCTACAGGTCAAATGACCATGTGAGGATTTGGGGAAGCTGTTCCAATGACCCAACGGTCCAGAAAGACAAATACTTCATGTCAAACTCCAAACAAATTTCATCCAAAATTAATCATAGGCTAACAGCATCACTGTTACTGCAGTTGGTGTCTCAGACTCATTTTAACCTCAATAATCACAGCCAAAGCAGTACATGAAATTTGTAATGACTGCAAAGCATTAATAGTCGCACTTGAGAACACATCACAGGGCTGAAATAACAGGTTGAGGAATACAGTCTGTACAGATATCAAGTGTAACTTGATAAGAGTAACAGGAAATAAGAATGTGTTGAAGAAAAAAAACCCTGTTCCTCATAAATCAGGTGGGGACCTACCAGTATCATACACCATAAAAAGAAAGAAGCTTCATCTGCCCGGCCTTTTTAGTCTCTCTCAGACTTCCAGTTTTCTTTTAACTGCATTAGATGCTGGAGGATTCTGGGAGGAAAAAACAGTTCAAGCACCCATCTTCCTAAGTTCATCAAGACTCATTCTTAGCCCTTTTGTTAGTTCTCATTGCATCCTCCCCCTTTATCTAAGGCAGACTTACTTTCCAAACATTAATTCCCACTCATTGACACTGTTAGAAATTTCAAAGGAGGAAAAGAGTCAAAATAGGATCGAAATGCTAACTGAAATCCAACAGGAACTGTGTGCCTTTGACAATGCACATTTCTATGAGAGTAATGTGAGACAAACTGTTGGTATGAGGGATACAACCTTTAGAATAGGGCAAAGGAGAAACAGTGACTTGCCAGCTTCATTTTGAACTGTCTTTTCCCCCCTCAGCTAACCAGGACCTACCCATACATTTAACTATCAGCATTCACATCTTAAGCCTCAAGATACAACTTTGCTTGCCTTTCACTGAGCACTTCCACTTTCTGCAATCCCCCACTCTATGCAAGGAAAGAGCCCTCTACAGTCTGCTGATGCAAAACATCATCAAAACCCACTGCTCAGTTGGTGCAGCAGAAATTTTTGTTCCAGAACATATCTTTAGGGCGGTTTAAAGCACAGAGACCAACATGCATTGTCCCACGCTCTTCTCCCTTTATAGTCTGCTCCAACAGAATATGTCAGTGAAGCAATAAAAATATTTATTTTAAATACAACCAAATCTGTCAACAGGGAGCAATTACAGAAACAAACCTCAGGTTGCTTATACAAAAACTGAGCACATCAAGTTCCCAAGAGCATTCACTGCCACATTTCTGAGCATTTTTTAAAAGCCAGTGTACATTTCTGTATTTCTTATTTTTATATATTAATATATGAACAATACAGCTAATAAGGAAGAGGACATTTTTCCCTCTTGCTATAATTAGTCAGGAAAAGGTTCTTAATTCCTTTTTCAATATTTCATGCTTATATCTCCAAGGGAAAAAACATGACCGATTTTCACCAATTTGGTATTTCAGCCAGGACTGATTTTTTGCACTTTTGTACTCAGAATGGTACCTCATCCTCAAGGCATAAGCACTTTGTTCAGTGCTGCTGCTGAAATACAACAAAGACAGCATTTCAAAGTATGCCCCAGACTCAGCTCACTTGGGAAAGGTGGAGGGGAGGGCTCAGCATGGCACTTACTTTTTACTTTTCAGGCAACCGTAGAACCCAGCCATGGTCCTTCCTGGGAGATGTGTGTGCACTTAATTCATCCTGGTGTGTGGATCCTGCAGCTTTGTATCCTGCTCACCAAATGCCCATACACGCACACAAGAAAGCCAGCATGCCGATGCAATTACCAGCCAGATAAAGTTCCTGATCTGAGGCCCTCAGACTCTGCTGAACTAGGTCCAAGGAGGGCTGTGCCTGTTCCATAAATGGTTATGAATTGTTAACTCCCCCTTTTCCTGTCTCCTTCCAGCTCCTGGTAAGCACAGCATCCTAAGTGTAAAATACCATATGGCATTTGATTCTGTCTCCCTGTGGGACTAATGAGAGGCTTGGTTGTAATTAGGATGTGGAGAAGCCCTGAGGAGATTAATTGTTATTGTTAGCTTTTAGACAGAGAAAGGCTACAGAAAATACTTGCAACATCTTTGAAATAACCACTAAAAACTGTAGCCGTTCTCCAGCACAAAGAGCGTGCAGGGGACCTTCCAGAACAGGTATTATCCCATCTCTCTGTAAATCACAGTCTATTCTAACAAGCTACTCTGCACATTAACAGGAAAAAAAATAAGAAATAAATCCCTGCAATATTGCAATGTCAGGGTAAAAGCTCTGGAATTTAAAGCAGCCAGTACACACACCATGTGAGACAAACACTGCCTGATGATGCCCTCCGTTATCAGTGAGCAACCGTTGTTACTCACTACTGCAACTAAGGAGGTCTTCACTGGTGTGGAAGGAGGAAAATGGCTATGGTTAAATGCTGGAGAAGAGAAACCTCAAGCAGCTTCATTCACAGCAGTGACCCAAGCTTCGCACATTTCTGACACTGCACTAAATTCACATGGAAATGTATCACAGCTGTTAATGACCTCTGTTGAGGTAAAAGCAGAGAGGTGAGGCAAGACCTTGCTTGTGCTGCCTGCACACAACCAGAGAGAATCAGCAGCAAGGTAGCAAAGTGTCAGCCTGTTCCTGGAGGCATGTGTCTTGGTAAGAGTACCAGCTATAGATTAAAAAATAAGCATGCATACTTAGGTGTACTAAGTTCATAACTATCTTAATTGCAAAGGAAAGATTTACACTTCTTCCTAAAATATCAGAAGAAAACCCAATTTATTAGTTATTTCTCAGCTGCCACATAATAATTCAATATTTTGGTCTGGCAAGCCAGTACGAGGGAGTATTACATGAGTATTTCTATACAAGTTCGTTTAAAGGCATTGAGAGGCAAGACCAGACCTAAGTAGAACAGTTGTTTTGGAATACTAAGAAAAAAATATAACACCTTTCCCATAAGAGATACATGAAGACTGAGAAACACACTCTGGTGAGGAGTCCCATAACTGACTCAGCTAGTTTTGCAACAGTGCAGAACTTCGAAAGCTATGAACAGACAACTCCATTTGGCTATGTTCTACAAAGCCCCTTACACAAAGAAAAGCCATGACACACATAATAAACGGCAG
The DNA here is from genome assembly GCA_028858755.1 of Ara ararauna. Lineage (NCBI taxonomy): Eukaryota > Metazoa > Chordata > Aves > Psittaciformes > Psittacidae > Ara > Ara ararauna. The sequence continues at coordinate 9,684,075 of CM054383.1, read as the reverse complement.
CAAGTGCAAGGGCCATCACAAACAGGAACCAAATCATATTCCACTCTATTTTCCTGCATAACAGGGAAGAGAAAACCTCTACAAGCAGCCAACTTCAGTGCCATGCACACAAGAGCTGCAAATCAAACCCGACCCTAAGATGCTACACTTTCTCTCTCTTGGGAAAAGACCAAGAAGCAAAAACACAATAACACAGTTGAAGCTTTACCCAGTGAGTTTCCCTGTTGTCCTCAATTATTGCATTTGTCATGATGACTTCATGCTGAACTCCTAATCCCAACAGAAAAGGCCAACTAGAGAGCATTAGGCTCCAGCCATTAGAAAAAGCCTGCAGAAAAAGAGCCAAAATCAAGGCCCCGGTTTTGGGTATCAACCGCCAAGAAGGAATTCCTGGAGATTGCCGGAGAAACCTTCCGACTGGCTTAATGTACAAAACCTTGGACTTAGGACTGCATCTGAAATCTGCTTGGCATTTAGTTCAGAAAACGCTGCCAACAGAAACATTTCTAGCAAGAAATGAAGGAGACCTTATGAGAAATTCACATTTGTGCTCAAAAGCAAGAAGATCAAATGGCCTGCCAGTGGGAAGACCCAATCCCTACAGCCAGTGGGAGTGTGTAACCCTGACGGCTTTGGAAGAATTTCATCACTTTAACTGGTATAATAACTGGCCCACAAGCTTCAAAAGCTCAGATCTTTTGCTAACATGAAGCAGATTCCCTGTCTCCTAACCTCCTCACACAGTTTGCCTTCAGAATATGTTTCCTTTCATTATTCTTTTTTCTTTCATGTATTTTTGTCTTGAAATAACTTACTTGAACATGCAAATCCTCATCTGTTGGGTTCCATTTAGGTCAAAGAGACCTGTTCCCAGGAACTGGAAGCTCACTAACAGACATTGCACCATCTAGAAGCCTCCTCACTTTCCAAGAAGCACAGACTACTAAACAGTCATTAAAAATAATTACCCCACCTTAGCATTTGATCGTTTTTGATTTTCTATCTTCATATCAGTCTCCAAGCCACTTCATGGTACCATTTATTATTTACTGCTCTGCCTCTCTATCACTAGCACAGCTCCAAATGGCTACGCACTGAGCTTCTTGGGTACACATTTGAGCCTTAGATGCTGATAAACATCATGGCTCTATGTCCACAGGTAAACCAGTGCAAGTAAGACTGTACCCCAGGTCTGACAGCCAAACAGGCACTGTGCTGACATTAGCTCCTCACTTGCAAAGTGCTTCAGCAAATAGGCTGCTCTACTGCCAGTTAATTAACTAAAGCTGTTTTCAGCTTGGGAAGTAGATGAACAACAAATAACCACAAACACAGACTTTGGCAAAGATGGTTCATTAAAGATAGGGAAGACAGCAAGTTTAAACACCTGGAAGCTGAATCAGATCTGGATTTCCTCTAAAGTTTGTGTCTTGGCTTAATTGAAATAGCCCAGTCTGGGCCCACTTTCCTTTCAAAATTACAGCCTTCCCCACTGACTTCTTCAAACTCACTGTAAGTGCTTTCCCTCAACAGCCCACACCCCTGTGATCACTGCACATCCAAATCCACCTCAGTTCATCTTCTGAGTCTGGAGACAAAAGCAGTGCAGGTGGCAAGCTGCCCTCCCGCAGCGGTACTGGCAGTGATGAGAGGTAGCAGCAGAGCTCCCAGTGCCTGATAAACTTCCCAACAAGTTTCTTAATTTCTCCAAAGGGAATGAGAGAGGCAAGTCTGAGCAAGGCTCAGAAACCCAATCCCTGAGAAATGCCTGCACCAAAATATAGCTCCTAGAATCAGCAAGGTAGCTGTTCCACAGGCATTTTCACCTGTGTCATTGCAAGAAAGGTCTCTTCAACGTAAGTAACCAGCACAATTAGTAATCCAAAGAGGGAAACTCAAAGTGAGCTAAAAACACTGGCATGTTTCCACAGTCACTTCCTACACATACATACGTACACAAGGTACACGCCAGCAGCCTGACAGCAGGAGTGTTAGGAGCTACACACACAACCAGCAACTCAAAATATGTTTCATGCCCGACAGACCTACTCCTTTTCTTACGGCCTCTTGCAAGATCTCTGAGGGCTCACAATGTCCTTGCCTCCCCAGCTCTCAGGTAGCCAATACTTCACACTTTGCAAAACGTCCACTCAGAGCTGGCGTGCATGCAATCATCACACAGGAAATCCCATGATTCGCAAACATGGATGTTTGATTTATGTAGGTTTTTGTAATTTACTTTCAGAAAACAATGAAACTTTCGTGTAAATTTTTGACCAAACAAATGCAGAGGTAGGAACTGAAATCCTGCCATTTCACATTCCCTGTGTATTTTGGTGTCTCCGAACTGAATTCTTGATAACAAGGCAGACTTTGGTTTCTCATTTTCAGCCTTTAGCCTCTACCAAAATCCAGGCTACTTCTGCCTCTCCTAGTCACTATAGCAAAGTCACACTTGACTGCATTCCTCTGGTAGGTTTTGCTGTTGCAAAAAACAGTGTCTATCAGGTGAGAATTCACTGAAGGAGATTTACAGCTCCTCCTATCACCACTGCAATGCGCTGAGCTATCATATACTGATCTATGTGCACCTGGATTTTATATAATGAAGATCCTGTGTATTTCTTACATGTGCTGCATTTGTACCCCTAGCAAAATTTTGCCTCTCTCTTTTCTGTTACTTTGCTTCTCTCAATCTTACTCAGCTACTGTACGTACCCAGCACCATGCGCCTCCTGCATCCCGTGATGCCACCGAAGCTATGCAGCTGCACAGACCCTTCCCTCCTTTCAGGGCAGGGCTGTGTACCCTGACATTTTCTGTTCATTTATGTCACTCTGAAAAAGTGACCCTGTCAGTGTGTCAACACCAAATGAGGGAGGCAGGGCAAATCCAACAGTCTAGCTTCCAGTCCTCATGTCTTCACCACTGGGCAATGAAGTCTGGGTTGATTGAGAACTTTCAGGCTATTTCTTTATGCTGCACTTGATCTTGTCCAAGTATTTATAAAAATGTGCCATTCCAGCTGAACTGCACGTAAAGCACTCCTTTCATTGTACCGTGGAATAAACCCTGCACAGAAATCTAACCAGTAACATTGCAAGTCACTCTTTCTGTACCTCTGCATTAGGGATGTTGATTGTTGACCTGAGTGCTAACGCAAATGTGACTCTCAGGAAATAATTGTCTGAAGCAGAAATTGATTCAGCTTTCTTACAAGTGATATTGCCAGGCTGGCAAATAGGCCTGGCTTGGAAATTTTCAGTGAAAGCCTTTCAATGCTAAAGAAACAACTAAATATGCATCACTGATGAAAGTGGAAGCATCAGAGCCCTAAACAAACAGGGCTGGAATCAAACACAGTACTGTGCAGAAAACAAAGAAGTGAAGAGATAAGAGGATTTCTGCCTTGCAGAGTTTATACATCCATCTGTGATTAATATTAGGAGGAAAATGAGGGTCAAAGCCTGCCTCTAAAACTGAAAGTCAGGGGTCTCTAACTATGCCGTGTATCAGCTTTGTATTCATGCACACAAGCCTGAAGAATTTGCCACACTTGGCCTGGAGTGTAATTACTCTATGTTGCTCTAATTACGTCTATTTTTACACTTTGTGTACAATGTGTGGGACTGGGGGGGATTTCAGTTGTTATTCCCTATTAGAGGGCCTCCCACAAGTTCCTTTGATAAAAAGAATATTGCAAAGAAAGCAGCAATACAAATGAGCTCTTTGATTCCAGTGTTTGGTAATTCTGAGGCTGAATCATTTCTTGCAGTTTACCACAAAAACACTGTCTTCACCTCTGAGGAAGGAGTGAAAGAAAATGGTGGTGTAGGGTATTCAGTGAGTTACTGAGTTCTAAATATGGCCATAAAGATACTGGTTTGCTAAATCTGTCCTTTGTGTCCCCATAGTCACATGTGAACTCTTCCTGGATTATCTGGAGATGAAGGTCAGGCCATGTGTCATTTTGAAAGGTAATTTCCCCTAGATTTGCAACAGGATCACAGATGTAAACTCAGGCTTCAATGTCAGAAAACACCAACTGCCAAACAAGTGATAGAGATAGAAGTGTTTGACATTTTACAAATCTACAAGGATTGATATGCATATAAATATGTCATTTATTTACAGAGAAGTAACAGCATCCCTGTATATACACACAATATAGCCAGGATGCGCTGCCTCTCACGTGTCTTTTCTCATCCAAGATCATAAATCTAAAAATCTAAGATGTTAATGAGTCTGAATGCAAAGCAGATTATTTTTGACACAGTGGAAGAGATTGGTATTTCCTGTGAAAATAGGAGCATGGTCAATATTTAATATACTGGGAAACCATGGTTCTTTTGTCTAAGGGTGGGGAGTGCAGAAGCTGAACAAAGGAGCTCTATTTCTACACATTCTGACTTAGGAAAACACCATGTTAAAAATATTCAATTCCAACAACACAACTTTTCCTTCTCAGTGTTCAGGCAGGCACCAATACACAAGACCATCTGGAAAGAAATGTGAGAAGGCAGTATGTAGCTACAGGCACATGGACCAGTGCCTAGTCTAGATGTAGAACATCAGAGCTAACAGTGAGTCTAAACAAATATCCTGATATGATGTGAATAATGAATTGAGTTTTCCACACCCCATTCTTCCCAAATTCCTCTCTAGGGATAGATCCAGTCAATGTCCTTGCAATACTCCAGCCAAGCTTCTTTGGAGACATATCAGACCAGCATTGCCACTAATGTTTGTGCTGTGAACAGCAATTAAGTTTAATGACTTCCCATGTATATTAGTTTTGCTCTAAAATGTAGGCCCACCTCTTCAGAATTAGTCCTGATTTGTTTGCACAGCTATAAACAAGAGGAGAACCAGAGGCGCACACATCTGGAATAATATTCCTAAAGCCATCAACATCCTGACTTTCAACTGTGACTGAAATGAAAATTCAAAAGCGAAGGTCATCTCTGATACCATCTCACTGCTGTCAGCTGAAGTCATAATACCGGAAATCACAGAAGCGCAGCTCTGGGGAAAAGGCTGTCTGACTCCAGTGCCTGCAAACACAAGGCTAAAGATAAAGTGACCATTAACCTCCAGAGAAGGGCAGTGGGATCCCAGAATGTCCTGCCTGTAGCTTTTATTGCTCCAAGGGGAAAGGAACAGAAAAAGTCAAAACTGCATAATCTTGACATTTAACTCAAATTAGTAGGCAATGGCAACATCGTGCTTTCTTTGTTAGCTTTCCTCTGTATAAAGGCACAAGTACAGCACTTGGCTCATTCCACAAACTGCAAAATAAGTAGAAAGAATTGAGTACTAAATTTACTCCTACCACTTGATATCTGCAAGATTAATCACAAAAACCAGACCTGTGTCCCTCTGCACAGAATATATTACTCCATACTGCAGATACAGCTGGGAGGACTGAAGCAGAGTAATTCAGTGACTATTCTAGAAACCATAAACTGCAATTGAACCCAAAGCTCCTGGTTCAGCTCCCTCGCTCAATAAGAGGAGACAGAAAGACCCTACAAGAATAGGCACCCTATAAATATCCAAGATAACTTTAAGTTCACTAGACAGCCTTCAGCCGTGGGAACTCTTACAGGATCACTGGCATGAAAACGCTGAGTTAAATTTGAAATCAATGACTGCACTACATGATTTGGCCCAGCCTGTCCAGAGTTTTAAAATCATCACATAATAAAAAATACCTCATACCGAGCCAATTTCACCAGAACAAACCTACAGCTCAGCAGAGTCCTTGCACAGCAGCCCAATGCATTACTCAAATTCAAGTTCTGGGAACCTCTAAATATCAAAGTGTGTTCCCGATTGTCTCTTAAATATGCTGGAGCTGTTCCCATCATAATGGGAAGGGAAAATATCTAATAAATACCCACAGGCAGGAAATAAGCTAATTGCAGAAGAATTTTACCTAAAACTGTTGAATAAGCTATAGTTCTGTGTCACTAACTCATAACCACATGCTTCAACTGGATTTCCACTAGGTCTTTCCCATTTCAAACAGTTTAACCACAGATCTGTACATACATTTAGGTAATACACAGAGCTGATGGGTCTATCTGTCATTCCAGGATCACCAGTATCTGAAAAAGCTGCAGTTTAGAGTCATTACAAACTTAAGACCATGCTTTAGTATCTTTCTGCTTTACCACAGAGATTAGGGGATACCTACAGCTTTCCTGGGATAAATGCCACTACCAGCCTCACCCCTCCAGCCCCTATTGCTAGCCTTTAAACAGCCTCTCTACTTGAGATCCTCTGGCACTGACTGCAGGCATGGAATCCTTACCACTAAGCGGTTCCTTCCATCCAGGTGCTTTCCATACAGTGAAATACCAGCTGATGCTGCAGGTGCAAACAAGAAGAGAAGCAGCTGTCACCATACACCATGTAGCTGAAAACACACCGACCCCTCCTACAGGCTACATCAGCACCTACACAGAAACACAAACGGATCCTCTCATGAAACAGCTCCTTTGGATATAACATAGATGCTGACATAACTGATACTGTCTGGCATGATATTAACTGACTCATCAAGGGACTCAATATATTGCCCAGAGATAAGCTAGGGTGAAGTTTAAAGATTAGCCATGCTTGTTCTGCACTCAAAGAGCTCCCTTTGGGCATGAAAATACAAAGCAATCCCTGCAACTACAGAGGACTACTTATACATAATGTGCATAAAAGTAGCAAGTATTGAAAAGCAACCAAAGGTTAATGAGCTAAGTTACAGGATGGATTTGAACTGCTTTCCTGATTACACAATGCCTATATTGTAATATTTTCTCAGTGCAGATGAGATTCACTATTTCACAAATGCACCTGCAACCAGCTGCAAACACAAAACACTAGTAAGATTTCTGGATTTTATTCCTAGTTTGTGCAAAGTTTTCTCGCCATCCCATGCAATGGGATGTTAGTAAAAAACATGCAAAGGAAATGCCATTTAATGTTGCAGAATAACCACTGGTCACCTGTAAAAACAGCATTAGTAATGATACGACCAAGTTGTTCTTTTTACCAGAATCAGTTACAAAAACACAATCTCTGAAGAATCCCATACACACTACAAATGTAACACCCCTTCCTCCAAAATGAAAAACCTGAAGTATATTTCCTTTGGAGGAATGAGGGCACATGACTTTGCTGTATAGTAGAACAACAACCTCAGTCACACTCTATGACTGTTTTTATCCCTCTTGTCACTGCAGAATGAAAAGCAGCAGCAATCGCTGTGGTTTGAGGGCCAGCAGAGCAGAAGAAATGTGATCACCAGAATCAGAGCACATAAATTGCTTGTATTCTCTTTTTCTTCTAATCCAAACCACAAAAGTTGTGGTGGTATCGTTTATAACATAGTTTCTTCAGACTCATCACAGCAGTAATGACTGGTTTGTTTCTTTTCTCCTCTTTCTTCTATTTAACATAATTTTCCACTGCTTCACATCAAAAAGATAATATAAACCCTTATTCATAGCCTTGAAGCTTGAGAAATGAGCTAAAGCAAGAACTTCTGAGATAAATGAGTCTTTCCTTGACTCAGATTTCTTGCTTTAAGCTCATTTATTGTAAGAACGTTAAAAAAGTACATGCTGGTAGTTAACAGCAGGTGCATGAACAGTCTAATGTTCTTCTGCTCACTCTTGAACTCTTAAGGGCACATAAACATGTTGCATTGTGGGTTTGAAATTCACTCTGACATTGAATAGCTGCATGCTATGACTCTTTCAAAGGACCAAAATGTTTAAGCACTTCAAGCTTTATGCATCTGCAGCTAAGGTCTTTCTTAATATAGCTGCAAAACCAAAAAGAACAAAGGAATTTGGAAAAAACTTTCATTCGTATTGAACACAAGGCATCTCCAGCAGAGTTTATTCTCCCAATGCACAGGAGGTTTTCTATGCCCCATTCTCCATAATACTGTGGTGACAATTCCTTTTTTTTTAAACTAAGATTTAAAGAGAAAAAAATATAAATCCACAAGCTCCCTACGAGTGTTGGATCACTTTGCTGGCAGACTCAAATACAACACAGAGATTGAAAAGGCAACAAAATCAAGCAAACACTGTTCATACACACTCCCTGTTTGTAGCATATTCCTTAGTTATTATGCTATGGGTCTATAGTATATAGAGAAACTCTTGGAACATTTCTCATATGTCAAGTAAACCACACAGCCTACCTACGCTGCTTGCTTTTCCTCACCCTTTCACTTCCTCCTACTGAGATAATGATATGTATCATATATAAAAAAAACAAACAACCAAAACAGTAAATTCAAGAGAACTCAGAAATCCTGACACTGAAAGAAAACAGGATGAGAGAATGCATCATCTCTAAACCTTCCCCCTCCTGTCTATACCAGTGCTTAGGAATATACAAGTAGTTCCTTGAGCCATAGTCATAAAATTTATCCTGACACTGCAAGGAAGAGCCTTAGACTCTTGTTACCTGGCTGCAGCTCCGTACAGCAAGTCAGCAACAGGCCTGGGAAAAGAGGCAGGTTCGCCAGATACCATGATCCAGCGCAAGACAAATATCCCCAGTTTGCACTGCAAAGGCTGTAGCTTCAGCTCTCCTAAGCTAGGAATCTTTTATATATATATATATATATATATATATATATAAATAAAATTCTTGGCACTCAGAAGAGCAAAGACTGGCAAAGAACAAGCCAAACCACAGCAGCGTTAACCCCTATCTGCTGGCAGGTAACCTTTCCCTCATAAACTAGTACAATACAGAAATGTTCTGGTAAAGTGTAAACTGGGAGAAAGGAAAGAAAACCCTTGACTGCAAGCTACTGTAATGCTTCCTGGCAAATTACAGCAGTAATATTGAACTGTGAATGACAGCAAACTATTGTTACTAGTAAATATCAGTTAAATTTAAGAAATGCATGTTCAGCAGAAAGAAGGAAGGGGTAGAACAGCAGATGAAAAGCCAAAGAACAGCAGTGAAAGCAGGATCGGCCATATAACTCCTTCACATACCACTTTGCTAAGGTTAGCTCCAGAGAGGGCATCAAAGTTGTAAGCAAAATAATGAACTAACCTCCATTTCCCCCACAGGTTTTTAAGCAGCAATTTAAAAAGAAGCTATGAAATAAGACACTCATTACTTCCTACAGTTTTAAGAGCTTCAAGCACTGCAGCCACCCCAAATTCAGCATTCCTGAGTCAGAAAAACTACATGACAGCTTCAACAAATGGGTACTGGAAAGAATAATTGGTGCTTTTTTCATTTTCAGTTTCTGAAGCTTTAATGATCTTGCATTCAAGCTGAGTATGTATTTTGGCAGTTTTGCCTGGTTTTGTTTGGTCAGAAGAACGTTCATAGTCTTGCATATGATCACTTGGCTGTGCGAGCTATGACCTGATGAGATCTCATGAGATTTATAGGGGAAATGCAACAGTCAGCAGGGGTGAGGGAGGAACAGTAGTTAAAACAATCCTTGTTAATAACATCAGCTGCAAATCCCAGTGTCTGCTGCTCAAAGAGGTGATTTCAAGTTCTAACTTGTAGCACTCCTTCCATTGCACATGTAAGCTGTCAACCAAAGATACAGAGATAAACCTCTCCAGATGGAGAGAAATCTATTTAGCTTTATGCTTAAACTACGCAATAGATTGACCTAAAACAGACAGAAGAATTGGCATAAAAACTCATCTGGGGGGATGACGAAGGGACAGGACTGCATTTCCACTGAAACCTATTGCATGAAATTTTGTTACTTGACATGTGTTTGAATTCATTTAGAAGAAACTGATGAAATTCAAACAGCATCTATGCTTGTGGCATTGGCATTCCTTCTAAAAGCTATTTTAAACTTGAAGAGGATGTATATGTATCTGTGTATGCATGACTCAACATGATGCTGGTGGCATTCCAATAAAGTCAAGACAACGATTCTTGAGTTTGGGCCGTATCCAGAGCTCATTAAAATCAATGACAGCTTTTCCACTGAATTCAGCTCTTTCTATCATAGCCTAGGTTTGCAATCTAATGTACAGCAGGGACCAGAGTCATGCTGCTTTGTCCCGTTTGACTCACTGCACAGCATGTTGTTTATGTTACATAAGTGAAGACATTGAAACAAACCACACCACATACACAATCCACAGCACAAACACAAAGATTACTGAAAATCCTCAGGAGAAAAAAATATATAAAAAATTAGCTCTCCAGCTTGCTAAACCAATGTGTGCTTTCTTTTCGTTTACAGAGAGAGAGTTCATACAAATAAATACGAATGAATCTCTAACACACTTCAACAGTATCAGATACAGTAAGCATTCTGGTTGAAGTTGTAGTGGATTTTAGCAGAGATTAGAGTAACGATTAAAGATGTGTTTGTTGGTATTAAACATATTAGACCTTCTCTCACATACGCAAAGCACTGTTCACTGAGTGCCCACTTTCACAGCTCTTCAAAACTGAGTAACATCTCAGACCTTCTTCCAAAGTTATGCATGATCCCAGTATTTGCACTCACAGCTAGTGCTTTCTTATGAAATATTCTAAATACATTGATGTCTAAATAAACTTATTTAATTTAGACTCTAAATAAATGGGCTTGTATTAAGCTGGTCTTCAGACCAAGCACAATTTCTTGTTTCTTGTTTGATTGTCATGCATTTTCTGCTAAAAGAAAGCACAGCTCTGCATTTGTCTGCAGTAAGCTCTCTGACTGGTAGATAAGACACATTTCAAGTGGAGACAAGTATTAACTTTGAAATAGAAGCCAATGCCAGTAAAACTTCTTAAGTTGTAAAACTTAACTTTTGCTGGTTAAGTCTGCACTTACTGTCTCCTGGGAAGACTAAAAAGAAGCCTAAAAGGGAATCTACTTCCCAAATGTCTGAATACAGCCAAAAGCCTGCGCTGTGGGTTCCAAAGGATGAAGAGCTTTGACTCATCAAATCTGCACTGGGCATATCTCCATCTTTGTGGTCACAGGAATCTATGACTTTTCATTTTCAGAACAGTTCCATCACATCTTTGATGGAAACAGAAGCAAACAGCATAAGCAATAAAGTCTTCCAACTCACAATGATCTAAAAAAAAAATGTAGGAGTTTACTTTTGGTTCATATAACATCCAAGTAACTTGGCTTTGCTCAGTAGAAAAAGCATTTAGAATCATAGAATCATAGAACAGTTAGGGTTGGAAAGGACCTGAAGATCATCTCGTTCAAACCCCCCTGCCAGGGGCAGGGACACCTCCCACTAAACCATGCCACCCAAGGCTCTGTCCAACCTGGCCTTGAACACCACCAGCGATAGAGCATTCACAACTTCCCTGGGTAACCCATTCCAGTCCCTCACCACCCTTACAGTAAAGAATTTCTTCCTCATATCCAATCTAAACTTCCCCTGTTTAAGTTTGAACCCGTTACCCCTTCTCCTATCGCTACAGTCCCTTATGAAGAGTCCCTCCACAGCATCCCTATAGGCCCCCTTCAGATACTGGAAGGCTGCTCTGAAGTCTCCACACAGCCTTCTCTTCTCCAGGCTGAAGAGCCCCAACTTTCTCAGCCTGTTTCTATACATACATAATCACATAAATCTATATAGATACTAAACTTGAGTCAGTCATATAGTCCAAGGTAAGAAGTACTCTGCACCTTCTTATACTATAGCAAGTAAGAACTGAGCCAACTTTGAATTTTGTGGATATGGACCCAAATTCTCTCTCGGGCTGCACAGCTCTGGAATCCCTGCAGACCTCACACCCCACTTATGCAATAAGGCTGCATTTTTTTAAGATTATGTAGGAGCTCAGCCTGCAGAAGTATAACTGATCTTGTGATAAGTCATCTACTGACATTCTTTAGAAACAGATGAGCTATTTCACTCAGTCAACATAACTTTTCAGGCACAATATTCTTCAGGAATTGGCCTGAAGCACTAGCAATGTACTGGTCCATACACTGTATAGCAAGAAGACCAGACTACAAACAACTGATCAGCCAAAGAGTGCAAAAAGTGATTCCATACCCATGAAATCACTGGATTAATTTTTCATTGTATTTGTTTTATAACAGCAAGATAAATATATATTTGTATTTCTCATAATGTACCTGCAAAGACAGTGGAGTCCTAATTATAATTTATTATTTTGTGTGATAGAAAAAGAAACTGAGAACTCACATTCATGGAGCTGTAAAAGACAATGCCACCAAACCTGCCTTTCCGTTTTGAAGGTTCCTAACAGTGTACTTCAAGTTACCTGTAACCTCCTCCAGTTTCCTCCAAATGTTAGAAGGACAACACAAAGTATAAAAGATTTACAGCGACATTCTATAGGATATTCTGTGCTCATACCCTGCTTGCAGCTTTTTACCTTGATGAAAGGACTTGCCCTCCCATGAGCCACTCCTACTTGCACAGAGGATAATTACAACAGGAAATTTATCAAAGTCGTTATGTGCTTAACGCTTTATCCCTGCATACAGCTGTTCGTAAGATCAAGCTCTTAAACTACGGAGTTTATCAGAAAATAATAGTGAAAGAAACGACACAGTGGGTGTCTTCATTCCACTACAGGTTATGGATCAGACCTGCACCCTTTACAAGACCCTACTACTTCTCTCACATCTCTACTGCATACGTGCTCTGAGATCTCATAGACTCTCCGGACCCCAACACCAGGCTGTTGCAGCCTTAAGACTCTGCACCTGGGACACAGCCAGCAACTCCACTTAACGCCGCAGGAGACAAAACAAAATCCAGCTCGTATTAATAACCGTGACTACTCCAGCTAACCAACATCGGTTAAAACATTGTTTCAGGGCACCCACGGCAGAGATCCGTCACTGAAAGACCGCAAGGCTGTGAGTTAAGGATGCCCGACAGACCCCACACTCGCGGGAGCAGGAAGGAGACCCCGGCCAGCAGCCGGTGAATAGAGCATGAGAACAAAGGGCGCATCACTGAAAGCTCACGCCGCTCGCGTACGCCACGAAACGCCCATCAGCGTTATCCCACGGCCGCCAAACCCGACCTTTGGCCGCCGCGGCCCCGCTCCGCGGGGCAGGGCAGGGCGGGAGCAGCGGGCAGGAGCCCTCCCGCGGCCGCCGGCGGGTACGGAGCCGCGCCCCGTCACTGCGCCCGTCCTTCCCCGACACCCCCCACTCACCGGCCGCCGCCCGAGCGCCCCGCGCAGCTCCGCACCCGCCGGCCCGGGGCGGCCCCGCCCAGAGCGGGCACCGGGTCTGGCGCAGCAGGTAGCAGGCCCCACCTCCCTAGCACCGGGCGGGGGGGGGGGAGCTTCCCTCGTGGGAGCGGGGGAACGGGGCCGCACGGACGCCGCCGGGGAAGGGGGTGTAAGGGAAAGCTGGTCCTTGTGAAGCACACAGGTACGTACAGTGGACACTATTTCCCTATCGGTCACCGACGGAGCAGAAATCTCATCTACTCCCTCTAACAGGGCTACTGAGTTGGCACAATCTGTGAAAGCACCAAGTCTCCTTCGTGTCATCAGTTCTTTTTGGTACATAAACCCCTCCTGGCTGATCAGACCTGCAAGCAAATCCAAGTTGTTATTTTCAGGAAGCCAGGGATTTTACTTACTCTTCCAGTGTCAACCAGCATGCTTTCCAGGGATACTGAGACTGTCACATTGCAAGAACCACAGGCAGACTTACGGTTTTTCTTTCCTTGCCTCTTCCAGAAGTATCTACAGCTTGTCCAGATTGGTTTTGACATCTGCTGCCTTTCAAAACCAGAGCTCATACTGAGAATTTACACCCAGATTTTCATCTGTAGTTAAAAGACATCTCCAAAACTTCCTAGAGTAGCTGCTGTACACACTGGCCAAGCAAGCTTTGTCGCAGCAACTGTCAGTCCTTTTTGGCATCACTGGATCAAAACCCATAGTCCTGGCAGCCTAGAAGACAAGTAAGCAAAGGGGAAGATGAGGCTAGGGGGGAAGATTTTAGTTGCAAACTCACATCAGTATGTTTCTGAGAAAAGCAATTCTCCAGCATGAGCAGCCTCTGCCTTTCCAACCCCTGCTCTGACACATTTTCTAACACTTGGTAAAAATTCCCATCTGGAGCTGTTTTATGCTGCAGATGTTTACACATTTATCTCCAGGAATGACAGGATCTTGATTGCCTTTGGCACGGTATCATCTTCACATTGCAAAGTTCTTTCTTCTCACACTTAGCGCAGCTAGAAAGTCAAAAGATGCAACTGAAAAATAAACAGAAATGTGATGCAGATGGAAATAAAAACTAAAGAAGGGGTCCAGCAGAAAGATGGTCCATGCTTTTGATCTGAGGACTAGATGTAATTCAGGGCAGTCCTAGGTCGGATGCCTGCTCCTCACCTGGACTAGACCCATTCTAACTTAATAGAATGCCTGCTGCCAGCCTTAGAAGTATATTTGACCTACTGCAGCTTGGGGAGGAGTTTTGTTTTCTTGACACAGGTAGGCACTTAACAATAAAAGAAGAGTGAGATTACAACATCTCATCATTCCTTCCTTTTTCATTGTAAGTGAAATTACTGGGGGGAGGGGAGGAAGAGGGAAGGGAAGTAATACCCATATTAGACCAGCTGTGAGAAACAGGCAGGTATGATGGAGCTTGCTGCGTACATGTATTGGGTGGTCTCACATAGGGCATTGTCTCTCTCTAGAAGATCTGAATTCCTTGTATCCTTGTAAAGCACATCTAGCCTTCCTTTTTAGTTTCTTTAGAGAAGTTTACAGATTCCAAAAGGCCATTGGACCATAAGGCAAAAACTTCTCTCTACAGCTGCTGCTTAATGTTACAAGCTGTTTGTAATGCAATCCTATGAGACATTACTGAAGTCTCCTAAATTCTCAGGTGGGAGTTACGAATCAGACTTTAGGCCAGGCAGCAAAGACCTAGTTTGCCAGGGGCTTTATTTGTCCCCAGTTCTCAGTGTGGCCAAAGACTAGAATACCTCTTCTCTACTTCAGAAACCCTGCGTCCTTGCATGTCGAATGAAAGCCAGCAGTGGTTCCAGGTGACCAGCAGCTCTGAGAATCTGCTCACAAGTAGTGCAAATTAGGCATCATATCTTTGCAAACTTCTGAAGACTTTCTTGCAATCATAGTTTTAATTAAAATTGTCAGTCAGGTAAGTTAGAGAATAGAATCCCTGTGGAGGTCTTCCAAAGGAACAATGAAAGAATGCAAGGACCAAACCGACTTGGCAACAATGTAGTCCCCATGTGTGCAGCCAAGGTCATGGGGAATGTCAGCAAAGCACACTTTGTTTAGAAGCATTAAATACGCTCTAAAAGATTCATTAAAACTACCAGACAAGTTCCAAAGTGGAAATAAAGCAGTAAGAAGAATGCTGAGGTGTAGTAGAGCTAATTTTGCTCCATCTCCTAACAGATGCTGTTTATCAAAAACACAAGGAGGAATACTTTAAAACTTAACTACTCTTATTTGCAAGGATATGAAAGTTCTCTGAGCTCAAATACTTTCTTCAATTAATAAGAAGAGAGCATAATATTGAAACTGCTTAATCAACTCATCTTATAGATGTTGTTAACAGAATGGTTTCAAGGAGGAAACTACTGTTGTCTATAGAATGGAAAGGAAAACCTGTCTAGGACCATACCTATTGCCTGTGGTATTTAACCAGAGTTGAGGCCAACTCCATTCTGAGTAGAACCTCAGTTCTCTTGGAAGGAATTGCCAAGTAAACTTGCTAACAAGCAATGTATATATAACACAGGGTTCATGAATTTAGATCATTCAGACTGATTTACCATAATTTTATTTATCCCCATTTATTTATAAATATCTGGTTTTATTTTCTCTTAAGAAAGATGCATTCTGAGGTGTATGAATATTTTTTGATATGATGCAAGGTAAAAAAAAAAAGAAAAGAGACTGAAGTTGGGCAACTGTAACGTGCAGTACCAGTGCTCGTGGGGCAGATAACTGGAGATTCCATTAATCTTGGCAATATTTCCTTGCCCTTCCTTATCTAAGAATGAACTGTTCTTGGACGACCTCTCTAGGATACTAGGCATAAACAGAGCTGCTTTTACCCTCCCTTTGGGGCCTGGTTCATAGTCACATTCAGGGTTGGGGTTGTTCTGGACTCTGTTCTGGTTTTTTTTTTTTTTTCCTTCTCTCTTGAACAAAATGCATTATAAAAAAGAAAAAACTCCTTTCAAATTTCTGTTTTTTTCAATACCTATTCCTCCAACATGTAATATCAACACAACAAAGTGTAACAGTGTCACGTCTACACTGAGCAGAATTAACTGTCATGCAGGTAATAAATCTCCTAGATTGAGTACTTCTAAAGTTTCAGAGATTTATCTACTATCCTAAACAGGACCAAAACACAGACCTACTTTATTACAAGATACATATCTTATTCACCAGGGCAACAAATCAATGAGATTTCCAAGTTACACAGGAAGTGGAAGCAAAAGTCAGCATATACCATAGAAGGACAGATCAAGGTCCAAGCGCCAATCAGTAAGACAATGAGCTTATCAAATCAGACAGCAGGTGGATCCGAACACTCTATCTTGCAAGAGCCAACATGTTTAAGTACTTTAGTACTGAGAGGTCTTGAATGTATCCCAAAAGGCAGAACTTCTAATCAGTAGCCCCCCTGGCTCCCCGAGTTAAAAGCTTCCTAACACTGAGAATTAGAAATTAAATTAAACTCACTTACTTTGATTTTATTTAACTAAATTTCCCAATGATAGGTTCAGTAAAAGCAGCCTTCATCCACTGAAGCAGGGATATGAACCACCTGCAAACTCAAGGCTGGTACACTGTATTTCTGCTTCATGCGCACCCTGCGTGATACCACCCGCCTATGTGGTGGAATTGATGATATTCTGACTGGACACTGGTTTGGGGTCTTTCTGAAGGATGGCAAGGACAGAATTTGCAGAGACAACTACTCTGACCCAAACATCACTTCTGCCTTCTCACACCTGATACCAAGGAGTAGGCAACACCAGTAGCACTTAGCTGTATTCAGCACTGCAGTTGCTCCATGTAAACACCATACTGAGTAGATACATCAAGTTAATATTTCCTTCATCTTAAGTTTTGCTTCACCCAAATTTCCACTGAACAGAAGCCTGAACAGATAAGTCCACAGCTGGACACTCGTAACAGTGCCTTGTGTTCGCTGCCTCTGTGGCTTTGGGGTGCAGGGAGTATTGACCTGAATGGAGAAACCGCACAACTCTGTCAGTTTCCTCCCTTCCGTCCTTCTTTGAGCTCGGCACGATCGCCCCTAAAAGACACTGTTCCGTCAGGAAAGGAACGGCTCGCACAGAGGGATGGAGCGCGAGGAGGGTCCGGCCGGGTCCCGGCAGGCCAGCACCGGCTCCCACACCCGACTGACCCGACCCGAGCTGACCTGCTGCCGCCCCGCAACGGAATGGCGGCCGCCGGCGACCTCCGCGGAGCCGCCCTCGCCTCAGGGACCCGGCGGTCCTCGCCGGGCCGTGGGCGATTCGACCGGCGCCCGCCATCTCCTGCCGCACACCGCCACCTAGTGCCGGCGCCGAGCCCCGAAGGCAGCGGCCGCGCCTCAACCCGTCCTCAGCACCGCCCTTCTCCCGCCCCTCAGCGGGCCGGCTCCTCCTCCCTCCCCGCCGCCGCGCCGCGACTCGGGGTTCGCCGCGCCGGAACGCAGGCGAGCGCGATGGCCCGCGAGCAAGTGGCGGTGGCCGGCGAGGAGGCGGCGGCGGCCGAGGGGGGCGGCCTGCTGCTGGAGATCGTGAGCTCCCCGCTCAACCTGACCCTGCTGAGCCTCTGCCTCTTCCTGCTCTACCGGATCCTGCGGGGCGAGCAGCCCGCGGCGCAGGCGGGCGAGGCGGAGCCGCCGCCGCTGCCCAAGATGAAGCGCCGTGACTTCACGCTGGAGCAGCTGCGGCTCTACGACGGGGTGCGCGACCCCCGCATCCTCATGGCTATCAACGGCAAAGTCTTCGACGTGACCCGCGCCAGGAAGTTCTACGGGCCCGGTGAGGGCGGCGGGGTGGGCCCAGCCCGGGAGCCCGCGGCTCTTTGTGCACGGAGGGAACACGGGGGGGCCCCGCGGGCAGGGCCGGGCCCGGGGCTGGCGGCGCGGGGATCGGCGGGCTCCGCGCTCATGCCTGGCCCGCCGCGTGCCCTGCGGGATGAGCGCTGGGCGAAGCTGCCCGCGCCCTCTCGGCCCTGCTAACGATCCGGAGATCTGGAGGGGATCACTTCCTTGGAGCTGGGAAGGGGGTGCGCAGCTCTGCGTGTGACAGAACCACGCAACAGCAGCGCTGGGAGAGCTGCCTGCCTGCCCGGTGGGGCGGAGGGCAGGATTGCTGCTGGTGCCTGGCTCCGGAGCCGGGCCCCGCCGCTGGGGGTGCGCCGGCTTTGCCAGCCCTCGCCTGTTCGTTATTGTCTTTATTTTCCCAGGGTGGGTTGTGCCGCTGCTGGGTTGGGAGCTTCACCTCTCTCGTGTGCCTTTGCCTGATGCGGGGCAGCAGAAGCGAAGTGTTCCCTCAGTGTTTACGTTTCCAACTTTCAGTGGGCATCACTCTTTTGCACAATATTTATACTAAATACCCAGCAATTTACATTAAACCAGCTTCTTATCAGGAGTGCAGGCGGTTGAAACGTGCGAAGATTGAGTAAGCTATGCAAGGGCTCACAGAGCAGCTAGTGATGAGGTGGCTGGACTATGTGCACCCAGGTGACAGGGTTCTATCACTTCCACTGGGGTTTTATTTGTAACAGAGGCCTCATGTTAAAAAGTCTCACTGGGACTTGGTAACTTGTACCAGGATCTGTCTGGCATAACCACTCCTGAGCTGTCCCAAGCTGCTAGCTGCTGTAGTGAGTTGGCAGCACTACTCAAGAGACAAGAATAATGCAGGAGACGCATATTTGGAAGCATGATGAGATTATTACTTTTGGTCCAGACATGGGTTGGAGACTCACGGAGTGGTGCTAGACTGTAACTTTGCATTCTGCAGCAGTCAGGCTGACTTAGATGTGCAGTTTTGTGTTTGTGCAAATTAAAAACCACTTGACTTAAGGACCATGCTTTGGATGCCACCTTCTTTGACAACAGTGAAAGCTGCCTGCAATTTGATAATTGCTGCATGGTTCATCACAGTGTCTGGCCAATTTGGTTTTCATTTTAATAAAGCAGTAGAAGTCTTCCAATGAGTTTGGGAAAAAAGCTTGCTCTGGGAGGTGTCATGCTCTCTACACTAACCAGAGTTAACTTCTTTAAGCTCCCTGACAAAGAACTTTCAATAGCTAGTTGCAACATGTGATATCTCAATTTTCAGCTTGTCATGCAAGCAAGTTAATCTTTAATGAAGTTTAGCAAGTCTGCCTTGATATCTCTGATTTACTGCGAGTTGCATGTTTTGGTCATTTGAGTTCATCTTGCATTTTGAAAGTTCTAATAGATGTTCCAAGTTGATAATTTCTGTCATCTCCCATATGTTCTGTCAAGTCATCCTTTCAGCTCTTTAAGTCAGGAGCATCTCTTAGAAAACTTCCATTTCACCTCTGACTTCACAAATCTTCGTCTGTTCTTCCTTCTGAGGCTATGCTTCCCAGTTTGTGTACTTACCTTGTTTGTATGTGCCACACACCATTCTGTGGCTCATTGTCCTGATGTTTCAGCAAACTCAGTATCTCTTACCATGGTTTTATTTCTTGTCATCTTCCTGTTTTCCTTCATTACCAAGTAGAACAGAACTTTAAAACATGTCAGAAAATTGAGGCTTATCTGACCCACAGGTCAGGGTAGGAGCCCATCATCTCTTTGAGTCTGGGTACTCTGATCCATGGTCACACAGCATCTATTACCTCTCTAATAATGCTGTTTCTGTTTCTGTTTTAAAGAGGGCCCGTATGGGATTTTTGCTGGAAGAGATGCATCCCGAGGTCTCGCCACTTTCTGCCTGGAGAAGGAGGCTCTGAGGGATGACTATGATGACCTCTCTGATCTCAATGCTACACAGCAAGAGACCTTGAGGGACTGGGAGTCACAATTCACTTGTAAGCAATTTTAAACCAATTTACAAAGAAGTAACTAACTAGTGTGTAATAAGGGAAGCAATGGCTAAAAGGCTGTTACCAGCTGGAAGCATCAGTCTGGAAACTTACTTTGAGTTAATACCTCAGTTTGCTAAGTATTACTGGAATTACCGTTATTCAAAAGAATTAAGAGAAATGCCACGTTTTCCTTCTGCGTCCTTCCTCCCTCTGCTCCTTACAGAACACTGGGAGAGAGAGAAGCATTCCATCACAGGCAAAGATCTATAAGACCACCCAAAAAGTTGACAGGAATTGGAAATTAAGAGCATGTTTTTGATACAGTTAAGACCCCATTTATAGAGAGGATTGGATTTTAACGCTCTGAGAAATGAAGCTTCTCAGAAATAAGAGCAAATGTGAATTATTACTTCTTGGATTTTTTTCACTTTTGAAGACTTTAAACTAGGCTTTTTTTGCCTTTGTGCTCTTGATATAAGTTTTTTTACTCTAAATAAGTGACTCTGTGTGGCCTTGCTGGCAGCTTTATCAGATTCACAGACAACTGTATCCAGCTGACCTTCTCCCCCAGAAGGTCGTCAGGAAAGAGCAAATACCACCTCTGTGCTTGCAGGCAGCCTGGTCATTATTGTAATAGTGACAGACAGAGTGGCAGAGGAAAAAAGGCAACTTGCACACTTGAGATGTCTGTTCTCAAATTAACAGAAGAAATTCACTTTCATGCTTGCCTTGTATTTCTATGCTTAGTATTAAAAGTTCTAAAAGGCGATTCCAACTGTTCTGTGTCATGTGCTTCAACTTACTGCTCAAAAAGGAGAATTTCAGACCACAGTTTTATGGAAATTGCTGTGTTGACCCTTGTACCAGGGCGTGCCCACTGGTATCATCATTTTTTTTCTTATATCATGTATCTTGTTAATGCAAAATTACTCCTCCTTATCTCATGCAGCCTTTTAGGCAAGTGAGCACCAAAGAGATTATTTCTACTGAGATAAGACAAAACCTAAACATACTAGTTTTTCTTCTTGATGAATGTTTATATGTATATGTGATGGAAATTGCATATACAGAAAGTAGTATAGTGGAAATCAAATGGATTTTTAAGTCTAGTGTTTGGTATTAAAGATTTACTATCACTAGCTAGAATGGAGCTTTCCTCCACATAATGCCATTAGAACCTCTCAATCCTGACCCGATGTGCCCCTACTATCTTCCTGTCTTAATGAAGACTGTTAATCACGCCACACTAATGGCTGTTTTATTGTGCTAACAAGCATGTTGTAGAACTATGCTACCAAATACCTGACCTCAACTAATGTTTAAATCTACCTTTTCAAGAGTTGGGCATCAGGACTGACAGCAAACTGTACTCTTTATATTACTATGTTTCTAGTAAATCTGGCAATTGATTGCTTTAAATTCTTAATTATAACAACACCACTAGTCTGAAATACCTGTAGCCAGAGGCATCGTTTGCTTTGTTGAAGTTGACAGATGAGCAACATAGCATAGCTCTCAGTTCTTATATGTATATGATCTTAACATTTTTACATGTTCAGAAAGAGATATAAAATAAGACAGAGGCTTAGCTGCATAATCGGATAATAGATCTGCCTTTATCTGTGGGAGAAAGAATCTATCTTCTGACCTATTAGGTATTTTCAACATGCATTAGACAAAATAAAAGCCCTTGAAAGTTGTGTACATGTGTGCACACATGTATCTGCCTCTGTGTATAATACATAACCTAAATATTTTAACAATGTACTGGTTGAAAAAATGGCTTTGACTCTGGCAAGAGAAATAATCTAATCCAGGATTCTGTTTCTTTAGCTGGATGAGACCCTCATTTTACACGTCTTTTGGCTTAAGCAATAGGAGAATACACTCACTTTTTGTGTTTTTTACACTTACTACAACATTAATAATAGTTCGGGTAGTTGATTTTGGCTTTTCTGCTTCCCCCAATGTTTGGAACAAGTCACTGAGACCTGTTTTATTAGAATATGGGCATTCTGTCAATTCAGGATTCAGGCAGAGGAGTTAAAAAGCTCCAAGTTCAGGGAAGAATAATGACTTGTATTCTTTTTTTTTTTCTCCCCCAGTTAAGTACCACCATGTTGGTAACCTGCTGAAGGAGGGGGAGGAACCCAC
This sequence comes from Ara ararauna, assembly GCA_028858755.1. Lineage (NCBI taxonomy): Eukaryota > Metazoa > Chordata > Aves > Psittaciformes > Psittacidae > Ara > Ara ararauna. The sequence goes on along the minus strand of CM054383.1, from coordinate 9,661,872 downwards.
TGTATACTCTGATGAAGAAGAGAAAGATGCCAAGGATGGAAAGAAAGACTAGAAAGTGCAGCAAGGAACAATCTGGTTTTGAATTGTAAAGGATCATTCCACTTTTGTTTTATAAGTTGCAACAGCAGCAATGCTTACAAAAGGTCCAGAGTTACACTGAGTTGCTTCTATTCAAAGGTTTTCTTTTCAAATTAAGTGGTAAACCACTAAAGGTCTAAGATTTGTCTTCCTTTAAACCTGCATATCTGACGTATGCACAAAAATGTCTGTTGATAAAGTAGATTTTGGCAATAAAGGGACTACTTCTGTTTTTCCTCTATCACCATTTAGCATAGAGTAGGCTGAAATCCAGATTTTAATTCAGAACCTAGCACCACAGGCACAAGCACGAGAGTAACTTCACACATGCAACACAGATTCCACTAGCTCTTGTTTCACATTAGTTCTGTGGGATCTGGGCCTTGGATTGTAATTCCTTTAGAAAAAAGGACTATATTTTATTTGTCTGTGAAGCATCATGCTAATTTGTTGTGCAATGTAATTCAATATTATGTAAGATAATTTGGCTTTTAAGGAGTTACACAGCAGCTTACAGAAGAAACTGCTTTTAAAAAAGGTAGGAATGTTTGAGAGGTTAAATCACTGCTAGATACTTAAAAAATAAGTACTACTGATGAATACGTGATGTATTCAGTCATGCATAATGATGCATGGATTAATACTTTTAAAGCACATCTGAAGTGTTACGAAGGTTTAAGATACCAAGTGTAACTAGAAATCACTAAAAACCAGGTACATTATGAAGTGTGGACTGGACTATTCATATATTTTTCCTCTTACTTAAAACTCCTCTGTGAATTTTAATGAAATGGTATTAAACAGGGAAGGTAAGATGCAATTGATTCCTAGGCCTAAAAAAGGCAACTTGCTGGTATGATGTGATTAACAAGTGCCCTTGTACATGCAGCTTTAACCAGCAGAAAAAGTTACTGTTCACCATACAAGTTTCCTGTACAAAATAAAACAACATGGTATAAGCTGTTTCAGCATTGAGGCCTTTGTTGCTGTGGAACGTTGCATTAAAAGAAACAGCACAATCTCCTGTAATGCTGTACCTGAGGGACCTGACCTTTGAATTGCTTTAAACTTACTTGCTCTCTTAGCTCACATCTATGCTTAATTACTAGGTTTGTTCTGACTATCTAACCTAGTCCCCTCCCAGAGCGGGCTGGGTAAATGGATATGACCAAGGGAAGATGTAAACATGCTTCGTCATCATCATCATGTGCAAAACTGACCACTCATGTGTTTCTTGTCCAGGTGATTCTGCTTAGGTGCCTGTTTGGGGTTCTCCCTGTTTAGTTTCTCTGGTTCAGCTGTCTGGCCAATCTGTTTCAGTTTGGCAGCATGACCATAATGATAAACCGGGTCCTGAGTGGGAAGGTGTAAACCAGGCAGAATTGTTTGGAAGTAGAGTGCATTGCACAACAGCAGCTTTCATAAGCAAGTTGACACAACATGCTAAAGTGCCTAAGACCATCTGTGGTGAAAGCAAACAACTTTCCCTTAGTTATAACACTGCCATGGCATTTTCTTTGGGTTACACTGGGCCTTCAAATGAAGAGTGCTGTCATTTGAGCCAGACGGCTTGCGTAAAGTGGTACTTGTATGAACTACCCAGGGGAGGTCTAGAGACTAATGTAAATCTTGCCATGACCCTTGTGTTGAGATTTTTAGAGACATTTATACTCCTTGCAAACTACTAACGGTTTACCTCAGATCAGTAACGTGCTTTTATTTAAGGCAGGAATTAAAATACTCTTGCATAATGGTGGTGTTTGTTTTTATTTACTGCAACTGAATGTGATCCTCCCCCAATATTTCCAGGTTTTTTTGTCTTTCTCCAGTGTTTTACATTATCTAACACATATAGTATGTTCTAACTGAATGCCTGAAAACATGGTTCTGTAATTTTTACCAGAATATTAAGTATAGACTGTGTTCATGTTGTATAATGTGCTTTGCTGTTACAGAAACAGAGTTAGGCATAAAAAGGCCCAAGTAATAGTTAACGCTGCACAAAAGCTTGAGCTTTGGAAGGCTGTCATAGTGGAGCTAGGCTAGGCTATAACCTACCCTTCAGCAGACCCAACCATGTGACTCTTTAAGTTAGTCCATAACATATCCTGAGGAACTGAATGCTATTTGAAGTATTAATCTTTATGTTACAACATGAAGCATCACAAAGAACAACAGTAATAAGAACTACACAGAAAACAAGCAGTAACACAAGACAAAGCTTAATGTTAAGCATCTGTGCCTCTTGGGAAGGAAGTCTTATACTTTGGTAAGACCAATAATTTTTCAGAGAAAACAAAGAGAATTTGTTATGAAAGGGGAAAAGGTGAGTCACAAAAGCAGTGTGGCTCACAGATTTTATTTTCTTCTAATGTGCTGGAGGACGAGGGCTGGGTATTAGCTTCTTTTTTGCTCTTTGTTCATTGCAACTTGATCCCTTCCTCAGCAGTGACCAGCTGCAATGACTAAGCAGAAAGACCTGTGCCAGGTAGCTTATCAGACTGTACGTCATTAACCAAGCAAGACAAGATGACCAACTAAGAGCAGAGACTGTCGCCAAAGCATCTGAGCATCCATTACCCAAGTGCCACAAGGCCATACTTGAGGAGCTCTAGGGCAAGTCAGAACAACCGAGCAGCATCTCATGTCCAAGCAGTTCTGTCATACTGTCAACAGCTTTGTAAAATTCAGGTATTCTTTTATCTGGACTCTACCTGCTTTAATCATCCTTATTGGCTCTTAATTCATGCTGTTTCAGTTGAACAAAAAGCAGCTAAGTAATGAATGCTTAAGCTGAGAGTTATGTAAGAGGTTTTACAAAAGGTGAGGCATTTTTATTCATTGCCTGGAATCTCTGGATTAAGGGCTTTGTCTCAGCACTGCTACATTCTTGTATTTCAAGCAGATGGACTGATATAATAATGAGCATTGTGTATTTCTACTATAAAACCAGCCTGCAGGATTGTGACTTCAGCATTCAGAAGGTACAGCCGACAGGCCATGTGTTTCTGATAACAAAGCTCACTTCAAACAGCTCCCTTGAGAAGAAGACGACTTTTGTACTCACTAGATCCATAAGGAAGTATTTTCATTACTCTGTCCAGAAGGTCAGGTTTGATCGCAGGATCCAGTGTCTTAGCACACGACTTCGTACATGTCAAACAGTGCTTCCATCAAAACCCCAACCTCTTGAAACACCAGCTCAGTACAACAGCACCCATCAGGCTCAAACTGAAAGGTGTGAAATTATGCCAGCAATGTTTCACATTTCTACTGCTGAACTATACAAATTCTGCTTTTAATGCATCTTTTTGCCTATTAAACATTCCAACTGAGTAAACATTGTGATGCGACATTTATTCCTATAACGATTGAAATTTAAGCTACAAAGCTATACATTCCAAGAGTTTTAAAGCAAGCTGTTATATGTATCTTTAAAGATTAGCCTTCAGGATAATTAAATTATACTGAACAGTCCAGCATATGAAATGATGCGGCTCAAATGAAGCGTGTTGATAGGAAATGTAAGGAATTAATAGTAAACCGCCTGAAAACAGGCTTTAAATAACTCTACCTGTAAGCAAATAGGAAACAAAAGTTCTGTTTCACTATGAAGACTACAGTGGTGTCTCACACTTCAAAATGCATGTGTAGTTTATTTACAATGAAAGTTTTACAAGGAATGAGGACTTGGAGAGATTATTCACTTTATCAGTTTCAGTCAATATAGGTGAATGCCAGAAGCAATTACAGAACTGGTGTATTTATTTGTTATTGAATATAGTGACAACATGTTGATAAAGCACTGGGAATTTACACCGAGTGAAATCGGTTAGGCTGCCCAGCCTAACAGAAAGAAGCACTTCTTCACATGTAATGAAAAGGTCTGGCTCATGGGAATAGGGGAGCCATGGACACAGAACTGCTTATAGACTGACAGAGGGGGGAGTTCTGTCATCTTCACTCTGCAGATACGGCGTAGAGAAAAACCACCCTTTGTTATGTCACACTAGTGCAACTGCAACATTGTACACAGTCAACATACAATAGTTGGTCTTCAGTATAACTGTATAAAATACTAAAAAGGAGACTTCAGGGGAGCATAAATGTTCTCCAAAATACTCAAAATATATCTGTCAAGAAAATAACATCTTTTTAGATAAAAGTAAGAGATTAACAGTACTTCGAGTAGCAACCATTTGTCATTCATGACCCTGAAAAGGCACTCAACATCTGAACATGTGAACAGAGAAAACTGATAAAGCCCAGCTTTAGAAGCCTGTGGGAATCACCAGTACTGAACACTGGGGAAAACCTAACTACCACGAACAATAACAATATATTTGCTATTATTACTATTTATTAGAGCAGAAGATACAAACATGGGTAAGATTCTAGGTAATGAAGGCAACATTATCACATTAACTTAGTATATTGACATGTAATAATAAATAAAGCATAGTAAAATGAAAGCTGAAATAATCAGTGTATTTAACTTAGAATTGGTCTTCTACATCTTGCTAAGAGACTTTGTCCAAAAGCAGTAGTGTCTGTCTTCTAAATACAGCCAGCTGAATAAACACAGATATAACTCAAGCCCCTAGATTGCGTTTTCACATTTTTACCCACATGCAGCACAAGTCTGTCAATATTTCACAATTCCTCTGAAATTACTTGTAAGCAAAGTCATACTAAATAGTAATCTCACTGAGTGCGCCTTCAAAACCTCATGAAACTCGTTGGGTTCCTCCCAGGGACCAGCAAGCTTGCAGAAACACCTCTAGAATTCTGAATAGAAAACAAGGATTCTTCCAGGGCGGGTTTATGGGATCTATTACTTTCCACAATTGAGAATAAATGTCACCCACACCTTCCAGTCCCATCATTTTAACAATCTCATTGAGGAGGCACTTCATATGCTTGCACTAGGATTTATATAGCTATGTATTTTCCTCCTCATTATGAAATACTATAACTTTGTATTTACACGGTTCCCTACATTTAACCAGAGTTTAACAACCCAAGATCTCAATCTGTATCCTTTCAAATTCTTCGCAACTGGTCCATGAAAGTTTGTCTGGCCCTAGGGAAAGTTTTGGTCCTGTTACCCAAAAGACAAACACAGCTTCTTGTTTCGTGGCTCACTACACCAGCTAGATATTCTAATCAAAGTAGTCACCTAAGCAACAAAAAACCCATTATTTCATGTACCTTTTAATCAAAGGGCTTTCTTCTCCCACTTGCATATAAAAATTTAAGAGCTCTTTAATAGTAGCTGTTCAGCATCCTCTTCTGGGCTCTGCTCCACAGAAAGTATCTGAGCACGGGTCTGTCTGAATTATCTCAAGAGGAAATAGAGGGCATCCTCTGACATCTGCATCCATCTCTTTTCTCAACATTAATCTCCTCTCATCTCCTGTAGATAAGTATATGGAAAAGTTACTTGAAAACAGTTTGTCAGAGGTTGGTGAGAGAAAGGGTATGGGGAGAGAGCTGTAAAGTATCTGCCAATGAACTGAAAGCATAGTAAATTGTGAAAGAGCTGTAATAATAGCCAGAAATGTAGCAATCCTGCATGAACATCAAATGACTACCTACACATAGAGTCACTAACTTTAGACAGTAATTCCCACCCAGATGTACCACATATTGAGCTGCCCAAAAATGTTTTTATCTGTCTAAAGCATGTCGTTAGCATGCATGTTGCTATTAACACCAGAACCACCCATCTGCCCATGACAGATACTTTGCTATCCTATTAATAAGATGAATGTTGCTCTTCAACTACACCTGTGTGTAGTGTTTTAGCTGGAGAGAAGTTGCACTCTTTTTTTATGCCATGTTTATACTTCTTAATGGTTTTTAAAACTACCACTCATCACTGTAAGAACTGTGGCAGGTTACCTCCCCTGCCAGAGACCTGTCACATTCAGGCACCTTAGTTTTGGTGTCCCTCTTTCTCACCTGTCCTCTGGAGGGTCTCCTGGAGTAGTGAGCCATCACAAGGGGTAACATCTGGTGCTGCCATGGTGGTGTGAAGGGTCTTGAATTTCACTTTTTTGTGGAACATTTTCTTACATTTCCCTTGCATCTTTCTGAGCGACTCCAGCTGCACACAACTGCCCGCCTCTGAAAAGCCACATTCATCAGATAGAAGATTAGAAGAAAGCTTTTTTCTCTTTTTCTTCATTTTGCGAGCATTCCTCTCCTCTTCCCTGGACTGCCTCTCGCTTTTCTGTCCTTCGTGCCTTAATTTACTACTAGACCTCTTGCATGACTTCTTAAGCTTATGTTCACACTGCCTTGCCAGGCCCTGATGGACAGAATTACAACAGAAGCTACATTTGCTGCTTTCCTTCTCTTGACCTTCCAGAGTTACATTTCTAAGGTAAACCAGTAATTTGCTTTCCCCAGCTCTTGCAGGTAAGCACCCTTTATTGCAATTGCTGTAAATTTCTTCACACCTTCTTTCTGTTCTCTTCACTAAGCTGCTACTTGCCTCTCTAAAGTGGTCAGAATCACTGATCTCTTCCAACAAATCCTTTAATTTGCAAGCAGATCTACATGTTTTGTATGGTACAGTACCTTCATCGCTACCATCTTCTTGTTCGAATTCCTTATCCTGAGTAACAGCAGTGCAATCCAAAGAATGATTCAGTTCAGCATAGGGTAAGTTATCAACAGTGAGCAAGTCATTCCTCTGCACTTGCAACTTATTCACAAGCCTCCCCCCACAGGCCTTGTTTTCTAACACTGTGTCCGTTGACTCACGCTCCCTAACAGCGATCACCAGTCTACCATTATCATCACCACTACAATTCCTCTTGTTGAGGTTTTGTACAAGACTCACTTCTCTGAAGTGCGGACCATGTTTGTTACTCAAGCTGATGTCAAAAGCACTACCACCACCGGACACGACTCTCTTCCACCAGGACTTGTGCGCAGTGTTTTTTGGCTCTAAGCAAACACGTGCATAGTGCGGAGTCCGATAGTAGTTTAGTAAATAATGGATGAACTCATCAGTCTCATAAACCTTTTGCTTTTTGCAAGAGTCTTCATCAGACACCGTGTGTGTCTGTGTGTGAGCTACATTCAGTGCTGGGCAGTCCCTTCCATCGAGAGGTTGGATGACCCTGCGGTCTTGCGTAACTGTAATCAGCAAAGATCCACAGCCAAAGGAGTTGCACACATCTCTGCCAGGCTGTCCGTCAGAACGCGGGGCTGGAGAGGGGTCATTTAAAATCGTCCTGACTATATGACAAGCAGATGCATGGAAGTTACTCACATCTCCTTCCTCACTACATAAGCTGCTACGTTTTAGGGTTAGCGGGAACTTAAACTCCTCCTTATGTTTCAACTCTTTGTGCGTATGATAATGGGAGTTAATCAGTTCCTGATGTATGTCTGTTAATGCTGTTTCAGAGAAGGAATCGTCCTTCCTTACGCCCCATGAAGGATCCACTTTTTGACTTGCCAACTGCGAAACCAAGAAAATAGAAGTTTATTTACACATCACCTTCACCATTAAGAAGGCCAATGTCAAATGTTATGGGGCCCTAAACTCATGCAGAATGGCAAGGGTAGCCTCTGACTTTAACTCTCAGTAAATTATAAGCTTTCAGAAATCTTTAAGAAATGCGGAAAATATACACTTGTTAAAAGCTGCAAGCAAATTTTTCTTTGCAAATAATGACCACAAAGCCATGTTAGCAGCCCTGAGAAATGAAAACACCTGTTTTCACTTAAACTTTTAGCCCAGAGCACTAAAATAATCCTTCAAACATGAATCTGTGTGCAAAACACTCGTATTTTTAGCATTCCTCTGCTGACTTTCTCAAGATGTTACCTGAATCAAACTGAAATAAAACTGATAGCTTAGTGTTGGCCACAAAAGAAAGTCTTTGAGAAATGCAGCTGGTGTAATCTGTGTCACTTTGTGTTACTTGCAGAACTGAGACCAAACAAGCAGAGATACCATCATTTGCATCCCCGCCCCGAAACTCATTTGCAATGCTGGATCAAGTCTAACAGAGCTGATACAGCCCTTCCAGACCTATTTTTACTGAGTAATGACATGGCCTGGTATAAGCATCAAAGGCAAAGTTTCTGAGTGGAAAAGCACTACCTTTGCTCTCAGGGCAAGACTGAGAGCAGATCATCACAAAACCTAGCCCTCAGGCCTTGTGAGTGTTCAGTCAGTCCCAAGGCATTCATATCAGCATCAAGACATCAAATGTCTAGCGAATTATCCGAGCTTTAATAAATATCCTTCAAAATTTAAAATATGTTTTAAAATAATCTTACTTTCACATGGCTTAACAGCACTGTAAGCAGTCTGACAGCCTCCACTCTTCTCTGAGCTAGCAGGGATTTCCTTTCTTCCCATTCAGGCATATTCTCTGGCCACTGCTGTTCTTCAGCTGGTACCTTCTGCTGCTTTGGGGGATGTTTCTCATCTCCATCTATCTGCCTCTCTTCTCTCCTCTTGAGCTTAGCTTTCTTTTTCCTCTCTGGAACTTCTTTTCATCACCACGTGTTTTTCTAGGTAATTATCAATATGGGACAATTTAGATGACACTTGGTTTACAATTTGAGTCCTGGGGATTGGATGCAGGTGTTTGAAGTGCTAATAATAAGCAACCAGTCACCAAGAATCGGCATGTGGCTAATAAGGAATCTTGTTTGTTAAACTAACATGCTTAAAAAATCATGGCACTTAGATGACATGCATCTAAGTGAGCACACCTTCCAGAAAGTTATCTCTTCAAATGGTTTGTATTCTACAGTTTTCTTTATAAGCATTGCCAGGACAAGAGTCACATCAACTTTTGTCTCCAAGGACACACCTAGAGATTAATCATCTGAATGCAGTTCCTAAGTTAACAAATCTCCCCTACAAATTAGCATGAGGGTCCCATTTAAGAGACATTACATGTCCGTTACTGCTGAGCAGCGCTTACACGGAGTCAAGGCCTTTTCTGCTCCTCACCCAAACCCACCAGTGATGAAGCTGGGGGTGCACCAGGAGTTGGGAGGGGACACAGCGGGACAACTGATCCTGACTTGACCGCAGGGATATCCCAGCCTATGTGACATCATGCTCGGCATGGGAAGCTGGGGGAGAAGGAGGAAGGGGGGACATTGGGAGTGATGGTGTTTGTCTTCCCAAGTCATTGTCATGTGTGACGGAGCCCTGCTGTCCTGGGGATGGCTGAACACCTGCCTGACCATGGGAAGTGAATGAATTCCTTGTCTGGCTTTGCTTGAGTGCAGCTTTTGCTGTACCCATTAAATTGTCTTTATCTCAAGCAGGAGTTTTCTCACTTTTTGCCCTTCTGATTCTCTCTCCCACCGCACTGTTGGGGGAAGAAGCCAGCGGCTGTTGCAGGGCTTAGTTGCCAGCCAGGGTTAAACCACAACAAGCTGTCACTACTGTCTGGAAACCTTATCCTGCAGAAAGCAGATCTACTAAACAATCAACATGCTACACCACAGAAAACCTCAAAGAACAAAGTGTTCACACAACAAAGTGTTTTAAAGTATTTTTTCAAAGTTTGGACCTTCCAGTCAGCTGGGAGGCGCCTAGAAATGTACATCAGGCTCATTTTTCTTCAGGGCATAAAGACATTAATTTGTGATGTTGCAGCATAGAGCAATACAAACAGCCCACATGCAGAATCGTCAGCAATCATGCCTCAGGGCGAAAGCTCTCTGATCTCACTCCAGGCCCACAGAATCACAGAACAACCCAAACCAAAAGGGACCTCGGGGTGCCCCTAGTCCAACCTTTCTCATAGCCCAGACCCCTCCATCTGATGTGTCATACACAGAACCACCATAATGATTTTCTTTCCAACAGGAATACAATTAAAATCTGTATAGTATCGCTTCAAGATCTCCGACTGCTGTTTCCTCAAAGTCTGTTTTTTTACAGTAGCCACTCCTGGATTTTACTTGGTATGAGGCAGTGTAACAAATCTCAAGAAAAAGTCTCTAAAAATACACTCTCACCTTTCAACCCCGTCTCCTTTCCCCCTTTTCCAAGCGTGCTCCTGTTCTTGCAAGCTTTAGTTTTTCCAGGCTTCTCTTTCTTATTACTCCTTCACTAATAGGTCTTGTACCAAAAGTCACCTGTCACAGAAGAAGCAGAATCAGACTCAGCAGTCCAGTTTGCCGTGTATTTATACATACATAGACAACCTGCTGAGCAAATGAGACACCCCAGGTGGCTACCAAAATACTACTGCACTCATGAGAATACCTCTCCCCACCCTGGCATACCAGAACATCTCTTCTGAAGTGGACACTGAATTGGCAATCGAGCTCAAACACCCTGCTTCCAAATGTCTCCTCATGCTGTGACATAAGTGGCTCACCATCTGACATCATACCAAACATGTTCCTGGCATGCTCTTCAGGAGACTCAAAGTTCAGTATGTTCAGCAGAGCATTCCTATCTGCAGGACTCAGTTCTGCCAAAACCAGTTCATCACCTCTTACAGCAATAGCTTTTGGATCAAATGCTTGCTTTCTTGCTTAAAAACTGATAAATTATATTGATGTGTACTGCATTTAACCATCTTCAAATGCCCAGTTGTGACCACACTAAAAGAAAACAGGCAAACTGTATCCAGGTGTATTCACACTGAAAAAATAGGTAATATGAGGTGTTATTTCCAGCATAGAGGGTAACATTTTAAGGTCACAGTTTAGAAATTACCTGCTGTGAACAACAAGCAAACCAGGGTACACTCTAGTTAAGTACTTACAGAGGTAAGCTATTAGGTGCTGAAATCAAGCTTCCAGATTGCAACTTCTCTCTTGTAATTCCAGCCTATGTATAGCACTTAAATGGATTCATCTCTCAACATACTTAAGCAAAAAGGTACAGAGAAAAGAAAGGGTACCCCTTACTAGCTAAGAACCACATAAATTAGGGCAGCTGCTGCATCTACTTCATGTTAAACAATAAGAAGCCAAGGATCTGTCCAAGAGTCTTCACAAACTCCTGAGATCATCTCCCAATTTCATTGCCAACCACACTAAAAATATCTACAACTTTAAGCTTACCCACACCAATTTTTCAGGAAATCAAAACATTAAAATGCTCTATTTAATTAAGGGACTTCAGGTACATGAACTTCATATATCAGTATCTCTATACCCAGTAAAGACAGGATAATCATAACAGGTTTTTTCCCCTCACATGCTTAAGTGTCAAAAAAACTTTACAGAGCAGCTTCCCCTGTTAGCAAAGACTTCTCAGGCCTAACTTCAAGCTAAAAAGAGCAGAAGTTGGCAAACCACCATCTGCACCAGTTTCTTCCACAAAATCTCAGCAGCTAGTTACTAATAAAGGTTAGTATATTTTAATACTGTCCATATGCTGTAATTTTCTTTCTTTTTAGCCACCATTTTCATATAAGTAACAGACTAAACCAAAGGAGGAAAAAAAGAAGATACATATACGCAGAGAACTTCAGGACTGCCATATTAAAGCTTCCTCTGAAGCAACACGGAAAAAGTCTGAAGGTGGTTGTCACAGGTTATAAACTACGCTGCCATTACTTAAAAAAAACCCATTTGCCTTCAATATAGGAATCTGCATGGGAAGACAAGTGCAGCAGAAGAAGCTGTCTGGTAAAAGAGGGTGACTACACTTTATTCAGAATGATAAAGGAAAAAAATACCCAACACTTATGCACTGAAGGAAAAGCTAGTGTAATTAAAAAGAAAAAAGAAAACAAAACAGTAATCTCTGGAAGCAACAGTGTGCAGCACAGACTGCAGCACTGAATCGTTCCTGTTAAGGAGCTGTTGCCAAATTCACTCAGAATTAACCACAACTTTGTCAGGAAAGGCTGAGTATCTCAGGATTAATTTCTGAACACAGCCATGTATGCAGATAGATGCATCTTCAGTATCTCATGTAAGCAAAGCAATTACGCCCAAAGTACTGATTACAAAACTGGAAGAGTGAGTAGTCTCTAGAGCCCTTCCTGCCCCCCCATGCATTAAGGGTAAAGAGCTTCCTAAAGCTATCTGTAATATATCAACTAGACTTTTTCTGTCACACTAAGATCTGAGGTGCTGCATGTTAAAACATCCAGGATACTGATGCTGAAACCTGCAGCTGGTGTACCCACCCAAAAGCTTGTTCTGTTTTGCATGTATGTCTTCTATCAAAACAAGAGATACCATCCTGTCCTTGCAAATCTTTGTTCACTTATATCCTTGTACCACCATGGCTCCAATCATATTCCTACTACTGCAAGAAATCACCTAAAAGTAAGCCCAAAAGTCTCTTCAGACTGCCGAGTGAGCTATAGTGGTTTGCCAGTGCAGACCATTATCCTTGCTCCTCCCTACTCTTTTTCACAGCCAGGAGCTCTACAAGCATCAGAAATGCATTTCTCATCACATAACTGTGTACAAAGCACAGAATTATTCACTGGCTGATCCACTGGGTGGCTGCTCAGCAGCATGGCCTTTTGGCATCAATCCTGACATACTAATAAGCTGTTTACTTTAGTGTTAGCTGTTCCAACTGACAAACCACCAGGAACTTGACATTCAACCCCTTTACCAAATCATTATTTCCTTTAGGTATTCTGCCACAGTTACAACATCAGGACACATTTGCCCTTGCACTAGGTTTACTATGCTAACTGCAGGCTGAACTGTACCATGCCACCTGCATTCATTTTTCTGTGATCATCTGCTCTGGTAACCTTGATATACATACTAAAAAAAAAAAAAAAAACCAAGAACAAAAAAGTGGTGTAACTTAAATGGATAAAGGGGAATCAAGATGCTGACCTCCATAGATCTGTGATCAATTCCCAGCTCTGCTGAGGAATTCCTGTGAAACCCAGTAACTTCCTATGTCTCAGGGGCCTAAAATAATACGGTAATTTAGAACAGATTCAAGCTGATCAGGACCACAACAGGCCATCAGATCACTTACTCTGGCCTGTGCTAACTGTACTGGACTGAAGAATCTCTTCTAGGAAGGCACCTGGCTCTGGCTGAAGGCACAATATGAACCTGCCACTTGCCACAGGCAGTTTGTTCCATTCCTTACTTGTTTGCTGTTTGAAATGGAAGCAACTTCCAGATACTACTTCTTCATAAGCCTTCCTCTACTAGAGTCACATCCTTTTAACATCTAGGTGATTTTATGCAAGCAGTGAGGATAACTGGATCCAAAGGTGCCCCTCACACCTGCTCACAGTACCACTAGCTGAAACAGCTCTTACCATCCCCAGTTTGCTCTCTGGTCGCTCATACCAGGCCCTGGGCCGTCACAACTGTTTTTGAGTCCACACCATCAGCCCGGTCAGGGACGAGATGTAGCCTGGAGAAGACACAAACAAATCTCATTTAGACAGGTTACTTCTCAGGCGGTTATTTCCCTGCCTTCATACGCAGCACAGCCCTGAGCAGCTCCACCAGCGGAGCCAAAGGAGAGCTTGAGGCAGAGGAAATTCCACAGAGGCAGGTACGCAAGAGCACCTACAAGCAAGCAGCACTGTGGCAAGTGTTATGTACTGATCCACGGCAGCAGGAAGAGCTTTTCACACAGGGGAAAAAGCGTTTACCAGGAAGAGTCACTTGGAGAAGTTTAAACAGGAGTTTTAAACAGATTTTTCAAGAGACAGGACTAATTTATTCAGCCTACTTTGTGCAAAATTAAGTGAACAGGAGATGATCAGAAGTGCTGCTGTTCACGCAAAAATCACAATAAAGGGGCGTTTGAAAGCAAACGCTCCTCACGCCGCTACTTCATGCTGCGTTTTGAGGTGGGGATAAAGGAAAACGCAAGCCAACCCCATCTCAATGGACGCAGCCGCCGACAGGCCGCGCTCCTCCTGCTCGGGGGGAAAAGGCCCGAGCTCCAGCACCGGACCCCCGACACCCCAGGATCCCAAGGGCCGGTGACCCGCGGCCCAGGGACGGGGTGACACTGCTCCCAACGCCGCCCGGCAGCCACACGGGAGCACGGCAGGGCCGCGGGCTCCGGGATGCTGCCGGGAACCGCTCCACCCCCCGGAGCCCAGGCGGGAGCGGGCTTGGCCCGCCCGGCACGGAGGTGAGCGGCAGCCCTGCGACCGCTGCCCCTTCCCCACAGGGGCCGCTCCCCGGCGCCCCCAGCACCCGCCTGCCGCGGCTGCTTCCCCGCAAGGAGCGGGGCACCGAGCAGGGCCACCCGCCCCAAGGGCGCCTCCAGCAGCGGCGGGTGCCCTCCGCCAGCAACGCCGCACTCCCCCAGCCGCGGCCACCCGGCTCCCCTTACCCCTCCAGCCGCCGCCACCACCGCTCTTCCCGCCGCCACCCCGGGGCGGAGCGCGGCGCACGCCGGGCGCGGTGAGGGACCCGCCTCTGGGGCGCGGCCCGGCAGCGCCGTCTCGTCCCCCCGCCCGGCGCTGGGCCGGGCCCGGCTGCTCGCCCCGACCCGGCCCCGGGGGGCGCTGCGGCCGTGGGGGCCATTTCTTAGTGGCCAAAACGCGGGGAAGGGCGGCGCAGGTGGCGCGGCTGTGCGGTGGGGGGGGGGGGGGGGGGTTTCTCGTGTTCCTGAGGGTGCATCGAGCGGGACGAGGCGGAGCCGCAGGAGGTGACCGTGGCTTCCGGCCCTGCTCCTTGCCACGAAGGGCCCGTGGCTGCCCTGCATGCCCACCTTTGGCTGGAGCCTGCCTGCTGCCAGGTATCTTTGGCCTGTGGTCACTGTGCATGTGTGTTGTGTAAAGAAAACCCCAGGTACTTCTTAAGCAGTTGCCTCGTTCAGGCAGGGTGAAGGCCTAGTTACAGGCGGTGACGTGATACCGTGGTTGTCTTTTAATAAAGGTAGCTCATCCACCACTACTTCATATGAGAAATATGTGTGTGAGGATTAATTTCAGCTTTTCCCTGGTTAAGCATAAGTGTTCAAGCAGTGGAAATGCAGCACAGCTGTCTCTTGGTTGTATGGCAGTCAGCTCCCTGTAGCGCACGCAGCAGCTCCCCAGGGTGTCAGTGCCTCAGCAGCACACTGTAGAAGGTACCGTCCGCACTTTGCAGTACGTCTTTACCTCAGAAACAGACACCTTATTTCTTCTGTTGTGGTAGGATGGCTGTAACTGTGATGGTCGATAATTGTAGGATGCATACAAGGTTGGGGCTGCCAGCAGAGGCACCTCTTTATCTCAGATGGTATAATTGCTATGTATGCAATTACAATCTGAGAACAATTGTTACATGTTTCTTTAGTGTGTGAGCGTATTTATGTTACAACTTTGTGTGCAAAAAGCATGTTTGCATTTTCTCCCTATACAAGTTGATACCATAAAGATACTACCTGTCCCTGCAAATGGTTTTCGTGGGTCTAGTTGTCTTCTCCACAGTTGTTGGTTCTCCTTGCATTGGGAAGGTTTTCTGGGAGTTTATTATACACTGACATCTGTTTGCATTGTTGATCTTTAAAGATAAAGTTGTGTTTTGATGGTACAAGAGGTTAAACTGAAAGATACTGTCTCTAACTTATGGGATTTTTTGTTTTCCTTTCTATGTATATTTTTCCAAACCCAAACAGGCAAAGTAGAATTTGAGATCCGTTTGCAGGGCCATTATATTCATCTGCTCTGTACCTGCTGTTTTTCCGAAGATGGGATAAGTTGAGACACTTTAATGGTTTAACTCTTCAATAAAAAACTTAATGTGGCTGTTTCAATATCTGAGAGTAGGGTACAGAAATAAAAGATAAGAAGACACACACCCACTAGTTCAGGAGACAATGCTGTTAAAATTTTGTTTTTCCTATTATGAGAGGGGTTATACAAAAAGTACATTTCTATTTCTATTTTCATTGGCAACTATTTTGTAATAATGAAATGACAAACAATGAGTAGAGTTGAAGTTTTCTTTCATACTGAGCTCTGTTAAAGCTCTGTCACAAATACCTATGATTTTCTTGTTGCCAGTGAAGTGGTTTTGAGGCTTTTGGTTGCATTTTCTTAGGCTTATGACTGGCATAAGAATGCTGTCTTCCTTTTTAAGCACAATGTCTTCCAATCCAAAGTTATCACACCTTAGTACCTCTGCTACCAGAGCCACTGATACAGAGAAGTAAAAAACTCATACTGTGCCTCTTGGCTGAAGAAAAAAACCCCAACAATTTCTTACCTATGATTAAGCAAATTGTATATAAATTTATTCTGCATTTCAGAGAGCAAACTACTGGAAACTGAGGTGTTTTGCAATTGTGGAATATCCTGCTTCCTAGGATCGAGCACATTGCTGGAGCAGGGTAGTGAGTTATGCTGCAAATGACCAAGTTGTGTTTCCTCTGGCAAAGGAGACAGGGAAACCTGAAGTTAAGCAAATCACTCTGGCAACATTCTCATGTTGAGAAGTGCTATGTTATATTAATTAAGAGCGCCACATCCAAAACTGATGAAAGGATGATTCAATTTCACCCAGTGGATGAAGGAACTGATTCACTTTTACACAATGAACTGTGGAAATCATTGCTACAAAAAAATACGGGAGACTGAGCACCTTTCTGTAGAAGTGGATGGAATGTTTGTAGAGACAATGGGAAAATACGGAGTTATTCTGCAGATGCAATTTTGAGCCAGTATTAGCTATCTCAGTTTATGCAAAAGATACAGTGTCTGAGACATTAAAGAGATCTCGAGTGGCATAATTATCCCACATCTTCATCATGCAGAATAGTTTCACTTTTCTCTGCAACCTGCAGTCTTTTAGGCTTCATCCCATCTGTTACCTACCTAGGCTGTACAGACCCTATATTATCTCTACTACTACAAAAACTTTCTTCTTAAAAGTGAACAGCAAGGAAAGGTGAAACCATACCTGCACAACTCGTGTGATGTCTTCAAAAATCAGTTTAGGCAAAACTGGTGCAAAGGACTGTGCAGAACCAGCTCATTTGTTTATTCTGGGTTTATTCTAATTTAGCTAAAGTGGATTTGAGGTAATCAACTTTAATTCACAGGCATGTTGAGACAGATATTTCACCATCATAACTGACTACATTTCAATTGGGTTTGATTTTAAGCCTGGCAACCAGTGCATGTAAACAAGCTTTGCCTGGGAGCTTCAGGAATAGGCTGGGGAGGAAGGGGGTTGAAAGAAGCTTTGGGCATGAAGCATGTTTAAGAGTGTGCAAGTAAGAACCTCGGCTATGGTTCTACCTGTGGCTGGGTAATGTCATTCCAGGAATTATGTCTGCATGCTACCTAATGCTCAAGTAATTTAAAAGCTGAAATGACTTTCCATATTGAGACTACTGTCTCCCTACCTTTAGGTTGTACAATCTGTAGGAAAAAATCAAACGTCCATCTTGCATTCAATGTTGAAATAAAACCCCAAGAACTGTTCCAAGGGACATTAGGAAACTTGCATAGTTTTGTTACATAAATAACAACGATACAACCTTCCTTATTGTAGATGCCTGTCTTTGCAAGTTTGGCTCATGAAACTAATTTGCGGACTGCTGAAATACTCTTTCCCTAGAACTGATATGATCAGTTACTGAGTGAGAAGCAGATTAGCTCCACAACCACTTTCTGAATGTGGAAACACCTAAATGATGGATTGAATACTGCCATCCACTGGCTGGCTGCACAGAAAATCTGTTCAATTTACATTTCATTAAGGTAATATTAAAAAGTACTTGGTGGTTTTGTTTTGGTTTGGTTTTTAACATGTTTAACTTTCCTGCCAGGTCTTTCTAATCAGCCTGAATGATGGTGGGCTTAATCTACAACAAGGTTACCTCAAATGCTTTGTATCTATGTGGGTGATTGGTAAGTTTTGGCTGTTAGGAGAATTAATCTCCATAACATAAGCTGTCCTGCCAGAGGAAATACAATAATTTATATAGAAAGTCCAGAATACACAATTCTTCTTGATAGAATTTGGTTTATAGCATTCCTGAGCTATGGTTAGAATGTGTGTCAATAGCATTAATTCTAGCATGAGCTTTTTTTGTAGACACAGAGAGATTGAAGAAGTTTCTTGGTGGCTTCGTTTTTCTAAAGTCTGCTTTAAAACCAGCAAAGCCAGCTGGCGCTGTGCATCCCTCTTAGTACAGAAGGGCGGGCTTGTGATTAAGTCACAGGAGCAGGACTGCAAGGTTCTATTTCTGGCCCGGTAGCAGATGTGCTGGGTTGTCATAGGCAGATCTGCTGACTCTCACTATTTGTCATCTGGACAATACAACTGCTTGCTTCTCCTCCCACCACCACTGGGACTCCTAGCATTTTGTTGTCCTAGGAGTCTCCAGCAAATGTTCTGGAAAGCAGAGGCAACTGAACACCTCCAAGCAGTGCTAAATCTAGAGCTTTTCTAACTTGTATGTGGGGATGGCATGGGCTGAAGAGTGGGTTCTCTGACAGCTTTGTTCATTCTCCCTCCTTGACCTCAGAAGTTTCCTGTGAGACTTTAAACACATTCTTGTTAGGTACTGACATATTCGAGGAAGACAGGGTCAGAGCAGCATGGAATTTAATTTGACATTTAAAGTGACAGCAAGCTCCAACACCACTTTACTAATAAAACCAGTGTGTGACAGATTTCGGTGTTGTGTCTGATCCCGATGTTAGCCGCAACTATATTATCCTGAAGCAACTCATTGATAGTGACCAAACTACTTGCAGAGATGAAAAAAAAGCAAGACCACAAAACCCCACTAAAACCAATCCAGAACTTTATGTTCTCCTTGCAAGGGTGTCTGAGACATTTAAAAGATGGCATGAGTGATTAAAAGGCGTATAGTAATGTGGGATGATGTCAGTGTAGGAACTGTTAAAGAATTAACTAGTAGCTACTTTAAAGACACTGTACATTGTTCTGTATTAACTGCAACTACGCAAGACAAAGTATAAAGAAATGCACAGGTATCTTCTAGTAAATAAAAGTGATTTCAGACTAGTTTGTACAAAGGACTCACCTGCATAAAATGTATGTTCAACGACATTTAGTCTCCAACTGTAATAAAAACATATTTTTAGATGAATAACAAAAATAGCAAAAGAAAATCAGTTCCCTCAGAGGATTCACTTGCTCTGCTTGTTCCTGCAGTGATAGCTTGTGAGGTACAGGAAACTGAGTAGGGCATAAACAATGTAAATTTGACTGGGCTGTCAGAAACAGTGACAGGAAGATGCAATTTCAAATGTTATTTTTTAGTAATCTTAGATCCTGCTAGTAACAATCTGTTATTTAATATTGGTTTTATTATTTTCTTAATGACTGGTTTTATTTTGGCAGGTCCCTTTATAAAAGAGAAAAAATATCAAGAGGCAAAGTCACCCCAACCACCATCTTTTCCATGGTTTAGATTGTGCTGCAGAAGGCTGACATTATCTGCTGATTCATTTTATCAGCCAGAACATGTACATAAAAGCTCAACCAAAAATGAGAAATGGAAATGGGAAGACTGGGTGGAAAAAACCTGCGCTCAGGAAGAACCTTAAGTTGAGGTTTGTCTTGTGCAGATGAGCAAGAAACACAAACCCCTAAAAGAAATATCACCCTTTCATGGTTAGAAGTCTTCTGTTTCCAAACAATATTAATATATAAGCAAGTTTATACCCATTTACTGTTGTTTTGAAATCTTCCTTTAAACAGTTTTTTCTCCTCCATGGTGATTGACCACTTTCTTCCCACCGAGGAAATACAACGTCCTTTTCCAACCCAAACTATTCTATGACTCTATGATGATGTAATATTGTGTGAGTCCGAACACACGCAGGAGCAGCGAGCACTGCGGCTCTGCTCCACGCCGCTGCCGCCCAGGCCCGAGGCTCGCCGGCCCGTAGCACCGCGCCAGCGGCAGCTGACTGCAAGCCGCCGCTAAGGACGGGGCGCTCCCGGGCGGCAGCGCTGGGCCAGATGGAGCTATGCGAGGCGACGCCTGACCCTCGGGGCAGCGCCCGCCTTTCCCTTCCGCCCGCAGACAGAGCGCACGCCCGGGGCGGGCCCGAGCTGTCGGCACCGCCCCCCGCGCCGGCCGCGCCCGCCGCGCCGGGCCGGGTGCCGCCGCCGAAGCGAGCGGGGCCGCTCCGCTGCGGTCCGGTGCGGCGCGGCGCGGCCCTCCGGCCATGGCCACCTGGCGGCGGGACGCGCGGGTGACGGCCGTGCAGCGGCTGGGCTGCGCCGCGCTGGCGGGCGCGCTGAGCCTCAGCCTGACGGCGCCGCTGGAGCTGCTGACGGTGCTGGCGCAGGTGGGCACCTGGCACTGCCGGCGGGGGCTGCGCCGCGCCGGGCCGAGCCTGTGCCGGGCCGAGGGCGTGCGGGCGCTCTGGAAGGGGAACCTCACCGCCTGCCTGCGCCTCTTCCCCTACAGCGCGCTGCAGCTCGCCGCCTCCCGCCGGTAAGCGAGCGGTCCCGGGCCCGGCCCCGGCCCCGGCTGCGTTCTCTCGCCTTTCGTGTCTGTTGCAGAAGAGGGGTTAGAAAATGGAGAGCTTCTTCCGTAGGGGCTCTTAGGTGTCTCCAGGGTGGCTGACTGGCTGTGTGTGTTCTCAACCCAGAGGCACGTACACTGGATAATAACTTGTTTAGTTCATTCAGCACGTAGCACCTTTTAGAGCCTGGTCAGCGTCTGCTGATAAAGTCATAGAATCATAGGATCGTTAGGGTTGGAAAGGACCTTAAGATCATCTAGTTCCAACCCCCTGCCAGGTCATGGGTGTTCTCCAAAAGGTGAAAGGTGGATAGATAGTTTGTTAAATCTCTTCTGCTCAGCCGGACTCCCTCAGAAGTGAAGTTACAGTGCTACGTACAGCTGTGACTGATGGCTTCTCTCTGCAACACTCTATTCTGTTTATATGCTCTCAAGTATTTATATTGTCTATATCAAAGAAAATAACCGCACCATTATTTAAATCTCCTTCACAGTTATGCAGGGGCTGTTATGCAAATTCTATTTGGTTTGAAGTTGATGCGTGGCATTATTTTTAAGATATTGATTTCAATAATACGCAGGCAAATGAGGGTAAACACTGGAAGGAGCGCAGCAGGATCAACATGGAGCAGTGCTGGCTGAGCTCTGGCAGCCCGTGCTGTTTCCTAGGATTCCCTTTTGCTGCCAGTATCTTTTGGTCTGTGAAAGGAGTGCCCGACTTTTGGCACGCACCAGCATGTTTTGCCGCTTCTTGTTTTGTTTCGGTTTGAATTCAGGCCAGCCGTGTGTACGGAATGCACTTGACATTTCTGCCCAGCTGGGCGATGCTGCGCCGTGCTGGGTGGGGAAAAGCATGGTCTCAGCCTGCCCTGGCCAATCCGGTGCGCTGCGGCTCTCACCCAGGCTGACGCTGTGGGTTTGTCATTCAGCTGCCAGAGCAGGAGTTGTCCTCCCCGCTCTGTCAGTGCCTCTCGGGAAGTGACAGATGAAGCGACCCTGGAACTGGGCAGCTTTGTTGTGTCCTTCTGCCTGTAATGGGTGCGGTGGTCAAACAAGGGAGGGAGCATTGTGGCAGTGGGAGGAGGGCAGAAACAGTGATTTAAGGTTTCCAGAAGAGCCAGGGTGATGTACGTTTATAAAGCAGCTGATCTTGAGCAAAATAGCTCACTTTATTTATTCAGCTCGAAGCAGTTTCACAAGGCTATAGTTTATCTCTGGTTTGCACTGGGTGTTCTTTTGAAAAACAAACGGAAGTAGGCCGCCAGAAAATTAAACAAAAGCCATCTAGGCATATTTCTTCATATATTATTTGTGGATTTTTTGGGGGTCTGTATTTTCTAGTGGGAAAGTGGTGTATATGAAGGCAGAAAACACAAAAAGAGAAACATTACATGGGAACTTCAGTAAAGAGTAATGGCAGTTGCAGAAGGACCTGGGCTGAGCACAGTGGTGGAGCAGGGGGGTTTAGCTGGCTGCACTCGCTCTGTGGTTACTGTGCACATACTCCCTCTTTCCGTGGCAGTTTCAGTGTTACCTGGGTAGTGCCCAGAGACACCCCAGCACCCTCCCCGTGCATCTGTGCGCACACAGGAAAATCAGGCTGTGTTGCATTAGGGACTGTACAAGACACGAAGGAAAAAAGGTTTATGCGCTATCGCTTCTGCTTGGCTGGTCTTTCTGTGCTGGGCTGTCTCCAGGGCACGAGACAAGTAGGTGCATGGACCTGTTATGCGATACAAAGAAAATGTGTGATCATGTGAAAAAACATCCACTGAGCAAGTGATGACTTGTAAATGTTTGCAGATTATTTTGGACATGGTAACGCTGTGTAGTTTAAACATAAATCTGCTGTTTAGGCAATTAATGCTTCTAAAATAGAATAATAAGTTTCTTCACCTCCAGCTAAGATGGTCCTCTCAAATCCTTTTACTTCGTGCCACCCCCAAGGACACTTCTCCCTGATGTAGGAGTGTTCTGTGTACACAGGAAAGTCCTTCTGGGTGTCACAAATGTGCGAGTTGTAGGTTAGCCTTTAAAACTGTGCTTCAATTTAAAAGTTTCGGGTTTAGATTTAACTTCCTGAGCATAATAGTGCCATGACAGACGTCTTCTCTAGTGATGTATCCCTGTGGACCTTTCTGTCCCAAAGTAAGCAACAGAGAAAGGTTCAGTTGCTCTCAGAAGGCTTGTGATGACGTTATCTGTGTATTTCTTTATGCATCATAGCTTTGACTGGGTGTTTGTACCGATGTCTCTGATGATCAGACAATTTCTTGCAGACATGCTTTAAGTCATGGTAGTTTTCATCCTCTGAATGGAAATATGAATGAGGATTCTGTGGTCAAAAATTACTTTATAGCAAGTTCTAGTTTTGAAGGTTTTTTTCATTGCTGAATTGGTGCTCTGGACCTCCAGCATGGCTCCACAGCTCTATGCGAGCTTAATCTGTGCTGAGAAGTGTGGTGCAGGTAGAGCTATGCAAGCTGCCTCTGAAAAACCTCTTTCAGGTACTGAAAGTATTTTAGCTCAGTAAAATCAAAGCAAATTGCATGTGCAGAGTTATATATTCCAGTCCCTAACTTCATTATTAACTGTAACTTTTTCATTTCTGCACTTTCGTGCAGCATGGACTTACCCAAGTTCTCTTTGGGCTCTGAGACATTTTTTAGACTGCTTGTGTTTGTCCACTCACATATTCTGTTTTACAGAGGTTCTGATGCTTGTGTGGGGTTATATATAGCAAGGTCTTGGACGAAGTACATGTTAAAGTTTCAACTCCTGCTGCTGAAAGGGCTTGTGGGCAGAAAAACAATTACATCAAGAATCACCTACCTTAATTTTTCTTGTGTTGTGTTCGTACTGTCACTAACAATACCTCTTCTTTGTGTTCACTCTAGACTTGTTATACTTTTTACGGATGAGTTGGGTCACATTTCCCACTGGAGAGCCATCATGGCAGGAAGCCTGGCTGGCATGGTTGCAACCATCGTGACTTACCCCACAGATGTGATTAAAACACGGCTCATTGTGCAGAACCGACTGGAACCATCTTATGAAGGAATTGTTCATGCTTTTTACAAAATTTATCATCAAGAAGGACTCCTTGCACTCTACCGTGGCGTTTCACCAGCTATATTAGGTAAAATAATAATGGGGAAAGATCACCTCATTGCGCAGTGTTTAGTGCAGCTATGTACTGCATTCATTTGCTCACTTGATTTCAAAAGCAAATAGTAATGTGTTTCTGTAGCCTTCAGCAGAAAGGTTTGCAAGCGCAACAACGGCAATTGCTGCAGCTTTATTACTTCTAATTATGATGATGTGCATAGCATTTTATTTATGGTTAAGTATTCAACAAAATACTCTTTTCTTTCTTTTCTAGATGATCTAGTTGTGCTTTGATGCAAGATTTGCGCCATTCAACTCTTAAATAAATACACACCCCTAGTGTTCCTAATTCTTGTCTGTGTGTGAGAGTGTTCCCTGGTTGTTCAGTGAAACCAGTATGAGCAGTAATGTATAACTGATGTGAAAAGTGATGATTAGTGATATTCCTCCGTTATATGAAATGACTTTTTAATTACTTTTTACTCTTCATAGCTTTGAAAAATGCCATTTAACTTTGAGTCTACATTTCCACAATATGACATTATAAAATAATAATAACAACAACAACAATCATATATAATTCCACTATGAAATTGATGAGACCACGAAACAAGCAGAAGAGGACAGAAGTATCCCTTATCAGCTGTGACTGAAGAAGCCACTCTGTGTACCCGTACAGCTGCCAGGGTTGGTTTGGACTGGAGTAAGAGCTTGTCCCAAAAGAAACCTGGTGAAAGAGCTGACCTGTCACGAGACTAAAACAGCTAATATTTCTGATAACGTTTGCATTTTGCTATGTAAATGTATGCCCCTGTCAGCATATCTGGATGCTACAATATGAGTGTTTTGTGGTAAACCAGTGACTAAAAAGTAAAGCTCTTCAAAAATATTGACTGGGTTTGAGCAATGTGGGGTGCAAACTGTCAGCAAACTCATCCCATCTTTCTAGGTTATGTGATGAGCAGCTCTGTTTTCTTAATGTACAGTGTGTTGCTATAAACCTGTCTGGTTTGCTTTCTAGGTGCTGTCCCATTTTCTGCTGGCTCATTCTTTGTTTACATCAATCTGGACAAAATTTGGCAAGAACCCATCGTTCACTTCACTCCTCTTCAGAACTTCATCAATGGCTGTGTAGCAGCTGCTGTGGCACAGACACTTTCCTTCCCCTTTGAGACTGTCAAGAGGAAGATGCAGGTACAGAGCATTCCTGTTACTAGTACTTTGTTACAGGTGTTTGTTGCAGGCACTTTGAACAAGACTAGCCAGATGACCATGAGTGCCACTGTATTTCTCAGTAGGCTGCAGAGACTTTGGTTTAGGTTGATTGTGTTTGACTTTGGTTTTGTTTTGGTTTGTTTTAGGTCTGAAAATCGTTGTTACACTTTTAAGGTGGGCTTAAGTACCGTCATTGGATATACATATACTCTCAGGCTCTGTGTCTTCAGCTTTATTAAATTTCTTTTTCATAGCAATTCCATTAAATTCTCACAGTTCATAATTGGCAAACCTTCAGTCAAATACAGGAATTCAGTCCCATTAGTGATAGGCAGAATGAATAAGATCCATGTCATCTCCAAAGCCTTTGTGTTGCCATTTGTGCCTGACTTAAGTACTGGCAGGCACACAAACGAGCACAGCACATATTAAGTCTGAAGGGTCAGAACTATCCTTTGCTTATTTCTAACTCCTCTTGTTAACAAGTGACTTCCCAGTTGCTGGTGCTGCTGCTTTCCTGGAGCATCAGCAACATGAGAGTTACCATACAATTTTGTATTATGTTGCTGATTCTTACTCCAGGAAGTTTAGTAACAGTGATATAAAAAAACTCTAACAAACAACAACCCCCTCCCCCAAACGAACAAAAAACCCCCCAAACAACCACACAGACAGAGCTTCCATCTCACTGCCATAATTCATTTGATGCTGTTGACTTTTCATTGGAACTTCATCAGTACAGTGTCAATGAATAGCTGTTATCATCTGGTGGCTCTCTGGTTGGGGCATACAAGTTTGTTCTTTCAGCCTAGTTCATGGGACTGCGGATTTATGGGAAGCTTTTGTGATCTTATTAAAAACAAACAAAACCCAACAAACAAACAAAAAACCCAAACAAAAAACACAGCAACGCAAAAAAACCCAGTCATTTAGTGTGGCAGCATTATGTAGGTCCCTGTTCCCTTCATCACGTAAGGCCTGATTGTAATCGCAAGTCATCGCAATCAAGTAATCACAAGCTAGCAAAAGGTCAGTGAAACTGAATTCCCCTCTTCTGCTCCCCAGGTTCCCTTTTTCAGACAGGGGATCCAGTGACACAGGAGGCTTCATTGAGCTCTCTCAGTCTTGTAACAGAGGCCCTCAGATGGAGAAGTAATGTCTTTTATCAGACGAGCTCACGTGTCCAGAAGTGAAGCTTTAAGCTGAGCCTTTTCATCAGGTAGCTCATAAAATGTCTCAGGTGAAAAAGAGATTGTCAGCATGAAAATTTGATCATTTTTTCCAGCTGTATCAGTGGGTCTAAGAAAACCAATTGCCCCTTCCAAGTCCTCTTTTTCTTTATATCCTTAAGCTCACACCAATACTGTAGCCCTAAAAAAAAAGATAAAGGAAAGGATATGTTGTTCTGTTTCCACTTTAATATCTTCTGTCAATGTATCAGTTAGTGGAACGTTACATTAGGTTTTGTAATCCATTCAAAAGTAACTTTTGTAACTGGTGTGATCTTAAGTTCTGTGTCCAGCTTTGTCTTGCCAGGCAAGGAGAGAAGCGGAACAGCCCCATCTTTCATTCTGCCACTAGGCTGTACTCTTTCACCAAAGGGATGCTTAAAACATTGGCACTTCTAGAAATAAAAAGCGAACTGGATTTATTGTCTAAATATGTAGGAAGTGGATGTGCTGAAAGTACTTGTGGTGGGAAAACGCCCAGCAACAGAGAGGATTTTTTTCTTGTAGGTGCATTGAATGAACTGAACAGTGATTTTGCAAGCTTAGGGAAACACCTTCTGTTCAGTGATTTAATCTGAAGGCATGGGAGAAGGCAAAGGTGTTTCAGAAGAACTAGCTGCCTAGGTGTGAAAGCCCATAATCTGGTTGGTTCCTGAACATAAGTCACAGAGGCTTTTCCAAAAAAGAGACCTGTTGATCACACACAAGCTGATACTAATAGCTCACTGGAATTTATGTAAGATCATGCAAGAAGTTTGTTTTTCACAGTTGTCACCAGGGTATGGCCCAGCTTTGTGGGGATCAGTTCTGTTTTGTGCTTACTTGCTGGCCTGCTCAGTTTGCAGGATGGTGGTCAGAAGAGAGAACACCACCAGAAAAGGCCTAGAGAGGGGAAGAATAAAGGAGGGAAAAAATAGCTTCAGGACATTTTAGTGTTCTGTAGGAAAAAGGGTTAGCAGATACTTTCAGTCACAGTTTTTCTCAGATGTCATATTCTGATCAATCTCCATTCAGTAATTCAACTTTCTAGCTGGTAGAAAGAGGAGAGCACCGAAGCCTTGGCCACCCCCAGGGCTGCTGTGAGTGCTCTGCAGTGTGTGTAGGGAAATACTGGCTTTGTTTTGAAGCAGTGAACACTAATTTCATATAAGAAGAGGAACCCAGCACATTGCAGAGATCAGTATCAGATTCCTTTTCCTTCCCTTCTATCCCGTTGATCTGACAGATGAAGGTGGTAGTATATTGCCAGAGAGGACTTTTCCAGTGAACCCATTGGTGATGGGGAACTAGGGAGTTGTAAAGTGGTTTCAGGAGCTTCAAAAACTGAGAAGCTAGGACATAAGCTGTCTTCTGATTCTGTGATGGAGTACAAGCCTGAGACCATATCATCCAGTTCAGACCTGACATGCTAGGCAGTCTTGGAAGAATTAGCTCCATCTATCTTCTCATCTAGCCAATGCTTGAGTTGTTCTCACAGGGAGGAAGGATAAGGTTAATCTCAGTTGTAATAATTTTGATTCATCCTTTCTCATTTTACATCTCTGAATCCTACACTTCTGACATTGGCAGCTTCTGTCACTGGCATCTGTGGGAGTAGGAATTGTCAGTGAATGATTCTTCCTCTGTGTTTCGGTGATGATTTTGATGTCAGATTTGCTCTGTAACCATGGCTCCTTCCCCCTCTGCTATTAGAATTATCTTTGTCATGTTTATCTTGTTGGTTTTTAACGAAGATGCTGTGTTTGCTGAATCTGTTTGATTTTTTTAAAAGTTTTTCTTATAAGAAATGTTAATTAATATGAGTGAGTCTTACTGAATATGTGAGTCCTCTGTGTTCTGCTTATCCTAATTTTATTCCTTTATCTTCCTTTTTTCACTTTGCTCCTGATGGGCATGTTAGAGAATTAAGAGGTACTGTATGCATGTTTCAGCATGGAAATATGGCTTTTGTTGTGCATCTGTAGAAGGGGGTTAGTGAAGGAGAGGGTTATTCAGAGAGATATCTGTATCAAATGCTTTCCTGACTCACTCTTGTGCTACATCAGTTTCTGATCAAAGACTTACTGATCTTTATATCTTTGACTGTTATTCTTGGCTTTCCTTCGTTACCTCATAATCCTTGTAATACCATATTCTTTGTTAGATCCAGTATTGAAGCAATAGTACTGTACTTTTACCTTGCAGACTTGTGCACTTTATTCTTTTACTTTAAACATGGAAATACCTGCAGTGAATGAACCTGGGTCTAAGGGAAGCACTGGTAATACGTTTCCACTTCCTACATCATTTTTTTTGCCTATGATGTCCTTCATAGATGCATATTGGACTGCGCTCTGGCATGTCAGTAAGGGAAGATTAATTTTGAGCTGATATATGTCATATGGAAGATTATTATTAGAATGACACTGATCCCAGGCTATGTGTAGAATTGAAAACCTACAAACATGGAAACGGTCAGAGCAAACATAATACCCAAGTTTGACACTTCCCTCTGTGCACATGACCCTCAGAGGTAGGCTCAGATACTCCTGGCTGGCACTTCTCAGCCTTCCTTCCAAATTAACCCGTGACTTCAGCAGTTTTGTTAGGAAAAATACACAAAGATGACCCTAAAGTTTCACAGCTACTCCATTGATGTGCAGTTACTGCTCCTGCTTACATGAACAAACTTTGCATGGTTTGCACAAGTTTGTAAATGATGCCATAATTTGGTGGTATAATTTAATTTCTGTGACTAAAACTTGTCTGAAACTCTCATTCATCAATAAATGCTACTCAGGTATAGCTTTACCATCAACTCCTTGTAATACAGAATAAGCACACTTTTAGTATACTGCAGGACTCAGCACGGTTTTGGTGTTGACTGCACAGCATCCTCAAGTTGTGAGGACATCTCTCTGGGGAAAGCATTGCTTAGTAGCGATCTTTCTGTTTTAAAATCCAGGCTTTGAATTCGCTCCACTGCCATAAGCAAACAGACTCACTGTTCTTGGGTAATGTAGACTGTTGCCATGCAGTAGCCATGAAGTGGCCTCTTTTCAGTGACAAAAGTGAATAAATTAGACCCCAACTGCCTATAACTCTGCAATGTATTTTGGGGGTTTTATTGGAGGGGTTTCTTTTGGTTCTTTGGAACACAAGGTGCTCTGCAAGTGCAAATCTGTTGTAAATGGTGTAAATTGTACGATTTCTTAGTAACCTGGAGAAAACTAAGCAGTCATTCCTTTTGTGAGGTAGCCTGTTTAAAGTAAATGCAATCTTGTGCCCCATTGGCACATTTCTAGTCTGAAGTCAGTTAAAGGAGATATAGAAGTCTCTTTTTAAAAGTAGTACTGTTATACAAGTATTAATGTAAAAGTCATCCGCTATGCTCCTCACATGTGAAAGTCAGTCTAACAAGAGCCCTGTGGCTGGGTTATAAACAAAGCTTTGGAAAGGAAAATGCTAGATGAGTGTCTTAGAACATCTCCCTGCTGAAATGAGGAGAACAGTGCTCCTGTGTTGTTTAAACAGGAGTCATCTGCAAAGAGCACACGGTTATTGGAGATGGCCACTGGGGCTGGCATGAGCCCTGTGAGCTCTTAGGCTGTGGTGTCACTGCTGTTTGTCAGATCTGTGTTCTTGTCAGCTGGGAATATGAAAGTTATTGGAGTCATGACCCAGTTTAAAAATAAGAAATGCTTTCTGGGTCGTGTGATTCACACGGCACCTCAAAAGCAGACGTGCTCTGAGACTTTGTGCAGGGAGACCCTTTAACAGGGGGCAGCATGGGAGCCTGAGCCTTGAAAATTTCCAGGGATTGAGCCGTTTGACCACAGGCGGGCAAATTCCATGGTGTGGAAGCAAATAGGGAGCTTCTACTTCTAGCCTGGTTTCCTGTGGAAGTAAGGCTTATGTGGCTGCTAGCTATTCTGTCCTTGCCTTAGCGTTCTTAGTTCTCCCTGTGATCTCGTGATCCCCTTCTTTTTGCCGTTGCCATTCAGGCATCAGCCAGCACCCCATGCCCTGGGTGGTACTTATTAGCGACTAGGTAATACGTGTCATATTCTGGGTTTGGTAAAATCCCTTCCTTCCTTTTTTTCCTATGCCTAAATGCTCTGAGCTACCAGCAATTTCTATTGTTTTGTTGATGTTGCTATAAAGATATTTTATACCACTTTCTCAGGCTGTTGCGGAATAGTGCCCTACTGCTTTGGGAAGTATTTGGTCCAGTAAAGGGTTGAGACAATGCCTGAGAAAAGGTACTGAGCATAACTTGAGGTTCACCTTCTGTAACAGCTGAGATCAGCAATCTGGATGATTTTTTTCTGGACACTGGAGTGGCCACCGTGCTCCCAGTCCTAGACTTGGCAGTGCCAGCTGCCATTGGCGTCTTACAGCCTCCACAGCCCTTGGTCAGCGTAGTGTGAGCTCTTTAATCTGCTTTAGGGCAAATCAGATGGGTTAACTCAGCCCACCTCTTTAAACTCTAAGCTCGCCCAGCTGATAGCCTGACACGGGTTAGGGTATGCTGCTGTGCACACAGCTGCTGCAAACTGTAGTTTTCAGCCGGGAGACAGTCATGTCTCAGAGTGACAGTTATCACTGTTATCTCTAACATGAGTGCTTTTGACCAGTTATACAGGAGAGCCTTGTATCCATTTGTCTGTGCTTAGAATGATGTGCCTGTGATATGTAAGGCGATTCATTTTGCAAAATATTCCATAAACAGGAGCTAAAACTTCATGGTCACTCTTCTTTTATGTATTTTTTTTATTTGGTGTAATTCCTTACTTCATCTGCATAAGGCCAATGGAAAGATGACCTCTGTAAAGTCACAGTCCTGTAAAATGTTAATTTTCTCCTCAGTTCCTGTACAGACAGCAGGAGATCCTAGTGTTGCTATTCACTGTATGAAACGCGGGACCAAGCTAGCCTGCTCAAGGGTTTGCATTAAATAAACTAGTGGTAATGTGCATGAAAACGGTGCATCAGTTTGCAGGGATTGAGCTGAACCATTGGGAGGGATTCAGAAACCATCCAGAGGTGCCCATGTAAGGGGTTTGCTCTACCTTGAGGAAGAGGCCTCTATGTTCCATTGCAAAGATTTTTTCATACCGCAGGTGTTAAAAGCAGGGAAAGCTTAGCAGCAGAGGAGGGATTCTGCAACCTCCCATGAAGCTTCAGGATACAGCAGCTTGGCAATAACACATTTCAAGCCGAAAGTCAACCTTCTGAGCAAGCAGTAAACAGTTTGGTTCATTTGGTGTCACTGATCTCAGAAAGATGAGATGCTTTGGCCCCAGTTCAGGTCCAGGGGAAAGGACAGCATGTTCCTAGAGCGCAGGAAGCTGGAGGTCAGCTCTGCTGCGGTGCTGCTCTGGAACTGGTTGCCTCCTCATAGCCTGTTATTGTTACTTTCCTACATACCTGAATCCTTTGGGTGGACTTTAGCCAGGGTAAAATCAACTTTATCAAACCACTGACACAAAGACGACTACCAAGTAAGTCCTCGGGAGGAAGGAGTGATTAGCCCAAGTGAATACATGCTTTTCTCCCCAGTATTAGTACTTATTTACATTTTAATCCTTTCTTGTGAGTGGAATTAAATACTCTTTCAAGCATTCAGCCTCCACTTGAGCGTAATTTCTGTTGACTGTTAGTGGCATTAGCTTGAATGAAAACTGCAGTCCTCGTCCTTCAGTTTCCTTTGAACTACGGTTACACTTGCCTATTGAATGTGTCCTTATTAACCCAGACTGCAAAGACTTCTTATTTTAGCTTCCAGATTAAGAGTGTGAGCTCCTGAACTGCGTTGTAAAGAGGGGTTGGAACTAGATGATCTTAAGGTCCTTTCCAACCCTAACTATTCTATGATTCTATGATTCCTGTACTTTTTTTTTAATTGCTCAGAAGTGTAGGACACCTGAATCTGTTGAAAATACATAAACAACAAGCAATTTTACTGGACCTGGCATCAGGGTAGCATGCCACCCGTGGCAGCCATTCACTGTTAGTCCATCTTTCGTACTGTGTGCCAACAGTAGTGCATGCTCAAAAAGTAAATAAATAGGAAACCTTTTTACAACAAACTTTAGAATCAGGGAATTCGGGGAAAGTACATGAATTGAGAGGGAAGTATTTCCAAATAGTCTCTGATACATGTAAATTCACATAGGTGCAAACCAAAATGGCTTAAAGTGCAGGTGGGAATATTGAATCTGTACAGGGCTCAGGCTCAGGTGGCCTCACCCTGACTTGGTGGTCTCTGCTTGGTCCCTGTGGGGATACTCTGAGCCTTGGGAAGAGTCAAGTGATTGATCTTTTGATGGGCATGGTTCCCACCGCAGTGGTAGTGAGCTACAGTCATCCTTCAATCCTAGGAGGATGAAAGGGGCTGGGGAAGGTCATTAAAGGGGAAACCTTTATAAGGGTCTGTGAGATTAGTTCCCAAAATGTTGTTCTAGCAATCATCTTGTGATGGAGACAATTGGAGAGACGGTGTTTACAGAGTCTTCAGGTAACAATTAACTTCAGTTTTATCATGACACTTCACCCTTGTTTAAATAATTTGTTTATATAAAAAGGTGAGTGCAGGTAATTGTGGGGTTTGGGGGTTTTTATACCCATCTCTGTATTGGGTTTCTATTATAGAAATAGAACAATGCTAACTTTGGGGTGTATCACTGACTTAGTAGACTTGGTGGCCTCTGGATACTTTAAGATTGTGTTTGTGAAAGAGCAGATAGAGCTGATTCTGCATTTGATGTGCTTTAATCATTTAGAGAAGCCATCGTCCGTCAGAGGTAGAAGGCTTAGCAACTTAGTCCCACTATCGCTATGACTAACAGCTTGGCACTCTTAGCAGCGCAGTGAGCTGTACTGTGTCTCCAGCCTTCTGCAGCGTGAGACAGCCTTAACTAAAGGGAGGTGGGAAGGAAGTCTTTAGAAATGTTCATAACAAACACGTTCCCATGCAGTAGCCCATAGTGTCAAGGGGTGTCAAAAGAAAGGAATTCAAGCTGTTTTGAGGGTGCATGGCGTGCAATGTCTCTCAAACCTGATATCTTTGGTATGAGATTAGCTGTTTGAATTGTGGTGTTGTAGGTTTCTGCAAAAAGGGTAGAGAAACCGGTTTGATCTGTTTTGTTCTTCCATTTTCTGGCTCTGGTGCCACAGGGCAGTTGCAAGGATTGCAGTGTTGTAGACATGCTTAGATGGTGCAGAACCACCCACAGCTGTTTATTTATTTTTCTATTAAAAACAGTGCTGGATGAAACACTTTCCTGTTTTTTTCATTAATACATTTTATCTTTGTTTAGCTGTGTTCCAAAATACTGAAGTCTTCACTACACACTGATAGAGTTTTCAGTTTTCCTTTTGCAGTAGGTGTTTCTGAGGTGCTGCAGACAATTGTTACTGAAATAGTGTGTATAGGGTCCTAGAAACATAGATAAAGCAGAGAGACTGGCAAAGCGAACTGCACCCCTCAGACTGAAGCCTTGAAAATGGCTGTGTCTGTGGTGAATGTTACTCTAAATAATCCTTCAGTAAACCTCTTGAAGAGGTCAATGTCTATGGGCAAATTAGAAATCTGGGGTTTGAATTATCTGTTCCTTTTCAACTGTCTTCTGGATGTGTTTACTGCATGCAGAATCTTACTGAAACCTGCAGCGTGCTTGCGGCCTGTCTTGGTGTTACAGACAGGAGAACTGTCATCAAAACCCCTTGATATGTGTCTTTGCAAGGTATACAGTAATGAAGGGGATTAAGTCAAACTTATGCAGTTAATTCTGCCAATGCCCAGTCTAACCACAAAGGGACTTAAAAAGGAGGGGAATTGCATGTTAACAGCATTCCTGCTTTCCTGAAGCATTTTAGAAACCTGTCCTTCTTCACTGGCTGTCTGTTATTTCCTTTTCCAAAAAAAGCTTGTGGAAACTGGCTAATAGTCCAGAAAGCAGAACAGGGTTTTGAATCCAACTCTCCTATAACTGCTGTTCTAAGCATCGCTGGTGCTAATATCACTACTCTTAGTGGAACTGGTCCCTGAAATCTCAATTACAGCACTCAACATCTTGTGCAGTCATGGGAGTCTTTGTGCAGCGGTTTCTCAAGTACTGTGGGTTAAGGCTTGAAAAGTTATTTCTCTCCTTGTCACTGTTGGAATTAGCTATTGTGTTTTAAACCCATACATCCCTTAAGTAACAGAGCCAAGCAGACAGCTGAGATTCCTTCTAGCAATGAGCATGCTAGATGTACATGACCCTTGGCTACCAGACTACTTCTGTTACCTTGAACTACTTGCAAAGGCAGGGCTCGTAATACTGTAAAATCACAACAGTTAAATCCCATAATGTCAGCCTCTCTGTGTCCTAAAACAGGAAACTGTGGGAGCTTGCACCACAGTTAGGAAACAGCTGTAGCCCCATGGAGTTTAGCAAGGCCAACGAAGACATAAAGGGAATGAGCAAGTAGAGCAGTTGAAATGCTTTCTCTCCCACAAAAGTGATCCCTCTCTTACAAATCAGGTACACTGTTGAGAAAGTTCAGAGAGAAGCAAATGTTTTTGTTCTCTCCTGCTTAAAGTGTAAAACACCATGGATTAAATCTTCTGCCCTGCTCTCTTCTGGGGTAAAAGAGCCAGGACATGCTAAAGAAGATCAAGACAACAAATTAAGATGTAGTGGAAGCCTATTGCCTTCTTTCTCAGTGCAGACAGCTGCTTTCCCAAAATCACCTCCCGAAGTCCTGTCCATCTAGGAAATGATATGGTTTTACCTGTTACCTGCCATCAGAAGTATTTCACGTGTATTTCAATCATGCACAAAACAAAAGAGGGAGGAAAAAAATCATGGTATGTTACTTTATTTGTAGCTAGAGAAGACTGTGCAGTTGGTGTGAGGAGTGTTTAGGGCGTGGGGTTCTTTGTTAGCTTCTATAGTTTAGCAGTAAACTTGCCACTAATGAAAGAGGATGCAATGGCATTAAAGCTATTTGATTAGCAACTTCCCTTATTTGCTTGGAGTATGAGTTTTGATCTTTTTCCATTTCCAGCACCTAAGTTGCCAAGTATTTTAAATGCTATAGCTGAGGCATCTAGAAAATGTCATCACTGCTTGTTGATTTATTAGGGGCTTGTTATAGGCTTAGCAGCTCTGAGAAGCTGCAGGTCAGTCTGGCCAAGGAGGGGAAAAATGCTCCACCACATGGTGTTCCAGATCAGTGATGGGATAATGATATCTGTAATCACTGCTCAGTGAACTGTACAAGTCCCATTTTATCAAACTTCTGCCCTGTGGTTATCAGCCTGTACATAGTGATCAGCCTGTATGCTGGGGTCCCCACACACTCCTGACTGAGAAGTGTCATTTGCCATGTGTTTGAGTGAAACCCTGATTTCCCAATGCAAAATAAACCCATGGCTGCATGTGCACAGACAGATAAGGATGGGATTATTCAAGGTCAGTTTATCCTGTCTGTGCTAACACAGCAGGAGATTAATGAAGGAAGGATTTTACTGTTAAAAATTACACACTACACTTCTCCTGTGTGCACAAATACTGTCTGTACTGCCACTGAAAATGTAGCTGCAGTCCTTCAGGATGTTCCCAAGCTAACTTTGACTAGTCTGGATCAACTGACCATGTAGCAAAGATAACAGCACAGGCATCAACTGCTCACCTACAGCCCGTAGTGGACTTCAGTTTCTACTGTGCTGTTGCTATTCAACCCGTACTACAGTTACCCTTCTCACTGCAGTGTAGATGCAGCCTCAGCAGCCAGTGCCAAGTCCTCACACTCTTCTGTTTTGATCAGAATTACAGGAAGGCAGAGTGGCATCTGGGGCCAGCCCCAATCTTTCCCTTCATAAGTGCTCTCCTCTCAGTGATGTCAAGTACCTTATCTCAATAGTGACACGGCACGAAAGGAAGTGCTGTGTGAAATTACTCTCTCTTTCTCTTTTGTACCTATCAGAGAATGAATTCCCTTTTGGTTTGTATTTCAAGGCAAAATAGCTGACTCTTTAGGGTTGATGGAAGAATCCAGATCAGTCTGGTGAAACCTGGCGTTAAGTATTCCTTATGTACCAGAATGGAGAAAATGATCTTTAATTACTTTGGTTTTCCTTTGCTTGCTCTAAATCTCCCTGCGTGTCTCTTGAACAGGCCCAGAGTCCTTGGCTTCCCCACTATGGAGCAGTTGATGTCTATTTTACTGGCATGGCTGACTGCTTCCGGCAAACTGTGAAGAACAAAGGTGTGCTTGGGCTTTGGAGCGGGCTCACACCCAGCCTGTTCAAGGTGAGGTTTTGGTTTCATCCTGAAGTAATCAAGATACACATTTGGGCACTTGGGAGTTTAAAGTTTATGGTATGCCTCTGTACTTGTTAGCAGTTTATAGATGACAGGTATAACCCCATGCAGGTTATAAACTAGCTTTGTAATTCAAACTGGGTTGTATTTCCCCCAGTGTAAGCTTGGTTTCCAGATGTCACTGCTTTCAAGTTCATTTCCATGTTCTCAGAGAAGGGAGTGCTGCTAACATACAAGGTAGGGTACAGATGGAGGATTGCAAATGATCCATTTACAACAGCTAAACAAGTTTTACTTCTCAGGTGATCTCCAGTAATTTGACATGTTGGACTAAGCTGTAAATAAAATTACACTTGTGTAAGCCATTTCCCCAGAAGTCAAAAGTAGAACTTTGGATCAGCAATTTAATGCATGTGTATTGGTTGCTACAGTCCTTGCTGAGTTGAAACCATAAAATAAAGCATGGTAGCTTAAACAGAAGGTCATTTATTTTACATAAATACATTTTCTAGTGCTGTGGCAAGGACTGCCTACAGAGATCACTACAGGTCAGCTACTGAGTGCTAACTGAGTGACAATGTGATTGATTGTAATGGCCTGCATGTGCCTGGTCCTTCCTCAGCTGGTGTAAAGCCACATGGCACCAGAGCTGCTCATTCTGCAAAGGGCAAAAGAAAATTGTACACTCTGCTTATGTAGAATAAGTCCCACACTTCCTGCTGGGATTTGCTGAGGTTGGTTAGGATTTGCTTAGGTATTTGACAAGTTGTGATAAGCTAGCACAGACCTTGTTCCTCACAAATCCGTTATAATTAGTTATGTACCAATAATAAACTAGTTTTAGCATGCTGCAGGTGCCAGCCTAGTTTCAGGTGAGAGTGACTATATAAATAAGCACAGCTCTGTTAGCAGATCAGATTTGAAGTCCTAGAGGTTTTCTGTTTTAAAACATCTCAGCTAAAAATGCTACTAGTGAGTCTATCTTGCCTCTTTTTTAATCTTAACATTGCTTTTTTGTCATTATTTTATCAGATTGTCCCATACTTCGGTGTTATGTTTAGCACCTTTGAGTTCTGCAAGCGGGTCTGTCTGTACAGAAATGGTTATATTGAGTCTCCTTTAAATTACAAGCTAACCCCTGGCGTGGACCAGAGTTTACAGCCACAAGAACTGAGAGAGTTAAAGCGCCTCCGGAGGGAAAATTTTGAGCCAAGGAAATCAGCTCTTGAAAACTGACATCAGAGTGTCCGCTGGAGATACACACACTGCCTTTTTTAAGGAGCTTTGGAAGACAGGCATGCTCAGCCACAGATACCAGCGTTTCAGCAGTCTGCATGGTTTTAATACCACAAACGAATAAATCTGGTGTCTCATTTGCTGAACGGACACAAGCAATATGAACAGCAAGCATAGACTGAAGAGGAGAGGTGCAACTAGTTTGAAAACACTGCACTATTGGAACTTGAACTTACATTACCCTAGGTGCTTTGCAATACAGAATAGCCATTTTGAGAGAAAACCACTTGCAGAAAGGCAAGGTAACTGAGGTGAGAATAGAGATTATATCTGAAAAATAGTAAGGAAATTCAAGTGGATATTTTGTAAGTAATCTGAAATAACTGAGTCAGCCAAAAATTATAAATAGAATATTTGCAACATGCAGGAATTTCTACTGAAATCTCTTTTTTTTTGGCAACACTGTGTAGATATGGAGTTCTGTGGATGCAGCGTTAGTGTCAGTTCAGTCACACTCCAGAATCCCCTCTTCAGTCTTTGAGACTTAGTCAAAGATAATAATTTTGAATGAATTTTTGGCTGGAAATATGCTGCTGCAACTGAGCTTTTGCTGCGAGAGAACTGTAATGTGCAAACAAACTGCAATGCTCCGGAATGACAATCTTGAAAACTTAAGTGCATATTAGAAAATCTCCCCCCCTTTCTCCTGTGTTGGCACTGAGTATGTCAATTGTTTCAGGCTTTGGGAAACAGTTTTCCTGAAGCTCTCTATTTCCTGACAATGTACGTGTTGGATATTTCAGAGTCATGTTGTTTTGGTATTTTTAAAGCTCTATTTTTATATTAAACTACTTTTTGGTTCCTGTGCACAGACCCAGGCCTGCTTTGCTGCTCAGAACTTGCCAGCAGGATAGCACTGTGAACACAAGTTGTGAGTTTTCCGGTTTAACTGCTGCCATCCAGGAGCTGCAGATGGTTTCTGCAGACAGCAACCTCTCTGCAAGACCACAGGGTTATTGCCAGTGCTGATGCAATTGATGATAGGCCTCTGAGCACTCTAGTGAGCTTTTGAACAGTAAAAGATCATCTTGGTATTATAGCTGAGGACCTGCAGTATTGCTCCAGTTCCTTTGTAGAAGTACAGCTAAGGAACAGCCCCATCCTAGTGCAGGTGCTTTTCACTTGCCCCTGGACTCCTGGTGAGATCCCCCACTGCCTGTGATCCATGGAGCAATGCCACACATGGCAGGCAGCGTGTTGAGGAGAGCAGGCAGCAGCCTGACAGGGGGCTGTGCCATAGGGCAGTCTTACCGGGAGCCCTCTCCTGCTGCACAAATGCCAGCTAATTGATGAAGGGCTCTTGGGTCTTATTGCTCCTGCTGCTAATGTGTTCTGGATTTCAAGGGCTGCTCTGAGATGCTGCTGGTTGCTGAGCATGGCGCATCCTTTCCTCTCCCTTCTTCTGCAGTGGATGTGTGGCTGTCCCATTGGCACACAGGTGTAAGTGCATCATTTCTTCCTCCACACGGCGGTGGGTGACCGAGGTGCTGAGCCAGGCTATTGTGTTGGGCTGCAAAGGAGCCGAGTTAGGGGGCACATTAAGCTCTCAGCCCTACAGCATTTTGCACTGGGCTTGGGGTGCAGGGCTGGCACTGAGTGAAAGGAGTTGTAGCTACCCATGTTAGTTACTGCATTTGGGACATGGGAAACAAGCCCTGGGGCATGGGAGATGAGGGGTAGAGCCCTCAATGGGTTTTCCCTGCGCTGTGCTGCTGGGAGCACAGGCTGGCAGACCTCTCTGGCCTGGGGCTCCCATGGGATTTAACCTCCCACTGCCGGCAGCTCCCCAGGAGCAGCTTTATCTGGGGAAGCAGGCTGGGGGTTCAGCTGCTGCTTTTGCCTGTCACAGAAGGATATTACAGAGGGATTAAGGGCTTTGTTCTTGTGGGGAAACTGAGGACAGGAAGGGGCCTGGTGCCAGCCAGTGGCAAAGCACTGAAACCAGGCTGTGCTGCCCTGAGATGGCAGGGTGGATTTTCCTTTTAGATACAATTCCCCCGTGGGTAGTGCTGAACATCTCATAGTTCATAGTTTCCTCCACAGGAGCCATGCCCACCGTGGCGTACCGGCCCCATTGCTGGCAGGGAAGGGTGGGCAAGCGCCTGTATCACTGCTTTCATCTCGGCCCCTTGCCTGGTGGCCATAAATCCCAGGCTTAGGAGCTGTTGATGCAGCACGGCTGCACATGGGATTGTATGGCAACACTTGTCAGTGGCCAGGGCAGGTGATGAGTCATGCTGGGTGTCTGGCCTTGCCCCTTGCCAGCTGTGTGCCGCTGGGAGCTCTCTGCCTGGGCTGGACACTGTGGGATCAGCCTTCATCTGGAGTGCCAGGCAAGGCAAGGCAGGGGCTGCCACCCTCCTGCTAGTGGGATTTGGGAGGTGCTAATTGCAGCAGAGACAGGAACAGGGCTCTGAGACTTGCTCCATATGCAGGAGTGATGGCTGAGCTTCCCTCCTCTCTCTGCTGGTGATGGGTGCAGGACCAGGCGCTGACTGAGAGGACTGTGTGGGGCTTTTATTGCAGATTACGAGGAACGAGGCATAACCTTGTAGAGCTACTCTGACACAGTAATTTAGACTAGGTTCTTGCGAAGGCGCCTGGAAACTGGACTGGACTAAGCCATGGAACACGTAAAGGTAAGTCTGGCCATGTGGCATTATTTTTGGAATAGATCCTCTCTTCCACTTCAGTTTCACTCACAACTTTGGTTTGGAATACCTCTGTATCCAGACAAGTTCTTACACACAATATAGTGCTCAGTTGCACGAACAGATCTATCAATCAGTTGCCTGTATCTACAGATCTATAAAAACTAATGCTGGCTTTCACAGTAACACAAAATCTTGGCTCTTCTTTGCTCTGAACGCTGCTGCAGATTACCCAGCTACTGCCAGGGTGTGGGAGTTTTATCTATTATAATAGACATTTAATCAAGCATTTGAATTAGGTGCCCCTGCTTCATGTTGATAGTCAGCTAACATCTTTTAGTTCATTTAGATCTAGAAACGAAAAACCCAACTTGATTTAAATTGTTGTGAACTAGATCTGGTCAGGGTAAGAAATACATGATAATGTATTGGATCAGAGTCTCTGTGGAGATGTTTCAGCTGTTGACTGCATAACTAGAGTGTATTAAAACTATCTCAGGGACTGCCAGTGGACAAACTACATACTCCCCTTTGTGACTGGGTCCCTGAGCAAGTCCTGAGCCAACTAGGCAGATCTTCAATGACAGGAATGAAAACCACTGAACATGGCCTGGTCTAAATCCAGAACAGAAGAGTGTTTGTACCGTGAACACTGCCTTCAGGCTCAAGGTGTGCAGCTGAGGAAGTTGATGGCAGTTGGTAACAGTTACTTTGGACAACTTGTGCTGAGCTCTGCGCTCCCCAAATTTCCTTTGTGCTTCAAAAGCCTGCAGAGATAGCCCCAGCCCCCCCCGGCAGCCCCTTCACAGCCCACATCAGCTGGAGCTCCGTGTTTTGTCACTCCCAACCTTAATCCTAACTGTAAATCACTTTCCCTGAGCTTTTGTCTGGGTGTCACTTGAAGTGGGACTATACTTCATCCTTTGTCACAACTGGAGGCTGAAGTCTGCATCCCAGCAGGCCTCGCAGGGTTCAATACCCATTTTCAAATTTCAGTCTTTGGACTCCTGCTTGGAAAAAACATCTTAATTTAGAGACCAACCTGTGGTTATTTGGTGCCTGGGCAGTTCCCAGGGGAAGCGGGAGGCCTTCACCCAGCTGGACTCTGCTACCACACTTGGAAAAGGTGTTTGTGTAACAAAGTTGTACCCACTCATTGCTCCTACCCTTCCTAAGTATTACACACCACCTCATAATTGCTTAACTGTCTCTGGACACACAGGCTTCTGGAAATAGGCTTCAGATTAACAGCTGATCAGCAGTGAACAAGATCAGTGCTGCTCAGGTTAACCGTCACATGCATTTACCCAGCCTGGCATTACACTGTCACACAACCAAGGGACACATCCTTCCTGCCAGCTCTGGGGCAGAACTCACTGCCTCCCAGAAAAAGGAAGGATACATCCTTAGGCTAGGCAGAGCTGTTTTCCCAGTCAGGGTTGTAAAACCAGATGGAAAATCTTTATTGATTATGAAGTCTTCCATAATAATTGTGGGGGATGAAGCATCTTGGTCATTGTTCAGGTTATTTTATGATACTTGGTAGAGTAAGAACACCCTAGGAAAAGTATTTCAGTTCAAATCCATAAGGTGGTATTTAATCCCAAGTAAAGCAACAAAGACAGGGACTACGGAGCACTGTTACTACATCACACGAGACACAAAATATTATTTCCCAAACAATGTCCCTTATGCTCCCATTCTTAATGTTGTCTTCATCCAAGTCCTTAGTGATCAGCGCATTCAAAACAATTTCTCCTTCACATTTTACATCTCCAAGTACTGATTCTGGTTTGCAGAATGGGTTAGTTCACACATGCAGTTATATTCTACTTTAAATGACTGCCCATTGTACAAGTAGCTTCCAACTGCCTATCTGTACTCATTCGATTATTGTATAAAAGGCAGGCAGGTTTTGGTTTCAGTAGTGCAAAACAGGATTGGATTTCATTCTCTTGTACCAGGCAGTTATCTGTTGGGACAGTGCAATTCTGTCAAGCTGCAGCTTTCCAATGTTCAACAGGAGCTGAGGGTTAAGAGCTGCAGCCAGGCCTCTCACAGCCTGTGGGCTGGTCAGGGTGAGCAGCAGCACTGTCCCCAACCTGGCGCCCAGTCTCCTCAGACTGTGTGGGAACAGCACACGTCTCCAGCTGCTGCACATTTTGGACACATTTAAAATAACAGAATGAACAACAGGCACAGAGCTTACTTTTGTAGCCATTTCTCTGTTGTACAGTTGATCTATAGCTCTATTACACTTATGCAAATCTTACACATTTCAAAACGACCAAAATAAAAAGGTGGGCATTTGAACTCAGGAAGGCACCCAGTGAAGGTTTTCCCAAAAGTAATCATTCTGGCTGGAGCAGCTTGCTCATAACACTGCATCTGTAGAGAACTGCAGTTTCAGCAAAGTCTCCAGCGCCGCTGGAGTTAAAAAAATTGGTACCAGAGTATCAGTTAAGAGAGAGAGTTACTCATCCTCCAAGCTGGCTGCATGCAGCACACATTGCCCTTGAACACTGTTAGTTCTGCTCTGTTGACAGATCTGTGATAGCTCCTGGTAGCCTTCTGCTCTCTGAATACTCCGCAGATGTGCAGCATTTCACTTGAACTGGTTATCAATCAGGGTTCCTTTCATCTTGGCTTTCTTGGCTTCCAACTCGGCCTGATTAAGAAAATTAAGACAGAATGAAATAAAGGCTGGATATGTTTCCCTTCAGTGCTCCGGTGAGGTCTGGTCATCTTGTCTGATCACTGGGCAAGCTTTCTCACACCAGGAGCAAGAGTAGCTCAAGTTCTTTCTGGCTCCCTCCTCCCCTGATGTACAGGACAATGACCACCTTTAAAACCATAGGGAGTCCAAAACGAACTGCACAGGAGACAATTTCATCTCTTCTGTCCTCAGGTGAAAGCTACATATTTCCCCCCTCCGCGCCACACTATCCTGTCACAGCAGGCAAGATCAGCTGTGATGTTCTTCCCATTAATTCTTCAAGTGACCCTTCTGCTACCAGCTGAGCTGGCAGCTCCCCCAGCAAGGAGGAGCTTGACCTCAGCTTGCCTGACACCTCATGGCAGAGACCTGCTCTGCCAAACAGGCTTGACAGCACAGCATTAGAGGGTGCTCTAGTTGGCAAAGCCATGGCCTGGTTTTTCCTTTCCTTGTTTCTTGACCAACACTGACAGTCTCCCTGCAAAAGCTCTGCTAGGTGCTCTTCAGTCGGTTCTGTACCTAACTCCATACAATTTTAAGTTCAGGAGGACTGGCAGAACATCTCCATAAAACCTGTAAGGGAAAGGTCATCCTCACAAGGCTACAGGTTAGCTAGGACTGCACAAGGACCTTCAGTCCAATCTGCAAGACAGCTTTTGTGTACAAAGCCAACAGATCTCAGGAATTCACACTGAACACCAAAGAAAACACTCACCAACTCCTGGAGCCGCCTTTTGCTCATGCCTTTGCGTTCCAGCTGTTTCTCAATCACTTTTGCATTCTGTGCATAGGAGTCTGCAATCTCCCTCTGAAACACACACAATGTCACTTTGCAACAGCAACCCCAAAGTAACAACACCTCATCCAAATGGTGAGATGACCACCGGCGCTTATCAGTGTTCAGGACAGCTGCTAGGTTCAGATGCAACTGCCACCAAGGACAGACAAAACTCACCGCTTCAATCTCCTCCTCCTCTTCATCAATTGTAGAGACTGTAACAGAACTGAACTTGCCCATGTCTTTGGTCCGTTTGGTCATCATCACCTAGGTGAGAAGTGGAGTATTTCCCTAAACCTTGGCTCTGCCACTAGGGATCACTCTCCCTCCAAAGCTTTTAAGGCTTCTCATGCAATTTGTTAGGATTACCTAAACTCTGTGGGTGGCAAAGGAGAATTATCCCCAGTGATT
The DNA here is from genome assembly GCA_028858755.1 of Ara ararauna. Lineage (NCBI taxonomy): Eukaryota > Metazoa > Chordata > Aves > Psittaciformes > Psittacidae > Ara > Ara ararauna. Next base: position 9,617,688 of record CM054383.1, on the reverse strand, counting down.
TCAGGGGATAGAGCTGTCATTATCAGAAGCAAACTCACTGCTATATAATAAATGTGTCATATTTTGAGAATCGCTGTGCAGACCGAATCACAAATGGGAACTTTCTGGCAACTGAGCCTAAATGTCAGGCACAATCTAGATTTCCCAGGTTATTTTGCTTTCCTGTAGTGATACAGCTCCAAGCTGCAGTGACCTCTGTAAAGGAAAACTTAAGGCAGACATAAGATACGAAACTGAGCTATTGTTTGGAGGTCCTTTTCTTTTTTCTCCCCGTTGCCCCCTCATTAAGTGATTTTACTCACCACACCTTATTGAAAAGCAGAGATAACCTTTTTACTTATTTAAAGCTGATTACCTTTTTGGGAGGTTCTTGTTTCTGGGTATATATGTTTGTTTTCCCGAAACCCTGGCCAAATTTGACCACAGCACCGTCAACAATGAACGTCACAGGAGCATTTTTCTGTTGGTGTTGATAAAAGAGCAGCAGTCCACACCTGGAAACAGAAGCAAAGCTAGCTGTGAGAGAACACACATTCTGGTGTAAGGTGTTCAGCTCTTGGGCCCCCAGCATGTGAAGGCTGTGGAGCTGTTGGAACAAGTCCAGAGGAGGCCATGAAGATGCTCTGAGGGCTGGAGCAGCTCTGCCCTGGAGCCAGGCTGAGAGAGCTGGGCTTGTTCAGCCTGGAGAAGAGAATACTGTGGGGAGACCTTAGAGCAGCTCCCAGTGCCTAAAGGGGCTACAAGAAACCTGGAGAGGGACTTTTTACAAGGACATTTAGGGACAGGACAAGGGGGAATGGCTTTAAACTGAAAGAGGGTAGAATTAGATTAGAGATTGGGAAAAAGCTCTTCACTATGGAGTAGGACTGGAACAGGCTGTGCAAAGAAGCTCTGGCTGCCCCATCCCCGGCAGTGCTCAAGGCTAGGATGGATGGGGCCTGGAGCAACCTGGTTTAGTGGAAGGTGTCCCTGCCCATGGCAGGGGCTGGAACGGGATGAGCTTTAGGGTCCATTCTTCCCAACCCAAACCAGTCCGGGATTCCGGATCCCTACGTTACCGCAAAACCAGGCTGTCAAAGTCACGAAAGAGCCAACACGGTCACTCACTTGCCACACTTCTTCCTGAACTGCCGCTCTATGCCTTCGGGTCTGGGGAGTAAGGAAGAGGTTAAGAGGAGCGCGCAGACAGCAGGCGCGGTGCCCGGCTGAGCGCGCAAGGCCAGAGGAGGGCGGCCCTTCCGCGGGCCTCGGGAGGCAGCGCCGGGGCCCACCTGCGCAGGAAAACGCTCTCTTCCTCCTCCGCGTTGCAGAACTTATGGGCGTGCTTGGCGGCGTCCATCACCCGGGCGCGGTCCCGCGGCCGCATCGGCAGCTTCTCCAGCTGGCAGTCTGCGGAGAGCGGCGGGGCCTGGCTGGCGGCGGGGCCGGCACCGGCGCCCCAACCCCTGCCCTCCGCGCCCCGCCGCCTCCCCGGCCCTCAGCGCGGCGCGCCCGCCGCCGCGGCTCACCCAGCACCAGCACCATCTGCCCGCACAGGCAGTAGTAAACGTGAAGCGGCTTCTCCCCATCGTCGTACTCCTCGCGGTCGCGGGTGTCGGAGCACACGACGGAGCGAGACACCACCTTGGGCATGGCGGCGGCTCGGAGCGGCCTCTCCCCGCCCCAGGCCCGGCCTCCCCGGGGCTCCGCCCGCTGAGCGTGAGCTCGCCCCGGTCTTTGGAAGAGCGGTGCGTGCTCCGCGCTTTGCGCGGTGTTCAAGTTCCACCCGCTCCCGAGTCACGGTGGTTTCTCCCCAGAGGGGAAGCGGGTGTGCGGCGGGGGGTGAGGAGGCACAGTGAACTCGCGCTGCAACGGCAGGATGGAGACCTTGGGTCGTTTCTGTGCACAAACCGGCCTGAGCGTGGCACGGCAGCGGGAGACGGTCACCGCATCCCTTCACACACTGTGCCGGCTCTGTCCAGCTGCACCCCTCGGGACCTCCTGCAAGGGGGGGGCTCTTGTGAACGGGATCGTTTGCGAGCACCGGCCCTTGCGTAGCTAAAACCAAAGCATTGAGCGGAGCCCCTTCTGGACGCGCCCCAGGAGCTGATCCATTTCCTACTGCACAGGCTGGGTCCGGGCAGGAATGGGCAGGAATGGGAGGTTTTCAACGCAGCCGGGACAGCAATGCTTTTAGGCTCAGTAAGGATCAGCCGGAAAAGCGCGGCCTATCCTGCCTACTCCAGACAACAGCAGAGAGAAATTCTTAACTCCCACAGGCTGTTGAAAAGAGGTAGAAGAAAGGTTATTTCCCCTTGGAAAGCTTTCAGAGGAAGCAGGAAATGCAGCGCAACCGGGGCAGGAGGAGGAACGGGAGCGATGGCGTCCCTGCTTCGGAGCCCTGCTGTCCTGGGGACGGCTGAAGCGAATGAATCCCTTGCTCGGTTCCGCCTGTGCACGTGCGGGTTTTGCTGTACCCGTTACACCAGCCCCGGTGGGACCCGAGCCGCGCCGCACGCACCAGAGCGGTCACAGACGGCCGCCGCCGGGAGCGGGTCGCGCTCCTGCCGTCACGGGTCACGTTCTCCCACCCCTGTCCGCCGCAGCCGTTGGTACAGCCCCGCTGCTTTAGGCACCGCCCCCCCCCCCCCCCCCCCGCCGCGGTGGTAGAGGCCGGGCGGGGGGCTCAGCCACATCCGGCTCCGCCTCCTCTCCCCGCGCTGTTGGCACGTCCCGGGATCGGCCGGCAGCCGGCGCGGGAGGCGGCGCAGCCCGGGCTCCCCCCGCGCCCTCCGCAGTGGTAGAGGCCGCGATCGCCCCTGCTCGTCAGCGCTGCCGCTGCCTCAGTCGGAGCTCGCCGCCGTCCGCGGGCGTCCCGTGCTCCGCCTGGCATTGTATGAGTGATCTATAACCCTGAGCCCGCCATGTCCACTCCGGCCCGTAGGCGCCTCATGCGGGACTTCAAGAGGTACCGAGGCCGCCGGCTGAAGGGAAAGGGGAGTGCGGGCGGGAGGAGGACGGAGGGCCCCGCTCTGCCGGGAGAGAAGGGGGGCAGCGCAACATGGCGGCGGGGTAGGGCGCGCTCCGCTGATTGCGTAGCGCAGGTCGGCGCCGTCCGTCTGCGGGTTACGCTGTTTGCGCAGGGGCGTGTAGCTACCTGCCTGGGTTACGCGAAGTGCGCAGGGGCGGCCGCCGGCGGGGCGGCACTGGATGGGTGGTGGGTCCGGCGCATCAGCGCTCCCTGTGCCCGCAGGTTGCAGGAGGATCCCCCGGCCGGGGTGAGCGGGGCCCCGTCCGAGAACAACATCATGGTGTGGAACGCCGTCATCTTCGGGTGAGTCGGGCGGGGGCCGCGGGCGGCAGGCGCGGGGGCCGCTGCCTCTTGTGTCTCCCGGCGGGGGACAGGGCCGGAACCCCACGGGTGACGCTGTGCTCTGCTTCTTCCCTCTTCTAGGCCTGAGGGGACCCCTTTTGAGGACGGTAAGTGCGGCGTGCGGGCCTGGGGCTTGGCTTTGTCGGTGTTCGCTGCGGTTTGATATGGCCCTGCTGTGCGCTGCCCTGACTGGGCAACAGGTGGGGGCCTGGGGACGAGGAGGAGGTGGGTGCGCGCACCCGCGTGCTGGGCTTGCGGAAACACTGTGTTTCTTTTCCCCTACTCCAAGGTGTTGCCCTAGATTGCTGGGATGATTTACAGAAACATACAAAGTAGCTTGTAGGTGCTTGTTTGTAATCACTAAATCTGACTATGCTAAGCCTGATTTACTGAACCATTTTAAGGATCTCCAAGCTTTTCTGTTGAATCCTGGGTCGTGTTTTTAGGAACACTCATATTTGGAGAACCATCAAAAACCTGGTACAGAAGTGTTGTCATGTGTTTTGAGCGGTTTTTTCTGATGCTGGAAGTGTTTTGCGAGTAAGGTCCAGTGTGAGTCAGCTGTAGTAGGAAATGGGCTGATTGAGGAAGCTCAGAACAGGTATTTTGTTGGGTTTTTGTCTTGGCATCTGCTTTACTGTGCTGCAGTCAGTATCATTCAGGGTTAAAGATTAAAAACTTCTGAATGTTAAAAGGTGACTAAATAAGTCCTTCTAACATACCTGTGTCCTGGTAGTTTACACGTGGTCTCATTGCCTTCTGCTTTTGCTGGTGCTCTCTGAATACTGCAGCATCTCTGTGAAAACTTGTTCGACATGAAATACTGTCTAACTGAAATCAGCGATGCAGTTTTTTGTTATTATTTAAGATACTTTCAGTGCAGGCTATAATTAATCCTAGATCTGCATGACTCATGGCAAAAGCATAGGAAAAATTCCTTCACTCTTATGTTGTTCTTGGCTCACTTCTTTGTCTCTGTTTATCCTTGGAGGTAGCACCTGTGGGCATGCCTGTAAAGTGCAGGTTATTTTGATTTTTCCTTCTGTGAAGATTTTGCAGATTTTAAATGTTTCAGTCCTACAGAAACTCCAGAGACTCCAAAATTCTTCTCATGTATTTGATCTCTTAAGAAACTTGCTATAATAGCTGCTTCAGAATTCTCATGTTTCAAACTTGAATATTCTGTATCATTGCATAATAGAACAGATTGACTAAATGTATTCTGTTATGTCATCTTGTAAACCTAAAAGAAGGGCTCCCTTAAGGTTCTGTGAGGGTTGCTAGAGCTGCTTAGGTTCTTGGTGAGTTGCCACTAATAGTGATTCACTGGTGGAGCAGAAAGCCACCTCCTTCCAGTGTGCTAAAATGTAGGTTGTTTCCACGTTCAGGCTGTTCCAGCTCAGTGTGAGGTTAACAGATGCTATAAGGGCTTTTTTCCATACATTTCCATTTAGTTGATGGAGGTTGGAGTCTGCTTTTGAGAGCTTTGACATATTGATTTCCTCCCTGCTTTCCACTGTGGCAGTATTGTGTCTTTATCTGGGGTACTTAGGACATGTTGTGTTTGCAGCAGTTTGAAGTTCACACATGCTTGAGTCTGCTGCTGCTGTCCTGCTGCTATGGCTGATCTCATAATATGATCTTGGTGTGTGATGGACTGCTCTTTCCGTAGCAAAGTGTGTGTGCTTTCACAGTGTGCGCTCAGGAGAACAGTGATGCCTTGTGTTGCAGGATCTGCTTATCTCCTTTGCTCTGAGACATATCTTAAATTGTGCTAGGTAACAAAACACTAAGAAGTGCCTATATATATACAGGAGTATATTGGTGCCTCAGCTGTGCCTTTCTCTTGAGCAGGGTAGCACGGTTCAGATGCAGTTTAGCTTAATGTAGGTAAAATTAAGGGAATTCTTTACTTAACAGCATTGAGTTGTTAGTTTGGGCTTGTTTTATAACTGTGCAGGCCCTTGTGAGTCAGAGGTACACTGGAGCTCTGTAATCCTTCTCATGAAGCCTTTGCAGGGCAGCGTTCCTCATAAGTCACTTTGTATTTTTGTTTATTTTTGTTCTTAGGCTTTGTCACTTCCTGGTGATAATGTCAGACTTCAGATTCCTTAGTTCTTGTGAAAGTAGCCCGTGGATTTCATTTATTTGTTGAGCTAGAGGTGTAATCATTTCAACATGGTGAGAATTACTGTTCTGTATCCTCCTGGTGAGGCTCTTCTCCCGTCTCACCTTCCAAGGTTTCTTAGCTTTGTCTGAACTGAAAACCTGAAGTTCAAACACATTTGTTTACTTGCTGTGCAGCATAATGTAGCTGAAACCCTCCTGCCCCGCCACCTCCAGACTTCAGAGGGTGTTTTCACAGCTCAGCGTGCAGGCTACCTTGCCCTAGGAGCAACTACTAATTTAGAACAGCAGCATAACTTCCATCTTCTGGTTGAAGAGGATTTGATTGCAGGTGTCTGCAGTAGGACCGGGGGGATATTATCCTGCCCTTCAGCATATTTTGAGAATCTCTGTGTGTGGCATCTCAAGTGGTAGTGCTGTCCCCGTGATGGAAACCCAGCTCTCCAAGTCCTTCAGACCTGTTTCTATGAAACTGGATGATGATTCTGTGGGCAGTGTGGGATTCCTGGGTAGGTGAGAGTTAAAAGTAGCACAGCTATTGTAGTATCCTGCCTTGCTGCCATCAGAGAAAGCAAGGCAGCAAGGTGTTTGCCTTCTGTGTGGTTTGTTCCTTGTTTATGGGATATGGATTCTGTATCCTCATGTGGGAGGTGAGGAGATCGTCCCTGTTTTATGGTCAGTGGAATAGAGGGGGCTGCTCTTGCTCCGGGCAGCAAGAAGGGCCTGGCAGGAACATGGGTGCTGCTCTGGCAGGGGTTAATGGGGGCAGTGTACAGTCATGGAGAAACCTTCCTGTTAGCTGTGGTAGTCTCGCATCCTGAGGTAGGAGAGACAGATGGACAAGATAGAAGAGAGAAAAGAGAATGTTCTTCTAAGATCAGTGATGATCCTAATATGTCATAATAATGACAATAAGTATTATATTTTCTGTTTTAAAACTGGCTGTCTAGGGTAAGTTGCAAAGAATATCAGTTGAAAGCTTTGAAATTAGTGGTAGAAGAGGCTAGACACTGAGGGCCTTGTCCAGAGCAGTGTGTCACAATACCTGTTCGACTTACGTGGCCTTTCAGTATGAGTGACCCTTGGACATTGGTTCATCAACTCTCTGGACTTGTCCTTTATTAAAGCTCAGCAATGAGGTGTTGGGTACTGTGGAGCTCTGTCAGAGAGGTATTGCTACCCTGGGTTTTGACCAGGAGATTTGAGTAGGTAGATGCTGCAGCTGGATACTGTCTAATCACTTGCTGAGGTTTGTTTTCAAAGTGATGCTCTCCTGTCTCTGGTGGGGCAAATGGCTTCCCTTGCTCTCAATAGTTTTAAATGAGCTCTAAGATCAAACTGCCCCTGTTACTGATTTTCAGCCATTTTATCTGTTCCCTCTGCTCCCACTTCAGTCAGTGTTCTAGAATAGCATTCATTTTCTCAAGTATGCTTGTTGAAATCTACTGTTTGATGGTTTGTGCTCAGTTTACAGCCTACTGCTTGCTTAGTCACTCTTCCACAGAAGAAAGTGCCTGCTTTCCTGCTTTGTAAGGAGGCTGCTGAGAACCAGAACTGGGGCAGGGAGAGCTGGGAAGTCCTAAAATTTAGAATAAAATCCTTAAGTATTTGATTCCAAAGGGCTATTACTGCTTTGGATTGTCATCAGGTAGGGAAGGAAGGGTAGACCTGAGCTGATGTTCACAGCTGGTACAAGTTGCTACTAATTTTCCAGTGCTGGATTCAAGCCCATCTCAGATCTGGCTCTCTGCTTCTGGATTAGCTGCAGTGAAGCTTGGAAGTCCCCACTGCACACTTCTGCTGATTTGAATGATCTTAGCTATCCTACTCCTGTTCCTTTGTTTTGCAGTGAGATGGCACACTGCTGGCTCTGCTCTTAGGACGTTAGGCTGCTAATAAAAGCCAAACATGCAAAACCTTGTTTTTAGGATGTTTAGACTTCCCACTGCTGCACAGATAGCTCTGAAGCATCTGTACGGTGTCTTCATATGCAAACTAGAACGTCAAAGCAATGACCTTCATTTATTGCAACTCAGTGTTATAGTTTATCTCCTTATAAAGGAAGGAGTCCCTGGGAAATCCCACAGGTCCCGGCTGATCTGAAAAAAGGAAAGGGACTGAAAATTCTCTTCTCTGGCTACCAGTTGTTGGCATGTGTTTGTCAGCCAAACGAAGGAACACATTAATGATATTAGTGCTGGAAAGCTTCCTCACAGTAGGAAGCGAGGTTGAGCTTTACATCTGAGCCCCTGAGTTTTAATTTGGGCACGGAGTGGTGGGGGGATGGACCTGTCACAGATACATGAGGATGCTCTTTCAGAAAAGGTAATGTGTTTGCCCTGGCAGGTTGTTCCAGTTGTTGCTGTAAGGCATGTTCCTCTTACAGGAGAGCTGTATTTTGATATGAAGGTGCTTCCGATGGATGGACCTCTCTGAGTGTACCCATAAACTGCCTCCCAGATGGGTTGCTGAGGTGATAGCATGGCAGGAGCAGCTTGGAGCATCTAGAGGTCCTTAGTTACCGCTCTGACTCACCAGCAGTGTTTAGTCCCTTGGAACCACATTTATGCAAATTTAGTTGACAGACTTCTTATTCTCAGATTGTCACAGCCTGAGAAAGGGCTAAAATCCCTTGTGTTGGTGCAGGCTGGTAAAGTGATTGGGTTAACTGCAGAGCTTTCTCTGCTTAGTCTTTCTCAGATGAAGACTAGTTAGGCTGAAGTAACTGATCAGGGTTTTCAAGTGTCCGATTTGGATGCTGCTTTCAGTATTACTTTTCTGCAATAGGACGTGATTACCTTACAGTTGTTGATAAAAATGTATTTTCTTGAAATTGAAACAGGAAATAACTAAGCAGGTCCTTGTCATGATGCATATTCCCACCTCTAGGACTTACTAAATCATGGCCTGTTGCACAGATGGTTATACACCCACTTGTGCTGTTTTTACAGTGCGCTGAGATTAGGCTTTGTGGAAGGAAAACTCAAGGGAGGATTTATTTCCTAACACAAACCTTTTGACTGGGGTAGTGGGTTTGGCAAGGAAAGTAATTCACAGGAGATACTCTTGTACCAGTGTTGGCTGGAGTCAATGATTAACTCCAAAGAGAGTAGGAGAACTGTAGGACTTGAGCAATCTGTATTCCCTATCCAGCATGGACATACCAGCACAATAGTACCAGTTTGTGCTTGTGGAGGGATGCTACTTATTCATCCGTTCATTCTGAGTAAAGGTTACTTATCTCTCTTTCAACTCCAGGAACTTTCAAACTTACAATAGAATTCACAGAAGAATATCCGAATAAGCCACCCACTGTTAGATTTGTCTCTAAAATGTTTCATCCAAATGGTAAGTACTTACACACTGCTGCTTATTTTCAAGTTCTAGCTTTTTACAGTGTTGTAGAAAAAGGTCCATTTATTATCAGAGTTCCCACTATTTGATAAGCAAGCAAAATTCCAGTGTGGTTCTGTGTAGGTTTAGTAAGGATGAATATGTGAGCAGTGCTCAGGCTTGAAATGAAAGGGGAAAAAAAAGGAGCCTCTTACCTTTCAGGTATTACAGCACAGTATCGAGGCACTTCTCTCTCAACTGCCTGTTGTTAAACTTTACAGAGGAATATGTTATACTCAAAGAGCAGTGCTTTAGACTTTTATCCATATGTACTGCACATACAGCAGTATGTACGGACACTGGATGTTTGCTGCTGAATGCAGTTGTCTTTTATCACTTCCCCAAAATGCCACACCTCAAAATGTAGTGCTAGTTACCAGCTACAGAGAGTGACAGATGATTTAATTAACCCCCTTCTGTAGTAATTAAAAGTTGTAGCTATATTCCTTGTCTCCAACAAATATTAGCTTTGTGAAGGAATACTTGAAACTTTCAAATGTAGCAGGTAAGTGAAGTGCCCTGAGGGAAGGTTCTTCTAAAGCTGCCATGAGCTTTAGAACACCAGACCCTGACTGTTGCAGATACTTTCTGGGGAAGCTTTACCTGTAAACAGCTGTTGGCTTGTGTTCTTTATTTGGTTCACTTGTGGGTAGCTGAATTGTTTTTGCCTTAAAATCTATTAATGGTTGCAATGTCACAGAGAAGCTTGATGTTCAAGAAAAAGCAGGGGTTGAGTTTAAATACCACAGGCAGCTGTTGGTGATGAGCTTCACCTGTTCCTTCCTACAGGCTTGTTTGCTGTCAGATGCTGTTGTAGTGTTTGTCAGTACACAGGTTTTTCAGGAGCAGGCAATACTAGGACAAACAGAGTTGTACAACTTCTGTGTTAAGCCATTCTTCTTGAACCTTTTCTAGTCTATGCAGATGGTAGTATATGTCTGGATATTCTTCAGAATCGTTGGAGTCCTACTTATGATGTCTCCTCCATCTTAACATCCATACAGGTAAAATGAACCCTGCATGAAAAGGCAGAATGCAATTAGGATGCTTTGACAAAACGGCTCAGGAAACACTTTGTTTTGCCTCCTGCTAGCCAGTACAGCATCTATACCTTGATATGTGCTAAGGTATAAGTACTTCCCAGGTATAAACTAACAGTGACAGTAGGTGGTCACTGAAGAGGCCTGGCTAGTGATCACTCTGCTTGGGTATTGCTGCTTGGCTGTCAGCTGCAGTGCCACCTGCACTGCTGAGAGTAAGAGTGACAGCGAATGCTTCCAGTAACTTACAGCTGGAATAATGCCATGTACCTGCCTGTATGTAACTAACCTCTGCACTCTTTATCAACATGGATAGTTTTATGGAATATGTTGGAAAACCGTGCATACTCTCCAGTGCCTAAGAATCTGTTTCTCTTTGCGCAGTCTCTATTGGATGAGCCAAACCCCAACAGCCCAGCAAACAGCCAGGCAGCTCAGCTATACCAAGAGAATAAGCGGGAATATGAAAAACGGGTTTCTGCAATAGTAGAACAGAGCTGGCGTGACTGTTGACCCAGGATGATGCAAATGAACACTCTGTTGATGAGGAAAATAAACAAAGTGTCTGAGTCATCTTTTTCCTCCTAGCATTTACTTTGAAAGCAGAATAGCTGTTGTGCTGTTGCCACCCTCCCTTGCTGAAGCTTCTTCTCCTTGGACATCAGAAAACACCCACTTTGAAGTCAAGTGTTCTGTACTTGGGTTACTTGCAAAAGAGTTACTGATGCTGAATCCATTTCCTGTGCCCCCTCTCCAGTCTTAGGGCAGTATTGTGCATTTCTGTAGTGTACACTAAGCTTTTAATTGTAATTGTGTTATACACAGTGATGCTTATGTGTAGCTTGATAAAGGGATGTTTATATACATACACATTTTTTAACTGATATTAACTAAAGTGCTGATGTGTCCAGGCTGGTCATTTACCTCTACTATTGGTTTAGACCCCACTGTATTCGTACGTACGGAGTGAAGAAATAACCTTGTTTCCCTTCTGTATTGGTTTCAACTCCTTACTCCTGGTAAAAACCAAAACCAAACAAAGTGATTCCGATTCAAATATGTAGTGAGACTGGACTGCTAGTTACTTCTGCACTTCACATGCAAGGTTTATGTACAAGTGTACATAAATCACTACAGCTGTGGTACTCTGACCTTTGCTTAGGGTGAGAAACACCCCCCATTTCTGTTTTAATTTAAAGGACATGCCTACAGCGAGTGCTTCACTAATTTCTATAGTCCTGTCACTGAGGCATTACTGACCAAACCCAGGGAGAGCTGTGGTACTCAGAGAAAGACCTTCCACATTAAGGAAGAGGTAAAACCTGAAGTGTCCCAGCAGTGGAATTACTCCCTCAGTGTCTTTCACCTGCCCCTTACCTTTAGCTGAGAAAGACAAGTCCTTGAGGAGCCAACTTTGCCTTGTGGAAAGTTTGCCTAAAGTACGGGTGGGCACTTGAGTCTGCAGTTCCTGCTCTTGGTAGATGACTGTGGTTTGTGAGAGCTGCTGCTGCACGCTTGAGTTTCCCTTCAGTTTCATGCAAGTATTTTTTCACCTCTGAAAACAGAAACCCAACCAACATTTGTAAGTCCAGACTCGCTTTTTTGGTAGGGCCGAGTTTGTACGTTTGGATACAGTACCTTAAGCAGCAGGGTGGGACGGAGCTTACGACTGTGTTGTCCACTGTTCCCGTGTCCTTTGTGTGCACATTGGTCTGTTAGTTGAGAAGTACAACTTTGCACAAGTAACCCATGTAAGAAACTGTACATTTTTCAAAAGTTGTAAATAAAGTGTAACCTTAGTGCTTATTGTATAAATAGGCAAGAGGTGTAGAGCTGTGGTTATTTTAACGGGCTGGAGGAGGCTGCTGCGGGACTGAGCTCCAGATAGACTCTTAGGGCAGGACTGAGGGGCAGCAACGGGATGAGCGCTGTGCCAGCTCTAGTGCAGGGATTGGGACTTGCCCTTCCAGCACAGAAATGGGCAGACACCGGCTGTAGCATAAAAAGCACCTGCAGGAAGCTCAGCACCACGTTTTGCCTGTGAATGAGCCATTGACAAAGACAATGAGTTGGTTTCAGCAACTCCACGGGCTCAATAATGAATGGATACAGGAATCATACTTATTTTCCTCCCATCCTATGAGGGGGAGAACAGGATTTAAAATGACTGACACATAACCAAAAACTGCTGCTGCTTTGCTCTGCAATTAAGATAGAAGCTGCCAGGCTCTTTCGAAAAGTGAGGATTATTTGTACCTGCTGTGACAGCTCACTCCACTGAACAGCCTTTTGCCATTGAAGTACCCGAGGTACACATACTCCTCCTAACGGACAGTGTCTTAACTGTCATCACAGCTGCATCTGGCAGCTCTTAGGTGTGTATGGAATGAGTCTACCTCAAGTAACAGTGTTTTTTAAGCAGCCCCTGTGCAAGACTTCCCCAAGGCAGAGCAGCAAACCCCTTAATTACACCAGGTTATAGACCAGTGCAAAAATCACCCCAAAACACCAACCCCCCCCCTCACTTGCACCGATAGGGGTGCCTGAAGCCAACCACCAGTTCCTTAACCATGGTGCCTGGCCTAGCCAGGATTCCTGCACGCTATTGCCAGCAGAACCTTTCTGAATGGCCCAGGTCCCCATGGTGCAGAAGCCGCTGTATCAGCGCCTCCAGTTTTGTATGTCTTGATAGCCACTAAAACCAAACCAAACATAAACCCAACCACCACACCCAGCACCATGGTGTGGCACTCTTAAAGCAGCCAGAAACAAGAGCGGCACAGAGCTGGAAGAAGAAACAAACCCTGACCTTTATACCCCTTTAGCACGGCCTTCATCCACCAATTTAATTCTCAAGCAGGTCCTGGCTCTTCAGCCAAGCTTACCACGCTATGGACACACCAGTGACAGAGGCTGAGCTCCAACAGTAACACCCAGTCAGACGAATCTACAGCCACTAACAAGACAACGGCAACAGGCGGGTCCTGCCAACGGTACTGCAGTGAACAGGGGTTGGAACTGAATGATCTTTAAGGTCCCTTCCAGTCCAAACCATTCTGTAACTGTGCTAAGATGGGTACCAAGTCACAGCAAGAGGTAGAGCAGGGCGCTGGACAGCTGCCCCTGCTGAGGGACTGTTACATTTAGCCAGCTCCTGCTCCCCCAGACAGGCATTTCTCATCCCAAATCCCGCAGCGGGGCTCTTGCTGCCTGTCTCAGTATCACCAAGCCTACAAGACCTGCAGCATATCCAAGCTAGGGAGGGGGAGCAGCACGCCTGCCTGCTGCAGGAATATCTGCCTAGAAAGTACCCCTCCTACATCACCATCTGCTTCAACCCAGCGTTCTGAGAGCAGAATTCAGCAGTAGAGGGAACAACGCACATAAAACCCCAACCACCACCAAAACCCACCATACTTTCAGAGTTAACTGCCACATTATTTTTCAGCACAGGCAGCAGCACCACACTCCTGTTTCATCAGTCCCAGCCAGCGGACACTGCGCTGCAGCCATCCAGGCAGAGAGCAAGGAATGCTCGTGCCCTTCCCAAGACAGGCTTACCTGCCAGGGCAGCCGCTTCCTGCTCACACTGCGGGGCTGGAAGTGCCTCTGACTGCACGTCACCAGGATATTCTGCTGCATCAGTGGAGGTCAGTCACCCTCTCCTCTGTGCTGCGAGGATCCAAAGAGAAAACAGGAGGTGGGAAAACAGCTAGAGGAGGATGTGAAAAGATGGAGAGGCAGAAAAACAAAAGAGAGAGCTGAGGCACAAGGCAACAGACAAAAAATACTTCATTAGGACCGGGCTTGTGCTACTGGTGACATTAAAACCAGCGTCTCACTCGTGGCTCTCCAAGGTCAGTGCCTAACCTCTGTTTTGCAAGCATGAGGCAAGCATTCCTGCACAGCTCGTGAAGTGCCATGTTCTGTGGCAGAGGTCAGCCTGCTTTCCGGCGCCCTGCATGCCAGAGAGACATCACGCTCGCACATGGCAGAGCTACACCAGGAGTTCAGCTGGGACTCGCCCCTGACAGGCGCAGGTACAGTACTGGAGCAGAGGAATCCTCAGGCACAGCTCTGATTTTGCTCTGGATTGAAGAGCTCCTATTCAAAGTAAAACACTCCGTTGCATAACGGTGCCCACGAGCCGCCCGGAGCGTGGGCTCTGCAGTTACCTCCACTTGCGCTTCACACCTCGCGTGGTATTTCATCTGCACACGTCAAGCGGAGCTCCAAGGTAAAGATGCCCTGGGATTATCTCAGTCTGACATGCGCCTGATGAAAGCGCGTTCAGGAACTCTCAGGATGGGAGACTCAAGGGAGAAAGCTATGAATTAAAGCTGCAGTTAAACGGGTTCAGGACATCTCCATACATACACACACAGCAGAGACAAGGCCTTGGGATATACAGAGATATAGCTATGTATGTATTTCTCAAGAATAAACACAGATTTCACCCATTATTTTTGTTCTTTACAAAGCGTGACAAATCCTGGGGTTTTTCCAGAAATAAACCTTTATTTTCATTAATACCAACTTTACATCCAGGCTTCATTCCCCCACACTGCATTTCCTTTGCCTTTTGCGATTTCCTTTTTTTGGTTTTATTTTTTTTTTTAAAAAAGAGCTTTTTTTTTTTCCTTTTTTTACTTCCTTGGTCAAGAAGAAGGGAACAAGAACTTGAAATGACGTCAAATTCCTCCTCATCGGACGTGTGGTTTTGCTATTACAAAACTATTAAAATGTGAAGGAACAAGTAATATCAAAGACACGTACAGTGACAGCACTACTGCTTTTGGGCTGTGCTAAGGTATTTGGAACAGAACTCAGGCAGTTCTAAATGTCTAATAATGGTTTAGAAATGATATTAACAAAGTGAAGGACTTTCAACATTGATATAGCCCATGACAGGAAAAATGCAGCATCTCTTTCTCTCACTGAGTACCCGGGCAGCTCAGTCTTTAGTCAAAGGGACGCATCCCCTCAGTTTGCCTGTGGCATAATCAGCTCGTAGTGCCCAACCTGGCCCTCCTGCTTCAGCTGGTCCAACAGATCCTCCTTGCGCCGCTTCCTGCTCACCACCAAGTACCTGTTGTGCCCCTGCCCATGAGACTTACTTTTAAGACCATATTTTTGGGCGATCTGATGGATCTGCTTCCTCTCATCCATGGTCAGTTCTCTAGAGAAAGTCAAGTCAATGTGGCTCTCTGAGCGTGCATAGTTCCGAATGATCTCTTCGATATCTCTTTTAGCGATTTTGTTGACCCTTTCCACATCAAGCCCAAGTCCTTCCCTTTTAAACTGCTCCTTCACTGAAATAGGCTCTCTAATTCCTTCCCCGGCTTTCCCCAGGCCGCCGCCTGTCCAGCCCATCTTCCTCAATATTTGATTCCCAATGTTGTCTTCTTTGATCTTCTGTTTGAAAGCCTCTTCAGCTGACCGACCCCGGATCTCATTTCGGGAGATGACGTCTTCGACGGTGCCTTTCTTCAGGTTATTGACAACAGTTGGCTGAGTCTTTTTGAGGATTTTCACAGCTTCCTCTGCTGCCTCATGCTTGACAGATTTCTTCACTCCAACTGCTTCTGCGATGAATTCGTCTTCAAGCAGCACCTTGCACTTCCATCGCATGCCAGTCATCCTTTCAAAGACGTACTCCACCGTCATCTTGTTGAACTGGGCAGTGTCATTCAGCGTGCACACCGGGTTACTGGAGTTCTCATAAACCACGAGGTCCTTCAGGTCCTTCTTCCTTCCAGAGCCCCGTGATGAGCAGCCCACCTTCTGAACCTGGGTCACTTTGATGGCTGCTATGTTTGACTGCATCTTCTGCAGGATCTTCAGTGCCTCCTCAGCGGCTGCGTGCTTGCTGGTCTTTTTAGTGCCAAACCCCTCGGCGAGGCAGTGGTCTTGCAGATACACCTGGCAGCGCCACGAGCGGTTGGGCATTAATTCATATTTATATTCAACAGACATTTTGTTATATGAGGCAGAATTGTTAAGGATTCCTATTGCATCGCTGGCGTTCTCCGTGAGGACAAAACTAGTCCAGTGTTTGTTGGTATTAGCAGAACCTTTAACGGATTCAGTACCGGGCTGCATCGGGACGCAGTCCCTGTTGGCAGCTACAAACTCCTCGTGGGGTTTGAGAGCAGGAGGGAAATCCGGGCGACTGACGCCTGCCTCGCACACCACCAGGTCTTCGTGGTAGGTGTGCTTGAACTTCCGCTGCATGACTCTCACTTCCACAGGCTTCTTCAGCAGCTTCACCGCCAGCTCTGCCGCTCGATCCCGGGACCCGTTTTTGCTGCCGGCGTAGCCGGTGGCCAGGTAGACGTTCTGACACCGCACCTCGCAAGCGAAGCCATCCGTTAGGAGCTTCTTGCTCTTGGGGAGGTCAGCGGGGGCGATTTCTTTCAGAGGAACATAAATATATTCAGGATTGGTCTTGCAGGCCTGAATTGAGCGTGTCAAAAGATAGGTGAAGTTGATCTTGTCAGTGCCAGCGTTCGCATCGGGGCTCGCGAGGTTCTTCCAGACAGCTGCGGACAGCTTCTCAATAAAACTCTGCTTCAGCGTTATAGCTGACGGAGGGAAAGTCTCTGACGCAGACTGGACGGTCGAAGGAGAAACAGGAACCTGCAACGTGCTGTTTGCGGTGGAGTCCACGCTGTTCACAGCCTTCTTGGCTGCTGCTGCCGGGCCTGCAAAGCCAAGCCCAGCAGAGTTGGAGAGCTGCGGGTCCGTGTCCCGTGCACTCACAAAGGAGTTTGTACAGTTTTCAGCTGGCTGTGCTATGCTGTTCGTGTTTGCCTCCTGGTTCACCTCCTGCACTTGGTTCTCCAGAGACTCTTCCCTCCTTTCATCCTTCTCAGCACTGGTGACAAAGTGTATGGGTTCAAAACGTGGTCGCACCCGGAACCTGGGGGCCATCTTTTTGGGCGGCTCGGGAATCTCTTCCAGCTCTGGACCTACGGGGAGGAAGACAACGACAAGATTACTAATGCACGCTGTGACAGGGAGACAGCGTTTTCAGGGAGTGATTTCCAGGAGGAGCCTGCAGGCTCTGAACACAGGATCCCCTCTTCTCAGCCACAAACCGAAAGGTTTCCTTCTGAACACATTCACAACCGAGCAAGTAAGACCGCTTGCACTTGCGCAGGTCACTGCGCTGCTATTTCCAGCTCCACAGCTACCATACAGAAATATTTAGGGACATGGATTTTAGGTCCAAATCACTTGCTCTGCCCCACAGCATTGCCCATTGAACCCATCCAGTCAGTTCCGAAGTTCATAATTCAAAGCTACTAAACCAAGTAAAAACCATGGCCAGTAACACCAGAGCGGGATGGGAGCGTCGGCTCTGCAGGGCTCTGGGGTGGACTCAGGTAAACGACTTCATCTTCAGGTCTTCTCATTTGATGCAGGAGCCCAGTGATACTGAACCCACCCTTCCAAAACACGCAGGGCTCCTAATGACTGTTAACAGAACTATTTTCTGAAGCTATAACTACTGTTAGCTAAAGGACACCAAACATGGAGAAATCTGCCCCAGCCTCAGCTGACAGCTGCGGTGGCCGGGGAGGACCAGTGCACATTAATGGTAAACCTCTTGTTTCTTAACCAGATGAAATTCAAATGAGGCAGAATGCCCTGATGTGCACAGCCACTGCAGACAATAAGAATGGAATAGCTGGTAAGTGAGTTACATCTAGAAGATGGTTATACGAGACTTCTGTGAAAGACTTGGCCCACTGAAGTGGTACATGTATGTAATTTCATCAAGGGGCAAAAAGCCACCTCAGTGCCCTGGAATGAGCTGCCTAATCCAGTGCCAATGTGTGCGACTGTAATATCGGTCAGGCAACACATCTGTCTAGACATCACACTACCATAGTGTAGTTATCGCAGCCTAGCTCACTGCAGGTGAAAACCCCACTTTACATGCAGCATAAACAGACCTTCCTGTTCCAATCAGGTGACAGAGCTCTTACACAAGAGTTAAATCCTTCACTCGTCAGTTTTAATGGACTATGGCAAGGTTTACATTTCTTGCTCAGTTTGGTATTTGGATGACTGCACTGCAGCAGCATCTAAAGGATCTCGCCAGCAGAACAGCTCTTTATGCTGTCTGTGCGACGTGCAATCCAGAACCCCTCCTGCAGAGCTGCTGCCTGACAGACAGACAAAACACGTAGCATTTTTCCCAGCTCTGCGGCCTGTCCACAGAAGCACAGGAAGATTGCAGAGTGTGAAAGCAAGGGAAGAAACCCTGGCAGAGCCATGGGTTATACCCAAGCCCAGAGGAGCCTGTGCTGCCTGACCATTTGTGCTTTAAACAGCCAAACTGCCAAATGCTGCCTCACAACGCCAGGGCCTGCCCACTCGCATCCATGGCCCGGCACACAGGAACAATTCCTCTGCCCTCCCTCCGGAGAGGGCAGGGAGCTCGGAGGGGCTGGAGAGGCGCCAGCGGCTGAACTGCAGCCCTCTCTGCCTGCTGCATTCCCACCCCTGGAAAAGCTACAGCTGGAACACGGATCCCTGGGAGCATGGGGCCGGGCTGGCTGTGCAGGACCCTTCCAGGTCCAATAGGGAGGGAAAAAAATCCATTAACCCCAGCCTTCACCCCCAATGCTCCAGGCAGGTCATAACTCAAAATCAATAAGCTGAGCTCCCCATCTCCATGCATGTGTACAACTCCTTCTCAGCTGGAACATGACCCCTCACTGCAGTAAAGAAGGGCAGACAGATATTTCATTACATAGGTTCAATTCCCTAACACTACCACTTAGAAAAATCAATTACCTAGCAATTTCAATGAAAAATTGTATTTTCTTAAGCAAAAAGAGAATTCTGCATTAATTATGTACACCCACAGCATGGCAGATGAGGAAAGCTGCTGCAGTCCAGCAGAGTACGTCATGGCTGTTTCCCTTCCGTTTGTGGAGCTGGCTCTCCTGAGGCAGCCCCATGACACACTGCTCTCCCCTCACTCCCACTGATGCTCACCACACAGTGACAGGGAAGGGTGTCTCCTTCATTGCACAAGCAGATAAGATATACTCACTGTCAGATGGAGAGTGGCATCTTTTTAGCTTCCTGCTAGGAACCAACTCGTATGTTCTCATTTCCCCGATGTCGATGCCTTCAGCCATCTTGAGAACCTTCTCCATGACCTGCATGCCATATCTGTGTGGATTCAACAGCAAACTGGTTAGAACTTGTCCCACAGGGGCAACACGGACACACAGACACACACAAGCTTTTATTATGCAAAACAAGAAAGAAAGCTGCCTAGGACACACTACCTGGTACAAGTGAGATGCTCCCCAGTTCTGCTGGAGTATTAACACACGACCTGACTACCAGCCTTGTGCCACAGCTAGCTCAGTGCTGGCACACAGCCTGCACAGCATCTCATAAGCCACCTGGCTCTAAGCGAACCCATTTGTGAATAACAAGCCACCAAACTGAGAGGGTTTGAAACTTCAATACATGACCTGCCAAGATACACCATTTGGCAGAGCTACTGGGAACACTGAGGAGGACAGGGGTGTGCAGAAGGAGTCTGTGGGCATCGCAGTTTCAGTGCATAGCAACGAGTGAAGCCTTGTGGGGTCGGCAGCTGTCAGACAGCACATCACCAGTCCTGACACTGCGGATGTCAGATGACAAAGGCTCTGCTCAGCCCCTATCGACCACTCTTTAAAAGGCAACACTGATTTCCAGCGTTGTGGCTCTAACTGAAATGTCTCCAACCCCTCACCACGACAGAGGTGAGGTGGCTGTGAGGAGCTCTGTGCAAACCCTGACCGTGCTGCAGCGCGCTAACGGCTCCACAGGCAGCACACGCACCGTATATCCCCCACCAGCCACATTTTCCATTGCTCTGGGGATCTCTCACATGGTTTTGAGCCATGTGCACACTGAAGCTGAGCAAGAAAAACCCCAAACCTTTCTAACCAAGGCGAACCCACAAACATGGCCTGAAACTAACCTCCGACAGCTTCACACTGCGGTTCAGAAAGAAGAAAAGGCAATCTTGCATGTGTTCCATGGTGTGCTCACCTTCAAACGTCAAGAAGCATCAGGTCACCGCACACGGACGGGAGCCCACACCTGTCCCAGCAGCCAGTGCTGCAATAACTTACACAAGTTTTTAAATACTACTGTTCCAAGGGCTCTGGAAACCCACCCCAGCGATGCCCCTCCTGTTCCTGATTTAGAGAGCCAGGCAGAGATCAGATCCCTTTAAATTACTGGGTGAGAACTCTGAACACACTACTGCGGTCCCTGCTTCACCTGCAGGCACACAGCACTGCTCAGCCCCCAGCAGAGGCAGTGGAAATGTGCACAGGAAGAAGATGCCAAGAGGGATCAAACGGAAGCAGACAGTGGTGATACGCTCTCCTGCAGCCAGGAAAGAAGGGTGGGAATGTCTTTTCCTCTCTGGTTTACAAGGAGAACAGTGCATTCTGTGATGGGAACATGAAGGACAATGCCCTTTTCCAGCAGCGTGCAAGAACAGCGTTGGATTTGACATAAGTGTGTCACTCTTCTTCACAAAGGACAGAGATGTTCTGAGCTCAGATTTTTGCCCAGGGGAGATCAACCTGTCCCAGCATGTGTTTGTCTAACCTGGCCTTAGAAATCTCCGGCTGCGGAGACTGCACATGGAAACAGAGGGATCCCATACCTCCAACACCCAAAGCCTCCCTGGTGTGACTGAAATACATTACCTCTTATGCTGATCCCAGTAGCTCTGGAGCATACTGCTCCTCCTCCCCACCCTCCTTTAACACACCTCAGAACATACACATGTCCCCTCATCCACCCCTGAACTAAGTGAATCCTGTTACTGAACTCCTTCCTCACAGACTGTGATTTCTAACCCTTCTGGACATTCTCCAGGGCATGCCCAGCAGAACACTCCTTCGGATTTCAGCAGCAAAGGCTGTGATGTGTATGCACCCTGACGAGAGGTTGTCTTCAGCTGGCAAGTGTCAACATAAAAACCACCACCACAACCCCCCACGAAAAGCTCAAAAAACTTCACCAAACCAAACCCCAAAGAACCCACTTGAGAGAAAACGACAAAAACCCCACAAGCTCTGAAGTTGTTAACTTGACCCAGCAGCAGCAGCAGCTCTTCCACAGCAGCAAAAGGCAGCTCCAGAGAGAGCTGTGGATCCCCACCCTTCCCCAGGGAGCTCTCAGTAAAGCTGCCAATGCTTTTCAACAGTGCAGCGTGTCCACCGTGCCTGTGTCGAGTGTCCACGCTCATGCACAACACAAGCTTTGGGGGAACATCCTCCCCATCCCTGCTCTGCACATTATGCCTACATCCACTGCTCATGTCTCCCCTAAGAGCTGCCGTAGAGATGCTCAAACAGGGAAAGTGAGTGCACAAACAGGCTTAAACGGCATCATTTTTTAAGGACTTGAGATCTTGCCACACAGCTCTTCACTTCTGCTATCAGCACTCTGTAACTACATTATTGCATTGGCTCCCCAAAGCACTATCACAAAGAAGACCCTCCATTAAGTCAGCACATAAACACATTAAGATGAACTAATGGACCAAAGAGAAGACATGCTCAATTTTAACATACTACTCAAGCTCAGGAATCTGAAGCTGTTCTAAAACTACGTCCAATGTTGGTGCTTACAGAGCAGAAGAGTTTAGCACTCAGACCAGAAAGAGCCAAGAGAACATGCAGAGCTGCACTCAAACGTGTTGCTTCGGCTCTATACAGCAGATATAAAACATCCTCCAAAGCAGCTTCGGGATGGTAACATTAATAACCGCCAAACTATTTGCCCTTCAGTGGTTACAGGCTCTGCTGCCACTGCTGAAGTTGGTGGCTCAGCAGCTGCTTCTGTCCTTAAAGCCTTACGTCTGGTTAAAAATAATCGCCCATCAGAAGTGTCAGACGGGACGCGGCGACGCTCCTGCTGCTGCCGGTTACGGTACAGCGGCTCCTGTGCGTGAACAGCGATCCTGAACGAGCGAAGCCTCTTCCTCCCCTCAGAAAACCTGAGCTCTCAGAGGACTGGGCAGGCTGCTTCACGCTTACGGGGATGCTGCTTTCCTAGCTTGAATTACAAAGCGCAGTACCAGACGGCGCTGTCCCAGGGCTGGGGCACCAAGAGCCACTCTCACAGCACGTACACTGTCAGCAGCTCGCTCCCACCGCCTTCAAACCCGTATTCGAGCAAAGGCCGAAGCTCCCCGGTCCCGGCCCTCCCAAACTCTTCCGCGGTTACTCTCGGGCGCAGCTGGGCCGCGGCTCAGCCCAGCGGCACCGGCACTCGGAGGGAGCCGCACACCGTCCCCCGCCCGGCACCTTCCGGCTTCTCCCCCGGCTCCTCCAGCGGCCCGCGGTGCCCGGGACCCCCTGACGGGCCGGGGCACCCCCGCCCGCGGCAACAGGCCCCGGCCGCAGCCCCCCCCCCGCGCCGCGCCTCACCTGCAGCCCATGAAGACGTGGTTGGTCCAGAGCACGGAGAGCGACAGCAGCTGGTCGATGGCGGCGCCGGGATAGCCGCCGAGGTGGCGGAGGATGAAGCGGCGGCGCAGCTCCCAGTGCCGCTCGGTCTCGTTGTACTGCCGCCACTGCTCCAGCACCGCCTCGGGCACGCTCTCCAGCTCCGGCGGCGCCATAGCGGCCCAGGGGCCGTCCCCGCCGGCGGGCCCCACGTGCGGACCAGGCCGCGCCTTCTTACGGGCCACGGGAGAGCGCGGGCCCGGCCCGGCCTCAGCGCCCCGCCCCGCCCGTTCCGGTGCAGCGGAACCCCTCCCCCCCCCCCCCCCCCGGTACCGCCGAACGGAGCAGAGCGGCCCGGCCGGCGCCGCGTCACGTGCCCTCCCGGCACGGAGCTCGCGAGACGCCGCGAGAAACCGCCGCCGCCGCCGCGGGACGGCGCCGCGGCTCCAGCGCGACCCCTGGCGACCACCGCGGGAACAGCGCAGAGGGGTCGGGACGGCCCCGGGCAGCGGGCACCGGCCCCGGGCAGCGGGCACCCCAGCAGCTCCTCCCCGCCAGGTACCGGGTCGGAGGAGCCCGGGGCCTTTCCCCTCCCTCAGCGAGGCCAAGGCTCCCCGGGACCTTTGCTGACACGAGCGTCAGGCCGGGCTTTGCTTCCCGGTGGCAGCACAGAGCTGAAGGCTCGGGTCGCGGTGCCGGCAGCGCACACGGCAGCACGCCGGCTGGCGGTCCCGGGGCGTTATTTAACTCTGAAGTTAGAGCGGTGCGAGGCGAAACACCGCCGGTTCCGCAGCGCTGCCGCGGGTGGAACGGAGATGAACGCGGCAGGAACACGCGCGGATGAGGCAGCACTCGCGCGAGGCCGGCCCCAGCACGCTCCAGGGTACGGATGGCTCAGCAGCGCTAACGCGCCAGCCCCTTGCATCGCCTCTCCCTCATCTCCTCTAACTTCAAACAAGAGGAGGTTTAGCCAGGAAAACAAAAACCAAGTACCACCGGAGCCACGCGCACTGGCCGAGGGAGCTTGTTTAAGGAGGTGAGACACAGGAGGACACCAACGACAACACAGAGTTCTTCTTACTTTATTTCTTTGTTAAAATTAAATACTTCGTGGCTGCCAACAGAGCAAATCGCACTGTGTTCAGATTCCCTCAACCCTGATGCACAGTTTCCAAAACGAATCAAACAACAGCGTATTGAAAATACTCCTCAGGCTTCACCCTCCATGGAAGCCCGTGACATTTGTGTTATTAAAGACAGAACTAGAAAAAAAATATGCCCGTAACAATGTCTGAAAACATATCCGCTACATCGTTAGTCCCAACATCCTGTTTCTGCTGCTCTTCGAACTCCCAAGTGATCAGTTCCCCTGTACTACCCTGTCTTGTCACACAAATTACAAGACACTGCAATTTTAGGTATCATGCAAGTCAGTAAAAGAGCTTCTTTCCGAGACACTAACACTGAAGATTTGTTCCCCCCTCCCCAGACGTAAGACCCTTAAACTCTTCTACAAGTGGCAGTCTTCTCCCTCAGCCCCAGTGCAGCTGGCGAAAACAGGTTAAAAAAAGCTACAGAGAGAGAAAAGGGGAAAAAAAGAGAAAAAAAGAGGATTAGCAAAAAGAGAAAGGCATTCAAAAAGCAAGGAGAGAGAGATGCAACACGGAAACAGCTGACAGGAGAGATGGCACCTCCCTGTGGGACCTCTGGTACTTCAAGGAAATCACACAGGTAAAAACCTTTTTTCGTTAGTCTCTAGAAAGACTTTAAATATCATTCTACTAACACAGATGGTCAGGAAGAACAGCCAGTGACCTGCAGTAAGGTTAAAACCCCCACATTAAACGGTTCTTTTAGCAGATAATCTAGAAATCATAGAATGGTTTGGGTTGGAAGGGACCTTGAAGCTCATCCAGTTCCAACCCCCTGCCATGAGCAGGGACGCCTTCCACCAGAGCAGGTTGCTTAAATCAGTGACAGACTGATATGGATTGGTTTGGGGAGCAGGCCAACAGTCAACAATACGGGAAGAAGTAAATATTCAAATGATTTTAACTTGCTTAAAAAAACAAAACCAAACTCAAAACAGTCAAGGACTTATGGGAAATAAAACTGTATTCATGGTGAAACAGAATACCTGAGAAAACGCACTGCAATCAGGGGTTTTAACTGCCTTGACTGCTGGAAATGCAGGGCAGACAGACCATTGCTGGTTCCGGGCTGGTGCACATGGTGTGCTGGTGCTGTGCACAGCCAGCTGGGCTCATGTGCTGTACACAGACACTGTTCACGAGGCTTCTGCAGCCCCCAGACCACCCTTCTAGTGAAATGCTCAGCACTGAACCCAGCATTACCTATCCCAGCTGGGTTGGAGGTGTGCTTATTGTCTGAAAACCCGGGGTCTAAGGGGTTTTGTTGAAGCTATTTGGCAACATGAAGCCTGATCTTACAGCTGGGTCGGAACATGTGGGTTCACCCACCTACAGCGAACTCAAGCCTGCACACAGTGCACAAGGAGCAAGTCTGAAGTGGAAATGAGGATTACATGCTGGTATTCAGGTAGCATGAATTAGCAAAAGAAAAAATACAAGCAAATTAAAACAGATAGATGATGTCATGAGAATGACACCAAGTATAAGGAGAAAGAGTTTTTTATCTCTCAACTATAATTAAACTCAGGTGGTGTTATTTAATGTCACCAATAAATAAATTCAATCTGCGCTGTTATTTTGCCAGCAAAAATAACTCACAGAACTTATTTTGACATCTCTTATCTATCTGGGTGGAGAGGGACCAGAGAAAGGGGAATCCATTAATTGTAGGGGGAAAAAAATAGTAAGATTTAAAGCTGCAGCATCCTAAGCCTCTTTAGGACTAATTTTACATTGTTTAATAAAAGCAATAACCACCAGTACATAGCAAAGCCAAAATCACAACGAGGATATAGGAGAGAGCAAGGGTAACACCATGGAAAGGTCACAGCTGAAATGCTGTCACGTTTTATTAGACCCTCCGATTTAACAAGTAAATGAAGGTCCATTCCAGCCCATTGTATTCAGGGGTAATTACTCAGTACAGAGCCATGGGTTACTGTAAAAGAAGGGCAAAGAAAACAAAAAACAAAAGAAGTAAATGTTAACCAGAATTCACTGTCTGAAGTCTTTATTCAAAACCAAAACTCATCCAGAAATACACAGTGAAGACACCTGCAGGCAAACCGCAGTTGCACTTGGCCAGAGTGGACTCCTGGCCCCAGTGAGCAAAACACCCTCCTTTTTAGTGCAAATCTTGCAGTAAAACAAGGCTTTTGCTGAATAGAAAATAAGAGAAGCAACCTGCCAGCACCTGTACACTTCTAAAACAGATGCCAAGTAAAAAAACAGGTAGTAATCTTTGCATTAAAACCAGAAATGGTTGGAAACACTGAGAAGAAAGTCAAATGTCATCGTCTTTCTTCACCAACACTGGTATGTACAGCAAGGTGACCAGCTTTCCCTGAGATTGGATCCAGGATGTGCATCCAGGCCAGCACACTGAGAGGGAGACAAGGCAAGAGATCCTTCGTGACCCCTGCAGCATTCAGAGAACACTTAGTTGCAGACCGTGGATCCAAGTTTGAGATTCCCCCAAGGCTGGGGACTAGAGGTTTGGACTCAGGCCCATGCCTGTGAGGATGTCAGAAAGTCCTTTAAAACTGAGTCACACAAGGCAGTGCAGGGGGGTAATGAGGCGTTAATGAGGCAAATTAATAAGGGGAGAGGGCAGCCAGTCTCTGGAGACAGCATGTCCCAGCCCATGGCAGCATCAGTCCCCAGAGGTGCTGAACGCTCAGCACCAAGCAGCCACGCTCTGCTGCCATGCAGCCCTTGCACATCGAGGAGGAAAGGCAAAGAGCTGAGCAATGAAAAGAGGGGACACTAGCTCTGTGAGCCTGCTGCTGCCCAAAGGGAGGAGGCGTCAGCAATGAGCATCTCTTGCCAGTTCCACGTAGGCTGTTGCTGAGTTCTTCACAAGAACAACCATAACCCACAACAGCCAACGGTGTGGACTCTTGCTTAAAACAAAAATGGTGAGCGCAGGAAGGGAGCAATGAGTAAAGGTGAGCAAACAGGCACAATGGCATAGCTGCGTGTTAACCAAATGTGGGGGCATTCGCTTCTGGTGTGAAGGGAAAGGTTCTACAGGAAACCCGAACTGAAAATGAAAGAAAAAGGCAGATTAATGGTTTTATGGATTAATGACAAAAAAAACCCCAAACAAAAACCACGAACAAAACAAGAATCTAAATGTTTCCTAACACACAAACACACAAAAAGAAATGTTGGTGTTAGTAAGGTTTAATTTGATTACAAAACATGCTTTATGCAGACACACACATGCACACACACTCAACAATGGGATGAACCAAATTTATCTTCTAAAACAATCCTTTCACAGTTTTGCAAGCTACAGGACTCATCAACTGTGCCCTGTTTGTATCCTTGCAAAACAGTGGAGCCCTGCAATACTTTATGGATCAATATGGAGAGTATTTTTCTGAATGCTGGAAAAGTACCATATATACATATTTAATTTAGCGATGACAAATGCCCATTGAAAAGGCACTGTCTGCATTTGTATAGTAGGAACAAAGAACTTCATTTGATTTAAAGCCCAGCACACAATAGCGTACAGTTCCGAGGACTGCCAAAAGCAATCCAAAACCAACAAAAATCAGTAATGTTCACTCTAATTGCACTTTAGCTGTGCCTTCATACTCAGCACCAGAATGAACAGTGTTATTCTTTGAGCTTATTTTTCCACATTCAGAGCCCGATAAGCAGAGAATTGTTCTTTTCATTGTTTTGCAGTTACTGCTGGCAGCAGAGACATTCATTCAACCAGACTGCTCAAGACAACTGTAAGCTACAGTTCGAGCCCATGCAAGACCCTTCTGAAGTTCTTCTGTTAAGTGGAACATCCCATTGAAATTAAATTCAAATGCCTTTCACTGACAGCGTAATGTTTACTTGCTTTTCCATTTCCCTTGGTAGAGCCAAGAGGGAAGGAATCCTGGAATCGGCTTTCCCCTATTAAAGGGCAGACCGTAAGTTAGTTTGGACCATGTCCTGGAGAGAGTGTAAATCCTGGTTTTGTCTGCAGGGAAGGGTGGCCTCGAGGCTGAGTTTTCAGAGTATTTTGTAGTTAAGTGCTGCTGCTCCAACATGTTCCCTGAGAGACCTGCACACCTCAGCCTGGGGTGCTGACACCCTTGCCTTGGTTAACAGAAGCAAGACATTCCTGTGAGAGCTTTCTTTTTCCTCTCACCAGAGAATCAACAGCAAATTAAAACCACTCAGTTAAACACACCCAACCTAGTTGAAAGCTGACCACTGTCATTAGCAGTTGAACTAATAACCCTAATGAGGATACTGCTCTCCTGCCAGGCAGGTGCATTTCTTACACATCTTCGCTTAAATGACCCTTCATTTTACAATAGATGCTGGCACTTTGTACTGCAGACACTTGCATGTGGCCAGGCTTTTTAACCCTTTCAGGTGGCCTTATCTCCTCCACAAGCCTCCTCACATATTGAACACAGCCCTCATCCACCCCTAGCCTCATCCTAGCCATGGGCACACTTGGCAGGGATCCCAAGAGCATGGATCTGAGTCTGTCCAATGCAACTGAACATCCAGTCCCTGAGTTACCAATTTGACTGTTAAAAATGTCATAAAGTCTCTCAGTTTATCTTCAGAGCTTTCATTATTTGCTAAATGCTCAGCCCATCATCTCTCATGGTTTTGGACAATCAACTATAATCAGTCAGCAAGTGAATATTGGTTTGGTTACTTGGCAGTAGCTTCTTTAATGCCCCCTCATACATATGTGCACATACACACACACTCATACACACACAGTCTGGTGATTCTCTGGTGCTTTAGGACAAAGGAAAGCTCTAGGTATGTCAGATTTTACCATTTGTTAGTATGTGGAGGGGAGGATAGAAACTAGTCTTGCCCTGTAACCACAAGTTAATGTTCTAACTTGAAGGGGTGGGAGGGAAGGAAAAGGGAAAAACATTTTCATGGCTAGCTGGGTTCTGTCATCAGCAGCACATCTCCATAGCAATTGTTGCCATAGTATCAACATGGCCTATGGGATTGAAAAATATCATTTATTTGTAAGGGAGATGGAAGATAAAAAACAGAGCCAACAAAGTACTGGGAAGGTTTAAAAGGAAGAGGATCTAATCCTTATTTTTCTGCATTTCATGCCCTAATACTGAGTCTCTCTGCATTTTACTTTGCAGTATCTTTAAAGACAAACTGCACTACAACCTTTTTCCACAACTGCATTATGTAGAGAGAGACTGGTAGACCATGTATAGTAAGGGTGAAAACAGAGGAAGGCACAGAAAACACTTATTATAGGGTTCTGGACTTTCACAGGGTCTGCTTTTTTAGGAACTGTAACTGATCCCATTGTGAGGTCTATATTAGTTAATGATGCTTACCAGGACAATGTGCCTCATGCACCATGCAGCCAAACAGCAGCTAACTGTAAAACAGCATATGTGTAAGAGCTAATCATGATGATAACGATGTAACAAACAAATAAACAAAAGAAACTAAGTCATGATTAGTGCAAACTATAGAGCTTGGGTTTAGAAGAGACACCTGTGAAAGAAAAAGGCCAGTGTACTGCCAGCTACTAGTAAACAAGATAAAATTTAGCTACAGCTTGTGAAATTTATGGATTGTTAGAGATATTTATGATCTAAATACTGAAATGAATTATTAAGGACAAATGAAGAAGTTACAGAGTAAAGAGAGCAGCACTATTTCTAACAGCTATTTTCCTGGAGGAGAGAGAAGCCCCCTTATACCAAGCTTCACTCAAACACTGACCTATCTCTTTCATGGAGTTTTCCGTGCTTTTCAGAGCCCTAAACTGACAAGGATGGTACCATGTGAATGTGCTTGGTGTCAAGGAGCTCTTCCAGAATCAGAACTGCTTCTGGGAACAAGAGTGTGACTTGGCCACGGTGACTGATTGCTTATACTACAGGGCATGTCATCTCCCTTTTCTGCATTCCTTACCCTGACTGACTTCAGTTGTATATTCCTTACACAGTCCAAGCTCCCAGTTTGAAAAGCTAGTAAAATTCCCTGAAGGTAATTCAAAAGAGCAAATCAAAATCCACAGTGGAAAAAGGAACGGACAAGTGAGAAAAGGGCAGCACTAATTGCTCATCACAAAAGAATGTTGGCATTGAAGCAGCTGCAGCTCAAAACTGAAAAGACTAAAGCAGGATCTCATTCTGGTTATTGGGTTTTTCCTCTCCTGTCTCATTTGATTCCAGGCTTAACGGCCAAGAGCTATTTTCCCTGACAAACTTTTTGGGCACATGCCATATTGTTCATATTAACAGCACTTCTCCATGTACTTAAGACCACGTTGTGCAGGCAAGATGTACTCTGGACTTGCCTCAGGGATGTGCAGAGAGGGGATTATGGCAGTGGAACAGAAACCAAATCCTTTATCTGTGCACTGCTCTTTGCACACATGCTAAGGTGGCACAGCACTCCATTTTCGGAAACATACCACAGTGAGAAGGAAAGGAACTGCTCATTGCTGTGTGAACTGGGAGAACTGTTTCACCTGTAATGCTGGTTGCTCTTGAGCAACTGAGGAGCATCAGGAGCCTGGCATGGGCACTGCAGACAGCACAGATCACAGGACCCTGATGAGGGGCTGCATACTGTCACACCAGTCCCTGGCATGGGGAACTCCTGCTAAAGCCATGCAATATCTCTCACTGTTTCTGTGGAGGGCAAAAAGCTGCTTTAGGGCTGGAGAAGAGTACAAGCACTAACAAGTAGCTATGACTTGTCTCCTCATTTTGCAGATTCCAGAATTCAAGACTATTAGTCGCCCTCATAATTTCCACAGCATAACCTTTTTCCCATCTTTAACAAATAAGACCCTGAGACAGGAAACACTCCTCTCTGAGGACAGTGGGAAATCCCTACTATCCACACCCTATCCTTGGCAGCCAATATTGTTCCACTTCATTACAAGCACTGCCAGACCAAGGGAGGAGCCTGGAATCTTGGGAAGTAAAAACAAGTTCATCCTCTCCCACGCTGTTAGCAAGCAACAAGGGAGGTCAGCAGTGCTCCCTATTCTTCAGGATGACAGCTAAAAGTAAAATGCTTCCAGCTACCTGCTCAGCCTCACCAAGGATTAAATCTGTCTGCATACCTTCCCTTGATGAGGACTGGATAGGCTGGGAGACAGAGACACCCAGAAAAACAGTAAAGGAGAACCATTCCCGCAAGCAAATACCACAGGTTACCAACTTACTTTTTCCTTTCCTTATCTCTTTTAAGAGTTTGCGATCCTCCAGCCTGCTGAGCCTGAGACTGGAGCAATTCAGCTGCTGTCTTCCTTTGTTTAAATGCATTTACTTCATCATCCAGAGACTTTTTCTTATCCTCTAGCTTCTTTTTTTCATCCTGATGTAATTTTTTCAGGCGATCAAACTTTTCGTGCAGCTGGAGGAAAAGGAGAGAGGTGAGCACGACTCAGCACTGCCAGATATTCTCTTCACAGGAAAAGAGGAAGATGGAAGAATTCTGTGAGACCTGTGCCTGCAACGCTCCTTTGTTCTCTACATCATTTCTAGCCCCCTGAGCTGACACCGCTTAGAAAAAGGGCATGGAAAAATCTCCTTCCACAACAGCTTACAGACCAGGCAGTGTTCTAGTGATGCACCACTGCACAGACTAATGGAGGACTGGGAGAGTATAATGGTAAAAAAATATTTAATCCATTTCCAGGGGCCTTATTCCGCTTTAAAGGCCAGTAAATGAATGGATTTTTCACAATGCTCAGGAAGTTGTATTAGTGTATTTTTTTATATAAGAAGCTTATATCTGAGGCTGTTTCTCTCCTTGAATTTTGCCACACTGCCACTCTCCATCAGAATCAAGACTATGCACTTTCATGGTGCAGTGAGTTGTACACTACAAGCACTGTGATCTAGTTTTGTCCTACAGGATGAACACCTTAATGTCCCCATGAACCCAAGCTGAACTTTAGACTTCTTGGTAAGAAAGTCCTAAACCACAATCTGCAGAAAGTACTTTGGCAGCTGCTAACTGCCTGGGAATAGATCTATCACTCACAACCATGAAGAGACAAGTACTGCAGTCTTCACCTCTTTTTCAGCCTCCTTCAGCTCCGCTTCTTTTTCCTTGACCCTCTGGACAAACATTTGCCTCATTGCCTCTTCCTTTTTCTGCAGTTCTCCCAGAAACTCGTTTCTTTTGGCTTCATAAGTTTCTTGTAAGCTAAAAAGAAAGGGAAGTCCAGTGACATGACTTGGGATAAACATGGCTTCTCCTGAGCCTCTGAAATCAGGCCCTTACCATGAGTACTGCTTGTCCACAGCACATTTGCTACTCACCCACCCACGTGTGCCCGAGGCCACCTTTATGCAACCTTTTCTGAGGTCTGTAAGCTACTGCGCTTCTCTGTATGTTGAATGTTGGGCAATTCAAAGAGACCAACTGGCAACAAACACTAGTTCAGAGGGATGCTGCTGTATCCCTGCAGCACAGACATTTCTACTCTTATACTTGCAGTTTCAAAGTCAATCCTGAACACGCTCTCTGGGTTTTCACCTCTCATTCAGCCAGCACCTTTGCTAAAGTCTGGATTTATCTGACCTGGCAGGTATTCTTGCTGCACTGGCTCTTTACATGCTCTCTCAAGGACACACACACACACACACACACGTGCGGTGCATCCAACAATGCTTCTCTCAAGCTCTCCTGTCTCCTCAAGGATCCTACCTGAAGGGTTTGCTGTCTGGATCAGTGTCCTTGAAACCCATCTCTTCCAGCTTGCATCGTCGGTACAGCTCGTAGTGGCGTGTGTGGGTCTGTTCACGAAGGTCTTCCATATTCACACGGATCAGCATCTCCCGCAGCTTCACAAAGTCACAGTGAGCTTCATTCTCCACTGTAAGAAGACATAAGGATAAGATGGGGGCAGAAACAAAGGTCTTTCCCCACATTCCTCACCTGTCTACTCCTCCAATAGGTTAACAGCCCTTCTGAGCAGAGAAAACTGTCACTATAGGTCTGACACAAGGATTTAACAAAGGATAATTCCTAAAGAGATATTAAAAGACCAGCAGAGCCTTGCTCCTCTTATGAGAGCCCACTGCCTCCTGGCAGAAGTGTCACCGTTCATGCCATGAAAATCCCAGGGCTCAACTCACCTTGCACAGTGCCCCACGGGTACTGACGAGCTTTCATCATTTTGT
The DNA here is from genome assembly GCA_028858755.1 of Ara ararauna. NCBI lineage: Eukaryota > Metazoa > Chordata > Aves > Psittaciformes > Psittacidae > Ara > Ara ararauna. The sequence continues at coordinate 9,584,967 of CM054383.1, read as the reverse complement.
TTCCTATTTTCAGCTCCTCCGTGCTCCCGATCACTGCAAATGGCAAGTGGGCCTGGAACATATTTAGTGATACCCACGTCAGTCTCTCTCAATTCTGGCTGCCTTGCCAGCACACAGAGATTAGCACAGCCACTGAGCAAGACAGCCATTATGCACACGCTAATCTCAGGGAGTCTAGTCACTGGCCACTAGCCCAAGACAAGAGGAAGAAGGAAGGGTCTTTTTGGAAACCTTGTTAGTACTACCACTCTATATCCTCTACCTGGCTGATCCTCCCAGCCACGGGGTCTCAGGTGAGATGAGCCAGTGCAAGACTAGCATCAGAACAACAGCTCAAACAACATGCTGCGCGGCTCTGACTGCGGTGCTGTCCCAAGGGCTTGCCGTAGCTGAGGAGAACATCTGCACAAGCACAGAAGCATTAAAGAGGTCTTGGAGCCTTCCGGAGTTTATCCCCTCACCACTCCCTCAGCTCACACAGGAGCACAAGACACGTCGCTCTATTGGATTATCAGATCTGTCCTTCATCCCCAGTGTAACAGTTCTTTCCTCCCAGTTGCTTCAGCTGTGGCAAGGAAGGATTGAACACAACCCTGCATGGGGTCAGCCTCCACATCCATGTATGCCCAAAGGTCTGCTGCAGGCTGAGCTGGGAAGGATTCTACATGCGCTGGGGCTGTGCTGAGCCTTTCCTGTACTAATACTCCATAACCTCATGCTTCCTGCAGCTGTGTTGGGATCACCCTTAGCACCTCCCCTCTCAAATCCCACAGCACTCAAAACTGGTTCTGAGAAACCCAAAGGAATGCCAATGGATCTACAAATCCTCCTGATGTTGATGCTATGTGTAGCTACTGCTAGATGGCTGCACAGCCAGAGGACAAAGGAGGCCAAATCCAGGGATCACAAGCCTAAGACACTCACCCAGTGCACGCTCAGCAGCGCCAGAACAGAAACACTCCAAACACCTCTTTAGGCTCAGAAGACCACACCTTACACTCATTCCCCAATCTCAGGCTGCCAAGCAAACCCCCAGATACTGCCATCATACTTTGCTGCATATCTGTTGTGCAATAAGTGAGATCTCTCCCCACCTCCACTTGCTCCTGGGAAGTATACTGCATTCTGCCAAGCTGCAAAGAAGTCAAGTGTAAGGCTTCAGCACTTAAAAAGAAAGTTGCCAACTCCCTGCACCCACCTCTTCTGCTAAGTTTTGTGCAGTGACATTTGTTGGCTACGCTCTTTTAAAGCAAGCTGATCTCTGGGCAACTAAAAGGGCCCCAGATATGGATATCCCCAACTATATGGATGATCAGTGACCCTGGACTGCTCTCAAGGGCAGGTAATGAAGTTTTAATTCCACAGGTTACCTGAAAACTTGGACAAGTTTATAACAGCTGGTACAAGCAAAAGATTTCAGAGACGATGTTTCCTGCTTTTGGAGTGTGGCTCATACAGTCAAACCTTAAATACTGCAAAACTGCCTGCAAGCACTCACAATGATGTGCGCTTCAGCTTCCATGCCTCGGCCTCCCAGCTCTTCCGTGGGACATGTAGAGTAAGTGGGGCTGGTGGTCAGTCTGATAGGGCCATGCAAAGGCTCTGTGCAATGCAGCCTTCTGGGTTACTTTCCATGCTGAGCTACCTCTGCAATCAAGCTGACACACCAGCACCTGGAGGGACACAGGCCAGCACAGAGCTGAACCTGCTTTGCGGGAGAGGGCAAGCAGCAGGAAAAGGGAAGTGGTCTTCCAGGTTGAAGGAAGCTGATTTTCAGCAGAAGGCTGTCTCATTGCAAAGGGCAGGGGGATACAAAACACTGGAGGAGGAGGAAACAAAGCTGTCTCAACAGAACAGCCTCCACACCGCAACATGAGGGAAACTCCCCTAGCCAGCTCTGAAAGGAATAATTTGCCACCTTACTTCTACAGCTGTAGTTCCTCCTGCTTTCAAGACAGACCACACACTAACAGCAGCACTGTCCACAAACACTCCTGTACATGTGGTCAAGAAGGATTATCGGTGGTCCCTGTGGCAAGGAACAGCCACAGGCAAGAGGAGACCCCTGGAAGCAGGGCTTTTCAGGAAACATCAGCCCAAGAGAACAAAGACTGTCCTTGCCCTGCACAGCCTCACTATCTGTCCAATTTCCTACATGTTCCCTCAATAGATATACATTAGGACAAGGAAAGGGTTAAAAGACTGTGTGTGGGGTCTGACTAGAAAAGCCCACCAGAGAAGCAATAGCCTACCAGAAGGCTCTCATAGCCTAGGTTGATGCTACAAGGATTGGATGCCTGTGCAATCCTCTGGCTTTAAGACACAAAACAAGAGGGAAAGTAGATTTAAGAAGCACCCCAATATGGGCCACCAACTGCTACAGCAACAGTGCTGCTTTGGGAGAAGAGGAGGCACTACGTCACTTACATTCATTGTCCCATTTATCTCCGCCACTGATTCATCATCTGTTGGGAACTGGTAGATCTGAACCCCGTTACTAACCAGTTCACTTGTGATTTTAATTTTAAATTTGGTCAGCTCACTCTTGGAAATGGCATCAGATTTCGCAATGATGGGAATGATGTTCACCTAGGAAAGAACAGAGTGGTAAGAAGCCCTTAGCTTTGCTCCAGGCTCCTTTTCCAAGTCTGCAACACAACTTACAAAAACTTAAAAGCGCTCCATAAACATACAGGATTTATCTGCCAACCCAGTCATCTCCACTGGTGTAAGGGCTATTCGAGGAGGGGAGATGTGCTCTGGAAAAGCAGCACACGGTGAACCTGCCCAGTAAGAGTTAAACAAGCCTACCTTGCTGTCAAGCTTCTTCATTGTTACCAAGTCCAGGGATTTTAGTGAGTGGCCTGTTGGAGCAATGAAGTACAAGCAAGCATGTATCCGGGTGTCATGGTAGTTGTGCAAGACCCTTCTTATCTTCAGTTCTTCTTGCAAGTAAGCTTCAAACTGAGCATCGATGAATTCAACGATGGGCTTATAGCTTTGATGAAAGGAAAAAAGACTTATACATCTCACAGTCAAAGCGGTAAAGAGACAGTGCTCCACTGCTTGCTTTCAAGAAACAAGCTACCTGTTAGATTTCACTTCCCAAGACCAATTGCTCAATCTCCCTTCCTCCCCATCAGTAAGGAATTTTAAAGCTGCACTACTGACTAGGAGATGTGGTCCTACGGCAGATGCTAGCAGCCGGTTTGACAAAACACAGTACTGGGAATTCAGCAGAGGACAGGAGACACACCATAGACTCTCATGCTTTTGAAAGGTAAGGGTGCAAGGCCATGAAAAATACAGAGCCTGTCAGATTCACAATGTAAAGGACATCAGTGCATCTTACAACTAAAGATAAAACTTAACAGACCCACAACAAAGCAAATCCCATCCGCACACCCTTTAACCACCATGCTCTAGCCACACTGGGTCGTGAGATGCCAGAGATACTTCCCAAGGTATCTCAGTGCACATTTATCGTGCTTCCTTTGCAACATGGAAGAGCCCTGTCAGAAGCGGCTGTTAAGCCAAGTGGTTTGCTTGGCAGCTTGTGGTCAGCACAGCACAAGGAAACAAGCACAGATGCCCTGGAACTCTCCACTCTCCCCACCAGATAAATTTGGGCAGAAGGCTGTCAGCAGGGCCGATATTGATCTGACAGCATGAGAAAAGATGCTTTAATAGTTGGAGCACTGCTGACACACCACAGCCTCTGCCCGCTCTTCTACCTGTCCCATCCCAAACAGATGACAAGGACAATCTGTAAGAAGGAAGGAGGAAAACTTTACAGCGCAGTCTGACCCAACCAGGACACAGGCAGAGACACTGCATCAGGAAATCAGGTCACGATACAGCCTCTTTCCCCTTTCACTCACCTGTCCTCTTTGTTGATCTGATCACCAAAGCCCACTGTGCTCACAATAGTCAGTTTGAGGTTGACATTGCTCTCCTGCAGGTCATAGGTACTGGATTTCAGCTGGACCCCAGGCTGTGAGTGAGATGCTGGGTCACCTTCAAACTTGGTGTTGAAAAGTGTGTCCATGAGGGTGGACTTGCCAAGGCCAGTTTCCCCTATTTGAGAAAAAGAGCTCTGAAATGTTTGGTTGAATATTAACATGGCCTGGCCTTTCAGCTTCCAAACATTAACAGAGGTAAAACTGTAGCAGTTGAAAGCAGATCTCATGCTCCAAAAGGATCGTATGGCAAACAGAAAGCTGTGTACAATGAGAGGTCTGTATTCCAGGCAAATTACATTTCACAGTCTAATGGCCATTAATATCGTTAGAAAATAGAGATGAAAAGGGAGAGGTGAAAAGGCAAAGGGGAAAGCATCGTTCAGATCCTGCATAAATGCACAATCACACTACAGAAGATGCTGTTTTTATTAAAAAGTGGGGCTTATTGCCATTTCCAAATAAAGATGCTCCAGATCAATGTCTCTAACAAGCAGTCACTGAAATAGCCTCCTCCTGTGCAGAAGCAATGAGAACTGGTTCTGGTCCTCCAGCAAGTTGGGCAGTTGGTTTCTTGTACTCACAGCACATTAAGTGGGGGATCACCCTTCTAGACTGGGAGGGGACATTTTCTGTACTATCTGGTTTCCATACCTTAGGAGCTACACGTTATACAACATTCCAAAATCTGCTTCCAAAAGCTCTGCAGCACTGAGCTGTTATTTGGATTCCATCTATCAACAGGGAACTACTTCCTTGTCTGTAAGGAAGAGACAAATCCCAGTCTCAAATTTGTTTTAGATACATCCCAGGAAGAACAAAACACAACCCTCCGTGCACTCATTCCACAGGGCAGCCTCCCATACCAACGCTCTGACATCGGGGCCAGCTTTCTGAGCTCTAAGGATCTGCCTTTGTGAGCAGCCTGGCTTGCTGCCCTGGGAGGGGTGCTCTGTTTGGGGAAAACAGGGATTTCTGAGCAGCCCAGCTGGCTTTTGCTGGAACTTCAGGATAAGCAAGTGAAGGCTGCTCCTCCAGCCCACTACAGGACCACAGGGAGCCTGTGTCTGGCTGAAGCAGCCTTCCCCTCCCACCCTAAGCCCTCAGCTCCCAACCAAGACAACTTCATCATTTTCCTACTTTGCTCAGAAGAGCTTCTTATTTAGGTAGGTTTACAGCTCTGCCACAGATCCAAACTTGCATGAAATGCCCAATTCAACAAGGGGAAACTCCTCTCCATCCTCCCCCATTCAAATCTCAAAGCCTCGCCCCTGCAAGCAGGCAAATTCCTTTCTCTTGGCCCCAGAAGAGACTTTTCTTACTCAAGGCTGAAGTACACGACAGGGCAGGGAAAACATCCGCTGCTCTGGAAACTCAGCAGTCTCTGATTGCCATGATCATATATCAGGTATCTTTCTAGAGGCAGCAAGATTCATTAACATTTGAAAGTCAGTGTATACCTTGAGCTATGCTGCACCACTAAACGATGCCAGTTACAGCCAGAACAGGCACAAGTCCAGTTGCTCTTTGCACCAATCTTGTTTGTGAAAAAGAAGAGGGAGTCAGCACCAGGAGCTGGAAATGCTGCAATCCCTTGTGCTATGTCAATGCATCAGCCAATTCTACAGCACCACAGAGAGCACCAGCACAAAGGACCCAGCAAAGCACAAGGTTATCTCTGTCACTGGAAGAATGAGCTGGACCACCCAGAAGACTCGTGGCTGATCACATCAAACTCTTCATTGACTTGGAATCTCATGCTCTGGGCTTTTGGGGTACCATGTGCCCCAAACAGGGAGCCGGTCACAAAGCACTGCCCCAGTTGGAACTGAGAGGTTGAGGGTTAACAGCAGGCAGCCTGCATGACCTGCCAGGCCCTTCTCAGGGATGCCAGGAAAAAGCAGTGTAAAAAAAAGGCCAAAATCTAAACAGGTCGAGAAGGCTGCAGTGTTTCCAGAACCCCTGCCAAGGGATGGGTGGGACAGAGCAGGGAGCTGGCTGCTTGCCTGGGAATGCCAGGAACCCTGACGGGGCATCTCAGGACAGGGGAGCTTCAGTCCTGAGGTGCAGGAGCTTCACCCTCCCACTGGCCTGCAAAACCTCCTCTTGTGCTGCTGCCCCAAGTTCTCCACCCCACAGCCTGGTGGACCCCGCAGCAGGCTCAGATCCAGCAGCCTGCGCCCCAGGGCTGCAGGACAGGGGTGCAGCACTGGTGATCAGGGCAGGGAGCTGCTCTCTGCAGAGGATACACTTGGTTGTGTGTAAGTCACACTGGCTTCCGGGCAGACAAAACACCCTGTAAAACACCTCTTGTTTCTGCCTCCCTCCTTTTAGGTGAAAGGGGTTTACATCAGGCCAAGGCTACTGTTTAAATGCATCCTGACCCTGCTAATCGTTGCCTACGTTAAATCAATTTAATGTGTTGTTTCTAGCATGAGTGACTTTACCTGTCGGGGGGGCAGGAGAAGTGCATAAGAGATACAGGCAAATTTTTAAGACAGAACATGCCTTTATACTCCATCTCATGCCAGCTACACAGGGCCAGCAACAGCAACTTGGAATTCACACACTTAGGGTTTTCCTTGTGGAAGGGGAAGGTATTTTTCCGTAGGTGGGAGTTGTCTACCCAAACCCCTACAACTTCATGTTTGAAACACAAAACACCCAGGCACTGACATGGCATCTCAAACATGGGGCCTGCACAGCAGAAATGACATTGAGCCAGCAGATACATCCGTCCCCACGCTGTGCAACCCCACCGACACAGCACGGGATGATTAAAGCCTGCCAGGGAAGAGGAAGACTGGAGAAGAGAGGAATAACTGTCTCAGCTACAAGGCAGACGATGTTAACACTGACAGAGCAACACAAGATGGTAAAAGACTGAAGATGTCAATAAGGTGCTTCACTGTGTTAAGTACGACCAGAGCTAGGGAGAAGTCCTATCTGAAGGGCAGAATGACAGAAGGGAGGGTTTCTGAATGTCCTGGGAGCTTCTGCCTCACACAGAAGCAACCTTCTGCTGGCTGGAAGATGCAAATGGTGCCAACTGCTTCTTGCACGGACAGAAGTCCAGATGGAACAGATGGTCTGATGAAAAGGACAAGTAGTCTGTGCGTGTTCCAGCTGACAGCGTTGGAATCTTCTCCAAAAAGCAGAAATGATGAATGGGGATTAAGGGAGGCAGAATCACCGTGGAAAAGTCAGCGGTGTATGCGAACCGAGTGAGAGGCATCCCTGGCAGGGAGATTATTTCCTGGTGTCAGCCTTACAGGCACACATGTGATTAGATCTCAAAACTGTACTTAGGGTTTATGCAACTCAGCAGTGGTCTGCTCTCCTGCAGCACGGCTGACAAAACACTGTGGGGAGGACAGGGCAGGGAGAGTGACCTTTAGTGAGAGCTCTGCACCAGGACACTCCGAAAGCTACTGAAAAGCCCTCAGAGCCTTTCATCATGAGATGAATTTTTACTGTTAAAGCTGATGATTTTCAGAGCCATGATAAAAAAGTGGCAAGAGACACCACATCAGTGAGGCTCTGGACACACATCAACCCAACACCAATGCCCGGGAGGCACCATCCGCTGTTAACACCCAAGAGCCTGCCAGGCTAGAGACACTGTGCTGGGCTCCCCACACCTCCTCTGAGTCTCCTGAGACACGCTCCCTGCTTCAGTGCACATGCACATGGTGTCTTCAGTGCTCTACAGAAGCAGTTCATCAAATCCCTCACTGACTGAGCAGCAGCATCACTTGCAAAAACACAGCTGGGACAAGGGCCACTCTCCTGCATTCAGCTGCTGAAGGTGAGGCGCTCCCATACACGTCTGACACTGGCCAGTAGCTAAGGTGGAGGAACAGAAGCAGCTGTGCGAACAGCAAATGCTTCTTCCTCTGGCAAGTTCCCAGCTTCCCAAACCAAACCAGCTATCTTTGAGCTGAACGCACTTTCACGGCTTCTTGCTTCCACAGAAATTTTGGCACCCTAAGCACCCCGCAGCAGTAAGCTGAATTATACGCTGCAAAAGTTGTGCTGCCTTTTTTGTGCCTGGTGATTTAATTTGCTTTCCCCCCCGGACATGATAAGTGCAAAACCACACAACTGCTCGCTGTCCCCCTGCTCTACATCACTCGGGATTTAAGAGGCCCCAGTCATACCATCCTCAGTCAATTCTGTATGAGGACAGAGGAGCCCTTGGAGTACTTCCCTGTTCAAAGGCATGGAGCAGCTTTCACGAGCGTGCCCTTTCACATGACAGCAACACCCGTCCTCCATGAGATTAATAACTGTAGCTCCAGATATCAAATAATTCAATCTTAAAGGAAATACATACACATGCACAGCCCTTTCATGTGAAGAAATGGGAGCTAATCCAATGTAGCAGGTTTACTGAGACAAGCCCTGAGGCAGCTCAGCCTGATAAGGCCATCTCTCACTGAGAGAAAAAACAATTCTTTTCATCCGACAGGCGGGCAGAGACACTCTGTGATTCACCCATCAGAAGGCAAAGGCTGCGCTGCAGGGGTAAGAGAAGCAACATGGGCTCACAAAAGATGTTGAAGCACCTCAGAGGACTACCTGGCTCCCAGACACCACTGTCACTGCAAGGGACCAGCAGCAAGGGCTAAGGAGTCCAATGGCTTTTTGGTTGGAGAAACTTTGTTCTTTCCTCAGCTGGCTGCACCAGTGACCACAACACCAACCACTGGGCAACTTCCAGGCTGTACAGCTCACCACCCCATGGAAAGCTGCCTGCTGGAGAGCAGATGGCAACTCTGCATGAAGGAACCCGTGCACATCCCTCCCTTCCCCAGCCAGTGAGAGCTCTCACACACCAAGAGGAGAAGGCTCGCTCATTTGGAGTGAGGGACCCCAAGCAGTTGTGGTACAGCTCGTGGGAAATGAAAGAGCTGCCTCAAAATAGCCATTTCTCATTCCACTGAATAGGCTGGTTAGAAATCCCCCTGCAAACGCCCTGAGACAGGAAGAGAGAAACTCCTGCTTACAATGGTATTGCCAGTGTAACACAACAATCTACCCTGGCCAAAACTGAAAGAGCTTACATTAAAAAACATGTCAATCTTTTCTTCCTCTTTCTTTCCCCCGTCTCACTGAGAAATACAGTCAGCACAGAAGGTCTCAGCCATTAAACACTTCTCCAGCCTTTGACTGAACATTTCATGGAAGTTTTAGGAAGAAAATGGCTGTTGCTGAGGAATAAAATATCAAAGAAAACATCCATAACCCCTCACTTCTTATGAAAGGTTTGCTCATTTATTCTATCTTTGGCTCTAGCCTCAAAGGGGAAACAGCTTTTAGCATGAGAAGCGCTAAAAATTGCTCCCCTCTGGACGTGCTGCTAGGAGACATTTCTGAAGCTTTCTTTGGCTCTTCCACCACAAGCTGGAGAAATCAGTGGCTCAGATCCAGTGCAAAACTGTCACTGCGTTTTTTCCCCCAACAGATGCCACACACAGCTGTAAAATAGGGGGCAATGAAGTGCCTTTCTGTCATGCTTAGTGGCCTTATTATGGGATCAGTTCATCTACTTGTTCTGTAGGCTCCAATCCTCATTTGCTCCCTGTTCTTCTCACTTTCACCCCAAACTCCTGCTGTACAAGTGAGACCCAACGGAATAAATGACAGATGGATTCTGGGAGGTTTTGTTTTATTTCTTTAGGTTGTGTAAGAGTTTAACTTTGTTACCACAAATTAACAGAGACACCAGACAACTCTTACAAGGCATTTTAAAGTCCAACCAGCTCAAATCAAGAGTCGCGTATCTTGGAATCATAGAATCTTTTTCCAATGAAACTTATTAATTTTTTCTACAAAGTTTCTTTATTTCAAGGTTGACCATGTCTGTGTTATTACTATTCATAAAAGACTGGCATTAATAACTGATGTGCATTGATCTTGGTGAGTCCTTGTTATTCACATCAACAAGCAATCAATGCATCCCATTTCCATTCTGCAAAGAGGAAAGCAGAGGCATTCAGCTCCTCTCCACACATCAAAGTGAATATATATCACAGGAGGCATCCACTGCTACACCTATAACTTGCAGAAAAGAAAACCCCAACACAACAGCTCAATAAGTGCGAAAGGAAGTATTTCAAGACTTCAGTCTTTAGGATGAGAGTTTCACTAGGTCATATCACATTCATGTACTGTGGAAAGCACCCAGCAACTCAGCCTGACAGTGACCTCCACTTGTCAGCAAAGTTTATCATCTCACAGGAATGCCACTGTCAGGGAAAGTTTTCTTCTCCCCATTTAACAGGGCTCAGCTCCCCCTCCTCACTCTACTCATCCTGTCTCAGATTTAACCCTGTCCTGGGCAAACACCAGGTTCATACCATGAGCTGGATCTGTCTCGAAGGGTACAGACAACCTTTGTGTGGGTCCAGAGCTGACCACCAGCTAAGCCCCCAAAAGGTGTCCACAGCTGCAGCTGTCCCCTCTGTCACACCAGGCTCTATTGGGAGCATCTGCAGACAGGGCTTACTCTGAGCAGCCATAGCCACATAATATCCTCCTGCACCCAGATGCAATGCACCATCATCAGATAAACCAGACTAATTGTCCTGTCACACAATTAATTCCCTGCTATTAATTTTCTTATCAACCCAATCAAACTACTGAATCAAAGCCACACAAGATTTTACTTCTGTCGCCTAGGAGTGCCTCTGAGGAGGGACCATTTGGGAACCTAACCCTGGGGAAGACCTGCGAGCCAGGCAGACGCTGCAGGGACAGACACCAAGTCCTACTACAGTGCCAGGCCACAGCTGAGACCCAGACCACATGGCAGCTTGGATAACCATCTGACCAGCTAAGGCTTGGCCAGACACCATTTTAATTCACGTATGCACGGAAGGAAGAGGGAAAAACAACAGCTTTTAGTGACTGAAGAGGAGCATGACTGGTATTTTGTTAAAATAATTACAATAATAACTCAATACCTAACCAAACAAAACCTCTGAACAAAGGTCTCTGGCATGAGTACCTATTTTCTTTTGAAAACATGAAATTCCAACATACTAGGAAAATAACGATCATAATCAAAGCGTGGGATTTCAAGTATTTTATTTCTATGGTTCACCGCTTGGTAGAAAGCCATACTGCATAAGCCCAGCAGGGATTTCCCAGGGCACCAGTAAATCTCGTTATTGAAAACAGTACAGTTGGGGAAATTTAAATCCAAGCTACCTTGTTAACAGTCACCTACAAGCTACATCCAGCTGCAGAGAAGCCCTTTTCAGCAAGGGAACTTCCCAAAATGGAAATACTCACCCACACACAGGATGTTGAAACAAAACCCATGATTAACTGACTTATTAACCAGCTGGTCAGGCAAACTGTCAAATCCTACATGCCCGGAAAGCGGGACAGTACGACAGCCTTCACCCTGAAACACAAGGAAACAGTTGTGTCATGTTCAAGCAAAATACACTTATCTGTATAAACCCTTAAGACCTCCCAAGTAGAATCAACTGCACAGTCCAAGCAGAGATTTGCACGTACACTGTAAATTGTGTCACTGTGCTTCCCTCTTCTCCAAAACTAATCGAGGCAGCAAAAATAGCATGCTTCATTTGGGGCACATTAGAAGATAGCCCTGTCAGAAGAACATTAAACTGTGCAAAATGGAACACAGCTGCTGAAATAGGGGCAGCAAAACATTTGTTTCTTGAGAAATTACATAGATACTCAAGTCTCACACTGAAACCAAAAAGAAACCCCTGTGCAAAGGAATGTATTAATGATACCTCCTCCCATAAACATATTGCAATTCACTTAATGTGAATTATAACTCTCATGTAATTCTCATTCACAGCTGCAATTATAGAATCTAGCTAGAAACAGTTAGGAAAAGTGTACCTACATCTAGGAATTGAACAACCCAAACACTCTGTCTCTGCAAAGCTCAAGCGCTGTAGCACTGGAACAGCAGAGAATACAGTCTTCAAGCTATCAAATGCAGGGATATCTCCTATATTGTTGCAAAAATTAAAATCTCAGACTGCAAACAGGAGCCTGTCCAAATCTATAAAGCGGCCATTAGCACCAGAAAATCGGGGAGTGCTGAAGGAAGCTGCATGGGCAGGAGTCCAGCCCATGTAAAGCAGCAGGTCTTCTCCAGCTCTGAGTGCTGATATCCAAGTTTCAGAGCGTATCTTTCAAAGCAAGGAACCAAACACGAAAAAAACACGCAGCCCCATCAGAAGGGAGCCTGCACAGGAGCTTGGGAACAGCTGTACCCAAACTGCCTGCTTGGGGGAACGGGCTGCTCCTGCACAGACACCCAAAGGACTTCATGAGAAGCTGCTCCCACACCCTGCTCCTTCCTGTGCCCGCCACCACTAACCCCGTCCACCAGCCAGGCATCCCCTGGGGAGCAGAAGAGCCAAGCTCCTGCTCCAGATGTGCTCCACATCCAGCACAGATGTTTGCTTCTGGAGGGGCAGGCAGAAACTTTCACCTGGCCATTGCGCAAAGTCCTATCTATGAATGCCAAGGCACTCCGTGTTCCAAACATGCACAGAAGTAGTAATAAACCATACGCAGAGGCTCAACCTCAGAAATGACATCATGTAACATGGAGAGTCAGTGCTAGCCCTGTATATTTGTGTTTACTGGGAAGTTCCCCTCTTGCAACTCCCCAATAATATATTCTGCTTTCTGGAACAAATGTATTTTAGTGTCAAACACAAAAAATTCCCCACTGGCCTTTCAGGAACATCATTGGTTTCCAAGAAATACTACAGCCAAAAGGCAATAGTTTATAGGGCGTAATTTAAACTCACTCTTTCAGAATCATGTTTTCATATATCTTGAAAGCCTGTTTATGGGGACAGACATACTGGTTTTCCTCCTCCTGCTAAAGGCACTGGTATTTTAGGTCAGGGAAACATCCCCAAGGACTGCATTTCCTACAGTAGCCTGCCAGAGTATGATTACTTGGCTCATTATTGCTTTCCTGATGAGGGCTTTTTCCCCCAAAGAGGCTCCAAATACACTCCAACCATTAACCATACTTACCACTCTGTGGTGTGTAAATATGTTTTCCCTTAGCCATATTTTGTGTATCAGTCTGACTCTTCCTGCCAAGATGTTCACCAAATATGGTGCTTTATTAATTCCTGAGCACCGTGCCTCCAAACAACATGTTCATCAGGAAGGTGCTCGAGTTCCCTGGCAGGTTCTGGTTTTGCCTTCTGAGGATGCAGCTCCAAGGCCCAATAGTTCACAAATAAACAGCTAAAGCAGAAGAAAGGGAGACTGGCAAGCATGCAGATCTTGTGATGATACAAGCTCTCCCAAACTGCTTTCATCAAAACAAAAACCCACTGCTGGAGTATCTCATGGCAGTGTTTGATCTGCAGCAACAGCACCATGGCACAGGTGAAGAACAGATGGGTGGGCAGAGTCCACAAAGGCATGAGACAGAACCACAGGCAGAATGGGAAGGAGATATATCAAGTGTATTTTTAATACTCAGCCATAAAACTGCACCATTGGAAGACTGAACACTACTCTCCCCAGGAAGTGTGGGCAGGAGTGTAGGCTCTCATTAAGAACAAATCTTTTCCTCATCCCTAAATATAAGTGTGATCCAGATGGAACAAAATAAATGGTAGAAGTTAAAGCCATTCTCAGCTGAGATGAGGCATTTACCATCACACAGAATTCAGCCTGCAAGTAATTTCCTGTAGCCTCTTTTTCTAGTCACCTGTGGTTTTATAATGCAGTTAAAACACCGTTCACATCTACTACAGGCCAGGAAACAAGTACTGCAAAATCTGATTTCCAGCCACAGCAGCTGAGCCTTCATGTTACATACGCAGCCAGGAGGTAATACTCTGCTACTCTGGCTAAAAACCCAAAGCTGCTTGGCCAAGACATCAAGAGATCAGACACAGTGTGGAAAAATAAGAATTAATGTTTTAAGATCAGACTAGTTTTGACACACATCAGAAAGTTGTCAGCAATTACCAAACCGGCAGAGAGAAGCATTTTCTATCTGATCTACCAAGAAACAGAGCAAGTCACCAGTCTGCATGCACCAAGTGGTGTCAGTATCCAGAACACTGCTATATATAAACAGCATCACCAAAAACAACATACGAACCCAGCAATTAGTCATCCTGCCTGTACATTAAATGTGGATTTGGATCACCTTGTTCAAAACTGAAGGAGAATATGACAAGTTTATAAGCCTTTTGCTGATAAAGTGCTCAAGAGGGATCTTCGTTATTTATCTTCAACAACAATCTTTCAGGTCAAATGTAAAACATATAAAGAAGTACCAACAAGGTGAGCAAGGCTGAACAATTGTATGTGTGAAGGCTTTTCCCAGGAGCATCAGTGAGCATGGGATGGCTGAGAGCCCTTCCAAACTCTTTATTTTAAAGTTAGCATCTCCTTGGAACTAAGACAAAGACAGGATCTCTGGGAAGCCAATGTGAACGCTGGCACCACACCAAGACACCAGATGCCTTTTTATTTCCCCCATATACACAGAGTGACCCCCCCCACACCTCCAGGATAGAATGGGCTGTTGTTGCTTGAGAGGAAGCAAAGCGTGTTTACCACAAACAAGATTAGAAGGACAAAAAGAGCAGCATGCTCTCTTGCTGCATTACCAGGCAGGGCTTTTGCAGAGTTGAAGTTCTCTTGAAGAGGTTACTTTATTTTTTATCTGTCTTTGGAGGATTTACACACCTTTTGTTAGGGGTTCTCCATGCCACAGAAACCATTGCTGCCACTCTAATTCTTGGAGAGAACTAATCAGAAATATATGGAAAATACAAAGATGTTATAATAAATTACTCCAAGCCTGAAAGCACTCCACATTAAATATTAGTTTACATAAAATGGGCCAGATTTAGACTCCAGGAGTTTGGATCATTCCAGGGTCCTTGGGATGAAAAAAAACCCCATGATTAGAGGAAAATCCTGCTGAATGTGAGTCTCTGCCTTGATCTGCTTTACACAAGCAAGTACAGCACTGTCGCCTGCTGATGTCCTCTGAGCACTAAGAGGCTGCTACCACAGAGCTTCCTTCCCCAGATATGCAACGGTGCTGCTCACTGCAAATCTCAACACTCCACATTCAGAACAGTTTCTGGTGGTCTGGACTAAGGGAACAATGAGGAAGACATCATGTCAAAGTAAAAGCCTCCACTTAGTGATATTCAGGTAGAGCACAGCAAATTAAGAATGCTACAGCTCTGAACCAAAGGGACCCAGTGTCCAAATGAGCTCACACAACAAGAAAACGCTCCTGCAGACTGCAGTACAATACTTCTGCATATAACTGGAAAGAGTATTTCTGTTTAGGAGACTGACAGCTGACATTTGGTACTTCTGACACCATTTCCCACCTCTACCCAGATAAGAATCCCTTCAAAGCTGAGGCCTTAGAGACTCCCTGCAGAGGATTTTCTAAATGGCTGCAACAAACACAACAGCACCATCCCGCAACGAAAACAAATCAAGTAACATTCATGGGGCTCCATCACCACTGACCATGCTCCCAGCTGCCACTCCCTCCCCTTTGCCACCCCAAAAGCTGAGACACAGGGGGGTAACCCCTATGCTTGAGACAACTCTCGCACAAGAAGTTAAACGTCAAATCCCAAAGCAAGGCAGAACCTGAATTCTGGCTTCCACACTATCTTTAAACCAGAACACCACCAGATCCCTTCTCACGCTCTCGGTGTTATGGCATCCACTTCCCCAGACTGCATTTGGCTCTGATTAAACAGCAAATTAGAGCAACACTTGTACCAATTACTTCTCACTTGTACAAGTGTGTAATTCTCTTATGCAATGACAGAATTATCCAGCAGACAGTATAAACATCCTCCATGAGATAAATGCAAAGAAGGGATGTAAAGTGTAGAGAAAGACTTTGTATTTGTTTTCCTTGCTTGGCTGATAACAAATCGTCAGGGTGCCTATAAAACAATAGAAAAGTGGGAGAGAAATATTTTTGCATCAGCCACCATGGAAAGAAAGAAGCATCTCACCAAAGCTCCTGACACTGACCACTCTCTTCAGGCACATTGCGTCATTCAGACATTCAACATTCACAAACGGTCAAGTGCTTCCAAAATCTCAAATTCTGACAGCTCTTAAGATTCTATTTCTTTATGCCCCTGCGAACTCCACACTGTCTGGATGCGCTCCCAGGAGAAGTCTCCTCCAGCAATTAAAATATCAGATTTTTCTGACCTGTCCTACAGAGATTCAGAGTTAGACAGTAGCCTATAAGCCAGTCCTCTGCACCCATGGGGAGTGCTTGAATCCTGCACCCTCCATGCCGGCAGAGCACAGGAGAGGGGCCTCAGCCTGGCGGTGATAGGACCACCCCAGGAGGGGGCTTCACCAACCTGACCTGCGAGTTAGATCAGGGGTTTGCCAGGACAGGGGCAGGGTGGTGACCCCAATATCCCCCCATACCCAGCTCCAGCTCTCACATTTCACCGCACTGGCAGCTCTTACAGCTGCTCTGTGCTCTGTGAACCACGGCCACAACCGGATGCCAAAGACCTGGGCTGACAGGCTGTCTGTCTGCACAAAGACACTTTCAATCTGCAGCACGCTAATTTCATGTCCAGTCCATAGCCAGCTTTCCCTTTTGCCTCTGAAGAGGCTGTGCTGTATCATAATTCATTCCAGGCCATGAGCAGACATCTGAAACTCCTGTACATTATCTTAGGACAGCCTAATGCTCAATTTCTTTAAAAGACAGGGGAACAAGTGAGTCACTTTACATACCTTGGCAGTCACATACAAGGCAATGGGTATGGCCAGGAGGAAATAACATCACAAACTGGCAAGCAATGGCTACATCTACCCGTTCAACAAGACTGGGTCCATGCTAAAATGTACTGCTTTGAAGATGGAACAGCAAGTATTCATCTCAAGTATTATTTGTGTACTAACACATGGACACCAAAGTTGGAAGCCCATCAAAACACGACAAAACGCTTCCAAATGCAAAACTGATAGAGATTCCTCCTTAGCATTACGCTAACAAACACAGAGGTGGCTCAACTCCCTCTGCTCCTCTTCTGGATAATTCTCTGCAGCACACAGCAAGCTTTGTGCCATGCTGGAAGGCTGGCGAGCATCAGCAGCGGAAGGAGTGGCTGTGGGCAGCAGGGATGACACCGCAGGGGGACCCCTGGGGACACGGCGCAGCGAGGATGCGGCGCTAAGGTACTGTGAGAGGTCCAACAGCTCCTCCACAGCGCACGGGGCTGTGGATGGATGTCCTTCCCTGCACCACGCACTGACAGGCACAGATGACAGTTTCTTTGGGAGGAGAACAGCATCCCTAGAGAAACAGGGATGCCACGGGGCGCAGCGCCCACTACCACCCTCTGACCTGGCAAGCGGCCTCCAGCCCTGGGTACGGGTGCAGTGCGACCCTCCCCGGCACCCAAGTCCCGCAGTGGCCGCGGCGAGGCCCAGGGACGCAGGAACCGGCAGGGCAGGACCCCCAGGCCCACCCTGGTGCACGCAGCCCAAGGTCGCCGGCCGCGCTGCTGCCCCACAGCCAGCGGTGGGGACCCCATGCTTCTCCCCGAGGTAACCGCGGCTCCCCTCAGAGCGGCCCCTACACCACGACCCTCCCAGGAGGCCGCCGCCGCCCGCGCCGAGCCCCAGACCCGCGGGAAGAGCCGGGCGGGCGTCCCCGCAGCCCGCGCCCCGCCCGGCACCCCCCGACTCGCCCCAGCCCGGCCCTAACTCCTCACGCCCCGGTCAGGCGCTCCCGCCGCCGGCCCGTCCGCGCCCGGCCCGCTCTCACCTGCCGCGCCACCTCGGCTGCCGCCATCGCTACGAGCCCGCCACAGGGCCCGCCCCAGCCGTGGCGGGCGGGCAGCTCCAGGCGCGCCCACCGCGATGCCGCCAAGGGTACGGGGGGGAGGAACGCCGATCCGGCCCCGCCCGGCCGCGCAGCCCCTCGCCCACCGCGCCACCGGCGCCTCTCCCCGCCCCGCCGACAGCACACGCAGCTCGGTGCCGCCGCCGCCGCTCCGCTCCGGGAGGAGCACGGCTGCCGGCTCCCCCCGCGACCGCCCGCGATGGTGCAGTCCGGCCCGCGGGCGGGGCCGCGGCCACCGTGTGGCGGGGAGCGGCGGGCAGAGGGGCGCGAGGCGGGCGGGGAGCGGGTGCGGGATCACTGCGCCAGCGGCTCCGCAGGGCCATTGCCCGGCCCATGGGGACACTGCCCGCTGCCCGCACCCTGCCCGCTCCCCGCTTGGCGGAGCTGCCCCCGCACTGACTCCTCAGGGCCCGGGGGAACCCGCCCGGCTGCCCTGTGGCTCCTCTGTTAAGGTGGGCCGCGGGATCCTGCAGCTGTGCGCGTCCGGTTCTTTGCCTCCCGGAGCCCACGGAAGCCACCAACCGCCAGTGACAAAACCAGGCATTCCAGAAAGGGAGCAAGGGGACAATTATGTTTTCACAACCAATCATTTGGGCTTTATGGGATGGTACCGGCTCCCCACACATCCCAGGAAACCTGGTCCAAGTGGTTGGAGAAAGGCGAAGCTACTTAGGGGCTGAAAACCAGCCTGGGGCAGGCTGGAACAAGGATAAAACTTAGGGGAGGAAAGGAGAAACGGTTGAAGGGGCTGGTGTGGCTCTGCCTGAGCAGCCCTAAAACCACGCGGTGGCAGTTCGGCCGCGCTGTGGGAGTCTGAGCAGTCATGGATAAGAAAGGTCTTGGGAGAGACAGGACTGGAGGCTTCCCAGGCAGAGGAATTTGTCCCGATTCCTAATAACATTGGGGTACAAACTGCTGGTGGCTGCAGCCACCGACAGCACCGGGCATGGGGCCTTGCTGGGAAGTGAAACACAGCAAGAGAGGAAGGCCAGAATGCTGCTGGGCTGAAACACTGGGTGACAGGGGACCCAAATCACTATGCTGGGCTGGGTCACCCTTACAGCACAGAGACCCACCTGCCACTAGCCCCTTGGAGCAATAACCTTGCCCTTCCTGAGCACAGCAATAAGGAGAAGCATTGCCATGGCAGGGAGCAGTTTGGGGGGGGGGCTGTACTGCAGGTGCCCTCAGCAAGGCACCTGGGACTTTGAGATGCTGCTGGGGCCAAAGGAGGCATCCCCAGGACCAGCGTTGCAGATTTACACACACCAGTCACTGCGAAAGAGAATGCCAAGTCCGAGTGAAGGTTTCCAATTAGTCTTTTCATAGTTCTTCAGTTACAGCTGGAGCTAGGTGCCTCCAAAGAGGGGTCCCTACCCCAATTCATGTCTCCCAATTATACCCCTTCCACAAATCACCCCATCCCCAAGTCCAATCACCTAATTCTGGTGGGTGGTCTCTTAGTTTCTCACTGGATTTCACAGTCACTGGGCTGGCCTTCATCTCTTTGGTCCTTATCTTCTTCATTCTGCTTGTATCTGCTGAATTCAGTGAGTTCTTTGTTAGCAGCATTAGTTTCACCAAGCTTACACGCAGTCAGCTCTTGCAGCCGAAGGCTTCAGCTACCTTAGCTGCTAGTGCTAAGCCACTAATGCCAAACGGGACTATGTAGAGAGAAGAACGCCGTCAATCCAATTTCCTCCACAGCAGCAGCATTGGGCTGCCCAAACCCGCTGGTCCCGTGCACCATCCTGCTCTCCCTGCGTGTCACCTCAGCTGAGGAGCCCAGGGAGGCAGCCAGCGCATGGCCGTGGCCGTGCCCGGCGCCGGCGGCAGCCGCGGGTGCAGCGTGACCGAAGGTCACTGCACCGCCCCGGCAGCAGCGCCGCGGCCGGGCCCTCCCGCCGTGGGGAGTTGGTTCCTCCTTCACCTAACGCCAGGGCAGGAAGTGTGGGGTGCGAGCTGCGAGCTGAGCCCTGCCGGGGAGCGGGCTGCCGGCTGGCCACGCGGGAAGCACCGACATGGCCCGGCGGGAGCGGGAGCAGGGCTCGGCTGAGCCGAGGGTAACCGGCATTGCCCGCACATTGACCTTCCTGGAAGCCACTCGGCCCAAAGCAGGGAGCCTGGCCCGTATCTCCCATCTCTGGCCGGCCACCGCGGGGAGCAGGGAGCGTTTCCATTCGCTGCAGAGGATGGACACCAACAGGAGCGTCAGCCAGAGCAGCCAGAGCCTGGGGAGCTGGGGCAGGACTGCAGGCCGGCTCTCTGTTGGCTCTGGCAGTACCCGGAGGAGGGAGCTGAAGGAAATTCTCCTGCAGAGCAACAGCCCCGGCAGCACCATGCGGTTTGCCACCACTCAGAAGACATCCGATGTCAGCAATGTCCTTGCAGGGACACATCAACAACAGAAGGCTGAGCAGAGCCCCGAAGTGCTGTCCCTTGCCCTGGATCCCCTGGAGCATGAATGGCTGCTGACAGTGGCCCAGGGTGATGCAGACAACATCATCAGGCTGTTGGACCTAGATCCCAGCCTGCTGAACAGGAAAGACTTTGTGACAGGCTTCACCGCTCTCCACTGGCTTGCCAAGCATGGCCACTATGAGAGCTTCATCCAGGTCATCTCCCATGCCCAGAAGAAGGGCTATCCCATCAACGTGAACATCCCTACGGCCAGCGGTGGCTTCACCCCTTTGCATGTGGCTGCCCTGCAGGGACACGAGCTGCTCATCAAAGTGCTGGTGGGGGCTTATGGGGCAGACACCAGCCGCAGGGACCACAACGGACGCAAGGCTTGGCAGTACCTGAGTGCAGACACCTCCCAGGAGCTGAAGGAGCTGGCGGGGGCCTTGGAGGAGGACTTAGTCCAGCTGTGCTCTCACAACACCAACAACAACTGTAAGTCATCCAGCGAGGCCAGGGCAGGGCAGGACTGTGTGGACTCCAGGGCTGAGGGGAAAGCCCAGCGCTCCTGGAGCATGTCAGCCCTCCGGGTCTTTGTCCGACAGGCATTTACTTTCTTCCAAGAGCGCTAAAGCTCCCCTGGCCCCATTCTCCTGCAAACCTGCGCTGAATAGTAGCTGGGAGAGCCTGTGAGGAGCTGGGAACAGGGTGAGGGCTGGCACTTCAGATCCCAGCCAAGCAGGGATTAACCTCCTGCAGGGGGGCACTGCGGCCACCTGGGTCTCAGGTGGTCTTTCAGGGCTTGTGCCGGTGTTTGTGTGTGTGTGTCAACCACAGCCATGGGGATCACTGCCTGTGTCCAAAGGGGATTTTGCTCCCACCCCTGCTGATGGGCATTCCTTGCCACAGCCCAGCAGAGCCCCACAGTGGGGGCTCACATGCTGGCATTGCTGCGGGGAGCTGCTTCTGCGACACCCCGCATGCCTGTGTGGGGATGCTGACCTTCCATGGAAGGTGTCCTGTGCTGGGGTGGATGTTTGGGTGCCCATCACAGGCTGCTGGCAGACTTTGTGTGTGACTGCAGGTGGGTCATGCAGCAACTTGGTGTCTTTGTTGTCCCACCTACACCATGAGGCTGTGTCATGGTTTAAGCCCAGCCGGTAACTCAGAACCATGCAGCACTCCCCTGGCTCCCAGCAATGCTGTGAAGTTGGACTCAGGACCTCAGGTGCCTGGACGAAGGCACTGGCAGAACATAATCACGTCTTTCACAAGCACACTCTTGTGATGCCAGAGGCCTGGCACAGGGCTGACAATGGAGAAGCAACTATGGCTTCAGAAACAAGCCCCCAAATACTTTTTTTATGTATGCTTTTCTGCTGGCAGGGAGAGTGGGTACAGACAAGCAGGCTGTGCCTCCAGCCACAAACGCTCTCCAAGCTCCCTGTGAGATTTCCAGACCTCTTCCACATGTACCTCTGGGCTACTGTTTGTCTATGACAGCTAAAGCTGTTTCTCAGTAAAGTAGGAGCTGGAGAAGGTTTTCAAAGTGCAAGACAAGTCCCCGCTGGAAGCCCCTCCCTGGGACCCTCATCCAGGGGGGCCTGAGATGCTCAGCCCCACTGGAGATGGGGGCAGGAGTGGACGAGGTGGGAGAGCCACCCAGTAGGGTAGCATGTGGTGGCTCCTGCAGGGACTGGAGTTGTTGAGTAGCTCTGGAAAGATGACTCATTGCTCAAAACCATGGAAAACATACAAAGGCTGAGAGATTATCTTTGTTGCTACTGAGGTCATGCTCAAAAATGAAACTCTTGAGAAACGTGCCTACAGCAGCATAACCCTGTGTGTATGCACTGGTAACTTCATTAAACGGGCAAAACCTCTGCTCGCCTGTTTGTTTGTTTCACCAAACGGAGCTCTGCCCAGCTGATTTCAGCTTGCTTTTCACATTCTCAAAAGCCAGGGCTGCTTCAAAATGTCTTCAGAAAAACAACTTCCCCTTTTTAATCAGCATGAGACCATTTCTACCCCCTTAACTAGCAATCCCATTTGAGAAGTGACTCTCAGACAGCACAGGGGGAGTTTCTGTTCCCCATCACAGTGCAGAAGCTCTTGCAGAGATATCAGCCCATTTATATTCAGATTGTGAAATGCTGCTCAGACACTGGAATAACCCAGTCTGCAGTGGACAATACATGGAAGAACATCCTCCAGATAAGCAGATAGTAATCTGGTGACTGGACAGTGACAGGTGACAGGGTGGACGCATAGATGTATCCGGGCATCTTAATCACCAAGGTCAGCAGCAGAGACATACAAAACACACTGGGAATGGATTTAATGCCTGATCTACACTGGTTTTGTAATGCTTTAACTGTAATAGATTAAGGACTATAGCAACATACCTCCTTCCAGGAACTCTCTGGCCACATCCACAGCACAGGACAGCAGGCTGGCTTCTAACAAGCCTCCCCACAGCAGCACAAACTCCATGAAAAGCACTGATGTCCGAACACCAGCAATCTTTAGCTCTGGAAGCCACAGCACTGTTGGTAGACAGGCGGGTGCATGGCTGGTGAAGTATTTTTTGACCCATTAGTCCTCTCTCACCCTTTCACAGCACCATGGTGTTCAGAAGAGGGTGCAGGACCACTCTTGACATTCTTCTCTGAGTAAGGCACAGAGTAAACAGTGGAATTAGTGAGAATTTCCTTGAAGGAGCGGTTTTCTTGGCATTTGAAACTGCAGCTTAGTCATGCTCCACCCGGAAACCCGGACTTCCATTCGAAAGAAAAATTTAACTGGCAAATGCCACACTTAAGTAAGATTAAACAATTTTTAGTACTTGCCTCCCCTTGACAGCTATCCAAACCCCCTAAAGGCAGCTTCCCAACCATCTTTTGGTCATGGGTTTGAAGCTATATTACACTTTGAGGCAAATTAGGCAGGCACTTCAGAAGGAGCAAGACCAGAGCCCGGTGTTATAACATACTCATCAATGCCACCCCTGCCTTGCCTGCCCTGCAAGGGATCTTCTCCTCAGAGCAAATGCCAGTACCCTTTCTGCTGCTGTGCATTGTGTTTGTTCCAGACATCACCCCTCATTCACATGGTTTATTTTCAGACATACTGAGGAGAAGTCAGTTTGCAAATACAGATATTTAAAAAATACTCAGGTATACAATCTTTGTACGCTTTGCTTCTCACTCAAACAAAACCATATCCACAAAAATGGACTAGAATATCCAAGTTGGTTTTCTTCTTCTTTAAAGCTTCTGTTGATGGCTTAGTTACTGTGCATTAGCCCAGTTCTGCAGAGATCCCTGATCTCCCTCACAACTCGCAGGGAAGGAGAGGGCAAAGAGAGCTGCCACAGGGCAGCAGAAATCATTCACACCCAGAGGTATTTGTGTTGCTTAAGGTTCTTAAGAAAACTGAGTTTAACCCAATTTTAATTTGTAGTAAATTTACTTCATGCTATCCCTTCACGTCCAATTTGAAAAGCAGTCAAATGGGGAAGAATATTATGAGGGGTTATTTTCCAAAGCAGCTCCTTGGTAGAAGCTGCTTCCACCTAATAAAAATAGCACAGTAATGACTGTAATAGGGAGACTATCTAACAAACAGTAATAAATAGTTCAATCTGTTACTTAGGAAAGGCTTCCCACAAATGCCATGGAGAAAACTCTTTCCATTCTCAAAAAATGACTTTTTTCCCCCTCAGCTAGGTCCTCATAGACACAAATTAAGAGAAACTCTGCGAGCAGCTCTGCCTGCCAGCAGTGGTGATGGGGAGAGGCAGAGGGCTGCTCACAAGGCTCCAAGGCTGATCTCTGACCCCCAGCAGTGCTGTTATTTCCTAAACACTTGTTTCAAAGAGAAGAGCACAGAAGAGATTTAAAAAACACGGGGTAAAAGGGTTTGCAGCACCTGGGCCTCTGCTGAAACATCTCTGGCAATGCTGTTTGCTGCTTCCCCCTGATAACAAGGTAGAAACTAGACTCTTACCAGACAGGAAAGGGGCTAGAATTTACCTCTGAAGTGTCCTGAAGATGGTAAAATCACAGCCTTGCTCTGCTGTGCTCACAGAAACTTCCAGCACACCTTCCTTAGGAAGAAGACTGTCAGGATCTCTGAGTGAGGCATCTATTTGTTATGCATTTATGCGTGCTCAGCATATGTTGCTGCCCAGCATTATTCGCTGTGAAACAACATGAAGGAGATGTATCTATTTACTTTCAACATGAAAAGCAGCAACACAGAACATATGGCAGCCTGAGGCTTCCTCAGGAAGCTGCCGCCCAGGAACTGAGCTACCGCAGCAGAGTGAACCCAGAAAACAGCACCTCAGTATCAGGACGGGCTCTGCGGCACCTGCAATTGTTTCCTGCTGACAAGAGCACCTATCTCAGGTCTGCACTGCAGAAGGGAAAGGAGCAGCAGCCACACAGGACTCGGTGCTGAGCCACAGCCGCCTCCTCCTCCAATTCCCTGCAGTACATACATAGGTGACATTGCACATGCCCCAGCTGGGGAGCTGAAGTGATGACTTCTCTGGGCAGTTTAATTCCTTCCTTTGTCCCTTTTTTAAATACGTACTAACTCTTCCTTTGAGCAGCATCTTTAGTTACTATGCTCCTGCTGGGAACGTTAATTTAAAACACCTTTGTCTGGCATCAAGACCAACTTGATCAAGTCAACACAAAGTCCAGACACAACTCAGGTAGTCATTCTAGGGAACATGCAGCCATTATGTACTACAGGTTGTAAGATTGTGGCATTTTGTAGGAGCTAAATCTATCCCCTGACTGTGCCCTATTCTTCCCTCCTCCTCCTTTCCTCTCCCCTTAGTGAAATCATCTTTCGCCTGATTATTTCACTGCACCCACTCTCCAGCCAGGATCTTAAACCCAGACTCCATGGGCTTCCCTGTACCACATCCTGAAGTCAGCGCTCCAGGAGTAGGGCCAGACCTGCCCCGCGGACCCACCTACTGGGGTATGAAGCTGCTGGAGCACAGGCTCATGAGGACAGGCAGTGCTCAGGGCAGCCTTGCCCATACGCTGCTTCATTTGTGAGTACCACTGATCATCTCAGCCCCATGCTCTCGCTCCATGGGCAAGTGTTCTTACAGCACCTGTGGGTATGTAACATTTCAGCATTTGCCCAGTACCATGGTGCCTTCTCCCACATTAACTCCTTTGAATCAATTCTGATTTTTACCCTTTTCTTTAAAGAAATGGCATGCTTTGCTCCAAGAGGTTTACAGTAAGTGGAAAGGAAGACAGAGCCTGCGCTATCTGATAAGGTTTCTCACAGTGAGATTATACTCATAGTAACTTTAGTTTTTATTCTGTTACTATCCCACCATATATATGTGAAATAATTTCAACCAAGTCATCCAGGTCTGTATTTATTAGGAAACCTGTACACTGTCAATACTCATGATGATGGCTGAAAGAAAGAACACTAATAGAACACAGTCTTCATGTTTCAGACACAAATTACTTCAAAGATTTTCCCAGTTAACATAAATATCCCAGACTAGCTTACACAAAAAGAACCCAATGCACATTTGGGAAGTGCAGTCCAACACTACAGAGGGAATCACTTGGGGTTGCCAAACAGCCACAGGTGTATCAGTCTGACGCAGAAAGACAAGTGTTACTAGAGTTCCCAGGAGACAGTCTCTTACAAGCCCAGTTTGGTCCTTCTCCAGTGCCTCCTTTTGGAGTTGTACCTAAGACAAAAGCAGTGTACATTAGCAAGGGCACACACATTTGAGGATCCAGGTGGACAAAAAACACCCTGAATTAGCTGAACGGTAAGGGACTGAAATCTTTCTTATGTGCTAGAGTGGGAAGTTGCCAGCAATCATCAGCTGTGAACTCAGTTTAGAATTGCCACCTCATTCACTAACCAAGTAGCACATTACTGCAACAAAATCTAAACCTCAAGGAGGTAAAGGTGCCTGCAGAGATGCAACACTAACGTGAACATCCTCTCTCCTCCTTTGGAGACAAGACCTGTGATCTTGTATTGATTGTCCAAAGATAAGGAAAAACTACCTCCTGAATGTAGTTCACAATCTAACACAAAAAGTATCATTTTTCTTCAAAATCTGAAAGCAGAGCAGCATATGGAAAGGCTGTCTTCCAGGAAAATATATTAATTTATCAGTATGTACCTGTTAAGAACAAATGGTTTCACCACTGTACAGGTGAAACCAAGGACAGTGTTAACAGAGACTCTCTCAGCAGGAGAATGGCAGTACTCCCACAGGAAGAAGCACTGCAATTGCAGCCTGCTTTAGCACAGGTTGGGAAAAACTGGTGACCAATGTACTGAAGTGCCGTAAGACAAATCAATTTTCTTCATGATAAAAGCATTCCAAAGTACTGCAATTAGGTCAAACAGAACCTAACTGCAAGTTGGTGTCTGAAAGACAAGGATACAGTTTAGGGCACACAATACTGATTCTGCCTAGAAAGAAACAAGTAACAGGAACAGAACCTGCCAAGTCTGTGCCCTTTCACTGCCTGACCCATCCACTGCTACCGGCACTCTCCTCACTACTCAGGACAAAAAACAATCTGGGAGAAAGAATACTGTTGCCTTAAAAAGTTTAGACAAGGAAGTGTATGAGGTAAAAAGCCAGCGGCACAGCGTAAGTGAACAAATTACACTGGCTGAAGCTTTTAAACCAGAGAGCTTAGATATACACCACATTTTGCATGCCTCAAATTCACCCAGTATTTTACAGTCCTGCATTTTCCTAAATACAATGCTTGAAAACAAACACTATGGGCAAACAAAAAGGAACTGTTGCAAATCAATTCTCCAGTGATGTACCAAGGATCTTACACTGTCATCTCACATACACCCAACAAGCCCTTTGCTCCCTTACAATCTTCTGTGTCTCAGAACACCCCTGCTCAGTCAGGTACTGTTCCCTGAGATGCAGGATCGCAGAGGGACAGCTCTGAGCTAGGGGAAAGGCGTTGGTAAGAGGAACAGCAGCAGCAGAGGCTACCAGGGTACAAATTCCATAGTAAATTATCCACAAGTACAGTTTATGCCTTCACTTTACATGTGCCATCACCGAACATCTGTGGATCCTTGCAGAGCACTGGAATGAATTGGACCACTAGGGAAGGAACTGGCATGGAAGCTCCACACTGCCTCAAGAAAACACAACAGGCCAACAGTACCTGGTGGAGTTGCAGATCTGCACCAGTGTACCCGTATGGCTTTCAGAGCCACAAAACTGCCCTGCTGCTTGCATGAACCGTTTTACACAACCAGCTTCCAACTTCAGCCCAAGCGGCACGCGCAGCCTGACTGAGCCTGGGCGGCTGCAGCGTCTCAGACATCAAACAATTACCTGATCTTATTGCCCGTCTTCATGCGAATCCATTGCGGGATCGGCCGGTTCTGCTTCTGCTTCTTGGCAAGGAAGCGTTTGATCTTGAACGTCTTGTGAGACGACTGGAAGAGAGAGCAGCCGTTAGGTCCACACATCAGCCGCCGCCTCGCAGCCGGGCCCGGGCCGGCCGCCCCGCGGGAGCTCACCCGCGCCAGCGCAGGGCAGGGCCCGGCGGCCGGCAGGCCGCAAGGCCTCAGCGAGCCGGGAAAGGGGAGGGAAACGTTGAACCCAGGGCCCCCCCCGCTGCTGGGGACGCGAGCCAGCCAGCAGCAGCCAGAAGGGCCCGGGACACCGCGCCCCGGCGGCGGATGGCGGCCGATAGTCTCACCATGGCGCGGAGCTGCCCGGCGTCCCGGCGATGGCGGCGGCGGAAGAGAGGGAAGGGGCGGGGAGAAGCAGCGAGGGAGGCGAGGCGGCAGCGGCGCGGGCTGCGCGGCCGCAGCGACCCCTGGCGGCCCGGCGCGCACAGAGCGCAGTGAGGGACGGCGGCGGCACGAGTTTGTGCGAGTTTATTGGGTTTAGTACAAAACAGCTATGGCTAAAATTCGCTAGCTTAGGAGGAGCTGCTACTGGTGGAGTCTCTTTCTGGGCTGTAAAACAACAGTTCAAGTTATGAGGGAGGACAGGAGTGCGGCAACGCTCCGGACAGTGAAGGGAGAATGCTGCAAAAGAACAGGATGCCCAAACCAGCTATATTGATTAAAAATAAGCTTTTCAATGTAGGTAGACTTTACATGACAATTTGTCAAGAAGTATTCCAATATTAAGCCAGCTTATTCATACACTCCAACTTAGTTACTTAATATCCAGAGAACCACGAAAGAGGAAGGTCTCTCCCTCCCTAGCATTATCACTGACATGCCAGGCGTTCTCCTCTTCGGGTGCCAGAGGCTCCTCCTCTTCATCAGCACCTCAACAGCCCCAGCCTGTGTACCTGTTTCCATGCCACACTGACATCATCCAGCTATCACTGCCACACACCACCTGTGTTAACTCCGGGCAACTTCAAGCTTGCTCTGCTTAAGCACATCAAACACTGGCTCCCATCGCCTTATGGTAAAGCTCTGGCTTCAGATCCAGGTGTCATCTCCTCCTGACTGCATGACTCATTTATTATCATACTTAAGGCCATAAAGTCTTTCTACTTTGCAAAGATTCTCTTCTGATGTAGTTTAGATGCTGGGAAAATAAATTCAAATAACTGAAAATACAATGAGAACACATTTCAAATTCCAAATCTACAGCTGAGGTTCTTTAACCAGAAACATCCAACTGCACAATGCCCCCTTGTCTTCCTTTGTTCCTTCTTCGCTTCGAAGGCACTTCTGGATTGCGTAGTACATGCTCTTTGGCTGCACAGACAGTCAGAACACATAAGGCTTGCATGCTAGTCACTCCTCTTCCTTCATATTACTCGTCTCACTCTCTTGTTTCTTATCCGCACCCTGATCTGCAGGCTTTGCAGCACTGTCTTCATACTGACACAATCTGCTTCGGCTTCGGGCTCCTGGCTGGTACAGCTGCATTGCTGGACGATCCTGAAATAAATCAAAACTATTTAGACTCTTTCATAGCCCCAAGCCATCGTAGTTATGATGGCATCAGTGATACTAGAAATGGCT
Source organism: Ara ararauna (assembly GCA_028858755.1). Lineage (NCBI taxonomy): Eukaryota > Metazoa > Chordata > Aves > Psittaciformes > Psittacidae > Ara > Ara ararauna. Next base: position 9,555,654 of record CM054383.1, on the reverse strand, counting down.
CAAATCAAACTTTTCAAGGTGTTCAAAGTTAAATTATTCCACCACGTTTGCAAGGTAACTTCAACTGTCTCAAATCAAGGTTGTCTCTGTTGTAAGGCAACACCCCGGTTCAAGCCACAAACACCACTGTGCACAGCTGAAGTTATCTGTAAAGAGCTTCCTCCTGAGATGAGTTCAGCTTGCCCTCTCTCAGAATAGAGGCCAACTTCAAGCTTCTTCAAACCCCTGAGTTTCATTTGTATCCAAAAATGCTTTAACTGACATGGAAAACTTGCATACAACAGATTTGCAGTGTGTATAAAACTATGGCCGAGACATTGTTTCTTCAGTCTCCAGGAGATCTTCTGTCATATTCTGCATGTAGCAGTCTTGTCCCCATTTGAGGGAACCTGTTCAATCATTTTCTTACTTCGAGATCTATTTTCAGGCATGTATAGTATCAGCAAGAGACACAGGCAGATTACTGATGCTCTGCTGACACTTTAAAGATACAGCCTAAGGCATAAGTCAGCAAATGACAAGGAATCAGTGTCTTTACAATTTAGCCCATGGCTTAATTCCTATACAGTGACAAAGAGTTTAAGCAAAGTTTAGCAGACAAACAGGCAAACTTTCTAGCAATGGCAGAGTTTGTTACCAGAACAGGGTGAACTTTCAACAGAGAAACCACACGGTTCTCTCCTTGAAGTGCTTTTACCCTAAAGCCCACAAACTGGTCCATATGAATCAGACACACGAATTTAAAGAAATCCAGCACCTTGTTTCTGATACGATCCCTCTTAATTGTATCCTCTTTTTTATCATCTTTGGTTACTTTCTCAGATTTGTCCATGCTGCTGGTAAAGTCAGTAAGATCACTTTTCTTTCCCTTTTCTCTGAGTAAGTCTCTCTCCTTTTTCACCTCTTCCTCTTTTCTTCTAAAAACCTTCTCTTTCTCAAAGCGCTCTTTCTGCCTCCGACGCTCCTCTTCTTGGCGCCTCAGTTTCTCCCTCTGTGCTCTCTCATATTCTCTGTCTCTTTCATAATCTCTATCTCGGTCCCTGTAGTCCTTTACACACTCATCTTCTGATCTGTATGAAAACAAAACTGAAAATTAAGCTCGAAAGATTCATCAGAGCTGGGAGATCAATGTAATACTGGTGTAAGTTTGCAATATGAAGACGACACACTGGTAGGTTCTAGGGAGCTTTTGGGAAGCTGCATTAACTCAAGTCATGCATGAGAACCTGAGATGATGCTGACTGCTGGCACTTCCTAGGCTCCTACTCACACAGCTGGCCAAGTCTCCTCTGACTCTGGAAAACACTTGGATTTCTCTGTCTTATCTCTATTTCTCACATGGCAGAACTGAACCTTGAACAGATCACAGAGCTGTTCGTTAAGAATTACACCTTCCACTTTGACATTTTACAAGACTTAAAGGGACTAATAACTGCAGCACACCTCTCCTCTTGCCACAGCTCCAATCGCAAAGACAGCACTCACAGCCTGCTGCAGGTCACCCACACCTGGGCTTCTTTTGCAGAGTTCCTACAGTGAGTTGCAGAAACATTAAAATTTGTCCACTAGTGAAGAACTAGTCAGGTAATTCACAGCGCTTTCTGCAACCGCAGGGATATGCACTGTCACAGAGAACACATCCCCTGCCTTCTATCAGAAAACTAATTGCAAAGGAATTACAAAACACAGTCATGGCAGAGCAGCCTAAGCCTCAGTACGACCAGGAAACAAGTTATGTATACATATATATATTTATAGCAAGTACTAGAATACTTTTTTGCCTTCTCTTCTTTTGTCTCCCCATCAGATCGTTTGGCAGATGCACTACTCGCATTTTTTTCCTCCCTCAGAGTCTCTTTTTCCAGTTTCTTGGATTTTTCTTTTCTCTCCAAGTCTTTTTCATCTTTTTCAGGCTTCTTAAGCAGCTACAAAGAAAACAGAAGTCTCAACTAAAAAGCTCACTCTCGTACGTATTGTCTGGCACAACACCAAAATCGCAAAGGAACCACAGTCCAGTAAGAAACAAACGTTAAAGTAATACTACTGCAAATCGTAGTATTTCTAAAAGCTGGAGTGTATGAGTAAGCATTACCCACAGAGCAGGCTAGGATTTTCCTCCTAAAACAGGCCAGTTTAGAAAGCTTAAAAAGTCTCCATTTCATAGTGAATTCACAGTTTTGTTTACCATAGCATGTACAACAGTCACATGACAAAAGCTTTAAATATTACTCTGAAGCATTACAGCATGTAAACCTTTACAACGCCTAGTATTGAATGTTACAAAAAAGTGGTAATCTACTAACACCAAACCCATGTGATTCTTCACACAATACTCAAAGCACATTCTGAGAGACTGATATACAAATAATAAGGAAAGGGAGTGTAACAGTTTATAATAAAGAACTGTTCTAGACCTTAATCTTTGGTTCTTCTTTTGATCTGTCTCTTTCTTTTTCTGGGCATCTGTCTACCTTCTTCAGTTTTTCTGCTTCTTTTCTCTTCCTTCGCTCCTCCTCTTTCCATTTTCTTCTTTCTTCTTCTCTTTGTCTTTTTCTTTCCAATTCTCTCCTCCTCCTCTCCTCTCTTTTTTCTTCTCTCAGTCTCTATGTGTGTAAAAACAAAGAGAAATAGTGTCTTTCCAGATCTAGAAAAGATCCCTTTAAGCCTAAAAAGATACCGTGCCACAGTGATAAAGTAACTCACCTCAACCCCACCCCTACTGTAATAGAAAAAAGTTCTCTTGTCTCTATTATGCTGTTGTGAACCTGAATATGTTACAGCAGCATTTCATTTTTTCCCCTCATTCATGACCCTTACTTTGTACTATCTTAAAAAACCAACCAACCAACACAACAGTAGCTTCAGCCTTTATAATTCTATTTTTAATTAAATTTGCCCTGTCATTTCCTCCATCGCTAAAAGTTAAAATGATATTATGTGCTGGGACAAAGATTATCTACAAAGACCTCGGTCAGAACAGCACTGAAAAGGAATCTAGTTTGACAGTACCACAAGAAACATTTAGCTGTGACCAGAACACACACAAAGCACCACCATTCCTGCAAAGGCCAGTGCTCCAGTAGTTTAAAGTATGTGAACCAGATGTTAACAAGTTGGGTTAAAAGGTTTTCTTCAAGAGGGCAGAAACACATCAACATACATGCTGCAATATACACACCCATGATTTAAATGAGCCAATTGTATTTGCAAGAAATAAGAAGATTCTGGAGATAAATCTTACCTGTTTATTTTTCAGGAAGTTCAATAAGGGAGTAGTCTTTTTAGCTAGAGAATATATAAAACAAATGTGAACAATCTGCCTTATCCAATACTGCAACAAAACCCTACATGAAATGAAGAAGCTTTATGGATTTTCCAGCCTGTCTCCTCTCACAGTGATACAGCAGTAAAACAAGCCTTCCAATCCTACCCCTGAACAGTGGCAACTATTAGGATTCTATAACCTTCTTTAGTGACACACAGTATTCCTCTCTGTAATGGGATATTCAGTCTGCATTAGGCTTTTCCCAGATTCTCTCGCTTTGAAAGAGCATTCTGGTCATTTTTGTGATATTTTACCCAACCACAGAATCTCTTAACTTCTGCACGCATAGAGCATCACTGCATCTCACTGAAATGCAGCCACTCCACAGCCTAGTATGGCTAGCAGATGCGACTAGCAGCTTAAAACAGGCATAGACATTATCATATAAAACTAAAACCTAGAGAAGAATTTAGACCATGGGAGCAAAACAAAATACACTGAGTAGTATTAGCCTAAAGGTTTAATAAACACCTAACAAGTACACATAAGAACGCAGTCTCCTGAAGGGTGAAAAAAAATCGCAGCTTCAAATTACACCACATACATTCCTTTGTGCTCTAGGAAAATGTTGCTGTAGTACATAGATTTCCATACCTATGAGCTCTTTGTTTCTTGCCTCTATTTCCTCCAACAAAGTTTCTGGAGTGGAAGTTAATTTTTCATCATCTGCACTGTAGCTTTCCAGAAACTTCTTGTACTCTGGATCTATGGCGGAGGGAAGAAAAAGAGGAAAAAAGAAACCATAGCATGAAAAGGATTTCCCTAATGCACTGCTGGAAGTCTAAGGTTAATCTGCATAAGCTGTGGTTTATGTCACCTGTTCGTAAGCTGGCAGCTCTCAAATGGGCTGCTGCATTATGTTTGCCTAGAACAATCATATTTAATACATTTGAAGCTGCCCAAGCAGTGCTAATAAGCTATAATTAAGCAAATATTCTATCAATAAACTAGTGCCACAGTAAAAATGTTTGTTCTGGTTTCAGCTGGGATAGAGTTCATTTTATCCCTAGTGGCTGCTGCAGAGTTGTGTTTTGGCTTTAGTCTGAGAATAATGTGGATAATACAGTTGTTGCTAGCAGTGCTTACCCTGATAAAGGACTTTTCAGCCTCATACTCTGTCAGTGAGGAGGGACACAAGAAGCTGGGATGCAGCAGAGACAGAACACCTGACCTGAACTAGCCAAAGGGGTACTTCCATACCACAGCACATCATGCCCAGTATATAAACTGGAGGAGTTGGCTGGGAGGCACTGATCACTGCTTGGGCTGGCCTGAGTGCTGGTCAGTGAGTGATGAGTATTGCGTATCACTTGTGTTTCTTTGGGGTTTTATTCCTTTCTTTCTATTGTCTCCCTTTCCATTATAATTTACTTATTTCAATAATTAAACTGTTCTTATATCAACCCATGGGCTTTAGCTTTTTCTGATTCTCCTCCCCATCCCACTGGGGTGAGGGGCAGGGGGAGTGAGCATCTGTGTGGTTGAGGTGCCGAGTTGATGGCTGGGCTCAAACCACAACACATCATATTCAAATTACTGCTAGGGATTTCAAGTGCACACATGCAAAACAAACTAGCCAGCAGTTATACCATCTTCAATAGTTCCAGTTTTCGCATCCTTTTTCTTACTCTTCTTTTTTGCAGCTTTTTGGAAAGGTGCAAACTCAACTATGGCAGCATATTCCTGACCTGTTCAGAGGAGAGGGAAAAATACATTAAAATAAAGATAAACCACATATAGAATATATTACCCATCTACAGCAGGAAGATAAGCCTCACAAGAAATATACAACACTAGAAGAGACTACTTGGACAGCATAAAAAATGTCTTGTATTTTGAAAGCCATTTAATAAATATCATCTTAGAGACAGCAGAATTCATGAACTAAACACTCTCACAATGTCAACAGAACAGCAAATTAACAGACTCTCAAGATGAAAATACTAGATTTAAGACTGCCCACAACTGTCAGTTCAGCCACCTCAGCTATACCACACCACACAATATCCTCATCCTACAGACTCTGCAATCATTGTGCAAGTGCAAGATAATGTTTTAAGTTAATGTAACTGAGGCAAATCTCAATTTTTGGCAAAACACAATACCATGCAACACATTACAGGCAGGCTTTAAAGTTTCGTCTTATGACTAGAATGCCCCATTTATGACTGCATAAATCAAATGTTGCTGCTGGATATGGCAAATACAGCATCCTGTTACACTGCAAACCAGACTATTTAAGAGAGGTGGGTGTTATCAGAAGCTTGTCATCCAGCCCTCCTAAATGAGGGGGCGTCTTGTGGATAGAGCTTTGTCACATAAAGCACCAGGCTGGATGAAATGCAAACCACAAAGTTCAAGCTGAAATCCTCAGCCTAATAAAGCCAACAGGAAGACTCTTAGTAAAGCTTTTGCTGAATTTGTAAATTTAAGGTGTTTCAATGAGAGACTAAGATGTCTTAGCACTATGCAATGTAAGTAGGTGTGAAATGCAAAACTTGAAGACATGAGGTGTACTGAATACCTAACATGCGTTCAGGAAAAAAAGGTAAGTGGTGGTACAACTAAATGCTTGGATGTTTAACCAATAAATTAAACAACATATTAACTACAGATTTAGGTCTCCAGAGACCAGTCACTTTTACAACTTAAGGCTGCAAGAAACAAGCCGCTCCTTTTACTGAATCAAGATGATTCACTCAGCTGTAAATTGGATCCAGCAACACTACGGATTAAAAACCAACCGAAAAATAAACTGTTAGAAGTGTACAGAACAGACAAAGGAAGCAGTGGAGCATGGCACCATTAACCTTAGCTTCGTTTAGCTTGGACAGCAACACCACCCACCCGCTTTCACTTTTGAGACTTCCCACTGAGGTATGACAATGCAAGTATTAACCTCAGTAATGCAACAACTGGGTTTATCTTGATACCGCTAGCATCTTGATGTACACTTTACTGGGGTTGACACATAATACTGTAAGATCAATTTAGAAATACAGAAGAACGTTTTAGATTAGCTTCCACAAAGCATAAGACTGTGTTCTCTGAACTACTGCAGAGCATTCACTTAAGGCACCAAAGCCAAACAAACCCCAAGTGGCACGCTGGGCTGCTTACGCTCATCCCTCTACAACACAGCTCGCACACTGCACACACCAGGAGAGACGCACGCAGCCGAGCGCCGCTCACTTGCCTTTGTGGTCGACAAAAACATAGCCGTCAAAGCGATCCCTGAAGAGGACTATGTCTTCCTGGTTCTTGAAGTTGATGTAGGCTCTCGAGAACATGTGAGGGTACAAGCTGCACAAAGACAAGACCCACACCGCCAGGCTCGCTGGGCGGCCCGCCTGACGGCAGCGGCGGCTCTGGGGAGCCGCCCCAGGGGAGGGGGCCGGCGGCCGTACCTGGAGTCGTTGGCGAAGAACTCGAAGTAGTCATGCTCGGGCAGGGGCTGCAGATGCTCCTCCAGCTGCTCCTTCGTCAGGCTGGGCGGCAGCCGCCGGATCACCACCTGCGGCACGGACACGCGGGGTGAGGCGGCCCGCAGCCACCGCCACCCCTTGCAGCCTTTCCCGGGGAGGACACGGCTTCCCCCGCCCCACGGAGGCCCGTTACCGCGGGGCTGGGGGCTCACACCGCGCAGGCCCCACCTTGCTGAGCGTCTCCTTCTTGTCCTTGGGCCGCTCGAGGCGGTCGAGCTCGGCGGCGCCGGTCCTGCCGTCCGCGGCGGTGGCGGTGCCCGGTCCCCCCCCCAGCAGAGCCCCCGGCCCGGCGGCGGCCCCGCGCCGCTCCTTGGGCCTCGCGTTCTCCTTGTCCTCCTTCATGCCGCGCCGCCGCCTCCCCCGCGACTGCGCCTTAAAGGGCCGCAGCCGCGCCCTCGGCCGAGGCCGCCCCGCCGCGGCCCCGCCGCACTACGGCTCCCGGCGTGCCCCGCGCCGTGACGGTGTCGCGGGGCGGGTCGGGTCGGGAGCGCTCTGAGGCAGCCCGGTTCGGCGGTGCGGGAGCGGCGGCGATGTGGTACGAGATCCTGCCCGGGATGGCCATCATGGGCGTCTGCCTTGCCATCCCTGGGCTCTCCACCATCTACATGCACCGCTGGACTAACGGCGGCAAGGTCAGGCACGGGGAAGGGCGCTGGGCCGCCTTCCTGCCCCCTTCCCCGGCGGCCCCGCCCGTGGGTCGAGATACCGGGGCTGCGCTTCCGCCGGGGCTTCCCCCCCCCCGCCCCTCCTTTTCCTACTGGGATCTCTTCCCTCGAGATTCCCTGGGAGCCGCTCCCCAGCGTTGTTCTCGCCTGCAGGAGAAGAGGGTCGCCCGCTATCCCTACCAGTGGGCGCTGATGGAGAGAGACAGGCGGCTCTCCGGCGTCAACAAGTACTACGTGTCCAAGGCAGGTGGTGGGCAGGCAGCAGTGGGAGGGGAGCGGGAGCAGTGTGCTTGGCTCCGAGTTGCACACTGGTTGCTCCAGGGCTATGGGAGCTTACTCTGCCCCTGCAGCCTGCCGGGGGCATCTGCGTTTTCTCACTCGCTTTTTAATTATTTGTTTACAAAGCCTGCATTTTCAGCTAGGCCCCTCTGCACGTTAGGGATAATAGTGGTGCACATACAGATGATGCTGTTTCTTTTTCAGGGTCTGGAGAACATAGACTAAGGGGATGGATCTTTTGAAGAATCCACTTATCTCTATAAAATGATTTAACTCTAATAAAGACATACATGTACGCAAACCTTGCATCTGTTGCTGTTGTGTGCTGACCCCACCTGGGTGCCAGGTGCCACCAAATCTGCGTCGTCAGTCCCCTCCTCAGCTAGGCAGAGGACAGAAAATATAAGGATGGATGGGTACAGCAGGACAGAACAGAGTGTAAACAGGAAGAGGCCAGGTGGGCTGGACTTGCTGTTTGCACATACCTGCAGAACGCCAGGACAAACGTTACAGGACTTTTTATTTTATTTATAGAAACATACAAGACCTCTCTCTGCTGCCGAAACTACAACACAGAGATTTAGGTGAACAAAACAACCATCTAGAAAACACTTTGGTTTTAAAAGCATCTGAGAAAAAGGTGGCTCAGGGGGTACGTTGGAAAGATGCAGTTGAATCACAGAAGCACTATCCCGAGTAAGCCTCCAAGTACAGTTTAAAGAAATGCATATAATACTGCTAAACCAGACCAAATTAAAATAGCGGAGAAATTAAAATAGGGTTTTACTCTAGACACTTCCATAAAAAAAGGAATTTCAAATAAATTGAAAGATACATCCTTGTTACCACCTGTGTACATCCAGAGGTTCCAATCACTGCACCAACTGCTCCAACACCTATGTATGACATAGGAGAAAAAGAAGCAAGCAACTTAGTTCTTCACCACAGGCTTCCATGGATTGAAAATAAGACCCTCCTATTATTACTATTTTACACCCCAAGTTGCAATCTGCTTGCTTTAAAGTAACTGAAGCCCATCTGTATTAAATTACAAACTCATTTCTATTTACAGGTCTAGTCTGAACCACAAACTAAATAAAACTGGGTTGAGGAAAAACAACAAAACCAGATCTAGATCAAGTGGAAAGACTTCGATCTTGAGCAGGAACTTAGGAATTCCTTCATTTTTGCTGCTGTTTCCAGTAGCTCTTTAAAGGTCTTTTGCAACCTAAATTATTCCATAATTAATCGGAACAAAAGGAAATCTCACTTATAAGCATTAGGTAACAAAGCCCTCCCATGCAATCCTTCTGCTTGTCTGATTCAAAGTGAGCTCAGAACACTGCACCTTTTCATCTTCCCTGCCTTTTCTGCCTTCTCTGCCTTTTGTAGCCTTTCACTTTACAGGGATTCCTTGTAAACAGAGAGCAAACCATCCAAGAAAATCTGTCAAAAGCAGCTCTTTTCTTGATCCAAGGAATCCACTCCTGAGGCTTGGCCCTGCTGGGTGAAAAGCACTGCAGCGCTGGAAGCTTTTTTGTCAAGTCACAACTGGAACAGGTCAGCTGCTGCTTGGTAGAACCTGTGGTGTCCTGTCCAAATAAAGAATTATTTTTCCTCTTTGCCTTTAGTCTTTCTGTAGACCATTTCTCGGAAGCTTGCAAGGATCTTATTCTCTCGTTTCCTCCTCTCCTCCTGGTTGAAGGATGCCAGAGCTCTCTTCTCATCTGCACTGTAAATCTGGTTCTCTTTACGCAGACGCACAGCTTCCATTCGGCGATGCCTGCAGAGGAGAACATTGTGTACTTCAGCATGGACAGAGGGAAGTAATGCCCCATCACGGTTTACATCCCTCAACTGGTCTGAATATTTTGAGTGGCTTATAAAGATACCTACACTAGAGAATCCAAACCGCACACAAACCTTCCCATGAAGGAGCATGGCAGAGCAAGAAACTGACTTCTGGGGGTGTTTGCTCTCAGGCAGTCAGCCAGAAAGCCCAACCTACCCCAAGGGTGTCAGCTGCTGCCTTATCAAAATTTAAGTGAAATTCCTGTTGAACTCATAAAGCGCAGCCAACCTCTGACCCTTGGATTATTCTCCTACTGAAGAGCCAGTGCATCACCACTGCTGTCCAAACACACTGCCTTTGAGCCACCTGACACAAGCATCTCCTCATTTGAAAACTAAGATAATTACAAGTGTACTTATCTAGGAAGTGTAATTACCTGTAATTACCTAGAAAGAATTTTTGCTCTTGAGGAGGAAGTGTTCTTCCAAAACCAAATTGGATAGATATATAATCTGTCTATAGCAAGAGGGAGTTTAGTGTAGATTACTGCAAGCACACAGAGAACCTTCTCTTCCATGCTTTCAACCTGAGCTTGGAAGCAGTCTTCTAGCCAGTTAGCAGCAGAAGCAGCTCTTTAAAATCTCACTGAACCACTATCATCATCAGAACAATACCTGCTGCCACTCATGACGTAACCAGAGCTCTCAAACGACGCGATCTCTTCACTGGTCAAGCCGATTTCACCTCTCCGGGGTATACGTTTTCCCGCTTTTACATATTCTGCCATGGCTGCACCTTCACCGGGCAAGAGGGCATGTCCATAGCTTAAAAAAAAAAGGAAATACTGATTTCAGTCTCTAATAGAGAGAGAAGGAGCTAAGCATGCAGCTTCTTTCCCATATACTGGCTTGTTCTTCTTTATGGCTAACACTAGCAACAAATTCTTACATTAATACATTCTGATTAAACTGCAATGAAGACACTGGAAACTCACAATACTGCAGAGCATTAGAATAAAGGCATCTTAAAACTGATTTTCTGGGAATCAAGGCTAAAAAGCATAAACCAGACTCTTCTACCTGGATTTGGGCCAGCACAAAGGCTCGCACCACTGCTACTTGTACCTGCAAGTTTCTGGCACTGCATTTCTCTCTGATACATGCTAGGCTGTTAAAACAGCACTTTTGAACAGTAACCTTCAGGCTTCCTTTGCTCGATTTGATCAAAATACTGTTAAGAGCCGGCTACTCACTTCAAAGGCCTGTCATCCTGAGATGCATGAGTTTTGGGAGCTTCTGGTCCAATCAAGCTATCAGCTTCCATATTTTCTGCAACAACCAAACAACGAGGAAGATTAATACTGTGCTTTTTGTTTTTTTGTTATCAGAACAGTTGCACAGATCAGCAACACCTAACAAAAGTCACAAAAGGAAACTAAGAAGTTTTGATGCAAGTTTAAAGTCAGGTGAACCTACTTGATCTCTCAATCCAGAGATCTTCCCCTTGAAACATTTCTTCATCAGAATCTTCACTACTTGAATCACTGGATTCCTTCCTGCTCTTCTTATTTTTCTTTTTCTTGTACTTCTTCCTGTGGTAAAGCCAAAGACAGACATGTTTATTTACCAAAATCTAAGATGAAATAAAGTGCTTGGAATCATACTCAAGTCACTAGTTTGTCAATGCAAGTTTGGGGGGAAGACTTGGCTGTCTGCATGCAGATTGTTGTTTCATAGAAGAAAATGCCTTACAGCAAAACAAAGACAACATATACACTGTTACACCTCTCATATAGCATTAGAAAGTTGCTCCCTATGTTTGCAGTGAGTCCTCTATGCTGTGTGGTTCTGCAGATTTAAAGAAAATCCATCAAATTAAGATTACTCAACAGCATTTATAGCCCTAACAAGAATGCTCACTGAGCCTTCCTACTACCTGCTATGAAAGTGGCGCTGCCCTCTGGCCAAAAGCAGGTAGAATTATGCACAACCACCCGGAAACTTACTTTCTGTTCTTCTTTTTCTTCTTCCTGCTTTTCTTTCTATCTTCATCTGAAAATAAAAAATAAAGTATGTGTATTATCAAAAAGAGATGCTTAGCTACAACTAAGTAGTTTACTGCACTGTGAATAATTATCTCCACCAGAATGCCCTAGTACACAGCCGCTCAGACACGATTTGCTTAGGTACCAAGTAATACTGAGAAAGTACAAGTAGAGAGCTACCTGCAGTATTGTTTGATATGAGAACATATCAAATGTATTTCTGGCATGGGGTGCCCAGTGGCTGCTAAATTTTACAAGGGCAGGTAGTCACAGGGGGAATGGCTTTAAACTGACAGAGGGGAGATTTAGATTAGAAATTGGGAAGAAATTCTTCGCTATGAGGGTGCTGAGGCACTGGCACAGGGTGCCCAGAGAAGCTGTGGCTGCCCCATCCCTGGCAGTATTCAAGGCCAGGTTGGATGGGGCTTGGAGCAACCTGGCCTAGTGAAAGATGTCACTACCCATAGCAGGGAGGTAGAACTAGATGATCCTTAAGATCCCTTCTAACCCAAACCATTCCAGGAAATTCAGAAATCCTATCTCCTAAGGCCAGACAACAAGCACTCAAGAAAAATGCACTGCAAACCCAGCAAGATGGTGAAAGATAAGAATACCAGATTGGTGCCGCAGCTCTGTGATCTCAGAACATTTTAAGTGTGCAACAAAAGCCAGAAGTGTCACTTTGCATTCAGAGACGCAGCAAAAGAGCTCTTGCACCACATGTGTTAGCTGAAACCCTCTGTTCTTACCACTGGAGTCCTCAGACTCCGACTCGCTGTCGCTGTCCTCAGAATGTTTTCTGCGTTTTCTTTTGGATCCCTTCCGCTTTTTCTTCTTCCTTTTCTTCTTCTTTTTCTTTTTTTCCTCTAGAAGGTTTTTAAAAGATAACCTTAATAATTAGGGAGCAGACAAAGTTCATCTAGCTCCATACACGTCTCGATCTTCCCAAAGCAACACTCTCCTTCAAACTGGAGCCCACCATACTCACTTCTACCTATCCAAATTGGTGAACCTCTTGCAAGCAAGAGATTGTAGACTTTATCGGCTTCCCATTTTCAAAACAAGCTGTATAAGCAAAACAAAATACCTTCTGAGCTGGAATCTGAAGAACTACTCTTTGATTTTGCCTCTTCGTCTTCTACCGGTGTATGCTCATCAGAACTGAATGAAAATAAGAAGTTTGCTACTTACAACCTGTTGCGCAGTATTCAAGATCAAATGTACACAGGGCCAAACACACACTTGCAGATTTTGAGTCAGTGCTGGCAACAGAGCAAACTATTAAACAGCTGATTTACAGCACGGGGATTGCTTTCAGAGTCACAACACAAAGGTTGCCTGACCTACAAAAAATCATGTCTTGCAAAACTGGTAGTTGGAATTAACTGGGGAATTATTTCAGGAAAATAGGGGAAGTGGGGGAAGGGGAAGTAATAATTTCATTATGATGGTTCAGAAACGAACTGACACACCTGAATTGAAAGGGACTAGTGGAGGGATAAGACATTTTTGCAAACGAACTGACATATAATCAATATCATAACAGAGGAAAAGAAGAAAGAATATGTCTTACTCAGGGTCAGGAACCTTTGGTGACAGTCCCCAGACTTCGGGTGCCCCCAGTTCTCCGATCCTATCTCTTTCGTTGAGCCTCCTGCAATGGAGAACGCCTTCACTGACCCCTCCCGTGCTACACCCGGCACGTCGACGTCTTAAGCCTGATGTTCTGTTGCCGTTTCTATCCCCCAAAGCACCTCCAGCGCACAGACGGCGCACCCAGTGGCCGCCGCAAGGACAGGCCGAAGCGCCGCCAGGCCGTGAAGGGGCCGTACACGAACGGGAGGAGCCCCGGGCGCGGCGCTCACCTCTGCCGCAGGATCTCCTCCTTCTCCTTCTCGTAGTACTCGGGCCAGGCCTTGCCGTGGTGGTGGCCGTGGTGCGCGGCGGCGCGCGGCCCGCCGGGGGTGCGCTCGCGGGAGCGGGACCAGCTGCGGCTCCGCCGGTGGCTCGGCCGCCTCAGCCCGCTGCGCTCGCGGGAGCGCGACCGACGGCCGCGGCGCTCGGGGCTGGCGGCGGGCGGGCTGCGGGACCGCGACGCCGGCGCCATGGCGGCCGCGGCCGACGACGCGCTTCCGGGCAGGGAGGCGGCGGGCCGGCCCCGCCCACCCTGGTCCGCCGCGCTCCGGGCCGCGGCTCGCTTTGTGCTGCGGGGCCGCCCGACGGCATGGACGTGCGGGGAGCGGCGGCGACAGGTACGGCGGCGCGGCGCGGGCGGCGGCGGCGCAGGCCGGGAGCGGTACTGCCCGGCGGACAGCTGGCGGCCCCGTCGCCGAGGGCACGATAGGGCCGTCCGCGGAACCAGCGGGGCTGCCGGCGCCGAGGCTTCCCCCTTTCCCCGGGCCCCAGCGCCACCCGGAGCCTTCGCGGCCGGTGTTTGAAGGTTTATCGACAGGGCACTGCCCACACCGGCCCGTCGCGGTTGTGGCCGCCGGTGGCAGCGCGTGAGGGGCGCCCGGAACAGCCGCGGTTTGGGGAGAAAATGGTACAAATCGGGAGTTCCGGGGAGCCGCTCGCGGTCCCTCCTCTGTGCGCGCCCTTCCTTGCAGGTGCCAGGTTCGAGTACCTTCCGGCGGTGCTCTCTGGGAAAAACAAGGAGCTTCTGCTCTGCCCTGGAGTGCGGCGTAACGCTGGTGGGCTCCTGCGAGGAATAGCGACGTAACGATATTACCAGAGGTCTATGTATGTGTTTGGTGTTACTGTACCCCGTGTCTGGCTGAGGATGGCCTGGGATCTCCTCTGTTTTGAGTATCAGGGACTCCGGCTTGTCCAATTAAACTAGACAAGGCTGTCTTTTAAAAGGCTGTTGTTTTGACTGGCAGTCGGGTCATTTGAATGAGACAGCCGGAAGCCTGCAGCGGCCGAATCCATACTGCATGAATTAAGGCTCAGTGACTTTGTCTCCCTGAGCTTTCAGTCTCAGGAAGAACCTGAAACCCAGAGTGACCCTAAGACTGCTGTCCATAGCCACGCTCTCCTCACAGGCTGCCCAAGCTTGTACCCATGTGGTATGATCAGATGCCCCCAGGAAGAAGTCCGAGTCACTGTGTGCTCCAGCACTGGTTACAGGAGGTCATGGCACCAACTCATGAGAAGGATAGAAGCTGCTGAGCCAGACATGTAATGTAGGGACCTGTCTGTGTGGCAGCTAAATGCGCCCTGAGGCCTTTGAAGCATGTAGCCCTCCCTCCCTTTTCCCCTAGGATCCCCAACAGCCAGGGCTTGGAGCAGAAACGGGGTGGAAGACGTGGCTGGGGGCAGCGTGCTGTGCGCTGGGTTTTGGGGCCGAGAGGTGGGCAGTGGGGGGGGATCGGGGGTGCTGAGCACTGCAGTGCTCATCACAGCTGGATACAGCAGCTTGGGCAGCTCCTGTGGTCCGGCCTTGCACATTGGCACCAAGGGTCTGCCTTGGCAAGACAGTGACTAAAACATCTCAGGAGCACTCTGCGCCTCTCTTACTTCATGTAGTAAAGTGATTAGAAGCATTTTTATACATAGGCTGTACAATGCACATATACACAGTATGTAACAACAGCATCTACAAGTACTGATATCAATAAAAAGTATCACTGGACTTTAAATTCAGTTATATGAGGTTTTACAGATAATGGGATTGACAGGAAAAATACTCTGAAAATTCTTCGATACATGGTAGAAATTAATATTTTGAGAGTCCTTCAGAAGCAGGGGTGGTTTATTTGAAATTCCACAGTGGAACAGTATTTCTGTTCCTAAAAGTAGTCTTACTTTAACTTTGATTTCACTGCAGGCCATAAGGGGAAATTCACTGTCCTGTTTACCAAGTTTAATTTATTGCAACGTACAATACATTTTTTCATGGCAGAGGATGCTGTTTTTCTCACACTTGTCTTTAAAAGAATCTGTTCCCACAAACTGTATTTTTTAAAAAAGAAGAGAGATCTTCAAGTTACTCAAAACTTGTCACTGTATTGCAGTGGGGGGTTTGTCTTCTCGCAGAAACCTACACATGATTCTGTGAGTCTTTAAAGTTGCACTTTGTATTTTCAGAGCCTCCTTTCCCGAGGATCACTTCTAAGCATCCAAATAGAAGTTGCAACTCTGTCTCAATTTTCTCAGTTCCAAGGACATTACCCAGGTTCTAGGCATTTCTTGTCAGTATCTTAGATAAAATGGTTCAATTTGTCACTATCTTTTAATTTGTTATGTGAGTCAACTCACCAAACACCTTCTAGCCTCATGTAAAAATAAAAGGGGAAAAAAACCCAACCAAACCCAAAACTAAGAGGTGCATGCTAGACAAAAAAATATTTGCATTGACATTCTGCGTTCTGGTGCAGGGGGACTGAGTGGCAGCTGCAGTAAAGCATTAGCTCTGTCCTGTCTGTGACAAGGTGAATATTATACATTAAGAATTAAATAAATGTTACTCTCATTTAATATAACCCCCTGTGTAAAGATGCCTGAGAACCTATATCAAAGGAGAAAAACCAAATTGAAGGGTTGCATGAGGAAGAAAAGCCGATCTTTTCCTCAGTTATTATTTTCTATTATTTATTCTTTTCTACTTAACTCTAGAAAACCTATACATAAGGAGAAAACAGCTTGGTAACATTTCAGATCTGAAGGCTGGCTTCAAAAAGGCACTTCTGCTACTAGCTATGCAATACAGGGAGCAGGGCAGGTGATTTTCTTGCTGGAAGGGTACATAAACCCAGGCAGGACCATTTTGTTGCTGATATGTGCAGTGATGGACTGCAGTCATTTGTGGCACTGTCTGTGGCCTGTTAATGTTTCTGGTTGAACTCGACAGGAGAACGGTTGTTCTTGGCAAAGTTTTTGAATCATGAGAAAAATCACCAACTCCTGTGGTTCAAGTCATAAAATCCATAGGGAAAAAAGAAAATAACAGATCAGTAACTGAAGGTGAAAAATATCTCTTATAATCTTGGTGCTCGTTGAGCATTCAGGAACAGTGACAGTTCTGAGAGCCCGCACTGTGAATACGTCACTTTGACTGTATGTTGATGTGCCGAGAGCTGCATTTTGTCAAGGGACTGCACAGTGGAGTCTAATCCGTGCCACCATGGTGCGCAGAATACAGAACGGATGCTCCTGCAGCACCAGCCTGGGTGCCTGGGTTTGGGTTACATTGTCAGGCCAGGGTGCCAGCTGCATCAGTGGTTGGCAGCGCAGTGCCAGCCCGGTTCCTTCCCCCGGGGAGGAACTGAGCCGCAGTGGTAAATAACCCGCTGCCGGCACAGCTCCGCAGCCGTATCCAGCACGGCCAGAGTAAGGCATTTGTTGGGGCGCTACTGCGGGCCGCTGCTGGAGCTAGGGGAGCGCTGGGAGCCAGGCAAGGGTTGTCGAGGCCGAAGCGAGGCCCGCGTGTTCGGCCCTCCACTGCCCAAGGCCTCCTGCAGAGCAGCGCCGGGGACCTGCGGGGCGCGACCCTTCCCCTCCACCGGCCCGCACACGGCGCCTTGGGGCCGGTAACCGGCCCTGGACACCGAGGGGCCGGAGCAGCCCCCGGCGGTGTCCGGAGGCTCCTGGGAGCCGCCGCCCACCTCAGCCCGCCCGCTGGGCTGGAGGCCGGGCCGGGGGAGCCCCCCCCGGCAGGGGCACCGCATGCTCGGGCAGCCCGGCCGGACACCCCGCTTGCGGCGGTCACGGTCCCGCCCCACCGCGTCCTCGGCCCCGAGCGCGCCCGAAGGCTCCCGAGGCCGCTCGGGTCGGGGCGCCGGGGCGTGACGAGCGCGCTCGGGCGGAGCGCAGCGGCCCGCGGGGGAGGGCAGCGCTGCAGCGCTCCCTGGCGGCCGCGCAGCGGGGCGGTGGCGGAGCAGCGCCGGCGGCCGCGGCTGTTGCGCGGGGAAGGGCGGCGCCGGTAACGCGGGCCCTCGCCTTCCCCCTGCGCGCCACGGCGCGGCCCTGCTCTCCCCGTCCCCGCCGCAGGGACGGGCGGCCCCTCCGCTCGCCTCGCCCGGAGCAGGCAGCGGCGGCGGGCACGGCCTGTCCCAGCGGAGGCTGCGGAGGGGCCTCCGCCTGTAAGCGCCGCCGCCCCTGCTGCTCCCGCGGAGCCCGCGGCGTGGCCCGCGAAACGCTTCCCGCGGCGGCGGCATCTCCAGCTCGAAACGTTCCTTCGCATGGTAAAGTTCACCGGGGGCCGCGGGGTGAGCGGGGTCTGGGGCCGGCGGGCGGGGGGGGGAGCTCGGCCTCATCATCTCACCCCCTTCAGGAGCGTGGAAATAAAGTTTAACGGGTAAAATCGAGGACTGACAGCTTCGAACTCACCGTTCGTGTATGTGAATGTCGTTTTGTTACCGTGCTGCCTCAGTGTCTCGGTTTCAAACACAAAGCAACCTTGAAAACCTATAAGGAGGGATAAAACCAGAACTTTATTTTTATGGGGGAAAAAAAGTGAAGCGTCAGTAGCATTTTCATTAATCTTTGTTGACTGGCAGTATGTTGATGCACAGATTTTGTTGTCTGGCCTATAAATAATGTGGATATTACCGGGTTTTCTCATAACTATTGATGGAATATTTTCACAATTAAAGATAATTCTCTAATCAAGTTTAAAGGCTTTTAAGGGACCTGAGTCTTGCATCTTCTTGGTTTTCAAATTTACCTTATTTGCTGTTGAATCAGATAAGCAGTTGTTTGTCTTTTCCTCACCTTGTAAGAATATACTCAGAATTGCACCTACCTTGTGTAGAAGGTGAAGGGACAAATAACAAGAAACAAATTTAGAGAGTTCTATATATAGCATATAAGCCTGTGAATAGGATGTCAGATTTGGTTTTGGTTTTCAAAGGAAGGAATAAACAGTAAATGTGGGACCTTTGCCATGCAGTTAAAGCCGTAAACTTCTGTGTTCACTGTTTTGATGCCTTTTACTTTCTCTTTGTAGGAATGGAGGGGAAAAAACTGATTTCAGCAGCAGACACACAGTATTCCAGTGTGCTCCTCCAGTCTTTGAATGAACAACGTGGCCACGGACTTTTTTGTGATGTTACTGTCATTGTGGAGGACCGGAAATTTCGAGCCCACAGGAACATCCTTTCGGCCTCAAGCACTTACTTTCACCAGCTTTTCCCAGTGGCTGGGCAGGTGGTTGAACTGAGCTTTGTAAGAGCAGAAATCTTTGCAGAAATTCTTAACTATATTTATAGTTCCAAAATAATCAGCATTCGATCCGATTTGCTGGATGAACTGATTAAGTCAGGGCAGCAGCTGGGTGTTAAATTCATAGCTGATCTGGGCGTACCTCCATCTGAAGGAAAAATCATTACAAGTGAGGTCAAAGATGGTGCTTCAGAAACAACATCTTCGAATCCAGGACAAAAGGATGCTGAAACACAAGTACCTGTAATAAGGCCAGAGAGTCAAGAGGTAACAGATGGGATGCCGGTTATAACACAGTCATTCTCCTTACGTGGCATAGAATATGAGACTACAAAAATTACAGTGAGTGATTCAGATGATGAGGACGATGATGTAATTTTTTGCTCTGAGATTGTTCCTCCGAAAGAATGTACTAAAGATAAAAATGCTGTAACCCAGAACCAGCCTTGCCCAAGTCCAGCTGGAGTTTCTGACCAAAATTCATGTGGCAGTGGTGGCTCTCCCTATTTGACAAGCACCACAGCAGCTCAAAAACTTACTTCGTCTGCCAGTCAGCTGAACCCAAACCAAACACAGTCAAGTGCCGAATCACTTGTCTCTGCAACACCGCAGCATTTGACTCCTAATATCATTGTGCTAAATAAGCCTCTTCTGAACGCAGCACTCAGCGCCAGCTCCTCGCATCAAACACATGTGCTCCCCACAATTAATTTAGTTGAGGAGAATCAGCAGTCACCTGGTAATGGCTCCTCAACTAAAGCGGAAACAACTGCTGTTGATGATGAAGTGGTTGTTGAAGATGATGTCGATGTCGTTAGCTCCTCTAGTCCTGGTTCGGTCAGCAGTAGCTCTTTGGTTCAGCAACCTTCTGTTCTTAAGGCAGCAACTGCTGAAGGATCGGGAGTACAGAAAAAACAGGTTTCACAAGAGACATCTTCTAAACCTGGAGAAATTAAAATAAAAATCTCAGATGTCCTTACTGGAAACAACAAGGAATTAAATTCGGGTATAGCATCAAAGCATGCGGCAGAAGGGCAGAAAATCATAACATTAGATACAGCAACTGAAATAGAAGGCTTATCCACTGGCTGTAAGGTTTATGCAAATATTGGTGAGGATACATACGACATTGTCATTCCTGTAAAGGGTGATTCTGAGGAAAACAAAGCCAAGCCTGATGAGACACCTAGAACATCTGGTGGTGACTCTTCAAACAGGAAACGCATGAAAGTAAAGCACGATGACCATTACGAGCTCATAGTGGATGGAAGAGTCTACTACATTTGTATTGTGTGTGAGAGATCATATGCATGTCTGACGAGTTTACGGAGACATTTTAATGTTCATTCCTGGGAGAAGAAGTATCCGTGTCGATACTGTCACAAAGTCTTTCCTCTTGCAGAGTACCGTACAAAACATGAAATCCACCATACGGGTGAGCGAAGGTACCAGTGCTTGACGTGTGGCAAATCCTTCATCAACTACCAAGTTATGGCCTCCCACGTAAGATCAGTTCATAGCCAAGACCCTTCTGGAGATAACAAGCTTTATCGATTGCATCCTTGCAGGTCGCTGCAGATCAGACGGTATGCATACATTAATGATCACTCCAGCAATATACCAGTAATAAACGAGGGTGGGATTGTTTATCGGGTTGGCTCAGGGAAGGACGGCACTGAAGGAACACCATCTAACCCGCCAGCCAGACAAATTACGTGGGACGACATTTTTGTTCCACAGGCAAATGAAGCAATTTTTAAACAGAGTCAATCAGAGGGAACTACTGAATTTGAGTTTGTAATACCGGAATCCTACTGAAGTACATCAAATGCTGGAAAAATGATTCAGTGCAGAAATGCTGCACTTGTTTTAAATGAACTGTTAGAATTGCTGTAAATAAAATGTTAAAGCAAAACCAAGTTGATTTGGTCTACCAAGTAATCTAATGGTAGCACTTAGATGGATCATTAGTAGCTGCAAGTGATTTGTGGAAGCAATTTACCTGAAAGTTTACTTCCATAGAGAGTAATACATTTCCAAGGAGCTGGCAGTGTTTTCTGATATGTTAATTTTAATCCAAGCGTGGGGATTTGTAGCGTGAAAAGGTACAATTTCTTCAAAAGAGCTAAAAGTTTGTCTTCTGAGGTAATTGTACCCGTGCTTACTATGTACACCCTTTCTTTCATGTTGGCACTTTAATGCTGAATTCTGTTGAGACGCTAACCAATAAAAGAGTCAGATTTTTCATCATAGTCTCTTGAATGTGGAACCATTTTAAAAAGAAATCCCACAACTCATATTTGTTTTTGTGAGCAATGCATTACTGCAGGGGTCCAAAATAACTGATCCAATAGTTTGGAGTAGTATATTTTTGAGATACAGTCTTAGTTCTGCTTTTATGAGCACTATGAATCATCTGTCTTTGTGCAAATAGTCTTGACTCTTGAGAGACACTCAGCTAGGGCTATCTTGAACAAACTATATATATTTGGCAGCATGGTGAGCAGTGTCTGGGCTGTTACATTTTACTCTTTGCAGTGGGGAAAAAACCCCCAAATACCCACAAAGCTCAATAGTGAAGGAGCTTAAAACACTTCAGAAGGAGGTAATTTTGCCTTTTTAAAGCTTGAGGAGTAATGTTAGGTTTTCGAAAGATGCCAGTAGTTTGGAATAAAGCACTGTTCCTTTTCTTGCTCTTCAAGAAGGGTGATATCAGTCTGGTATTTAAAAACCAGATATACTTTTTTTTTAAATTTAGCTGAAGGCTTTGAAGTTTACTTCTCAAAACTATGAAATAACCTAAGTGTTGTGTCAGTTTAGTACTGGGACAGCTGAGGGTCTCCTACGCCCATTTGGGTAGGTCTTTTAAGTAAAACAGGGATTTGAATTCTTTTCTTCACCCCATTTATATGGTGTGGAAGCATGAGGACTAAACAGTCAAAAAATACCCTCCGCCCACCGTAATCCAAAGTATCATTTCTCTGCAGTTGCCTACTTGTCACGTACTCTCAGTGTGGGGTTTATTGTATTGTCCTTTTCTTTTTCTCTGTGTAATTGGTCCATATTTAAGCACTCACAAGATAAATTAGATGTCCAGCTTGAACAGGAAGTAGTCCATCTGAGAAAAACAAACAGCTATTTACTGGAGTCATAGTTTAGCATTTCAGATTTAGTGATTTGTGGTATTTTTGTAAATGGTAATAATGAAAACTGCTCAAGTTCTAGAGATGACTGAGGATTGTCGTGCATAGTACTAGTTATTGTAGCCTTTTGTTGCTTAAATTACACTTAAAGGTTTTTCTTTTTCGTGTTTTAAGTAAGCATCTTGATCCTATCAAACTTAAGGTTTTAGGCGTGTAACACTCTAGACAGGATAACATTTAAATGGTAAATGGTTCAAATACAACTTGAGCTATAAAAAAAGGGTACCAGAAATCTGTATGAGGAACAATGGGAGAAAGAGGATGATTTGTTTACCTTATGCATGTAATTCTCAGCGCTTAAGTTTTGTAGGCCAAGAGCACGATATACATGATTATTTCTGGATCATATTGCAGACCCTGGTGCATATAATGGGGTATGCTTTCAAATGCTGCAAGTTTGATATTACCCGAGATGGTATTTCAGCAGTGTCCTCACAAGATAAAGTTCTGATTACCTGTTTTAGCACAAGTAGCTTCGACGTAGCTGGCTGTGTGCTGTATGGAGACTTCCTGAACTTTTGGACAAGATAAAGACAATGTTATTTTTGTTACTGACATGATACATCTGGAATTAAGCATAGGTTGCAAAGTGTACATTCAGTAATAACTAAACATAACAGCTGTCAGTATTTGCTGCTGATATATTTAAAACCTTAAACTGTGCCTAGTAAAGGTCTCTTTTTGGAGGAAAACTGGAAAATTAGGGCTGTGTAACTATTTTTGCTAGAAGACTCGTGCTTGCATGTGTCTCAGGGTCTTCAGTTTTCCTTGGAAATGATTTTTGATATCCAAAGTCCAGAGATTACGTAAAGCATTTTTTTATTTCACTTCCAGTATTTATTGGTTTGGAAACATGTTAAATCCAGTTGTTAAAAACTTATGGGGCCATGAGCTTTTATATTTAGATTTCTGGCTATTGCACTTACATTTGTTCTGGTTGGTTGGTTTGTAAACACTTTGCTTCCACTTTAACTTAATGAAAACCTGTATGTAAATATTAAGAAATTGGCTTTGGGGTAATGAAAGAAAAAGATGGAATCTGAAAAAAAGCATTTATATTAAATTTTAAAAGTTGAATAGAATATGGTAACAAACCTCATTGTCATTGATATACAAATAAACGCATTAACGGTCTGCTGCAAAATATGATAGTGGTGGTTGCATCCTCACTGTGTGGTTTCTTTGGGGATTCATACCATAGCATTCCAGTACAAGAATTAAACATTGAGATAACAGTTGACTCCTTATTTATTTTGTACTGTTAAGGCATGCAGCTTATAAAAAGATGCAGAAGCTGACAACTATATACATTGGACATCAAATTCTAGAGCTATTACGTAGGAACTGTTCCGTGTGAATCATTTTATCATTTTTGCCAGATCTGTAATGTATATAGTTGTACAGTCTTTCTTTAACATACTTTTTAAAGTTGTGTTTTTCTTTTCATTAGTCAAAACTTGATATTAGTTCTTAGAGCTTTCTATGGCAAAATAATAAAACCCCTTTAATTCTAAAGATGGGTGTAGCATGTTTCTTTTTAATGACAGTTTATACAGTGTAACATGTTAGATTACCAGTAGTTTGTAGCTTCCTCTTCCTTTGGGAATAGCAGGGAACTCGGGGCTGGGAGGGAAGGTGTTTCTATTGGGGGCTTAAGTTTTTTGGTGTTTGATTGGGGGTTTTTGGTTGGTTGTTTTGGTTTTGAGGTTTGGGTTTGGGTATTTTTGGGTTGAACACTTTCCAAGAAAGCAAATGAGCTGAAGAACTCCACTGTGTACTGTAAGCTGGATGTGGAAAATACACACCCTCAGAACAGCTGGAGCTGCTGTGGAACAGCCTGTTCAAGTACTACTGTCATTGCAAATGGGCTAGAAATCAAGAAAACCATAAATAGTACATTCATACATATATTTATTTTTGTGTATATATATATAAATAAATAGTACATATATATATATATTTTATATATATATAAATAGTACATTCCTATATATATTTTATATATATATATATATACACACAGTGACCAGTGCACTGCATTTCAGCTAAGTCATGGTTAGGGCTCCTCTTACCGGATTGCGGATTGAGAAGAGTTGGATTGTTGGTGAGCTGTGGCTAACGTGCAGAAAATGTAGTTACTTTATGCAGACATTTCATTACAGGTAAGGAATGCAATTTAATAAGTAACATATCAAATGATTATTTATATGCTGTTCTCTCCTTGTCATAAGGCTTCCACCTACTTTTGCTACCATTAAAGAGCAGCTGACAGCATCAGGACAGAATTAGGCCCAAAGTAATAGAGTAGACATGAACGTAAGCAGAGGAGACGCTGACACTGCCCTGTCTGGGTTATTTGCCTCTGTATTAAGCAAAAAATCAGCAGCAATGACAAGTCAGTGATTGAAGTTAGGGCACTCTGTTATGTGGGTAGAACTGCAGAATGATGAAGTGTGGGAGGATCTGGAGCATTTAAAAACAGAACTTACAATGTGTCTCTGGCTAATCCTGGTAGAAACACCAGTTTCCAATACAGCAATTTTTTTATGTGAGTGTGTGGGCTTTTTGGGAGCTGGGTTTTGGGGTTGTGTGTTTGTTCAATGCCCAATGCTATTATATAGGAATTCCTCAACTAACATTCAAGATGCTTGTAAAACAGGAAAGTTGCTGAAATGTAAACTGCAATTTATAAATGTTTACAAAAGTCACACAATTTTATTTAACTTTGGTAAAGTAATAAAAGGGTACATATGAGTCACAATCTTGACATTCTCATAAGAAATGATGAATACAGTGCAGAATGTTGCAGTTATATTAAACAGTTTTACTCAAGCAGAAGGAAATGGGTAATTCAAAAGAAGATCCCATTGGTCATTATTTTAAATGCAAAAATGGACTTGTCCTTGTACAGTGAATTTAAAGCAGCAATGTAATTTTTGCTTAAATATTCCTTGGGAAAAAACGTGAGAATTTGGATAATTTCCGAAGTTTAGTCTTTGCCAACTCAAAACTAACGACACAATCATTTCCTGATTGTTTCTCTGCCACTAAGTTATGTTCCCCTCATGGGTTTCTTGGTCCTGTCTTGTAGTGTCCCTTAGTCCTTCTAGCCCTATTTAGCTGACAGGCACAAATGGTAGAGTATATTGGTCAGAAATGGGACAGGGCTGTTAGCTTTTATTTCAGAGATGCAGTAATAAATGTTTTCTGATATTACATTAACGTGCCTTTCTGATTCCAGTTTTGTGGAGAGTTTTACCAGAAGTACTGTGCAATTTTGAAATTGCCCATGATCTCTTTATCAATATTTAATTCAGGAAAACGTAATATAAAATGGATGATGCCCTAGGATATAGATTTATTTCCAGTATGCAAATTTATAGGAGCTGCACTTTGACAATCTAGAGTAAAACAAAACGTCACCAGGAGATGTTCTGCGTACACTACTGCTTTAAATCCCTTGAGGTGTGTTTCTCCAGCTGTTTATTTGTTACTGAAGAAAAGTTACACTTGCTTCTGGATAAACTTTTATCATCCTTTAGCTTATTAATACACTGATTGTTACTTGACAGTGGAAATGATAAGGGTAACACATAGCCCAGCCTGAAGGCTTTGCAAACAAAACCAGCATTACAAAGTGTGGGTGTACTTTGAAAAGTGAGATCAGAGACTTCAGTGTTCATTTTCTATGTTGGCAGTATTTCATTTTTTCTTTCCACATTAAAAGTAGATGCCACAGTTTAAAATCCAACCCCCCACCACCCCAGCACATATTCCTCTTTTAGATTCCGAAAGCCAGGTTTAGATTTTAGGTACCTTGTTGTCCCCATCAGTTGAAAGTAAAGACAACTGTGGGTTAGGGTCAACAATCTGATGCCAAGGAAAGTAATAGGAAATAAGGAATAAAATATCGATACCTTATTTTTATCCCCGAAGTAAGCGGCTGAGAATGCTCGGGTTGAGCAGCTCAGATCCGACTGCTGTCATCTGAAATCACTTCCTGAAGTAGAACCACACTTTACAGGACAGTGTGTCACATAACAAAGCTGACCTTCTTTTGTTATGCAGGATGCATGCAACATCTGTTGGAATCTAGATCAATCAGCAAAGTCAGCAGCTGAAGATGAAATGAAAGTCACAACAATAATTGCAAATTCCTATCAGTTTCATCCTATATTACGGGGTGTTGAAATTTATCCGTGTGAGACTCACATCCTGGACGACCAGTGGTGGGTATTCCTTATGTGCAGCCTGTTAAGACAGCTACTAAACCAGTGCTTATTCAGGGTGCTGATTCAGTCCATCAGAAAAAAGTACAAGCTTGAAAAAAAATACCAAACCCAAAATACCCAACCAAACAGAAGGGGGGTGGGGAATAATAATGTTTTCACTGCACTGTTTCAGTGACTTGTGGACAGTTCCTAATGCTCTTTATAGGAATAAAAGGAAGATTGAGGCAGTACAACCACCCGAACCGTTTCACTTCAGCATTAACTTACACAGAATTCAGAGAGAGACAACTCCATTTCACCTTCCATCTTAAGAAGCTTCCTGAAACAAAACCAACTTGCTTATTGAACATTTTTCCCTCAAAAAAAGAAGCAATATTCCAACAGTTTTTCTAGACGTACATGAAAATACCCTGTGACGTCTCTCTTTGCATTAGCATTAAAGGCTGAGACGCTGTTGTGGTTCACCCCAGGATTTTTCCCGTGCATAGGCCCTAAACCAACAAGTGATGTGAGCTACGTTCTGTGGCCCCAAAAAACCTCAGCAACTGGAGCCCCAAGGCCAAACAAAACAAGCATTAAGTTGAGCTGTCTGCAAGCACCCTTACCTTAAACAGACTGACACTCTCCGGCAACTGTCGATCTTGGCTACCTTTACTTCAGCTTGGCACAAGATGGAGTAAGGCAGACCAGAATCTATCTTCTGTGTTGTATCTCTTTATTAAAAACCAAGGGCTACATGAACCTTGGGGTAAAAACAAGGAGGCTGGAATTTAGGTCACTCACTACTCGCCAACACTGCAAGACAGCAGCAGTATGTCCCCTTCCTCATACTCCATTATTACCCCCCTGAAATAAGTCTCGCAAGAAAGAACAGTCCAATCTAAGATTTGTATTTGCAATTATCTTCTGTATCTATCCTCCTGCTCCCTCCCACAGTAAAATATAAATACAAAATGTTCACAATTATTTCAATGGCAAATATATTTTTCTTCTTTCCAACATTCTTTACGGTGTATAAGGAGGTGGCTTTTCAAAAGGTGGGAAATACGGTGGCGAGTAACGAGGCGGAGCATTGGAGGACCACATATAGCTGGGAGACGGCGACATTGACTGGGGGTCATCGGAGAGGCCAGAAGGAGTGGAGGCTGGAAACACACTGGAATGCTGCAGGGAGACAGCAAGAAAGCTGTAATGTAAACGCTTCTTCACGTAAAGGACCCTGGCAAAGCAATGCTTCACTAACAAGCAGTGCAAAATTAACACTTCGAGGCTCACTTCTGCGAAACATATGTACACATACAAATAAGTTTTCAAATAACTTGTTGCATTCAAGGCAAGCACAGCCTGTAAGTAGCAGTCTTGCATACTGAGACTCCTAGAAGGCATTTAAAAACAACGGAACAAACAAAAAGTGCTTTCTCATCACTTATGTGTACCTCCTGCATTTCACAGAGGCTGGACTACAGCGAACTGATGAGTCGCTCTCAAGTCATGGGTTTCACACATCAGCCAGTAGCAACAATGAACAGGCTGCAAATAATTTCTTTTTATGCTACTTTTTCTCTTAATCACAAACAAAACCTGTCAGAAACTAAATTAACTTCCTCGTTCAGTAAATAAAAAGCTTGAAAAGGTGGAAACAAAATCTGTACATGCCTGATGGTTGGCATGCATGGAATTTACCCCACCATGGTTCCCTAGGCAACACAACCTGCTATCCTATAGGAGCAAGGGGGGTGGAGCAGAGTGGAGACAGCACGGCCAGGCTCTGTTGTACTCCCTGCAGGAGCTGGAATGTGATGGTACCATACAAGCTGATAAGCCACATAGCAGCTGTCAAACGGGAAATATATGACATGCCTGTTGCTGAGCCAGCAACCACGGCAAAATGACTTCCCTTAGGCGAACCTTGCTCCTTATAATCTCATTATAACACTAATGCACCCCTCCATCCCAAAGTTACCCACCTCCAATGCATGACTACCCCTCACCAAGCATGCACTTTGTATTTTTACTGGCTGTATCTTTAAAGAAGAAGTGAGAGAATTTTACACCAATCACTAATAAAAGAATGAATGGAGTCACTCAGGCTCCACCTAAACATAAAAAAATAGCACAAAAGTGAGTTGAGGATGGAGGAAGAGTCAGGGAAGACTCCAATGTAACTACTGGGATCAGTCGATGGGGCTGAACCTGTCTTCTCCCTCATAGGGATGCCTACTGGGTAAGATTTACACCCTCTGCGTGCTGAACACTTTTATGGGAGGTTAGAGCTTGTCTGAATATTGCTTTAAATAAGTTTTTGCAGTCAGATATCATCACTAGCAATCCATGAACCTTAATTTGTCATGATTTTATATTAATGAAGAGTGTTTTTCCATAAACTGTTAGTGTTGGTCCTTCATGGGCGCCAGCAGTCGCGGGCAGTGAGTAACATATTTGAATCATAGTGGGCAGAGGGGACCACTGAGGGGTCCCTCTTATGCTGTTGGCACGATTTCCTGAACAAGTCAGTCAAATTGCCCTCTGATCCAGTGGGAATATTCAGTGAAGGGTCCCTTAACATGACACTGACAGGCTGGTCGGGCACAATGGTCTTGGCTTTCAGATCAAACACTGGGGTCAAGAAAACCTCCCCCTTTCATGTGACAGAGGACATCACAGAAAGCCACACACAAACTGTCCCCATTTCAAACAACACAACAGCTCTTCCATCAAACCCTGAGCTCTTGCAGGGGCACAAGCTTCCTTAGAAACTCTGGAGTGTCGGGGTGCTTTTCCTATGAATATGTGGGATGAGTGGGAAGCACCGACTTGGCCAATTCTTGCCTCAGAGGTGGTGCAGCCTTTGAAAGGGATTTGAGAGGCAAGGCTGGGCTTGCTCTGTGTGCTGTAGGATGGCCAGGGAGAAGCTGGCAGGGTGGTGCAGACACTGCTGGGGTCAGGGTATCTGGAACACCAGTATCTAGTAATCTAGAGCAACTTGCTCTTGCTCAAGACAAGGGAAGTCTCCACAACCAGAGGCTTCAGTTAATGCTTTCATGCAGGCCCTCAAGTTCCCTGGAAGATAAGGAAGGCTCAGACTTGCAATTGCAGTTGAAAGAGAGAGTTGGGTATTTTAAGTATAAATTACCTCGATTTATGCCCTGCTTTTGAGCTGGCTCCTAAGACAACACCTGTGCTCACAGCAGTGAGACATGGAGAGACTTTCATCCATCTGGCCATGCTGTAAGCATTAGCAGAGCCCCAGCAGCACTTCTGGTTGAAAAGCAGGGCAAATCCACCCATGCTGAGCTCACTGCCCGTACTTAGGCTGCACTACAAATAAACCCTGAGCTAAACAACACTTAATACCAGCTGAGCAGCTGAGCAGAGGACTTTGCAGCAGAGCTGGTTTGGTATGCGCTGAGGTTGGCATTTTTGTCAATGTAAAATGTTCATACAGCACTAGTGACTGTCCCAGGTTCCGTTAATATAAAAAATTACTCACAAGTATGTGTAAATAACTAGAAGTTCTGCTGTAAGTGTTCAGGTATTTCTAGGAGGCCCTGACAACAGTGTTGTCTAATGGTGTTAGCAGTAAAACCGTGAAGGTCTAGATTCACGTTACCTCTAATGGCTCTGATGAGGGAGATGGTGGCTATCACAGAGCAAACCTCAAAGTTGTGTCTAAGATCTTCAGCTTTTGTCATAAAATAAGTCTCCAGCCCTGATGGTTGCAAAGAAAACATCTGATATGTTAAGTAAATGTCCTGGTTTCAGCTGAAACAGAGACAATTTTCTTCCTAGTATCTGGCGCAGTGCTGTGTTTTGGCTTTAGTCTGAGAACACTGCTGATAACACACTGGTGTTTTAGTTGTTGCTCAGGGTTCACCCTGGTCAAGGACTGTTCAGTCTCTCATGCTCTGCCAATAAGGAGGGACACAAAAAGCTGCGAGGAAGCCAGTCAGGACACCTGGTCTGAGCTTTGGTTACAAAGACGTATTCCATACCACAGCACATCATGCCCAGTACATGAACTGGGGGGAGTCACCTGGAAAGGCCAGATTGCTGCGTTTGAACCATGACAGTTAACATCACCACTGTGGTAACATCCACCTGATAGAAGAGTTGAGTAGGAAGCATCCTCATCTGCTTCAACAAGTGAAAGCTGATGTTTACAGGAGAGTTCATGTGAAATCACGCAGTGCTAACAGCATAGCTCCATAACTCAGAAGAGGAAGGGATGTGTTACAGCAGAGGTGATGGTTGTAGGGACCATTCTTACACCGGCTGCAGCATGTGGAAAAAATCCATGACAGAATAGCTTTTCAGTCTGTATATGTCTTCAGGAGCTCAAATAGCTTGTTTCCAAAAGCTTATCTGTTTTTCTCAGACGTAGCAGTTGGCCTAATAAAAACTAGCACCTGAACACCTCACTCTGCCTCTATCCTCACTGCACTGCAGTGCCAGAGGCAATGCCTATTTTTAATGTGGCCTCTGAACAACCGGGGAGGCAGGCAGCAAACTCTGTTGCCTTTTCTTCATGGACAGCTTTCAGGAAAACACTGCCTTGGTAAGAGAAAGCACTGCCACAGACCAGTGCCTTGCACGAAAGATGTGATATTCTCTGCAGGAACAGGAAAATTAACCTGTGTGAATGACAGGAAGACAGGCCTCCAGAGCCCTGCAGACTGGCTGGATTTAACCTTGCTGTTAAACAAGAAAACATCCTGTAACGTTCCCTACCTGGAAGTCGTATGCAGAGTAGGGAGGCAGGTGAGGAGTGCTGTGGTAGTAGGTGTTGTAAGATGTCACTTGTGGCCTTGAGTAGTAGGACACCGAAGGGTGTGCATTTTCAACCGCACAGTTCAGCGTAGGGAGGGAAGGAGTCTGTTAAAACAAAAGGAAGAGAATCTCAGGCTACTTAACCATGTCACAGCAAGCTAACAGCTGGATGAGAGCAGAGATGATTTAAAGGTGCACTGTTTGGCTCCAGAGCTCAACTCTGTTGTACTAGCAACCAGCAATCCAGCTCCCACTTAGGCAGCAGGAAAACCCCAGGGTCACTTCATTCCTCAGCCACCCATTGTTTCCTCTCAGATCCCACACACTGAGCTGGCAATACCCCAGCCCACACCAGTACTGTTCAGACTGCATCTTCACAAGTGGGAAAAAGAACCCATTCATTTTGATTACTCTGTTATTCGGTGCATTTTGAGATCAGCATATTTCAACTCCTCTTGTACTGCTGCTGCTCAGACACTTCTGTTTGCAGAGGTTTACAGGCTGCCTGGTGCGGATCAAATCTCAAAGGCCACAATGCATAGCTGGGAACACGTCCCCTGTTTTGTTTAGTAAGATGTTGGTGAGTGAAGGCCTGTGAAGACTGTAGAAA
The DNA here is from genome assembly GCA_028858755.1 of Ara ararauna. Classification (NCBI taxonomy): domain Eukaryota; kingdom Metazoa; phylum Chordata; class Aves; order Psittaciformes; family Psittacidae; genus Ara; species Ara ararauna. The sequence continues at coordinate 9,524,091 of CM054383.1, read as the reverse complement.
AGTTCAGAGTTCTGAAGTAAGTGCAGGGCCCAACATTTGTTTGTAAAATAATGTACTAGTGGCCACCAAATGCCCTTTTCTGAGTGCCTCATTTTGTATTGCTCTGAAGGAGTCACAAGAGGTTGAAAAGGAAAAGCAACCCAAATTTGTCCATTGAATGTTCAGTTCTCCCCACTGGTTTGTCTTCTGCAGACAAAACTGTATGGAAGGTAACAGGCAGGCAGGTTAAGCAGGGGTATTTCAAAGCTCATGTTGTAAGAACAGCATTCCTGTTTTCATTATCTTATGTTTGCAATCTTTCACCTGGTTCTGGTCTCCAGTTCATCCTCTCAGATTCTGCACCATGAAGAAACCAGATGGAGAGTTCCAGCCTAACACAGCTGCTTAAGCAGTCTGTAAAGCTCAGAACCCTACTGCTGCTACAACATGAACAATTCATGAGCAATCACCACACGTTTCCTTGTAGAAGGTCAGTGCTATGAAAAGGAAGATTGATTTTTAACGACGAGCTTATTTTTATTCATCATCCTGGCATCGCCCACACCTCTGAGAAACTGCCCTAAGAAAATGCAATCTCCTGATTTTGTTCACCTTTTCCAATTGTCTTTAGGTGGTGACACCAGGTCAGAAAAGTGAATAACTCCCAGTTTCTCCTTATAGTTATTTCATGTCCTTCTTTCCGGCCTGATTGCAGTGATGCACAGACCATCTGCACTGAAATACCACCAATTAATCTTAAAAGGCAATTTGCCTGATTTGTCATTTAATGCACAGAGAAGTTGATACCATCTTACCATGTCTTTAAAGCCTCCAAGTATCGCTGCTGTGATGATCCCTAGGAACAGCCCCACTATGTTCAGAATCGTTGCCGACCAAAGCAAGTGGTAAAGATGGATGATGTCCTGGCAGCTGCTGACATCAATGTATTCATAGTAGCCTCCAGAAATCTCTACCCTGCTAAATTAGAAACCCCCCCAACAATAATGATAAAACAATGCAACGTATCATAAAATCTAAACACTTCTCCTGGACAGTAAAATGCATTCTGCAATTTAACAATAGCCTGGACCTAACTACAGAGGGAGTGGGGATAAAGCCAGCTACATCCTGTGCTTGGGGCATCTGAGATCTCCCTGCATGACAGTGGCGGAAGATGACTTGATCTGTTGTGAAACAAACAAGTCCTTCAAGGTCTGCAAATACCCAGACGACCTTGGGTCTGAATCTGCCTCTTATTTCTATCGTCTGAAATCTCCACAGAGCCTTGGGAGGCTTCCCAAGGACAAACTGGTCTTGGAATTAATTACCCAGGGAAACCAGCCTGTGCTCCTCACAGCCAGGAGCGGCTGGGTGGGACGGGCACAGGACAGCGCAGCACCACAAAGCACAGCCAACTCAGCTGCCCTTTGCAGCTCTACAATGGCACTGGCTGGCAGAGGTCTTTCTGCTCCCATTTTTAAGCTTTTCCACATGCGGAAGAGAGATGGAGAAGGCTTGGCCAAACCCACTCAGGTCATTACTTTGGAAAGGGAATAGGGTGGCCTCCAGCATAGCTGACCAGATAAAGTGGGCTACAGCAAATTCCCCTAAAGAAAACATGTTTATCAGGGATAAACAACACTAAGTGCTTATGAATGACTTATTTCTCTCTGAGCTCACATACAGGGTTAGGCTCAAACTGCATAAGGGCCTCAAATAGGGAAGAACAGACATATTTAAGGCCAAGAAGCGGGAGATCCAGGCTCAGTTCCGAAGCAGATTCTGCAAGGGCTGCGGGAACCTGCCGCCTTTCACAAGCCACCCTCCTTCCCTCATTACTCAATTTCTGTTTCTTCTTTTCCTTTTTTCCTTATCACATAGCAAGCAACGGCAGAAGACATTGCAACAAGGAGACGGGTTTCAAGTAGACTCAAGGCAGAGCGTAACCACAGGCTGTAAAAACCTGTATGTTAGCCTGCATGACCTCTGTATAACCTGAGCACATACTGTGACTGCCTTTAACAATGCAACCTGTATGTATTGTTTGCAGGAGCTTGTTCCTATGGAGATATGTGACAGTGTAAAGCTTTCAGCAAGTCTTGGTTTACCATGGAGAACATTCAGCACTTCAAGATAAGTACAGCATGTACTCATCAATGGGAAGGGGCTGGCCCGATGTTGCCCCAGTCAGGACTCCCAGCATCAGGAGGGATGCAAGATTGCTATCACCTTTTCTATAATGTCCATCTTTACTTAATATGAGAGCTAACCAGCCTTGAGTGTCTGTGCCTTTCTCATTGAGATCCCAAAAGGATCAGTGCAGTGCAGAACACGTGTGTGGTACTGAGCAAGACTGAGGTGGTAACAACTGATATCTAAGGAGAAAACGAGTCAGAGGCAGGACCCTGGACCAGCCTGATTGGAGAAAAAAACCCAACAGGACAGGAAAATAAAAAAGCAAACACAGAAATTTACAAGTTTTTCTATTCCAATCACTTCCCCGTGTATCACTCTCTTCAGCAAGTAAATAAGGATTGTGTTCTGCAAACTGTCCAAGGAAAGGGTGAGCTTCACCCCTCTGCAAAGGCTTTCACAGAAACAAAGTCCTGCAGAGAGCAGGGATCTCCCTTTCCAGCATGTGGAACCACCCTCTCCAACAGCAGCTTTTCATCTTCCTTCACCACCACCAATGATTTCAGTGGGGGCCAGCCCAACTAAGTACTGTGAGGAACGCTAAGCCTGAAACAGCCCTAGGTGAGAGCCAGCACTAAAAAAAATCAATTTATTAATTGCTTGATGACACACGTTAGACTCTCCAAATGATACAAGCAGAGCAGGCTGTAAATTAAGTCGGCTTAGGCACAGTAGCCACATTTATGGTGGTGTGATGACTACGCAGGGGTTCTCGATTGGTAACCACCCTTCTAACTCATCTTTGCACAGTGCTGTACACCTTCCAACCTCCTGGGACCATGTGAGATATTCACTGGGCAGAGAGGACACTGATTTACGAACAGGCAGGGGGTACCAGCCTGCGAATTCTCCTCTGTTAGCGGGGTGCAGAATGAAACGGTGACAAGGCGAGGAAGCACCATGTCCCCGCTTCTACATCTTCCATCTTCTAAAACAAAATAAAACCTGGCAAACAAGGGACACTCAATAGAGGTAAATCTGGGGAGGGCACCAAGCACAGAAGTAACGGAAACTCCTACCCTCTTTATTTTTCCATCTGGTCTGGCCTGGAGCTCACCCATAGCTGGGATGGCTTTAGTGTATTTCATATATCCCTTTCCTTGGTTACCTGTTGCCTGGGAGCCCTTGTGGCTAGCAACCACAGCTCAGGATTGCTTCCCACAGCAGCTGTCATTAACTGATGTTTTGTCCCTGTCCTGTCCAGGCCCTTCAGGCAGTGCAAACCAGCATGACCACTGCTCGCCCTCCCCACGGCCAGCAGCGGTATTGTAAGCTTACTCACTTCCCACAGTTGTACAGGTCACAGCAGAAGCAGGTGTTGGTTTTTATTTTCGGTGTGCAAGGTGCACGGCGCTGTGGGTGACAGATTGCCTGTGTGAATACAGAAAAAGCACATCAAGCACGCAAGGACATAATCACCAAACACGGTTTCCAGTGCTATCTGACCTGCTCTGCGTGCAGAGTTTATGCTGGTCTCCAGATCAGCCCCAGGAAGATTTTTCTTCCCTTATCTTGCAGCACAGTTCCTACAGAGTACACAGTTCTACTGGAATAGACACACACTGGACTAGAACAGACCAGCATTTCCTTTCACCATGGGGAAGTCATAGATAAGCACATGCCTGCAAAGGAAGGGGGTTGTGCAACTCTTCTACAAGTAGCCAAGACCTTGCTGAACTGACACTCCTCACCACACAGCAACTCAGAGCAAAGTGTTGTCAACAGCATGATACAGTCTGACAGCGATTCCCATACTGGTGAATAACTGACTAATGTGGTTAACTGTCTGCCTGTGGGTAGTAACACCCAAACTCACATGGGTGGTATTGGGCTGAAAAGAGAATGGACCTCACCAATGCCACTGGGTAGTACTTACTTTGCATTTTAATTTGGAATACAGTAGTTATTCAAAACTACTTGGGAACTTGAGAGGAGATCTGAGAGATTCTCAGTGTACAGCAAAGGCAGGCAAGGATGTCCACGTGTTATCAGTGTGTGGCAGGAACATCCATCCCCAGTGGTATAATCTTTGAAGAAGATACTAGGCAGCAGAGGTGCAGAGGCTGTTACGTGTTGTTTGTATCCTCCAAAATTACTGCTGGATGAACTCTAAACCCACCACCCTGCTCCTGTAATGAATGTGCAGCTGAAGAACTAGAGAAACTGCTCTGTTTTCCTATCCTCCATCCCTTCACGGAGACAGCACAGCCAAATCTGCTCTCACCTCAGGTGGAGTCGTGCTCTTGGAGTAGTACTGGCATCGCCCCGCGTACAGCGGCCTCAGATCCTGCCAACGACAAAGCACCAGGCTTAGCATTGCATCAAAATCAAACTCAGCTCACTGGTGTGGGAAAAGGCTTTAGAGAGACCCTGCTCTCGCATCACCACCTCAATACAGTGGTGTTCTGCAACATCCACACATACAGCAGCCCCCCACCCAGCCCCTGAGCCCCAGATGTTGTTTAACCCTGGTCCTTGGAGGCATGTATTTGTTACAGCTAGCATGGGAGGCACAGTCTATTAAGCCAGGCTCATTTGGGTGAGGGCAACCCACCCCAAACTGAATGATTCATTCCTCAACCCCTTCCCAGACACATCCCAGGGCTGCCTGATGTGTGTCTGAGGGTTCTTCATGCTGAATCACAACAACTTCTCGTTAAATTGATGACAAATTTGTCTTTCTGGGCTCTTGACTTGTGGGAAAGCTCTGGAAGATTACCAGTGGCTCAGCCTGCACACATGCACTAGCATCTCACTTCAGGGCAGTCTGGTCCCCAGGGCAAAACCTCGGGGAAAGCAATGCTGGATGCGTATCCGCACCAGTGAGACCTTCCAAGGAGCAGCCAGACTTGCTCTCTGGGGATCTGATCCAAAGCTCAGGGTGGCAAGGCAGCGGCAGGGAGAACGCTATGTGCTAGTGTGGCAGGAGCACATCTCCAGACAGACAGTGACATTTCTGGACTGTTCAGGGGTGAAGCGAGGCCAAAAGCACGTTCGTTCATCAGGAGGCAGAAACCAGAGCCCTTGTCATCCCAGCTGCTCAGGTCTGGCTGCCTCAGGCATGCAGACATCCCCACAGCCAGCCAGGAGGAGGTGCCAGCTCATGCCATCACCCAGCCCATGAGGTCAGCACCTAAAATCCCCAGAGCCAGTCTGCAGGGCTCTGACCCACCCGGCCAGGACCAGGAGTCAAAGGAGCTTCACCTTTCTATCAAAGCTCACATGTCCTCACAGGGGGGGTCAGAGACGGCCAGAACTTGGTGGCTGCATCCAGACAGACAGAGACCTATCACGCAGCTGAGCGGGGCTGCCCTTTGCTCTGTCAGCAAATCCTGCTGTCCAGCTGTCGTCTTTCTACCACTGGAACACTCAGAGGCAGGAAAGGGAAGCCAGCTTTACAAGGAGAATAACGAGTCAGCCGACACAAGGAGTTCCCACTGCAGGGGTAATTCTGACCTTCTGCAATTCCCTTCCATTCTGATCACAAATAAACCCCAAATCTGCCTTTTTCATCCCATTTTGCCAAAAATTTAAACAAAAAAGTCATCAAACCGCAGAGCTGCAAGACAAAAATCTGTCTGCCAGTGTTTCAATTAAAAAGTTGAAATGGAATTGTGGTTTTTAATTTCTATACTAATAACTGAAGCTTTTGCACATCCCACTGTACTAGCAATTGGTCATGACAGCAGTAGCTCGTATTTTTTCAAGTCATTAAATGCAAACTGAGAACCTACTGCAGTGCTTCCTGTTTACACTGCAACACTTTAATGAGCTTTGTATCAAATTGCTTCATTCTACTACAAGATCCAATGGTTCAATTAGCATTAAGAACTACCTCTGCTAACATTCAAAACACAATAGATGCAACTGCTCAAACAATGTCCCTTGGCAATAGCCGTAATTCACATTACCTCTCCTAGTTCTGAGGCTCGGTAAATACATAAAGCATACACAAAAAACCCTAAAACAAAGTTCTTAGATCTTAATACTTGCTGCTAATTTCAAAATATTTTTTAAAAACTGATACATTTTCCTGAATTTTATGATTTAAAACAGCATTCAGTACATGATGTATATTCACTGACTCCGGTGTGGCCTGATACGGGATTACAGCCATCATCACTTGCTTTCCTCGAGCAAAAGCATTGCAGGACCTGTGTTTTCCCGGAAGCACTTACTATGTGTCTGGCAGCAAAGACACCGTCTACTATGGCACAGCAGAACGCAGCGATGACGCCAAAGCTGATGAAGACAATCGATGCAACCAGCTGAGAAAGGAAAACAAAGCAAAGTATCATCCACCTCTCCACAACCAAGCGTTTCGTGCCCTCTCCACACGGATACGTAAACCACAGTCGATAAGGCCTCAAGCAGTCAATGACCCAAATGTTTGCCCAGGCTGCTCGTCTCATTGAAGGCAATGGGATGTGCGTCTCCAAGGAGCGCGTCTGCTCCTGCAAGGCGGCAGGAGTAGTAGTGTTGTGCCAGACTGGTACTCTGGGGACTTGATATTGTAATGCAAGTTCTTCCACGACTCCAGCTAAACTTAGGCCGAGGATACACCTCCTCTTCTGGCTGTGCTCTCCTTAACTCTTCCCTGGAGAGAAAGGAGGGGATTTCTTCTCTCCTCATCCTGGAGAGCTGTGGGGAGCTGCTCCTGTGAACGCTCCCCAGGCTGGAAGGATATAGGAGACCACTGTATGTGACCCTCCCTGGTGGGACTGCACCTTCTGGAACAACGCTTTAACGCAGGCATTAAGCATGAATTCATGAGACCAGAAGGCAGGTGACCATCCTATGCCATCGGTGTTGTACACCCTCGAAGTAGCCTGGCTGGACTTTTTGGTGCCAGGTTGCAGCAAGCATAGCCCACAGGCTTGTGGAGCTGCAAGAAAAGACATATCCACCTTCAGCTCAAGGAGAGAATTTAGACAAGTCTGATCCAACAGGTCGAGGGAGGTGATTCTCCTCCTCTTCTCCACCCTGGTGAGACCCCACCTGGAGTACTGTGCCCAGTTCTGGGGCCCCCAACACAAGAGGGACGTGGAGCTGTTGGAGCAACTCCAGAGGAGGCCACAGAGATGCTGCGAGGGCTGGAGCAGCTCTGCTCTGGAGCCAGGCTGAGAGAGCTGGGCTGGGGCAGCCTGGAGAAGAGAAGGCTCCTTAAGGAGAGACCTTAGAGCAGCTCCGGTGCCTAAAGGGAGGCTGCAAAAAATCTGGAGAGAGTCTTTTTGCAGGACATACAGAGATACGACAAGGGGTAATGGCTTTAAACTGAAGGAGGGCAGATTTAGAGACTACAAAGTTCTTCCCTGTGAGGGTGCTGAGGCGCTGGCAGAGGGTGCCCAGAGAAGCTGTGGCTGCCCCATCCCTGGCAGTGTTCAAGGCCAGGCTGGATGGTGCTTGGAGCAACCTGCTCTATTGGAAGGTGTCCCTGCCTGTGGCAGTGGGTTGGAACTGGATGAGCTCTAAGGTCCCTTCCAACCCAAACCATTCTGTGATTCTATGATCCTCTTCCACTGGCCACATCCTGCCCATTCTTAAAATCAGGGTGAAAGCATTCAGAAGATAAACCAGAAACACTCAACCTCCCACCCAGGTATGAGAAACAGTCTCTACTCCAACTACGCCACTTTAAACACCACGTCTGCCAAAGTGCCAGTGCTCAGCTGGGGAGCCATGCACGAGTGCTGACACAACCTTCCTCCTCACTCCTGAGCAGCCACTCAGCCACTGGTAGCAGGCTCCAACCCAGCTCATCACACACAGAGCTCCCAGTACCCACCTCCCTTGCCAAAGCACATCAGGGATAGGGACAGGGCTCTGGAGGGAGGGCAAATGCGGCATTCAAACAGGTTCACAAAGACATAGCTTGGGGAACAGCAGTACTTCTACTTAAAGAACTGGAAGATTAATTGGGTTTTTCCCTGGTGGCTTTCCACACCAGTGATCACAGCCTTCAAGTGTTGGCTGCTGGCAGGAGTTAAAAGCTGCTTTTCTGCAAGTACAAAGGCAACTCTGGTCATCGGCAGCTTTAGGCAACAATAAAAATCACTAACACCACAAACACAAAAGTAACAGGCCAGCACTGACAGGTATCTCGGGTCTCCTGGCATGGGGGTGCTTGTTTTAAAGCTCCAGGTGTTAAGTGTGCTCAAACCCCTTGGTTCCTGCCACTGCAGGAGTATCCAGCTCTCAGAAAGACAAGCCAAACCCCTTGACAAACACAAGCCAGAAGGATCCTGTATGTATTTTTTAAGTATCTCAGGATTTTTAGGTTAACCACACAGTTTTTACATAAACCTCCCTCAGTGAAAACAGACCTTCTTCCAGCAACATCCATGTTTAGACCAGGTCAGCTTGAGCAATGAGTGGAGATGCAGGAGGGCTCACTCGGGACAATGGAAACGGTCACTGTACAACTGCTTTGTTCAGTGAGCTTCAAAATGAGAGAAAATAAAATGGTTTTCTAGATGAGGCAAGTATTCAAGACATGCAGGGGCAGACAGAGGATACTGTGAAGTTAACCCAGTGACCATACAAACAGGTCACCATCACTAAGAACAAGCTATTAGTGGACCATTAGATGCTGTGCCGCAAAATACTTGCAGATGGCAGCAGGCTAACAAGTTCTCCAGGACCAGGTCCTATGCTGGGACCCTGTTTCTGTCAGCTATAAACACCAGCGTTTCCTTTCCACTCGGGCCCATGCCGTCTCCACAGCTGGATCACAACTTGCACTATCCATTACAGCAGTCGGGCTGTTTCACTACCACAGCCAGTGAAACCACACAACGGGAGGAAGCACAGCTTCTTGCAGTCCTGGTGGAAGAAATGGGGTTTATGGCTTAGGTTATTTAGTAGCAAGTTTAGCCTTCCTCTGTATTGTCCTTTGTTTCATACGTACATGAAAGAGGATATTCTCCCTAAATAGCATGACCCTTGGAGATGGGAAGAGAGCCAAACACTAAATATATACAAGCAGGGTGTTTGTCGGTCGCCCCTGGTTGCAGATAGCAGCTGCTCATATGGTTATTTAAAATAAAACAAGGTTAATGATGATACTTTCATAACAGCCCTACTAGGATATAAGGATCAGGTGCTAGAAAAGGGCTTGCTCACTTGATTTACACGGTTTTTTCTCTCTCAGCTGCAGAAAGAAAAGCCTGAAAAACAGACACTGAGAATTTATGATAATCAAACAGCAAATAAAACCATGCAAATTAATTTAAACACCGCCGCCCATGGTTTTCAACAAATCTCATGATTTGCCAACAAGGTTTTTGATTTGGGATTGACAATACTGTCACTGCAGCAAGCAAAAGTCCCTCTTAAGAGCTGTGTGACAGTAGTAATTGGTCTTTGCTCATCTAACTCCTGCTGAGGCCGGCCATGACAAGCAGCGCTCGGACAAGAACAGACAAACTGGGTTCGGATAGTGCAGGACATGAAGCAGGAGCGTCCTGGGCTAAGGCTCCTTTTGGGCCACGGTCCAGCAGCACATGGGCTGTGAAGCTGTCGGTTATTACTTTCCCATGGCGCGTCTGACTGCCACAAAGGCATCTGAACACTGACTCCTCACTTGAAAACTGCTGAGCGGGCAGCTCGGGTGTAAGTCAGAGGTGCTGGCAGGCAGCAGGCAGTGCTGCTGGGCAGCTGGCCCTCCCTGGGGCAGGACAGCTCTCCCTTACCTCGACAAGTGGGAAATGCGGACGCATGGCATGAAAGCCGATACACTGGGGTAGGAAAAATGAGAGGTCTATTCCTGTCAGCAGGCAGGAGAGAAGTGAGGAGCGCTGCTTCAGGTTAGCTCTATCCCTCAGCCACGCTGGCTCGCACGACTCCTCATGCTCCCCAGCCACGTTACGGGCAGAAACACGCACAAGAACTTGGCAGCATAACCCTGCCATCATTGAAGAGCAACTGCATAACAACCAACACCAGAACTGCCTTTTAGCAAACCAGGACAGTGGGAAGCTCGCACAGATAAAACAATCCCGCACTGCCGGTGGGATTATGGAAACATGGAACGGACAAAGCTGCTCCCGGGCAAGGATGGGCTGTGCCTAAAGCACGGGGACAGTAAGTGACAGCTACTGCATGTCCTCTGTGCGGTCAGAGCAGACACTGGAGCTGCCAACCGCGGCAGCAGTGACGCAATCCCTGCAGAGCTGGGTCATGCATGCTGCTAGAACACAAAACAATGGAGGAAAAGAATTAACACAGGCTATCCAGGGCTCGGAATGAGAACGTCAATCAAGCCAGAGCCCCGCTGCGTCACTCACGGGCACTCCTGTGAAGAATGCAAGACTGGCATTACATGGCCGTTGCTCAAGCAGACACTGACATGCTGCTAGGACAGAAAGAACAGGACATGCTGTTCTTCTAGAGCCAGGGTGAAAACAACCAAAAATATCCACTGGGAAACCCACCTTCCCTGCACCCTGTCTGACTGTGGGAAAGGCAGTTTTGCCCTCCGCAAAGGTCTGCATATCCCTCTCCCTCCCACTCTGCAGGGAGCACACTGTTCGCAAAGCAAAGGGCAAGGCAGCCCAGCCTCTGGGTTAGGACAAGCATAGATTTCCCCCAGATCCCTCCGCAGCTCAGCAAGCCTGCTTTAGCCTTGTTCAGCAGCACACCCTGCTAACCAGATCCCCACATTCCCTCTCCATTCCTGCAGGAGCAGCAGCAAGGGGCCTGCAGGACAGGCTGCAGGGACGGGTGATCCCCCCTTGGCGCTGTGCAACCTCACATGAGGAAGGCTGGAGGGATCTCACGACCAGAGCATGGTGCAGTCACTGTGGGGGGGATTGCAGCCCCTGTCCCTGGAGAGCTGAGCAGGAGCAGGAGGCAGACATACCCACAGGATGCTACACGAGCTGGACTGAACCTCCCCATTTGCTCTCTCTCACCAGCCACACGTGTCAAGCAGAGAAAACAGGCTGTCATCTCAGTCTTACCTGCCTGCGTCAGGTGCCAGCCTCTTCTGATCTCTCCTCACTCCTTTTGATAAATTCTCCCAAAAACTTCCCCCCACCCTAAGATCTGCTACTGCCACCTCCAAATACTACAGCCCCCTCCCCTGAGGCAGAGGCCGGAGGATAAGAGGCTTGTGAAACAGTGTCTGCAAGACATGCTAAGAGGCCATCAGAGACCCAGCCAAGGCCACATCACTCTCCTGTGCTTGCCAAAGTGGTTAATCTGGGCCAGCTCAGTCCCCACTGCAGAGAGACCCCTCAGACCCAGCACAAACTTAGTTGTGATCATATTGTATCAGCAGTGTTGGTCTTGCCTGACTTGTGCTATCTGCATGCTCGCTGCCCACTGCTCTCTTCTGAACATTACTCCCACGGGATCATAGAATCACAGAATTGGAAAAGGCTGGAAAAGACCTTTAAGATCAAGTTTAGTTTAAGTCCAACTGCTCCCCCAGGACTGCCAAGTCCACCCCTAAACCATGTCACTAAGGGCCTCATCTACACAGTCTCTGTACACTTCCAGGGACAGCGATTCCACCACTTCCCTGGGAAGCCTGTTCCAATACCTGATGGGACACCAGAGACCTGCCTAGACAGTGCCTGGCCAGCCCCAGCACACAAGGGCCTCCTTGCAGTGTAAGGAGGGAACCAGAACGCTGTAGTCCACACACCTCGTCCAGCCAGCATCCTCTGTGCTTCTTGGGTCCCCAGCTGCTACTTTACAGCATGCCAAGTTTCTTGGTTTTCCTTCCTACTTGAAGAGGTGTTTGGAAACAAGGACCAACAACGCGCATGTTAGTCAGCAACACCAGAGAAGTTGGTTGCTTTTCAGTCACCCCAGTCTTCGTGTTTTCAACACGTTGATACCTTGAGTGACTTACTCTCTAGACTATGCAGAGCAGAGAGCTTTGTGCACTCCTGTCCTCAGGATGGACTTTCTGCTGGGCCCTCTAAGTGATTTCACCTCTGGTCTCTGGGCTGGCTGCTATACTACCTGCTTGATCTTCTTCTCTAGCCTCTGCTTAGAAAGAAAGTAGCCAAAAGCAACACTTGCAGAGCCCCTAAGAATTTACTTTAAAAGATTTCAAATAAATGTATTACGCTCATGTTATTCACCATATTATGTACCCCTTCCTGTGCCAGCTCAGCAGAAACAAAGCACTGGGTATGAGTCTGTGAAGCACTGTGCTGAAAACTCCAAACACTCAATTTCAAGCCCTTTAAAACAAAATCCCGCTGAGTTCAATGAGACTGTGTAAAGTCACTTTGTGCTTCCTTCAGCTTTTCTCTCTGTTTTCATTTAAAAATATCAGGGTTAATAGCCTTGTTCTCCTGGGCTGCTAGAAACCATCTCTAGTTCTCAACAGATAAGCAACACTATCCTGGAAGAGTCAGGAAAACCAATAACACTCTTTACATGCAAAATTTGAGTCATTTTTTTAAAAAAGAAGATTTTATAATGAACTTACCATTTGCCTTTTGTTTTCTATCAAGTTTGATCCAATTATTCCAAGAAACGACCCAAAACCAAGCTGAAAAACAACATATTGTTAGCATTTAGATCCGGATAATATACCACATATTTTACATACAGACAGAACACAATTAAATCCAGAAGCAGCAAATGAACATACTGGGGATGTGTGAGCACTCTTTCTTCAGCAAGGAATCAGTGAAGTCTCTCACTAGCAGGAACTATCAAGTGTATCCCTTACATGACACTAAAAGCATGTGCAGAAACCAAAAGGATGAGTTCTGAATTCTATCCCCTTTCCAGTGATGCTGAGAAACGGCTGGTGGATGAGGGTGTGCTTTGCTGTCTTGAAACAGCCCTACGAATGCTCAGGGGCCTCCAGATAGCAGGTCCTAGCCGAACCACATCACTAGCAATTGAAGGACCAGGCTTTTGTAACCTCACCAAGGGTGTGAGCAATCAACTAAGTTTTCAACTCAGAGAGTTTCTAGATAGGAAGCATGGAATACGGGAGGATTATACTTGGGATGACTTAGCAGTTTTCTGCCGCCTTCTACTCTTCCCTCATTTCCAGGGGTGGGAATGCATCAACCAGGGTCTTCTACCAGAAGAGCTCCTGCCAGCCCAGCCAACTGAATAGGCTACTCCAGCAAAAGCATCTTTTCTTGCTGCCATAACTGAAAACCCTCTTTTTATTTCAGCTCAGTGAAGTCAGCCAGGAGTGCAATTTCCCACCTCCTTTCTCCATAGCCTTAAGCTATTTAGCTACACTAAACAGAAGTTTCTAGGACACAGCAGACCTCAGCCAGGGCAGAAACAGGGACTTCAACCAGGAATCATGGACTATGGGGGGGGAGGGGGTGATGCAGAAGTACTTCTGTGTCACACTGAGAAAGGTCTCTGATCAGTGTAGAGCATATCCAACTCTGTTTCTAAGAGCTGGCAAAATGAAAAATGCCAGAAAAGTCCTACAGTTGGAGTGGTTGCATGAAGGAGGTAAAAATCTAGTCTATAAACTGGGGAGGCAGTGAAGATCTGGGTGAGAACGCCAAGTAACTGGCTAACTCCTCAGGAAGCAGAATAAGGTGTGAGACAAGCCGCAGTGATTCAAGAATGAGTCAACTAACCTGAAGTCAGTATTTTCAGATCCAAGAATAGAAACCAAGGGTTTAATAAATCCAGTACTAACAAGCAGAGGCACGTGCAGAGATCAGCAGAGACAAAAGTGATGAAAATTTGGGCTTAAATCTTCACCCTCTCTGCTTAAGCTCAGAAACATTTGGTGCAGTGCTGTGGGCTGCAAGGGCTGCTGGCTCAAATGGCAGGGCTTAAAGCTTCCTGGCTGCCTGCCTTCCATTCTGAGCTCCTAGAGACTGTTGTCCCCACATCAGGGACAAACTACCATGGCAGGAAGCACAGCAACAAAGCTGGGTGCTGCTTAACACTGGGGCTGCAGGCAGGCAGGGCAGAGAGCCGGGAGCACTGCTGAACCTCCCCAAACTGATCTGCTAGTGCTTCTTGCCTTTTTACTTTGCTCAAGAAGTTGTGTGGCAACACACAACTAAGGCAAATGCTTAAAAATGTTCTGCGCCCTTTGAGCTTGATCTAACACATTTAATAGTGTTAATTTCACCCAAAAGGTGAAAAACTAAAGATAATCCAAAAAGAAGAAACTAGAGCAAGTCTGTACAACAGGTGAGGACCGAATAAATCAGTGGATTCTCATTAATTAATGGGAATTTTCATTGCAATAATATGAAAACCACTCATTCTTCTACAGATGGCACAAAGAAATCTCAGTAATCTGCATCAACTGCATCACTTAGTGATGGTGATATGATTCCCTGGGATGTCTGTCTGAAAGGACAGGACACAAAACAAATGTGCTTTTCCAGAGTAAAGCCCCAAGCCGGCGTGCTTGACAAGGAACTGTTATAGAGTTTTACTAGTCAAAGCCAAAGAAAGGTCAATCATTTACACAGATGCTGGAAGCTGGTATAACTTGGAGACAACACATGTATGGCAGAGAGCTTCACTTCCATAAGGGAGCTTGCTCTCTGCACCTGATGGTTACTTTTGTCTGCTGAGCATCACTGTTACTCTGGGCTTCCCGGGCCCAGGTCAGACATCCAGCCATGGGCAAGGGTATTTCCCACAGAGGCACAGCTGGGGTGTTCACAGAGGTAGCTGCGAAGGTGTTGGTGACCATGGAGGAGGGTGCAGGCAGCTCGGCTACAGGACAGGGTACTGCAACCTCTGGGTTGCAGTTGCGCTGTCTGGGGAAAAAAATCCAACAAAACCCCACAAAACCCCAACCAAACAAAATCCCACTGATGCAGGGAAGTCTTCAGCGCCTCATTCTGTCCTTCCTTGGGAGCAGAGCCCTGGGAAGATAAACCCCCTCATCACACAGCAACTACTCTGCATGTCTCCTCCTTGTACAAGAGGTGTTTGCACAAGAGACAAGAGTGAAAGGAGGAAAGAATGGTGCGTTAGGCATGGCACTGATGAGACATCTGATGTCCCATGAGATGATCCCATCCATGGGTCTGGTCCATGCACAGAGAAGTCACCCAGTGCATGAAGAGACTTCTGCTGTATTCCTTACCAATGCAGGGCACTCAGGGTACAGAAAGCCCTGACGGAGATGCACACAGGCCTAACAATTGTGTCAAGCTCTGGATGACAACACTTGCAATGAGTTGCTTCTTCAGCACTGTGGAAGGCATTTGCTCGAGGACAACTCACCAAGTACTCCTGCACCACAGCAAGCCCTTTCTCCACAGTAAAGGGAGAAATCCCAGCTTGTTACGAAACGCCAGCTATTTTAAGCACCTGCTGAAGCATCCAGCAGCACACTGAAACGTTCTCCTGCGCAGGGAGACGAGCGAGGTCGTCACGTATTTCTATACAGCAGATTAATGAGGGGGAATTTGGTGACAAACACAAACTGTCAAGGGTGCCTCTGAATGAAGTAACTCAACACCCTTCCCAGGTCTAGGAAACCATTAATTCCTTGAGTAGACTGAGTCTTACAAAAGCATAAGAGATGCTGATGCTCCTGGAGCATAAATAGCACAAGAGATGTCAAGTGGATGGGAACAACAGGCTCTACCCATCTGCGTCAGTCTGCAGGGCCTGCTCTGAAGCACGAGGTTCAGTTCAGGCTGAAAGAGCGTAGGCTAAGTGTGGAGGGTTTGAAGGCATCCTGTCACCTTTCTTAACACCTCCCTTCTATACTTCTCTTTAAAAAAGATCAGGACTAAATGCAGGAGTTACTGAGACAAGACAGAAACCACCAAGGAGACCCAACACAGTCTGTAATAACATTCCACACTAATGGCTGTAAAGGGACTTTCTTCAGTCATAGAAGAGCTTATCCACAGAGAAGTATAAACCTCCCCGAGATCAGCAATGTATGGCAAATAAACCAAACTGTAGCAAGGCAAGAACAAGTCTCTACCTAGTTATCTGGACTGGCTTTAAGTCTCCAATCCTGAATGCATGGCACTGCTCAGCTGTTACATCAGGATTCTCTAGCTGGGGGGCTGCAGGTACACTCCACCTACCAAGACACCTAATTCTGCAGTTCAGTCTTTTTGTGCTTCTTTTTGAGCATGTCTCAGGTAGGAACAGACTAGGACTTGCTTTCCAGCTCATGTTAGACCTCTGCTCATGCAGGGAGCAGCACGATGTACTTGACCCTTATGCTTCTGCAGGAGGTTACACATCCGTCAAGAAAGCTGGGCACCAGTGGTCTTCTCTAAATAAAGCTATTTGAAGCTACAGGATTGTCCTTTACCATTGGCAAAAAAGAAGAAATTGATGTGCTAACTGCTTTGGTGTGCATGCTCACCTGGCAAGCTGCCACGGCTATGCTAATGTGCTTCTCACTCAGGGACTCCAAATTAAACACTTCTGCAAGTGAACTTTATGACCACGAGTCCACGTGAACAGTATTTCAAGACCTGGTCTCTCAGCTGTTCTTGGCCCCTATGGTCCTTCTTTGCCTTACTTCTGCCTGGGGTTAATGTGATGTATAAAAACAAGGAAGTTCTAGGGTTGCTTTGACTGACATTAGACCTATTATCTACCTCACAGCTCAAAAGCGTGTTATTATCTGAGCTCAGAGAAGGCTGCCACTTGGCTGGGATTTTTGCATGGGAATGAGCAGTAGGTGCAAAATAATAGTAAAACAAACAAATCAAATGGCAATGAAGTAGCTGAGCACAATATTCAGGACAAGATCACCCTTTAAAACATTTGCAGCATTACAAGGGACTTTGTAGGCAATAAGTTTTCTAGACCTACCTAGGAGTTCTATACTTACAATAACCCCTGGGTAATAACCTCCAACAGTCACATTTTGGGTTCTTGTTGTAGCAGCTAGGCCCACCGTTAGAATTAATACTGACACAATGAGGAGAGTCACAGTTACGTAGAGGGAATTTCTTTTTCTTCTATTGAACGACCCTAAAAACACACACACACAACAGAATTTGCTGATTCCGCCTGGGGACAGTCACGGTACCGTCATTTTTTCCTCCCACCGCCAACCACATTGTGGTGAATTTTCTTGAGAATATTTTTGGGTTTGGCTGTCACTTTTCACCTTCACTAACATGCTTTATCAAGCATTACTAGGGCATCCGAATTCACATTTACTTATCATTGCTCTGACGTCGATGAGGAGAGCTTTAAGAACTGTAATGCTGCAAAGCTCACTTGGATACATAAGGGCCCCCTAGACCCTCTGGCCTGGGGTAATTGAGCTGATGAGAAATATTACCATAAGGCACTTCTGTATTTTCTGATCTGTCTACTTACATCAAAGTTAATAGCCACACTGTATGCCACTTGAATTAAGGGGGAAATCTTGGCTGTAATCACATTGCATCCACAATTTTCCATGTAAATGAGCCATCACCAGTAACAGCCACTTCTCCCTCTCCTGTAGTATCATCCTCTACTTTCAGCAAGGACCAGGTATTTTTAGATGCCTGAATAATGGATTTGTGGATTAGTAAAACTCATCTACAGCTGCCTGATTATGATTTTTTTTCTTTTATATATTTATAGATCTTCCAAATGAGCATAAGTATAAAATAGTGATTCCATCAGCTAAGAGGCAAGCTGGCTGCGCCGTTACACTCAGCAACATCTTCAGGCGTGTTTGTTCAGCGTGTGCTCTGCCATCTTTACGTCACTTTGTAGAACAATCCTTTTGATTGTATTTCATACATTATATAGACATAACCCGGCACCTGCAGGAGCGGCTGATAGGATAACAGATCACAGGTCCCCTGCCACGCTCCCTGTGGGCTGCTGGGCCACCCTACATCCCATCCCTGCAGCCTGGGGCTCTCCAATGCACACTGGGAGCAGCCAAAGGTATTTCCTACCCCAGAGGCTCCCAAGTGATGTGCATGCTACCAGGCCTTCTCAGGGTGTTTCAGAGAAGGGCAGGGATGTTTCCCAAGAGCAAGGAGCTGCTTCCACCATCGCTGAGCGTGTTCCCTGAAACAAACCATGCTGGAAGCCCCCATCTGAGGTGTTCAGCCAAGCCCTTACGTGGCAAGGTAAAACACCTATGTAAAGGCTGGGAGGAAAGACTCAGCCAAGCCAAGCACAACCCCCTTGTCCAAATCCTTCAGGGAAAGGAGCACACCAGGCCTTGCACACCAGTTTTCTGTCTTGAAGATGTGCCCACACGCCCTTCTTTAGGGTCTGTGCACATCTGGGGCACAGCTAGAAGAGAAACCTTAACAGCTACACTGATGCAGCCATAAGGACACACACACCAGTACAAGTTATCCCCCTTCCTCTGCAGGGACAGCTCTCTCCAGGGAAAAGTGCAGCAGCTCCTGGCTCCTCCACACCCACTCCAGCCATGCTGCTGGCAGGAGTGCTCCCTTCTACGTTCCATGCACAGCTGCCATGGGCACAGGGCTGGATCATTTCACCCACACTCAGTTGAGTTTGAAATCACAGACAAGTCCTAAACTTGGGGTTTAAAAGGCCAAAACATGGAGATTAATAGCCAGAGAGTTTCATAAAGAAAAGCAACATCCTTTTTGACCGACCAGTGTCTCTGGATGGAAAGCTCTCCATCCACAAACTTTCTGGTTATGTGCCGGAGCACAGCTGTGACTGTGCCGCTGGGACATTGCTGGGTCTAACAGCAAGGAGCCTGGCAACTATGCTAGTCCTTAGCTGGAGTGAATAGCTAGACTGAATAGAATGAAATAGAATGAATTTGCTAACCTCAGACAAAATGAAATTAACTAACTTCTGGAGAACCCCAAGATCCAGACAGGATCTTTCACCAGGGATCTTTACCTTTTCATGCCATTTCAAAGGATGGAAGTAAAGGTACCTAACTGTTTGCTGCAGGCTACATTGGGGTTAATATTTTCATTCTCCTAAATATGCTAAATAAGTTAATAATATAAACTCCGGACTTCTAAAGCCTTCAAAATTCACCAATATATCCAGCCATTCTGTGTGTATCGCCTCCCAAATACTACAGCTTGTGCCACTCCCGTTCCAATGTAATAATTTGAATGCAAGTGCCACTTAAACATCTTAAAATTCCAAAGTACCTGGGACCAAAGGTTCAGCTGAACAAAACTTTAGAAACTGGAGAAAAAAACCTGCTACTTCTTACATAGAGTAGTTCTGAAAGGAGAGAAAGAACAAAGCTGTCTTGCTTACACACATAGTAGATTATCCAGCTTCTGGTTACTGCTACAGTTGGGCTGGCAAATGAGCAGAAGATAAGTGAATCCAGCCGTATGTTCCTTACACAGCTTAAACTCTTCATGGTTAGGCCGTGTGGGGGTGCAGTTTTTTGTGTGCCATGCAAAACCGTCCTGCAGAGCAGGGCTTAGGGAGCATTGTGGGTACACGGGTGCGGAGTTTACACACACAAACCCGCATTTTCATCAGGGATGCTTCATAAAGTTACAATGAAAAAACCTTGAAAACGTGCAAATTTTTTTTCTCAAAACCTGGAGTATTTTATACTTGAATTCTGCAGGAAGAGGGTCGAAAAGCAGCTTGAAACCCTGCTTACGGATTCTGAGCTTGTTTCAGAACTACCATGTTTTCCGCTCTTACATTTCGACATTGCTTCCCAGCTCACAACTGGCACACACCAACATGCAGTACAGAAGTGAAACAAAAGGTTTTCAACTGGAAAACTTCTGAAAGCTTTTCAATATGCCTTAAAAAAAGCTTTTATTCCAAGTCCTGCCAAAACCAACCATGATCCTTTACAGTGACACTGGAGAGAGATGCGAAATAAAAGATAACGTGATTACCTCCACTTCAGCTCTGTACGGAGACACTAATTCCATTTCTTCTTTCTCTGAAAACACATTTTGGTACGTATACATTGAGAAAATTGTTTTGTACTTCTGTAGGGACGCCTGCAGCTGCTTCAACATAGATGGACACATACTCAGCATCCCCAGTGAGAGCGGCTGATGGGCTGCCCTAGCAAAATCCTCTCTCAACATTAATTTCTGATGAAAGTATTCCCTATTAAATAATTTTCCTCTCTGCTATTTGGTACATCTTTACACACAGAAGTGGAGCTACGACAGCTTTGCTATCTCTGCTTTTTAAGAGACAGTAGCAGCTTTTTCTCTGCAATTTATCCAAATTAGATACCTCAAAGCTTGCCGTGCTTACCTCAACATGCATACAGAAGGTGTTTGAAACTGTGCTTAACTCTGCAAGGAAGGTGCAAGGACATTAATGGTATTTGTAGTCTGGCTATCTCTTTTGCTAAAATGACACTCAGAATGTGGAAAGGCTTCAGAAAGATCATTTTTATTTTAAGCCTCAGAAACATCCTCTCGTTATAGATGCCATATATAAGCTCACTCTAAAACCCACATTGTAGCAGGTTTTTCCAGATTACTTCAAAAGTTTGCAATACAGATCCTTGTACTGCCCCTGATTTACTTGCTTTTCTTTTCCTAATTATCAGAAGAAAATAGACAAGATGGCACAGAAACATCTTCTCCATCTTGTTCGTGGTGGGGGAAAGCCAGGAGTGAAGAAAAAGTGCGAAGTAGCACCAGGAAGCCAGCTTTAACTTTTACCCTGGGAGAACTGGGGGCAACCGGCAAGGAGCTGTTCTTCCAAACCCTTTTCCTCCTCCTGTTCCACTTCTCTGCTACAACACCGCAGGAGATGCGACCCTCCGGCCCCATGCAGGTCCCTGTCCGCAGCCCACGGGGGGGCCTGCGGGTGTCTGGGCGCTTCATCTCCCGCTTGGGTGGGTGGAAGGTGGCGAAACCGCAATTAGCAGCGGGCGCGGAGCCGTGCGAGCGGTTCTCTGACCTAATTAGCGCTGTGCAGGAGCGCTGCGAGCAGCCGCTCCAAAGGATGCTGCGGGGAGCCAGGGCAGCCAGCGCCCCTCGGGGGTCTCGCTCTGCCGCAGCCCCGCACCCGGGCGGTGCGGCCTCGAAGGGGGAGACAGGGACCATGTCCCTGCGGCTGTAACAGCGCCAGAACAGCGGCGGGGGCGGGCGGGGAAGGGACCGGGGCAAGCGGCGCCTGGCCGCGGCGAGGTCGGGCGGGTCGGGTCCGGTCTGTCTGACGCGACGGCGGTGCCAGCGGGGACCCACCGCCCAAAAGGGCCGCAGCGCCCCCGGCCCCCGCGCCCCGCCGAGCATCCTCCCGCCCCGGCGGGACCCCCCTCCGCCGCCTCCCGCGGCACTTACCCACGGAGTCGGGCAGGGCAACGCCGCCCGGGCGCTGCTGAGTCAGGGACTGCCGCATGCTGCCGCTGCCGCTGCCGCCGCCGCCGCCGCTCCCCGCCGCAGCCCGCCGGGCCACGGCGGCGGACAGAGCCCCGGCACCGGCTCCGCCGCGCCTGCGCGATGGGGCGGGAGCGGCGGGAGCTGCGGGACCGAACCGCCCCGCCCCGTACCGTGCCCTACCGTACCGCACTGTATGTACGGTATCAAACGGTACGGTACCGCACCGCACTGTATGTACGATACCGCACTGTACGGTACCGCGCCGCACTGTATGTACGGTACCGCACCGTACTGTACCGTACGTACCGCCCGGCGGCGGGGGCTGGTACCACCGGGAAGGACCCTGGATCCGTGCCCTTCCTCCCAAAGCACTGAGCGCCCGTCCCGTTCCGCTGGAAACCATCGGAGAGATGGGCCCCGGAGGGTGTTTCCTGAGAGACGGGTAGAGGTCCTGCCCCATCTCAGGAGGTTCCCGGCCACGGAGCCCCACCGCACCCCGGCCGGGGGCCTCCCCGCCCTCTGCCCATCTTTCTCCTTTGCATCCCAGCAGCTCCCAGGCCCCTGTCCTTCCCCAGACACCTCCCTGGCACCTCTCTGTCCCCCATCCTTCCCCGGTCCCTCCTCATCCCTGCGGTGCTGGTGGCAGTCGCAGATAGCCACCGACACGGCTCTGTGACCCCTGCTCTGGTGGTGACGCCTGTTGCTGCCTGTGCCCTGTCCCATGGCGGCAGAACTTCCAGGACATCCGCAAGCTCCCTGCATCCCTGGCCAGGGCAGGCCCTCAACCTCTGTTTTCCATATTGTATCTGTAAAATGGGGATAAAAACATCTTCTCAGCAGGCTTCATAATTGCTCGTAAGTCACTTTAATGCCCTGGGCTGAGAGGTGCTAAGTGCAAATCATGTAATTATTTCAAGCCAAAGCATAATTCATCAAGTTAAAAGAAATGAATCCTATCCCTGCTTTAAAAAACCCCACACTTTTGTTGGACAAGAGCCTGATTACCAGCTTCTCCCAGGAGAAAAGAAAGTGTGCACTGACAGGAGCGCAAGAGGCAAGTTACAAATGCCCAGATCAATTAATGGCAAAGAACACGTCACCACCAGAGAAAACAGTGGTTATTTACCTCGGATGAACTAGAGGAGCCCTGCAATCACTGCCTGTGTGGGTCTGGCACTGGTCCCCTCCTTCTCAGTCACCCCCACTCCATGTCAGTGACAGAGAGGATGGATCTCAGCTCCCTTCTCCACTGTGCCAGGGCTAGGCTGCACAGCAGCACAACCACTGCAATGGGGTATGTGTGCTCCTGGGGAGCCGCTGCTTCCCCACGATGGCCCAGGCCATGTTCATTCCCTGCGCCCCATCCCAGCTCCCGAGCTTTGGGCAGGCAGCTCTCCATCCCTGGCGCCCCAGCCTGGCTGTGGGCATCCCTGCCTGCACACCTCCTGCTGCTGACCTGGCTGCGGGCAGGCACCGGTGCCGAGCCAGCCCTGCCTACATGCCCAGCCGCAGGCGTGCGGCAGCCCCGGCCAGCTCGGCGCAGACCGGGGCTGCTGCCAGACCTCTTTCCTTCCCGCGGCGCCCATTTATTAGCACAGCCGGTGAGCGGCTTTCAGCCATGCTCAGGAGAGGAAAGGGAGAAATGGCGCTTTGCTGGCTTGGACAGCGCGGTGCTGCCCTGCAGGAGCCGGGAACAGGCGTGCCCTTAACGCTGGGCAAAGCCCCATCAAGGGGCAAGGCAGCTTTTCCCCTTCATTTTAATGGCCTGGCTCTCCTCTGAAGGGATGGGCCACTGGCCCCATTGGAAACGTGCCTAGGGAATGAACTGGTGGATGGTGCTGAGCTCCTGCTGGGACAGACGGTGTAAAACAAGCCCCACTGTTCCTCGAGAGCTGCATGGGGCACAGCCAGGGACAGGCAGTCCTCGCACACTGCCATCACACCGCTGTGTTCTAGCAAGGCTGGCCAGACACCAGGGCCCCATTCCCTGCTCTCCACAGTACTGCTACGATGCCACCCCTGACAGGAGCGGGGCTCAGTGTGCACCTCTGTGCCCGTAATGACCACCCTGTGCCTGTAGTTCTTTGATGTGGGAAAACCTGATACCCTCTCTGCAGGGCGTCCCAGCAAGGTATCCCTCTGGATTTTGTCTTGGTAGCTGTGGCTGGCGTTTACAGCCAGGTCAGGGAAGCCGATACTGTGTTCCTAGCTGTTGTCTCAATCCAAAGGGATAAATATAGACCTGTTCCCTTGCACTGCTCCTTCCTGCAAAAGCGATTTTGCAAGCATTAACCACAGCCTCGCCGTGACTGACAAGCACATATTGACGGACACATGTGGCCATCAAAAGCCGTAGAGATTTCCTAATGTTTATTAACAGCTACACAGTCTCCCTGGGGCAGAGAGCCCTGCTTCCCCATGTAGGGCGCTGGCTGGCATTGATGGGAACACGGGCACAGGTCAGGATGCTGTGAGGGTGCTTCAAAGGGCACCAGATGCCAGCGGGCTCGGGGCAGGATCCTGTTGCATTGAGCTCCCCCCGCTTAGGAAAGGAAGTTATTTTTTGATCTGCTCCCTAACGCCAAAGTCCTGCAGTGTAGGAAGGGAAAGCAGTGTAGTCCCCTGCAGACAGCCAAAGGTCTTGGTGCAGCTGCACTCAGTCTTTTTTGGGGGAGCTGCGGGGCTGGGGAGCTGTGCTGGGGAGGGGACTGTGCCTGCAGGTCCCCGAGAGCCAAGGCAACACGGCACCCATGATGGGGCTGGTGCTGCTGGGCTCAGCCCTGCGCTCCTGCGGTGCTAACACTCACGTTTCTCTGCGTTTCCCACCCAGGGATGGACAGGAACACCAGCGCTGCGGGCACGGAGGGCCAGCGCAGGAGCCCCCACCAGCAGGTGGTGAGTCTTTTGGGGGCTGCTGGCCACCCTCTGAGAGGCAAGGCGGGGGCTGCTGTCAATGGCCTGCTTTGTGGATGATAAATATAGCTACTTTGCTCTAGGAAATGCTGCTTCATCCCTTTGGCAAAGTGTAAGCACTTTGTACTGAGAGGGAAGGGGCAGCAGGGGGGCTGGCTGGTGGTCCTGGGCACTGAGGAGGTCTAGGAGGGTTGTGGACATCTGCCATGGGCCTGCCTCTGCAGACCTGGCTTTCAGCAAGAGGAACCTGCTGTTGAGGGCTGACCTGGTCCAGAGAAAGCCCCTGGCATCCCCAGGACAGCCCTGACCATCAACACAGCATGATCCCAACAGGGATGAGCCCCAGCTTTGCTTTGCTGCCCAGGGTCACCCCAGATGCAGGGCAGGCAGCAGCCTGGGGCTGCACAGTGTCCTGAGAGGTTCCACTGTGGCTGTGCCCCCTTCCTGCCCCAGCCCGCTCCTGCCCCAGCCCCTGTGGTCCTCCTGCCCCTTCTCCAAGTGCGAGGGACTGCTCCGAGACCGCGTCTAGTCCTGGGTTGCAGAGGTGAAACACCTCGGAGGTGTCGCAATCCAGACCTAACCTAGCTCCCCAGCATAGGGACCTCTGCCAGGGACCTGGCAATGGGCTCATAGCGTCTTTCCACCTGTCCCACACAGAATTCCCTCCCTGTGGGAAGAGGCTGGGGCCTCCTCAGCCTTCCCATGCCCCTTGGAGCCCCTATGGTCTCTCCCAGTCACCAGGATGGGACTCTTCACTGAATGCTGGATAAGACATGGAAACTTTCCTCCTTGCAAAAGGCTTCTGCAGGGCAGAGCCATGGAGTTCCCAGGGTGAGAGCCCATGGGTGGCTGTCTCTATGTCCCCGCAACAGCTCTTAGCATTGGCAGCAGCTTCTGGGCCAGGGCTCTGCACGCAGCTCATGCACTGCCCTCACTGCCTCCGAGCTGCAGCTGGTGTGAAATTCAAAGGTCTTTTCCTAAAGCAGCACTGAGCATCGGTGCAGTCCCTCTGAGCAGCCCCTGCTACCCTGGTAGTCTGAGAAAATGCTTCAGAACAGCTACCCATAGCTCTTTAGTTTAGTGGGGAGAAGAGTGGGAGCAAGGAGAACCCCTTCTGCTCCTCTTCTTCCATCACTTGCTCATCTGTGGGTGTCCTGGCAGCCAGCAGCTCCTGCACTTCTCTCCCATTCCCTGCTGGCCACTCCTGCTGGGGCTGCTGCTTCCCTGCTCCAAAAGGCCCTGATTTCATCAGCTGTGCATGGAGCAGGGCTGTGGCCGTGCAGGAGCTGGCTCAGGACAGGCTCCAGCCCGGGGAGCGGGACCTGGGCCAGGCATTGCCTTTGCTGTGCGGGCAGCGGCAGCGGTGCTCTGACGCAGGCGTGCTCCCAGCAGAGCCCCACGGGGGCTTTAACCAGGGCCGATGGAAGCAATCAGTGGGATGATGGTGATGGTTTACAGCACCCCTGGGTCTGACCCGGCCCTCCAAGGCATGAATTCAGGCTTTGGAGTCTGTCCTTTCCCCCCATTCTCACTGTTTCGCAGTATTTGTGTGTCTGAGCAGAGTTTAATTCCCCGGAATTGAGGGTGTTTCCAAGCCAGACTTTCTGCTAAGCCGTCGGCGGCTTCCCGGCTCCCCTGACCTCCCCTGGGGTGTGAATATCCTGCTTGTCAGCCCTGGCTCCAACAGGTGCCCACGGCTGGCGGGTTTCCATGGCCCCTAGTGCAGACATGGGAGGATGGTGCCAGTGCAGCTGCCGCGGGGCTCACAGCGGGCACAGTGCCCTCAGGGAAATGTGGCCAGCGCTGGCAAGCGTGGCTCTGACCCAGGCAGGAGAGGCTGAGCCCTGCAGCACAGGGAGGTGATGAACCCACCCAGACCTCAGCATCACCCCTTGTCGCCAGCCCTGCCCTGAGCTCCAAGCGAGATCTGCACTGTCTCCCACCTCACTGCCTGCTTTTGGAGACACAGAGCCTGCCCAGGTTCAGGGGTCATTAGGGACATCTGCCATGTCTTGTCTCTACGGTCTCTTAGCCAGGCCCAGGTACAGAGGGATTTGTGTTCCTGAGCTCTGTACAAGTGAGTTTTCACCACCGAGGCAAAATGCAAATTCTCACCACCTGGGGAGATGCTTTTCCCTGGAACGTAGTGCAATTAAAGAATAACAACACAGGGATTTCTCCAAAGGCTGAACACTTGCTCGCACGCCAAGAAAAACACGCTGGATGACCTCAAATAATGCCGCCTGCTGTCATCTGTGGTAGCACGGAAAACGTGCACTTGAGCTCAGAGATGTTGCCGAAGCGTGGGAACAACCCCAGATCACAGGTTTTCTTTGGTCATGTTCACACAGGTGGAAAAAGATGAGTTTCTGTAAATGCCAGGACAAGGAGACAGTGCCCGGTGTGACGGCAGTGACGTCCGTGTCATGGAAAAATGGATGCTGGGATCTAAGCAATCCTAAGTTACAACAGCCAAATCTGCCTCTCTTTAACTCAAGAGTGATGATGGGAAAATGGAAATTTGAAACATTTCCAGCTATTAAGTGCTTTTGCATTTATTTTTGGCCAATGAGATGTTCAGCTTGGATGTGGGGGTTGTGTTCTGTAACTCTTCCAGGAAAATAAGCAGGACGAGGAGGACTGGGTTCCTGACAGAAGAGAGAACGAGACCAAGGCAGACATGGGGAGCAAAACCTGGGCAGACCTGGCTGGGGAGATGAAGATATTCCTGTGGAACCCAGAGGAGAAAACATGCCTGGGGAGAACGGCCAAGAGCTGGGGTAGGTCCTTGCTCAAGCCCCACTTTTGGGGATCATTGTCTTTTCTGCTTCACAACGGATGCACTTGCCTGTGAACATCCTTGATAGCTCGGACTGACCACCCCTGTCCCACATTTTCAGGTTAGATGTTTCTAACCAGTGCAATAAAGAACTAGCGAGGAGGACGAGCAGAAACCTTGGGAAAGTTACCCTTGGTCTGGATGTTAATGTTAACTGAGAATGTGAAAGCAAAGATTTCGGGCTGCCCAGACCACGTACTGGGAAGGAGCTAAGAGGCTGAGCAACCTCAGGGGCTGCAGGTCAGTCTGTCACAGCCATGCGCCTCCGCTGCTGCCAGCAACCTGGCTCCCGCCTGTGTAAGTCAGGAACCTGTGGGGAGGTGGCTTTGGGGTCATCAATGTTGGTGGGGGAAGAGCACCCGAATTGCGCGGCAGGCGTTGTGAGGATGGTGCTCCCTTTAAGGCCACACAGCCCTCAATGCCTGCACGTGCTCTCTGGTGGGAAGGGCCGGTTGTCACCGTCACCCCGCAGCTTCCCAGGGCATGACATGGTACCAGCAACAGGGCCCATAGGTGCTGTTGGGGATGGTGGCTGGGATACAACAGTGAGGGTTTTGGGCGCTCTGTTTGATCCATATCCGTGTGACCTTCAGAAACTATAACTGAGCCTGGAGGTGCCCTGGGAGATTAAGAGCAGCCCGTGGTGAGCTCTGCTGCAGGCTCAGTCTGAGAGCAAGGTGCCACAGCACACTGATGCCATCCACCTTTGCCGCTCTGTTCTCCTGACAGCACATAGCCCCCACAGCAGTGAAAATCTTAGCCCTTAGCATCATGTGCACATCTATATGGGTGTAAGTGCAAATTACCAGGGGCTGCTGCTCGGCCTTTGCAGCCCTTGTCGACTGGCACTGGCAATGAGCTCGCAAGCTCCACAGCCTGCCTGTGCCCCGGCTGAGTGCTCTGGGTGTCCTGCAAAGCCTGTGGTGACAGCCAGGAGAAACAAAGGAAACTGCCTGTAAGCATCAGAGGAGCAGAAAGCCACGTTTGCTCCCTTGTGCCCTTTGCTGGCCACGGGGGCAGCCAGGCTTTGCTGCTCCTTTGCTGGACAGGACGGTGCAGACTGGAGTGCGGGAGCAGTACATGGCTGAGAGTCCTTAGGGACGTGGGTTTGGCTCTTCCAGGTGCCGAGAAAAGCTCTGCGAGAGGAGTGGATGTGGCTCCAACTGGCTATTGCTGAAAGTTATTTATTTACAGCCTCGGGGAAGGTGCAGGGTCCTCCTGCACCCTGGGAGCATCATGGTGTGCTATACAGCCACACTGCCCTATGGACACACATACAGCGGCTGCACACGCGTGTGTGCTCACCTGCCCGTGCAGGGGGGCAGGAGAGAGGCCTTGAAGCTACTGTGAAAATCCAATCTTCTTTTAAAGTGAGAGCATTTGGAGGTGAATGGAGCTGAACTTTCCTGCTCTCATCTCACAGGTGAGGAGGAGGGAGATGGCCCAGCCTGGGGCTGCTCCCCTGCGCTGGCCATGAAGGTGTTCCCCAGGGACAGGGGGCTCCCGGGACTCGCGCTGCCATAATGCAGGGAGCCGGCTGGCCGCAGGGTCAGCACTGGAGGCTGCAGCCCCTGGGAAAGGCTGCACCCCCGGCTCTGATGGTGACGCTTCCTGCTGCATTGCAGGGAACTTAAGACAGGGACGGGAGCAGCATCGTGTCCCAGTGAGCAGTGGCTCGGCACCGGCAGCAGCTCCAGGTCTGTCAGGCTACTACAGAGGCAACATCCCAGCATCATTGTGGCAGGGCTGGACACTGTCCCTGCTGTGCCACCAGCAGCAGTGATGGTTCCCTCTGCCGCAGCTCAGTCCACAGCAGGACACGGCCCCACAGTGGTTCCCAGCACCGTGGCCCCGGCAGAAGCACGGCAGGAGAGCACATCTGCGTTCCCAGGGCTCCTCTGAGCTGCCGGCACGTTTCTCCTGGGAAATGTTTGCGTTAGGGCTTCACTTTGCTTTCTGAGCTGGGCTTTATTCATCAGCCGTGGCCTCTTGAGACATCCTCAGCCATCAGCCTGGTCCAGAGGAAAAACAAACCCATTCCTGAGATGTCAGGGCTATGAGAGCCAGTGGTGCCGCAGCCCCTGAGCGATGCCCAGTGCTGGTGTCCCTGCCATGCAGGTGACAGGAGTCAGGGCAGGAACATCACCCTGCAGCCCCCATTGGGAATTTGGACATGCGGAAGCCACTGGGTACATGTTACCGTGCCAAGAGAGGGGGGAAGAGCAAGAGCCAAGACTGGGTCTGTCAGTCAGAGAGAGGTGAGGCAGGTGGACACACAGACCTGGTAGTGATCCAGCTCTGTGAAGGGCCATGAGGCAAAAGGGGTCAGAGCCAAGCAGCCACTGCCCCAGCCCTGGGGCTGGGCAGGGAGCACATCAGGCATCCAGAAATGCCGGGGTCTGTGTGCAGAGGGGGGCTGTGGGCTCCCACCTCCACAACGGACTTGGAGCTGCGGAGGACGCCGTGCTGAGCACGGCTGTGCATCCCTGCGGAACGCTCCCCGTGGGACGTGCTCCAGTTGTGCTAACAGCAACGTGCCCTCTCTCTTTCGCAGGCTTGATCTTGCTGTTTTACTTCGTCTTCTACACGTGCCTGGCGGGAATGTTTGCCTTTTGCATGTACGTGATGCTGCTCACGCTGAGCCCCTACACACCGACATACCGCGACCGCGTGTCTCCGCCAGGTACGTGCCCCCCAGCCTGGCCTCAGGCACTCCCTGCACCAATACACTGGAATGGCATGGCAGGGACATGGGTAAAGCTCTGCTGGAGCTGTATGCTCCCATGGGCAACCAGCCCTCCATAACACATGGTGTTATCAGTTACCTCAGGGCACTGACAGTGCTGCAGGTTCTCTGCAGAGGATCAGGAGTCTTAAATAGCCCCATGTGAAGCATTCATTCTAATGATACTGTTATTCCAATTATGCTAATTATTGTTATCACTAGCCTCAAGGTAAATGAGAATGAAATCCCAATTTTAAAGGTTTAGGCATTTCATAGGTGATGTCCATTCATTTCAGCTGCTGCCCCTAACCCTAACCCTAACCCTAACCTCAAATCTCCAAAATAAAATGCAAATTAAGGTTTTATGCGTGATTATTTTGGGGAGTCCTGGCAAGTTAATGTTCAAAACTGCTTTCCCTAGGTCAGTAGCAGCATTTTCCCTTTGTTTCCCCATGTTAGTGGGGAACACAAGGCCCCTCACCCTGATCTCTGTCTGGAGCCTGGACCCCTCAGCACCTGTGTGCATACCCAAGCCCACCACTTTCCTGCAGTGCTACTGAGATCCTCCAGGTCCCCCATATTTCCTGGGATATTCTGTGCTCCCTGGGTGTGAAATGGATGTAAGGGATCAGCTGGTTTAGGAGAGGGTTTATGAGCTGGTGCTGCTGCTCTCATCCTGCGCCCAGCCCTGAGCCCAATCTCATTGCATCCAGCCCCTGCAACACGCACCCCAAGCCCATGTCCACCCCAAGCCCACCTACATTTGCTCTAACAGGGTCTGTCTCCTTCTGCAGGAGTAATGATCAGGCCGTACTTGAATGGGTTCACCATCGCCTTCAATGTCTCTCAGCCCAGCACGTGGCAGCCCTATGTGGACAGCATGCACCACTTCCTAGCAGGTAAGCTCTTAGTCATCCCAGAGTCCTATTGGCAAGTTGTTTGCATCCATGCACACAGGCACACAACAGTGCAGGGATCTCCTTGTGGGCATCTCATGAACCTAGAAAGAAGGGCTCTTCAAATGGTCACAGGAGCCTTGCCTTTCCGGGTGGGACTTTCTAACTCCCTTGCCATGTGGATGTACTCTGAGAGTGTGGGTATGTGCAGGTCTTGAGAAATGTTAACAAGTCTCTTGGTCCCCACCAGCTTACGATGACAAAGTTCAAGAGGAGAAGAATATCGAGTGCGTCTCAGGACAGTACTTCATCCAAGGGGGCAATGAAAGCGAGGAGAAGAAGGCCTGCCAGTTCAAACGCTCGCTTCTGCGGAACTGCTCTGGCATTGAGGACCCAACGTTTGGCTACTCTAAAGGCCAGCCCTGCATCCTGCTGAAGATGAACCGGGTACAGAGAAAGCTTGTTGTCTTAATTCCTTGCTTCAGTGCATGGTGTGGCAGACCCTACATCTAGGAGCACAAAACTCCTGCCCTGAGTAATGCAACCAGCGTGTACAAGAGCTTAAGCCCTGGAGAAGGGAGGCTGCACATGTTTATCACTGCATTTCCTACAAGCACGGATATCTTTTGTTTTTGCAGATCATAGGCTACCGCCCTGGTGCTGGGGTCCCTGTGAGAGTGGACTGCAAAGTGCAGGTATTGCTTTCATTTGCGCTTGGCAGCATGGTGCATAGAAGGCCAGATGTCTCCCTGTGATGGACCCCACCAATATTCGTCCCCATTTTAGCCTTAGTCACAGGACCCAGCACTGCCAATGCCCCTGGGTGCAGCACACCAGTCTCCTGCTTCCCACCCTTGCCCTCTGAGTGCTCCCAGAGCCAGGCTCACGGGCAGTGCTGGGTACCAGCTAGAGCCTGGAGCTCAGGGGGCAGAGGCAGGAGCTGCTCACATCCATCCCCACTGCTCCACAGGACCCTTGGTCTTGGGGAGCGCCCTGCAAGCCCCCAGCAATAGAAGGAAGGGCTCCACTGCCTGGGCAGAGAGCGGTACAGAACTAGAGAAGTGCAGGGAGGGATTGACAGGCACAAATCTTGTAACCCTGCCTGTGTCTTCATAGCACTGTTGTGTTCTGCTCACTGCAGCAGCAGCTGGCTCTCACAGCAAACTGCATGGAGGCAAGTGCAGCTGCGCCCTGGCAGGGATTTGCAAGAGGTTTCAGTATTAAAGCTCCTTCACGCCATCCTGAAGGGAGCTGCATTCTGTGTCCCTTGTGCTATGTGTGCCCCTTTGGTTTTTTTCCAATCACAGAAAGGCAACGAGAGCGATCTCAGATCTGTGGACTTCTACCCTGGAAACGGGACATTTGATCTCATGTATTATCCCTACTATGGCAAGTTCACTCATGTAAGTAAGGACTCTGGCATCTTTGTTATGTCTCCTTGGTGAGGAGAGGGCAGGAGCTGCTGCACAGGGTACAGATGTGCTTTCTGGCTATTTTGGGCAGATGCAGGCAGGAGAGAGGCCGTGGGCACTGGGATTACAGTGCTCTATTTCTGTCTCTGACAAACTGAGGAAAATCCTTGGGGATTCTGGTTGCCCCTTGGCAGCAATGGGAATGATTACGTTTATCATCTGGAGACTGAGACTGTGCGAACTCCCAGAGAAGATCTCAATACCAGCATTTCCCAGGGCGTTAGGGAAGTCAGGGGTTAAGTGACAAAAGAGGAACAGGATGGAGCTTCGGTCAAAGCTATGTCAAAACCACTTCAGGCTGGGTGGTTTAAACCAGTCCAACACCAGCAGCTATTTCTGAACATGCCGTCAGCACTGCTTTGGTCCGCGCTGGGCTGTATCATGGTAGGAGATAAAGCACCTTCACAACAAAAGCTGAAATGGAAGGCGAGGCAGGCACTAGACTCCTGTTGTCATACTGCTGCTGGCTGAGGATGAGTAGCAGCCCCAGTCTGCATGTCCTTCCAGCACACAGATTGGAGGAACGCCACAAATGTCTTACCACAAGCCATAGGTCAGTTTTTAGAACAGCAGGAAGTATTTGAGGTTCCTTGTATCTGGTGATGCTTGTCCTGGCTAATCAACCCAAGAGGCACGGTGCAGTGCAAAACTCTGATGTGACCACATCCCTCTGAGGTATAGGCACAGAAAGGCTCAGCTTCAGCATCCCGAGGACCAGGCAAATGCACTAGGACACCTGGGAACCATGAACCCATTAACAATGATTTTTACTGCACACGAAAGCACTGCCTGCTTTTCTACTCCCTCAAAAATGACACTTACGCCTCTCTTCATTCCAGGTCAACTATACGTCCCCACTGGTGGCTATGCACTTTACAGATGTGAAGAGGAATTATTTGGTCCCTATTCAGTGCAGTCTGAATGGGAAAGGTATTGTCAATGACCTTAACAGCGACCGCTTCCTGGGCAGAATCATCTTCACACTGAGCATTGGAAAGTAGCCGCTGCAAACACTGAGCACTTAGGTTAAGTCAATCAGAGGCTTTTTCCTTTTCCAAGCATAAAGCCAGCATTTTTTTCTTCTAGGAAAAACAGGCACATGGAGATTTTTGTTAATTTATTTTTGTTCATAGTTACAAAACAAATGAGATGCAATGGACGTGGAACCACATTTTTCACCATCTGATGTAAATCATTACTAGTAAAAATTAAAAGTCATCCGGACAGAGAACCTGCAAAAGCATTTTGGTTTTGATTAAAAAACCCCTCTGGTATCTGAACACTATTTTTGTAAGGTCTTTTATGGGTGACTCCTGTGGAATGCATTTTTCCTGGCTCTACACTTTAAACTGTACCATAGTTTTATGTGTATTCCTCAGGCAACAGCTAACAAGAGAACAGTTTATTATAGCACTATCCTTGTTAAAATAATAAAGAGCAACCATTCTGGATTATGCCTGCAAAGACACGGTTAAAAAGGGAAAACAGCAGATTTCAAAATGCCTCTGAGGATGTTGAGCACCAGGAGCATCTTGACTGCAGCATTTTACACATCTTGTTCAGCACACCCAAGGTGTTGGAGCAAAGGTCATGTAGAAAACCATTTGCCCTTGAACCTTTTTAACTGTTCCTTTCTGAAGCGGGAAGATTAACGCACTTTTACTTCCTCCTCCTCACCCCAATGCTTCTCTCTGCCCCAAGAATCCTCATTGAGTTTAGAGGCAGGGATGAGTGAAAGGAACTCTTCTCTCTGTCATGGTTCACAGGTTGATGGCACCTCCTTCCCCTGGCAAAGAAGTGCCAGTGAAACATGTTAGACCCCTGCCCCCAATATTTCAGGCTTGTTCTTCCCTGTTCCAGAGAGGTTGCAGCTACAATGCTGCAGAAGACCACAGGGAAATGCTGTTGCTTCATCATTAAGGGGTCAATGTAGGTAACAGCAAAGTCATCAGCTGATCACCCTCAAAGACCTATGAAGCACATGTGCCCCTGTCAGAGCGGAGCGCTGCTGACCTGAGCAGCCTCACCCTCCCTGGCCTGTGTACCCTTCGCATCCAACAGATGAACTACACTCTGTGTGCTGGGAGCGATGAGAACACGGCAGGCCAGGACACCTTGGGATAATGTACTAGTTGTAGAGCACACTTACTAAAATTACTGACTGAACAAGAGCATTATGGTATGCTTGTCCTACATCCTAGTCCAGGTACCCAATCTGCCATTGTTTCCTGATCTACATAAGTCCCTTAAGAAGTCATTTTTGTATTAAAAATAAAGTGACTGTATTAAAATTAACTCTATGGAACCATTCTTAAAACACTGGTGTAAGAGATGCAGTTTGTGACTTTAGCATCCTGTGCTGGCCAGTTAGGGGCTGAATTTCAAGGCAGTATATAATGCGATCCTTCAATTTTGGGCACTTAATTAACTTTCTAGGGCCAGAGTTCAGTAGCCCAGTACAATAAGACTTACTATATGCTAAGTATCACAAACAACTGCTGGGCAAAACCTAGTAAGAACTGTTAAAAACCTAAACCAGAGGTAGTTTAGGAACTAATTTTACCCAGATGTGGTTATTCAGATGACACTGCTAGAGCTAGGGCAACACCATCATTCTGCCTGCACAACTTATCTGAAAGAGCACGTTCTGACCAACACAAATCAGCTTCTGCCAAGGAAGGTGCTGCCTTGGTAGCAGCTCTTTCTTTGGCATCAGGAATAAGTTAAACCTGCAAACATTTCCCTTAGCGTCAAATGCTTTAGTTCTTTTAAAACATTCATATTTCTGTAGGATCCTTCATACTTCAGGCCATGAAATTAACAGCTGTCCAGCTAGCAAAAGAACAAAATCCTATTTATATCTATTCCCTACCTGCCTATTGGAAGGATTCTTGAAGCAGTTGGTCCTTTAGTAGACACTGAACCCATGCTTTGATCCAATCAAAGAAAGATCAACTAATTTGGCTATAAATGCGTGAACAGCTTGAAAATGAAAGTTTGTTTCCCCATGAACATCCAGATCCAGGCATGTTGACAGTGCCGTTGGAAAAGCTCTCAGAAATGGCATGCATGTCTACTTACACTTAAACAAAGCTTTACAAACACTGTAGTTAACTTTATTTTCCAAACATATAGTCAGCACTCAGCATGTTTGTACAGACATTTTGGGAGTTGGAGAATTGCACACACCACTTTCCATGCTACAACACTAAAGTGCTGACTCATTTTTTGACTTCTAGTGAAGCCCAAAATAATACTTTGTATGTATATATAAAGTACATATATATATATGTGTGCATCTAGGAAATTACTACATTTTACTAAAATAACCTAGCAAAAGTGATGCAAAATACTTGGATCTGCAATCTGAGCATGAAACCACCGATGGAATCCATCTGCTGGCAGCAGGGAAGCAACACACTCCGACAAGCTGGTGTTACTCAGCTTTGCCAGTCTCAAAATAATTCACCATTTACCACACTGGCAGGGAACAGAGTACTGCGAGAGCAAAGGTACAACCCGAGACCAAGGCAACCAAACCCAAAGCACGCAATCCAACCCCGCAGCATTAACTTACAGTCCTAAAAGAACAAAGACAAGTTGGTTCAAGAGCCCCTGTGTGGTACAAAAACCAGTTTTGTCAGATTCAGGCAAAGCTTATCTTTGGTCACAGAGAGGACAGGGATGATTGAACGTACAGGTATTTCTCAAGCACAAAAGCTAACTCTTCAGAAATCTCCCTTCCCTAAACATACAGCTATCACGAGTTACTTAAACATCAGTGTTGACCCTCTCCTTTGTGCATGTGAATTATTGAAGGTGCTTTCCCTACCATGCAGAAAAAAGCTTAATACACAAAGAGATTAAATATTAAAGCAGCTTAAGCAAACACTTGCTGGGGAGGACTGAAACTCTGTGTGTTGTCAGTAGCTCTCTGCAGACCTGGCAGCTCTTGAGCTACCCCACAGATGGAAACCAGGGTTTACAGGCTGCAAAAGGCTTTTACCAAGATGCACTAAAGACGCTGAAAGAGTAAGAAGCTCCTTTCATCCTATCAACATGAACCTGACAGGAATGAAGCAGAACATAACCACAAACAAGTAGCTTCTATTTTGGTACAGTTCTGATGTGGAACATAGAAATAAAAGTTATAGCGTTAATGACAAGGAAGCATCTTCAAACAAGATGATGCTCTTCCTTCTTTGGAAGTCACTTTCTTCACTAAATATGTATTTTAGTTTCTGCTTTACAATCAGCATTCCTCATGGTAGAAATTTGGGCTCTTATGCTATTCAACCCTTGTGTGATAGAGCAATAATTAGGAGGGTAAAAGCAGATTAATCCTATCAAAACAGACTGGTTTTATCTTCACCTGCATTCCTGGATCACAGCTTTTCAGTGATCCCCTATTAAACTACAAAAGCTGTCCAAAGGAACTGCAGGAACCACTGAACAATCTGTGTTCTCAGTCACTTCGAGAGCTCTCAAAATCCTCTTGAGCCTCACATGAACCAGTGCTGAAATGCAGTGTAGCTTCTTTTATATGCACAGAATCAAAGCCAAGTCAAACTGCAGCCAGTGAAATTCCAGCCTCCTGCCCCGATTTCACAATTGAGCTCAGAACAAAAGGGAAAACACAAACAAACCAGCACAGGACACATTCCCTCCAGCAGCCTCTTGGCTTTGCTGAGTAGCACAAGTTCTCCAGGACTGAGCCTCATCTTGGTGAATAAAGACAATAAAGACATCACTCTGGTGCTAAGCTATTTAGCATATATTAGCTGTCAACTTCTCCATACTGATGTTAAACAAATTAATTTACTAAAACAATCAGATGTTTTTCTCATACTCTGTTAGTTTATTAGTGAGGTCACGTACTGCCTTCATGTTCAGAAGGGATAGGAAATTCAGACTCACTCACAAGAACAAGCTGCTAATGAAAAAAGACAACAGCCATGTGCCAAGCTCCCAGAAGTCTGTTCAGAGCTTGGTATTCATTTCCCAAAGCATGTACAGTCCCTTTCAACACAGCATTCACACCTTCAATTACAGTTTTAGCTTCAGCACTATCTGAGATGAGCTGTACACAACTAGAAATTCTCTTGTATAAAAAGACTGAACAACAGAAATGAAGTTTGGTAGATGCCTTCTTTACTCAGAAGAATCGCATATTCTCACGTGGACACACATCAACCCTACTCAATTCTATGGTCCTTGGCACACTTACTTTCTCCAAAATCATCCAGTAGCTTCGAGTAATTCTGTAGCTCATCTTCAGGCCATGACACGTTATTCTGTTGTGAAATGGGTTTGGGTTTTTCAATAAAAAAACCTATGAATTCATTTGTTTTTCTTCATTCTGAAGGGGCAGATCAGGGAGTTTGGGAAAAGAAGAGCAGGGAAGGTGGCAACAGAGGCAGAATTAAGAGATTATACAGACTGATAGCCAGTACGACTTTTTCTTCTTCCAATGAGGTAAGATATAAAGACAAGAATGATAAGGAAGCCAAGTGCCATGCCCACTGCGATGGGAATAAGAAAGTTCAGGTCAGAATCAGCCAAGCATTCTTCAGCTGCAGAAAGAACAGAAACAAAAAAAAAAAAAAGGCAAGGGAGAATGAATTAGTAAAGGAAACCAAAGCAAGCAAGGAGCAGACACTTTTGAGACCTTACGCTGGATTAGATACAGCAATACATATAACGTAAATCAGCTGGACAAAAAAACTGAGTGAAGAGTTGATGAGGAGTGATTTCTTTACATGTAGAGATTACACATCATTTGTATTCGTATTTTAATTTCTTCTTCCTCCAGCGAGCAGCATACAAAACAGCACACGTCAGCTGATCACACCTGAGTTAACAGCGATATAACAACAAAGAAAAGACAGACTGGTGCATCACTGCCTTGTCCAAGGGACTTCCCAAACCTTCAATGTTCTCCAGCTTCCAGACACAAAGAGAAACAACAGACAGCACACCAAGTGACAAAGAGACAACCAAGATATATATGCTGAAAGCACTGAATGCAAAACACTGAAGGACTTCTCTCCTTGGGTGAGTAACTTTATTTAGTTTCAATCAAAGTACAAGAAAAGGGTTATTGGTTTCAGCTGAAAGCTATACAGACCTTACTGAAATCAACAGAG
The DNA here is from genome assembly GCA_028858755.1 of Ara ararauna. Taxonomy (NCBI): domain Eukaryota; kingdom Metazoa; phylum Chordata; class Aves; order Psittaciformes; family Psittacidae; genus Ara; species Ara ararauna. The sequence goes on along the minus strand of CM054383.1, from coordinate 9,485,702 downwards.
AGGCAGCTGTAATGCTATGGTGGTTTATAATACACAGGTTATAAAATACGTGATGAACTCCTTGCTGGCACAAACACTCATGCAAGGATTCAAACAACACTGGGAACTGATTTTCAACTCAGTGATCCACTCTCCGTATGGAGGCAGGGCTCGGCCTTCTCCCTCTGTTTGTAAAGAGAGCAGAGCTCCGCCTGCGTCATGCCAAGATGCGATGTTTTATAAGAGGTGACACAGTGTCCGTGTCCTGCTTCAGCACTGTAAGGGTGCTTTGCTTGCATGCTTTTAATAAAGCAGAGCTCCTTATAAAACTTTCTGCTTGAGTTTGTATTAGAGCAGAGCACCATGCACACTTTCAATGCGTTATCCAAAGTTACTGTTCTAAGTGAATATTTAAACCATTTGAGCCTCTAACTGAACCAGCCTTAGTTATGGGAAATTCATTGTCTTGATTTAGCTCACTACAGTGCAGTATCCCTTCATGAAAGGCCATGGGCTAAGAGATAAAAACACACCACTGGAGATTCAGCACCTGAAAATGCTTAACTCGGACAATCTGAAGGCACCTACTGCCAGTAGAGCAACACTTGGAAAGGTGGAAAAAAGTGGAAAGGAAATACGTACCTCATACAGTGAGCTATTCCAAAATATTCTGACTACTGAGAAAGTGTGCAAGTATCTTAAAAAGAGAACTGATTAAAAAACCCCTCTGGTATCTGAACCTTCATCTTTGTTCACTGAAGATCAACATATACAATTTAACTACTACATGCTGTATAATGTGTCATCAATACTAAACATGAATTAACTTTCTAAGGATGAAAGGTGCCCAAGCAAGCAGCGACAGAAATTCCCTCTCTTATTTAAAAGGAGATTGCTGCCATATGCATCACACAATGGTACTGTTACAAGGAATTCCCAGGGCAAAAACGGCTTAAAGTTTCATACCAGGAACATTCCCATCCTTTACCTCTCTCCAGTTTGCCACTGCTGCTGGCACACGTCTGTCCATGTGTTGTTATGTGCAATGCTTAGAAGGTCCACAGCAGTATCTTCAGATGCACAACCTGGTAACTGTGCACCCCAAGCAGCAGACTCCACATACAGCCAGGAGGAAGGGCTTTTTCCACATGTTTGATTGAACGTGTCTCCATTTGAAATAACCAGAAATTTTCACTGCCAACATTTTAACCTTAGTATAAAAGCTATCTTCCCTTTTAATTCCAATCATGAGACGCAACCAAGGGCCCCAAGTTTTGTGGTTTTCTTGGTATATGCTGCACCACAGAAAACACTGTGGCAAACTTAAAAATTCAAAGAGAGATGTTCATTGGCTGGAAAAGCTTCTTTTGAAGACCAGAATTGTGGATGGTGCCTTTTAAGCTAAAAGATCAGAAATCTTGGTATCTTAGAGCACAATTTTAGTAGTCAGTAAACTCTATATAAGGCACAGTCAACAGTAATCAAACCAAACCCCAGTCTACGATAGATTATACACATTAACACCCACAAGCTCATGCAAGTCAAATGCTGTTTCCACAGACCAGAACTAAACTATTTCTTTCACATGCTGCTGCATGTCTTTAATATTCTGAGAGTCAATGTGTAATAGTTTGGCAGAAGTGGAACTAATGAATCAATATGTTGTGAACTGTAAGTTGTCACGGCTTATGTTTGAACCTAACAATCCTTACTTTTAACCACCCGTTTGCCTGGCTCCACACGCAAACCATCTTTTGAGGGCAGATTATTTTTCAAATAAAGTTAAACTTTCCCATTTAAAAACTACTCACATCCAACATTACAGCATTTCTCGTATGCAAGACAGTAAGCAGGTATGTACTAGGATAGCTAATCCTCCCAAAGCTGTTCCTACTGCGGTGGGTACAACTCAGTTCTCTGCCTCTGGGTACAGCCCTCAGCTAAATAGAAGAAGGGTAAGTCTGAAAAAGAAATGCATTTGAATAGAAGAATTTAACACTATCATCTCCCTCTAATTATTCAAACCAGTTGTGCCTTTCCCCAGCAGGACATCAGTCAGCCATCTGCAAAGCCCTGACCTCTTCCCAAAACACAAAAGCAATAGTTCCCCTTCCTAAACAGCCTAACAGACTCAAAATTCCACTATATACGGTCTTGAAAATGACAGCAGTGACTCCTGCAGACTCTTGCAGGCTGACTTGTACTGATAATTTGATGTCTGCAGTCCCATTGTAGGTTAAATTCACTTTGATTTGCATTCTCAGCAGCCCCACTGCTAAGCTCTTTAACAAGAGCCTATTAAAATACTTGTGTTCTTCACAGTAAAAAAAAGCTTCAGCTTACACTTCAGGAAGGTGTTAACATTATTTTGACCTTATGTAGCAGATAAGAAGGTAGCTCCAACACAGTGATTATATAAGCAGTGCAGGCTAGAACCAAGAAGACAGGGTACAGGATTAAACTGCACTTTCTCCTCTAGTCATATGGCCATAGAGTTCACAAGATAGGCTGAAAAGAGGTATGGTACAAGGAAGACTTGTACCATACGTCTCTTGTACCATTATGCCTCTCTTGATTCAGAAAAACAGTATGCAGTACTACCGTCACCAGAAGAACTGGCAGCACAAACAGGATCAATGCAGCCCCCATCACAGAGGATGAAACTCCTAGCCAATTCCCAGGCAGCTCCCTAAGGCTTTCCTACTTCTGCTGAATGCAGAGACCAATTCAATTTTGCAGGGCAACTGCAAGGAGAAACTGAGCTGTTCATGGCTCACCCATTTAAGACGGCAAAAACTCAACCCTAAAAACATCCTGCCTGGATGTGAAGAAAACTGACAAAAAAAGTTGCCAAGCAAATTTCAAATGATGAACCAGATGTACAGTGTCTCAATCGGTTCCCCAACTGTCTTCTGCCAGTGGACGGGGCCAGAATGCGCTGCAAAACAAGGTATTAAGATACAAACAACAGAGGACTCTTTGAGGAGCACCTTCACCAGCTACAGAACAGAATCTCCGATGCAGACTGACTGAAGTTGACCTTACTCATTTAGTTTATTTCCTTTTTCAAAAAAGACAGTACAAGGTGTCCTTTTCCAAACTGGTTAAAAAACGTGAACAAGTTTCCTTAAGAAATAGAACAATCTTTATTATTTAGAGCACATGTTGAACAGGTTGACAGTTCCCTATGGAGCAATACATACAGGAAAACTAGTGGTTTTATAACAACAGGCATTCAGGTGAAACTTTGATGTTTTTTGAACCAGTTATCTGCACATCAGTCTAGGAGTACTTGAATCTCTGAGCCGATATACTTGCACGTGAAGAGTAAGTTGCAGGGTTTTGCAAAGATACTCCTAGTATTGTTGTATTTTTGGAGCAGTCTGCACTAATCTATATTGGAAACCGTGCACAGTTCAAAAATTTGCATGGTCAGATGAGTACAGCGTGGTAACTACTCCTTAACGGAAATGCGTGTGTAACTGGTGCCACTGAACATCAGTCACAAAAATGCTAAAAATTTAGATGAACTTCTGCCTTTCAGGATATATTAATCTGAAAATCGTTAGATCTGCTTTTTTTTCTTTTTAAATTAAAATGGTAAGTCTTGAAGCCTGTCTCACGATTAACCTTATAGTAGCTCCTCACTTTCATTAAAATGAATTTCAGTAACTGATGCAAAATTCAAGCTGTAGACTACAAGCTATAGTAAGCATTACCCACACATACTTGCTTCCTTGGCTAGTGTCCGGAGTAAACTGTTTTTACAAAAATTAAAGAAATTACTGAAAGAAGTATGTTTTCTGATTTGTACACAAACATGCCACAGACATCTCTACAACCCTAGAAAACACTAATAAAACACTAAACCAGCTTTGATGCAGGCTAAACTCATTCTAAAGAGGGAGACAATGTTATGTTCATCAAATAACCAGGTTAGGCAGCTCATGTTATGACATACGCAAAAAAGCCACACTTATCTAGAAGTCTGAAACACTTGGTTTTTTTTTTCCCATGCAGTAAAAACTGTATTAGAGCACACGGAGGCCAGAGAGAAGTTGTGCAGCAAGGGTTAGTCTCTACAGAGCTGCAGTTTAAGAACAGTCCAGTTGCACTGCATGTATTTGTTAAGCTAGTTATCCTTTCCATACAGCAAGGAAAAACAGGTGGTGTGGGTCCATCTGAGACTTGTTTGGCTTTTCCATTCTTAACATTAATAAATGCTACACAGCAAACAATCAAACACAAAGTACATGAAACATTCAGAATGCCAATGGCGGGCCGTTATAGTGTGAATTTTGATTGGCAGAGAACCAGTCATGATGAAGATTTAAAGACAGCTCAAGCTGCAACAACAGATACTGGCTCATTAAATGAAAGCATCTTTAAACAATGGTCACTCAAAGCAACAAGACAGACCAGTTCTGTGCAGAGTATGACATAAAGTTAAGTGCACTTTAAAGTTCTGGAATATTTAGAAAGGTTATTCCCTTTAAACTGATGCCAGCAGAAAAGCTTGCATTAATTTAGCAGAACTCTGCCTCAGATGAATATTTTAGATGATGCCAAGGTATAATAAGTGGTGAAGAATTCAGTGCCTAACAGTAATTTTCCTTTTTTCTTTTCTGAAAGCATTTGGAAACAGCACTGAAGTCTTCCTATATATCCACCATTTGGCAAGTACAGGTTACCCATTTTATTTGTACAGCCAGGGTATAGGAATGATTCCCGAAACTACAAGAAGGCAGGAGTAAATTACTCAAACTCTGTCAAAGCTAAGTAAGTTACTGCTGCCACTTCAAAAGATCACTTAATCACCAGCCTCAAGTTCCATTCTATGAAACACAAAGTTGTTACTGGGCATCGTACAATTCTTGTTAAATACTATATAAGTCAACATAGTGACTAATACTGCCAGCTTAACCCACAATTATGACAACAACTAAGGAACGCAGAGAGAAGCAAGCACAAATTCTATGCTATTCTGGGAGTTGCCCAATGCACATTAGTTTAGAATGTATCCTTGTTTCAGGCTACAGTTTGTGAAAAGCAGAAATAAATCCTAAACATTTTAAGGGTTTTGCAAGATAAAAACCTTAGCCTAACAAGTCATTCAGTATTTGACATCTTCAAAACAGCTATGAAACCCATGTTGTCTTCTTAGAGCAGGAAAACTAAAAACGTAGTTTTGCTTCATCTGAGATAAACACTCTCTCTTTGTTTCTCAACTCCAGTTAGCTGTGGCTAGTAATTACTCCTAAGTTTTGGGTCTTTTTTGGACTTCAGAACTTGCACTTGCTTTGTTTAGAGTGAAATCAGAACAGGAATCACACACAGATTCACAAAGTTTGATATCCAGCATAGCTTTTTCTTCTGCCAATTATGTAAGCAAGCACTATAATGGCAATCAAGCCAGCAAGTGCAGCACCAACTACAATTGGGATTAGAATGTCGTCATCATCCAGCGAACACTCCTGGGCTGTAGATGAAAAAAATGTTGCAACAAGGAATAAATAAAGACAAAACACTTGCCAAGTGTGGTATAAAAATCTGAAGGTTCAAAACCCAAGTACTATTACATCTTTGAACTAAGAGAGAAAGGACTGCAGAGGTCTCATGGGTACATCTATGCATTATAATCACTTGGAATGTTTGATAAACTATAGCAAGCTAACAGTGTATGAGTTTTCACATGCACAAGATCTTTACTAGACAAGGGAGTAGACATTCTTCTACTTTTAAGACAGAACCAGGCTCATCTATTTCATGATTAAGGCAAGACTGGTGCTTTTACCCATTAGGAATAAAGTGACCTTGATTTGTTATCAAGAACCTATCCAGAACAGGGATGTATTAAAGACAGACGAAATAACTCTAATGAGGAGAAGGAAGCTATCTGCAACTTGAACTACAGAGTGAAATGGGGCCCTAACTCTACAAGATGTATTATGATGAATACTGTTTACCCTGCATGTGCTTGGGGAGTTAACTTACCTCGACCTAAAAAAAAAAACGAAGTGAAAAAATGTGCACCCAATCTATGTGTCTACAGATTAGTCTAATAAGACTGTAGTGCAAGTATTGTCTGTAAGTACAAAGACCAGGTTACAGTAAAGATTAAGAAAGAGGTCACTTAAACCATTTCAGTTTTCCCCACGCAAGACCAGGATAACACAGACATTTCAGAATCTTTCTTTAGTTCTGGATATTCAAGACTGCTTCTGAAAGAAGCTTTGTCAATTCATTTCCCCCCCAACACTCCTGTTCCTTAGACTGACAGGTAAAAAGAAACGAAACACCTAACAGTGTTACCAAAGTCCACTTGTGCTGGGGTTTTGCCCCATTTTCTTATATATTCGAGCTACAAAAAGCTGTATGTCAAGATGGTATCAGATAATTCCTAACCTATTCTGCAAGGCAACACTGAAGTCCCTCTTAGCTAGAGTGTCTCTAGCTCCTTCAAGTCTTATGAAGGAGAACCAAAATACGTAACGGATATTTTTTAAGTGAGAACAAAGCTTTCCCTGAACTCGAATGTCAGTCTCCAAACTCCTCTTCATTCCATGTGTAAAACCCAGTGCTGGTGCTTTTTAGCAAGTAAGAATTTTGCAAGCATTGCAAGAATTAACAAAAGAAGAACTCTTACCTGTAGAGAACTTATTTTCCACCACAAGGAATGGCTGAATCCATAGATTAAATGTATGTATTTGAATATTGTCACTAATTTCAAGAGTTTGCTCTTTTTGGCACATATACGAAGTACCAAGGAAAGCATCCCACTTGCTGAAATTGCTGTTATCTGCATTTGAGATGACTAAACAAAGAGGACAAAATAAATAAATAAAATAAAGGAAACAAGAAATTTGTATGCCCACGTCAAACGCAAGAATGTTGCTAATACAATCATAAGACTAAAGACCTGAATCTAGAGGGGTCAACTTTTCAACGCTGACTACTCTGAAAAACAAGGTAGTCTGAAGTGCAATTGATCTGCTTAACCAAGAGAAATCACGCACTGAAGTTATTACAGTACTTAGCAGTAACCTATCCTCCACACAGGCTTTTCTTGTACCTCCATTCATCCCAACACTGCATTGGGATGCCCTTTTAACTGCAGTAGACATGACAAGCAAGTTTAAAAAAAATCCCATACTTTCCACTGGGAAAAAAGTATGCTTTTGTTTTTACAGCACTGGTTTCTTTTCCCAGCGAGAGTTAAGAAGTGGCTGGAAGATACAGCAGCATCTTCAGTCAAAGACAACAGCTGGTTTAAGAATAATAAAAAGCTGCATCATTGGTATAACTATATTTCACACCTCAAAAATCTGTTACTAGAAACATTATAAAGAAGCTCTCTTAATTTCATACAATGATTCCGGTTGAAAGAGACCCTAAAGAGCATCTAGTTCCAACCCTCTGCCACACGCAGAGACATTTTCCACTACACCAGGTTGCTCAAAGCCCTGTCCAACCTGGCCTTTAACACTTCTATGGATGGGGCATTCACAGCTTCTCTGTTCTAGTGCCTCACCACCCTCAATTTGTAGAGACACACATCAGCAGAAGTTTCAGGAAAAGAGAATAATCCCACACTGCTGTTTAAATTACCTCTTACAGCTACTTCTGCGTATTACTTTTGTTCCTACTAACATAAGGCTTAAAGTAGGAAGTAACAATAAGCATGAACAGCATTGAAAAAAATAGAAGTCAGAAGTATTTGTTAAATACAGACACTGAATAAAAGCTTAGACTTGCTTTAAGGCAGATACAATTTCTTACCAGAACCATTCAGACGATTGAGCAGTGTAACATTCACCTCTTTCAGGTAAAATTTTTGTGCAGTTTTGCTTACATTTTTCTGTTTAAGAAAAACAACCAAGTGTCAGTGTGTTTTCTGCAGTTTTAACTTTCAGAACACATGCTTTACAAAGGTAACATATTTACCAGTGTCTTAAATTACAGTTTCTACAGCTTTAACCCAATATTTCATTTGTCTTGAGGCAGTCAGCTAGCCAGCTCTACATTCTATATGGGAACAGACTACCACGAGCAAGGGACTGAAGGGTTTACTATCAGTGGTCATTGTGTAATGCTGTTGGAAATATAAAGTAAGAGAAATTACTTACAACAACAAATGTGAAACCAATCAATGTGCTATTTCCATCATTCAATTTTAGCGTAGCTGTTGTGTTACCACAGGCACCATCTGCGCTAGTTGTCTTTGGGTTGACGTTGATCAGAAGAGGCTGAAACACAGACATACCACATCAAGGCCATTCAGCTGCCATCAGGAAAACACTGTTTCAGTCAGTAGCAGTCTAAGACTAGAAGAGCTTGTCACAAAGATGACAGCAGGAAGATTAAGCCTAGCTACTACCAAACCAAGTCTACTTGAGTTAAGTTTACATACTGGCAATACTAAAGCAAACAAACTGTCCAGTGAGGTCCTATTTTGTTGACCCAATACAACAGGCTAGCTCTGGCTCCCTCTATGGGGAAAGACCATATCTGCAGGGACCAACTACCTTTAAAAAACCAGGAAGTTCTAGGTTTTTAATAATGTTACAGGCACTCCCAGCAACAGGTTACATCGAATCTATATAAGGTTTTAAAGCTAAATACTATGCCTCAAAAGTATTCTGATGTCAGAGAGATTCTATGTACAATACTTAGAAGCAGCTCCGGACAGCAAGCAGCATATAAAGCCAATAGCCTGCACTCAGATTTCATACCAGATAACTACAGCCACCTTTACGTTTTTCTAAAAGAGAAGAGAAGCACCTTGTCTCGGGAAACATTCAGCTGCAGCCCCACATTAGCCAGAAGACAAGTTTTATTTCCACTTTTAAGAGAATAGTTTCCTGTTTCTGGATTCTCCACAGGTTTGGGAGCAGTAGTTGGAGCAGGTGATGCAGTGGTAGTAGATGCCGTAGTTACGTTGGTAACAGTAGGAGGAACAGTAGGTGCTGAAGTAGGTGTATCAGCATGACACCTAGACTCTGAAGAGAAATTTTATCACCATTTTAGTGCTGAAATTTTATTGAACTCTTACAACTCAGAGGTCAGTTTAATGCAGATACCAGTTTCACTGCTGAAGACTCACTGGGAGTCTGCTAATCAAATCACAAGTCTTAAACTCAACACTATGGTGCAGTATTCCAACTAGTTTACAGCTACCATTTATTCTCAGAAATTCTGTAATGCCCTCAGTTTTGAATCCATGTAGCATATGCAATACTGCTTAACTCTGACACACAAAAGTGAAACACACAGACGAAGACAGATGGTTATAAGTGTGATATGTATTCACTGTAGACAAAGTAAGCAGTTAAGTTATATATATATATATTAAGTTATATGTAGCAGGATCATATGCTCATCTCTTGATAAGCTCTGGACTGTTTAAATGAAAAAAAAAACAAAGGCTACCACTGAAAAGGGAAGACAGTCAGTTAAAAACCTTGAAGCTCAAATGATCTAGTCAGCAACAGTAGTTCTGAAGTGCTTATTTTTAATACCTCACTAACTGGAATATACACTTTATTACACTATCACCTTGGCATGGGAACAATCTACAGGACTATATATTAAAAAACCACAAAACAAAATCTGTCCTACTAATCTGTTTTTCCAGGAACAAGGAAAGATGTACTAAAAGATATTTACATGAATATTATTCAACTCAGCACATCTTAGAACTGGTGGATTTTTTATTACGGGGCTTTGCTCCCTGCCCAAAGATGCAGTACAAAAAAAGCTCATTCACAAATTGAAACGCTCACCTTTTTTACCAATTGTGCCATTCTGAACAAAAGCCTGCACAGTAACATTCCAGAAAATCTGTGTTACGCTTTCTGCTTCAAGGAAGTCGGTATTATGACACACAAAGACGTTATTCAGTTGAACTGGCTGCATAGTATCCTTTACAACAATAGTAATTGTTCCTACAAATAAGCACAAATACTTTAATGCTTTATGAACTACAAGAACATTTATAAGCACTGTTATGTTTTATTTGATAAGACAAAAATATAATTAATTAACAACCCTAACCCCTCTTGAATGTTTTACCTATGGGTCCTGACCTGAAGTGCTAACTAATGCAGAGAAGTAATCGTGCTTCCAGAAGAAGACAAGCCATTAGAAAGGTGAATCCTTTTATCTAAGTTTTTAATTAAAGCTAAAAACCCCACCCTATTATTAATATGTATTAGTCCATGGAAGGCCTAACACTGTATCGCTTTGCTAGGAGGAAGGTCAAGTAGTGCACATTAAAATCAATCTTCCATGTGCTCATTGTCTACGAGCAGCACCTTACTGATAAAGGCTGTTCAAACAGTTAACATTCCTCTTTCTTTCCACTTCAAGGAATCACATATTTAGTGAAGCTAACTAGTCTGTACTCTTATCCAGCTGGCAGGTATGATGAACAGTTAGGCAGCGCATGGCCACATAAGTTATTAGATACATTATTAGTCCTTCTCATTTTGAAAAAGCCAACCAAGGTCAGGGACATGAGATCTGACACTTGTAGCCAAAACTGCTTTGTAAGAAGGATTCTGCACTGAACATTACCTTTTCTTTTAGCATCAGGAAATACAGCAGTATCATTGGTGTTGTAGGTAAATGTGATGAAGTCCCCCTGGTAAGTTTCATTGGTTTTTGTGAAGTTAACACTCCAAGAGTGACCTTCTCCAAACTGTACTGCCAGAAGTGCAGCTTGTGTGTCATTGCCACAGACGCTTCCATCATGTGTCACATTGGATGACAGGTTCAAGGTTGTGTTTTTCTAGAAGAGGAGGGTAGGCTTAAATGTTTTCACAGACAGAAGTTCTTCCCATGACAACGTTATAAACCTGCTGGAGTTACGCAGGACCTTGCACAAGATCAGCAGGATTATTTTAAGTTGTTCTACAAAGTTAAGAAAAAGGCTCCCTGACATGTGACTAAGAAAGGAGTCACAGCAGGTTCACGTGCCAAAGTAGAACTTCAACTCACCTACAAATCTTGGCTGTGCTGAGCTGCAATTTACATTTACTATCTGGGCTAAGAACATTACGACAGTGATAAACAAAACCCACCAAGTTTGACCAATATGTCAGTTAAATAAGTGCAATAGGGCACTTTCAGTTGTTTGTATTATTAACTGGGAACTTATGCTTTGTTTCATAATGAATATTTAGGAATACTTTTAACAACTGACTTAGTAAAGAAACGAAAAGTAACAAACCAACGGCCCTCAGTGTCAGCGTACTCAAACTTTCACCTAGGACAAAATAACAATTGTCAACAAAAGTTACCTCCAAGTACTTACATAATCACTACTGTTTGTTTCATATGTTATCAAGAATTTCATCATCCAGTTTGCATACAGGCATGTAGCATTAGCGCCATCCTTTACATCTACTTCCACTGCATCAGACTGGAAAAAACCTATAAAATATAATTATCAGCTACTAGAACATTGCTTTTACTTCATTTTCTACAATTACTTAAGAGGGCAGCTCATTACAAAGCAGCGAATTATTTCAGGGCTGGATTCCATTTGACAAACAGTGAAAGAGTAGCTAGATGCCTAAAAAGTATTACAACTAGGGATCACACCGTGCTCAAAGCTAGATAAAAAATGAGAGAATGTTGTATCGTTTATTTATCTGACAGAGACTAATAACCTAAATGAGCATCAATTTGTGGTGGAAACTGAGCACATGAACACTGCACTTAAACAAGGTACTGCTGGTAGCCCAGGGTCTCCCTATTATCTATCAGAGATACGGCTCCAGTTGACTTCTACGCAGTGGGACGGGAGTGCCCGCATTGTGTTTCCGTAACTCCTCTCTCTGAACACAGGGATCCTGAATCCCCTTCGCGCTTCCGGATAACTTTTCCCAGCGGTCGGATCGCACCGCGGTGAACCCCATCCGCGGCACCCCCCGGGGCAGCGCTGCAGCGCGCGGCGGTGGCCGCTGACCCCACGGCCCGCGCCGGGCGTAGGTGAGGAGCGCGGGCCGGCGACATCCCCGCCGGGGGGCCCGCACCGGCGGACGGGCGCTGCGGTGAGGCACGCTCGCTACCACCTGGCCCGGCCCCGCGGCTCTCTGCCACCGAGGAGGCGGCACCAGCAACAGGCCCCCGGCCCCCGCGGCGGGCGGCAGCGCACCGGGGCCGGCCCGGGGCGGCCCCAGGGCCTGTGCGGGCCGCGGGCATCCCCCCGCACCAACGACCGTTGCCCGACGCAGCGTCACGCGCGCGAAAGGGCGGGGGAGGGGGCGGCGCGCGCCCGCGGGGACACCTGCCCCCCCCTCCCCCGCCCCCTCCCCGGTAACCGCCGCCGCCGGTCCCGCGCTCACCGGAGGCGCCGAGCAGCACGAACAGCAGCGGGGCGACGGCGCGGCACGGCCCCATGCTGACCGCGGGGGCGCCGGGGAGCGGCGAGCGACACCGAGCCCTCGCCATCGGTCATGTGAGGGGAGGGGCGGGCCGGAGGCTCCGCCAATCGCCGCGCTGGGGCTCGATCCGATGGGTCGCGGATGGGCTGCGCGTCGCGTACCGCCTCGGGCGGGCGGGTTGGGAGCGGCGCGGGAGGGGCGCGTTGACGGCGGTCTGGTTCGTCCGTACAGCAAGGCTCCTGTAGGCTAGGGCAAGGTGCGCACCCGGAGAGGTTTAATAGAGGCCTTCGCTGCCACAAGTAAAGAATTAAGCTGTTTTCCATGCTTACAATCAATAAAAAAGGGGAGAAACGGACTAAATTGCTCCCAATGTTTAAGTCAGTGGTGCAGGAGCGGCAGAGCAGTGTTGCGGGCATGCGGGGTCATGGGGGGTAGGACACGGCTGTGCTCAGCCCTGCCGTGCCTGCGGGTGTCTCTGGGTCTGTCACGGCTGTGTCCATCCTCCCGGCCAGACACGTACTCGGGTTCTCGGAGACTCTGCCTCCACCATGAGTAGGCAGAAACCCTTTCAGCTATGGGCTCTGTAAAGCCTCGCTGCTTTACGGAGGCCGGCACTAGCTGGCGATAGCACAGGGGACTGGGACGCTTTGCTGTGTTTTAGCCAGTCCTGCAATGAAAAACGTGGGACAGAAAATGGGAGAAAGCAACTGCCTGGTGCAAATGAGGGAGGAAAGAGACAGTGGGATGGAGAGAGGGAGGGAGAAGATGGCAGTGGACAGGAAACCTGCTGGATTTGAGGCTGAACGGAGGTGTAAAGTGTGCTGGATGTTGGATTGCAGCCTGGAGGGTATTGATGAGGGAAAAAGAAGCTGGCTTGGCAGAGAAAAGGGAGATGGGAAGAAGAGATTGAGGCCAAGAGACAGCAGGGAAAATGGCGGGCAGATGCTCAACCGCCTGGGGGGACTGAGCTCTAGACTGGGTGAGGAAGGGCCCTGATTGAATAGCATATTCCTGGTTCTGATGCTGGGGGACATCTGCAAATAGTATTTGAATTATATATGAATAATCAGGCATTCAGAGATATCCCCAGTCACGGGGGAAGAAAATTTAAGCTCTTGGAGAAGACAGTCACACACATTGACCTGATCGAGTGGGGCAGTTGGAGTGCAGATGGTGTTGATAGGAAAGTGGCTACGAAGTGTTGAGGAAATGGAAATAATGCAGTTTGTGATTACATGCCAGTTAAATCCTCTTAGCTGTATAATTGCAATACTGTACTTTCCCAAAGAGTGTCACACAACCAAACCTGGCAAGTCAGGACCACCGCTGGAACCACCGTGTGGTACTGGTGGGGCTTCCACACACAAATGCTTGTGTGGTCAGATGCATTCACTGCTTCTTTGCTTTTGTTTTTGTGCTTAATAACCGCACTAGAACCAACTTACCTTGTGTATTACATACCCACACATACATCTGTTTGAGCATTGTTGCATGTGGAGAAACAAACTTTATATTTAATAACTGAGCCAGCACTTGCTGTAGGCTGTGGGGGAGCATCCAGTAAGAGCAGCACAGATGAAACCACATTCTCAAGGCAGCAAGTCATCTGTCTTCACCGCAAAGAATGGGGCATTTCAGAGGCCAGGGAGAGTCCTGCTGCTGGGGCTTTTACATCTCCTCAGGCTTCACTGTTTTAGTGCAAAGTCCTGCGTATGAAAAGTGATCTCTCAGGGAGTTTGAAGCAATTGCATTAAGAGGATTTCACTATTAAGAGAAAGACATTAGGAGAAAGCACAGAATAAAAGTAGCAACTGGTGTGGTATTAAAAGAGCAGTATAGTTTATGTAATTTGGCATAATGAAAAATACATTGTTTTGCACCAGAAAGGTCATCATTAATATCAGAACACAGAATTCTTTGTTTGCATCTGGTTGCTTTGCCCTCCCTGTGTCTCCATCCCTGCCTTCCATGGGCACTTTGTGGTGTTACAGCATCTTACTGTGGTCTTAGCAGGTGCACGGCTCACTTCTTCCTTGCTGTATCAGTTAAGATAAAAGAGAGGACAGTTCCTCCCTTGGAGCTGCGTGAAAACAATGTATGCACTAATCCTGCTTTCAGTTAAGTCAGTTCCAGACTGGCTATGGGAGTAGCTTAATGAAAAGATGAAGTTGTGTGAATTCAGAAACATTGAACCAGCGGCTTATTTTCGTTATCACATGGTATCGCAGGGGAGAGTGATGTGCCTGTGGTGTTAGGTATGTCAAGGCTGGCCCTAGCGACAGTAGGGGAAGCGATGAGGTGGCCACAAAGGCTGCCCAAAGGGTTTCTGCCCTTGAGTGGGGGTCCTTGGGGAGACCACGGGATCAAATTCCACCTGCAGGGAGTTGGTATAGGTGCCTGGCATTCACATAGAGGATAGAGTTTGCCCTGCAAAGCCTACATGCTGCAGCGGTCTGAATGTGTTAAAAGGCTGTTAAAAACACGTGCTTTTGCATTATTAGCGCAGCGATAGTCTCCTCTTGCCCAGCCAACTGTCAGAAGCTTGGGTTTGGCACTGTTCTCTCTAGATAGAGATTTTTTGGGGCAGTTCCCAAAGGCTGTCTCCTGTTTGTAGCTCCGCAGGGAGCAAAATGGAACTCTGTTCCTCTTGTGATTAACAAATCCTCCAGAAAAAAAAGGAAAACCAAGTGGTGCTTGGGATCAGATGTTGTCTGATTCCTCTGGAATTCCGTGGAAAGCTATGATAGTCTACTTGCAGGATTCAACCTCTAACTGTTAACACTGCGTCTTATTTATCACAAGTAATTTCTTTGTGGAGAGTGCAGTCTTAGTGACATAGGAAAGTGTGAATGGTTGTTACCGTGATGCAGAGAAAATGCCTCAGCCTTTTGCTTACTGGAGGGAAATGATCTTGCATTTGGCGTGGTTTTGGGAGCCACTGATGGATGGCAAGCTGATCCTGCTTTTCTAGGATGTTCCTTATGTTTGTTGCTGGCTGTGAAAACGAGAACTGAATGTTTCTGTATGGCATTACATTTTTGCTGCATGTTATACTTAGTCTGGTGTCAGTAATTTTAAGAAGGTGATTTGTTCTCATGTACTGAGAACAAATATGCAAAACCTCGTGATTTCTTTTTAAAGCTTTGGTTCATCAAGGAACATAAATTCATGCCTAATTTCAAATGTATCAACTGTTCTGTGACTGTCATTCACGTCGTATTCTTGATGTCCAGCCTCTGCTTAATCCTTTGTGAGTCCTTCAGCAGTTTCAGCTGGTTAGGTACTGTATCTGTAATCAAATTTTCCTTAACCCTGGGACCTGCAAAAATTGATGGATGTGTGTGGTCAGAAGCAAAGTGTCTACTGTTTAGTGAAGCACTGAATAACTTGTATTTGTGATCTCTGGTGCAGAAGGGTACAGCTTGTGATAAAAAGAAGAAAGAGGAAATACCTGGGACATGCAGTAGTCACTATTTTATTCTACTTATTTTTATTAATTCTTTTAGATGTCTCTTTAAACAACAGGGAATTTTCTGTATTTTTCCAGGGACAAGATTATGGCAGAACAAATTACTCCTTTCCCGGGGGCACAGGAAGGGTCTGGCACCATTTCACGTGGGAAAGCTGGAAAAAAGAAGAGATTAAGGCCCGCAGAGAGGTCACAGATTCACTTGGCAGGGGAGGATGAACCACAGGGACCTTCTTGGGATCGTGGCAGCAGCTGTGAGAGTTACAGCTATGCACCTTGTCATGCAGCCCCAGTTTGTCACCTGGGGATTTGCACACCACAACGAAGCCCCTGCTTTGCCCAGCACAGTGTGACACCTGCAGCACTTCAGCCTCATGTGCTGCGGAGGGATGGCTCCCCACTGCTCTGCTCCGCTGGCTCTGAGGAATGACTTCTGTGAAGGGTGTGAAAGCTGCGGCTCGCTGCGCTCGAGCACACGGCGGTGTTTCTGAGCTGACCGGTTTCTGGAGGAGGTGGTGGTAGGAAACCAAACCATTAAACGCAGCCGCAGCAAACTGCTGAGTCAAGACTGGGGCTATCGCTTGAACTGCCAAAGGCAGCCGCAATGGCGGGGGGGCCCGGGCAGGTTGCTGCAGCCGCAGCGGGCTGCCGGCAGGGGCGCGCTGGAGCCCGGTGCTGCGACGCCGCTGGAGCGGCGCAGTCCCAGCCGGGCAGTAGTTCGTTCCAAGGCTGTTACAGAAGCGCCGCTCGCGTACCTGCCGCTTGGTGGGGTCACACGCTGGGTGCCGGGGGAGGTGGCAGCGGGGCAGGAGCTGGTGCAGCCGGTGGTCCTTCGCTGCCCCACGCGGGGACAGCAGCCTGCAAGGTGCAGGGTTGGGGTAGGCTGCTGCGCTCAGCAGCGTTTCCAGCTGCTGCTGGGTGCGACGTGTAGCAGGGCGCTCAGCAGCTGGGTTACCATGTGGCAGCTGATGGGATCTATGCTTTCTGTGAGTCATGCCGAACTATTTCTAGATGTAGATCTGTTTAAGTGGGGGAAAAGAAAAATCGTTTGACTGACGGCTCATGTTCTTTGAGCTTGTAACAGCGAAGTACAAAAATGTCAGTTTGGTGTCTACCAACATACATTGCTAACTTGCTGGAGATGCATCTCTCAGCTTCAGAGCAGAAATCATGTGAGAATGGCTTTGCTCACGAGCCACCTCCCACTTCAACTCTTATCAAAGATGTGTTGGCTGTTACTGTTTTTGAGAAATCTCAGCAGCAGAGGAAGTTCTATCTAAAATACAGGGCTGGAAGGGAGACTGGCATATGGAGTAAATTTAATATCTGGATACTTTAACTGCAGGACTGCAGTGCCGTGACCTAGAATAACATTACATCCCTTTTACAGGGAGCACGTCAGGGCAGATGGTATATGAAATAACCATATATGTAATTAACCATATATGTAATTAGTGTACGGTTTCCAGCTCTGACAGAGATAGAAAACCGGGTCTAGCAGACCCCGAGTTAATGCCTGTTCACTGCATTGTCCTGAGCAACAAAACTCTTCTGGGGAACGATCTCACTCCAGGCTGAGGCTGCCTGTCTGCTTTTGGAACTCAGATTATGAAGCAGCAGTGGTGCTGTAGGAATAACAAGGAAGAAACCGAAGGGATACTGTTGTAGATTAAGCCCAGCCTGCTAGTAAGTGTTCTCAGACTGAAGACAAAATACAGCTCTGTACTAGTTACTAGGAAGAAAATTAACTCTATCCCAGCTGAAACCAGGACAGATATGCAGGATTGCAGCCCTTTGGTTGCAGAACCAGTTCTGCAGAGGATGGAGCCGGACCTACCCCCTGGCCGCAGCCTACAAGCTTTACCTGCACGGTGACAACGTTCCAGTTTATGCTGTAATCTGTTCCCATCTCATGCCTGAAAGCTGCACCTCCTCCCAAGCACACACCTAGAACCCAGTCTGCACTGCATCTTGCCCAGCTTTTGGTCATAATTAGTAGAGCAGCCCTGCTTCGAGCCTTAAACTACCACCAACTTGGGATTTTCTTGATACAGGTAAGGGACTGCTTTTGAAAAGGTATCTGCTTTGACCATAGTAACAAACCGTTCTCAGATACATTTCAAGTTACACAGGCTACACAGTGGTAAAACAGAACATGCATTGTGGCAATTCCATATAAGGTTTGGTCTGGGAGGGGAAAAGAGCTACATATTAAGTGAACATTGTACTAATAATCCAGCACTGATATTTCATGCTGTATTGCAACTACTTACGTGGTACAAAGAAATCCATTTCACGTAATCTTGGATGCAATTTACTTGCATATTCATCCCGCTCAGTTTGCAACGTGATAGTGACTAAGCTTTGCAAAGAAGCATCACAAGCTTTGAGCCCTGCAATGGACGGGGCATTATCAGAGAGTCTGATCCTGACCCTCTGCCTGCTCTAATTGCATAAAGCACCTAATGTTGGATTTGCTGGAAAAGCAGCCACTGCAACTTCCTTATTACTGAAAATACCCTTAGATGGAGCAGAACCTCTAAACTTACCCTTTTTTGAAAAGGCAAAATTTTGAAGCCTTTTATGGCTACACAGCAAGTTACAATTACTTTGTCACTTTAACACACAAGTACCTAGTGACATCCCTATTTTCCTCCAGCTCTAAAATAGAGGTGCTGCAAGCTGACAAACAACTGATTATTTTAAGGAGTAAGTTATAGAACTATCATCAATGCTGCATGCTGTATTCTCTCTGAACACAGTTTGGCAGTAGTAGCTTAGCATTAGCCACTGAAGCAGCTGAAGCCTTCGGCTACAAGAGCTGACCAAGCATAAACTTTTGGTAAAACTAACGCTGCTAACAAAGAACTCACTGTGTGCAGCAGATATAAGTGGAATGAAAAAGATAAGGACAATTCCAGAAGAGTGAAGTAACTTCAGGAGGCGGCCAGCCCAGCACCAGTGAAAGCCACTGAGAAATCAAGAGAAATCACTGACAAGAATTATGTGCCTGGACTTGGGGTGATTTGGGGAATAGGTATAATTGGGAAGCATGAGTTGGGGTAGGGACCCCTCTCTGGAGGCACCCCGCTCCAGCTGTAACTGAAGAACTAGTAAAAGACTAATTGGAAACCTTCACTCGGACTTGGCATTCTCAGCAGGATCCTGCAGTCAGACCTTGTTACAGTGCCAGCTGTGTGTAAATGCGTAACAATAAAAAATTAGTATTTACTGGATGTGAACTCCTTTGCCGAAGTTTAAGAAAAAGGTTTTCTCTATGGAGCTGCAATGTCTTACTGATGTTAGAGCATTAACTTTCAAAGTTGCTTTTCTTCTTGAATTCTTATCTTAATGCTTATTTCCCATAAGCAGCAGCAAGACAAATTGTAAGAGTCATCTTAAGGATGACTCTTACAGGAGATGAGCTTGTATCACGAAGCACTTAAGCAGAAGAAAATCTTGCTCCATTGTAGGCTGATCAACATCCACTACTCCTCTTCCCAATTAACTCCATATTTTACAAGATACCCTGCATAAAGTCCAATGTCTCAAGTAAGTTTTCAGGTGTTTGTTTTCTAAATAGCATAATATGCCCACAAACCCTTTCCTCTTGAAAGGAAAAAAAACAAAACCAAAAAACCCTAAACAAGGCAAGTCCAAAGCTATTGCCTTAATTTGGCAACAGTTTCTCTCAAAATCAGGAGAAAGAACAGCAACGTATATTGCACTTCATACAGTAACAGAAAGTATTTTCTGCTCTCTGGGAATCTGCTTCTGTAGGATTAATTTCTAACAGAATTCTGTAGGATTGTGAAGAACATAGGAAATACTCTTAAGAAGAAATTGTTAGTGGAGAAACCATCCCATGCGTTTAGGTACCTCCATGCTGTAACAGAACACACACATGTGAGCAGCATTACTGGAAGACATTCACCATTCCGATTTAAACCCACCACACATTATGGTAGTGCTGTGCAAGATCAGCCTCCCCTGCAGCATACAAGCCTTCAGGAGAGATCAGTTTGGAGCATCAGCTCTTGCTTTGCTATAGCTCTCGCATTCTCAAACCACCCCTCCAGAGCTTGGAAAGCAAGATCAGAACACCTGCCACCCCTCTCCACTAAGTCCTCAGAGCACCTGCACCAGGAAGGGCCAGTCTGAATATACCCCTGACAAATTCTGGTCAGATTTAGGCCAGTGATTCCAAATGGCTGAAGAAAAATTAAGAATGGCCCAGTTGGTCATCACCAGGAACAGAAACAAGTTCCTTGTCCAGCCCTGTCCTGTACTTCAGTAACTGTACCACAGCCATTAAAAAACATTACTAACCTTACAGGGAAACAAGGAATAGTTGTAGAGCAGGAGAGAAGCCTCCTGTACTAGCCGTGAGCCAGCAGCTTTGGAAGTGTTGCACCATTTCTGGCACTTTACACATTCTAATCCCAATTCAGTTTGTAGGATGTTTACTTCCTTCCTCCCCATTAACCTGGTAGAAGACTTGGTAAAATAAAATTCAGGAATGGAAGCCACTTAGAAAACTCAAGGGATTTTAATGACTGAATAAAGGAGGAACTACCGATTATTATACTGAAGTAGCAAACAAGTATTTTGCTATCAAAGCACAAGCTAAAGAATTTAAAGAAGCCACAAACATTAATAAGCCCAACGTACAGAACTTGGAGTAAGAAGGCATTTTACACACAGGGGTTTATCAACACAAAACTGTTTTAATATTTATTAAATGACACAAAATACCTAGATAACAGACTCACTCTCTGAAAGGACATGTATTTACATTATTTACCAACTTAAGAAAGACTCTCTGTACCCATATCAGACTTATGAAACATAAAAAAGGTTTTGCTGCTCTTTGCATCGAAGGATGCAATCGTGATACATGCCCCGTTTGCAAGTCTGCATAAACTATAACTTTTTGATGCAGTGAAAAAGCACGATTTCATATCCTGGTAGCCGAGGGAAGAGGCTTCTGAAAAGTAACAGGGTTAGTTTTCTCCCCCACTCCAGACACACTCTGAAGAACTGTTATACAAAAAGTATATTACATTTTTGAATGCTGCTGTACTCTTACAATTTTAGTGTAACGTTTCAAAGAAAATATTCTTCCTACTATATGAAATCACTAAAAAAGTGGTATTTGAACATTTCTTTAGATGCACTTTTTTTTTTTTTTTTAAAGAAAGCATTGGGCAAATGATTTGTCTGGGAAAAACTGAAAGGCTGAAAAAAAAAAAACCCAACCCCAAAAAAAGAGCAGAGACCAAAATTCGAAGAACAGCTAAAGCAACGCAACAGTTTGCTTGGGTTTGGGGGATTTTTATTAACTATTTACTTTGGCACCTTTGTGTAAACTATAGAACAAAACAACACTTACAACACATTTGCAATTACAGCATTTAAACAAAATGGTCACTTTTTAAACCAGCCAAGACAAAAAAATAGTCCATTTATGGGTATAAAGATTAAAAAACCTAAAATATATATTTCTAAGAATAAACTGCAATTTCTTATGAACAAGGTGCTATAAACTGCATGCAAGAGTCAAGATTAAAAATGCGTGGCCAAACAGACAAGCTGTGTTCTAGCCAGATGAGCTGTGGTCCAAGCCCACTTTCATTTTTCTTACAGAGATATATATGGCTCAATAGACAGGCACATGATCCCAGCAAGAAGTTGCAGAGTTGTACGGCTGGACAGTAAATCTTGGCTGCAGCTTTGTCATTAACCAGGAATGAGCAAATCCTTAGCAGAGAAGATGAACAAGTTCTTGGGGAAACCCCATGCAGATACAAGGAGAAGACTTCTCCCTCCCCTTGCTAACCTCTTCTCTTGGCCTAGCCAGGGCTCTCAAAGTCCATTCTTTGGGTTGCTTTAACTAGACTGCCGCTTAGGGTCTGCCTCAGATCGTGGAACTCTGATGAGATTTGAGGACACTTTCTATGTAGTATTTTCTGCATTTAACTTACTGAAATGGATGGGATAAAAAATAAATAAACCTTCAGACCTTTCTGGTTGGGTTGACTGATTGCAACACACTTGTCTAATGAGGGAGGAGTTTACCAAAATAGGTATTTTAAACATGTAGTGGTAGTTAGATTTATATGCTACAACAGACTGAATGGAACTACTTCAATACTGATACTCATCATCTCCTGTCTCCCAAAGAGTTAAGTTTTATGCTCCTTCTCAAAAACACCTTTTTAAAAGGAATCTTTTATTGGCTAAAGATACAAAACACATACAACGAAAAGGAACACTGAATGCAAAATACAGAATGTTTTGGGGAGCTGTTCTTTCCTCCCCAGTGGATCTCTATTTGAGCTAATACTTAAAGATTTGCAGGAGCAGTCTTCAAGTGTCTTACCAGATAACTCTACTGTTAGTATTTTTCTTGCAGAGGCAAGGGTGGTCCTGGATGTTTACCAGTGGTTATGCTGCAATAGTGTCAAAGGATAAGGTAGATTTTCTGCAGATCACAAAGAGCTGTATGACAGTTAGTAGAAGGTGACAGCAAATAATTTAGTAGGAGAAAAAAAAACCCATCTGCATCATCTGTCAGCTGAGGGCTGCATATAAAAGAGCTTGAGAGAAAACACGGAGGAAATATGGAATTAAACTGCAAATCAAAAAAGCAATAAGGATGGGATGTGTCAGATACAAAATACATACATACACACACTCACCCTCTCTCGCACATGCACACCCCTGAATGTGGAATCACAGTGATAGAAGTTATAGATCATAGAGAGCTAAGTTACACTGCCACTAAACGAAAGTAATATCTTGCTTCCAAGAAACATCTGGTATTCCCCAGGACTATCAGTGCCTGAAAGAGGATGAGGTTTTTCACTGTGCTCTGCAACACAGCTGATGGTAGGTCTAAAGCCTGCTGGGTAAGGAAGAACTGTTACATGGAGGAGTTACCTTTTCTGCTGACACTCCCTCCCCCCATATATTCCTGGCACATGCTGCTATAGCAATAAAAATAATGCATCTTGTTGAAACAACGCTCTACATTCAAGTGACTTAATCTCCCATGTCTTATAAAGATGCAACAAATGCTCTCTGGTCATCTAAGAAAATATATTTTAGATGCCTTATAGCAATACTTAACTTTATATATGAGAGGTAGGCTTCTGGGTTCTAGGAGGCCTGCCACATCAAGGGCTGAGTTCTTAAAGCTTTAAGTTAAAGCAATCCAAAGCAGGGCAGACTTTAGAAGAGCTGCCCTGTCTAAACCTTGAGGTTAGTTCAAGTTTAGAATGTTGCAAAGCAAAACAAATATTAAAATCCATTTGCAATTTTTGTTCTTACAGCTTTACCACAAGAACAGCGTGGCTTTTCATAGATACCTGTAAATAGATCTGCTTTTTCTAGAGTATTGCTGCCAAGAGGTGAAGGCCTCCTACCCATGACTAGTAAAAACTGTCACTTTTTCCATTATGGCTGTTTTATGCTTAAAATTCCCAAAGGTGAACACTAAGTCTTATAGGCAAGCCATATAAATCTAATCTGAACTTGTTTTGTTGTAGCAGTTCTTCAAGAATGGTGTTTATGTACAGTATATATGCCCACACTGCAAACTTTATACATTGTTTTATATTGGTACCATTTTGTCCTAATTATGACCAAGAATATTTTCCATTAGATCAGCAAGAAGCATAGCTTGGCTTATTCCCTGTTTTCCCTCCCTCATGGGAAAAACCCAAGTGTGGGCATCAACCAAACCAATGGTATGTTACTAACTGAAATGCATTCTGTACAGTAAATTAAAAGTTTGCATGCAGTTTAAGCATTTTAAAGGCTATTTTCTTATATTAACCTCCTGTTTCCTTTTAAAGGTGTGAAAGACATCTGTCGTATATCAAGGGACTCCTCTTCAGACCCAGAGACAAATGGAATCACAAAGACCAGGTACTTTCTTTCAGCTTTCCGCACATCTTACTAAATAACATGCAAAGAGTTCAACAGCATTCTTCTTAAAATGTAAATAGTACTCTTTAAATGGGCATGTTAACCACTGAAAGAAGTCCACTCTACTATACTTTTCCATTACACTGCTTTCATTCAATCATCGGTAGTATAAAAAGTCAATTAACGGGATCAACAGGCTAGTTTATCCACTGGCAACTGTGTATGACACCAAGTGTGCAGTAAAACAAAGGCCAACATATGTTTATGCAATATAGTTGTACTGGTTGGGGTTTTCTTTATCTCTTTCCATGTAGTCCCTGTCAATTAAGGATTCTATTCTCTTCTTAAGGTCAGCAGGCTGTAAAATAAAGCAGATGTCAGCATTATTACTTTGCAGTCAATGTTTCTCACTTCTTACTTTCTACTTAAGCCCAATATCGTTCCTGTTTTAAGATGGCTGAGAAAACAGAAATTACAGTTGGAAAAAAAAAATCCCCTTAAAACATCAAAGCTTCTAAAGTCTGCAATGTCTAATTGAAGAGAAAGTAACCAAATTAGCTTGTCACTTGCAGCTAAGCATAAACTTTTTACAGCAGGGAAAGGTATTTACTGCTGTTTAAACTGAACTTTAAGAGCTGCAATTCATGCACTATGTACCAAAATGTTTCTATTTCTGACTTTCACCAGGTAAAAATGGTAGCAGTTTCATTTTATCTTGATGTGAGTTTTACAAAGGTTTTGGTGCCCTATGAATTTGATGGGTGAAGGACTTCGTAACAATGCCTTATGAGAGAGTCAGAGAGTGCATTTAAAACTGTTATAACTCTGCAAAGCTCAACTGCAGTTTATGCAATACTTACAGGACTGCAGGAACAAACCTGCAGAGTGAGATGGCAGTGCTTTTTATCTTGCATTCCCATTGATAGGAAGCACTGTATATTTGAACTCAAAAGAGATGCATCACTGTATTTGAAAATCCATTTCTTTTTGTACACAATAGGCTATTCATTTCATCTGGCAACTGTGGCCTTC
Source organism: Ara ararauna (assembly GCA_028858755.1). Classification (NCBI taxonomy): domain Eukaryota; kingdom Metazoa; phylum Chordata; class Aves; order Psittaciformes; family Psittacidae; genus Ara; species Ara ararauna. The sequence goes on along the minus strand of CM054383.1, from coordinate 9,460,901 downwards.
TTCAGCTTAGAGACATCTACCAGTACCTAATTTTCATTCCATCTACATGTGTGCATATATATATAACCAATGTCTGGAAAATGCACTGAACATTTACAGTTTCCTAATTTATTAACAAGCGTCAACCAAATTAAGAATCAAAACCAAGTGTTCAAGGCCAGGTTGGACAGGGCTTTGAACAACCTGGTGTAGTGGAAGGGGAGTTGGACCTAGATGAGCTTTAAGGTCCCTTCCAACAAAAACCATTCCATGATGCTATGAATTCTGCATTACATATCTGAATCATTTTCTCCTTGTCCCCAAGAATGCATTGCCAGAACACTTCAATACAAGAACAAGGAGAGCTAGCTTCACAGTTTTTGCTAACACACTCTGGTTCTAAAAGCCTTTGGTAATAGGTTTTATTAACTTACTAAAAGCCTGAGGTAATTTTCAGGTAAGTGAATGCAGCTGGCACTTTAGCAAGTCTGAAAGCAAGTATTTGTCCTTCCCAATAGTACAAAGATGCATGTTTTGGACAGAAGCGCTGTTCAACTACAGACAGCCAGGGAATACAAAAAGTAATAAAAAGTTTCAGAAAAGTAAAAATCAGTACTACACCTTTACTGGGAATTTAAGCTGGTTGTAGACCTCCGACACAAGCAGGTTATGACTCAGTGTCTTGCGCATCTTCATGATTCGTACAATTGCAGCATCAATCTGGTATTGCCTGTCCTGGAAAACTCTCTCTGTAGTGCTTGCCTGTTCCTCCACCTGAAGGATCCATTTAGAAAAGTTTTAAAGGGAGCACCAGAACTGACAAAACTATTCTTCATAGATCTATGACCGTAAAATGTCTGTGGTCAAATATCTGACAGAAATTCTTTAAAAATATAAAGACTGTCTGTTAAAAAAAAAAAAAAAAAAAAAAAAAAGCACTTTTACAAGGAATTAAAATCTTTGCGCAGATATAACACAGGATGGCTGACAGGGAAAATTCACTGTGAACTTGTTTCTATGTTCACAGATCATTCAGTAAAGCTCCAGGGAATGATCAGGGGTGAAAGGAACATTCACTAATTTGAACTTCCCTTTAACAACCTTATTAGAGACATCCAGCATCACTGGTGTCTACATTAGTATGGAAGCACACATTTAAATCAGCAGTGGTAGACATGTGCTACCATCCAAATTATGTGGAAGTTACAAAGATATCAGTATGTACATTACAACAGAGAAGAAAAAGAAGCTTGTAAATGGGAAGGCAGTAAGACACTTAACCCAAGGATCTAAACCCCAGAGGATTAAAATGAATATACCGTTTCTTTCATCTGAATTTGGTTGATCTTTATCCTGAAGAGCTTATGTCTGAAATCATCATTACATGTGAATTTATCACCATCTTCTACATCTTTGCCTTTGGGGCTTTTAGTCAGTACTCTGGCTTTGCCGCAAGCCAGGGATTGAAGTGTCCTTCTCAGCTCTCCGTCCTCTAAAGCAGAAACAAGTTGTTTAGTTTTTTTGAAGAAAGAATGCTTGGAAGTAGTCAGCTGTTTTCAATACCAACCTATCCCAGTGGCTTGTTTTATCTCCTCTAAACTGAACTCCTCTCCTTCATTAAACATGAGCAGCACCAGTGTCTGGAACAAGGAGACCTGAAGTTCTTTTTTTCCCTGTCACAAGGGAAATTAACAGGCATCACTAGGCTGGTTTTAATTTTTTTGTCTTTGGGGGTGGGAGGGGAAGGGAACACAGTGATAACAATGACACAGACACTCTTGCATGTCAATTATTTCACTTAAATGATGTGATTTAGTTTTTCATATCCTCAAATGGATAAAGACCTACTGGTCACCTTGTATTACGATGAAATATAGAATAAGCTAGAGGTCAGAAAGTTAGACTATCCAGTGACAACACTCACCCAAGACATACACCAACTTACTCAAGACAAATCACAAAGCAGTGAGTGCTTAAAATTACAGTCTGAAAGACCTTTACATCAATGTGCAATACAAACATTAGTTTAAGAAATACAACTATAGAATCTTTGAAATAACTAAGGTTGATCATATTTGTTTTACCATTAACATTTTAATAAAAACCAGAACTGGTAAGCATTCCTACTCCAAAATTAATTTTCTTGAAATATATTTATGCCCATAAAGAAATGCTGAAGGGGAATAACTGGCAGCCCTTTGCAAACAGCTGTGCTCTGGAACAATCCAAAACTTTTCTCTATTTCAGTAGTGAAAAACTTACTGTAAAGATACTTAGTGCTGTCAGTTGAATTAAAGTCATCTATGGAACACAGCCTCCTCTTTTTTCTTCTCCCCAGTACAAAAATTAGTGCCATTCTTAATATGCAAATACACCCACTGGCTATCTTCCACAGGCAGTAACTAACAACCTCCCCCTCATTGATAAGAAATCAGATCGGTCTTCTTAGACCTTAATACATCCATTTCAGAAACTACCAACTCCAGAAATGACAGCAAGAGGTCAAAAGTTAAAAGTAATTGCAAAAACAGTGCTAAGTTTTCCATCATGGCACAAAAAAGCTTCCCAATATATCCCTAAGTTACAATTCATATTCTGAATTGGCAAAGTAGCAGGAATAAGAGAAAGAAAATACACTCACCTCTTTAAATTCTGCTTTTAGTACACAGTGTCCTAATGTTGACTGCCACTGAAGCTTCCTACCACTGTGTTTTCCTAAATAAAAGGTCTTGAAAATCTCCTGAAGTTTTACCATCTAAAGAAAGAAAAAAAACCAAAACACTAAACCACAATTTCTACTTTAAAATAATCTTTCCCTCTGCAATCAAATGAGCCATAAGTGGAGGCTCACAAGTATACATGGAATTGCAAAACAAGAAAACAAACTATTTAAAGAAGACACTTCTGCGCTTTTTTCTAGAGAACACACGCATATTTCAAACCCAGCTGCAGCTGATATAATGATGCATTACTGATAGGTGGTATAATACGTCTGTATTCATTACCTCAGGGGGCAAATGGACCTCCATAGGCACGTAGGTTGGCCAGTAACCCATAGTCAGAATATTCACTGTCAGCTCAATGTTGCCAGGGACATTCTGATTTTGCATATACTGCAGAGAGAAAGAAAGTAAACTGAAATAATTCAATGCTTATTAAACATATTTCAGGTAGAACTGAGGAGTTAGAGCACAGAAGAGAAGTAACCTTATGATATCTTTGCTGTACAAACTGCAAGTTACATACATGAAAAATAAGATTAAGAAAAAGCACTTTTCTGAAGTTCTGAAGGCACTTCCATAGAGAAAGAAAACAGCAAAACAAGTGTTTTAGTAGGCTGATGTGAAGATGAACCTAGATATGTGTGAACGGATGAAAGAATGTTAAAATTTGCTTGTAATCAGAACATTACAGAACCAAACTTACTAGGCAGTTCATCAGATATAGTGGTGTATAAAATGTTTTTTAAGTTTACAGTTCTTTTGTTACCGCTGGTGATTTGGAGGTGTGTGGGTGTTTATTTATTTATCTTTTATAAGAAACTTCTGGTGTCAGGTTTTTTGCTTCATTGTTCAGGAAAGCCATTAATAAATGCAGTAAAACATTAAAAAGCACAGGCAGCACAGAATTAATAAATAGATTCTGACTGATTTTCAGTAGAGACTGTTTTCCCAGTTGGGCTTCTGTCCACTGCTTTCAAAAGCTATCACCTACAAAGTCTTTTTCTCTTTAGTGTAAGAACATTACAGGCGATGGGAATAATTCAAAAGAAGTTTAACTTAATTGCAGTAGAAATGTACACAACTGAAGACACCCTGTACACTCTCATTAGGCTTTCTGAGAATAACTAATTCAAAAAGCAAGTAAATGAAGGTGCCATGGCAGGCTTTCCCACAGTACCTGTTTAAACTGAATCATTATGTCTTTTGAAAGCTCCATATCTTTAAACATTCCTTCAAGTTTGCTGGTGAAAGCAGCTCCACATTCTATAAAAGAAAATTTAAATCTTAAAAATTAGTCTTTATTTTCAACACCACAGAGTAGCTACTGTAAGTATCAGAATGTACTTTGAAGCATGACTACCTATTTCAGCATACATTCTTACCTAAAGTCTTGGATTCTAATTAAGATACAGAACAAGGTTATAAACAAGGGGGGAAATGTTTTAATGTGGCAGCTATTTTGCAACCCTATTTTTTTCCATATGGACATGATGGGTCATCCTAGGACTCCACCTGAAACCTCTCACTTAGACGACAGTTCTGATCCTTACTAGCTGCCTGCCAAACTGTCTCTTAGAATAAGATCAAGTTCTAAAAATCTTACTGTTACCACCCAGAGACTCCATCCTACAAAACAGTGGAGATCAGGCTAGAAGACTGGTAGCTGGCACCTTGATGTTTCAAGTCCTTACACAGAATGAGTAACAAGCAGAAGTCATCGAGTTCTCTGAGCACATCACTGACTTACTCTGCAGGGAACCCTCAGCAAAATCCCACAGGCCAAGATACACCATGCACTTTAAGCTCCTGACTTTTGACTATTGCTGCTATAATTACAAAACTAAAAGCCAATGAGTCTCTTTAAAAATCCACCAGTCGCTCAAGATTTGCACACCAGCTTTTCGCCCTCGTGTAAAAGGGAGTTACCAACAGCATTTCTAGGAAAGCCTGTTTTTAAAAGACAACTATTTTTAAAAGAAAGCAAGCTGACAGACATTTACCATGTTTGAGTTTGGAAAGCATGGATTTTTCAGCATCTACTGATGCACTCTTCCCAACTAGTAGTCTCTTTGCTAGATCTTTTTTATAAAAGGCCTCAAAGACATCTTTTCCTGTAAAAGATGAGATTTGACAGTTATCACAAATCACTGTTTGTTTTATACAAACCTTACTCAGCCCCAGTTCAAAGCTCAGTAAAGCCAACAGGAGCCTTAAACAGTGCTATACCAGCAAACTGCACGTACAGAGACTGACCACTTGAAAATGCAGACAGACTGCAAAAAATATTTCAAAAATACCTTTATGTTACTGGTTAAACAACTGTACCCCCACAAAAAAACCCCACAACTTACCATATATGAATCTAAATATGATCATAATTTTATCCAGCATTTTTTCAAGTTCTTCATCAGTTGCTTCTTTGTTGCCTGCACGAAGCTTTGAATCTACATATTTAGCTAAAAGTATTGAGGAATAGAAAGTTTAACAAATGTATCACAATGGAACAATAATTTATTTTTTCTACATCTAATATTGTAATATCTTTTGGAAATGTAAATGATCCTAAAATCACCTTCAAATCAGTTTCATCACAGCTAGGTTGATGTATTTTAGTAGAGGCTATAAAGTTCTAAAAACATTACAGCCTAATCTCTTCTTTCAGATAAGCAATTACTCTATCATAACTTTATCAGCATACATAATGTTAAAAAAAAAGATTTCTGTGCATATAAAGTAATGTCCTGGTCCATATTATGATCTCAAAGCAAAAAGTCACCACTGGTATAGCTTGACATGGCTATAATAGAAATGAAAAGATCAGAAATAAAATATGTAAACCAGTTACTTAAATGTGGAATTTCTCTAGCAGATTACTGTTTGGTTTAATTTCAGATGGCCTGGTAAGCACATTATAGTTAGTGAATTAATTTTAAAAAGGAGGGCAGAAAGCATTACCCCACAAGCCTAACAGCACAACAGACTGCAAGGCAGGTATTATACACTGTGTGGGGAATCCATTAAGGTACTCAAAGTGCAGACAGCCAGGCCTGTAATGAGCACATCTGTAAACACTGTTCCCTGCAAACAGGGGCTCTGTCCCTGTAACATGAGGTAAAGGGCATCCTCATCCCTCTTCACTTTTATATATTAAAACATAGCTATGTAGAGTCCCTCATAGCTCTGTGCACATGTGCTCGTAGCACAGCTACGTAAGCTTCTGAAAAAGTCAAATCACTAGCAGTATGCTTACATCTGGACACCAGTCAATTGCTGGAATGCCCAAGTTCTAATGTTTTTCACTTTTCTATAGCCTAGCCAGTGAACTGCTGAACAGAGCTTGTTTTTAATGTTTAATGCTATTCTACCAAATGGTTCACTTGCATAACAAGGCACAGTAGTTCCCCAGTTTGACAATGCACTGTGCATCATGTTTTTAAACGCTCAACTCCATCATGTCCCACCTGTAAGCTGCATCAGCAACTCCCTTTTGTCCCCCACCCAAATTCTCACATGGAAAGAAACTGAAGAAAAATACCTATGAGTTCAGCTGGCTTATTTGGTCTTTTGTTAATGAATGTTTCAAATGCTTCTTTCATGGCATTTACAAACTTCTCATTCTTGAGAAAGCAAACATCAATAATATGGTCAACTTTATCTTTAAAATCAAGTAGTTCTTGGACCATGGTTTTGTCTTTTTCTGGATTAATTACTATGGTGCTACCAAATGCCTGCAAAATAAAACATATCTTTCAATTAGCCTGAACAATGAGTTTAAATTACAAGACTTCTAAAAGCCAAAGTTATCTTTGTAATGTCTTGTTTCTGGCATCATACTAGTTCCACTAGCACAACATAAGTAGTTTACTATTGTTTACTTTATATTCATTTCTAGACCTTGTCTGTTGATTCAAAACCGATCTATGAATAACTGAACAGATTCAGAACCACCTGAACAAATAAACTTAAGCATGACAAAAGTAGCATAGCCTTTTTAAACATCTCTATCCTCAGGTTTCACACAGCTAAAGCTCCCACTAAACTCAGTTTTATTTAAGAGTACTGCTATGCCATTAGACAGCCTTCCTTCACAACCACCATACTTTCTGTGACATTTCCACTGAGTAATAAGATGAAACATCTGAAGTGATATTCAGGTGCTTTCTGAACTTAAAATGGTTGGTAACTTAAGCTACCACTCATTCTACCACGAAATTTTACCAGGGAGAAGACAGAAACATGCTGCCATTACCAAAAAATCTATTGGAGAAATACAGCTGTCCCCTCAAGTAACTATAAGCCATATAAAACCTCCAAATTTATTTGGAGTTCAGTAGTTCAATGAATGCTCAGTATTTTCTTCAACAGGGCTAGAGCAGTTACTGTACTTTTCCTAGTACAGTTTCAAAAGCTGCCTATTAAATATATGTTTATAAGCAAGTAGTCTTTGATTCTTAGTAAAATGCAATAGTTCATCAAGATGACTCAAGTATCTGTATAAACCCCATTAAGACAGTAGCGGTGTCTGTTCCAGAGTTCTAGGAACAGTACCTTTATGTACTCAATCCAGTGTTGCAAGAGAACCTGTACTCCGCCTCTCACACGGCTGAACAACTGATACAGAAGAGACAAGTCTTGAATCCGGTTTTCATCAAGAAGGTGGTTTAAACCTGCAAATGAGAGAATTTCAGTAAAAGTGAAAACCAGAGTAATTCAAAGAAAGTGCAGCATATAACTACAGAAAGGGGCCTCTTCAAAGCTAGTTCTTTTTAATGAAGCAAATAGTGGTTTTCTTTTTTTTAAGCTACCTAATTGCACTGTATATCTTAGGCTACAGGTACTTCACATACCACAATACCTTTGCTTACTTCTGCTTTACTAGTCCCTAAAGATTTGGAACTTTTACACTACTGATCTGTAGGAAAGGTTCCTTGGAAAGACAGAGCTCTGGGTCTCAATTTCAGATGTAAAATAGACTTTACAGATATTTGAAGGCAAGCAGCTTCAAGAAATAGCTTTATCTTTCACTTTTTAATGTTTGGGCAGAGAAGGCCTGATGCTCCACAGCAAGGTTCTAAGAAAGTAGACAGGTAAACACTGCAAACTTGATACTCCGCTCAATAACGAGTCTTACAGACTTGCAGAAGTTGCTCACAAACCTGTTTCATCCATAATCTGTCTAGTAAGGACTTTATATTCTTTTATTATTCAACCCTTCCTGCACCCATATCTATTTCCAGACTATCCCTCAGTGCAACAGAGGCTCACCTGACTCCACAGACTATTGCAGAACAGAGGCAACATACTTCATGGATCAAATTATATTAAATTTTTAGAAAAAGCTGCTTTTTGTAAGTAGCAAGTCATCAAATGTTTCCCCATCATCTGAAGGCTAGTCCTTTATCTCTGAGTCTTCAAGATGCACACTGAAATCAAGAATTCCCTGTTGCAGTTTTTCCTTTGCTTTGCTGCATATCTGAAGACAGTACTGTGTCTGTCTCCTTTCTTCTGATAAGGAGAACGGTATTTTCCCTCTTGCAAAACGGTCAATGCTATTTCATGAACTGAAAAGTTCATGAGTAGCAAAGGGCATTAAAGAATGGAGTAGCTTGTGTCCTCCCGCAGCACCTGGATCTGCCACTTTATTTTTCAGCACAGGAATTGAAAGCCCCAAAGCAGTCATTGGAAACATTTCTATAAAGAAGAAAGATTACCTTTCTGAAGAATGGCTGTTAAATGTTCACCTAGAAGTTGCTTTTCTACAGTAGCAATTAGTGGCTTCCTAAGGAAAAAATGTTTAGAATTATTTTTCCTTTCTCCGTTACTGACAGTTTTAAATCCTTTTTTTGAGATTATGTTAACGACACTTGTCACTGGGAGTGCTCTATTTATCTGTGGCCAAGGACCTAAAATGATTATACACATATTTATCCTTTTTCCTTCCCAGTAAGCAATCTTTTTTTCTGTTTGCTGACTGGCTGTTCCGCTCACACAATAAGCCTGTTGTATGTGACCTCTAGGGAGCTGGACAGTGATTCCATCAGTGAAGAAACTGAGAAAAAGTCTGACAAAGAATTTACCATCTCCTGTTCTGTGGGAGGAGACTCATGTCTTGGGAGACAAACCAAGGAGAAAAAAAAACACCTCATGAGTCAAGAAGTCTTAAAACAAAATAGGGAATTGGCCATGAATAACGGTGTGGAATAAGGAAGCCACAAAACAAGCCAAATGTTTTTAGCAGCTGAAGGAGGAAGGAAACAAAAATATATGAGAGGATCCTCTCAGAGAGATCCTCTGGGCCTGCTCTTTAAGTTGCCACCACTTGCTCAAAGAGTTTTGTTCTATTAGTGACCTACATTTTCTCTCAGACACAACAGCTATAGCTTTATATTAGAGAACATTTCTCCTGTCCTATCAGTCATGACCTCCGCTTGATTGTGTTACAGGAAATCCTGTCTCTAAGTAGGAAGACTTAAGACTGCCATTACTCAGTAATTTCCCAAACTCCATAAATAACATGCAAATATTTTAATGTAAATATTCAGTCTTTAGCTTTAGAATTCTCTGTCCCGGGTCCTATCTTTTTCAGATAGGATGGAGCTTAATTAATTGCATTTTGTCAAGAAAGAGACCTTTGGACTGGGGGTGGCAGCCTGTTTTTCTCTAGCCAAATGACCAATGGCATTTATGTCAAAATACAAGGAAAGGATATTAGCTGTGTCAGCCAATACAGTGCTTCATTGTAAACAAGGAGTTGTGGGAAGTGAGAAGCATTTGATGGTCAGTCAATAACTGAAATAAAATGCAGCTATTAGATGGCCCTCAACAGAAGAGCCAAATGGCTAATAATACCAAGCAAAACTGCACTTACTGTGTGCTCTGATCTAAGTAAGTGATTATCCTGTCTGCTTCTTCTTCCAAGCGCTTGTTGACATGGTGAAGATATTCTGGAACCTGAAAATGCCAGAGTAGTTTTGTACGTTAAAAAAAACCACCAACCTCTTAAAAATAAAGAAATCAAGGGGTGTGTGTGTGTGTGAAGACAGTACTGGTCTGACAGCAGCAGTTCTAAGCAAAAATCATTGGCACTGTGACTGAAGTCTGCATGTGAATTTCCTTTTTCAGAGTACTATAAAACATAAAGGTCACATTACTGCCCGGTATACTGGCTAACGCAGCAAAATAGTTCCTTTTCCTGACAAATACTTGGTCATTAGACATAACAAATATTGTTAAACATTCAAAATACCTCTCGTTCCTGCATAAGCCTCTGTCCCTCTGCTGCATATAGACGGTTAGTCTCTTCCAAGAATCTATGTTCGAAAGAGTCTTGATAAATCTAGGGAAACAACATGATAGCAACGCAGGGTAAAACTTACTGAGCATTAAATAAGAATCTGAGCTCTTTACCAGTTTAAAAGTGAAACAAGTTTACTCACCTGTAAGTCAGAAAGCATACTTAGAAGGCTTCGCAGTAAACTCCTATCAATAGCCTCACCATTTCTTTCCCTCTCAATCAGGAGAAGAATGCCATCAATAGTTTTGTTCTGAACTTTCTGATCACTGATTATATGAGTTCTGAACAATTCTAGACCCATATCCCTAGGAAGAAAATACTGTTCAATAAATTGCATAAGAATCAAGCTGAATATATACAAAAAAATTTATCTGGATCAAATAGAGAAGCCAATAAATGCTAGCATTCTTCAAATTCCTAATTCCTCTTTGCCCGAATGACTCAAGACATGCATATAAACATTAAAAGAAGCTGTGACAAAGCATCAACAATAAGATACAGATTTTAAAGACCAAAGCACATATTTTTCCCTAAATGACCACCTAACTTTTCAGTGTCTTTATTTCTGAGTTGGTTGTCAGGATGATGGAAACTGAATGAACAGCACCCTTCACAAGAAAAGGATAATGTCACACGAGGTCCCAGCGCCATGGTTAAGGTGTTGGATAATTTTCTTTGTCCATCACTTTCTAATCTCTAGTTCTTAGGTAAAGCTTAGAAGAACTCACTGATGTGAAAGTCAAGGATCTCTGATTTGGGCATCCCAGTTAAAACGTTCCATTAATATGTAACTGTGAGCTGGGACACTTTTAGGAAAAGCCAGAACCTCCATCCTCCATCTCCACTCCTTCAACCTCTGGCAAGGTAATTCAGTTAGTACCAAAGGCACTGTAGGGCATTTGCTAATTATTAAAATAGTGGGGGGAGCAGCACAGAGGTTGTGTCCATAGGAGAGTAACTTCTTTTTATTCTAGGTAACTTCTTCCTTTTCAAAGTACTTACAGAACTTTGAATACTGTGCATGTTAAAGCCAGTAACTGGTTAACCCAAAACCTTGCACTTCAGTTGTTAAACAGACCCTTTCCTTTAACTGTGCAAAAGGGAGGTTGATATCTACCTAGCTGAAATTTGCTATCACAGCTATTCTAGAAGAATCCTGTAACACAAAGCAAATAAAGTGATATCTCCCTTTGCAGAAGGCATGTATGCATTCACCATTTAATGTACAGGTCACTATCAGAAAATCAGCAGGATACATGTGATGATTTAAATATCCCCCCAGTAATTTTATTCTTTGTGCTCTTACCAAATAGATGGCAGCATTGAATTCTGAAGTACATAAGTTCGGTCCAAGAACAAAAAGATACTTCTAATCATAATCTATTATGAGAAAGAATAAAAAAACCCCCACAATCAATTTACTCTTGAAATTGAAAAGCAACACAGATCATGCTCAACGACAACAAAAATACCCACTGACAAGTTTCAGGCAGTGCTTTCTTAGACACTGTTGATTTAAGATATTCTGCCAATCTCAGTGAGATGATCCATGTGATATTTATCAGCTTTCTCTATCAAAGAGCAGGTCCTTTTATGACAGGCATAAAAGGAGAGAGGTCTGTATAGAAACAACAGTTAGGAGTTGGGGGGGGTGTGGGTCAAAGATCAGACCAATGTGTCAAAAAACACACTACAGACATTTTCAAGGCTTGATTTCTAACAAACTAGATAGAGTTGTATTTCACCACGAAGTCTTACGTAAGTTTAAAACAACATTTCAGAAGCACAATACATCTGTAAATGAAAAAAGTTAAGCAAAACATAGGCTGACTAGAAAACTGGTTTTCTTTAAGACAACAAACTTACCATTTGTCTGCAGTGATCTTGCCAACATTTGTCTATTTTCTTTAGAAAAAGGACACTATCCAATGAATCCATGAAGAAATAATTAAGGAAATTATGATTAACAGGTAGCATTAGCAATGACATGAACCAACATTATTTTTTTAAAGACACTTAACAGAGCACAACAACCTCACCTACTCCCAAAAGGACCAGTTAACTTCATGCAACATATTTATTTTTAATGAGAGTCCTTGTGTTAATAGTGAGAAATCAAAATGATTCAAATGTCTTAATAAAAAAGGGATTGAAATACTTTTGAGTGCTCTGTTTAATCCTCCATCCCCAAGGAGTGGAACAAATATATCCCCACACCTCAATTACCAACAATTCACAACAGATTTAAGAGCCACCACTACACAACTACTGTAACATCAGCTCATGTTAAGAGGTAACCTTAAGAGAAATTTTGTCCTTGAAATTTAGCTTTTACTCAGCTCGCTGCATAGTTTTGGTACTATTAATATGCACTTAATGGGATCTCAATCTGATGTCACTCAAGACTTTTGAAAAGAAAACATTTTGATTCTCAGACTCTCCAGCACTGTATGCTGCCACACCACTAGCACTTGTCAAAAAGAAAACAAGAACTACTTGTTGGAAGACTTTCCTGTTTACCTGAGAATGGCAAGTTCAGCATATATAAAGGCACGAGATGGTAAAGCCAATACAGTCTTTTTAAGCCTTGCTCTAAGTTTAATATGAGTTTTTGTGATAAGTCAAGCATTCCACAAATACCAATGAAACTTTCTCGCAGACCTTCTCACAGCTTACAGACATAAAGGAACTAGCAGTGTTCTCTGAAGTCTCACAGAAAAATAAAACCTGATCTAATTATGCAAGAACTGGGAATTCAGAACTAGTCAAAGCAATCCATCACCACAAACTGGCAGGTAAAAACACTCTGGCTTGTCAACAGCTGAAAAAAGGATATTCTCTGAATTGGTGAATTTGTGCTTTAATGTGGTCTTCACAGATCTGTCTCAATTGTTTGTACAAGTTTGCAGAGATCTTGTAGGAACAGAGATTTTCAACAGCCTGAAGTAAAGAGAAACAGATACTAAGAAATCTGTTTATATGATGTTTATATGTGGTTTTACAAGGAAACAGGAAAAAAAAAACCCCAAACCAACCATGGAATTCTTCTGCTTCTTGCTCAAAAATCTACCAGCTTTTAACTGTAACAAAGTTAAATGCTGCATGCAAACCACCAGATACGGAACTACAGTGGTAATAAGAGATAAAGGAAGGCCATGCCCTGAACAGCTTACAGTTTATTAATTTCAGTTGGAGTACTGATATCTCATAAAGAACTGCAGGGCTTGCGTCTCTAAGAACACGTTTGTTAGTTTAATATGTTCCAGCAGCTTGCTGGGTTTCATACTTCAAAGCAGACACTTAAGGTCTTAATTTTATTAACTGCAGTGCTCTGCAAGTCACACTGATACTAGTAGAAAAGCATTGCCAGTGTTATTTCTTTCTGCAGTTCTCTCCTTGATTAAGCTTCTCTCATCCCCAAAAGTACAGATATATGTACATATTTTACATACAAATATATTCATCCATCAACCCCTTGCCTGAATAAGTTGTTGTACTCCTGAACAATTTTTAGTTAGACTAAAAATTATTATTGGAAAGGCTCATTTTTAGAATTACTACATTCCAGATGTGCTCAGTGACAAAGCTCAGATTTCTAGATCACAAGTAAGTATTAGAAGAATTTCTGCTGTGCTTCACAGCGAGAAGTGAAAAGCAGTTTAATGGGGACCTGTCTTGGAGACTGCTCAAGCAAACAAGCATTCTTAATCCCTAAGTGTAACTCAAGGCTTTTCCAAAATGAATACCAATTGCCCAGATTTGGAAAACAACTTTAACTCTTTGCAGACTGATGAAAGACACAATATGCAATTATTCTGTAGAACACCTGTAGAAGCTAGAGAGAAGTATAATGCCTTTTGATTTTATCTATTTATTTTTTTAATGGAAAATACTTCCGTTGCCAGTACAACCAGCTCATGGGAAGAAAAGGACTGAAAGTAACTGCAGGCAGCCATGCAGGGACAGCATAGTTCAGACATATACAGAGCAGAGAAACTCCATTACACTGAAGTCCCTCAGAGTATTTCCCAACAGTCCAAATAGGAGCCACCAGCAAACAGTAAGCAGCCACCAATAAAAGCACAGCAAGAATCAAAACAACTAAGCGAGAAGTTCCTCAGTTTATCCTAGGATATCAGTCTCAGTATCAACAGTACACAACTTTCCAGAGCAAGTGCACTATACCTAATACTGGCTGTAGACAGAGAGGAGCCAAAAAACACCAACACAGAAAAACCCCACAAAACCCAAAACCCCACAACAAAACTAACCCACACAACAGAAACCACAAAAAACCCCCAAACCTGCAGAAGCTTACCATCAGAAACAAATGAATACAGCAAGAAAGTGAGTATGCCAGTTAAGACTAAACCAGGTCTGAATGATGATAATTACGAAAGCCAGAGTTATCACTGAAGTGTACATGTCTTAGTATTTGGAAATAGCAACAAATTCAACTCTCAGCCTTAACACTTTAAGAAACTCTGAGCAAATACAGTGATGTGATAGGAAAACTATTCAACAGCTCACTGTTCAGAGTAGGTTATGGACACAGCTTAGCTCTGTTCTGCTGCTGTACCAGCAGGGCCAGGCTCTAGATGCAACAGCAGCAAAACCAGAAATAACCACTACTCCGATTTCAGGAGAAAATCGTGATAAAAACACTACCCCTCAAGAGCCTGATTATACCCCCAGTAAGTGCAATAAATGCATTTCTCTTCTCACAGTTGCTTTGGAGAAGCCAACTAAGAGCTGGGAAGATTAATATTTTAGATAGAACTTGCTGGTTGCCTGCACAACCACAGCTCTCTCGCTTCTACCTACCAGCCTTGGACACCAGCGGCCACTTTGCCATACTTCATCAGTCTCAACTTTGTAAGTGCTGTCTATCAAATCAAGTACTATTGACACACACTGCTCCAAATCCTTAAAAGGATTAGCCTCTGCACTGCAGATGGACAAACGCATTCCATTAACTCTTAGTGAAGTAAGTTAACATCTATTAATATACACTTACATTTATGTAATGATCATATAAAGCTGTGCTTTTGCATTTGTGTATCAGAAACTCCCTAGTGTTAAACACACATCTGCTATTAGCGAGTGTGTGAACATCAAGTGCAAAACTTCTGCATCTTCACTGGTAACATCCATAGAAATATCTTGTGAATTCTGCTTAATTGGCACTTTTCTCTCTCTCTCTTTTTGTTTTTTTTTTTTTAAGAGATTAAACTTTCTAAGGACACTGATACAAAACCTTTTACTAAGATTTGCTCTGTGGCGCGTAACACCACTACTGCAATATTATGCCTTCCAAATTCAGTTACTGGTGTTACATAATAACAATATATCAAAAATTCCCAAGAACTTTAGGGGCTCTAGTTCACAAAATTATCTTGTTCTGATTTAGTGGAACAAAGCCTTCTGATCAGGGAATCTGTGCCCTAAAGACAGTCACAGCATCTGATGGCAAAGAATCATATTGCCTTTGGGTAACATACATTCTGTTGTTGGGCTTTTTTTGGTTGGCTCTCCATCCCCACCAAACAGTAGCATCCACACTTGGGTTTGTGTGCTGGAGAAGAGAACTGAACAGAGCTTTGATGAGAGCAAAAGCAGAAACTCCAGAAGTATTTAACTCTGTGATCACAAAAAAAACCCCCCAACCCAAAATGAACAAAACCAATCAAAAACTAGGGAGCTGGTACCAAAGATGTAGATCTCTATTTTCTGGTACTAATTTAGGGAAAATTATTTTAATAAAGAAGCTTTCAATCCTGTAGCACTTCAACGACTCAAAGATGTGTATCACTTCTCTAACTGAGGAGGAACAAAGCAAGTATGAATCTAGTGTCCCACAAGGAAATAAAGCTTCAAAATGTTTGCCCAGTACCATTTTCCAGCATAGAGCAGAGTAAACCAAACTCAAGAAGTTTAATTCCATCAAAAAACCCCTAGTCTCTTATTTTAAGGCGTGCAGCACAACTTCTGCAATTCCCCTCTACACCTAGATAAGGGTGTCTGCCAAGGCATATTTGGCATCAGATCCATTTACCAAGCAGCTGTTCAGAAATGACATTAGTTTAAATAGCATTTAAAAACACTAGTGATTCCTATTACTATTTTTAATAAAGGCATTTATTTTTAGGTTTATTGAAAAAAAATCTAACTTCTTTGCACCCTGTTTCATTGAAAAGGAAGTTACTGCAGTGTTAAAATTAAGGTTGAAAAGAAAAAAGCACATTTGTTTTTTGAGCACAAGCAACATAAAATTAGGCCTGTGGTAAAAGCGAGCAGCAATGTAAGTGATAATTGTGAAGCAGAAGCAAGGCTTTCAGTAGAACTTTGTATTTTTAAACAGTTTTGGATATCCTTCAAGTATTTAATTACCAGTTATTTGCTCTGTTGTTCAATCTAAAGTAATTTACAACACCAGCCAATACAGTGGGTTGCAATTTGTTACTAGTTTCACAAGTTCTGCAGAACTAACAATACTGTGCATCACCCTGATAAACTGTTAAAAGTTAACTTAACATTATAAAAGATTATTATGAGCTCAGAAACATACTGGACTGAGGAACTTGGTTCCATGAGAAATGGCAATTTACCCTCCCCTAAGTCTGTTCCCAAACCTGGGCAAACACAATTTTTCTTCCCAGCTTTTCTGAGAAATCTGTCATATCCAAATGCAACTTTGAGGGCAGGGGAAAAAGAAACACTAAAAACAGATGGAGAGAAAGCTATATACACGCAGAGGAACAAATCAAACAGCCAACCAGGCTTTAAAAGTAGAGTAAAAAGTAAGTGCTTTTTACTATCTAACTAAAGCAGTACTGCTGGTAGGCCACTAAAACCACAAGTATCATGATGTTAGTAGGGAAAAGGTGAGGAGGGGGAGTCTCCCCAACACATTCAGCTGAAAAAACAGAAGTGGAGCTTGTAAAAAAAAGTTAGGAAATGCGGTTCAAATCTGATTACTTCCTGAAACATTTAGGGCAAAGCAATCAGAGCTGTTTCTGGGAATAAGATTTGATTCTCAGTTGTTAGAATAGACAGAATACTGATTGACACGAAAATTACAACCAAATCAAAATAACACAATTCATGGAGAAAAATGGTCTTCTATTTACTTTCAGGAAGTAAAATAAAATGTTTCAGTTTCTAAATAATTTATGATCTTCAATCGAGAACAGACATTGCCTTCAGCAAAAGGATTATATTTTAATTTACAATAATTTTCTTACCTAAACACCAATGTTTTAGGATTTCATATTTCTCCTTTAGCAGCTACATACCATAATCCCTGAAACAGTGAAGGGAATACAGCTCCTTGCCTTATTTAATTCATGTCAACTGTTGCAAGTGAAATCATCCCTTGGACTGTTTGACAAAAGCAGCTACCAAGCAAAATCTCATATTCTTACCGCTGTATCAAGCCAAGAAAAAAAACCCAACAACAAAGCAAAAAGCTCTACCGCACTGCTTTTACTTAAAGCACTTACCTGATAGAGCTCCTCTAAATTGTATTTAATTGAAGTACTGTTCTGGATGGCTTCTACAGCTTCTTTCAGTTTTTGCCAGGTTTCGTCTGTGTAGTTTTCAGGCAGTTTGGGTTTATCTTTAAAATAAATGATAGAGAGTTTGAAAAATTGTAAAAATTCAGCACTGCTTTTCACATACACATCACAGCATCTGCAGCCCAAACAGGACGTGTGCTTTATAAAAATCACTATATCGTGTCTGAGCAACTCAAGAAGGGATAAAGGCTAAAAATCAGCAAGAATGATCTACACCTTCATTACATTTTTTCTCTATGAAGACAACACAGATAAAAAAAGAAAAAAATGATGTGGGTTAATAGATAAGAGCTGTGTATTGCTGCTTTTCTTGTTTTTCAGTTTACTCCTCATTAGCTCTACTCTGTACTAACAGTTGGAAAGAAACCCTTGAGAAACACGCATGGAAATATTGTAATTACAATACAGGCTTTATGGTGGCAAGAAAAATCTTCCTACTTACAAGTAATCCAATTACGTCTCTCTTGGCTTTGGTCAGTGGTTTTTTGTTAAGAGTTAAGCCCTCTTTTAATGTTCAAATAGCTCAAGCTTCACAGATTTGAATCTTTCTATTATTTTTCTCAGCCTCTCAGGGGCATCTCTAGAGATGCTCCTGCTATGCAGCAGCTTCAACAGGACTATAACATTTACAACAAGTTAAGAAAGATTCTCCAAGTCACAGCCACAGAATACAAGGACTATTTTAAAATTCTATGTGTTCTCATAACTAGCTAAAATGACTATTTTTAGTTCTAATAAGCATGTTCCCAAACAGAGAAAGAGGAGAAAATTTAGGGAGGAAGGCACATTCATATCCATGCCACCAACAGGTGAAAGTGGCCCAGAGTTTATACTCTATTGAAATTGATTTTTACATACATGAAGGTAAAAGACAAATTGTAAAGCTTTATGATTTCTCTAGAAGTAACAGAGAGGGAAGTTTGTTGGGTTTATTTTTATCCTCCCAAACATTTCCCTACAGTACTGGCAACATCCCAGCATTAACTGTATTATAAGAATCTGGAGAAACTAATGACAAGTAAGACTTGCCTGGTTTTGCTAGCAGCTAATGAGTATGCTACTCAGCAGTAAATACCATGATTCTGCATTTTAGGAAGTTATTTAAGTTGTGAAGGATGTTACTGCTATCACACTAAGATAAAGACAACAACCTTAAAATGAGTATTCAGTTTAGCATTCGAGAGTAAATAAAAAGCAAAGCTGGTAAAATCCTGAGACAACCTTTTTAAGCAAGTGATTCAAATACCAATTCATAAGGGATGATGATCACAGCACCATGCAATCCATGACATTTAACAAATATTTTAAACACGAAAAGTTGACTTCCCTTATAGATAACAGTATACAAGCAACAGAAGAATGGTCTCTATTTCTCACTATCATGCATCATAACTATAAAATTTAAATAATAAAATTAAATTATAATGACATAATGGGCAGACAGCATTTCTGAGGATTACGAGGACCTTAGAGCAAAAAGTTACACTGTGATCATGAATTGCTGTAAAACATCACAGTGGCTAAAAGAATCCTAATCCTTAACTTGTGTGATGTCTCTACTGAACATTTCTATCAAATGTGTATTTAGAAATCATTTTTAATGCCAGTAACATCTTTCACCCTCCGCCAACCTGAACACATGGGGAAAAAAAAAAAAACTCTACCCAAGAAAGCAAGCTACCAGACTATTTTAGAAGATAACAAGAGGCAGGAAGTAAGAAAGCCTGTGATTTCCCTATCTTTATGGTGAAAAAAACAACACAAGTTTAGCCAAGCTTTCTGCCTATTTGTTGTTTTGTTTGCTAGAAAATGAAGCAGCATCACCAAGGAAAAGTTTAAGTTCTCTGCTTCAGTTGGTCTCTAGTAACAATATTTGAAAGTCTCAAACATCTTTTGAGAGAATTTATAAAATAATGTAAGCTTGTAAAATGAGAATATGTTAAGACAGAAAAGACAAGAAAGAGTTAAATAATAAAAATCACAGCGAGGATATTGCAAGGAGAACACTCAGCAAAAATCTGAACTACCTTCTTTAATGGCAAGTGGGGAAACCAGAAAGGAAATCCACCATAATAGCCTGATAATCACCTTAGTTTCACCATTTAAAACTAAGCACAGGCAGATTAACCTATAAACAGACAACATCGATAGATGCAAGGCATACAGATTCAGGCCCAATTTTTAAACAAAACCCCCACAGTCTGTGCAAAGATTAATAACACATTGGGCTAAAATATATATATACACACACATACCCTGAATTAGGATTACTAGAAAAGAGGAATCAAACGTTAGAAGCCTGAATAAAAGTAATTTACCCACTTAATGTAGTAAAAGCTTTCATCTAACATACAAGTTAAGGCCTCCTCAAGAGACAGAGTGAAAGGAGTCTGAAAAATAATCCCAAGCAGCAAAGTGCAGCTCAGGATGTGTACATGACTGGGCAAGTATGCATCATAAGACATTATTCCCCCTTTACATAAGCACAGAAACATTCACCACAGAAAAGCATTTCCTGTAAAACTTGGAGCTAATTGCAAGCCAACCAGTTTTCATGTCGAAAACAAAACACGAAGGTGAGCATCAGCTCCCCATAGGTTGTGACAAATTATGGCCTGTTACCTTTAAAGTTCTTGATCACTAATTTCTTAGCGGAGCCAGGTTTACTGTTGGCGAAACTGGAAACAGTAGAGGAGGCAGCTTTGGTCAGGCCATTTGCATGGTGCCCCACAGCCACTGACGAAATTAAAAGGCTTTTATTTTTGAGCTGTTGTTGGTGCTGCTGTTGAGAAGAGGCAGCAGGAGAGGAGGATGAAGAGGACTCTTCAGCCATCTTCACATCGAGTCCAACAAAATCCACGGAGTCCTCAAAGCGCAGCTTCTTCTGGAGGTGATGGTTAGAGGAGGCAACCCCTGAGGAGGAGCACGAGGAGGTGGAGATGATGGAGGAAGACGATGAGGAGGTGTTCTTGGAAGGAGAAGAGGCGCAGGAAGAAATGGAATCAAATTCTTCTCTTTCAGAATTGCTGTTGCTGCTGTTATTTAACTTTCTCTTCTTGCAGGAGGAGCTGCTGCTGGTATTACCATCAGTGGCAGGTCTGACCTCCTGGGCTGCAGCTGGGGGGTTGGGGGAAGAGAAACCTGTGGGAAACATGAACACACAGAAGTGAACAGGCTGAGGGGCATCAAATCCTTGTGATGTGACAAAGAGAGAGAGAGTTTGAGTCAGCCTCTGCTCGGTGTCTCTCGAGGGGATCTTTCAACTCCTCTCTCTCATCAGTACAGTCCTTCCGTCTTTCCTCTCCGTCGCTTTCTTCTTTCTCGAAGGAATCACTTTATCTTCTCTCTTCCCCTTTTCTTTATTACTTTGTTTCTTCACGTAGTTGGTCTCTGCTTTCCTGCTTTTACTCCCTTCCCAGCGGAGCGCGTCCTGTCCCTGCCTCTCGCCACCCACTAGTTCAATTCTTCTCTCCAATACCAGTACCTCCCCGCGGCTGCCCGCTCCCCTCCTGCTCCGGCCGCCTCGTCTCCGCCGAACAGCAGCGGGGAAGGCTGAGCGCGGCTCCCTCACGCCTCGGCTCCAGCCCCTCGCCCCACACACCTCCCGCTGCCCCGCTCTCCCCCCGCTCCTGGGGCTCCCGCCTTCCCCCCTCGCTGCCGCCTGCTCGCGCTGCCTGAGGGGGGACGGCCCGGCCCGGGGGTTGTTATTGTCAATACACGGCGGAGAGGGAGCCTAAAGATGGCGGCATATCCGCCCGCCGTGCATGCCGGGCGCCCGGGGAAGGCGGCGGCCCCACCTCCGGCGCACGGCGCTGCCGCCGCCCCCCCCCACCCCCTCCGCGGCTTCCCGCTGCCCTACCGGAAGCGATCATAGCTGCCGCCCGCTCGGAACGGCCGCGCTCGTTACCGCGCCCCGCAGGAACGGGACGTGGCTGCCGCGCTCCGTGTGGCGGGTGCGCGGAGGGGGCGGGGCCCGGCCCTCGTCGCGGTCCGTATGGGGGGGGGGGGGGGGGTGCTGGGGTCCGGTCCCCTCCCTTCCCATCCGTCAGCGCGGCGGGTCCTGGCTGCCGCTCTGCTGCCGGGGAGCGGTGCTGCGGCTGAGGTAAACGCGGGGCCCCACCGGGGCTGGCACAGTGGGGCTGGGACGGCGGCCCGCGAGCTGGTTCTGGGAGTAATTGTCTACACTGCTGTGTAACCGATCATTCAGTATCTACTTTTTAACGTGATTTTGATATGTATGTGCGCTTGCGCTGCGCTAAGGCCTGGCGTGGTGGTTTGTTCTAGTTGCTTACTTATTTTTAAACGTCTGGAAGCAAAAATAGAAACCATGGACCTTTAGTGTTTCGTCCTTGATGCTGCCGTATCTGTTACCAAAGGAAATGTGAGCTTTCCAAGAGTTGATATGGTTCAATCGCTGTTGACAAACAACTGCAGAAAAAATAACGAAATAAGTGATGGGGTTTTGTTCCAGAAGGGATTCTCCAGGGACTTGGGAGGAGAGCGTCCCCCTGCCTTCAGACTGCAGAGCTGTTCGGGAGAGGCTGCTGGGTCTGTGTTCAGTGGAAAACGGTAGCGGACCTGTCCTGACAAACGGTGGTTCTTGGAGGTGTGACAGTAGTTGTACCGAGGTTTTTCTGTCTGAGTAGCTGGCAGGCAGCTGCTGGGGCCTGAAGCATAGTGCTGGTGATAGGTAGAAAAGCACACCTTTAAGATTAATTAAAAAACAAAGCCAACCAGACCTTCAGTCTGCTTGTGACTGCCTTTAGGACAGCCTGCTTTGCTCCCATGTTACAAAAAGTAAGTTACTTTCCAAATCAGATATAATAAAAAAAAAAACAGGTTTGCTAAGGAAATAAAACTGATTATGCTGTCAAGTTTTCCTCTATTATGAGTAACTGTCATGTTCAGTCAAGCCAAGTAATGTAAGAGGTGTAGGGATGTAAAAGATCTTAAATGTCTACAGTTTCTTGCTTGGTGAAAACGATTGGACTATGAAAGAGGAGACATGAGGAAGTGGAGAAGCAGAGGGGGTATCCTTCCATGCTGTCCTTCTGGGGGGCAGGCATTGGCAGCTGTGTCCCATCAGTCAGACTGCAGCCCGGGTTAGTCATGCTCTGGGATACTTGGAGAGTGGGTGGGTCGAGGTGGAGCACTGGGGGAGCCAAGTACAATGGGTTTTGCCCTTGTCCCACTGAAACCTGGGGGGAGAGATTTTAATCCTTTCTATTTAGCATATGATCCTAAGGGGTGGTTTCTGTTGGGGCTGTAAGGCCATTTGTTGGATGTGATACCAAATTAAATGGGTATTTCACTGAATATAGACACTTAGGTCTACAAGGATTCTTAAACTAGTATTTCACTGTGTGTAGAAACTACAAGGATTCTCAAGATAAGGAAAGCATGCAGCAAGAGAACCAGATGTCTTCTCTCAAAACAATATATGTAGGCTTCCTCCTGTTGATAAGGCCTGAGAAATAGGTTGCAAAAGAAAACAACTCAAGGAGCCTCTCAAGGCCGTAAATTAGCCCAAACAAGAACATGTAGCTAAGTTAGCTCAGTCCTGGAGGAGCCAGTGCTCCAAGTGCTTTAAGGTAGCAGAACAGAGATAAGAGCTTCCTGTTGGCAAAAGCCATTTTTGAAAATTAGGAACTAATGTTGCTGTTTTATGTTCAGGTGTTTTTTCTTCAGTGAGCTGTGCCATATTCGTTGGGAGTCCCTGGGGGTAAAAGCCTACCTTCTAACACTCAAGGTGGGAATGTGATGAGTATTTCACTACAGGTTTTAAAAATGTGAGCACACCTGCAAGGACTGTTTACTTGGCAAACTGTTATTTCATAGAAGTTATTCTGAGGAGCACAAAACCTGTGTGGAGTGGTTTGTCAGTGTGATAAACTCCTGTTCCCGCTTTCTAATCTGGGCATGGGCAATGACGCCGTGTTCCAGTTAAAACTGAATTCCTGATTATAGCTCTGTATTTTTAGTGATGCTACAAAATAGGTGGAGGTGGCATTCACGAGTTAAATGCCAGTTAAGCGTGTTCCTGACTGTGTATTTCCCTGTTTGAATAAATGATACCACATATGAAGGCTTGGTTTTACTTTATTTGACCGATGTAACTCTTTAAGTATTAGGTTTTAATTCTTTATTATAGTATCAAAGCTGATTGTTTTGTATAGAAAGAAGAACGTGGTGCTTAGCATGAATGCTGAGGTCTTTTACATCCTCTCCCTTCTCTTCATGACAGAGGAGACATTTCCATTACTCTGAAAAGAAACAGGGCAGTTGCCTCTACGTATGCTTATACAGTAGGTAGCTGCCTAAAGAACACAAAGGTGCATGTCTGCTCTTCAGAGACTCAAAAGGCAGTATGGTAAGTTCCCTCTATCCACCTTTGTCTGCTGATAATTCACAATTCCTGCAGCCATCACCAACCAAAACCTTATTTGATTCAAATAACCGCCATGTAGCGCAGTCATCTTCACCAGACCCCATCTCTCTGGCTGGCAGCTGAGATCTTCACTGCGAGACAGGTTTCTGCTGCGCCTTCCCTTCCTGTTACTGGTTCCCGACCGGCTCCAGTCCCTGCTCTGTTATAATAAATGCCTTGTTGGGATTTTTATCCCAAGCGCTGTCAGCAGGATCTCGTGTCCCGTTCTGATCTGGGTGGAGGAGGAGGAGGAGGGTGGCTCCTGCTCTGCTAGTTTGAAGGTGGCCGCGTTCCGTCCTGTTAAACATTCCTTGCGTTTAAGCGCCGTTAGCAGCTATTAGCGCTTCCAAGGGATCTATCCCAATGGAAAGTGGTGTGTTACCGGGAGAGCAGCGCGTACCGAGCGCCGGGCTGCAAAACGGGACGGGGCGGCTCAGTGCGCGTGCGCCGAGGCGCCGCGCCGTCCCCTGGGAATTGTAGTCCCCGTCAGCACCGGCGACGCCGCGGGCGTTCCGTTGTCATGGAGCGGAGCGGCAGGCCGTAAAGCAGGCGGCGTTTCCGGCTGGCGCGGAGGGGAGGGCTGGGAGCCTCGTGTGAGGGAGCGTGGAGGCTGTGGAGGCTGTGGGTGCCCGCCCGCCGGCCCCAGGCACCTGCCCGCCCGGCGCCCGCCGCCCCCAGGATGTTCAAGAAGTGAGTGGCACGGGGGCGGCGGGAGGCGTGCGGGAAAGGGCGTTGGGACGGGCTCGGAGCCCCCTCGGTACCGCGGCTCGGCCGGGCCTTGCTCGGGGCTGGGACTGGAGCTGCCGGCCCCTCTCCCCGCCGCTTGCTGCCGCCTCCGTGGGGGGCCGGGCGCGGCCCCGCCGCCGGCTTTGCCCCCGGGGGCGCTGGTCTGGGCGGTATGGGCACTTGCTTGTGAAGAGGCAAAACCCCCGACAGTGAGCTGAGTCATGAACTTGTGTGAGGTTCTAGGTGGTACAGAGCGCGGTTCTGCGCCGGTGGTGAAGGATTCTTACAGATACACGTGAACAGGGCCGTAGATGTTTGTGTTACCAGCCATGTCTGCTCTAGGGGTTGAATGAAGTAATGCTTTGTGTTGAGGTGTGTCTATGAGACTGAAACCATGTTTTGTAGATGCACATAAAGTGTACGAGCAAAGACAGCCTACGGAGTGGGGACCCCCTGCCTTTCCCTAACCCACTCTTCCCAGGGGACAATTTATGCCTCGTGAAATCCTAGGTTTGAAAGTTGGGCAGGTGTGATACTGTAAATGTTTTTCAGCAAATTCAGAAATTCTTCCGAAGAGTCTTGCTGAGATTTGGCATCTTTTGGGCAGTAAACTGTGCTTTTCTGAAACGTTTTCACTCGCTTGACAGATTCGATGAAAAGGAGAATGTATCAAACTGCATCCAGCTGAAGACTTCAGTTATTAAAGGAATTAAGAATCAACTGATAGACCAGTTTCCTGTTATTGAACCATGGCTAAACCAGATCATGCCAAAGAAAGATCCAGTCAAAATAGTAAGATGGTAAGTTTCTTTTCTCTTACACTTTTCTCCCAAGGTGCTGGGGTTTCTTCCTTTATATGTTTGGTTTGTATAGTCAATGAACCTGCTGTTTTTGAGAAACACTTGTTGTTTCTTAATAGATAATGGTCTGTGTTGTGTCCAAACCAGACATCTCTCTTGTGCTCATCACACTCTTGTTTGATGAAAACAAAAACGCTGCCTAGTAGTGAATGTGTAACCTATTTAGGGACTCTCCACATAATCAGCCTGTTGTTGAAGTAATCCATTCAGCTTTATGGATATGGAAACTTGAACTTGTTTGGATAGCTTCTAATAGTGTGTGTGTTGGTTTTTTTCTTAGTATCTTTGGGCTTCCATATATTATCTGGAGTATTTTCTTTCATTTTTTATTTTGTAGAGGCAGCATAGCTTTGCTGATTCTTTCTCCTTCTCCTCTCTGCTGCATTTCAAAAACAGCGAAGAGCTGAATATTTGTCTGTAGATTCTTTCTTTTTTTATTAAGGGGCAGGCAGTGTGCAGGGGCCAGTGCTGAAGAGCAAACCATTACAAAGTTTAAAGTTTTCTTGCTAATGGATTGTCTCAATCCTCAGATGCCAAGAGAGACCAGACTTTGTGAAGTGAAATCTTTCATTTAAACTGTAGTCAAGAGTCAATAGGTGAGGCACCTATTGGAATGATTTTT
Organism: Ara ararauna; assembly: GCA_028858755.1. NCBI lineage: Eukaryota > Metazoa > Chordata > Aves > Psittaciformes > Psittacidae > Ara > Ara ararauna. Next base: position 9,434,693 of record CM054383.1, on the reverse strand, counting down.
TTTCTCAACCTTACAGCCATGAGCATATAGAAATCCTCACTGTGAATGGGGAGCTGCTGTTCTTCAGACAAAGAGAAGGGATTTTCTACCCAACACTAAGGTTGCTTCACAAATGTAAGTTTCCTGAGGGTGGGAGGGGTGGGGAGAGGAGTAAGAGAGTGATTCCACAGGACTTCTGAAGAACCTAATTAAAAAGAACTTACTGCTTACACGTTTTATATATGTATCTAGAATAGATTTTGAAGATACTTTCTCAAGTGTAATGTATTGCTTTGCTATTTCAGGTGCCTATATGGATTGCTTTCCTCATATTTGCTATAATGCTCTATGTTAAACAATTTGAAATTTGATACCTAGGAATTAAATTGTGCAAAGCTCTGCAAAAAAAAAAAATCTCGAGAGAGGCTTTGCTAGGACAGAGATCTGAATTTCCTGTTGTTAGTCCCTGTCCTTGTTCTTTCAAGTCTTCCTTTTCACTTCTTTCTTATTAGAGCGCAGTTCTTTACTCATGAGTTCAATGATGTAATGTGTACTTGTCTCCTGTAAGGATTTCTGGTTGCCTGCTCTTTACTTGTTACAATTTACTCTAGCATTATTTTTCTTGCTGTCCTCATTGTTCTGCTTGATTGTGTTACTCTGGTTTTGACAAGGGTAGGTATTCTTAGAAGCATTGTTCAGTCAAATCTCAGTATTTGAGATACTTGACTAAGGTGTGTGCACTTGAAGGCTGGCTTGGAGAGCCAACAGTCTTCATGAATTTTGTCCATCTTTGCGTTTTTTTTGTCCTGTTAACGTTCAAACTGTTTCTTTTTCATGTAAGGGCTTGGTCGTGTAATTTGGGGGGTTTATGAGCCATCAGTTTTAAGATCTCTTAGTATGTGGGGTCTTGTGTGGTGGTTTTCACTAGGGGAAATTGTTCAAATTGTTACTTAGTATATGAATACACAGGAGGCATGGGCTCAGTGTTGGAATCCCCTTTTGTTCTTGGATAAAAGTGTGGTCTGGGAAAACATCACTTGTGTCCTTTTGGGGCAGCACAGATCAGAAGGAGCTTCAGTAATTGCTTCTCAAAATTCTTACCCTCTCAACACATTATATATCTAATTGCCCATCTAAACTGCCTTGATAATGAGTTATTCATGTTGTCATTTTACCATGTTAATTGTGATGCAATATCTTTCCCCTCCTAGACCCATTTATTCTACCACATCAGCAGGTTGATAAAGGCGCCATTAAGTTTGTACTAAGTGGAGCTAATATAATGTGCCCTGGCCTGACGTCTCCTGGAGCAAAACTTTACCCTGCTGCCATTGATACTGTTGTTGTATCCTTCTTTAACTATGAATTACTGCTTGCTGTGAGATGAGTTAAATTTATGTTCGTGTGTTCTCAGCTGATCATAATCTGAACTGCTGTTTATTTTAATGGTGTTTCATGGAACAACTAGTAATCTGAAGAGAGCTGCAGAGGTTCAGATGTTCCTTGGCAAGGTTAACGTTGTCCTTAATTTTTTTTTTTACTTACTGTGGTGTTGCAAACCAAATAACTGGTCCTGTTGTGCTGTTGGGTGGGATGCTGTTCCACTAATCTAATTGATAAGTGGAGCTCCTTTGAGTTTATACAGAATTGTGAAAACAGATGAGGTACAGTTTAACTTGTCCACTGCCTTCTTAATCTTGTATCTCCTTCAGTTACAGAAGAATTTATTCCTGTTCCTAGGGAATTTGGAAAGACATCTAGGATCAGCTTTGCTGTAGTCAGCACTTGCTCTTAGGTGACTGATGGAATTAACATATGTAAAAAAAGGAAAATATGCTAATTCACTCCTGTTCATTTTATTAGTGAGAAAGAAACCCTGAGCACACACAGCATTAAAACCACCAAGCTGTGCTGCTTTTGTTGTTAGATGCTATTGGAAGAGATCAGTTGTTAGCATTGATGTTGCTAAACTTTGAAAAGATGCATCTGATTTCAGTACTTCTGCTTTTTTTAGGTTTGTGTCTCAATTCCACTGTACCTTGGAATCTAAAATGATCCCACAAACACGTGCAGTTTTGTTTCAGAAAGGGTGAGGCCATCAGTGTTACGAACAAAGGAGTGTAGTGTGGGAGATCTTTTTCTGTAACTGCTGTTCGAAGTTCCTAAATACATGCTTTGTTCTACGCACTGTGATTCAGTTGTTAAATGCAGTGCGTTGTTTTTCTTACCTTTAAGAGCTGGAGCTCTAGAATTACTAAAAGGGTAAAAGTTCAACAGTGGATTTTGAAACTTTTTGGGAAGTTGTTTCCTCATACTGCTTTTCTGAAACAGTTTTAAAACCAGTCTGTTTTCCTTAGCGGTAATTTGTAGGCAATAATGGCAGAGGGAAAACAACATGCGTTATGTGTGGGAGTAATGAAGATGTCAGCTGAGGACATGTAAGTGTGTTAAAAATTGAAATATAACTTGCCCCATGTCATTATTCTTATGCTAGTTTGAAATATAAGCACCACTGTCAAGGCTGCTGCATTGCTGTTGCAGCATATGTTGTTCAAGTACAGAATTTGTTAAGATTGCATTGTGTTGATTAATAGGGGAAGAACAAGAGGAAGGGAATAGCTTCCCTGCTTATTTGTTTACTGACTGAAATCAAAATAGCTCTTTTCATGTGAATATGGATTTTTAAGATGCACAGCATTTGTACTACCAATGAATGTCAGTATTTCTTGCTCTCTGATCATACTTTATCAAAGGTCTTGCTGAACAAAGAAATGCTTGTATGGAGTACTTAGTGCCTGGGCTGGGCAAGAGGTGTAATTTGGATTTGAGGGAGTTGAAAGTAATTTTTTGTCTGCAGGGACAGCAGAGACTAAAGTCCTGCTGGCACTTGGTTGACAGCTGTGCTTTTCTCTGTGACCTTCTCTTTTTCTTTACCTTGAGCCTACACGCAGGATTCCTGCTTGATGTGGTTGCCAGCTTAGATGAGCTTCTTGTGAAATGCAGAAGCCTGTTCAGGGAATAAATGTCAACTGAAAATTATTTGAGAAGGAAAAGAGACAGAAAATAGAAATGGATGTTAATTGTTTGTAGCATTCAGATAGAGCTAAATCGTAAGTAGCTGAACCACTTTGTCACTTTAAGTTCTGTAATACCTCACAGCAGGTTGTAAGCTGCACCCAGCAGGTTTGGGCTGCTGTTGGTTCCGGCCCCATTTAGCACTTGCGTGTGGGAGGAAGCTGATTTTGATGCAAACAGGTTGCTCTTTCATGTGGAGATAATTTGCAGCAGGATCATCATCTGTGCTGGGTCACTCTATGGTCCTAAGAGCACTGGTAAAAGAGGTGGGAATGTGTTACAGAGGGCAGGGATAGAGTGGGACTGCAACAACCTGGATTTGGACCTCCTGTTGAGGAATTGCATTCCTTAGGATTCTTTGTAGTGCCCTCAAAAGTCTCCAGGAGTAGATGAAAGAAGAGCTGCTTCTGTCCCAGTCCTATATCTGCAGTGATCTGCTGTGATTGCTACAAATCAAGATCATCTGTATTCCTAATCCTAACTTCAAATTCAGCAGCCTTGCAGCTGAATATCCTGTTCCTGTGAGAAGCAGCGTGAACTGAAGAGGAAATGATACTAATCTATGCAGCCAGTTAGTAAGGAAATAGTGCAACAATGTGATTTGTCACTTCGTGTGACTATGGTACATGTTGTGTTGTTGTAATTAATGTAGTGGTATTTTTCCTTCCTGATTACTTTTAGACAAGTTGTATAAGTAATGGGACGCTTAGCGTAAATAAAGTAAATTATATTCTCCAGGGGAATGAAACTTGTCTCAGTCCTAGAATGAAGAGATTTGTCTTGTTTATGGTGACAAAACTAGATTTTTCTGTGGAATGAGGTACTGGAAAAAAGATGAACACAAATCCAATGCAGGCGCATAAACCAATCATCTTTAAAAGATGACCTGACTCAAAAGAGGTAGAAAGATATGTCTGTGACATGCTGCAAGTCCTTGGCGCTTAAATGTTGCATTTGTAACACTTTATTAAGTTGGTAGATGTCCACAACCGTCAGTGAAGCACCTTACTTGTATTAGGTTGTCATTGATGCATCTGGAACCAGAACTTGTCAAATGCCACATGCTAGCTGTGTCACATAACCTCCTGTGCTTGGAGAGGGAGGGTCACTTAAAACTGCTCTGCTCTTTCACAGGGAAATGCATAAAATAAGTAGCCAAAGTGTTGTCTGAAACCTGCCTCCGTTGAACAAGTAGTTAAAAATATTGTGGAATGTTTGTTGAGAAAACACGGAAGACAAATACTGTGCTCTTATCATTCAGCAAAGTGGGTACATGTAATAGCAAACACTATTTCTTGTCCACCTGCTGTGGAAGATTGTGACACGGTGGCTGATAGCTTCTGCCCTTCCAATTGATAAATGTTGCATTTTCTACTTGAAATACTGTATTTTGTAGTGCTGTAATATTTAACCTAGCTAATACTTCTGTACCTTTTCCCTCCCCCTACAGTGAGAAGGTCAACAAAGGGATTGGTATCGAAAATATCCACTATTTAAATGATGGCCTTTGGCATATGAAGACGTACAAGTGAAACAAAAAGAACTGTTACTCCAAAGGAATGCACTTAGATTAAATGTGGACTGCTTTGTAATTCCTTATTTTTAATGTGACTGAATGTACAAATTATTTTGTTCTGTGGCTATGCTAAATAAATCAAGTGAATGCAAAAGTTCTGTTAGGCTACAATAGTTTTCTAGATTTCTTTTTATTACAGTTCTTTTGTCTTAAAGCCAAGTCTTCAGTGACTGAAGATAGTTGATGGCAAGATTCTGCATGGACTGTGAGTAGACTATTTCAAACAAAAAGGAGGAAAAAGGCAAGAAATGTTTACATTACGTTACTCTTTTAGAAGAGCATAAAAAAGTATATGTGAAATGTAATTAATATGGTTTATAAAACCTCCAACATTTCAGTTCTTTTCTTCTGATTAACATCTTTTTAGTCTACCTGTTTCTTGAATCAGTTTTTTTGTCATTATTTTTTAACTTAATTTATTAACAGCATTTATTTCAGTATTTTACATAAGGATTTTCTCTTTTTAATATGCATTTATCTGTATAGGATTTATGAATTAAAGACTGGTATGTGGACTAGAAATTTTTATGCTAGTTCATATCTGAAGAATATATATATATGTTCAAGTTTCTACCTGCCAACACTGTTTGATATCTCTCTCCTTATAGTGTTCTTAGTAATGTGGGCATACTCCAGGTGGAGTGTGTGCCAGCCTGGTGCCTGATGCTCTACTCCCCGTTTGCCGCCTTATTTTAGAAGCAGAAACAAAATCACTGTTTAACAAAGGCACAGTAGCAAAACATGGTTATCAGTGTAGCCAGGAATAACTTCTTCAGGTGGACCTTCAAATGAGATCTCTGTGCACACTGCCACGTGTATGTACACCTACAGAACGGGTTAAAGAGCACTGTGTATTTGTCTGCATATTCCAACTCTTTGTTCAGTGAGTGCACACCTAAAGCTATACCTATGGAAAACAGCCTGTGCTGTGGAATCATTTAATAAACTAAAGAAACTTTGAGGTCTACCACTTGTAACTGTCTCTGGAAGCGTTTATTAATATTTCAAGTCTATTATAACACTTATATAGTGGCAGGAGGTAATTTTGTATGCAAGTGCCTTGTGTCGGTGCTGTCCTGCATGTTGGCTTCCCCACACTGGGACCTTTACAGAAGGTAGTGGCAGAGGTGGTCTCTGTCTGATTCTGCAGTCAAGTTACGACATGGGAGATGGAATGCGTTTCCTAATACATGCTACTGTAAGCCATTTTACAGGGGAAGTTTGAAAGATCATACTTGTGGAGATGACTGTAAATCTGAAGCTATTAATGTAGGAAGACAAAAATTAAGGTGATAATAGCAGTGCTACAGAAGAAAGTTTGGTCAGACATTCCCTTCAGAATGCTAATGAACATTTTTATCCATCTTAAAGACTGCTGTAAATGTGTACTTATTTCTTGTGAGTGCTTCGGTGGATCTTTTGCATAAAACAAGCTAGTCTTGAGTTCTGTGGCTTGCTTTTTCTCTTTCCATCTTGTCTCCTCCTTTTGTATTACAGTACTTCTCAACTCTGTGATAAATGACATCTGTGGTAATTCCTGTTCTTTTTCCTTGTTTTGCCCTATGACTGCCAGTGTTGCAGTGGGGTCTTTAATATCAGAAACAACACTGAAATAAAAATTTTACTTCATCTGCTTTGTCAGAGTATTCCCAACTGTGGATCTAACCTTTTAACAATGATTCTGTAGAAAAGATGCGTTAACTCATGCTTGAATTGATTTATATACCAATTTCATAGAACCCAAAAATACTAATTTTTCTCTAGGCTTTGGCAGCAATCGTGTATGTGTTTGCCTTAGTGTGTCAGCTGAGTTCTGACTGACACAGAGGAGAGAGTGCAAGAGGTGAGACAAGCTGCAGTTTCTGAAACAGCTGAGCTGTGGTGTCTTGCTTGGGGCTCTGAGCAGTTGTTTTGCCCTTCCTGTCAAAAATTAAGGATGTGATGCTTAAAAAAAAAAAGTGGATGTTTTCTTCAGCTCTGATGCAGTTGTGTCACTTCCCCGCCTGCCCCCAACAGCTGAGGACAGGCTCAGGTATTAAAAATGGCCTGTTAAAGAAAGGGGAAGTAACATTCTCTGACCAGGTCTTTCATGGATATTGTAGTACTAACAAAGCTTATGACAGTCTTAGGTGTACCAGGTAAGGAAGGTACTGTGTCTAAGTCTTGAAACATCCAGGTCGGGTCAGTGAATTCTAAATGGAATAAACACTGAAGTGTTCTTTATCCCTTCTTGCTGTGGCTGGAAGGGAGCATGAGAGTGTGACCTGCAAACCTGGATAAATCTGACTTCATGTGCATTCCATTGTGTAAAAAGCAAACAAATGGAAACAAAAACAAACCCCCAAAACCAAACAAATGCAAACCCACAAACAAAATCAATAAATCCAAAGACCACTGAGGAGTTCTGCATGTTGCTTTGTCGCACATGTAACCTGTTTTGCATAATATTCAAAGAAAGGGTGGCAGTGCAGGCACGTTGCTCTTCCTGCATCTTGGTGTTAAAAACATTTGTAAATGTATCTATGTTTGTATTGACATTTAACTAACTTCTTCCTTGTAAGCACTATTAGTACCATTAACTGGACTGAAAATAATACTGAACCTTTGCTCTTAATATGCTTATCTATGGAGTGAAATTTTAAATGAGCAATTACTCTTGTGCTTACAGGCTACTTGACCATGGTAATACTTATTCAAATACAGTTACCTCTTTGTCTGCTTAAAACCAGCAGTCCAAAGGTCACTTAGTATTTCTCTGCTGCAATTTCCTGACAGATCTCTTGTTGGCTTGATTCCTGCTAATTCCTGATGGGGCCAGAAGGCTGTGCAAGAAGCAGATAGGTGCTGCATACACAGCACAGCTCAAACTGTTGTGTATTTAGTGTAAAGGAAATGGCTTAAAATTAGTCTTTGAGATTGCAGCTGTAGCCAGTTTTATTGGTATGTCTTGGTACAGATTGGTATATCTAGAAAGATATAAAGACATTCTAGAAATGCCCGGAAGAATTGAAAGAATCAAAGTCTTGCAAAAAATATATTTATAACAGTAGGCTAAACTTCATTTGGGTTTTCATTAATAAATATTTACATGTACAAACCCCCCCTATAAACTTAATTTCCTTTTATTATAAACATTAACAATTTCTTTATCATTTCATTCCAGCAGTGTCAAAAGCCAGAAACGCTTCTGTATAAAAGATTTAGAAAAAAGTTCTCCTTCCACTTTTAAAATGAAGAGCTTTACCAAACCTCAATGTGCAAAAAGAACATGTACACCGGTACCACCAGGTACAAAATGAAACGTGTCAGTACAAATGTATGTGGTGAGAAGAGCCCTCTCTGCGGTTCCAGGTCTGCTTTGAGGACACATCAGTCATTGTCTGAGCCTGGAGGTGGCAAGAACACAAGTGCATCGTTGTATGTGTGGCCATAAGGTCGCAGCCTGTAGACACCGTACATCATCACGTGCATATGGTTCGGGGCTAGACCGCTGAAGGTGATGGCCATGTCAGAGCAGCAGCCATCCACCACCTGCTGAGGGTGAGTAGACATTGCTTCCTTAATGAGAGCATTGACTGACTTGGTGTTGAAGACATCTCTTCCTTCTGAATCTTCTGCGTTTTCAGCAAACACTCCGGTGTACTTCAGGCAGATCGCCAGCTGTTTGTCCTCAGCAAGCTTCCAAATCATGCCTCCCTGCTCCGGGCATCTGTCAGAGTCTTCAACAATACGGGAGAATCGTCTTAGTGATTCAATGCTTAAGACGATTCCTCCCTCACCATCTACATACTCAAGGTCACCAGATTTCACAGTGTGGCCTATATAAAAAGGCTGTGAGGGGTCTTTTTTCAGTAAGAAATATTTGAGATTTTCAATAATAGCAAATGTTGTTGGGTATGCAAGGAGGAACCAGTTGCATTCATCTTTATAGCGTTCGTATGTTATCTTGTAAGCTTTTCTCATCATCACCCACATATCATTTGTGTTGAGGGCTACAGAGTCAAACACTTTGACATTTTCTGAGCTGTAGAATTCCACCTTGTCGCAGTGCTTGCTCCACGTCTCTCTGACTGCAGCCCAGTGCCCCAGATCTTTGGGTTTCACCAGGATGATACAATACACACGGATGCTTTTACTAAGCTCCATGCGTTCACCTTCTGACAGGCTTAGGACATCTTCTTTGTTGGGAGCCTGGATGTGATGATGCTCATGGCGATGGGCTTTAGTCCCGTGGCCTATCTTCATGTGTCCCAGGAGTGTGACCAGCACGCAGAAGACTCCTCCCAGCACCACCCCCTTCACGAAGGAGCTGCTTTCGGACATCATTTTTCCTAGAAAGGAGACACGCTGTGAGAACTTACAGCAATAACTTCACCAGGACAGATCCCGCACACGTTTAATGTGTTCTTCCACTTCTAACCGCGGGTGCAGTTCCCTTCAATCACGGGCACCGCCGGTGCAGGAGGCGGCAAGCCCAGCAAGTTTCGGTCTCTCGCTGCCGTTACCCGCACGGCAGAGCACTGCCAGGGGAACACCGGACCTGCCGCACCGCCGCGACCGGAGCACCGAGGTGCCGCAGCCACGTCACGGCCCGAGCGCGGCGGCGCTTCCCCGCGGGCCCCTCCCGGAGCCGGACCCCGTCGGTCCCGCTCCTCGCCTCCCTCGCCGTTCAACCACGCCTCCCCCCAGCCCGCCGCACACCTCCGAGACAGCGGGAGCTCCGGCGGAGCCTCACGGCCGCTGCGGCTGCGGCCGCTCCCGTGCCCCGCGTCCCCCGGGGACCCGGACCGGACCGCCGCGCCCTGCGCTCACCGGCGCCGCCCGTGACAGGACACCGGCTCCCGCCCCACCCCGCCGGAAGCGCCGCTCGCGGCCCTTCTAGGCGCCGCGCGCTCGCTCTTGCGCAGGCGCCTCCTGGCGGTGCGGATGCCAACTCGCAGCGCGGTCCCGGTGCCGGTCTCGGCGCCCTCTCCCGCTGCGCGTCGGTGCCCGCTGCACATCGGTCCCCGCTGCCCGCCTGCCCCCCGCCTTCGCCGCGTTCTGTCCCTGTCTGGCCGCGACCCGTGGCGGCCGCTCCTGGCGCGCTCCCTTCACGGCGGCAGCGGTGCCTTCGGGCAGGGTTCGACGCCGCGCTGCGGTGGCCCCGCCGTGTGGCGGGCAGGGACCGCTCGCCGCTCCCGCCGGGCTGCAGCAGGGGGTCCCGCCCCGCTGTCCTGCCGGGGCAGCACCATGCGGGAGCGCTGCCGGGGTTCATTACACGTGTTGGCTGTATTGACCCCAGCAGCCCTGTGAACGTGTTTACCCGACTAAAGGGGGAAGCAGTGTAAGTTTCCAGCGCAAACACTCTGCTTTGAAATTAGAAGGTAGGTGAATGGGGACAGCATGGCAAAGGAAAGGCAGAACCTGCCTCGAGCCATTCCCAGGATCGAATCTGCTGACGCCAATGGGATGCTGCCCTATATTCAGTTTGCAAACCAATACAATAAACTGCTGGAAGCATGCTACATCCCACTTGTTTCCTCCAGCACAGAACACAACAGGCGCACAAGATTAGTTAATAGAGGATCCCAGTCTGGTTTGGGTTGGAAGGGACCTTAAAGCTCACGCAGTTCCAATCCCCTGCCATGGGCAGAGGAACCTTGCACTAGACCAGATTGCTCCAAGCCACATCCAACCTGGCCTTGAACACTGCCAGGGATGGAGCAGCCAAAGAACTTCTTCCTTATATCTAATATTTATCTTATTTTTTAAAGAATTCAGCCATTTCTTCTACTAAGAGAGCTTTTCCTTTCCTTTAGTGATAATCATTCCCGAGCTTCACATTGAAAGACGTATGTAAGAATCACTTTCTACACCTCATCTCTCAAGAAGGTAGAATTGATGCCTGATCTGAAGGAGCATCACTGAACAATAATTTGCTCCTTTTCCACCAGCAACTTGGATAAAAAAGGGTTTTATGTGTTTTATCTCTTTATTAGCTGATCATAGTATACCCTTTGGCCCACACAGTGGTTAGGATAAAGTCCTGTACAGGTTTTCCCTATATTCTAAGATATGCCCTAGTTGGATGAACTTAGGGGGGTTTATTTAAGTCAGTTTATCACTGGGCTGCTGTGGATTCTCTGGCATCTAACTGGGTTCCCCAGATGCCTCAGTTATTCAGGTAAGGGTTTTTTTAGGCTCATGGCTGTACTGTAAACATCAAAGCTTAACAATGTTATCTTCGGCAAAAAGATCTGTGAGAACACGGGCTGTTTGACTGTTCTGGCCCTGGGGAACCATTGCCTGTGGTTAGGGTAAAAATGTTACAAAATGGTTATTTTGGTTGGGTTGGTGTGTGTGCAGAGTGGCTTTGTTCGGTGGAACTAAACCTCGGTTACACACTGTGATAGGAAAAGACTGTCAGTTTGTATGTTCAGGTAGTTCTGTTACCGCACTAAGGGCACATAACTCATCCTATCTTTTCCCACCTGACTGCTTTCAAGGTAGAAATAGGTGGACATGCAAGTTGTTACCCCATCCCAGAGATTGGAGGTCAGTTCAAAGTTTCTCCTGTTTGCAGAACCAATTGTGGCTTTCAGGTCTTCAGCAGTTGCTTAATGATGTACTATAGAGAGTTTTGAATGAGTTGAGACTTGCTGCTTCAGCTGATGCTTCGACCAATTGTTTTACTGCTTCACTTCAGAGAGGTTCTTTCCAAGACTCTGACAGAATGACTAATGTAGCTACACATCTTGACTGTCACTTTAATATGTTTTCCACATTGCTTTATCCAGCAGCAGATCAGTGAAGAAACAGTTTAAGCAACATGTAAAGCATGTTACAAACCTGAAGAGGCTTTCCTGGCTTCTGTGTTGCGTGGTATTAAAAGGGCTAAAATTGCATAGTCATAGAATCATAGAATCACAGAATGGTTTGCATTAGAAGGGACCTTAAAACTCACCTAGTTCCAGCCCCTCTGCCACGGACAGAGACACCTTCCGCTAGACCAGGTTGCTCAAAGCCTGGTCCAGCCTGGCCTTGAACACTGCCAGGGATGGGGCACAGTATTGCATAAGCTCTCACAGCAGCCATTAGTAAGTATTTTGTAGCAATGTTAGAGCTCATTTCAGCACACATGTACTCCTGTAAACCGCCCATCTGAAGTTATTACAAGAAATGTTTTAAAAACTGAAGGAGATCAGTGTTTGAAGTCATTCTGCCCTGGGCTGGAACCAGTCCAATGTAACTAAGGGAGAGCCAGCCCTAAGGTGGAAGTTAAGTAAGGAAAGCAAGGGGCGATGCTGAGTCACGCAGTAGGAATGAACCAGGACTGTCTCCTCAAAGATCACTGCAGATGGCTGTGCCTTAGCTTTGTATTAAAACATGCAGTATGTCTGCATACAGAATATCGACTGGCTTTCAGCTTTGAGTACTGACTTGCTGTCCACTGTGTTTGTCAGCTGCAGCTTCACCCCTTACTTCCTGCTGATTCTTCATAGTATCTGTACCACCCTGTCAAAGAACTGCAGCATTTGAAACTTACATACCTGTGCCAGGATCTAAACTGCTGACAGAGCTAAAGAGCTCCACGGTTGGTTGCTTGCCTTGACAGACAGCTGATCCCCTGCTGTTTTCTGTTTGTCTTTCCTCCCTGGCTGCAGCTGCATTTACCTTCTGATGCTCTTTCTTGCCTCCAAGGAAAGCCATCAAACATTATGTACTCACTGTGTGGTCCAAGAAGTCCGTGAGAGATTGGCTATTATGAAAACATATTTGATGGGAACTTTGTTCCAATTAATGCTGAATGTTTTAGCTGACACATGAGTTGTTATCTTTTACAGTGACTGCTTCTTAATGATCACGAATGACTGTCCACTCTCTTGGAAACAGGCTCATCTGTCTCTCTGTTATGGAAGTGTGCAGCAGAGAGGCTGGTTTAGAGCAGAGCAGTAACATTCAGAATGGGTAACTGAATCTAGAGGCGAGCTCTTGCAGATGTTTCTGGGTGGTTAAGACACCAGCTGTGTTTTATGCTGTGTAGAAAGAAGCCCTAATCAGAAGATACTGTTGAAATGATGAGAAATGCAGAGGTATGGTTGAACTGGGACAGTTGACTTTGTTGTCACATTGCACATGTGTATATAGTGCTGAAGCTATCGTAAAACATGCAAGTTCCACCCGTTCATCTGACTCCACCAGAAGAGAGGCTCAAGTGTGGTTATGGGCCGAAGGCTGCAAACTCTCATCTTGAGTAGTTGAACTCTCACTGAAGCCAACAGAGACAGTGCAGAAAAAGGGCTTTCATGAAGCCCAGTTATTACTGTTCTATTACATGCCTGCTACTTTCATTGTTCCATTCAGCTCATAATGTGCACTGTGGAACAAACACGTCTGTCAAGGTTTTTAATCCTTTTGTTGGAAAAGATTTGGGAATACCTATTTTAAAGTCATAAAATAGGGAGGTGGAGAGTCTGGTTTGCAGGTGGGTAGAGCCAGACTTCTTCATTTGCTTCACAGGTTGCTGCTCAACCCGGCAATTCTTTTGTAGGAGGATGGGTTCTGGAGCCAAACTTTAGCCTCCTCTTATGAAAATTTTGCTCTGCATCCTCTTCTTCACTTTAGTTTCACACTCAAAATCTGAAATCTGGAAAGACATGGATGGACTCTTTGTAGTCTTCATCCTGAGGAAGTGTGCACAGCCACGTGTGACGCCAAGACCTAGACACAGAGGTAGGCACTGGACAAAGGAAAAAAGCTTTAAAGCCAAGAGGAGATACAGTGTTGTATTTTCAATACTAATTTCAAAACTCAGGTTGAAATATTTACCTCTGAAAAAACGTCCTCTCCGATTGTTGGACAAAATGCTGGAATTACAGGGTGAAATTTTATAGCCCATATTTTATAGCAGATAATGCATAAATACAATCTTCTCGCCTTGAAATGTGTGGAATTGATTAACTATGTTAAACAATAGTTTTAAATCACTTTTATTACCTCTGTCAATCATGAGCACTGTCAAGGAAAGGCTTGGCATTGAAATGACCGTTATTTAAATGGTGTCTTCAAGCACAGGATGGTATATGAGAAGCAAAAGATGAGTGACTCCAAAAGGACTTACCAACTTAGGACTGCTTTATAACTTCTTCAGTTTTTAATGTTGTAGCTGAATGCAAACCCCATCTTATTCTCTGGGTATGCTGAATCAGTCAAGAAAATGCTAATTGTCCTCCTAGCTCCAGCTGGAATTAAACTAGCAGAGACAATGCCCAGAGCTGAGCTGACATCATTGCGAATGGCTCCGATGCACAAATACAGCAGAAAGGGAATAGGAACTAGACATTTTAATGTCAACTCTCTTAGAAGCACAGGAAAAAAAGAATAATCATTGATCGAATAGAAACAGACAGGAGAAAAAAAAAAGGCCGAGAAATCTTATTTTTCAAGCTCCCAAAGGAAAAAAAATTGGAGATGAAAATAGGATTCTATCAGAAAGAATGGGTTCTTAATAGCCCTTTAAAATGAAATGCATGAAGCAGTGATGAAGTGATTTTGCTGCATCTTTAAGGAGCTTGCTTTTGTCAGATTGAGGTTATTTGAAAAAGGCCCTCTACAGAAAATTACAGTTCCAAATTGTGGTTTTTCAGGCTCAGATTGCACAGGTGAGAAGCACCACTGGGAGCAGCAGTGGCAAAGACAGCCCTGGGGCACACAGAGAAGGAAGAAGGGGAACCTTGCTCTTTGGGCGCTGCCTTGGCACGATTTGCAGAGAGTTTGTGGAGCCTGAGCACAAATGAGGTTTGTGTTTTGGTGTAACAGGAGTTCTGGTCCAGTGTCCTAGGAATTCTTTAGACAATGCTGCGGTTTGGTTACCTGTAACATGGAGAGACACAAAAGCTTCTGGCATGGTATTTGTTTTAAAAGGAATTATGGTGAGTAAATAATTATTGTTGCTAGATGGAAAGATCTGTGAAGTTCTGTTGATGTTGGCCCCCTAAGGGAACAGGAAGAAGAGGAAATAACGGAAGTAGCAGAGCATTTAACAGGCCTGAATGTCAGTAGCTTCCATGAGATGCTTTCCTGTATCAAATGTTGACATCATTTTGCCAAGGCAACTGAGATTTTGAAGTATCAGACTCTTCAAGGAGATGTTTGCTTTCCTATACTGATGTTGAAATAGGAGACTCCTGAGCTGTATGTGCAGAGGCAAAATGAAGATGTCTGCTAGATATGTTTGCAACAAACTGGAATTATTAATAATGTTAGAGCAGCGACTCAGAGCCCTGTATTGCTCTTGTAAATCTGTGATTTAGCAGAGGAGATGTTCCGTGAACATTATATGCCTGGTCATGGGGCAGGGGAAGATCTGTTTCATTATGTGCTAGCTGAGGACCCATGAAAGAGAGAGCTTGTCCTGTGTAGGAGGAGATGCTGTCACTCTGACACTGAGATCAGATGCAGAAGCTTTATGCTTTCTGGTGAAGCAGGGATGTAAGCAGAGCTAATAGCGTGTGCATGTCAGCTGGCAGTAGCACAGACTGCAAGCAAAAGAGGAGAGCGCAGAGGGTCTGATAGCTGCACTTGGGATCAGTCGGTGTGTCAGATTTTAGCCTCTTTCTCTTTCAAAGAGATGTTGACAGTGTTGTGTTGTCTCACAGGGGCTCAGCTTGGCCAGTCCTAGCGTGCTGTCTGGTTTCTTTCAGCTGGGTTTGTAAATAGTGGGCCGCATTGAGACTGACCTGCACAGCCTTCTGCTACTGCAGCTACTGTGCTGCAGCCTTTAACAGAGGCACTGCTGTCAACGACTGAGCCACAGCGCTCCTGTGCTCTGCCTTTTGTTGGCCTTTATGGATCCTTTGAAAATATACAAGAATGCAAAGGTGCTCCTTAGCACTATGATAGTACCCACAGTGTGCAAGAGGCTTCCCTGAATGGGAGGGGGCAGCAGGAGAAAGGCATCTGGGGGATCTCTGACCCTACAATGCTCAGCTCCTGGCTCCCTGCAGTGCTGGCACTGAGGATGGCAGTGGTGCAAAGTGAATATTAGTTCTGGTCACACCAGCCACACCTCCTCTGATGACAGGGAGCAAGCCGTTGTCACTGCTGTTTGGGGCAGCACGTACAGATAAGATGCCACACTTCCCAATTCCCAATGGAAAGAGGTCCCAGGCAGTAAATACAGCAGAGTCTGTTGAGGAGCAAGGGAGGGGAAGCTACATGCTGTATAGTCTTCTCTGTTCTCCCCTCATTTCTATAGAGCTTCCATGTACTTTATATTCTCTATGTGGGACTTGCTTTTTTTTCTTTTGATATGTGCAAATGGCATAATTGTGAGAGTGCCCTCATAGTCTCAGATGTTGATGTGCAGATACATGGATAATGGTGCCCTAGCTCCTGCTCATATCTAAACATCTTACCTTAAGGGAGGAATACAGCCGTAGCTGATTGTTCCGCCTTCTTTCATCTGGGCTTAATTTTGCTACCTCATTATTCTGAGGAATTCTCTTGAGAAGATTTATGCATGTTTGGGTCAGTTGTATCAGTACTAGAGGCTGCGAAGCTGCTATGAAGGAACAGAAGAATCTCTTTAGGAGTGTGAACTGTCAGTGATGTGCAGTATCTATTCACACTGTAAAAGATTGAATTAAAAGTGATAATTATGTTCTGTTTTTGCTGCTTAAGTGGTTTAATGCCATTGTGACTGTGATACTTAATGGAAAAGCTTCGAATCAGACTAGCATGGGAATACTAAAAATTTTAATGGATTTCTGCTCAAGTCATTTTTCCTATTAGGAAACAAACCCACCAAAATATGTAACTAGGTCTTTGGATTCAATTATTAATCCTCTCTCCTAATTTGAAGAGTGAAATTATCACTTAACAGCAGTTCTCTGAAATAGAATTTTAATGATACCAGTCATCTCGTGGTTGAACACAATTTTTCCTGATCAGAATAAAGTTAAAAGATTCTCAGTGCTGAATCAGTTTTAGTTTTCATCCTAAGCAGTTAACGAATACACTCTCAAGAGCATGTCTTGAACATCTGTCAAGAAACTGCCACTTCTTGTGTGTTACTTGGCTTCTCTGCACGAGGAAAAGGCTTTGGAACATGGTAACTGGAATGGGATTGTAGAAAAAAAATGAATAGGAAGACAACTATGCCATACTCTTGAAAGGATATTTATGGGCTGATCCTGACTTTTTGTGGTCCTAAAGCAAATCTGATGGGCTTCATCATAGTGAAGAAAGGAAAGGAAATTTGCAGTAGTTCAGGTGAAGTGCTTGTTTTGACTGTGAAACGAGAAAAGGAAGCAGGTAGAAGGCTGAACCATTCTGGGTCACCCTTTTATAATTTAGTGCTAAAGCAAATGAATTGAGGTGTTGAGGTGGTGTAACTTGCGCTCCTTGAGTGTGGATGGAGATACTCATGGTTTATAGGGAAGTGCTATTGGTTGCAACTGCTATTGCAGATTGAAAATCAGAAATAATCCCTTGTAGAAGCCTTGCCGAACTTATCCTGGAGGAATACAGGCAGATGTGGGAAGACACAGTACAGAAAACCATTTCTTTTAATGATTAGCCACATATTTCCAGCTGTTCATGCATCTGATTTTTCCCTGAGATTTTTTACGTTCTCCCTGAAGGTTGTATAATCTCAGGGGAGAATTTTCCTCTGTGGTGTTAACTACCAACGCTGGTTTGTTCCCAGTGTCTCATGGAAACTCTGTGCTTTTTAATTCCTAGCCTAGAAAGCTAAAGTTAGCAATTATTCTACAGAATACATGCTATCTGGGGCAACAGTAATTTGCCAGGAGCAAATGACACATCTGACACATCTGAAGATCAGGTCACCTCCTTAGAATCATAGAATCACAGAATGGTTTGGGTTGGAAGGGACCTTAAAGCTCTTCTAGTTCCAACCCCCTTGAACACTGCCAGTGATGGGGCAGCTGCAGCTTCTTTGGGCAACCTGTGCCAGTGTGCCACACTCATAGTGAGGAATTTTTTCCTAATGTCTAATCTGAATCTACCTTCTTTCAGTTTAGATGTCAGTCCTTTCTTACTGCTTGTGTTTTGGTGTGTTATACAGCTTCAAGTTAATACTGACAGAGTCCTTTGGCATTCATGACAGAACACCCAATGTTACATCTTGCCAATCTCTTTAGATTATTATGTATTTATTTCTTTTCCCTGTATTTGTATTTTACTTTTCCTCTTTCCATGCTTTAATGGCAAATAAAGAAGTGTAACAGACTTATACTGTATCTTCCTAAGGTCTTTCTGATGGAAGTATTGGCACTTCTCTGCAGTTGCACTCAGTTTTCCTGACAGCAGGACAGCAAAGCAAAGTCTTACACTTATGAACAAATGTTGTGAGGCTGAATTTCTTTCCCTTTGAAACTGAGAACCTGATACAAGTTTGACAGAAATGCTCGTAAGCAAGAGAATGTCTTGAAAGACTGACTCTGAGGTTCACTGATGCTATTGGGATCAATGGAAATATTGCTGCTTTATTTTCTGCTATGATCCCTAATTTTCTGTCAGCAGTAGCTAGGCTAATTGTTGGAGTTTTCTTTGGGGATTTTTCTGGTTGGAAGTCCACCAGGAATACCACCACAATCAACATTAATATAGGTCTTAATGCTACTCCTCTTCCTCAATTTGAAGTGAAAGGGAAGTTGGAGTGCAGGATCAAGCTCTTAATTTGTTACTTTTATTTGATTTGAAGCTTGGAGTCCAAGGTCGAGCTAAAAGGGTAGCAGAATAACTTAGTCCTGTCAACAACTCATCATGTTAGACAGAAAGCAATTTGGTCCAAGGCGCAGCATGCTGGAAGGTTGCCACTTCCTTTCTCTTTCAGTACTGTTTTGCATTCTCATGCCTGTAAACAGTCTCTTCATCCCTTTCTGTGGGTAACTGGGCTTCCTTCCTGAAACCTTCCCAGATTCCAACTGCGTTTGGCAATAATTTTGTATTTCTGTTTGATACAAAAGTTTTCAAAGGAGCTTCACAGACACTAATCAGGGTAAAAATGCTAATCTAAAATCTGTCTTATTCTAATGTTTCCTTTGGAAACCATTTAATTTCTTACAAGCACACTTTGGCAGATGATGTGGCCCTCATAGTAATAAATCACAGGAACATAAGACACTTCACTGCAGCTGCAACATGGCTAGTTAGGATCCTATTCAAGAAAAAGGCTTAGGCAGTGTATTTTCTTTCCTATACTCTGCTGTACCATTTCTCCCCTGTATAGATCAAGTGAAAAGACTCTCAGAATGCTCTTATAATTGTCTCCTTGGAGTTATAATCTGCAAGTGCTTTTTTTCCTCAAAGATAAAAATACCCAAATCTTAATGGAGTCTATTTAAATGGCACATCATTAACTCTCCAGCCTCCTTCATGGTTTTGTAAATCTCTTTAATAAGGGTGAGAAGAAGCTTACAGAGGTCTCTTTGATTAAAGGTTTGACCTAGAATTACTTTGAAGTTGTATTATGGAGTCAGCAGGTTTACTGTGGTAGACTTAACAGAGAATCTTTTGAAGTGCTTTGCAGGTAGAGCCGTAAAGAGAGTAAGTGTTATATAAAACTTGCTAAAACCACAGCAGGACGCTGCGTTGAAAAGGCATCTCCATAGAGCCCTGGGAACAAGCTACCTTGCTACTTTAAAGCCTGAATTTGCAAGTCTTGTGAGTGGGATTATATGGCAGAATTTCAAGAAAAGGAGATTCAGTGATCCTTTATCCCTATGCCCAGGGTTCCTGCAAGCTTATAATCACTAAAAGAGTAGCAGTTCTAAGCACTTACTCCAATCAGCAACAAATAGAGCCAGGACAGAGTGATAAAACGTTCTTCTCCTCCCCTACAATGATAGCATTAAAGACATTGCAAGTGAATTATTTGTCTCTGATGTATGACGTGTGCATCCTACCCCAGAACTTGGTGGCTGGATGTAGACAGATTTCTCTGCAAGAGGTTCAATGGTTTTAATCCCTCCTGAGGTCAACGACAGAGGAGGCTTCAGCTCATATTGGAAAACCTTAGCGTTCTCTTAGAATAAGCCTCATTTCCACAGACTCTGGGGAAACGGAGTGCTGATCTGTTTAGTCTGATTAGATGGCAGCAAGGCTAAAATACTGTTGAGGGAGGCAGTGCTGCAGAGCTGCTTGAACAAGAAGAATATCTGAGGTGATCCCACAAGTAGCTGATATTCAAAGCACAGCTCAGGTGAGAACGTCCAACACACAGAAGGTAGAGGACATAGTAGAGCACTAGCAGTGCTGCATTCAGAGAGCAGTGCCAGATGCACTATGGGTTTCCTGAATGCTTGAGAGGTTTTTGATATTTAAAGTTTTGTTACTGTTCCTTTAGAAGAAAGATGATAGATATAAATTCCTTAAAAAGCAGTAGAGTAGTACCAGCTGTGGCCAAATAGAATGCTTCGGCAGCAGGTTGTACAAAGTAAAGCATTGCACTGATTTTGCTGGGGTGCATTTCCTTTATGACTCCCTAGCAATCGGCATACATCCTGCCAGAGAGAGAAGTGATTATTCCTACCTGTAACAGCCTAGCCTTTTGTGAGAATAGTACTGCAGTATTTAAGTCTACTCAAATGCTGGATGACAGGAGCTAGGACAAAACCTTAGTCTCTGTGCAGTGCTGATGTAACTGTTGGGATGGTCTGACAGCAATGAGATGAAAGGGCTTGTCCTGGGCTCAGCAGTAGCAGTCATTTTTCTCCTTCTTAGGAGCTGGTGCAGTGCTGTGGTTTTGACTTTCAGCCTGGGAACAGCGCTGATAACACCAATGTTTTCAGTTACTGCTCAGTAATGTTTACTCTGACCAAGGACTTTCTGAGTCTTACGCTCTGCCAGGGAAGAGGGGAAGCCGGGAGGAAGCAGAGACAGGACACCTGACCCAAACTGACCAAAGAGGTATTCCATACCACAGCACATCATGCCCACTATGTAAACTGGGGCAGTTACCCGGAAGGGTTAGATCACTGCTCGGTCGGGCTGGGTATCGGTCGGTGGGTGTTGAGCAGTTGTATTCTCTTCCCTTGTTATTTCACTTGTCATTATTATTACTGGTGGTAGCAGCAGTGGTTTGTGTTATACCTTAGTTACTGGACTGTTCTTATCTCAACCCGTGGGAGTTACATTCTTTCCACTCTCCTCCCATCTGTGCGGGAGTGGTGGTGGTGGGGGAGGAAAAGCGGGGGGGGGGGGAGTGAGCAAGCGAACTGTGTGGCTTAAACCACGACAGAGCTCCAGGTCACAGTTGTCTTTTGTCTAAGTGGGGAATGCTGTCCTTCATCCTGAGTTTGATCCAGCTCCAATTACTATGATGCAAAAGCTCCCACAAACTTTCCTATTATAATCTGTATTTGTATAAAGAAAGATCAGATCCTTACTGCTTGTTGCTGAAGTACATGGTGCTACTTGTGCATTGTCTTCACAGACATCACCAAGAGCAGAAGATGATAACATCTTGTTAGGAAAAACTCAGTGTCTGGAGAAACTAACATCTTTCTGTGTGGACCAGCCAGAGGCTGCTTGAGCCATACTGTAGTCCCCAGCTGCCTGTAAGATCAGGCCTTTGTAAGAAGGAATACGTGGACCCATGGATGTGGCATTGTGCAGGGCATCATGAGAGTATCATGACAGTCTGGGACTAAGCATGCACTGTTTTTCCCATGCTGTGCATAGGGGCATTAACTTGTGCTAAGCTTTCTCTTATTTCTGTTATGGAGTTTCAAAACAGCAGTGGTGCGTCTAAAGGGCTAATGTGAGGCAAGTCCAGCTGTTTTTCCCTTTCCTGTTTTAGGCACATAATCTTTTGGTTGTCTGAATCATCACCTCTGCTGGACACCCCCCCCCCCCCCCCCCCCCCTTCACCTTGTATTCTCCTTGTGGGGAATACAGGCTCCTATCTTTGGATACCATGCTGAAATCCAAAACAGGCTCTGTGTGTGCCCCTTCATGGACATAAAGCTGGAACAGGAAAAGTATTACCTTCTACTCCTTGGAACTCTCACATCTGTCTCCTACTCTCTGATTTTCATACTATGCCATTTCCTCATCTGTTTTACTGAGTGCGTAGGAGCCTTTATTGCTTCCAGTATTTAGATAAAATGAAAACTATTGCTGAAATGAATAGCTCCTGAAATTGTTTCCTTGCTGGGAATCATTAATATGCCATAAGGATTCAACTCATATATCTGAGCTAATACTGCACCCAGAATTGCTAAAACTGTTTCTTTTGAACCCTTAACCTTTTATTGGATAGGAGAGGATGATTTTTTTTCACACAGTAGCTGAGGTCTCAAATGTATATATGCTGCAGTCATTCAAGATGTCAGAGTTGGTCATTAACTTGTCACGGCGTGTTACGGATCTTACTCTTTCACCAGGGATCTCAGGATATTCAGCAAAGTTATTCTCAATTCAGGTGTGAGGAAAAGGAGGCATAAGAAATATCAAAATGTCTCTCGCAGAGCTGAGAATAGAGCTGCCCTTTGGCTTCCTAGGACACCAGGCAAGTCTTTCATTTTCCTGTGCTGGTGGTCCATAAACCGGCATTGTACAGGAATGCATCTCTTTCCAGCACTCAGAGGTTTGGGAACTTCAGCAGGAACTGGCTGGAGTAGCCAGTGTTGGGAGAAACTTTCCCAGTTGGGGAAGGTCTGAAATGAAAATGTGGAGTAAGGACAAGAGACTGCAGTTGATGAAGATTTGAAGGCAAGTGGCTGTAAGTGGTTGACAGTGCTCCCTCAGCCTATTGTAAATGAAGAATTAAACCTACTGGCTTTAATCACCTTCCTCAAGCCTTTCTGATGTTTACCTGCTACTTGCAAGGAAATAGTCACTCTGGCTCAGCTGACAAATGGTAGTTCATTAGGATATGGTAATTTGATTGCTTGTGGTTTTCTTTCTCTGCTCTTAGTATCTGAGAAAGAAGAGTATTCTAAATGGTGAGGGAAATAATCCGTCCTGATTTATGGTATAAAAAAAATCCCAGAGGAAGATTAATTCAAAGAAACAAAAGTGTCTATTAACATAAATGACTGTTAGCTATAGTGAGCATTAAACTTAGACGTATCTATTCTCTCCATGTGGTGCCACAGTTTTTAGTGTAGAGGCTTGAGTGCTCCATTAAGCTGAATGAGGAATAGTGGAAGCTTTATAGCTCAGCTAGGCACTGAAATGGTACTGGTTTAGAAAGCTTCACGGATGAGACAGGCTTGAGAAAAATAGGTGAATCAAAGCTGTAGTTAGAAAACCAACTAAGGCCCAATACACCCATTTCTCCTATGGTTTAGTGACGATACTTCTGTTGATTTACTCTCCTCACCCTGTCTAAGGAGATGAGATCTGTAGCAGTGATAGAAAGCTCCAGTTTGAACTTATGTGAACTCACTCAACAAGGGGATTAAAATTGGATTTCAGTTTAGTAGCTCTCATGTTGTCTAGCATCAGGAAGCGTGTTACTAGCAGGATAGATATCTTGCCTGGTGTGTGTCTGTGTGTCCTTGAGCACTATCATGCTACATTTTTAGGGCAGGGCTGCTCAGGCTGCATCTTGAAGGCCTGTTGTGGCTGAGCCTATCCCTCTGTGAGCTGTTCTCAGGTCACATAGGCTGTGCTGGGACCAGCCTGCTACACTGCATTGGCTCTGCAGTAAGCCCAGCACGGTTTCCTCAGCTGAGGAAGCTACTCTTCTGCGCTTGCAGAGCAAAGCACATTTGCTTAGGTGGTGTCAGGGCTGTGTGTATGTACAGTCAGCCCAGCATGGTGAGAGGAGACATCGCTGTGGTCCCTGGCTCTTCTCAGGGTGAGACTGGGGAACTGACCCAGCTAACCAAAGACAGGGTAGTTGTGTCCATGCTGCAAGGTGGAGCAGTCTTGCAAGGGGGCTTTGCACGTTGAGCTTTGTTATCTCCATTTATATTGCTCTGGCAGATTGTGCTGTTGGTGGGTTAATGAGTACTCAGATAGGTAATGAGGCATTACTGCAGTACTATCAGTGTGTTAAAGGAAATGGGAAAAGCAAGGAAAATACTTGAGATAAGCACATGCAATAATGCAACAGTACTCCAGACAATGCCAAGGGAAGTGGTGACTTCCAAAATTAGCCAGCTTCATTTATAAGGGTGAAAGAGTCAAGATGTTTTGCAGATGGGTTCTGAAAAGGATCCTGGAGAGGCAAGGGTACAAAGGTGTCTGTACTAGGAAGTTAAGGCTTGGTAGAAAAATCTAGAGCCTACTTCAGCTGTTTCACAGGCAGCCATTGAAGGAAACCGAGAGCTGGGGTCTGTTTCTGATCTGGTGAAATAGATCCTTCCTTCAGGATTAACTTTGTGCAGGCAAGTGGGTCAGTGACTTCCTCCTCTGGCTGTTACAAACTCTTCAGCTGGACAGCTAAACAGTTACCTCAGTTGTCAATCCTGGACCAAACAAGAGGCCTGATATTTTGTTTATTTATTTATTTAACCTGAAGTGTCCTTTGTCTTCATATAAAATGCATGTGAGAATAGCTCTTGAAGTATCTTGGAAGATAACTATTTATAGCAGCTTGTGCAGAAAGGAACAGACTTTTACTCTATTTAGCTAGATCCTGGCTTCAGCCCTTGCTTGTTTATTGTTGTTGGAACACTGAATAAAAGTAAGTAAAAGGTCACATCATTTGGTAGTTTAACTTCATCCTGGTAGGAAAAAACCTAGATGAGGCTGCAGAAGAGACAGCAGTGTCACTATCGGGAAGCATCTCAAAGCAGACTACATGTGTTCACCACAACTGGCAGAACTTAAGGAACAGAAGTTCCTTGGCGTGAAGGTAGTCACTATAGTACTGAAATATGGAAAAGTATGGTAGAAGCCAGTGGCCAAACAGTATGTTCCTGAGGCTATTCCATGTATCATCCTTGGTACTATTCATTCAAAGGCTGGCAGTTCGCTGTACTGGCTGTAGCTGATTCTGAGGGCTGTTTCTGATTCTCTGCACTGGAGAATGAGGTAGATATGTAGAAGACTTGCTACTGGATCTGCTTTTAGATGGACTTGGAAACTGAAGAAAATTAAACTTTTCCTTAAATTGAGGTAGAAAGACTAATGTGGTGAGAGATGCACGCTGAAGCGGAGTTGCTTTCCATCTGACAGACTGGTCAGTACACTGGTGTCTTGATTGCATTTGTTTTTAAGCAAATATCTTTCTGAAGGGGTAAAGTAAAATAACAGCCAGATAGCTTCACCTCAGTAAAAACAATGCTGATCATTCCCAAGCTTGCAGGCAGCACCATCTCTTGTTCTGAGCCAGCCCCAAGGGCTAGATGAGTTCACAGTTACAAGCCTTTACAATATACAGGCAAAACAGACTCCAGGAGCTGATTGTGTTTTGGGAGAGAAAGAGCTATCTGAAAACTTCATTCTTTGTTAAGGTATGGGTTAATCTACTGCCTGTTGTATTTTAACTCCGTTTGCCCTTCAAGCACACATCCAAACTCTTGCCAGTAAGAGGTCTTGTAAGCCATTTCATTCTGACTGCTTGATATCTGCTGTTGAAAGACTGGTCATAAAATCACATGCATTGAATTACACTGGAAAACTAGCAGCATGATACAGAATAAACTGCAGTGTTTTATGTATATGGCTCATGGCACAATATTTGTCTGGTCTCTGAGGAGGATTCCTACAAAATATGATGAAATGATGGCTTGGAAGTGGAAAGGACCAGGGCTGGTTTTCTTGCTGTAAGATGTTTACCTTAAATCTAGAGGCTGAGTTGCAAGTTGCTTGAATAGAGGGGCTGTGAGTGACAAAGGATGACAGTATTGGTGGGGCTGTACAGGAGTCAGAGCAAGCAGCTGCTGCTGCAATTAAGTCAGGGCTTTGCTGGCTCCCACTGGTCTGGTTTGATCTAGGTACCTTGTGGGGTAGCATAAGTTATCTCCACTCACAAGACACAGTGGAACACAATGTCCTATTTATAAGGGTACATATTAGCTGTACTTACAGTTTTTTGTAAGTATAACTAAAGGACTGTATGTTTGATGTGGAGCTCACACAAGTCACTTAGTGAAGCTGAAGTGACATTGTGAGCCTTAACTCTCAACAGCTTCCTGGTTCAGTATTTTGTTCCTGGCTTTAGGAATAAAACTCTGTCTTTTTGAGTTCTGGTGAGTGCCAGGCTGCATGCTGTGTGTCTCACAGCACCCCAGTACCATTGCTTTTTTGGCAATGGTATGGGGTGTTAGGCAGTGGAAAGGATGGGTGGGAAACCTCTCTTGGCCATTTCTTCCTGCCAGATCAAAGCCTCAGTGGAGGTTTGGGAATACTGTACAGAAAATAGGTGTGTATGGGTCAAGCCTAACTATTCTAGATGGATTAGGGACTATCATGTTTGAATCAGTCTCTCCCCTCCTCCTTTCCTTCCTTTCTCCTTTTCTTCTTTCCTTCTTTCTTTCTCCTACAGATGGGTTATTATGTTTTGACTTCAGTTGTATTCACATCTATTTCTCAACAGAGGTGTTTGTTTTTATAACTGGGAGCTGAGGCTTTTTGTAGAAGATGAGTTATAAAGTACTTAATTAGGAGGATGGAGAGCAGCTTGAAATGAAACCTTCACCTTCCTGGTGAGAGTGACATTGTGCTTTTCTGCTGTAGAGGCTGTATTGATTAATTCACTCTGCCTTGAAATGTTATTGTGCTAGTTGCCTTAGCTCTAGCAAATGGTGTTTTTATAATGAAGCAGAAAGGGTTTGAAATAATGAGACACAAAAATAATCACTGTGGTGGAGCAACAGAAAACTCCATCTTCTTAAAAACCTTACAAAGAGTCTTCCTGTGTGATTGGTCAGTGCTGTGGTAGAGTAGTACATCACAGGGACTGCTCTGCTCTCTCCATCTGAGTTGATGGGGCGACGGCAATCTCTGAAATGAAAATGAGAACACAGTGAGGGTACTTAACCTACTCCAGACTCCTTATAAACGTGATGAGCAAACTTAGACAGTGACCAGTTTATCAGAAACACAGATTATGCTCTGCTTGAAGATGGGTGAGAAGGGAGCCCTTGCTTATGCTCCCAAAACCCCACACTAAAACCATGCCAAAAACCCTGTTGGACTATTTCTTGGCTATTTTGAAAGCAGGCAATCCAGCATGTGTCTAGTTCTAATAGGCTATTTTCTAAAAGGAAACTAAATCTCTTAACATTAGTGGAACAGTTCCATGGGCATCTCTATCTTGTGGCATATCCATTGTAGGAAGAAACTGGGAGGGAGAGGAGAAACAGGAAGGAGACTCTTGTCCATGACAATATTCTGGTTATCTATATAAAATAAGTTTGTGATTGAAAATATTTATTTGAATTGAATGCAAGAGAGGATGCAAGGGTGTTTTAGGTACAGAGGTTTCATTGCCTTTGAAACAGCATTTGCTATAGCAGCAGAAATTGTCAGCTGATACCTAGTATTCTTATTTGCTTTTATATAAATCACTCAGATCTCTACCACTTTGATGTTCTCAATGTTTAAGTATCATCCTCTATTTCATACCCACCAAGTAATTCTACAAGCTCTGAGTAACTTCAGCTGCAAACCACTAAAAAGTAATTAATAATATTTGCTCCTTACAAATGGGATGGTCTCAAGCCCAGTTAATTTTGAACTGTAATCCTCAGAGCTGTTGCATTCTCACATTCCAGTTGAAAACAGGGGTAGCTGGAGGAGCTTCTTGTTAGAGAGCAAACAAGTGGATTAGGTTGGGTATGGTGCTCTGCTGACACAGGTACGGTCTTCAGGAGTGGAGTTACTGGACTGAGAGCAGGGGTAGAAGACTTGGCCTCTGTCTGCACCTGCATTTTGCAAAAAGCCCCGAATGCCTTGCCAGGAATAGAAACCAGGTCTGCGTGGTGGTAATGATCTTTCTGCTCTCTGCGTGTACTTTTGAGATGAATACATGCTAAAACCAATCTGGTAGCTGTAAAAACCAGTAAAAATTACCCTGCTTGAAATAAAAGTGTCAGACTCACTTGTGATTATTTAAGAGGAAAAGCCCATCATGAGCTGCATTAGAGATGAGGCCTGTGCGGAAGAGGTTTTTAGGTTCTCTGTATTCTCTCTCAGTGCAGCACTGATGGCTACTCAGAAGTACAGCTATTTAAAATAACAGTTTGATGGTGCCATTAAACTGTAAGTTTCTCCAATACAAAGTATAATCCAGAGAGAAGGATTTTTATTATATCCTTAAAAAGTCAACAGTCCATCCCTTCCTGGTGAATATCCTTGACTGTGGGTACAAATGGTGCTGCAACTAGTTTCAGTCCCATCCTTATTCAAGAGGCAAAGTATTTCTCTAATTAAAAAGAATTTGGGATTGTCTAAACTTTTCTGTGTAACCTGAATTAAAGAACTGTGGATTTGGGTCCCAGTGTAATACAGATGCAATTGCAAAAATCAATGCATAAAAAAGAGCCCAGAAGAGAATTATATTTAACAGGAGACAGAAAATCAAAACAGATTCCAAACAAATCAGAAATTAAGACTACAGCAGCTTGAGCTGAGTTTGCTCTATAGGAAAAGCTTATTAATGTAACAAGGGTAATTTTTTTTTTGCCAGAATTCCCCATCAATATTATTTGCCCGTGTCATGTCTCTGTTCTGTGACATAATTCACTGATACAGTAGCAGATCAACAGCAGTAAAATGACAAGAAGATAATTAAAGCTTCACTTTACAACGTGTTGGAACTTTAAAGATATTGGAAGGTGCTGACACAAATTCCAAGCACCTGAGCTTCAGCAGTATCGCAGGGCAGAAGCAATATAGCTTTTAGTCTAGAGAAATATCCTGTATTTCCCAGATCTAATAAAGTACATTGTATCCTTAATTTGTTTTAAAAAAGATCCAAGTGCTTTGCATTTGTTTAACCTAATCCAATCTTGACTGTTGCTAAAATGAAAGGGCTCTGTCTTGCATGTTACACAGGGAAAGATCTACTAAATACGTAGCTTTTGGAAGAGAATGGTCACTTGTGTTTACAATAGTAATCAAACCAATGAGAAACCCACCTGTTTTCATGTAGGTTTGTGTAGTTTAAAAAGCACTGGAAGTCTTCACTAGTTAAAATATTTGTAAGAAGAGAAGGTTCAGGGAAGGCCTTATTGCTGTCTGCCTGATTGGAGAACATGGGGAAGACAGAACCAAACTGTTCATAGTTGCACAGAAATGGGATGAGAGGCAAAGGGTGCGAGTTGGAACACAGGAAATTCTGGTTAATTGTAGGGAAAATCTTTTCACCAGGTTACATGTGTTGTAATGGCAAGCATGCTATGGACTCCTCTGTTCCCATGACCAATTCTGCTGCTTGCCTTCCTGATCCTATACCATCTCTAGGTGCTAGCATCTGTTACTGAGGAGCTTGCGCTTTTTTATCTCTACTGACCGGGTGTTTTTGTCTGAAGCAGGTGAAGGAGCTAGTACCACGTCAGCTGGTTATTTACAACTGTCCAGCAGCCCATTATATGTCTGCTCTGGGTAGCTGAGGTCCATGGATGGATAGTTTAGAATGTATTTAACACACTTAAGCACCATTGCCCCTTTTCTCCCTTGAATTACTGCAGCATTCTTTATGCCTCCTTTTTGTTTAATTCATCTTGCAAAGCAAAATGTTTAATGAGCCCCACTTGGGGTTTTACAACTGTCTGCCTGCAAACTGTCATTTCCAAAGGATCTATTAATGGTGCCGTTATCTCTTGATCATATCAATGTTAATGCATGTATGTGCTGTTTCTGCCTTGTGCTCCCATAATTACAAGCCTCTGTTTGGCAAATGAGGATATGTTTGCTTTCTTGATTAAGCAGGTTCTAAGAAATTTTTCCATGCTTGGTAGGACATAACTTATGAAAAGAGTGAGTTTAGACGAGAAGCCCAGCAGTGGAGATTCTTAGCATTTCCCTAATACTTTCCTCTGCTGGGCAGAAAGCAGTTTGTGAATGCTAATGAAATCAGCTTTGCATTACCCCAGTGAAGTGGCTGTGCATTATTCCTATGAGAAGAGACAGGCACAGCGTGATTAAGTGACTTGTCTGGATTCAAATGACTGCTGGGATTCCAGCATTTGCTCAGGTGTTGGCTTTCAGCACCAGACCCAGGGATATAGTACAGGCTTGGTAAAGTGATTTTTTTTTCCTGGAAACTGTTATTTTGTCTCATAAAAGCTAAAGTTTAGTTTAAGCTGAAATGTCTTTACTTTTATGGTTGGGAAGTTAATATTCAAAATATGAACTGCATGTAATCAATGCCTTATTTCTGCAGTCAGCCTGAGATAATAAATATCAGAGAGAAATGGGCTGCAAGTATTTCTCCCCTGAAGAGTTAGTTCAAGTGTTTGTCATGAAGACTCAGATGATGCTGATGAACCATTTCTCCTCCAGTCAAATGAGACAAGAAAGGAGCAGGGTGGGAGTATTAATGTGCTAGAAGAGACTGTACCCATCACATCTTCTGCATCGAAGGGAATGGACGGTGGGTTATATGTGAATTCCCGTTTCTCTCCTCTCCAATCTCTGCTTGGGTCACAAAGCGAAGAGCTGTCCCTTAGACACAATCAGTGGTGCCCCATTACTGAAATTGACCTGGTGGAGGCCATCTCTTAATGCTTTTTTTTTTCTCTGATGAGCCCTCTGATGTCGGCATTGTCAGGATTGCGTGTTTCAGACTAGCTTCTTGTACTGTAGCATTTAAAACCTTGGTATGTTTCTGTCTTACTGAATACTGCTGATTATTTTTCACTGAAGCTGTTTTAGAAGCTGTTGTAGATTTAATTCTAGAATATGATATATCTGTATGGTCTTCAGAATTTTTAAGCTTCTCTGGAGGAACTGGGGAAGTTGGAAAGAGTTAGCTACGGAGGGCCCAAGCTCACTCTTGATGTACTCATGCACTCTGATATTTAAACTGAAATAAGTCTGGTCAGGCAGCTTTGTTGGCACATGGAGATGGGAATATGTACAGGGATCTGCTGGCTAGGTCTGTCTTCAGTTCTGGGAAGCTGCTGAGATCATCCACTGGCTGAAATGAAGACTGTCTCTTGGAATCAGTGGTGCTGCAGCTGACTTACCAGTGCTGAATCCCAGCCAGCTTGAAAGCCAATACTCCTTTAAATGCTACCCTACAGAGAATGGTGTAAATGAGAGCCTGTGCAAGAAGGTCAATAACCAGTTTAATTTAATGGTTGGTAAATACTCCTGATTCCCATGATCCTTCCAGGATCTAATTCTCTAAGCACTTATGTCAGTGAAATTGCTGTTAACCCTCAGTTCACTGGCAGTGTTGCTGTGCCTGATAATGTGGGGCTCTAGCAGCAGAGAGGTACTTGTGATCCCAGATATTTCTGAGTGGACAGAAGCAATCAGTTGAGTGGAAAGCTGGATTGTGATGCAAAATGGCCTGTTGTGTGCTAAGCCCAGTGTGAGAAAGGAAAGCATACTTAAAAGAACCAGCATGCTAGCAAGCAGCAACAGGATGTCTAATCTGGATGGCCTGCTGTGGGATGAGGAAAGACAGTAGATGGGCTCTTTCGTCTGGTGCTGTTGTCTCCTGTGCTGACATCAGGCTCCCTGCAACCAAAATCTGAAGCTGAGATGATTCCTGATGCTTTGGGGAGGATTTCTGTTCACCCAGGCAAGGGGAAAGTGAGCAGCTTTTGTCAGCAGTAATAAAGTGGCTGTCTGAGATTGTGCAATGGAGCTGACTGGGTCATTGCGGTAATGTTCTGCAGTTCCTTGTCTCAGGGTGGGAGTGCAGGTGGATGCCTACAGTCTGTGCCCCAGTGGCTGGCATGCCACCTTCATCCTTCCTGGATCTTGGCTTTCCAGGTGGCTGCATGCTATCCCTTTGCCCTTCCACCTCACTAAGTCTAGTAGCTCTCACTTGAAACTGTGCCTGGAGCAGACAATTACTGTTCATCTAAAAATGGTATTAACAGGCAAGCATGTGCCTGTGCTTGCGTGCGAGCGTGTGCTGGGAATCAGAGAGCAAACAGTCCAACAGTCCAGCTTTTTATTTAGGCCTTAGGGATGTACAAGCCTCCACAAAATGTGTTTTTTTTGTGATGGATAAGCAGTGAGATGCATTTATATGGCAACTATTACAGTACATGATAGAGACTGGGGATAGCACTAAATTTTTCCCTTCAAAGACAGCAAGCTCTAAATTGCACAGAAAGGGCTGGGAAACTTATGAATAATCTTCTATGGCTGTGAGTTTGTTTGTGGTGCAAGCTTCTCCTCCTCTTCTCTGCTCTACCGAGTTTAAAATTTGGGGTCAGTTTCTGAAGCCTGAGCTAATGAGGACATGTGCACGCAGGGGCATTAGACAGAAATGGGGTCATGTCAGCCTTCTCACTATTGTAAAACCTTAGTAGTATTAGTGAAAATCACTTTTCTTTTTCTCTTTTTTGTGGCCAAAGGGAGGCAAAGAGAACTCTGCTGTCTTAACAGCCTCACCCCTGGCAGGATCAGTTAAAATGGAAAGCTATTGCAGTGTGAAGATCAGAGCAAAGACTCTTGACAGAGTGCAGCTGGTTCAAATCAGCCTTGATTAATCCATCATCTATGATTGAAAATTGGTGGGGAAAAGTTGTCAAGGTCACTGCACACAGGCCAAGGCTGATGGTGGTTATTCCTTGAGGGGCTGGGCTTTCACCCGCATTTACACCAAGCCCTAAATGAATAATACTTAAAAAATGAAGGGAGACAGTGCTGCCCAGCAAAGGCTTACTTCTTCTATCTGAAGTTACTTGGGTGTAGATCCTCAGGGAGGCAGATAGGGGACAAGCTACTACTTTGGGGCCTTTAAGTCCGAAGTTAAAATCTCTATATTAACCCTGGAGGAGCCCATGTCTTCAGGTGTATTTGGTTTCTGTTGCTACTTCACTGAGGGAGAAATAAATCACACCTGTGCTGTAAGTCACACCAGTCTCCAGCTGGGGCTTATAGTCTCTCCGAGCTTGGCTTGGTTATGGCTGCTGATCTAACAGGTATTTGTTAGAGCTTCTGTAGGAGAATAGGTTCTTTGTTGCCCTGTTGAAGGGGAAAGTGGTATTGTGGGAGGACTAATGTTGTTTCTTTCTTTTATTTAGGAAGATTTAGCCCATCTTCTGGATGAGTGCTCTGTTAGACTACGTGCCCTCTGGAGAGAGGAGCAGCTGGCTGCTGGGAGGAGGAAGAGTGAACATGGTGTTTTCTCTTTGGGACTTGCAGAGAAATGGGAATCGTAAGTTACATAAAATAGCAATAGAGTGGGGCAGAGAGGAAGGACTGCAGTCCTGGTGGTTTTCCTCTGCTAGTATATGTAGAGTACTGTGCTTCTCTGTGATTAATGATTGTGTTAGTATTCTATGTGGAGTAGATCTGCCTTAGTTGATATGAATGCAAACATTGCTTTCTGTCCTTTGTCCCAGTCAGCCTGTTGCCAGAGCATCCACCTTGGAGCAGTGTGCTTTGGTTTCCTCTGGCAAGAGGGATCTGAATTTGAGACTTTCTGTATACTTGATCCTGAGATTAGATAGGCTTCTTTACAGCAAAGCTTAAAGACATCATGTGCCTAGTGAATTTGTAATGGGTATTTGCTGGCCAGATCAACAGCTTTTGTGTGTCAGTGGAAAATATATTGTAGGTAGTGATGGCAGCTGGGGAAAGGTATTAGTACAGAGAAGAGGAAAAAAAAGAAGCAGTGTGGTGGTTCAAAGAGACTTCCTTTTGTTCAAGAAGTTCAGGAGACTTTTCAAGCTATGTGGGGAGGTTCATCTCTGCAGCTGAAAGAGAAACTGCTTTGGAGACCTGGGCTTTCTGTGCTCTCAGCACTTCCTGCTGACAACCTGAAGAGGCTCCTGTTGTGTTCTTGGGAGTTCGCGTTAATTACGCTGGAGTCAGGCTCATAACAATAGAGAGCTTTGAACATCACCGATAACTGGTAAACCACAGAGGGAAGAACGTGGGAAGAATTGGTGGTGATATTTTATTTCTGGACTCTTCTGAGTAGTGACAGTGGTCTTAGTGTGCATGACAACAACTGGGTTATGTTTCAGCTGAAGCTGATGAAGGGTTCTGTGTTTAGTGAGTGGATCTTTGTGGTTCTCCTTCTGCAGTGCATTGTGGTGTTTGTATGGTGCATAGGACACTGGGAGTGTAATTCAGATGCCATGTGCTCCTTCACAAGGCAAAACAACACTAAAACAGGAGGAGCTACAATACTCTGCACAGGCATTTTGCGGCTGCAGCTTTCATTTCTTTGAAAACTGTTGAAAGAACACAGGATTGTAATTAGTTGAGCCTTATTCTTCTGATTACTGCTTAAACCTTAATATCCTGGAAATTGTGGTGGTTTTCTGTCAAAAAGGATATCTTTACAGTCTGTATTTCCATAGAACCTCATCCAGAAGAAGAA
The DNA here is from genome assembly GCA_028858755.1 of Ara ararauna. Classification (NCBI taxonomy): domain Eukaryota; kingdom Metazoa; phylum Chordata; class Aves; order Psittaciformes; family Psittacidae; genus Ara; species Ara ararauna. The sequence goes on along the minus strand of CM054383.1, from coordinate 9,400,635 downwards.
ATGGTCCATTACTTAGAATAATTTTCCTGAATGTTTTTCAAGTGCTTACTTGCTTAATAGAACCATTAGTATCATAATTACTTATAAAGAAAAATGCCAACTAACCAGGAAAATGCTTTGCAGGTCTTGGGCTGTTCATATGTATAATGCTGCTACATACTTTATAAGCAAAAGATTCTTCTGTATTTGTTTTGAAAGCTGGCATCATGTTAATAAGCTAAAGGCTTCCTTAAAGCAAGCCTTTAAGACAGTCAGATCCTACTGAACTTATCATTGCTATTTGTTGGCAGGGTCAGCAACTTTCAGATCTCAATAGATTACTGAATGGTTGTAGAACTGTGCTATCCAAATACATCTACAGATATCCCTCTACCTCTGCTCCACCTGTGCGTTGTAAACAGCTAAGGGAGGAAAACATCAACTGCTGAACAGGAATATTCCTAAATGACAGCAGTAATTTAACCAATTATAATTTATTTATTCCTTCATAATTCGTTGTGCTATGGCTAAAAATGAGTGCTTTTGTGTTTTGCTCTTCTTCAGCAGTGTTACTAGAAGGAGAGATTCCTTTTTCATATTCCTGCAGATTCAGTGCATCTACAGGCAACAGTTTATCACAGCAGAATGAACTAGTGTAGGCTGAGCATTATTCTGCTTACGAAAACCATGGGCAGACAATCTCTAGAGCATTCAGGACACGGGGGAAAATGTGCTTTTAGTTAGATAAGTAATTACTCACATTGGCCATCAGGAGTTTTATTGTGCATTATTTTTCTTTTTAATCTATAAAATGGCTGACCTAAGCTTTGTACCTAATTCTGAGCAGAACCTGTGTAGTTTGCATAATTTGCCTTGAAAGTGGCTACTGAGCTCAAAACATGTCACTGTAACAATTGCCATCAAGGAGAGGCAATCTGGCTTGTGGAAGTTTCTATACTCATTAGACAGTCTGTTCATTGCAGCTTAGTATTGAGTAAAATCTAATTTGGTTTATGTCAGAAACTTGAAACTTGAACAAAGAAACCTGAAGGTAGGGTGTTATTCAGGGTGTTCAGATTTCCATAACTCGTTGCTGTAATGTTGCACAGAGGGTATCCAAAAGCACAGGCCCTGAAGTTGATGTATTAACTAATGCTGCTATAAAATAACTTAGGTTGGGAGGGTCCTTGGGGGGTCATCTCTTCAGCAATGCCCTGCTTGAAGCAGGGCCAGCTTGGATCAGGCTGCTCAGAGTTTTGTCCAGATAAATGTTAAATGTTTCTGAGGATAAAGCTTCTCCACCCACCTGGCCCCTGTTCTGGGGTTTGATCACCTGCATGGTGGGGGGGAAATGCATGTAAATATCTAATCAGAATTTCAAGCAGTGATCTCAATTTGTGTTGACTGCAAATCGGACCAAATGACTGCAAACTTGCTGAGAATGCTGCCTAGGTCATTTACAAAAGACTTTAAATAGCATTGGCTTTAATACCCTTCTCTGAGGCATGTTATTAGTGGCACCAGTAGGACTTGGTGCTGTTGATCACAATATTGGTGCTTTTCACTTAAGCCAGTTATGCTGTGTTTATAAGATTAGGATAGTAGCTGGTGACTTGCATGTTTAACTGTGGTGAGCATGGTGTGCCTGGATGTACTTCTCTTGTTGGCTAACATCTTCCGTTCCATTCCCTCCCCATTTGAAAAAATGGAAGCAAATGAAGTGTTGTGACTAGTGTGCCACTCATGAGCCACACAATCATAACTCAGGTTGATCTAGCTCAGAGAGCAGCCTCTGGAGTTTGGTAATGTTGCGCTCTTTTGCAGAGCATCCATGAAAGCAAGCCATTCTGTGCATTGCATGGCTTGTACTTCAGGAGCAGCAGATCCTCAGCACTTCCATGGCTTTGGGAACTTTGGGAGTAAAGTGTCACTAGGCTGCTGCTTTGTTGTGTATACAGTACCAGTGGGTCAGGTTAGACAGGCATGAGGCAGGCAGCGTGCCCAGAATACCAGCAGTAATATCCTCTTGTTGTTTTGACTCATTGCCTTGACTGTCTCCTGCCTTCGTTCAACTACTAATGATGGCCCTAGGGCTGGTGTTGGTTGTAGAGCAGGGTTTGGAAATAGCGTGTATTAGCAATAATGTATTTTAATTACAAACAAGCAGAGGTTACTTAGCTCCTGTAAATGTGAAACATAACTTTGCATACCAGGAGCCCTACCCTGGTGATGGCTAAACAAGCTAGATGTCAGGGAGCAGCAAGGGTAGGTGAGCTGGGAGCCAAGGGTGATATGAATCTCTTTAATTTGATACTATATAGATGCTACTGAAGATTAAGAGCAAGGCTTGTTATGTTATAGTGTGGAGTGTTAGAGCTGATAAAGGGACGTAGGACCTGAAATTTAATGTGTTTTATCTAGTAACTTAATCAGGTGTGAGATTGGCTGTGTAAAACGGATCATAGGCTGTTAATGAAGATTCCTCTGATGTGCGAGACCTGAGGTATATTGACAGCAGACAGAAATAAGAGGAAAATTTGTGTATTTCTGATACAGATGTGACAGAAGGTGAATTAGAAAGCAGTAAAGTCAGCCTGTGTCTGATGTCTAGACTATATAATATTATGGGAACCTTATTTCCAGATTTATGTAGTGCAAAAGAAAAGGGATAGTATTTACAGATCGAGACTCAAATCCATAGCCTTCTCTCCCTGACAAAGCAGGACCATCTGTTTCTTGCTAGCGTTTTCAAGTGTCAGCTTTTATTGCATTCCTTCTTCCTTGCAAGTAATTTTCCCTGAGCAGCTAATTAATGAGGAAAACCTCCCAGCATCTAATAAATATAGAGATCTTTATTAAACCTTCTTGACTTCACTGAGATCAGTCTAGTCTTCAGATGGCCAGCCCCTACCAAATGATGGTACATCTCATAACTAGCTGTTATGTCTCCTGTGAGCTTACCTACTCAGGAGAATGGCAACTTGTTTGGATAAGAGGTAGCCTTAAGTCACAATGCTGCTACTTTGCTGGCCAAATGGCAAGGCATCTCTTTCGCTTTTACTGCTTTACCACTTTTTTCTTGCCATGGTGCTTTCATACCCGTTAAAAAGACTATGAGTTTGTTGCATTGCAAGTGGCTGTACAGTTATTCTTTCCATTCCAACCAGCTCTTTTTTGCTCTATGCAATTACTATTTACAAATTTAGTCTGCTAGTTATCTGCTCTTCCAGATACTTCAGAAGAAATGTGGTATAAACTGTTACATACATATATATGCACATAACTAATGTTAATCCCTGTGAAAACACACTTAAAGATGTCTTTCTTGTTCAAAACACTGCTGCCCAGTGTTGCTCTTTGCTCATGATTTCCAGTTAACTTTCAAACCACCTGACAGTGCTTCTGTCCAAACCAATTTGATTCAGAAGTTTTGGTGATTTTGTGAGGTACTGTAGTGGATGTTTGATGAAAGTCAGGATATTGCATCTCCCGTGTCCCCTTCAGCTACTTGTTTCTGTAATTCGATCAAACAAAGCAATCGGTCTTCCTTGGCCCAACTTGTTTTATTGGCTGTAGTGCCAGTGCAAGCAGCAGCACACAGCATGGGAGCTTCATCCTGGATAGAAGAGGGAATGTTTCCCTGAGAATTACTATTGAGTCTTCCTAGACAGGCAGGTATTACTGTGCAGGTGATGAAAACAGAAAAGGCACATAAATGACAGGAATGGAGCGCTCTGCAATGCGTCAGGAGGGAAAGCGCTGTGAAGGTTCTGTTCTGGAGTTGCCATGCAGATGCTAAGGCAGTGGTAATGATACTGTGTCTCAGCATGTGCCTGCAACCTCATCTTTTTTGGCCTTTCCTATACAGGCTCTCTATGCCCATTTATTTTTGCTGGGTGTTTCATACACTGGTCTGTAACTCAAGCTCTGCGTGCCTCAAAAATGCTTGTATTAAAGCACTTTTCTGTGACAAAGGGGGCCAAAGGGACTCTTCAAAGTTGAAGGAGCTGCTCTTCTCAAGGACTAACAGGAATTAGTTTGGCTGAAAACTAACGGCATAATGAGCTAGTGACCAAAATTCAAGGTGCAGCAACTTCACAAAGCCTTGTCAAGGGAGATGCTTCTTATGATTGGAATACAGTTGGAATTATAACAAACCTTGGCAAATATAAACTGTAGTGCTCCTGCTCCCTGGCAGCACAGTAAGATGCTGCATCTGGCTCTGTACTGCAACAATTGGCTGTGTTGCTGCCCGTGCAGTTTTGTATTTTCCCAGCCAGTCTACTGGCTGTTTTTCAGAGAAACCTGTAGCTCTGAAAGTGCCCTTAGACCTGCTTCCCATTCTTCACTTCTGTGTGCTTCGGCATTAGTGCAAGGGGAATGGAGAAAATGGGTTTATAGCTGGCTAGGAAAAGCCTTCACATGTGGAAATGCTGCAGGAGGAAAACTGTCCAAGGTTATCTATGGCTCCTGGCCTGAGAATGAGTGAAAGACTTGGGTTGAGCTCAGCAGCCTTCTGTTATGCAGCTGGAGCATGCAGGGTGCTGCCAGTGCCCAGTTGGCATTGTTCGCCAGTGTGCTCTCCTCTTCCCTACCAGCGCTGCTGTGCTGCTCAAGCTTCCCTTTATGGCTCTTGCATTTGGAAGGCTGTCGAGAAACACTTGGTTTCGCAGCTGTTGGACATGCTGCTTCACAGCAGTGGCCAGGCTGGAGCGCTGTGCATGTGAAATGGTTCCTGCTGGAGCACAAAGCAAACTGCTTGTAGAGGTGCAGTGCCCTGACTTTGTGGGGAGTTGCAGCACTGCGGAGGTAGCGTGCTGAAAGAGGATGCGATATATAATTCTTTTCCTCAGTGTCTCTTGAAAGACAGATTCCTGCTTGTGTCTTGTGTGTGCTGCTTAACAACCTGGCAATTTGCTGCGGGAGGACCTACGTCACATGTGGAATTTGTGACTGCAGTTGAGGGGTGTATTGATTTTTGTGTACTGTACTGCTCTTCATCTCTTTGGGGGTCAGGATCACTACAGCTGTGCCAAGAGCTCCTGATTTCTTCCTTTTGTCCCTTAACTTGCTTGAACAACCTAATAGGCACAGTTTTCTGGAAAATTGGGAAGTAGTGTGGAAAAACCAGCATTTGCTCAGGAGTGTGTCACCCAGATAAATGAAATTGGTAATGTTGCCCTGAGCAAACAGGATTTATAGCTATTTCAATATGTGGGTGTGGGGAAAAAGTACAGAGAAGTGTAATAAAAGAAATACTGTTTTTTCAAGCAATTGCTGTGTAAAATATTGTCCTTGGGACAGAAAAGTTACCTTGATGCTGAAATAATGCACTTGGGCTCTGCCTGTCAGTGTTATATCAAAGCCCCAGTACATTTTTCCTTCCCCCAGGCATTATTTTACAGCTATCGTCCTCCCTACCAAACTCCATTCATAATGTGTATTTATAGCTGGAGTGATCTTTAAGATTCTTCATAATATATAAAAATGAGGAAGCTGCCACACAATGGCTTTTGTGTTCCTCTGAGGCTTGCAAAATAGATGGTGAAAGCAAATGATTTAAAAGAGTGATTTTTATTAAAAATGTATTATTGCCATTTGTAGCTTTCAGTTATTCTCCAGAATTACCCCAGGCTTCCAAGGATGAAGTGTGAAGCTTTGAATCTGCAGCTTTGTTTTTAGTTTATTTTAAGCATTGAGGCAGCAAATCTGCTGGACCAAATTTATGCCAAGTAAATGTGTACCAGACTTATGCCAATAGAGCTTTTGGTTCAGCCTCTCTCTCTTTCTCTCTGTATGTATATGTATATATATATGTATTAAACTTTTGTTTAATTTCAATGGGAGACAGTCAAGACAGCAAGAAGCTAAGGACTAGCAGTGTTCACATAATTATAAATATTATAATTTATAAAGAATATTAATAATTGTAAAGATTGATACCTGGGTGGATTTAAAATGTCCAAGGGAGGCTTTGTTTCCTTGCCACTGGCTTTGGGAGTGAGCAACCTCTTAGGTCTGCTTGAAAGCTCTGGTAAATACCTAGGTACCATTTAGGAAAATCAACCCTGCGCCAAAAGTATTTTTCCAGACCACAGAAAGTGGGGTAGAGCAGGAATTTCCAGCTAGATTTCAATGTTCCAGCTGGTGCCTTCCTCCATTTGGAGGTCAGACTGTGCACCTCTGCTTTGCTGAGCTGGGGTCAGAATATGCATAGTGATCCAGGTCTCATTGAGACTTATTTACTTCCAAATGATCAGCAGGTACCAGACTATATTTACTGGTCATTCTGTTAAATTGGTAAAAGTGATGGTATTTAATGAAGATGGATTAAATGGGCCAGCCAATGCAGGTAGCACTTAAGATATGTAATTCCATATGAAGATCACTGATCTCTGAAAGAAGTAGGAATCTTATCAGTAAGAGAAATAGTCAGCGCTTGTGCTGGTAAATTCCCAAAGTGTCGGGAGAAGACTGTATCTTGGCAAAATACATCTCCACTTGAGGTTTAGGATACTTGGTAAATGGGGAACACATTGGTAAAGATGGATAATATTTTGGGAAATCTTATGATAGTGGTGGTGTTTTCTATGTACCTCTGCTGGTCCACAGGCACATGTGTATTTTTTCATGCAGACAGAGCTCTTGAGTCAGAGATGAAAAGGCCTTTGTCAGTGATAGAGAAAGGTTTTTCCTGCAAGGAATAACATGGTCTCCTGCCTCTGCTAGAAGCATGTGTGGTTGGGGTGAAAGCACTGCAGTCCTGTGCACCTCTCCTTTGTGCACTGGTGTGAAGAACAGCTAGGGGAGAGGTTCATCTTTGCAGGCTGCAGGAGAAAGGTTTTCTGCAGTGTTTGGCTTTATGTTGGTTTAGATAGCTCATTTTTCCTTCCTCTCTAACAGTTGAAGAGCAAGATAAAATATAAGTGGAGAAAAAACTTTGACAGTTGAGTATAAGCTATTGATTAAGTTGACATTTATGTCAGCAGTAGAGTGGAAGAAATTCAGCTCAAGTTAGAGGGTAATGTTTGTGCTGTAAACCCTGCTTTGTGAGCCTATTTAGTGAGAGAAAACATCTTTTATCTCTCAAAAGCCAATGAAGATCTTCACTGCTACACCACAGCATCAAGAAATTACATCATGAATTGCTATTTTTGTTGTTAAAGCTGTTGGGTATTTTTTTAACCTAAGCTTTTATAAACAAAGCAAAATAGAGATGTTAAAAGCAGATGGGATATACTTCAAGGTACTGACTAGATCACTGTTTTTCCACCTCCTGTTTTTATTATTCTTTGCTTCTGATAATGGCTTCTTTAGAGGAGGTTTTAAAAATGGATTGTCCATGATGTTTTCAATGTTAGATATAAATAAAGGAAAACTGCTGCATGTTATTTTGTTGAAAGCTTCTTGCCGAGCTATGTAATCAGGGCAATTATAACTTTGCCTGTAGTTTGTCTTGTGGGTTTGCTGTGCATACCAATTAAATCAGTCAGGAATTGAACATAATTGCCTGGCCTTCTTGTACATCTGGAAACTTGCTTGAAGTGCGGTGGTTTCTAAGGCTTATTCCCCTGGATCCTACATTATTTATGATAGCAGTTTTTCTTTTCCCTTCAAATCTATTTTGAGGGCATTTTGTTCTTTTTGCATTTTTCTACAATTTTTCTTGCTTCTTCAGTGTACGGATTGCAGTCACTGCTGAATGGTGTACTCTGAAAAGCCCAGAGCTACTGCTTTTCTGTTAATGAGAAGAAAGAGGTGACAGAAGCTGGCTAGAGGAGGGGGCAGAAAAGGATGGCCCACTTGGAAAAGCTACAACGCCTAGGACTTCCTGAAAAAGCCCGTATTCCAGTAAAGTGAGACTGCTGGCATGGGTGCATGTGCTTCGATGGGGAAGAATAAGACTTGATGTCTTCAGATGGGACTTTACTCTCTGCTTTTCTTCCTGCAGCCTATTGACAATCCTAATTTTGTGAGTGCTCTCATAACCCTCTGAATCTTGGCTGTGCATGGATCATACATCTTCCTTTGTGTGTGGAAGATTGCAAGGGAAACATTTCCAAAGGACAACCAAAAAAACCCCAAACAAAAAGTGAATTAACTTTACATGCTTTCGTGGGAGTGCAGGCTGTGTCTTACTCCTTAGAATGGCAACTCTAATGTCCAAACAATCCACCTTATGAATCTGTTGTTTCTCTTGTACTCTCAGGATTTCCCATCTCCATTCTAGGGAACTGGTCAGTGTGCTTCAAATGGGAAATTGCCTTCTTGGGCTGCCCTATGCCACCTGCCCTGTGCACCAGAACATGTTGACTTGTAGCATGCCAGGATTTCTAGGGAATAGGTGATGGCTAGTCATGGATGGACAGTCTGAATAACGTAGTAAATTCAGTTTTGGAAAGGGTCCTTGAGGCTCTTGATAATTACAGAACATAATAACAGGAAGAAATGAGCAAAGCCAATGTTGCACTGCTGAGGGAATGTTCATTTCTGAACCAAAAGCCTGAATTACTTAAAACAACCCAAGGAAACGAAAGAGCAAATGATTGTGGCTTCTAAGGAGTTCCCAATGTTATTATTCTTTATTCTAGCACTGGGGTTGTAGGAGTAATGAAGAAAATGGGGAGTGTCTCTGCATGTTAAATACTTACATTATGAACTGATTAAGAAAGATAAAGGGCAGTCTTTGAAGAGTGATTCCAATCTTGTGATATGGTAGCCAATGAACACTGAAGTTGACATTTATCAAGTTTATGGTTATGACTCTAAAAGCAGTGAAACTTCTGCATTTTTTAAATAGATAATTGATTTAGTTGATTTGACGTTATAAACGCAGCAATATATCTGCCAGGGGAGAGTGGGAATGACTGTCTTGCTTGGTTATCTTATGAGATCTGCAAATGGCTTTTTAATCTCTTCATTCTCATCTTCAGTTTTGTTTCATGATTATGGCAATTTGTTCAATATATTATTCAAGGAAAAAATATTTATTAATGGTCTCAAAATGGTGAAATGGGGAAGAGCAGATGATGGATTTTTATCATAGGAATTAATTTATATGTATTGTGGAATATAGGCACTTTGAATAACGTAGTATAGTCTCTTTCCTGCCAAATGTTCTTATATGTTATATTCAATATTAAATACTCAAATTTTGCTACAGTATTTCATAAATTTTGGATTATATGGCTACAGCTCTGTCCTGGGTTCAGCAGCAGCAGTCATTTTTCTCCTTCTTGGTAGCTGGTGCAGTGCTGTGGTTTTGACTTTTGGCCTGGGAACAGCGCTGATAACACCAGTGTTTTCAGTTACTGCTTGGTAATGTTTTGGTCTGGCCAAGGACTTTCTGAGCCTCATGCTCTGCCAGGGAGGAGGGGAAGCTGGGAGGAAGCGGAGACAGGACACCTGACCCAAACTGACCAAAGAGGCATTCCATGCCACAGCACGTCATGCCCAGGATGTAAAACAGAGGGCAGAGACCCAGAAGGGTGGGGGTGCACTGCGTGGTCGGGCTGGGTATAGGTGGTGAGTGATTGTATTCTTTTCCCTTGTATTTCTCTTGTCATTATTATTATTGGTGGCAGCAGTAGTGATTTGTGTTATACCTTAGTTACTAAACTGTTCTTATCTCAACCTGTGGGAGTTGCATTCTTTCAATTCTCATCCCCATTCCTCCGGGAGCGGGGAGAAGAAAGAGGAAGGAGTGAATGAGCGAGAAAACTGCGTGGCTGAGAGTCTTAAACCACAACAAGCTCAACACGCTTATGAGCTGATACTCCTCAAAATTTAAGTAGAAATGTAAAATGATAAATACCCTTAGAAGTATGTAATACTTTTGCACTTTGTTAGTCTTCTGTAAGGATCAGTAATACTACATTATATAACAAATATTTCTGGACAGGGCTTGGGGGGGAGTTAGGAGCCTTCATGATTCTGACTGACTTCTAATTTATAAGTTACAGCATTCAAGTGTCAGCCTGAGTTTTGGATGTGGTTGGACCTCTACTGAAGAAAGGTGGGTTTGGGTTTTGTGGGGTTTTTTTTGTATGTGTGTATATTTGAGAAATTTCTTTATTGCCATTAGCAAATCAAAGACCATGCTCAAATATAAGGGATGGAGACTGCATCTTTCAAATGGATGCTAAAATGAATGTCTGAGTCATTAAGTAGTCCAGGAACATTTGGTAAATTTAGGGATGCAAGTCTGTTTGCTCACAATAGATTTCAAAATCATACTTAATCCCTGTAAGATATTGTCACTGTATGATGTTTAATTGGATATAGTATATCCAGTTACACAGTAAATCTTTATTACTTTTGCTTTACTATAAGAGGTGCTCTGAAAAGGGTTTTATTTGTATAAAATACCAGTGTGAGGAGAAACCAGGGAAAATGTCGGTGAACTTTCTTAACAGATAGGGAAAGAGGACAACCTCTGCTGTAGGGGGCACCAGTGAGGAGGTAATGCAGTGTGGAAGGGAAAAATGGGCTCTGAGGTGATGAGGAAAGGCTGGTGACTTGATCCAAGGAAGATGTTGCAGTCCTGCCTAGTAGATTGCCAGTACCCAGGATTAACCTCTTGTGCTTGTAGTTGATGGAAACTAAAAATTGATGTAGCTTCAAAGATGTTTTCTTTTGACTCTATGTAGCAGCCATGCTGATAACAGTAATAGGGAGTATTATTGCCAAATGTGCCTGCCATTGTCTTTCAAATATTTACAAAAACTAGCAGATGAGTTTCCATTATCATGCCACCGGTTTATTGAAACTAAATGTTTAATTGAGATGGAGAAGCTATTAATGATCCATGAGAATATATTACAAGAACAGGCTTTTTATGGTACTGTTAAATAATTGGTCTTTCTTTATTCTAGCCCAAGTTATGACTTCAATGTCAGCAGCATTTTGGAGGTTGCTGTTGATCTGGGGAGGTGAACTCTCACAGCTGTGCTTGTTGGGCACAACTGGTTGGAACTGGAGGGGGCTGTTCCAGGCAGCCCTGGGGCAGCTTCCCAGGGAAGGGATGGGCATCTTTGGAGCTCCGGTAATCTCAGTTTGTCCCTTCCAGAGTTTCAGGAAAACAGCAATAGATGTATTTGGGTTTAAAACAATTGAAAGTTTCCTGCAGCATGCAGGCAAAACAGTTTTTTGTCATGGCTCTTGAGGTCCATGTTTAATAAATGCTATTAGAATAACAGTGGGATGTGAAATATCCTGTTGAGTCTTAATAGAAGTGTTATCCATCTGCTGGCAGATCATAATGGTGTGTTAATAGTGTGGCTGAGATGGGGTTGCCACATCTGTTACGAGCTTGGCTACACAGTCACGGGTGATGCTGCCTTTTGGAACGATACCCTGACTGCTGATCAAACCCTTTATGTGCTTCTAAGCTTAGGTGCAGGCAGTGTTTCTCAGATATCTTTAGCATGACCCTACCTGGCAATCTTCTTAGGATTCATTTTTGGGACCAAGTTTGTTTTCCCTAAAGTATTCAAAGTGATAATAACTTTCCTATGCATTGCATTTGTGTGTGATCCAACTGAAAATGTAACCCCCAAGAGCATACTAAAGGAAGCAACGTGGAGAGACTAATACAGCTGCCACATCAATCATTTTCTTCTATAAACTAGGTGAAAATGTTTTGCAATAAAAGTTGAAATATCTCTTACTCATAAGTTGGAAAACTACTTTTTTGGGGTAGCATGGGAGGTAGTGTCAAAATTCTTTCACAAGGTAAAACACTGCATCCTATCCTCTTTCCTTGTTTCCATTAATAGGAATGAATCTTTTTATGCATGGCTTGATATGTTGGGAAAAGATGGGAAGGGATGTAATAACAGGCTTGAGATCACTACTTGAGAGCAAATGCAAGCTCTGTAAAGGCCTCTTGAAACATACCTTGTGTATACTTTCGCTGAAGATTAATGGGACATTGTGTAATTATGACTATAATAGTGTAAAACCTGCCCCTCCCTGAATGAATTATAGTGATACATAAACACCCAGATACATGTTTTGTTTCTTTGAGTGATGATAGATGTAGTCCAGGGATTTGCAGTTAAGAGTTTTCCTCCTCTTATCTTCTGATTGCATTCCTTATCTATTTGCCTTAGCTGACAGTTTTTGTTTCCAAGGTGAAACTCTGAAAAATAGCTTTCTCTGTGACAAGATACGGTTTGGTATTAATAGTGAAAAGAAACTTGCCTTTCAGCTAGTGTGCTAGTGAGTTGCATAACTTCTGTAATAAATAGAACCACAAATAGAAGCACAAATCTTAAAAGAACCAATATTTCAATAATTAAAATTTAAGTAAATGAACAAACTGGTTGGTTTTTACCCATAGTTTAAAAGCTGTCATCTGCTTTCCTTGCAAACCAGAAGTCCTGCATGAAACCTTTTCAATGCTGTCATAATTGGATTTTACAGTCAGTTATTTGCATAATCCTTCATTTGCACAAGTAACCCAAAGGTATGCTTGGCTCCTCCTGGTTGACAATGAAAGGATTGGGAAAAGAAAGGAACTGCAGCTTCTTGAGGACTTTGCAGAAATGGCTGCTCCACTCAAGGCTTTCTTTTGGTGGGAGAAGCTTCATGCATGGGGACTGGGGAGTAAGGGGATCAAGGCTGGCAATTGGGGTGAGAAACCATAATGTATTCCCAAGAAATTTTGAAGAGATTCCATTTCTGAATTTGGTTTCTCTTTGCTCTCTTATCTTTCCAGTCTGTGATATTCTGGGTAAGGTATGAAGAAAATTAATTATTTTGTGAGGCAAAGACTTGAAAGCGGACTAACAATTGAGCTCTATTCTGTGTTCCTGTTTTGAATGAATCCTGAAAGATGACACAAGCAGCCTGGTCTATCTATTATTGATCTCAGAGGAACATAACAGAACAGGAGGATACACAGTTTTGTATTTCAGTGCTTTTACAACCCTCTGCAGATTAGGTCTTTACTCTGCTTGTTTTGTGCACCCAGGACTCTGTAGCTGTGTACCTGGGAGCCTTCCTGACGTCCCTGTTAATCCTTTGTTTACCATTCCAAGACTTCCGTGTAACTTAGCCCTGATGTTACAGTGACAGGTATACAGGAAAAAATCCTGTGCAGAGCACAGTGGATGTGGACTGAATCACAATGTTGGGATATGTGCATGGACAGGGTATATTCATCGTGGGTGACAACTGACAAGACCCTTGGTTGTAAGAGCCAAAACCATGAATGGAAAATCACTTAAGTTGCAAGGTGGAGTTTTCAGGCAAGGTGTTTATGAACTCAGATTTATCATCAGGTAATAAAAGCAGGATAACTGGATAAATGATGGTGAACCCTGACAGAGGTTGCAAGTTTAAGCACTTCTGAGAAAAGGAAGTGCTGGTTGTAGCCTGAAACACCTAGATATCTTTGATGCTGCTTGCCCTGACTGTGACTTGCTCTACTACGAAGAGGGCAAATTGCCAAGAGAGCCATAGTTGTTCTAAATCTAATCAGTGATCATAAGGGCAGTGTGCAATAGCCTTGTTTATAGAGTAGCCTAGTATTACATGCATTAAAAGAGACTGGTAAAAGAGGATTTCCTCACTCTTTTAGTCAGGAAAATCCAGTCCACCAACTGAGAGGAAATTAAGGTAATAAACCCCCCTCTGGCTGGCAGGCAAGAGAAAAACAATAAAGCTGAGGGTCTGAATGCTGCTTTTTAAGTAGAACCTTCCCTAATGAGAATCTCCTCTGAGAATAGGTGAGTGCCCTCCAACTCAGCAGAAGTTAAGGGCTTAAGCTCTTCATGGTAAGAGTCCACTTGTAACAACAGCTTACTTGATTCGTCTCATCCATTCATCCATCCACCCATTTTTCTGCTCTTTTGGCTTTCATGCTTATGTTGCAATCTCTTATGTTGTGTTTCCATACAAGAATTGCAGCTTTCCCTCTTCAGATAGGAAATAGAGACTCTAATATGTGGGATGAGATTTTTTCCCTTTCTCTGCCACTAATTGGTTTTGTGAGTGTGTTCCTCTTAACTGTTCCTCCCTGCTGTGTGCCTTGAGATTTTTCTCCAGGGGAATGTTGAAGAGGGCGCAATAAAGTGAGCTCAGGTCACTTTGAAGGAAGTGAATCTCTGAAGGGTTAAAATGATCCTTGAGGCAGCTGATCACTTTAATTTGAGCGGGCATTGACTGATAAAATCAATCTTAGTATGCGTAGATGAAGAGATGGTCTATGTATGTTCAAGCTGTGGATGAGCAGCAGTATGGTGTCAGCTGTTGGATTTCAGTGGGAGTGAGTTTGAGGTGTGTGGTCCTTCCAGTAGTGTGCTGGAGTGAGAAGCCAAGGGCTGCGGGCACAGCAGTGAAGGTACTGCATGAGTTGAATGCACAGAGCATGGCAGTAGGTGTCACCTTAGACTTTACAGCTATTTTATTTTATTATTTTATGTTTTGAAGGCGTACAGCTGTGAGGGGTTTGTGCAGGTTCGGGAATCTGGTCTCACCTGAGCAAAATTTAAGGCCAAGCTTGTGTTAATTGTCTAATTTAAATATGTATTCTGGCTGTAAATGTTGTTTTTTCCTTTTTAGCACAAAATATTGTTAAACTTAGAGTTGTCATTAATTCAGTTGTTTGTTGGCCTGCGGCTCATGTGCTATGTAAATTATCAGATTAACTTTTTTCCCATTTTAATTGCAATTACTGGTATAATTAATAGTATCATTTAAAAACCCATTGTGATCAATAGAAACTGCAGGATGTTTCTTCTTGTCAGAGTGTGCACAGAGCAGACTTCAGTTGAAATTACAGGTGTTCAAGCAGTATTGAAAAACCGAGCCATGGGCCTGGCTTTGAGTTGTGTGTTTATTTCCTGCCTTCTCGTAGCAGTGCTGCTTTTCTGCATGCATCGATCCTTTTGTTGTTAATAGCAAATAGTATTTCTGGCAGGTCTGATGTCATGGCATAACCTTTAACCTGCACAACCAGTTTTGCGCCAGGTAGTTATAAACAGGAGGTGCCCATTGAGTGTTGAGTACAGGGCAATACTTTCCAAAGGGTGCCGGTGACTCCACTGGATCCTCCTCCAGAGACAATCTTTTTTTCCCAAGACACGACTGTAGATGTCAGTGTTTAACTAGTGCAGTGTTACTGACTGCCCTGCTGCATTAATTTAAAGTCAATGTTTGAATCTGGCTTTTCACTGCAAAGGGAAAAATGTGCTTTCCAAACTGGGGCTCGGTATCTGAAAAGAGCAGCCTCCTTCAATGAAATAGTGCTTGATTTAAAAAGCCTTTTTTCCTCATTCATAACAAAATTCCCTCTGTGATCTTGCATCTTCCCACAAAAAAAAATGGCATTCATGAGACGCATAGAACAGTTCTGCATGCTTTTCAGTATTTCCTGAGTTTTAAATAAGTATTTTTACCAAGGACTTGTATAATTCAATTAACATGTTTCTTAATGGGGCAGTTGAAACATAGTGAAAGCTCCTACGGACAGTAGAAGGCTATAACCAAAGAACATGGCAATTTTTGCACAATATATGCAGCTTTTTAGCATCTTGTGTAATCTCATTAAGTCCCGATTGTGTTCTGAAGTCTGATTTGAAGGCCACTGAGCATCTTATTCACTTCTCCAACCCCCAAAATACCTGTTGAAGATAAAGGTGGAGTAAAATTATGAAAGTTTGAAGTATCTGCTGAGCTGTGGAATTGAATTTTGTGTTGCCTGAAGGCTACTGGTTAAAACATAACAAGTATACTTTGTTTCCGTGTTAGGCATGCTGCATGTATTACAATATGAAGCACAATTTATACTCCTGTGTCTGATTTTCAGGATAATGGGCATTGCATATTATAATGGGCTTCCAGGCAACTGCACCCATCACTACCCAATGAAATCTTTCAGCTAATAGAACAATGTGTAAATAGGAATTGAATTCAACATGCTCTGTCTGTCCAGTGCCAGAAGTAAAGCCTGCAGAGTGCTTGCTGCTATATTTTGGAGTGCTTCTTCAGCATTCCAGTTAAAATTTAAACAGGTCACTAATATCAGTCCGGTTGTAATTGAAAGAGATGAGGGTTACCAATAAAAAATTAAAGGTAAGATTTCTTGTGAAAGAAGTGAGATAGTTATCTTCTGCTCAAGAAACTCTAGCAATGTTACTGGGACAGGTAGGGCAGTCCTTTAACTGGTCTTGGTATTTCTATGTCTGGTGGTGGGTAAATAAAACCAAAGTTAACCTGGTTGCAATTGTTATGTCAGGAGAAATTTGCCTGAATTTGGCCATGCTGTGTTCTCAAACACTGTAAAATTCCCACTGGGATAGGAGAATGCTACCTGCGTCCTGTCCAATGTGTTATTGCAGGATGGGAAGTGCTGTCTGGGTGCTCTCTCCCCTGATAGCCTTACTTTGCTCCTAAGAGAACTGTGCCTTGAGTGTGGAAGTGGCAGCTGCCGGCTTTGTGTTTGGGGGACAGGAGTTAGAAGTGAAGAAAATGGGGATGGAGAGCCTGCAGGAGGCTGAGGGGTTGGGATTGGAGAGAATTAGAATGTATTGGTGAGAGCTGCTTCTAGTGGAGAGTGAAAATGCTACCTAACAAGAACCTGAATTGATCTCTTCTGGAATATTGTGTACAGTTCTGATGACCCGTGTCTGAGGAAAATAAACTGGTGCAAAGAAAGCTTGCTAGTGTGATAAAGAAAATAGAGAGCTTACTTTATGAGAGGGGACTGGAAGAGGTTGGCTTGCTTGCTTAGCGTGGTATAACAAAGGCTGAGAGAGGATATGTTTGCCTATAAATTATATCAGGCAGGGAGAAGACTCCAGCTGGAGGCTGGTTAAAGCTTAGCTCCTGGTAAAGGCTGTTGCTGGCATGAGGACAAGGGGGTACAAAACATATATTCTTTTGCTGGCCATTAAAATGAAGGCCCTGGTGTTGCTGCCTGGCAGGAGTTGTAGGAGATGAATCACAGTGTTGAAAGCGGTGATCATTCAGCCAAGAACTGACAAATGAAGGGTCCTATGATCCCTCAGAGCAGGTTTCAGAAGGAAGCAGACCAGCACTTTGGCTAGACTGGTTATGATGCGCGAGGACCTTCCAGTGTCTGACAAATGGGAATCTTTTGACTTGATCTTGCATTTGTGTTTCTGTTGATATTTGCGGGCTGAAACACTCCTGCCTGTGGCAATCTGTGCTGTTCTATGTAGATGGTGGCCTAAATCTCGCCCAGAACCTTTTAACAGGAAGATTCCTTTTTCAGTTTGCTTCATGGCAGCTTGTTTTTTCTGATAAATTTAAAACTTGGGTTTTATGGAGTATGGGGAAGCTTTGGGGCAAAGCTGGAAATAGCAATAGACCAGTTGTTAGGGCACTTGGGATAGTGCAGATTCAAATCTCGGTCAGCATGAACTGGGCTTGAGAACTTTAACATGGTGTCTTGTATCTTTGGGTGTATTTAGTCCCAATGGAGTCCTGTTTTTTCCTCTCCCTTAACCAGTTACAAAATAGTTTGCAGTTACGCGTACATTTTACAATAGTTTACAGTTACGAAATAGTTACAGTTTACACATACATATATTGGAAATGGGGATGTCCTAACCACGGTCTCTTAGGAAAAGTGTATTAAAACTGAGAACGCCATGTGCTCTGGGAGCTGTACCGCTGGGTTTTCCTAGAGTTCATGTGGTAATTGAAGGCTTTCAGGCCAACACATCCATCTCCGCTAATGTGAGGTGCAGAGAGGTGCAAACTGTCTCCATATAATGCAAAGTTATGTATGTTTGCTTAGAGGAGAAGGCAGTTGTTAGTGGCTTTGCTGGATTAGGTGGTCTCTGAGATCCTTTAAAGTCAGTTCTAATGTCACTGTGCTAGCTGGGCATAAAAAGCCATATTTCATGTCAAAACTTTATGGCATGCTGTGGGAAACAGATGCTTTTCCTAGCCATTTAGTTAACTTCAAAGATTAACTTCTATTCTTTCAGCACTTTCTCATTCCAATGCATGCTAGGAAACACCCCTTATATCAGTAAAAGCCAGAGGCTTTATTAATGTAAAACTCGTAATTAAATTTGCTAACAGAAGAAATTTGTCATCATTTTTATACCTATGTGGAAATGCTTAGCCACAGAAGAACAAAGTTGTAGGGCCCAATCTTGCTGTCTAAATGTGGGCAGCTCAAAGCAGTTGCATGCCCATTTTAAAATGGGCCATGAAGACCCATGGGCTTTCAACACTGTGCAGAAGCTGTTCCTTTTCCCTGCCAGTAATTGCCAATAACTTAACTGGAGTGGCTTTACCCTGTGAGAGGACTGTCTGTGCAAGACACCGAGTTCTGCCTGCACCAGGATTCTGTCACTGAGAGCCCCTTTAAATTGAAAGCTGACTTAGAGATTTGTGCCGAGCAGCTCCCAGGGGAAATGCTTCACAGCAAAGAACAATAAAGAGAAAAGGCTCCCCTGTGGGAAGAAGACTTTTTGGATTATTTCCAAGCTTTCGACCACTGTATATCCTGTTCCCTATTTCCTATAGGGATGTGTCCAAATTTCCATGTTGGATTGAGATTTTAGCCTTAGCTTGAGGGTCCTGTGTACTTCAGCATCTTGTGGAATGATCTTTTTACTTTGTGAAAACATTGCTGAGATAACTGTATTGCTGGAAGATAGATCTTTATCATAAAACACTCCCTGCATCCTGTTTGCCTTGAAGAATTTGTTCCGCATTTGTGAATCATCTGTGAGAGATGGTTGTGATTCAGCACCTCCTACGGTCACACCTGGTCAGGTCTCCATTTGCACGATCTCCATGGCTGTCACTCAGCTGAAACAAGATCTGAGACTTAGTGTAACGCAGAAATCTGTTGGAGTAAAACTCTGTGCCTCCCAGGTGCACTTGAAGGCTCAGGAACCCCATGGACTCTGAAATTTTCTTGCCTCTTGTAAGAATTGGTATGCAAAGCTCAGATAGGCTGTATTATTTGTGAGTCTTTGCAGCAGGGAGATCAAATGCTCTGTGATGCTACATTAGCATTTTAGCTTGGATTAACAAAGTGGTTCTGAAATTTGTCTCTGAACTGTCCTCACTTTGGGTACCGTTGTTTGCATCATGGGTCTGTCTTGGATATATAACCTGGTTTTCTTTTGGATGAAACTGGACTGCAGTATGTAATCTAGAATTGCATATAATGTGCTTCAATGCAGTCCCAGTACAGTACAGAAAGTCATCTTGGGAAGCTAGACATTTTAATTGGCAAGATACTCACTGAAAGGCAGACACAGGCATCTCTAATGAAATGGAAATGCAGTCATGCTAAAGCACTTGGCAGAAGGGTGCTACCCTTCTGCTGACACAGGTCTTCAGATAGGATTGCACTCCTCTTGAAGTTAGTGTCAGAATTCCTCTGGATTCCACTGAACAAGGCTCATGTATCCGTCAGCCTTTGTCTGATGCAAGGCTGTATTGCAGGGAAAGTGCAGTCTTTGCCCAGGTCTCCATACGTTGCATGCAGACTTGAATCTTTTTCCCCTAATGTACTTGCCTACTTTTCTCAGTTTTAGCAATTTTATTTGTTTTACTTTCTTATAGCAAAATAGAATGTTCCTGGGGACAGCGGAAATTGGTGACATACTGATTTGAAGCTTTGTACTGCACAGTTAAATGAAATAGTATCTCATGCTCTAGAAGTGGGTATGTGGGGGGGAAATCTTGTGACTCATTGCATGCGTATGTGGCAAAGTCTGAATTTTGATTCCTATCGGTTTACATGGGGCTTAGGTTTGTTCTGGGCAGGAGATACGCTGCCCAGAACAACCCTAAGATTTAACAGATTTGACTTGAATCATGTCAAATCCCTAAGGTCTGGGGAGAAGAGGTGGTATTGTGTAATTGCAGGGTATTAAAATCCTCAGGCAGGGTTAGTTCAGAATATGAAAACTCAATTACTTGTTCTGCCAGTTACTCAGACAGACTTTCATGCTGTACACCACACAGTTTAAGAGTCAGATTCCAAGTTCACAGCATGCTACAGCTTTAGTCATCCTATAACTCTCATCCAGCAGGCTTGTGAGAACAGCCCTATTTTCATTAGCTGGAATAGTTTGCATTAGCCTCTACTTGTAGTACTGAGACCTGAACCACAGAGGTTGCGTAATGTGGTGTTTTTAGTAGCATGAACTGATGTATTAAAACTAAGGCAACTCTTTGCATGCTGTAGCTTATTCCTGTACATTTGTGTATATGTTGGGTCAGCAGTGGGAGCTGTTTCGGAACAGTGGGCTATGTGTGGTTCCATTGGTTTAAACATGTCAACTTTGAGGCCTCTTTGTGGAAGGTTTGGTCACATGAGACTTTTTCTAGGTTTCTTAGGAGAGGTTTTTCAGTGCTTGAAGCACACCTAGAAATAACATGGGTGATCCTCATGACTTTTAAAGGATGGCAGTAGTATACTCGTCAGAATGCAACACTTCGGCTTACCGGGTACCACTCAAGTGGAAATTCTGAGATCTAGTTGCCAACCTTTCAGTAATATGAACATCCACATGACCTTGGGCAATTTCTGTTCCTTGCTTATGTTTCTATTCCCATCTTTTCAGCTTTCACTGTCAGCACAGGATGCTTTTCTGGTGAGAATTGTCTGTTGTTTCGTGGGTGCTAGTAGAAGGAGAATTTGCTTGTGGTTCACACCTCTGGATGCTTCTTCAATGTAACTGAAAATAAAACCTTTCACAGAACACGGGTATTATCTTTCTAATATCCAGTTCTCTCACAGAACACTCAAGCCTCTGAGCACCTGTCTGGGCAGCAGTGGGCATGTTACAATCTAGGAGAATGAAAGAGGTTTAAAGAGATAACCAGTGTACAGGCCATAAGGGGGACAAGATATATTTGTAAGAATTAAATTAAGGAAAACTGTAGTGGTCTCTTCAGTTTATTTGTTGTGAAGAGCTAACGGAATTCCTTTTTAAGCTCCGCAAGCTCTCTTGTGGCTATCTACCCACTTAAAATCAGGCCAAAATTTGTCTCTGTTACATGGCAAAAGGTGGTGATTGGTTTGCAAGTGAGTTTCCTGATGTTAATTTCTAGGAGGGAGATTTTAGTTTGATTTTCAGGGCTTCATAGCTTTGCTGCTATATACCCTGGTAGCAATGAGCTTGCCTTGCAGGGGCATTGGGAAGCTTAATGACTGTCAGCTTCTCATCCACAAAAGATCCCTGGGCAAAAGACAGTCTGAGTACAATGTGCATTTTCAGAATGGCTTCAACCTTTTACATTTGGATGGCAGCATGTTGAATGAGAATCTCTGGGACTGACAGTAGTGGAGTGCCTGCAAGCACTTCTTTCTTGTTATATGCATTTTTACTTTTCCAATCATCTGCTGGAGCATAACCAGTCCCGAAGGAAGGCAGAAGAGCCTCTGAACTCATGGTCCTCGTTTCTGTTAGTATCAAGGTATATGTCACAACAAGAATGCTCAAATGTCTTGGCACATGCTGTGCCAGTGCTTAGGTGCTTCTGCAGGGAAAGACTTCACCCTGAGTAGGTGAGAGCTGCAGTAGCCTGCAGGCTGTCTGTTTAAACCATCATCTGCCAGGTACCCCTGCCCTCTGAGTGGCTCATTAGATGTTTGTTTTCAGGTTGTTTATCTGTGGTAAAGAAGTGCCCTTGTTTGGATTGTCCTCACACCTCAGATCTTGCTCATGGGAGAAGATCTCTCTTCTGAAATTATTCTCTCTGAATCCCAAGGGCAATGTGTCCTTTCCAAGTGATAGGGACAGGCCTGATATCCAGCCTTAACCTGACCTATGTTGCTGGGTCAAATCTCTGGTAAGCAGGACAGCATGATGCAAAGCAGTGTTGACTTGACTTCACATAATGTTTTTGTCTCAGCTAAGCCTGGACAGTACTCCTGAAATATTCACATACAATCTTCCCAGCTTTCTAGAGAGCCAGAGCAATAACATAAAAAGTTTAAGCTAGTCTATAACTTTAGAGAGATGATGCTGATCTCCATAAAACACCTGCTAATTATAGAAATAATGTGTTAATGCTGTAGACAAAGGTAGCAATTTCATCTGGCTTGTTCCTGGCTACCTTAGACTTTTTTTTCCTATGTTGGACATATATTTGATCTAATATGATTAGACTTGCTCGCAGTAATCCTTAGGGGTGTGTAGTCTTTCTTTCCCTTACATGGATAACACTTTCCCACTAAAGTGCTTTTCTTGAAGGATACTTGTTCCAAATATGGTATGCCCAGTACAAAACCCTGTAATTGTTAATTAAAACAGATTGAGGTTTGCACCTTCTATTAGAGTCATATTTGGAGTGATAGAAAATGAGAAGTTCTGCACAGGAGAGCTTTCTGCTCAGACATTGCAAATGTCATCTCACCAGCCGCTGATTTCCAAACAGTGATACGGGATACCTGTTTTAGCATAGATGTGGTATGTATCAGACATTATTAATAGTTTAATGACTGTTGTGGTGATTGAGAACAAATGCTAATATAATCAGAGTGCATGATGATGTGCATACAGAAGAATCCAGTTTAGGCATGACTGAACTGTTAATCATTTGAATGCATTCACGTGCTTCTGAGTTTATTGCTGGTCATTTGCCAGTAATACTGTGGTAGAAAGGATTATGTTGGAAAAACATGGTATGCAGGGGCAGGAGTTATCAACTCACCAGGTTACTGTCACAGTAATCCTCTCTAGAAATTCCCTACCTTATTTTTTTTCCCTTAGAACCTCTGATCATGTAATCTAGTAATACATATATGCATAAAAAAGGTGGTAGAAAGTTGCTGCAAAAGATCCTTTCCTGAAGATTTTTGTTTGGAAAACTTTGTTAATCAAACTTGAAAAGCAGGTTTGCAGTTTACTTCATGTACGGTACTTGAAAGAAAATACAGAGATTCCTTCCTTTTCAGCACTGGATTAAATGTAGGTACCCAGTTCTTGGTGAATACACACATTCTCCAGACCTTTGAGTACTTCAAGTCCCTTAATTTACAGTGGCTTTTTCGTCGGGTGATGAGGATGGGGTGACACAACATGCCTCTAACAGTACAGTGGCTGGCAGAAGAGCATGAGGAACATGGTTTCGTGGAGGCTTGGCCTTGAGAGGTAGCCAGCAGCAACACAGACTTTATCAGAAGCTGTGAATAACTGGTGTTCTGGAGGCTGAACGGAAGCATAGAATTGTTTCACGCTGTCCTAAGTTGAGAAAGCTTTGTTCCATGCCAAAGTGAAAATCCTGAACTACTTTTCCTCTAATGCACTGTCCTTTCAGTGTTTTGAGAATTCTTTTTTGAGAGAGTTTAAAAGCTTTGACACGTTTGTTCTTGCTGGTAAGTTCTTGCTGAATCTAGGAGCTTACCATGAAGCTGCAGGAAAGAGAAACCATTAATTCACATAACTTTCTGATCCACCCCCTAATCCTTGGAAACAAGCCCCACACCTCAGAAGGTCACAAGTGGCATAGGCAGTCTGGTCAACTTTTTTGGTCACTGTAATACTGAGAGTTAGAAACTCAGGCTGAGAAATTGTTTAATTCAACTTTCCCTCTAAAAGAGGGTGATAAGTCTATTTAAAACACTGAAAGAATATTATGTTACCACTTCACTGGTTGTATATTTTTGGTACGAGTACTTACTGTAAAATCTTTTCAGCTGTGTTCTGCTCTTAATCTCAGCCTTTCTCTACTGTGGTTTTGAAATCAGATCATCAAAGGGATTGTACTCTTATCTTTGCATGTTTTAGAAACCTGTAGTGTGTTCTCCTGTGTCCAATTTGTGTGTTTTTTTCCATCACTGCAAGGAAGTCACTTCCAAGGTTAACTACAGAGGCTGTTGGTGAAATGACATTTTGCATGGTGCAAAAGGAAGCACCTTATCAAACAGCACTATAAGGATTGAGGTAGGTATAGTGTGGAGTGCCTAATAGTGCAAGCACAGCTTGACAGGTGGAATGGTCCAGCAGGAGGTCTATTATGTAGAGCCTAAGTCTGAGTTGCAGGCTTTTCTTTGTAATAGTAAATGAAAATGGGGAAAGTTTAGCATAGGTTAAGGATGAGCCCTGAATGTCAAAAACTAATTCTTTAAACAAATTTTCACAGCTACAGATCGGGCAGAGAAGAGATTCAGAGCAGAAGGACTTGGGGCGTTGGTCAATGAGAAATTTAACATGACCTGTCTGCAGTGTGCACTCAAAGCCCAGAAAGCCAAGATGTGCCCTGGGCTGCATCAAAGGAAGTGTGACCAGCAGGTCGAAGGAGGTGATCCTGCCCCTCTGCTCTGCTCTCATGAGACCTCACTTGGAGTATTCTGTGCAGTTCTGGTGTCCTCAACGTAAAAAGGACATGGAACTGATGGAACAAGTCCAGAGGAGGCCATGATGGAGACCTCACAGCAGCCTTCCAATATCTGAAGGGGGGGCTACAATTATGCTGGAGAGAGACTCTTCATCAGAGACTGTATTGATAGGATGAAGGGTAACGGGTTCAAACTTAAACAAAGGAAGTTCAGGTTAGATATAAGGAAGAAGTTCTTTACTGTGAGGGTGGTGAGGCACTGGAATGAGTTGCCCAAAGTACTGAATGCTCCATCCCTGGCAGTGTTCAAGGCCAGGCTGAACAGAGCCTTGGGCAACATCATATAGTGTGAGGCATCCCTGCCCCTGGCAGGGGGGTTGGAACTAGACGATTTTAAGGTCCTTTCCAACCCAATCCATTCTATGATTCTATAACGTAAATAATCAGAAGACTTGCAAGATTGCATCTTTTTTTCTCCCACCCATTTGAATTGATGGTAGGTTATTTGGTTTCAGGCAAAATAACTCCAAATTTTCAGAGGTTCATAAATGTTAGTTCTGCTTTCCATACCTGCACTCATTAAGTGCTTTCATCTTTAAAGTGTTTGCACCACCTTGATTTCTAAGCACTGCTCATGTTAGTACTTTCTAGCCAGAGCTGAGCTTCTGCACACCGCAGGGTTTTAAAAAGAAAGGAAAAGCAAGCAAAAAAGAGTTGTACAAAATGATCCTAGATGGAGTGCAGGGAAAAACAGCACAGCAAACGTCCTTCCCTGCTTGTGCACAGAGGAAGAGCTCATGCTGACCTGCTTGATTGTTCTCCTTGTTTTGTTAGGTGTAGCATGTGATAATGACACCACAAAGCTCTTGTTTCACTAATATATCCCCTTTGGTATTGGTGGTCTTGATGTGTAAATAGATTTTGGACTGCACCCCATGGACCATGGCCTGTACACAGAGGAGCCCCATGTGAAGCTGGGCTGCACCCTGCTGTTGTCAGCAGCTGGACACCCCCCAGCAGATGCTTTGTATTCACTTACAGAAGCAAAACCAGTGTGAAAGTTGATTTTTTGATTCCTGTTTGGAGATTTTTTTTTCCACCACAAGATTATTCCTGGGTGACATATAGCAACATCATGGCTGGATGCACGCAGGCTCTGTCAGGAGCTCTCCTGCTCCCTGAGTGTGCAGAGGGGAGAGTGGGAAGGAAGAGTGTGACTGTAAGGCTGTTGTACTCTGAGTCCAGGCTATGAGAATAGTCCCTTGCAGCTGAAGCAGCTTGGTTGGATATCCTTCAGAGGACCCAGTTAAACCTGTCTTGCTCTTAGTAACATTTTGTCTTGCTCTTGGTGACCACCAGGAAGGGGAAGACACACATCCTTGTAGCTATATAGCACCTCTGAGATGTCTTTCGGCATGGAGCAGGGTGTATGGCTACATGGGGCAGCCTCTTGAGTTGGGATAAATCTCTTACTTTTCAACCTAGAAAGAGGCCAAGGTAGTTTTTTTCCCAGAAAAGCTGTTCATTTGTACAGTTACCATAAAGCAATTATCTCCAAGTTTTTGCCTTGACATCGCCAATTGAAGGCAGCTTTGCTAGTATTTCATGTGTCCCTGTCCTTTGTGGGTGCTAAAAACAAACAAACAAAAAAGCCTGGTTTGTGGAGATTATGCACTTAAACATCAAAGGAAGGTACTGGACTTGTATTTATTTGGTAGTAAGCTCATTCTTGCCGACCATGGCTGTGCAGTGGAGGTGAAAGGAGGTTTGCAATGTGTTGCTGCTGTGGTCAGTTCAGCCAGTCCTTCCCTCCCTGCTGCACTTCATGTGTCACAAGTACTCTGCTGCAAACCCTGTATGAAACTACTTCTGTTTAATTTGCATGCAGAGCCTTCCCCAGGGCAGTTATTTTGCCACTTAAAAAAAATGATGACGATGCTTACTGGACTTAGTTTGGCCAAAGCCACCTTTTACAGAGCAATGTTACTAGTATGGCTTTACACTGTAAAAGCAGCGTTTGTGAGCCTGGTGCCACAGCTTTGCTACCAGAGTTTTGAAAAGCAAAGCTGGACAAAATACTGTCAGTTCTTTAAATAAGACCATCTCAACCGAGTTGCTTCTCACAGACAGTGTTCAAGGCAGGTGGACAGTACCTGGCAAATTTTTGGCTTGGAAATTAAAACTATTACTGGTCTTTAAGAGATATGAAGACTCAGAAGCTGTGGGGGAGCTTGGTGACTGTGAGTGATGCTGTAAGGGCTTCATTCTGCGCCAGTTGTTAAGAGCCTGCAAGGCCAGTGCTAACTTTTCTCTGGCGCCCAAGGACTGTGCATGCTTATTTTACTGCAGAAATGCAGCTTGCAATGAACTACCCTTTTGGTTGTCCTGTACCTCCCTAAATCTTCAGGACAAGCT
The DNA here is from genome assembly GCA_028858755.1 of Ara ararauna. Lineage (NCBI taxonomy): Eukaryota > Metazoa > Chordata > Aves > Psittaciformes > Psittacidae > Ara > Ara ararauna. The sequence goes on along the minus strand of CM054383.1, from coordinate 9,373,950 downwards.
CTTCTCTGCTGCATACCTTACATGCTGAGAAGCCTGTCTGGGGGTGACTTAGTGTGTGCATAATAAAAAGGTTGAAAGGGCTAAATCCTATGAACTGTTGCTTCAGCCCTCTTTTGAGTTCTGGCCTTGAGGATGAAAGGCTGCCTCATGAAACACCACCTCCTGACTTATTCCAGCATCCATCGTTGCTCATGGTTACTGTGCCCCATTGACACAGTATTGAATTTCTTCATGGTGTCCAATGTACTTATCTGCTTAGTGCTCTGCAAGGGGTGGTGCTGCTGATGTCCCCGGGACAGAGGAGCTCAGTCTGCTCAAATTGATACCAGCAGTCCTTACTGAAATAAAGATTTAAATCTGGGGCTCCCACTAGGTCAGTGCCCAAACCGTGCGTCTTCTCTTGTTCCTTGCTGTGCCTCCAAATCCAGCTTTCACAGCACCCCAGGTGTGTAGTTCTTCGTAGGTCATTGCTGATCTCAGTAATTGTTAGGAGAACTTCTGGAAGAAATAAGTATCTTTAGGCAATTAAAAACAAAAAGTTCTGTCTCTGAGCCTCAGGGACTTCACTACCTCTTCCTTAACAGCCTGTTTGGTGAGTTGGCAAGTTACGAGTGCATTTTTGGGACTGTTCAGCTTACACTTTACCTCGACCCTCGTACAGGAGGGTGCAAGCATCCTGCTGTTGCGTGTTAGAATGGGGAATGTTGAAACCAGTTTTTAACATGAGACAGTGTTAGTTTAGGAAGGAAACATGGTATTGTAAGTTTGTTTCTGAACTCTTCTTGTCACAGCCGTAATGGAGAGTCATTTGATGTAGGTTCACAGACTTAGTCTTGAATGGATAAATGTATCTTGGTGTAGATATATGATCCTAAACCACACAGCTCCTCAGGGATGTTTTTGCTTATAGTAAATACTGGAGAGTACACTAGTTTAATAACATCTTAGTATGCTGTTTTCCTGATCAAGTAAGCTCTTTGGCTTTTTAAATTTCCTGAGTGTAACAGTGGGGAAACTTTATTTTATACCTACATGTATATATTTGTTTCTTTTCTTTTTGAAAGTGTTTGTTATAAGATGTTTGTGATATATTAAAAGTGATGGCAAGCTTTTGATTGTGACTACAGCATTTTGTGGTGAATATAGAAAAGCACCCTATCACTCACAATATAGTCATGTTTCACTTGCTGATTTGTTGTACTGAGATTCCTCCAGAGACTCCAAATGAGGATGGCTGATGAGACTTCGCTGGTGAAGGGGAGTGACTGAATCCCTACAGTAGCATTAATTATTGCCTAAGGCAACTCAAGGGAGGACAGAGAGGAGCTAGAATATTACTAAAACATTCCTGTGGAACAAAAAGGAGAATACAGTTCTCTTTAATGTTTCATTGTTTACTTGCAATTAGGAGGGATCATGCTAAAATGACAGTTTATTTTCATATTTACTTCTCATTTTCCTGTTCTTGAATTGCTTTAGATTTCTGGAATGCCTTATAGGGATTTTTAAGTGTAAGCACTCACGTCAAAGGAAAAGAATGTGTTATTGTTGTATGCTGTTATTTTAATATCAGGGAGATGTAAAATATTTCTGGCAATGCATTGCAAATACACCAGAGTGGTCCTCTGTGGTCAGTAGTGGTGATTTGTGCTATTTGTTTTTTAGAGGAATTTCATCCTCAATTTCTCTTCAGTAGTACTTGAATATCCACTCTACTTAAATATCCTGAAGATCCAATAGAATAGAGATCCCCAAAGAGCTATGTCATTGCTCATGCTGCTAAAAATAGCAGAGTCCTTGCTTAATGTCTGCTAGCTGTACCAAATCATGAGAAGTCATCATGTTCACTGAGGTGCTGACAGGATGAAGGCTCAATTTTTATTTTGGAAGAACTATTTCTGTTTTTAAAAAAAAAGCCCTATATTTGAAATAGTTTGTGGGGAATAAATGCCATAGTCTCCATTTAGGGCTAATCCATTTGACGCACATGGCATGTCTTAGGCTAATCAAAGGCTTAGATATTTGTGCTACTCTTCAGCTCACTGATGAAGTCTCTTCTGGTCATGCACTGAAGCAAACCTGTGGCCTGCCTTAGGGTCCTTTCTTGGCACTGTTGGCAGACTACAAAAAGGTACAATATCTTTCTCTGATTGCACCTGCATCCTTCCTGTAGGTAGTGTTTCATTTTGACAACTCATGACCTAGTGTGGGTTGGTTATCACTGCATGTGCTAATGGAGTGGTTTGCCTGGTAGTTGCTGTGTATGGAGCTCCTCTCACCCTCTCTCTGCTGTTCCCTGTTGACAAATGCACAAGTATTGGTAACCTCTCTTTTGCATCCATAATCACAACAGTTATTTCCAGGTACAGGTTATGGGCTTGCTTTTGACAAGCTGTCATATATACAACACAAAACTGAAACCTTCTGATGGAGGCATTCTTGGTGAAATGTAAACTAGGAATTTAAAGCTTGCAGACTTTTCATGTGGCTTAGGAAAGCTTTGAGTCAGAGCTCCCACCATGGACTGAAGAGCCCAGTTTCAGTTTTCAGGCCTGGCAGTGAAGGAGAGGTCTGATGAATCCCAGTATATGTTTTCAGGGTAATAGCAAAACTGTTTAGGTTGGAAAAGACTTTTAAGATGGAGTCCAACCATAAACATAACATTGCCAAATGCACCACTAAACCATGTCCTGAAGCGCCACACCTACACATCTTTTAGATACCTCCAGGGATGGTGACTCTACCACTTCCACTGGGCAGCCTGTTCCAGTGCTTGACAACCATTTCAGGGTTAATGTGTCCAAGGAGATGAATTCTCTCATAAAACTAGCAGCGTGTGAAGCATCAAATATGTATATAAGTCTTATTAACCACAAACAATTAAATCTGCAATTGTTGCTTTATACACATTGTCATGTCAGGCATTAAGGCAGAAAGCATAGGATGAGCAATGCTGGCATGGCAATGACAGCTCTCAGAAATGGCCCCTCTGTGGAGACTCAAACTCCCTCAGTATGACAGAGATGATAATACTTTGCACTTACATTGCACTATATGTGTTCACAGTGTTGTACAAACATTAGCTCTAGTTAATCCTCACAACACCCCTGTGGGGAAGATAAGTATTTGTCTTTCCTGTGACAGCACTGGCAACTAGCACAGGTGGGTTACTGCTGGTTCTTGTTGTAGTCTTTAGGCAGCTTTAATTTATACCAGGATGTCATCAGCAATGTACTAAGTATCTCCAGTATCACAGGACATCTTGAACATGGGCGGCCTTAGGACTGTGAATTAGGCTATGTTCCTTTTCTGCTGATAGCTTCTGGGCTGACACAGTCTGCCCTTTGTGTTACCTCCCTGCAGCCCACCCTCCCTTTGCACTCCCAAAAACGTGTGTATGTGTATGTATATATATGTGTATATACGTCTAAAAATTGCATTTGAATTAATACAAGTATATAACGCAGAATGTTTTGATCCTGCCCTGTTGATTTCCATGTGCAAAGGCATGTGTACACTTGTGCACACTTCCTATGCATGGATCTGTTGTCTGCCTCTGAAGCTACTAAAAGAAGACTTCTTTTTCTTATTGGTGATTTTGGAGATCTTGCCCTGAAGGTTTGAACACTGTAACCAAGCTCTTCGTTCAAAGCAAAGTTATTTGGAAGAGTCTGTTTCTGTTACCGAACTATGTAACTGAGAAGGAGGCCCAGAGGAAAAGGCTGTGGCTAGAGACTGAAGAATAACATCAGCCTGACGGTAGAAGAGGAGAAGTAACTAAAAGATTTATTTCTACTAGGGTGGAGAACAATATATGTTAGGCAGGCTTGACTTTTTCTGAACATAAACTCTACTGTGACATGCTCTGCTACACACAGCAACAAACACTCCCTAAAGCAGAACATGGGATGGAACATTCAGTGAGCACAGGGTACTGGATGCAGGATGGTGTTTGTTTAAAAAGAAGCTGGTGTTTGTCAGAAGCCATGGCAAATATCACATTTTTTATTTTCTACACAACCTGTGAGATATCGGACATGTTCTAATGAGATTCTGAAATACCAAGCTTATAAATATTGATAGGGAAGGTTTGTTCTCATCCACGGGGGAGATTGTGTTTTGCAATTATACAGCTTCACTCATGTGAACTGTATTGCAATTTGTTCTTCTGTCTCCTTCACAGGATAAACTGTTCAGAGTTACAGTTCAATCTGTGTTCTCAATCAACCCTCTTTTGCCACCTGGGTTTCCTAGTTGATGAGGTATTTAAAATTGCCTGGTGTTCAAAGGGTGCCAAACATGGACATTTCAAAGGCTAAAGTGCAAAGCCTATGAGGTGGCAGCAGTTTTTAACTGTTAGAATGCAAAAGATGGTGGCAACTTGTCATTTGAAAGAAAAGGATGTATTTTTTATAACCAAAGTTTCTAAAAAAAATATTGAGCTGTAATGTTTTTCTTTACAAAAAAAAATAATCTTTTATTTCAGGGGTTTATGGATAAATTCTGTGCAATATCCTCTGGGATAAGTCATGGCACATGCCAGATATTACATGCGATTGTGCAAAACTGGGCTGTAACCCGGTAATGTGCTATGGTTCTTGTATCAGTTGCAGTGAAATCATGGAAGACTTTGCATTAGTCTTCCGTTCATCATAGTAAAACCCATTGGAAATTTCCAGGCCTTATTTAACTTCAGACTTAGAAGCAAACCAAACCAACAGAAAACTCCACAAATACCCCCACACCCAAAGAAACAAACACAAAGCTTGGTTTGCCTGGTTAATAGCCTTGCTGGTGATATTTCATCAGGTGGGCTTAGTTTTGAAGTCTGTGAATATCAAAATTGAACTGCCTTTCATTATAGAGATGTCTCTCTCCCTAAGCCTGACTGGTGCATTGATTTGCAGGCAATATATGACTGCAGAGATTGCTTTTCATTATTTCAGCCTTCACTGAGATATTCTCACTACTGCATCTAAGCTAACATCCGCTGTGAATGATGGCTGACAGGTGCACAGTCTCTTGTAAGCTGCATAAACTGTGTACATAATCTTATGCTGTTTGTTTAGTGACTTTGAAGCTGAAGGCAAAGCTTTTGAATCTGACTTGAAATGAAAGATCAGGCAAATGCTCCCTGGAAAAAATGGCTGACCTCAGCTGCTTACACAGAACTTTAGACTGGGAAGCTGAGCTTTGTGTTCCCTGTGTAATAGCAAAGAGGGTTGTAACGCATCTTACACCCAGAGGGATGTTTGTAAGGGCATGGAAGGCTGTTCAGACTGCTGTTCCTGGGTTTTGGTCTTGCATAGCTGCTGGGCAACAAGGTCTCTGTGCTCCCATGTCACATCCTGGGCACTGCTTCTCTTCTGCACTTGCTTGACTTGGTCTTTTTCTTCTCTACTGCATGGAAGCCCTAGTGCTGTTTTAAGTGTGTGTGGGGTCTCTTTCGAGGATCTTTGCTGTGCTTCAACAGGCCAAAACCATCATGGGAACTGGTTACCCTGTCAATAAAATAAAGGGGGACTCCAGTGGCTTTTCTGAGTTAGAGTTTTACTGTGCCAGCCGCAGGCTTCTTGCCTGGCATCCCACAGTTGGTTGTATTTTCGAATCTGTTGACTGTAACTTTCTGTGATTATGACTTCACTGTTTGTTCTCTAAATAGGAAATGGAGATAGGCCATGCAGTGAATAGATCAAAGCTTCTTTAATAGTGTGCTTTTGTCAAACATACATGGCAGAGCTATATTCAAACTGAATGCTGTTAAGCTTTTATTGGTACCCGCTGAAAGCATGTAAATACGTAAGATATTGAAGTAAAATTACATCCTGAAGTTCTTGCCCTCAGAATTATGCAGGCACTGATTTTCAGTATATATTGCAGTTCCTTCATGCAGAGCCATAATGTTTTTACTTACTGTCTGAGAGAACGTGTGAAATTACCTGCTTCTGGGAGCATGAACCCGTGTCAGAAATGAGCCAAAAATAAAACACAAGCAAAAATCCAGACTTTGAGTACCTGAAGCTGTATTCTCCTAGGCTGTGATTTGGCAAGAAAGGCATGGTTATCCCAGTTGAGCCACTTGTATTTGAGCCCCTGTAGGAGTACATACCTTGTTGCAGAAAGGTATGGCTCTTCAGGTGCCTCTTTTTCCTTAGATGGTAGCATTGAGACTGAATGATCCATTCTTCCTACCACTGTGCCTGGAGACTTTTCTGCAGGTGAAGGGAACAGCTTCATGTGACTGCCAGGGATGAGTATAGCAGCCACGCTGCAGAGGGAAAAATCCTTATGGAAGGAGTGAGGCAGAGGAAGATGAGCCCTCTCCAATGTAGCAGAGCATGTCTGGTGGGTCATTGAAACAGGAGGTGAAGCTGAAGTAACATGAACTTAGAAATTGTTTTTATGATGTGCTGACTGTGCTGATAAATGTACTCTGAAGGAGGAGCCTGTGGTGGATGGGAGCTCCTCTGGGCTCTGTGCCAACCACAAGTCGCATGGCTGAGGTAGGTGCCATGCTGAAGCTGCACTAACAAATTCTAGCAAGAAGCTGAACATATGTGTTTTGGTAAGAATCAGGGGGACTGGGATTCAGCAGTGCATGAGTGTCACGGTACTTGTTTTGGCCTTCTTGGACCTATGCCTTATCACGTGGACGTCCCCTGGATGTTTTCCTGAGCTATGGTGTATCAGTTTGGGATGAACATTCCCCTGGAATAGTTTTCCTACTACTGTGCAAGGGAGCACAGGATGATGGAACTGCTGCGTGGCAAGAGGTTTTGCCCACTTATGGCTTATTAAATTGGTACAGTAGGTCTTACAAGAACAGATAACTTCATCCTTTGTGTATAATGAAATTACCTTTCTCTGCAATTAAATACAAATACAACATTCGTCATTTTTTTCTTTAGTGTTGGCAATTGCTTGCCATGTGCGTCTGTCCTTTCTTCATTCTCTGTATCCCAAACACAGCTGCATTTCAGTGGTGGCTGTGGTGACCTGCTGGATGATCGCTTCAAGGGTGTGTTCCCTGCTTTGAACTGTCCTTTGTGTTAGTGTGGCTCTTCATACAGGTGACTTCAGCATCAGGCCCAAGCCTTTTAGGAAGCCTTCAGAATCACGGAATGTAAATGCTGTGAAGTGTAATTAGCTTGAATTTAGAGTAAATTTTAGTTCCCTTGAAGTAAATGTGTGTAAAGCTTACTTTTAGCTTTTGATGGAGAAAAGACCATGATGTTCAGTCATGGATGTAAAACTCATTAGTGTTTCAGGCCAGTGCTGTGGTTTGTGGTGGTACAGATAAATGCCTAATGTGAAGCTCTGCTCAGTGCAAAGCAGCCAGCAGTATGAAACTGTCTGTACTTCATAAGTCACTTTGCAACAGCAGGCTGTGATAAGACTGGCTGCAGTCTTTGGATGTTCCCCTAATGCACTGCAGCATGTATGGAAAAGTTCAATGCTTTATAAAGTGTGAAATGTTAGGATATTTGTAGTGAGTGTTTCCTGTTGATATTAAGGGGCAATAACTAGGGCAGAATATGTACTAAAATGTGTTATTGTACCTCATCAGTGAAGGCTGCAAACATCAATTTCTCATTGAAATGCAATGTTATGGTATGCCTCAAGGACACATGCAGAGTGTTCTCTTGGTACTTACCTGTGAAGAGTTTTCACAAGTTGATGCATTGGCTACTTTGCATTTGCTCAAGGACAATTCATGTGTAGAAAGAGGAATTTGAACAGCCCCGGGCGGTGCTTTTATTATAATTCAAAATTAGAAGGACCACATTTTTCATAGTTAGGGAGAAAAGCAAGGGCAGCTGACTGACTTCTTGTTATTAAAGAACAACTGAATATTTCTGGCAGAGATGAACACAAATTATGCACAAATTATGCTTTGGGACTGTTAGTAATAAGGTAGTGAATTTTTCTTGTTAATGCAGGAGATATTTCCCTAGAATCATTTGCTTACTTGCAGGGCAATTGCTGTGTTCTAGGACAAGAAAAGTTAACATTGCATATTGCTGTTTCTCCCCTATGTTTTGTAGCCAATTACAGCTCACAAATTCATAAATTCTGATGGATTTTAGTAGAATACAATTGGAATCGGCAGACCATCTGCTTATTTTTGTTACTGTTATTAAAACTGCAGCCCATGAAGAGAAACACAAAGGAACGGAAAATCAATGTAACAATAACTGCTACTAAAACAGGGCAGCAAAGTTGTTGGGAAAAATATTAGCACACGTATTGAATGATTCCCTGAGGAATGGTGTCCTTAGTGGGGTCCGTCCTATCTTTCTCCTTGGGAAGTAAAGCTGCCTGGCTTAGAAGTTGAGGATTAAACTGCTACTGTTTGGTTTAAATAGCAAAAGCTTTGAAATCCCCTAATGACTGAGCAGAATGCATTTCAAAACTCTTTCCTGATAGAGCTTCCTGGCATTGTGTCTGTGTGGGATCCAAGAGCAGTTTAAACATTCTTGACTACCTAGCTCATATGTAAATGAATGGAGCTAGAATGTGCTGGAAGAGAGCTGAGTTCCTGCTGCTGATGGTGCTGTATCTGCAAGGTGAGGGATGGTATGCACGACACAGGGTGGTTTTGCTGGTTCATGCCATACAGTAAAGCTGTCAGGAGCAGTTTCTGTCGCTCATTTAAAGTCCATCAGTGACTCCTGCATTAGCAAAGCGCTGTTGCGTCCACCATGCATCTGCCTGTTACTTCTTTTGGCCCAGGATCTGGGTCTGCCTTCTCCAAAACCCAACGCTCTTGGGTTTTCATCAAAAGTGTTGCTTGTCCAAAGGCTGATTCTCCCCCAGCCCCTCATAAGTGCATTGTGTGGCTTGAGGGGGACAAAACACGTTTTGCAGATGGGTGATTTAGAAAAACAGTCCCAAGCTGGTTCTTTTTTTCTTCTTCCCCTAACTAGGTGCTTTCAGTCTGCATTGCTCGTTCTTCCACTAACATTCACTTGTAAGAGGAATAGAAAGGTTTGGTGTGGCCTGGGCCTTGCTGTATACATGCAGTCTTGCTGCAGCACACGTGCCATCATAAAGCTTCCTTGCAGTGCTATTAGCAAAAGTGTTCCCTTGCATAAGCAACTATTCATTTTTTTTGATTTACCCATTGATACGAAGGCTTTCCTGTTGCTTTTTCTTCTGGAAGAAAGCTATTTTCCTTTCATGTTTCCAAAATCATGTCCCCTCTGTCTCTCTGCAGAGCTGCGTCCCATTCATGTTGGAGCTGACAATTCCTGCTATCTTCCTGGCATTTGATAGAAATAGATTCTGAAAAGGTGAGGCAGGTTCAGCAGCTGGAGATAAGGACAGCAAAGGGAACTCAGCCAGGATGAAATGATGATGTTGCATGACCGAGAATTTCTTGCTGAAGCAGTTATTGGCTGTGAAATGGTGAGAGTTGACAAGTATTGCATGACATCTCCCATAGAATAGATTTTGTAGAGATCTTTGGACAGATTTGACTTTGCTTTTCAAAACCTGTTTACATACAGAAAAATTGAAAATGAAGAAAGGGAATAATCATCCTGATAAATTTTTTTTTCCTCCTGAATACTGTTGATGAACTGTAATATTCATTTCACTGGAAGGAGAAACAAGTAATTGGTTTGGGCAGGTTTGCAGCTTTAATGCAATTTTCTGATGCTTGCCTTGTGTGATCTTAAGTTGCCATTTAGGTTTTTATTAGTGTGACGATTCTGTCTTGATTACTTTGATGCACTGGAAAACATAGCATCTAAAAACAGATTGGAAGGATAAAATAGAGGGTGCTCCTGGTCATTGAAGGAGACTTGCAATATTAAGTGAACATGTACATGTTGCTTTTCATTTCATATCCATTAAGAAACATAAATACTTCCACACAGGTCTTATTTCTGTTTAGCACAGCAGTCTGTCTCTGAATGTGGCCAAAAGAGGATGCTTAGGGAAAGAATACATGGAATAAAACAAATATACTCCAGTCTTCTGCCTATTGCAAATACTGTCAGCAATCAACACTGTCAGATTTTTGACCCTCTGGGAATGCAGGAGATTCCTTAATATATATTTTAAGGAACCTGACAGATGAAATCATGCTTTGGTTCCCTGTAAAATGATTATGCTGGGGAGCAAGCCATCCAATTATAAAATGGGCTCTGAGAAGCGATAATAGAAGTTGCGACATTCTCAGTCAAAGCTGAGGGAAGCAGATGAGTGTTTTAGCAGATGGGGATGACAGATAAACAATAGCTGAAATCTCTGAGAAATGAAAAAACTTAAAAGCATCCGCTAAGGGACTGGGTGGCTCAGAGGCTGGTGATAAATAATGTGCCAGTTGCCTTTTCAGATTCAGTACAGGCCTGCAAGAATGCTGGTTTCCCTGCTTACGGCTGTTATCTAGCTGGTAATGCTACTGGACTCAGTATCATGTATAGCTGCGCTGAATATCCATTTGGTTTGTGTATGAATGAATTTTCTTTGTTAGAATGATAGAGATTATGCTCAGTACTGATGGGACTGGTTTTGGCTAGGGTCCTCTCATTAGCTTAGTGAAGAAATTCCCATTGTTTTCAGTGGAAGCATGCTTATGTCAGTGCTGGAGGGCCTTTAAAAGCTTACTTTGGCCCATGGCCACTTGTGGGGCAAAGCTAGACTGCCAAGGCAGCAACACGTTAAGTATTTGCACTGTTTGTGGATGGGGCATGGATGCAAAGATACAAACCCTCAATCCTTGTTAATGTCACTTTTCACCCATGACACTGGAATTTGGCACATATCTATCCTCCACAAATGTTGCTGCAGGCACATGGCATTGCACAGTCTGTGATGTCAGTTTTGTAGTGTGCAAAGTATGAGTGATAGTAAGTTCTGTTTTTCTAATTCATTAAAAAAAATCCCTGACACTTTGTGACATATCAAATAATTCTTACTAGAAACACTGCTCTGTCTTGAGAACAGCACTGCCTGAAGAGCAGAGGAGCTGAATTGCTTAGGAACTTGCTAAAGACAATACTGCATGGTCTTTATCCATCTCTTGCTCTGTGTAGCTACTCTGTACTTTATCTGTACAGCTAAACCAGCCAATATCTCAAACTCACCACAATCCAGGACTATTGAGATGTAGTTCTTGGTTTAAGGTATTGATTTAGCTGTTGGGTAGGAATGAACTGTGAACTGCTGTACATCTTAATCCAGAGTTACCAGTATCTAGGAGTGTTGATTTGAATCCTCTTCCATGTTAGAACTGTGAAGTTAGAGTAACTGAGTATTTTGTTTCATGCATTTTTGTCCTAGGGAACATGGTTAGACACACTTCTGTGGCTGCCATCTCAGAGTCGAGTCGAGATGGGAACTGTTTACTTGACTTTTGCTACAAACCCTAAGCCCTTTCTTCCTGACATTCACTGAGATTCCGTTTTATAAGCATCCTTATTGAACGATGGATGTTATGTTTGAGGTCTCACAGCTGAGACTAAGGCTGTACAATTTCTTCCCTAATTTAAATCTTCTCTAGGTCATGTCAGTCTGAGGAGTTCCTGACTGAGGCTTTGCTCTGTCAGATCCTGTCTTGTGCAAGTGTCTGAAAAAAAGACAGTATGGAGAGGGACAGAAATGCAGTCAGATCTTCCTTTCTGATCCTATTCCCACTCTGAGAGGGGTGTGTGACCCAGCTCTGTGGACAGTTGTCTACAAGGATATGCTTTATTTCTTTTTTCCCTGTAGTCAATTCTACTTTCAGCCAATGAATTTTTGTTTTTCAGGGGTTGGGTGAGAGGTGTTCAGGTGAACCTAAATGTGGTGGGTATTCCTGAATGACAGTCATGTCAGTTAGGTGGTAGGTTGACTGGTTCTTTACAAGCTTGTAGAAGTTTCAGTGCTGGTTCAGGTCTTGATTTTTGTTTCCAAACATTTGGCTCATCTGTTATTTAAGTGGCTGTGTGACAGCTGCTGAATTCTCACAACTTGGAGCTGACTCTGAACAAAGAGCTGTATTTCCTTCCCCAGTGATAAAAGAATTGGTTTTCTGTGGGAGATCAGATATATCTCTGCAGAGTGCAGTTTGGATTTTCCAGTATGTCAGGTGTTTGTGCAGCAGTACATAAGATAAAGAGGTACCTCTATAGATTGCTTAAGTTATTCTGTAAGTTCCTTTTGGAGGAGGGAAATACTTGCTGAAATGTAGGACATACTGAGTTGGTAAAGAACCAAAGGCTCATATCTCTCTTTCCCAGCCTTTTGCATTCCAGATACCTGAGCATAGGCTGAATAGATGAATCCCAGAGCTTATGACTCAACACCATCATTTAAGCTCATAGAAGCACATTCCAAAAATACACTGAAAAATAAAGCTGTTGAGCTTGGGTTGTTTTTTTTCCCTAGCAGTAGAAAGTGAGGCTTCCTGTGACATAGCACTAGATATTGTGTAGTGATTTAATAAGCATTGTAAGAATCCATTTATTCAGAGCTGGAGTTAGACATTTCAGTGTGGAGCAGCATCTTTGTTGAATTCAGGCACTGCTGACAGCAGGGGGTTACTTAGAAACTGCATGACTAACTCGGTGCTTTTATTATGTTAACAGCAAATATTTTTGCTTCAGCATTTATAGGAAAGAACCTATATGTATCTATTGCTAATTCTAGTAATAATTGTTATTAATTAGCTGTTCAGTGTTGGTACGTCTGTCCCAGTTTACCTAAGCTGGAGCCTTTTACAAGCTCCTCTAACTGTCATCTGTGAAACTCTTCTATCTGAGGCTGATTGTCTCTGCCAGCTGCTGTGTTTCAGTGAATCACTCCACTGAGGAGGTTGCTCCACACCTCTGCTTCTTAGCAAATTGCCTTCAGAGCCCTGGCACCAAAATGCAATTGGTTATGCTTCATTATCTCATTCAATAGAAATTCAGTCTCCTGAAGACTGCAATTAAGTTTCCTCTTTGTCTGAAAGACACAGAATTTAACTGCAATCTTGTTGGTCTTCCCTGAAGCGGGGAAGGAGGAGAAGGCAGGAAAACACTGAACCAAACCAGAGGCAGCACACTCCGACAGACTGCTTTTTATTTGGTAACTTTGCTTTCTTCTGTGTAGCTTGAATCTGGAAGCTGAGAGCGATGTGGTTGAGCAGCTTCCCAACAGCGAGGGAGGCAGACCTGGGTAGCAGCTGTAGCCCAGCCTGCAGCCACCAGGCTTTGGTGGCTTTCAGCCTCTCAGTTATCATCAAGGCCTGATGCTTTGGCTTGTATGATTCCTGCTGCTCAGACCACCTGCAAACACTGTATATGTTAAGCAGATCCCTTGTATTTATCATGCTTTAACTTCATTAGAGCGGCTATATAGATATCGTCTTCTGTTCAGTAAGGATAAAAGGCTGGGCATAAGATACAAAAGTAGTTCAGGCATTCATAACCGTAAGTATTTATTATTGCCTGAATGGAGGGCATGTGATTTATTGTTAGTAAAAGGAGTCTCTGCTTTGCTGTCCAGAGTACTTTTCCTGTCTTAAGGCAAGCTAAACACATGAGACAGGATTCTAGCCTTAATTTCTGATGCTTGAACTCCTGATGAGGCAAGGGCTGTGACTAGTAGTGAAAGGAATAATTCACTGGTAGGAATACTTGGGCAATCCTATTTTCTGTAGGTTGTAGAAGACAGAGCAGGAGGTGCCTTAAGTTCTGTGCAAAACCAGTGCTGCTGTTCTGCAGAAGTCCAAAAATCTGGATCTGTAAGTTTTAGCTGCCTCCAGTCCCAACCACTGTCCCTCCTAGTTCTTCTCTTTTCAGATCTGCCTTGTTCTGCCTGCTGCCCCCAGGCTTGCCAAGCCATTCCATGCCACTCTTGTGAGCTCAGTGGATTTGTCAGAGTGATGGCTTTATTTTTTTCCTCTGCTTTTCATAGTCCTGCCAGGCTGCCCTGCAGCAAAATGCGTTTCAGGTATGAGCTCTTACAAGTCCCTCTAGGAATAAGTCACTGCTTCATTTCTCATCTGTAAAAGGGAAGAAACAGTTTCCTCGGTGTCATGCAATACAGGAATAGAAAGTTCATTTGTAGATATGGAATGCTGGGACTCAATAGACACAAGGCTGTTCAGGTTTTTAGGAGAGCTGTAGATGTTCATCCAAGGAATTTCCTTTAGCTACTGGTTCCCCCGTGTAGGATAGTCCTGTAAAAATCATTCATTAGTCTACTATTTTGGCAGAGAAATACAATGCTGTTGCTCAGAGAACAGTACAAATAACAGCCCCACTGCTTAAGTACCATGGCTACCAGCTTCTGTTGTTGAAGATAAATAGTGGCTTGTACTTAGAAGAATAAAAAAAGAAAAGCCTAGAAAAAATGTTTAAGTTCAGGTGATTCTACCCTATCTGCTCCAGTGGTTCTCCCACTGTTTGTGTCTGTGTTGCCAGAGAAGCTAGGAAAGCACTTCCACCAAACCTCAGAGCCCCAGCCATCTATTGCTGTCAGTCCAATGTCTTAGTCCTTTCTGCAGTCTCTCCTTATTACCTGACCCTTTCACAGATGAGGATCTGAATATGGGGAGAACTTCTGGAGTACTCAATTCCTTCATTTAATTGACTGCAGAGGCAGTTAGATGTCTGTGTCTAATGCAAGACTCTGTGCCATCATGAGTTTCAGTGCTTTGCAGAGATCTGTGTTGGAGCAGGGCATTAAGCAAGTCTCAACTAGTGGCTTTGCAGTGGATCATCCTCCTCTCTAAAGAGACTATTCAGTCATGCAGGCTGTCTCTAGCCCTTGATGAGCTATTTTCTTTATTGACTTTGCTTGCTCTTGCCGAGCCAATTTTTGACTGTCTGGTAATAAAGTTTTTGCCACTGTTTGCCCTCTGCCCTGGTTAAATTGCTGATGCATCAGGCTTATGGAAGGGAGTTGGAAAGCTCTTTTGTCTCATTGTATTATGCTGTACTGTACAACAGGCTGCTTCAGATACAGTAGCAGAGTGTAGACCAGTAGTCCTGCATGCAAAGCTCTGCCATTTAACGTCCACATTGTGGAGAGCCAGGTTAAAGGGAGCTTACTTGTAAGACTCGAGTGATAACTTGGGGGACACCCGCAGCATTTTCCTTCTTCCGCTGTTAGACTCCAGAGTTTTCTGTTGTTGACAGTATGCCCTGGCTCTCATCACCTGCCTGCTTTCATTAACATGTCTTTATTTCTTTTTCTAGATAGCCAGTAAAGATTGCAGAAACACAGCCTCCTTTTTGGCAGATTTCTTGCCTTACCCTGGTGTGCTCTTCCCTGACAGATTGGGGCTTCATCTTGTGATACTATCCTCTTTTTTAATAATGTTACAGGCAACTGTCAGTAATCTTATGTCCCAGCTGTTCTTGGCTTTGAGAGTAAAATTTGGGAAGCAATGTGCAGAAACCAAATATATTCCAGCTGCTTCTGTACTAATAAACAAGTACTTTTGTGACTAGCAGAACTAATGAAAATTCATTTCCTATGGCTTTGTGTCTCATGGTTGATTGGGTTTTTAACTAAATTATTCTGAAGCTACAGTAGTGAGGTAGAGCTTTATAAGACATCAGAGAGTTTACAAAACGTGAATGAGTTGGGGAGAGAATATGGGAAGAGCTTCAGCTGAGTTTATAACTAAGAGTGTGCTCTGGAGGGTTCATAGCAACATAAAATAATACGAATAAGAGATGGAATTTCTCATGTCTAAGAACTGCAAAGTTTGAGAGAGAATTTTTCTGCAACTAGGACACTCAAAACTAGTCTTTCCCTTGAAGGTTTCTTGATGATTAATAAGGGCTGAGCTCACACTTATTTCTTACTCTTTCTATTCACTGTAACACATTTTTATCTCTACCAGATTATCTTTCATGCAATTTGAGGAATTTAGTAACCTTGAAGACCTCTGTCCAAGTGGATTGCCATCAACAAATAGGTTTATATGTGATTGTGGCAGAGAGGCAAAAAGAGAAACACGGGTACAAAGACTTTGCTTTCATATAAGATTCCAAACCAACCTGGCACAATTTAGAGGAAAACTATGTCATCTTTGCAGTCAATGCAGAGCAATTCCAAAGCAGGGGTTTCTTGCAGAATGTGTGTGCTGGGGGACTTGGGATTAGAGTCTGCCCTGACTCAACTCATCTCAGGCTCTGCTGTTCCCGTTCACCATGGCTGCTCTGCTCATCTTCCCAAACTTGTGCTTGAGTGTCCCTATTCCTTGTACAGTCCTTTAATTTCAGCATTTCCACTCATGGTGTAACCACTCAGAGTTAAGGATGTGCTTGCTGTGAAGTTGAAAGGTGGTTAGAAAGGCAGTGGACTTTGTCGAAAGGAAGTGGAACTTCATCCCGTGGACTGACATCTATAAAACCTACTGTTTTGTCTTACGAGGAAGATCTTTGATTTGCTGAAATACTGGGGCATAAATTAAACACTGTTTATCCTCAGTGGCTAAACTAATGTTTAATTGGCTTTTTTTTTCACTAGTCTGTAGCATATTTGTTTAATACTTTGTGCTTCAAGCCCATTTCCTGCATACCTTTGTTTTCTTCCTTGGCTTCTCAGTGATACCTATTGGCAGTTACTTATGTGAAGAATTTGCCAGCTGAGCTGCTGTGGGTGATGAAATGCGTATTGGTTTTGGTGAAAGAGCAGCTAAGAAATAAAAATAATGTCTAAAAGTGCTGATGTAAACCACCTCAAAATCGCAGCTGCCTCAGGGAGTGAAATGCCCTGAAATCCCAGGGAGAGGTGAAGTGCAGCACAAAACGCACAAGTGTGTCTTCCTTGAAGCAGGCAGGTTAGGGACCAGTGATACTGGAGCTATTTTTATTCCATTCAGCAATTCGTGTGTTGAGGTCTTTTTTCTGTTTATCATATGAAAAGCATTAGTATTGGCTTTGAGTATTTACCTCAAGATGGTGTGAAGTGTTGTATAAACATCTTGGACTGCTGTCTAATATATTCTGAAGTGATTCTGGGCTCCCTTGCAGATGTGCTTTGGCAGTCTGATACCATATTTATTCAAAAGAAAGAAATTGTTTCATGCAGTGACCAGTGAAACCCTTTTCTAAATGTGTTTTTTTTTTGGCCTGAATTACCACTGGCTTTGTGTTTAGCCGGGTGAGTACAGTACTCTTTACACACATACAGATAATTACAGATGGATGTGATCTGTTTCCCATATTGAGCCAAGCCACAGGCAGTTTGAGGGAGACAGTAGATAGAGCTAGTCTGTCTCTGTGGCATTTCTAACAGGATTCTGGCTGTTGTTTGAGGCTGTATCAGATAAAGTTCATCCCTGCATTTAAAAGTGACTGATGGATACATCCTGTGACCTCTGTGGGCTTTAACTTTAACCTGGAATTATACGGAGTCAGTCTCCCCTGTATACCTAGAACTGTGGAGAGATTTGGGCATCAAAGTGCTGCATCATAGCACTAAGTTCTGGAGTTAAGTGCATAAAATCCCTGTCCAGCTCCTGTCTTTCTTGCTTGTCATTAATGTCTGCTTTATTTTCTTATTCCTTTTCTTCCAAGTCTTATCTGCTTCGATTCCTCAGGTGTCCAAAAGATTGCATTCAATTGATGACAAAACAACACCTTGCTTTTTTTTCTTTTGTCGGGAGTTTCTGCTGCCTTTTCAGCCTTCAGAAATACCTGGACAATTTAATTGCCTTCCTCATTTGTTAGCTATATCCCCACAATGTCAAAGTACTGCAGATCCGTGTGTAACCAGAAAGCAAGTTGCTTAACAGGGGTAGGACATTAATGGTGGCAAACTGGTGGATGACAGAAGAATGACTCTAGTTTGTTTGACCTTTTATGGTGCTGAGTCATGAATGATGAAACTTAGAGGGGAGCCACAGCTGATGCTGAGAAACTGCTGTCATGGAACAGAACAGATGTGTTCATTTCTGATTTATTCGTAACTTGGGGTGGGATGTGAGAGAATCAGTGATTGCCAAAGGGAAAGAACAGAATCAATAGGGAAAGACATTTGCTTTTCAAGCCCAGTGAGAGGGTACTAAAACATGAGTAAAAAATAAAAGAGAAAAAAATTAAAAGCTATAAAAATGTCTTGACAGTGTAATTTTAATCTTAAAATTGGCAAAGCATACAGATGGATTATAATGTTTTGCAGTAATAGGGAAATGATTGATAACTTGGATTTTGAGTGACTTTTTGATGTAGAGCATGGGGAATGGGGTAAATACTTTTTACAGTGACAATCCATTGCTATCCTTTCTTTTTTCCTTATATTTTTCCACTCAGGGATATTTTTCTGCAAGGGGGAGGACAGGTCAGTGTCAGGCAAAAAGACAGAAGTTCATCAAAAGAATTAAAGCCCAGGGATGGACCCAGCAGAGCAGAAGAAAATGATGAAGAAGCCTGTTCCAACAACAAACATTGTACAAGAAGTACTCTGGGTGGCAAATGTATCAATTTATTTTCCACACGCTGGAAGGTGGTCCGATGTTAGACAGGTTTTCACCCAGTCTTCAGAGCCCGAAGAAGTCTCTTTTCTTTCTTGGAGCCATGACCCCTCAAGGAAAAAAAAGGGGGGGGAATCTTCTTTTTAGAAGCTTTGCACCTTTTCCCAAATAGTCGCCACAGTCTATGTGCCTTCCGAAGGTCTGGGCATGCTGTTCTTTAGTATCATTGTGCCTGCTGCTCTGGGTTAGTTTCCTTTCTCCAGCTTTTTTTTTTCCCTGCTCCCTGGCAGGTTTAGTACTTAAGAACCGCATTGCTAGCACTCTGTTCGTGCAATTTCTTGTGGACACTGTAATTTCCAGTATTAATTTGATTTATCACTGAGTTTTTGATCTGGCAATGGGAGCATCTAATTATGGAAAGCAGACCACATCCATTCCCCTTGGCTTGGGTCTGAGAAATGCAGCCTGGGACCTTTTGTTATTGGTTGTCTTGCAAGATTTTCAGCTGCTTTCAGCTTTCCTGTGTGCATAGCATGGAAGCACTCTTGTGTGAGCTGTGTGGATGCTTCACCTGCGTTTCATGCTGAGCAGCAATAAGCAATAGTCCTGCTGGCAATAACATCTGGTCTGCAGAAAGAAGGCCTTAATGGTAGCTACTTCTCAAAGACCTGATTAAAGCAGATAGATGTGATAGCCCTTCCTGCTTTAGCATGAATGGATGAGGCCATTTCCACCATTCACCCTACATGTGATGGTGGAAATAGTAGGAAGTTTCTGTTTCAGGCCTGCGGACATATACAGCAGGGCTAATTAAATCAAACTGAGATGACTGGTGGCAGCAGCCTCGGGACTGAGCTTGCTGCAAGGGTAAAGCTAATGATGGGGGATCTCAGAGGGGTGAGCACAGCCCTGGGAGGAGGTGGAGACAGAGCTTCTCTGAGGCATGGGTCTTGTGGCAGAGACTGAGATGACTAAGCTAGGGGCGAGCTGGTTGTTCTCATTTGCAGTGTTCAGGTGAAAGCAGGTTTGTAGATGCTTTGTTAATAGCAATGGCACCAGAAGAAACTTTTCACCAGATAATCTGTTCTTGGTCTGAAAATGAAGAAACTCATAAGCAGTGCTTAGCTAAGTATTGTAGTTTCTTTGACCTTTGCATCTTGAAAATGATCTTACAGTCTTGCACTCTCCGTCTCTTTTCAAACACACAGTGCAGATCTCTGCATTGCCTGTAATGGGTGGAAGGGAGATTCAGAGAAGGTGATGCTCATGGGAGACATTTCTTTATGTGGAGCAATGGATATAAGAAGAGGAAGGGAAACAGTTTCTATTCCACATAGAGTCTGCAAATAGATATCAGAAGCTTCTTCCTGAGGTTGAAGACCCAGAGAGGTCTCTCTGGAGAGGAGTGCAGGCCTTTTTATAGCCTTTCCGTTATCTGTGCCACTCCGCTAGCTTTATCAGGCACTTTGGAATTGAGATTCAGTTCCTGGATGAGTTCACAAAGCATTGCTTATGTGTCTGATGCTGTGTAGGTAATACTAACTGTATGAGCCGCTAAAAAATGAGTTTGGTGTTGTTCTAACACTGAGAACTACTTAACAAGTTTTGACATCATATGTGAACAGGAAATATAAAATGCTAATGTCAGGAATAAGCTCCTGTAAGTGGTATAGTCTGCCCCTGTGGAACCAGTGCTCCTGGGATAAAATGGAGTATTGCATCATGCCTTTTCCCTGTATACTGTGATTTCCAAACATTGATGGGTAATTGACAAAGACAGGGGAGTTGGTGAGTCCAGATGATCAATAAAAAGCATGTGGTGAAAGTGCAAATAGAGAAATCATGTATTGTAGCAATTTAAACAGCTCTAGTGTTGGTAGTCATGAGACATTTAACACAGAGACTAAAATAGCTTTTAATAATTTTAATCAACTTATTTTCTAAAGAATGCTTTAGTCTTGAATAAGCCTTCGTGGAGGATTGGAACAATTCAGAAGGTTTTCTCATCCTTTAATTAGTCTTTATAATGAGGCCTCATTTTAGAGGAAAACTTAGTTTAATGATGTTGGTATTGAATGACCTTGATGTGGTTAAGACACTTGCCCATATGTGTATGGGAAATGCAAATAATGGAGACTGGCTCACAGCCCGTGAGCCTCAGTAACGTACTGGATGTTACTTTAAATTTGCTTGCTTTGCGGGTCAGATTGAAGGATGCCTGAGACAAGCAATGTGTATTTTTTCCAGCAGCTGGGGGGTTGAACCTGTTTAAGGTACTTCTCATTTTTTTCCAAATGCTTGAATTCACCTTCCCTTTGAATGTTCTCTTTGGTGCTGGAGACTTCCAAGATTATATATTTATTTTTCCCCGAAATAAATGCCACCTGAGGGCTATGACTCATCAGGGACTGATAACTGAATCCCAACATGTAATTTATTTTAACTACAGTGGTTTTGAATGTGCTGCACAAAACTCCTATAACATGTTGTTCCTGAAAGTGAGATTGCACTTGAAATAGTAAGAGCACTCGTTAATGCTTGATGCCCTACTTCACTGGATAAATGCTAAAATATATTGTATTTATAACTGTATATGTTGGTATTTGTAATATATAGGTATGTTTTCTTTCACCTTAAGCTTATTTTCTGTGTATAGTTTTTTTTTAGACCTAAGATCCCAACTGTAGTTTGAGTATTTGCACCATATTATATCCTTGTTTCCAGTCCTAAACTAGCTCTTAAACTTCCTGTATGTATTTCTGTTTCAAACCTCATTGAGGCCTGGGCCAGAGTACAACAGCAGTGACTGGAACAGCTTTGAATTGTAGAAAAAGCTCTTTATTGCATCCTGATGATAGCCTAATTTGTGAGAACAGTAAGCAAGCTGCTACTTTACTGAGAGAGCAGCCTCAGAACATGGTACGTTGGGGCACTGGGAATACCAGTTTCTATATCTAGCTTTGCTGTTTGTTTGCTGGATGGTGCATGAGTCACTTTATTCTCCTGGATCTGTTTCCTCATCTCTAAACAGGGTGATGTAGATTGCCATTTGAAGCTTGGTGATCTACTGATGGAAAGCTTTCTCCTATAAAAGCTGCTATTACTGTCTACTGTTAATCAGGCATTGCAATGAAAGTAATAGAAAGGAAAATGTGAATGACCTCTTAAAACTGAGCAAAAATAGTAGCAATGTGGGTGTCTGTGTCAGAGAAAGACGGAAGATTGGGCGATAGGAGGGAAACAACTGGAATCATCCAGATCATAACTATACTCTTCTATTTAAAGGGAGGGTTACCAATTGTGGCACAGCCTTGATCATTACAGAGCTAGTGGGCCTTTGCTAATTGGTCCCAGCTAAGGGCAGCCATGTGTCTACCCTGTGTTTTGCTTTACTTAAAATTGACTTTGCACTTGTACTTTATTTTGCTGGAAAATCAGGGCAAGCAGCTGGGAGTAAGGGCTGGAAGTGCTACTTGAGATACCATTGAGATGAGAGTTTAGTATGGAATCATGCCTTACTTTGCTTATTTACAAAATGGATGTAATACTTGCTTGTGAAAATACCATGTGCTTCAGGTTGTTGATTCATAGAAAGAATGTTTCCATGTGTTTTGGTGGAGCTCAGTTCAGACCCACAAGACCTGGGTAGACACACAATGCCTGGGTAGAGGGGGTTGCTGACCCCAGTTTCGTGCTGAATAAGGGTGGCTTCCGATTGATGGATTCTGTGACTACACATGACTTTTTTGTGACCTCTCCAAGTAAGCTTATGAGGCAGTATTAGCATTTGTGAAAAGCAAAATGGACTTGGGGACAAGGCCAAGGTGAAGGATGTACAGGGTCGATGGCTTGCTCTGGTGCCTGGTGAGGCCTTGGACATGTTTTCTGTGCTCTCAGTGTCTTCAAGTTTTAAACTGGGTTAGAATTTAAATCAAAGTCAGTGGAGAGTACCTAAGCATTCTGAGGCACTGAGAACTTCCCATGACTATTATTACATCTTTGTGCTAGCTATGCGCTTTTGCTCTGTTTAACCAGGGGTCTGCCTATTTGTTCACAGAGTGCCCTATGTTTTGGCCGTAGCATGAATCTCCTGTAAACTGACATTAAACCAGTGGTGGTGCCTTTTCCCAGTGTGTGTAGGTGTGCAGGCATATGTGTATGGGAAATTGTGGTATGGCCATGTCTCAAGTGCCTGTAACACCTGAGCCTTTACCATAATTCAGTGCATTTCCAAGTGCATAATCATACACATCACCCCAGAAGCTGGTGGGCAATGTTGTGTTAAATTTTGCCTGTTAAGATTACTCTTATGTCCTATTTCTTTAAACAGAAGGTACTTTTCTGCCCCACTGAAGCACGGCTGATACAGCTTTCAGCTGCTGGCACACAGAGATGCTTTGCTGCAGAACAGACAGATGTAGCTGGGATACATGGATAAAATTTGGGCTAAAAAAAGGCCCAAAATTGTGTCCATGTTGTACTTCTTTTTTTCTTTAAAGCACATTAGCTTTGCTGCTCTGTAGACTTGCATGATTCCTGGCTGTGCATGAATGCTGATTAACTTCTGCCGTTATACATTTGAGCAGCACCTGTGTTGACAGCAGCAGAGGAGTGTAGAACAAAGAATATAACATTGCATTTCACCAGCTGCAAATTGGGACTGTTTCTTGTGCGTTTGTTCTTCCCGATCCTTCTTGATGGAGGAGAAAAGAGGGGGGGAAAAAAGAAAACTTACGGGATGATCAGCTAAACTACAGCATGTGTGAGGCACTGCATGTACTGTGTATCTGTTCTTGCAGCATCTCTGCTATTGATGCGCTCTGTTACATGGTTAGACCATTACCTTTGAACTTGTGCAGTGGAGCAACTAATAAAATCTTTTTAGTTAGTGCTATTTTAGTGCCTCATATATTTGCTTGTGCTGCAGCATGGTTTGCTTATATGCTAAGTACTGTAAAGTTAAAATTAATCCTTTTGTGTGCATAAATTATGATGCTTAAAGATTCAAATTTTTGTCCCTGCATATCCGTCGACTTAGATTTATGAACTCATAAAACACTCACGGTGTTTTTTGTGATTTGTTTTTGTCTTTTTCAAACATAATGCGTAAAACTCAGTACAGTGTTCCCAAATGACATCAGCTCTCTGGAAACCTATAAAATAATTCTTGTGTATAACTGGCTTTACACTATTGCTGTGTAAAATGAGAATTTTATGAAGATGAATAGGAAACTTAGGGACTACATCAGGCCTGCCTTCCAGCTGCAGTGCAAGCTGTTTGCAGCAGAAATGCAAATGGCTTGATGATTTGGAGCCTTCTGGTCTGCTCTTTGCTCCATGGATTATCATGATGGTTCTTTAACATTTCCTTTGACAACTCTCCCTGCCACTGATAAAAGTGAGAATCTAGATTCCAGGGGAACATCTGAATAACAACACCACTGTATTTATAAAACTTGTCCCTTGGGGGCAGAGCGTGGCTGCAGATGAGGAAAACCCAGTTTACTTGTAATCCATTACTGTTAATTTGTTGTTCTCATTAGGAGCCTTCAGCTGACCAAGTGAGGGATCATTTCTCTTGCATGGGTATGGAGCTCTCTGAACTCCAAAATGTCAAAAGGAACTACAAAAATGGAAGGAGAGGGGGAAACACCCCAGCCCTTGCTGCTGAAGTCTGCAGCTCAGCCATGGCATCTGAAGGGTGGCTCTGGAGCTGCTGCTCCTGCCCATCTCAAGTGAGGAAAAATAATCGTTAAAGTGAAACCGTGACAAGGTGTTTGGAATTGTTCTAAGCTCATTAGACAGCGAGGCGGAGGGAGCCCTGATGAAGCTGATCACAGTGGAAGGCTCTGTCACAGGTCAGGGAGCTCAGTCTGCAAGGAAGTAGGACAGTAAAGCTGGAGGAATGGATCATGTAGCATTTCAAATAGCCTTGTCAGAGTAACTGCTGCAGAAAAGGGCATTCAGAATCCAGGAGATGGGAAAAAGAAACACAAATCCTTTAAAAATCAAGAGGAAACCCTTGCTGGATGTATTGTTTGATGTCTGTTCATCTTTAAAGATGGTTGTCTCCCTCCAAATGGCAAAATAGAATTCCTTTTCATGACATCAGTGCTCTCCTTGAACAAATATCCAACTTGCATGCGAATTGATTACAGGCTGCTTCCCTTATGGTTTGGGACTTTGGGGACATAAGAGAAAAAGTAACTGTTTCCATATGGGTAACCATTCTTTTATGTACCCTATCCATGTGCAACCCTTTTGGATAAAGGTGATTGCTCTCTGTCTAACCCAGCTTGAGTTGATGCAGACAGCTTTACAGATGATGATCCTGATACTGCTTTTCTGGTCTCTTTCCTTTTGTGTCTCCCTTCCAGCAACTTGGTCCTTAGAGCAGAGGATTAACTTTTTATGTTCTGTACTGAATGTCGGTATCTAATGTCTATGGAAGGGAGGCTGCATGCTGAAGCGAAGATGAGAAATAGGTTATGTGGTCTGCAGTAAGAAACAAGCTATGTTGTGTATGTGTTAGAGCCCTGATATGTTTATGGGTGTATGTGTTAGAATCCTGATGTGTTTATGGGTGTTAGCGTGAGCCTGTTAGTAGCAGACGTAGTCCAGGTTAGTAGCAAGAGTACTGCTGGCAATGTCTGATATGCAGTGGAATGTGTAAGTGGACCTCAGTGTGGCCACTAGAAGCTATAGGGGCATCAGCTTAGCCATGATTTTGTTTGGAAAAGAAATGGTTGCCAACAACCAATACAATAACCAATATTTATTTCCTCTGTCTCTTCAGAGTGCTTACCTTGAGTGTGTAGACTTCAGCCACAACTGGTTTTGGCTGTAATGCTGTTATAACCTCAGGTTTCTGGTGCAGTATCTGTAAAGTTTCTATTTCAAGAATTCTTCCATATTTCAAAGTCATTTGGGGAGGAGAGCAGAAAGCTTACAGAATTTATTACCTGAATTCTTTATCCTGGGAACAGCAGTAGATCCCTTTGGAAAGAGGTTCTGAAGCTTCTTTAAGTGAGCCAGGGACAGATGGGAATAAAAGCAAAATGATCTCCATCACTTCTGGTATGTTTTAAACCATGGACTATGCAATTGTTCGGGGCCATCTGATTGAACATCTTCTGTTGGTCCATCTGGTCTCTCCTTGCCTCATGATGGGCTTGGTGACACAGTTTTTGGATCAGCCCTTGCAGTGATCTCTGAACATTTCCCATGCCTCTCTGTTGGTTTTATTTTTTGTTAATTTGGCACAACATTATGTACCGTTTTTCACTCTGGAGTCCAAAATCTGAATTTCCTCTGCTTCAGTTTTAAGCCTGTTTGTTTTCCCGGGGTGATGACTAAACTGGTCATTATAGATTCTTGTATTTAGTGATACTGTACCCAAATAAATACAAATGTTCTTTTATTTAGTGTACTGTACAGTGATGACATGACTGTATTTTGTAGCTGCACAATAATTAGAAGATAAGAAGTCAGTTTTCTATTTTATGAGAGGATGGGAATTCACAGGGAGCTTTTTTCTTTCAACCGAATGTTTTGTCATAGAGAATTTAGTGATGTTTCTGCAAGTTGGGCTGCAGTTTTCTAGGTTTCTTCTCTATGTGTGAATTCCTCTTTGAATTCTTAAGTCTGAGAAGTTCTTGACTCATTGTGTTTACATCTTGCTCTACTGTGGGTGAGAGGTTTATGGTTAGGATATGAATTTTTCCAGATCAAGCAGTGGGAGGTTGATGCAGGTGAAACGCTCTGCATGGCACATGGGTGGCCTTTAATTGGTTGAAAAAGTGAAAGCTGTGCAGGAGTGGAGTTCGCTCCTGCTATATGTGCAGTGATACAGGACAGCAAAATCTCTGGGGGAGTTGTTACAGTGGAGGCATAGGGTACAGTTGCATAGGGTAGGCAAACCCTATGCAACTGTGTTTGCCTGCCCTATGCAACTGTGCAAATGCAACTGCACAGTTGCATAGGATAGGCAAACAAATACAAGCATACTGATTTAAGGCCTTCTTCCTAAACCCTAGCACATTATCCTGAGGAATTCTATTGCTATAAGACCATTGTGAGCATAAGTAATACCCCCCAAAAAAATAAAAGCTGCAGAAACTTGGAGCTAAAGCCCCTTATTGATGAACTCTGCTGACTGATGTATGGACATAACACAGATTATAAATACAGGATACAATCCTGTTTCACAAATAATATAGATTTCTACTTTTGGATGTCTCTCTGTTCTAGGTGCTAAGTCTGGAAATTCATTTATACCTGCAGTGTGTTGAACCTACTCTCAGTTAAACAGTGCAAATGAAGTATTTGCTGCCTTTGATGAGGATAAAGCAAGTACCTTGTGTTCTCAGCCAAATTAGCTTTATAGTTTAACTGCCTTCTCCCCTGGATTGTACCTTGTAAACTGCTGAATGTCTGAGGTATTCAGTGGGGTCTCTTCTTGGTGTGATGGGTATAACTCTGACTGTAGTCAGCAGCACAGTCTTTAATCTGTGTGCTCTGCTCAGAGCCTGGCTGTGAGATGGGTGCTGCATTGAAGTGCAGGAACACAGTCTGTCACCATTGGCTCCTGCTTGCACAGCTCTGCAGATGGTGTCTGCTTTTGCTGTCCCCTCCTGCTCTCATAGGGCTGATCAGGAATGTGGAGAGTTGGGTGAACTGGAAAGAGGTGCCAATTCTGTATCAGAATGAATAAAACAGAGGGCAAGTTTTTTTTCTTGCTGTCCTTGGCAAGGCACAGGGAGGTTTCCCAAATCAGTCTCCTCTCCTTCTGCAGAGATTTGCTCTTGGTAAGAGTACCTGATGCTCCTGTTGGTGGTAGCCCTTAGGTACGACCAGACTCATACCAACCCTTCAGGTCTGGCACCAGACAGTCGTGTCTACTTTTGAAGACAGAAAAAACACTGAGCATTATTAAATGCCTGGGTCAGGATTTGAAAAGTTGAGGAAGAACGAGGGGAAGCATTTTCTATCTTTATCCCATTCTTACTTCCCTGTGGCCTCTGCTTATAGCCAATGTTAGGACACTGGAAGAGTTAATGTTTGACCTAACCCCATATGGCTGCCTTTGTGTTGTAATTTCAAGTGTATTTCTGGAAGCCTGAAGCCTTGTCTGCTTCAGAAAGCTGGGCACCCAGTGTCTCTTCTCGATGCTATGTATATGAGGCCAATAGATTTCATAACAAGTAGGAGCTTGTTGGCTGTTTGGGGTCTGTGCTGTGAATGATCAGCTGTAGCCCTGAACCGCTCTCTCACAACAGGCTTCTTTCTATCTGGCTTCCTAGCCCTGAGCTGAACAACTTCATCAGACCCTCCTCGCTGTTTGTCAGTGCACCTGTAATGGGAAGGACCTGCAGCAAGTTGCTTTTCTGGATGGGGCAGTCTACTGGTTTTGGCTTTCCCAGAAGCATTGGCAGGAGCTTTTCCCAGGCACCAACTGTCCTTGGGTTAGCTGGGCTCTCCCTGCATCTTCCTCTGCCAGTTGCTGCGCCTGGACACCAGGAGCTTATGAAGCTGAAAAGGTCATGTCTGATGGAGCATGCTGATCCTGCAAGTTCTGGCTGCCTGTAATGGAAATGAGCTGTCCTTGTCACCCCAGAATATAGCTTCTTCAAATAAGAATAGGGTGTGGTGGATGTTTTTTCTTTGTTTTTGCCAGGACAGGGAGTGCGCACAAAGGTATTCCTGCTCTCCTCAGGCATTTGTTCTTTTTTTCTCCAACCTCCCTTCATTCCCAAAGCTTTTGGCTGGTATTTTGTCTAAGAGGAAAAGGCACTTGTTCAGATAATCCTAGCTCTCCAGTGTGTTGCAGGCATGGAGGCTGCTGTCACAGGCTATTCTCCACAGTCCCAGCAGCAGTAATGAGGGGCATGTGCTGTTTGTTGCAGTGCTTTAGCCCTTCTGCCTGCCCTGCCTGGGGGGCTGTTCCTTGTATTGCAGTGCTGTTTTTACATAAGGTATTGCATCAGGCAGCGCAAGGGTTGTGGTGCTGAATTTAAACAGCTGGAGTTGCGTTGTGTGCTTTTTCTCAGGCAGACTGGAAATAGCCACTGGCTTTTCATCCCTCTTTTTCAGCATGATTTCGTCTAAGTGTTATGGCCATCATATATTCCCAGCAGAGGCTGTTGAGTTAGTAGCCAGGTCTTTCAGTGTGGTATTTTACCTGTAAGACTGTTAGAGATTTGGCTCTTTGTGTGTTTGTTGTGTGTGGGTTGTTTTTTTTATCATCATGACCACACTCCAATGTGTTTATCAGGATGTATTTTACCCATCTGACATACTCAAGCAGCCTGCTCATGGTTGGTTTTGATTGTTTTGCTGAGCTTTGTAGAGGGCAAAGAAAAGGGAAAGTGTAAGGTTTCTGCCTTGGGCGCACCACAGCTGTGGAGGGTGAGTTTATGAGGTTGTTTTCCTCATCCCTCTAGAAGGAAGGGATGTTAGGGTTTGTCATGCTGATACAGCAGTGTTTCGCAGATGGTTTCTCAAAGCTAATTTCCCTAGTGCTAGTTACAGTTGCAGGAGTCTTGGTGAACTACGGTCTCGTATACATGCAGGCATTGTGTGCATCCTTTGTTTCTAGGGAAGGGAGATTGCCAAAGCTTTACATAGGTGGCTCTGCATGCAAGCCCATGGAACCAGCTGTGTCTTAGCCCATCAATTTTTGATGACTAGTTCAAACCTGTCTCAAAGCTATTTTGTAGCATGACCTCTTGCCTGGCATTTATACATGTTTCTCTCTCGTGTCAAATTCTTCATTTTTTTTCATGGTAGACTGCTCTTCTTTTCCATTTCATAACATATTTATCTTAAGTTTTATTTTGCAGTTGGTAGAAATGAATAAATTGAAATGAATGAAATAGATTTAATAAAATGGATTGTGTTGGAATGGGTCTAGAGGAGGGCCATGAAGATGATCAGAGGGATGAACATCTCTCCTGTGAGAAAAGGCTGAGAGAGCTGGGGTTGTTCAGCCTGGAGGAGAGAAGGCTCTGGGAAGACCTTATTATGGCCTTTTAGTACTTAAAGGAGGCTCATAAAAAAGATGGGGAGAGACTTTCTAGCAGGGGCTGTTGTAACAGGTCAAGAGGTAACAGCTTTAAACTGAAAGAAGGTAAATTTAGACTAGATCTAAGGAAGAAATCTTCAACAGTAAGAGTGGTGAAACTCTGGAACAGGTTCCCCAGGGAAGTGGTGGACACTCCATACCTGGAAACTTTCAAGGCCAGGTTGGGCAGGGCTGTGAGCAACCTGATCTAGTTGGAGACGTCCCTGCTTGCTGAAGAGGGGTTGGACTAGATGACTTCTAAATGACCTTTCCAATATAAACCATTCAGTGGTTCTATGATCCTTATGCAGAAGGCTTACCTTCATAGAACACTTCCTTGTGGTCTGTTTATAAGCAATATCAGCCTGGAGGGTGAAAAAATGCGTATCTGATAAGCTATCTTTTGGAAGTTGGTTTGCCAGTGCTATTAATACAAAAATAAGGAATTCTAAGGCTTAGGCAGGCTTTGTACTAAAATACAGCAAGAGCTAGAAATTAATTGCCCTGAACTGCACAGTTACTGATCTGCATTGGGTCACATCTGCACATATTATTTCCCATCTTGTGGGTGTATTGCTTTCACTTTCTGGACTCTGAGTAAGGTCTTAGCAGAAACTGAACCTTAGAACTCATTTATCAACCAAGAACATATTAAAACAGAGGAGGATGTAACCTTTTCTGCATGTCTGGTTTGCTTGTGAAAAGTAAACATTGGGACTCAGGTAGGGAGCAGGAAAGCTTAAGTCTCGGTAATGACACAATGCTGCCTACAGTGCAGACTCTGTGGTGAGTAGCTGGTTGAAGAGAAGCAAAGAGTTGCTTGCAATATGGGTAGTAAAGCTATTAGAAGGGAGAAATATACTGGGGAAAATTACCAGTGCCCTTATCTCTTAAGACTGCTAGAGTCACTTTCCAGCACACATATACTTAATCTTACTGGTTTTGGTCAAAGAATGTTCCGTACACATTAATGGTATTTCTTTGAAATTATTATTTCTCCTATTATAATTGATATCTGAGGAGTTTTGTTCCAGGAGCAGCATTTGTAAAAGGGTAGATTATCTCAGAATGCAGATTACATGTTTGAATGTATTCAGTATATCTGAAGTCTGCAGCGCATAATCTCCGTGCAGGGCAAGAGACCTGAGGAGAGGATTTTGCCCCCAGGGCAGAAAATGATTCCGGCTCCCCAGGTGCATCAAGGGCCATTTTGCACTGTAATCTCTATGATGATATTTATGGGGTGTTTTGTCTGAACAGGGCTGTTTCATTTATATCCGTGATGGTCTTCCCATGCTTGTTCAAGTTCTATGTAGGACAGAGCCCCCTGTTACATGTGGCTGTACCCAGGTGAGTGCACATGCTGGCTGGACATGTGTATGGTCAGTGATGCCTGGTTAAGGACGGTAGTTAGCTGAGACTTTTGGGGTGTATAAAAGAAACTGACCCAAGCTGTACCTATAAGGGTTCTAGAAAATGGGCTGAAAAACATAATCTAATTTCTATCTCCAGCACTAAGAGCTTTCCCATTTGTCTAAATGTCTCTTTTTAATAAGAGAAGAAATAACCAGCTGGGTTTCCTGACTCCTTGAAAGTAAACAAATAAAGCTCCCTGATGCAGTACTAAAACTATTTCGCATAGTGTAAAAAAGGAATATTGCTTCTTATATGTGATTGAGGTTCTGAGCATAGAGTAGCTTGCAAGGGTGTATATTTTCATTGACTGTCATCTAAGCAATCTCAGGACTCTATTTCAGCAGTACCCTTAGAAAAGGCAGTCTTTAAATTTACTCCTGCTAAAATAAAAGAAGAAAAGGCAGATTTAAGGTGAAAAAAAATCACAGATTTGTGCCAATTAATAGGTTTTTTTTGTCGTCAGTCTTGCTGTGTGAGTTCTGGGAAAAGAGGAATTCTTTTTGTCATATTCTAAAAACCAAGCCAATCCCTCAAATCTATGTCTGTTTTAGTTAAAAAACAAAAACATCCCCACCAACAAAACAGGGAAACACCACACATGCAAATCCCCAGGCATTCTCTGCAACCCTCCTAAACATGATTAGTTTGTGATGTTTCCTCTTCCTCTTTTCAGTTTATAAAGAGAGGTAAAGTATGTTTTTAATTCTATGTTTGGATATTCTTGTGAAGCTTTCTGCCACAGGTTTACCAATAACTTTAATAAATGCAATTTAAGTTTATATTTCTGGATAATATAGGCTTGAAAGGTGTTGATGTTTTATGACATCCATCTAGAACTCCTTGGACTAAACCTATTCATCATCAGCTGTCCTTGCGGAGCTTCCCAAGTTGCTGGAGGTTTCATCTGAACCAGGCTGGCAGGCTGAATGAGTCTCACCTTTTCCAATCATTTCTTGACTAGTTCTGAAGTTTATATCTTGTTTCTAAAAACTCTTGTTAGAGTGATTTAAAAATTCCATAAGTTTATGAAATTCCAGGTCAGTGGCCATAAGTTAGTGGGAGATGAGGGTTGGCAAGTAGAACAGGGGTCAGAAACTTCCTTGAATGGTGCCAGTGGGTGATTGGCTAATGAGTACCTTAAACTCAGCAGTGTTGCATTGCCCTTAAGGATGTTCTTACAGCTCAGACTGTGAGCAGCCCCATGGCAGGAGCAGTTTCCTGTACAACTCAGAGTTTTTGCCAAATTAGGATTTGAGTCTGTGGCACTGTGCTGGAAAGGACTCCTGAAGTTATAATTCTAATCAATAGCATACCTGCTGGTTGGTCAGCATTAAAGTTGCATCAGCATTGCTAAGAATGGTTAGGGAGTACCTGCAGATGGAGAAATGAGTATTGTGCTTGGAGCATGCAAATGTATGGTGATGGTGCATGCCCTAGACTAACAAGGGTCTGTAGCAAGGCCAAGGGCATGTGTGCCCCATGTGGAGGTAGTATGACAAACTCTGTTTTCAGAGGGGACTCAAAGAGCAGAGATCTTATTGCTCTTATTAGAGCCCAAACTAAGTCTTTTGTGTCCCTCACCATGCTGGAGCAGAAGTTTGGGTGGACCTCTGCTTCCTTCCCATTCTAGCAGTAGAAGAATGACATTAACTCTGCAGTTACACTGCTGGCAGCAGTAAATTCTGAGTTGTTCTGTTCCAGTAGGATTATAATGACATATTATCTCATTACAGTAGGCTAATCTTTCAAAGACATCTTCAGTGGGTAATTAAATTAGAAGGAAGCTGTAGAAGTACTGTAAATGATTGTCCTCGTGGACCTCACAGCATCAACAGGGCTGGAGGGCCCAGTCTGCACTGAGGATTTCCCTGCCACATGGAAGCTGATGCCTATATCTTTACACCATTAGATCCCATATACCAACTTTTGTCTAAAGGCTTCTAGAGGAAGTGGAGAAAATACAGTAAGAAAGTGATGTCTGAATGCAGTGTAAAGGCAACTAGTTTAGGAAGAAGTGGAAAATGACCATTTGTAAGGTCCTATGATGTAGTTAATGTTTCAATTTACTTATTTTGCTACAGGAAAAGTGAGAAATGACTCACTGTAAAAATGTCTTTTCTCAACTAGACTGTCCTTTTTACTATGGGAGGTGATATCTCTGCCATGAAAAGAACTTGAAATAGTTTAGCTCTGCTGATGTCTAGTGTTGTCTCTTGCTTTCTGGTGGAATATAATGCATTTCTATTTTTATTCATTTCTCAAGATGGGCAGCTTTTGTGTGAAAGGGTGAGCTTGGATAAACACTCATTTTTGAAGTTGTCTGTGGAATCATCTTATATCCTGTTTGAGAGAGAAGACAATGCTGTGGAAATGAAAAATGAGTTTGTGTAAAAAGTTATCTTTCCTCCAAGATACTACGGAAATAGTGTTTCACAGCAGGGTTTATTACTTTTCCCTAAGATACATAGACATGCGTTATCAGTTTAATGCAGCTATTGGACTTCTAGAGGAATAACGTCACTTCCAAAGTCGCATATAATATTGAGTAGATTTAGAGAGTCAAAGAACTTTGATGCGTAAGTTCAGCTTTGGCCTTTGTTTGTATCTCTTGGCTTCTCAAGAGCTTTTGTGTAATTATTTTAGTAATTCTAATTTTCTGTTCACAAAAGTATAACTAATACAGGTTATATCGTTTTAAATGTAATTTTCTCCCCAGTGAAATACCAGGCTATTTAAATGCAAATGGCAAAGGGGAGAAGTAGGAATTATCTCCCTGGATATTTGAATGCTTTGAGTGGGTATTACACAGGTACTTGTTTAGCCCAGGAATTGTGTTTTGTCTTGGAAAATGCAGATAAATCTTCATTCAGTGAAGAAATTTGAAGATGAATGTGAAATGTCTGTGGAAAAATAATGGTTTGGAGATTTATAGAATTTAGAACTTTAAACTGATCTCTTCCCATTCCAGGTTTATAATGAAAATAACTTTTTTCTGCTTTCTTGAATGAAAAGGATAAAGTCTCAACCCCTCTTCCTTCCTTGTCCTTGATATTAGCATTGCCTTGCTGTATTTAATGAATGTCGTCTTTCTGGGTGTAATAATTTCTGAGAAGAATAATCTTTGGAAAGCCTAAGAAAAAAAATATCGAAGGAGACAAGATAATTACAGGGACTGCAATGATCTGATGACATGGAGGTGCCTCATCCTCTGCTGGAAGTGAAAAATCTAGGCATAATCAGGGGCTCATGCATAAACTCCCACGCATTTGGATGAAGTCAGAATCTAGCCTACTGTTGAAAGTGATGGTGCTTGTTTAGGGTGGAAAGATATTCCTGCCAGTAGCGCTGGAAACCTCTCTGGTGAAAGTCATAAAGCCATCCTTTTCATTTTGATTTGAATGCAGTGAATTGCAAATGTCAGCTTCTAAAAACATCAGCAGTAAATTGAGCATCTCATTTGTTAACTGTAAGGAAGAATATTACTGTTTCAAACATGCAAACTGATAAGCATGAAAACAGTCTTTTACACCTACCTTGAGATTGTTGATCTCTGGCTGCGTGGCTGATGCCTTTGAGAAGTACAAATGATTAGAACAGTAACATTTGTCTAGATCACTCTGCATTTAGTAATAGGAGTCTCAAGGGGTTTCAGTCACTTGGCTGAGTGCAAATTGTGAATCCTAGAAATGCAGCGCACCAAACCAATGAAAATGCAGAGTCTGCTTTCTAACCAAAACATAAATAACATTCCTCTGCCAGCTCAAGGAGCATGCCTGAAGGTATTAGTAGTAAGAAAATGAAATCATTGTCAGGTGTGCCCTGCAGGGCTTTCATAGTAGGACTTAGTACTAATAAGAGATGGGACAGCTATTAGTCCAAAATTGCTCATATGAAGTGAAACAGCAAAACCTAATTTTAAACCTTGACCTTTTGGGTACTAATCACTGATGCAGGGCACAGTTACCACTGCCCTTTGGAGTCTGATGGCTCAGTTATTTTGCCTGAGTGCTGGGTTGAGACAGTACCTGTGAAGTGATGCAGAGCTGTGATGGATGCCATTAAATAAAACTGCTTCAGAAATTGGTAACGGTTGTTATGACTTCAAGACACATAATGGACAGATCTGTCCTGCACTCCTCTGGCCTCAGGCTGAGTCATGAAATGAAATTCAAGCTGCTCAGTTCAAAACAGTGTATCCCTTATAGAAGAATAGTATAGAATTTAATAGATGCTTAACAATAGCAGGTAGTTCTTTCTGCCTCTAAGATTCTCGAGGCATTTCTCGACGTCCTACTGAATGCTAGAAGATGTGTTCACAGGAGGTGCTATGGAAAAGTCAGTATGCTGATTGATTTGGTGAAAACAGCTTAAAACCGTCATGCTTCCCTTTTTGTGTATGTTCAAAGCGTCAGAATGTGTTTTTGCACTGCTCTAAGGAAAGCACGAGACTGCTGAAGTTGCTATAAGCTGGACTGAGGATCTTCATTTCTGCAGTTGAACAGAGGAACTCCTGGTGGAGCTGCTTCAGGTTGAAAGCAGACAGAGAGGTGCTTGCCCTTCTGTTTGTCTCAGCTTGGAGACCCCAGGTCAGAATATGCTTTCAATCATTTGAAGAAAGCAAGAGAGAAATTTCTACTTTCTTTTCTCTAAAGCCATTCAGCTGTGCCTTCATCATGAAGATGTAAATAGACGTCTCTGTTTTCCCAGATACTGTCTTTTATTCCAGACTAGAATGTTTATGATCTGGAAGTGAGTTGGAAGGAAAGTTGTTCAAAGGGTTGTGACAATCAGTCTACTTTAAGACTGCCCTTTGCATCCCTCGTAGAGTTTCTCTATTGGAAAGACTAACATGTTATCTCTGCTGTTTAATGGATTGTTGCAATTCTTCTTTCTCATAAAGATGCAAGTCATAGGTAGGTGACTGTCAATCACAAATAGCTTGCAGGAAGAATATTGAAGATTCTTCAAAGAACAAAACAAAAACCAAACCAGCGAACTACATATATTTCTTCATTAATGAGTTGATTCCCAACAAGGACTTAATTTGCTCTTTGGTCACTCCTGACTTTTGTTCTACCTCAGCATTAAAATAGCTTTTTCTCTCATTTTTGATGCTATCCTTTTACATTTTTGGTGTGGAAGAATAACTAGCTCTTCTTGAAAGAAGCATGAACCCACGGAGTTTGCTAACAACTGGATTCCCTGGGAAGATGTAAAAATGTTCCTAGCTTCTTCAGAAGATGCAGTGGCTGTCAGGGTAAAGTGTGCTAACTGGCATCTTTCATGTTGACATGGTGTCAACTCTTTGCTCCACCAAGGATTCAAAGTGCAGCATTAACTTGGCTGGAACAGGAAGAACTTGTTTTCCCCCAACCAGCAGTGTTTGCAGGAAGAAGCATGCTGTCTAAGCAGGTGGTCTAATTGTCCAGAGTATTAGGAAAGTGAAGCCAAAGTTGGTATAATAATTCCCTTAGTATAAAAGGAAGAAAAATCTAAGTTTTGTATGTTTATCTCTTTGCTTTAAACACAGTCTGTGCTTGGCTGTTAGAAGATGGATGGGTTAAAATTCTCCCAACTGTACCCATGTGTAGGAATGTAATTGATGGATTGAATTCAGCGCCACATGTTGAAGCCTGAAGTTTCTGGCAGTGAGACTTTCCTCATGCTAGTTAAAAAGGAACTTTTTGTCTTCTGGAGCTTGGACTGAGGCTGCTCATTTCATGGTGCCACTTCTCAAATGCGGCTGGGAATACTTCTTGGTTACTGCTGATGTGGGCCTTGATTAAACAGGTGGTTTGGTGGGGATTCACTTGTCTGAGCTATTTACTGATTGTGGCATTGAGCAGCCAGATAGAAAAACTGAATGCATTGTTGGGGGGGAAAGCTCAAATAGCAGTTTATGGGAAGGATGGTTGCCAGTAGTGTCCCCTTGGCTGAACAGCCCTCCATGGCCTAGTAGAAATGGCTGGTGAGCAGGAGGTGATGACCCAGCACTGCTATGGTCTCCTTTGATCCCCTATGGTCTCCTTTGATCACCTGTGTCCCCATGGCTCCTGTGCCTTTGGCATGGCCAGGGTGCATGTTGCTGCACAGTGGCTGTTGTTTGCACTGGAGGCAGCCAGGGAACGCTGTGGCCTGGTCCTGCAGGGTGTTAGGACACCTGACAGTCCCAGCGGACCTCTGGGTCCTTTCCTATAAATGCTGTTCAGAGGTGTTTACTTCAAACACAAGAAATCTGCAAGGAATCACTGGGCTCTGTGTGTGAGAGAGACCTCCTGTAGTGCTACGGTATTTCATGTGTTCTTTCGTAGTCCATTTTTCTCTAAACCTCAATGGTACTTTAACTCTCTTGGCTTTGGTTTAATTTTTTACGAAGTTGCATTTTATCTGATAAGCACCAGTTCCACTTATATGGTCTTTAATGGATTACATTTCTTACTGAGGCAGTTAACCATCAGCTAGTTGTTTTTTCAGGTCATTGCTGTTAGTATTGATTGCCCTGTGAATTAAAAAAGCTGTGTATAAGAGAGGGCTGAAAGATAAGCATTGAACCACTCAAAGTGAAGAGTGCACAATGTAGGTGGTATGGAAACTAACAAAAGTGAGCTTCATTTATGAATAGAGGGCTGAAGAAAAAATGCGGTATTAAAATTGTATTCCTTAGTTCTTGTGTTACCAGCTGAGGCTGAATGTCTGATTCCTCTTGTGGCTGGCAAAACCACAGAGCCAGACTGGTTTGGACTGGAGCATCATTGGTTTGGTTTGGCAGCCTATTTGGATTGCATTTGTTCTTTGAAGGTGTCCTTGCCCAGTTTTGTGGCGTGAAAAGGTGGTATTTTCTTTCTCAGCTAGAATACACTGTGTGTATGGGCCAGTGTGAAAGAAGGTGGGTGGCTGTTGTGGAAAGGGTGCAGGATAAGCAGTACAGAGAAATGGCTGTATCAAGAAACAAATGTGATGTGCTCTCCAAAGGCATTAAAACCAGAGTTGTAGCTCTAGAAATTCAAGTAGAATAATTTGCAAGGCCTTTGGTGCCCTTCAGGCTCTTGCAAAGTTAAATACTTCCAGCAGTGCCTTGCTTTTGCCAGTTGCTAAGGAATCTTGGGATAAATAGCAAACTCATTTGCAGATTGTCAGGAAAACATGTATTGATTAGAGGGGCTGGAGGCTGGACACTGCTATCAGCAATCCAAAGGTACAACATAAGTGGGAAAGAACATTTTACCTGAATTAAAATTACTTTTGTGGGGTAATGTTCATGTGGCTTCAGGGGTGTTTAACTATCTAGGCAGATTCTTGATATGATAATGAACATTAACATCTGTTCTATCAGTGATTGTCATTGTTAAGCAATTAATTTCTGATTTTGTGAAGTTTCCTGTGGTGATAATGAACCTTGGGTTATCAAGAAACTCTTTAACTTGAGCTCCGTAGCTTTCTCTTCTTGTGTGTTTAATTTTTTTCCCCTCTTAGGATTACATTTTTCATACCTTGCTACCTTGAAGCTAAAAGAAATGATTGAAACTACAGGATAGCCAGGGAGCACATGGATTGCTGAATCCAGTCGGCTGCAGTCGCAGGCATTTATACAGCATATGTTGAATTGAGACAATTTCGCAGAAGCATCCGTTCTCCTTGCATGTCTCCTGAGCCACTGCAAGCAGATCTTTAAATGGCTTCCAAGTCTGTTAAGAGAAATGCTGTTTAGTACAAAGACCAGAAAGTTCACATGCTCTGTGTCAAATGCTGCAGTGAGAGAGAGCAGGAGAAAGAAATCTTCAACTCCACCACAACTTGGACATCTGTGGAAAGTCCCTGCTTTTCCTAACCGATCTAGATTGTTGCCTTTCTCAGTATCAAAGCTGTAAATGTCAGCTGCCTTTAGATAATGGAACTGAAAATCCCATGAGGGAGATGAGCTATTTATGCACTGAGCTAAGAGGAGTTTTAGTGCAGAGACTTCAGCTTAGTATTTTGCAGCCTGTTTATCCTTTTAACTCTACTGAGGTCAGCAATGTCAGCAGAGGGATGAGGTTGCCTGTTTCTGTTTTACTGCCATGGAACACAATTTGATTCATACAGAGCTACCCAGTTTCCTCTCCTTCCTCCAAAGCCTCTCCTTTTATTAGTCCTCTCTGCTCTCCTCCTCCATAACTTCTCCTTCTCATGCTCTTCTTTCTTTCTCAGTTTCCAAATTGCTACATTCATCACTGTCAGCTTTTCCTTCTTTTGTAAACTTCTTCAACTTATTTTCTGCTTCAGTGTGAAATGGTTTTAATTTAATATTTTAGATGCTTTCAGGTGTTTTCTGCATTTTCCTTATGCAGCATCTTCAGCTTTTTGTGTTTTTTTTTTCAGATATAAATATTAGATTTGATTTTTATGTTGAAGGCCTTGAAGATTGTTTTTCATTCTGATATTTCATGTGCCAAATTTCATGCAATCAGCACTGCTTATAAATGAAGAGCGTCTTAAGGGAAGAAAATCTACAGAGGATTTTAGTCGTGGTAGTGGAAGAAACCTTTGGTTTGAGAAGAGGCAGAGAAAAGCATGGGTGGCGTATGGCTTCAAAACAACTTCTACCAAGAGTGGACGGAGCTATTTTTACGTTTGTTTTGATGTAGTCAGGCTGACTTAATGAAATGCACAGCTTTACATTATCGTCACTCTGTTGTTGCTAAAGTCACTCCCATGAAGGTATTGGATATGGAAAAGATGAAAGGAATCTAAAAAAGGTAAACTCTTACAGGGATAATATCAATTGTGGGAGCTCAGACCACCCCAGCTTTTGCTCAGTGAGCTGTATGTCAGTGAGCCTCGTGGAAATTAGCCATCAGAGTCATTCTCTGTTCTGCTCTTCTTCTGGGGCTTTTGCGAAATGGATATCCGTGGAAACTGGATTAAATGGCAAATTGTATGAAATATTATGAACTTTCTCAAAAATGGTTTTCAGGATGCTGGCAAAGCTGCTAAGAAAATAAAGATAAGGCTACATTAGACTAGATAGGCTATTTTAGGCTTTTGAGTTACTTTTGGAACTTGCAGAAGTTTTCATCTTCTGAAACTCTCCCTTTTAATTTCCTTAGGAAAATTCAGTCAAGGTTTTGATGCTAGAATTGAAAGTTTTCAAACTCCCTAACTCTGCAGGTTGCCATCTGCTGTGGCATTATGTAAAGCTTGTTATTGTCTTTGGTTTTTATAGGTTTCTTTTGGTACTTTTTTGATGCGTGAGCTATGCTTTGACACTGCTCCAGAGGGAAGCCTGACAAGGCTAATGTGGGTAAGGAGTTCTTGGAAATATTCTCACAAGCTGCAGTGGGAGGTTTTGAAGACAGAAATCTGTATTGGTTTATTTGAATGTTATAGGAAGAAAAGAAGGCTTAGTTTTGAAATTTATCACATGGTTTTGTCCTCTATTTTGGTCATGTTGCAGTTCCTCTCTTTTCCTATTGCCTCAAATTTAAGCTTGTTGTACTTCCCAGCACATCAGTGATGGGACTTCCTGGCACATGTTTTCTACCCAAATTTCTTGCTGTGCTGCCAGGCTTTCTTCCTACTCAACTACTCCCTTGTCATCCTGGTTCATCAACCGTGTTCTTTTCTTGTCGGTACTTCCACATCTCTGTAAATTGCACTTCAGCCGTACAGCCTGCAGTGAATCTGGCTGAGAGTTTTGAGTGTTTCTTCTCCTCTTGCCTGTCACCAGGAGCTTTGTGTTACTTTTTCAATCATTTGCTCGTCAGGGAAGAAGTGCTTTTTCAAATCTATAGTAATTATCTTGAGTGTATTAACAGCAGTCTTATTTCTGCACCAGCCCTTTTTGTGCTGTCTGCAGACTGATGTAATTTTCTGTTTTCAGGATTTTCTATCTAAAACACTGTCTAAAGATACGGAACTGGCCAATGGAGAGTTTAAATGAAGAGAGAGGAGAAATCTGGGTGTGGTTTCAAGTGCTAGGGAGGAGGGAGCTGAATGACATTAGCAAGAACACTTAGAAACATTGAGTAGAGTACTTTAAAAAATACCTGGCCTATTGCTGGCAGACTAAAACAATATCATGTCTCTGGTGTTTTCTCTGAAAGCTTATATGTAATGAATGTCACTGATGTGAAATTGAAAATATAACTGGTTTTGTAGAAAAACTGTTGGAGTGTGATGTTTTGGGTTTTATTATTCCACTAAAAAAAAGTAGGTTTTGGACACAGTTTTTTAATTGCTGCATTTCCCTCAAAAGACCCACACTGAACTCTAATTTACTGTCTTCATAACCATGGGCAGTGCAGGGAGTTTAGACTTTCACTTCTGCTACAATGGTCTTATTAAATATGGATGTACTCTTACCACATAAGGGAAAACTAAATCAGACCGAATTTGTTGCACTTTACATAATTATGCATTAAGAACAATGTATAATTAATAAACTCATTGTAGATTCAGGAGATGGGGTGCTGAAACCTGAAATTTTTTTTTTTTTAAGGTTAGTGTTTCCTGTGTCTGTTTGGAAAACAAAACCAAAACCAACCTACAAATCGAGATGTCACCTTAATAAATGAAATCACTGGAATGATAAATTTCTTCTGTAGAAGCAGGAAATGGTTTTAAAATCAAGTGAACTCAGATGCTCTTCCTTCCCACTGTTCTCTTTTTAATTCCAATATTTAATGTTGTTTTCACAAAGTTGCGTAGTTTAATATTAATACTTTAAAGCTCAGTTTTTAATGTGCCAAACAAAGTACTTCTGGATTCCCTTCCAGTGTCATAAAGCAGGAACAATATGCATAAAGACTGATAAGGAAGACAGGAATTTGTCAAAGCTTGTGAAACTTAATAGTAGATCTCAC
This sequence comes from Ara ararauna, assembly GCA_028858755.1. Lineage (NCBI taxonomy): Eukaryota > Metazoa > Chordata > Aves > Psittaciformes > Psittacidae > Ara > Ara ararauna. Next base: position 9,332,228 of record CM054383.1, on the reverse strand, counting down.
TTCTATACATGAAGGGAAAGAAATAAGACTGTACCGTTGATTTTTAGTTTTACATAGGCTTGGGTTTCTGTTTTTAATATTTATCTCTCCTGTCCTCCTTTGATTTGCTGTGTTTTAGAGGCCTGAAATAATAAACTTAATCTTTCTCAAGCAAACATACTGAAAGTATGCAAAGGAAAATAGTGGCACCACATCAGCTGTGCATTCTAGTTCTGCTGAGGTTGGTTCTCCTTAGCCAAAGGAAATCTTGTGAATGCCAGTGTTTAGGACCCAAAAGGCATCTGCCTGGCATCAATTCACCTCTTGGTTAACACTTTTTTTTGAATAAACAAGTATTTGTGCTATAAGAATACACAATCCATCTTCCCATGCTCAGTTCTTGTGTTTTCCCATTTTCTGTTCCTCTTCTCTAGGTGTTTCCATTACCTGGCATTTTTGATGGGCATTTTCCATTTGATGGCATTTTGATGGGTTCGTGATAACCCAGGCTGGGACTCCTGCTGTATGGTCTGGGCACTGGTAACAAGGCTGGAGGGGATAGTGTTTTGTCATCAGTATTCACTGTACCCAGGAAAGCAAAATCAAAATATGTTTGTCTTTTCTTGCCAGCAGGGGAATAGTTGATTGAATGCACCTTTAATTACTATGAATTTTAGCATCTTGCACTAAGATACAAAGCTGCTATAATTAACTGCATTTAACATTGGAGGAGTGACAGACAAGTGTAATTTTTTCTATTCAGGTGCTTTTGTCCTTGTTCTGTGTTTCTTACATGTAGCTGCGAAGATGTGATCTTTTGAAACACCATGGTCTGAGAGAACTTTAGGTCATGTATTGTCAGATTGACATATGATGATTTCATTTATCCTTACTCTTGCAACACCATAGCAACAAGCAATGTTTTCTTGTTTGGGAATCAAAATGGGAATATATTCTGCCCAGCAACTGAATTTTGGAGCAGGCCTCAAAGGAGAAGATTTAGGGGGAATCCTGATGGCCTCTGTAACTGTACTTGCTTTATTAGGAACTATACTACTGCAGCTTTATAGTGAAGTGTCCTGGGTTCAGTAGGTGGAACAGTGAGAAGAAAAAAACGATATAGACAGAAGCAGAACCCAAGAGGCAAAGCATCTGCACAAAAAGCTGATTTTTTTTTTTTTTTCTGTGGTGGCATTTTAGTGGACCTGCGTTGGGGCAATGGCTTAAGCATCAAGATGGGTTTTTCCTTTGAACCAGAATTTACAAGATCTGTTAAGAGGCGTATGGGTTTTCTTGCTAGATGAAACTGGTGGCATTACTCTTGGAGGGGAAAAATAAGTTTCAGTCATAAAGATATCTTGTCTTTCTTCACAGGTTATGATAGAAAGATGAAACCAAAATTGACCACTTCCCACCCCCTCTCCCCCCATCTCCTCTTGAGAGCCCTGATTTCCTAGCTTGGCTCAATCTGTGCTGTCAGGGCATGAGGGTAATGAGTAAAATTGTCATCTTAAGCCTCCACATCAAGTGGGTTGAAAGGAAGTAAGACTAGAGAGCAGAAATGATTTTTGACAGCTACGAACAGGGAAGAGATTCTGCTTAAATTCTGTTTAATCAATAGTGCTCACAAGCTCCTCTGCTAGTTCCAGCTGTACTGAATACTTATGTAAACTTCCCCTTCATGTTAGTGTCTGATAACCAGTGGCTGACTGTTAAAAGCTAGTAAATTCAAAGTGTGTATAGGGTTTCCCTTCTGCTAACACAGAAGATAATACAAGGTTAGAATGGGAATGCACAGTAGCATATTTCTCCTTTTCTTGATTTCCTTAGACCAAGACTCTAAGCTTGCCTATAGCTTAATTACACTGGATTTCAGTGTGGGAGAAAGTGAATGAAATTTCAAGGTCCTTGTGGGGTTGGACAGACCCGGTGTTGCCTCCTGCCTTAATAAGTAAGAAGGAACAAAATAAAGGCAGAGAGATGCAGAATTTATAGCATTTCTAAATACCTTCTTCTCTGACAGTGGGATATATTAGATTCAGACCTGTCCCCCAGGAACCTTCCCAGATCAGATAATTTTTATCCTTAAAATTCTATCTCGCTGAATAGCACTCAAAAGAAAATTGTAAGCTAGAAAAAACTTCAGGGAATTAGTGCAATAATTCTTGCGGCTCCGCTATGCAAGTAGACAACCACTTTGTGTATTAGTTAAAGCTCCTGAGTAGTCTTCAATTTTGTAACGTATTATTAAGGGATAAAACAATTAGAGCTTTTACGTGTTTGCACTTGCCAGTCTTTCACCCATTATTGCTGTCTGTGAGACCTTCAGCATCAAGATAAAACCAAACACCTACAAAGCCACATTGATATAAAAATATTCACGTATTACTCAAAAGTGTGGTAGTTACCAAATCATCATTTGTATCAGCATCTATGAAGTCCAGTGTTAGAAACTCCAGGTATTCCACAGTATACTGAAATCGAAAACAAGCCCAAATGTGAGTCATCTCACAAAATGACTTTAAGTATTTTGATTGAAATCTGAGGAAAAAGCTATTTGTAATTTGATTTGCTTCCTTGCAATGTGTGCTTCATGGCTAAGGTACTGAAGATGTTGTTTTTCCCTAATTTAATATTCCCAGTTTTTGGATAGTCCAGACTGTTGCTGGATAGTTAATGGCTCAGTAGTGTTTTATCTGGTCCCTGCTCCCAGTCTCTAGCACAGGTTTCTCATGGATTTATCAGCAGGAGCTGTAAAAGCTCTGGGCTGCTGCATCTACCACCAAGAGTACACCCTGGCCCTGATGAAATAACCTTGCATAAACCAATAAATAAGTAACCTGATAAAACAATAGTGTGTGACTAAATGGCAGGTAGGATGCAGTCCTGACATTTACACTGCAGGATGGGGGATTTTTTTTCCCCTCTCTAACCAGACACCAGACCACATGTACTCTCTGAGGGTCTAACGTGAATAGGAAAGGAGGAAGTTCTTTACTGTGAGGGTAGTGAGGCACTGGAGTGGCTGCCCAAGGAAATCGTGAATGCTCCACTTTATTCTTCAGGATCTGTTGTGACAGCAGATAGCGGTGATCATCTTGGTGGGGTGACAATACTTTCTTCCTGCTTGCTGGGAGATTCATTTCAAGTTTGGTGCTGCGGATCCCTCATGCTATTTAGGACTGATTTTTCACCACCAGAACTAGAGGCCAGATCCTAAAAGATACAAACTTGGGTTTGTCTCTTTCCTTTGGACCAAGTATAACACAGCAACCTACAAAACAGTACCTAATTGCTGAAGTATTTCAGCAGTCTGGTGACTGCTATTTGTCTGTCAGATGTGGATTTGGAGCCCAGTGCTGTGTTGCCCTCCACATCTGCAACAGTGCATGTCTTGGGTAGGTGTCTTCATGTCAGTAACTGGGGTCATATCCCTAGGATTTGCAAGCAAGATAGCGGGGCCTGGGCCTTGCTGGCACGCTGTGTCTCTTCTAATTCAGCAGTGTGGTGGTCCACGCAAAGCGCCTTGGCTGCAGTTGCATGAGAGCTCAGGCTTGGTATTTGGGAGTGAGGAGGAGGTGCTGCTTCCCATGCCTGCTTTCCCAGTGCCATTCCCACAGTGTATTTAAAAACAGAACTACCCCACCTGTGAATTTGGCTATTGAAGGTACCACACCCAGGAAACCTCATGTTGTGTACCTGGCATGCTTGATGAAAAGGAATAAAATAGAAAGAATGATAAATATGAGATGTGAATGCTTGAGGGGAACAGCCCCTCTGCCTACCTTGTCATTTATAGAGCAGTGTTTCCTAAAGGCAGCCTTGCTTTAAGTCATTTGCTATTACTAGTTATCTTTCTTTGTCTTTTTCCTTTCCTTTCAACCAAATGTTGGATTTTGGAAAAACAGTCCTCCATGTAGGATGCTATTTTGTACATAACAACCGATGCAGGGAAATAGTACAGAAGAGACAATGGGAAAAATAGTGTTTTTCTTGCCTAATCGTAGAATAGTCTTCACCCTGCGGACAGGATTTATCATACAAAGGAGTCGGTCATGGATACACTGTTTCTTATCTCAATGGATTTTTCTAGCAAATTTTTGGTTTTCTTCATTCTAATTCTTTTAACTTTATGCTTACCTGGCTTTTTGGGAGGCAAACATCTGGTCTCGTTTCTTCCACTTTGTTTCCCTATGCTGACATATGTTGGAAGCATGGCTATGAAATGAAAATACTGTTACACAACAGTGGATGCTGCAGTAGTTATGTTAGACTGTTCTAACCAGCAGAAGATTTAGCATCTTGTCCACGCTTTAGGTCAATTAATTTACGGAATGAGAGCATCTTGTACAAATATGAAGATAAGTTCAAATTTGAGACTTAAGATCAGTTGCAGCCCATGTTTAATTAGGCACATATAATAAATTACAAATAGTGATTATGGAAGACAGGAGGGGGAGGAGAGGAAGGCCACATATTGGGAAGAAAGTTTTCTGCAAGCTACTGAGGAGTAAATGAGCCCTTTCTTTAATTATCTACACTAGTCTTTGAAATGAGACTATGTGACTACAGCTGCTCTCAAAAACTAAGTTAAAAACTGTGGAGAAAATCCAGTTGTGTTCAAAAAAGGCTTGCCAAGATTTTTTCATGTTCTAAAATGGCAAAAACTGCAGTGAAATTTGGGTGGCAGAAATTCCCGTCCTGGGCTCCCACCTCTGACCTTTGAGAGGAGAGAGATGGGATTTTTTAGGGTGATGATAAGCAAAATCTTGAGGTCTCTGACCTAATAAGTCAGTTATTGAATTCAGTATAATAAAATGTGAGAGAAAGTTTGCCATACTGAGAGATTGTGTCTGGATTTTCTGGTGTTTGAGTGGTAATATTCTTTCTTGGGCTATTAACTGTCTGATAATGCTTAATATAGTGGTGAAGTACACAAGGTCATGAGTAGCATAGGAAGGGGGGGAAAAGGCACTGAGAGAAAGGAAGATTAACTATTATTGCCGCTTTTAATATAGTGGAAAATAATACGGCAGTGAGGCAGAGTGGCTGTTCTGGAAGTTCACCCTAGCTTGGAAATGCAGGGTTTTTCCAGTTCCTGGTGATAACAGAACTTTGGAAAGACAGCATCCTCCCTTGAGGCAGCACTTAGCAGCATCTGACTCATACTGATTGATGGGGTAGTTTGAGAGATGGTTAATTCCCACAGAAATTTATTGCTGCTGGAGAATGATAATGGGGACCTTGCACGGTAAAGAGACTTACAAGAAATGGCTGTTTGTCTTATCCTGTGTTTGTAGCCTTTTGTTAAACTCTGAGCCTAACTCTTAGACTGAAGATTGTCAGTGGTGTGGACTTTAAGTCTGTGCTTTGATCCATCAGATATTTTTTCCCTGCTGTTGAGTGTTAGATCAGTACAGTTAATGCCGCTAGATGCAGGTAAAATGACAGTAGGAGAGGGCAGGGAGAGAAGAGGAAAAGATAGATGGTCTAGCGATTTTAAAAGGTGCTACTAATGTTAGAAGCTTAAACATCAATTATGAATTGAAAATAAAACATCCAAACAAGCTGGAAACTTACTGTTGCTGATACTTATGGGTCATATGTTGCTTAAATATTATATGTTGCTGTTTAAAATGTGTTCTAGGTAGTTGCTGACTATGGATTGGATTAGTGGGACTTGAGGCAAATTAGTGGGACTTGAGGCAAAACTGCAAGTTATGGAGGACTTAGCAAGAAGGTTCCAGTACAATGGATAGAGAAGTCATCTAAGGAAAAAGTAGTTCAGGTGCCTCTCAGATGAGCCTAAAGCTGTGGAAGTGAACTAGAAGAAATTGCCAAAGGCAGTGAGATGGACGTACATGTACTTCTCTAACTCTCTACTGGAAAAAACTTGATTGAGAGTTGAATGAAAGCTTTGAGAAGTTAGTGGACATGGCTGCCTAAAGAAGCAGAGATGGGGTTAAACATCTCCATCGCATGTACATTAAAATCCTTCTCACCAGTATGCATGCACATCTATTTCTTTCTGTAATTTAATAGTCCATAATTAGCAGAATGGAGCACCAGGACTCTGTCAGAGGAATGAACTCAGCAGAATGCACTTTTTGAATGTGTAGATAGCACTTACATCTGTTTGTACTTCTTGCTGAATCAGGTATCATTTTCAAAGGCAAAGTTGTGTCAGTGTATGAAAAATGATGTAGTTTTGCTCCAAATAGAGATAAAGTAATAGAAACCACCCCAGAGTGAACTGCATTGTTGGATGTAAGCTAAACATGATCTGAAGGATTGCATATTAATCAAACTGTTCTTGACTACTTGTGCTGCTGCCACTTGTCTGCAAAGAAAGTCACTTTAAGGTCATTCTTAACAGAGTAGGACTGCCTTCCCTAATCCTTGTTAGAATCAAAGGTGTCAACCCTCATCTGATTTTGGAGATTAATATAAACTGTTTTTTTCTCCCCTCTTTGCCTTGATATGCAGTTGTGTGTGTGTGGGAACATTTCTCAGTATTTCAGGCCTTTAATTGTTACAAAATGCAAAACTTGTATATTTTTATTCTTTTCCATCTTATGTTTTTTTGCCAGGTAACTCCTAACTGCTTACGGAGATGCTGTGCTCCCTTCTTTTTGGTCTCGGAGTCAGTTCAGTGGTAGTCTTTCTCATTTTAGCAAAGGCATCATTCAGCTCTCCAAGAAGACAGTTTGAGTGAGAGTAGCAAGATTTTTCCATCCCTGCCTGTAGCTAAGCTGAGCCTTCCCCCAAGGTTCTTTTGAGTCTGATTTAATTTTGCTGTTCTTTCTTCTTTGTTCCTGTTCCTCATGCAATAGCTCAGCATACTGAAAAAAGTGTTAAAATGCTTATTAACATAAGCCAAAGCTATGAATTCAAATACACCCACATTCAACCTGGAAGCTTGCTTATCTGGGCCTGCCTTTGTGTAAAACCAATTTCTGGTGCTGTTTTCAGACTTTTTGAAGAAGCGCTGGAAACATCAAGATATTTTGCTCCCAGGGGACTTTGGATGCATTTCGGAGAGCTCTGTGTACATGTTTTTTGCTTTAACCTCCTCTAATTTCTATAGCTGTCACTTCCTTGATCTTTAACATAGACATAACTGCATTAATATTTCTGTATAGAGTTTTGATTTGCTATGGTGTGATACAGCATGCATAACATGGAGGTTCTATCAAATTGGTTAAGTGGTTTTCCTTTGATTAAGTCTGTAATGGTTCATTTGGCAAACTCACTATTTTACTTCTCTCCTGGCAACTCAGTTTCTATTTAATTTGCTGGGTTTGTGTTTTTTAGGAAAGGGCTAAGATAAAGAAAAATGCTGAATGATTACTGACAGTGCTGCCTTAAATGCAAAGAGAAAGTGATAGAAAGGTGGTGCTGCTTAAAGATGCTGTGCTGGCGCTGGATGGAATATTTTAAGATTTGTTTTCATCTAACATGAGCCAGGTTGAAGGCTGGATTCATGAGATAAAATGACATCGAGAGCTAGGTTATGCTGTTCCTATGAGTCTTGCATGCAAATTGCAATGTAGACTTCATCATATGAATGATAGCAAAGTTCTTCTAAATGCAGATTTTTTTATAAGCAAAAGTTAGCTAAGATTTGCATTTAACTGAATGATGGGAAACAAGGTTTGCATAAGCAAGTAATACAACTTCATAGGAAGGAGGAAACCAAATATTGTTGTGTTGTGATCCCATGTGCTCACTGTATTTACTTATAAGTGTCTCTTAATCATTCTTCTAATCACTGGAGGAAAAAAAATGTAACCAAAAACAGGGTAGAGAAAGAAGAGTGCTCAGAACTTAAAGGTGTGATAAGCTGGTGGGGAACCCACATCTAAGGTAAGTAAGTAAAGCAGGTGTAATGATGAATAAGAGGTGAGGGCTACTCTCTAGCACTGAGATCAAGTGACACAGAGCAGCACACATTCTCCCTTCTCTCTCCCCTGCCCAGCAATGTGGCCACATCTGTACTGTTTATTAGGAAGCGTCCCCTGGCTGTGCTCAGCTGTGGGGTGCGTGTGGTGTGTGTCTGAAGTGCACCATGGAGGATGTCAGCAGTCTTGGTGATGCTCAAGCCTGGTTAAGTCACTGCTCTGAGCCTGGTGAAGTCATCTCATTTCTCTGCCTCTAAATTCCCTACAGTCAAATACTGCTTTTTATTTTGTCCCTTGCATACTTCTTTAGGCATGGCTTGTGCATGGTTTTTCTTGTCTGATTATCTGTGCTCTTTATATGCATAGCTTCCAGCTGATATACTTCTATCATTTTATGATTACTTTTTATGAAGGTAATCACTGATGCAATCATAGGTATTGGCTGAAGGCGCATGGTGTTGGAAGAACCTGGCTCCATCTCTTTAACCTCAATGTGAGGATGAGATGGCTGATGTGAGACCCTGTGAAACAGCCCTATTCTGGGGCAGCCCAGGTGTCTCAGCTTCTCCTCCCAGGGCAAGGGCTGTATAATCAGGTCACCCACAAATGATTTGGCACCAGGTTTCCTACAAACATTCAGTTTGCAAAGGGTGACGTGTGATATGGCCAATGAACCATTGGATCTGCCCCGTCCTCCATCATGTGTAGGGCTGCTGGTGTACAGACAGTCTTGGAAGATAATAAAAGGGGCATGTGCATATTTTTTCATATGCTGATGGCAATTAAAAGAAAATATGCAGGTTTTCCAGCAAGACTAATAACAAGACTAACAAGCTGAATGTCGTTGCAGGACATTCGGGATTCACTAGCGTTCTGAAATTGTAGATTTGTAGGCTATGTTGTAGGATGTATTACTTTTCCATCTGATGCTTGGTTTCCTAGGCATCCATAAATATTCCCCACCTTTTTCCTTCCCAGCTTTATAGTAGAAAAGTGCAGTATTGACAATGCAACAAAATTCCCTATTCAGTTACACAATCCAGTAGCAACTACTCTCATCAAAATAATCCCGCCAGAAAGAAATCCGAGTTCAGCATTTCACTGTATGTTTTTACTTGCGCTGGTAGATAACCCCCTGTGGTGAGATGGAGTTAAGGCTGGCATGGTTGTAATCATTTAAGAGCAAAAAGAGAAAAATCATGACATGGGATATTAATTATCACCCAAACAAGTGCTACATATCAGAAAAAAATTTATTGTTAAAGGAAATTTTAATACTTCAAAATGTAGAAATATAATATTAGAGACCCAAGTAACATTTGCAGTAACAATGCTGCATGATAACAAAAATTGAAATAATTAGAATTTATGGTATCAAATACCCTCTGCCTCACCTTGTTACATCCCTTCTTCTCTACTTGTGATTGAATAAAGTGCTTGATTTAATGTTAAGTTGCTACATTTATGAGCAGTGAGCATAGTTCATAATAAATCATGTGCAGGTAGATTTGTTTGTGCTCAAGGTATGTGCTAATGCATGTTTGTACTGTTTTATTTCATTTGTACATGGCTGTTTCATGCATTAAGCTACAGTAGGAAATGATATGGAAAAATTATTATCTGTAGTATCAAATTGGATGCATTAATGGGGGACTAAGTGGGTCAATTGGTGCAGCTATATCAAAACATTTTATAGATGGGTTTGCTAGTATATGGAATGCCAAAAAGTCTTCCGGTGCCCAATTCCTTAAACGGGAAACTTCTGATCCTTCATCAGGCCACCATAATTGGCCCAAGAAGAAGAGCCAGTCAACAGTAACACACCTACTGTGCCAGTTCTGGGGTAGGTGCTTGCAACCTCCCGTGTTCCACCAGGTTGCAGGAGGATAGACTTGATCAACTTTTCTTAATCAAAGGACTAACTTTTCTGAGGAGAATCCCAAATGCACCCAGAACTATTTTGTGCAATGTTGCCATGGAGAGATTGCATTCCGAATGCAGGAAAAAATAGGTTTTATGTATGTTAATTTTGTGTGTTGACTTTTCCCTCTTCTGTCTGTCACCCTGTTTTGTGTGCTTGGCTATGAGCACAGGAAGGCGTAGAGGCTTTCTGTTAAGGTTGCAAAGGTTTCTTGTATCATGCAGGCCCTTAGGTGTGTCCTAGACTGAAAGACACTGAGGTCCCTTCCAGTCTTGCATAATTCTGTACTTAGAAATAATATGCATGATATTTTCATCACTTTTGATGATGTGGAAGGTTAGAAATTTATTGTTCATTTGGGATACAAAAAGGCCAACACATACTGAATTTCTTTAAATTAATTAAACTGGAGTAATTAAACTCAATTTAACTAATGGCTTTACTTCTACAGTCTCAGTGCAAGTACGTACTACCTTCCCCAGCGTGTGTACTATGCTTCTCGCATCCCCTAAAGTTCAGACCTCTGTTAAATTAGGCGGGAAGGAAGATAATGCACAGTTTCTTTGTGTTGTGTGGGTTTTGTGTAGGGTATGAGAAACACCAGCGTATTGATAATGGTTTTTCAGGACAAGTTGATTTAGATCTAGGAAACCTATTTGCTTTCCCAGCAAAGAGCTGCACAATTCTCCCCTTTCCCCCCTGCCATTTCTCCCAATCCAACATGTGGTGCTAAAAAATAAACGCATTTTGTATCTTGGCAATGACAGTGAACTGCTTCAATTTATTAAGTCCCCCGAGGCCTGTGTTTAAACAAAAGTGGACAGAAATGGCAGGTGAGCATTTGCTTAAACTGAGAAATAATTGCCTAATTTGTGGCAGGGGAATAGTGAGGATCTGTCAATGATAATTTTAAAGAGAATGAGACTCTCTAGTATTTATTATTTCTATTATTCAGGAGCGTAAGGGAAAGAAACTACCCTCATCCCTCTTCCCCCCTCCCCGATGCTCAGATAGAAGAGTAAGTAGGAGCTTAAGTATGTCCCCTTAAGAACAAGGTGGAGGAATCTTCACATTGCCCTGGCTTTCATTGAGGCAAGTGCAGAAGTTTGCACTTAACCCTGTTGAGCTTCCATGAGACAAAAGTGCTTCTGGTAAGCTTAGGAAGTCACTGGGCTCATATGTTCTGAGTCTTGTGACGGTACTGCAAAACCCTGCATCAGGCGCCAAGAAAATCATAACATTGCTGAAGCAATGCCAAATTTAAGTTGCTTTCCAGTCATAGGCTGCTTCGTGGTTAACTCCTGCCTCTAAAGCTACAGAAGCTGCAAGGATTCTTAAACTCTGAAACCTGAGAATCTCTCAGGAGCTTGATCTTGAAGAAAAACTTCGGAGGCCGCAAGTTAGCAGCACTGTACAACATGCAATCATCTCACCATGCAGCACCAAAACAATTAATCGTCCTTCACCAGGGAATAATGTAACAGTATCTGAAATGCACAGTGACATCTAAGGGAGCCAGACTATCCAGACTCCAAAAATAAAACAGAAACAAACTCCTCCCTGATTTAGCTGTCAAAAGGCAGCTTCTGGCTTCCCCACTCTCCAATTTCTTGTAGGATGCATCACTCAACACTTCAATTACAACATGTATGTCAAGGAAAGGCCTCTGAAGATAAACTCATTTTCTTTCTTTCTATATTTAATATATGAATAGTTTATTACATAAAAGCAGTTAAAGGATATTCTGTTCATCCGTGACATGGAGAAAGAGATGACAATTGGTGCGTTCCAGAAAGCAGAAGATTTTTAATTAAAAATGCCAGGCTAATTTATTTCACTCTGAGCCATTGCTGTTGTGCTACTGGGCTGTTGTGCAGTCTTGTCAGCTGTTTGTCTGACTATAAATAATTGTAATTTTCACACTTGTCTCTTCCTACAGTTTGTAAAAACGGTTGGTTACAGCATCAAATTAATTTCTTATCTGCTGAGCAGGTTTTAATACAAAAAGTTCTCAACAGAAAATTATCTTTTATAGAGAAAATAAATGGACTTGGTGGCACACAGGAGTCCTGTTTTTCATGCTGTAGTTATTTGTCAGGGAGCTTTAGCAATGCTGTTCTTAAGCTCACTTCTTCCAGGCAAAGCCCCTCTTGCACCATCACGGCTGTGGGAAACCGAGCCTACCGAGGCTGTGGGTGGAGGTATATTAGCAGCTGCAAACGGATGGAAAGATGCTGGAATTGGGTGAGTTTCCCTCTGAAAACGCTCTCCCACTTTGCATTCTGATTGCTGGTGGAGAAGAAAGTCGAGGCTGAGGATGTAGCTCTTCATATATCAGCAAGTTTCTTTGCATATTTACGGGAAGTGGTGAGGTGTTGCTTTGAACATCTTTTCCATGGCTGAAGGGAGGGTAGAGCCTCAAGAATAAATATATCGGGTGAGACCAAGGTGTTGTCTGGTATAGCATCTCACCTTGACCTGTGCTTACAAGTGAGTGCTTGCAACAGAGTATGACAGTGGACGGGAGAGGCATTCGGTCCCATGTCAGGCTCCTGGTCTCCAAGCGGTGGCTTGTGGACTCCCTAAGCTGGTGGATGGGGTTTGTGTGCTATGGAGGATTTGTGCTTAAGCAAAGATACTTGTATACAAGTCTGACTTCTGCAGCCCGTTATGCTTTCCTGTGTGCAGCACTTCTCCCAGATGCTGACTTTTCCATCCTTGAGAAATCTGCAGTGGTTTGGGCTCCTCTTAGAAATGTTTGGTCAGGCTGGATATCCTCAGTGCTTGCTTTTCCCTTTGGGTACAGGAAGAATATAGGACTGGGTGCAGTGTAATTCTTTATCTGGTGATAGTGGAAAAACTTTACCAAGGTTTCCATACACTTGTTTCAGGGGCTTCTGGATTCATGCATGCAGAAGCCCCTGAAACTGACCAAAACAGCACGACGTTTCTTCAAGCCTGTTGACTTTTGAGGGTTTTAAATTACTTCTATTTTGGAAACTACATATGCTTCTTGTATTCATGTGACTCGAGAGAGACTGGTAATTGGAGTCCCATGTGAAGGTTTTAGGGCATGTAGCAAGGAAGAGCAGGTACTATTGTATTGGATATCTGGAATTTTTCAGAGTCACAGGTTCAGCTTTTCAAAGTTCAAAGAATTTTTATTTGGTGTGAGTGACAGAGAACCCTTTAACAATACCTTACACAGTCTGTTTCTACCTCTGCACTGGGCATGAAAAACCTTGAGTTTGCATTTGTCCCAATTATTTGTGGAACTGAATGAGTGTGCGCACTTGAGAAGCAGGGGCAATGTGACCCTTTCTTTGCTGATTGTAAAAATAGCTGGAAGATCCATCTGACTAGATACCAACAGTGTCTGAATGTTATAAAAACCCTTGGAAAGGTATGGCTTGGCGCTCGCCTTCCGGCAAACTGGTACCTAGGTCAGTGTGCTGTCAGGTAATACACGCTGCCTGTGGGCATCAGCTGAAAGTGGAAAAAACCAAGCACACAGAAAAGGAGTGGTCTTTGTTAACTCCCTTAGCTGTTATGAGCAGGAGCCTGGAGCATTTCGGAAGGGAACAAGTCCTACCATCAGCAGAAGCTGTGTTGGCCTTGGCTGAAAACAAGCAGTTTTTCTCTGTAAATACCAGTGCTTTCATGTATAGCTCTGAGTTGCATTTCAGTCCTGTGTTCTTGGGGGAGCTGCTGGAATCACAGGTGCACGGGTTAACCAGACAGCAACCGGCTAGCAGGAGAATGGCAGCTTTTCTTGTATATGACTGATCTTAACTTATGAGGCTTAAAGTAGAAGGCAGTGGATGGCTCCTGGTTTTGTTACTGTCTGTATTTGCAGTTTTCTAATACCTGTAGCCATTGTTTGTACCTGAGAAGGCTGCTTGTGAGAGAACTGAGTAGTCTGGTTCTTGTCCACAGTGTTTTTGATGACAGTATCTAATCCTAAGAAAATAAGGGAGTTGAAAAGGAAAAAAAAAAAGAGGGGGAGATTTATTTATACACTCCTGAAATATTGATAATTTGACTGCACAGGTTTTCTTTAACTGATGTGAATGTAAAAAATATGTTTTACCATAATATGGTAAAATTGCTGTTCTCTTTAATATCCATTTTATTGTTATCTTTCTTATGCTACAGGTTGCAGGGAAAATGTTTTGGCCATCATTTCTTCTGAAATCTTGCTCTTTCTGCTTATTTTCATTCCCTACTACCATTCTTTCTACATTACCGGGTTTTCAACTGTCTCACATATTTTCTTTGTTCCCCAGAAAATTTCCAGTGATTACTCCTAGAATCTCAGTTTGATCCCCAAAATGGTTCCTGATGATTTAGGATGAGGTCGCATTTCAGAGACTTGCAAAGGCTGTTTTGGAAAGTGTCCTCCAGCAGCTTCTGTTTCAACATATGAGCCCTAGAAAGAGATGGGGGAAAGGCAGACTGCCATCTCTTGGATGTGTTTGCTGTTGGTTGGTTGGGACCCTCTGAGCTGCCAGAGACCTCTGAGGACGTATTCTTGTGCAGATCACACGCCTTGGCTTTTCTCAGCTCAGAACAGTGGAAGATCTACTCTTAAGACCTTAAGATCAATTATTACCATCCCAGATATGCTTTGTCCTGAAGAACCCAGTGGATTTAATGACATTTTCTCCATACCTGAGTGGCCAAGAGCTTTCTTAAACCAGAAGTGTGGTATGTTTGGCAGGAATGAAAAGGCCTTACAGACAAAGGAGTTAAAACAGTGGAAAACCAAAATGAGACAAAAAGCACCCTAAATCAAACAATTAAAAAATATATTCACAAAACCCAACAGAAGAACCAGAACAACAAAACAACCCACACAAATCCTGTCCATCTTGTTACAGTAGCATAGTCATTCCTGTAGAGCTTGTGCTGTAGTTAGTTGGTCTTGGAATCCTTTCAGACTCTGCCTGGTGCTCTGGACTCCAGGGTCAGAGATCTGGCTTTTTTTCTATAATTGTTCTGAAAATGTCCCTTCACTAGGGCTAGGTTGAGATATTTTTCTCCGCCTGTCTGTGCTGTAAACCGATCCCTGTAGAACTGAGCTGATGTATCTGTCCAGTAATAATGCAGTACCCCATGCTCTTTCAAAGAGCTTTTCATGGGTAGAGCTCAAAGCTCACCTCAAGGGAGGTCAGATATATTGGCTTAGCTTTATAGACGTGATGCTGAAGTGAATGGAGCAGTTCAAGGTCACCCAACAGGCTAGCAGCAGATGTAGGAGCAGAACCTCCACCTCCTGTGGTGCCTCTGGGGTCTGTCTGTCATGTCATGCTGCTCCAACTTCTGTTTAACACAAATAGCAACCAGCCCTGTAACTGTTGTTGTTTGGCTGGATCTTCTATATCCTTTTTTGCAGCAAAGTCATGTACTGGCACTGCTAAAAGAGAGTAATAGGCACATGCGTGTAACTTGGAGATGTATTGATAAGCTGATGTTGCTGTCTGTGATGTAGAAATATATGAAGTTGGAGGAATGGGATGAGATCCCCAAAAGCATGAATCACATTAATATCAGTGACTAATGCTGTGATACCAATGAGATCCCATAAGAATTAATTTGAGTTGTAGTGATGACTCACATCATGATGGTGATGCTCAGTCTTAGTTTGTTGCAGGTCCCTCCCAAGGCATGAAGTCCCGTAAAGGGGTGAAGTACGGTGCAGCCCAGGGCTGCTGTTCTGCACTGGTGTGGTGCAGGGACCTGGGATGCAGGGAGTCTCTGGGCTGCAGATGTGCCTTCATTCACACCTTCAGCCCCAGCATGTCACTGTTACAGCGGAAACAGGGCCAGGCCCTGCGAAGCTACACTGATGGTGGCAGCTGCAGCTCCTGCAGCATGTGTGGCTCTGCCTGCCCTTGCTGTGTGGCAAGGAGTGTGGAGAGAGAAAATGGGAGGGGAGGGCAGCAAGTGCTGCTGTCACCAATTCTTTACTTGAGTGAAGTGAGATTAAAGAGAGAGGTTAAGTGAAAGGTATCAAGAGATCTTGCATCCTGCAGGGAATTCAGGAAGGTTCTAATGGTGATGGATAACCATGTGAAATCATGCTTAACTACATGTGCTGAGGTGCCCCGTGCTTTTGTGTATTGTAGAGCTTTGCAAAGCTTCTGGTCACGATAAGTGTTTACTTTCCTGATTTGTGTGTCTCTGTATTCTTCTGTCATACCCATCCCATGAGCCTGACTGCTGCTGTCCGCGAGCTGTGTGCAGCAAGCACTCTGCCTTGTTCCTTGGCACTGAGGGAGGTATTGTTTCTGAAGAAAAGAAAAATGAAATGCATGTTCATGGCATGAAGAATAAGCAAAGATACCAGTATCTGGTAAAATGCATGTGCAATCCATCTCTGAAATAACAATTCAGAAATTATTGTGAGTTTCAGGTCATTTGTAAGAACAGATGCTCTGTAATACGACTTTTCAGTAGCACAGTATATAAAATTTCATAACATGTTCTTATTTAGTTGTAAGTCGCATTTACTTCAAGGCTTTCTGGATATTGACTGAATCACCCTTTTACTAATACAGTGACATCCCTTTATAAATCAGAAGGTTTATAGCCTTGACTCCTGCTCTTATTTTCCATCCATCTAAACAACCCACAGCTATTGCTAGATAAGTGTCTGAATGCTTTTCCTGTCAAGTGTGTGCTATTGCAAAATATTGTTCAGCAGAACAGGCTTTCTAATGCCTTTCAAATTTTGATATAAAAATATAACCCTATTAAGTACTACAGACGTCCTTCCTCCTCTCTTGCTCGTCCTCTCCCAACCTATAAACTCCATTCAATTCACTTTTGAGCATGGATGGTAAACTACTGTAATGCAGGAAAATAGTGTGAGTTGGGGTGTGTTTATGGTGTTTAGAATGTGGTACCTGAAAAATGCATGCGAGTCTCAACCAGGGTGGTGACAATATCATGGCATATGATGGTATGCAGTGGTGGAGATAGGAATGTGGGATACTTCTGCTTTGGTTTATTCTGTCTGGTACATGGTACACCCAGCCTATCCTCAATACCAGCTGCATGTAACTTAGTGGCTTGTTAGTGAAACACTGCTTTTACTGATGTTCTTGGACTAGAGATCTAGGAGTTATATGTTGAGAGAAGTGCTTGGTATTTGATTTCATTAAAATGAAAAGAAATAATATCCTGGAAACTTTTTGATTGTCTTAGCTTTTGCTAAAGCTTGTTATAAGCCCTGAATTTTGGGTTTAACTTGTCAGGACATGTCTAACTTCTCCCCTTTCCATAGCTGTCAAAAATACCTTTATTTATTAATACCTACAGTGTAGCTGTTTCTGTGCTTTAGATTTAAAACATGATCTTTAAAAGTGGCAACCAATATAACTCTGGGTGTCAGCAGCACATCCATCATGTCAGAGCACTGTTTAGGAAGACAAAACCGATGAGATGTTAGTCTAGCAATATACATGTTTCCTTTCTCATACTTCATTTCTATGAAATGCATTGCTGTTTAGTGTCTGTCTAGAGCTCTGCTTCCTGCAGGTGGAAGCAGGTGCCGTGCTCAGATCACATCGAAGTGCTGAGCACCTCAAGGACATCGCTCTTCTGCAAAAGGAAATTTTGGAGGTTTTATCTTGACAAGAGTCATGGGGTTTTCTGGGTATTAAAAAGTGTGGAAGCATTTAGAAGTCAAATGAAAGTCTTTAAATAAAATGAAATCCTTTCCCAATTCTGTTTCCACTTAAAACCTTGATTAAGGATTTCATATTTCTCTAATGTATCTCTTCAATTTATTAAGGATCTTTGTAAATCTTTTTCTTTCCTCCCTGTGCTACACCTAAGTCCAGGGTAGGATTTCTCCCCTGTATTGTGAATGTGAACTTTTTAATGAGAGGAGCCATCTGATGAGTAATTCTTTCATTCTTCCAGCGGAAATCAATGTCTTATTGTCTTTTTCTGGCATATTTCATTCTCCCAGGATCTGGGATAAAAAGGATGATAATATTCTTTTTCTGTTACAAATCTGTAGCTCTTAAAGGGCAGTTCCCTTGGAGATGGATGAATTATAGGTAATGATTTTTGTTTACTAGTCCTGTAATGCAGCAATAACTGCATTTACTGGAGCTCTTTTAAAACCTGATAGATCTCTCTCTCTCTATATATATGTGCGTATATATATATTTATTTTTTTTCCATCAAAGACCAAATGCAAATCCCATCTAAGTCAGTGGGAAACTACTGTCTGCTTCAGACTTGCATTATATCTATAGCACTGCAGAATGCTTCAAGGAAGAACTTACATCTGCACACCTTTCTTCAGAGCATCTTTCATGTTTTTTTTTCTTTGTTTGTGACCAGAGAGAAACAGCATTAGGGATATCCTCATATTCTTTGGGAAGGCTTATTTCTTTAGATTGGAACTGCACTCACAAACAAATGTGACTCAGTTCAGTGTCACAGCGCAGCTCATGCTCAGCAGAGGCCTTGCGTGGAAGCCGGGAGAGGTGGAGATTGCACAGTGCTATCTCCAGACACTTGTTGCATTCAAAGCGAGCTGGACCTGGATGCTAGGAAGGGTTAAGGGGTTCTGCTGCATCTGACTTTATTGCTCTGACCTTACTGTGAACAGAGCAGCCTGCATGGTGCAGTGCAAAGCTTTGCAGGGACCTCCTGGCCCAAGCATCTGTCTTCCCTTCTATTTGTAGGTGCTTCCCTGTCTGGCACCAGCCCCTGAACTGTGATTCTGCCTCTCAGGTTGTGCCTTATGGCTCTTGGGTGAATGCATGAATTTTAAGAAGTGTACCCTCTCATCTTTGGGTGCTGTGGATAATTTGGGAGTTGGTTACTGAAAACCAGTTCCTCTACCTTGGTTTGGTGGATCACCAGATGGCCTGGGGCATACTAATGTGTGGCAGGCTATACAGACATAGCAGTGCTTACAAAACCAAAGTGCTAGTGGGCAAAGGTTAAAAAAAGTGTGAAAATAATAAGGTGCATTATTAAATGTGATAAACAGGAAGGCCTCTCTTTTGCTCTCTCTGAGAGCAAATGCATCTCATTTTCTGAGGGTGGTTAACACATCCCTGGTTTGCAAGAGCTGGCATCCCCTGCGGTGTTCTCCAGAGAGGGATGGTGGCCCTTTGGTAAAGGAGTTTGCTGAGACCACCTCTCTCCTCCCTCTTCTCTTTCTCTCTATCCACACCCTGTGCCCCTGACTGGGTGTAACACAGTGCTCAGGTACTGCCTGTCCTTACTCTGCTGCTCTTCCCCAGGTAAATGTAAATACCAAGAAACATAATTGAAACGTTGTTCGGTTTAGAACTGTAGCTATACTGTATGCTTTCCCGAATATTTAAGACAGAACAGTCTGGCTTCACATATTGAAATATTTATGTAAATACTACTAAAGATGTATGAAGTTTAGTTTGCTATTATGCACGCTCTATGAAAAAGCTGATATGAGGGTAAGGCTGCCAGCATACTTTGACAAACCCTCTTAGAGGTAGAGTTCACGTTTAATATCTGTGTGTGGTTTATTAATGACAAGCTTCCAACAAAGAGCAAAAGTATAAATAAGGTTTTACAAGGATTTACTTTGGAAAATCTGGGATTCACAGCTATACATAGAATAAACATGGGGAGAGGGAGAGGAGGCCCAACTTAAACAAATGCTCTTTAAGCAATGAAGGCTGTTTGTACCATTCAGTGACAGATAAAATTCTCTTTCCGAACATGACAAAAACTACTGTCATAAATATCTCACCCTTTTTTAAAGTATAATGACATCTGTCTCCTCAGCTCTCTTTTGTTCTCCTTCTTTAAAATAACACCATGGTACAGGGAAGCTGCACATGAGCTACATCTGATCTCCTTTCTTCGCTCTGCTGAAGTTTTAAATGGTGGAGAGGAAAACTTCTTACCATACCTCTGCAAAAAGACAAGGTTGGTAGGTTACCAGGCCATCCCTCTGCAGTTAATGACAAATGGGAATGCCAGATAACATTAAGGCTAGTGACTGTTTAATAATGACCTTTGTAGATACCTAATATTTCTTGTCCTTTCTGTATTTCTTATTTTTGCCAAAATAAAAGCTGTGTTGGTAGGGAGCAGAGGATGATGCCATGCGTTTAGACATACCTAATCTGATTTTATTGTTTAAATGGATGTTGAAGCTGTCTGGTTAGCAATGGAAACTCTGAAGTGAAACTCAGATTAAGCTAAGCACTTGGCTTAACTTAAACCACTGGAACAAAGGCCATGTATGTAACCGAAGCAGAAACACTGTCAGGTATTGTAGAATCCCGATGACCTCTGGCAGTAAGAAAAGCCCTGCCAACTGAGACAAATATAGTGTTCTAAATATGAAAGTGTCTCAAGGCCACTTCTTTTCTCTGTAAGTGCAAGGGAGAAAAATCTACTAAAAATTCTAGGTACTCGACAGAGTATGAATGCCAGAATGTCAGTGTTAAGCTTGCTCTACTAAACAGCTTGTGTCACGTATAAAACTGGATTAACATATCCATGGAAGCAATTACACACTGCCACAATAGTAATATAAATGGTTATCAGTTTTCTCTGAGGTTTTTGATTGGTGGGAAAATTAAAGCTCACGGCATTGTGTTCTTTTGGCACTTCTGAAAGCACCTTTTATATAAAACTGGGTAGCTGCTGCTCTGAAACAGGCTTTCCTTCCTACACGTTTCTGCTCCTAAAGTGTATGTGTTTTGAAAGGATAAATTTTGAATTTTTTTAACTTGAAAAGGTATGGAAGAACGTATAATTTCTCAAGGTTACCTTGTTTATTTAGTTTTTCATCCAAATAAATGTGCCTGCAATGCTCCTGATTGGTTCCCAAATTCCAGGTGGTTTTCTTAATTGCAGGTTTCTGCAGTACAGAGATGCAGGTTCAGCATTAATTACCTTTGGTAGTACATGATGATTTTTTTGGTCGGCTGATCTCAGTCACTTCATCTGTCTTGGGCTCTGACATTAGCAGTTCGTCATTAGCATTTTATCCTTTAAGGACAACTTGTATGTGTCAGTAACAGGAAAACTTCATTTTTCTTGGTATCTGGTGTTTGTCCTGTTTCTTGGTTGCTCTCATCCTCAAGACTGTAGGAGGTGGCAGTAGAAACCCTGGGATATGTAGGCAGGTGAAAGAAGTGAGTGAACTTTTAAAGGTAAACTGCTTTCAAGGAGAATTTCATTAAAGCATTTGTTCTTTTTTTTTTTTTTTTTTTTTAACACTAGTGCCTGGAAAACCATTTATTTTGATCTGTGGAACCTTACTTAGATTAACTGTTACCCTAAGCCCATAATCATTATAAAAATACATGATCTCATCCTAAGAGTTTGGGAGTAATTGGATTTGTCTGGGCTCCTGTTAGTGAAGTGCTCACCTACAAACAGCTGGGACCAGGAGCATTTCATTGTGCCCCAGCTGGTGTGGTGGAGCTATGCTTCCCTGTGGCTGTGGGAGGGAGCTGGTGTTTGCAGATGGATTAGCTGTCACTGTTAATGATTTTGTCTTCCTGGTTATTTCCCTGCATTTGTAGTGCTGTAAAAGAACTGTACAGGAAAAAACCCCAACATATAAATAAATAGCACAGTCATGTTTTAGCAAGAGGGAGCCTGGGTTTTGAACATTCAGTGTTTCTTCTCAACGTGCCTACATGCAGGTTTGTAATATGGACCTCAGACACCAAATTTGGGCACTAGGAAGCCTTCTTGAAGTAGGTGGTAAATCTCTAAAGGGGGAGATCACGATACAATTGTTGATGCAACCTGATTGTATCAGTGTGAATGGAACCACCAATATACAATTACAGAAACTGCTTATATCCTCTGTCTCCCAGGCAGCATACAATTGTTCACGTCACTACCACGCTTTCTATTTTCTTAGTGACAATTGATTTAATATACTCTTTGGAAAATGTATGTGCTTATTCTCTCAGAGCTGATTTATGACATAAGAAAGTGCCACATTTTTCAGCAATAAACCAGATCCTGTGCAGTGTGCTTTATATGGTCAACGCTTCATCCTCTAGTCCCTACATACTAGAGAGTAAATTGAGAGAATTACTGTTGGCTGCCTTTTAGTACAGATGCATTTAATATAGGTTATGTGTGGCACTTCTTTGGCTGATTCTGCTGCTGCACTTTTTGTTCGGGAAGGCAGAAAAGCTCGTCACACTTCTGCTGTGCGTTTTGCAGAGGCTCAGACTTGATACAGCCTGTGGACATGAGTGCTAACTTTGCCAGGAAAGGTGATGGGCTGCATATGTGGTAGGCTTGCAACTAGCTGATGATGCTGGACCCTGCTACCCTGTCACCCCAGATGCAAATACCATATTTTTCAACACTTCTACTGTGATATCTTGTGTATTCTGCCTGCGTGCTGCAAAGTACTACTGGAAGTATCAGTAATCTGTAAGGATTTATTTAAAGCTATTCTCTCTGAGGCCTGGAGGAAATTTTCTCATCATTTACCAAGCTGAATGTATAATAAGTACTTGTATCACTTAC
This sequence comes from Ara ararauna, assembly GCA_028858755.1. Taxonomy (NCBI): domain Eukaryota; kingdom Metazoa; phylum Chordata; class Aves; order Psittaciformes; family Psittacidae; genus Ara; species Ara ararauna. The sequence continues at coordinate 9,309,902 of CM054383.1, read as the reverse complement.
TGAATTCCTAGTGATATGTATTTCCCAATGGGTTTGTGAATATCGTTGCAAATCAGCTTCCTTTATGAATGGCTTTGTATTGGCTGTCATTACAGTTTTTGTGGTTTTGTTTAAGAGCATTGCACAGGTAATGGCGTTTGGCCCAAAGGAGAGATGCCCCAAATAGTAATGGGGATTTCTTTAATGAGGATCATTATTATTATTTGTAGTGCACTGATCTGGTCATGAATCAGGTTTCTATCATGTCCTGTAAAACTACAAGCTGAAAACAAGCTTAGTTTTAAAGAAATTCCAACCAAAGCCCTAGGTTAAATGTTAACAGAGCTGACTATCAAAAGAACAAAGCATGTTGATAAGATACTTCTTGGGGTCAGAAAGGAAAATGATTGTTTGTGATTTAGTTAAAGAAGGAAAGCAATCAGCTGTTCCAGAGAGGCTGGTTGTGTGCACTGTTTGTCTTCTGTGCAAAATCCACATTTGACCTTTCGATAAATACAGTATCTCATGGGAGAGAAAATGCCTCATTAAAAGTGAAATTGGTAGATAGTGTCTATTAATCAATGGTATGGAAATTCTTTAGGCTTCAGACTCTGTGCTTAGATGCATCTTTTGGGAATCAATATTGTTTCCAAGTAAATAAAGCAAAATCAATAGGAGGCATAGATTTCATTTTGGTTACAAATCACTAGTTTCCTGTGTTTCTGAACCTTACATTGCAAACAAAATCTTTATAAAATTGCCTTTTAAAGAATAAGCAGTGTTCAGGAGTTCTTGACATGTTATGCCATTTCAGATACCGCACCTTGCAAGCCTCTAATTCATTGAGCTGCTCCTGCAATCTCACAGTGCACTGTTGTTGCAAACAGGCTGTTGTGCTGGTTTGGGCTGGGCTAGAGTTGGTTTTCTTCACAGGAGCCGGAATGGGAAGATGGTTTGGATCTGTGCTGAGAACAGTGCTGATAACACAGGGATGTTCTGTTACTGCTGAGCAGTGCTTACACCGACTCAAGTGAGGAGGCTGGGGGTGTAACAAGAGTTGGGAGGGGTCACAGTGGGACGGCTGACCCTGACTGACCCCAAGGATATTCCAGACAGTGTAGCATCGTGCTTGGCATGAGAAGCTGGGGGCGAATGAGGAAGAGGGGACGTTGGGAGTGATGTGCTCAGGAGAAAATGGGCCTATTGTGAAATGGCATCTTTATTAGCTGTGATTTGCAGAACATTCATCCTGCTTCCCATCACAGAAAGCCTAATCAGTGTACTTGGTTTTCTTCTGTTAGATGATTCATACAGAGATGAAGGCGCTGCTGTTTTATCTTCGTAATGTTTTTACAATGTGATGTGCCCCCACTTCTGAAGTTGGGTTGCGTGGGAAAAATATTCTGAGGGAGCAGAAGAAATAAAACCGCGTGACTGAACTTCCAGTCTTCTGCTACAGCCGGTCAAGAGTGCTTAACACTGACTTGAGTTTTCACATGTAAAGAAATTTTCTTTTGAATTCTCATTGGTTTCATATTTGCACACTGTTTTGGTCTTCTCTCTTTCAAGATGAATGTTTTCTGCTCCTTGGTAGTGCTTCCCAATGAAGTTACGTAGAAAAAGGAAAAAAAATGAATTCTAACTTCTCCTAGCTGTTACTGTGCTGATATGTTAAATGTGCAATTAACACAAAACCAGATTTATTACTAAGAGTAACAGAGACTTGCAACAGGAATGGACAACAAATCTTTTAAAAACTATTGAGAGGAAGAGAGGCTGTTGGATGTAAGAAGCAGAGCCTGAGAAGCTCAGATTGGAGTTGAATGGATATAGTAATAAACTATTTGTGAATAAAACCTGCTGATTTGATTTGCTGATATTGCATACCATTTTAATTACTTCTTCACAAACATCTGGTTGAGCTAATTCTTATTCACAAGAACAAAATACAGAAGACAAGAGCAGTGTGGATACTTGCATAGATTTCTGAGCTATTCCCACTAGAAGTGACTGAGTCCTTTTGAAAAGGTTGATTTTTTTCTTTTTTTTTCTTTTAATTTGCACAAAAGTCCATCAGTTACACATGTAATGGGTGACCTCTTAAAATTCACAACCTGTTTGTAGAGCATTCATGAGTTAAAGGAAGGCAAGAGTTATGATACGTGGTGTTGATCATGCAAACAAGGGAAAAGGTGGCTCAGGTGGGACTGTGTGAAGTGACAGGTATGAATAACGTGGCTACCGGTTTATGAGTGGGGGTGGGTGGGGGGTACTGCTGCTTTCAGTTTAAAGATTAATCCAAAGTCTGCAGGAGTTAACTGTTTAATTGCAAAGCTTGGGTACCAATGTATTATATTACCTTTTATACAGTATGGTTTGTAATGCAATAAACCCAACTCCTCTGAAGGTGCAGCTATTTTCAACTCTTTGACAAGCCCCACGAAAGTGTGGTAAACAGCATCACCTTACAGCATCTGTGTCACTTCCAACGTATTCAAAGTGTTTTGATGGTTTAACTGAGAGTGACGGGCTTTATGGTTCAAATTTTGTATCTTTCTACTGTCCCAGTTTTATGCCAAATCAAGTCCTATTTGCCTTTCCATAGCAGGCAGTGTATAGTAATGTATATTGTAGTGATATAATGGTAAGTTTCCTCAACAAGCAAGAGCTCTTTCTGTACTCGGAGCAGGACACTTTTCTGATATTTGGCAGAAATACCAGGCTATGTTACTTTAAATTTTGTCTTTTTTCAGATGCACTGTGTGGTCTCCAACCTCTACTGGAGTCCCTGTGAGACCAGTTCAGAGGGAGAACCTTTATTAGGTCAACATCTCTTTCGTCTTTTGTTGCCAGTTATAACTTTTTCCACGGGAGATGTCACCCGCTCTCTCTCCCCTGAGGTGTGGCAGCCCTGTGCCCCACAGCAAGAGGAGAGCACACCAGTCCTCAAAGAGCTACCTGGGAAGGGGAAGCATTTCCAGGGCTGCATTTGTAACCTTTGCTGCCCACCTCTTCTCCAGATGAATGCTCCTCCTGTCATTCCCTCCTGCAGGGAGGTACGCCTCTTCTCCCTGGTTGGATGGTCACCTTCTCCGAATCTCATTCCAAGTTCCACTTTATTCAGTGACTCCCATGCTCGAACACCCTGTTCAGAAACTTCTGCAGAAACAAGAGTTGTGGCTATAGATATTCTAAACTAAGGTTGCATCTGCATCTTCCAGCTGTTGTCCTAACAGAAACAGTAGGTTTCTGTCTACTTTCATGTTCTTTGTCTGAATCTTTCCTTAAAATACCAAGGGAGATGTTAGATATGTGTAGGAAACATTAAGTTGCACTTTCTGAAACTGAGTACCCTAAGTCTTTCCCTGCAAAGCCTTAGCTACACATAGTGGGTGTCTCCCCTGGCTGCAGGGAGCAGAGTTGAATGTGTACATGCATGTGGGCAGGAGATTACAGCAATCTTTGTGACGCACCTCTCAGGATCACCATTTATGAGTATTTACATTTATGAGTAAAAAGACTTGCAAAAATCCGGTGAGAAAAATATTATTCTCTCTTTTTGTCCTCAGATTGATAGTGTAGTGAGTCACAGCAGTGTTAGTCTTGTTTGTTTGTTCTTACAGGTTCCTTTGCTAAGGCAAAATTCTCACTGCAAAATTGTTTATTTTTGCTGTAGCTTCGTGTTCCCGTGCACAGATGTAGAAGTTGTCACTTTCAACCCACACTTGGTACCTGCTGAAATTTGATTTTGGAATGACTCCATTCTCTTGAACCTTGATGATGGCACTTTGTAAATTAATCTGTTCTCAAGGCCCAGTCTAATCTACCCAGTGGGGATTGAGGGAACCTGTTTTAAAAAGCTGATGATAAATTCCAAATGAGGTCACTGTGGATTTCACTGTGTACTTCAAACAAAGAGAAATGGTTAAAAAACATTTATTTGATGTGTCTTCTTTGAGACCAAAGGTACCAATTAACTAGGACATATTACAAGTTAGGAGTTCTTTTTGCTGTCAATAACTGTCACACAAGATACATTAGTTCTCTTACAGACACTCTACCACAGGAATTTTATGCCTCCCATAAATTTAAGCATGAATTATTGTGCAAGAAGTGCACAAGGGCTCCTACTAAATAATATGTGTTACAGTTAATACAATCATTTCTTTCATGACCTGGTGAAACTAATGACAAATAAATGGTAGGCTGTCTTGTTGCTAGTAATGCAAATTTGTTCTCAAATGGTTTTGGAGCCAGAGAGCGAGCATCGTTACCTTTGATGTAATGACCAGCTCTATGTTGCAACTTTAGTTGCTGTCTTAATCCTGAATTGATCCCAACTTGAAACTTGTTTACGTGAAAAATATTTTAGGACATGCTAATGTTATTCTGTTAAATCATGTTTTCCTGTTCAGTTAAATCTCAGTATCTGTTGTTATTGATTTCTGAAGTTGGAAATGGAATATGTGTATGTGTGAGTGCAAATTTCAGCTGAGGGGACTTTCCTAGCTTTCATCTTTATTCTTGCTTTCATGAAAAATCATCAGAATTCTTCAATCAGAGCCTACCAGAAGCAAGTAATCAAATAAGAGGTAAAAACCCTGCAAAAACTTTGACTTTTGTTTGGGTCACTTTTATATCACTTTAGATTTAAAGAATACTTTTCTTTTCCTTACTATTGTAGTAAGAATTGGAAACTATATGGATTTTCATATCCCACAGGATTCTGTTGTGAGAGAGCTGATAATGTCATGGAAATCAGCAGAACTTTTGCTTGCATTTTTCTACTAAATGTGGTGAAGAAAGATGTCACTAAAAGCATTTATTTGTCAAAGAAAGGAATGATGAGACAGTCAAGTCAGCTTCTCAAGACTATAGGAATGAGAGTTGGGGCTTAAGAATCTTGCCAGTTGGTGAAATAGCAAGAGTTTAAGACAATGGTTGTGTCCATGCCTGATGCAGAAATAGGTGTTCAGAAATGGTTTCATTAGAGGTTCCCACTGGTACCGAGCAAAGGTCCTGTGGGTGGCATTGCCTGGTGTGTATTCATGGATATCCAATTTTTACGTAGTGGGGCTTTATTTATCCCATACGTTTTCAGTGTCTGACACATGAATTGAGGCGCTGGGCTAAGTGAGCTCGATTCACTTCTAGCAAATTATTGTTGAGGCTGATAATGCAGTGCCCTGAAGTGCTGAAGAATTTACCAGCTGTCTTGACTAAGCAGCAATGTTAACAAAACTTAAATTTGATTTTGTCCTACCTGTGTCCTAAGGGTCAGTTGAACCAACTTTTTCATATGAACTATGTAATTTAATGGGATCACTCTAAGGAAATAGCGCAAGAATAGTTTCATGTCTTGACTGAGCAGTAGTAACCCATGTGGAGATGTTTACCATGACTGAAGCAGTAGAGATCTGATGAGGAAGCCTCAAGGGTTGCCAAGTATTGTCCATGGCTGGACCTGAGACTCTCAAATGCCTCTTTTGGTCAGAAGTGATGGGGGAGAGAGCAAATTTTCAAGAGCACAAGAAAGCAGAATGGCTCTGCAGGCATTGTTAGAGGTATATAGGCTCTTCTTGGAGTTAACTTGGCCTTAAATAGGACACCTGAGCTGGTGGCTATTCAATATTAGTTGTTAATAATTATGGTATGTACTCTCTTTGCAAGCACATGCTAAAGCTAGGGATTCCTAATGATCCTCGTGTTATTGCTTAAGGTAACCAGATCTAGACAGCATCCTCCTGAATGTGATTTTGTTGCTGTGAGAGAGGACATAGGCACTTATGCTGTAGATTGTGCAGGATTATTGATTTCAAATGCAATGTACACAGACTTTGATAAACTCCCAAGAGTTTAAGAGGATTTCCTTTAGTTGAAGTCTCTTGTCAGATTTAATAAGTCTTGAAACAATTTTAAAGAATATTTCTTAGGCTATTCTTGACCTAGGAAATGAGGAAAAAAAAAGAATTTTAAAGAATCCCCAAACAAGTCCTAAATCCCTATGCTTTGAGAGTCCGGTTTTTCCCCTTTATTGACAACAAATGTTCAGAAGCTAGTCTTAATCTAAAGCTACACCATCTCCCATGGTGCCATGGCTGCTTTCCTAGGCTGGATGTGTACCTACAAGCAGAGATGTCTTAGGTGTTGTACACACGGTGCTGTCACCCACAGCAGTGATGATAATGTAGACAACTTTGTGTTAGCAGCAGCTCTGCCCTGTGCAGCACCTTCATGCCAGGAATTCTTCTCCAGGCCTTGCTGAGGTGACATCTCACTGAGTTTGGTGAGGAAGGGGAGAAGGTGGCCTGCCCTTTGGCAGGTAGCCATTCTCTTGAGCAATTCATGGAGATGGTGGGAGATGAGGAATAATGACTATTTCTTTTATAACTGAATGAAGGTCTTGCTGGTTATAATGGCTTCAGTTTTCATTTTCCCCATACCACAGGCTTTCAATAAATACATATTGGTAACTTGCTGGGACTGCCACTGGTTCTGCAGTATGTGAACAGGAGGGACCGAGTCTTTGCTCCCAATGCCTTTTTGAAAAACTTTTTTTATGTGCAAGAGCAGGTAAGAGTGGGAGGAGGAATTGAGATAAAGGGTTCCGTCACTTGAATGTCAGATCAGGACCATGTTTGCTGTTGAAAGTAGCCTCCGAAAGAGTCAGTTTTGTTAGCAAGGCTTTTCCTGCGTCTTATTTATTGCTTACCCCTCTCCTGGCCGTTTGCAAGGTCTTTAGGAAGCAGCTAGGATAAATATTTGAAAACCCTTAGTATTTCCTCCTTGCTTTTAATTTACTGTTTTCTTCTTAATTTTTGTGGGGCTAGCCTCCTTTCAAAACATGTAAAGACTTTCCTGACCGAAAGTCTTCATACTTTTCATGACTGAATTATTTTACATTAGCTGTTCCACACAGACACTGCAATGATCAATAGCATAAAAATAAGGTACTCCTACAGCTCCCACTGAAGGAAGACTAACTGCCTCTGTAGACTTAAAAGAACAGGAGGAGATGAATGGAGACAGGAAAATAGGCCAGTTTTCCCCCATATGCATGGAATATGCAAAGGGCATGCCAAATTCCCTGTTGTGTGTCTGAGAGAAAGGTTAGAAGTAGGTGTGTTGTGAGTGCACAAATCTGTTTCTGTGAACACTGATTTGGCCTTTTGCTATTAGTGGGTGTTTATGCTGATCCAAGGGGGTGGTTCATGACAGGAGGAGGAGGTTTTTGGTGCTATTGCTCAATTCTGAGTGCTCTTGACAAGTAGGGAGATTAATGAGTTGAATGCAAAAGTAATGTATCAGGAGAGTATTTGTTCTTTGGAAAGATTAAGAATTTAATATCAAAATGCTTTGGGTGTAGGTGTGTTAAGACACTTGCAAGACGCAGAGGTAGGGGGAGGGATCAGTGAGACCACAAATTAGAAGCAGCTCAAAGGGTGTTCCAAATGTTCCCCTTGGGTACTGCTGTCATGAGCACTACTACAGCACTGTGCACCTACCTAGAGATCAGAGCTCCACACCATTACTCTGACTGCCCAGAAGAGCTGTGGGGAAAAGCTGGCACAAATCTCATCTGGAACTTTTTAGTGTGGAGGTGTTTGTAAGCTCAAACACCTTGCCTTTGGCTCTTGCTTGAGGTATGCTATAGGTATGCCTGTGCTCTGCTAGGTACCTTGCTGGTCATGATTGTGTCTTGTTAACTTCTTGGCTTGACCTGCTGACCTGCCTATGGTCATCACTATGGCTTCCATTACAGACCTGCTCAGCTGTGCTTGCTTGGCAATGTGGGATTGTGCCCTTGTTGAGGATGTTGTGGCACTATCTGTCATGGTGTCAACCTTGGATCCTGGCTTACCTACCGCTGTGAGGGGTACCCACTTGGCTGCATGCAAGTTCTGGTGGGCAGCACTGCATGAATTCAGGATCTGTGTCCTCTGGATTTGTGTGAGCTACTGCTGCATCCTTTGTAGGTTCACTGGGAGAAGGAAGCAAAACATGAGCTTTGTGTCCAGCTGCTGGCTTTTTTTTCAGAAGCGTGCACATTAGAGACATCAGACTTATTAAATGTAGCGTGATGTACTATTTAGTGTGCATGTGAACATTTTACTTTCTGCCTGATGCCAGCAACTGAACAACATATATTGTGTTCTGCACGTTCCAAGAATGAGTGTGAAATGACCTTTTCCCTGTGATTGGAAACAAAATCCTTCTGTTGCTGGTGGTGTCTGATGCTGGCACCACCAAAGCTGGATTTTCCAGTTACCTTGCTATGTTTCTTTCCACATAGGGTCTTTATGTATGCTCAGTGAAACTTGCTACATTGACAATGGCTGGTCAATGGTTCGGTCCCCATCACTGAATGCATGCCCACTTGTGCTAGCAGTGGTATTGGAAAGAACTTACATTTCTTATGGTACCTGACTCAACACTTGGGCTGACATAGACGTATGGCTTCTAGGACCTAATGTGGCTTTTGAGAGCTCACTTGTGTATCTCTGCACAGTGCTGTCCAGGCCGACTTACCATATGCCAACAACCAAACATATTTAAACCCACAGGAAATTCTCTACTAGGCTGGCAGCATGGAGGATGTTGAAAACATTTCCATTCAGACCAAGGGAAGGTAGAACCTCATTGTAGGATAATGTGTCTGTGGGTGCATATGTGCTTGTAGCTCCACACATGAATTTCAGGTTCAGTAGTTTTGAAGTATGGCTTTTGAGTAAAGCTCAGTTTATACACTAAAGTGTGATTTATGGTTAAGTTTTGATCACACTAATTAGGGTAGGTCCAAGTCAAGACAATATTTTCCATTATTTATGAGCAAATGTGCATTGTTCTACAGGATCCTAGTTATTAAAAGACAAAATAGCGTAGCAGAACTGTTTAATATTTCCTGCAGTATTTAGACCTGAGTTCTCAGATATAGCTGTATTCAATCATAACCTGAAAAACAGTAATGCTTGTGAGTTTTAAAATCAAACAAAGCAGTATTTGGAACTGAACAGCTGGCCATCAATTCCAGCATTAATTTTGTCACAAATCAAATATGTTGAAACAAAGGTCTTGTCACCAATTGTTTCTTGCCATGTAGAGAATGCAAGTAATTCCATGTGATCATGCAGTTTCTTAACAGGAGCTGTTTTAAACCAGAATCATTACATGCTGTCTTGTGTGTTAGTGGCAGTTAGTTTCCTACTACTGCTAGGGGTTCATCACCTACCATTGACATTAATTATTCTGTTTTGGCTCATTGACTTGCAAAATCACTAAATGATTCCTTTGTTAGAAAATACTGTATTCAAAGAATGTGTTTGATGGAAACACAGTCTACTCATCATCTTCATACCATTACTGAGAACTTGTCTTCTACCCCAAAATGATTTTCTATGAAGAAGGAGAGAACAGGAATTTTTATAAATGGCTTTCAAAAGAAATTAAAGTTGTTCTATTTAGAGCATGTCTACTTGTCACTCATACTTAGCTATCTCACAGCAGAGGGCAGAAGTGAATTCTTTTCAATTTGCAATTTTCAGGCTTGTAAATTGAAAAATCCACATCTGCCCTTTCTAGCTTAAGAAGGATTGACAACAAAAGGTCACACTTTCAAAATAAATGTTATGCATTTCCACTCATTGTATCGTTATTTTCAGGTCTTATATTGGCCCACTACAATAGTTTTTGTGAGTACCTGGTAATCATCAATACACTTGCAACATCCTTGCGAAAGAGGGAAATCGTATTATCTTTTGTTTAGAACTAGAAAACTCATTTGCTACAAGTCTCTTGGACTTGTCTGTGATCACATGAGAAGTCTGTGACAAAACTGTCAAGTTATTCTGCAAGTCGTTCGACTCCTGGCTATGTCATTGTAGCATCTTCAGCAAGGTGGGACTCAACTGCTGTTTGTAAGGATGAGGGTGCAGGTTTTACATTCTCACTCCATGTATGCTTTTTGATTTATTACTGTAAAACTCTTTTTGACATGATATCGTGCATTTAAATGTTTTACAAGCTTCCTGACTTGGGAGGCACTGACAAACTAAGGAAGCAGTTAACAAGACCAGCAGTCAATTGGTGCATGGCAGCAAACATGAGCAGGAGGTCTAGAGAGCACCAGGTAGAGAGTGCAAATATTTTTGTCTCTTCTCTTTGTGGAAGTAATGAATTTGGGTTGCATGGTGTTAACTAGACACCTGCTTTGCTTCGAAGACAAAAAAAGCAAGCTTTTCATTTGTCTCGTTTTTAGCTGCTAGGAGTAGTGTTAGATGGCTTTTGGTGGGCAACACTATCATGGCCTGCAATTGAAGTCTTTCTGTGGGATTCTTTCCTAGACAGTGACAATCTAACAAAAAAACCCATTTGGGAATACGGTTCATACCAGGAAGAAAAAAGAATCTGAGATGTATGACTTAGCTAAGTGACAATGGAGGGTCTTAGACTGACATAATCAGACAACTATTTTAAGAGTATAAGTGTCAAACAGGAAATAATTATTCATAATTGAGTGAGGGATAAAATTAGGAAATGTAAGACTATAAAAGCAGTCTCCCAAAGTAGATGGAGGAGGCACATTAGAAACAAGAGCAGCTAAAATTTACTGAAGGGGCTTTAAAAAAGGACACATCTAACCTAGTGAATAATTCTTTTGCCACTAGCAGTTCATGAGTGTCAGGGTGGGTGGGGTAGGAGTGGTATTCCAGTAGAATAGCTGAACAGCTTCAGCTCAGGCATGCACTGTGCACTGGATAGAATGTGTATAACATATAGTTTACATGATGGAGATGATAATCTAGAAGAAAAGATACTCTGGAGCAGAGGAATGGATTAGAAAATCTTAGCAGGAGATGTGGCTGTGCAGGCTTCTGAGAGATGGTCTAGGATGAAAAGCATGAGTTGTGCTAAAAGTGGGGCAGGATGGGGAGGGATGGTGTCGCAGTGAGGAAAAGGCAGTACCTGGAGAAGTGCAGGGAGGTTGCAATAGAGGCAATCTCAGGACAAGTTTCAGTGCAGCTGCCTCCTTTCAATAGAAGCAGATGTTCCTCTTTGGAGAGGCTTGAAGCCATCAGCATCCCTGCTCATGGGATGCTGGATGGGGGTCAGGGAGGAACCAAGGGAGTTTGCTTCTGAAAGCAGTTGAGCATGGTTGCAAAATCCAGTACTGGGGCTGTGCCTAAACTGAGATCTGAGAAACTCCATGCTTTGGTTCTTTTTCATATCAGCAAATTAATTAATTAATATGTTTTGGGGGATTGAAAATTTCCCTTTAACTGCAATTTTCATTGGCTATTCAATATATGCTATTTCTTAGAAAAAATCAGTGGCATTTTACTTTGGCATCAGTTGATATATTGAGTTACATGGATTTGCATGAACTGCCTTTATTTTTGAAGCATTTAAAGACTGCCCCTGTGCTTTTAAACCTCCTAGGTTACTTACCTGTTTGTGAGGTACCATGTATACTATTCCCACTGGAAGAAAGTATGTAACTGGTGTAATCTGAGAGCCTGATTCTCTTCATATTCACCTCAGTTTTGTACCAGAACAACTCCAGGGCCTTGTCTGAGTGGGAGCAGACTCAGGCTCAATATGTCTTTAGTTTGTGATGGGAACTGTGTAACAGGATTAATAAATCATCTTCCTAGCTTAAAAAACCCCCCAAAACCAAGCCCTAAACAGAAAACCTGTTTGGTTAATAAAATTTTAGTAATGAAATAATCATAGATCAGTTGGATTGCCTGAGAGTAAAAACATGTCAGTGTCTCTGCTTAGTATGTCTTGCTCTTTAGCTAAACCCATCCATTCATGGTATTTCTCCTCTGCAGAAACACAACCCAATGCTTCTGCTGACTGGACAGAGGGTTGGATCAATGCAGGTAAAATTCCTGTTAATGAGATTTTGATTCTTTGACATTTCCAATCAATGCTTACTTGAAATGCATGGAGGGAGTCTGATGTTACCAATCCAGTTCCCAATTGTTTCTCAAGTAGGCGGTCACAAATATTTATCTCATAGTTTTTTTTTTTTTTTTTTTTTTTTTTTACTTTTTTTTTAATGGAGGTCATAAATTTGTGTTGCTCAGTGTTAATTAGCTCCTTAATATGCCATGGTCTGCACTTCAGTGAAAGCTCACTTTTGTTTGTGTCATTACTAGCTTTCTAGAAAAGAAGTATCAGTCTATTCTGCTAGACAACTTAACGTCTCTTACCTAGTAACTTTTCCTGATTTAATTCCTTGCTAGTGACTGAAAAGTGAACTATTCTTGCATGTGTATGTAATGCAACCAGAATCCTTATTAAACATCAGAGGTGTGCAACCAGGGAGTGTGTACACCAGTTGTGCAACTATTTATTGTGTTTTGCCAACATCGAATTTCTGCGGGATTTCTCTTTCCTGTTATTCACCTAACTTTACCAAAGCAGCAGCTTTCAGAAGTGGAACCTTTCATTTCCTGGGGGAATGAGGTAGCTATGCTGATGTTGAAACATTCCTTCTTGTCCTGTTTGGGCTGTGGCGAACCCAAACTTATCGTAATAATGGTCCATTTATGCTAAGTTAAATAATATCTGATCTCAGAGAGGCCTGGAATGACATCAGTGTTGATCTAGGACATGAACAACACAGGTAATTGGCAGGTAGAAAGGTATTTGCTGTTGCATCAGAGACAGATAATATCTTCTGTACTGGTGGCCACATTTTGAGACAAATAATTTCTTTCAAAAGCTATCTATAGGTGCTCTTTCTCAGGGAAGCATCTGCTTTGGATCCAGAGTATAGGAAGTCATATAGACTTACAATACTGTGTAGTATTAGTACCTGCCCAAAGACTTAACTTTAAGCTTAAGTTTCAGTCCTGGGAACTAACAGTCTAGACGGTTAATACTGCAGTACCTGACTTGGAGGGCTGTGCTCTGCATTGGATCTCACCCTGACAATCTCCAGCTGTGAGAACTAGGGTGGGAAGACGCTAGGGTGGGAAGAGGTCATTTTAAGCCATTCGTTCTAGCTACTGCAATCATTCTTTTGAGAAGGGGTTTTCACATCAGCCTGGTAGTGAAAGGCCTCTACTTAAAAGTTTTCCTTCAAAAGAAAGTGTAACTCAGGGCCTGGTGTGATCACTTTCAGTGAGAGAGAAATCTTCTGGACACAGCAGCATTTTCAGACAGACAAACTAGCATTTGAAAACCCAGCCAACTCCAGCTCATCCAACTAAAGGTTGCTCAGAGATGCAAAGGGTGAGTTTCAGATGCTTCCTCCATGGCCTGACATTGAGTTTTCTTGACGTTGGGGACCCTTTGCATAAAAGAGAAAAAGAGCCAAATTCTAGGAACACAGCTGGGTCAGGCTGCCACAAAGCAACAGTTAGAATAGTCACATAAATTGTGATGAATCACAGCTTCAGTTTCTGGAGAGGGAAAAAAAAATAAACCCAAATCCACTGAAATTGAAACATAATAAAACCAAATGCCTCTAATAGAGGGTAATCATGTGCATTTGCCTTATATATCATGATTTATGGGGTCTTAAAATTGTATTTTCAATTTCTGTCCCTTTTGTTTTTTGCAGTCTTGGAAAACTGATCGGTTGAACTTGGCTTTGAGAATAGTGTAATGCAGCCAGCATAGCTCTGCTCCCAAACAGAACCATGCTTTTTATTTAGATGAAAATATTCAATAAACTCCTTTTGTGCTGGCTTTGCTGTCCTTCAGGATAAATAAGTTTCCAGTACAATTAATAACTAACCAAAAATGAAGAATATTTTTTAAGATCTTGGAGAAAAATGAGTCTTGGAGAATGCCGCTAATTATTCTGATAGTATCTTTTCAGAAATAGGATACTGAGTTGCAATTGTAGTCAATTATCAGCTTTTCTCTACTATGCTTTGATGCTTACAGCAATTTTTTTCCTTTTCCTAGTATGCATACCCCTCAAAAAAAGGAATGTAACAAGATGCCTAAATTGCTGACTGTCTTGTGTGCAATATCGATTGGGCTCATTGATGCCAATTTAGTCTTAGATAACAACAGCATCAATTTTTTTCCCTTCTGAAGCCTGAAGATTTTGTGTTCTTTTTAATTGTTGGAGGAAGGTCAGCAGTGAGCCCTCCGGCTTTTAATCTTAGATGGAAATGTCCTAAATGAATAGAAAACTATATGTCAGCAAAATGAACTCTTGCTGAAAGCAATGTGTAGGCTTCTCATGTTCTGCGTTTGTGATGACATGAGCTTTGACCTTGGCCTGTATCTTTTTGAAAGGAGAGTAACATTTGTTCACTTTAGCCTAATAGCAGCGTTGATGGTAAGAACAGCGCCCGTGCATGAAGAACAGCTCCTGACCTCCTGCAATTTGTAGCACTGATTAGAGAGAGACTTTTTGTAAGGATCCTGGTTCCGTCTTTAAACAGTCACAATGCAAATGGTTGGGGTTTAACATCGTAAATTAATTTCTTTGCCCATTTGGCTGTTCCTGTCTCCATCTGCCAGATGGAGACCTGAAGTTGTGGGTAGGACTGTTCTGACTACCTGAATGCTTATCAGGGGTTCTGTTGTGTCCTGCACCCTAAGTCTGAGAAACAGGGGGAAATACAAGTCAAAGAATATAACTCCTAAGCAACTGACAGGATGGAGCTGTCGGCATAGACTGTGGTTCGTCTTTCTGCAAGGGCATCCATCCCTGAGATCTCCATGTCTCTGTGCCAGGCAGTGAGTAATCCTGTGTTGGTGCAGTGTGAGAGAAGATTAATTTTAGCATCTACTTTTGAAATTATTTCAGGGAACTTGCATCAGATGCTGTGGTTGGATGCAATGATGTTGAGTGCAGAGGGACAGAAGTTTATTTTCACCCCACCTGGGCTCACCAGGAAATATGTAAAAAACCTCAAGCCCATTTCCCTCAGGGTTTTGGCTCATATTTCCTTTTCGAGACAGGAGATTCATGAGCAGAAGAATAGCCTCCCATCTGTTAGAAAGGCAAAAAAGGTGAAATACATCTGGTCCTTTCATCCTTTTCACCCTTCCCACCCGACCCCGGTTCTGCACATCCTGAGGAGAAACAAGTTCAGTTTTCCCCTTGAAGCTCAATGAGGGCAAGAAGAAAGTGGAACAATTAAAAACTTCTTGGCATATTAAAGAATAGTTCTGTGGAGGATAAAACAGGCCTGGGGGCATCACTGTGACTTTGAACAAAGCTGGGAAGTGTTACTGGTCTCTTTTTGCAGAGGTCTGTGTAAACAGATTGCAGTTGGGTGAGTTTAGAGGTTTCCCTGGTCTGAGTTGAGCTTTCAGTTCTCCCCAGCGGCTCAGGCACACCCTCAATCAATAGCAGTCGGGAGAGTTTTCATGTCTCCAGTCTGACCTTCAGCCTTTGACAATAAAATGTGGGCAGCAGTTGATGAGATATTGCCCAGAACACTGGGCAGAATGCTGTAAGCATGTGAGCTGTGTCTCATTTCTCCCCAGTCTGCAGCCAAGGAAAGCTTTGGAGCAGATGTAAGCCCAAAATTGGGATGGGAGGAAGGAATTTTGTACACAGAATAATTGAAAACTAAATTCTAGCCTTCAGGTGTGAACCAGCCATAAGAAATACGAGGCACCTATACGGTCTTCTTGGGAGCCTGTAACAAAGCCATGTGTAAAATCTCTAAACAGAAAGATTAATGAAGACTTTATCCAGAACGCTGTTTTATCAACAAGAAGATGTTGCAGCGTTTGTGGGTTCTGCGTGTGATTTCGCTCAGAATATCCAGATGGAGTTTGGGATAACTCATCCATGGATTCATGGAGATGATTGTCACTGAGAAGTACTCTGTACCAAGCAAGCCTGGAAAGAGTGTGGTTGCCAGGTCTGGCTGGTTGCAGAAAATCCACCAACTCTAGCTCTGTTCCGCCAACATGGTCCAGGTCCCTTTTCATCTTCCTATATGTCCCTTTCCTATTGTACAGTTTCTATCAGAAAACAGGGTTTTGGTCTCACACTAGAGGAGTTGGAGAAAGGATTAGATAAAAGATTTGGGTTCCAGTTTCCACACAGAGTTCCCTGATAGAATGTGAGAGAAGAGTCCCAAGTTTTCTGCTGTCAAAGGAAATATAAAACCTGCAAGTCCATTCCGTGAGTCAAGCAGTGTGAGTGCTTTACTGTGCCTGTAGCATACCCTCTTGGTTGCTTAAAAAGATGGGACAGAGAGTGTAAAGGGAATGTTTAGTTATAAATCAAATACCTTGATGGTTACTAGGTGGCAAGAACTTATCTATCTTTGAAAAATCGGTTCTGAGAGTGCAACCAGGAAAGTTCACCTGATTTTTTTTACATCAGCCAAGATTTGAATCAGCAGTGAAATCAGCAGCTTGAATTTTTGACTTCAGTAATTTCACCTTGCTTTCCCCAGGTCATCTTTCTCATCCCCTCTCTTCTTAGATGTCCTTTTTCACCTTCAAGCTCTCCAACCTCCCAGCCCATGCCTAGGTACGAGGGCAATGCTGCTGCAGTGTCTGTTGCTGGGACATGGGCTCAGAGACATGCTGAGGGGCTGACAGGGCACAGAGTTTGATGGGGATGGTCACAGCTCCCTCCCTCATGCCTGGCAGCTGGGGCCGCTGGGGCCTCTGGGGCCAGGCACGCTGGGGTTCTGGCTAGAAACCAGGTTTGGGGTAGCTTTGCTCCATCCTGTATGCTTTTGGTTTTAGGAGGTGCTGGTGCTGTTATATTTGGGCTTAGCATGCTGCAGAGGGCAGAGGTTTCATAAGAAAATAGCATGTACTGAAGTGGAAGTCAGTGAAGAGAAAGGAAGACTGTGTTTATGTAATAAATCCTGGTCCTTTTTCCCTTTGTTTACCTGGTGCGGTCATTTCCAGAGAGAACCATAACTGTGAGAGATACCAGCGTGTGCTGCAATGCTGCAGCACTCCAGTGTTATGAAAGGCTGAAGGGTGGCAGCAAGGTTTTGCTGCAGAGCTGTTCTTCAGTAGTTATCATGGGCATTCTTTTGCAGGAAGGGGGTTTTCAGGAAAAATGGGAAGAAAAAATGTTCCAGTTCCTTAAGAAAGAGGGAATGGCCTTATTTGTTTAGGGAATAGGGGTTTTTTCTTTTTAGAGCTGGGCCTCATTCATGCATAGCAAGAATTTCCTCTGGCTTATGCAGAGCTAATTTTGGAGGATGCTGTTCTCTAGTGATTGGTAACATTTTGTTGATGTTTTGTTGCGCTGCGTTAGAGGAAATGTAGTTATTTTCTGCTGGGCAAAGAACTAAAGAGCAGCATTTTTCAAATAACCCAGTTCAGTGGGATAAGTGAAAACTTGCAGAACTCTCTTACCATTATCAGGAATCACTGACTGACACGGCACACTGGGAGGTTTGATGCTTCTTTATTCTTTCTTCTTGCAATTTCTCTGTACCAGGGCTAGCCACTTCCAGCAGCGTCAATGTGACTCTCATTCTCTCCATCCCTGAAGTGGGGAAGGCCATGCCGGTTTCCCTGGTAGATGAGGCAAAGCATGGACCCTCCAGGCTAGCTGCTGTTCGTCTGCTCTGTGCCCCATTCCACTCACTGGCCAGATCTGGGTCAGAGCTTGCTGTGCTGGATCTTTACCCGCTTACTCAGCACACCTGATGCTTGAATTTATTGCTTCACTGTGTTGAGGTTTGACAAGAAGTATGGCCCTTCTCTTCCCTTTTTTTCTCTTTGAGACCACATTTATGAGAGCTGGGTTTATTTTTCCCTTCCTACAGCTCTCTAAATGCTAAGGGCTCCACATAGAGTTATAGAGTTATTAACATTCTCCGGTCCTGTAGGCTTTGGGAAGTAAAATTTTTCAACACATGGGAAGATCAGATTTTCAGAGAGACTGCTGGGATGTGTTATGTGAAACACTTTGATTTCTTTTCTTGCTGAGCACGCTATGGGTCATATTGCCCTGAACTATTCTCCTTATACCCACCTGCTGCCTTGAGCTCATTTCCTTACATTGAGAAAGTACTTGGGAAAGAATTGACTCAGAAAATAGTTCAGTGATGCAATCCTGTAAGACTTTAAAAAAGTAGGCAAAAGAGATAGTTTAAGTAATATAGCTGTTCATTTTAGACACCTGTACTGTAAATGGTTTCTCTCTGGAACAGGTAGGTCTGCTCTTGCCATGCTAGTTTGCTCTGTGCTTTTCTGAGCTCTCTGGGGAATCCAGGGCACAGATGTTAGGATGCACAGTAGTGATTTATTACATGGAATGAAATTATGAAGAGCCAGCAAATGTTGTTTATAAATGGTATCTCTAAGCACTGTTGGACTGTTCTGTTATTTGTGCAGTGTATTTCCCGGTATCACATCTGCATGTTCAGCACTCTATACTTAAGTTTACTTTTTAGTTCTTTGATGTGAGTTCATGGCCTGCTAAAAGAAGTGTTGGACCGGTGTTCTACCTGATCATCTGCTTATGCAGCCATGGAGGAGAACTTTTGAATCAACTTTCTGCTCAGCATTGTAAAACCCAGTGTTACTCCAGGCAAGCATCTTATTTTAATGCAGTTATGTCTCTCAGTTTCAGAACAAAACCCATTTGTAGCTCTGTTCCTTTCAGCAGAACACTGTAATAACAGACTGCTGGTGTTTCCCTGTGCACATTAGTTTTGCCACAAAAGCCCATAATACTTAATAATCTAAAGAAAGTGATTTTTTTGCTGTGTTGTATTTCCTTTCATTAGATATTTCAAAGAGGAAGTAATGTTGGTACTGTTCCCAGATGCTTCATGAAAATGAATACTAATACCTAATTATTACCTTACATTTTATTCTAGGTAGCAGTAATATAAAGTGGAACAGTACTAATTAAACCAGAGGCTTGGTTCTGTTCTGAGACGTATTTCTCTTTCTAATCCCAGTTCTGGCTTTTTTAGCACAGATATCATTGTCATAATTTTGTGATACAGACAAAAGAAGTAGAATCTCCTTGTTAAAATGCATTCTCACCTATGACTTGATCAAAACTTTACTTGAATTTCCAGAAGATGAAAAGTAGCAAATGAAATCATAACATTGTCTGGTGTCTTTCTCTGCATTGTTGTGTGTTGAGGACTGGGGGAATGGGTGAATTTCCTAATTAATATAAATGATCTCAAAGAGTGGAATTATAATAAAACTGGAAACCCTTCATGGGAATGAAGCAAGCCCAAGCCAGAGATTTCAGATGCAGAAAACTCTGTATATTGACACAAATAGATTATAAAGTAAAATCAAACCAACTGTGACATTTTCCCAGTGGCACAGAAACATGGTACATCCAGCAATGAGCTGACTTGTTTGATGACCCATGGTGGCCAGGCAGACCCCAGGCATTGGACACATGGTACTGAGTATTTCAAGTATTCTCCTAGTGATCCTTCTTTCTGATTGCTGTTGACTGAAGCCAAAATGTTGTCTGCTTGATTTAAGGCTTTTTTACAATAATGTATTCTGCTTGATCCATTTACATCCTGTAGTGCATTTTCCCATGAAATTCCAAACATCCATTTTATGGAGTACAGGGCTCATCAAAACCAAGGAATTGCCAGTAAAATCTCACACAAAATACTAACATAGGCTTTTAATGCATATAAATTCATACATAGGCTTAGATGTTCCCAACCAAGTGTTATAAATGCAAATTTTGAACAATTTCTTACTAATGCCAGCTAATACACTATCTAGACATATTTGGACACCAGAAATGTTCATATTTTGAATGCAATTGTTAATCTGTTTTTTGACAAGGTGATAGAATACAAAATAAAGACACAAAATGTAGTTAATGTTCATTGGCAACATATTTCTAAATATGTTGTTGTCACAACTCAATTAACTTTTGTGAAAAATAAAAAGACAAAGTGGATTTAAATTATTATTTGTCATAGAGTATATGTGTTAAGTAGTCTAATGACCCTTTCAGTAAAATCTATACTATTCCCTTCTCTAGTGGATTGGCTGCAATGATAATTAACCAAGAGAAGAAAAAAACCCATAATATTGTCTGCTTGAAAGCCGGGCCAAGAAAAAAGGTGAAAGACTCTGAATTCAGTATTTGCAACTATTTAGTTGCTTCCATGGAAGCTTCTTCCATGGAAATTGCTTCAATGAGGGGACTCTGAGAATGTTGAATAATCAGTCCCTGTTTATCTTTTTATAAACC
Source organism: Ara ararauna (assembly GCA_028858755.1). Taxonomy (NCBI): domain Eukaryota; kingdom Metazoa; phylum Chordata; class Aves; order Psittaciformes; family Psittacidae; genus Ara; species Ara ararauna. The sequence continues at coordinate 9,289,765 of CM054383.1, read as the reverse complement.
CACAAGTAATGAAAATTATTTCTTTTAATAAAAATGAAAAAATGAGGTGGTATAATACACCATTAAAATAGGCTAGTAAGTGCTATAGCCCAATTATAAGCTCCTCTTTTTATGATCAGTAATAATGGTTGTTTTTATTCCTGAGACATGGCTGTCATTACTGTGGCTGAAATGTGTGGTAGGATTATACAGCAGAAAGCTGTGTTAGTATTAAACCACAATTTATCATGGAAAAAAGTTGCTTGGTGAATTGAGGTGGCAAATCTTGTCCCTGGTGATTTCTGCCCTTTAGCTTTTCTGGCTGGTTTATGTCCCCTATATGCAGAGAATGGGTCAGGACCAGACACAGGTCAGGAGTGGGAGCCTGGGGACCCACTGAGCTCTCCTCAGGCTCACTGGGTCTCAGGCTCAGTCATTTGTGTGCTGTGTTTTTGGTTACTTGTTTGTGCTGTGGTGGTAGCTGGGCACTGAGGTTTGTTGCTAAGGTCTTGTTTTTCCTAAGCGTGTGTTAGCAACCTGGGGTCCTCTGAATGGCTGGTGCAAGCCATCTCTAGCCCGGCTGACAGTGGAATTACTCTGTCCTACAGTCTCTGGCATATACTGCTCATACGTTTTGCTCATAGAGTTGCAAACTGAGTAAACAGCTGAGAAATTTCAATGGAAGGTGCAAAAACCAAGTTTCTCAGACTGGTCCAAGGCTTCTCAGCAGAGCAGGCAAACCTGCATTTTCCTGCCCTCAGCCTAAGGGCTGGAAGAAGTTGGACAGGGAATGATGCGGGAGAGGTCTGGGAAAACTGGGTCGCTGACTCATGCTCCCTGGGGTGGCTGGAGAGGGCCCAGAGGCTGTGACTGCTCTCCTGCCCTTGGAGTTAACTGTTGTCCACCTCATTTGGGCCAGGAGCTGCCCTTAATAAGCTGGTGGGAACACTCTGACCCCCATTAAAGTTTCACGTCAGTTGCTTCTAGCTGCCTTAACCCAGGCAGCTTCTGGGAAGATGCTCATCTTCCTCCTCAGTGTCTTTAGCACCAGTCATAGGGCTGTTATCTGTGTGGTTTTTTTGTGTGTGCATCCGGTCTCTGGATTGTTCCCCTGTTCTCCGTTTTCAGCCTTTCCAAGTTGAAGCACCTTTTCTTAATGGTACGTGTTATCTTGCCGAGATGGAGAACATCCCATAGGAAGTATGGGGCACCAGATATGTGTGATGGCAAGTCTTTGTGCTGCTGCTGCAGGATGGTAGCACTGGAGTGGTGGATACTAGCTGGTATGTAGTGTTGCTGTCCACAGCCAGGAAAAAGAGCATCCCAAAGGTGATAAAAACATCCTGTTTTTCTCAGGTGGATTACCTGAAAGTGATCTCTTCCTGTGAGTTCCTTTTATATTAGAGATGTTATCTTGCATTCAAATCTTAAGTCATGTAATATAATCATAGGTAAAAATTTTTCTCTTCGTACCTCCCATCTTTAAGCATGTGAATACCTCAGCCCAGTTAGAGATGTTTCTGATACTTTTCTCTTTCCAAATGGTGTTAGTAATGCACTTCAGTGAGCTAAGTTTCCCAGTGTTGCTGCATAGGGACTTACACAGATTATTTTTTTTAAGATCCTCTTGTGACTTTATATGAAATGGCTGACAAAGACCAGGTGCAAATCATCCATAGACAGCATGTGGAGTTTAGGCTCACAAATCCACAGGGAAATGTTCTTTTATCCTGTTAGCATTAGCAGTTTCACAGCTGATGTAAAGTAACACAAGGATTCAGATAATGGACAGACTCACAGATGCTGTTTCTAGAAAAGCAAGTTGTGAAGGACTCTTGAAGACGATGACCTCAAACTGTATTTGCCTGCAATGGATTTTTTGAAACTGGAGCAAAGAGAATAGCAGGGTGAGCTATTAAAATTCAGCTTTAGAACTGGCAGGAAAGGTAATGTGAGCTTCCACAAGCACTTGTTTCTACTGTCTTTTGTTCTTGTTCTTAATGTGTTGCTTAATTAAAGAGCACAAATCTAACCTGAAAATCTCTGTACAAGTACCCACACTCCTCTTTCCTAGGTTTGTCTGCAGGAATGATAAGACATATCTTCTTTGCAGGTGGCTCCTTTAGCTAATAAATAAAATGAAGGCAGCTAGGCAGCTGTTTCAGTTCTCAGATTGTGCTAGGCATGATTAGCATAGCCTGCTAGAGTAGTAAGGATTAAACAACGTGTTCAGATCACTTCCAGGCTCTTCCTTGGGGCCCTGTTTATTAATTCAAACACCCCCTCCCCAAGGCAGCACAAAATGAATTGTGTTTCCTCAACCAACGCAGCTGCTGCTGCCTTACTCGCTGCCTGCCTGGGGCTGATTACAGGAGCCACCATCCGCTGCTGACCCTGCTAGTGAATCCCTTGTAAAGTACGAATGTCCTGGCTCTACATCTGGGGTAGGCTGGAAGGAGGGTCGCTGGGTTTTAGGAGGTACAGCAGGAACATATATAATTTAATATGATTATGTTATCATAGAATGCTTTGGGTTGGAAGGAACCTTAAAGCTCATCCAGTTCCAACCCCCTGCCATGAGCAGGGATACCTTCCACTAGACCAGGTTGCTCCAAACCCCGTCCAACCTGGCCTTGAACACTGCCAAGGATGGTGTTCACCTCACAGGGAATAATTTCTTCCTAATATCTAATCTAAGTCTACCCTTTTTCGCTTTAAAGCCATTACCCCTTGTCCTGTCACTACATGCCCTTGTAAAAAGTTCCTCTCCAGATTTCTTGTAAGCAAGAATGCAAAGTGTGTATATATATACAGCATATAAGTATAATATATATATATATAAATATGCAGATAATTTCTAATTATCTAGCTCTTGGTTGAGAACTATTCAGAAGGAGTTATGGGTTTACTGTGTCTTTTTTGTGGACTAGGAAAGGCATTTTGAGCCTTTTCATGGAAGGAGAACTCGGCTCCTACCTTAGGCAATAAACTCTGTCCCTGATGTAAGGCCATGCTGGTGTCTCCTTGAATTTTCTTTCTCATGCTAAAGTTGATTCTGTTGTAAATCTACTTCTTTCTGTAGATGAATATTGTGAATTTGGTCAGTGAATGTTGTCATGTCCCTTTAACAAATATAATAATGTATAACTAGGCCTGCAGAAATGAATTAGTTGGACTCTTACTAATTAATTACCTGAGAATATTTATAGTCTGATCAGCAGGAGGAGGAATGCTATTATTATCTAAAAAAAAAGGTGTTTGTAGAAACGTTTCCAACGTAAAGCGTGTTATCATAACGCTGCGTTTCAAGAACAAATGTTAATACAATTTTTCTATTGAAATAATTTGATTTCAGCCATTCTGGTTCATAGAGGTAATGCGTTTATGCCAAGCAAATATTCTGAAGTCTTTCATAATGAAATAGAAGAAGTTAGAAATGAAAATTGTGTGCTTATTCCTGCAGCCTAGCTCCTTTCCCTTGCAGGATTGGTTCCTCTAGCATATATGCTTGTTTTACTTACTGCAGAAGAGCTTTTCTCTGGATATTGCACACAATGCATTAAAAGATCTATTAAAATCAGAGCTTTTGATTTTGTTGAGTGATTGTTTCATATAACAGATAACCGACTCAAACGTTAAGCAAAGACTTTTGTGCAAGCAAAGAATTGGGAATTCTCTTTACTCTGGCTTAGAGATGTGGAGGGATGGGAAATCAGGTCTTCCTAGTGGAAATTCAGACAAGCATGTAAGTACAGGAGGACAATGTCCTGTCTCTATGTGTCCTGCTGTACTAACAGCCGTGGCAGTATGTCAGTCATCTGACCAGTAAGACCTGCTGTTGATATCAGTGATTAGGCAAAAATAAATAAGTTGCTTAACATTCAACAGTCATATATTCTAGATGTCTATATTGTCCTTTAGGACAATAGTATTTCTTCAGTTCTCATTACTGATGTCTGTTGTAGCTGTACTTTAAGGCCTTGTCTTGTCAGTTTGGCTTGGCTTTCCCAAAGGCTGGGATGATGAGGAAGATCTGAGCCTAACCCAAGGTGTGTCTTAATGAGTTAGTGACACAAGCTAGCTGGGAAGTGGAAGGGAAGAGAAATGGAGAGGATGAAATAGTAATTAACTGTGTCCTTTAATAAAGGCCAAGCTACTGGAGAGGCTGGGGCAGGTGCTGGTCGAGTGCTTCCTGGGGAGCTGCTCTGTGTGCAGCTGGGGAGCTGTCAGACATTCAGAGAGGCTGAAGCAAGGTAGGATTATGACTTGGCGCCGCTGATGCCTGTGGGTGCTTTCGACCTTGGTCTAACAAAGCTCATGGTAATGTTCTTGTGTTGCTTCATCCTCAGTTGCTATACAATCCCCAAAGAGTTTTTTGTTGTTGTTGCTGTGCATAGTGCCACAAACCCTGATTTTAAGATGGGTGAAATGCTGCATGCTGTCACTCTGTTAGCTCCTATATACAGCAGCTCTGACTGTGGCTGCGCAGTTAGTGGGTCCTCCCATGAGGTCACCCACTTATCCTAAAGGTTAAAGACCCAGATGTTTTTCTGGGTCATTCAAGCATTTACTTGTTAGTTTGAGTGTGTCTGCCTGGACTTGATAAAATAGCAGCAATTAGCATCATCTTTCTGAGAAACAGGAGCGATCTTATCAGATTTTGGGAGGAGGTTAATGCTAATGCAAGTTATTTGTATGGCTTCACATTGAAGAGTTTCAATTTGCAGCATGGATAGTTCAATTTCTATTTAGGGTGCAATTCCAGAGGAAGTGTAATTACAGTTAAGGAGTGTCACAGAACTGGTGAAGCATTAGGTTAGGAAGACACAGGAGATACTTTGTGAAAACATATTAAGGTTATGCCTTGCTAAATACAGAGGAGGCATAACTAAGCGAGAAACAACTTACTGCTCAGTTTGGTATTTCACCTTTCAAAGTATGAAAGAATAAATAATGCTACTCTTGGGTTTGTTGACTTGATTCTTGAAATATCCACTTCTGTTAGAGCCAGCATATATATATATATCTGCAGTTCTCTAAACTTCCAAAATGTAGTTACCTGCACCTAAATCAGAATTTCTTTTAAATCTGTCATGTTTGAGCTATTTTTGTTAACAAGAAGATTATTCAGTACCATCTCAAAGCATACAGAAATCTGCTCACTTGCAGAACTTATAATTCATTTGAAGTGGATAAAATTGATATTCATTTAATATGGACAAAATTTGAAGATGCCCATTTTTCTTCACTTTCCCATTTGTTTTCCCTTGCACAGTATGAATACCTGATAGTGACCATGGTCTTTCCCTGTACACACCTATTCAATCATACTTTGCTGATCTACTCATTTGCAGCAATCTCTGCTTCTAGCAAAATATTGAGATGCAGGCAAAGCTGTCAGATTGCTCAGTGTCTGAAGCAAGCTGCTCATTACTGTTGCCTCTCAGCTGAATTACGCTATTAAAGGCATTTATGAAGTATTTGCATTGTTTCCTCTTACAAATATCGAATCATGGCTATGCCACCATGAAAAAGGAACTAATGCTCATCTTGTGACATATTTCTTCTAAGACAAGACAGCAACAATGATCTGTGGAAAATATCTATATACAGAACACATTTCACAGTGTCTTCTGGTTTGTTAATTGCTAAATCGTTTAAACAACAAACCTCTTTATTGCATCCAGCTTGTCATACTGCTCTCAGCAACAAAGGCAGAGCTGAAGGGCTAAAGCCATCAGCCATGGTTTCATGAGCCATGTACCCTGAGCATATACACGACTTAAAGCTCTGCCCTGACATGCTTAAACATCTTGTTAAATTGAGGCTGGTAAGAAAAATGAAGGAAGTGGGCTTCAGAGCTGTGAAGAAACCAGATCAGACAAGGATCTTAGTAGTATTTTGCTCAAGAAAGACATCATGGCACTGTGCATCTGTTTAGTATCTGTTGGGAGTCAGATATTGCTGTTTCTCAGAGGCCAGGTGTTATTCTGTGGTGTCCCAGCACCAGTGGTCTGAGTTGGTCCAGCATTATTTCCCTATCAGTATTGAATGATCACCTCATTATGAATTTCTACAGCTTCTTCAGGAGAGAGCTGTGCCTGAGCAGTGCCTGGGAAAAGAGTTACAGAGAAATGAATTTGGCGTTTGGTCCTGGTATCTCTGTGGAGGTAATAGCTTACTGCAGCAGTAGTGTGTGTCAGGTTAGGGGTTGGGCACACCAATGTCCCTGTGGCACAATCGCAGTGCATGCTGCTGTTGCGCTATAGGGAAGGAGGAGGAAATCAGAAAGCAGATATGAAATAGGAAACAGTGAGAATAATGGATTGTGCTATTGCAGAAAGTGAATCTGCTGGATGATGAACCTATCTTTCTGAAATACTTTTTGGTACTGGATAAAGTTGTGTGGGAAACCACACACGGAGAGATGCCAGGCTTTGAAGATAATCCTCGTGTCATCAAGCTTCGTGCAAATGATGTCTGTGAGAAGATGGACCAAGAAGTGGTTCAGACCTGTGTGAATGCTCAAGTAAAATCCTCATACTGCTTAGAAAATACAGTCTTTAGCTCTCAAGGGAGCGATTTCAGAGTAATCACACAAAGCTGGGAGGCTTGCTACCTGAGGCAAAGGAAAAAGGGCCTTGGTTTATCTCTGCAAAGAGATGATAGCCTCAAGCTCTCCTTGTCCTCCGCTGTAGATGGAAACATCATGTAAATGAAAGCAATTGCAGCTGGCCAGGAAGCCTGTGTGGTGCTGAGGCACAGCTGCTTGCTTTGGTATTGTTGTCTGATTTTTTTGCATTCCTTTTATCAGTTCTGCTACTAAAACAAAAGAAAATATCCCATTGTTTTAACAAGTGCCATTCACTACAAGCCTGATGACAGAGCCCTTCCACAGGCGAGCACTCTGCAGAGCACAGAAACACGCTGCTGCAGGCTCATCCTTGGCAGCAGGGAACTCCGCAGCACTGCAGATGAGGTGTTTAGAAGAGTTTCTGCATTTATGTTTCACTGCCCACAGGAGTCTTTCCCAGCTGAGAGAATTTGCCCTGTGTTCACTAAGTTTGGTTCACCTGGGATAAATGGATGGGGGAAAAGGCTCAGTGCCTCTCAGACACGTAATGTCAAGTGGCTTCCTGAGGTGTGCTTGCCGCTGTGGCTAGCTCTGTGCGAAGCACAGGTACTGGAAGAAAACCGACTGCTGAAGCTGCTCATTTTCCTGCCTTCCTGTCATCTGCTCCTGGGCTTGTTTTGGTGCAGCAGAACTTTTGCCCTCATATGTCCCCACACTTTTCTTTTTCCTGGCTGTCCTTGTTTCTAACAGGGCTGGTGCACCTCTTCTCTCCCATGGGAGATGCTGGTGGTGGGGTGAGCAGCTGGCTTGGAGGAGCTGGCCTTGGCATGAGTTCTGTGAGCTGAGCTGGGAGCTGACCTCAAAATAGCTGCACGTGGGAAAAGATGACAGAGCCCCTGCCACCTCTGATGTCCCTCTTTACAGGCTGCTGAAATGTCGCCTTGTGGGAGGACAGGGCAGGGCGCTGCAATGCCAGATCTGCCTCTAGGCACTGCTGGAGAGGGGGATGGTCATTTTTAGCCAGGAAAGAAACAATCTGGTTGGTGGCCTTTTGCCTTGTTGGCTATAAATTTGTGATCTTATCTATGCTTGAGCATGGGTTGCTCTTGTCTGGAGTGGAAACATGTATGGAGAGTAAGCACATAGAGTAAGAAACGGTACAGACTCATGGTCCTTGGAGTGACCTCCTGTTGCCCCTTGACGCCTTTCTAAAGTCTGTCTCTGTACTAAATAACACACTTGGGATAAAATTGTCTGCCTTGTCTTCTGTGTTTTATTGCTTGTAAATGTCATTCTGAAATACTTACTGGTGCATTTCTATTATTTAATAGCCATTTAATAAGATGGGATAAAGATTTTACATTTTGACTTTTGCTTTCAATTTAACAGGCACCATTCACTGCAGTAATGGCTCTGCTAATCAGTTTTCAGTGCTGTGTGACTGACGTCTAGCGAGTCTGTCTGCTCTGGGCCAGCCATAATCTGAAGTTAGAAGCATTTCTTCCCTTTCACTGAAAGAAATTGCCTTTGTGTTTCTCGCTTTAATTTGTGCCTGTTATAAATGTGGGGCTGTCAAGGAACTCTGTCAGAGAGGGCACACAGGCGTCTGGAGTAATTTAATACTCGATTCTTTTGCAAACTTTCTGACATAATGATTTATCCTATACTTTATTGCTACTTTTTTTCCTTCTTACAACTTTGTATCTTTTGCCTGATAAATATTTATAATAGAGTAGAAATAAATTTAAACTAGAGCCAAGATATAACTTTCATGCTTTAGTAAGAGCTGAAAATATGACAAAAAGATTCAAGTGACCAGGAAGCAAATAGAATGAGAATATGGAATAAAATAGTTGCATCCTCAGTGCAGGATAATCCTTAATGGATTTGTTTCCTTATGAAATGTGTTACAGCACTGAGCTTCCTTAAAGAATGATCTGTGTGTCCTCACCTGGGGAGAGAGACACAGAGCTGATGTCCTGGGTTCTGCTTTAGGATGCCTGTGTTGTGTTTGTCTCTGCCTCTGTTTCTTTACCCATCTCACCTATTTGGTGATAATTAAAGCAGAACAAAATGTTCTTTCAAAAAATTCTATAAGAATTGCATGTACTTGAATTGGCCAAATACTGAGTAATTTCACTCCAGTCAGTCTGTATCATCCCATTTCTTTCTGCTGCTTTCAATTAATCTGTTGCTGAAATTGCTGGCAGCATGGGACTGTCTCTGCTGCTCCCTGTCTCTCCACTTAGCACGTGAGAAGGTGATGGGCTAAAGACTCTTGTCGTCCCCTTCTGATGTGGTTTGGCAACAGATGGCAACAGGTCTTTGAGGAGAACTGTGTAGTTGGTACTTCCAGCATCAACATAATATTTCTGTGCCACCTGGGAGGGGGACGTGACATGAACCTGAACTGGCTTCCGGCCTTAAACATTCTTTTATCAATTAGCATAACCACTGATGGATTTGACACAGCCTTGGGAGTGTCTCTGTGTCCTACAGGATGTGATCTGCTGTTCATGGTGATGATGATCTGCTCTATCTGGAAAGTTAAAGGATATGTAAATCGAATTTATAGTAGATTTTTCCCTGCACCCGTTGGGTACACTGTGTTTGTTTGTTTATTCTTGAAGAATAGAATGCAAAGCCTGATGCTTTAAGGAAGCAGATTTATGCACAGTATATTAGGTAAGTATTACAAGTAGAAGCTAACAATATTGAAACTTCATCCAGGCAAGTTTTCCCAGGGAGTATCTTCAGTTCAGTGCCATGCAAGTGCTGTTTGATAACCAACTGATGTGCTGAGGAGTGCTGGTTTAGTTAACCTGACACACAGCATCCATGCTGCTAACTAGAGCAGGAGTTAATGCTGGAGCTAGCCAAGATATGGCTTCTCAGGCGTGCTTCCCTGCCACTGACCCAGCCGTGTTTGCCATTCTTATTGCAGCGCCTGCCCTGGGCCTTGAGAGGAATGAATTATGTGTGATTTGATCAAAGGAGAGACTGACACAGTGCACAATGCTAGAATGAGGGTTAGCAGCTGGGATCACATCCCATAAGTAGGCAGGAGGAATGAAAGGGCAAGGAGGAGTTGCCACATTAAAATAAAAGGCTCAGGGAATGCTGAGATGAGAGGTGTGCTGAAGCTAAATGCAAGTACCAGAGCTCTGACATGTCAATATCTGCTTTGCACAGCTCTGGCTTATGGGTTTTAGCCAAGTCCAAATGGTGAGAAACCCCCAGCTCATCAAGAGTGGTCGCCCTGTCTGTGAAGGCACTGGAAGCAATTCCATTAGTGCTCAGGCTTATATTTAACATGGTTTAAATCCTTAGTTTGATTTTAGTGCCTTTTTTTCCTTCTTTATTTTTCATCTTTCTCAAAACTAGTATTTCACTCACAGCAGTGGTTTTCTCCATTATCCTCGTTTTGAAGGCACATGCATATTCACCAGTCTTAGTCATGTCTGGTCATACTTCTTACAGCCCTTAGATATCTTCAGCAGCCCCTCATAGGGAATATGCTTTGGTATTTTGGCTATCTTCGTTCTCCAGTTCACCATATGCTGGAACAGATTTATGAAGGATTACATCTGCGTAATCACCAACCTGTTTTATGGCATCAGATGTTCCAGTTGGCAGCGCCAGGTGCTTTCTCCAGTCTTCCTGCTTTTTCCATTTTAATTTTGATCACTGCCCACAAAACAAACGATCCTCCTATGGCCACCTAAATGGCTGCCATTTTCTTATTACCATATGGCTCATCCCTCAGTGCTTCACACATTGTTCTGGCATTGCCAAGCCAGCAAGCTTTGCTGCCTTGTTTTTCTTACAGACACAGGGCTGTTGGGCTGTTCTCACTGTTTGGGGATATGGTTTGAGCAACTTCTACAAGGCAAAGTGATCTCAGTATTATGTTCCTCCCTGAGACCTCTGTACATACTTGCTTCATCCTACCGTAAATAATCCTTCAATCTTATCAGCCCACATGTCTGTTTTCTACTTAGTGAAATAGGATGGGACTTGTCCAGGAGCAGCTGGAAATGGTGGTTTTGCTACTTTAACATTTCTGTCTTCAGAAGAAAAGAATGTGTTAACTTGGCAACTTGTTGGCTATCCCTTACTAGGAAAAGTTTTATGCATGCTAGGGTGGTGTCCCTCTTAGGGATTGTAATATTAGTCCCACTTGAGTTTATATCACAGACCTTGTTGTGTTTCCGGATTGTTTTTGTGTTTTTTCTTTGTTTAGAACAGCCATCTGGGACCTACTGTGTTATTTACCATAGAGATAATACACAGTGATACATTTTAAATGGCTTTTTAATGTGCTTTCTGGAAAATTGTATCTGTTGCTGTGTTAGGTGTGAAATCATCTTAAGGGGGACAAGCAATATTGGCATTTGTGCAGGCTTGTTGATTCTGACTAACATTTGCATTAGATAAGAACAGTAAATGCTGTCTTCAGTGAAGAAACGCTTTGCATTTTCTCAATGGTGTTTTAAAGTGGTGTATTGCTGGTTAGAGTGAGTCAGCTGAAATTACAGAAAATGTTTCCTTTAAAGTATCATCTGAATAGAAACAGCTGCCATATCACACAGAACCTGAAACAAAGCCTGGAGCAAAACTTGGTTGGCATGTAATAACCCTAGTATTAGAATCTGTAATGTTTTAATTTCTTCCTTGGGATATCTTTTGTGCGCTTGGAATAGTGCATTTGCATGTGAATGGAAAAAGCTAAATTATATTCCTAGGTTCATGCAAAGAAGCTAATTTCTAACACTATTGAGAGAGGAGCTTCTTCATTTTTATTTCCAGCATCATTGTATCAAGCTAAAACTTCTCTTACTGCCGTCAGTGTGTTTGTCAGCTGAAGTTCTGAGATCATCTAAATATTTTATGAGGTTCAATGAACAGTGAAAATAATCTTGCTAAGACCTGTCTCAGTAGTAGATTAATCAGTACAATAGCTTCTTTTTCTTACAGGAAGTCATTGGTAGTCAACTTAGTTTATGCTTGTCATTGTATTGTCTTTTGGAACCCCCTTCTGCAGCTTCACTAATATTGGTTCATTTTAATTAAGTGAAATTGCCCTAAATTTTAAAAAATGCATGTATTTTGTGCTGTTTAGCAAACAAACAGAAAAAAACCCAAACCAGAAATATTATCCTATATAGGTACATTCTGATGCTCTGGCATAATATGGAATATCATTTTTTGAAGGGCAATCAAAATGAAATCTTGAGTGTGTTTGAAATCAAAATGATCCAAGGTATGGCAAGCACAAGGCATTTTACTTATTGCAAAGGAGTTTCGCATAGAAGGAAGATAAGAATGACTGGGTAAACAAGTAGTTTTAAGATAGGAGATAAAACTATAAAATGAAGGCAGTAGACTGATGGACAGAAACTGTTATATATCTATTCTCTGAGCTATATTATCCATTTCACAAAGAATGAAGCAGCAGACTGACTTTTTCACCTCTTTTGCTGGCTATGTGAAATAGCAGCTACTTTATTTAGTCAAATTGTCACTTTAGATTAGGTATTTCTAGAAACTCAGCACAGAAATATAATTAACACACTGAAAGCCTTTCCTGAAAGTGGATTGAAGGGTAATGGTAAGAAATGAATGGAATATTCAGAGCAACCCTTACTTTATAATATTTAGGGCTGGCATAGAATGTAGATGTAGAGGATCATAATCTCCTGCTGCTCCTGCTGGAGCTCTCACTTTGCTTAAAAGGAGGATGTGTCTGGGTCTTAGAAACTTGCTAATGGTGGGCTGCACTAAAGGCAATTTGCCTCTAATATTTTAAGTGGAACTCATTTCTTTCCTACTCCCTCCCCCGGTGTGGTGGTGGTGGGGGTCCAAATTCAAAACTGAGGGTAAAACGTAACCTAAAGAATGATGGTGGAGTGCAGATCGGCTGTTGTGGCTAACTCATTACTGTGAGCTCCTTGTCATTAAATAAACTCAGAAAAACATGCTTTGAAGTCTGTATAGATCTTTTAGTGCTAAAGCAATAGGGCTTTGCTGCAGTTTATTAAAGCAATCAGGGTGAGGTGTCTGCTTCTGAACTTAGTGTGCTAAGTGTGCGAACTTCTGAAATTAGAGACCTCAACTTGAGGTTAAAAGGATGAAGAAGGTAAAAAAGATAAATCTGAGAAATAATTTGGAAGTGTGTTAAAGACTTTCCCTTGGTTTTGACTTTCTCCAACGTACCTGTGTGTTGTAGAGACTACAATCACCAGGTAACCTGATACAGTGCATTGAACCAAGTTACAATCAACAGTGAAATTAAAAAACAACCCAAAAACCCCAACCAAAATTGGAGATGGAGAGGAAACCTTTCACTATTGACTGTCTTTGCCTGAAGCCCAACTATCGGAGTCAATTCTGGAAACAGTTTAATTTGCCCTGTAGGTGCTTTTTTATTTAAATAGCGTAGCAGGAATTGCATCTATACCAGTAAAGGCTCCCCAAGTATTTTTTGTCTCAAGTCTCAAAGACTTTTCACATATATAAAGATTTTTTTTTTTCATACATAAAACCAGTACTTATCTGGGCCTTTGCAGTAGCTCTAAGAAGCCCTCTTTGTAACCAACCATCTGGAATAGAGGGAAAAGTATACCCAGATGAAGATGCATAACACAAAGTCTGGGAGTGTGTTTCATACAGGACAGGATTGAAATTAATGATAATATCAGTGTTAACACGGGGGGAATCTTTCCAAATGCTGGGAACCTCAGTCATCCAACAACTTGACAGAAAGGAATGTCCCCCACCAAAAAGTATAGCGCAGTTTAATTCCACTGAGGGAATAGAAAAGAAAGTACAAGCACTAGCTCATTTGTGTTCAGTGTCCAATAACACAGCTGTTTTTGACAGACATGAGAATCTTGTCTTAATCATATTGGTATGCTTAGTAAGAGCAGGACATAAACTGATGGAGCCTTTGGGTGGCATCTTTGAGTTCCCATTAAATTGCCCACGTTACTTTAATGCCTGTTTTCATGATTGCACTTTATTGTTAGCCGGTGGCTTGCTTGGCTTTCTCTGTGTGAGAAACTCCTTGAAAATGAAGTGCTGTCTGGCTCACTTTTTTCCTTCTAGATCAAGGATCTCAATACTTTTCATACTGAGTATTTTGGTACTTCTTAACCAATTAAAACTCTGTCCAACAATCTGCCTTCCTGCCCTTCCACTTTACTACACCAACCTTATAGATGTAGGGGACTTTAAAGCACTTATATGACTTCTCTTACACTCTTCCTGAACTTGCCTAGAGGATTGATTTTTAAAATATTCTTCCCAACCCATGCCCTCTCCTGACAGTGCCAGCCCAAGGCACATTGCTTGCTGTTAAGTTATAACACTCCAGACTTGAGCATGCTTCTGGTGCTTTTGCTGCTGAGGCTGTCATTAAAAAAGAGGGTAATTTGTGCATGATGCTCGAAGATGATGCATCTGAATCTGAAATCAAGGGGTTGCAGTAAGCAGGGAAAGTTGCGTTTGAATATTTATTTTAAATTTCTTTCAAAGTACATAATAATTAATGGGTCAGAGCTGCAGAGCAATAGCCATGCTTGTTGAATAAAGGCTCACTGTTTGATCAAAACCATTCGTAACAATTAAAATCGAGATAACAGCTTTCATTTCTCAAACACCTTCTAGGCAGATGGATCCTCAGAAGCCCATGGCAAAACTATACAGTGTACAAAAGAATTGTTTTATCTTCACTGACTTCCTGTTGCCTCAGGGGCATGATACAGCAGTTGTTTCAACTGAGTATGTGTTAAGCATTGCCATGCTGTAGGGAGGTTCAATCTGGAATTTTCCCAAATGTTTGCTGAGGGTGTTTATCATTTGTATGAAAGGCCTCAGTACTACAAAAAGCAGATTGATCTTGCCTGAACCCTCACTTGGGAAGGGAAGAGAACATCCTGCTCCCTCTTCTCCTGGCATTGTCTCTTAGCTGGCAAGGTACCTGTACCCATCATTCTCATTTTCTTGTTCCACTTTCAGTCTGGTATGTTAATATGTGTGGGAGCGAATTTATGCCTGTAAAGACAGTATATTAGGGACAGAAGAATTTCTTTTATCAACTAACAAAAAATATTTTCCATTCACAATGGCATTTTTCACTGATGTAACAGTTGAACAGCTAAGAAAACTTTAACTACAGAGAAACTGCAGTTTCTCAATGGGGGGGGAGGGGGGGAGAAGGGTTAAGCTCAATAAGTTTATATTGGATTTAAGTAATATTTAAAGTTACCAAAAGCAGTATTAGATCACTTGCACTAAGTTTTTAGCAGGAAAAAAAAAAACCAAAAAAATAAAGAGGAATTTGTGCTCAAGTGGTATTCACTTAAAGAGATGTTATTGTCATCTCTCATATCCTGTTGTTATACAAAAGATAGCATCCTTCCTCAAAATTATGATCTTTAGTCAGATATTAGTAGGGGGGAAGATAGGAGTAGATGTATCAGTGGATGTGCTTTGATAAGCAGAAATTGCTAAATTGTGTCAAATTAAGGGTAGAAGTTTTAGAAAGCAAGAGCTTTTTTTCCCTCTCGAGACGAGACCAGCCAACAAGTTATCTGTCTTTTCTAAAAAAATATGTAAAATCTGGTAGGCCAGATAAGGTTTTGCATTCCCCAAATCAACTATCATTGTCTAATTTTTACATGAGAGCCACACTGTGGTAAAAATGTTTTAAACACTATATCATGTCATAGTACAGTAGGTTTTTCAAAACATAGTGTTATGTTTGCCATTATATTGATTTGTTACTTGCACACCAGATAAATCAGTCCTTTTATAATAAGGATTTCAAAGAGCAGTCCTGAATTTAAATATGTTAATACCATACAAATTGCTTGTTTACATCTGTAATTTGTGGTGCTTACATGCCTTTGGATAACACACAGCTTCTTGCAGAGTCTCCATTTGCAATGCAATAGGTTTTGTAGCTGTAACAACTTGCCATTGCGTACACTGCTGATTTTAGTTAAAATTCTCATTATTACCTTTTCCTACAAGAGGTTGTTGGACATAGCCAGAACTTTATGATTAGGTGCACATATTTTTATTGCAGAGAACAATTTACCAGGCTGCCTTGCAAATCCTGTGGATTTGATCAGTGCTCTCCAGTATTATCACCATCAGAAGTGTTTGTTAATAATGGGGTTGGGGACAGTCTGATTGTGGCACTTGTTAGGAATGAAATGGGACGTCTGTAGTGAACTACCTGAACTTCTCAATTCCTTTGTCTTAGCTTTTCATCTCATTTCAATTTCATTTACTTGCTTCAGGACTCTTGAAATTTTTCTGGTGCTTCATAAATTGACCTCTCCTGCCTCTTCTGGCTCCTTTCTTCTACAGAGACTTTTACAGAGAGATGTGAGGTTAGAGCATCTCAAAGATAAGTTTTTATGAACTGTGATTTTTATTATGTATCAATAGTAGAGCTGGTTGCACGATAAGCTGCCCCAAAAGGTACACTGGGCAATGTTTCTTACATAGACGAAAGTAGAAGGCAAGGTGAAGGCATTTATGGCTCCAACCCCATGGCAGGGGGGTTGGAACTAGATGATTTTAAGGTCCCTTCCAACCAAAACCATTCTATGACTCTACTTTAGGGACAGCAAATCTCTAAGCCTTCAGTAACGAAAGAAATATGCCTTTCTGTAACTTCTATAGAACCCCACTGTAACAAACTGTCATAGAGCTCTTCATCTAAATGGATAGTTGTCTGAGAAGAAATGAGCCCTAGTTAAAACAGTCCATTAATTTCATCAGTTTAACACGAATTCATGCTAGTTCTAATATGGCAGATGTAAAACTCAGTAATGTTTCTATAGCTTTGCACAGTGGCTGCTTTTGGACTCCCGAGAGGTGGCCTGTACCACCTTAGCCATGCTGCAGAATCTCCCTGTGATGGCATCTTCACTATGTTTCTGTTGACAATGAATTTTTGAAACTTTCAAAATTCAGCTGATGACGCAGCTTATTCAGTTGGGTTGCTACCACATGTGTTTGTTTCTTTTGTTTTCCATCCTTTTTATCCCTTCTGAGCCTGAATGATAAATGACTGCTCTAATTAGCTATTCAGCAAAGGTAGGAACTCCTTGAGCTTTACTGGCTACTGAAATTCTGTCTTTAATACATGTACTTCTAGGCTGGATGTGATTTATCTACCGTAGAATAGTTACTAAAAACCCTGCTATTTCATGAGGAGGAAAATGTGCTTTTTTAGTTCAATAGAAGACATTTTTCCTATGTGTTTGGCAAAATGTAACTAATTTCTTTTACAGTTTCATTGATTGGATTTTGCAATTCAAAACATCTTTTACTAGTACACTTGTATGCATTAAAGTGAAACAATTTGTCTGAAATGAGATGCTTCACGCTCAATTATATCTAAATTTCTCATCTACAACTCTTGATTTCAATCGTGGGTTATCTGTGCAGCTATTGAGGCTGAAACAATGTAGAAAGGAAACGCTGTTATTTCCAATTTGTAGCAATTATACTCAGAGTGAGGCAGATGTGGCGGTTTTAAGCTTCTGCATGTGGCAGAAAGCAGACAACTTGTGGAAAGATTGACTGATTTCTGTTATACCTGTGACTGTCTTCCTGGGTATGGACTGCTGGACATGATGTCTAAAAACAAATTCCCTTTGAACACAGCAGCAATCTAAGATGCAGTAAAGTCCTCCCATGCTTAGGATGGCACTTAAGCGTTACCCAGAAATAAGGCTTGACTGTTTTTTGTGGAAGATATGTGGGAAAGCTTTCTTGAATCAAGGCCATAAGTAGATGCCTAAACTTTGCTCTGGTTTCATATGAGCATGTTAAAGTTGGTGGTATTATGTGTTATGTGTCCTTTGAGGCATATTAGCAAGAAATGGAGAGTGTTAACGCAGCCTGGATGCACCTACTCCCAGTAAGTTTGATGTCGCTAAGAGGAGAAAAGCATGCTACCTTTATTTAATTAATACGGAGTCTGGAATTAAGTGTCTACCACAATACTCCCCAGAATTGAATAGCTGTACACTGGAGCTGAAATTCTCACTACACTGTCGTGAAGTTGAAAGTGTAGGTTGTTTGGCTGAATTGGATGTTGTGAAGCCACTGTTGGTATTACTACTATAATTGTTATTCTAGTAGGACCTGGAGGACTCAGTAAAGTTCTGGAGCAATTATGCAGATTTTTTTTTTCAAAGATACAACAAAAGTATTATTTTGTCCAAATATTATTTAGTGGATTATATTTGCAAGTTGCTTTGGAGCAGCAAATAGGAGCTACAGCCCTCTGCACATAGAGATACAAGCCAGCAGAGCTGGCCATCAAAATGGAGTTTGCAGACTGACTCAGACTTACAGAGAGTTTGTAAGTTGTACACTGATTCCCAAGGTGCAATCAATTTTTTCCAGTCTTTTAAGTGCTCATTAGGTAAGCAACTGTGACTATCCATAAATGATTTTCAGATTACATTTCGAGTATAAACATTATATAGGTTGTTAAACTAAGCATTGCAGATTGTAAAGGTAGCTATGGGCCAGATTTAATTTGTACATTTAGTAGCCAAAAAAAAGAGGAAAGTTTTAAAGCAGTCCTGTTGATAAGGTAATGCTGATTATAATTAAGCTGCATTCTGTTAAAGGTTACTGTCAGCAAAATAAAATGCTGGCTAAGGTGAAGGATATGAAAACTGCAATGCACTACTAAATGGAAAGCCTGCCAGCTTACCTGCAGCTTGTGTGTTCCTCAATCATTCTGAAGTTTGATGAGTAAAGGAGTTAGACTTGGAAAGAAATACAAATACATTTTTATCTTTCATTTTGGGATTCTCAGGCTTGTATCTATTTGTAAAGCTAGAGCTTCAGCTTCACACAGTATGAAAAGTGATTGTACTATCTAATTGCTGCAAAGCAGAGAGGAGTCATATTTTAAATTGCATTACAGGAATACCAGTAGAGAGTTTTCAGTTTCTTTAGCCGTACCATTCAGAGGAAGCTAAATGCTGAGAATCTGCAAATTGAGTCTTTATAAATGGACTGGAGTTCTGCAGGGTTTCTGGTTTGGATGTTGCAGATTTCATAGTATTCAGCCTGTCTTTTGGATTAAAAAAAAAAATAAGATTACATAGTTGTCACTAAGATGCTCCTGATTAGAAAAAGATCTCTAAACAAATGGAATTTTATCTATGTCATCTGCAGTTTGGAATTATTAGGGACTTTCCTACGCTATGAATTTGTGCCTGTCTCATTCCTAGAAATACAGACTTTTTGAATGTTCTGCATAAGAAGTTGTTGGGTTGTGCAGGTAATTTGGAGCCTGTTCAAACTCTTTAATTTTTCTCTTTGTCTAAGATGTTCTCTTACAACACAATTTCATTCGATAAATAAGTTTATGAATGTTGTGGGTGACTCTGCCTTATGCAAAGCAGATGTGAGGTTTCATAGATGTAACTTGCAGATTCTCCTAATTCCAAAGTGCAACTGCTGCCACATGTTGTTAAACAAAGCAAACCCCAAAACTGAAACACTGTAAGTAGTTTAGGCTGATAATTTGCTCCGAGTTTTCCTAGTAAAGGTGGAAGTAGAAGAATAGTTTATTCCAGAATTGCATCTTATTCTCAGGTGTATTTATATGTATATCTCTGACTAGGTCTGACTTGAAGGAAAGCTGAAGTCTAGCTAAAGACTGTAAAAAGATATTCTCTTTAGGTGTATCTCATCTCTGGCAAAATTCACAAAAATAACAGTTGTAAAGGAACTGTGTTTCCTTCAAATTCCTACATTTTGGATGAATGTGTTTTTCTTAGTGAGGACTTGTTTTGCTATCACAGATGGAATGTAGAATAAATGATTACTGTATCCATCATAAAATAGATTTTTTTTTCACTATTCTTATATACATAAATCTCATGAATTTTGGGAGACAAGTTTTGCCTAGGAGCTAAACCCCACTGTTTCAGCTATAGTAAAGTGGAAAAAATACATTAAGAAGATTCCCCCTTAATTTATTAATGATAGGATGCTGGAGAGACGTGAGGAGAAAGGGGAGAGGGAGGCAGCAGGAGAGAAGAGGGGCTCGAAGAGTCAGCCTGGGCTGAGGAAAGGCTGCCGGGATGTGGGTGAAGAATGAGTCTGAATTTAGTGTTGGGGAGAACACACTGGGAAGGGAGAAGAGTTGCTGAATTGCAGCTAAAATAGCTGTGGAGACACATGTAGTGAGAGGAAGAAAGTAAGCAAGGTAAATATCTGTGTCCCTTGGAGGTGACTTTGAGTTTTATTTAAAAGGCTTTTCCAGAAAGTGCCAAAGAGGATCTTGTGATACAACAGGTCTCAATCTCAGTAGCTGTTTATATAGTGCACTGAGCATCATATATTTGAATTATTAGAGACTTGTGTGCTTAAGTTTATCTATGTGGAAAGTAGAAACCAAATGGACGCACGTGTAAGACCGTGCAGGTAGCCTGCGTCTGGCACTGGAGCCCATTTTGTGTCTGAAGACAGTGCAGCCCCGTCAGCCCCATTTGCTGTGGTAGCAGAGGCACTGCATGTGTGATTACAGTGTGCAATTACAAAAATAAAGCTTCTCTGCTGTATAAAAATTGAAGGCGTCTTGTCCTTATGTGAAGGTGTCTGTCAGTCTGCTTTAAAAACAGCCTACCACAGATCGGAATTTACCAAGCTATCTAAATGCCTTCAGAGAAGGTATAATGAGCTGTTATAAGAAAAAAAAAAAAAGGGTCCTGGTGAGGTAATTTAAGCATATTTGAGCAAAAACGCTGCAAATGTGTTTCTTTTTCCTGTATCTTTGAGGGTGAGAGAGGACCGGTGTCTTGTTTCTGTCCCAGAGCATTTCCTTGCTGCTTGGACCTGTTGGGGCCACACTGCTGTGGGGGGATGCAGTCCTGGTATGAATATGAGGTTATCTACTTTTTTATCATGGCACTCAGGCTAGGGCTGACCTGGGGCTGCAGCTCCTCATGCTGAGGTTTCTGCAGCCTCAAGCCATATTGGTCTGTTAACCATCCCAATCCTTCCCCACAGCGCTGGGGCATAACATGCCTGTTTTTCCAGCTCTGAGATCCCTGGCAGGATGCTCTCTTCTGTCTGTGTTTAAGCCCATGTCTGGTGTCTGTGTGGGCAGCATGGACATCAGAATCAGTAAGTTTGCCCTTCCTCGGGCAGCATGGTTTGACGGTTGAGAGTTTGACAACACATTCCTGCTCTTCAGTTAGTCCCAGTGCAGGGTTGTAGCTGCAGAGATGGTGGTGGATATAATTTTTATTGTACTATTGGGAACAGGATTTTAGTAGAAATATAACTGCTACTTTGCAATGTTTAGTGTTGGTTTTAACAGAGAGTTATGTGCAGGTTGAAATAAAAGTCGCAGTTTATATATCCTTATTTAATAGAAAATATGTACAAACTGGCTTTTATTTTTGGACATATTCCTCTCACCAGCATCACACCTGATCTAACAGAGCAGGATTTCTTAAATTTTTATGAAATAAAGATTGCTGCTGTATCAGAAGAAACTAAAATCTAAGCCAGTGAAATCCTTTTGCTGTTATGGTAAAATCCACGGTGTCTGAATAAAAGAATCCTGCTGTCTCTTTTGGTGTTTTCAAAAGGCCTTTTGCTAAATGCAAACATTTAGGACCCTGAACCAGAGAAAGGCTTAATATCACCATCTTATTTTCACAACAATTTCAAAACAAAATAATAAAAAAACCCCCAAAACACCCAAACACTAACCAAAAAAAAAGCCCTACAAGAAATGTGGGCCCAAGTATTGTTTGGAACTACAATTAGAGCTACCAGAGATTAACAGTATAGTTCAGGTTCTAATTTTCCTGTTTGACTCATGATTAGGGTCATGGTTTATTTGTTCAGATCTCCAGGGTTTTGAAAGAGATCCCTGAGCAGCTTGGTACTTTCAAACTATTTCTTTAATATCTTATTGCAGCATATCACTGATGCTTGACAATCTGCATATAGCTGTATTGAAGATTTTTTTTTTCCCCATGCATTTTACCAATACAATATAGCCATGAATTTTTAATGTTCATTTTTATGGTCATTTTCTCCTGTGAAATACCAATTCTTACAATGAAATAAAGAAATGCTACTGTTGAATTATTATTTCTTTTTATTTGTGTGTTTCTGTCTCTGCTGGTCAAGCCAGAAAGATTATCTTCTTCCTCTAAAACTTAAAGTATTCTCTCATTCAGCTGCTTTCTGTCCTTTATTATTCCATTGCAAGCCTGTAGCTGAGTGCGTAGGCTATTTAAGGTACAGACTGCCCTCGCATAACCCACTTGACTGCTCAGCATAAATGAGATTTTTAATGGTCTGGTTACTTGTCATTAATTGGCTCAGACAGGCTTGAATTTTGTCACACATCTTGACCTTTATTGAACCAACAACTCTGACAAATATAAAGGTCATGAAATTCTGGCCTTAGCACCTCTTTATAGAATTACTTTGATCACATATGCCAACATTCAAATCTCTGGTCCCTAAAAGTGCTTCTATAAATACACATAATTATTTTAGCACCTGAGTGGAGCTGGAATATTAGAATATACTGCACATTATCAGAGGTTTAAGTATTTCCTTCTCCTCTGACACCAGTCTGCCTCAGTCTTTGAAGGGAAAAAACCAATCCATTCAACCTAAACCCACCCTATTTTAAGGCTTAGTATTGTCAAAAAATACGTGGTCCAGATCCTAATGTCTTTAGGCGTGCTTTCAAGAAAGCTGTTTATGGTGGTTACATCAGGAACAGTTCAGGGTTGCAAAAGATGGAGGCAAGGAGCAGAGCCACCATTGTTGGGTGCTGCCTAGCTGTAGCCTACCTTTTCATCCATCTTCATGTGTCTGTTTGTCTTTTCACAACCTAAGCATGATGTGATCTGAAGAATGCTTGGTTGACTTGTGTGTTTGTTCTTTAAAACATGAAATAGAGAGTTAGCAGCAGCAGAGGGCCTTTTATTTGGTAAAAATGGACAGACTTGAATAGGTATGCCCCCATGCAGAATAAACAATGCTGACAGGGTCTTCATTTTATCCTACATGAAAAATGAACTGGTTTTGCTGTGTCTGTAGAAGTCGAGGAGAACGAAAGTTTATAAGCAGTCTGTAAATCAACCTCTTATTTAAATATTGAACTTTATACACTCTATATGAAAGAAGTCAAGTTAGGTCTGTGCTTTTGTGTTACGAAGACAGCATTTAGTGCATTTGGGTTAAACCCCAACATTTTTATGACAAGGAAGTTAAACCAAACCCACAAAAAAAAACCAAAAAAACAAACCAAAAAAGCAGGCAACAAAAATCCGAGAAAACCCACTTATTTGTGGAGTAGCTTTTCTATTTTTAAGTGTGATTCATGACCTAATGGTGCTCCCTGTAACCTTTTAATGAATGTAGGGCACATGTGTACCGTTTTCCTAGTCTCACAGGTCTGTAGCTATTAATAGTCCTTATTTCTAGGCTTTCTTGAATGGTGCTTTTCTTTCCTTGTGGTTCATTTGTCCTAGGTGTTTATGAGTCTTGTAGCTTTGACTTTTGTGAGCTGTAATTGGGGCCAGATGCTCCCTTGTGTCAATATTCTCTCAAATCTGTGAGGCTAAGAAGACTGCAGTTTACAGTTGTGCTTGTAAATGGCAGAGGCAAATATACTAATGAACTTGAGATATGGCTTTACATGAGAAAATTCTCAGTGGCATTGCCTTTGATTTTAGCTGCATCCCTTTAAAGCTGCTCAGGCTGCATGAATTTTTTGGGTATGGTTAATGCCTGCAAGTAAGCAAGGCATTTTACGTATACCATTTCAGATGTCTGTCCTTAATTTTATGAGTAAGTGATAATCAGTCCAGAGTAAGCAAGATATTGAAAGGTTAAAAAAAGGAGAGTGGCAGTAACTCAGAACTCCCGCCTTTATGGTAGGGCTCTTCTCATTGTGCTTGTAGTAGAGCACTCCTAACAAACGCTGAAGAACAGTATGTATCAGGTAATGGCAAGAATTATCAAGGATAGGGATTGTAGATCAGCCTGATTTGCTTCAGTTTGGAAACCCCATGATACAAAATACAGATGTCCTCACTGTCATATTTTGAGATAAAATGAATGAGATTTTTTTAAATAGAGATGCCCTTAAACTCAGCTTAACGAGGCTGTTTATATTCCTTCATCAGCGTGAGACATCACATGCTCTTCTATGATGAAAAACAAGATTTAATAAGTGAAGAGTCAGAGTTGTGAGCTGATCAACTTGAAGGGCTTCTCAACTTCACATACTTCTAGACATTGAAGGGCACCATTAACTTGTCCAGAGAAGCTGTAAACCAAGCCTGAACTATTTACTATTCAATTTTAATTGTGAAGTAGCTTATTGCCCTACTTTGCTATTTACTACTCTAAACAAACCATCCAATTTGGGGTATTTTTGTCACTGACAGAATCCTGCCAAGAGTCTTTCATTTCAGAGTAAAATCAAGATGTTTGGAGGCAGCTGCCTTCAAGTGGTGCTGTAATTCTTTGTGTTGTTTCAGTCATTAATACTTCTAGTATGTTTTCCACTCAATATATATTCCTTTCACATCAGAAGACCCTCAAGAAATTGAGACATGCATACTTCTTCTAAATTGGGATTTGGCATACAGAATTATTATACAACCATCAGCTTTTCTGATTCCAATGATTATTTATTTCAGTGCTGCTTTTCCCTTTAAGGTGATCTTTGTTAGTCTGGCAAAGCAGCTACTACCTATTCAGTATCTTAGTGCATCTAATATAACTGAATTAAAACCTGACACGAGGTCCCTGATTTATTTTGTGAAGGTCAGCAGCTGGGCAGAAGAAATGACAGGCATACTCAATAGCTTAGAGAAATTATAAATGTAGATGTTTTGTTTCTTCATTTAAAACCATCCTTTCAGATGATAAAGATATCAAAAGGAACATTAAATGAATATGCCACCCTAACCCTCATCCTCTTTCCCCTGTTCAGCAGATTGTGGCCACACAGAGCCTACTTAATTCTGAAACATGTAATGTGCATGGTTAGTTGTGCACCAGCACCGCAGATGAGCACATTGTAGATCAGTATACTCCAAATTCTTGGACTTTAAGTTCTTACAGCAAGATGCTTTAACTCCTTGTGTTTATATTTATGATGCTTAACATAATGAGACCTTGATCTTAAGTGAAGAGCTAACTGAATACAGTTTGTTGTCATTAATCTTGGAAGGAAGTTGGAAAATAACATCTTACACCTTAAACCATACCTTGATATGATTTAAAGTAGGATCTCAGTATGAAACAGTGGCTAGAAAGTAAAAAATTATTACTATTATGTTAAATCTCAGCTTTTTATTAGCACCCACACCAGGACCAGTAATGTTTCACTTCTTGTAAAGGAATCCTTACTGCGCAGAGTAAAAAGGTATTAAAATTTTCTCACACTTTAGTGCATAGTTACCATATCAATTTCTATTCTTTGAATATTTTTCCAGGTATATTGAAAGATTTTAATGCAGTAAATGCTTTCTTTAAGCTTCTTCTAATCAATGTTGACTTCACTGTGACATCTTATTTCAAGGTTAAAGTTCCTCTATTCATAAGGTTGTAATTGTAATGAAGTATCAAAATCCCCCCTGTAATTTCTTGTTTTAAGAAATCTGATAATCATTTTGCCCCACAGCAGATAATTTTGCTTTTATTATATTGAAAAATATATAATTATTTTCTTTTCCAATTGCTATCAAGATTGATATTTTTCAACATATTAGAAGAACATTACTGACTCAAAATAGACTTATGAAACTGGTAATTTGCCTGTCAAAAACAGGCCACAGATGTAGCTGAAAGAGGTATACTAATGGAATGGCACTAATGCAATTTCACAAATAACTTAATGAAGCATGTACAGCATATTTCTTCCATTAAGTACACATTGCATGGAGTCACATCCTGCTTCCTGGGTGTGAAAAAATTTTTTAATCAGTTTAAAGATGAAAAGACTCTTCAAGGTTGTGCTACTGAAAGCTGTAAAAAGGTGGGTGGAGGGAAATCAGAGAAGACTGATAGGAAACAACAAAGAACCACGTTTTCTTGTGCCTTTCTTGATGTCCTCAAGCTCCAGGAAGGAACAGCCTGATGAAGGGGATGATTCTTGACACTCAGGTGCTCTCAGAAGTTGTGCTGCCTTCTCCCAAAGTGTAGAGTAAGGGAAGAAACACAGGAGAGAGGATGCTTCAGATGGTAGTAAAACCACACAACCACCAAGAGAAGAACCTACGCCTAGCATACCCATGAGGCTTTGCAGAGCTCTAAACCCCATTATAGTACTGTTAGGTGCAATCCTTCTATGAAGCCCCTGTGAGATTTTCTCCAGCTCTTTAATATTGGCAGAAATTTATAGGCATTCCCTGAGAGTATTTATGTCCATAATGTTCATCATAATCTTCTTAAGTGGAGTGAGGGAATGTGCACAGGCAGTTCTCTTTTCTCCAGCCTTCCTTTGTCTGTGCTTAGGTGACAGACTGTGCTGTGGAGCTTTGTGCTCACCCAAGCAGCAGTGATGTTACCTCGCCACTGCCGTGTGAAGTACCTGCATGAACATGCAGCTGAGTGACAAACATGGGTCTTTCTTTGCTTCTGCCACTGCCTGCTCCCATCTCAGCAGAGATCTTGATCGTTATTCAGATGAGTAGAGCACTGAACAGTAACAGAGATGAAAACAAGGCAAAGGAAATGAAAAAGCGCTACTATGAACCAGGGAGTTCCACCATGAATTTATTTAAAGTCATTATGGTTTAACAAGAATGTGTTTAGAGGAGTTAAATATCAGACCCAGGACTATTCCCATAAGCTTTTCAACACTTTACTTTCCTAAAGGTCAGTGTGATGGAGCATTCATTTGGCTTCTCACACTGAGAGCATGGGTTGCTGAAAATCTATACTCCCAATTATAATGTTTTCAGTCTTCAGAGTGAGCTCAGCCTGCCATGCCTGGTTACATCAGTATCATTGTCCCGTGCCATTAACAGTAAATGCACTGAATGCCAATACATTGTTAATCTGCGCCAGTCGGAGTGACGCAGCTCTTTAACCCCTGTATATTTTTCAAAAAAGAGTTTAAAGTCCCTTTAATCCTTTATTTCCACGTTGAAGATTTTTGTTGAAGTATAAAAGTAGTTGTCACTATTTCCTATGGTTGGTGCTAGTAGATTACTTTGTGTGTGATCTTGTTTACAATGCCAAATATCGAGGAAGTAATGTCTGTACTGTAGCTGTCCATTGCAGTACAGACTAGAGTCAAAAGTCACCATTGTTATTTTAGTTATGGTTTTACTTTTAAGGCCTTGAATTAGCAAAGCATTTAAGAAAAAACTTTAATCATCCAAGCATTTTAGCATATACTTATGTTCCTAGCTAGTGGCAACAGGTAATATCCTTGGATTTTTGTTATAAGTAACTTGGCTGATGAATACTCGAGCTCTTCTAGTCACCAGTAATTCATGCAAATAGGGAAAATGCAATTTTAAGTGGGACTAAACCCCAAAATGTTCAATATTTTTGAATTTAGAAATAAAATATGGATGCTCTCAAGTTGAAATATTTATTCTTGATTTTATTTAATATCAATACAGATTGATATTTGATAAAAGGAGTACATTGCAGAAGAAAACATTGCATTTTAATTGTGAACATTTCAGGTAAAATTTGTTTTGAATTAAAAATATTAAATTTGGACGAGAAAATGTTGAAGGGAAATGTTCGCATTTATTCTCGGTTGTAAATGTTCAAGTTCATTGTTACTCTTTGCCAAGTTGCTTCAAAAATTAAATCTGTTGCATCTTAATGTTGGTAGATCTGCATTAAAATCACTAAATACTTAAGTGGAAGAATTTTACTTGGAAATAAAAACCAGTATTGAAGCATCTTTCAAATTAAATGAAGTATAGTCTTTATTGGAAATGTAACAGGTAGCATTTTGAAAAGCTTATGTTTTTGTCTCCGTAGGGAACAGAATTTAGTTACCCATGGGCTTCCTTTTTGTCCTTCTGACTTTCTCCCTTTCTTATTGTGCTCATAAATTTACTTGGCGGTTGATGTGCATATCACTGTCATCAACGCAATTTTAACACTGAGTGAAATAGTTCATCATGGTGTGCCTGTTTCACTATTGAACAATTGCCCTGCTAACAGCTGGATGTTTCAGAAAATGGTACTTGGGAAAAATGCTCTCTCCTAGTATTCCATATCCTCTGAATCCATTTTTCCAGCTATGGAGGAAAAGGTTCTTTTATTCATTCTTTCATAAAAGAACATTCCTTTTATGTGAAAAGCTGCCATACTCATCTATAAATGTGGGACCCAGTGAAAGAGAATTGCAGCAGTTCCTCTCACTAAATGACCATAAACCAGAGTGAAGCTTTCACTAATCTTGTTGATTTCTTACCTTCTAGTTCTCTTTAGTCATCCATACCAACACGACCCAGCTGGAATATATTGGAAGGTTAAAAAGTTTTTGGAGTTAGCAAAGATTTTACTACAAAAAAAAAATCCCTTGTACTTGCCAAGTTTTTGAACAACTGTCGTTCACGTTGTTGGAGTAGCCGGCATTTCATTGAAAATCTTTGGAATATACACTCCTAATTACAGCTTTATTGAAGAATACTGGGAAAATAATTCCCTGGTTTGTCTAATAAAATCTCTGAGGGAGTTCAATTTACGACATCTGTATCCATGATTAATTTCTATGCATTTGTTTTGTGTGCAGTGCTGCTGAAGTCAATGGGAATTTGCAATGGAAACACTGTAGATTTACCCACCTAATTTTTGCCTCCAAGGTAGTCCATCAAGTGTAAAGTTTTGGAAATCAGATTTATGTTCCAGTTCTCAGCTACGAGGTTAATTTCCCTCTGGCTGCTACCTGGTAGAAATCAGGAATTAATATAATTAATTTGGGCTGTTATATTCACATTAAGCCAGCTTCATGGAAGCTAACTTATTTAAAACACCGCAGAGATACAGAACAAACAGGACAATTGTAGCAGTTCTAGTTTCTTTGATATAAGGCATCCTGGAAAAGAAAGATCTTTTGTAACTAGATGATCTTTAAGGTCCCTTCCAATCCAAAGCATTCTATGAATGTAAGTTTTGCCAGTTACAAGCTACTGTTTAGGGGGGAGGAAAGTCCAGCACGTGATCCGTCAGTATAAGCTTTTTAGTGGGGATTCTTTTCTTAAAGCTAAAAAAATGACGGTGTATAATATGTAGCACGTATTGATCCTTTTGTTAAATGTCAGGAAAAAAAAGAGAAAAAAGATAAATCCAGAGACTGCCAGTACAAGTACTTCGCTTGCTCCATGGATTACCCATGAACAGTTTTTGTTCTTAAAGGGTAAAGTCTACAACTTCTTACTCTTGCAAAAACTTACTGAAGCCAGAAGCAGGGCACATCATGGTGTGTAGTTTATTATTCTTTCATGAATACTTTCTTTCATGTTTAGCTTTCCAGCTTTCTGCTCCTGTTGTCCCTAATATTTCATAGGTACAAGGAAAGTCAGTAAGATTTGAATTCTCAGCAAGCATGATGCAGGTAGAAAATTAGTTGATACTTGTTCATCCGTCTGTAATGGTATTTAACCTGCGCCTGTCTAAAGAGGGCTTTCACAACTGTCTGTGGTCCTTATGATGAATTCATAAACCCTATTCAGAAAGGGAAGAAAATCTAATTAGAGTATGAATGATATTAAGTAAACCCCACCAATCAGTAAACAGAAACCACTTTGCATAAATTAAAGTCAAAGTGTCTTTACAGAAATTGAACGTTTCTTATGCTGAATGAAACAGCTCAAGAATGAAATTACTGGTAATTCAGAACCTCTGACATAGGAACATGTGCTAGCTTTAAAAATATTATATTTGGTTTTAATAAAAAGATAAATGCATTATTATGCAAATCCAAATTTGTGTGCATATGCAAGTAAACATATATTACCAAGTTTTTACACTGTTTTTTTAAACATATTTGAAGTTCACAGTGGGCTATAGATGATATATTATATAATAAACACTTTCAGTATTACCCTTTCTTTGGATTTTAAGTAATTCTCCTACCTGGAGAATACACATTTTTCATATTTCTATTTTTAAATTAAAAAGAGAAAAAGCCTGGTCCACTTTCTGCATTTTAACTATTTGTAATATACCACGTTCATTATGGCAGAGTTGCTCATAGACCTGTTTCTGTTAGGTTTCTAGCAGGGTTGAGAGGAAACAGTGTTTGTCCAGTAAGAATCTTGAGCAAATGAATGTTGGCTTCCTGTAGTAATTTTGGACTCTTCATCTATGGAAGCTCCCTGTAGTCTACAAAGTAGATGTACCAGCAATTTTTTTTTTGGGGGGTGGGGGTGGGGGGGTGGGGGCTCTTACTATATGCATTATGTCCTAGTGATATTATTTGCTCTACTTTACAGGCTTACCTGGCACTGAAAGCACAGCTGAATTTGATGTGTGCCAAATTTTGTGCTGAATTGTTCTGTTGGTGCTCAGTTAAGTCAATGAGAGGGCCAAAGGACTCAAGTTTACTGCTAGATGCCATGGATGCTGTGAGGACAAATACATGAAGATAGTGAGCAACTCGGGAACTCTCATGGCAAAAAACGTGTAATTGCCAGTGATAGTGTCTGCTGGTTGGGAATTACAGATAATTTGCATTAAATTATCATCTAGTTGATATGCAAACCCAGGCATTTATTGTTTCATCATCTGCAGATATTGGTGGTCTTTGGATTCTGAAAGTATATCCTACACTGTATTTTTAGAACAAGATTGCTTCAGCTGAAGCGTTTTAAGGACCTGACGCTGAATCTAAAGATTTACTTATGAAAATGTAGTGATGCTTGCCAGTGACAGAACGTATGCTGTTGGGACTGTGTGGTACAAGCAGTTCTGTAGTCAAAACTAAATGTAAGATGTCTTCATGGAAATAACTGCAGAAACTTGAGGAATTTGAGAGGGCTGCACTGCATTCTATTTGTATCACCTCTCAGAAGGACTACCATTCCTTACCAAATGTTTTTGATTTCATAGCAAGGAGTTTTCGAGCTTTATGTTTTTCAGTATCAGGGTTAGTAGACAAAGAGCTTTACAATATGTATTTGATGGGAGAAAGAAGGAAATATCAGAAGCAAGAACAAACCTAGTAGGTTTTAATCTGTGTAAAATATATAAAGCGTAAAACTTGACAGTAGAGATATGCAGGAATTACTTACGCTATTAGTATTGATTTTATTGATCCAGATAATATAGAGGCTTCCTTTGAGATCAGAGCACATCTCTGCATTGTGTTCAGCTGTATTGTCTGAATGTTTAGCATTTTGAATTTGTTAGCTTAGAGAATGACACAGGGGGATGCAGCTAAGCTGTGCTGAAGGAGGAGGGTAAGCTCAGGGGATACGAGGCAGCCACTGTCTTGCCAAGATGCATGGGAGGAGTGGCCCTGCCTCCTCTCGGAGCCTTACCCCCTGGATGGCTAAACACTAACTCTTTCAGTGGGAAAAGAAAAGGCATGGTGTAGCCGGGTTAGATATCTCTCCAGAGACAGCACATGCTCCTCTGACTTAAGGATGTGGCTTGTAAACTAGTTGTCATGGCAGTCGGGAAGCATCTCCAGTCCTATTGCTCAAGGATCCTTCTCAGAAAGTTCCCCAGAACAAAGCACAACAGCAGCCTGTGTAAAACTTGCAAAGGAGGCAGGTGGTGAGGAATTAATGTTCAGGGAAGGTGAATGAAAGAGGTGGTACCTTTGGGAATTCTTTATTTTGTGTTTTGTCAGTGAGGCTTGAAAGACGTCTGGGTAACTAAGACTAGTGGGGACAGGATTTAGGATGTACACAGCATTGTTTAGGATGTACGCTGCATTCACAGTCAGCCTTAACCTTGATATACTCAACATACAAGGAAACAGAGATCAATACAGTGCCAGCTGTACTAGGAAAAAGCTTGACATGCAGTAGGACCAAATCCAAGAAAGGGTGTATAGCAGTGCAAGGGCTTCTTTATGTGATGCACTGCCCATCCTCCTCCTGTCCTGAGTCTTTTTGGCTTATGGTGTGACAACTCAGAGCAACCCAGCAGCTCAGCCTCAGCTCTGTGCTGCTGTGATCATATTGCTTCTCTTGTGCAACTAGTTGATTTACAGGCTACTTGGATAAGTTGTGAATGCTCCATCACTGGCGGTGTTCAAGGCCGGGTTGGACGTAGCCTTGGGTGGCATGGTTTAGTGGGAGGTGTCCTTGCCCCTGGCAGGGGGATTGGAACTAGATGATCTTAAGGTCCTTTCCAACCCTAACTATTCTATGATTCTACGTCTGTGTTGCAGCAAAAGTTATTTATCTGTCTGTGTTAATCCTTTCAGTGCCCTGGTTTCCCTGTGTCCTACTGTAACCCCCTTACCTGTGTAGGAAAGGTAGAGCTTGCCTTGGAAAGCAAGTTGTAGCTCTTGTTACTGCTGTTGCTAAGTGATAGTTTTTCACTTTTTTTTTTTTTCTTTTTAGAAATTAAAATTGGCAGTTTGGATATAATAGATGTCAGATTTCTCTAACTAGTTTTTAATCTGCCCTGGGTATTTCTATTTGTGGTTAGTGAGTTTCTTTAACAGCTTCATGGAGCTGGTGTAGCTTTCCCTGTGCTGTTCTCCATTTCTTCAGAAAAGTCAAGTGCTTTGTATATTGAAGAAAACATGATAAAAGCCTTTAATGCATCTGCTCCCCAATTACATCCTGAGTGCTCAGATGTAGCTGGTTTAACTTTTATGTGACCTTGGTATTACTCTGGTTGATACTCAATTTGCAATTTCACTCTTACTCTTTCAAAATATTCAAGAGAGGGAACCAATTTTGTTCAATTTTAACAAGTGTTGCATCTGATGTAGTTGAGGTCAGTCAGAATAGAGTAACTGAGCTGAATCCTAGGATTAAATTCTCAGGGAAAATTGGACATAATCAATTACAATTAAAGAGCTTAGCAGTACAATCACAAAATTACTTTGGAGATAAGTGCAAAATGTCATCATTTGTTTATGGATTTTAGAAGGCATTTTTCTCTAAAAAGCTTGTGATAGTTCTTGAAATGAAAGAGGAAATTTAAGAGCAATAGCAGATTGCAGTGTTCTACTCAAAAAGTAGTCTACCTGTGGTGTTCATGATTGCAGGGCTTTTTGTTGGATTTTAAAAATAGATGATTGAATTAAAAGGCAAAATGAATCATAGATGGAAAACGGACAAAAAACTTTGGAACTGCACAAAAAAAGCATTGGAATTGTTTATTATTAACTGATCACATACTGAAAGTAATAGATTGTGGATTTGAAGGTCAGCTGAGACCCTACTGTTCACCTGGTGCAGAGTCACATGTAACCTGGCATAGCAGGTTCCTGCGTCTTGCCAACAGCTTGTGGTCAGCTAGAATGGTGTGTTGTTCTTGAGTCCTGCACAATGGCCTGCTGGGCTGTGACTGAGCAGAGAACGTTTGACAAGACTTCAAGGATTTGTTTAGTTAGCTCGGGAGAGGCAGTGTTACAAATTGCATGTTTGTTACAACACTCCAAATTAATTGGACGAGACAAGGAATAATACAAGGTAAAACTGAAAACATAGCAAAGTCACATAACAAACAAAATCAAATTTGTTTAACCCACAGGCCTCCTGGAAGCCAGGAGAAAGGCACGGGGCAGCCCTAAGACATCCCAAAGAAAGGTCTTGAGCTTCTGGAGTTAGCTACAGGGGGCTCAGGCAGAAAGAGTAGCGGCTGGTCGAGGGTGCTGGAGGTTCTTGGCTGCAAGGCCAGCTCGTGGTGGGAATAGCTTCTTAGCTCATAGGAGGGATAGCATTCCTTTTCAGCTGGATAGGCATGGCCAGAGCAGAGGAATGTCTTCTTAAGGAGCACTGTAGAGCTCAGCATCCTCATCCCCCACAGAGCCAGGGGCAGCAGCCACAAGCAGTAGGATGCAGAGGTGTTTCCAGGGATTGCAGTGCTTCTGTCAGAAGCCCCTGAGGTGGCTCCAGGTTGAGGGAGAATAGGGCTTGGGTATCTTTTGAGAGGCATGCCCAGCCTGTGGACCAGGAGCAGGTCCTGCTCGCATGCTCAGGGATAGCCGATCTCCAGCGCTGGTGCTGGGGTCAGGAAGGAATTTTCCCCCGGGCCAGTTTGGCACTGGTCCCCGGGGGTTTTTTGCCTTCCTCTGAGCATCAAGCAGGACCAGTTGTCAGGGCTTCTCAGGTCCATTCTGCTGGGTTACTGCCTGCTGCTCATGCACCACAAAGGTGGCCCCTTGTGTCCTGCAGCTGGAGGGGGAAGGCTTTTTCCCCAAGGAGGACCTGCGAGTGTCCCCGGGTTTTTTTTGCCTTCCCCTGCAGCCGAGCACAGCCCCTTTATGGGGCTCCTTTGCGATATTGTGGCCCAAAGGCTGCTGCTCGTGCTCCACGCAGGTGGCCCTCGTGCCCCGCATCCGGTGGGAGGAAGCTTTCTGGCCTCCCAGGGTATTCCCCAGGAGCTGCTACTTGTCCTCTGTAGCATTGAGCACATCCCCTTGTCAGGGTTCCCCTTTGGACTCTGTTCTTGCCTGCTGCTCTCTCACCTCCAAGGCACTCTTGTGCCCTGGCTCTCTTTGTCTCCATTGCCCAGTGCAAGCTCGGAGTGGGAGCGAGCTCTGCTCTTCCCTTAGCTTCGTCTCCCCAGGGGTTCTTGCTTCTGCCCAGCAGCCTGTGCTTGAAAGCACTCCAGCCTTGCTGCCACATCAGCAGCTGCTGCTCTCCAGCTCTCCCTGCATGCAACACCAGCGCCGGGCAGTCATGAGAGCACTTTTCATGCATACCTGACCAGGAAGTGCCGTGAATGATGGAGTGTTGGAAGTCAATTGTGTGCTAATCAATGATAGGTGTCATGCTTTGGGAAATACCCCGTGCTACCATGCACCTTCTTCTTCTACTTCTTCTTGCGTATTTGTGTGTGGTCGGTGATGATGCTCATAAATAATAACATAAAACTTTCATGTTGGATATAAGGAAGAAGTGTCAGGGTGCTGTCAGGGTGCTGAGCACTGGAACAGGTTGCCTAAAGAAGCTGCGTGTGCTCCTTCCCATGGTGATGTGTACAACGCCACCACGTTGTACAGACCCTTGGGTGACATCTCCTGGCAAGGTATAAGACCAGGCTGCATTGAGGCTTGGGCAACATGTTTCTTGTGTGAAGCGTCCCTGAAAATGGCAGGGCAGTTGGAACAAGGTGCTCTTGAGGTCCTCTCCAAGCCTAACTATTCTATGATTCTAGGATGTAATGATTCTAAAAGAACACAAAATATAAGAAACCAAACCAAAATCAAATGGAATAATAAAATAAAATCTTGTTTCCACATGAAAGCTTTGTGACTTGTGTCCTTGAAAGTGTTTTTGGAGCTGAAAACCCCTGACATTGCAGAGAAATCAGTGTCACTGTTATTCAGCTCAGGGTGAGTGTAGGGAGTGGAATGAAACAGAACAGAATGAAACGGACTACGCTAGACTAGACTAGAATTGGTACAGGTTAGACTATGTTACGCCTACAGTTACGCATAACAAGTGAAGTCCTAGGTCTAGGGCATCCGCCCAGGAGAGCAGCTCTCTGCAGTGCAGGTCCCAGAGCCATTCAGGAGACAGGGAAAGGCACAGCTACAGCGTGGCTCAGGCAGGGACTGCAGGCCACGGGCTGAGCTGAGACACATCCTTGGCAGGAGGTGGTGAGGTGGGGGTCCCAGAGGAGATGGGTCCCACCCACTGAGGCCTTAGAAAACCCCCAGAACCCTGGCAGAAGTAAACCTGCTCTGCTCATAGGCTTTCCTTTAGACACTGATGGTTGGCCACTTTGGGGACAAGAGTATTTGGCCGGATGGGCCTTCTCTCTGACGGAGTCCTTTTGTTCTCAGGCTCGCATGTTTTGCCATGTTTTCCCAAGGGAAACAGCTCAGGCATTTCTAGAAATGGGCACGAGAAAATAAAACCAAATTCATAGGGAACTGAACAGGTATTGCTCACCTCAAAAAGATTTGGAGCCATTTGGTGGAGGAGTATGTCCTGCTTCAGACTGGGGCTTCGAACCTTGCTAGTATCAGAGATAGGGACACCCAGCACAACTGGATGAAGGCAGAAGACTTCCAAAGAACACAATCTATGCCTGCTTTTTGCAAGTCAGATCAGATGGTCAAACCATCTTGAGACAATCCACTGCTCTTACCCCATCAGAAGGTACACACCTCCTTTCCAGAGGGTGATAGAGTCAATGCCTTGGCTGGGACA
Source organism: Ara ararauna (assembly GCA_028858755.1). Lineage (NCBI taxonomy): Eukaryota > Metazoa > Chordata > Aves > Psittaciformes > Psittacidae > Ara > Ara ararauna. Next base: position 9,253,846 of record CM054383.1, on the reverse strand, counting down.
TGGTTATGGATATTCAATGCCTTCTGCTAGTGCAAGGCTGGGAAGAAATGTCATCAGAGATTTCTCCACCATGAACTTCTAAGGAAAGGAAGTGATAGGAAGAAGAAAACGTTAGACTAGACTAGTTGATTTGGAAGGGACTTCCAAAGATCATCTAGTGCAAACTGCCTGTGCCATGCTGCAGGAACACATTCAGTTTTTCCAGGCAAGTGTTCCCATGCATTGGCTGTCAGCATGTCAATAGAGCAGAGCAGAAATCGGTGTGAAATTCCTATTAAAAATTGATATTTATTTAAAACTCCATTGCAGATGGTTCGGATATGCTCCTTGTAGCACACAACAGGGCAGACTGTAAATCCATTTAATCTCATGGGAAATCAGTCATGCCTACCACAGCCACTCTCTTTCCAATCAACAGTAAAACAGAGCCTTCTGACAGTACTCCTTCTGCAACACTTTCCATCTTATGTTCCTGCTAGGAAGAGGATTCCATTCCATTCCATGTCCCTCTGTTCCATGCCAGCACCTGGAAATGCAGTTTTTCCAGCACCTGTAATATATTCTCAGAGCAATGTAGAGATATTTCAGCTGTTCCAGCCAATGAGCTTCATTTGGAGCTCGGCTTGGATGCCTCTAGACAAATGCCTGTAGTATGGAGAGCAAAGAAGAGGAATTAGAGATGTGTGCATGTCTACAGGGATATGATATAATAGGTATCACAGAAACATGGTGGGGTGGCTCCTATTACTGGAGTGTTGGAATGGAAGGTTACAGGCTCTTCAGAAAAGACAGGCTGGGCAGATGGGGAGGGGGAGTTGCTATTTATGTTAGGGATAGGCTGGAGAGTACGGAACTGTGCCTGGGGATTGGTAATGAATCAACAGTGGGCTTGTGGGTCAGGGTTAAAGGGAGAACAGCGATGGGAGACATTATTGTGGGGATCTGTTACAGATCAAGCGGACTCAGTGGATGAAGCACTCTATAGACAGATAGGAGCAACCTCATGCTCACAGGCCCTTGATCTCATGGGGGACAACCACCCTGATATCTGTTTGAGGGACAAGCCCGGCACAAGCAATCCAGGAGATTCCTCGATTGTGTGGAAGACAACTTCCTCCTGCAAGTAATAGAGGAGCTGACAAGGAGAGGTGCCATGCTTGACCTCATGCTCACCAACAGGGAAGGGCTGGATGGAAATGTAACGCTCCAGGGCAGCCTTGGTTGCAGCGATCATGAGACGGTCGAATTCGAGATCCTCAGGGCAGTGAGAAGAGCGTGCAGCAAGCTCACTGCCCTGGGCTTCAAGAGAGCAGACTTTGGCCTCTTCAGGAACCTGCTCAGTAAGATTCCATGGGATATAGCCCTAGAGGGCAGGGGGGCCCAACACTCTTGGTTGATATTCTAGGATCACCTGCTCCAAGCTCAGGAGTGTTACGTCCTGACTAGAAGGAAGTGCTGCAGGAGGGCCAGGAGACCTGCTTGGATGGATAAGGAGCTGCTGAGGAAAATTTGAAGGAAAAAAGAGGCTTACAAAAGGTGGAAGCAAGGACAGCGGCCTGGGAAGAATACAGAGATGTTGTCTGGGAAGCTAGGGACCAGATTAGGAAAGCTAAGGCCCACTTAGAATTAAACTTGGCTAGGGATGTTAAGGATAACAGGAAGGGATTCTTTAGTTACATTGCAAATAAAAGACAGGCTAGGGACAATGTGGGCCCTCTCCGGAAGCTATTGGGAGAATTGGCTACCCTGGATTTGGAGAAGGCTGAGGTTTTCAGTGACTTCTTTGCCTCACTCTTCACTGGCAAATGCTCTGACCACACCACCCAGGTCTTGGAAGGCAGACACAGGGACAGTGAGAATGAAGACCTCAGGCCCACTGTAGGAGAGGATCTGGTTCGAGACCATCTCAAGAACCTGAATGTACACAAGTCCATGGGACCTGATGGAATCCATCCGTGGGTCCTGAAGGAGCTGGCAAATGAAGTTGCTAAGCCACTGTCCATCCCATTTGAAAAATCATTGCAGTTAGATGAAGTTCCCGAAGACTGGAAAAAGGGAAATAGAACCCCCATTTTCAAGAAGGGGAAAATGGAAGAGCGGGGGAACTACAGACCAGTCAGCCTCACCTCTGTGCCTGGTAAAATCTTGGAGCGGATTCTCCTGGAAGGCGTGCTGAGGCACATGAATACCACAAGGTAGTTGGTGACAGCCAGCATGGCTTCACTAAGGGGAAATCCTGCCTGACCAATCTGGTGGCCTTCTATGATGGGGCTACGGAACTGATGGACAGGGGTAGAGCAGTTGATGTCATCTACCTGGACTTGTGCAAAGCGTTAAACACTGTCCCACATGACATCCTTGTCTCTAAGTTGGAGAGACATCAATTTGATAGGTGGACCACTCGGTGGATAAAGAACTGGCTGGATGGCCACACTCAAAGAGTTGTGGTCAAAGGCTCAATGTCCAGCTGGAGACCAGTGATGAGTGGTGTCCCTCACGGATCTGTGTTGGGATCGGTCTTGTTCGACATCTTTGTCACTGGCACGGACAGTGGGATTGAGTGCGCCCTCAGCAAGTTTGCTGATGACACCAAGCTGTGTGGTTCGGTTGGTACGCTGGAGGGAAGGAATGCCATCCAGAGGGACCCTGACACGCTTGTGAGGTGGGCTGATGCCAACCTGATGAAGTTTAACCGTGCCAAGTGCAAGGTCCTACACCTGGGTTGGAGAAATCCCAGGGACAGCTACAGGTTGGGCAGAGAAGAGATTCAGAGCAGCCCTGCAGAGAAGGACTTGGGGTGTTGGTCGATGAAAAAATGGACATGAGCCGGCAGTGTGCACTCGCAGCCCAGAAAGCCAAACATATCCTGGGCTGTATCAAAAGGAGCATGACCAGCAGGTCGAGGGAGGTGATCCTGCCCCTCTACTTTGCTCTCGTGAGACCTCACTTGGAATATTGTGTGCAGTTCTGGTGTCCTCAACATAAGAAGGACATGGAACTGTTGGAACAAGTTCAGAGGAGCCCACGAGGATGATCAGGGGACTGGAGCACCTCCCGTATGAAGATAGGCTGAGAAAGTTGGGGCTGTTCAGCCTGGAGAAGAGAAGGCTGTGTGGAGACCTCATAGCAGCCTTCCAGTATCTGAAGGGGGCCTATAGGGATGCTGGGGAGGGACTCTTCATGAGGAACTGTAGTGAGAGGACAAGGGGTAACGAGTTCAAACTTAAACAGGGGAAGTTTAGATTGGATATGAGGAAGAAATTCTTTCCTGTAAGGGTGGTGAGGCACTGGAATGGGTTGCCCAGGGAAGTTGTGAATGCTCCATTGCTGGTGGTGTTCAAGGCTGGATTGGACAGAGCCTTGGGTGACTTTGTTTAGTGTGAGGTGTCCCTGCCTATGGCAGGGGGGTTGGAACTAGATGATCTTAAGGTCCTTTCCAACCCTAACTATTCTATGATTCATGTCTGTAGGAACTGGATCATGAATCCAGACTGTGTTAGCTTATACTGTAGGCGGGAGGCATGTGTGTCTGAGTACATGTAGGTGGCATACCTGAGTCGCTTGCGTTGAGATGCCATAGGTTCCCCAGAGCAGGGAAGGCTGTGCTTTGGTATGAAGCTCACCAAACCTACCAGGGAGATTGGCACTGAAATCCATTAATTCCTTAGCGGCATCCTCACTGATACTGCTGCCTGAGCTAGCTATGTTAAAACTGACCTGGGTGTGTCTCCAGATGTTGGGGTGTTACCTCAGTCACAACTGGAATCACACTCACAACAGATATGTAAAAGTACCTTCAGAATATCTATTCTGTAGGAGACAAATGCATCTCCTGAGATTTGCATTTACTGCAGTGTTTTCCTAGTAGCCTTCTGTAGTAACCTACCTTCATTGTGTTCACTGTTACCTCTAATTTAGACCTGGAACAGCTGGGCTCTGTGGTTCACTCCACTGTGAGGAACAATCTGCTCTGCAGTGGATGTCACCAGTTTGCTGGTGGGGTAGGGTTTAATCATGGGACCTAGAGATGGAGAGAGCTGTTAGGTCATTTACTGCTCCCTCCTTTTGTTTGTATGGGTGGATTTCTAAGATAGCTCTCTCTTGTGCTGGGTTAAGGGGCAGTAGTATGTTAACTAATGTAGTAACAATCATCTGTTGCACTGCAAAGACTGGGAGTATCTCTGGGATTTTAAACATACATAGACAAAACTTTAGAGAAATAAATTTAGCAAATAGAGCATTGTTTGTAGACAAAACTAGTGTTTGACTGAATTTAGCCTAAGAACATTTGGTGCCATTACTTAGGGATGGGTTTTGCTCACAGCTTATGTGTTGTGTGGTATGTTATTCAACAGGCAGTTACCTACTTTTCAGTTATTATTTAAAGAGAGGGAGTGTATTAGATACTCCTGATGTGGGTGAATACCTCCAGAGGTCCCATCCATCCAACATTTCTGTGATTCTTGGAGCATGTTTTCTAACATACAGTTTCAAGAATGGTTCAGTGAAGAAGTAAGCAAGTGGCGTGAATTACTCTCTGAATAGATTAAATCCGGTGTATTAGATTTAGTGATCAAACAATCATATACATGTGTAGTTATGGTTCTATGAGCGAACATTATCTCTTATGGAAAATACGGCATCTTTCTTTTGGGTTTGTCTAGGATTAGATGTACCCTGAGCTGCTTGAGCAACAGATATTTAGGCCTGCAAAATTATTGAAATACAGAAAAGGTTGTTAAAGGGGGAGAAAAAAAACCCCAACATTAGAATTGAATGTAGGCTTAATTTTGATACACAATAAATAGTATCTTTTGAAACCATAAGAAATAATATATTTACTAAAAAAAATAGAAAATGTCTGGATTTAGACTGAAGCAATTCAGTTAATTCAGCAGGATTTGCAAGTGGTTTTACTTGATACGTATTTGATACTCTCTTATAAACAGAAAGTATTTATTGACTACTGACTACCAGAGGTTTTGAATTGGCCTTAGGCCTTAATGCAACATTGTTTTATTTAGAACTGAGAAGACAAAAATTAAAAAAATTAAAAAAGGTGTGTGTGTATTAAATAAATCAATGTGTTTTTTTGGTCTTCCACATAATGTATCACATACTTTATGGAGGCAATGGTAAATAGATTATAAAGATCGACAGTGAGAAATACAGACATTGCAAATGAAAATCTGGTATGTGAAACCCAAGTTGACATATATTTGATTTTAAAGTACAGAATGTTCTAAGTACTTCGTCCTGAAATGAGTATCAAGTATAGGAACTTAAAATCCTTTCTTCCTCTTTGTCTCTCAGCAGGCTCATAAAGATGAAATAAAAAGGAACAGATATACATCCTTCCTCTGAAAAATGTCGCTGAATTCCTTGGCACTGAACTACCAAGTGCTTCACACTACCAAAAAAAGTAAGAGAAAAAAAGTCTTCTGCTGAAGAGTAATGCAGCAAATATATCTGGTGGTATTTTTCTCTTTTTTTGAGTGCTCCTTAACAAGCCTCATTATCACTTGCCCTATGTGAGACTCCAAGTAGCTGTTGAAGCTTTTAAGCCCCCGAAAGCAAAAATAGTCTGATTATAGGCCAAAATGTTCCCCTTATTTTGCCCTTTGTGGCACTGTCTCAGGAAATACGGCCGTCTACCCGGAGCTGACTCCAACACAATGAGGTGGAAAAACATGGCCTTCAGAAGGATGCTTTAGCATGTAGATTGCAGAATACATTTCTATTAGGTTGCTCCCAGCTTGGAACCATTGAGGATATTTGTAAAAGAGTTTCATAAATGCGGCATGTTGCCACGTACACAAACTGCTGTTGTATGGTCTAAATACATGCTATAATATTAAGGGTAGTCTCTTGACATTGACAAAGTGGAATTCTTCTATCACAGACCTTATTTAACCCTCATGTTGGGCAAGCTTTGCTATCCCTGTGTAGAAATCATGTTTGAACAATTGCTTTTTAAACACAAAGTGGCAGCTGATAACCAAAATTTTACCTCTAATGGCAAGCAGAGTCAAAATGAGCCCTTGCTATATAATACAAAAGGCTTTGATCCCAAAAGCTTTCTCCTTCATTTGCTGCGTGCCCCAGACTTGAGGGGGTGCCTTCCCTAAGTACTGGCAGTGTTCCTAGCCCCTTCGTGTGCTTCCTGGTTAATTTTTGCTGACTTCATATAGTGTGTAAAGCTCCCAACGTCTCTGTCCAGTCCCTGTAGCTGCGTGTAGGCTAAGCCTAGTACCATGTGGTTCTAAAAACAACTTTTATGCCAGAAAGACATGACTCAGATCTGGATGGTGTCACACATTGTTATTAATAGTAATATTTACTGTGATAGTAAGCTTTCATTCTGCCATGACTGAAAAACCAGGAATGAGTGGGCAGGTTGGATAAGAGGTAAGAAGTAGTAGAAGCAAAACTAAATCACTAATTGATGTGGTGACTTTTTAAAAATATTTGTGTTAAATTGTAATCTTTTTTTGGTGATGTCAGAAACAAAATCAGTGCACTAAAACTTCCTCAGGCATACCTAACTTACCCGAGCAATTTGGCCTATGAAAGCTGTTTGGTCTGATGTCAACAGGAGGTCATATTTGTCAACTTTTTTCCCTACCATTATGTGTGACCCCACTTCTTATGACCATTATGCTTCACCTAATTATGTGTGTCTGCAGGTCTCTGGGCAGCCAGGAATGGACACAGCATGATTCCATTCCCAGCCAGGGAGATGCATGCTGTTGGGCAGAGCCTGGACGAACGCAGCACCATTCCCTGCCTCTTAGCCTCTGTTAGACAAAGGAATGGTCCTGCATGTGGCATGGCTCACTGGGTTCAAACATGTATGTTGACACTGAAGCTAGCTCTTGGAACTTTTGCATTCATTGTGAAGTGTGCCTATATTAGTGGTTTTGGTTTAGCTCAGGAGCATATATCGAAGCTAGTGTGCTCATTCCTCTGTATGTACTTTGGTTATTGGAGAGCAGTCTCAAAGCATGTGAAGTGAATTCCTTCTAGACAGAACAAAACTAGAAGATGCACTCCAGGAATGCAGCTGAAGTACTCCCAGTGCAAATGGGCTTTCTTCAGTCCATGGGACCAGACTACAGCTAGTCTGAAGTGGAAGAAATGCCCTGGAATATGCATATTATGGATATCAGGATCTCAGCATCCTTTTGCTCTGTAGATCAGCTATTATTCCATGCTGCTTGATAATGAATATATGCATAGCCTAATAGCCATCACTTTTTTAAAAACTCAAACTGTGATATTTGAGGAGGAGAGTATGGGATGTAGAGCCCCTTTTTCCCCTCTGAGCATTGACTGGCCACATGACAGAGATGTAGGTTCATGTGGATGAAGCACTGTATAGACAGATAGGAACAGCCTCACACTTGCAGGCCCTTGTTCTCATGGGGGACTTCAACCACCCTGATATCTGCTGGAGGGACTGTATGGCCCGGCACAAGCAATCCAGGAGGTTCCTCGATTGTGTGGAAGACAACTTCCTTTATGCTCCATCCCTGGTGGTGTTCAGGGTCACGTTGGACAGAGCCTTGGGTGACATGGTTTAGTGGGAGGTGTCCCTGCCCGTGGGAGGTGTCCCTGCCCATGGGAGGGGGGTTGGAACTAGATGATCTTAAGGTCCTTTCCAACCATAACTATTGTATGATTCTATGATTGCATAGTCATCCCATCCACACTGTGACATGATTAAACCCATTTGATACTGAAATGTCATAAAGGCAGATGTGGTCTTTCAGTCTGGCTTCCTCTACAGCACTGACCACAGGTTTGAGCAAAACTTCCTTGAACTAGAGTAAGGGAATTGAGTTGGCACTGTAATGTTCCTTTTCCAAGAGATAACCCAATCTGTTCATAACCATCCATAGAAGGGTTGGGAGACACTGAAAAGAGTTGCAGGACTTTCATGAAGTGTCAGATGCTCAAGCAGCCTTATTTTGAGAGTGGTTATATAGAGGACTGAGTAAGAAAGTTGCTGGGGTGGAACAAATTGGGTTAGAGCAGAGGAGCTAAGATAAGAGGAGTCAATATTTAGAGTGGAGATGCAGACTGTTGCTGTCTAGGATAAGCAGGAAAAGAATCCTATCGATCTCGGGTATTTGTAGAGCACCCATCGCTTTATTATATTTTGTAATCAATACTTCAATTTTCAGGGGCACTCATGAGAAACGTAACATTTTAGAAAATCTGCTGATGGAAGTGGAATAGATCCTGGTGCCTTTCTGTTCAGACAGGTACCTAAGGAGACTGTGAGAATCAGTGTTCAGTTCTCCAGCCGCTTTCTGAAGAGTGGAATGGCTAGCTACATGTTTCAGATTTGACACCGACTACAAGCTTGTAGCTTGCCCACAAAGCACATCACTTTGAATACAGACTGCCCATTTCAAATGTGAAATTCAGGATACAAATTAAAGATTTATGACTTCTCTGTCTGTCAGGTTTGATTCCATCATGTGCTCATTAGTCATGCCCTACTGTTTTGCCCTGTAACAGTTCTGACTGACGTTGACCACAGATATTATAAATGATCCCTTTTGATACATTAGTTAATTACAAAGGAAATCATCCATTTCCTGACAAATTCAAATCCGTCTTAAAATTTCATGGAGAGGCAATTCATTATGAGGAAATTTATTTATGAATTTACTAAAAAAAATGGACCTGTCCTCGTTAAAATGAGCTTAAAGGTATGAGATGATAAAATGTCAGTAGCCTACTTAACTATTTGATGCATGTTTCGCTAATGAGCTGAGAGACTCAGAGACTTCTCAGTTAGCACTTACGATTAAATTCAGCTAATGCAGAGCAAAAAGAGACTTGGAAAGGACTTGCTTTATAGGTGTGAAAAATTAAAGAAGGTGAAGGAACACATAATGTATATGCATAGACTTTCTTGAAAGAACATGTAGATGCTGCTCAACTTTTTCTTTGTCTTCTTGTTAAAACACATGAGGCTTTGCAGATAGCCAAGAAGAGTGCAGGATTTAAATTCAGGTTTGCACAGATACTGTCTTTAAATCCAGGGAGACATGGTAGAATTGGGTATGACTTTTGCAAAAGTATTTTCCTTCCTTGATTATTTTCTGCATCTTGAGGATGGGATTTTGCCAGTATGATCCAGTGCTTTCTGTTCCTGAGGTGAGGTGTGCCATATGAAACTAAAAGTATCTAGTTTCCTTTCCCTTGATCTTAATTTTTGACATTGAGAGCTTGCTTAAGAGCGTGGACTGAGAGACCAGTAGGATGTGGTCACCTTCTGGCTGGAAGGTGCAGGATGTCTGCCTTTTAACACAGATCACTGCTCTGCCAACCAAACAGCAGTGGATGGAACTCATTGATCTCCTGCCTTAAATGTTCATCATTGATTTTGCAGGATAGCAAAATGTAACTTTCTCAGACTGAATGTGCAATCACTCTTGCGTTTGTTTTCACAGGTGTTTCTTTTACTACACACTGTGAGATCAGTAAAATGAAAATGAAAAAGATGATGACAAGTGTTCTCGGGAATTTTACCAAATGTCTGGAGAGTAGTTATGACATCCGTGTAATAGGTTTTCTTCTACCTTCTTCCTGGCTTATAAAAATGTATTTTTTTTTCATATCAAAATTACAGCTTACAGAAGAACTACCAGTGGAAAAGATGACTGCTTGTTTCCTCTCAGTTGTTTCTGTGATATTGAAAGGTTATAGATGGGTAGCACTGTACGTGTATGTACTGCTTGGGCCCAAAGGTACTCCGTTCTGAAAAGACCTGGCACTCCAGCCCACAGGGCAGTGGTTGTTTGTGGATGCATCTAAACTGCTCTCTAATATTTAAGTCTCATCAGGCCTTGGAAAGATTTCAGATGAGACTCAGGAGCAGATTTCTGAAGGAAGCATGGATGCGAGCCTTTTCCCTCACCTTGTTAGCCTTCCTACCTAGGTGCCTGCTCTGTGTCATGCACAGGAAGAAGGCAACAGCCATCCTATGTGCATTGTCAGGTCAGCCTGGTGTGCTGCTGCCACTGCTTTACTTCTCTTAGGGAGAAATTCCAGCTTAGTTGGAACAGTGTATACTGGGATTTTTTTGAGGGCTTAAATATTATCTTCTGGGCTGCGATGAATTAACAGCTTAAAAAAAAAAGGAGGAAAGAAAATAAAAATGCCATCTCCTGGGAATTTGATTTCATGATTATTTTTTGAAGTGGCAATAAGTGTAATTTCTTTTGCCATTTACTTTTCCTATCACTGATTTGAATTGCAGTTCTCATGAATCTCCTTGTAATGTGAACTAAGGCCAAATCTAGCAATATACTCCCATTTGAATAGGAAATTTTGTGTCAGCCCTTTGTAGACATCTGGGACAGCAATGGATTCACTTGTGATTCCTATGGAACCTGGGGCAATGTATTCTTATGTGTAAAGTATATTGAAAGTGAAGAAGAGCAAAATGATTCATTTAGAGGCATTGGGTAAATCAGTTTTAGGTAACAAAGTAGTACATATGATAACACAATATTTAATTTTTAATTGTATTTTATTAAGCTTGTGCTTTTTGCTCCACAGTAGGTTCACCAGATATCCCTGGTATATCCTAAATACTGTCTTTTATGCTCTTTTGAAAAAATATTTTTGTCTTCTATATGTTGTTTAGAAATTTCTCCCCATCAGTCCATTGGCATCTGTGTGGCAGTGACAATAAATGATCACCTTCACAATGTACTATTATAAAACTACATGGTTTTTAGTTCAGGTCAATGTCAACTCTGATAGGCATTCCACTGAAGCTTAGTGAAAACTAGGTCAGCTGTATCATACAGTTCTTTTATTTGGCACTTAAAGAAGATGTTTAAGTTATAGAGAAAAATGTGGAGTTCAAAATTAAAGCTGCTGCACTTGTGGTTCCAGCAGCCACTGCTTTACCTGGGGAAAGTCCCTATGATCTGTCAAACTTTCAAGTGTACAATGTAGGCTAGCATGAACTATCAACAAGTAAAAACTGGGCAGAGCCTTAAAATCTATTGCATGGGAATTTTCTGAGATAGATACGAAGAAGTTAGATAGAAAATATAGAATATCCCATTGTCTGTCTTGTCATTCTTTAAGAAAAATATTGCTTGATACCTTATAATCTGTGAATTTGCATTGTTCCTTCAGAGTCAGAAAATTAATTACCTGGGAGATCCTTTCTAGTCCTGCTTTACCTCTGCTTCACAGTTTGAAGGAGAAGTGGCTGGTGGAAACACCTGGAAGAGCTTTGAAAGTGCTTCAGAATTCTGTAAGACCTCAAATGGTTCTTGCTTTCCCGTGGGTAGCTGGAGGAGAGAAGGAAATATAAGGGTGAAAGAGCTTCTATTTCCCATCTTAGACCAAGCTGCAGCTTATTTAGTTTTTCTTGTTTAGCTCCCCATTTAACACTTCACTATAATCTATTCCAAAAACTACGTATTATTGAATTTCTTTGACCAACTCTTTAACTAACAACATGGAGCATAGCCTCCTAGCCAAGGAGCAGAATGAAGTGGCTTGGTAGTGACAAAATGTTGTGATATAGCTCATCAATTTAATTTTCTACCCCAGTAAAGATGGCTGCAAGGCCAAAGGCTGTTCCTACAATACTATTTAGACTTCATTGCTAATCAGTTTTGTCCCAAGTCATTTTCAGCTGTGGTGTCTGAAAGTATTAGGGCAAAATGGAACGTAGTTTCTTAAAATAGTTGCTGCTGCTTAAGCAGGGTTCTGTGGAGGGAGGTGGTTGTAAACCCTTTTCCCACTAGAGCTGTGAGACTGCATGAAAAGGATTGCCACAATAGTGAGCTAGAAGCTAAATGTATCTAACATTGTGTTCTTCTATTGATTTCAATAGCATGAGCTTCATTTAGACCCTCTGATAATCCAACCAAGTGTATAATCTAAATCTGGATGAGAAGATTTCCTTCTCTTAATTTAGCAGATTCAATGAGAATTTAAACTTATAAACCCCCCACACAGTGAAAGCTTATTTCCCAAAAGTTCTTGTGGTGCTTCTGACACCCTTTTTGTATATGAATGATCTGTGAAAGGGCTTTAAGTACTCATGAACACATTCATTAATTTGAAATTATTCAGTGAATGCCGTATGTAATTACAACTCAGTCTGTGAGTTGCTTATAAATTATGTGCTATGAAAGCTGTAGTGGGGATTTACTCTGTGTAGTTTGTTGTTCGGATGACACAATCAGCGATGTGATAGTATTGCATCTGTCTCTCAGTAGCTCTTGAGCTTCCAAATAACTTTCTCAATATGAGTATCTTCAGGATATTTGTAAACTGAGGGAATCTGTAAGGGGATTTTAGATCCTTGTTCCAGCAGGGACCTGGCTGTGAATGCAGACTGTGCTCCCCACCTGCCACACGCATGCATTTGCAATAGGAGGAACCCTGGGCCTGCTGAAAAAGAGAGGGAAATGGTGGGCTCTGGTAGCCTGTCTGTGTGATGAAGGGGTCACTCCTGTGGGATGGATGGCGGGCAGCAGCTCTTCTCCACCCCCTGCTGCCTTTGAAAGAAAGAGGGGAAAAAAAGATGAATGTGCGTCCAGCTAGCATCAGTATTAACTGTCCTAGTACCATATTTCTCCTAAATACTGTGTGACATAGGTTCTCTAAATTATTTCAGTGGGTTTTATTCTATAAATGCAAATGCTAAATGTCCTATGCACTTGAGTTGGAAAGAAGCTGCAAATGAGTTCCCCTGCATTATACAAGATTGGCTTGGCTGAGGGACTGGCTGCTGCAGTTTTGACCTGTGATTGACAGGAGCTCTGCAGCAAGATAATGACCCTTATAAAGTGCATCTGCAGTCTTGTATTTCCTTCCTTCTGCCAGATGATGCCTTGCAGAAGAGACTGTGGAACTCTGACTCCCACTGGGGCCTGTCCCAGCCAAGTTCAGAATCTTTGGCCCAGAACTGGAACCACCCAGGCAGAGTACCCACCAACGTGCTCTTTCTAAGCTCCACTCTTCAACATTTCCTGATAAAACTCTGCATGTAACACATTCATAATTACAGTATGTAGGACTGTTCCCCCAAGATGTAGGCTGCCACTTACATGATTCATGGAATTCATTTTCCCTCTCTCACTTTCAAGACACCTTCCTATGCTCCCTTTGATGAATCTAGTGCTAAGCCTATTATTTATACAGGGCACATACTGTCACTGAACTGGTGGCACCCACGTGTATCTCCCTTGCTGCAGTAATGCTTTTCTAATACTTAATGGTTACTGTTAAGGTTAAATCAATCATTTTAGTTATGATGAGGCAGGAAGACTGAACCTCAGTTTAATATACAAACCAGGATAGCTTCCTTTAACTCCTTTTATTCGCAGAGAGTATTAATTCATAGTAATGCAGAAAATTTTAGTGGTTCTGTTTCCCTGGTATTTAGCAAGAGCATAAAGATAAATCTATCATCCCCTTTACTAAAAGTTGGTTAGACATTAATTAGTTAATCTGATGCTTTTTGATGTTTTTCCATTATCATTTTAATTTCTTGGTCAGTAAATTTATAGAAGTAACAAAAAGCAAAGTCATCTGCTTGGAAAGTGATGTTGTGGAATGTTTGAGTACAGTGGGCAAGAATAACAGACAGGCTGAGTGAAGATGGAGATAGTATTTATGCTGGTAGCATTATGTGGTGATTTACTTAGAGCATATTTTGGTAGTTAGTGTCACTAATTTGAAGCTCTGTTGTGACAGAAGTATAAGATAATTGAAGTCATACTGTGTGGTATATTCATGTTTATACTCTGTGTTTCCAAGGAGGAACATGCATTTAGATGCAATAAAATGCAGAATTTGTTTCTTATTCCTCCCTCCTCTGCATAGTGAGAAAAATTACAAACAAGATAACTTTGCAGTTTGAAATTATATAGTGCTGAGAGGACAGTATCTGCATCTTGGCAGTTAATTGGACATTAGGTGTATTTTTAGCTTTAAATATGTTTATAAGTTTTATATTTGTTTAATTTGCACAATATGTGTGCCTTCAGAAAATAAACCTGCCCAAACCCTGAGATTTCCAATTTTGGAAATAGCTGTTAATGTGGGATTTTAAAAGATATTAGTAACATTATTTACTCAGACCAATATCTGAGATTCCTCCTTGGAAACATTTTCACACTTTGCAGTGCTTGCAAAGATTATTTGCTATTCAAGGTTTCAAAAGAAAAAGGAAATTGGAAAAAAATCGTACCTTTGGGTACAGCTTCCTACGAGAAGTGATAAATGAGCTTTGCCTTCCTAAGCAAGGTCTCCTTTGTAACTTTGCTGATACTAACTAGCTCTGGAGTTTCTTACCTATTGCCAGTCCCTGCTACAGCTATTGTGGAGATGCATCTGTTATTTCCATTCGGTAGATACTGTAGCTTTACAGTGACAGCAATTGAACCCAGTATTGTAGGTTAAGTTCTTTAAGCACCAGGAATAGCAGGGTGCAAGCTGGAGGTGTTTCTAAGAGACCTTGTGCTGCACATTGAGAGATGCTTTCTGGTGAGACTGCATAACTACACTTTGCTCAGAAATCATTGCTACAGCTATTGCAGCTTTCTCTGCAGTCTTGAGCAGACGTTGTTAACACCACACAAAGCATCTGAAACACTGCTCTTCCCAACACAGGGAATAGGTAGTCATGTAGAGACCATCATCTGGTAAGAGCTAAATGTTCTCTCTCAGAGAATAAAAATCCAATGGTCTGTAGTACAGATTAGTAAATTCCACAAGAGAATCAACTGTCTTTGGAAAAGTTAAGGTATATCATCTCTTGCTGTTTCTATGAATATTTATAATCATGGGCTTTCATGTTGCCACAAAGGTACTACTGATTTATATTGAATCTTTCAGAAAGTTGGAAAACCAACTTCAGAATCTTAAAATGAGGATGATATTGGAAATTTTCTCTTGTACGTTGTTCGTTTATACTGACATCGATCTTGTGTGGCAATACTAGCATAAAAAGAACTAAAAGACTATTAATATTTGCACTAGCAAAATGAGCATGATTCATAAGTGCTGCTGTAAATAGGCTTTATTGATATTACTGTGCTTGCCTTCACACAAGATGTTTTCAGTCCTGGAAGCTCTTAGGACTTGTCTCAGGTTTGTAAAAAGTATGGAAAAATTGTTTTTGCAATGCACGTCCTGGAAGTGGAAGTGTTATCTGTTTTCTTTTGAAGGTAACTAGTGTTAAAACTGGTCCCCAAGTACAGAGAATCTATTAACAGCAATCCTGGGGTAACGCTTGCTCTCAGCATATCATCTCAAGAGCAATAGGCTGCGCTCTGTCCCACTGAGAGGTGCTCTGCTACCATCAGTCTACCCCCAATCATTTTAGACCCAATTTTATTCTGCTGGATTCATCCTACCCACTGGTTTTCTTAATGAGACTGGAGCACAGCCCATGGCCTGAGGGAGCTGCCAGGTGCTTCTTGGGCACAGCCAGCGTCCTTGAGCTGGAGGGGAAAGGACCAGAACACATTGTGCATTCCTGGTACATGTGTGATGATC
Source organism: Ara ararauna (assembly GCA_028858755.1). Classification (NCBI taxonomy): domain Eukaryota; kingdom Metazoa; phylum Chordata; class Aves; order Psittaciformes; family Psittacidae; genus Ara; species Ara ararauna. The sequence continues at coordinate 9,238,291 of CM054383.1, read as the reverse complement.
AGCTGCAGTTTGACACTGAGGTTTGACTTAATTGCTGGAACTGGAGAAATGCAGGCTGTATATAGCAAGGAGTCCTCTAGCTACAAAAGCACCTTAAAAACTGGCCACAAGTTTCTGCCCTAAAGAAGTGAAGGAACAAAATAGACCTGGAGATGCCAAGTGACACAAAAATCATAAGGTGGTTTCTGCCCCTCAAATAGGAGAACTGGCAATCCAAATAGCTTCTTATATAGGTTACCCTGCTTTTATCCCAGATCTCATGCTAGTTTTCCTTCTTTTAGAGCATAAGGGGTAAGAGTCTAAATGGCATACAAAAATTAGCAGGCCTGGAAGTTCTACTTTCCAAATCTGGGAAGTCTGAGTGATATTGAAAGCACTTCAGATACAAAGCCTTACAATCAGCACATTGATTTACATGAGAGTTAGATATGTAAATACATTTGGAAATCTGGACTGAAGAAATTGTGACTTTGGAGCTGGGATTTAGTATCCCAAGTTGCTTTGAGGATTGTTTTGCAAATCATAGAATCATAGGATAGTTAGGGTTGGAAAAGACCTTAAGATCATCTAGTTCCAAACCCCCTGCCATAGGCAGGGACACCTCCCACTGAACCATGCCACCCAAGGCTCTGTCCAACCCGGCCTTGAACACCGCCAGCGGTGGAGCATTCACAACTTCCCTGGGCCACCCATTCCAGTGCCTCACCACCCTTACAGGAAAGAATTTCTTCCTCATATCCAATCTAAACTTCCCCTGGTTGAGGTTTAACCTGTTACCCCTTGTCCTCTCCCTACAGTCCCTAATGAAGAGCCTCTCCCCAGCATCCTTGTAGGCCCCCCTTCAGATACTGGAAGGCTGCTCTGAGGTCTCCGCGCTGCCTTCTCTTCTCCAGGCTGAACAGCCCCAACTTTCTCAGCCTATCTTCACATGGGAGGTGCTTCAATTGGTTCTGACATGCTAGGAAGATTTTCTAGCCAGGACTTGATTTTAAGATACTAATTAATTATCAAATATCATAGCAAATAGCTGCAGTGATAAAACCCTATTACCATTCAGGCTGGCCCTTGTGACCTTCAAGTATGTTTGAACCTTTAGAGAGGGTTTTTTTTCACTACTAATACTCAAACTTTACTTAATGCTGATTTATTCTCCTAGACTGCTTCACTTTAACATCTCAGATAGATGATTGATTGTCAGTTCAAGCCTACACTTGCACAGGTCTTTTTTTTCTCAGTAAAACTGAAGCTGGAGCATCACAACTTTGTGTTCTCCAAGTAGGTGCTTTAAAAGATGGTCTCTGAGCAGGGGCTGCCCATAAATCCAACAATTTATTACGTTCATTAGTATCTAGATAAAGGTTATTAGGCAATCAATCAGGGCCATTTTTCATTACCCTTTAGTAGTTGGGATGTTTTCGAGATTTTCATTAGGGAGTCAAGTTATTTTCTTTCCTGCTGCTGAGCGAAGAACTCCTCCAAGTGGATATTGTCTAAGCCAGAGTACTGAAACATTAAGACCAGGCCGTGTGAAAAATGGTGATGACTCAGGCAGTTTATTAGCCCTCCTCAAAAGAATACAGAATGTTCTTTCCAGATGGAGAAGGGGATGAGTCATTTCAGGGGCAGCTAAATATGCAAGGACTGTGGGAGAAGACATGACATGGCAGAGCTAGTAGCTAACAGAGCAGGTTTGGCTGTGAAGATAAACTGGAATGTGAGGGTCTCTGATGTGGTCTTTTATCTTACTTTTAGCTGTGAACTTGCAAAAGCAACAGCAAGATGCTGTCAGGCTATTTCTGCAGTATGCTCTAGGATAATAGATTCAGTTTTGGTCAGCAGTCACAGCATTAGGGGAGCAAATTCTCTGCCCAACGGAACTGTATTCATGTATGCAGAGAGGGAATTAGCCTTTGGATGCTAATTGGGTGCTCTAGCCATTTCATTCTTCAACCTTGGGCTGCAAATCTTATGTCAATTGCTTTTGTCATAGCATTTCAGCATTCAGTCCCTGTTTATCTGGATTCTTCAAGTACAGATTAAAATCACCAAGATTTAAAAAATATAAGAATTGAATTTATATAAATGTCAGCAGAGGTTCTACCCCAGCTCTAGCAAAAGAATTTTGAGAGGTTCCTATATATTGAAGCCAATTTACTCTCCTATCCATATTATTAATGTTCAAGATAGGTGTTCGTAAGAGCTCTTTGTATAAGTCAGCAACCACATTCATTTTGCCTCTGTATGTATGTATTGCGCATAAGGATGACTAATGACTGCATGAGCGGGGTGACATTTACAGCTTAAAATCTAAGCCTGTGCGAAACTAGACCACTAATGGGTTTAGGTCCTAGCTCAAGCTTACTGTATTTTTGGCAAACATCTAACTGAAACTCAGACTGTGCCTTGCATTGGGCTTGGTTTCTCAAGCAGTGATTTTAAAGTACCCATAACACATCCCTGTCCTGCTAAAGCTTCTTTCAGTTCTATGTCAGGGTTTTGTAAGCGTAACTCTGGGTGTAAAACTGAGCTGTTTTCACTGTGCATTTCACTGTGCATCTCTCTCTGAGGCTGATGGCACTTGAGGAGGGGAAAGTTTCTTACTGCTCCACCCTGAGCCATGGAGTGGTGTGTGCTGCTGCCCTGCAGCCCTGTGGGAAGTGGAAAGAGAAGCTTTGCAGTGACTCATGGGGATTTATCAAGAGTTGTGAATCTGTTCCAGGCAATGACATTTTATCATTTTTTCCTAGTCAAAGTTGTGCTTCACTGTCAGACAATGCAAGTGTGCTAGGAGGGTAATTGCCTAACACTCTTTAGGAGAGGCTTGGGGACCAGGAAGGGCTGTGACTGAGGATCAATGGAGGCACAAAGTTATAAGCAGCACTAGACAAAGCACTACCATCTGATCGGTCAGTGGGGTTTTGAACAATGTGAAGATTGACTGAAATTACCGACTTTAATTTTTGATGATAAAATTAGTGAATTTTTACATAACTGCCTCTTGAAGATAGTCATTCAGATTTACACAGCAGACAGGATTATGCAGAGAAGAATAGCAAGATAAGCTGTGATATAAAGGTTAATAAGTGAGGACTCACATTTGAAACAAATTTTAGAGTAGATCATGGGTATGTGATTTTTATTTTCTTCTTGTTTCTTTTGAAATTTATTGATACATTTATTCCAGAGCAGAATCAGGAAACCTGCTCTTTAGTAATCCTGTATGTCACCAAAGTAACTGGAAAATTAACTTCCATACACTATTTTGAACTGGGATGTTCTCAGTTTGCTATTGTGTCAAAAAACCTGTTGTAAATTAAATTAGAAGCTGCTTGAATGCTTCCAAGTTATTTGCTACATCACCAGGAGAACAGCATGCCAAAATGACTGAAACTTAATATCATGTACTGTGACATGAGTCTAGTGATGTATAGCTCACAGAATGAATTTCCATTGTCAGTAGAACTTTAAAAACATTTACATATATCAAACTCACAACTCTGAAACCCTGTAATGTCCTTTCAGTATGTACCATGGATCCTGGAAGCAAAGTGACAGCTATATATCTAGTGGATCGTTCATTATCAGCTGAAGACAGGGTTATAATATCATTGTGCATTTACTACTGTGAATACTAGTACAAAGACAAATAAAGATGGAAAAATAGGTAATGCCATTCAGATATTTTAATTTTGCTTTGGGGACAGTACCCAGTATAAGATTTATATGTTTTGAGAGGTGGAGGAATCTCTCTTTGCAATTCCTTACTAGTTCAAAATTAGAATGACCCCAGTAGACTTTCAATATATATCTTAATTAGGTCAAACTAAATAAATCATGGTACGTTGACATTGCAAGGGAAAGCTATAAAAACTAGTCAGACCACACTTGACTGAGAAATAAAATTCCTTAGACATTAATACTTACAAAACCTCCAAAACAGGATTTTCTGCTGTATGTCCAGCATCATTTCACTGGAATACCTCTCCTCTAGTCCCACTGCAAGGCCACCTGTTTGCATGGACCATGCAACCTGACCATATCTTGGCAGCATCCTTCCTTGGGACCTTAGGACTGCAGCTACTCTGGATGATGAGCCTTCTCCAGGGCTTTTGGGTACTCTTGCTGTTGTCTAAAGAGTAGTGGCCCATGTCAGCACCCTCTAGAGCTGCTTCGAAAAGCAAAAAACCTGGAGCATTAAAAGAAACAGCAGCCAGCATGAATATCTGAGGTCACCTTTCTTTCCAACGAGTCTTATTGGGTCCTATGTGCAATATATGCTTGTGTGTGTTGGCTGCAGCACTGCTGTTGACCAACATAGCATCTACTTCAGCTTCAATGAATCACAATTAGCAAAGAAGCACACTCAGCAATCCTAACCAGCTCAGTGCTCTCTTTATCTGCAATAAAACTGGGCTGGGCTGGGCTAAATTGGTGTGGACAGGGCTAAACTGGGCTGAATTGGGCTAAAGTGGTCTTGGCTGGGCTAAACTGGAATGGACTGTGCTAAAGTTGTCTGCACTGGGCTAATGTGGGCTAAACGGGCTGGGATGAGCTGGAATGGGCTTGACAGGGCTAAACTGGGCAGGGCTAAGATGGATTGGGCTGGTCTAAAGTAGGCTGTGCAGGGGTAAAATGGGCTGGGCTGTTCTGAGGTGGGATGGACTAAACTAAAGTGGGCTGGGCTCCATTGGGCTAAACTGAGCTGTAGTGGGTTAAAGTGGGCTGGACTGGACTAAAGTGGGATGGGCTAGGCTACAGTGGGCTGAACCTGTCTGAGCCTGACTGGACAAGTCTCAGATGAGCTGAAGTGGGCTAAACTTGTCTGGCATAGGCTAAATGGACTGGCCTTAAGTGGGCTAAAGTGGGCTAGACTGAGCTGGGCTGGAGTGGGCTGACCTGGGCTAATCTGTGCTAAACTGAGCTGGGCTGGGCTGGACAGGACTGAGCCAAAGTGGGCTAAAGTGGGCTGAAGTGTTCTTGGCTGGACTTGGTTTGGATGGAGTGCGCTAGAGTGGTCTGGAGAGGTCTGAACTGGGCTAATATGCGCTGGAGTTGGCTGAACTGTTCATGGCTGGGCTTAATTGCGCAGGAGTGGGCTAAACTGGGCTGGACTGGTCTGAATTAGGCCAAACTAAGCTCAACTGGGCTAAAGGAGGCTGGGCTGGGCTAAACTGGGCTGGACAAGGCTGAACTGCACTGAACAGGGCCTCACTGGTCTGGACAGATCTGAGCTTGTGTAAATGGGGCTGGATTGGGCTGAATTGGACTTGAATTGGCTAAAGAGGTCTTGGGTGGACTGGGCTGAGCTAAACTGGGCGGAATTGTTCTACACTGGGCCCAAAGGGGCTAAAGTTGTGTGGGCTGAGCTGGAGTGGGCTGGGCTGTGCTGTAAACTGGGCTGAACAGGATTAAACTGGGCTGGGATAAATTGGAGTGGGCTAAACTGGGCTGGACTGAGCTGGCCTAACGTGTGCTATGTTGGGCTGGGAAGGGCTAAAGTGGGCTGAACTGTACTGGGCTGGTGTGCATTGGGCTAAACTTGTCTGGACTGGGCTAAATTTGTCTTAAGTGTGCTAAACTGGTGTGGATAGATGTGAATTGGGCAAAACTGTTCTGAACTGTTCGAAACTGTGATGGGCTGGGCTAAAGAGGGCTGAAGCGGGCTAAACTGGGCTGGATGGGGTTAAAATGGTCTTAAGTGTGCTAAACTGGTCTGGACAGATGTGGCTTGGGCTAAACTAGGCTGAACTGGTCTAAACTGTGCTGGGCCAGGCTGAAGTGGGCTAAACTAGGCTGATCTGTGCTAAATTGTTCTGGAGAGGTCTGAATTGGGCTCAACTGGGCTAGGCTGGGCTGGGCTAAACTGGGCAGAAGTGGGCTGGTCTGGTCTTAATTGGTGTGGTCAGGGCTAAACTGGGCTGAATTGGACTAAAGTGGTCTGGGCTGGGCTAAACTGGAATGGACTGTGCTAAAGTTATCTATGCTGGGCTAAACTGGGCTAAAGGGGCTGGGATAAGCTGGAATGGGCTGGACAGGGCTAAACTGGGCTTGGGTAAATTGTCTGAACTGGGATAAAGTTTCTGAAGTGAGATGAACTGGGCTGGACTGCTGTGCAGTGTGCTAAAGTAGGCTGGGCTGTACTGGTCTGAATTGGGCCAAACTGGACTTAACTGGGCTAAAGGAGGCTGGGCTGTCCTATACTGTGCTAAACTGAGCTGTACAAGGCTAAACTCTTCTGAACTGGGCTAAACTGGACTATACTGGGCTTAACTTTGGTGATTTGTGCTATATTGGTCTGAACTGCGATAAATCTGACTTAACCTGGGTGAACTGGGCTAAACTGGGCTGAACTAAGGTAAACTAATCTAAACTGGGCTGAACTAAGGTAAACTAATCTGAACTGGGCTAAACTAGGCTGGTCTAGTCTGAGCTGGGCTAAACTTCTCTGAACGGGGCTAGGCTAAAATTGTCTGAACTGTGCTAAACAATGTTGTGCTTGGCTGGGTTAAACTGGGTTTTCCCAGATGGCAGGAGAATACTCTTTGAAACTCAGATTTGCAGGAACAGAATTCTCTTGTTCAGCAATTCCAAAATTCAAGAGCCCCTCCATCATCCAAAGCCTGAATTCCATTAAATACAAAATCCTCTCCCAGGAATGGCGCTGCGATGGCTCTGGGACTTGCTAAGAGGAGCTCCCTGCTCTGCTGGGTGCTGGTGCACAGTAGCCAGGGCATGGGCCCCTCTTGCCGCTGGAGATCGCGACACCGAGCGGCCGCGAGGAGCACAAGTGCCTCTGGCGGGAGGAGTGGGAAGGGGCACATGGTCCCCGCTGCATCGCGGGACAGCAGCCCCGGCCCGCCGCGACCCCCCTTTCCGCTGCCGGGCGGCCCCACAACCCTCGGTGCCCCGGTTTCTCTGTTCTCCCCCCGTGCGGAGCGGAGCCGAGCCGTGCCGAGCCGTCCCGTGCCGAGCCTAGCAGTGCCGTGCCGAGCCGAGCCGAGCCGAGCCCTGCCCAGCCTTGCCGAGCCGAGCCGAGCCAAGCCAAGCCAGGCTGTAAAAACTCTGTCGCTGCCCTCAGCAGGGGGGTTGGAGCTAGATGATCTTAAGGTCCCTTCCAACCCTGATTATTCTATGATTTTAGTCCTGTATGATCAAGCCCTTTGGGGAAAAGAAAAACACTTAGCCCATCCTTGGTGCTCTGTAACAATAATGCTCCTTTATCTCCTGGGAGGGGCCCATTGATTTGTGAAGAGCTTCTGAGACATTCCTCTCAATTGGCTTTTGCTCCATCATCAATAACAGGAGCAGCTAGATAACCAAGAGGGTCTCAGAAGCGATGAATCCACACATACACAAAAGAGAGGAGAACAGGTAGTCACTAATCCCATTTGAAATTTAGATAGTCACAGTCCCAAAGCCTGCCTGTAGCCTTTGCCAATATTCTTATCATTATTTTCTGTTCTGAGAGTCAGAAAGCCAAGAGCTTCTCCTCCAGATACAGGGTTGTCATATCTTGTGTGATTCATGCCTCCCACAAAGAATTTCAAGTGAAGCAGAAGATAGGAGCCCAAGTTTTACTTAAACAGTTTACTATTAAGTGTTTTAAAAGGAAAAGTATAGCAAACTCCACTTCTTAATAACAGGTTTCTGCTGCAATGGTGCAATGTATCTATCTCATTCCTTTGGGTATAAGTTTTTTACTGTTGTTGCTGCTGTGTTGGTAGATGCATCTCTTTGTGGCACACCACAGCTCTTTCACACTGGCTATGGCATCTCAGGCTCTGGAGTGCTCTTCATATTTTGCCTGTATTCTTTACTCTGGCCAAGCGGAGAGATAGAGAGTGCTGTTCAGCATGATCTGTGGTGACAGAGTCACTGTGTCTCATGCAACCAAGCACATTCATTCCTGGCACAGTCCTTGGAGCTTAGAGCAAAGAGACAGATCTAAATTAAAGCCGAGTGTGAAGCTTTGCATAGGCTGGCGCAGGACAGGACACCTAGAGGAAGTGTAGTTTGGTGAAAGTAAGCAGTTTGCTGCATGGAGGCTTCCGTTTTACAACTGCAGGTAAATGCAGGTGCATTTATGCACCAGATGCAAGCCTTATGACACCTGTAAATTATGCAGAAAGATGTTGAAGTGACATCAATGTCTCTTCCATTTGCCAGTCTATGAGCAAGAAATGGTGGAAAGAAGCTAGGAAAAGGAGAGTGGATTTTTAAGTATGAGTTCCTAACTACAAAGTACCAAAGTTTTCTGACTGATGCCCTTAGACGTTCATTCATGCTGATGATTAGACTTCGGGCATAAGCATGTTGTGTTTAGGTACTGGTATTACACATTTCGTTGTGTCTGCCAATTTCTACTGGATTGTCAGTACTTTAAGATACCTTTTCCAGGGCTTCTTAACAGTACATTCATATCGTATCCTCATTGTATAAAGACTGACCTTTCCTATGTAAATTAGCTCATTACCTTTTACAGTTTCTCCAGTAAATATATTGTGCTTGTATTTACAGAAATGTAATGTAAATCCTCACCAGCGCTAAGTTCTTTTTGGAGGACAGCTGCATTTTTCATTGTATGTTTTTACATTTCAGCCTTTGATTACATTTCAGTGTGCAGCAGTAACCCAATAAGCCCTTGTATTTGTCATTTGCAGCAGTGGCTGGCATCAGTGAACTTCAGTGAAGTAGGTTTTCATGTCTTGCTTAATTGGGTCAAATCAAATAAATGCATGGTACTTTGGCATTATAAGGAAAAGCCATAAAAATAGGAATATAACATAAGTACATCTTGGCATGTTTTTTTTTTTTCTCTTGCTCACTTAAAAGCCTTCGTACATAAGAATTGAGAATAAAAATATTTACATTCACAAAAATTAAAATTGCTCGGAAAGAGCTAGTGTATGGCTACCAGAGTGCATCCAACAGCATTGCAGGTGGAGGCAGCCGCTGCAGACTCATGAGGTGCTGGAGATTTGTCTTGGGCTGCTGTCAGTTAATTGATAAATTTCACATATTCATTTTTTACTGCTGATGCTTTATCAAACCAATAAAATACATCTACAAGAATGAGTTCAGCTGGAAATCTGTTTCCATCCTGAGTGCACTGTTGGAATCAGAATGTATTTCCCTCTTTACTTTAGATAGATCTCTTATTATAAAATACTGTCAGAGAAGTAGAATTGCCACCCACTGAAACCTACATAAGTCATGTGCAATGAGAATATAAATGGATTTAGAGCTGTAGATAAGAGCTTTATTCAATTTGATACACTCAGGCATCATTGCTGGTCTTCAGGTCAGGATACAACTACATCTTGGCAGAGAAGGTTACCTACCTTTTAGCCAGTAGGTAAACATGACCATGCTTGTTGATAAAGTGAACCCTGATGTGTTACTAATACCTCAGGAGTGAACTGATTTAAAGCTCTGGTCCCTTGCTAGAGAGACTCAAAGGCCCACAAAGGGCAGCTGCCTTGAGAGTGTTCATGAATGTTGTATTATCTTTCATCATATTTTGCATAGATATCGATGCTTTAGAGGAAAAGCCTTTTGGTGCAGTACACATATGGTAACTTTACCTTACATTTCCTCCTCAGATGCCAGCTGCAGTTCTGGCATGGATGTTGCACAGCTTCCTGGAAGATTCTGCTTGCAAATATGAAGGGCCAAAGGAAGAATTATGTGAATGGCACAGCTGCATTTAGTAACCCATGCTATGGCCTCATCAGTCAGAGTTGTCTCCTGATTGTTCTGGACTCTCAGTTTGAGACTCCAAATGTAGCTAAAAATACTCTTAGAATCTATTAGTCTGCCGGCCCAAGCTACTGTGTTCGCGGACATTATACTACCTCCTCTGTCAACTACTGCAGCGCTTGCTGAAGAGACTGGCTGATCTCAGTTGTTGTTTTGAAGTTACTTAGCATTGGGACATGGCAGTGGCTATTTCACATCAGCTTTCTCACAATGCCATCATAACTTAGGAAGAAATAAATACTTTTCTCAGTGCATAATGAGGCAAGTAGGAGTATGTAGTTTGTTTGCTTTCTGAAATTTTGGTGGTCCATTGGTTGCTGTGGTGATGGCAGTGTGATACTTAGATTTTGATACCACACACAGCAAGAGGGTCCTCTCATTGAGCAAGGATTAGACAGTAGTGGTGCATGTGAGAGGCTGTGTGGGCGAAAGATTCTTAATAGGCTATTCTGCTGAGGGACTGAAAATTCACATTCACCAAGACATTTGTCATTCCTTTAATTCAGTAAATGAAAAGATTCCACTTGGGTTGAAAAGTCTGTAGGATTTCTTTTAATTATTTTGGGAAGCTTCATAAATTGTCTAAATGCACTGCAGATTTTTCTGCATCACTAATAGTTTTCTGCATGGTTCACATGGGAAGGATTGTTTGCATTTAGTTATTGTTCCACATATTTCTTCTTTAAGCAGAATTCTAGAGCATTTTTCCCTAATCTCTGTAGTATTACTGCTCCTGAAAATTTGAATCACTGTTTGAATCACTGTTCTTTGAGACCATTGAAAATATATGCATCTGGGTGATAAATTTGTTTTTCACATATGCAGCAAATATCATATGGAAGAAATTCTTCTTAGGAACAGAAGGCAGGGAGCTGCAGGATTCAAAGTAATTTTCCACTGAACTATAAGGATTGGGAGCTAACAGGGGTGGATCAAGCTGGAATTTTGACACTTAACTCTTCGATATTTCAGGGCGAAATCTGGACTTATGAATATCTGAATCAGACACCACTACCCAAAATGTAGATTTTTGACTCTGGGTTTGAAGAAATGGAGGTATGGATGCAATTTACTGGTCTGGATATCTTAGATAAAATATTTACAAAAATTCTGGGAACATAAATTCAGACACTGATTTACCTTCTTTAGGAACAATCAAAATACACTTTCTCAGAAACACATTCAAGATGTCAAAATGCTCCTAGAGAACCTGTAACAGCTGTGTAGTATTGGATCATTTTGCAGAGTCATAATCCAGTTGCATTATTTCAACAGGCCTCTCATGAGTGTTGTTTAGGAAACTTAAGTACTCTGTACTGCCATTTAGCTTTCACTTATAACTGTGATTCCCCTACCTTATAGTTTTACTTCAGTGAAGAATACAGTGAAGGAGACTGTAGATCTGATATTCCTAGTTTCAGAAGCAGGAAGCACTAAGGGGTATATCTGTACACACTTACAGATGTGTTGCTGTACTGCACACTGCATTGTTTGCCTGGAACTTGACAACAGCCTGCAGTTGTTCTTGAGAATTTCATTCAACCATAGCCTCTGGTTCTGTCTGGAGAAAACAGAAGGCTTTCTTACATTTTTAAGGATTTCATTAATAATTTTACAGTATGCAACTGCTGACTTTTCTACCACTGGGAGCTGTGGTGCTTTCCATTCAATTCAGAAGTCATTTTACATGGGGTGGGTGCAACCTTTTCTTCTGCTGCCTCTAATAAATATTATACGTCTGACATTTGAGCTTTGCATCTCTCAGTCACCCAGATCCTCCTGATAGCAGAGCCTGAGGTCCTATTAGATGAAAAGCCAGCTGTGCTGACATCTAAGCATGTCAAATGCCTGTTCACCATGAAGTATCTTAAAAATGACCACAGCATCCTGGCTAGGAGCAATTTCGGTAGCTCAGCTGGTCATACAAAAGCTCTAGTTGGTTGACAGGGCAACATCTTGTCTACTGAATAATACAGCTTAGTTTCATATTAACACTCTAGGATCTATATGAACTCTTTGTGATACAGAAAGAATCAGAAAGAATAAAATTTAAGGTATTATTCAAGATATACGTAGTACCTCTGGCAACTGAGCCACCACCACCCAAAGTGATAGTTTTTTTTTTTGACCATTAATTGTTTATTTATCCTTAATATTATATCCTAAATACATAAATCCATAATATATTTCTAATATACAAAGCAATACTTGTGTTGCTTTTTCCTTGTATTTCAATTCCATGTTTGTAGAAAAATGAGGAAGAATAAAAATTGCATGTGGAATTTTCTTGGAACTGCCTGTAAGGCTCAAAAACTTATTATGCTCAAAATATCACCAAAATTTCTAATATGTTTAGAAACATGAATAACTGTTTCCATTCCCAGATTATTTTCTCTGTTGATCTCATGAGAAAAAACCCCCAGACTTTTCCATGTCCATACTAATTTTCTGTTCATAATGCATGTCAGGAGGCTGCACTTTTACATTTGGAGACTGAAATCTAGAAGTTCCAAAAAATCGAACCAAGCAATGGAAATTGTAGCCCTACACTGAAGAGTTTTAAAGCCCTTGGAAAATGCACATTTTAAGCAACACTGCAGGCTCTGCCCTTATTCAACCCGATTATTACTTATAAACATCCATAACCTTTCTCTTTTCAGAGATGTCAGAGACATCAAGAAAGTATCTTAATTTGTGCAGAATTTAGACAAACTAGGAAGATAATGAGAAAAAGAGTGACGGATGGTATGAAAGAATTACTTGATGCAGGATTTAATTAGGTCTTAAACTACCACAAGTCTACAGAGGAGGCAGAGGCCCAGGGAGGATGAGAAGAACAGAGAGCTGAGAAATGAAGAGAGTGGTTGACTGTAAACTGAAAAAAAAGAAGAACAGAGAAGATGCCAGACTTAGAGAAACTAGGATGCTATTCCAGGTTTAGTGGGTGGAGTGAAAGCAGCCCAGTGACAAGAAGCTGAAAAGCATTCATCTAACATTTCTTCAGTGTGCATGTCTCCCTTGCTCCCTTGCTCCTTGTTTCATCGATAGACACACATATATTATAAAACCGTGCGTGGGAGCACCACATGGTGGTTTCCTATATCTTTCAAAAAATCCATATGAAACATTTCATGATTTACCACCTGTCAGCTTCTCTAGGTTTTGGGTTTTTTTGCCTTTATTTTTGCAGTTGTTGAACACAATGTTTTCTGTCATTTATCTCTAGCTCTCTTTGCCCACCTCCAGTCTTCCTGCAGCAGCTGCACTAAGTCAGCATGGTTCTGGGTAAATGTCATGGGTTCAGCAGCAGCAGTCATTTTTTCTGCTTCTTGGTAGCTGGTGCAGCGCTGTGTTTTTGATTTTGGGCCTAGGAACAGCGCTGATAACACCAGTGTTTCGGTTACTGCTTAGTGATGTTTTGGTCTGACCAAGGACTTTCTGAGCCTCATGCTCTGCCAGGGAGGAGGGGAAGCCGGGAGGAAGCAGAGACAGGACACCTGACCCATACTGACCAAAGAGGTTATTCCATACCACAGCACGTCATGCCCAAGATGGAGGACGGAGAGGAGAGACCCAGAAGGGTGGGGGGTGCACTGCGTGGTCGGGCTTGGTTTTAGGTGGTGAGAATTGTATTCTTTCCTTGTAATTTCTCTTGTCATTATTATTATTGGTGGTAGCAGTAGTGATTTGTGTTATACTTTAGTTACTAAACTGTTCTTATCTCAACCTGTGGGAGTTGCATTCTTTTCTATTCTCCTTCCCATCCCTCCGGGAGTGGGGGGCAAGAAAGAGGGGGGAGTAATTGAGAGAGAGTCTGCGTGAGTTAGGCTTAAACCACGACAGTAACGCTTCCCGGCTGTTGGTGACAGAAATCCCCCTGCCTGCCTGCAGACCATGCTTGCTCTGTGCAGTGCTCAGCAGCAGGAGTGACAGAAAGCTTGGCTTTTTGGTTCTTGGGAGAACAATCTGTGAAGAAGAACGTGGGCATGAGAAAAGGGGAGGTGGGAAGTGTCTGCTGTTTCTTGGGCTTGACAGACTTGAGGAATGGTTCAGTCTGCACAGAGAAAACTTTCCATCACACCTAGATGGAAATCAGAAGAATTCAGGACCTGTGACTTAGCTGGTTTCTATTCCCCAATCATACGTGAAACAGGATTCTGGAAAATGACAAACATGGTGAGACACAACATCAACAGCAAGAGAAGGTCTTGTCTAGGGTGCTGGGAGAGTGGCTGAGTGTAGGAAACGGTGATTTCAAGGTGATGAGAGTAGCAGGAGAATCTGGATAGATTCAGATGGGCTCTTACACATAGCTGAGGACTGCTGCTTTAAAATGATTTTATTTATTTTGTACAGCAGTTTTCCCTTTTACAAGAAAAAAAAGTATAAATCTGTCAGACTAGAAGATACCATAATAAATCTAACACATGCATGGCATATTTACAGCTTTATAGGTGCCATTGTTGATGGATTTGGACAAGCAGCATGCTAATTGCTGTTCTCCAGAGGGGTTACTAGGAAGAGAATCATTAAAGAAAAGCTGCTTGGCATAATAAAAAATTTGGTTGTCTTTTCCAGCCTTTCTTCTGTGTGTCCATGGAGGATGGGCTGGGTTACCTAATTGGGAAAAAAAAATGTGTTTTGTAGTATATTTCCTTAATATCATTACATTAGAACTGTTTTCAAGAAGAAAAAGGATGTGCAAGGCAGGTGTTGGCCCTGACAAGGACAAGCAACATTGAAATTAAAATGCAAAATAGATTACATTTATTTGGAATTTTCTCTATCATTTAGTAGAAGTTCTTTAATTGTTTATCTCTCCCTAAAATTGCCTATTGGATTTAATTAAGTGCCCCATAGATTTATGAGTCAGGGCAATATGAACAATTTATTCTTTTTTTTAAACAAGCTTATTTGTTCCTCGGATGAGTTTTCTCAAAGATGTTGTAATTGTATGCCTGGATTGCTGCTGCCACAGCAGAAAATTCACTCAAATACAGCAATTGCGGATCGGCAAGGCACATGTCATGGGCTCAGTGAAATCTGTCAGCCCCCATGGCCATGCATCTACACCCAACTGCATCAGTTACATATGCAGTCATCATTGATGATGCATCTTTAAATTACTCATAATGTTTATAATACTTTTAAGTACATACGTGACATATCTCAAGTCATGACATACCTCCTATAATCCTGGCATATTTACTTTGCCTGATTGTTTAGACTCTTCTATGATTCTTTTTATCTTTACTTTCAAGAAATATAAAATAATATCTACTTGTGTAAATTTATGCTCATACAAATGGCTAGCATATCTGAGGACTCAGTTTTGCCTGTAACAGCAGCAAAACCAATTACATTATTACTTTTATCACAATACTAAAAAGAGGAAAAAGTTCATTAGTACAAATTAGTTTTTCACTGTTTCTCACTACAGCATTCCAGATAGGTGGTGCATTAACATTAATGAGGTAGCTAATCACAGCTTTTCATTGATGGATCTATAATCATTAATCTGTGAAAGCTGAGATTATTTCTGTAAATTGAGAGATAATAAGGGAACTGAGTAGTTCTATTTCACTTAAGAGAAGAGCTGTCATTCGCTCGAATAACAGGCAGGCTATTCATGTTCTGTATACCTGTTTGCATTGTTCTCAAATATATTAAATATATATATATCTGTAACTGAATAAGCAGAGTCTGACCCAAATGCACCAAAAGTGCAAAAAAAACCCCCAGATTGAATCAAATAAAGTGTGAGGAAGCACAATCTTGGTTTTGGGGCTTCTCTTTTCCTCCAATGACTGTAACATGGTAAAATAATTACTAATTGATAGCTTCTGAACCTTAATGTGGCTACAAATTATATATGAAAGGATGGTTTACTGTACCTATGATAAAGCCATTCCTTTGAGTTTGAATTTATAAATGTTTAATAGGATGCTTTTAATACATACGCACAAGGATTAAGAAAAAGAACCCGACAACATGCCTTTTTTATTGTAACAAATATAAAGTTTTCAGTGAAATGATGGAATTCCAGTCCAAGTTGAGCAAGGCAGCATTCCCATTGCCTTCAAATGGTCTGGAGTTTCAACTGCAGTAAGTTTTTTACCAGCTGGAAATACTAGGTTTTGAAACTGGTGCCACACCATATTGTGTGTTAGGAATCAGTCTGAAGAGGTGCTGTGTTAGTCTGGGCTTCAATTTTAGCTACTATTTGTATTAAAGATGTGTGAAAATTTCATGAAATCTGTGAAATTAGAAGCTTATTTATTTCAGTTCAGTAAAATAGGGTAGAAGTCAAAGAAGGAATTTAAGACAATTTCAGGAAGCCGAGGTTGTTTGGGATTTTGGTCAGAAACCACGAGGTTTTGTCTTTAATCAAAATGTGACAAACTTGATGGTTTCAGCTGAATTTCCTGTTCTAATTATTCATTAAATTCGTTTAAACTCTTAAATATAACTGAGAAAGGACAGCCGTCAGCTGATGCTCAATGAAATTTTGCCTGAAAATTTTCAAGGCGATGCGTTTTTGTCCAGTGAGTCACATGCTATAGTTACTATGTCTGCTTGTTAATAACAGCTTTTATTGTTTTGCTTTCTTTTTAGTAATAAAAGTGATGACAAGATCAGGACTGACACTGTTTTGGAAGCTCATGAAAGCTTGTAGGTATGATACAAGCATATGTGAGAGGCAGAAATGGGACATGGTAAGTAAATCACAAAGCAATGTCTTGATTCCTTGTATGAAAAAGAGGAAATACATTTTAATCTTTAATTGAGGTCAAAGGATTAGTATAAAGTAGAAGCTTGTAAGGAAGATGAGAAAATTCACAGTTGCAACATATTAATCATAAACCTTTTAAAATTAAGATTACAGTTTGCTCTCTCTTTGTGGTCTTGCTTCATAAGTTACTGATCACGGTCATGAATTTCATCTATTTTAAAAAGTACAAAAACAATCATGCAAAGGCTATAAGCCTTCAGAGTTGTGTTCTGGTGTATTAGCCATGGGAATTCCTCTTGTACAGGATTTCTATTTTCAATGAACTAATTTAACTTTTTAAAAGTATTAGATGCTTTTTGTGCTTTATGTTTTCAGCTTCACATATCATAAAAGCAAAGAGCAGATTGTGATTATCCAGTCTAACCTCCTGTGTAACACAGGTTATGGTATTAATTTCTGTTTGCAGTAGAACATATCTTCTAGAAAAACCACCTATAAAGATATTAAATATCCTTTGGTGAACTGCTCCCAAGTTTGTTTAATCTCACTGTGAAAAATGCTTCTGCTCTGATTCTGTCCACTCTCAGTCTCCAGCTATTAGAACCCATTCTGTCTTTACCTGCCAGACTGAGGTGCCCCCTTAATCACATTATGACCATAAACTTTACTGTAGAACAGAATGATTTTATTTTTCTTTGAGTCTGTGTGGCTAAAAGTTTTTTTCTGAATTGCCTTGGAGAGACATTTGAGAAATAGAATACTGGCAGCTGGGAAGCTGACTATCACTGCATTTCCTAACTCAGAAAGGCTGGCAAGCAATGCTGCAGGTGTTTTTTCAGACCTTAAGCTAGTCAGCATAATGACCTGCTTTACACATGCTTCTTGAATGGTAAAAAAAAGCACTTTAAGATGGTCTTCAATTTCTTTTTTCTATCTGTACTTATGTGTAGGTACTTGAAAGCTCTTCTACCCTAGAACCGTGTTCCAGTGTGGTCTTCTCTTTCAGACTGTACATAAAGGCTCTCAGAAAAATAATTTTCAAGCTGCAATTCTTTTATGACAATTATTTGACAGGTGAGTGTCTGAGTTTCAATGGGAAGCTGCACGCTTGATGAGGATGAAGGCAAATGCATTTGCACAGGCGTGTTACATGTGAGCCTTGATAACTGTTTCTGTACTGGTTTTTGAGTGTGGGATCCCTTGAAACCTTAGTACAAGCTGGAGCTCTTCAGACCCTTGGTTGAAGTCTTAAGTGGGAACCATATCATGTCCATTCAGGGTAGCCAGGGCTGTGGCTGCTATGCAGGCCATGAATGAAGGTGACTAAAGTAATAGTGTCCTCTGACACTGAGACACAATGAATAACAGGCTGCCCTTAGAGTGTTTGAGCCATGGAACTTGGCAGTTTCAGTCACAGCTGTCAAAGTCCTAAACAGCATCCTGTGTTTCAGAATCAAGATATGCTGGCATTTCCAATATGAATTTCTCCTCTACCCTAAGATTTCCACTTGATGGGAATCCTGAAACACCAGAATTTTCTCTCTGTTGTTGTTTCTGTGTCCTGAAGAGTTTTGATCACTGTTGCTACAGTTCTCTGTACCTCTTCTGGTCTTTGGTGCTTTCTGAAATGGGGAAATCAGATTTCATGAAGGAGCAGGCTCACTATGGAAGTATAAAATGGCATAATGGTGTTTTCTCTGTCATTCTCTCTTCCTTTCTGATAATTTCTAACACTTTATTTGCCTTTTTAAGTGCTTCTGAGTACCAAGCTGATGTTTTCATGGTGCTATCTACTGAACTCTGAGATAGCTTTGCTGAAAGTTAATAGCTAATTTAGACTCAGTCACTGAATATGCATAGTTAAGGTTACTTTTCCATGTGTGATACTTCACATTTACTTACACTGAATTTTGTCTGTAAGTTTATTGCCTAATCATTCTGTATTATGAAATCCCTATGCAAGTCTGCAGTTTGCTTGTCTTTTTACTACCCTGAATAATTTGTCACCAGTAGCAAATGTTGCTATCCCTGCCACTCCTTTTTCAGATCATTTATGAAAATGCTAAATAGTACAAACCTCAGGGCATAAGCTTCATTTGAAGTCTTACTATTTATTCCTACTTTAGTTTCCTATCCTTTAACCTGTTATTAATCCATGAGAAGACATTCCCATGGCATTTTATGAACCTTTGGTTAAGAAATCCTGCCAAAATTCATACCCAGCATATAAACTGGCTTTTCCTTGCCCTACAGAGAACAAGTTTCAATGGCATGACTTACTTGTATGAAGACTGTATTGACTCCTTTTTACTATAACAGGTTTTGTCATGTATCTGCTGTTTCCTTTGCTCATTATTCTGTGGTTTGATCGGGCGCAGATGCACTTGCTGTAATTCTCTAGATCCCTTAAACACTTATTTTAAAAAACTGGGCACCCATTGGCTCATATTTACCATCTTCCACTCATCTGATGCAAATGGTATTTTAAGTGACCAGCATAGCACAGTTTCATATTTAAGATTTATGATGCTACTCTATGTCCTATAATGTGTTACTATTCCTTTTACCAGATTTTTTTTTTTTACGCCCCCTTCTCCTAACACATCAGCTGAAGATAAATCCTCTTGTATAACCCAGAAGGTTGTTAGGTCTAAGTGGCTGTGCAGTAATTTAATAGCTTGTCTTCTCAGCTCTATCCTCCTTGAATGTTCCCTTTGTACCTCTGTTGTCACTTGGTCCTGCAGAGAGACTGGTAGCCTACATGTTTGGCTATGCTTTAAGAAGTTACTGTTAGTTTTAGCGCCTTCCTCGAGTTTCTCAGTAAAAGATCACAAGGACTTCAAGTTTTCTTTTTTCATGTTTGTATATAGCTTGCTAGATGTTCTTTCCAGCTTTCATTCTTGGACACATTTGAACTGTTTGAAGCATGTCTTCTTGCTTTCTGATGGCCTCTGTTATTGAACCATACTGTTCTTTTTGAGCGATTAAAGCTTTTTTCATATGTTGTTTTAGCTGATGTCAATAATCTTCAGCCTTCAAAAATACAAGGTTTTGGCTGCTACTTCTTATGTATTTCCTTTTTTTAGACTAAGCACAGGTACAAAAGATTTTTTGTTTCACCTTCTTGTAATACCCTTCTGCCTAAACATTCACTGTTTCTGCCTAAACATTTTCACTGTCTGTGAAAACACTTTGGCTTTCACCCTGTGTGTGAATAAAATAGCGCAAGGGGCAGTCATGCCATACCTTATTCTACTTGCATTCAACATGATGCTTGCTAAGAATAGGTGGATATTATTGTGTAAAAAGTAGCATAATGACATGTGACTGTATTTTCAATGAGGGAGGCAGTATGTGACTGTACTGTCAATGAGGCTGCTGCCTCACACTTTGTTATGCAGTCCTGCTTTCATGAAATCAAAATCTGGGTTGACTCATCTTATCCACTCAAATATTGTCATAGTGCATCTTCATTGCACAAAACAGTATTTAAGACTTCCTAATCACATTACAAATAATCTTGATAACTCCACATGGTGCTGATAGTGACTTCAGGAAATATTTTCAAAATATCCATAATGTAAAGACATAGACACTACATATATTGATGAGGTACACAAAGTCACTGACCGGAAGCTGCAGAAAGAAGTAGATGAAAGCACTGACAGTGTTATTGGATTGTTAGATAGAAAAATTAACACAGTGAATTTGACTTTATGTCTTATTGCAGCCAATTGAAAATTTTCCTTAGTAATGTCAAACTAGTTTCACTACTATAATCTACTTTAGCGTTGCTGGTAAAACTTGGAGGTGCAAGTCACAAGTATACAGAGATAAGGTTATATGCTTTTGAATGTGAAATACAGAAAAGATTTAGAAGGTATGTTGGAGATGTTAACCAAAAATGGGGGAGTGGGAGAAAGATGGAAATAAAATAGCAGAAACACACTACTGAATGACAAAGAAAAATGATGCAAAATTTAGTGTTTCAAAAATTAATGCTTGTGGGAAACATAAACTGAACTACAGGTACACAGAAGTGGACTCTGAAACCTCTATTATCGTTCAGTGAAGAAATCTTTGAGCCATTGTGGTATCTCTCTAAAGAATTAATCCATTTCTTAGCAATAAAATAAAATTTGAGGCATTATTAGTAAAGGATATGATAACAAAGCTGAGAACATTGGTTTACCAACAAATATTCCCCATTCAGCTACTTGTTGAATGCACAGTTCTGTCCTCTCAGTCAGGATACACCCAGTGTTGGAAGTGCATGGAGAAGGGTTACATGGGTGGTGAAGAAACGTCAGAAGCTCTGAAAGGTTTCCCAGAGAGTTTATACTGAATGGACTGGGATTCATCCATCTAGAAAGGGAGGTAATTGAGGAAAAATATGATAAGTATCTGTAAAATCACAAAGAATGTGAAGATGTCATTTACTCCTTCCTTCCTGGTCACAGCTGGGGACAGTTATGTTTAAGACTAAACTAATGTTTGCTTAGACCTAGTACAGAAGTTCCAGTGTTCCCACCTGGAAAACTAGCACACAATAAGAGAAGATGGCTGCAAGATTTTCATGTGCTGTTGAATAACTCAGAATCCCCAGTGTTTATGGTTGTAAACCAGAAATTGTATGAAATAGATAGGAAATCTGGTGTCTGGGGATTCTGAACCTCTGGCTATCATGGCCATTTGTGTTCATTTTCAGCACATAGATATGAAATGGTTACAGTATCTCTGGTCTTATTCCCATTCCTACCACTAATGTGCCCCATTCCTCTGGTTTTGTCTTGGATTGTAACCTATTTGGAGAAAAAAAAAAGCAAGAACACACCTAAAAGAACAAAATATCCTCCTGTGAATATTGCCTGATTTTTGGCTGGAGCCTGAAGATGTCAATGCAGTAAAATTATGTTGATTGATGTAAAGCACTGCTGAGAAAGGATATCTTCCAATGGATTTTCACATAAGTTGAGCTTGCCTCCATCCCCTCCAGTCTGAGTGTATTGGTGGCAGTGTGATGCTGCCTGGCTAGCTACGCTCATGCAGCAATAGGCTGGGTCTTTCTCTATTTTAGTTATAGCTTTTAATGAAATATGATGAAATTTGTTTGTTTCAGACCTTTAGCCTTCTGTCAAATTGGCTGAAATTGTTCAATAGGTTCAAAATGTGATTGAGGGAAAATAACAAACTGACAGGTGGCCGAGCAACACAACCACATATGCCTCATTTCTTGAAGAACCAGGTTCAAAATGCATCATTATAATAGACTTCAAGAAGGAAGGCAAAGAGTGACAGGAAAGCAATAGGTTAGAAAGTCAAGAATTGACTATTAGATATACACCTCTGTCTTTGCATGGTCTTCAGTATCAGCGGGAAGTGCCTCCTGGTTTTACATGCCTTTTGGAGCTGCATGCTTTCATGAGCTGGTTGCTTCCATTCCTTTGTCCTGATGTGTCAAATCTGTCCATCTGGCTCTGATAGACTACAGCATGTTGGGCTTCATCCCTAGTAACTGCCACTAGGGAATGTGTGAAATTAGAAGTTACTTATAGTATATAGCCTTAAGTAACTATGGTATATAGTGTTATATAGCTATTAGTTTTAGTTACAAATAGTGGTTTAAAGGTCTCCTTGTGGAAAGCTAAAAAGTGGGGTGTGAATTGTATATCGTTTAAATTCCCTTTTACAAAGCAGTTTTCTCTTACTGTTCTTGAAAATAAAATTAATGAATAGCATTGGTTATAGCAGTTTAACATTGGCTAGTGTTTTGAAGCTTACATTTGCAAGCATGCCAACGCACTCTGGACTTGACTTTTAAAAGCCTCCTTAGTGGAAATTCCTAGACTATTTTAAAAAGGATTTCCTGATCGTTCCCAAGGACTGACTTTGCTGTTCTAAGTGGTTTTTGAAATTAGTTTTCTGTAGCTGAGAATCACTTTGGGTGTTCTCGAGATAGTCTATGGGCAAACAGATTAAAATAATTTCACAGGGCTATTTTTCACTTTGAAGATGATTCCTGCCCACTCTGTGAAGTCAGCACATGAACACAGGGCGTCACATATTTTTCACTCTTCTGCTTCCCTTAATTCCCTTGTCCATCTTGATATGACCAAGTGTTCTCTCTTTTCTCTGTTACACGGTGGCTACAGCTGTCACCATATTTTAGTTGAAGGAGAGCAGCAGTCTAAATGTTTGTTTGCTTTGCTGCACTGGTTTTATTTGTGAGACTGAGTGTTTGTGAAAAGCTGTCTGCTTATATTGGAGGATTGTAACTGTCCTTGTGTGGGCAAAGAATATTTATTAAAAATGGAAATTGGGACGAATTCTTCTGTTAACAGAAGAAAGAATTTTTTTTTTCTGTAAGAAAAAATTATTATCTTACACCCATTTAGAGATGTGGAATTAATATCCTTGGATTTTTAGTAACAACAGGTTAATTAAAACAGTCACTCCTTCCTTTCTAATCTTAGGAAACTGCTTCATCTCATGAGATAAAGTATTAGGAAATGTTAACTACAGCACTTCAGCATGACAACATCCTGCACACATAGAAATAAGCAAGAGTTTTCTCGGTTCTCTGTCATTCACAGTATTGGTAAATAGATTAAGCAAAAGGAAAGCTCTACATCTGATGTTTTAATTACCCTCTACTGTGAAAGTACCTAATAAGTAGATCTAGTCCTAGTTTCCTTTAGTACATGAGCACTCCAAAACCAAAGAAGCTAATTACATGATAAGGGAATCCATGGTAAAGGTGTATACCTGCCTGGTGTTAACACTCACATGTACAGAGTAATGTTGCTATGTCACAAGGTATTACTGAAAAAATAAGGAAATGGGTTTCACTGAGTTTTCTGAAGCAGACAAAATGTTGTTCTCTGGTGAAGTCTGCTAACGGAGACTGGCAGATGCAACCTTAAAGATGAAAGTAAGGTAGGTCTAATTAAACATCTGTGCATTTAAACTCAGTCCTTGCAGTTGACGTTTAGTAAAATCCATTGAAAAGATGCAATATTTTTATTTACTGTTAAATTTTCAAAAGTTGCTCTAGTACAAGATGTTTGGAAGAAATTTAGTTGAAAAGCATCTTTAGAGCACTGGAAGATGGAATTGCGATCGCTGTTCTTACTCAGGCTTGCCTCATAACTCATTGGGTTATGGTCAGTGTTACTCAGGCAGATCCTTCGTCCTCTATTCTTCTTCCAGTGAATCTGTTGCCTGTTAGCTTCCAGTCCACCTGCTCACCTCCAAGAGCTGACTCACTGGAGCTTCCACCTGTAATGCTGGAATCTGTTACCATGTGACTGCTTACATATTATGGTTTAGATATTGTGTTTAGATTTGAATATAGGTGTTGTCTAATATTTTATTTAGCTGATAGATTTTTAGATTTGTTCCCTTTATGATCTAAGTTTCTAAGGGTTCTGTTAAAAACAAACTCACAAACCCTTGGCAATACTGATGGATAAAAAATGTCTTTGTCTCTGGTAGTGATAGCCTTCCTTCTTTGGGAAGCTTTACCTTTTAGATGCTCAGATGAGTCACTTATGTTTGCAGATGCTCCCATTGTACTGTATGGATGAAGTGGTTAGAGCAAACCAGATTGTTATCTCAGTTGTCTTTTAATGCATTTTTGAGTATTGTGTCCTGCTATCCTGATCACCATTTCTTTGGTTCTCGCTAGTTTTCTGTTAAAAGGTCTCAATGTTTCTGGTGTGACTCTAGCTAGGCTGCTAGTGATGCTGTCAACCCCAAATTGAGAGAATAATGAAGGATGTTCAAAAAAAGCTTAATTCTTCTTTCAGGGCATTTTTCAGGAGAAATTATCTTTCCCCCATGAATATATTTCTTTTCCCAGTACTGAATATGCAAAGTTTGGTGTCCAAGTAGATTTTCATTTTGGCTCTCTGTGAATTCTCTAAGGCACTAATTTCAAGATGTTGGAAAAGACTTTTTCTTATGAATTAGGCAAGTGAACTTGTTACAGTATGAAAGTGTTGTAATAAAGCATAAGCTTCTATTTTCAGAGTGGTTTCAGATGGGATTTGCAAGACATTTGCATATATGACAAGGTTTTGCATGTGTATTGCAAGATTATTCATGCATTTGTGATAATTTCTGCCAGATCTTCCTTGGACCTACCAGACAGTATTGCTATTTATAAAGCAACTGTGAAGTAAATCAGATGCTTATCTGATTTTTAATTGAAATATATTAATGTGTAAAATATAAGGATAGCAAATCCAGTGTGTGTACCTGGTCATATATATTAGCAACACTCTACTGCAAGTCACCAAGAGAATAATAGTAGTTAAAGAGAATCAAAGGGTCTCTGTATGTTTTTTCTTCCTCTTGATGTTTAATGAAAGCAACATTGATATCAAGCTTTATGCTGATGCTATTTAACTTCTTAGCGAGTTCATATTTCTGTATTAATTACATAGTTTGATTCAAGGGGCAACTATTATGTACACTAATAACTTAGGCATCCACTTCACTTAGAGCTGAACATCAAAAAATCTTGTATTGTAGGATTATACTCACTATCTACAGCCCTCTTTAATATCGTCAGCTTCTGAAAACAAAGGCTAGTCAGCCAAATCAACTCTTTTATTCCTCCCTAGGAAACTCAACAAAAAAGAGAATTAGGGCTGGTAGCATTTATCCTGTGAAGCCTTTAATAAAATATTTTGAGTCCCTGAGAAATTTCAATCTGGCAATATGGTTCAGACAGGGGGTTAATTGTCTAGAGGTGGAATTAATGCACTGCCGTGTTGTGTTAGCAGCAGATAAGAATGCTACCATCAGGTGTGGAGTAGCTGTGGGTAATTGGGATAGTGCAGCAGGTCAGCAGATGCTGTAAAAGATACTGATTTATCAGTACTCAGAAGGGGAAATTAAAAATTCTGGTAAACTTGGGAGGTTAGGAAGTTTTAGGGCACCGTGCCTTGTCACAGCTTATACATTGGATTGCAGTCAGGCCCAGTAGCAGTGCATTTCAGTTGTCTGTACTGATTTCAATGTGTGCCCTACAATGGGTGAGCCTCAGCTGATGACAAAAATGTTAACAAATGTGGATTTGACTGCTAGAGTCCACAGGTTGGTGGTTCAACAACCCACATGTGACTCTGAGGATGCTCAGAGCATAAAATGGCAAGGAAGAGAGGGGCATAGAAATAAAATACAGTATTTCGAACTTGTCTTTTAAGATTATTATACAGGTTGAAGACAGACATACATATTTTTCGGTTAGCAATCAATGTACACTTAGTTAACTCCAACTGCAATTTTTAGGCACTGCCTAGAGCTTTTGGTACCTGGTCAATAAAGTATGTCTGAGCAAACAGGAAGTTGGAATGTGTTTGATTTATCTGTGGGGTTTTTTTCTTTTCTTTTTTATTTTTCTTCCTTTTAATTTTAATTTTTTTCCTTCTTTTTTTCTACTTTTTTTTTTTATTATCTCTTTACCAGTAAGTAGGTGCTTGACATGGTTTTGACAGGAAGCTGATTGTGGCTGAATTTGTTGAAGGTTTGGAGAGGCATTGCAAAACAAAGAACTATAATTTTGGTGCAGGTGAAATCAGAAATGAACATAAAGAGGTATAGAATTCTGCTTTTGATTAATGATAACATATCGTACAAGCATTTATCTGTGGGCCAGATAAAGTTGCCTGTATGTCTTATTGTATTCACGAGTGTCTGCCTTGTTCCATTTGTTAGGCTAGAGCTATATTCTTCCACTGCTTATTTTTTTTGACCATCAGGGAGAATGTTTGAAACACCTTTATCATCTTCCCTTCCTTTTGCTTCAGGCTTTTAGCATGGGTATTGCAGATACCAAGAAAAATAGCATATTTATATACAGAACTTTGTATCAACAAGGCTTGAGGGAAACAAGTTTCTGGAGCCAGAAAGCAAGCTCTAGGTGAGAATACTTTTAAAATAAGAATGAACAGTATTGTCCTTCAATAGGTATTATGGAAGAGCTGAGCAGCTTTGCCAGAAAGATCTCCTGAACCACTTGCTAATCCTCTTTCACATCACTCAGAAGTACCAGGTTTTCTGTACATTTCTTTCCTAAATAGGTGCAATGTGGAAGTATAACTTTTTTCTTTGTAGGAAGAGACTTGGAGAGTCTAACTGAAGCTCAGAGTTCAGCCCCTGTGTGAATGTGGGGAAAACTCTGGGCTTTCTAAGTAAAATATCACCAAAGAGTTGAAATCCAGATTTCTGAGAAAATGAGAACACACTGAAAATACTGCGAAATCACTAGAATGGCACAAATATAACAGGGGAGAGAGTTTATAGATTCTTATCTTCCCAACAAGTTCATTATAATACTACTTTACTCAATCTTGCTTTACTGGGTGAATACAAAACACTAATTTATGTATAACGGAAAGAGATTTTTCCCTTTGTAGTACAGGATATCATTCATTTGGAATGACTGGTTGTATGGATCTGCATGTTGCACAGCACTGGATTATTTATTTGTTTTACAATAGCGACATAAAAAAGAAAAAATCATTTTCTGAATGATGTTTGCAGAGCCAGTTTCTTTCAGCCTCTTCAAAAGTCTCAGGCCCTTCTACCTGGGTATCATGGTTCTAGCCAACAAACATGATGTGTGAAATACGGGTTCCTGAAAAAGTATCCTCTGTTCCCTCTAGAGATTTAGCAACTGCAGAGCAAAGCGTGCCCAATTTGCAAAATCTGCTATTTTGCAATCATGTGTCCTTTGGGACAGCAGCACTTGATGAGGACATAGTCTCAGATTTGACTTTGTATTCCCTTGGTTTTGGTGTTCCTGTCACACTCCTATTGTTAATTGATTGTAGGAAGTAATTTAGTTTCCTCCCTCAACCTAGGGCTGTCTGTTTAGTTTCTTGGTATTTAACAGAGGCCCATTAATCCATGCTATTGACTCAGAAGTCCATCAGTTTAGCAGCAATAAAGACAACTTTCTTTGGTTTGGGTCTCTACAGAATTCTGCTTACCTACGTAGGACTATTCATGTGGGAATCATAGATGTTGGCTCTTAGGGAGTTGAAATGTGAGTGAAATTTTCAAGTATTAGGGGGATTCCCTTGGTTTTAAGTTTGCAGACTTTTCCACGCAGCAACTGGGGGTGGTTAAATATATTGACAATATTTTGTTCCTATGTATGTGTTACTTTCAATGTAGGTCTCTGTTAAGGGCTGGTTGTAAGTCTGGTCTTCCGGCAACATTTAAGAAAGATCTTAGACCTCAATCTAATATAGAAATCCCCAATCAATAGACCTCAATAGCTCCCAAGTTTGTAAAGCAGTTGCCCTACACTATCTTAGCAAACCAAATATTCATTGTACTCAGTTGCTATTTAAGATGTGTAGAATTATCTTTTAAAGAAAATCTATTGGTGCAAATGAGAAACTTTTCCCACGTTTTTCACTTCATTGACATGTATTTGATGGATGAATACAATATAATGATTGTAGTTTTGGGAAAGCTTGGGATTTTGGATAACATTGCAGAACTTTGCAGTGTCACCTAGTAACCCACCCATGCTGCAGAATATCTGATGTCACTGTTTTCAGCATTGCACTCAGATTGGGCTTGGTTTACAAGGCTAGAAATGAAAATTGCTCAGAAGAGCTTTGTTTCTGCAAAGCAGCAATTCTGGCTCTGATAACAAATAGAGCTTTGCAATTGCAAATTGTCTCTTCAATGAGGTCTTTAAACTTCACACAGGAAAGTTTATTTTAAAATGATGAAAAAGCAAATGAATCATCATAAAGTGAGTCATATTAAGAGAGTTTCGCAAAGCAGTTGTCACAAGCAACTCGTGTGAATCATTTGTACCAGTTTTTGTCAGGGAGGCAAAGTTGTCAGAACTCCCTAAATGAGATACAGAAGAGCAGCAGAGTGATTAAAAATCTCTTAAAATCATCAGAATAATCTGCCCTGTGATTTTGCAGATTTCAGGCTACTGAATGGTCTGATATGAGCTGCAGCCAAAAGACAGCATTAAATGAAAAGGCCATTTCTAAAGTGGAACGTTTGAGTTTTAGGTTATTCCTACATCGTAAGATGTGATCTTAATTTACATTTTCTAATTATTCTATTACATTATATTTTTCCACCTTGTGTGTTGCACAGTGAATAGAGAACAACTCATTTCTTCTGGCCTCCTTACTTAGAAAGCAATGATAGGATTCATTTAATGACAATCAATCAAGCTGGAGTTGGTTATGTGTTCTTTTTTCTGATTTAGACACTTTCAAACCTTCTTATTGAGAATTACATAGGCTTTGCAGAGCGGAGCTATGCATAAATATGTCAAATGCAAAAGCCTGTATCCCTGATAAATATGAATTGCTCTTACAAGACCACTGTGATATTCAGAGGTATTACAGTCACTGGAGGGATGCAGTGTCACTCCAATGGGGAATGGCCAGAGACTGAATCACTTTAGGTTGCATTTCCTCTCAAATTCAGCTTTAGGCCATTTCTGGGAAATTTTGGCTCAAATAATTATGCAAAGCTGATGCCAGCTGTAAATAGGATTGTGTAAGAGAAGCACAGGTTCTGCTAGTGGCACTGCAGCCCACGAAGCTCCACCTTGGTGAAAGCTACACAGAGCACACTGCAGAGCTGCTGGTAATGAGCATCTGCTCTGTGTCTGCAGCAGACGAATGCACAGCCTCAGTCCTGGAGCCCACCTGCTCGCAAGAGGAAACACACTTCTGAAGGTCTTTGCCTGGGCATTGTGGTTTGTTGTGCTCTGTGATTCACAGAGAGTTAAACCCAACGAAGTTGCATGTTGAGTTTGGGATTTCTCCTCTCCTCATTCTCGTGTTAGTGATGATTTTAGCTTACAGAAAAAAACCCCAACCATAAAAAAAGAAATTTAAGGTCATGGTTTTCTCTTGCAAAATACCCAAAATGAATCTATTGAATGTTCCCTTTGGCATGTGCCTTTAGCCTCATATCTCTTTGAAAGCTTACATCTACGCTTGTTTCAGCATAATGACTTTCCACAAGATATCGTAAAGAAAGTATGGCTTTCCTCAATGTGTCAGAAGCATATTAGGATTTAAACTCTTTGTTTGATCCTGACAGATGATCAGTTTTCACCTTCTTTCTCTAAATGATTATTTTTCCATATACTTCCACTAGTTTTTCTTTTGCTCTGGGAGTAAACCCGTCTCATAGATACTTGTAATTCTTTCCTTTTACTAACAGATCCTTCTCTAAATTTCTGTTCTTTTTTTTAGCCATTGACATCTGAATCTTATTTTCCTCTCTTCTTCCCATCCCTTGTATGGTTTTTCTTCCCTACTTTTTCTTTTTCCCCTTTACCCTTGTAGATTGTTGCTGAGTTGTCCTCCCTCCCCGTTCTCACCAGTGCTCTGGAGCAGTAGCTGCACAAAAATTTCCGTTTCAGTGGTGCTATTTCTGGACGCTGCCATCTGCCAGGTTTTACTTCCATTTCAAACAAACTTTCAGTTCAGTCTCATCTTTCATTTGGAGGCACAGCTGCTCATGAATGCTTGGTAATCACTAGTGTGCAGCACACACCTGTAGCCAAATATATAAAGGAAATAGAAAGAGCTATATATTCCCAGCTTGTTAGCTATTAAACAGGTTAGGCAGGAAATGGGGACTTTTTTATCTTTACTTGTGCAGATCTTTATTTTATAAACAATATTTTCTCAAAGGACTAATAAAGAAGAGCAAACACAAAAGAAGGATTACCAAGCTCCTCTTAGAGGGAACCTTTGCCAATAACAAGTTTATCAGGGCAGTGCATGTGCAGAGGGCTTGGCATAGTGTTAATTTGTCGCTACCACCAAATTAACTATGTTCTATTTTGTTTTCTTTCCAATTTTACATCCTTGATTACATATTCATAAAACTGTCCTTCCTTCCAAGCATAAATACAACTGCTTTGAAAATATAATTGTGTGTGTTTATCAAGCACCTAATTTGTTTTACTTGCCAGCTACTAATTACATTGGAAATATAAATGAATTGCAGGTCATATATTCCATTTGAAGCACTAATAGAAAAACTTTCCAGATCACAAAATTGAATTTAAGTTGGAGCATGGGACCCAACATGCTCTACTGTCTCTGTCAGAACTAGTCAAAGAAAGTAAACATTTGAGCTGATAGCATATTTAAATTTGTCAAAACATACTGAGCAATGCGTTCATTCTATTTAAAGTGAATTGTTTTGGTAGCCTAGAGAGCTTTCTCTCTTTGGTTTCTATATAATCTGAGTCTATCACTGCTAAAACTTGTTTATAGTACTACAGAGAAAATCAAATGCAAAACAGTGAGAACAAGCTAGGATTTGGTTTTATCCACCATGTCGTTCATTTTATGTCTCATCCATTTTCTGAAAGAGATATGTAAATTCTGTCTTGCTTCCGAGTTGGATTATTGTACCAGCTCAATCCATTCAATGTAATAAAATGAGATTTAATAAACTATGTTCGTTAATTGTTTAGGAAACATGGGGTTTTAATCACTGTGACAACCACAGATCTGGGAGTAGAGAGCAGAATGTCTTTTGCATATGCAGCAACTCCTGCAGAAATTTAGCCAGCAAATTCCAGGTTTCACACCAGTTTTAAAACCACTGCTTAGAATTTATATAGCACTGAATGAACATTTATTAATTAGGCTTAGTAACACATTTGTGGGGTAGGTCACTAAACATAGATACAATCCTGGATATTTGGAAATTCAGCAGTGCGAAAGAAGGGCAGTGACTTTTTAAAAGGAAGCTGATGCTAACAGGACACGTTATGAAGAAACACATCACCCATCAGGAACAGAGTTGTAGTTTTTAACTGTATCACGCCTCCACAGCAGACATAGGACTGAATTGATTGCATTATGTGCTTGTAAATGAGTTCTTCTATAGGTTTCAAACATAAATTACTAGAATGTTTAGACAGGTA
This sequence comes from Ara ararauna, assembly GCA_028858755.1. NCBI lineage: Eukaryota > Metazoa > Chordata > Aves > Psittaciformes > Psittacidae > Ara > Ara ararauna. The sequence goes on along the minus strand of CM054383.1, from coordinate 9,206,846 downwards.
TTTGGGAGCCATGAAAGCATTAATCATGAGACTTTCCCTTTAGTTTGCTGTAGCCTGACATTGATGTTCTTACTAGAGAAGTGTATTTACTTTTTTCATATGAAAACTTAGGAAGTTAAGATTCCTGCCCCACAGCATATGATTGGGTTTCCAACATTTTGTTATTTTCATAATGAAAATACCAACATGCAGAAGCACAGCCTTCAGAGATGAGAGGTGTACATGACATGGACATATGGATACCATATACATTATGAGTAATAGAGGTGTGTTTGAATTGGGAATTTTGTTGAGCCCTGGACTCAGATTAGAACTGGAATGAAAGCATCTCACCTAAAAATAGCTTGAAATACTTCTATTGATTTCAGTGTACTTCAGCTTAGATCGTTTTTGCACACAGTTTTTCCTCATTCGTATTGATTGAAGATGTTGATGCTTCTGACTTGCTTATGCTTGTTCTGCTTTCCTTCTCTTTACTTTTCATGATTTTCATTTGTGGGTAGTTGCATTGGTTGCCATTAGAGGTCGTTGGGAAAAATCACAGTTTCTAATGGTGTCTGCAGGTAGTTTATGGTATTTATTATTAATCAGCAGGAAAGGTGACTGAGCATAGGAAATTTGGGATAAATCTATCATCTAGAATCCAAGAGTAATGTGGTACCAGTGTGGCAAAAATGGAGAAATCAAATGTTCTCTTCCTTGATGGTGGATCACAGTTCATTAATAAAATATATGTTGCTTACATGGACTTTTAGCACATTTTGCGTGGAAATCCAATAGAACAGTTGGAAGAATTAACATGCAATAAGCAGTTCTAAATAAGAATGAGATAAGGTGAAAGGTATTGACTTTCTCCAGTCATAGATTATTTAAACAGAGAGAGTAGCATTTGAAGAGGTTTTTGTAAATAGGATCCATTGAATATGTATAAAAATGTATGTAGATCCTTGTCTCTGACATTCCTTGTTTCCCTCCCTTTCCTCTGCTTGAGTTAAGAAGATACATTTTCAATTGTTAACCTTTAAGATTGCAGTGTCTTTAGGGAAGTCATCTGGATTTGGGGTAGAAATACTGCACTTGTTTAGCCGTGTAAATGAAAGTACTGCACCATGTCTTTTCTTTCCTTTTTTCATCTGGTGAAAGAAGAGGGTAAACGATCATTCTAAGCTTCTTTGAGAAGCCAGTTCATGGACAGTGGTTTGTGTTACACAAGATTGTTTTAGTAACTATTTTGTGTGGTAGAAATGTCCTTCATGCCATTAACTCAAATTTTGTCAAAACACAGTAACACGCTGAAAGTGCATAATTAGAGCATTTCACTGGCGGTGCTGATGGGATTTTCATTTTCATGGCATTTTCAGTAAGGCTTAGAGAGGTGCTGGGTTAAAAGATTTGCTTTTTTTCCTTTTACTCATAAAGGTGCATTTTGTATGTGTTTATAAACCTTCAGTGCCATGCACGGGCATCCTTATTTTCCAGTTTCAGAGCAGAAAGGACCTATGTATCTTCCTTTTTTTCACCTTTTATTCTTTTATTTTATGTGACCTTTTTTTAACTTGCATTAGCCAAAGTATGCTTGGATTGACCTTGGTTACTTGGTTAATTTGAGCCTTTTGGTTTTCAGCTTGTCTACCGAAAGAAGAAATTAGAGAGAGTTGTCCCCAGAACATGAACTCTGTTAAAAAGTAAGGACTTGATCAGGAGAAATTTGCTTAAATAATTCTAGGAGCCAAAGCTGCAGAGTAGGCACAAAACCCCAAAGCAGCTGCTGAGGTGAATTTTTTATCTGCTGAGGTTAAACGTCTGACTTAAGATTTGCTGGGCATCCTGAAGCAGAAGCACTGGTGCTTCTCAGCACCACAGTAGAGTGGTGGGTAACCTCATGTGCAGTCTTTGCTGTAGCTGTAGGCAATTTTTGAAATTTCAGAACTTAGAAACAAAAAAATATCCAGAATCTGAGCAGTGCCTCATGGGGCCATAAGGGGGAAGAAGAGAAATCATTTCTGAACATTATTGGAGTCTGCATTGGCCTCATGATATAATATTCAGTTAGGTAAGATGTCCGCATGCAAAGCTGCAAGTGATGTGCAGAAGTTGAAGTCAGTGCAGGGGCAATGTAATTCCTCCAGGCTACTGAGGATGGATCCTGTGCAGCACTTCAAATGATGTATGCTTTAAAGAACATCTTTTTTAAAGTGTTCCATCTAATTTTAAAGGCTTACACTGGGAGAAGTCTATCACCTTCAGTGAAAAAAATGTTCTAGTGCTTCATTAGCATTTGCATTGGTAAATTATTTCTTATTCCAGACTGAATTTGTATGACTTCAACTCCCATCTGTTGGGTCTTGTTTTATCTTTGTCAACAACTTTGCATAGCTGCCACCACAGCTCTCTCTTTCACCTGAATGTATAGCAATCAATCTATAGCTGAAGCTTTCCTTGAGAGCTAAATTTATTTAACCTTAAGCCCTGCATTGTAAGGCATATTTTCCAGCTAGTGAAGCACATATGTGACTCTCTTTTAAGTGCGCATCACTTTTTCACATCTTCCTTGAATCAGACTAGGACCCACAGCCTAATAACTGTTTCACTGATAGTAGGCTTAGAGGTGGTACTGACTTTGTCCTTCTCCAGTTGTCTTCTTTTTAAACATTCAAGGATGGTATTAGAGCTTTTTTGCCAGGGCATACTACTGGGAAGTCGTCTTGAGGCTGTTAACCTGCAATGGTCCCTAAGCTTTTCTTTGTACCCCTGTTTTCGATTGAGCACCCTGACTTGTCTCCAAATGTATTACATGGCTGTGATTAAGTGCTGTATTAAAATGAATTTTACTCATGGCAGTTAACTGACAGTAAATATCAGGTTTATACCATATGTTAATCTGTGAAGTGTATAGTCACTGCTGCCCTTTCTCCATTGCCTTTGCCCTTTTAAATGCACAAACTAAGCTGGCAGTCCTACCTCCCTTTAAAATTTTCCTTCTTTCTGAGACATGCTGAAAGTAGAGAGGTTCAGAGACATCTTCAGCTCTCCGCTCAATATCTGGGCCTGTTGGTTTGGAAACAGCAGTAGCTTTAGCTGGCTCCTTCATGTCTTCAGGAATATTCTTTTTTTCCCCTCTTTAACTCACAATGTTATCCATCACATACAAACTAGAAACATCTGCTCAACATTTCTACATTGATTGGAAAAAAAAAGTCTGCTCCAAATAATGGATTTTTTCCTTATCTAGAATTTTCTTTTCCTTCTGTGTTTTCAAGTCCTGTTGTATGGTATTTAACCTATTGGCGACTCATAGTTCATTGTTTTAACTTCCAGTATCTATCACTAATGTTTTAGAATTAGTAACATGTTAATAGCTAGTTTGCTTTCCCTTTACTTTACACATGGGAAGTCCAGATTGTATTGTTATTTTCATCCTTTCACCAGGATGGTACTTGCCGTAATATAATTCTTTGGAATGCTCTATTGGAATCCGAGCTGTTTGACTAGAACAACTTTTTAGATATTTTCACTAATTTTATGAGTGTTAGGTAATAAAAGGATGAAATATAGAAATAAAAACTTGAATCTGAATCTGAATTCCCTTAAAAGGTGAATTTTCATTGTTTTTCAATGGGATTTGGTAACTCTTCTCTCCTTAGCCTCCCTGAAGATCATATTGTAAATCTGGACAAATACTCTGTTACATCCGGAGAATTAGCTTGCAAACTGTTCATTTTATCCTTTGATTCCTCTGAAATACCATAGGGACACTTAACATTTTATTCTGGATCTAGTGATATTAGTACCGTTTCAGCAGTAGTTCCGTTTTTACATACAGGGAAGGCATCCGAATCTTCAGTGTTTCCTGCAGCTAGATGAAGTTCTGCACCAGCTTTACATTTCACCTTCAAATGGTCTCTGTTGAAAAAGCAAACTAGAAAAAAATAAACCCAACAAAACTTTGAGTAAAAAGAAGAAATTGAAATCTAAGGTGAATTCCAGGTAGCAGAACACTGAGTTTGCTGTGACCCTGCATTTACCCCTGCATTTGTATTGTAGTGATGCTTCAGTGTGGCTGTAAAAAGGAATCCTAATATAAGGAAAAATGCAGCATTAGTCTTTGGGACAATTGTTGCCTGCTCTTGATATTCCCAGTGCTTGCAGTTGCAATTGTCCCTCTGTCACATCACACTGAGTAAGGACCTTAATGCTGGCCTCAGAGCGTGATCAGACAGCAAGCTTTTTGTAGCTTGATTAAAATACTTTTCTGTTATATGATATCCTTCTCCGTCTCGTGTGTTGAAGCTTGTCTTGTTTGGTTAAGCAGATGCATAAATGACACTGGTGCCAGAGCATGTATTATGGATGGTAAAGCCATCTCCCCTGTTGACTGATCTTTTCTGTTCAGAAACATTGGCCATACAATTTTAATGTTGATTTAGAGATACAGAAGCTATTTCATGGATGGAAGAAAAATACAAATCAGGATTTGACAAGTAAAATTTGCAACAGTGATGATTAGAACTGCAGAGAGAAAAATGTATCTTAGGGAATAGAAAAGGAGAGTTTTTTAAAGTAAATCAAATAAAAAGATGAGGATCTGACTTTCATCCTATAAGCGTGTCCCTCAGGAGTCAGGCAATGTAAGTGATGGGATTACAGACGGAGCAGGCAAGAGATCCTGGCCTACTGCTTCTGTTTCATTAGGTAGGTGTCTCAAGGGTGCTGAGCACTGGTGTTACAGGGTAGTTTTGTGTGAAGCGGGATCTCAAATCCCAGACACGCTTGTTCTGGACTAACCCGTGGTTTCAGAAGGAGGCAGCTCTCCACATTCTGTCTTCTGAAATAAATAAGTAAGTACAATATTTTCATCTGGGTTTTGATTTTAATCTAGGCAGTGCTAGTCACTGAAGAATTTATGAGACCTTACATTTTAAAATGATTTCTGTTGAATAGCATGATCTTTGATGGTCATTGCAATTTCCTGAAAACTCCTTGGCTGAAGAAACTGGATGATTGAAGCATTTATGGAAACGTATCTCAGGCTGCAAAGTGTTTAGATATAAGTGCCATGGCCGCAATATAAAAAAAAGAAATCTTATATAATTATTTTCCTGGTTTGAGCAAGGGTGAATACAGGCTAAGAACCTGATCCTGCCAGAGACATGAGTCTTCTGGAAGTAGCCCAGGACTGGGAGATTTTGCCAAGACATTAATGAGTGGGACCTCAAGCCTCCAGGCTCTTTACAAATTTAAAGCAATTGCAATTAAAGCTGGTGCAGGAGTCTGCACAGAAGGATTGTGCTATAGCACATTGTGTTGTTTGTATTACCTCTGTGGCTCTAAGTCACAGAAAGCTGCATTTCTTTACCAGTTCTTGTATTACCCACTGTGCTGCTGAAGCAGGCTCTGCTGCGTCCCCAGACTGCTCCATGTACTCATTAGCTGTCATTAGCACTCCACTGGCACTCTGTGCAAAGAATGCACTGTACCTAGGCCCTGTGTCTATGTGCACATCCATACAACAAAATCCAGCCCTTGCTCTGGAGACTGAATGACCCAAGACCTGCTTTGAGCTTTGCATCTATGCAGAAACCTGCTGTTTGGAGCAAGGCTCTGGGCAGCCTGTGTTTTCCAGCAGGTTGCAGCTCACTGCAGAACAAAGAGCCAGGGAAGGGAAAGGTATCACAGGAAGAAATGCAGGTGTGAACCCAACAGGGAAGATACAGGACTGCTGTTACAGAGCCCTCCGGTGACACTTCCTTCTCCCACTTTTCCCAGAGAGGATCTGATGTGGTCACTCCCCACTACTGCTGTGCCTGATCTGCAGCACACATGTTTGACATGTAGGCTGGCACACTTAGAAATGGAGCCTTGATTTCCAAGTACCTGATCCAATGCCTAAAGCATAGTCACTGTTTTTTAAAACAGGATGACAGTAGGCAGACAGCAAAACAAGGAGAATGTCCAGCAGCAGCATGAACTGTAATTAGATATGGATAATTCCCTCCTGAGCTGTGATCTTTCTTGAGGAAACTGTCCCTTAACCATTTGCACTAACATGATTATTGGCACCACAAATCTAATAAGCGCCCCAGCAGAAACTGAAGGTGGCTTGCAGCCTGAATGCACAAACAAAACTCTTCTGTCTGTTTTATGATGATGGAGTGAGTAGTAGTACACAAATGCGTTACGTGATTTACCTGCCACTAACATATAGCTTTGGTACTGCACCTACACTTGGTAACAAACCTCAGAACACCAGTCATACAAATACTCCTTGACTCTCCCAGAGAGAACAAGATGAGATCTCAACAGACATACAGTGTGGCTTTCCTCAAGAAATGGGCCTGAAAGATTCATCCCCAGTCCTCAGAGTGGGGTCTTGGGAAGCTAATGCTGTATGAGAGATTAGTCTAAAGGCCTCCTACATGTACAGTTTATTTTGTAGTGAACCTGATTTGAATATCAGGCACCCAAACAGAGCTTTCATTTTCGTACACCTTTGAAATTAACAGTCAGGGACTTTGCTAAGAAAGAATGAAAACTTTGTGGCTTCTGAACTGCAAAAATGGGATTCAGGCACGTTCCATTTTTCTTTCTCTTTGACTGTTTTTCACCATGAACTCAACTGAACATTGGCTAAAAGAGATAAAGGAATTATTTCACTTAGAGGTTATTTCTCCTGCAGGTATTGTCCAGCAGCATTCCGGATTTGTTTGCTTAAATCTGTAATAAATTTAGTTTATCTGAGAATGAGGTGGAAAAATTCCATCAAAAAGCCTACAGCTGAGAAATGTATTAGATGTCTGAGAGGGGTGAGAGTAGATGCTGTGCCTAAGAAAAGGTTAATGTGAGAATATTGGGGGGGGGGGGGGAAGCAAAAGCAAATACCATGGGAACAGGGGAGAAACTGCTATGGAAACAATAAGAAGATAATGGAAAAGTCATTTTTTTCTAGTAATGACCACTACAGGACACCTAGCAGAGGAAGAAGGCTGTAAGCATATCTCATTCCTTCCTGCATTGCTAAGCAACACGATCAGACTTCAACTGTTTTGGCTCAGAATGGAAATAATGAAGAAAATCTGCGTGTTGCAGGGGAGAAAGTGGTAGGTGACACAGGTCTCATTAACGTAAAGAGAGTGTTGTACAAACAGGCCACATTTGACAGATTTTCTGCTGTACACTGGTATGTGTTGAAATGGAGTTTGGGGAGAAGCATAGACATTAGGATCCTGAATTCTTTGCACCTGGCTCTGCATCCAGGTCCAGGCTAGTACTGCTTTGGTCCCAGCATCTCTCACCATCAGGACAACCGGAGTCCATCTGTCTCCCAGCCAAAAGAGAGGTAATGATGCATAATTATTTACTCCCTCTGGGTAATAGACCACCAGGGAGGCACAAAGGGAGAAGGACATGGCAAAGGTTATGGCAGAGTAATTAACACATTGCAACTATTGTTTTCCCCCAGGCTGCACAGGAATATTTTAAGGTGACCAGGATTTACCAGGGTCATTTTTAAACTTAAAGTTTTACTGAGGAGAGCTAAAGTTTGGTTGAAGAGTAACACTGGCCTTGCTACATGTGGAGAGGGAAGTAGCATCAGTTCTGGCTGCCCTCCTCTTGCAGAATGTGATCTGAAGAGAGATCACTGGAGATTGCTTTCTCCGGGGTGGTGGTGTAGGCTGAGCAAAGAGCACTGCAGGTCAGGGTCACAGCAATAGCTTCTTCACTTTCTCAGCTGCTGATTAAGTATATTTCTTTTTTGGTCTTTTTTGTTTGCTTGTTTGTTTGGTGTTCTTTTTTTTTTTTCTTTTTACAGGCTAAAAAGTTCTGAGGATTTGGATTCGGATATGGTTCTGCCTTATTTTCTACTTTTTTGACAATACCTGTGAAAAAGAGTATAAAACATAGACACAGCAGTTGCCAGGGCATATCCCTTCTGCCCAGTGTAAATGATTATGTGCACTGCAATGAAACAAAGGTACTGCTCAGGGATTAACTAGGTTTAAATGCATCATGCTACTCTTATACTTGACTTTAGATGGAAGTTTTGTCCCTAATTTTCTGGGTTGCTTAATACAGCGTTTTCTGCCCCATAACCTAGAGTTGATCCTGCATTATAACCCTTTGGAGTACTCAGTCCTCCAACAATCAGTAGTGGCTTTTTGTCAGAGTGAGCAAGAGCAGGCTTAGTGTAATGCCTAGTTATATTTTTTTTTGGTGCAAAATCAACCTCTTCAGGCTAGCCTAAAATGGCCTTAAAATGCTTTGTTAAATTATGGAAAGATAGGAAATTGATCAGAAGAGGCTTTTCTGACATGCATCATTGTATTTTTATTTAAATTTCTGCATCCACTGCCACAGATCCTGAATGTTTGGTGACCAAACCACAGGAAATCAGAATTTTGTGTCATATTGATTAAATAATTGGACATTCCTCCACCTCGTGAATATCAATAATTAGAAATGTTCAGTTAGAAATCTGAAGAAAACTGAAATTATGACAGCTTTTCCCACCAACCAGCTCAGATAGAAATGTGTAATCCACTTCTGAATCTATGGACACGAGTGTCCAGCACACAACAGCCAAAATAGACAGCATAGACAAAAGAGACAAAATTTGCCAGGACACAATAGCAGCAAATGCTTTACTAGCCCTAAACTGAGCTGGTATTTTTCTCTCTGTTGCTTCTAACTTAGTCCTCTGGGGAGGTTTCATACCTCAAATTAGCTCAAATGGAATAATTTTATTAACTTTTTGCAGCTCTTCTGCATGCACAGAGCCTGAATTTGTGACTGGACACTGACGCAGCTGAAGTCTCAGCATCCACTGGTTGCTCTGCTGAGAGCTATTAGCATTACCGGTAGCAGCTTACAGGGTAATACATTATGGAAAGGAGGTTTTCTGCCAGGGCAGCATGTACAGAGTGGTTTTATGGTTAAAAAAAAGCTTGGCTTTGACTTTAGGGGAGCTTTGTTTAATTTCTAGATTTGTCACAGACACATCCAATTGTAGTTATGTCTAATCTCTGTTCCCAGAACAAATGCTTTCCATAAATAATATAATTAGCTAATCTTGTAATAGTATAATACTTTCTGTGACCTTTAAAGTGGCTATGAATTTAAACCCACCTTTTCCTTTAGTTTGGTTTTATAATGAGAGCAGAAAGATGCAGTACCTTTGCTAGTCCCTGGGAGTCACAGTTTTAATACTTATTGCAGCTCTAGAAGCATCATCAGCTGGATGTCAGGAAGGCAAGTGTTGTCTGGAACACTTCCTCAAAGAAATTCATCTGACACAAAATGCCACTTCTGCAAAAAAACATGATTCCTGCAAAAGTAAGCATTTTTTCCTCCAGCAAAAGCTTAAATTTTGCGAAATATTGCAGATTTTTCTGACAAGATTTTAAATTTTTAATTTTGGGTTAGTTTTGATCTGAAACTGATCTCTTTCCACCTCTACTATCGAATGGTTTCAAAACAAACCATCTGACTATGTTACCTTAAGAGCAGCTTCAGCTGAAGTGGTATCTGAATGTTGATACATCTGAATATAACTGATATTCAGTTACCTCACTCTGTGCACAGATATGGGTGAAAGTTTTTCTATCCAACTGTTTCCCCACTTAATTGTGTATTTCATGGAGCTGTGCCTATTTCAGTAAACAGTTCTGATGTGAATATTATAAATGCTTATTTTTTAACATTACATTACTATGCTTATTTTGAAAAAAAAAAAAAAAAAACCGTTAGATGTTTTTGAATTATCAAAACATTTTTATCCCACAATAAATTTTTTGGCTTCTCAGTTTGAATAGGAATTTGAGTATCTTCCACGTTGGATTTTAGTAAAGACTTTAAAAGACTTTAAAATCTTGACAAACCTAATGAAAGTAAGTTAGAAAGCTAATGAGCTGATTGCAGAACGACTGTAACATAGGAAAATGTATTGCTTCCATTTTAAGGAAGGGGAAATGAAATGCAGTATTTCCAGGTTTTTGGTCACTATGACCTGCGAAGCTTTGACTATAGCCATGACTTAAACCCAGCCAACCTAAATGCACATTTGTTTTGTTGCTGAAAACTATAATACTTTTCTGAAGGCTTTAGCAGATAGAGGTAGAAGTTCTCTTCTTCTTCTGTGGCCAATGGGCTGTTTGAGCAATGGGTCATAGTGTGAAATCACCATTAATCATGGCTGCTTTGCATGACTGCTGGAAAAATCCATGGCACTTGTGAAGAGCATTTGGTAACTTTTAGCAACAGTACTGAAAACCTATTTGTATAGTAATAAAACTTCCTGGCATGGATAATACAGTAAGTAGTGATGACTCTGCATTGCAAGGGATAAAAGCTAAATATATGGAGGTTAAATGTCACAAACATTACTTTTCTATCAAAAGCATGTTTGCAGCAGCAGCAGCCATCCAGTACAATCCATTGAAGCCCTGGGGCCACCTGAAATGCCAGATGGCTCTACTTTATTCTGAATTAAAAAAATTGCATTGCAGAATGTTTAAACACAAGTTTGAAATTGTCCTATAGGATATGAGTATTTAAAACTCTTATACTTGCATAATTTCTGTGATTTCATGTAAAAAATTTTCCTTCTGCTGTCTAATAGTTGAATCCAAAACCTTCAACTATATAACTTGAGTGAAAGGACCTTGTTTTCAAAACTTTTAAAGCATTTAGATCTGTAGAAATAAGTGTCACTGAAATCAGTAGGAATGAGAACTTAAGTGCATCATTTATCTTGTAGTATGAAGAAAATGGAGTCTGTTGCCAGTAGCTTTAATTTGCTAGAATCCAGGGTCCATATTCAAGGTGATTGTCTCTATTTATATTTTGTAAGCAACTCTGTTAAATACAAAAAATACTACACTTAGTTCAGTGCCTTTAAGAGTAACTCAATTACAACCAAACCCACATTCTGCTGTAAACAGACATCTATCTCCCCTCACCTTCCTTCAGCAGAAGTCTGAGCAGATGGATGAGCTTTGTGCTGTGCTCTGAAGGTGAACCAGCGTTGGGATGTGTCTCAGACCATGGTGCAAAGGGACTTGAGTTAAGGGCCTTCCACTGCAATTGTTTGTCACCAATCCATATTCCCAGCTAGGGATTTGCTGCAGTCAACCCTGTAGGTAGAGCTTGCACAAGTCCAAGTGTGCATTGGGATATTAATGGTTTGCATAATATCCCCCCCCCCCCCCCCCCCCCCCCCAGTGAAGACCAGTGTGGTCTTTGTGATGTCGTATTCCTGAAGTAATGTAGGAAATGATTATTAATTTATCAGTGAAACAAGCAGCAAACCCTCTACCAAAGCGGAGTTATTGGTGTCGTATATAGTGACCTTTAAAAAAGCTGTCAGTGTGACTTTTTTGCAATGCTTCCCAAAATACTGCTGCACATTTTTAGTTATAAAGGCTCTGATTCCTTAGGGGCAGATTTTGTATTAAAAGAAGGAAAACATAGAAAATTTGTAACATAGTTATTAAATTAGTGTGCAAAACATGCATCATATGAACAGTCCAGTTTTAGGTATGTTTATATGCAAGTACGATTATTTATATCACCTCTGATGTGAATTTGAAGGGGTTGGCAGAGCCCAGGGTGGCTCTACATGTGTGGCCAGTGCAAGGAATCTCAGTACCAGGACAGATAGGTCTTGGCTGCCACTCAGGAGCTGTGTCAGGGCTTGGATGCCTTCTGGCTTCATCCCACTGCACGTGCTGCACTGGGGCTGCTGGATGCTCTCTGCTTCATGGACCCCAAGGTTACCTTGTTAAATACAGACTTATTTAGTTTATTAAGGTATTAAGTTTATTAAATTATTAGTTTATTAAGTTATTACATGCTGCTTGTTAAATAAAGAATGGGTTAGATGGAAAGGGCAAATTTTCTCAGGAGAGAAGCCAGAAAGGCGCATACATGGAGGTCTCCTTCAGTGCTGGATCATTCCTAAGAATTTCTGGTGGAGATGTTGATTTCCTTTTTCATGTTTAATGGTGTTTGTTTAGGTTTCTGGTGCTAGAAGCTACAACAGAAATTCTTCATACTGTTTGGACCACAATAACTCATGGCAGAGGGCCCAATAAGGCCTTAAATCACTGCCAGGACTCTCTTGGTTATCTAAACAGTTGTGTAGTTTCATCTCATTGAAGATGCAATGTCTAGGAAAGATTTTGCTAAATATTGCCAGAACAGGCAGTTTTATTTGTTTAATAGGAAGGGGACTGATGGAAGAGGTTTGGGAGGAGCTGAGCCAAGCTGTTAGGATTACAGTTTCTGGAAAGCTAGAGAAAGAGAGAGGGTTCTTCTGTGCTTCAGGCTTATCCTACAATGTTAGATCATTTCCAGCTTGCTGCCTACCCAGTTACTACTGCTAGTCTGACCTTTTGGGATTCTCTGTAGCAGAGAAGATGACTTCCTCAAGAAAGAATAAATTAATTTGCAGATATACTTAATGCCAAGAGCAAAGTGATTTGTACATGATATCTGCTAAAGAGAGAAATCTGCGGTCAAACCCCTCTCTCACTGTAGAAAAATTGAGTCATGTGGAGTTATATGTTGAAGTCCCTAAGAGGGTGGATCTTTCAAATACGATTTGTAATACCTTACCTTATACCTTAAAGGTCAGTTGGCTTCGCGATAGAAGTTCCTGGAGACAAAGTGTGCTGCAGGCATACATGTTTCATGCATACTACAGACTGCGTGTCTCAAAGATTTTGGTAGGAAAAGTGGTGCAGATAGGGTAGGATGAGGGATTTGGTTGCATACACTGAGTAATATCTACCCACATATCTGCTTTTGCTGTAGGTGCCTAGGGAGCTCTCTGTCCAGGTACCATAAGATGGGTGGACTTGAGTTTCTGTCTGGGAGGAGGAAGCCTGTCAGAGGTACAGTGCTCTGAAGCCACAGTAACCTTTCACTTTTCAGATAAGCAAATGAGCTATTTCTGGCAGAAAATAAGGGGATCTTGAAAGTCCTGAAGAGATACTATATCCAGTACATTTTTTTACCTGTTGGGAGCAGCTTTGGCTCTCCCAAACAGATGAAACATATTGCCCTGTATCGCAATTATATCATCTGTTCACTGTGACAGTGTAGTCAAAATAGACTGCTGTACCTGCTCTTACCTGGGAAAGCAAAAAGAATTGTTTAATTGTCTTTGCTGAGAATAGGATCAGACTTAGCTTCTATAAATCACTGCTCTGGGCTGCCAGTTTCATGTGATATACAACCTGTCCTTCTTGAACTTGGCCACATCCATGAGGTAGAGATACCAGCTGGCTGTGGGGAGAGCTGTGGTTGCTACTGCCTTGTCAGTGCAGGTCTTCCAGTGGGACACACTTCAGAGTGATGTGCAAAACGTAGGGAAGGGAGAGTAATCCAAGTTGGAGGAGTAACTGGCATGTCCTGTTCCCTGTCATGGACCAAAGCAGGTAGGAACCAGGCAGTGTCCAACTTCTGTGAAGGCAAATGATCTGCCTCTAAATGTGCTTGGTTTGCAAGGTACCACTCAGTTCTTGTAGAAATATCTGCATTTAAGTGGAACAGCATGAACATTGTGGTGTATCACAGGTATTACCTGAAGCCCAGCTAGCGGCGATTTAGTGATGAAAGTAACATAGATTAAATAAGCTCTCATTTGTAATATTTCATTTAAATATCTTTGAAAGAAATCAAGCGTCAATATGGTTTGTTGTCTTGTTTTTAAATGGACTTGGCAAGTCACATCTGTGTTTTTTAGGTGCCATGACTTTGCTATCAGACAGTGGCATTTGTCATCACAGTAAATGTCTTGGGTAGGGGAGTAAATCTGCAGCAAAACTAAGTGGCATATTTCTGTTTACAATTGGAGGCTGCTATGGATTTTTATGAACCACCTCAGGAGTAGCAGCTGCAGCTTCTTTGGAAGGGTATTTGCTCTGATATTAAGGGTATGGCAAGTTGAGGAGAACAATGAGTTCATATTTGGCTAGGATTTATCAGGCTCTATTACATGCTGTATGATGTATATTAAATAGGCCTAACTTGCTGATATGATTTTGTCCCTCCAGTAATAGAAAGGAGCCCATTTAATGCCTGTATTTATGGTCATTGCTCTATACTCCTACATCATGTGGAAGAAAAGCAGCCCTAATACTACATGTGTATATTAAGGATCTAATTTAAATTCTTCCACAGGTTGCAGTGGAAAAGGCTTTTGGTGACGCTGCTGTGGCTTGTCTTTGCTGCTTTTCATTCTCGCACACGTCTAAGGCATTTACAGGTATTCTGGGTTAATTACAGCCAAAGCAGTACCATTTCCTGGTAGGCTTATAAAGCCTGTGAAGGCTCTGCTGAGAATATCCCTGCAAAAAAAGGACTGTTTCTGTACAGCAGAAACTGAAATCCTGCTTCAGCATTTTCTGCCCAGTCCTAACAGTAAAACAAAGCCTTGAGAATATTAAAGCTTTCTGTTGTGAAACATCTGAAGTTGGGCTGTATGCTTCTCTGGGAGGTGGTAGAGTCTGAGGCCCTTTAAATGCCACTGCATTGCCATTTTATTTATTATTCATTCAGTGAATATATCAAATAGCTACAGGCATCCATCTGTCATTTTGAGACCTGTCCCATCAATTTGAACACGCAGCTGCACAAAGGGACAGCCTCTCAATGTACTCACCTCTGGCCCCAGCCTCCTCAGCAGCTTGGAAAATAAAAATAAGGGCTGATGTATGATTTACACACACAAGCAGCAATTTTGGTTCTTTCCTCTGGGTTTCGTGATAATAATAATAACCCTCTCCTTTCTCTAAGGGAGGTAAGAAGCAACTGACAAGTGTTTCCTAGGGCATTCAGTGAAAAGAAGCTTCTGATGAATCCGTATATGCATTATAACCTTTGAATTCACAGTGCTTTGCTGCCCTTGCCCCAGCCCCTGGGTGCGTGGTACCCAAGGGTGGCTAGCTTGGGCACAAGACCTGGCCTCAAGGCTGGATTGCTGGCTCTGGCAGAATTTCATGGCTGTGTCAGATGATGAGTTCAGTTTTTGAGTCTGTAAAGCACTGAAGTAGCCAGACTTTTACAGTGTTATTCAAAAGCTGCATCTTTTTTTGTTTCTCAAATTAGTGGAAAACACCTTGACTGGTCTCTGTTCTAGATAATTGTTTAGTTAAACCAGGAGATTTTAATGCATTTGCATTTCTTCCTCATGTTGTTTTATCATTGGGATGCTTTTAACTGAGGCTCTTAAGGTTATTTTATTTTTGCATTTGAAATAAGCAGAGTTCAGGAGAGAAGCCTTTAGTATCACATCTGTGCAATCTGTTAAGGATATATTTTTGCTTAGGGCTGAAGATACAAAGTCAAAGGTACAGTCCTTTCAACCCATGTCTTTCCCTCCCTCCTGTTCATGTGTGGTGCAAGTGCAGATGAGAAGAACTTCGCTGAAATCTGCTTACGGTTTAAGTCTTCCTTCAAGTACTAAAATAATTCATGCAGAATTGAGTCTTGTTGAGCTCGTTCTAGGGCACTGGGGAAATGCATGAGCTGCAGACAAGGATACAATTTAATGTGTTTTTTAAGTGCATATTCACAGTTAAAATTGACTTTGTGATTCTCCTTGCCTTTCCAATCTTTGCCTAAAGAAATAGGTTTGCAAATACATACAGGCTAACCAATATCTCTGTTTAAATCTGAAAATCTATTTGAGGGAGAATTTTTTCCAGTTGCTTGGTCTTGTTACCCGGAATCACATCTCTTATGGAGTACCCTATTATTTATGACAACAAGCAGGATGATGATCAGCATAAAACCATAGAACCAATACAAATTCCTCTTACCAAATGTATGCTGAATATATCCCGAGGCATTAAAGAAGTCAAGTGCTTCAAGGAGTAGCTACTATGCAGACATCTGGTAAAAGCACAAATTGATTCTGAATGTCCCCCAGCAATGAAGCAGTGCTATACAGAAGGGAATAACTGCTATTGTGAAAACATCTGCTAATTTTGATGTTCACTGGGGAATTTCCATTACAAAAATGCTCCCTCATTTGCAGTTACCTGGATTGCTTTTTAATTAGGGCTGAATGGTGCAAGTTGGATAATAGCAAAATTGTTTCAAATTGACACATTTGTAAAAACTGTTCGGACAATTTTGTTTTGGGAAGCAGTGTGAAATATCTTCCTGATGGCAGCCCACAGAGGGTCTGTAACTCCTTCTCCCCTTCCCCATACAGTTCTGCTTTGCTTGGTGAACAGCCTATTTCTGCAGTGTTAGAGATCTTTAATGTGACTGGGTCAGGCTGCATTGGTAGGAGCAAAGTCCCCAGCTCTCCTGTTGTTCTCATCTTCGGAAGAAGATGAGGGGATTTTGGCAATATATGGATGATACAGGATACAGAAATTTTCCAAAGAAATGGCTCTGCAGTGGGTGGAGCCTTGGCCTCAAGAAACAGGAGTGCTCCTCTATACTCTTAGCTCCCTTTCCCAAAATTCATCATTCTTACTTAGGCAGCTCCTCTGTAAGCTCTGCATTGTGATTCCTCCTAAACTTCACTGAGCAGCAAAAGACAAGTTATGCTGCTTCTCTTTGGTGTGAGATATAAATGTAGAACAACTCAGTCCTGAGTGTGTCTTCACTGGGGGTTTATGCACCTTGGGCTCCTTGGGCATGTGTGTACCGCAGGTGCTTATCTGCGCCCTGGGGCTCATCATCTGAACCTGTGGCTTATCATCTGAATCTAGGCTGGTTCTCTGCACTCTGGGGTTGATCACCTGGGGCTCATTGTACCTGATGAGGAACTGAATTGGTTCAGCTGTTGAGGAGCTGGCTTTGCCATTTCTGCTTTGTTCTCAATGCTGAAGGAGTGCAGAATTCATTGTTTCTTGTGGTAGTTTTGTGGGCTGACTTCACATGAAAGCATTTCCTGCTTTGTCATGGAGGCTGTGCTGTGTTTTCCAGAGGGCACAAGCGTGGTAAAGCGTCTGGAAGGAGCAGGAAAGTTAAGGTTTGTGCTGGTGGATGGTGGGACTTTCAATGAATAACAATGTTTGCAAAAGATGTGAGGTTTTCAGTAGGGAGCTGCTTTTTTGTTTCAAGTGGAAGTCAGCTTTCAGCTAATATAGATTTATGCACTTTGGGATACAAAATCCTGCTTTCCGCTCTGTGCTATTTTTCCTCAATGCCACAGGAGGCTTTATTTTTCCCTGACAGCTAGCTAAAGGGCACGTTTATTTGACAACTCCTTCATCAGTGAAAAAGTAGAAAAGACATTAATCTAAGGCTATATGCAGCATAGTAGTACCAAGGAGCAAAACTGAGTACTTGAGGCAACAATAGCAAAAGCTTCTTTCAGTGCTGTGGGGTACTGGGAAGTCAAACTTCTGTAAGTTAGTTCTAATGTATGATCTGTGTATGGAGAGAACTGCTTTTCAGGAATAAATATCTTGTAAGTGGTAGGAGGTCAAGGGGTGGGTAGGAGGAGGGGGCAGGAACTCCAGATGTGAAGAAAGTGGGAGAAGTTAAGGATGTTCTTGACTCACACAAGGTTAGCTCTAACTGGTGTCAATAACAGCTTTGTAAGTGCTGTCCCCAGGATGCGGTCTGATTAGCTCAGCCTGGATTTTTAAATGATTTATATTGTAGCATCGTGTAGAGGTCTGGGTCAGGGTATTATGTATACGAGGGTCAAAGGCAGTTCTTGCACTGAAGATCTTCACAGGGAAGGGAAACTACACTGGTATTTCTTATCTGATTTGTTATTGGCCGTGAGGGACTTCTTACGGTCTCAGCGGGACAAGGCATGGTAAGAGGTGTGCCTTGAAGGGACAGCAGTCCTCAAGGAAGCAAGATGCATATGTACCTGCTGTCGTTAACAAGTGAACAGCCCCTGGAAGTCAATAAGACTGTATGTCTAAGTGTAGGTATGTGGCTTATGGTACTACAAGATGGGAAAATAAGCTATGAGAAGTGGAGAGAGCAGAGGCTTCTGAACTTCTTGTGTACAAAAGCTCAAGGCACAGCCCTAAGTGCCAGGAATGCAATCCTGGTTCCTCTGAGGGTTTTGTAGTTCTGTTATTGACTGGAGTCAAGGTTTCCCAAGTCTTTGTTTCCTTTTTATAGCTTTTTATTGTGATCCTGAGTAGCTGAAAAGGTTTGGGCTTCTGCAGATAAATCCTTTTCAGGAATTGACTTTTTCTTGACAGCTTTAAATGTCAGTCTGTTCTTAGCTAGTGGATTAGCAAGGCTTATTACAGGCTACGTTAACTTACTCTGTATATGTAGATCTGCATTTATAAGTAGGATGGAAACATGTGTTAACAGTTTTATATAATGGCAGGTAAAACACTCGTCAGTGTCAGCTGCTGTTGAGAGGAGTCTGGAAGTTTGTCTGCAAATTCTTTCCTGGGCAGGCAGAGCTCTCTTACTTAGCCAGGTGATTGAGAAAGACCCCTCCGTTTGGGCAAAGGAAGGAAAATTACTTAGGTATATTTACCTAAGAATTCCCACTGCCTTGTTGTCACGTTGACAAGTCCCAGCTAATCTAGTGAGAACAATCTAATTCGATTTCCATTAAAATGTAGTATCTGAGATCTTATTAATTTTTGTCTGCATCCAAGGCTGATGTTACTTACAGGAAACTGCTTTAGCATTTTAAAATTCCCCACGATGCAACCCAATCCCCAGAATTTTAATTACACGGGATGCTAGAAATGGACCTTGAGAGCAAGAACTCTGTTCTAGTTGTGGGGGGGAACATGAGGCAAAGTGGTAAATCCTTTAGTGACATGTTTCTTAAAAAATGGATTCTTTTGTCAGGTTTATTTTTACACCAGGAAGAAACTGTGTCTTTTACAGATGATGAGCTTGTACTGTTCTTTGTAAGGCAGTATTTCTGGTATTCACAAGAAAGTAGACTAAACAGAAAATGTGAGTTAGTAGTTTCTGCAAGTTAAAGTAGAACAATCCCTTTTAATACTTAATTAGACTAAATGGAATCTTTACAATTTGAAATGCTTATTTGCAATATGCATGGGGTGGCAAGTATCTTAATTCATATTTCTATTTTTGCATTGTGTAGTTGTTTTATAAGAAAACTTGGGTACAAATAATGATGTATTAATTTTGGAAAATAAAAAGACTGTCAGGCAGGTAAACTGGGGCCTCTCTTGTTTGCATGTTATTGGGAAGAGTTAAATTCCTCGTTGTTAGGTGAGTGCAATGAAAAGCTGCGCTGATGGAGGAGCCAGAGAAGAATCCAGATTTCACTCCTGTGACTTTGAGATAACAGGAGTGAAACACAGAAACACCTTTGAATGCATGAAGAGAAGAAATCTGAGTAATGCAGCACGTGGTTTTTTTGGTTGGTTTGGTTTTGTGTTATTTTCCATAGTCACATTGACAGTGATGTTCTTCCTGCAGACTGGGAATTGAAGGCAGAATATACGTACTCAGAGGGTCTGTTTTGTATGGATAGGAAGCTGAAATCTGCACCACTTCGTGTGTGACAGTGCAAAGGTATGAGTCATTTTGGTGTAACACTGAACAGCTTATTCCAATAAGGCACATTATTACATTTTAAAGTAACTCCCTCTGCTCCACTTGAGATCCCAGCATTGTTTTTTTTCTGCTGCTCTAGGGATTTGTGTTAGAGTTTTAAGGAAACAATCCACATAGTGACTTTAAAGAAGAAATCCAATAATGGTTGTTTTGTTTGTTTAGACTCTGCACTGCGCCTTGCAGTAGCTGTTAACAGAGTGAAGTTATTGAAGCCACTATCTTGTTTTCTTTATAGCCTCATGTAGAAGTATGCTACTCATGGGTGGGTGAGGTGGTGGTTTGTTTTTGATAAAAGACTTGGATTATTTCTGTCACTTCGGATTCACATTAGGGTCGCGTCTCTGTGTTAAACACCTGTGGCTTGCCCTTACAAGATAGAAAGATGTAATGGAGATAAAAATTGGCATGTTTTAAGTACTGTAGGATCAAGTGTTTCTGTGGCCTCTGAGTTGGTAGCAAGAGAAAGCAGAGCCGAGTGTCCTCACAGAGGCAGTGGGTGACACTGGTTCCCTGGTCTCTGCACAGGACTTTTGTACCTTGTACTATTTTTGTCAAGGACAGGTAGCAGAGGAGGCCAGCACAGGCCATACCCAGCCTCCCCTTGAGAGGGAAGCCCTGTGGCTCTGTGCCAGATACATAACTCTGCAGGTCAGAGAGGCAGGGGAAGCAATCTCAGATGCAGAGGTGCTTATTAGGAGTTTGACTATTCAGATGTGCTTTTTCAAATATGATCATCAGCACAAAGCGCTGAACAGGTTTGGAGTTCAGTGGTGCTGCCTTGCTCCTTCCTAAATGGGGCTTCAAGCATGGGTTACTTTTGGAGTCAGCAGTGTGCTGATTAAAGTATCTGGTTGTGGATCCTGTTACTGTTGCTTTCACCAATATGGTCAAGAACATCCTCCATTCTTACTGAGATTGAATTGATCTGACGTTATTGTGCTTAGTTTATCTGATTGTATGCAGTTTATGTTGATGTTTCTTTTTATGACAGTTGCTTCCCTTTCCAAATAAACAGCACTACTCTATTGCTAATGATGCATCCCTGTGTCTGTATGGTTCTAATGGAGCAGCATGTTTAATGCAAGCCTTTAGAAAACACATTTTTATAGCCTTCTAACCTTTGTATTCGCCACTTAACAGTATACAAATGAAACTGGGGTTGTGTGATGCAATGTCATGAGATGCACCACAGAACTTATATAGTCTTTGAAGTGAGTAGATGAGCTGGAGAAAGCAGCAGCTGAATTTAAGCTGCCAAATTAGTTTAGTGGGGGGAGACTGTGAAGCATTTTTCATAGATTGAAATGAATTGCTGTAGGTAGTGATGCCCATGACCTTTAGATGTTTTTGACAGTAAAGCATAACCTGTTCTCATGAAAAGAAAATTCCCATCGCAAAAGGACACTACTTACATTATTCAATCCTTTGATGTGTATAAGTCTTTTTATTAGAAAAGTTGGTATTATTTCATCATGAGGATGCCCTCTGCTTTAATTCAATCTCCCTGACCTAAGTTCAAACCCATCACACATTGTAGCAACTGCAAATAATTCCTTTGTAAAGATTGTCAGAAGTGAGATGAGGTTAAGTCAAAACCCCACAGCTCTGCAGAATGCACGACTAGTGCATATGAAAGGGTGATTGGCAAGATTGGCAATTGCTGGCCGGAAGTGTCAGATTTAAATTGTCCTTGGAAGAGTTGTCATCCTCAATCAAAGGTTCAGCTCAATGACAAGGAAGTCAGAGAAGAGCCTGTAAGAGCTGATCTCAACTTGAAAATGCTCAACAAACGGGTAAAAGTTGGAGAAGATGATTTAAGAAATACAGGAAATGTAACTTTCTCCCCACATGAATGTTATCAGCTCATACTACAGCTACTTCCACACTGGTTTTTATCTTCTGACTTCGCCTTACTACCTCAAATTTTAAAAATATGCAGAGGCTAAGCATGTAGGTTACAAGTAGGATTTTCAAAGCACAGGAAAAGACAAACTAGCTGGGATGTATTCATGTAATAGCTGTGTAAACTCTACCCTTTAAAAGAAAGGGTAAACTAAGGGGCAGAAAATACTCAAGTGGACTTTATCTCTCTCTCTCTCTATTTTTGAATAATAATGCAGAGCATCCAGAGAAAAATCAGAAAATTCTGTACCATGTGTACATGCCTATGTGTAGAATAATTAGAAATGTCTCTTTGTGCAGTATATCCAGCTACCTTTACGAGCTTCTCTGCAATGTATCTTTCAAAGTTAAATTTAACTTGGCACCTTTCTCAGTGACCATTAAATCAGTTTGTTAAAGAGTCCGGAAACCTTTGATACTGATATTGTGTTGCTGCAATTACTGCCCATGGTCCTGCAGCCATGCTAAAATAAAAAGGCTTGCATACTTTGCTTTTAAGTTGATCCCTTAGAGGCTCAATCAGTTTGATTTCTGAAACCTGTGCTAGGCAGTGAGGCTGATTAAATTCTGCTGGTATCAAGGCTGCACACACTGGGTTCAAAACCTAGGTGTGATGTCGTGTTCTCATAGTAGAGGTTATTATACCAAATTTTGATGTTTTAGAGTTCAGGTTTAAAAAAAGGGAGTCTTCAAAGGGTACGAAAAGATGCTCGTGGAGCTGGGCAGAAGATGAGCTCAAAACCGGTAGAACAAGATCTATGGGATAAAGATGTTTTGGTCATACGGAGTTATTTTAAGTATGTTCCTTGCAGTAGTAATGGAGGCTGCAGCTAGGAAAGTGATCCAAGCAGCAAGGGGACATCAAGATAAGGCAGAGGGAGAGTGCATGACCAAATCAATGCCTGCACTTTGCAAATTTCTATTGCTTTTTTCAGCATAAGGAAATGCAGTAAATTGCCCCAGAACTAATTCCTAGTAATTAAAACCTAAGTAAAGTATTTCTGACTGCCCTATAAGTTGCTAATGCACAATGCTTAGAGCCTAATGTTGCATCTGGTTTTTAAGCTGAATGATAGAAAAAGCTGCAGATCTGACTCATCAATTCCTCATAAATTTATAGGACTCATGGATCTATCTGGCTTCGAGATCATCTGCGTTAGTTTTTATATGACATTTTCAGGCTTCTCTAAGATGCAGCTGAAGAATTTATATTGGAGAAGAACTGATTCCTCCATTTCCAGTGCCACAGAATTTCATGCTCCAACCTCCCCTTACATCAGACTGCCTGGAAGTGTCCTAGATTACTGTTATTATTTTGGTTAGAAAAGCAACACTCCTTTTTACTCCCAATTGCCCTTATAAATTATACTAGGAAATGACTGTCAAATAATAGGAAGCAATGTTTCATTGGAAATGAAAGGGATGGAACTGTTAAAAATAATCCACTTCTCAGTAATTGTAGTACACTTCTCCAAGCCTTGCAGTAAGGGCACTGAGCCAGACAAGAATGAGAGTGGGGTAAACAGGAGAGAAGGATATTACCACTTTGTTAGTTAAGGTAATGTGTGTGGAAAATGGTAAGCCTATAGTAATTTATCCTCAAGGTCTCTCTCTAACAGAGCCCTTCCTTAAAAGAGATTTTAATGATTTTCTGTAATTCCCGAATCCTGGAAAAAACTTAGTCCAGTGAGTAATCATGGAATTTGGTAAACTTCTTTTTCCGGGATTGTTCAGTAGTGCAGCACTCTTACTTAAACCAGATGTACTGAACTAATGCCCAAAGATTTTCTTGAGGGAATCAAGAGCAGCTCTGAGAATGAAGAGCAGAGAGCTATCTTTCCTGAGTATTGGCTGGTGTAAATCCTTGCACTTGTGACTGTATATATGGTTTCTGTTTTTTATTGACTTTCTAACAGGAAACTTTTTGGCAGAAACATTTTTATCACTGAAGTGATTTTAAACATATATTGAATGACTGTCTATAAAAAAATGAATGGCCTTCTTAAAGGTAATCACATACCTGAGGATATCTGGTTGTAAGGCTTTTATTGTTGTCAGTAGAAAAGACAAAATGCTTTTCTACCATCAAAAAAATTAATCATTTGGTATTCAGCATGTGTGGGAATAGAATTAATTCATATCCTCATTCATTTCTGCACTCAGATAATTGAAGAAAACATGAATAGGGTAGGCTCTTTGAAAAGGAGGGGGAATTGGAAGCTATTGCTATAGATTAACTGTCCTGCATGACCAGAAGTGTGAATGTAGTGAAGGTGATGTAGAACCTAACTAAACAGCAGGCTCATGTGAAACAAACCATAACCACATGACTGTACACAACTGATGAGAGAGGCGCCCTTGAATTTCCCCGAATTAATCTAAAAAATGGAATAAAAAAGTATGAAGAATTATTCTAAGCATGAGAAAAAGCATCAGTAGAATGATTTCGTTATGGGAAAACAGACTTGCATTTCATGCTATTGCTTTACAGAAATGAAAAGACATCTCTCATACACCTATGTATTTACTTTCTGAACAAACTGGGTCCCATTCAGTCTCAGTTGTCTTGTTGCTAATGTAGGTTGACCTTTTGCTCCTAAATTTAGAATCAAAATGCAACTCATCTCTGTGGACACAGATGTAGCCCATAACAAATTATTAGGTACTTGGAAATAATAGTGTAGTTTACATGCAGTTGTACAGAAGAGATAAAAGGTCAAAGCAGGATCTAAATTCAGTTCTTGGTTTGGGGAAAGACTTCTTCATACATCTGACAAATACAGCACTGGGAGTTAATATTTCAGGTTACTTCTGGTTTGGTGTTTGTTTTGTTTGGGCTTTTTTTTTCATTCCTCAAAGTAAACAGATTTTGAAACAATATAAATAACTAAAGAGACATCAAGCAAGTTTGAAGTGGAACGTATTATGTCTGGGTTTCTAAGGGCAAGCAACAAGAAACCATGTTCACAAAGTGCTGCAGGAAGCTCTTTCAGTAGGTGTCTAGAGTATATCTAGCCTCCCTAATCTCTTTTGAGTCCAAGTAGTGACTCACACTGATGTCAAGGCTAAACAGATACAAAAATGTTTTCCAGCCTGTGGGGGTATGAGAGGGTTTTAGTGTCTCTTACTCATGCTTTTGACAACTCTGACAATTGCTTATACCTCTTTCATAACCTCATTTGTTGGTTCAGGCACAGCACTGAATGAACACTGTTGTTGATTAAGGAACACAACCATAGTCACTCAGCTTTAGGGGCTTGGCTGATTTAATGTTTGTACAGTCTTGAAATGTGAAGTATTGTTTTCCACTCTAAACCTGGAACACTGATTCTTTGAATTCCATGCATCTCTGGATAGATATCTGAAAAGATTGCTGCCCCTGAGCTGATTAGTGTCTTCCCATCTGTTTTCTTTTTCCTGTAAGAAAACCATGAATACTTTCTGCATCAAACATTTTAGTTTCATTGTTACTAAAGCAGGAGTGAATAAATACTCTTTGCTAACATAACTCTGTTTCTTGGGTTTCTGCATCACCTTATAAAAGTTAAACTTCATGCGCCTTACATCCTTTCTACCCCTGGGACGAGATAGCATGGACAGATGAGCATTGGGGATGGCCATAATTATTTCTGTCTGGCTTTGCTGCCATGGCCCGTTGGAAGAATGTGTAGGCTTGTGACAGCAATGACACAGCCAGTAGTGAGCCAAAGAATATCACAGACCTGCAACAAACCACAACGGAATGGATGTGGAAGGAACCTTTCATTCTGTGAAAGGTGTCTGAACTTTCTGATTTTGTGGGATGATTTTTTTTTTCTGTCATCCCCATTTCCCTTAATTTCAGTAATGAATGTTAAAACGTTGTGTTTATGACTTTTCAGGGAGGTTTCTTTGGTAAACACAATTTCTATGGTTTGACTAGATGTCTTTAGTGACTTCAAGATGTAGGAGTTGACTGCTGGACTCTGTGTGACTTATTTGATGCCATTTTCCTTGGTGTTTAATTTTTATTACGGAGTTGACATATTGACCAGCACAGCAAGAGAGCTGTGGTTCAGCAGTATCCTCCACTACTGCTAGGCTTCATGTTCTGCTGCTTCTGTCATGCTTTTCCTGTGGTTCATTCAGACTAACTCTGCAAACTGAATTTGGAGGATGTGCATTAAGTGCTTTGGATTAGCATAAAACTGGTTAGGACAAGCTAAGGAGACTGGTAAATGAAGATCCAAGCCTTCGGCGATGCTTGTGCTTCCCTCTGCTGTGCTGCTGGCACTGGGCTGTAGGAAATACTTCCTAGTTCTTATGCATAAAATGGGTTCTAGAGATCAAATGCAAAGAGAAATGACAATGTTGGGATGATTTATCTTTAATTGGTGATTGATCTGTAGGTTCCTAGCTCCGTGAGGTGCTGGGAATGATGGCTTAGGAATTTCTCATAGGAGGCAGAATCAGGCCTGTGCAAAGGATTATTAGCTGTGGTCTTCTCTGGAAACTATGCCACTTAGTGGAAGTAATTTACCTTTTGGCATGATGTTGAAGGAATCATCAGTTGTACTTAAGATGCCACATACGGTGGTGGAACACAAAGGTGCTGGATCAATTGTATAAAAGCTTTTTAGTTATAGCCTTCATTAAAGTTATACCAAATTTTTGCTTTGTCTGGTTTTCATTAAGCTATTTAGCTTTTGGCTTAAAATATTTAAATTTGGATTATGCTTCTTAAATGTAGGAGGGGAAAAAGTATGAAAGAAGATATTGCGAAAGCAAATGCTTACTGTTAGCATTAAGTATTTCAGGTCCCCACTGGGACAGGAGACATGTTTTTAAGCCATTTTGTGAGCTCTTAATCGAACAAAGTCCTTCCTGGGAAGATATACTTCTTTCCAATGATGTTTGTGCTGTAGGTTTTACAGTGGTTTTGGGTGGTTTTTTTCTTTTTTGCTGTTTTTACTCTATTGTTCAAAATTCTGTTTATAAACTTAATCCTTAAACCAGAACTTTTGTAGAAAGACCACATGAAAAATTTCACACGAAATTTGTCTCAGTATGTTTTGTTCAAGACAATTGTGAGTTATTTTCTGGATGATCTGCTTAGAGTGAAGGAGTTAGAACCACACCTTTTCAGAAGCACTATTTTGGGTTTATAACAATGCAGATTTTGATTTGGTGTAACAACAACGTCTCACTTCGGGAGTATGGCAAAGCAATTCTTAGCATTTCGTCAGCATTTAAGATCTTCTGAACAAAGTAAAACCTTAAACTAATCCTTCTAAACAATCCTGTGAGAATCACCCATGTTTGCATTTTGAGGTAATGCAGAATGTGGGTATGATGTGACTCGCCACAGGCTAGGCAGAAAACAAGTGCTAAAGTAGGGATTAAAATTTGAAAGCTCCTGGCTCTCAAGCCTGCGCTCAACCCACTAGATACTACTGACTCTTCTAATCAAACCTCTGAAACTACAGTATCTTACCATCTGTTGTGCAGATTTCCTTGGGGAACTTCAAGATGCTGTGTTTTACATTTCAGGCTCTCTGAAAGCTGAATTAAAAAAGAAAAAAAAAGATGCTAGAAGTGAACCAAAAATGCATACAAATAATGTGTTTATTCTTCTGTTGGTTTGGGTGTTGGAATTAGCTCCTTATTGAGCAAAACCAAAAGGTGTCTCCTACAGAAAACTTCAAATATTCATCTGTTAGGGAAAATGTTATTTTTCATGATGAAAACAAAAGGGCAAAAAAGCAGCTTTATTATTTTCATCTTCCAGTCGCCTCTGTCACACTCCTTTTGATTCAGTGGCTTGCCAGAATTTACCCATTGGCACAGCAGTTATTTTTAGACATGTTGCTAGATTTCAAGTAAAGCTCACTGGTGCATACAAATTATTCATTTAAGCATCAATTTGAAAATAATAATAATATATATCTCTAACAGTGTGTCAGGAAAGCATTAAACGTAGTCATTCTGGAAGCAGTAATTGTAAGCAGCAGTTCATTTGAAGACCATTCAGGTTGGAATGACAACAGAAAATGCAAGCCACAAAGAAAGAAAAGCAGGAACTGAAGTGCCTGTTCTGCACTGGCATGCAAAGGTCACTTCAAAACACCAGCTTGCCCCTAGCAGCAACAACCTTGGAGTTGTATGTTGGAAAGCACATGCTCCAGCTCCACTGCTGGTTTACAGCACTGTCTCAAAGCCAGTCAGCACAGAGAACGCAGATCATGTGCTGGGGTGAGAAGGGCATGTTTTGCTCATGTTAACTCATTATCAAGATACTGATGATCTCACTTCTCCACTGATCTGGAGCCTATCCTAAAAGCTGCAAATACTTAAAAGGAGGCACCCAGATGTTTTGACATCCTTCACTGTGCAGCATCAAATTATATACGTTTGATTAACTCTGCATAGTTTTAGCACTGGCCAATGCTCCTGCCTGTTGCAATGCTCCTACACCAGTGTAGTGCTGATATCTTCACACTTTGGATGAAGGTCTGTGTCCACCCTGATCATAAGTAACTGAAACTATCCTGCACTTCATGTTTTTCAGCTCTCTCCTTACTCATATGAACAGCTGTAAGCTGCTTAGCTACCTAACGCCTGACAAGATGTGATTTTTATCCCATCTCGTTTATCAGCACTCATGTTCTGAAGACACTGGTTTTCCCTTACTGCTTTTGAATTGTCCTTTGTGCTTGTAATATTTAGTCTGCTCTGGAGCTGCTTCTCTCCTCTCTCAGCCACCTGTGTGGAGACTGCTGGGTTGGAGGAGTTGTACTGAGACCCACACTGCTACTCAGTGTGGGAAAGTCTGCGGGAGTGGGTGCAGAGGGAGATCTAAGCCAGTGAGAAGCCCTGTGTTACATGCAGTGCATGATTCCTGGGACACTGCAGAGATCCACGGCAATAAGCAGGTCATGCCCATTGCTTCTCTGATGTCTCCTCTTTAGTTGATGTGCTTTACTTAGGCTTACAATACATTTGACTGGTACTGTAAAATCTCCCAAGTGAGCAGTCTGGGGAGCACTGGAAGCTCTTTGTCCTTGTAATGTGGCACTGCATGAAGCTAATACGCCATATTTCTCACCAGGGCAACACTGAGCAAAGATGTTTCCGAAGGGCTGTAAATCTGTCTTGGCTAGAAACCATGTGCTCAGCCAATGCAGTATCTAGGACAGGAAGGACCCAGTCTGTGTTTGGAGCAAAGATGGCTTCTGCAGATTACTACCTACACAAGGTACAAACAAATTCCTGCAAAATAGAGTTGTAGGTATTTTCCAACTCTGGTGGAAGACTTGCTCCAAATGTACTTGACACCTAAACATCACCCAGTCTTTGCGGACTATCAGGTAGTGACTGCGTCTTGTTTGGATGATGCGCTACATAATAGACAAACTAAAAATGTTATTGATATTCAATAGAACCCACAAGGCAGGGCAGATGAATTTTTGAAGGGGTTGAACTGTACATATGTGCGTCTGTTTCTGCTGTCAGTAACTGTTTTATTTATGTCACTTATTGAGTGGTCCCTGATAAAATATTTACCAACTCACATTCATCTTTTTGTTTGTTTGGAGTGGTGGTTTTTTGTCAAAAGATGTGAAACAAAACATTTTCCCAGCCATACAAAATAATTTGGAAGGCTGCCCTCATGACTCCACTTGGACCTAGTCTCCTAAAACAAGGTTCTTCCTCACTATCCTGTGTATTTCTCAGGTCGCTCTCTCTTAAGGATTAATGATCTGTGAATTCTGTGATAAAAGCTGCAACTTGAGCAAGAGAAAAGATCAATTAAGAGATGTGCTTGGACAGTTGAAATGTAAGATGGACTTTCTGTGAAGGGGCAGTGTGCCAACAACTTGTGCCTGGCCATCAAAAGACAAATTTCTGAGTTGTCATGGTGTTTGTATGGCTACAAACAGGCTGTGTATCCAGACACCCATCAGTGTAGTACAGAGATGCTCTGATATATTTTAATGTGGTGATCAGTTCTGACTGAGAATTGTAGCTCCCATCTGCCTCTTGTTACTGTTTGCTTTGGGAAGACATTTTGGATATGAAATGACTGGGTGGCAGATTGCAGCTGACTTGAGGCATTGGTGTGTACAAAAGAGATTGTGCACTTTATTCATTCCATTGCCTTATGTGAACACCCATTGGGAAGATGTAGTTTTGCTGTAAATACCAGAATCTTGTATTCTGAGGGGGCAAGGTGAGAGGCAAAAAAGATGAAAAAGCATGTTCTGCATGGGAGAGTGTAGCATACACTTCCTTTTGGGGTGTTGTGTATGTATGCTACCTATAGGAAAAGATGCTGTCTCCTGACTAAAGGAAGGTGCCTTATAAGTGTGGTCCAGATCAAACCAAAAGTAAACAAACAAAAAAGGCAAATTGAGCTCCTGTGACTTCTGTGTTGTCCATGGTAAGATAAATGATCACTTTTGTTGTCTGAACTTCCCTGTATTTGAGGCCTGCCATCTTTCTCTCATGCTGGACTCAGTCATTTCTTTAGTGAAATCACATGCTAAAGGAATGTCATGGTTTAAGCCCAGCTGTAACTCACCCAGTTCGCTCACTCACTCCCCCCTCTTTCTTCCCCCCTGCCCCCGGGGGGATGAGGAGGAGAATCGAAAGAATGTAACTCCCACGGGTTGAGATAAGAACAGTCCAGTAACTGAGGTATAGCACAAACCACTGCTGCTACCAATAATAATAATGATAAGGGAAATAAAAAGGGAAGAGAATACAACCGCTCACCACCGATACCCAGCCCACCCGAGCAGTGATCTAACCCTTCCGGGTAACTGCCCCCAGTCTATATAGGAGTACTGTGTGCAGTTCTGGTGTCCTCAGCATAAAAAGGACATGGAGCTGTTGGAACAAGTCCAGAGGAGGGCCACGAGGATGATCAGGGGACTGGAGCACCTCCCGTATGAAGATAGGCTGAGAAAGCTGGGGCTGTTCAGCCTCAAGAAGAGAAGGCTGTGTGGAGACCTCATAGCAGTCTTCCAGTATCTGAAAGGGGCCTATAGGGATGCTGGGGAGGGGCTCATCATTACTGACTGTAGTGAGAGGACAAGGGGTAAGGGGTTCAAACTTAAACAGGGGAAGTTTAGATTGGATATGAGGAAGAAATTCTTTCCTGTAAGGGTGGTGAGGCACTGGAATGGGTTGCCCAGTGAAGCTGTGAATGCTCCATCGCTGGCGGTGTTCAAGGCTGGATTAGACATAGCCTTGGGTGGCATGGTTTAGTGGGAGGTGTCACTGCCCCTGGCAGGGGGGTTGGAACTAGATGATCTTAAGGTCCTTTCCAACCCGAACTATTCTATGATGTGCTGTGGTATGGAATACCTCTTTGGCTAGTTTGGGTCAGGTGTCCTGTCTCTGTTTCCTCCTAGCTTCCCCCCTTCCCCGGCAGAGCATGAGGCTCAGAAAGTCCTTGGTCAGACTAAACATTACTAAGCAGTAGCTAAAAACGTTGGTGTTATCAGCGCTGTTCCCAGGCGAAAAGTCAAAAACACAGCACTGCACCAGCTACTAAGAAGGAGAAAAATGACTGCTGCTGCTGAACCCAGGACAAGGGATTGACTGAATGTAGTAATTCATGGCATTTCTAGAACAAAATGCAATGAATTTGGCTAGCTCAAAAAGATGTAGCTTCCTACTTCAAATTCAGTTAATTCAATGCCTTTTCCAAATGGGTCTTCAAAAACAAAACTGAAGACTTAATATAATATAATTTTGTAGGAGTATGAGTTCCCATGACTGAATGTGCATGACAGTAATATTCAAGCCCATTTGAAATGGCGCAAATGTAACAGAGTTGGAAGAGCTCTGCCATACTGGGTACCACTGCTGCCCAAGTTTTAGCTCACAGGAAAGTACAGGAATGATGGTTTAGGAAATACCTCAGTAAGTCACATTACCAGTGAATGTATTTTCACTTGTTTGTATTTGAGATACGGCTTTGCACCAGCTTTTCATTTCCTCAGACAGTTGTGGCTTCACTGTCCTGTTAAAGGACTGTCAGTAATTCTTACTCCCATTTTCTTACTCCCATTTTGTCACGTTAGTCCTTCTAGGATAGGAAAGAAATTTTCTTGGTTTTGTAGAGAGTCAAAGCAAAGGCTTCCTGGTTAAAATTTGACTAAATTTGCATTGCATAATTATGATAGCAGTGCTGTTTCATTTTAATGCTTTGTATTGGAGATATCTCAGTCAATCCATGGAAAGTTTTTAACAGGAAAATACTTTGCAAAAAAATTCTTGGAAAGTCTTGTTAGACATGTTATTTGGCAACCATTCTTAGAATACTGAAAGACCTGGAGGGAACCAAATATACATAATGCATCAGGTTACTTGCATTTACTGACAAATGCTGCCTAATACAGTTTCTCTAGAAAGAATTCAAATGTAATGTTAAACTACTTTAAAGAAACATCATTAAGGTTGCAAAATTAAGCAATCGAACACAAGGCTGTTAATGCAACCCTGATTCAAGCCCCTTGTGTTTGTGTTATTGTACAGTCGTTAATTACATGATCATGTACTACATTTTTTTTCCTTGATCCACATTCAGTGAGGAGGATGAATAGCACCGACTAAATGAGCAGCTATTCAGTATGTTTTCCCCATTGTTCGCTGTGTGATCCCATGCTTTATTTATGGCACGCTATTCAAACTCTGCTCTGAAAAGGAGTTCTAAATCTCTGCATGGGCTTTTTAACAGCAGTCACCACTGCAGTGTCCAAGAGCTTCACAAGCGCTAATGATGACTTTATCTCCACAACAAACCTGTGAGATGAAGCAGTGACAGCAGCTCAGGAAAACTGAAACAAAAGAGATAAAGGTCAAAAGTCTTCTACCAGCATGGGGTGCTTGATTTAAGAACTTTAGCACCTGATTCCTTAGTGCCAATATTGCACTCTGACTGTTTAAGAGCATTTTCTGTAAACTGCTTATGTCTCTACATTTCCGTTCTCTGAGTCTGATAGCATCTTTCAGTTGCCTTCATTATGAGACTATCCTTTCTCTTCCTATTCTCTTGGGTCTAATTTAGCATTGACGTCTCCACTACTCTCTCAGATGAGCACGAGTCATAGTTCTGTACGGCCACATATGTCACAGTTATGTGTAGGAAAAGATGGAGTATATTTGGTGAGAATGAGATTATGTGGCATTTTAAAGACTAAAACAGAGTGCTTTTGTTAAATGTGCTCCTTTTATAGTTCTTCAGGACTCATAGTCTGGCCAACTTGCATAAACTGTTGTGAAGATGATATAGGGAATCTCTTTCCCTGTGGCATACCTCTGGAATTCCAAGTGTTTAGCATCTCTAGAACTTTGAAAAGAGATTTTAGCTGTTGAGAAATTGATGGTGTGGTAGACAGCATTTGGTCTTTTTGGTTATTTTGTAATGTTTTCCTTTAGAATGATTGGCTTAGGTGGTGCCCCTGATGGAGAAATGACTCCTTTCCTAGGTAGCTAATGAGCAGTGAGTCTGCTCATCAAGAGAAGGTTAAGGAGGCTGAAGGGCATAGGAAAGGGATTGGAGAATCCCAACATCTCTTGAAGAGAGACTGATAATTCCAAGATCTGCCAGCTGGGATGTTGGGATAAAGGAAAACCTTCCCAGGGACCAGGTGGGACTGGCCAGAGTTTGCTTCCATTCTATCATTGAATGTCAGGCTTATATAGTTCTTTACTATGTTAATGTGGTGGATGGGAGAGTGGAGTGTACATCTTATTTCCATTCTGTTTTCTGTAGTCTTTTTGAGTTTTTCCTTTATCTAATTGAAGTATTCCCACTTTTATTCTAATCTGAGTTCTGTTCATTTTTGGTGAACTTATAATAGAGAAAACTATCTAGATAGATCTCAAAGCTCTGACTGAGGGTCATGGAAGGAAATCCACATATGCTTTCTTTACTATACTGTTAAAAACAGCTGAATTATTTTGGTTAACATTTGTATGCAATTCAAATCGGCTTGAGGTCAAGATCTGTTATGAAAATATTCTGTACTCTGTACATGGGCTAACCTTAGGGGAAAGAAGAAGACAGGCTCTTATAATGGAAAGATAAGGAATCTTACTAATGCATAGAATTACCAGCTCTTAGCAATGCAAATGCCAGGTTTTAGCTAACATAAATAGCAATGGCTGTGTGGACTTCAAAGACGGCATGTTGATGGAGCAGCTGACAGTCTTGTTAGCATATTTCCAAATAATGTTTGTTAAACATCTAACAGAGGGAAAAATAAAAAATAGTTTCAATGACATCTGCAAGGTCTCATTCTGTACACTAATGAAGAAATACAGCAGTTTGACAGGATTCTCTCACATGCGTCAAGGATATGAAAATATATGCAATGTTCTGTCTCAGTTGCTAACAAAAGTTGGGTATTTATGCACGTTCTTTCTCATCAGTGTAAATGTCTAGTTTGACTCTCCCAAGTTGCTCTTTTACTTTTCTGTGGGTTATTTGCGGGGGGAGATTGGTGATTTTTTTTTTTTTTTTAGTATTGCTGAGGGAAGCTGGTGATAAGAGAGTTCTTCAGGTTGTGCTATTGTAATATACTGTCTCATTCTGCATTTATCCAAAAGCCTTGTTCACAGCAGTTCCCACTGCCTGGAATGAAGTGCAAACCCAGTTAAGAAGTCTTCATAATTCATATTTTGGTGAAAAACAAAAGGATCTTCAGCTCTGTGTTCGTAAACTTAGCAATTAATTTTGATGTAGGGCTGTATTGATGGCAACTTGGAGAAGGGATAGGTGAGAGAGACAGAAACAGGAGGACTTCTACTGAGAATTTGGTTTGTAGCTGAATTAATGTATCCTGAAGGTGTAGGAATAGGTTATCTACAAAAACTCTGGTGTCTAAAAGCATAGTGGAGTTCATAATGTTGCATCCTTGAAAGCAGGGACTCCTGCCTTGCCCATCTCATTCTAGCCTGTCTGAAATACTGACTATGATGAATTGTCATAGCTGCAGCATTCAGATTTGCACTCTCTGGAAAACAGTCGGATTCCTTGACTATATGAGCAGACAGGCTGTCAAATGTCAGCTGCTCTCCCTGTCATATAGGAAGCCGAAACTACCGTTGAGATGTGTTTATGGATCATCCAGTGTTTCTTGCCAAATTCTTCTGTTGCAGTGATTACCAATGAAGCCCAGCGGGTGACGGAGGAAGTTGAACTGGAGCACGGACAGCCAGGTTCTTCATTGGCTGGCCACTATGTATTTATTTTTTAACTTGTTTTCTATCTGGCTGAAGCAAGATTTTCTAGTGGTAGCAATAACTACATCAAATAATGATGATTTAATTGCATTAATATTAGCCAGGATAGATTTTCAAAGAAAAAGGCTGATATACCTGCTAATGTCTTAGTTACACTGCTTAGGTCAAAGTGCTCACAAAGCTCTTTAATGGTGATGTGCTGTTAAAAAGTCAGCCTGATTTAAGCCTTGTATCTTTCTTATGTTTGCTTCATTAAATCCACTTGTAGTTAACTAATGCAGCATGAACTCATAGCCAAGGGTTTACCTGACTTCGGCCCACAGGTTTGTGTGTTCATATTTCAGGTGCACCTGCTGGACCTCCTGTCCCTCTCTAGCTATGTGCTTTGAAAACCCCAGCAAGGAATCCTCTTTTCAAGGCCAGTAATAGCCAAACAACTTGGGCGGGGGTTTCCTTAAATTCTCCTTCTCCACCTGCTGATGTATTGCATACAGTTTAACTTGCACATTGCAGAAGTACCTCTTATAGCAGATAGTGAAAAGCCATTACAATCTGCCAGTTGGGGTGTGCTGTTCCATCCTAATCCTGATGACACATCCTAATGGGCTGTAGCACGGTGGGCTGCCTGTCATGCTTTGCACAGGCAAAGCTGCTGCATCCTGCCAAGAATTACAGCGTTCAGTGTACGGTATTGGAAGCCTGTTACAAGCCTTGTGTGTGAAAGGACAATGAAGATTTCTGTTGTAAAATAAATTACTATCAAGGAATCTCATCTTTCAGAAAGTAGTGTGTGTGCTGTGTGATGTTTGCTCTGGCTACTTTGCCCAAGAGCTTTTGTATTTACTAAGTACCCATTTGGAGAATGGGAAAAGGAAGGAGTAGCAACTCCTTCTGAGGTTTGGAGCAGGGCTTTGAGCTGTCTTCTCTCTGTCTGCACATTCAGAAGTGGGGCAATTCACTTGCTGTGGTGCTTGTGCAGTAGAAAAACTAGAAGACACTGCTCACAATGGCCTGTTCCCTGGCACAACCAATCTTTCTGTTGGTAGCATCTGGCAGCAGGATGGTCAATCCTAAGTGCCTAATATCTTAGATGTGGGACATTTGTCATGTTATCTATCCAGACTTAAAAGGGAGGCCCTTTTCGCCCAGTCATACTCTTCTCAGGCCTGTCACATAATACAGTGAAGCATTTTCCAGCTAGTCTAACTTGTATTTCTCCTTCAGGAAGGAAAAATGTCCAACTGTCCCTTATCTGCTACTGAAGTCCTTCTGTAGCGTAAGGGCTATTCTTTTCCTCCCTGGGATGGGGGAATTTTGGTATTGCTTTGTTAGTTTTCTTAACACTTCTCTCTAAGAGATTCTCACCTAGCCACTACTACTTGTAGTACTGCTCGTACCCAGCTTAGTTTTGCTTAGTGCTGGTACAGTCAAGAAATTTGTAAGGAAGAGTCTTCTTTTGTAAAGCAGTCTTCAGAGTTTGGTGGCCAGAAAAGTAATTTTAGAGAAAAGCTCTTCCTCTCAAAATATCTCTGCCTGGTCCACGAACAGTAAAATCAGAAGCTTCATTGAATTGAATGAGACTAACAGCGGCACTGGCAAAATTAATGACTGCACCTAGTAGCAGCAGCAGAGAGGGCTAACGTACTGTAGGATTTTGTCTCTTTAAATGCAATGAAATATCTTTTTAGTAGGTAACAAAAATACTTGACTGAAGAAGGCTTTCTCCCATGGTTCTGCAGCAGGACCTCTCTGCACTCTTCTTTAGCAGTGGAGGTGGCTAGGGAGGTGGTGACAGGACTTGAACAGAACTGAGATGTAGTGGAACTGAACAGCCTCCTCAAAAACCTTCTCAGCAACTGCTCAATTCTGGCTGTAGCCTCAGCCCTTCTGTTTATACCCTTTAATTTGGGGCTCCCTAGAGTGTAAAAGCATGTGCGAGTCACCTTGAAAAGGCAAACAAGGGTGCAAAGTGTTTTAAGCATGTTATGTGTGTGATGTTCCAGAATCTTCTTCACAGATAAATTTATTTTTTATTTAGAAGGTGGCTCCAAATGGTCTCTGTCAAAGATGATGTTTTCTGTCAAATCTTTATTGGAGTCTTTTAATATTTATGAAAAGAGCAGGCTTCTGTAGGAACCACACTGGGATAGCTCTTCATAAGTTACTTCAAAAAGCTGACTTTATCAGCTTCTGAGTTTTTCCTGCTGGGATTATAATGGGTTAAACAATCTTAAAGTACTCTGTTGTTTTTTTGTAATGTAATTGAGAACCCTTAATAGGCGATTAGTAAAAGAGGTTGCTGCTATGTTTTGCTCTGAACACTTGGGCAACAAGATGAAGGAAAATGAGTTTCTGGCATCTTGCCTACTGGGTGGCTGGCACTTGGTCTGGGACAGCTGTCTCTGAGTCTAGAGTGCATCTGATTTTATTTATGTGGGATAAACTTTGTTTACCTGCTAATTTCATAACAGAGGAACAAGATGTAGGAGGAAATTGATATATTTGAGAGCTTTGTTCAAAGAAGGAAGCTTTTCCTCAAAGAGCAAAATTGAGGGTGGTAGGGCGGAGTGTTATTCTGGTGATAGGTGAAGGAGCACAGTTGTCAGGTGGACACGTGAACCTCGCATGTCACTTCTGAGTTGGGACCATGGTTTCTGTAGCATCAAGTTCTGGGACCTGGAAGGGAACATACCTGAGCTCTCTTTCAAGCTGTGAGCTTCAGTTTCCCCTCTTCATGGAAACCAGGGGTCCTACAGATTGATGGAGTAACTGAACATCTAGCTTTTGCACTAAAATAGAGGTTAGACAAGATGTGTTGTTTTACCAGACCTTTCCTGATCAGAACCACTTCTCGTCTCCTGAGTTACATGTTGCTGTGGACACCTGAAAGATGTCTTCTCCTCCTACGGGAGAGAACCATAAAGCTCAGAAATGTTTAGCATCACTTGGTCTCTCCCTCACTGAAGGGTGTGTTGTCTCAAAGAGGAATTTCTTTTGCAATCTGGTCCTTGCTGAACAGATAACACACATTTTCTGTGATTTTTTATTTTGGGTCGCTGCCTAGCAATTGGAAGGAAGGGTAATGCCGGGTCAGTTAGTGTTCTGCTTTTCTGCCACAGTTACAACTTCATTTTACTCATGGTAGTTACTGTGTGTCACTGGTTTTTTTTCAGTGAGATATTTAGTAATTATAATTTTCCTTTTTTTCATTGAACATTGGTGCTAAATCTGACAGGAACATTGTAAACAGAACAGGGAAGCCAGGCACTAACTCCATTCAGATGAACATGTAAATCCTCCGCACAAATCCTCATCATACCCTGCCCTAACAGTAGAATTATCTATCTGCACCGGTGGATAAAAGGAGCTAATCCCTAGAGCCAAATATCGTAATTCTGAGCAAATCTTTCAAATTCTTGCATTGGGTATCATCTGCTAGCTACTGCCAGGGAAAAAGGTCTTGCTATGCATAAATGTGCCATCACTTCACCTCTGAAAATAATTAATGCTCACACACAGTGAGGCCAATAAGTAAACTATTCAATATAGGATTTGCTTTCAGAGCTGCACAGTTCATTGCCGACTGTTGTTTGGCCATATATCTCTGCAGGCCACATTGCCAACTGTGTTTGGTTTGTTGGTTTTTTTCCCCTACTAGTACAAATGCATTATTACTTTCTCTGGAAACTTGGGAAAGGAAAAATATTTTAAGCAATTTCAGGTAATGGTGTTTCCCCAGGATAATCACACTTTGAAGACACTAAAGGAACTTGTCTGCAGTTTCTGCTCTGTTAAATCTCAGAGGGATGTTTAGCATCTGGTAAAAGTTCCCTTGCGAGCTGTTTTTTGTTCTTCATATACTGTTCTCTCTCTCTTTACGTTAAAGCTCTGAACATCTTCTACCCCTGCCCCTTCTCAGTATCAACCTGCTCAGAGAACCAAGGGACAGATACTGTTTTTATGAGGTCACTGTTTCTGGTAAAACACTTTTAGCCTGGTGAAACAAGATCATGGCTGGTCTGGAAAACTGAAAAAGTGAACACAGAGACTCATTGCCGGGGGAAAAGCGACAGGGGAGTCCTTGAGGAAAATATGCTGCTACAGAAAGATGAAATGCCACTATACCTGTTCTCATCTGCTCTGCATCATCCATCCAAGCATGGAGCAAGGCAGGTGACAGCTCAGCTCTTGAGGAGCTTTAGTGCTGCTCCAATATGGGACAGCAAGACACTCCAGCCAGGGGCTGTTAATACAGTTTGAGCTCTTGCCAAGGTTTGTGCCAAATGAAGTCCCTGATGCACAGTTAACCTTACATGTTTAAAGTATCTCTAAGAACTTGCTGGATCTTTCTACTGTGAGGATTTATCCACTTAAATTTTTACTTTGGAACATGAGCACTAGGGAAGGGGTTTTGCCTCTGTTCTTTTCAGGTGTGAGCCTTACAGAGTACTGTAATCTTTTAATGAGGAGGTGGACAAAATAAGAGAGGGGACAGGCATCCAGTGTCTAGTACTGCTTAAATATGTTAGGATGTCACTAGGGTTTCTTTCATGTCCTGTGTCAGATTGTAACTTGACTCTGATGTGACATTGAAAAGCCTTAAGCCTTTTATGAGTTTATTAACAATATTATTATGAATGCAGACTGCAAAGACCAACAATATTTTATTTGTGTTCAGCTTAAATCTTATTTCCACAGAATGCTAGTATTATCAAGAAATAACTGATATTTTCTCTTGGGTGGGGAAAAATGAGGAAAAACAAGGAACAGTATCATATTTTGAGGTGAATTTTAGGGAAATTTGATACTCACTGTATGATAATCATATCATAAAAATATCATATACTTTTATCTCATCTGTACCTTTGTATTCAAATACAGTAAATCTAAACTTACTATTTAAAAAGTCACTTAATCTGTTTTCATATGGCTTTGGCTTTGTCTTTTTAATCAATTCGTAGGGTTCTGTGTAGGTATAACTGGAATGAACTATGACCGAAGTTCTTCCTTAAAGAATCAATATGACAGAAGGTTGCTCTGTCTGCATACAAAGGAAATTTTTTCTTCATGTGCTAAGGGTAGGATAAAATAAATTCTGTATGTCTTAAGATTGAGAACTGGAATTTGAAGGTAGAACATGAAAGCATTTTCCAGTCTAAGACTTCAGGAGTGCATTCATGCCTCTGCACAATAATCCTCATGCAAATGATCCTTCTGTAATTGTTGCGTGCTGCAGCTCCTCAGGAGTGCTCGCCATTTCTGAAAAGTCAACACTTCCTATTTTGTTAGAAGAAAGTCACTGAATGGTATTATGGAGGAAAATAAAAGTAATTACTATTGTATAAATAATCACAGAAAAAATCTGTCTATAGGTCCTTCTTTGCAGTGTTTGTTCAAAAAATAATTCCTATCACTCAGAAAACTGATTTTTACTGTAGGATGTAGGAATAATAGAAAAGTAGAATAAAAAAATAATCATATTTTGGGGACATGCTTCAACTTCTTATGCATTCAAGATTGACAAAATAAAGTCTGCTCTCTAATTGTGGAATTATTTTCATAGATGAGGAAAAGTGACCAAAGTGTTTCTCATCTTCCAAATGATTTATCTGTACCACAATTCCTTACATTATCAAGAGATGAACTGAGCAGCTTGAAGCAAATACTTATACTGAATTTCTTTTTATTTGCAGTTAGAGGAATGCCTGTGAAAGATAATGCTGGAATTACCACTTGCAGCGATAATATTTTCAAAAGCTTAAAGCAGTTGATTTCGTTACACTTCTATATTTCAAATATTTCCAAATCAGTTTTACTGTTTTTCAGCTGTCTACTGACAAAAAAATATGAAAATCATATCAACGCTTCCAGGATTTGAAGTAGGAATAGCCACAGAGGGGGAAAAAAGTTTATTTCTCAGCCAAGTCTATAATTGTTTTCCCACTTAAAAGGAACTAATGTGCTGTTGGCCGTATACAAAGATTTTGTCTTACTGCGATGCATCATTTTTGTTCTGTTAGGGAGAGGGAGTCTATTTAATTTGC
This sequence comes from Ara ararauna, assembly GCA_028858755.1. Taxonomy (NCBI): domain Eukaryota; kingdom Metazoa; phylum Chordata; class Aves; order Psittaciformes; family Psittacidae; genus Ara; species Ara ararauna. Next base: position 9,166,122 of record CM054383.1, on the reverse strand, counting down.
TGTCTCACTTAAGTGATCTGTATGAATAACTGTGGATGCTACTGTGATGTTCCAGCTGTTTCTGTAGCAACCACCTAATTTTTGTGTCTGTATTTTCATGTTTCTTTCAAGGAATATTTTTTTTTTCCCAACAGTTTTGTTCTCAGAAGTGTTTCTGGAGTTATTCTTATGATGTTCATTTGCACGCTGTCATATGTGACAGTCCACCACAAACAATTGAGAAATGGTCGTATGAATTACCAGAAGCACTATGGCAGTTTAATTGTGATCTTTAGTGATCCTTATGCTTTCTGTGATGAGTGGAAAATTACATTTTCTAATTCCTCTTTTTGCTTTGAAGATAGTAGACTTATCTAATGAAATGTTACTTTTGCAGTCACTGTGACAATCATCATTTGTGCAGTGGTATAACTCGGCCGATTCCAAATATAAGTGAAAATTAAATGGAGCTTTAGATTGTGATTGCTGTTTGCTTTGCATTGTTTATGTGCACTTGGGATGACACTTGCTGATATCTTAGTGCTTGATAAATACATGACATCATAAGTTCTTTTTCCACAGTAAGAACAGCTGAAGATTTCGGTATGGATTTTGGATTGCTGCCTGTATACAGTGAGGGCTGTGGGGGTGGTTGTGTGATTTTGGGGGTTTTCTTTTTCTTTTTCCTTTGTTTGTTTTTTCAAAAAGATGAAAGATCCTCCCTGAGTGTGTGTGGGAGAAAGTGGTTTTGCATTGTTTCTGGAGTTGTAGTTTCATTTTAGCAAGTCTTTTAAAACAGGTTCAAAAGTCCCTTGCTGGATGATAGTGAATAATCAAAATGTCTGCTTCCATTTATCCTAGTTCTCTCTTGCTTTCAGATTCTTCATCCTCAAGCAATAGGCATGGGGATTTTTACAAGATAGCTGTGTTGGGATGACCTTGTCTGGCTGCCAGATGCCCATGCAGCTGCTTTCTACTCTCTGTCCCCAACAGGATGCAGGACAGAATAAGATTGAGAAGCTCATAGGTTGAGATAAGGGCAGGGAGATCGCTTGTTGACTACTGTCATGAGAGAAACAAACTTGGCTTAGGGCAAATCAGTTTATTGCCATTTAAAACTAGAGTAAATGGTAGAAATAAAGGTAAACCATATAGTGAACCTTCTCCTCCCCTGTTAATTCTAGCCTTCGCTCTTTCACTTCTGACTCGTCTACCTCCTCCAGTCCTGAGCAATGCAGAGGTGGGCATTGGGGGTAGTTGTCTATCTGCTGCTAATTTCTCCTCCTGATGTTTCTCTGCTCCAGCATGGGCCCTCCAAGGCTGCAGGGTAAGCTCTGCTTTGGACCTGGGGTGCCTCCTCCCTCCTCCTGCCCAGCCCTTGGTCTTTCTCGTGCTTTTCTCCTCACTGACAGCATTTTGCCCTTTCTTATATAGGCCTTGCCAGAGGTGCTACCAGTACAGTAGTTGATGCTCCTTTTTTATTACTTTTATTTTTTTAATTATATTTTTTAACAAGTCTTGCCCGCTGTTTTCCCCTTTGAGGTCTGCCCCAGAGGATGTTCTTGGCTCCAGAGCAGTTGGCTTCTGTTTCCAGTGCCTTGTTGTGTGCCAGGTCTTCCTTCACACTTGTGCCTGCAGGTCAGACTGTCACACAGGCTGCTAGGAAGCTTCTCTTGACTTTCTCCACTCACAGGCTGTGAAGCTCGCAGGAGATTTGCAAAGATACTTAAGGTACCTCCTTATATGCTGGGGATGACATGAAGTGTTTTAACATGCTGAGTGTCTGACATGAAGCATCACCGGTTGTTGTAACGACAAGTGTGCAATTCAGTGCAGGCTTTGGGCTCTGTGAAGGAAAGAACAATTGTGGTTTTCTCAAGTGGCTTCAAGTATTTTTGCCTGTTATAATTTTTGAGATGCTATTTGCTCTTAGTATCATCTGCCTTTCTATAAAACTTTCCTAAAAAATTACCTATGCATTTATGAAAATGGAAATACATTCGTAAAGTAGAGATATGATGCTTCAGAGCTGTGGCACTTTCAGCTTTCCACACAGGGCAGGTCTATCATACATTACACTTCTGGGGAAGCCAAGGCTTGCAGATTAAATGACAAAAAAAGTCTGTAGTCAGGGTAGCTGCTATCCTTAATTAGACTTGATCTGCTGAGTACTTTCATGTTAATAAAGTTAGGAGCTTTTTGCTATTCTCCTGTAATCTAACAAAGCATCAATATTTTTGGTGACAAATGGGTGTTGATTACTTCATGAAGATTGATTAAAGGCTTTAAATTTGCTGGACTGGAACTTGTGTTAATGTACCCCTGCTAATAATAATACAACTTAAATCTACTCTAATTTTAGGCCTGTGATACCAGTGCTTCCACTCGCTAGTGGCAGTTAAATCCTTATTGATATTGGTTAAGCTATTTGGACAATGTGATGCAACAAACATGATGGATGGCTTTAATTTGATATTCTTAGACTGTCTTTGATGTTGCTCCTGCACCAGTGAAAACTTGCTGCAGAATTAAATTAGCACTGCATATCCTTTGTGCTTGTATTCCAATAGCCAGAGGGCCTGTAAGCCTGCATTAAAAAAATAAACAGAAACTTCCTTGTACTGTGATGTTGGGGGAAAGAGTAGATCTGAAACTCCCATTAGAATGACAGTGCCAATAGCCAAGGTCTCATTTTTTCTCTTATAGCTGCATACACTGTATCTTTTGCTAGGAGACAAGAATATTGTATTTCTGCACATATGTATGTACGTATATTGCTGAAAATGGAAAAAATCTTTTGAGGGAAATGTTTCCTTTTTGTGCAGATGGTTCTAAAATGTCCTATATTATAAGAAAGTGGTGAAATAAAAGTGGGAAAATATAAACACTGATGCTTTTTACCTCATTTTGGCTTTGTCTTTCATAGTAGCAACTTGATCAGTCCCAAACTCTGTATTCTTATACAACATCTCTATTGGTCTGAAAGAATGCATTAACTTCTCTTTCACATGGCCACTCCTGTGAGAAAGGGCTGTATCCCTGTGTAAGCAAACATGGCAGAATGTCTACATCTGTTGGGGCTTTTTTGGCTCAGTCCAAGAGACTGTTACCAAGTTCAGTGAGAAGTTCCAGTAATTTCTTTGAAAAAGCCTCTTGCTAAACACGTTGGTTTGTAGTTATGGCAGTCTGGGATTGACAGACAAGTGGTGGTTTCACAACAGGCTTTTCTAGGAATTTTTCTGACGCTATACTGACTGGGAATGTGTTTGTTTCAGCACAGTCTGGTGTTATGCAGGAGGTGCAAGTGAAAGGCAGTGGATAAGCCTGCTATCCACAGGTAAAACAGAGGAAGCCTTTTCCTCCCTTTCCTTTATTTTCCCTGTGTCCTCTGCTTTTTACACTTCACACCATAGCAGTCTTACTCCATGAGGGTGTGGAGACTTCCTGAGGCAGGAGAGAAGCCATTTCTGGGTTCCTTCTTGCAGTGCTGATTGAGCCGTAAGTCAGCAAATATATCCAACTGGCATGTGGTCTTGGTGGACCGATCTCATTTGGCCCACTAAGTAAATGCCACGTCCTTATGAGAGGTCTCCTGAAAGGTCAAGAGCTTTAACTAGTTGTTGGAAATATGGTGTTGTTTAATCTGCCAGCATTTATGCATTGATTTTGAATTTAATTGATCACCTCACGTATCCCCTTAGTTAATGTCTGAACCCAGAGATGCATTATATGAAACAAAAATGTTTTCTTAAGGATCTAATAGGAATATTTTTCACATGAAATTATCTTAATTAACCTCCAAATTTTTGTGAAATTTCAGTCTGCTAATAATTGTGAAAATGTTTGCCATGTTACACACAGAAATGAACAAATCTATTTGCAGGTTCTGATGTTGAAGCAGTTGAACTCTGTTTTTAAGCAAAGATTAGAGTAATGGTTGGGGAGCATATTTGGTGGATAAAGATGCTGTTGTTTGCCTCGGGAGAAAAATCAAACTGAATAAAACCAATTATTACCTGATCCAAAGGCTGCTCACATCAGTGAGATCCTTTCTGATGACTGGAATGGGCTTTGGATCAAGTCCTAGCTCACAAATTATAAGCACTGGTAGCTAGGTCATTTTATTCAAGAAATACACTGAGCTAAAGACGGTTCAATTTTCCACTAACATATGCCCTTTTAAGATAGTTTCTCAAATAGTAACATACTCACTGACCTAAGTCCAGACTATTTTACTTTGCAAAGGCCACAAGATCTTTGCAGACCTATTGGCACCTCTACCAATTCTGTTTGCTCAGTCTATATGGCTGGACTTCAATCTGTCCAATAGCCTCAATAGATCTGTATCAGCAGAGAAGAGAAAATGAGTTTTACACTATTGAGGTGAAGTAGTACTTACAAGATTCAATAAGATCTTTCTAAAGCCTAACCTTTCTTGTGGAAGCTGAAATACATAGGGGTGAAAGTGTGTGCTGTCTGGACTGCTTTTTTTGCTGCACACTTCGTCCATTACAGCAAATGCATGTCTGTAAGTTTAGTTGAAAGTGTTTGTGTATCCCATAAGAGTAATTTTTTGTTTAATATTCTAGATAAGCAAGTTACTAAAATACTTGGCACTTCAGAGCACATGTTGTCTCACACTGCTGATGTTTCAGGGGTTAGACTCTCGCAGGAGCAGTACCAAATAGTGTATTTTTATTTCGTTACACATCTGAGAAGGTTTCTTGTAGGAGGAAATTGCTGAATATACGTTGTGCATGTTGTACCTGCAACTGGAGGTAGTTTAACTCCCCTTCTCCCAGCTCCTCTCTCCCAATGCCAGAGCTAAGCTACCCTCGTGCTAGGGCACAGAGAAAGCCACTAAGTGGCTGTTTGGCATCTATGGAAATTAAATCTCTCTGTCTTGGACACCAAGGATTTTGAAAGAAAATCACACAGACTTGGCACCCAAACGCTTTCACTGTTCTTGCTGGTTTTAATCACTATGAAACAAACAATCCTTATTCTTAACTTGAGATTCAAGTGACTTGGTTTTAGGAAGCAAGCCATAAAAGAAATGCACGTTTTATGGAAATATTCACAGCTGTAAATTGAATAAAAGGTTTGGTTTTTTTAAAGGTGGGATGAGTCCAGATAGATTTACGCTCAGTGTTGTCTTTTGGCGTGTGAATTCCAAAGGGAAAAAAAAGAAAAGAAGTAATTTTTTAGTAGTTTTGGCATTTGTAGACAAAAGGTAGACATTTGATAGATGTGTTCTGAAGGGGTACGTGTTCCAGCACTTCCCATGAAGCCTTAGAATACTGTAAATCTTGGGATCGATTTCTGGCCATTGGACATGGACTCCTTTCAGTTATTTATGCTACCTATTTTCTAGTTGCCTATGTTAGCTACGTATTTAAATTGGCACCGTCCCCCACCTTAAACCCCATATTTTGGACAGCACAGAGAATACCTACCTCTGCTTTACAGCTTGAGTGTGAAAAAATCATACCTGTGCCCTTCATTCATCGCCTCTATGCTTTTAAGTAGTCACTCAGCCTATGCCTCTGGCTTTCTGGGGATTTTCGGTGGTCTTTTTTTTATTTTTCTTTAGTCTTCATTGCTGTTATCAATAGCACATCTCTGCAACTACCAATATATCAGCACAGCTTATATTAATATACCTTCCCCTGCCCCTTTTTTGGTTACTGGAAGTCATGGCTTTATTCCCTGTGATGTTTTAAATAGATAATGCTTTATATTCCTCTACAGAATCATAAGACCTATTAACATAAGACCTATTAAGACCTATTCATGGAATACTAGGAATGGTGTGAACCTAGACTTGCGTTCCTTGGCCAGTGTAGATTTGGTTGTATCGAATAGTGGCATACCACAAGATGGAGGTGCTGAACAAACTCATGAAACTACAAATTTTCTTTCCTTTGTGTTGGTGATTGCTGATAGGATTTGGAGAAAATATTGTAATATCCTGTTTAAATGATATTGATGCAGGCATTTCATGTTATCAGTTGAAATCTGCAGCACCTCAGCCTTGGGGAAAAGGTGAATCAAGTTCTATCAAGTTCTTAAAGTGGTTTTTAACACCTTGTTCTCTTGAGCAAGGTGTTAGTCTCTTGGGTCAGCAAGGAGCTACATTTAAACTGGAGCAGTATATCATCTCTCCCATCAGTCTTTCCATTAAATACTCACAGTGCACTTACCTGTCTGTACAATGACAGCAATCACAATTAATATGTAGAATAGTGCATTTATATTATGTGTGAATATCCCAAGTGCTGGGTGCTCTGGCACTGAGCCAGCAGAGCATTTGAGCATCTGCCTAACTTCAGGAAAAGTGAACTTGTCTTTTCTTTTAATGAAATCAACATCAGTGGTGCGAGTTCAGAGCTGGTTTGAATTATTGTGGTAAAGCAGCAGGGAAGGGTTTTTTTTGAGAAGTTTAAAGGCTAAAATCAGTGAACAAGGCTTCTCTATCTTTAATGCACGTGGAGAGCCTTTATTTGTTAATGCCAGAGCTCTCAGTACTTTGCATGGCTGAACCTATTGTGAGGATCAGAAAAGAGAAAGCTGAAATGTCTGCTATTTTGTAGTTTAAAGTAAGTGATTGGGACTGGAAACTCTGGCTGGATTAATACCCTATTGCATGTGTTAGTTATATCTGTATTAAAAATGTTTTATGAGCTTGGAATAATGCACAAGTTCCTGGCATCCAATATGATTTGCCCAACTTAATCTATTTTGCTTCTATTCCTTTTTCCCTATATATTTTCAGATTGACTTTGTCCAGGTTTTTTTTATAACTATTTTTAGAGGTGAATGGCCTTTGTGGTGTATTCTTAATCAAGCTGAGTTGCTGTATTATGTTAAAGCCTTATTAACAACTGACATGAACTGAGAATAGTTCATTGTACTGGACAGTACAGTGCAATAACTTATGACTTCTTAAAATAACTTTGGCTTTTTTGAGTTCTCATTTTCCATGTTTGAGAAAGATTGGAATAAAAAAAAATAGGACCTTTAAATCCCTTCTGTTACAACATCATAAATCCTTTGCTTATCTGAATTGCATAATTAGTATGGAGTGACAAAAGAAAGGGAGAGGAAAATTTCTAGTACTTTTCCTAGTCCCCTTTCACTCCCATCTGGGAGTCAGCTGCTCTTACAGTTTGAATGTTTTGGGAATCTGGATGGTTACCTAACAGATACAAGGTGCCCTATAGCAGATGCATTACTGAAGTCTGTACCGTAGGAAGGCACAGGACACCTTAGTGGATTGTCCCTACTGACTTCTGGGCAGGAGACATGATAAAGATGACCTTTTTGGGGAAATCAAGCACTTCCCATAAGCTGCTGGCTGATCTCAGTCTGTGCAGGGACAGGCTGGAGACAGGATTCTCACTACTGCCTTATATCACCCCTTGAATACTTCACATTTTTTACACAAAAGTCAGTAAGAAAAAAAAGTTAGTGCCTGTTTCAGGACTGTATCTAAGGGTTTACGGCTATGAAAAATCATCAAAGGTAACTGTCACTTAATTTTCGTTATGGCACTTTCCTAATGCATTGTACTATTTGGCTGTTAAAATGTAAAAATGATGGTGAATGCATGCTTCTCGTATGAATTTATGACCATTTACAAAAGTATTTGTATGGACTGGCCATGGAGTCTCTACAGGGTCTGGCATTGCATCTGTCACTTTAGACTCGCATCTGTTGTAGCCTTCCTGCTACTGGGAAAAAAGGAGGCAGCAATATGTGATAGACCTCACTGCGGCCAGTAATGTTGCCTCTAGCTAGCTGAGAGTGAGAGGTGACTCCTTAGAGGTGCAGGTAGCAAATGATAGTGGAATAAAAGTGCCAATGCTCAATGAAACACTAAAGCAGCAAACCACATTCAAAGCTAGCCATAATTAGCTAATGAAAGTCATGTTGGCTGATTGTACTTGAGCAGTGAAACAAGGTTCTTGAAACAGCCTCCTTAGAGTCCCTCACAAACCACAGAGGGAACTTGAGAGCAAACTTTGTTCTTGCAGTCATGAATTCAGGGAGCTTATTTCATTGACCAAAGAGAGTTATGATGAAGCTGTCTAAGCAGCATGAATCTCCTGTGGGTTGTGGTGTTAAGCTGAAATAAGGGCCTTGGAGATCTTTCTCTCAGTGCTGGATGAGGACTGTCCAGCCTGGCTGTCTCATGTGGAGTGCTGTGGTATGTGGTCTGGTGTCTCAGGCTATACAGACCAGCATTCCTACAGCTGTTAGCATTATCCCAGAGAAATATTTCTAAAGAAAGGGATCATGTGAAAAACAATCTTTATCTCTTTTTCCTTCCAGTTTCCATTCCAGAGGGGCTGGTTTTATCTTGCTGCCTGGTTGTGCTATTAGCTTCATCTAATCCCTTTCTTTTATCAAGCTGCCCTTCTACCTGCACAGATTGTCCCCTTGATGAGTTTTCCACTCGAGAAGAATGTCATGTGTATGAAGGAAAATTGGGGACTGCAAGAGGGACTTGAGAAGTCTGTCTCCTCATCAGTACCAGAGTGATGGGGAGGAGGAACTCTCTGCTCACTGGACCTTGGCAGCAAACTTCACCGTTACTTTCACTAAGGCAAAATATTAAGATTTCATCATCTTCTTATTAAAGTTTATCTCCCAGACTGCATGCTTACTTGCGGTGTGGTGAGATAAGTGCTGTGTGTGAGGAAGGCGTGCAGAATTTGTATTTGGAACCTAGAGGACTGTGCTTTGATATGAGGTTGGACAGTGTTTATTTGTATAAGTGATTCATTTGGGTTTTTTTATTGCCTTGTAGTTCAAATGAAGAAGTAAGGACTTGATAGGTTGTGACCTAGAGGCTAAATACTGGAAATAAGCTGGTGAATTAAAAGTGTAGGGAAAGTGAAGCATAAGGAAAGCGTTTCAGCTGAACTACTTAGATATGATTTGAGGTTCTTGCAAAAAAAATGTCCAATATTTGGATTTAGTGATGAAAAAAACCTTAAACTGAGCTGGCTACAATTGTTTTTCATCTTCATTTTAACACTTTAATCTTTCACTAGAATTTAAACATAGAATAAGTTGCATTTTCTTTTCTTGGTATAGTCTCAGCTTTGAACTCATTTCTGGTTAGATATATTAAAAGTTTCAGTGATGTTTGAGGGCAGGTACAGTATCCCAATTGGAGCTGCAAGCTGTTCCACATGTAGTTATTACTTTGCCTGCAGGGACCTGAACAAGTTGCTCAGTCTGGTCCCTGATGTGCTTGAAGACCATGCTCTGGGGCACTAGTTGGTTGTCACACTGTCACTGCAACTGCATTGGTAAGGCTTGGGCAAAGGCGTTCCAAGACACTCCAAAACACAGCAGCTGTCAGCTGTTTCTACCCTAGTTGTTGTGGTAGAAGTCTGACTGCTTCAATGACCCTGGAATTTCCCATCATTTTCCATAATGCACCATTCTGTGAAAGTGTCCAAAATAATCTGATCAGGCAGAGACTCCTCAGATTGCTGCAGTATTGGCTACAGGTGTTGGTGAGGTTGTATGCATGACTTTCCTCTCTAAGCGTTGCTTAGAAAATGGTTGCTTAACAAGCCTCTGGGAAGTGATGCCTGGTACAGGCTATGTGTATACATGTTTATTTGTAAAACTGTATTCACCACTTTTTTGGTTTCTGAGGTGTGACTCTTCTCATCTTTTGTCTGTGGGTTCTCTGAATTTAATGTACCACCTTGACAATAAGCATTGATCCTGGCTACTCTTACAGGACTTTGCCTTCATGCTTTTGGTGAGGGGTGTTTGCAGTGCAATGGCTTGGTTAAGGTCCTGACATTCCTTGCATTAGTGCATGGATAGCTCTAGTGATTAAGCCTATTCACTCAGATTCATTCAGATAAGCATGTGGTTTTCTCCAGTTCAGTTTAGAATTAGTGTGGAGATTAAGCCACTCAATTCCAACCACAGGGCTAGGCACACTGGTTGGCTTTAGCAGCTTTGCTGGCTTATTTGGTCAATTTTCAGCACCGTGAATGCAGAACAGTTGGAGCCTAGTGGTGAATTGTCTTTCTAATAAGATATGCTTGTGCTATTTCAAGACACTTGGTTGAAAACTGCGCAAAGAGCTTTCTTTGCTACAAAGAAGCATTCTTTCCCAATGACTTTTCCAAAGACTATCATCACTTTGCAGATCTGGAATAAAACAGCTGAGCTGTGTGCTCTCAGTTCCACTGTGGAAATGTTTGCAAAACGACTGAGTTGTAGTAACTCAGTGCAACAACTGGCAAAGCAAAGTCCAGGAATGGCCACTGTAGGGTTTTTATCTGGCTTCTGCTATGTACTGCTGCGTGTAAATTATTCACCAGCTTACACTTATGAATAAAATACATGCCTCAGGAAATCCAGCTGGTATGTGCCCTTCTTATGCTGTCTCCTGTGTAGTGTCCCATCCCCTGGTTAAATCTATATTCATGTTTTTTGAACTTCCAGGCTAAGATGAGTTTTGTGATTTAGTTGTATGATTTCAGGGGATATCTGCTACACCTGAGCCTATTCAGAAAGAAATACAGTACAGTTTATTCAGCTTTCAGTAATAACTGTGTGTTTTCTAAGTAGGGATTTTCTGCACTTGCTGCGTGTTACAGAGTATGCTTCACATAAACTGCCTGTGCTCTTTCACCGTAATGGGAGGTTGCAGTAGCAGATGTGAACCTTCTGGGTTTTAATGCTTTGTGAACTTCCTTTCATCCTCAGTGCACAGTGTATTTTGGAAATCTTTTTGTGATCCATTAAAATACTATTAGCTCTCTTAAAATGTTGTATGAAACGTGGTGCTCAGTTAACACAAACACTTCCACCCCCCCAAAAAACATACTCCCTACAAAGTTAAGTTGAAATAAAACTACACCTCCATACCTCCCCGCTTCCACGTTCAAAAAGACTTGCTGTATAGTTAGGGGCTTGAGAATCTATCGTTGCCTTTCATATGTTCTTGACTTGAAATGCCTTTGGTCTGCCTCTGGACCTTTACTGACTAGACGATTTTTTTGGTTACTTGTTTGTTGTAAAGGATTAGAATTTGATCACAAAACTGGTTTTATCCACATTTAAAGGATATAGTTGTTACAGAAGAGGAAAAAATATTGTTAACCTCTTCATGAAACATGTAATCCTGTTTCTTTTCTTCCTCCCCAACAAGAAACATAGCCGATTTTATAAAATAAATACTCAACAGATTTTACAGATATTATCAGTAGCCTCTGAGCAGATGCTGGTTCAGTTATTGTGTCTGCTGCTGCATTCATTTGGCTTTGCAGGAGTCAGATATGAAGGATTGCAACAACCTGCAAACAAATGTAGCCTTTTGCTGTCCTTTTGAGCCTCGGTGAAAGATCTTGGGTAATCCAAGTTGCTGGGGTGGGTCATGTAAGTGTACTGTAGTACTAATAATCATAATTACAATACAGATACTAATTACCTAATCAAAGGGTAATTCTGCCAGACATGCTCGAATACCAGATAACATTAGAAGCTTTGTTGTGTAATGTAATACCTGTAGCGTATTGAGACAAGGAAGTACAAAATGAGATGTAATCAATATTTCTAACAGCCTTTCATCTCAAAGATTGCAAAGTTTAGGGCAAAACCTTGAGTGTTGGGGGGAACTAATGACCTGACAAGAGACTTCTTAAGGGTATCTTTCCCAAAGCCATTACCAGGAAGTGGAAGTCCTTTTAGCAGTTACGTCCATGTAACTGCCCTTCTGGACTAGTTGAAGTATGCTGAAGAGCAGAAACATCAGTAGTCTATGGATCTTCAAGGGAATCCTCCTTTCTGTCCCTGCTGTGTTGGGCCTTGCTAACCATCTAAACCCTGCTCAGGTTGGCCAATGCAGGACTACAGCTGCCAGGTTCATTGAAGAGCTTAAATCTGTCATCTGATAAGTGAAGAAAAAAGTCCAAAGTAAATGACAAAGAAACTTTTTCTCACCGTTTGCCCGGTTTGAGGTTCGTTTTATGCTTTTCATGTGCTTTTTACAATAAACATAGTAAGGACTTTTATAAATAAGGGAGTAATGATGGGGAAGAAGCCTTTTATCATTAAGGAGTCCAATATCATTGCAATATATCCTTCACATGTTGTCTAACAGTAGAAAATAGTGCTGGCTTTTCTTGTGGAAAAGGGAAACCTGAAGATCAGCAATATTTTGTTTTTCTTAAAATGATTTCCTCTTCTTAGTATCCATAGAGAGAGCTTTTTGAATCAAATATTACTGACAGCAAAAACATTATCTAGTGTATAGACAGATGGCAGGACAATAATTGTTTAGAGGGACAGATGGTAGTTTCTTGTACCCACTTTCTAGTTTCTGTGATTTTAAGGCTCAGCAGTTGCATTGTGCAGTGTTCGTGGTGCCATAAAATACCAACCACTTTAAATAACTGAACCAGGCTTTCGAATGATTTGTTTAAAAGGAGCCAGTCCTATTTAAAACATGATCAGCTGAGGTTGCCTAGATATTTGACAAAGCAGATTGTAATTTAAAGAAATAGTGCCTAACTTGCAGCTTATATTCTCAGCAAATGCAGAGCCCTTCTGCCTCTTTTCTGTTGGAAATAACAAGGTTAAAATTATGGAAGAGAAATACTCCCTTTCAAAGGAAAATCTTTTCAAAAAAAGAATCTAACAGTACTAAGGAGAGGGACCATGGGAATAAAAATAATGTATGAGTTGGAGTGAGCTGCCACTGATATTGTTTGTAGAGACACGCCTGGAATTCCAAGTTAGTTTCTCCCACACACTATGGTAAATGTGATTATATCCACAATGTCAAGAATCTTCTACATAAATAGCTTTCAATGAAAAAACAAATAAGTAGTTGCCCCGTGAGTGTGAGGATTACATGAGACACCTTTATCCTTCTCTACAAAATCTAAGAGATCTTTTCAGGAGTAATTTTGTGAAACACATGAGGATGCTTCAGGCTGAGTCCCTGTATGATTTAATAAGCCTTTTGCTTGTTGACGTCTTCTGGTGCACCTCTTCCCTTTCTCCTATCCCCCTTTTTTTTTGCATCTCATAAATAGTAACCTAAGGAAAGAAGATACATCTGATCAACAGGATTGCTTTCCAAAGTTAGGTTGATGGGGGCAACTTTCAGTATGACTGATGAAGCTCTCATCTCACAGCAGGTCAAGGGTCTACATCATCGGGTTATGTTTTCTGGCAGGCTTCTCTTAGTCTCTACTTTATATAGTACATTGAAATATTTGCAGGCTTTCCAAGGTGGAGGCTTTCATTTGGAGGCGAACTACATGGATTCTTGACTTAGCTCTGATACCGTTTGTGTATATATCATCTGTTCTATATGAAAGTTCCACTGAAATAGGTACATGTAACTGGAAGACTACAAAGTTATTCCTACAGTAATTTTCAATATACCTGTAGCCAGAGGTGAGGTGGCTTCATTCTCAGTCATGGTCATGCAGCTTCAGCAGTGGTGCTCTGCTTGGGTGTGGAAAAAACAGTTAAACACCTGTACTTTCAGTACTTAACCTTCAGGATGCTGTGCTACGAGAAACTGTTCAGTCCAAGGTAGAGTTATGTAAAATGTGAATAGATGCAAGCAGCTGAAATTGTGATTTCAATGGTTTTTGAAAAACCTTTTTATATAAATTCTTAACCACCTATTGAATAATTTTATGGAGGATGTATGAGGAAAACCACAAATTTTAAATTAACATTTAGAGAAATGCATGAAACCTGAACTTTCAGCTAATGACCGCAGACCTTTCCAGTCCTGAGGCTAATGGCTATCCAGTGTAAGAAATGAAAAGTAAGCTGCACAACACTAGGTGAACCAGGCAGCTCAACTTATTTTAAATCTTGCACAATCACAATGAACTGCTTGTGAGCAATCTGGAATCTCGGGATTATTTGAAAAATATTTTTTGCAAATAATTCCAAATAAGGAGCCTGTGTGAAAAATGCCAAGCTTTCTTGGACAATTTGTAAACAGGAAGAGGCTTTATTTATTAAGCAAATGATTCACTACATGTTAGCTCAGATTTCCTTCTGAGCTTGGAGCCTGTTGGAGCTGAAAATCAGTTTTGTTGTCTTTTATTAAACTTCTTTGGTTTTCCACATTGTAATCATATTGTTTGAGTCGTTAGTGTCAAAATAAATAGCAATAAGAGTGTTACGAGATTTATTTTAATGTTAAGACTCTTCAGGAGCATCACTGTCTGCATGAGCACATATGCAATGCCCTGCAACTGTTAAGAGGTTGACTTGTGTGAAATTTTCCCTGTGAAAATTGTGCAAGTCTGATCAACATGAATCTTGCACACTGACTGTTTGTGTATGATCAAACTAGCTGAAGGGGTTTTTTAGAGACATTCTTGAATTTAATATCCAATATAACTTTTGTATCAATTCTTGTAGAGTTCAGACCTCCCTTTTTCCTGGCTTCAGTGAGCAGATAGTGGTGCCAGTACTGAGCACCATCTCTAAGTGCCACTTTGCAGTCAGTGGGCATACAGTGAGCCCCTATCTGTTGTATGCATTGATGGAACTGGCAAGTTCAACCTGAGAGTGCTCAGACTGTCACATAGCTGAGGCTCTCCAGTGGTCTTGTCCTTCATTTCCACTGTTCCAGTTAGCTTAATGCTTTCCCTTAACTGCTTCTGAATTCTTTCATGATAGCAGATATATAGCCAGTGTCATCTGACAGATTTTTAGGCATCTCTGTTGTAAACATGTAAGTATTCATTTAATGCTTGAATTGCTTTACCATCCTCTGTGGCTGTATTTCTCATTCCTTTCTGAAATGATCTTTCTTCATCCTTGGCTGAGTCCCCTTCTATGCTTTGAGAAAAAGCTGCTTGATATCTAACACTGCCAGCTATACTTCTTGCAAACTTATTTCCTGATTCATGTGTCTTTTTTGTGAACTCTTTTTTTCTTGCTCTCTTTCGTCTTGATTCACTTTTTTGCATGGCATTTTTATTTTAAACTTAATTGGAACTTGCATAAAGGATAAAAAGATTTCTTGAAAAGCTACAAAGGGCTGCATAGATTGGTTGTTCCCCTGGCCTAGGAAGGAGAACTGAGCAGAAAATGCCTCAGCCACCTCTGGTGTCTGGGAGGAAGTCTTCTTCCCCCTCTGTGTCCTCCAAATGGCAACATCACGACCACCACCAAACCAAAAATTATTTCTTTGGCATTTATTTTTTTGCTGCAAAGTAGCAGAGCCATGCAGCTCACAGGAGTTGACTGGGGAAGGTGACAGGCATTATGCTGAGGAGCCTTAGCTGTGCTGGGGTTGGTCAGTGCTGTATCATGGCCATGCCTGTCTCACCCACCGCAGCTTGATCATGGTGCTGAAGGTGGGATCTGAGCTAGGGGGACACTTGCTGATGACAGCATGTTTGATGTGATCTTTTCAGTGACCTTGCTGTAACCCACCCAGAAGCAGAATTATTGTTTGTAGGCAAAGTAGGCAGTATCTCATAGCAGCAGAGTTGGGATGACCTTTATGAGAAGTAATGAGACAAAAGAAGGTGGTGATAATGTTTGAAAACTTCTATGAATCAGAAAGCCTGGTCCTTTGAACTCAGTGATGAAACCCTACCCTTCACAGAAGCTGAAACTGAAAACCAGACATGATTATCTCCTTGTTCATAGGAATGGTACTGTGTATCACGCCAATCAGAAACCTATAGCGCAAATATAAAAGTATTTCAAAATTAATAACTCTTCTCTTATGCTCCAAACCTCCCAGTTCACATCCCTCTGCCTAAACCAGCTGCTTATGAGAGGGTAATGATTTCTGAAACATGCTTCAGGTATAAGAGTTGAGTGCCTGTTAGACTTTCAGAAAATACCTGCTGCTTCATGAGCCTTTGCTTTCCCTCCCCCTCCTTCTTTAACATTAATCTATACAACTTTAACTTCAGAACAAATGTTTGCATTAATTGTGCCAGCTTTTGAATTACCAATAGATGAATCTCTAGTGGCTTAAAAATTTGCTAAAGTAAACAACAAATGAATCACATGTTCCTCTAGGCTTTTTTGAAAGCAAACAATACCTCCTCCCTCCCAGAATGAAATAGGACATTTCCTTCGTAAAGACAGGCTTTCTGCTTGAGGCTGGAGATAGGCATAACTTTTCTAATGGCAGAATATAATTATTTAGTATTCCAAAAAGGTAGGTTTCTGGGCTTGAAGAAATTATACTTTTAGTGACTTAGAGAAAGGCTGTCCTTTATGCCAGTACTTTGCTTTTCTTTGGGCTGACTTGAGTTTGAAGGTGGGATCAGGCCAACTACAGCAAAGGAACTGACGTCTGGTAAACTGCTGTCTCCTCAGCATGTTCAGTGTTGTGCTGTCCTCTTTGTGTTGCTGCAATGTGATGGCATGAATGATTATTCTTTCTAGCAGGGCAACTCAAAAACTAAAACCAAGTGTGTAATATTGAACTGGGTCACTTAAAGAGATTTTCTAGGCCTTGTGTAAACTGAGTCTTCTCTGTGTGCCAGGTTGTGGTTTTGTTGGTTTTTTTTCCTTAGCATTGCATTAGTCACATTGCTTGGTAGTAGAATATTTATTAAACAGACTTATCATTAATTATCTGTCTTTCACATGTGTCATAAAATCTAATGACTTAGCTGATGCATGTTGCAATTAAACAAATGATGTTCAGGTAAGGGGAAACTATCCCACTTCTGTTCCTAATGGAAGACATCATTGAGGCTTATACTGAATACCACAACAATAAATGATTGTCAGTTGCTTTGCTACCATTCAGTCACTTCAATACGATTATGCTGTTTCCAGTTCAAGTGAAAATGTACTCTGTTAGCTGTCAGGTCAACCTTTCTTTACATGATTATTTTTATGAAGAATAAAAATGCTTCAGCATTGATGTCAGTGTGTTCTAGGGAACTAATGACGCATTCAGGGTAAACGCAGTTCTGCATCTGCATTTGTCCTCATTCACACGTGTTTAATAATGAAAACAAAATGAAGTATTAATAACAAAGTGTAATGTCTTCCTTGCCCAGGCGAGCTCAAGTTTCTAAGTCAAGCATGTCTTTTGGTGAAGACCTCTTTGAAGGAAGAGATCTTGTTGCAAACCAATGAATTACTCAAAGACCTTATTTTTTAAATCTTGTGCTTGGTTAGCCATCTGACATTTTTAAAGCTTTTACATAACAGCTTTTTGCAGGGTCATGCCATTTAAGCTTCTTGTGCTTTGCTGCTTCTTAGCCATTGTGTAATTATGTTCAACACAGGTCCTGGTCATTTGACTGTGTAAGAAAGCAAGTTAGCTAAGTACTTGAACTATATTGATACAGGCTTGAGAGCAGATACTTGGGCTTATGTCAGCTATTAAACCAATGAGATAGGCCAGGGATGAAATGCTTAATAGCCTTGGCACAGGAGAGTTCAACCAGCAAGCATTTAAAGTTTTTTCTGCTAAACAGAAGCCAAAAAAGAGTTATCATAAACTGAACACTGCATTAACTTAAAACCTAAATTATGTTGTCAGTAAAAATGAAAGTTTATAGCGGAAATTCACAAGATGACAGCATCAAAAAATACATCACTGGGGGAGAAAGAAAACAGTTATACATGTTCTGAACTGCACATATAGTGGCTTACTCTCTTGAGATGGTAATATAGAGGAAGTGGATGGAACAACAATAGTCACTCAGAAGAGCATATTCTGTGCTAAGCACCATGATGGAGATTGTGATAGGAAATCCTGAAGGATGGAGAATGCATCAGTGCTGGGAACTTCCAGCCTGGTGAGCGTGGACCCGAGGAGGAGCTCCAGGGCTTATCCCCATATCCTGCCGCTTCCAGAGGATGCGGCACAGTGGGTAGCCCAAGCCAGCTTGAAGCGAGAAAGATTAGAGTAAGACTACAAAGCAAAGGAAAAGAGAGCAGATGCTGTATGGAGAATCATGGAAAGGATTTCTGGATCAGCTATGTGCTGCTGGGTGCCTTATTTAGTAGATAGGCACAGCAGGGTCTCACACAGCTGGAGGTATCTGATAAACCATTATTTCAGCACAATTTCCCCTGCAAATAGTCATGATTGAATGGGGAAGGGTCCATTCGTTCTCCTTCCTCTGTAACAGATTCAATGAGCCATGATTTTTGAGTTATTCTTTCTTTACAGCTGGATGAAATTGCAGAAGGCTGAGATAAATGGTATAGTACGAGCAGATGCAACTTTGGTCTCATTAGTTCTCACCTTTCTAAATGTTTTCCTTTGATCTGCAGCAACATCAATGTGACATAAATATATCTGAGTTAGTTTAGCTGCTAGTGAAAGGTATCATTTTGGTATTGTTTTGCTACACTCACTTCTTTGAGTCAGAAGGCATTGGCTATTAATGTTGTATGTCTCTGATGCTAATCCTCTTCTGTTATGTGGCCAGGTATGTACTGTTTGTACTATGAAATAATGAGAAATCTGGGCTCATTTGTTCATTCCTGTAGGCATTTTCTGTTCTTGGTGAAGATGTAAAGGCATTCTGCTCTTTGCAAAAAGAGAAGAAAGACTTTGAGAGACTCAGTGTTTTGAAATCATCAAGAGGCAGTCCTTGTGGCTGAGATCTCAGGCTTTACTGAATGAGATTGGAACTGTATGTTTCTTCTGGTGGGTACTTTTTTAGATAACCCTGATAGTAGTGCAATGGGTGGGAGGTAGTCCTATGTACAGTGAATTTCAGCTGTGAGCTGTATGAGGAGCTGCTGTGGCACGGCATGCAGCCCCTGCTACCAAGATGTGAAGTGTGAAAAGAGTCTGAAGCTTGGGCATTTCTGCTAGAAAGTTTATGCTCGTCTCACCAGACCATAGTTTCACAAGGACCATCAGCATCTCTGCTGTCTCTGCCCAGACTAAAAAGCCAGGCTGGTTGTTATGCCTCATCAGTGCTCAGGCTGATCTGGCTTTGGATATTATTTAGTAGCTCTTTTATTCCAGCTAACTTTTCCTGGCTAGGCATGGCAAGTGAGAGTGAGTCACTGAAGAAGTTTGGGTCTTTTTCCTGTATAATTTTCTCTTTCCAGTGATTAATCAGTTCTCGGCTTCTCATTTTATGTTGGAATGTAACCCCAAGCGTCTCCTCTCTTGTTTAAGAGAAGGCAAACTCATCAGATAAACAATACACAGTTCTGCTTGCTTGAGTGTATAACCATTAAGAGAAATATGACTAGGCTCTGGGAGACTCTGGGCAGCAGAAAGTTAATCACTATTTCCTCATGCTTTGTGTATCTGCCTCTTCTGGTACTCATTAAAAAAGGACATCAGTCCCCCACTAAGTACCACACCAGATGCTACTTAGTCTGAATGAGGACTGAAGGAACAGTCATGAAGAGAAAATTCACATCCTTTAAGTGTGCAATGAAAAGCATTTGCAGTCATGCAGGGAAATGCTGTTTTAGAATTATTATTAGTGAAGTTTCACAGGGGTGAATATGATGGTGAACTCCAAACATGAGTATGTTTGTTTTCCAGAAGGTAAGGAATTAATATCTTAGGGTAGAATAATTTAACTCAAATTGGTGCTAAATGATGAGTCACTCCCTATTTTCTCTTTGCTTGAGAAGGTTAAGCTCCTTGCAGTATTGTTAAATCATTTTGACCCAAGCGCTGTATGAGTTTCAAGGAGATACACCACTTTAATCGTCACCTTCTATAACACTGTTATTTTCTAATGTTATGTCTCCTTGCTTTCACTTCTAACCATAACCATATTCTGACTGTTTGTTTGGATATATTCTAAGTTTAGCGAAAAAACATACTCATGAAATCTTGCATATCTAAAGATAATGTCCATACATAAATATTAACTTAAGTATGTCTAAAGTGAATTTCCCTCTGCAGAAGCCTGTTTCTCCCTCTTGGTTATGAAGATAGCCTGAGGTGACTAGCTTATGCACAGACAACAAAATTCCATGCACTTAGACTAGGTGAATCCTATTCAAAGACACTGACAGTTTGTCTGGACTGTAGCCTGAAGGTAGAGTTCCCACGGAATAATCCAATGCTTTGATAATTTGACATGCAGGATTCCCGTAATATCAAATAGAAAAAGAAATTAAGACTTAGGGCTCTTTATCATATATTTTACTGAAAGGTCTATGGATCTGTTTCAGTGAGCAGAAATACATCTTTTTGCCTGATGGAGCTCCTGTTCACTGTCAGGACCAAGTGTTGCTCAGGGTGCTGGTACTTTTGTGGCTCTTGGTCTGTGCATTTATTGTGCACCTTTCCTAAACCCTGCAAAAAGAAGCCCTGTAATGACTGTATGGCCCAAGATCCCTTTCTAAAGCAAGGAAACCTTTCTTAGCTGGAGCATTATTCTTTCTTTGCTTCATGTATTTTGACAATTCTGTAGGTATAAACTCAAGAAAAGTCAGAGACCTATTTGTACTCCTCTTGTTCAGAAATTTTGCTGTGGATAAGTGCCGTAGCATATAAATGATGAGTAATAGCTTTATTCCAAATATATAACATTTTTCCAACATTAAAATTCCCTGTGAAATTTATAAACACAGATAATATTAGATTTCTCAAGCTAACTTAAGTGATAGAAAAACTTGTTTATATCTAATGGATCAATGTGGTTTGGAGCAACATCTTCCTTTTCTGAGTCACTGGGATAGAAGTACGGGTTTGTAGGTCTGAGGACACCTGCAACAAACACTGGAAGAATACTGACCATAATGCATTTCTACCAGTTGGTATATATTTACTAGCATGCTATATAGTACATTTAAATCTAGAAGCTCTCTTTCTCCTTCCCCAGTAAGCCTGGGAAATAAATTCAGTTTAAGCAAACATTTCCCTGCTGAGAAGTCTGTGCAGTGGCTGTCAGAAAGGACATTTTAATTTATTGGTTACTGAGAAGTTGGCTGGCCCTAACACACCAACACTGTTCTCTACTGCAGTTGCTCACAATACAAAGTATACTCAAATCATCTTCAGTGATGCTGGTAGCGTTTTTATAGTTCTGGCTTCCGAGAGCAGTCAGTGCTGAGTAGTCACTGCTTTGCCTTTTTTACTTTGACGGAAGTGGAAAATTTCCCAATCTATATGCCTGTCCCTCTGACGTGTAATTCTGAAGATGAGACTGACAAAGAGTGAAGCTACTGCAGAACTACATTTAGTTATGGAATGTGGCATACTCCTCATTATTTTTGTAAAATAGGCAGTGCTGATGAGATAGAGAACTCTGCCTCTGGATAACAGAAGACCACACAACTGTGTGCTAGGTGATAGGGGCACGCTGGGACCTGTCTGCAGAACACACTCCGAACTGGCTGACGGGATGCTGGATGTGGGCCATGCTGCCCTGCACAGAGGAGAGTCAGCAGTACTCTCTAAGATGTGCTCTACCATCCCCTTCCCTCTCATCGTTATCTGCTTCACTTCTGTTTCTAAGTAAATCTCTTGATTTTTGCTTGTGATTCTCTTGCCAAAGAGTGGAAAATTTGCTGCAGTATTGGTAGTGCATTGTGATGCACTGGATGAAACTATTGGTTTCATGGATATTTTAGTTGATCTCTCTTTAGAGCTGTAGGTTATGTTCTTTTCATGATATTAAAAGCTTAAGAGGAATGCTAACACTGTGTCAGTGTTGGGAAACCTCTGGAGAGACATGATCCAATTAGTGCAGACTCTGTCTTAACAGTTGCTTTATAAAATAGCACTGAAAATGCTGTCCTTTGTAGATGAAGGAGACTGGAGGATAGGAGGAGAGAAGGTCCGCATAGATGTGCCTGTCTTTCCCTCTGCTGTCTGCCCCTCTATGCAGGATTATTGCTGATTTTATTGCTGGGTTTGGTCTGAAGACACTAGTGGCCTCCTACTTGGCTTTTTGATGTTATGTTGTGACTTAGTCTCCCTCCACCTCTGGAGATTCAGAAGCTTCCAGGCTTTACTTCTCTGGATTGTCAAGCCTTGCTGTATCTATACAAGCCATGCACGTTTTGGCCTCCAGCTTCGTGTTCTGTTGCTATAGCACTGGCATCTTGTGCTTTTGAAGCATGGACCTGTCTTTTGCCTATGTGCAAGTGTTGGGACAGGAGTTCCAGTGGCAGAGAACTTCTTGTGCTTCTCCTTCTCCTGAGTGTGGGAGCCCTTCCTAGGGCTTCTGTAGGCTACACAGTGGAAGTCTCCTCTGCCTGGGAGCAGAAGATGCCCAGAGATTAACTATGCACAAATGTCCTCTCATTTGTGATGCAAACTGCAGTCTAGGTCTTCCTGCATCACGGCATTTCTTTCTTGTGCACCTGGAGCAGGTGGGGAAAGTGTTGGCCTAAAGATCTCCCCCAGAAGGAAAAGAAAGGCTCCTGGGTAAGGCCATGGGTCCTCTGGTGCATGTTTGTGAAATGGTGTGTTTTCGGTGAAATGAATGGCATGACTTCACTTTCTCTTCTGCTTCTTCTGTTCCTACTTTATGCTGTGCTTTTCTGGTGAAGCTTGGTAATACTCTTTCTATTAATGTATTTTCCTAAGCCCATGTTTGGGTGTTTCCACTCCTGAGATCAGTAGTTGCAAGAGTTTGTATTCATGCTAGCTGGAATGCTCTTTAGTGCCATGGGTTTGTTCTTTTTCTTTTCTTTTCTTCCCTTATCTTCTCCCTCCCTCCCACCCGTCCCCCTACTGCTGCATGATTCTGTTCCCCTTTATGCCAAGTAATTACTACTGAGCTCTTCAAACTTCTCTCTTTGCACTAATATTTCAAGGACATTGAGCCAACTCCTCCCATTCTCTCCTCCTTTATTTCTTGATACCATAATATGATGTTCCATGATCTGATGACCAAAGGGGGGTCTAAGTAAACCTGCCAATTCTGCAACCGTCCTAACATTTTCTGGGAACATGCAGACTCACTATCTTTAAGGGAGAGCATCTGCTGTTGTCCTATCACTAGTTATCTCGTCCTCATAGCTTTGCTTTCTGCTTGGGTATGCTATCACATAGATGCCTTGTTTTCTAATATTCCCTGTGATACATCCTTAAGGTTGTGAAAATACCTGTATATTCGCTGACCTGTCTTTTATTACTATGTTTCTGTATCCATTTACCGTCTCTACTCCTGTTTTGCTCAATGATCTTTTTCTTCTCTCCTACGTGACCATCCTATTTTGCGCTGTCTCATAGTTCAGACCTGAGATCTGATGAGCCTTTTCCTGTCTCCTTATCTCCCTGACCCTTTTTATTTTCCCTGCAGACTCTTACAGATTCACTTTGGTTAATTGCACTTGTGTTTGGCAAGAGCTGCTGGCATAAGCTCTAATGTGGCTTCTTGAAGAATCACAGCATCTTGAAGAATCTTGCATCTTTCAGTTCTCTGGCTGCTTTGAGCTTTTAACTAATTTATCACCCTCATCTTGGAAGCATAGAGTTTGTCACAAAGAACAAGAATCCATTATTTGTTGAGACATACATCTGTACACATCCTGTGGAGCAGTATTACGAAAAGCTTTGTTTAGTCTTTGCTAATGCTAAGCTGGTTTCTGAAGGGAGCTTGATATTTATTGACTATCCAAGTCCTTATGCTTACCTGTTGTGTGAGCTTGCTCAGCATCTCTAAGTGCACATTGCTGAGTCACAGGGATAGTTGCTTCTTTTAACAGAACTGCATGAATGGGTGTTTTCCATTGGTTTTCTTCACAGTACATTTTGCCAGCTTTCTTGTTTTGGTTTCTGAAGTTTTGGTTGTTTATTTTAAATAAAGAAATGCAAAGAGTTTCTTTCCAGGATGAAAACCTGGGAGGTGAGGTCAGTCCTTCCAGGATTTAGCTCCTGTATACAAACTCAGTTATGGAAGGAGAGGTATTGCCATCCATTCTTGCAAAAAGCAGTGTTAAAATGTAGAGGATTTGCTTGTGCCTGGAAGGCTTTTTTAGGCAAGTATTTAAAAACAAAATCAACACTTGATTTTTGCTTCCAACATAAGAGTATCTTTTTTCTGGACTGCAGTGAGGACTAAACTCTCTCCCAGGGCTGTCAGAAATGCTGCAAATTAAATATCTTGGAGAACAACCTGCTGTAATGAAAAGTAATCAATGTTGCATAATATTATATGCTGTATATAATTCAAGTCAAATTCCCTTTAAAAAATATGCTAGTAATTACTTTCCCTCTTTTTCTTGCAGAATACCATCGGGTTTTAAGTTTTTGTGAAATCTTGTTGTACCACTAGAAACGTTCTCCTTTCCTCTGCAGTGCCACCAAGAAGCTCAGAAGTTTCCTCCTTAGCAATAGCAAAAGTGGAATATAGTCAGGTCTTCTGAACTAGATCTATAAGATTCTGGCTTGAATTTCAGAAAGCTCTGTGAGACAGTTCAGGGACAGAGTCATTAGCAGAGTCATTTAGTGTGCTTTGTTATGCTATAGTGCCTAAACTTCGTGTGTGTGCTATAGGGTATCCCATATTAACGACCTTGAGTTCCTGGGGTGCAGCAGGAAAATGCAAATAATTTCACTATGGTGAATATGAGGCTGATTAGTCTAAACCTCTCCACTGAATTGGAGGTTTCGTGACAGGTTTAAATGCAGGTAGGTTTGCGTCCTATTACAACTTGTCTCCTTCCCACTTCTCTGGCAGAATAGCAAGTGCATAGTTTTCTGAGAGTTACTGGCCACATGCATATGAGTAAAGTATCCAGAATACAAAACTACTTAGAAAAGCTTGTTTAGTCAGCTGTGCTCAGCAAAAGTTTTCTGTGGTTCATTGGAAGAATTGAAGCACACCTAGTTCAAATTTGGAAAATGGGCTGCTGGATAATAGGGAGCCTTTAGCTGGCACATGCCCAAGCTGAGCACAGTTTGAGTTACTGCACAGCCAGCCTTAATGTCTGAAGTTTGTCAGACATTAAGGAATACTTTAGAAATTTATCTCTCATGCTTGTCACTTAATACTGCTATCTTGCTAGACCTTCCTTTGCAAACAAGAGGTTTATCTCATTTATAATAATGTAGTGTAATTAAGTGGATAAGTTTATTAATTAACATTTTAAAACTTTTAAATTAAATGTAATAGTGAAGGGCCTCCCAAGGTCTAACTATGCTGGAGAGAGTTTTCATGCATCATTCTAAACAGATAAGAGGATGTAAAAATATTAACATAACCGGTGACTTTATTTCACTGCTTTACCATCGTATGATTTGAGTCATCAGCTTTATCTGCGTTAACAGGTAGACTTGATCCTGAATTTCACCCTTTAGCTCTAAGTTCTTGTGATTTGGGAAGGCAGTGCTTTATTGCCATATCTTTAGTCTTCATAAGACTGAATGTACATTCCAAAACATACATTACATTTCTGAGCACTCCATCTGTGTCTGAGGTGCTTCAAGGAGCCTTCTGATCTTTCTCTGTTTTTTTTCACTTCTGGTCACTCTTTTCCTGGCCTCTATTTGCTGCTGGACAATTTCTGACTGACGGAGAGTGGGTGATAACACTCTGCTGGCTTCTTTCCTAATCCATTAAAACAAGTTAATAGCCCAAAGGACCATCTGAGCTAAACCCCTTGAGCTCCCCAACCTCCAGGCTACTGCTGTGCCCTACTTTTGCATGGCCATGCAAGAATATGGACACCAAAGCATCTGCTGTTAAGGCTTGGCCTTAGGGTTGCCCTCAATCTAACTGATTCTACCTGTATAGGTTTCATTTGGATATTTTCTCCCTTGGAGTGGCCCTAGCTTCAATTTCTACACAGAGAAGTGACATCAGTAGAGCTGGGATCATTACTCCACACATAGTTAACAACCAGACAGAATTTATGTGAGGCCTCGAGGGAAGAATGTGAAGTCTGATGAGCTCCTGGTGTGATGGGCATGTGCTGTGTCCTTCCTCTTCAACTCTCTCATTTGCTGCTTTGATTTAAATTTGATAAACAACTGTCCTGCAAGCACTTTTAACCTTCAGTTGAATTGGAAAATCAGAAAAAAGGAGGGTTTCTTGGGTTATCTGCCAGCATAGTCCAATCTGTCAGGAGAAAAGCTTAAACCCACTCTTCCTGCTTCATTCGAGAAGTCACATATTTTGTCAAATACAACGACTGTTCCTAGGAATAATAGGTATTCATATCTGGTTATTTGGGATGTTATGTTTACATATGCCAAAAAAAGGTCTTGTTCATATCTGGAAATGGCAGTGAAAAAGGACAGTGAATGACATCGCTGAATATGGCTTTAATGAGGAAAATGGTGTCAATTAGTGCCTGGCGATCCCAACACTAGAAGTTGCAGAGTTGGCACAGCAAGGATTCAGACCAGCAGTGGAGGCAAGGGTATGTTCGTATTAGGCAGCACAAGCTGGCATGCAGACTACTGAATGAACATAAACTCAAGTGTAGCCCAGTGCTATTAAAGATACCAGCTCAGGTCTATCTCCAGATTCGCATCTGCACTGTTATTTTAAGGTGTGTGTGGGTGCTACCGCTTTACAAATCCTGTCTGTCCTTTGCCAGATTAGGGTTTGTGGGCTTGTTGCCATCCTAACAGTAAAGAAAAAGAAATGATAGTTGTGAAGAAGAGACCTTATGTTGGTGTGGATGAGGCTGCAGGTTGTGGAGGGATGGGGAGCATGTCCTCTGGCTTGAACTGGCTCTCACTGCGGTCACCCCTTGTATCACAGCTTTCCCTGGTGTTGCAAGCTGTGGTTGGGCTGTTGTGGGAAGATAAAAGTGGTGATTGTATAGATCTCAGCAATGACTGTTCCCGTAAACAGCTGCCCACTTCTCCCTAAAGTACGTTGCCTGCGCAATAAGAGCAGTAAGAGCAGCTTGCATCAAGAACAGGGCAAGTATGCAGGTTTTTCCTTCAATAAGACAATGTAAAAAAAACATTCATAATGTTTGCTGGGGGGTGGTTTTAATATGTTCTCTTCTTGATGGTCTTTCATTTTGCTACTACTTTATGACTGTGGAAAAAATACTTTTTTGCCTGACCCATCGGTGCAGTAGCACAGTAGGAAAATGATTTAAAGTTCTAATATATATTGGCAATCTAGCTGTGCAGTCTGTGTTGCAAGAAAGAAATCCAGACAATTATTCATAGAAGCTGATCTAAACTTAAACCCACCACTATTGATATTTTAAACGTGTTTCAGGAATAAAGCAGTTAGTGAAATTCACATGCCCTGTGTCTTCAGGCATCTTGATTCGAACATCCCTTCCGAACAGTCCTTTTTCTATGGCTATCTCTGTTTGAGGTTTGCATTCCCACAGGGGGTGGTTCTATGCAGCACACCATAAGAAATAATTTCATGCACCACTGCATGTGGTGCATCTTGAAACTAATTTAACATCCTGTTTTGCTGCAGTACTTCTGGTAGCAGGCAGAGCTTAAAGTCCACCTCACATGTTGGCCGCCTTCCTCCTTTTTTGTTTGCTTTTTTGGTTTTGTTTTTATTACTTAGCATATAACTGTTTGTATTAGTAGTGCTGCTAATTAATGAGGTCTAGTCTAAACAAGTCATCATTATCTTTTTCCAGGTGGTTAATGGGGGCTCCTATTAGCATCACCAAGGACTAGCCAGGAATAAGTGTTTGTTTGCACACAGGAAGTTGTTCTCTAGGGTGCTCTAAAAGGAGTGAAAGTGACGCATTTCCAGGGTCTAACCAAAGCCTACTTTACGTAGGTTTGTCTTCAAATAATGCAGAGTAATTCAAAGGGTCGTATCCCTGTATTCTAAAAAATTTCTGGTGCACACTTATTTTCTGTGTGTTCTGTGGGTTAACTAAAAATATCACCAGAAGCTGTATATCTGTTTGTCTAACTTTAATCTGAATTGTTACTCCTGTGTTAAGTTGTTGCTGGCAATATTCGTTGGCCCAGAAGTTCTGGATTCTTTCCCCTTGTCTCAAATATTTCTATCTTGGCTCTTCTTGAGGTCTCACTTCGGAATTTTGGGAAGTCTCTGCTACTGGAGTCTGCTGACTTCTATTTATATGTGTGCTACTAATCACTTTGGGACTGATTAAAAGGAATGCTTAAGTGAGACTTTAGCAGTAGATGCTAAACTCTGAAACTGAGCTGCTGAAAAACCTTCAGCTAATACTAACCCTGGAGGTACTTAGGGAGCTCTGAGCGTGGCCTTAAGCACCCTCTGCCTCTGGCATGGAGCAGGGATCGTTCACCCATGTGCTCTAGCTGAAAGTTGTTTTCGAACAGCAGGTTTTCTAAGGGGAGGATTTGTGAGCTGAACTTTGCTTTAAAAGACAATGGGTTCTCCTGCTTTTGGAAAAATCATGACCTTAACTTTTACATGAATGATTAAATGTGATTCTCAGAAGCCTGGTGTGGTGGTTACCATAGGAAATTAGACCACTTAGAGAGCATTAGAAAGTCACCATGGAGTGCCCTTCTGTAGATTGATGAAGGTGCCTGGGATGTGGGATGCTGCATAAGTGTCTCTGCAGCAGGCACAGCTCACCGTGGCCCAGTAATGGGCAGGCTAGGGGTCTAGCTGTGCCACTGCGGGTTGCCAAGGTTGTCTTGGACCCATGGATGCTGGCTGGGCCAGCTTAAAACAAGTCTCTCCTACAGACCAGAATTTGCCATATGCTGGTATGATCTGAGATGATGTATAGTGCTGCAGAGTGGTGGAAACTTGTGGGAGGAGGGTTGTTTTGCTTAAAAACATTTAAAAGGCAACTGGTTTACTTCATTTGGACTGAGGTCAATAATATGAGTGTGAGGTCAGTAAAATGAGCTGGACAACAGGGTGAGAATAAAGTATCTGTTTGTTAATGTGTTGCCAGCTCTTATGTAAAGTTAGTTTGTTTCTTTCATAAAAGTTCATTTTATTCATGGGATAAAACATGAATAAAAACATGATTTCTAATCACTGGAAAAGAACTAGAGATTCATAACCAATTAGTGGATTTAAATAATTAGTGTAGCAATGGGGTCATAACGCTTCCCAGAAAGGAAACAATATCTAATATCAAGAAAAAAAAAATTAATAAATTCTATGCTATTTATGTATGGCTCAGTTGTGGTGTTAGTTTAGGTTTTAGTGTATGAAAAAATACAAGGATGTAAGTTAAGGAGTGACCAAAGTGTTATCATTACTTCATCTTTAAGCATAATGAGAAACATTTCTTTACTGAAAGGAGCCGAGCAGACACTTCACTAATTTTCTCCATCACTAGAGGGCTCAGATCACTTTCAGAACGTCGTACATCTGAGCCAACTTTGGTGTTTAAATAGTCCTTTGTTTTTGTGTAATGTGTACATGTTTATGTACAGAGAGAGGCATGTTTCAGTTCTTCACATGCTGAAGCATTACTACACTTCTGACTTGCCCTTCTCTTTGAAGGGTGGCCTTGAGGTATATCTTTTAAAATACATTTTAAAGCTAGTATATTTGTAAGCACATCAGAGTATTTAAATCTCTGTGGCAGTACCAAGTTTATACAGTTGAAGCATTTCTTTACCAAGGAGGTGGTCAAAAACTGGAACACGCTTCCTTGGAGAGGTGGTCAATGTCCCAGGCCTGTCAGCATTTAAGAGGCATTTGGTCAGTGCCCTTAATACCACGCTTTAACTTTTGGTCAGCCCTTAGAGACCTGCACTCAGAAAGACAATGTTGCCCCCGCACTGTGTGCCGGGGGCATGCGAGAGGTTAAAGTGAGCTGCCAGCACACCAAGGGGGAGAGTAAGATAAGAGTGGACTAAATCTAGCTCAGTTTCCATAAAGGCAGCTAAAAATGCCTTAGGCTTGAAATGGAAACAGGAGTGAGCCCTCAGCAAAAGTGTCACAGAGATGGTCCAAGGCCTTTCACTGAAGAGGTCCTTTCTCTTGGAGTCCAAGTGTTGGAAAAAGAAAGAGGGGATGTTTGACACAAGTTCCTTAGGCATCTTCTTCAAATGAATTCTTAGATTGTCACTAAGATACTCAGGAAGTAATGGATGCAGTTCAGCTCAGGGGAGCATGGGAGTCTGGGTGACAGCTCCAGAATTTATTCAGGCTTTGTTAAAATATGATATTCAGAATCTTTGTGCAAGCTTTCCTTGTGGGAGTTTCTATTGAATGTGTAGGCTTACATTGCTCTTAACTCTTTAGCAAAACGAATTCCTACAGCAGCCTAAAATCTTGATGGTTGCATCGCTTTCAAACCTCTCATGTTCTTAGGCATTGAATCTAGAAGAAATGGAATGAATCAGTGATTGTTATAAATATCTTTAGTGCGTCATATAATCTGAATAACAATTACATGTGTCATAAATAATACCAAGATATTTTGTTGTGTTGTTGAGCTTAATCAGTAGTTTGGTTTTTAAGTTGTCTCACATAGGTTCCTGGCTTATTTAACATCTGGAGTATTGTTGAATCTGAGCCAAAGGCCAAAGATCTTTTTATTTTTCATAATATTCACATTGGCAAGAAAACATGTAGTATTTTGAGTAGATTTTGAAGGAAAATGAAGACATGCTGTTAATTAGGAGGACATGCTTGCTTTGTAAGGTGAGAAGTGGGTCAAAAGCTTGGTTTGACTTTGAAGCTCATTGAGGTACGAAAAGTATTGCAGACTCAAAGCTGTATTCAGTCTCAGGCTAAATTTTGTGTTCTTCACAGCCCATAGTTCCAAGCTGCACTTTGTTGAATATAAGTTTGAGACTCCTGCCTCAGCGAAGATCAGTCTTTCCTTCCTTTTCCTTCACTGAGCAGCCATCTGGAAAGGTGTCATCAACTTTTGAAAATGGGACCTTGATCTCAGCCTTTGTTACCCTGTTGGGAAAGTATCCATTGGGTTTGATGACCAAAATGAAAGCAGTGTTCTCTTATGTCAGTGATGAAGCCAGTCTGAATTTGTAATTCATTCCCAGTGAGGAATATTTCCAAGTTTGGAGTGATTGCCATTTGTGGCATTAGCAAATGAAAAGAAAAATCAGCAATTTATTTATCATTTCCCCTGCTTTGTTGTGAGCATTTAAGTAGCTGAAGTTCCCAGATAAAATGGCAAAGAAGTTACCAGCCTTCAGATCAGAGCTCGGAGGTGCATGTTTTGCAGTCCTGTACTCACGTTGCATTCTGTCTGGAGAAATTAGGATGACCGTTTTATACCATTGTACAAAAGAAGCAAGTGGGTGTTATTTTTGTTCTACACGCTGAACTCTGGAAAGCCCTATTAAGAACAACTTTCCCAGTGACAGCTGGTCAGTACCTTGTTGTGAAGGAGTTTAGAGTTGCAGCCTGCTTTTCGGGGAATATTACCCTACACTTCCAGATTTTGTAGCTGTTCTTGGTGCTTCTTAGGACATTTAGTGATGCAGTTTCAGTAATCTATTTGCTCTGATAAGCTCAGTAAGTGGATTACAAGGTTTTTCTGTCACTGTAGATCTTGATAGCTTCACAAAATGTTTTTCATCTTGTTTTTGATAAAGGAGCGCTGAGCAGTTATATGTATTTTCACCAAAGTACAGCAAAGAGAACTTTCTCTACTTTGTAGAGTCATGGAAGTTGTGCCTTATATTATTTTTCCATCATTCCATAGTTGTTCAGTAGGGATGAGATGTCAGTGATTTTGTGGCTTCATCCCCTGGAACTGATGACTTCTGTTCTAGGCAAGAATGAGACACTCATTGTAGGAGGCTTCATAACCTGAATAGTTTTTAGCTCTGTTATGATGCTTTTATGCTCTTTCAGTTAAAACCACCAGAAGATATATTTTTTTCTCTCTAGCAATCCTAAAACTTGTCTTGTTTTCTGCAAAAATGAAGGTGATTGTTTTTTATTGAAGTTGTACTTTTTATTAAAGTGACAGTAAAGTACGGAAGACTTTCAATAATTTTCTGTTATGATGCACAGCAAATGGTACATTGAGAGACACTCATTTTGTTCATTTTGTCTACTGTTAAGAGTAGATTTGAGATGTTAACTAGTTGGGAATAGTCCTTCCTTGCACCCTCCTACTAGTTGTTATTCATAGCAGGAAGCAGCACTCAAAGTCTTTCTTGAAAATTTGTTATAATTCAGGTGTTGATTCACGCTACTGCATATTGCATCAGCAAGTTTCTGTTGCTATTTTTTAACCTCTTGTAAAGTTAATGGTATACCATCTCTATGTGGTTGAGAGCCTTGTTTTGTATTTCTGAATATAATCACCCTCTGCTGATTTGAAGAAATTATGCCAAAGTGTTCAGACAAGAGAGTCAAAGTTGGCCGAAGACTTCTGAATGCGTACAAATTTCTTTTGTTGAACCAAAGAGCGGAGGAGTGGATATCTGACTCAGCTCCCCTCTCTCTCTCTGCTGACAAACTGTGAGCTTGCAGCTGGGAAAATGCTATGGGAGGAAAAATGAAGGCCAAAGTCATTATGTATATGGAGCCATGCCAGAATCTGTGAAGAAAATCCACCCAAGATAATGTTAAAGATTTACCAAAAAAAGTGAGAGAAGAATTGAGAAAGATGACATTTCAAGAGTATCAGCATGGTCACGTATGATGGAGTTATTGGACAGGGCAGTGGGAACAGGGTGATGTTTCTGAGACTGGAGTAAGATGAAGTCATTTGTCTTGGTTAGAACAAATTCATAGAAATGCCAAGTGAGGGATAGAAATAGTAACCAAAAAGCGTATTAGAGAGGAGTTGAAGTGGAAGACCAAAGTACAGTTGAAGGTCAAGCACTTTAAAATGGGAATGACTGAATCATGCTTGTATTCTAAGAGACTAGAAAAGGCCGAAAACTTCTGAAAGGAGCTGCAAGGACAGAATAAAGAAGGGTCAGAAAAATAGCAGTCACAGTGGTTTTATAAAGCACCATGAGCAGCCTCAGCAGACTCTTGGGAGTCTGCACCCCTCTTAACAGGGCTAGTGAAGAGCAAGTGAGAGGGAGAGAAGCAGCAAACTAAGTGGTAAGACAACACTTGTAGTTTCTTATAGGGGAGAGATAAGAGATTCTCTGTGAGGAAATGGCACCACATGCAACTTACCTGCATTGCTGGCACTTATGCATCTGTCTTACACTCTTCTACCCCACTCCCCAAACTTTCCCCCAAGCTGCACTGCTTTGTAACACTTCCTTTTTTCCTGTGTTATGTTGTTTTAAAGTGACTTTTACTGCCTATGGCAGGGGGATTGGAACTAGATGATCTTAAGGCCCTTTCTAACCCTAACTATTCTATGATTCTATGATGTAATGAATTATCCCTTCTTTTTTCCTTCTCTGTATTTGATGAACAAACACAACTCCAGTTCTATTGTTATTTGATCAAGAAGAGAGTGGAGGTGAGATGTCTTGTGCTGGTGACATTTTTGTACTCAGTAGACTTTGTCCTTTATAATGATGCATCAGAATGTCATGCCCCAGTCTGCTCTCATGAGGCATACGCAGACGAATGCCAGGAACAGGGCAGGATGTCATAGAACAGAAGAAGAATGAAAATAATGCTGCCTTTTATTCCCCCCCCTCCATATTTGATGCTGTTCTTGCATGAAAAATAAGAGAAATATTTTGTATCTAAGTAAGCCAAACTTTCTCGTACAGCAGTTGTCTGCTATAGAAGTTGCTGCCCCCTTCTCTCTGCTGCCATTTCTTCTGCCCCTAGTGTTTATTGCTATACTCCCACTTGAGCCTTTTCCTGTTTTTGGCAGCAGACAGTTGCAATGAGTTCCTGCTTCTCTTTTTCCCTTCTATGACTTCCACACACCCTCCCCCCACCCGTTCTCTGCTAGAATGAATGAGCAGAGATTTTCATCCACTTTGAGTTTGCTCACAGATTCAGTCCATGATCTTGTTGGCATTTGGATGTTACTTCTGCTCAGATGGGAGGTATTTAGTAGCTTTGTGGACTCTCCTGTTTAACTGCATTACAGTCTAATTAAACTCTTTGCCTTGACTGAGGGAGCAATAACTACAGACTGGAAGGCACAGCATCATGAATAACAGTGTGAATAGGCTCTTAGTCTCTTTTCCCACACTAGAGATGACAAAAATTTCTATGAACGTAGCATTTTGCTAGAAACCTTTGACTTTTGGGTTGATGCATCTTTTTTTCATAAAGGAATAGAAATTTATATATATAAAAAATAAGATGGCAGTATGTGGGTTCTGAAACTGCTTAGAGAGGCTGCACCTGCCTGATGCTCTCATTCTCTCAGAGGCTGGGTTCTCTGTGGCATTTGATTCTTTGCCATGCACCACAAGGTACCCAGAGGCATGTGAGATGGAGTTCTATCAAGAAGTGTCTATCAGGAGGGAGTGGGAGCATCAGGCTCTGGGAGGCATTTTGAACTATCCAATTTTCCCTCTGATGTTGATATATTTTAAATCCTTTGCTTATAGTTCCTGCTCTGAGCAGCACGTAATAATGCTATATTCAACACAGACTTCTGTCTGGGTAGAATTGGAGTATTTTTGGTGTTCATTGGCAATCTCACAGAGTCATGGCAGCGTAGTTTGATCTCCTCCCAAATACAAGTGCAAAGATGTTCCCTGTTCTTTTCTGACATAAGAAGAGTGAGTTTGTCTGGTGAACCACTTATACCACTTTCTGGAGAACTTTAATTTCCTTAAAAATCTAACATCCAGATTCTATTAATTTATTTAGGTTGTGAAGTCCAGTGAAGCTTGGAGCTGTGTGTGTGGGTGTTTCCCTGAAGGAGTTGCCAGAGAAATATATACAGCTGAGCTGACTGCAGCACTTCTTACTAGAGCATACCTGTCAAGAGGATGAATGAATAGCATGGTAAGGATCTTTAGTTTCTGTTTTCAGTCCTCTGTTTGTGGTCAATCTAGGATTGAAAGTGTCAGCCACAGAGTAAATCTTGTTAATCCATGGTCTCACAACTACAGTACATTCTGATTAGTATTGCTGTGGAACAGGGTTTCAAAGCAAATCACAGGACACTTCTGTTATCTTAAAATGAAAACCTTAGGAACCTCAGACTTGAGCTGCTTACTTGGAGCTGTACCATGTAAACCTGAGTGTGTCCTGTGTGTTTGAAATGGAATTAATCTGCATGACAAAAGATTATGTGTGTCCAAGTTGAATAAATATCTCTTATTTGTAACTTTTTTCCAAGTTGCGAAATCCTCAGGTCAAACCATGCTTGATCCCATTTGTGCTCAGAAGTGCTATTCAGACAAGTAGAGGTAGCAAAAGTGTCTTCCAAATGGTTATACATTGGTATCAAGTTTCAGCATAGTTCAATTTAGCTAAACTGAATGTCCATTGTGATGCAGAATTGTGTGTGCTGCTATTTTATTTCAACCGAATATTGAATGTATGCTGTTACTGATTACATTAATATTTAATTATTATCATGAGAGTCTAATCCCCCAAAATCATTGGTCACTTGATGTATGCTCATTAGCTACAAATGCTTTTCATTTTCCATTTGTATTTTATCATTTAATTGCTTTACTCTATTCAACATCACCCTTTTTTGATCTCCTTTTAATCATTATTTGGAATAAGAATTAGTCCTTTAACAGTGCCCCAAATCTATCTTGCTTCCTTGTATGTAGTGATGACCTTGTGGTGGACAGGAATAAAAAACAATTAGCTATTGCTTTGGATTTATAATAAGAGTTCTCTTAACTATATTTGAAAATTGCAGTTAAAGAATCTCAACAATTTTTCATATTGTAAATCAACAGATTATGTTTTTGAAGGACCCCAGATTCTAGAAATTGCCTATCATCTAAAATCCCAGTGGAAACCTTTCCTTAACAATAAAATATAATGAAGTCCATATTTCTCCTACTAAAAAAGATCTAGGCTCTAATAATATCTACAGCCTTTGAAGGGAATCAAGTCTGTAAGCATTCCAAGCACTTTTCAAAGTGGGAGTTGGTGACTAAGACAGTGATATATGACTCCCAAAATCACATGGCAAAGGAAAGTATCCTCCCTGGAGCTGTTTGAACTGGCCTGTAGCAGTGCAGCAGGAATAAGGAAGGCCAGGACTTGGGAGCTGTCTCTGAAAGACACGGGAATCCAGGGAGGCTCAGCAATCTTCCCCTGGTCTGTGCATTTGCTTTCCTTCCAGAGGAGACTTGGACATGAGGGTGTCGAGTTATGAGGGTATTTGGAGATGGCCAGCAAATGCATCTGGGGATTGGTTTTGCAGGTTGCAAATTGTGGTAACTCTCTTCGCTGTTAAGACAACAGATACTGCTCGGTGCCCGCTTCAGAGAGGCAATCCTGTTCCTCCTAGTAGAATGACATTTTCTTCACTGCAGTGAGCTGCATTTGTAAGCCCTTAATATTTACGTGTTTTGTCATAAAATTAATGAGCATCCGCCCCCTTAAAAATCTCATTAAAGTTTGTCTTTGGCAGGCTGCCTCCCAAAGTCTTGACAGCACTTTGGGTGCTGATGATCTGATCGGAGTGTCTTCTCATTCCCTCCTCCTTCCCCATCTGTTTGTATCCACCTCTTGTGTTACCAAAATAAGCTGGGGTAGGAACTGGTTCTTCTGTTTTAATTTGGTGCAATGCTCTGTGGTGCACAGCTTCTTTGAGGTATGAGTTGGCCTCTGCCTGTCGCTGCTGCATCATCTCCCCTGTCTAAACAAGTTACTTGAGAAGCAAGCTGCATGCTGCAGCATACCACAATGTAAAGAACTGTTGTGCTTTCCAGTGTATAACCTGCATCTCAGACCAGTCATTTATAATAATAACTCTGGCAACTTGCTTAAAACCAGAGGTCAAAGCAGAGGGACTGTTGAGTTGATGAACAAAGGTATGGAAGATCAGAGGCTGAGGAACTTGTAGGGTGATAATGAGGTCTGGTCTCTCCCCTCTGTAATCTGCACTGCTGCCAAATCAAGAAGGAGGGAGTGATGGGAAGCCTGTGTGCTATAAATAGGAAAATATAGCTGTATTTTAAGAAATTTTAACATCATAAAATGCTGCTCTTTGTCTACTGATTTACCATGATCTGAGATGATACAAGCAACAAAAGAAGAAAACTGGAGGCTCAAACAGCCTACAGTAGCAAATTCTTTCGTGCCTTTGAACCTGTTAGCATTACGATTCATTAAACAGTGCTTTGGGGGTTGCAGCCATCATTTAAAAATGCTCCTTTAAACAAGTAAGAAATAGTATAGCCAAATGCAAGTAAGATAAAAATATAAATCAGTGGTTCTTTGGTAGCCCTTTATTAAGGACTTGTCTTTAGGCGATTTTACAACAGGCTGCATAGTCATGTCTATTCAGTGGGCTTTCAGAAACTGGGGAGATCATTGTTGTTTAGGAATATCAAAGAACTTCTGTAGTTGTTACATAGCTCTGGTGAACAGTCATTAATCATCTTAAAAATAATTGGGGACAGATAACATAGTAAACTGCCCCTGGGATGTATTTCTGTATTATCAGCCAGCAGTTATATGTGAAAGGCAGAAGGCAGAAATGGTGCTCCTAGCTAGTTTTGTTTAAAACAGCAGGAATGAAGAAAGAATTATCAGGATGTGAAATGCATTAAATCATGACAAGAGAATTCCTTTCATCTTGAGTATGGCTGCTGACTGTCAATAACTGAGATTAATGCTACAGAAAACAAAGAAGAAATGTTAAACATAATGACATTTAAAGAAGAGCAATAACCAGTTTATTAAAGGAAAGTGGTTTGAACTCTGCGAGGCTGGCAAATGTAGTTTCTGAAGCATTTTAAGATACTATTGCCTCATCTAAATCATCATAGGAGTAAATTAAAATATATCCCGTAAATTAAATCTGGTCTCTCTTTATTATTATCTCCTCTAAGGCATATGCATGCTCCTAATTTTCAAAAGGAACTCAAATGACTGTGAGCCTGAAATTCTGTATCCGCCCAAATTGCCACTTCAACAACTTTCCTATCTGATGTGAACGCTGAAACAGCGCCTGCTTTAGCAGTGCATGTTCCATTAAGAATGAAATTGAGCTGGATTGTGGGGTTTTTTTAGCTTTCTTTTCTGTCCCATAGCTTTCTCCCTTTCCCAAATGTAATTGCAGCTCCTGGTAATGCTCGGTGCTGCTGCTCACAGGGAAGTACAGAGCCAGGCTGGTGAGAGCATCTCTGTGCCTGCAGCCAGGGAGAGTAACAGTTTAGTTCAGCCCCAGTTTCAGTTAGTGCTGTGGCATTAACTTGGGTGTTTCTCACCTCCAGTGAATTAATTTCTTCCAAGTTCTGCAGAAATTCTCTTTAGGACTTCCATGCCTCATTGCCTTGGGAAACGTAGCCAGAAACGTCTCATGGTCCAGTGACCTTGGCAGAGACAAAAAGACTTCACTCTTAATGGGGGATCTAGAAGGAATTTCCACTCACAGAGCTAGGTTGGCAGAAATGCTGGTTACAGGCTATGGAAGAGGATCTCTACAGTTCAGGGTGCTCCAATATTTAAATACAACCTGTTTTATAAATTTACATTATGGAGCCTTAAGGATAGAAGGGCCCATCTGTGTAGAGAAGGTGGCTGTACCCTTGGTCTAAAACTGCAGTTGCTTGTGAACTGGATGCCTCTAATGATCTTATGGAGCTCAGTGCCATTTACCACTTGCCTACTCCTACCACCGCCTACTTGCTTGAATATTGCATTTGCTCCATTAATTCCTTCTCCATTAACATTATCGTTTTCTATCACTCAGCTGAAGTCCTATGTATTCTCTACCAGTCCAACTATACACATCAGTCTCTCTTTGATGTGCCCCTGCTCCTTTTAATGAATTAATTCGAAGGCTAAATGATCCTTAAATCTGAACAATTTAAACTGTGGTTTCTCTAGGGCAAGCAATATACACACTATTTTGTTTAGTGCACATCCTTCTTTACTGATGATAAATCTCAGCAACTCTAATGGAAATTATAATTGGTGTCAACAAAAGATTCTGTGAAGAAGTTATTTCAGCTGAATACAGCATGGGAGAAGAGTTTAAATGTCTGTTCTTTGGAGGTTCTATGACCTGCTGTGTGGGACCAGAGGCTTAGCCATAATCAGGGATTTGGTAGGACTGGATGCCCTTGCTTCGAGGCCCCTTTGTTAATTGAGAAATTAGAATCACTTTGTGTCATGCGGTAGCGTAGGTCTAATGGCACTGCTTATAGCATGTGTACCTGCTTGTTGATCTTATCTGTGTACCTATGATTTGAAAGGGGGAATGAGCAGTGCTGGAGAATACTAATGGCTTTTTGTGGAGGCAGACACTCTGTGGCCTTGTTTTTTGAATGGCTCATGAATGTGGCTCAAACTAGAATCAGGTCCAGTTATGTGGCTGAAGCAACTACATAATTTATTTTATGAAACTGGTACTCGGTAAGCTTATGTAACCTTCATTCTTCGTAGAAAAAACCATGACTGACATCGGAAGCACCACATGACATTGGCAATATATCTGTAGCACATGGTAGATGAACTGAATTTTCTTAGTTCTGGTCCATGAGAAAGCATGGATGGTCTGTGCAGTCAGATTGGTGCTTTGCTTTTTCCTGCATTGTGGAGCCACTAATCAGACATTGAAGTCAGTGTAGGATTGGGGTTTTTTTTGTTTGTGGCTTTGGATCCTTATTTTCTCATGTGCCAGAATTTGATGTTTCACCTTACATAGATGGGTCTTTGCTAGTATTTGAAAGATTACTTCATCAATCCAGCATTTATGGATGTGAACGTAAAGTTCACTGGCTTCTACTAATCAGCATTCTGGGTGCATCTAGACTTCTGACTTTGTTCGCAAATAATAGAGTATGGTTCTTATACTGTTTGAACTACTGTATTCATATTGAGTGAAATGAAGATTCTTACCAATTCAAGCATGACAGTATGTGGGTTTAGAGGAAGAAATATTTCACTGAGCAGATTATCAAAAACTGAAAGGAGAAAGTAGTTTTTCGGATTACTTGATCCTGTTTGTCACTAAAAATAAGAGAAAGCTCCTAAGCAAATGGAAGCAAGGTTCTGGATGACATAGCCTAAATAAACTTCTGTCTGAAGTGATGTTCTGTTGAGAATGAAACCATCTGTAATGAGTGAAAATACAGTAAACAGGAGAATACTCTTAATAGGGATCTGAGATTCTTTTGTGAGATGGTATTGTCTAAGCTGGGTAAAAAGCAGTGGTTGAATTGGGCTTGCACTGTCAGTAGTCACTTCTCCACAACTACAGTGAAAATAGGAATGTTAGGGTAAATTGAGCTGGACTCCAGTCTGTGGAAGTGGGATTTCACCTCCTGTGTGAGTGGAGGTATGGAGGCTGAAGAAGCAGGGGACTTGTCCAGCCTGATGCTGCGCACGTGTACATGTTGTGCTCATCTTCACATTGCATCCAACTTGTTTTGTTTTGGGCAAGTAATTCCAATGTGCTGGTGGCTAGGGATGAGTGTGGAGATGAAGATAAGTTGAATAAAACTCAGAATATGTAGTTAGGCATCCCACTACTACACTAAATTTGGGCTTGTATAATATGACACTGGATAAAGAGTTGAAAGTTATTGATGGAGAATATCCAGAACTGTGGCTTTATTTTGAGAAGTCGTGTGCTTTCTCTGTGCTTCATATTACAGCCATAAATTGAGCTTTGCACTAATATTTCACCTGCTGTTTCAGGTGAAGTGAATATTCTCTTAGCTATGATGATGAAAGAGTACAAAACTGTTTCTCCCTGTTGGCTGAGATGCCACACGAATGTTTTACCCTGCTGTGCTTCACTCCAAAGCAAAACGCCTGCACCAAAAAGAGTTTCCTCATCCTGAATCTTATTGATTTTGTTTTTCTACTCCATTAACTTCTCAACTTCAGGTGTGGGAATTTTTTTTTTTTGGCTGTGGTTTTGGTGTTTTGTTGATTTGTTGGGGGTTTTTTTGTTTCTTTGTTAGTTTTTGGGTTTGGGTTTTGTTGTGGTTTGGTTTTGGGGTTTCTGTTTGGGTTTTTTTGTTTGCTCTCTTAAAGCAGAACAATAACGTTTAAAAACTGGGCTATTGTAGGTTTTAAAATATGAGAAATTAGCATAGAATTAAAAAAATATTCAAAATCCAATTGAAAGACAGTGTTATGTTCAAATTGGATACTTCTCTTTTGTTCTGAAGAAGATTTTGGGTGTCTCTGTGGTGTTCTCAGGACTTGAAAGATTACTTTTCACTAATCTGTGTTGGGAGATTAGTAGGTGAATGCATAGTTTTCCATTTTCATAAGAGACAAGAGTTTTGAATAGTGGCCTCAGAATCCTTTGGGGCTCTCACAGCTTAAATTAACTGCTGTTGGTTGGGTGGTCAGGTTTTTTTTTATGTTCTAAATGGTTAAGAACACTGTAAGGATAGCTAGCAGGATTTTTTCTTTTATCTGTTGAATCTCACAAGGATTAATGAAGATGAAATGGGAGCTTTTGTTGTAGGATCTGAGTGAATCTTATGGCCTTTGTAGCAAACTATTTGTTGATGTGGTAGAAATTGTGTTTCACTAGAAGGGTAATTCATCAGCACCAGGCACCAGTAGTACTATATGTGCTGAAATCAATTCTGTGTGAGCTTCAGAGCACACTAGAAATCTTATGCTTTAAAATAGCTTTCTGGGTATGACAGAGAAGAATTAAGTGATTACTGTAAACTGAAGTAAACAGACATGCTAAGACATGTTAAGCTTTATCAATAAAAGCTATTTAACAAAAAATCCTATGTATTTGGCCATTTAAATTCATGTTGGCAATAAATACTTCCATTTTCTGAAAGACTGCTTGGGGAAAATTTTATCATGTTGAGCTTCTTGAACAATATGGTCATAGATGAAAAATGTTGGAACTTCTATTAACTGGAAGCAGTTTATATGCTGGTAAATGATGTATGAGCACAATGGGCCATGATGGTCAGGACATAGCCCAGCATAGGTTTTGCCTGGCTGGTGCTGGGAGGTTAGCAGTCCTGTGCTCCTTTTCTTCCTCTGTTTTTGGAAAGCCTGTGAGGCGTACATCCATGCAGCCAGGGGCAGAACTGGATGCAGCTGGGTGAGCGTCATTGGGCAGGCCAAAAAGGGGCATGAAATATGGGCTGAGACATATATGGCAGGGGAGCAATGAGGAGTGGGAGAGTCTGAATATGTCCAGTATTGAAGAGAACTACCGACAGCTTTATGTCCTAACGATATTTGTGTACATGAAAGCTCTCATTAAGCTTGGCTGGACTGTGGATGAGAAAGGGCTCATGGATGAGCATGAGCATTGTCCTACACGTATGTGATTATTAAAAAATAAATAAATAAAAAGGACTGTTTGTGAATTATTTTCCGCAGTTTGCTGTATATGTATGTTATGTATGTTAAGAGAAAATTTAACTATTATTGAAGAAAAAACATACTAATTGTGTGCTAAATTGAGCCTGCATATACACATTCCCCCTATTTTATGATTGGTCAAGCTGAGCCATTCACAGAAAGAACTGCTTAAAACTGAATGCCTAGGGCATAAAAATTACCCACAGTTGGAAGCTAATAATATCAAGTAGTAAGGCAAAGTAATATTTGTGCTAAAAGAAAGTATTAATTAAACTCTTTGCAAGATATTGTTAGATTCCTCATATTTAGATTCTCGCTAAAGGTTCAGTGAGTCACATCAGTTTTCCATTAACCACGCAGTCATTTCTGGCCTGAGTTTCTGCAGACAGCTGTTTTGCAATGTGTGCCCTTTGAACCTTATCAAAAACCTGATGTTAGTCACACTCAGTAACATTAGAGAATGTTATTAGTTCTATTATTTCCAGAACAAAAGCATGCCTAGTCTTATCCTGGGAAATTTGCTTTGAAAATGACACACCTCTTTTTCTTCAAGCTTACTAGGAATATAAGCTTAAAGAACCATTTGTTAAAAAGCCTGAGGTGCATATATGTGTGGTGCAGTTGACATGCTGAAGGGAAGGGATGCCATCCAGAGGGACCTTGACAGACTTGAGAGTTAGGCTAAGGCCAGCCTCATCAAGTTCAGCAAGGTCAAATGTAAGGGTCCTATATGTCAGTCAGGGCAATCCTAAGCACAACTGCAGGCTGGGTGGGGAATGGATTGAGAGCAGCCCTGAAGAGAGAAGGACTTGGAAGTGTTGACAAGAAGCTCAACAAGACCTGTAGTAAATATCAAGTATGTTTCCAAACAGCTGGCTGGGGTACGCAGAGAGCTGAAGCCATATTATGC
Organism: Ara ararauna; assembly: GCA_028858755.1. Taxonomy (NCBI): domain Eukaryota; kingdom Metazoa; phylum Chordata; class Aves; order Psittaciformes; family Psittacidae; genus Ara; species Ara ararauna. The sequence goes on along the minus strand of CM054383.1, from coordinate 9,123,018 downwards.
TAGTATGTTCACTGGCTTTGTCAATTTAAAGTAACTGTGTGCTACATCCTCAAGTTCTGTCACTTGATTAGAAGGAAAGCATGAGTTGGGACATCTAAAGAAATGTAACTGGGAGCATTGTGGCCTGGTGGTGGTCTGTAAGGCATTTGGAAAGCACTGAATGAAACCTGTGCTAGGCTGGCTGTTACCAGACTTCTGGGGCAACCTGTGAAACTGTGCATGTAATTAGGATGATTTAATTTCCAAAAAGAAATAGTGTGTGCATAGGTAAGAGTATTGCACATTACAAGATTTATTAGTCTATTTAGAGATGAACACCCAGCTTACCCAGACGCCCATAAGCATTGTACTGCTCAGGCAGCATTAACCTGGGGGAGGGATGATTGCAGCCATGTGGTATTCCTGGTGATAAAAATGTGCTGATGAATGGAAATGATGGCTCTGGCTTAGATCTAAGATTTGTCTTCTATGCTTTCTTTTCTTCCTATGGGAGAAAAAAATAACCCCATTCTGTCCCTAAGACAGGGTCCCTAAGTTTGTATTCAGAAAGTATCTCCTGATTTATAGCTGCTTACAAAAGTCAACCTTTTAATAATACTCTCCACTAAACTGAGTCTTGATATTTTTCCTTTGTGGTCATACCTGTGGCATGCAATATACTGAAGGAGAACTTGGAAACCACAGGGTCTGCTTCCAGCGGCAGCCCAGATGTTGCTAGCTTTCAGTGCCACTGCTTTCCCAGCAGAGATGGCTTGCAGCTAGAAAGTACCTGCACTCTCAGAAGCTGAAATGGAGAAGGCCAAAATGAACTGAAGAGATTGAGGGGCTTGTTTATAGCGTGCTGCAGTTTATTGCGTATTTATTGTCCCAATCTTTAAAGACTTGCTAATGGAGAAGGGGAACTAATCCTGTGGGTGTTGAATCTCTTCTGATAATGAGGAACATAAGCATAAAATTGCAGTAAAGCAAGACAGCCTTGGAAGAATTTTCCTAGGAGTAAGCTTTTTTCCGCCCTACTGTGCAAAACAACTAGAAAATTTCCATTACAACCATGCTCTTCACCCAAGCTAATGGCTTTGTATCAGGGCCTGACTTGCCTGAGTAGCCTTCCTCAGAAGACAGATAAAATTTTGTATGCTTTGAACTTCCTCTTTGACTTATGTGTCATAATTCTGGCTGTTTGTCTTGTCAGTAAGGAGAGAAAGATGGAAATGTCTCATGCAAAAAATGGAATAAGCAAACACACTACTGAATGTGGCCCAGGGAAGTTAAACTGATCATATGTATTTGGTTTTAGATATTTATTTTTTTTTGCTTACCAACAGATGGATCCCCTTGCAAATACCCCAGCTTTAGAACATACCCCAATGATGTGATGATAATGTTCTTCATACCTTAATTATTCTTAATATCAAATTTATGAGTGTTGTTCCAGATCCCAGTGTTTCTTGCTCTATGGTTCATTGCAAGGATTCCTGAAATCCCTTTATCTGGAGCCAGTAATCTTTCTCAAACACATTGCTTCTGTCTACTATTAGAGGATTGAACAGAATTAGCATCCAGGAAGATGTTCTTAGGGATTAGGCTTTCTGAGGTTTCTCTTTCCAAAAAAGTGACCTCATTCACCAGTTTTGCATTCATAGGCAAAAGGAGTGGCTGTAACCACAGAGTGGAAAAGAAAATAGGAAGAGAAACAGTTGACACATGTAGTTTGCTTGTAAAAATGTGTGTAATCTAGCCACATGCTTGTTACTCTCTTCCCAGCTTTGTTCTCTTTAAATAATTGTCGTTTATAAGAGAACTGGATTACGTTGTGTTTGCTAGAGGAGTAATTGCAACTGCAAAGAATGGAAAGAGAGAGAAAGATTTGAGTACAGCTTGTGGAACAGCCGGGCCACTGCAGAGGCAGAGTTTCCTGGTTTGTTTTTACTTACGATGCTGCTTTTTTCCTACAAATCAACTGGCAGTATACTCAAGAGCCAAGGAAGCTTCTAGTCCCTCACAAAAAAATTCCTACAATTCCGAGAAGGGATCGTAATGTGATCTGAATCCATTGTAGGTTGAATGATAAATCTCATCCTTTATTACCTTATGGTGGCACCAGCCACAAATTTAAGCTACATTTGTAGGCTGAATTAGAGTTCTGAAGTGGCACTGAGAGCCGATTTGTTTTTCTCCTTGTGAACCAGTATCAGTAAAATCATAAACCAGATTGTTTGAAAGATGCTTGTGTGTATTGAGAGTTTGTCATTGATCTTCAGAATGTATCGTACATCTCTCTTTCACAATTTCTTCCAAACTTTGTTGGTTTTTTTTTTTTTTTTCCTAAATTTAACTTATTTTCATTGGGCTATGCTCTTCCTAAACTTGATCTAGCTGCAGTCTGAAGTAAGAGCCTCGCTATCTTTTTCCCTTGAGCATTAAACCTCAATAAATGTTAGACTATAATATTGGCAACCAGAATACAGAGGAACTTGCATTATCATCAACTGTCATTCTGATCTGACAATACCATATTATATTCTCAATAGATCCTTTTGTGAGCAAACAATGAGTGGCATAAATGGCTGTGCTGCTCTGACATGTGGAATTTGACTTGTCAGTTAAAGAAGAAGGAGGCAAAAATTGTATATATGGCTAAAATATTTAGCATGAAACTGCTTGTGCTTCTCCTCCCTGCAAAAGGAAGAAGAAAGTTAAGAGGGAACAGAGGCATATATTTAACAGATGGAAGAGGCTGCCTGATTGTACTACCTCCGTCAGCACTGTCATCTTCTGATAAATGAAGTGCCCGGCATTTGCTGCACAGCTGTGGATACTGGAGTAGAAACTGGAAATGCATATTGTTCAGTAGAAAAGCAAAGATTATTTGTGTGAGCTCTTCACTTATCGAGTGACTCCAATATGTGTGGTGTCAGAGCTGCTGGGTAAAGGGTTGGGGTTACATTCTTCTGGAGTAGACCGTCTTACAGGCTCTGACCTTCCTCGGCTCATGGCCAGGAAAGCAGTGCATTTCAGCAGAATAGAGCCTCATGAAAGATACATTCCCAGTCACAAAGGCCTTATTTAATATAGCTTTAGCAGAAATATAACAATTTACTTGCAGGGCTCAGTTCCTTTAGAGTGGCTTAGAAATGGTCTGGATTACGTGATAATTTAGTGTACTTAGAAAAAAAGTATCTTTCAATCAACTTTAAATATGGAAAAAATTCTTTTTAGTATGAAGTTATCACTAGTAGCATGACTGTAATTCTGTTCAGTAGAAAATCTCCATAGATACAGTAATTTACCTGTTATATCACTTTATTATATCTTTCTTATGCCTGACCTTTGTGAGCTGGTAATAGTTACATGGTACTTCAGCCTTTCTTACCGTGCCAGAATGTATTTTCCTATCCAGATCTTTCGAGATCTATATATCTACTGTAGTATAATGTCATGCAGAATAAGATCTCTCTTATCTGTTGGAAGTTTGTATCAGTCTTGTGACCTTACATGAAATAGAATGTAGATAATAAACTCAGCTGTAGCATCCGTGAATTAAAATGCTTGCCTGGTTGTAAGCTTTACAGGTGCTTCAGAAACATGCTTTAATTACAGGAGTGCTGTTTCAGAATGGTCTTATATGTGACAGAATAGTGCTTGGAGGTGCAGCACAGATCAGAGCTTTTCTGGTGTAGCTGCAGTGCAGACTCAGTAAAAATTTAAAAAGCCAAGAGAAACGTGAGTGATAAAAAGGAACTGGGAAAAACTGTTTCACAAGTGGGGAAGCTGTGGCATGTTGGCCAAGTCATTGATTGCATCTGAGCTGAATTCTTAACTTGGCGCTTCCACAATAACAGAATAGTTTCTCTTGAGGGAGAGGTACTTTCTGAAGAACGGACTTTAAAACACTGCATTTATTTTTTTCTTTTCTTCTCTATCAGAAGATAATTTTTAAGCTGTCTCTGTATTTTATCATAACTGGCCAGTCCAGAATTAAAACCACAATTCAGTAATAGAAATTGCTTCTTTCTTACTCTGTAGTACATTCTGTCCAGAAATGTTCTTGGGGATGGCAATGCTTATACGTGGATCATTAACTAAACATTCGAGGTATTCTGACCTAATCCACTTTCATAGGATTAAATTAAATAGAAATCACAAAATAACTAGCTTTACAGATCTTTTCACTTCAGTTATTTTGTATTTGTATTGGTGGAATTAGACATTACAGTAGACAAGGTGATTTCTTCAGGTAAGAAAAAACTAAACATCATGTCAGGAAAATAACTGCTTTTGAAAGTGAAGGAAGCCAGGAAGACTATTGTGAAGGTGAATCACTTTAAGCATAGGTTGTGAAATGCACTTAGAATTGAAGATCTGGCCTGTGCAAATAAAAACAACTTGGATAACATCCATGAGACCTCTGCTGCCTGAAAAGCCTAGGTCAAAAATGAAGTACAGTGGTGATAGGATTTTAAGTTCATTGGACATTGGCTGTTTGATTGAAGACCTACAGTCATGGTTACATGCATCTCTGGGCATTTCTTATTGTTCCCTCATCTACTTTACTAGAGGATGGGAAAGCAGGGCTGTCTGCCTCCGATCTCTGACCATAACAAACAAAGGTCCCATACAGATTTTGTACTCAAGCCAACATGTGCAAATTCTGGGGTTAAAAATATCACTAGGGTTTAGCAATATACACTCAGTGAATCCCATTTCCAACACAGAATCTCACCATTCCAATAAGAAGTGTCCCTTTTCATAAGACATAGAACCACAAGCTAGCTTACTGCTAGCTAAAGCACCAGCAAGATGTCTGTACTCTGAGAATTCAGGACTTGGGGGAATTAGTATACAGTATCATTGACATCAGAGGTGTAAATGCCAATGTTAAATTGAAATAAAAGCCAGGCAGGAGGTAACATACCCCCAGCATATTTGAAAGACCCTTTTGCACCACGGCATCTTCTGTAGCATTGCTCATTGGTGCTGTCATCTGTGCCTTCAGGGCTGTCAGCCTTACCCTCAGTTTTTGAGACACCTGTTTTTGAAGACAGGCTGTGAGCTAATGAATGCTTTCTTGCACAACAGCTTAAAAATCTTGGAGAAAGTAAAGTGGTGCAGTGTTTGCCTGTGCAGCTGCAATGCTGATAGGCTGCAGCACACCTGCAGCTGTATAGTATCAGTACAGCAGCTTACTTTTCTCATGCTCCTGGCCTTTGCTTCTAAGGCAGATTCCTTTTACTTCCTGTACCCCAAGTTTAAGCAAGCTTTCTGTCTGTATTCAAATAGATTGAGGAATGGGGGCATTCCAGTTGTTAGCTTTGTTCTCTTTTTTTTCTTGTTTTAATTTTTAAAGGCTCTTTTTTCTTACATATTTCAGTGAGAACCTGTGACTGTTTCCTCAGCTGATTTAACTCATCATCAGTCCACTGGCTTTTGTGGAGCTATACCAGCAGAAGGTAGCTAAGTGCATGGCTGGGTCACCCACTGTGCAGGGAAGGGAAAAAGAAAGGTGATTTGTAGGCTGTGTGAATGGTCTGTGATCACACCTACCTATTTTTGTATTAAAAAATGGTATTAACCTGGGAAAGCAAAAGTCGTCTGCCACTGCCTACATCTCCATTAACTCTAATACCAACTGTCTCATGGAGAACTGAAGTGACACTCATGCTTACTTCTGCTGTTGCCAAAGTGGCAGGTTTCTGGGAATAGCTACCACATCAGGTGGGAGTTACAGGGTTTAGGGGTCTTAGTTTGGCTCTAGTTATCCTGATGACAGCTTTAATTTTTTTTGGTCTTAACTCCTAGAGGTACTCACTGCAGAAGATCTTTTCCTGGGAACCATGTAACTAAGTAAATGTTTAACTCCACTCTTAGAACCACTGCTTAGTAAGGTGGAGTGTTAATTCCAGATGTCAGGATGTGTGCAGAAAAGTCTAAAAACTTCAAAAAGTAGGAGCAGGGTTGCTTCTTTTCCTTTCACATTCATTTTGCAAAGCTGTGCCTCAAGATTGTCACTGTCTTGGGCTATTCAGATAAAATCCTTTAACAACCTAGCAGCTGTTGGAAGTAGAATCAGTTGGAGAGGAAATTGGAGATTACCACAGTTAGGATGGCATAGCTGAGAAGTGAAAGCTTAGACACACTCATCAATCCTGCTGTGATGTCTTAATGCGTTGGTCCAACTCATGTTTCCCAAAATTCCTGTGCCACCTCTTTGCCAGAAGTTCCAAAACTACTTTTTAATGGGCAAGAGGAGAAAAGCAGGTGCCTGCTACTTGCTCCCAGGGAAACTTTGAGTGTGTTGGATTAGACCCATAACCTGGCGGTTAGCAGCTGAGCACCAGCTTTGCCCTTGGTGGTGCATTGGTGCATCCCTCCTGTAGGGTGCTGTGGGCTGGGAAGGGCTGGTGGGGAGCTGGCACATTGCAGAGGGAAGCTGGCAGTGCTTTGGGACACCACTGTGTGTCACAGCCTGCTTTTAAGCATTTCCTTTAAAAAATGCTGCAGTAAAGAAATATGGTGCACTTGGTATTGCTGCCTTCCCTTTTAATGGGAGCAGCTTTTGGTATCATTTGCCATATGGAAAGTGTTTAGTCTGTTCTTAACCATAATTATTCTTTTATGTGGTCTTGGCCCTTTAAGCTCTTTCTGACATTCTTGCCAGGTAATGTAAAGTACTTTTATGGGAAGTTTTGTTTATAAAATTAATATTCTTGCAGAGAGTGCATTTTTAAGGCCAAGAAATAAAGTTTTCAGGATGGTTGCACTTTCTTATAATATTACATGCGCTGCATTACCTTGAACAGTTCATAGGCACTGTATAGTGATTTCTTATTTTAAAATATGACCACTGCAAGTAATTTCTTTGCTTTTCTATAAAGAAAAATACGTACTTCTATTATGCTGAGAGACTGAGTACTGAAATTTATGATTCCCTTTGTGCTTAGTTTTGAAGCACCACTTAGTAGCCGTTATCTCTTATTTTTGCTGCATTTTTAAATAAATCTGAGAGATAGTAAAATTGGACTTCATTTTCTTTGAGAAGAACCAATGGTCCACGCATTTGCATTGAGTTTGGAGGAGGTTTATGCCATTTTGTCAGCTGGTGAATTCGAATCAATACTTCGGTAGTCAGCTGTCACTTTAGAAATCAAATTTGCTTGTGATGTCCTGAAACAATGTTACATTTTATTTTGCTAATAGTCCTTTATAGTTGTATAGGAACTTCCACTTCAGAGTCTCAAACCATTTTAATAAATTTGAAGGAAAAATTCTACCTCCTTTTCTTGCAGATGGAAAAATCAAAAATTACAGTGATTAACTGCCAGGGTAGAGAACCTATATGTATATTTGAATGCGCACAGGGACCATTCCTGGCCCTGCAGCCTTGGTATGTAGTTGCCTGTGTCCATGTTACTAAGCTGTTATACCCACCAGACAAGGGAGCTGAACTCCAAACTGTTTTTTGTGAGTTAGCTGGAGGCACAGACCATTCTTAAGCATTGCTTGGCTGGGCAATAGGGGCAGAGAGGAGAGTTGTGAGATTTTGAGGTGTATAACACAACATTTGTATGGCTGCCTTTGTTTTCTTTGTTTTGCTGATGTGCTGTTGTCAATGAGAGAGACCAAGCGACTTGAGCCTGATGGGCAGCAGCTGTTGTGTGAGAGCTCACTCTTAATGCCCTGTCCTTAACAGTTCCCAGGGAAATGCTGTGGGAAAGAGCTGGTTAATGGAGCTGTGCTGGCTTCTCCTCCTGAGGATCTGGCCCGGGAGCTATAATTGCAAGAGAATTTTCCTTTGCAGCTGAGCTGAACAACACAGTAGAGATAAATGGGAATCATAATTCTGAGCCATTCCACATGGGCCATTTCAGAGCCCACAACAGACCAAGATTTCTATTATGAGGCATGATTTGTGACATTTCGTAATGATATTTTCATCTGTTTTGAAAATAGTCAAAAATGGAATTTTGCTGTGGAAACACACTAATTTTATAAAGACGGTCTCCCTTTTTCTTTAGGATGGAGAGAACAGGAGCTTTGTAGATCACAATAAATCATAGTGACTGGTGATAACAAAATATTTATTAGGATAAAACTGTTATATTTGATTGGATATGAATAATCTTTTCTGTGTGCTGTGGAAATGTTTTCCATGTAAATTGTTCACCATGAAATACATAGTTGGTGTTGAAAATTAAGTGACATCTTGGATGGTAATATATTCTCTTTGAAGTAATAAAGATGGAGGAGTCTCTTCATTATGACCACTGGGATCTGAATGAGAAATATTTTGAGGATTGACAAATAGCAGAGGTTAGGGCTGCAGCCAGCGATAACTTGCAATCCCTGTTTTCACTGAAATTTTCATTACCCATGACATGAATTGATCCTGATCTTAGACAACATTTACTAAAAAATTGCTCTTGTTGCAAGTAACAGCAAAACAGCACTGACTGCAGCAGGAATAACTTGGGCTCATCCTCAGTTGTTTGGATATACTCAGTGTTTGTAATTTTCTGTCAATTAAATCTCTTGCGCTGGTACAGGACAATGACACTTGCTCAGTGAGCAAGTGAGGTGAGGCATAGAAGCCAGCAATGTTTTGCCTTGGAGACTAGATGGCCTTTATCATGCCTTTGCCCCACAGCTGCCAGAATCCCTTTGCCTGCTTGTGATGCTCAGGTTTAAATAATACCTGCTTTGTTAGATAGTTATCCTGCTTCTAGGAACAAAAAATTAACTATGTGCAGCCTCAAAGTTGGCATCTCTATTTCACAAAGATTTAGGAAGTTAAGTTCCAGCATTGCCTGAACATTTCTTAAAATGCACCACCCTCTATGGGGCTTTGTGAAACACTAGTAGAGTTGTGCATAACCCAGTACCTTGTGCTGCTAACATGCGTGCTGTAGTAGGGCCCACTGCTGCTGCCTTCCCCAAAACTATGCTGAACAGCAGGGTGTAATTGTAGCTCAGCCTGCATTACACCAGGAACATGTCTCTTCCATTTTTTCCTTCTTTGACACTGGTTTAGCCATTAAAATCAACTCTTGCCACATTTCCATGCAGTGTCTGCCCAGACCTTCTGGGTTGGTCTGTCCTTTCCAGAGCCTTTCTATAACAGTCCTCTTTTAAAGGAAATACACACTTTTTTCTCTTACTCTCCTTTCTTTCTTTCTCCTCCCATCGCCTCCTTTCATAGCTTATCTCTCTTTATTTTCATTAATTTAAAAGCATTACACAAATGTCTGTGGAACATATTTGTGTACCATCATTTTTACAGATTGGCATTAATTTGTGAAGCTTCATTCTTCCCCATACATTTACTTGATTGTGGTCCAGTTTTCCTTTCAAGTGGATTTATTTGGAAGCCGTTTCACTGGCACAATTATCCTACTGTTTCCTTACGTGCCTTACACATGTGATGAACAAATAGTTTCTCTATGGTTCCTTAAGACAGAGAGGTCAAAAATTCTATCATAATAAGCTCTGTGATGTGATAAACAAGAAAATGTTAATAAAAAACTTGGAAGAGGAAATCCAAATATATTCTTCGTCTTCATTAAGGTCGTGTTGGTTAATATTTTTTTTTGGCAGGATGTTGATAATTGATGCTGGCTACTGTACTTCTTACAGAGTATTTAATATATTTAGGGTGGGACTGTCCTGGGCAGAGAAAGCAAGAACAAATTATCCCCATTCCCAAAGCATTGCCCTAAGCAGTCAGAGTTGTGTACTGAAGGAACTTTAGTTCTGAAGAACAGGGCTTTTTGTTCCTTGTGTTGAGTACTATGGTGTCTGATCCAAAGTGTCATTGAACTCCAAAAACCTGAGAGTTGTTTGGAGTGATGGAAGATTTTTGTTGTAGGTGTTCATGCTTTACAATTTGAGATTGCTGCTGATTCAGCATTAACAGTTTCCTCAGAGTTTAAGACTCTTTTCATTATTCTTCTTCCACTTGGTTTTCTTTAAAATTGTATATATTAAAAAAAAAAAAAGAAAAAAAAGGCAGCAATTTCATTGGTCCCAAGATACAAATGTAAATTTCTTGACACTATTGTTCATAGTTCTTCATAAATTATACACTGCAGCCCTTTGCGAATGGGTAGAATAGCTCTTATTAAACATGCAACAAATGCAGAAGGCTCAGTGTGGAAATGAAAAGTCATTTGCATTACTTTGAGGAAGCACTGAGCTCCAGCAGCCTTGTTTCATAGGTAAAAAGAAGGCCCAGAGAGGCTGCTGAGCTGCAAAGCAGCATCTCAAATTCTTACTCAAGAAGTAACGTTAAGGTCTGAGGAAATCCTTCATGATCATAATATCCCCTTGCCCCACATTTGTATTGACCTGCATTACAAACACTTTTAAAACAAAGTAGATTTCCAAAAACCAGATGGTCAATGCACCAGAAAATTAACTTCAAGTCACTGTTAAGTTGGACTGAGGAAAACTGAGAATTTCAATTCAGAGGGAAGAAAGAACCATTAGCTGGCAGATTTTGTTGCTTGATATTTTGAAGCTTGCAATATTGAAATGAGTTTTCATTTTCCTATCCCTGTTTTGGGAGTTTCCCTCTCTTCCCTGGACACCTGGGTCAATACAGATTGCATGCTTCATTTCTGTTACCTCCCCCCCCCCCCATCATATCAAAGAGCTCTTTATAGCTTCCATTTTGCAGATTACACAGGCTTGATGCACTTGTTTGACCTTTTCAATATTCTGTAATTAGATTGGCTGCAATTCTTGTTTCTTCCTGTTTTACATTCTCACTAGCCTCTGGGAAAGGGATGGAATGCCCATTTGCTCAAAATATAAAATACTGCAAAGGTCAAAGCAGCATAGTATGAAACTCTGTTTCACTGAATGTGTTAACAGTTTGAAGGGAAGCTGGGGGAACATGAAGCATTCTACTTGTAATTCTCCAGATCAGGTATTGTCATGCAGATTTCCTGTTTTTTCTTCAAAGCACATCACCTTATTGCATAAAAATAGCTTAGCTATGGCATTGCAATATGCTGCATTCCAGAGGCCTTCATTAGAAGATTCTTCAATGGTTTGGGGTGCTTTGAATTCCTTTTGACATGGATGTTCTTGCAGATGATTGTAGTTTTTGATGTATTAAATTGAAAACCAGTGTGGTTTGATTTTGGTTTTGTTTTAGTTTTGGTTTTCTTTAAACTGTTTTATTTCTAGATGTGCTTGACTAAGTCTGAGGTAGTAAAATGGTGCCAGTCACAACAGCACCATCACAACGAACTCAGAGCCCTGTGACATGAGACAAGGTGTTGGTTTGGTTTTGGTTTGGTTTCTTTTCCCATTTTGTTCTTCTGGAGCACTCAGAAATGTTTGTGGACCATTTCTGGTTCCCAAGTGTATGCCTTGAGCTACCTTTTGGTTAATTATGATAGAGATAAGGTCTTAATATGTCACTTTTTTTTGGATTGCTATGTACGATGCCTCACTCATTTTCTGTTGGAAAGTTGTAAGTATTGTTTAAAGTCATTTTACTTGAAATCAGAAGAGCACACAGCCCTTTTTTCCCTGTCTTTTGTAACTGTAATATTGAACAGTTATGTTGTTTATGTGAAGTTTCTTCAAAACCTCAAGCATCAGTAAAATGAAGCTCTCCTCACTCAAGGAAAAAAAATAAAAACAAAAATGTCATGTAATATTTTTTCAACAGGCCTGTACACTATTTGTGCTATATAACGTATAAGGAGGGTACATATGATGTATATTCTTCATACTGCCTCCTCCACAGAGCTGAAGTTTTGCGTGTGCTTGCTGAGGTGATTGTGTTGGAGATGAGGGAGTGTGATGGTGCCTGGAGTGGAAACATTCAAGTTGGCTTGATGCCATTCTACCTGTCAATAGAGATTGCCTGTTTTCATTCAAAACCGTTGAGAAATACTAAGGTGTAAATTCTGTAGTATGTAAATAATATTTGATCAATAGTTACACCTCAAGCATGAAGCAATTCTGCTTTAGGAACAGTGGGTGGTGTCTGAATGTGGTCTTTATATTGGTTCTCAAAGAACCTGTATTCCTAGTGCTATTCTGTTCTTATAAGAATAGATAAAATGTTTGCCATTTAGAGTGGAGGAAAAAAAAAAGGGCAGGAAACACTTTAGCGGTCATGAAATGGCCTCTAACCCATCCTTGAGGCGTATGGTGTTTTTATTTAACGTGTGAGAGCTTAAATGCTATAGCAGCAAGCACTGCAGAAATTCTAAATGTGAGCAACTCATCTGCACTTACAGTTAGCTTCCAAAAGAGATTACGTGCATGTTTACTGCTATTTTGTAGCAGTGCTAGTCTGTCAGAGCATTTTTGTCCTCAAGCTTAATTTATGTGATAGTTGCACTTCCTTTTGCATTTCAAGAATTAATATAATTGCCTCTGGGTACATGGAATGAGTTTGTGGTGGACAATTGCACTCAATTATAATGTTGTTTATTTAAAGGCATGTATTGCGCCAGGGATAGTAGTAACTCTTGTAATTAACTTCTATATCTGTGATTGCACAAAATTATGCATTATGACTTTTTGCACGAGTGATATTATTTTCTGTGGCAATACAGGCAAAAAGCAGCTTAGAAAGATTCTTGGGCTGTATTGTCCAGGTGTTGGCCTGGATCATTTAAGGGCAGTTTGGATTGGTGTCAGTTTTGCTGTACAGTGAGTCTGTGCAAGCACTCAGTTGATCAGAAATATTCCACAGTTTTTAATCAACTTGAAGGGACTACAGATCATGTTTACTACTTCGATAGTGCTGAACACAGTCAGTATTTGTATGAACCTTTATGTTCAATTGCCTATGGAAGACAGCTCAGCTATACCAGTCCTGTGTGGGAAAAGGGGAACATTCCGTTCCTGGTTTGTTCCAGGCCATTTACCTCCCCAGGGACAGAGACAGGACTTGAGGTCAGAGCCTCCAAATCACCACCTTACTTTTCCTGTCAATATGCCAGGAGATCATTTTTGTTACAGAATTAAAAGAGAGCTCCTCTCTTCACTGGGAGGCAAATGAGATAATGCTTCTGAATTGGTAGAGCAGGGATTTATGGCTGGGTCTTTCTCACCCCTCACATCCACCCTAACCTTTGGACCAATGTCTGTTTGTGCTGTAGAATATTTGAGTCTCCTTCATTTTGAATTATTTTTGGTAGAAATCCTTACCTGAACTGGAAAAATCTTCCGCAGTACTATCACTGAATATGTGTGTTTTTGCAGGGTAGGGGGAAGTCTTGAAAAGCAATCGGGTTCCAGTGAATCAGTATTTTCTGCCAAAAGAAAATGCTTGTTTGAAAATGGAGACCAACATCCTGTGCTGCTTGGAATATACTAGTATCTATAAGTCTACATCTGAGTTGAGAGCTTAATCTTTTGCTTCCAGAGTTTAAATCATCAAAACTCTGTTTGAACTGAGTGTTCAGTCCTTTCTGTGGAGAAAAAAATATAGTGTGTTCCAGGAAAGCTTTCAAATTAAGCTGATGTTATGCAGTCTTCTAGAGAACAGTACTGTTTCACCCCCAGAAAGCATCCACAGCTCCCTTTTGGTAATATATAGTTGAATCTAACTGGGGTTCTCTCTGACCACACTTGCATCCTTAATATGTGTGCTCTCCATGAACTCTGGTGATGTTTTTGCTTGCACAACTTATTTCAGAATGTGGATTTTAAGCATTTCTGAATTTTAAACAGTATGGTACATTTTATAGCATTTTTGGATACTATTTGTAATTGGATTTTGCTAATTCATAGCAGGCTAAGGCATTGTCTTTCTCAAGCATATTAGCCTGTCTGTCCTGGGCAAGGAGATTTTAATTTGTAATCTACGTGAAATATAAAATGTTCAGAAAGTGATCACCAGCTTCATCAAGGGAGCAGTTACAATTTCTTCCTTTTTTAGGTGATATAACATAATAATAAAAAATATCTAATATTATAGCTATTGTCTTGCTAGGGTACGGAGTGTCTTTGTCCTTACAACAACATTACTCAAAATCCAAGAGTAAAAACCTCATTTGGGTGTTTATCCTGTGATGTCTTATTGTTACTGGGAGTGGGGGGAAGCGCACGCATGACACAACGTGTAGAAGAAAATGGGAATAAAAAAGGCAAATCAGATTTTTATACTCCAAGAAAATAAGAAACTCAGCCAGAAAAACTTTGTGAGGAGTGAAGACATTTCTCATACCTCCAAGTGTTTCCAGATAGTGTAAATACCCACAGTTCAGTTAAAGACAAGTTTTGTAGCAGATAAAACATCAAACGTACTGCAAGCCATGCCTGCGAGTTGCAGGTGGCGGGTTTAGGGATAAAGCTTCCTTATCCTTTCATTATTCTGAACTTACAGTAATCCTCTCTTTGCGGTTCTCCAAATGTATAATTGATCAGAAGAAATAATAAGTACCAGGTGCTGTGCTTACAGAGTTTAGCCTCATCACAAGAACAGATCAAAACAGCATTTGAGCGTTGAGCAGTAGTATTTAGTTAGACTAGTTAGGTGTTCCTGGTGACCCTTCTATACTGATTGCTGACTCCTGCATTTCACTGGGGAGCTCAAAAACCTTTGCTATTGCAACTTCCTTCGGAAGAAAAAATAAATTCAAAAGCTTGAGGAATTTTAAGCAATGTTGATTTTCCTCCCAATCTCTTTCCTTCCTTCCTTCCTATCTCTCTGCTTGAGGTACCACTCCTGGATAAAATAGGCTGTATTTAAGATTTCCTCAGGATACGTTTTACTCAAGTGAGTAAATAGTGGGTATGAAAATCTGGTTCAACTAATGGTTTGTCTCCCAGGGCTCCCAGTGATGGGTTGATTTCAGGCTACTGTGAAGTGCTACATTAAACTTACCAGTTACATGGGGATTACACAGTTTTTATTGAGAACATAAATTGCAGATGCTGCAGTTACATGGGCTATGTTTTCATTCTTGGTGGTGATGAAAGAAGATAGCTTATACTCACGCATCCTAAGGACACCATATAATGTTAACATCTATATTCATCTGGCTGGCCAAAAGAAGGTCAGCCGTGTTAAGTGAACTCTTAGAAGGCATATTTCAGAGAAGAAGACAGTTTTTGTGGAGGTTTTTTAAAGCTGCATCAGCAACCCATTCAGCCTTAAACAGCTCAGGCCTATGATACAGTTGAGATGTGACTAATCTTGCATGTTATAAATCAGACCTTGAAGAGAAAAAAATTGCCTTGTTTCTTGAGCATGTCTGTATTTTTCTCTGCAGTAATAGGGGCGATGAGTTTTTACTTTTTGGTAAAAGATAAAACTCCCCTCATGTCATGTGTGAATAAAATCCAATTTATTGTAAGTTTGATCAAAAGAATGGAGAACTTTTCATCCTTAATAGGTTAGCTGGGAGCATTGGCTGGAGGCAATTGTTCTTGTACATACTTGTAACATCAGTGAGCCTTGTCAGACCTGTAGCTGTTCATACAGTAGGAATATTCTATCTGGGCTGTTAAAATAAGCATGGAGATGTTATCACAGCATCCTGGTCAAACTAACTTATAGGATTCATATTTCTTATACATTTCTGCATAGTAACTGCCAGATTTGATAGTTCATATTCTTTTTGGATGCAGTTAACTTCCCATGCTGTAAAGGCTTATCAGGTATGCTACCTCCTGAACCCATGCTCTGCTCTCTGAGGAGACTTTTGGGTAAATTTCTGACAATTTAACAACATTCTGGTTTGAACTGCTTATCTTAATTCAAAGCCTACAGGTCAGTGAATCATGGGGCGCTACCATTTTTTTCATAAGCACATCTCCTTGACATAAAAGGGAAATAAAATGAAGGGGATGCTGAATGACTTCCATGTGGTTGTGGTGGGCACACCATACAAAGAATTAACATTGTACCATGGATCAGCAAACTATGCTTCTAAAATATAAATATACTTCCAAAATAATAATAATAATCACAGGGGTCTGATAGAAGTGGGTGAGGATGAGAAAAAATTCTGTCTTGAAAAATTTTTAAGCTTTTTAAACTTCTCTCCAGCAGGATGAATATGAGACTTTAAGAACAAAATAAAACAGCCACTCATAGAAGAATGCGTCCTTCTGGACAATGCCTGTGAATTGGTGATTAAAGGCTTGCCAGGAAAATGGCTAATGCGTTTTTAGCTCTGCTTTAAATCAGAAACATAAGAGATTTGAAGATCTGTCTCTCCAAACTACCTGCAATACCAGGTTAGTTTGGATAGTGAAAATTGTGTCCTTTACCTGGAAACACTTTTCCAAAGAGATTTTGTTGCAACAAATGCATTTGGACAAAAAACCAAAACAAACCCCAAACATTTTAAAAATAATTTGCCAAGAACTCTCTACCATATTAAAATTTAACAGTGGTTTTGACAGAAATTTTTCACTATATAAGGTATGATAACACAGAAATCCTCTTTTGAAGGGTGGTCAAGGAATAAATGTTATTTCAGTTTTTACAGAAAATTAAAAAAAATTACCTATGCTGTCATATTTATTGTAATTTATCTTATGTTGAGAGCTCCATCTTTGTAATGAAAGACCAAGCTAGACAAGAGGTTACAGTGGTAAAAAAACATTTAATTCCAGAAACCAGTAATTTGCATGAGCTGATTCTACCAAATCAGTGAACAATGTCACTGTTGAAGAGTCATGTTCTCTGATCTTCTCATCAGTGATTCTTAAGTCCTGAATGCCTGATGATAAAAGTGAAATTTGAGTGGAGATCTGAAGAAAAATGAGTTTAACTACAAAAGCTAAGTATTGCAGCTCATAGTACTTGCATATCTATATAGTTTAACATTCTTGTATTGAATCTTACTCAGACCACATTCCATGAACACCACTTACAGTGTGTATTGGTATTTAGTATAGGGTAGTTCTAAAAAGTCTGTGAACATAGCATGCAGATAATACTGAATCTCCAGACATTTCTGTATGTTCCAGTGCAGTATCATCCTTAATGTTCCTTATAGTGGTTTGCTTTCACAAACATGGCAAAGTTTGGAAGATTAGAGTGCAATAGAGAAGGTAAGAATGGTAGGATTATGAAGCAAAGATTCAGGAATGGTATCCTTTTAGGATCCATAGTTGAGACTCGATTTGGGATATAATTTCTCATGTTGTTCTCAAAGGCTGCATCCATGTGCAGTAGAATTGATAAAATGCACTAGAATTGATAAAAAGGGGTTTAAATGCCATATTGAGAGTGACCAAGGCTCTTGTAGGCTTGCTTTGAAATTGGATGGGCAGATCAGACAGAAGAACTTGCTAACAGGCTAGTAAGAATTGTGTGAGGGGGCCCAAGAAAGCTCCAGCCTTTCCCTGTTCCCTCTGTTGCCAATGGGGGACATTTGCTCAGGATTTCTATTGCATCATTTGACCTATGCACATGCAAAATATATGCTTGGTCTTTAGAAATAAGCTATATATTTTTGTTAATCTCTTCTCTCAACCTTCAGTATGTCTGCAGTAAATCTATTGACTTGGGTGAATTAGAGCTCTATTAAAGAAAACCAATCAAGCATGGAGTTTAAAATGGATATTCACCTGCTTAAAGTTAAGCTTCTGCTTACGCTTTGCTTATATGGGGGTTGCTTCATTTGTGTATGCGTATGAAAATGAAATAGAAATACAGGAACTAAGTTGCTTGAGAAACTGTTTTAGGAATAGATGCACCTTCTTTGTGGGGAAAAGATACTTAATTTTTTTCCCCAGCAGTGTCACAGACATCTGTGTAATTAGGGATCCACCTACTGAAAGTGTCATCCAGATTCTATTTTTGTTTTATTTCTATTCTCATTAATGCAGTTTTGAAAAGCTTACTTCCACAGATTTCCATTAATTTTCTGTAGTAGGTTAATGATAAAATGTGTTTTACTTCCTACAAGTAAAATTCTTTTATGTACATGGAAGTATCTCCTACCAGCTGGAATGTCATTAAATCCTCATTCTGTGTATTTTATAAGATTTGGGATTTAACTGATGCAATCCTCTAGTAGAAAACTCAATTTGAACATAAAACTGATGGGGAAACAACCTTTCAAACAGAAAAGAGTTGGGAAGCGTAGGAGAAATGGATTCTTTGAGCATCAGTGAAAACTTTTACTAGATATCTGCAAATTTTTGAGTTGAGAGAAATCCAGCTCGAAGTGATCTCCTCTTACTATTGACTTTTTTTGTAAATCAGGGTGGCAAGCTTTTCTAATTAATGACTGGGTGTCTCTCACCTTTACAGTGAGGATCACAAATGTATTTACAAAATATAGATAAAATATACTCTTTAGATAGATAGGTAACATGTGCTAAAGCCACTGGCAATGATGACCCAAATATAAAGGTATCTTCAGCGTATAGATGGGAGAAGAGGGAAAAGCCCGGCCAGTGAACTTCTTATTTTTCAAGGTATTATCTTAAACTTCCAAAGCATATTCCTCTTACAGGGAAAAAGTCTTCTGTTATGCACAACCCCAGGCACAAGGCTCTGGCCTTGTGGGGGCCTGAGGCTGTCTCAGAGGTTTTGGTAATGGTACTCCTTTTTTTTGTTGTAGTCTGACAATAACAACAGCCCTTGTCTGTAGTGCTAGCAACTACAGCCTCAGCATGCTCACCTTGCTTCAGGCCCCATGGGAATGATCCCTTTTGGTTCCCTTGGAAACACGGTTACTACTGCTGATGACATGTGCCACCTGAAATTGTGTACCCAGTTAAAAGAGGAGGGAAATAATCCCTCACCAATATAATTTTAAATAAAAGCAATGAAAAGGCCATTCAGGCTTGCTGCCCAATTACTTCTCGTAACCAGCTGGCTGCGGTGCCATGTCAGCTTCAATCCAAGTTTTTCTCTCAGCCTCAGGATAGAGCTGAAGCAAATAGACACTAGGTGATAATACACGAAGCAAGTGTGTAATCGCTACAGGGTACAGGGTAAATACAGTGTAACCTCATGTTTGTAATGATATAGAGGTGAACAGTCGGTGAAAAAAAAATAGTACCAATTTCCTTAAAGATGTTGACAGTTATCAGGAATTTTCTTCTGACACAAAACTGCAGCTCTTGAGCTTGGGTTTGGGTTTTTTTTTGGTGATGTTCTTTTACGAAAGTTACTGCAGAGCTGATGTTTTATAGCATTAGCTATAACATTTGTGAAAATTGGGGGGGGGGGGGGGCAGAGTTAGTGAAGCAGCTTTTCAGCGCTGGGTATAGCTAAGTACAGAGTTTCCAAATTACAGTATTTTATGAGTTTAATGGCTAAAACAATAGTAAAATTTCAGGAATCAGCCTAAGACCAGAGTAGATAAAGAGACGGTCAAAAATGTGAGTGTTTAATGAATTTGGCTGATAATAAAAGGAAAGTAAAAACCCTTTCCCTACATGAGACACACAACTGGCTGTTTCAACAGGTGCAGCTTTCCAAGCAGCAGCTCTGTATGTTGATCAGGGCCCATGTGACAGACAAAAGAACTTCTAAAGAGACTGGCTGCAGAGTTTTCTGGTTGTGCCAGGCCATAGCACCCTTTTTGGTTTTAGAAAGATAATTCCATTGGGTTTCACCCTAAAGACGCAAGATGTATGCTTAATCTGTAAAAACAAAGGCACAATACCTCAGATGACTTGTGATGCAGCACAGTGCATGTTCTAGTTTGGAAATGATGGATTACCAGATACAAGTATTCTGCAGCAGAAGATATAAATAATATTGCTTCTAAGAGGTAGTAAAATTTTTGTTAAATGTGTGAATATGTAATGCACTGTCCTGGTTTAAGCCCAGCCGTAACTCAGAAAACCACGCAGTCTCTATCTCACTCTGCCCCTTCTTCCCCCCCCCCCCCCCCCCCACTCCTGAAGGGATGAGGAGGAGAATCAAAAGAATGTAACTCCCATGGTTGAGATAAGAACAGTCCAGTAACTAAGGTATAAAACAAATCCGTGCTGCTGCCACCAATAATAATAATGATAAGGGAAACAACAAGGGAAGAGAAAACAATCGCTCGCCACCCACTGACTCATAACCAGCCCGACCGAGCAGTGATCTAACCCTTCCGGGTAACTGCCCCCAGTTTATATGGTGTGTATGACATGCTGTGGCATGGAATACCTCTTTGGCTAGTTTGGGTCAGGTGTCCTGTCTCTTCTTCCTTCCGGCTTCTTCTCCTCCCTGGCAGAGCATAAAACTCAGAAAGTCCTTGATCAGAATAAATATTACTGAGCAACAACTAAAAACATCAGTGTTATCAGTGCTGTTCCCAGGCTGAAAGCCAAACACACAGCACTGCACCAGCTCCTAAGAAGGAGAAAAATAACTGCTGCTGCTGAACCCAGGACATGCACTTACCCAGATTTTCTGGAAAGGAATTTGCTGCGTTCCTGAAAATAGAGTTCCAAAGGGAAAGGGCTGATACACATCAGTTCTGTTAAAGTTGTAATCTAAAATAAAATGTGTGGTGGTTGAATGGATAACCTTTAATTACTAGAGTGATATGTATTTATTAATTCTGTCTTACAGAATTGAAAGGATTTATCTACATTCCGCTGAATTACTCATGAGATAAATTTTACAGGATCTGTTCCTTGAACGTTAGTTTTGTACTAAAACATAGGGCTCAGGTTCTATTAAAATTTTAAAAATAATCCCAAAAATTTTACTAACATTTGGCATACTATCCCAAAAAGAGGGAAATGCACAGACAGGGTATAAGTTGATGAAGAAATGTTTTTCTTAGCAGCTTTCAACAACAGTCTAACATTAAAAATAGATCTGTGTACGGGTGGTATTTGGATGGCATTACTGATGATCTAGACAGAAGAGTGTTTCAACGATCTTTAATAAAACAGGCTGTTTGAAAAAATCCTGTTCTTTTTTTTCCCCATTGGAGAAAAAGGAAAATGTCCGCAATCATTTAAAGTTATAACTTGCTGATTATTTTTGTGACAGATGGATTCTGCGTAAGAATGTGCTGTGTACTGTTATAATGGGTCCTGGTATATAAATGAGCTCTTATCTTCCCTTTCTGACTTTAAACAGCCTGGACTATGCAGTCTGTGGGGTAAGTCTCTCCGAGATACTCTGACATATCCAGTAACAGATAAATACCTAAATTTAGTTCTGCAGGTGTCATTGTCAGGAAGAGCACTTCTAAAACAAAAGAAGTCTTAAGCACTTGCCTCTACTCACATTGCATACGAATCATTTCTTCTGTTTGACTTTTTTCCCAAATTGCTACGTAGTGAGGAAGCAGGGGATAGCAGTAATGAGGTTAAAAGAACCAAGACTTTCTTTGTGGAAGAAATATAAATAGATTCCAAATGTGAATAGCACAGATGTAAAAGTCACTCTGTGGTCAGTGTCTGTTACATCATTAAGAAAACAAACCTGTAGTAGTCTAGGGCTTTGCTTTTCATCTTCAGTCAGTGACCTTTTCTTTACCAACCAGGGTGGCTGAGTGAGATTTCCTGAGACTTTCAGAAACTTATTTTAGAAATAAAATCTCCAATCAATTTATGAGGCTTAAGAGGAGAATTACACATTCATCACATTCCTCCTTTGTCTCTGCATCCTGGCACAGGCATTTATGTTTGGTGGTATCTCATACAGCTGAACAGAGCAAAGCATTATGTTCATATTCAGTCATGTTGTTGTCTTTTTGAGATCCAATATCTACAAAAACTTAAAAACAGTGGAAAATAGAAGGAAAATCCTTGAAAAACTATCATCTGGTAACATATGTTGATTCTTTTATAATTTTTTTTTTGTAACTGCCAATATCATGCCTATTTTATGTTTATATGTGCATTTTATCTTCAAGAATAATATATAGTCAGCCAGGCTTTTATCTATGAAGTGTGTAAAGCCAGCTGACTTCAATTTTTGTCAAATCTGTAATGTAACATACAATACGGCTGTGCTTAGATATTGATCCTTTGCACATAGGAAAATAATCTGAAAATGAAGCACATTGGGAAATGTTTTGTCTAATGCAAAACAGGAAGGGTAAATTGGGGCAAGAATATTTTGTCAAGATTTTATTCTTAATAAGTTGCTTTTTTTCGTACCTCTGAGGAATGGCGAGGGAGAGCTTGAAGGGATTTCAGTGAATTGTGGCCTAGCTGTTTTCTCTAGTCCGACTTCTTGCTAAAAGCAGGGTTAGCCATAAGAGCAGTGGGTTAACCAGGACTTTATCCAGCTGGGCCTTGCAAAATGCCAACGATAGAGGTGGTACAGCTGTAGAGCCTCCCTGGGCACTATTCCATTGCTTGACTGTCCTCACAGGGAAAAAGTCATCCTTTGTGACCACTCACTGTTACCTACAGACCGTTCATTGTTTCCATAGGTGATATACACACTGCAAACCTTGAACAGCAATAGTTGAGTTAATAACTCTGTGCAACAATAAGAGTATTTACAATTGACAAAAGAGTAATTAAAAATTGTCTTTAAATATTGAAAGACCAGTAGCTTTGCAGAATCTGGTCTTTGTCATCTGCGAAACTCTTGTCATAATTGAGAGTGTCTTCTTGCAGTGATGTGATGATTGCAGTAAGTTTTCACCATGTTAGGGAGCAAGACTAAATTAAAATCCAAAAGAGCTGTTTTTAAAAAAGAAAATGCTAGTCAACAAGTATAAATAGTTTGGCTGACTATATGCTGAAAAATAATTCATCCTTTAGGGTGGGTTGGTGGCAGGTGAAATATATACAATAGTCCCTTCAGCTTTTTTTTGTGAAATCACATAGAAGCAAGCAAGATTCAATAAATAAACATTTCAAAATGTCAGTGCTTTGCTCTATTCAGAAACATTTAAGGCCAAATTCAGAGTTAGACCCTGCTTGTTCTGCGTTGGCTTGAAGTGAACTAGAGCTGTGGATGCTTTATTTTGCTGAAGTGAGATCATAACAGAGGAAGGGATTCCTAAATTATTACTTCAGGTTTCAGACAAAGTGGGACTGTACCACAGAGCTTTCAGGTATCACTTGTGACGTGACTTATTTTATTGTTTCATTATTTACTATTCCTGGAAAGGTGGACTCAAGGCAACAGGCTGTTACTTTTTCATGCAACAGGATGTCATTCTCTGATGCAACTTGAGCTTCCTCGATAGCTCCAGTGAACTAAAAAGCCCTCTAGATAAAATGCTCAAAATCTGAATGAAACAACTCTCTTGATGAGCAACAGTGACTAAGTACAGGGAGTTTTCAGGGAAAACCCTTTCTCTTTCCAAATCCCCTCCAATTGACTTTATAGCTCTAAGTTTTCTCTTCATCTGGGAGCTGCTGCACACTTCCAGAGTTTTCTGTGCACCTAGATCAAAAGGGATGTACTGCATATGGGACAGGGGATTGCCAGTGTCTGATAGCACTGGAATTGAATAGTTTTATATTTGATCTAATTGAATCTCCTACTGTTAGTTTTGATTTCCTTTTCTTTGAACAAAAATCTTTGAAGTATTGCCAATAAGAAATGTATGATCTACTGTGATTCTTTTTCTCATAATATTCTTCACAGGAAATCCCTTATCCTCTTGTTCAGAGATGTGGTGCTATGTGTGCTTGTTCTGTAATGAGTTTGGAAAACAGAAGGGGCATGTGTGGTGGGAAGAGGCTGCACATGCATTTCAGAATGAAAATGAATGCCTTCAGTTCCAATTTTTCCTCATGAGTGGTGTTAGCAATTTAAATACCTATTTATGGGTTGAGATCACCTTAGTCTAATCTTTTAGCCTGTTCTGATGCATTTCTCAATGACTTCAGAGGAGATAGGTGTGCTGGCTTAGCACTTGCTGACAAAATTCACATTATCCTGCCATATCTGGTCAAGAATTCTCAGCATTTCTCTCTCCTACAAAGTAAATGTGTTATGTGTGCATTTCAGTAAGCTCTTAGCTTGTTTAAATCTAAGGATATTTCATTAGCAGGTGAGAAGAGATTCAGCATTACTTTTGAACATCTTGAGTACATTCCAAGGCCATCTGAAATAGGTTGTGCCCATAGCTATGCCTCTTTGGGGAAAGGGAGCTGGCTTTAAATTGGGCTTTAAAAGGGTGTGCAAGTGCTTAAGTCCTTTCTAGCCTCCTCCTATTGTGTTCCCTCTGCCATATCATAAATGAAGTCAGTCCTGGGAAATGTGAGGCCCTTTTTGCAGTGATACTATCCTTTCAGGTTGGAATGGAGGGAAGACTGAAGGAAGAATGGACTGTGCTCTCTGCAGAGTCTGAGCAATGATGGTAGAGCTTTACAGACAGTCAGTCTGAAACAGGTTATGATGGTGTCTAAGTGACTACTAGTAAAGAGCAGTCTCATTTAATCAAGATCTTAAATGCCCCAAGGTCAGTTAAATTCCATGTTTGATTACAAAAGCTTAAATGTGTATCTAAACTTTTCAGAAGTAGCTGATTGTCTGCAGTTCATAATGACCCTCATAAAAAATGTTTTACTGAGACATTTTAAGGCTTTGCCCAAAAATAAAACCCAATGACTGTTTACCATAATGAGAGTATTTGTTATTTGAAAATATCGCCAGACATTTTCCTGCCAGTCCTGAAATGCTTGTTGCAAGCAATGAAATACTCATCTTGTGTTTTGTCAGCCTGTAGTATTTTGCAATGCAGCATGCTGTGGGTGATCATATAATTTGAAGTGTAAATTATAAAAGAAAAATGCATTAGCTTACCTGGGTTCCTGCTGTTGTTGAAATAGGCAATAGAGCTCTGCATGTCACAGTTGATTTGCATAATAGAGGAATAGAAAATATCTAGATTTTATTTTATTCTGCTCACATTAACTTTAATGACACAACTTTGATTAATTTTGGTGAAAAGAGGCTGGATACTTCATGGTCCATGATTTCTTAGCTCTCTACTTTTGAATAACTGTTTAGAATCAGAAATAGCTTATATGCCAGGAAAAATTAAATGCTTCATCTTGAGATGGTTGCCTCCTACCCAAGACTATTGGAGTTTACAGTTTCCCAGGTTGGAATTTCTCCATTAAGAGAAAATATCCTCAGTAGCCCAAAGCATGACACAAACTGGTTTTACACAGAAAAGGAAGCTGTTCACTGCAGCAGAGCAGGATGTGGGTTGAGGGTGGTGTTTTCTTGGGAGCTATTGAAGAAAGCTTTCCACCTGTGAGAGAAGGTGGAGAACTGTAAACACGTCATTGATGCCCACCTTGTTGCTTCCAGAGAAATAGAACACTTAAGTCAAACACAAGTAGTTTTTGCTCAGATGCCGGATGTTTTCAAGAATTTAGACCCTTAATTTGTGTGTTCCTTTTGCCTTCAGTGTGATTCAATATAGCTTGTAAAGATCCTTGACAGTGGTGTTAAATCATGGACTCTGGATGAAATCTTAGTTCTAGTGCATCATGTACAATCCTCTCTGGAGGCTGAAGAGGCTTCCAGGTTGGATGTCTGTATGTAGACTCTGTGCTTTGAATTGTAGTGTAGAAATTTGAATTTGAAGTGTAGAAAGGGCCTGCAATTTCTTAACTTCAGTAAAGCTGTCCGTGTTACCAAAGAATAGTTAAACAGAGAAGAGTAGTTGAAGCTAAGAGTAAGTGCTAATGTACCTTTGACATGAATAATTCACTGTATCATTAATAATTTAAAACTTTGTGAAAATTATTCTGTTTTGTCATGTATCACAGACCAGTTGAAAACTAAGAAAGCCAGATTGTTCTCCATAGGCTCATACATTGGTCTTCAGCTCAGTATATTCAGCCTTTTAATTTAACTGCTTCTTTTAGTTGCAATACTGAAATTGGATGAGATATATTCTTGTGGGTTTTGTAGTTGTATTTTGAAGTCAGCCAAAGGTAGTCTAGCTGATTCTTCAACTGGAAGTAATGCTCAGGAGCCGTTCCCTATCCCTGTTTATGATATTAATGATTTTATAAATCTATGCTGTATCCCCACTATTTTTGTTTTGCAGGATGATTAATTAGTGTTCAGTATGAAAGTTATATTTTTGATAATCATCTCTTTCCCTCCCTGCTCCATTAAATTAAAGTAGGACAACTGGAAGTGTTTAGAGTGTTCAAGATACAGTCACACTGTAGATTCAAAAAGCTGTATCATGGTTCTGTTTTGATTTTTGCTTCTGTCCTAATAATTCCGAACTTTTACTTCCTTTTTTAAGATAATTTTCCAAACTGAGCTGGTGTTTTCATAAAATGATCTTTTGTAATACTAAAGACTTGTCCCTAAGTGATGGCAATTTTGTATGGAAAATTAGGTTTGAGCTCACTGTTGTCCAATCCCTTCCCCTACCCCTTGCAGCACTTTATATGAATCTAAAAGTTACCTATGAAGACTATCACACAGGCAAACGTACTTGTCTGTAATCAACATATTTTCTTGATGACTGCTTACATATCTTGATGTCTGCTTACATATCCAATGATATTTAACTGATGTCCACATCAGAGAAATGTCCTCTCTTATTTTCAGTCTCACCTTGTCCCCTTTTTTCCACAATTATTTAATTGAGGAAAATCACAAAGATAAGAGCCTGGTTAATCGCGTTTTGGGTTTACTACACAAAGATTCTCTTTGGTTTATTTAAGAATGTGGGATTCATCAATTTACTCACAGCGGTAATTTATCTATAGACCCTGCTTTCAATAGGGGATAAAATTGACTGTGCGTTGGGTAGGCTTCCTGTTGGATGTAACATTGCCTGGGAGGAGGAGGGAGGGAAATCTGCTGCTTTTCTCCAGTCTTGTTTGTTTACTGTTCTCCACGGAGGTCTATGTCACATCTTTCAAATGCGAATCAGGTGTTTGAACTCTCCCTTCCTCTAAGTGTTTGGGTACTCAGATGTAGGTCAGGTACTACAAGTAAACAAGATGCCAAATATCTGTGCTGCATCTGCAGCTCCCAATCACTTCCTTGTCTCTGCATGCTTGCTTGAAATGGTTGTTTTTCCACATGTGGCTTACCCAGCCTCTGAAAAATAAGTGAAATATGAATCTCTTAAGACTTTCTCTTTTGAGAAAGCACCATTTTTAAAATGGCCATAAAATTGCCAAAGAATCTCTTTCATCTAATGTACCATGATTAATGAACTGCAGTTGGTTTTGCTTATATCATTGCTATTTTTGCCTTCACAATACAGAAACTTCAATCACTGAGATTATAGGTAACAAGACAGGCTGACACTTAAACTGTTGAAATGTGTGTTTTTATCATAACTTCTATGAGTGCATTTAGAAATTGTCACTTTTGTTTTTATGACTCTCTAAGGTTTTAAAATTATACTATATAGAAATGAAAATAAGAGTACATTCATATGTGTACCTCTCTGGGCTTTCAATTTGCAACTTCTACACTATCAATATTCTATTAAGAATAGAGGCATGAAACCAAAACCAAAGTCCTATTTTTAGAAAACTGTTCAAGAACATGTGCTGTTTTTTGTATTGGTCAGTCTTCAATGGCAAGTACCATTTCCTTCAGAGACTAGTAATGATACACTAAATCTCACAAGCAACCTTCACTGCTAGTGATAGAACCTAATGCTTGTATGAGAATTCAGCTCATATCCTTCAAAGTTGTTGCCAACACAAGTGTGGAATTAACCATGAGAAAGCAACTCAAATCTGACATGCCCTAAAATTTAAAGGCTCTTTGTTATCACTTAACTGCCTTCTTTGACCTCTTTAATGACACATTTCTTCTGTGCAGGAATGTAGGAATCATGCATTATTTGGTAATTTAGGAAGGGAATTCCTTGCAGTTGCCTGAGAATTGATAATGAGAACTGGATTTTCAGTCAGTGTTGTTAGTTCTGTTGGTCATGAGGGAAGATGCATTTGATGGCAGCTAAGGCCTTCACCTTCAGTCTGAAATTTAAGGCATATTTTCCTCTATCTCTAAAAGGCCTAACAAATCTTTTGTTCCAAAAAGGATGTCAATTCTCAGTACCTGATTTAGGGCAGGTACCTTATGGGGGTCCTGTAGTACAAAGTAGCCAAATGAAAGAAATTAAGTTTCTATCCGAATTTTTGGATTTACAAAGGCCGAGTGACTTTTTCAAATGCTAAGCAGGACGTCAGCTTTTAATTCTGTGTTTCAAGGTCCTCAGTCTACAGAGATGGCCATTCTTATTAAAAATTTTCAAACCATTGAACATTAGTGTCTGAAATTAATAAAGCTCAGCATTCATGGGTGGCTTCAACGTTATATGCTAAGTTTTACTTTAAAAATGCCCTTTGGAAATTAAATGCTGCTCTTATGTAGCATTATTTACTTTTTTAGTATTGAATATATTTAGTGATAGCAAAGTAGACATCTCCTTTGAGTACTTGTAGGAGAGAGACTCTGCTAGCTATGATAACCTTTTTATTAAGACTTAATGATTCTTAACCCAGAAAATTATTTTTGGCTTTTTTATTTTAGTGATTACAAAAAAAAAGGCATTTATATCTTGAAGGTCAGTCAACAACTCTGTGCACAGCGTGCGTGCACAGACGCTGTAGCTTGAGGCTTTTCCAAAAACCCTTTGAGTGGTCACTGGATAAAAAACTTGACATTTTCCTAAACCTTCCAACATCTTTGGGAAGGGTTTGAAAGGCCACCTAAGTACTGTGCCAGATTTACCCAAAAAGAGAAGGGGATTACCCAAACTGTTGCACAAATAAGATTTTCTTTCTTCCTTATATAATGTAAGCATAAAGTGTGAATCTTTGAAAGGCCTATGTGTGCTCCTGTCATGGAAAAGGACAACGATCATATCTGTATATACCCTGAACAGCACTTTTACACCCTTATTTTTTATTTCCAGATATAAGAGATATCATCTCCTACTTCATGGAGGCACAGTTTGCTCTTTAAAGCCTTCTCTGTTTTGGCTGGAGAAATCCTTAGAGTCCTTTGCAGGGGAAAATTGCCAGTTTCTCTGTCAAGCAAAAATGCATGCTGACACAATGTTTGGTTCCTGTTTTAAAATGTCCTTTCAAATATTAACAATCTTTGCAGTGATTTATTGTAAGGCTAATGTTCCATGTTTCGTTGGAGAATAATTTTGTGGTGGTAAAGTGATTCTCAGTTTGCTTCTGGTTTCCTTCACCTTTTCATCAGCTTTTGTTGTTAGCTATAGCACTTATCTTTGGTCAGTGGCCATCCACCAGACACTATTCTCCAGACCGTACTGTGTTTCTATATTGCCCTAGGTCAGGGTGTGGTTTTGGTGCTCCCCTGTGGTTCAGTTGCTTCTCGGAGATCCCAGAAACAAATCTGTGCCTAGAGTCCCAGTACTTTTGATGTTCTTAGCCCACAAGCATGCAGGGGATAGAAGTGAAAAGATGGGAGAGATAAGCTGCTAATTCCCCAAAATGTTTGCCCCTTGCTCGTTCTAAGTGTATGAATCTCACTGACGTTGTCAAGCTGTGCTAAGGAGTGCTGCTATGCATCTCAGTTGTCTACTCTTTTGCCCAGTACTTTGGTGGATTGGAGAAGCTGCCAGAGAATTTGAACAGTAACAAATGATAGCTGCAATTTCACAGCTAGCAAATGGGATGTCTACTAGGTCCCATCCTGCTGTAGGCTCTTAAACAGAGTAAATTACTAGTTGTGGGGTTTTTTTTCTTTCATTTTCTTTTTTACGTAGATCTACATTGTCATCCAAAATGCCACTTCATGTAGGTACATGCTGGCTGGTGTCTGGGTTATGGAGTGGAGTTAGTGACAATAGAAATAGTTAAAGGATGGTCTGAAGATTTTCCTGAAGCTAAAGAGGGATTTCTACCTCTTGCTGTAATCCTTGCTCCCAGGGTAATGCTGCTATCAGTAATTGAGTTTCCTGGTTTAAAGCTAGGATGGGAATCCATGAACAAACAGCACTTGTAGTTCTGGTTGTGCACACACACATGGCAAAGTCACCCAAGAGGTTGCAACCATTTCCTGCTGTATTTCATTGCTGCTGACCTTATTTTTTGTTGCCGAAATGTAGAGGTGTTGTGGATTGTGAAATGCATCTCAAAAATCTTTCTGCAAACAGACACTGAAATAACAGAGTGACCTGTTCAACTGGTAGAATTACTCTCTGTGAGCAGGTTACAGGGTTCTTTGAGGTAGTCACTGGCAGAAATATAAGGGGTTGGTAAAAAGATGTGTATTTCTTGAAGTAAGTGCTTAGATACAGCCTCTTGCCTTTAGCTGCAGTTACCAGAAATGCTTACACTGAATTCTTCCTGCTTGGAAAAAAGTGTCTTCATAGTTTGGGATGTCCTTCACCCCCAGACTTAGCTTCAGAACAGAATGCAGAGTCTAGCTTTTTGAGCACCCAGAATATGTAGGGTGAGGGTAGTTCTGGAGCTGTCAAAAGTGATAAGGTGGTTGGTTAGAGTTGTTTGCTGGTAGGTTTACATTCATTTGCCTATTGTGTTGGTTTTAGGGTTATTACTTTTATTGTTATATCAAGGCATTTAGATACTGAGATGATCTTCCATGGTATGTAAATGAAAATAAGTAAAATATGTCTGGCTGTGTTATTTGGAGATTCATAAATTGACATTAATTGGAAAGTATAGGAAAACTTGTTTTGTTACTTAGTGTTATTTTATTGCTTTTGACAATGACAGGAGTTGTGTATCTGCCATAAACGTCCTTGGAGAAATGATAAATTATTATTATTGTTGTGCAGCAGGAGTATTGAAGCTTTCTTTTTCTAGTATTTAAGCATTCAAAAGCCTCCCACACTTAGCCAACTGTGCTGCTTAGGTAAATTAAAGACTGACTAACATATACACATCAAACTTTGACGGAAGACAAAAGAAAATTTGCCAGCAATCTTGCCTTGACATGGTTTACCTGACAGAGAAAAATCCTTTCTAAGTTGCATCCCACACAGAGGCCTACTTTCCTTGTGAGAATTCTGTCCTTGTTGCATTCAGTAATTGTGCGCCAGGATTTCAGCTTTATGTAGGTGGTTTGTACTGGTTTGTCAAGGATTTTGGTTTTAACACTGGATGTAATTCTGCAGGTTTTTACTTCCCATAAAAGCAACTCTCTCTTCTGTGCTGATAGTTGAATAGACAACTGGTGGGACAGAGGGCTGTTGATCTGAAAAATGAGTGAAACACAACCCACAGCAGTCCAGTGCATTCACATACAGAAGAGAGTTGGAATGGATTTCCCTGAGCTCAGTAATTACTTTTCCAAATGTTTCATTTCCAATAGAATAGATTGTCTGCTAAAATGTCTGCTAGCCTTCTGCCTAGTAGCCAACTAGAATGTGAGGCAGAGCCAACTGGAACCAGAGAGGCCCTATAGCAGGTAACAAGGGGAGCAGTTTGTTCCTGCCCTTTTTGTGCCAAAGCATTTAACCTAGAGAAGGCTTTTGCAACTAATGTTTTACTTGAATAAAACTGCTCCAGCAGAATGTTTTAGTTTTAGTTGAGTGATATTTTTCTAATAGTATCTTTTAATCCTCACTAACCCCTAGTGCTACACACTGCCAAGACTTTAAGCATAGCGTGGTGCTGCATGTTGCTCATACACCTACTTTCTCTTGAAGCGCAGGGCTCTTCAGACTGCTTTGTACCAGTGATAAGGGTAGGCAAGCTTACTTTGTCAAAATTTTGAAGCCACTCTAATCGCTGAGAGTTTGAAGGACCTCTCAAAGTCATTAGGACCAGGTGCTAACAGCAAAATCACTGGTTCAGTGCCTCTTAGGACAGTTGCATTTGCATCTTTGATGAAGGTCACCATGAAAGCTGGAGAATCTCGCAGGATACTCTGTGAACATTTGCTTTTCTTTTGATGCCTGGAGATTAGCAAAAAAATGCTGAATTAGTGTTCTTCCATACTCTTCTGCCATGTGTGTTGGGCTCAGATTTAAAATGCAGCTGCTCCAACCTCAGAACCTTTGCTTAATGAAAAGTTCTGTATCTTTGGTTTGTGAGTGAACATCAAAACAATCAACAAATGATTTTGTAACTGCTGAAGACAATTTTGGAAAAAAAAATGAAGATTCAATTAAAATAGTTGCAGTAAAGATTGTGCTGGTAGGAAAAGAAATAGAAAGATGGGTACAAAGTAACAGCAATTTGAAGGAACAAAATTAAAAATAATAAAAAATAATTTCTTTGCAGCCATTAAGTTTTCAAATGAGACTTCAGAATTTTTCAGGTTAAAAAAAAATCTTATTGTAACTAATATGAACTTACAGCTGCTTCAGATTTGTCTGTATTGTATTTTGTTTCATGAAAGCTGGACCAATGGAAAGTTAAAACTAGCAATAGATGCTACTGTGATAAGACACTTTCTAGAAGCAGCCCAAACTTGACTGACAGCAAAAATTACCAAGTTTCCTGCCTCCATATTTTCCTGCAGACTTCTTATTTATTAATATTTATACCGGTCCTGTCTGAACAGAAATTATTTCTGTAATCTCACAGGTATTGTTAGAAAAGTAAACTGATAAGCACACATGTGAATACTGTTCAGAACACGGTCTTTGCTGTGAAGAAAAGGGAAATGCATTCAGCCTCTGTTGTCTTCATTTCTTACATACGTATATTATATTGATACATGTGATCTTGCATAAATTTAGAGTTCTGAGAATACTCTTCCACGAGGACTGAATTCTTTTGGTTATTTATGCATTAGAAGTTATCTTCACAGTTTATAGCTTATTTTTTAGCTCAAGTTTTTACTCCAGGCTAACTTTATGGAAGCCTTGAGGGGTGGTCACACAGTCTATTGCTCAGTGTACCTGGTGTGTGTGAACAGCAGCACCTGCTGTTGCGAAGACTAGATATAATTTGTAATTTCATGTTGCCATTTGTGGAAAAAATGTTCATTATTCACATCAGTCTTTCTACTTGACTCACAGCAGGTCCTGGTCAAATAAAAAAAGCACTTAATAAATACTTTTGCAGGTAATATTTCTGCTTTCAGTTTTTGCAAATAGTTAATTGGGTGAAGGCTGAATTTTGGTGAATTTTATGAAAAGCTCTTGCTGAAAGCAACTTTGTTAGGAGTTTGATGGCAAAGGACTCTTTCAAAATCTTTGGTCATTTTAAGGCATTATGGATCAGCAACTAGGAAACAGTTCAGTTAAAGGAGAATAATCCAGTACACATCTGAAATGTGCTGGCTGAAAACAGTCAAGGAATTTATAGCAAATAATCTGAGCTGAAAGAAACTAGAATCAGCTGAATGACTTGGGTACTCCAAATTTACCATAAAATAATGTTATGATGACAATTTCCACCAGCTGTATTTATTTAAAAGCAGGACAAAGATTGTGTTTGGTTTCACCACTTCTGTCTTGCCTTGTGTCCTGCTTCTGGCAGTAGCCAAAATGAATGACTAGGAGAAAAATATTCAACAAATATTCTCTCATAGTTTGACCCCAGTTGGAGGTAAGTACAATGCAGCCACTTGCTCATCTCCCCTGCCCCTGGTGGGATGAGGAAGAGAATCAGAAAAAGTAAAACCTGTGGGTTGAGATAAGAACAATTTAATAATTGAAATGAAGTAAAATATTATAATAATAAATTAAAATAATAATAATAAAAGCAAATAAAAAGAGAGAGGGAAATAGAACCCAAGAAACACAAATGATGCTCCATACAATTACTCACTACCTGCTAACCAATGCCCAGCCAGTCCCTGAGCAGTGATCAGTGGCTCCCAACCATTTCTACACTGAGCATGATGTTGTATGATAAGGTATATCCCTCTGGCTGGTTTGAGTCAGGTGTCCTGGCTGTGCTCACTCCCAGCTTCTTGTGCCCCTCCTCACTGGCAGAGTATGGGACACAGAAAAGTTCTTGATTAGGGTAAGTGCTACCTGGCAACAACTAAGGACACTCGCTAAATATTTTCTCAATATCCAATGCTTTTCAGTGGAAGAATTTTCTAAGCAAGCGGTGGTGACATGGCTCTAGAAGCCTGCTCTTCTGTGAGTTTATCCCATATTCACTTCAGCCCGGGTACTTTTCATCATCCTTACCTTCTGCAGTAAGGTCTTGCAGAATCAAAACGTGAATTTTGTGTTTGTTTTTTTCTGCTGTTTTTTTTTCAAAGTTCCTTAACTGCTTTTTTGAATGGACAGTCAATATCTCCTCTACACCACTAGTGATCTTATGCCTCTTCCTCAGTTCTATCATTTGTCTCTTCCACCAGAGAGGTTCAGCAGCTGCTCTTAACTTTGCCCATCCCTGCCATGCTTTCCCGAACTGTTTCCAGCTCTTCTGTATAATTTCTGAAATGGTATTGGGGGAGTGAGAGAAGACCAGAATTACACATAATTTTACATAATTACATAATATAACTTTTCATTTTAAGCTCCAGACCTGATTTCCAAGTGGGCATGTTTAAGTCTGCAGCCCTCATTCTGTACTTGAACTTTTGGCTGTTTTCCTTCATGTTTTCACTCACCATTTAAATTGCCAGTTGCCTTACCAAGACTCTTCAGTCATCCCTCATTTTCACTGCAAACTTCAAGATGAGCAAATAAGATGTTTTCATCTTACTTTTTCATTTTTGAGGCAGAGTCAAAGACCCTGTATACCACAGTGGAGCACATCTAGAAGACTGAGTTAGAGGATAACAACCCTAACCCTAGATTGCATGCTTTTAGTGGTTTATCAAATGCATTTAACACTTAGGCTGGATGTACTCACAGCTTGTTTCTCATATGTGTCTGGAAAGGTTTTCCTGAATACATTTGTTTTTATGAGCACCTATAAATACATTTCCTTAAGTGCATCCTAAACATGAACATCCATGGAATAACCATCTTTTTTTCTTTTTTTCTCACTCTTGTGTATGTTTATCTATATTGGCTGGGCTTTGGGGAGATTCCTGCAGCTGTTACTGTCCTCCTTTAGCTTCTTTCTGCTCTGAATTAAGAAAGTAGCAAACTACTGTTTTGTTCCCACAAAAGTGGGACTCTACGACCCACCACTTTAAAGACTTATACTTCAACTCATTCTTTGAAGAAAAATCAAAATGCTAGTGTTTTATTAATGACATCCTCCTACTTTGCCAGGGTAGGCTGGTCTTTTAAAGCACTAGATTAGCACACAGCCACTTATGTTTTTGAGACTGAACTCACTTTGCGTCTCTCTGAAGCAGTCATTTGTCAGTGATTTGGATTTAATTCCTGACTATTTGCATATTGGCTTTTCTGACTCAAGTGAAAGTAGGAAGCACTGGTTGTCATACCTAAAAGCCACATCTCAGGGAAAATTTCCCACTGGAATTCTAGAACAAAGGATTTGTAGAAAAAACAGCTATGCCCTAGGGTTAGTGATTACTCATCTAGTGCTACCCTTCATTCCCTCAGTTTATGAATCAACATTATGGATTTTTATTTTAGAATAGAATCTTCTATACTTTACATCTAATTTAACTCTGTTCATGGCTTTTACATAGCAGACTGACAAGCTTTTTTTCCATTGTCTGATTAGTTATTGAAGACCACAGGTTTTTCTGTGTCCGTGTGAAAATCTGACTCTGAACACAATGGGACAGGTACACACAGGTACAATGACTGCATACAAAATCTTCACATGGAGTCACGTGCAGGCAGCTGGAGACAGGGTCTTAGATAAAGTTTAAACTAGGCAATTTCTTTATCTCATTCAATACTGTAGCTTTATAACACTGGTATGTTGCTGAAAATTTGGGGTATGATTTCAGTAAGGTTGACTGAGGGAACATTGAAATAAGGATTTCAAGACTTAAAGAGGCAAAAAGGAAACAGAATGCCATTGATGATTTTTCTCTCTTTATGCACTTTGTTGGCTAAGGTCTCATTTTGGATAAAGCTGGCCCTTTCTTTCAGGAAGCATTTTATGTCTTGTGGGATGAGAGGTAGGAATTGCTGTACAGCCCAGATAAAATCTGCCATTTACCATGCTCTGTGAAGAGAACAAATCTTAGCCCTGCTTTTATTCAATGATTGCAACTCTAGAAAGGCAGCTCTGTCCTTGAATGGGTGCAGATGGCAGAGGTCAGATCAGTTGCTCAGTGTTGCTTTTCTGGGGATTTTTTGGGCGAAAGTCAGACAAGCAATATCTAAATTCTTGCTATATGAATTACTGTGATCTTGATTAAAGTCTCAGCTTTGGAAAGGGAAGTCAGTAAGAGATACTCACATTTCAAAATAGATCTGCTTCAGCCATGTCCCAGGTCGTTAGAGAACACTTTGCCTCGCCACTTGGCCCCCATTGCTTCCTAAAATGCTAACATGTAGGTTAAATAGTTCTTACACGTCGCCCTTGAATTTAGGATACTACTTAGCAGGATCTCACTTGCAGTGGATGTACGGGCTCTGATTAGTTCTGCTTCTATTATAGCTTGAGTGAATTGAGCTTGGAGGTCAGTCATGCCTTCATTTCCAGAAGTGATCTAGCTAGGCATGTTGTACCTGTTGCCTCTACTACTTATTTTGCATGGTATCCTTATGACTTTCCCCACAAAATTTCAACATCTAACCAGCTGTCCAGGCTCCTTGTGTACTCAAGGATAACTCATTGCATCTGTCTTGGGTGGCTATCTCCATTGACTGGGGTGACCAGATTTGTGTTGTCATTGACCAAACTGATGGAAGCAAAGAGTTTAACACACTGCTGCAGAACTAAGGAATATAGCTTGGGTGAGTGCTGGTTGGAACCTAACAACTAGAGATCAAAGTTTGTGGGTTTGTGGGGTTCTTTTATTATTTTTATTTTTTCCCTTACTAATACAAATTGCAAAACCAAGAAGAGTTAGGAATGTGACTCCTGTCTGCACTCACAAGGCTGAGTTGCTGGTCAGTTTGCTTTGCAGGTATCTGTGTATAAGAAAGAGTCTGTTATGCTTAGACAATCAAAAACCATAGTCCTACAAATATGAGTTTATAAATGGTCTGATTTATAAATCATAATAATACTCCCATCTTCATGGATGGGCTTTAATGTTTACTTTAAATACCTAGAATGGAGCCTCTCCTGAAATGAAGTATTTGCTCAACATTTATGATTTGGGAATGCTTTCAATTCCTCTGTTCAAAGTATTCTCTTGGCTTGACACACAGGCTGATGAGTACTGACCCGCGAGGGGAAATTAGACAAAAGATGCCTAATGATCCAATTGCTTTGTTGTAGGTAATTAAAGTTCTGTCAGATATTGTATAAGGTTATATTCAATGATATTTATTTCTTTCTGTGAGGTTCTGACAAGCATTGCCCCTGTGAGGAGGTATTTGTATTGGTCTCCTCTATTTATTCTGTTATGTTTTGGCATTCCTTGAGCAATAGTTTACAGCATACATATTTATTTTACTTTTTCTCACTGGAGCTGACATAAATATTGACTTAGTCCAGCAATTTGTAATATTTTAAGGCACTGAATCAATCAGTTGGTATGCATATAGCAGCGTTAGGCCTGTAAAAGTAAAATGTAAACTTCTAGAAGCAGATTCGCATCAATTTTAAGACTGAGGAGAATCATTTTTTTTTCTTCTCTCTAACTACATTTGGAACAGTTCTACTTGAAAATAAAAGTCAAAGAAAGAATCATCTTAAAATCCCACACTAATACCCTCTGTATGAAATCAGTTCAGTTTGATCTAACATGATTCTATAATGGTACTGTAATCAAATGCAGCATTCTGAATTGGGATGGACTTGTGTAACTTTTACGTACATCAGTAGAGGCCTTACTGGTCACATTGCAGTGTCTTTTTGATTTTGATGTGAAGGTGGTTTGTCCTATGTCTATGTCCTTCCATTTAAAAACAAACAAACAAAAAAACACAAGGAAAAAAACCTAAAGCACAACACACCAAGAAACTTAGCATCTCTGCTGCAGTTATTGAATCCTACTGCTGGAGTGACTGCAGTTTTCAGGGTGGGCTCAAGCTATGGGATTTTGAGTATAGCACGGAACAGAAAAGTTCAGCTGTCCCTTGGGCCCAGCCCAGTGCTGCAACAGTTGTGTAATCTCTGGCCTATCCTTCGATATTTCCATCAGGCATCAGTTAGGTGATTTGGTACTAAACTGTAAATGTTCATAAAGTACTTTACATAGTGGTGTATGTCATGATTTATCAAATCCATATTTAAGCTATGTTTTGTGTGAAGCTATAAAACATTATTAAAAAACTAATTTGCTTTATGGTCATTTGCTCATATTCAGTAATGATGTGGAAATGCAGTAGTATACTTTATTAGGCTTTGGCCTGAAAACTTCTGCTGCTGTATTCCTCCTCTGTTATTTATTCAATGCACTATTTTTTCTTGGTCCATTTGTGCATTGGCAATAGTATCTTTCAGATTTATTGGAAATGCTTTTCCTGTCACGAAGCACAGAAATGCCTGTAGAAGATGATGGCTGACATCTACCATCTCCTTGTGAACTTCTCACAGTCTCAGCTGAATTATGTTCTCTGCAGTAGAATGTAACCTCAGCACCCAGAGCCATTCAAAAATAAATCAAAAGGAGCCCCTGAAAAGTAGAATCTTGGGGATTGTTTGTGATAGACATGCTCATGTCTTGCATATCATTTTTTGGGGTGAACATGGGTTCTGCACTTGTCTTCATATTCTGTGGCAGAGATGTGTGCTCCAGTAGAATTAACACTAGAGCCATTGGACTCCATTAGTGACTACTAATCTGCTTTGCTCTTTTCCCTTGGAGGCTTATCTATTCAACAGTGACAAAAACTTTAAAGTGACAAGTGAACCACTTTTTATGGTTTTGAAGGGTTTTGTCTGTACAAAACCTGGTGGTTGCTTTCTTCTACCAAATTAAATTTTTGTACGCTATAGTGATATTAACTACCACCATTTTAAATATAGCAGGTTTACAGATGAAGTATTTTTTAACATATAACTAGGTCACTGGACCTAGTTAAATGTTATGCCTTGGCAATTAAATTGACAGAGCTACAACTTATTCCACAATACAGGAACAACTGACGGGTTACTTGGACAGTGATTTTGCTGGTGGAACTGATTTAATTGTTGGAATCAGTTTGTTACATTGATTTGTGAAGAATGCCCAAGTTGGGCTGGTGACTCCATAATTTAATACAGTGTTATGGACAGTGATGTCACGGTACAGAATCTAACAAGGTTTTTTCTGTACTGCTTGCGTGAGTAAGGTTTTAATGTTAGAAAAAAAATGCCGCTTGTGTTTATCGGTAATGTTTTTAGGTTTCATAGTGGAAGAACTGATATGTGTAAATAGCAGGAGGTTTTGTTCTCTACAGAGGTGTGTGTCAGTACAACACTGGAAGGAAAGGTGTCCCTAAGAATAGACTGAGGATGCTGAAAGACAAGATTGTTGCACCTCTTTTTCCAGGGTTGATTTAAACATGAATACAGAGTGTGCTATGGATAGTCTGTTCAGAGTCCGTGCCATTGTTCTATGAGAAGCAGCCTTCCACAGGTCCCAAATTCTGCTGCTTTCAGCACAGGCACGAGGCAAGAAAGATGTCAGATATAGCAGCACAGCTGGATTAAGCAGTGACAAGAAACACAAGACTGAACAATTGTCTGGGAAAATTACTCCAGAGCTCTTTGTGAACCAAGAAGAGTCAAAAGTTTGTGTGTGATAGAATCAGGTGAACAGGGCTTAGACACAAAACCTCTTCCACAAAAATAAAACAGTGGAATATTTCTTTGCCTATTTTAGCAATTTTTGAAAAGAAGTCATCCCAGTACAAAGGTGATAACTATTTAAAAATAACTGGGGTGTTAAAATATCTCCTTTAAATAAAAATGTATTGCTAAGTAAAACATTTGACTTTTTTGTGCAGCATGTTTCTTTTCCTTGTCCTGACCGTTGGCTTCTTTGCACTAAAAGATGCTTATTTATGCAGCCTTTCAGAGCATTTATTAAAGCAATATAATTAGTTTGCTTCTGAATGTCACAGTTTTCTTGCACTTTCAGCATCTAGGTAACTTAGTGACATTACAGCCCTGAGAGAGAATTATGCCTGTGGGCAGACAACTGATAAAACAAAGGGTATTTAAAGCAGCAAACTATGTATCCTCAAGGAAAAAAAAAAAACAAAACCTGAAATATTTGAAAAAAGGCCAGTGCATAAATTTAGGCAGTGCTTGCTTGCACTGGTGCTACCCACTCAATTACTTTGCTGCATAATCCCTATCATAGGGTGCTAAAAAAATTCCTCAGCAGTTCATGTATAACATCGGTTTCTTTCAAGAATAACCTGCATTTCTTTTCATAAGAGTATTTGAACTTTTGTCTAAGGGCAGATATTTTATTGGCAATGATAGAGGAAAAGAAAAATTGCCAAGTTTTTCTTTTGAAGCTGCATTATTAATTTATCTGAGTTTTTAGCAGCTTGGCTTATTGTAGGAGTTTTCTGGTTTAGGAAATGGAGTTTAAGTTTTTAATAAAATTCAGAATTTCATGGAGAATGTGTTATTGGATATCTGGGAAGGAGTTGACTTTTTCACTGAATTTGGTGCTTTTGGAAGAAAACAAAATTGCTGTATCATGAATAAGGTCATACTTCACTATATCTTACCTATTTTCCTGCTAAAATCTCCAATATCTTTTAAGAAGACTTCTAGCAGGTAGGAAAGGTATTTTGGTCTTTGTGTCTCTCCAGATCAGTCTCCATACCTGGGTGGGATGCTAATTCTGTAAAATAAACTCTTGTCCATGAAGAATGATACTAAAAACTACTACTTTGCTTCAGAGCAACAAAGAGACATCAGATTATCACTTTGGAAATACCTAACCTAAAGAAGGTCCCGATTAACTTATTACTAGAAGTAAAAGCTTTAAACAGAATGTGACATTTTCTATGTTATTGTTCTTGTATCTGAAGGCACAACTGACTGTATTCCATAAGTGGCCAAATTATTTTCAGGAATACTTTTACAGTTATGAACCAGGTTTCTAAGAAAGGTTGTTCATAAATATTTAACTCACATTCTAGGGAAATAATAGCTAAGTGACAGCAACAATATCTTCATGGTACATACTTGGTATGCAATAGCCGATAAACACACACATTTCTCTGTAATTGCTATCCAGCAGAGAATAATTGGATTAAAGAATAATTTAATCAGGCATTAGAAAGGGAGGTTGGGGAACTTTCACCCCAAACCCATTGCTCCCCCACTGATTCTGGTCTCAGTCAGCAACCAGTCATGAGCAGTCCTGTTTAGGCCTTTGTATCATAATTGTTTGGATGTAGCTTCAGAAGTAAGCTCCAGTGAACGTGTTTCATACCAAAGAATGTCTGTAAGGTAAGACAGAGTCACTCTAGAAAAGAGCGAGCTCCATTCCCTGCTACTGGGCTGATTTGTTTTATCCTATGTGTTGTTTATAAATGTTTTTTAACCATGTCTGATTTGGGTAGTTTATTTTTGTTTTGTTATAACTAGCACAAATAAAGAGTCCTTTAATGAACCTGGACAATAGGGCATTCCTTACATGGGAAACTGAGGCATTAACCAGAACCTATCAGTCCTCCTGCAAATCTGTGTTTACCACGGAAGGTTAAGGTGATGAGTTCTTTGGCAATAAGTTTATACAAAATTCTGTTGCCTCAGATTTTTTTTTCTCATGTTAACACATTTAGCTCCCCTGAGGTGTAGGTAGTTATCCAAAAGAATGCTACATAAGAGGTCCTTAGCTGAGTGGTTTTACAGTGAACCTGTAGATAAGTTCTGGGAAGAGAGAATGCTGATATCCAGCTCCCTGAAATCCTGCTCCAGGTAATGATTTCCTGTACTTCACTTGCATTTCTGGAGTGATGAGAGAAAAGGATGTTAGTTATATCCTCTCCCTGTGAGGCTCTGCATATGACTCAGCAGAGAAAGAAAGAGCGGTGGAGCAGTTTTGTGCAGCATAACTAGCATCTGTGGGTGTTTAAATTTACAGTCCTGATTTAAGGTTTCTTCGTGGGAGTTTTAAGGTCTGAAGTGTGCTAATAATAGGACAAAGTATATATTAATGTAGTTCATCATTTGTCAATGTCACTTTTTCTAGTTTCTTCATCTTTCTGTATTAATAAGATATTACCGATACTGACCAAATATCTTTTGATTTCTGGCTCTTTTTGAACAATATTAAGGCATCTGGGAAAGAATTAGATGTTTAAAAAGCCTTCTTCCCAAAAGAAGCAGTTATATCGCTGAGTAGAGTATGCACAGGTGTACTTCTGGACCTTAGAAAAGTTTGGGGCTTTTTTTTTTTCGGGTGGGAAAGTGAAACTTTTGTTTGGGTCAAATAAGAAAGTGAGCAAGTCTTCCACATTATCACAGAACCATAGAATGACTTGGGTTGGAAGGGACTTTAAAGATCATCTAGTTCCAACATCTTCCACTAGACCAGGTTGCTCAAAGCCCCATCCAACCTGGTGTTGAATACTTCCAGGGATGGGGCACACACAGATTGAAGAAGACCTATTTATTTTGCAGGTAAACAAGTTGGAACACCATTTTCAGTATGGAGTTTGCAGAGTTCATGTAACTTATCCTTTTGGCACAGAACAGGCCTATAATTTATTGGCTGTCTATCCCCTTTTGCAAAGTGTTTCTAAGGATTGTACCTTACATAGGTTCACTGAGCCTGATGACAGCCTGTTCAGAAATCAAGAACATCCCAGCCTCTTTTCTGCCCTGGCTTACACATGGTGCTCAATAGGGTAGCACTAGGGGCACTGTCTGTGGCTCCTGGCAGCCTCTCTCTCTCTCTGAACATAATGAAAATGTTAAGGTTTGCTGATGGGCCAAGAGTGAAACAAGCTGGAGAAAAGCCTTGAGGCTTAGTGTAAGGCTCAGCTCTGGTACAGAACTTTTAATAAGCCTGTAGTAAAACTAGGGGCAGCACAGTAGTACTGTCCACTGTATCCTGAAGGCATGGCTGGTCTTTTATCTCACGGAGGACACAGGGTGCATCAGCAGCATATTTGCCCTGCAACCCCCCACTTGACGCAGGGCTGGCTGGCTAATAGCTGCTTTCTGTGGTCCCTTGAGCTCCCGGGAAGGTGACAAGGGAAGTCAGCTCTGCTCCAGGCTTGCTATGCCAGGGGAAGAAGATCCTAAATCTAGACAGCTGCAGGAGGCAGGATACTTGCTTGCCCTGGGCAAAACTGCTTCTGTTTGGAGCTGTGGTGCACCCAGAAATAAGTACTTAATTTTTCACATTTTATTTCTCTGAGCATCACTGTGAATCCTTTCTCTTGATGTAGTAGCTGTGGGGAGAGTCTTATTTCAGTGAAGCAGTAAGTAATAGGTAACTGCTGAGGGTCCCCTCTTTCAGCAGTGAAGAGTCTGTTCATGTTTAAAACAAAGACTATCCTCATACTTGCATGTAGAGTAACTTGCATGTGGAGTTAGAGATGGAGTAAAACTGCAGTAGAAACGCTAATAAATAATGCTTTTAGGGGAAAGAGGGCATCCACATAAAAGAACCCAAATACATTGTTAAGAATTCTGTTGTTACAAAACTACTGAATATTGTCCTCAACCTCTCCAAAAATCTTTGCTTTGTGTTGGTACAGATGCAGGTATGTTCTATACTGGTTGTTATTGGTACAGTGGGGTTTTTTAGCTTACTGTATTTTGAACGAGATATTGGGAGCCCCCAAGTTAAAAGCAGGTTGCAGATATCACCTAAGATCATGTGATACAAAGTTTCACTGAATCCAATACAAAATTCCCTGCCTAATTTAG
This sequence comes from Ara ararauna, assembly GCA_028858755.1. Taxonomy (NCBI): domain Eukaryota; kingdom Metazoa; phylum Chordata; class Aves; order Psittaciformes; family Psittacidae; genus Ara; species Ara ararauna. Next base: position 9,079,356 of record CM054383.1, on the reverse strand, counting down.
GAAGAGGATTTAATAATGTAGCAACATGTATTCAATTATTTAGACTTAAAGCACCTAATTACTAAAGTGAAGTCTTTAGAAATCTTTATTAGAAGTTTCAGCAGTCATTCTGAATGTATAAGTATCTTGATTATTTAAGCTTCTCTCATCTAAGACTATGCTGTATTGTTTTTCTGACTGTTACAGTTCAGTGAGTCCTGTGAGCACCATCCCATAGTGCACTAATTGCATGGCTTCTATAGATACCGTATCATCCCATCAGTATTAATGCAGCAGAAAGCGAGTACCCTTGTGTCTCTACAAAGCCAATTTAAAATATTTCTAGAATATACTTTTGAATTACTTTTCCCTTCATCTTATTTGAGATAACACTGGTTTAAATAAAACTGCCTGGGGGGTATTGTAGATTGATCAAAAAGTTCTGTATTGTTCTACTAGTTTAAATTCTTGGTGCTGCAATAAATCGTTTTCTGCCTACTTCACTTGTATTTTTTCAGTTCTTAATTTATTTCCACCATGAATTGTCTTAACTGGAGGAGGCAGAGAGGTGAGGTAAAGTGTGGAGGAGCAACATTTATTGAAGAGGTACATATAGCAGAAAGGATTTTGGCTGGATATGGAATAAGAAGCTTTTTAAAGAATGAAGCACAGGATTTCAATTCTATTCCAATCTATATGAATTGACAGAAATGTGAAATGAGGGCTGGAGTCTGGGCAGGAAGATTACGTGAAGCCCAGTGTGTCAGGTACATGTTTTTTAGTATGAATTTGACCTGTAGTACTCAGATGAAAGCACCCATTTCTCTGTGCAAGTAACTTCAGATAAATGCTAATCTTTTTTCTGTCTCCTTACAGGGAAGCTTTCTTTCAGGGTTTTACTGCTCTTTATGTAGCTTTGGCTTTGAAATGTGGTACAAAATTTTTCTTTGGTTGTAATTATAGAAAGCAGTTGACTGCTTTTCTTCAGTAAAACAGAACTAGTATGTTCTTTAAGTAGGTATATTTATTGAAGAACTAATATATTAAGCAAGCTGAAGATTTACCTTTTCTCCTGCCCTCTCACAGATATGTATAACTTTACAATCCTATAATTATGGGCTCTCATTTTTGGCAAGTGTGTTCATTCTTTTGTGCTGAACTGTAGAATCCGGGACATTGTCTTCCTTTGTGTGTACAGCAGGATTTGATTTCTGGGCATCTTTACTCTTCTTCTGGCTTATTGTTATTTTTGTTCAATTAGTGAACAACTGAAAATTTTTCTCTAAGAAGTGAATGAAAGGAAAGAGTTCTTCATTTGGGTCTGTTAATGCTTTTCAACACTTTTTTTTTTTTTTTTTTTTTTGAAGATTTTAAAAAATAAAGAAATCCAGGGTTGTTTCTGGGAAGATGATTTCTGTGATGCACAAATGTAACTTCATGTGTCAGGGTCGACTTGCATAGAATTGACTGACTGGACTTGTAAATTGCTGCCAAAATCTTTAACCTAGAATTCAAGGGAACTACACACTAAAAGAAACCTGATGAAAGCCTAATATTTCTCCTCTATTAACCCCTCAAAAGCATGCAGTAGATGTCATGTGGCATATTATCCAGATGAAGCAATAGAAATGTTAGATGAAGTTTGTGGAATCTACATGGCAAACTGAAATTTAAACATGCATTATTCATTAGCAAGAAGCCACAGGTCAGTCTAACTGATGTTTAGGAAAATAATGATTTTGGTGGGGTTGGGTGGCAAAAAGCACTATTTACATATCAGAGTTGCAACGTTCTGGCAATAGTATGTAGGTACTGGTGACCAAATTTCTGCATTATGAGCTACCAAAATTCTTCAGTTTTGATGAGAATGATGAACCCAGCAGCCACTCCCAAACTCACAACAATGCAAGCCTTTTGAATGTAGCAGGCAAGGGCTATTTTTAGCCATGGGAGGACTGCTACGCAAAATGCAATTGTATTAAATTATTATTAGGTTATTATACTAGAAACCCTCTGTCCTGTTGCATGAATGGAAAAGAATTCCTAATGTAGAATAAAATTCAGCAATGTATAGCTAGAAGCTTTAATTTCAAAAGTGCCTGGTGTCTTTGTGGGATGGCTTATAGCTTTATGCTATGAAATGGGAGATCCCAGAGGTCTGAATTTTTCGAAGTATGTGAAACAACAGTAGTTAAGTTGCTGGTAGCTGTATTGCTTAGTTCTACTAGGAAATACAAATTTATCTCTGATATTAAAACGTCCTAAAGTGGACATAGTTCATTCATTCTACCATTCCCTGCAAATGTAATAGATAAATTCTAGATATTTTCAATGTGCACACTACTGTAGAGCTGAAAAATGCAGAATTCACTTTAGAAAATGATGAGAAATGTGTATTTTGCTGCATGCCATAGGACAATTTAGATAGTATTAGTTCTTAGTTGAGACATATTGATTTTCATGCTTTCCCCATTAGTTAGAATGGCATATACAGGATACCAAATGTGAATAGTAGCTGAGGTTCATGCATCACAGTCCCAGTGCCAACAATGACCTTTTTAACTCTCAGAAAAAAAGAAAACAAAATGTAATGTCGGCCGATATTCAAATAGCAGCTTAATTGAGAAGCACAAAAAAATGATTGCTTTTTCTGTAATAGTTAATATTTATTAAAGATTGGCCTGAGTGCATCTGCGTTGATAGTCTGAGTAGCTTGGATCTGCTACAGTTCTCTTGTCTGTAAATCATGTATTAGACACCATAATTTCTTTACTCTTTTTTTGTCCGGACCCTGCAAGCAAACCAGCTTAGACTTATTCTGCTGTAAGGATATTCTTCTGTAGCTGGTCATGGAGATGAAAGCACCATGTTCTTTGTTCAGTGAGCCTGACGAGCTAAAGTCCATCTTGCCTTCTAGTTCAACCTATTTCAGCACGAAACTCCTTCAGACTTTGTACAAGAGACAGAGCACAAAGTTGGAAGACTTTAGATGAGCTTTCTGACAGAACTGGAAAAATCTAGGAAATACAACTTTTATTAGACCAAGACATTACCCTGTGGACTAGCATGGAAGGAAGAGGAACAGCTGGTTTTCAGCAGCTTCCTTTTGCTAACATATTTACTTCAGCTTTTTTGAAAAAAGATATGGAAAAGGCCAAGTATTTAAGGGAGAAGTAAGATTTTGTCAATAGATCCATTGTAATATAAGCTGTATTCTGTAATTTTATATACCCATTTTGTGTGTGCATATACATTTTTTTATATGTATGTATTAAAAAATACAGACACATACATACAATTCTGTATGTGAGTCTACTTTTTAAAACTCTTGCTGATTCTCTCTCACTCATGTTTGTTTCTATGCATCTTGTTATTCAATATTGTAATTTCAAGAGGTGTGAGAACAAACAGGGCATGACAGGAATGTGCAATTGGGAGCAGGCAGTTCACTGCATCTTTTAGAGTGAGAGTTTTTTTACTCTTGGAAAAATAAAGGCAGTAAAATCCCTTTATTTCCAAGAGGATGCCGTTCTTACCACATTGTTTTCAAAAGACAAAGAAATAAAGAAGCTGCTTGCAGAGACTAGAAGGAACAGGCTCTTTTCTGGAATTCACTGCATGTGCTGGTGTAGAAGAGCAGGTGGGCAGGTGCTGTGTGGGTGCTGTGATTTACAGGAACAAAGTAGTTGTCTGGTGAAACAGCATCAAAGATCTCCTCTGGTCCCTGTTCTCTTGGTGTCTGTAGTTGATAATAGCCCCAGGATAGCATGTTTGCTCATTTTATTTTAGTTTTTTTAGAAATGAAGAGTTTTCTAAGGATGCTACTCTTGCTTATGTAAGTATGCTGTAGGGTCAGGATTAAGAATAGGGTAGTAAAGTAAAAACTGTAAAGTCAGATCATGGTTAGGAACAGGAGGAGACGCAGAGTTTGGCTGCCTGTAAAAATCTGCACATTTAAAAGAAGGATGCTAAAGGCCAGCATTATTTGACATAATAGTGCATTGAGTGCAGCCCTTTGCTGTGAATAGGGTTTGCTGTGATCCAGGGTTAGGGTTAGGGTTAGTGTTGGGGAAAGTGGAGGCTGCCAAGGCTGATGGCCTGCAAGTCTGTTACAAGCTGCGGTTTGACACTGTTAAGTTTCCATCCCTCGCTTCTGACTGTTGTGTGCCAGTGGGGTCCTGCGCACTTATATGGGGTGCTTTCAGCCACAGGGGTGCAGGCGTTAAGGTTGGGAACAGTTTGGAGCTATCCTCCCCCTTTGCCAACATCTGCAACAATTTGCCATTTCCAGAAAGCTTGCTAATGTGGTGTGGCATCAGCTCTGATGTCTTGCTCCTCTGTCTGCATAGCACACATTTTCTGCACTAATGTATGATTTACGTGGCGTTTGCTAGCTAAGTGTCTCAGTGTTTGCTGGAGTTTTCTTAGTTCAGAGAGTTAATGGCTGGCTTCCTTGTACTCTTGTTTTTACCTAGCTTACATGAATTTCTTTGTTTACTTACCTTATGTTTAGAATCTTGTGGGCTTTCATCTACAGTAATCTCATCCGGGCATCATCTTATTCTAGTCTTTCATAACCTGATTTTCTTCTCCTTTGGCTGTATTTTTGCAAGGGTCACAGTTTGGGACTTGATGCCAACTTCCTTCTTGCTGAAGACTGCAGAAGGAGTAGGTTAGCACATTAGACTCTTATTCTTCCGTACTTTTTGTATGTTACTGCATTATTGTGGAAAAATACAGGGCTTGTGATCTGAACTTTTAGAGTGGGAAGACGAGGTCTGCTTTTAGTTTTTAGTTCATCTGCAGTTTTCATGAAAAGGCAGCAAACTTGGGAAACTTTCAACTTGCTTTGGGAGTAGAAGAAATGGTGAAATGTTCCGAGAGGGCTGTTTGTTGTGAACTATACACCTTAGAATAAAGTGGACTGAGAGGACATGAGCAATTCATAAGAAAAAATGATCTGTCCAGCCAGAGAAAATTGACACTAAAATTTAAAACTTAAGTGAAACAAAATCCATCAATTTTTCTTTATTTTTCCTCCAGAATTTCAGTGCTTGTGGAGACTAGAGAACATTGGAAATTGATTGATTGGGCGGTTCCATGTTGTACAGGGAGCTTTTTCTTTTGATGTTGCCATCTGAAATGCAGTCATGTCTTTTAAGTATATAGACTAGCAAAAGTATAAGCTAGTGCTAAAAAAAACTGAACCTAGCCATAACTCCTCAGAAATAGCAGTGTTTGTCCAGAAGTGGTAAATTGATGCAGGCAGGTATGCAGTAACAAATCAATCCCAACATATAAATGGCCCTTAAGTAAACAGTAGAATATAATATTTATGCTTCAGTGGAAAAAAAAATAAAAATAAAATGGTATATTTATCAGTGCAACCTTATTAAAATAGAAAAGGTATGAAAGCATTTTTTGGTAAAATCGTTATCAATTCTAAATATATATTGGATAAAATAAAAGAGTCAATTTGCTTGAAAAACTGGCCTGAAAGACCCTGTCCAGAGACATATAATTTTCTCTTTTAACAGAAAGAAGCCATTTATCTCTTTTGAGAAAACAGACTCCAATTATAGATTTTGTACATGTTACACTAAATATGCAGAAATGTGATCAGATCAAATGCCTTCACACAGGGCACACCACTTCAGAATTACTTTGGAACAACAGCTCGCAATCTTTATGTAAATTCAAATGTGTCTCTCTATCTTGTTCTTCCAGTGTTTGGTGTAGCATGAAGAACTGCATGCATCATCTTTTTTGAAGGGAAATGACTGATGAAATTTTAATAAAGGTTACTAACAGTGTTGTGAATTGGGTTCTGTGAAATAGTAAGGGCTAGATGGCAAACAATTTTATACTGCAACACTGAGAATTCTCTTGGCAGAGGAGGAAAACCCACTTGTGGTGTGACCTCTCCTTTGCAGTAACATTAAAATGCTTCTGATTCAGAATTTGAAAATGAGTTTGTTCTCATTATTTTCAAATACCAAGTCAAAGAAAATACTTTAAAACATATCTACCGCATTTTGAAGGCCATGCTTGAAACCTGTAGTTTCTCCTTGGTCTTGTCCCTTTGGCCTGAACATTACACAGGGCTTGTGGGGGTGCAGGAAAAAAATGCTGGTGTGAATAAGGGCATTAAGCTTAGTTTGAAGGGGTAGTTGGGGTGGCTGGTGAGTTAAGAAAGGTCTGTCATGCTATCGCAGTCATATATCCCAGATCCACAGTCAGATCAGATTAACTTTAACATAAAGGTTGGCATGTGAAGAGCGATGCCTTTGGCCTTTTGACATTGTATTACTTAAATACACAAACTACCATCTGCTCTACATGGCAAAACTCCACTGAGTTAGATGTACTCTAATTTTCAGTTACTAGGAAAAGAGGAAAATGACAATAAGCCAGGGAGAACGTGGAACTGATGGATAAAACCACTAATAATAGAACAGAAGGTGATAAAAAGGTGATGGACTGCAATGTTTGTTTCATTAATCTGATACGTTGTGGTGATGCTATAAAACTATTAATTTTACAGCTTGCAGAATGGTTGTGCTGTAATGAATGGGCATATGTAATGAATGGGCTCAGCCAAAGGTGTTTATTCCATATTATGGCTGAAGCGCAATGTGCAGCCAATGCACCATGTAGATGAAGGTACAGTTGCCAGTGAAGCAAAAAGTCACTGTGAGGTAAGGAAAGATGATCTGTGTGACTCAGGAAACAGTAAAGGAAATTGCTTTTAAATTTGTTTTCCCTCTAGAAATTCTGCAGGAAGGAGAAGAAATATTAGTTGGGGTTTTTTAGCTCCTTGGGATTTAGAGCAGTACTCACAGGCCATATGTTTGAGAGGGAGACTTTACTGATACCGCGTTATATACTCCAGAAAAAGCAAAATTAGATTTCCTGTTTACACTGTGATCAAGGGGATATCTTGTGGGCAGCACTTGTTCAGAACATGCATTGATGGGACTGCAAAACATTACCCATTTCTAGCAGAAGGCTGGGAGCTGCTCAACTGGAAGCATAGTGCCATGGGGAAAGCTGTAGCAGGGTTTTGGCAAATGCTGTCGCAATCACTCTACAATCCTTACCTGGCTGGTTAGTTTGTAACTACACCAAGTACCTTCATATTCAGAGGCAGCTATTTCTGTAACTGTCACAATGGTACCCACGACCCTGATTAAAATGAGGTTCCAGTCTTAAAGAGTAGCAAATGGATTTGTCTGCCTCCTTCGAGGATACTGATCAATTTAGAGGGAGAAGTTTGCGTCCCATTATATAAATCCCACAGGTTGTGAAGGCCTAAATAATAAAGCAGCTCAATTCTTTGGTAAGATTTTTTTTATCTAACTGTATAGATACTTGAGACAAATGCAGAGGGCCTAATTATTGCAACATGTTTTATATTCTGAGTAATTAGATTTATAATTTATACTGTCTTGCGTTCTCTGCTTTTAGTAGGCTTGTCAGCAGGTTAATTGTAGTTATTTTCAAGATCCCCTGTAAACCATGTATTGCTTGAAATGTGCTCCTCTCCAGCTTTATCTCTGAATCATCAATTTATGTTTTCATTTTCATCTGGTTTTGACCATTTATGCAGCGCTTTAGGAATTCAGAACTGTAGCTGAGAAAAACCCATACACTTACAATGTAAAACAAATCAGTGTTGCTACTTCAGGCTTTTTTTGTTCTGGCTTCAGTCTCCGCTTCCTCTGCGCTGCTGCTGCTAGGAGTTGAAAGTGGCATAATCAATGAGAAATCAGGTCTCTGAAGCATTCAGGTAGGAATGTGTCGTAAAAAATAGGTACCACTGCTGAAACAACTTGCTGTGTAGAGCTGTGCTCTTCAGATGTGCCTAACAGAGAAAAAGAAAACCTGGTCTGTAGCTGTTAAGAGTTATCCCTTCCCTTGTTTGTAGGTAATTCTTGCCGATGCATTGGTGACCAACTGTCCTGACACTTCTGGACTTGAAGCATCCATTTGTTAAGCCCCTTCATTATCAGCTCTGGGGCTATCAAAAGGCCAAATATTATCTAAAGTGTTCAGTACTTTTTTTTTCTTTTATTTCCTCCCTCCCCATTCACCTGCTTTTTCCCTACATTGATTGCAAATGAAGAAAAAGCAGAAACATGTTTGCTTCTGAAACATCTCTGTATACTGGAGAAGAAATAGGAATCTCTTTAGGGAGCTAGCTGGTAAATTCTTAACTTTGACAAGGAGCTATTTTGGTATGAGAGTGCTTCATAAATGAGCAGTATCATTGTGCTCTTTATGCTACAGAAGCATTTGTGTCTTCATTTCCCATTGCAGAGCTGTGTAACGTTTGCACTGATACCTGGTGCAGTGCTGGGCACAGCTGAGCTGCGAGAGAAGCAGCTTTAGCAGGCTCAGTGGCAGCATGAATTCTCAGCATAAGTGAACTGCTTACAGTGTAAATCACAATCAGCTGCCAAAACCTTCTCTTTGGAAAGGTAATAAAAATCAATAATGGGCCTGCTAATATAGAAAGGACAGCAAGAGGCAGATATTTAATTTTGTTAAAAAGTAATCAGAAAGGAAAGAGCCAGACTAAATAACCTGTGTAATTAAAGAGTTTAAAGGAAGTTCCAACTGGAATGTGCAGCTTTTGTGTGTGTGGGAAGTAGGGAAAATATATGTGTATATATAGTGAGCTAAATTTAAAGTTTTCCTGGCAGTACCACAGCCTTCAGCAAAGGAGTTTCTGCTTTTGACAGCAATGTGAATGTTAACACAATTTAAAGAGTAATATATTATATAGAAAAATCAATGACTGCCTTAAATGCTTTAAAGACTGAAAGGAAAAGAAAAGCTCACATAGGAGAAAAAGGAGGCAAAGAATGGGTGGTGAATAATACATTTGCTGCTAATTGATAGACAGAGGAAGAGGAAAAACTGGCAAACAGATTGTGACTTTCTCAAATGTCATTTTTTCTTAAACATGCTTCTTGTTCTAAATAGCTCACTGTGAAGCAGTTTTGGACTCGCATGCACCCATGCTTGCAAATAGGAATGAGTAAGAGTCTGGCTCACATCCCCTCCCACGGTAGCCACACCATGAGTCTGGGCTGTTAGGAATCAGTGAAGCTGCTCACCATTTGCATAGGTCTCCGAAAACATGGGTAGGACTCACCCTCCACAATTCACTGTCTGGATTATGCCTGGGAGTGACTGCTGAGCAAGTACCTGGCTTTGGCTTGCACATGTCCAGTGTAGAAATGCTGGGTTGGATGGACAGGGGTGTTTTGATTAGCTGCCGTTCATTTGCAAGTCTTTGATTGATGTGTTAAAGGAAAGTTGTTCAGAACTCTGCAAAACTGCCTCGTTGCAGGATAACCTGTGCCTCTTGCCTTCAGCAGACACAGGCTGCAGCAAGACTACACTGAGGGCTCACAACCTGTGCCCGAGAGCTCAGTGCTTTGTTTCCTGACAGAGTTGAGCATTTTTGCTAGAATATTTCTGAAATGTTCAGGAATATTGGAGGGGTGGAAGAGGCAAAATCTGTCTCAGAGAAGGGATTTAATTTTTCTCTTCTTTCAGCTGTCTTCATTAGTATATGAAATGGATAAAAAACAAATTCAGTCTCATACACAAAATAGAAAGATGGAGAACTCTTGAAGAAAGCACCAAGTTATGAAGTACGAAACCATCAGAACGCAGACCATGGCTGCTGCTTCACACCAGCAGTGCTTTAGTAGCTTGGTGGGAATGGGAGATTTCTCAGAAATACGACTATTTTAATGAACATTTTACAAGATTTTTCTGGTTCATCCAAGGAGTAGAGAACATCCCACAGCAGCAGCACTTTATTAAAATATTGGTCTTGTATTTAATAAACAAAAACCAAGACCAAGTGAAAGGTTCTGATCCTCCCAGCACCATTCCCGTGATCCCTGCTGATCCACTGATGAGCCGGATGGAATTTAGAAATCGTGACAGTTTGTCCCAGCTTGTCGTATTTTGTGTCAGTTTCTCAGGTACTTCTTTTGAGCTATCTACAGTGTTTTCTCACTCAATCTGTTCTCACTCAATCTTCATGTTCTTCCTGCAATAATTACAAGCTGTTTATGACAAATTCCTGTGCAAAGCAACAATTTTTCTATGTTTACCACAGCCAGTTAGCTCACAGGAATGATTGGTGTTTGGAGGGGAAAAAGAAAAGTTGAATGAGTGTAGACAATACAAAGCCTGGCTTTTCAGTGACAGCAGACGCTATTGCTGCATTTTGGATTCCCTTATGATCCTGTAAACTGAGCTACAGTTTTGCTGTCTCCCTCCACCACCGCCTTCTTTGTCCTTGCAGCCTCCAGGTGAGTCCTGCTGCATATTGCTACCGAAACTGGTGTAGGAACACTTCTATCTTCCTGCTGTATTTCTCCTCAGGAGTGGGCTTGCTGCTTGCCTTGAGATGAGCTCAGCAGTGCTCCTGCAGGGCCCTCTTGACCTCTCCTTTCCTCCCTGAGTTCCTCCAGGCTGACAACCTTGGCTTTGAGCCACTGCCTCTTGTGCCCAGTTGTCTGTACCACAGACACACTGTTTTCCCCCCACCCTGAATGGTCTTGCATGTGTGAGGCTTGACACAGCAGGGTGGGTTATCCTCCCCTTGGCTCCCTATCGCTAACATTCACCTTCTCTCTTCTGTAGATGCATTATCACTTTGCCCTGTGTTTAACCGTGCTCAGCGCTGCTCCCATCATGCTGGCTGTGCTCCCACAAGCAACCTCCTCCTGTTCTGCTCTGCTAAATCCCTCTCTGTCCAGGCTGCTGGATCTGAGTGCCCTGGATCTGCTGCCAAACACCTCAATTTTAAAATGGAGGTGTGCAAACAGGAGGGGAACTTTTAAAATGCTCCGGGACCTGCTTTTGTAATTGTCTTCCCCTTTGCAATGGGGTCTTCTGCTCCAGATCGCAAGATTAAGGCTTGTATAAGCAAATTCCTCCCATCTAACTTCATACAATAAAATTTAGAACCATTTTTGAGCTTAAAATCCCCATATTCAAATTATAATATTTAAATTTGAACTAATCTATGTACTGTCGAAGGCTCCTCTTATAAGCAAGTTACTGGGCTGCTCTGGATTTCCTTGCTAGTCGCTAGCTGTGCTTTCCACACGTGTGCTGCAGACCCAGATGGGTGCAGCTCTGGGATGTTCCTGGAATTGAAGCTGGAATTGAATCTTCCGCTCTTTGGGTGCCTGGGAGTTACCTAACCCCAGTTTGAAGTGTTCCACATGTTGCTTAGTCCAATTCTTATTTTATAGTGTACCTAATAACAACAATAAACAATGTGTGATTGCAGTTGAAGACCCTTGGCTCACTTGTTTACAGCTCTCTGTTCAGTCACTGTGCTGTCCAGGGAGGACATCTGTTATCAGAGATGCTAAGGGAAGCACAAGGCACCCACCTTTCTAGAGCCAGAGACCCCTATATTAGAACATTGGTGGAAAAGGCAGGCTGATGCCAGTGTGACAGGAAGAGAAGTGGGAAGAGGCAGTGGAAGTAGCTCCCCAGCTCTTTCCAGTGCAGGAGAGCTGGGAGAAGGAATAGTATTAGTTGAACTGGGGGGTCTGGGAAAAGCCAGAAGATTTGCAGTGTTGGGTGATCAGTGAGAGCTGTTGCAGCAGGGACCAAAGTTGTTTTGCTCAGTGAAGTTAAGAGAGAAGGCAGAAATGCAGTGAAGAAAGATGGGGGGAGAGGTGGAGAGGGAAGGCACTGAGCAGATGTATCTCTTTTCCATGGGAAAGGATGGTGGAGGTGGTGAACAAAGTTGCCTGAAGCTGGCTTGGTGATTCTTGTGGTTTGTTGCCAATCTTGTAATTTTAGAAAGAGACAGGAGTTGGAAAAGAAATTTTACTTATAGGGTTCTTCTGGGTTTGGGTATTTCTTTTGTTGTTTTAGTTTAGCACCAGGCATGGTAATGCTTGTTGCAGTTCTGCAAACTGGACCCATCATAAATGTTTATAAAAGGAGCTCCCTCTATTTCTGTCATTACATTGGTAGATAACGTATACTTGGATCTAAAGTTGGTTCTAAAAGATACTCTCTAAAATGTACATCTGCTATTAGCTGGGGTTCCAGTGTATGGGTCTAAGTCACCAACTAATGAAGTTTGTATACCTTTGAGGACTTAAGAGTGAGTTACGGCTTTATGCAGACAGCTATCGTGACTGATATGACACAGATATGGAAGAATGGTGGTATAAAAAAGAGATTAGTTTTTGTACAAATAATATTTTGATATGGTTTAGGCTGATAGCTATTTTATAACAAAGTTAAAATAAATGCAGAGTTATCCAAATGTGAATAGAGTTCTTAATACTTAAGGAAGAGAGGAAGAATGTTCATTTTTAGCAGTACTTTAGGTGTTGTGCATTTTTATTATGTTATAAATTAAAATTATGTAAAAACACCCACAACCTTGGACTTTAGTGCCTCTTTTATGTACTGCACTAAATAAGCAGAATATTTTTATTAGAAATACTTTGTTTAAAAGGAACTTAAAGGTAGGAGTGGAAGCTGGATATCTGAATTTTAATGGTAGCGTCTCATTTCTAAGGGAGATTTTGCTCCCTTTATGCTCAAAGTGAGCAATTAGTTTCTCAGAGTCAATAGTCCTGGGATAACTCAGTGTGAACAAAGGAGCAGAGAATAATTTTTAGTATATCTTGGCAAAAGTTTGTTCTTTTTTTTAATCTTTATTTTTAAAGCAGCCATTTTTTAAAAACAATGGGAAATAATCCATATAGTGGGGGCTGCAGCATATTTATAAATGTAACTGCTTTTGTTACCAGGGAACCTGTCTGAGTCAGCTAAGCTTAGCATTTCAGCAGCTTGTTCTTTCCTCTTATTCCTGTTGTTCTCCATCTGATTTTAGGCACCTAATGACCTAATGTACTTTATCAAAACAGGAACAGTTTGTCATGGTTTGCTTTAAGTTTTGATAACTGTACTAAAGCATCTCATGTATATTCCGGGATGGTGAAAGGAGGCGTATGTTCTGTGCTTTACTAAAGAATTACTGGTGTTTCTACCTAGTCTTGCCACGCATCAAGATCAAACACATTAGGAGTGTAGATGAAGCAAACAGGACTTTTGCAGAACTTGGCAGCTTTGGAATATCTCTAATTTTAGATGACACCTTCTATGTTGCGTCTTCTCACCAGTCTAAACCAGAACCACCTCTCTGGGATTTCAACATGAGCTATAGTTCAGTGCGAATCATCCTCACCAGTCTTCCAAAGCACAGATATCCAGTACTTGAACAGAAAATAGTATCTATTGCTTACAATAATATAATCAATGTTAAATTTCTACTACTTTCCTTAGCAAATATGGTCCAGATGTATCTTTGACCAGTTTCATATAGCTTTTGTCCAAAGCTTACACCATATGATCTTAGTGTTTTCTTTATATTTTCAAAACTTCTGTAGTATGTTTCATAAGCCACAGCAGCTTATTCACATTTTAAGTGTGTCATAGCCAAAAACTGTTAGAATATCTTGATAAGTTTTAAGCACTGGTGGCCACACAGAAAAAGATCCCATTTTCAGTCAGGTCCTTACTTGTTTTCAGTTGAAAGAGAAGCTAACTCTTGGGTGTCCATAGAAGCCTTTTAATCAAAGTTGTATTGCTTTAAGGTGAATCTTGAAATACAACATTGTTTAATTTTCTTTTACAGTCAAGAGTCCTACATAAATAACCATAGGTAATTCTCTATCAGCCTCTGGTTGTTCCTATAGCAGTGTCCTTCTAGTTGCCTGTATGTACATGTTTCATAGCACTGGAATATCTTCAAGAGCTTGGTTTTTAGACAATGTTAGAATTACTTCCATTCTTTATTTTGGTTATGGAAATGTTATAGGAAGGCACACAGTCATTAAGACCAAGTACGCAGAACTTGGTCTGAAATGATGAGAAAGCTTAGAAAACTGAACTATCATCTGTAAATGTAGCTCATCACCTTACGCTGCTCAGAACTCCAATCCTTTTGAAGAATAACTTCTTCTGCTTTCTTTACCATTTACCTGTCAGTTCTGCATTCTTCAGGCAATAGTCTCTGTGTCAAATTGGAGGAGACATCTTCATGGAGCTTTGAGGAAGTCTTCCCTTTTGGATCTCTCTTAAAGCCTTCATCCTAGCTTTCTCTGAAACTTATAGGGAATCTGTTTAATTTGCCTTTAAATTTTGTCTCTCTCTAACATCCTCCTACATTCTGCTACATAATTAACCCTGTATGGTAAAGCTCCAAAGAGAATGCAGTTCTCTTCAGCAGCACTGGAGGAGTAAGTCTGAAGGAGATTTTCATAAAATTCTAGTAGGGCTTTTTTCTCAAACTGTATATATGCTCTCAAGAAAAATTGTCCTGCTACTATGCATCCAAGGCCCTGTTCTTTGCTTTGAAATGCTGAGCTTTGTAACTTGGGTGCCTATACCTGACATGCCATTGCTGTTAGCATGCCCAGTAGTAAAACCTTTCCAAAAGGTTTTTGGTTCTCCTGTTGTTTCTTTATTGTTATTGCAAGTATAAAAACAGTGATCTGGGCTAGTTCCAGGTTTTGGAATTCAAAGCCCACTTCCTTGATTATTTTAGGTGCGCAATTCAATGCAACAAGTGAGGCTTTTTGAACTTATTACTCTTGGAACTTTCACATTGTTTTATAAGACTGGGTCACTTCAAACTGAATTCTATACTGAAAATAATGAAGTTTCACACTTGTAGTGCTTTTTGTTGCTCTTCAAAGGCTTGATTGATTGACTCAACCTCTTGCAGCAAAACAGAGGACAGGTGGTCACCTGAAGAAACCAATCAAATGAATGAGCCGAGTCATTCATCAGTTGGTTGCCTAGGAGGGATGCAAGATATGAGGAGCTAGAATATGTTTGTGTGTGAAGGCTGTCCTGAGGGGTGAGCTGGAATATGGGTTCAGCTGAGACTGTTTTCTGGGCTGAGGCTAAATGTTTCTGGGGCCGGTATAAAGGACGTACAATGAGGACAGTGGGTAAAGGATGTTTAAAGTAAACTTTTAGGTCTATATACCTAGTGGGTCTGCAGTTTGCCCATTTTGCATTACCTGCTTCTTGCTCTAGTCCCACCAGTAGTGCATCTGGCCTGAGTTGTTCATCTTTTCAAATACATTTGTAGGAATCTGGTTTCTGCAGAATGCCCCCTGCCACACACCATATAGTTTATCAGATACAGCACTGTGTTAAATTCACAGAGCCCACACTGGTCAGAATTTCTGTAGTTACAACTGGCAACGTATGTGTAATGCTTGCGAAGTGACCTTCAGAATTATATTCTCTGTACAACCCAAGTTAAGCTACACTAAACCTGAAAGCAATGCTGTTGACTTGGTGCTGTGCTGAAATAGCACACGCTGAAAAATGTTGCAGTACATTTGCCCCATATTTTGTCTGGAAAACAAATACTGCAATGTTTAAAACCTTGAAAACTCACATGGTGTGATATTAAAGCATTAAGATGTTTAGGAAATTTAGAGCATGGAGATACAGGAAATAAGTTGTATGTGCTGTCAGTATGAATCTGAGCATTGCTGTCAGTCATGGGCAATAATTTAATGTAGAAATTGGAGCTCATAAACAGCTTAACCTGCAGTAATGGCTTTGTTATTGGAAGATGTTTTTCTGAAATTGGAGGTTAGCCTTCAAAATAACAGCTTTGCAAAATGACATTTTCCCACTGATGTGTTCAATGCATTGCACCCCATTGATATTGGATGCTGATGTCAATCACCCCAGCAATTGTCACATTAAGTAGGGCATGATGCACAGGCAGAGATTTTAAATACAAAGTAAGTGCTGTTGTCTTCAAACTGTGTTTTCCTTACCAAAGCGTTAAGGAATGTGAAATTCCTATAGTCCACAAACTTCAGAAGATTAGCACTTAGCAGGGCAAGGTCCAAACTAGTGGTAAAAAGGTTCTACTGGTAAAATTAATATTAAATATACTAAAAATTAATTTAACATCTTGGTCTAATTTATATGCAACTTGTCCATATGAGGTAAAAAGTGTTTGTTCTTTACCATATGTTATTGTGATCCATACTCATCTCTGTAAAACATTATATATAATAATGGAACTAAAAACTCAGCTGCCTTTCCCTTGCCTGGTACTGCACTGAAGCTCATCGTAACCCTCCACCTTCTTGTATGGGGAAGGAGACTTAGGTACTGGAAATTGATTTAAACCACCCGTGTAAACCCAGCAAGAGAGAAACAATTTCAAAGGATCATGTGCTTACTTCCTGAACTAAACAGATCATACTAGTGACAGAGGGTGTACGGAATGAAATTACCAGTTTTGCATATTCTTTTCCTTTAATTTTCTGTATAACCAAGCTTGGCTTTTTAAAGAGAAATTCTGTAGAATAATTTTCCTACCACATGTTAATAATTTTCATTTGACAGCAGTACCAGTACAATTTAGCTTCAGTCCACGTTTCCTCATTAGAGTTGTTCTGATACCAAGAGGTAAAATTAAGTTATATCCAAACTCTTTTTAAACTGTTCACTCATTTACGAGCCCTTTACATGTAATTAATAGTCATTGTACCGTAAGAAACCTTCAAAACATAGTTTGTGAGTCATGGACCGCAGCCATGCTTGTGAATGCTGAGAAGTAAATAACTCCAATAAGCATTTAATTTAGATTTAATAATTGATACAGGAATGTTTAGAGATGTTAAACTGTACACTGCAGGAAGGAAAAGCTATTAACTGAAGTAATGCAGTTAATTTAGCAAAAAATTAAGGACCTGAAAATGTGAATATTAATTGAATTTCTAGTTTCAAAATCTATGCTAAACTAATTAGGTTGCTATTTAAAAGCTTGAAATAATTCCACCAAAATACATAATCTAAGTTTTGAAAATTTGTGGAATAAATGTAGTTTAAAAAAAAAATAAAAATTTGCTGTGATGAAATGTTGGTTTACTGGTATCAGAGAGGGTGGTGTGTACAATAAAATTCTTTTCTGCACATTCCAAAATACATTCTGTTGATTTTTCAACTCCAGAAATAGAGCTGACTGTATCTTGGGGCATGAATCTCAGCTTCATTAAGAAAATACCTGAACCAAGGTTTGAATTTTGAACCTAACAGCCTTTAGGATTCTTTATAATTTCAGATACTCAGTGCTATTTATCTGGGAAGTAAAGATGGAGGAGAGAAAATTTCCTGTTTTCAGTTGATCAACTGAAATAAAAAGGGAATTAATTTTTCAGGTAGCAGGATCTTAAGAGAAGGAAAGAAACAGCAAAAAAGTGAAACGTATCATCATGGACTATAGGAAAACGGAGAGACAAGAGGCTTAGCTA
Organism: Ara ararauna; assembly: GCA_028858755.1. Classification (NCBI taxonomy): domain Eukaryota; kingdom Metazoa; phylum Chordata; class Aves; order Psittaciformes; family Psittacidae; genus Ara; species Ara ararauna. Next base: position 9,062,014 of record CM054383.1, on the reverse strand, counting down.
TTATCCAGGTTACTTCTGGTTTTCTACCACCTTCACTGAGTGGAAAGTCAGGCAGAGGTTAGAGGAGTGGTTGGAGAGGGATCTTAAGGTCTTTTAAAGCAAGAACACAAATTCTGCTGGCACATCTCCCCCTGGCTATACACATTAACAGTCTCTGTGCTCATGCAGGATGCATTTCATAGACACAGAAATTCACAGCAAGCAATTTGGTATTACCTGAGAAAAGTGTCATCTAGCTCACCCGTCTGATCAACTTCTGCTTTACTCCAGATTCAACCTGCCTTTTTTTAATAGGACCAGGCTGGCCGTTCTGCAAAACCACAATGCACAGTTTCATTTAGTCATGAGTTGTTCATTCACAGAACTCCTGTTGATTTTGATTTTTGAGCACACAGATATGTTTTTTAAATTTAACCACTTTTGGGTACGGAAAACTAATACTTGCTTTGAAATGAAGAATAGATAGAAAAAGTAAAGGGGAAGGGTGGGGAAACATACCCATAGGGAGGAATTAAAAGCAAATTAACATCATGTTAAGCCAAGGGTTTCTTCAGTAGTTAGTGGAGGATTTACACTGATTTATATAAGCTGAGTCTGCTCATGTGTGTTTGCTTTGAGAGTTATGTCATATAGTTCTTGACAATTATTCTAACAATGGGGTGTTAAGAGATGCAGATAAATTAGTAACTATTATTCCTACCACTTGTTTGCATCATATAGACTTAGTGTCCTGCACTATTCACTAGTGTGAACTATAATTTCTAGAGATTCAGAAAAGTTTAAGAAAACCTTACTTCTGCCTCTACAGTTTAAGCAGATGGGCAGCATCCCGGCATTACTACCAGTCAAATAATGCATACTAACAATTCCTGATGTTAATAGACCACAGCTGGAGAAACTCCATTGATTTCAGTAATGTCATTCAGTTAAAGATGACCTATGTACATTAAAATAATAGAAAATTGCACAAAAGATATTTTTTTTCCTTGCCTGCAGCCACTTTGTTCCTACAGGGTGGTTCACACTGCAGAACTGGGATCCAGACTCTCAACAGCTCATTACAAAGCCATCTTTTGAATCTTGACTCTTATTCGACCTGCTTAAAATATACTCTGTGAAATCTAGTTTTTAATTGAAGTTTGTATTTCAAATATTTGCAGAGTTCCCATGTATGTCTTAATGTCTTTTTAGAAATGATTATCAATGCCTTTAGACATCACATAGTAATGCCAACAAAGAGTAGTTGTTAATATTCCTTAACTATGCTCAGAAAACACAAAAGGGTGGCTTGCAGTTTGTGCATGGATATTTAAATGGAACAGGAGCTCTTTGCGAATATCAAATAGAATGGGAGGGGAATAAAGGAGCTTGGAGTTGGAAACAGCACTTTTTTGTTCTTCTATTGCTACCGTTAGTAAGTGCATGTATTATATTTGCAGACAGATTAAGAGCAAGTGTAAAAATGTTACTCCAGGACTATCTGAATTTCTGCATTTCCAGTTCCTGAATTATCCTCTTCACTTCAGTGTATCTGTGCCTGGATATGTAAGCAGAAAAGAAGATTTGGTACAGATACAGGGTACAGATAGTTGTGAATTGGTCTCCATATTTGGATCTTTTTATTCCGACATATTCAAAGGTAAACTGTGATCTAGTTTTCATGGGAACGGAACCTTGTTCTCCTGTTGGCAGTTACAGTATCCATACCGGAGTGAAAACTGAGCAAGTGCTTCTCTTTTAGGTTGGAATGATGTCCTAACTTGAACCTTTCTAAAGCACACAGAATATTTCCTGAAAAATGCCAAATACCATTTTAGATGTTTTTGCATGAAGAAGGCAATGTTTTCTCAGGGGACAAGACAACTCTGTTCCACTGAGCAGCTGGAACTATTGGGAGCAGCAATATGCTGTATTTAATGCTGTTCCTGCCTTAATGTAAAGAACCTTAGTGTGCACATTTTATGCAGGATAAATCCTATGCTGGTTCATTGACCAGAGCATGCTCTTTTTTTCTGTGAAGCAAAGGCTATTTTAAGGCACTTTCAGTGCCGTGTTTCTCAAGGCTATGGCATGCTATGTAGGTCTAAGACTGCTAATAGGAATGTGCTCCTGCATCACTCAAATACCCTTATCCTTGAGCTGGTCTACTTCCTACATGCTGAGGGAATTCAAGCAATTTTAAATCCCCTCTGTACTATGTAGCAGCCCAAAGGCGAGCTAATTGGGCTTTGAACATCTGCTGAAATATAACTCCTACAGCTGTGTCTTACCAACCTGTTGAGTTCTTACTTCTTGATAGTGGCCTGTGAGAGACCCCCTCTGCTTGCCTGGCCAGGTGAGCGCTGAGTGCAGGGAGCTGTTCCCAGTGCGGAGTCTGCAGCTCTGGGTCATACACCAGGGTGCTGGTTGCTGCCTTGGTCTTCTGAGAAATGAAGATTTCCTCTTCCTGTTGTCCATGGAAATGCGTATTCATCCCACGGATACCCCAGGTCTCTAAAGTTGACATTTGCAGCTTGAAATTTCTCATAGACTCTTTCTGAAGCAGTAATCTTCATACTTTATAGGTGCTGCAGAGTAGATAATTTCCCAAGGTGCAAGGCTTGTAAGTCTTGTACTGGGAGGCAGAAACATACAGCTAATCCCCTAATTTTCTAAACAAGATAGACCTAGCTGTTAATTCTTCTCTTGATGTATGGGGTAGTGATGGACATAAATCCCCTTAGCATTAATAGAAATTAAATGTGTGAATGCCTTCTATGCCAGTGGGAGCATTGATTTCTCAGTTTCTCCGGCCTTTCTGGTTCACTAAAATCCTGAAGTTCATGTGCAGGTTGCCTGCAGCTATACCACATGCATTTCTGCAATGTCCTTTCCTGTGATGTGACGACCATTGTGAATTATTTCACTTTCATTTTGCAGACATTTACATTCTTAGGCTTTCATATTGTTTGAATAAACTGAATTCAACTTTTACTCTCTACATCCATTTACATATGTAGGCGTTATTTGTACAACTTTATGATTCAATAATAAGTGAAGACACTATCTATCTGCTCAGAAATACTGTGCCAAGTATATTTTGAGAAGGCCGTCACTCAGTGGTGCCCCTGCTACATCTCAGGGGGCTCAGGGCTCTGTCTTTAGGGTTTAATCCATGTCTTTTACCTGTAGTAGTTCCTAACATTTTCTGTCATCCATCTGTATGCTTGGTTGATTTTTTTTTCCTCATGAATCTGCTCACCAGCTTCCTTATCAACCTACCACATTGTACTTCTAAGTTACTCATGTATCAGTGAATCAGTGAATAAAATTTGATCTTGGGGCTAGTGAAAGCTGGGGGAAATACTCATTTTCCCTCCAGACTATATTAGGTATCAGCTTTTTTTTCTCTGAAAACTGTGTTGTTACTCTTGCTTATAGAAACATCTGTATTTTGGGGTCTGTGCCTAATTGCTAGTGGCTGGTAGCAATCTATGGGAGATGTGGTGCTTCACTGTGAAGAATGGGCTCAATCATGTAAAAAAGAGCCATCCTTATTTATTTCCTCAGAAGTTACCTTCGTGTTGTTCTATTTCATCACTGCTTACATCTTCTACTTTCACTAAGAAAAGAAGTCACACTTTTTGGTCTATTACTGTCTTAATTGTTGCATATATATCAAGTATCAACAAAGATACCACATAAAAACTTAATTATCTTTCCTCTTCTTGAATTAAGTTCCAGTGTATCTTGTATGATAATTTAGAATAGCCAACAGTAGCTAGTAGGAGAAAAATGTATCACTGTAATGAATGGGGTTTTTTGGGTCATCTGAATTTGGAAGGCATTCCATACTAATATCTTTGTTAATACTGATTATTGCTATTTTAGGTACTAAATAAGGCTTGTGAACCTCCTTCCAAGCAGTTCACTAATCTCAAATTGCTTCAACTCAAAGTATTTCACTTCTAGTAATTTACTGTCTTGCACTCCTGTTTGCTGAAGTTATATGTTTGCAAAAGGAGATAGCTGCCAATCTGTTAGCCATGGAAGTCTTAAAATCCAGTTTGCATTGTGTGCCACAGCATTTCCAAAGGCTGAGCTAACTGAAAGTTATGATTCGTCCTTTTTTCACAAATAGGGTGCCTAAGACATGAAGAATTAAAAGGAAGACTGAATAAAACTCTGGTACAGGAAGCCATGGCCAGAAAGTATTGTAAACAGTAGCTGGAGTGATGAGAAGGAAGAAGCATTTTCTGTTTCAGTGCATATATAACCAGTGTCCCTGTGTAGTGTGGACTTGGAAAATCTGGATCACACTATCAGTTAAATACCCAGAGCCTAAAAACCCTAATGGAAATTTTTCATAGATGCACATTTATCCCAGAAAAGGTTTCTGAACCAGGGGTGTGTTTCAATGAAAGGGCAGAGGAAAACCTGGCTGCATTTAGCCTTGTAGCTTCTCTTGATGAAGGAAGGTACTTCCTTTATCATGAAAAGGGAAAAGTCAGGTTTTTTTGTATTCAGAGTTTTAAGTCAAGTATGTTGTTGTTAGTGGCCCTTATGACATAAATGACACAAATGATATTCAAATGGCCGTTGCTGAAAACTCACCAAGTCCTTTAGACAATGTGTCGTCCCCTCCCCCCCAAAAAATGTTGACTATTGATATAAACCTATTTTTAATTTTCCTGATGTTTATTTTTTTTAAGAGGAACAAAAGGTCTGTTCTTATTCATTCTGCAATGCAGTCTCACTGCGCAGGAAGGAACAGCATTTATGGAGGTGCATTATGATGATACAACTTCACATGCTGTAAAATGGTGGCTAGCCTGGAAAACCATCAAAGAAATGTGAAAAATCAAGCTACCCAAACAAGATGATATATGCAAATGAAGTCTTCAAAAAAATCTTCAGTCACATTATGCATATTTGTATCCCTTGTATCTCTGGTTTTCTGTTTTATGTACATTTTATGTAATGCCTTTTATTTTGCTTTCACTTTATCATAGTATTCTTAAATGCAGTTGCTTCATGGTTAGACGAAAGGCTGGAGCAAATTTCCTGTTGCTGTTTCTTGTCAGTATCTGCAGTTTGGAGTCAGCAAAACCTTCCTCATTCCAGCAGCGTTGCCTCATTCAATTTCCATGCATCTTTTTTCCATGTGTGAACTGTATCACCAATATGCAGAAGGTCAGCTCACTAAAGCAAAGAATATTAACAGTGAGATCCAATTCTTTTTTGCATTTTGCATCTAAATGACAGAATTGCTGTTGATGCATCACTTTATAGACACATTGAATGTGTTTTCTCTGAATTACATCTAACCTGAAGGCTACTCTTTTCTGTTAGCAAGTATTAAATAATCAGTGACAGCTTTGTCTGCCCACTTTTCCTTCCCTAACTGAAAGTTCATATTAAAAGCACACTTGTTAGAATCTCCACAGAAAAAACTACATGAGTATCCCAACTGCATTTTAACTAATTATCGCTGATCACTGATACCCACGTCAAGATTGTGAGCAAGAGGCAACAAATTCTAATGGAAATTCTGTGCTGTGCGAAATCCACTCTATTTGAAGAAGAGAAGGAAACTTCTCCGAGCTGAAGCAATGAACTGTCAAAAAGTAGAGAGAGTGCTTAACACTTTATGTAAGCCTAGCAGTAGTCATCTTCAAATAAAGAATTCAAAGTGGAGATGCAGTGAGCAAGTTGCAATAGGGAGCTTTCAGTGGCATTCTACAGCTCTTTGTAAATCAATTAAAAGAAAAGTAGAAAGCACTCTAATCTAGGCCTTCTGAAATAATTTTGCCACTTCTTTTCCTGACTGTTCTGGAGAAAATTGGATACAAAGGTAGCACACTAACAAAACAAAAAAAAAAACCTGCCTTCAAATTTTCTCTGAGGATATTTGAAAAAGCTAATCCTAGTATCAGATCCAAAAAGCTCTGCTCTACAATTTTAATGTTTTGAAATGTAAATTGAGTCATTGAATCATTTAGCTTTACTTTGTCTGATTATAATTAATATTCTAATAAGGGATTTAAGAAAACTGAGAAAAAAATTTCCTTACACCTCTTGTTCAGAATAGCTGTTACTCTTTCAACTGTGTTCATTTAAATATCTTTAATTATCAACAGTTTAAAAGTGGACTTCCCTGAGCACTACAGACTTCCTTAATTGAACAGTTGTGAAGTAATGGTAGCTATTAGATTGTTTTGCAATGAAAAAGTGGCTTATGTTTGTTTTGCAAGTAGTTCATTTAAAAAGAAAATACTTATATTACCAGAATTTCTGCTATTTTGTTTCTATAGATATTTTAATCTCTTCAGTCGTTTTCATTTGCTTCTTTAGCAAAAATACGTCTCAGTGGCTCAGAACGTATTTTTGTTCACTTCCTACATTGTAGCTTCTATCCTTTCATTTTATCATTTTATTTTTCTCACGTATTATTTTATACTGAAAAAGAACACAGTTTTGTACTGTGTTGTATCTTCTTTCACTAGCAGCCAATATCACCCTGTGCTCACTCCAGCCTTCATAGTTAAAGACAATGAATCTGCTTCACTTTTGTTCTATAAATAGAGATGCTAAATCTTAATTATCCTTTCAAATTGCTATGTCTGTATCTAGCCATGCATATGAATGTTACTGATCAGTGTACATGTACTATTGAATTTATTATTAATCTGAACTTGCATCCTTCAGGATACAAGTCAACATCTGAAAAAAAGTAACTTGTATTTAGATGGACACACGTCAAATGCTGACAGACCTCTTTTCTCTTACTGATCTGGGTTTACTTTATTCCAGAATTTCTGCAATATAATACCACACTGGTATTATACAATTTATACAAGCTTATATTTTCCTTTTATGCTTGCCCTATTCAGGCTGGATTCCCAAAGATAACATGCAAGTGTCAGGCATGAAATTTTACAATCCTCCTGTATTCCTTTCTTCCTGAATTTGTAGCATGCTATGAAAGCCGAGCTGCTTAAAAGGATTTTATCTTTTAGCCAAGCTTTTGCTTCCTAACTATGTAAGCCTTTACAAATATGTCCTAAAATTTTCAGTTGGAACCAGTTTATAATAAGAATGTGAGCGACATTTCTTTCCTCCATAGCAACATTGCTACTCCCTTAAGAAGAAAAAAAAAAAATTCCTTTGAGGGTAATTTTTGAGAACAAAGTCTAGAAGAAATGGTGTTACATTAGTCTAAAGATACCTAAATCAGTCTAGTATTACATTAAATGTTCTGATTTTACCATAAACAGGAGCAGCTAGCATTTCAACAAAACATTTTCTGGAATGCCTCTGCAGCAAAGTGGATACACACTCAAAAGGTCTTTTGAAGATTTGGTTCATATGGCAAATAGGAACATTGGGTCAGGTAAATTCACCCGAATGCAGCAATGCGTTGTCTTGGATAGCAGCATTATCTGTATGTAGGAGTGCATTTGATATACTCTATTCAGAAGGGGGGTTTAGAGAAACAGTATCTTATTTTACATCTTTTTTAGTCTGTGGAATTTGTGCAAACAGCCACAGTCAAAATGTGCCAATTTGGTTAGTCAAGAAAATACATCAGCGACATTCTCTGAAGAGTAAATGGTGCTGCCGGAGGTTTTTCCATACATTTCAAGACATTGCTTTCTCTGAAGTCCGCTAAGTCACGCCATGTCATTTTGCTTGTGTTGTAAAGGCACTGTGTACCCTTCTGGGAATGATGTTTATGTCCTTGATGCTGCAAAGGGATGCGTTGTTGCACTGAGCATGCGGAGACCTTAGGCTGGTGCTTAAGCTGTGTATGCACAATGGGCAGCCTGAGGCCCAGAGGTTTAAAATGTCATGCTTTGGTGAATTCCATTAGTACTGTAGTTTTTACTTTAGCAGATGTAATGGCATGTTCTGCCTGTTTATAATAGGTATAGATAAGAACTTTCTTGTAGAAATTCCGATCCTCCCTACTTAATCCTTCACCAGTTTCAGCCTTCAAAGCTTTTTTTCATTGTTCCCTTCTCCTGGCAAAGAAATACTTTCTATTTCATACTTCTCATTACCTCCAATAAAACGTTCTTTTTTCAGTCTTCCCTGCAGTAGTTTCCTTGTCGATAGGTACTGTACACCCGCCTTTGTCTGAACTAGTGCTCTGGTTTTATCCTGCTGGCACCAGCTCCCGCAGAACTTGAAGACAGATGGTATATTTTATCTGGTGTTTTTGTGTGTTCTCAGAAACATTTATGGGACTCTGTCAAGTTAGCAAAATGGTGATCATTAATATGACATTGGGTTTACTTCCTCTCCAGCCAGAATAATACTGCAAAAGCTGCTTTTCTTATTTTGGTGCCATTGAATCGGGGGTTACAGAAAAATCAAAATTATTTTTTGAAAATTATCTAAGTTTTCACCTTTTTTTTTTGTAATTTTCCTTCAATTCCTGGCTTTTGCTGCTGCTCTGGGCACATATCTCATTTTAATTGGATTGCTTTACCCAACCCACTTATGTTTTGTGTTTTGCATTGTCTTTTATCAGACCGTCATTCCAGGAGGGGAGAACTGGAAACCAGATTTCTGACAATGAAAAAGCTGAACGATAAGCAGCTGATGTATTGGGCCCGGATGCTTCCTAAGAGCCCCAGGGAAACTGACTGCTGCACAGGTCCAACATAAGTTGAATACATCATTTTATGTCCCAGGATAAAGTCCCCAGGAAAGCTTAAGTCATTCTTAGACTATGTGTACCTTTTATCCTGTGACAGAGGGGATTATTTTTGCACAGATCTCTTTTGCCTTGTGTAGAAGTAGGAAAACTTCTTACTACAGTCAGAACCCTTTTCTGCTCTTACATGGAAAACAAGCCATTTACTTCTTCTGGCATTATTGCCTTTTCCTCTGAGGAACTGGCATTTTATAGAGACAGCAGTCAACAGGGAAGCCATGCTTGCCCTCCAGTTTGCTACCATTAACAAAATCAAGGGCAGAAATGGTTCAGAGACTCTGGACAGGCAGCTCTTTACTCTTGGAGGCCAGATGAATTGTGAAAGCGAAGTCCAGCTTAGTCTCCATGGAGAGGGATGGCAAACTGTATTCTTCCTGCCCAGCACATATTTAGGGATTCTTTTTTCCTTTTTGTATCAGGCTTTTTTCTTCCATCTATGACCTCAAGAGGGTTGCTCCTTTGTCTCAAATGATTTGGCTACATACTGACTCTCCTTCCTTCTAATCACCTGCTTTGATTTCCCACAGTACAGTGCCAGCAAATCTGACAAAGGCGGAGGTTTGCCTTTTCATCTGCTTGTTAGATTGTTAGTCAAAAGCAGCACAGAAACGTTGTGCAACCTGTCAGTGCAATTTAAAAACCCATATTCTAAACTGCCACTGAGGGTTTGTTTACTGGAGCAGAAGTTTTCCAAGAACCAGCTCTCTGGGGCTGTTCCCCTATTTTATGTCAGAGCAAGATACTGCTAAGGCTTCCCACACAAATGTCACAGGGTATGAAATTAGCCTGCTGATCTTAGGAGAGCAGCTTAAAATAAAGCAGTTATTGCCAGCTTGATGAAGTTCCACTTCATTTAACTTATCATAAAAGTATCAGTTTTCATATTTGATCAGTTTGTAAGGAGAAATGACTTAGTGAGGTGTCACCTCATGCTTTTACAGTCCAGGCTCGCACAAGACCCCTCTCAGCATCTCTTGCCAAATCAAACAAGGCTGTGAGTCAGCCGCCCCTGTATATTGATATTTTTCAATGTAACATCTGCCCAGTTTCCAGTCTGTGATCAGAATTCCCTCAGTTCTGAGTAAAAGTTGAGTAAGGACCTTGGGGTATAGCCTGTGGGTGCTTGGAGACTCTGCTGGCATCAGGCATAGAATGAGTTGCTCTGAGATTAGCTCATTCCCTGGTATTTCCTCCTGTCAGAGCCACAGATGTGCTTCATTTCATTAGGTGTAGCTGTGGGCATACTGCCATCCAGCTCTGCTGCTGACTTTATCCCACTAGTGCTGAAGGCCAAATAATCATAATCATTTCAAGTTGATAGCACAGTATATTTTCCCAGGGAATGCTATTCAAATTAAATGTCATACCAACAACAATTTTATAATTATAGAAAGGGAGCCCTCTATTCCAGTTATATTTAAAAAAAAAGTTGCATTCTAGTAAATGGTTATTGCTCTTTCCAAATCACTTTCTTCCGAGAAATCTTGATAGGCTTTGCCTTCTTTTATATGAAAAAAATCATTATTCTGATAATTATCATGCTTACATGCAATCAGTGTCAAAATAAAAACAAATGTGAATTCCAGAATTTATTTGATGTAGGCAGTAGTTGCCATAAGATAACTTTCTATTGGAGACGGCCATAAGTCAGAGCATCTATTAGCCGCACTTTGAAAGCACTGTGCATTTCTGAAGGCTGGGTTGAGAATGGAGAGTGAAATTCTCTTGTGAAACTACCATGACTGATCAGAGGTTGGTCAGTCTCAAGATCTCCAGCTTCAAGTCCAGCAAGGAGTTCTATTCTGAAAGCTCCAAGTCATTTCCTGGTGTTACTCGGACGCTTGCAGTGCATAAGCACTTGAACAAAGCAGATGTCATGTGATCGGGTGTAGCTAGCTGGATCATAAATGAGTACAACTGATCTCTGCAAGTGGGTTATTCCAGCATGATGCAGCTCCTTCCTTTTTGTATTAATGCTCCTGTTTTCTACGTCAGAGCAATAATTCAAGTAGCAAAACCCCCTTTATTTCTCTTAATGCAAGCAAATTTCTGAACATTTACGATGTTCTCAGATTAGAAGCAGGATGAAGGCTGGTTTTTTTTTTTTTTAGGCTAGATCAAATTGATAGCAAGAGGACTAGAGCTAAAATCACTCCACCTTTTTAGAATGGGATGATTTATATCTCCTTTATGAACAAGAGATGAAATGTTCTGCTCCTTACACTCTCCACAGAAATAAAACAGAACTAAAAATATGTCCGAATGCAGACAAGTTTAAAATAGAGCTCAGAGCAGACACATATTCATGAGCAAATGAGTTCATGATTCTGACTGGTTGGGCATGTACCAGATTATTAAACATAACCTTTCCTAAGCGTGTGTGGTTTTATTCCATTGCTAGGCAATAAGTAGCATCAAGTGGTATTCATTGTGAAATCTTGGATGAGGTAGGGTCAGTGTTTGACGAATGATTTCAGCAGCGTGCAGGTGAACTTTGTGAATATGGCCCTCTATTGCTCATTTCCCTATACTCTCAACTACTTAAAAGTATGATGCAGTGACTGATGCCTTTAAGGTGGTCATAAAAGTTTTCTCAAGGCCATGATATGTAATAGAAGGGAACCGTAAATGGTCAAAATTTAGGTCTAAATCTGATTTTGAATCAGATCAGACTTCTGAATTGTATGCTTCTGTTAGTTCATCACAAGTGTTCCCCTTTCTTCTATCATGTTTTCATCAAGGGCCAGTGAAAAGATTAAGTTCAGGAGTTTTCTGGTGGTTAGGAAAACAATGACTTTTTGTTCTAACTGTGAATGTAGCTTTTATTATGGTAGTTGTATTTCATCTGTCTTTACAAAATCATTTAAATCTCAAATGAACACTTCTGCTGTCAGAGAGAGATAAAACTGATTTAAAGTTTTTAGCATGATAATATCCTGTTCTCAGTTTGGCAGTTCCTGAGAAATAAAAGACTGGGTAATACTGTAATCAGTCATTGAATTATGGTTTGTTTTGGGGACCAAGGTTATGCAACCAGAATTCCATCATTAAATTTGCCCATCCATTTCAGCTGATGTTCTAGCAAGTGATGCTTCACCTCGTTTCAACTCTGCTGGTCAGGAATGCACATCCTTTGCCTTTCACCAAATGAGAAAAAGGTCTTTGCTTTTCCATCATTAATCCCAAAACCTTCTCAAAAAGAAATTAAATTGCTCCTACACTGAAAATAAGAGTCTAATTACCATCAATTGATTCCTCAAAGTGCATATTGCTACTTCTCATCTATTAGTCTCCTTCCATCATAAACTATATTAAGGTAGCATACTGATGTAATTAGTCTTTTAACACCTACAGAGACACATGTAGCATGCTGTGCCTCATCAGTGTAACAAAGGTTACATGGAGGGTTGTATCAGAAGACAATGTGTATGCTGTGTATAGGATCTTATATTCTACTTTGTGTGCTATATTTTGGCCCTTGAATTTACATCTGGCCAGAGCCCGTTGCTGCACATTAGCAGTCCTGCATGTCTATAGGTGACGGCACTGCTCAAATTTTATGGGAAAGGTGGTATCATTTTGTTCTGTGTTTTGGGTAACATATATGACAATGTGGTCTTGCTCCACAATGGGCTCGCTGAGGTGCTACTGACTGGCAGATAGTAATGGTGGAGAGAAGCTGTTGCTTACCTAAGCCCTTTCCACAGGCTTTTCCTCATATACCATATGGCCATCCCTGCATCAGTGAGCAGGAGCCACCCTTGTGTGAGGAGTTATCTTTTGCCTTAAGCTGTCACTGCGAACATGCCTTCTTATTCATAAAATACACTAATTAAGCATTCACTTAATTATAGTGATTACAGTTTCTTCATCTTAGTAATTTTCCTACAATTCAACTGACTCTGGTATCAGTTTATTGCTTTCTCCTTATAAAGCGTTTAAAATGCTTTCTTCCAAGTTTAAGTATCAGGCTAGAAATAGAGGTTTCAGTGTTTCCTTTCTCCAAGACAGTGCTTTAACCTAAGCATTAATGCTAGGAACCTTCATTGTTGTCTTAGAGATATTGTTTCCTTTTTTAATTATGTCTGACCGGCTTTTAACTGACCAAAACATCAGTCACTAGAAATAGTGATTTCAGTCATGATTCTCTTGCACTCCAATCTTGCCTCAGAGAAAAACCCTCCCTTGTTTTTTTCTCCCCAGTGCATGCTACCATCATTTGTTGTGGCTGCTTTTGTCCTTTATTAAACTAATTTATACTCTGTAACATAATTTCTTCCTCTTTACTCTCCTTTCAGCTTCTAGTTGGCCCTCCTTTCCATTGTGATTTCTTTTTTTTTTTCCTCCTCCCATTATTTGTACTTGTTTTGTCTTATTTTTATCATATAAGTGGTGGGAGCTAAAGGAGTCAAGCAATAGTGCTTCTACCAACTAAATTAGAACTACAGTATCTACTGCTTAGGGCAACCTTTAACAGCTTGATAATGTGATAAACTGGAAACAGACAGACCAGTAAAACTTCCTTCATTGCCTCAATTCTGTTTTCCATATACATTAACTACATCATTAATATTCTGTGTGCTGGCAGCAATGCTTAGCACCAATTCAAATTAAAGAATTCATGAGACAAAAGAAATAGTGACAAGCTTGGACTGGAGCATGACCAACATCATATGGATTTATAGGAGCAAGAAATGCAGCTATGAATAAATACCCTTTAAGGAGTTAAGTGTACCCTTGCTCTAACTCTGCTCTCTCTGGCTTGGTTTTGGACATTGCTGCCTGAACTTTGATGCTGCTCTTTTTTAGATCAGCCTGGAGAGTGTAAAATCTGCTCTTCAAATGACCACTTTTCCTTCTTTTTAGCATGACTTTTTAATAAAATTTTCTAATAATAATGCAGTTCACAGAAGGCTTGCAGTTAAGAATGCAGAGGCACACCAGTGGCATTCCTTCCAGGTGGCTAGAGGACACCTGGGGCATTTATTACCAGGTGATGAGAAAATGTTATGAAGTGGTAATAATATTTCAATTGGTTTTAAAATATTTTAATTAAAAAATAACTACAGTGTATGCTGTTTGTATGTTCTCACTTGTGCTAGCTGGGCTAGTTTGTAGTGAAGCTATGTCATTGCCAGAATATATGGGAGACTCTAGAAGATTAATGAAACAATAGGTGGATAAATAGACTGACGCACCTGAACTTGGAAGCTGATATATATCTTCTTCTAAGGAGGGGGAGTTCTGGTTTTAGATCAAGTTTTGGAGGGTGTCTCCTCCCTACCTGTCCCCTTGTTAATGACAAGGAATCCTTTGCTGTCAAAATAGTTCTTCCTGTTTTCAGAATGAAAGTCTTGCTTTTCCCAGTCCTAAGGAATAAACAAGTAACTAAAACATGCGGTTGCCATGCACAACGATATAGGTGCTAAGATAAATTTTGAGAACATTAGAATATGCAGTAGATATTTGAAGTTCACAAACAGTGTCAATGAAAACAAATTGGCATTTTGTCAAAATCTAGATTATTAAAATAGTGTTCTAATGCTGACCTTTTAATTTCTTCAGTAGATGCAAATGAAGTGAACAGTTCAGTTTCAAACTTAGTGTTTTGAAATTAAAAATACCAACATCTCAAAATGAAGAATTTTCACTAAACTTTGTCTAACTTGTTTTGGTATTACTGACTAGTACCTTTGAACTTTTTTCATTACTTATGTTCATTACATTTTGGGTGCCTCAACAGTTAGTGCCTTGAAATTCCTCATAGGCTAGGAATGTTATAATCCACGATCCTGCATACCAGGCACCTCCTGTGGTAGTAAAACCTGCCTGAATATACGGAGATATTATTAGTCTTGTGTCACACAATTTGGGATTTTCAATTCTCAGTCTTTCGAGTGATTGTTGGTCAGTGTTTGCTAGGCTTTTGCAGGCCATTCTAGACAGTAGCTGTTTCTTTTTCTATCCAATATCTACTTCTTGAAGCTCCAGTGGAAAGTAACCATTTGCGATCATCAGCTGCTAAACCAACACTTTGGGAAGGAGTGAGCCAGGTTTCATTCATATATTTTGCTTCATTTTCATTTAACTGTGTATTGGTGCTTTTAAGAGGAGATATCTTCTTTATGGTGGGAACATAAAGAAGATATTTAGTTGTTTCTGGGTTCTAGATAGGACCTAAAGCTGATGGTGTTTGTAGATTTCAAGAGAATTTAAAAGGTGAAGGGTTTTTTCTGTGAGGGCATCTGCAGGATTACACTTTAAATTCTCACATTTGACCTTCCAGTATAACTTTGAAATTACAATGATGCAGTCTTTCTGCAAGTACGAGCAGTTGGTTTTTAAATTTAAATAGCTAGTAATTGCAATTTCAGTTTTTACTGGAAAAATAATTGTTTTCTTCCCAAGTAATTTGCAATAATACCTGTTCAGGTGTTGCTACTGTCAGAAACCACTAAAAGTTTGAACACTTTTCTTGTTCATGGGACAGCAACAGCTAAATCCCATAGCATGGATTTTTGTTAGGAACATCTGTGTTCAAGTCATCTGCCAGTACTTGGGGAATAGGCAATAGGAGACAGAGATTTCTCATTCACTTCCAGCCACTTTCTAGCCCTGTGGTTGGTGGTCTGGGCTGCTGTCAGCAGTGCTGCTAATGGAGGAAAGCAGTGACCTGCTAAAGCACTAAGACTTGGTCCTGCCATCACGTCCTCAGGAAACTAGATTCAGTGAAACCACAGGTTATTCCTGTGAGTAGGAAGGAGAGTAAATTTATGGGTAAATAACTTTGCATACGAAAATATTACTGTGGTGTTTGGAATATTATTTGGTGAAACTCTTATCCTGGCTCTACTGAAACTATTGAAGGTCTTTGGGTTGTGCCAAAGTCAATAATTGTGAATGTTCTTTGCAGCCATTGAAATCTTCACTATATTTTATTGACAAATATGTTGTTATTATCATAGCACTATTCTATTCTTTGTTTGAATGCACAGAGTAACAAATGTAATACTAACAGGGAGATATATATATGTCTGAATTCAGCACTTTGTGTACTTGCATTATACAGACCAGTGACAGATGAGTAAGGAGAGAGCTTCCTTGCTTTTCCTTCCTCTCTTGGTTTTCCTGTACTCTCTGAGCAAATTACATCAAACTTTAAACCTCAAACACTGTTTAGATGGGTACACTGTATCCATGTTAGAAAAAAATCAGTGAGATCCCCAATCTGTGCTTATGAGCAATAAACTAATACAAAAGCTTGAGATCATTCACAGTACATTTTCACTATTATTTACTTTAATATCTTCATAATAAAAGTATATATTCTAGTATCTCAAAATATTTGTGAAGGGCTGTGGATAAGTACTGGGAGGCTAATTTGCAGGGGTTTGCATATATATTGCTTTCATTTGGTCAGCTCAGATATCAGTCTACAGCTTTATAAGAGTGATAAAAATGTATTATGTATTTCATTTCATTATTTGGATGATTCAGTACCTGTAAATCCAACGGATATGAATGAGAAGTGAAGTTGCACAGTTACTTTGAAAATAAAGCTGCTTATGTGACTAAATGTCAGTTTGGTTATGTGACATCGGGGGACATTTCACATATTTTGATCTAAGATGTTGATGTCATTAACAATTATGATCCATTTTTAAATCAGTAAAGCTACAATATTTTCAAGCACATGTATCTGTATTTCCTCGCTCACCCGTATTTCACTTTTCCCCCTGTAATCTCAACATAAGCTTTCTGATTTTTCTTCTTATGTGCTCCCTAAAGGGGCTAGGTAAGTCTTAGGACCAAACAGTTCTTGTTTAGTTCCTTTCTGGAGCCTGGACCAGATGGTACAAAAGAACACGCATCCCCAAGGAGTTGCATAAAAAGCCTGTGGAGGCCTGGTACACAGAGGAGCTTTACTGCCTGCAGCATTTGCATAAATCTTCCTGTATTTTGATTAAGCAGTGTGTTTGGCTGGGAGGAAATAAAAGGTTTGGGATGCTTCCTGTTGGTGGCTACTTGAATTGGATTTTTTGAATACTGAATGCAACATCTTAAGGAGGTCAGTCAAACATCCTGGGCTCAGCAGGGTTGTTGATCAGAGCCAATCAAGAAATAAAACCTGATGAACCTCTTATCTTTGAGAACTGATGTTCAACTCAATTTATGTAACATGTTTTAATTCCAAAGAAAATTGGTTTGTCCTTTATTGAAAATAAAGATAAGTCAATTAGTGTTAAATCAATTATTTTAAGTTTATTAGAATTACAATACTTATAGGACTGTAGAGAAAAGTTCTGCTAAATTGGAAGCACATTTTACATGCTTAAATTAACAAAGCCTCACAACACTTGTTGAGAGACCAAGTCACTACTGATTTTAAACTTGTTCAAAAAAATCTACGAAGTCAGCAGTTGACTTAGAAATAGACCCAAAGAGTCCCAATTAACTACACAACACTTAAGATAAATGAGCCACATAAACATCTTCCTACTTACCTGTTACTTGTTTGGTTAATTCTTTAGAGAAAGGGTTGATTCTTCCCTGATCTACGAGTAAGTACCTCAATTGTAAGGATTCATATCAAGTAATATGAGCTCTGTTTGAAAGGTGAGTAAAGACTTAGAGAAAGACCTCAGAAGGGAGGCTTTGGATTATAAAGTCACATGGATTGGCCTTGGGAGAAAACTCAGCTTTCCTTTTGGCAAGACTACAAAAAAAATTGTTGTCTTATTCCTAGAATTCTGTAGTTCCTTCATGAATTATCAGGTGCTCTTTGTCTGCTATTGTGTGATGAGTAGGTTGATTGTGTTCAGAAAGACTCAGATGTGTTACCTTTAATTTCCTTGGTTGTCCTCATTAAGTAGAGTTGGTTTTGACTTGTAAGAGTACCCTTAAGGAGTTTCTTCGAAACTCCCTTGAGAAACAAAGTATTGTTTAGGTATTGTTAGACACAAAGCCAAGATAAGGTTATGAGAGAATCCAGACAATTTTTCACAACCACAAGGAGTCAAAATTTCTGTTTTTTTTTTTTTTTTTTTTTTTTTTTGTTTGTTTGTTTTGTTTTGTTTTGTTTTTGGGTTTTGTTTTTTTGGTTGGTTTTTTCTTTGGTTGTTCTTTTAAATAAAAGCTGAAATTTGACGTAACCAGGATTTCTGGTATCTTAGAAGTATCCTATATACTTTTTGCCATTTTTTTGCTCTGACACAGGGGCGAGTGAAAGCAAGGTGAGTAGAAAATATAATGTAGAATCTCTGAACCTGCAGTTTAAGGTCAATTTTGAGTGGCTTAATTTTTTTAGGATGGAGATAATCAGTCAAAGCAAATACATTCATCTGGTCTGCAACCTACTTCCAGCTCTCATTTGCTCCTGCTGTATAGACCTGCCTTTCTTGCATCATTCTGGAGTATTTTTGAAATGCAAGAACTCTCAAAAAAAGATTTTACTTTAGTTGCCACTCCAGTGATTTCAGCCCATGTATGCCCAGGTAAAAGAGTCCTGTGAATCACTTGCCCATTCAACTTCTCCAGTTCTCATTTCCAGCTGTACTAACAACGATAACAAAACATTAGCTCTTTGTCCCAACTCCAACTTTACTTGCCCCAACTCTAGGAATTACTATTGTTGTGTCTGTTAAAGCTTTCTCAGTTGTAAAAAGAAAATCAATATTCATTTGACGTTTGCAACTGAAACCTACACTAGGTAGAAATGTAATGATTTTGCTGTTGCTAGTGTAAGTCCAGAACTGAGCTGACAAAACAGAAATTCAAAGGAATGGGTGAAAAAGCTTGTTAGTGTGTCTCCTGTTAATCCAGGGAAAAAGTGGGCATTGGAACATTATCAGAAATGGGGTTTGATCAGAAGCTTTGGTTCAAGTGGATTTGAAGAAATAGAGTTTATTTGTTGGAGAATTTATTAAATGTAATTGTTGTAAGAAGGGCCTTGAACATGGTGGATAATACTTGTGAAGATTTTTTCCCCCGTTTTTATTTGCTAAAGTGTTTCACGTGAGTGAAGATGAGAGTCTGTGCTGTTCTGCTGGTTTTACTTTACTCTCCTTGCTTTTCTTCCAAAAGATAGAGAACTCCTTTGGTTCCTGTCTTTGGTCAAGGCTCACTGTTCTGTTAAGAGTACCATAATTTTAGTCCCTCAAGTCAAAAATTTTCAGGTTTGTAGTCTTGTAAATACAAATATATTTGCAACCGAGGAGTCCTGTTTTCAAAAATTCTTAATAGTCTTTGGAAGAAGGTTTTAGCACATTTGTAAACAGGGTTTGGTCTCTTCTCAGGCTGAAAAAGTCTCAAAGGACAGTTGTTAAGAGTTCAAGCAAAGCTTCTATCAAGATATGTTATGCTTACTTAATGGTTTGAAAATATGAAGGTCGGAAAAGCTCTTCATTCATCAGTTTAGGAGGTACCACCCAAAGAGCACAGGAAAGGAAGGATTAATTTAGGAGCTTTTAAAAATCAGATCCACGTGACTTCAAAAGGAGGCAGGTAAGGGGTGGGTGGGGGTGGGTGTGTGTGTGTGTGTGTGTAAAAGTGAAATCACCTGTGCTGATTATAGAAAAAGTGACAAAACTGTAAATCAGAACAAGACTGCAACTTTGCTGAAGTTCTGTTTCAAGCCGTAGCTCTGATTTACAAATTGTAGCTCTCATTGGAAAAACAAATGTTTGCTTTTTGTCGTATTTATTTCTCCAGTTTTAATTTTGTTCAGATCTGTGCTTAGAATATAATTAGTAAAAAAAAAAAAAAAATTAAAATCTTACAGAGGTTTAAAAATATGAGGGTTTTTCAAACAAACTTTATGCAAAGTTGTCAGAACTCCACACTGCTGGTTAAATTGTCAGGTAACATTATTTCCTCTAAGGAGGAAGTCATATATAGATTGTAGTTGTAAGATGATTCATATATTTCTTATTCATCTCCCAACTGCTTCCCTCCTAC
This sequence comes from Ara ararauna, assembly GCA_028858755.1. Classification (NCBI taxonomy): domain Eukaryota; kingdom Metazoa; phylum Chordata; class Aves; order Psittaciformes; family Psittacidae; genus Ara; species Ara ararauna. Next base: position 9,042,357 of record CM054383.1, on the reverse strand, counting down.
AGAAAATACAAGATGCAGTATTTCCTACAGATAACAGTACAAATCAGTCTCACACACATTTTCTTCTTGTAGGCAGATAGGTGGATAATCCAGATATATACAGATTGAAATAGTTTGTTAGGGAATAAAGTTCATGGTATTTCAATTGATCCAGTAAATCTTTTACATTTCTGCTCAGTTAAACCAAAGAACTCAAACAACATCATTGAGATGTATTTTTATTCTCAAAGATGGATTGTGCCTCATTTTAAGGATTAGTATGTGTCAGTGTCTTAAACGTAAGCAGAATGTCTTTCTTTCAAGGGAATGTAAGCATTAAAAATATACCAGAGAGTCCTGGATTGATTTGCAATTATTAGAAATGCTGTTTATATAGTCTGCTTTTTGGCAATGTACCAGTCGGTATAGTGTCTGTTGTGTAAATACTGTGTATTGAGCCCAAAGTGTCCAGTTCTGCCAGATGTTTGCTTCAGACAATCCCACTAAGACAAGTAAAAATTCTCAGGTTTAGGATTAAGGCTTTTCTACACTATATCTAAGTATTTTCTCATACTAATAAGTTAATGAGTAGATAATTTTATTTATTGTTTTTAATGTATGGAAAACAAGTGAGAATTGAAAAAGAGATCTTGGTTCTTTTTATCATAGAAACAGCTTTTCGATGCGTAAGTCCATTTAATGCCCACCAAAATAGGAAGAATAACAGTTTTGTAAAAAAAAGCCTCAAGATAGTATATTAATATACATTAATGGAATACGGTGACACTGAGGGGCGTTTATCCTATAAATTGGCCTGCACTGACATGGGAATCATCTAATATAATGACAAAAAGCTCTTCTAAAGGATAAAGTGATTCAGCTGACAAACTGGCAATTACTCCCACTGACTTTTCAAGTCTCTTTAAATAAAACATTTGCTGTAACATTCCTCTATATGCCTTGTGTCACCTGCACAAGGTGATAAATGCTGCATTATATTCTATCAGTTACTTTCAATTAAAAATATTTCAAAGCACAGCGATGTAGCTGGAAATGCACAGGTTTTGGATTCTCAGGGCAGTGAGATTCCATTTTTGGTAATGACAAGCAAAGACTAATGAAATAAATGCATTAGTTAATTTAATGGTTAAAGTTTTTTATTTGTTCATAAGAAATCTACGTTCTATTTATTATTTCATGGCCACCATTGGAAGCTTAGTTAAGAGCAGTTGAATAGTCGATCTACAACATTGTAATTCTTTGGTTGCTATTTTCAGCACACAGGCTTCAGGATAAGAAGGCATCATGGCCAATGAATATTACCAGAAGACATTAATCCATTTAGTTTAGCATAATTTATTATGCAGCACACAATGTCCCTGTGTTAAATATTTTGGCACTGCAAAAGAGAGAAATCACAGTTTTGAAGCTGAAAGCAACTTGCAAAGAAGGGTTTCTTGAGAGAAGGCTATGTATTTAACTTAGCTAACTGTTATGATTAGTAATAAGATTTGCACACAGCTTCTTTAACTTCTTGGAATCAGTGTCTTTGAAGAATAGGCCTAAAGAACACCTCAAATACCTGAAAGCTTGTCTTTTTTTTTTCCCCTCAGTTGTATCATCTAGGCTAGTAGTAATTTCCTCTGCTGTTGAACCTTGCCTTGCTTGTATGGATACAGCTAAAACGGTATTGTTGCTAAGCCTGTGTGTACATCCAGGTTATATGTCAGTGTCCCGTTGTTATGTAAGGTTTGGCAGAGTATTGATAGCAAACACCCCATCATCTGCTAATAGCAGATTGCATGCTGCTAAATCCTTGCAATGATTCAAAATCTGGGTGTGAACGCCTTGCTCACCGAGGACATTCTGCTAGAAACTGGCTAAAATTATATTTGAATTTGAAAGCTGTTATAATAAGAAAAATGTGTCAGAGTCACCATGAAAGGGATGGATATGAATTTCTAACCTCTCTAAGGAATGCTGGGCACAGTCCTCTGAGCAAGACTTGGACTTTGTTTTGTTTTGAATCTTAAAGCACAGTAAGTGGAATGTCACTAATAGGACCCAACAGTCTGCGCCATTTATTTATTGTAACATGCACTGTTTTTGAACATATATGACAAAGGTCCCACTGTATTCAATTCTCATGTTTGCCTTTGTGTATGTAGAACATAAAAATCAAAGGTCTTTGCTTATGTTCTTGCTAATGGCTTTATTTCCTGCTCACCTCAGTAGCAAAAGGTGGAGTCAGTTGAAAACCATGGTGGGGTGGGAGGAGAATGCCACAGGGGGTGCTGCCATAAGTGTCATTCCCACACCTGGCTCCCAAAAAGTCCAAACCCATCATGAAAAGGTCACAGTTACTGTTTTTCAGCTGCAACTTTCTCAATAGACATCAGTGGGAGAGTCTCTTCTTTGATCGCTAGATTACTGCCTCAGCAAGGAGCTGGTATTTTCAAGACTTGACGCACAATGAAAACTGTAGCAAACCTCAGCACATGTTGTTGCTGAGGAAACAGAAGCTAAATAGTTTGAGTTTCTCCTAGCCCAGGAAACCGTTTTCTTGTTTTAAGAGGTCCAGTATAAACTGAGGCAGGAGAGGTTTTTGCAGAGTTGTGGCAGCTGACAAAATAGCTGAATCATTTGAAAACCAAAGCTAAGGCTGCAGAGAAGTAATTCTCTCTGAAATCTTCTGGTAAATTTTTTTTTCGTTAAAACCAGGTACCAGTGCTCAGCAAAGATGAAATGAGATGGTGGCATTAGAGATGGGTCTGTTCTCCCCTGTTTTGAGGAAGTTTTCAGATGTTTATATTTCCTGTTCAAGAGCTTTCAATTTTCAACTTTCATGATGATTATTGATTTATAATCACTTTCAATCAACTACACTGGGTAATTTAGTATTCTTTGAATTTTTAATGTCTTTTCAAGATTGATAGTTGTGATGCGCTTATAACTTTGTATTTCAGTGCCGTTAACATGCAGCGTGTTAACAAAATAATGTAATATTTCTTCTGTGGCATGTTCAATAATGTACACAATTGTTTCTCTGAGGAAGAAAGAAACCTGGGGTATTGAGAGGCTCTAAGCAGCAGGCTGTACTGACAGAAGGAAATTTAGGATAGCAGGGTTCTTGGAAAGCCCTCAAGAACAACTCCAGAATTTATTTGTAACATCTTTACTATAAATTAAGTTTGTAATTGCTTCAAGATACTATGACACTCATCCAAAGAGATAAAGGATATTCTCAAGAATAGTACATGGAAACTCATGAACAAAATTAACTTGTGAGCTGAGATGGAAAAGTTAAACCTAAACCTTCAAAGGTGATATGTATTCAAAGTAAGTCTTAAGAAAAAACTTTATTTATATGTATGAAACTGCTCTCCCTTCCTTCCTACTTCTTTTCTTTCTGTCTTTTTTTTGGTGCTGTCTTTCTGTCTTTGCTTATTCTAGACATACATTGTAATATGTATGGGCATCTGTACAGGTAGTAATAAATAATAGTATCTCCAACTGATGTTCCTAGAAATGACAGCTTCTGAAATATAGTCCGTCATCTGACATATAAATCTTCCTTTTGAATCTTAGCAAATTCTACTTCTCTTCTAGATTTGTCAGCTGCCTTTCAGATTCATGGTAGCTATATTTTGGTTGCTACATCTTTGAAATAGCTCAGGATAATCAAAGTTAACCATGTTGGATCCCATTAAAATCTTTTCAAGAAGCCCCAGAGGCTTAGAACTCAATAGACTGCATGTCCCCAGAGCTTGAAGCTCTTGAGTGTCTCTCAGTTCTTGCACGTGTTTCAGATAACTGACAATGCAGTTCATTCACTGAGGAACGGGTGCTAATCCAGATGAAAATTAGAAGATATTTGCTTACAAGGTGCTATAAAAGATGAGGTAGCTGTAGGTGATTCTTGCTGTTCTTAATGGACTGAGGATGCATTAAATTAAGAAATCTGTGGGCTTATAGCACATCTAGCTAGAAGGTTATTTATGCGTCCTGCAATAACCAGGTAAGAATGCAGTTACTCATAGAAGTACTGTAAATACATGCTAATTGCTATCAGTGGTAGTGTTCAGAAGATCATGCATTTTTTATGCATGCCAAGCTGCAAAAATATCCTCTCTACTTAATTCTCCATCATAGCACCCCCATTGAAAAAGCACTAGCAGACAGGTCTTCCATTTTAGTATTTCCACCAAGACTTTGAAAGCTCCCAGTGAAGGTGCAAAAAGGATGTGACAGACATTGCATTAACATAAAGCTCAGAATACTTACGTGCTTCTGCTTCCCAGGGAAGCAGTCACTCAGCTTCCTGTAAAGGCAAAAAGCATGAAGAGACTGGGATCTGATATCAGCCCTCTTGGGCAGAATTACAATACAGAGTGCTCTGCTTAATACTATTTATCGCTAATTTTGTGCATGATAACTGAAGCATGAACAATATCCGAGTGGGAAGCAAACTAGATCTATAGCTGCATAGTCAAGCCTATCAAAGTATATTGCTGAGCTCCAGTAGCCAAACAGTTCTGCAGAATATCAGCTGAAACAGGATGTTCCAGCTCACTGGGCCTCCACTCACCATATGCTTGTGCAGCCTCACCTGTAATAGCAGATAGCTATGCTCAAGGGTAGGGTGCATTAAAAATTAGGAAGGTATGCTGGAGTGAACCTGCATTATACTGAAAATTGATGGGCTTTGTTACTTGCAATGTCTTACTGAGTTGTTGGGCAATGACAATGAAGTGACTTGCTGAAATCACTCACATGAGCGAGGAGTGTATATTACTCTTAGAAATATATATATGCAAAGTCATGCTGTGGAGATTACCCTGAGGAAAATCCACTCTTGTCTGACTGTTCATTTTATAAGAGAAGAGAAAGAACAATGCTTCTAGTATATGGCTTGCCTGTTTAAGCAAGAAAGGTTCTCTCTTCTAAGCTTATCCTATGAGGCAGGAATCATATGTGTATTTTGAGGGTGACCCAACTCTAGGCAAATGTTGTTTCTGAGAGTATAGAACATAGGGTGGGATTTCATGACAATGCCTGAATCATTCATGCACCTGTGTTAGCTGTAGGTTAGACACCTTACACTGGTGAAGAGTTTTGAGAATAGCCTCTGGTTTTGATGTAGAATCTCAGGATCATCCTGATTTTTTTCTGTTTCTAATGAAGGGAATCTTGGAGCAAGATGTCAAAAACAAAATATTAATTTCTGCTTTTATTATAATATGCCTTAATACAAAATTTTTCTTACACTGTCAGATTAAACTGAAAATTATTGTTCTGGCAATTAATGCACAAATGCTACAATTAAACTATTGTGAGGAAATACACGGAGTTTACATTTCCCTGTTCTTTTAATAGCAAAAAAAAACCCATTTGCACTAAGACCACACTTAGAAGAAGTAGTTAAAAAACTTCGCTAGATTGAGTTCTATTAATGTGGTATTTTTCTTGCTTATAATGCCAAAGAATCTCAAAAGATGTGAAGGCTTGAGGACTGCAGCCCAGGCAAATCCAGCAACACTCTACGGTTTCACATTTTCAAGTGTGACTTTTTCTTAGGAGGGAGAGGTTGTTTAGTTTTAATTCAAACAAACAAACAAAAAAGCTTAAAGCAAAGAGACTATCACCGCATGTCTACCTCTCTTTCTTTTTTACTTGGTCCTGTAATTACAATTGCAGTTACAATTGCAATTAGAATTTCAACTGAGCGGATGGCCCCAGGCAGCTCATCAAAGCTTGATGGCGAACTCATCTGCTTCCTGATAAAGTTAGTACTGGGCTACCATTAAAGTGTTAAAAGAGCACAATTGCAAGGCAAAGGGATGAAGGAAGTTGTCATTCCTTGGTGTCTACTGCAGTCAGTGCTCTGTAATGTCGGAATGTCTTGCTGTGAGTTAAACATCAGTTTGCTGCTAACAGATAATCTCTACAAAAGATACTTCCCTGCTGGTTAGCAGCTTGGGAATCCAGCTGTGGAGAGAGTCAGGGCAGGATTATCATGAGCTCCATGTGAATTCCGTTTAATAAATGTGGCTCCACATCCAGTGATGATTTGGATAAACATGATCTCAGGCTGTTCAGACATGGTGTGAGATATCGCATTTTCCAACCAAAATGTTTTTTTCTGCTTATTCTAAAAATCAATGTTCCTATGACTAATTTTGATCCTAATGACATGGTTTTTCTCTTTAAATGTGCCCTTCTGGTAACACTGAGGGCAATAATAAACTGGAGCCAAGTGCAAGTCAAATAAATGGACAATTGCAAAAGGAAAATATTAGGAACTCCTATAAAATCAGGCGCCATTAACAGTGTTTTATTTTGAACATAAGCAGCAATAATTATTCTTTCATTAATATTTCAGAAGACCAAGACAGATTATTGGAATAGGATGAGATAAGAAATTGTTCAGTTTAACTGCACTTTCTTCACATTAGAGAAACTCTGGCAATGGTTTTTAAAGCACAATTTGTTGTTTCTGTCCAAATAATTAATTTGAGAAGTATGTATGTGCTGTGGTAAGAGCAGTTACAGCTTTGTCTTTCTAATAAGTGTATGTGTAAAACAGCACACATGCATGAAAATGAACATGTAGGGTAACTTGTGGTGCAAAAAAGCTTCCGAAGTACATTTCCAACAGATCTCTGTAGTCTGTGGAACCAATTCCAGGCTTGATGAAAATCTTATGTTCCTTAAACCATGTTGATAACCAGAATAAAATGATGAATTTGTTCACATTAATTAATCATATTACCTAAATGATGCATTATGAATGCTCTTTTATCTTTACTGGTTTTAATTTTTTTTTATAAAAGGCTTGCAGAACAAGACGTGTTGTGAAAGGGAAAGAATTAGAAAATGCTTTCAAGATTTTAAATAGATCGTACATATAGTTCATTATTGCTTAGAGCAGTAATGAACTATAGTTCTTAGTGCTTAAGAGAAAGTGAAATGTCAATCAAAATAACGAAAACAATATTACTAGTGACCCCTAAAGAACTGCAAGCAAACAGGTTAATCAAGTCTTCTTTTTTCAATACACCTATCTGAACTTCAGCACAAAGTAATTAATTTCAGGTTCCAGTACAGAAATGCAGCAAATATCCTCTTTGGATGTGTGCCTTTTCATAACATACTAATTAGTCCTTTTTACACTGTGACTTTGTTAAAATGTAGGGGGTGGTAGAACAGTGCTGACATTTAAAAGGTCTGGCCTTCCATTCTCTGATAATCAGCTGGAGTCGTAAAAACGGCTTCTCTTAATTGCCAGACAAAAGCAGCATGTTTACCAAGCTACTTTGCTGTATAGATGTATGAATAAGCCCTAGCTTAATTAACTGATGCATTTTTTTCATCTCTGAGTAGTCTGGGGGGTTTTCACCCCTTGGAAAATAGCTATTACATCCCCTGTGCTGAGGCTGTTACAGAGGAACTGCATGCATCCCAGGGCCAAGTCTTCCCTGAATTCAGTCTTTCTTCTGATGTCCACATGCTCTCCTAGTCTGCTTAACTGTTTGTGGGTTTCAGACCAGTCCCTCCAGGATTACAATCTGACAGTATTAACAGGGCTTAGAGACTTGGCCAACTCTCAGTCCCCTGCCTTCTCTGACTCCATCTGTGCAAGTGCATGTCAAGTTTTCTACTGACATTTTCATTGAAAAAATGAGCAATTTAACATTGGAAGTGGAGAAGTTTCTATAAAAAGGAATGAAAGAGAAGATGTAATTTTCTTCTTTTGTGTACCTCCATTCCAGAATGCTGAAGAAAGTGTTAACTGTAGAAACCTGTTCTGAGAGCACTTCAGCAAAATAGTAGGGTTTAGACAACAGTTTTATTTCCCTATATAGTGTTTCATAGGTAGTGTTTTTATTTTTCATATAATTTTCTGAAGGTGCTGAAACCTGTATTTCACAGCTTCCAATAAGTTCCTCTCTACCTGGAGTTAAAGGTGTTTTCTAGAAAGGACAGAAGAGTTTGGTTGCTAAGGCTTTATCCATACCGGATGTGAAAATTGAGCCACATCAGATCTGATGGTGCAGCTAGAACTACATACATTGGGCAGCACAGGACATAGCTAAGCTTGTTATCACTACTGAAATAAAGCTGAAAGAGCAATCCATAAATGATATGAAATCTATGATGGCATTATGTGTATACAACTGTATATTAGGTTTATTGTTGAAGTATAAAGGTTGCTTTAATTTTATGAGAGGTCTATACCTGCTAGATATATAGACAAAGTCAAGAGATCCCTTATAAAATAGGTTTTGTTATGGCCTGAAGATGCAGCTTATCACAGGTAAGTAGAATATTTCATTGATCTCTGCTGCAGATAATGAGACTGCCTGGGAGCAGCAGTCTTGTCACATGAAACAAATTGCTGATCACAAGTCAAACATACTGGGGAGTTTCACATTTAGTTTGAACTGAACTGTAATAAAAAGGGTAAAGCCCTCTTAGCAGGTACATGCACAAGAAAAATCTTCTGGGGAGAAAGAAGGGGAGTCTGGAAATATGGTAGGGGCTGAATGGACATCACAATCGGGTATTAAGTGAGGAGGGGGAACACCTGGCCACACTGATAACCTACCAAAGGTGCTGGCCTTTTGCTCTTCAGTGCATAGCAAGATTGCAGATGGGATGCCTCTGCCTCCCGTCCTGCCATGGAGCTGGTGCAGTGAGTGGGATGCTGTGCACAGCACCCTCATGAGCCTATCAGCTAAACAGAGAGGATTGCAGTGAACAGGTAGCATTTCTCTGCATTCCTGGCAAAGGATGCTTGTTGCTAGGAATGCTATTTAAATAGTATCTAAGGAATGAGTGAGTACACTCATCTTATTGTGCTAGGTGAAGGGCTATTACCAAAAATAAAGTATGTTGGCACATTGCGAAATGGTACTTCTTGAAAGATGAGCACAATTTTTATTCTAGAGAGGACATCATCAGGTACAAATGTGCCCAGGTGGCTGCTTGGTTATTCAGGAGGAAGGTGGATGAGATGGAGATATTGACACTGAAGGAAACCAGTGCCCAGCCTTTCTCTTTGCTGGGAGAAGCTGCAGCCCTGGGAGAGGCCCCAGTTCTGCCAGGCAGGATGGTTGATGCCACACATTTCCAGCCTCTGTGGTGCAGTATCCAACTGAGGAGTCACTGGGGCAGGGGGATGACACTCATCCTTTGCCTGGGAGCAGACAGTGCTGGGCAGCTGGTGCAAATTGCTAGAAACTAGTTGGGGCATTCTGTGATTTATTTTGTGTTTAAACACTGCAGCCCCCATAATATAATGTAATATGATTAATATAATATAATCCTTAAGACTTCTTGCTTACTCTTTCTCTGTTCATTTTCCCTCTCAGTAAGCTGTTCCTCCCCTAGCATTCTCCTCCATGTAGTTAAGATGTAAGGCTTATCTTTTGCATGCTTCTTGGCTGGCTATGGGGTACCCCTTCTCTCAAAGATTTGTCTTTAAAATGTATTAGTACAAGTAGATAAACGGTGTGTGTATATAAGGATCTTGGTCAACAGAAAAATGTAACATTTGATTTTTCCTTTAAATCTTCCAGTTCCTGTGTGTTCACTGCCCTGCTGTTGTGGTGTTTTCATCACTCAGGGTGTGAGCCAAAAGACAGAGACCGTTATGCAAATGTTTAATGTTAAAGTGAGTGGACGACTTGTTGTACTCATTTATATAAACTTGTTTCACTAAATCCTGTCTGTATTGTAAGCTTCAGGGCAAACAGCCGGTCTCCACTCCCACTGTGTGAGAAGAGTTCATGTTTGCAATAGCAATATAAGCCCAAATTAAAGGTGTACTCTGCACCTAGTCTCTGCTGTAACAAAGCACTCTGTGATACCGCCTCTGGTCAGGAAACCACACCAGTGGAAGAATGTACCAAAAAAAGCTTTGGTTTGTTAAATTCCTGTACTTTTTGTTAGTCTTTTGAAGATATTGGGCAAGTGACACATTTTAGTCTGACCGAATATGGCCAGTTTTGATTGAGAACGCAGCCTTAGGAATATATGGTTTTACATTACCAATTTGTGCTTTGGAATTAAAACTAGACATGTGGAAACACAGCATTGTCAACATGTCAGCCTAACCGACACCTTTCAGCTGGCAATGAATACTGATTACCTTCTCTACAGCAGACAGCTCTTCTGTCTAATATCATTAAAACACAGCTGAAATGAAAGTCTGTTTAGTTCTAATTTTAAAGGAATTTCTTAGGCAGTTCAGGCCAGAAATACATGTTTTCCTTTAAAAACAAATTAAAAAAAGTGAGAAAATCATAATAGAAAATATTTCATTTGAATATTAATGTTTTTCACAAACTAAAGCAAGTCTTTGAAAGGAATTATTTCCTGGATAAAGATGGCATCTGTTATGCCACCTTTCTGGGGGGTTAGGCAACACTTATCAGGTGTTACTTCTGTTGGCTTTTTACTTTCATGTTGTGTTGCTCTAAACATGCCATCTTTTTGATGCTGCAGTGGATGCTACTGGTAATGAAGATTTCCTCATAGTTTAAATGTTAGAGACACTAGTTGTTATGCCAGAAGGCTTTGAACAGGTCTGTTCAAGTGAGAATTTCCATTTTCTTGGAAGGTTGAGCACTTTGAAATGTTTGAACTGGAAACATAGCTGTTAAGACTGATGTTTGCTGTCTCATAAATTAAGGCATTTAAGCCTATGTTTCATTTTGAAGAGGGGAGTCTTTTTACCATTGTATGAAACACACCTTTTAATTGTTCTTTTCTGCGGGAGCTTTGTCTAAATGAAGACGTCAGAGCTTGCAACTTTTGTCCTTAATACAATTTAATAAAAGCCAGCCAATTGTTTATTTGCTTCCTTGTCAGACAGATGATGGAGGTGGCATGTCCCACATTGCACTCTCTAATCTGACACCTCATATATTGTCTGTTATCAGAACAAAATCCTTTATAGATGCCTCTTTGAGAGCTTCAGAAATAAGATTTCAGCAGTGCTAAGGTTTTTTTTTTTCTTTATGATAACGTAATTAGAGCTTCCACCAGATTGTAAAAACTCAATTTGTTGAAAATTGTGTAAGCCGACTCAGGGTCAAATCCCAGACTTATTCAGGCTTTCCTCTGAATTTCCATTGATCTCAATGGCATAACTCAAGTTCTCTACTTCTAGCAAAGACTCTCTGTGCTTCGTTTGTTGTTCCAATGAACAATCTTCCTTCTCACAAGCTGTATTTCAGAGATGTATGTTGAAGAGATGTTATGATGTTATTGATGCAGTTAACAGAGTAAATAGGATCTTCTGTGCCTGCAATGCTGACTTTGACGTTCACTTGATGCTACAAAAATACTTTGGTAATCTCTTGTAATGTAGCCTTGTGTCAACAAAGCCACAGGTGTGACCACAGAGATAAGATAATAATTTTGAGTCTATTTTGTGTTCTCTTCTTTTTCTCACAGTTATGCCTTTAACAGTTCAAATCTCAAGTAAATAGAACAGTGAATCTGTGTTTTCTTTCTATTTTCCTTTCTAAAATGGTGTCACGGGGTTATTTCTCAGCAAGTCCCGATCAAGTTGACAGAATTTACAAATAAAAAGCTGTGTTTTTCTACCTGCCAGTTTGACCTAACCTTATGTTTGCATCTGAAAGCCAAGCTGTATTTGATGTGATCTAGAAGACCACCTGTAGAGGCCCACCGTCACAATGATGGTATGAGGATCAGTTCAGTTAACTGAATTGCTCTTTTGGGGAAGTTTATTAGTGTATACACCAGATGGAGGAGCAGGTTCTTATTCTGCAATCTTGTTTCTAGGTCAAAAAACATGGGTAGGCCCCAGCAATGTTCCCTGAATTATGTTATCTCTAAAATACTCCAAACAGGAAGTAGCATTGAAACTTCCTTTTCAAACATCCTGGATAACAGACAAGATTCTGAACACATGTGAGGGATGTATCATTGACTAAGGTTTTTCTGGGATTTCTTAAAATCATTCTCTTAGTCTCAGCAGTGTGTGGGGAAGACACACTTGTTTATTATTATCTTTCAGTAGCCCTTAGAAAAGCTACCTGCCCCAAAGAGTTCCCTTGTACTAGGCACTGTACAGACATGGATGAAGCAGTATTTCCACATGATAGAGCTTATAATCCTCATAACATAAGGTCACCAAAGGGTAGAAGAAAACAAATATGGACCTTTTCACTCAGGAAGGGAATTGGAGGACAAAATTGGAACTGGGATGAGATCATATAGGTTACAGTAGAAGAATAAGAAATGACCTGTGATTTTCGTTATCGCAGTGCTGAGGCCATGGCACACAGCAGTCTTCCTGCTAAAAACTGTTTGAGAAGTCTTAGCAGAGTCAGAGCCAGTGTTATCCCAGCTAAAACCAGGACATGGCCCTTCAGGGAAGTTATCACCTAGGAAGGTTTCCAGTCTGACAGGTCTACAATAAGACACGTCTGACATACAGGCAGCTTCAATGCACATTCCCTATGCTGCACATCTAGAAAGCTTTTCTAAGCTCGTGCTGTCTTTTCAGGGCTCCAGGGTGGTTGACAGCCCCACTGTGCTCCATTGGCAATTGCCTTCACTGCAAAGGGAAAGGTGGCTCACAGGAGTCTTAACATCCCACTTTTTTCATACGTCATGTAATACAGAGATCACAGATGTATTTTTTAAAGAGGCAAGGAGACAATGATCACTTTCTAGAAGTGGCTGCAAAGCCATAATTCTGTATGCAAGATACTTTTCTTAGTACAGACTGAATTGTTTCATTACCTGGGAGTTCACAACTTTCCAGAAGCTGACATTGTAGGGAACAGAGCATTGAGATGACAAATAACTTGTAAGCTTTTAACAGGACAAGTAATCTTTTATATCAGAATTGCTGAATCTACTCAGAATGTACCTTTCCAGTAAATCACTTTTATCGCCTATTTCAAACAGAACTGAATTCAGCCCTCCTTCTCTAAGGGACTTTATATCTAAATGCTGCAGTTTATTTAAAGCATTGAAGTTTGATTCTGTAGGATGCTGGACCCCTTCAAATCGCAGTGTGAAGTCATTGTCAACAGGCAGTGCTCAGTGTGTCCCATTACTCGGTGCTTGTCACACAGCAGTGGTCTCAAACTGCTTTCTGCATTTACTGGCATGCACATGATCTCTTTGACGTTCCTGCTTCTGCAGGTCCTCTTTTTTTAATGAACTCCCATCAGAAAGGGTGTAACAGTGGCACTAAAGTGATAGCTGCAAACCAAGACCTGCTTTTATGGCCTGCTGCTTTCCTCTGCCTCGCTCTCTTTGTGCACTCCAAGGGGCGGATGGCATCTCCTTGTCTGTGCAGGCTGGTGTCTGCCCTTGTGGGACCCCAATCTCTGCTGACTCCCACAAACTACCAAATAAATCATAGCAATACCAAATGCCAAGGGATGGTCAGCTGTAGGCAAGATGAACCTTTGGCTGCTGAGATTTGTTCTGCAGAGGCAACAGGCAGATTAGGGGCATACAGGAGAAGTTTAGATCAGATATAAGGAAGAAATTCTTTACTGTTAGGGTGGTGAGGCACTGGAATGGGTTCCCCAAGGAAGTTGTGAATGCTCCATCGCTGGAGGTGTTCAAGGCCAGGTTGGACAGAGTCTTGGGTGACATGGTTTAATGTGAGGTGTCCCTGCCCATGGCAGGGGGGTTGGAACTAGATGATCTTAAGGTCCCTTCCAACCCTAACTATTCTATGATTCTGTATTTCTTTATTTATTCTTGAAGAACCATACTGTTTGCGAGCTGTCAAGTAAGATTTCAAATTCAAGTTTTCTAATTCATTAGTTATTAAATATTTTAGCTTTTTGTGTACAGCAGACTGTATTGGCAAAGCAGAAAAGAAAACCAGCTTCACACATTTCTCAAGATTTTTTGCCTTCTTTTAATATGTCTTTATTGTGGAAGTGTGGGGTGCAGGGAGAAATTCTCCAGCTCCATCTAAGTGATACAAGGTCACTTAGACTGACATAAAAATACATTCTCTCTCGCCACTGTGGGAGATGTAATCTATTCATTTTAATGGCCAGTGAGCAAGGGCTGCAAGGACCGCCTCAGTATGCCTGTCCCTGCTGTTCTGTTCCAGTGCATGCCCCAAGGCATGGGTCACAATTCCAAGCAATGGCAAAAATTTTAACATTTTAGGTAGGACTAAGTGATGAAAGCTTTAATAACTGTAAACATCAGTGAATGTGAGAGGGAAAATAGTCAACAACTCCTCTCTTTGCATGAGATGAGAATGACATTGTAAACTACATAACTGGGCTACAGTAATCTTGATGCAATTCACAACACGGTTGGAAGCTTTTCATGTGACTTTTCAGCCTCTGGCTTCACATGCCCTGTGCCTCTGCTCCTGCTTTGAAATGGGATAATGATATTCCCTTTATCTACCCTTTGACCGCTGCAATTACAGGGTTGGAGGCCAGTGACACATTAAGTGTTTCTGTAGCACTTAACAGATCCTTGGTATTGCATAAAACATCAAGCTACTTTATATCAGTAGTTTAAATAGAAAATGAGGGAGCAAACCATCATACATTTTCTGAATATCTGGTAGAAAATGTGTGATTTTTTTTTTAAGTGTACTTTCTAAACTTCATTTCTAATGATAAATGAGATTTTTACAGAACCCCATTTCTGTGAAACCAGCATTTGTTCTGTACAGGATTAAAAAAAAAAGGAAAAAACTCTGTTTATGGTAATAGATGTGTTTTAATCCATGTCACAACCTCATAAAACATATCATCTGAATTTGCTGCATTAACTGAATGTTTCTTTTCCATTTACATTGCAATCATTTTCTGTAAGAAAACACTTTACATCATGTTGTCATGACAACAGAATATGCTTTTAGGTTGAAATGCTGACATTTCTCCCAGTGTTCATAATGCACCCTCTGCTCACTCCTCCCTTCTTGGCCAGTTCAGAGGGTCTCTACACATACATATAAACCTACAACAGAGAGATGGATTTGGGGGGCCAGAAAAGGCTGACTGCATTATATTTCTTTTTCCATGTTTGTGAGTCTGTGTAAGTCAGTAATCATTTTAAAGCTTGGGGATACTATAGTGCCAATATCTGTAACATAGTTTAAAGATGCACAAGTAAAAGGGCATTTTCTGTATCACCAAAACACATATAGATTGTGTCTCAACCAAATATCTGTGCTGGAACTCATGTTCAAGCAGTCTTGGATCTGTTCCAAATGATCTGAGGAAAAAAAAAGTCATCTGTGAGGAATCTGAAAAGATAGAAGACCTAGAACAGGCTGTAAAAATAAGTAAATTCTATTTTGTCTTATTATCCTCTGGAGATGTTCATAAAATTGAATACATGAATATGTGAGTCTTACAGTCCTCAGAGTATTCGGCTGTAATCCACATATTTCATCTCCCTCCAAAGAGAGCAGGTGATGTTGAATTCTAATTGTAACAGTTCCTGGAGAATTATTTTATGTTGACAGTAAGTGGAGGCTATAGAAAGTGAAACATGGAATCACCATAAACAGTAACATTTATGAAAATGCCTATTTAATGCAGTTTCATTCTTTCACCCAGAAGACTCAGACCTGAAGATGATCTGTTAGTCCAAGATTACAGACATTAGTTCCATATATAATGAAAACAATCATACCAGTTTGCCTCTACCTTGCTTTACTAAATAATATGGTAACTTTCATTTTGGGTAATCTTGTAACTTTGTGGAAGGTATGTACATAGCTAAACAGAACACTTTAAAGATTCTTAAAGTTGTTTTGATATTTGCATATTCAACTGAATATCTGAAAAGTTTTCTGTAGGTGAAGCGTGTTCCTGCAATGGACATTGGAAACAACTGGGAGGAAAGAGAAAAAAATGGAAAGACTTTCTGACAGGATAAGACTGGCAAGGCTACATATGCATAAGTGCTGATACAGGAAATATGCCTGATTTTTTTCAAGCTCTGAGAATATAGATAAACTTTGTGGACTGGTTATAGTTCTGCATGTGAGTTATGCAGAGCAGATTGTCTCACATCTGCTTCCTGTAGGGTCTTTTATCATCTTCTGAAACATCTGTTCCCAGTGACTATTAGGATATTGGATAACATACTGTGAGTGTGGTCCACCTTGGTAACTCCTAGTTACTCTGCAGAATATTGTAAACAGAAGAGTCTGACAGGGACAGCGCAAGCATAAAATAATTGTTGTGGCTTGAAGGAGAGGCTGAAGTAGCAAAGTATAAAAGTAAACAATGCATTGATGCAATCCATAGGCAATATTCTCTGATTCAGCAGCTGGTGAAGTGGTTAATCGATATCGATTGTGTTGTTAGTTAAATAAGAATGCTTGTTTTCATATGCAGGACACAGACAAGGTTAGTACTTCCTTGCTAAACATTATGCCCTACTCAAATATTGACACATCACTTAAAATCTGTGAGCAGGAGATCGCACAAAATAATAATAGTCATAATAATAATAGTAAGAATGCATTTTATCTACTCTCTCATTTAGTTCTCCATAAAAGTATAACTGTGGGAGAAAATTGAGGGATAACTTAGAAGAGGACTTCAGATGCATGAAAAACATTCAGAAATTTGATGTCTGTGACCTAGTGCTGAATGAAATTCCAAGTGTCTCCTGAAAACAAGATCACTCAAGCAGCTTCATAGTGAGGGACTTGTGATGCTGGCATTTGGGGATTCAGAGCTGTTCTTGTAATGTAATGATATGCAGCATGTTCACTACCTCCTCTGTCATAGATGAGATTTGACCTCTAAGTTTGATTTGCATTAGCTAGTGATTATTCTCTACTTTTCACCAGAGGAAACTTCAGATTAAAATTTTATTAAATAGGATGTAGGTCTCTGAAAACTTTCAATCCCAACTAATTGGCTTTTTTGGATAGGAAAAGCTTAATGAAAAAATCCTCAACCAGCTGCAGCTATAAGCCGTTTTATTTCACTACATACGTGGATCTTTCTGCCTCTCTGCATAAAACTTTCCATGCCAATGCTACACCAGAATGAAGACTGGAGTGTGTGTGTGTGTGTGTGTTTGAAAGTGAAGATAGATTAGCTAAACTAATGACTGTAGATGAGCTTAATTAAAATTAATAGTGAATTTAGAAATGAGAAAATAATTATGGCATCAAGTAAAACAGCAAGATGAAGAAAGCAACTGTTAACAGATTATAAAGTTTCTGTGGGAAGCTGTGAGAGCACTTGGCTTTGGCTTGCTGAATGGAATAATCAAAGCAAGCCCCTAGCCCATCTCTGACGTCAAGCATAAAAGTTTGACCACTGAAGAATTGATGTTAGTGACAGCAAATGAAATCCCAGAGTACTGCAGTCTCTTCTGCCGCCTTGTTTATCCAGAAGGCAATGAGAGACTAGTGTAAGAGCTCCTACCTTGCAGTGAGTTCAGTTGACATTTTTATGTTAGGTCTAATTCTAGTGGTCCAGTCATAGTAACCCCAAAACAAACTGTAAAGTAGTAAGTTTTCTTCGTAAAATGCTTTCTGCAATAAAACTAAAGAAACTCATGGGAAGTCAGCTTGGGAAATATCCCATATTACATATTGCACCCTGATGGAAAGCTTTGGACTAGTGTCCTGGTATATTCCAATTTCCATTTCAGCTAAGACAACATTCAGATATATCTATATATATCTAGATACATATCTATATATGTATAAGTACATATATCTCCCACATATAACATGCCAACACTATGTCAATAAAGAGCACTTCTCTAGAAGTGAGTTTTAATTTCCTTTCTTTCTTTCTGGTCGTTAGTCTGGTTATGACAGGTCATTCCTGTGAAGCATCGTGAGGGACAAGCATTTAGCTGAGGTGCTTGTGTCAAGATTCAAGCTGTTAAAAGTCACTGCCAATCACCAAAAGGTGAGTCTTGCTCCTTCTGCTTGTCTCTCTTTACAGCTGAGTCCTTCAAGATCATAATTCTATCCCCATAGTTTGTTCCACCACCGTTTTCCTAAGGACAGACATTTGTGCCTATGCCTGTGCAAAGCATTTAAAAAGCTTCTGCTAAGGCATTTTCAGAGTGCAGAGCTATTTCAGATTCACTCTGTTCTGGTTTTTGGTTCAGAGAATCCTCCTTGATAATTTGTGTATGAAATTAAGATTCTTCAGAAAGCTGAGGCATGCCAGGCTAACGGGGCTGTACAGAGCCCTTGTATCCTGCAGCACGTGCACACCCCGTGAATCTGTGAATTCGCTGACAACCTTTTTTATCTTCCTTTAGACTCTGAGAAGGTTGGGGTTTTTCCTGTCTGTTGAAGTTCCTTAACAACAGGGCTGTAGCATTTCCTGAAAGAAAGAAGAATGAAAAGCTTTTAATTCTCTTACATGCATTTCTGATTTGTTCAGCTGGAGGGGATTTATGTGGGCTGTTTCAGTGTGTCTCCATTTGTGATAGTTAAGAGTAACCTCAGCAGTATTTCTAGTGGGCAAACTTGCTCTCATGCTCACCTTCTCAGTCAGCTCATTTATTTTAATTTCCATCTTTTGAGCAAAACCAAGGTCTGAATTAAGTGAGCCAGTATATCTATTGCATTATTGGAATACAGTGTGCAGTAGCTCCAGAACTTCTTTCTTTGCAGAAGATTATGTAGTAGCACAGTGTGGGGTGTGTCTGCCCCTTCCAGAAGTCGTATCTGGGGACTTGGAGCTGGTGATCTGATGTTGCACTAAAGCTGAAAATTAAGGTACAAAAAAAGGGAACTCCTTTTGCATAGGGCTAACTGTAAGTGGGGGACCAGACCCAGCTTGTTTAAAATGACCACCTCAGATAACATCTGATAAACAGCTGTGCTTCACCAGAGACATCACAAAAGTCATTAATTTTATGCTTTTAGTGTTCTTCTTATTTTACTTTGATATTTAATTTCATTATCCAGCAGTTTAACTGGACACTTTATTTTCATCAGTGGGTAGCTGTGAGTACCTGGCTCAATTTCAGCTTGTTTAAAAGGGCATTTGTAAACTTGATAAGGTCTTCGTACACACACCACCACCAAGCTGGAGCTTATTTCAGTCAGTTCTTTAAAGATTTTACAGTGGTGTAAATTTCCTGATTGCAACATTTATTCCTCATTGAAAGGTGGGAATGATGATAATCTCCTGCTGGGCTGTAGCATTCTTAATCAGGTAATGTGGGAGTCACGCTGTAGATTAAAAAACCTCACATCTTCACACATGTCAGTGCTATGGCCAATTGAATCAAATGAGGGGAGTGAAAAGAAAGCCTCAATCACTCCAGCCTCATTTAAAGAAGTATATATCAAAATCTGAAATCAGAAGCAGTTTTCTGAAGTGATCTGCAGTGGCCAGATGTTATCCTGTGTGCTAGCATAAGACTGGCTGGGCTTCAAGAATGCAGCAGGGGATCCACCTGTGGCTTCTGCAGACCTTCTACAGACCCGTGTACAAGGGCAGTTATCACAGGCTTGGCAAAAGCTGGTCTAATGCAATGGAGAACATTACTTCTGCAGCAGTGTTTAACAGCATATGAGTCAACATCCAAACCAAACTTAAGCTCCAAAAGCCTTTGAAGTTTGCCCATCATAATTTTTAGTTGAGTTCCCCACTACTTGGAAATAAAGGGTAATACTGACTAACAGAAAATTGCTGAAATTTAAATTGCTTATACACCCACAGAAATGCAGTGTTTGGAGTTTGACTGATGCACAAAAGGAAGAAATTCACAGCGCTTTTTTGTAAACATTTTAAATGCCTAAGTTAACCCATGGTTTGTGATAAGTAATGATTTAATAGTTTGTGACCCAGCCAGGATGAGATAGGAAATTTTGCTTTTTGCTAAGAGGCACATATATCTAAGGGAGAGCATAAATAAAGACCTGAAGAGCAGATAAAAAGAACCTCAAGAAAAAAACCTGGCATCTGAATCATGTCAGATTTTTATAAAAAATGATACATTTTGTTGATCACAACGCTTTCATAAAATTTGCTCTGAGCCTAAAAGATAATAGAAGCCAATGCAGAAAGCACAAAAATATTTGTTACAGTCTGGGCTAATGAACAATTTGAAGATGCTAATTTTCCTTTCCATTTGCTTTGCTGCTGATTGATCTTTTTTGTTAATTACAAGCAAAATTTAAAGTACCAGAATTATTCTGATTTCAGTTCTTTCCATGCATTTTAAAAAGCTGAAATACTATTTGGGTTTTGTGTTTGTGCATGTGCTTTTAAACAAAATTTATTTGACTCAAAAGGGAATTTTGTCTTTCCAGAAATTAAAATGCGATGAGATTAGGAATCTTGCACCCATACCCCCTCTTCTCCTTCAAGTCCCATTTGAGGTTTTGTGTAGATATAAATTCTCTTTGAATGGCAGATGTGTATGATACATGGTGAGCATGCAGAAAACAGCAAAATAACATGATTGCTATTTAACCAAAGCATAAAGTGTATAAGGCTGCCTTCCCATTGTTAGCAAGTGCTGCTGTGCATCTTGTACAATTCAGATGCAAAAACTGATAGAGTTTTTGTGTGTCAGATCCAGCAGTATCATTACATGAAAAGTGATTCTATATTCCATCTATTGAAAATAAATATTTATGACCAAGACTAGACAAGAATTATTTGTACAAATTATTTGTAGTATATTGTAATCGTAAGTGAAATTTGGGCCAGAACTCTTTTGCCTTTGAAGCTAATGCTGCATGACGGTTAATGTGCTTCTCCCTGTACTTCACTGGGGAACAGCCTTCCAACACGTATGTGGTTTTCTTGCCAAGTTTCTTCTTACAAACCAAATCTGAACTTCTGCTAATGCAAAATCTTTTACAGACCCATGAGAGAGTGAAAATTTAGACATTTCTTCCTAATGCTGTGGCTTTCTAGTTGTGGAGGGCCTAGAAGGCTCAGACAATTTTATGGGTCTTGCTTTGGAAGCCTATAAATAACTCAGTATAAGAGCTGTCCTGCATTCACAGCTTCTATCTTGGTCCATCTTTGTCTCCCAGTGAAGCTTCTGTTTGCAATACAGTTCTCAGAAACTTGTTGATCAGGCTGGAGTTGTTACACTGTCCAATACAGCTTCTACTTGCTTGCATAATAATATTTCATGGGTATGGTATAGAAATCAGTGATATTGCCCTGAAAATATTCACATTGTCGTTAAGAACACTTGCTAAGTTAGAGGAGTGAAGTTGAATTGTTTTTCTACTTATTTTTAGCAATGACTTTTTTTAAAAGCACATGAAGCCCCTTTCTTTTGAATGTCACTTGTATAGAACAGAAATCTGTTGAGGTTATCTCTGGTTTTCTCACCTGTACTTTTCTGTACTCTGTCTTCTAATAAGCTGTAATGCTGTCCTGTGCAACTTTCTCCTAAAAAATGTAGTTAGATCATGGATGTTTTCAACTGATTGACTAGCTGGCAAAACAAGTTGTTGGTAATGTGCTCCATCTGCTTTATGTTCTCCAGGATCCAGTAGCAGTTGGTAGTGAGACTACCAAGGCGACAGTCCAGATTTGCATTGTGTCTAGTGTGTAGGCATTGAAGGAAAGAAACGGAGGAAAGGGCGTTAGATTTTCTCTCGATCTGCTCAAGCAAGTAGGGCACCTTCAAAGAACACTAGAAAAAAATTTCACTTGCGTGAGTGACTGAAAATATACCAGAGGGACATTTTTCTATATAATTGTTTTAGTCCTTTGTATCTCCAGTATTATAAACCAAATGCATCCATGCAGTTTAATTCTTTAACAAAATTATCTGAACAGTGAATGAAAATACGTTTCAGTCATTCCTTCAGCTATGTCTCTACTTTTACAGAGACACCAATGCATTTAAGTAAGTTATCTCAACTATGCTGTATGTGAGCCTGGCTTTAGGCCAGACAGCATAGATGGGAATTGTAACTTGAACAAACTGATTTAGAAAAAATTCCCATATTTATGTATATGTTAGATATAGTGTCATATCTTGTTTGTCTTCTGCAATTCCCCAACTTCAGTCGTTCTCTGTTTTGCAAACACAGTGTATGCTTTTCTTTAATTTTTAATTTGGTGGTCATGAAGCATAGTTGCAAGGCTTAGAGACTGCAATCTTGATACTCGCAGGCATTGCATGAGCAGCAACAGCAGGAAGCAAACTTCCTCAAGTCCCAACTTTGCTGTTGTAAAAGCAGTGAGAAAACACTGCCTCCCCAGTCAGGTTTTCAGGAGTTCTACTGGGCTTTCTAACTAGGGTATTTGCATGGTGGAGATATTTCTTAGTGAGATACTAACTCTTGAAAATGGAGTGAAACTGTGAAGTCATTTTACATAAGCTGTTATTAGGACAACCTTTGAATTGACCCTAGCTTGGGCAAAATTTGAACTGATACCTCCTCCAAATGCAAAAGGCTCCATTTTTTATTGTCACTCCTCTGAGTCACCCAGGTATTAAAATACTAAAAATCCAACTGTTTCCATAGTGACTGTTCTTATTTAATATTTTCCTTCTCCTGTCCTCTATCTGCCTTTAGAGTTGCTATTGCTATATCATTTATTTTCTTCTAGCAATTGCACGATATGACTGATGGCTAAAATACCAAACCCTAGGGACCGATTCTCCCCTCAGTGTATGCCCATGGCTGCTTTAATGTTAATAGAAATCACATTTGTGGAGAAGCTTCATCAGTTTGTAATTTACCCCCTTCATGCTAGAAATCAGAATGCAGTCTATTAGGATTATAAACATAACCTTCTGCTAACCTTAGCCCTGTCCAGTCCTCAGGTTTTCTTGCCTCAAAGCCTTACCCTTTTCCTGGGGCTTGACTCTATTATTACAAAAACAGGTTCTAGGACAACATAAAATTAAGCCCATACTTTCTGTGGCTGTTTGTACAGTTTCTACCCTGAGAGTGCTCAGCTTGTGCGCTGTCAGTTTTGCTGACCTGGTGTCTGGAGAGAAGCTCACAGCTCAGCAAACCCTAGTAACTTTTTGTGAAGATTCATCTCTGATTAGTAGGGTGCACTCAGGAAAGCATCACCAGATTGACACTATTAATTATGCAACAAATTCTCATAGCCTATTTTTGGTAATGAGTTCAGTACACAATTCAAATTATTTCCATTAGAATAGATAAAAATCTTGACATGACACTACTTTAAATTGTTAAAAAAGGTAGCTCCCTTTGTTTGGAATAAGTGTCTTAAAAGGAGACTTAGAACAAGACCCAGGAAAAGTGTAAGGCTTAAAGGAACGAAGGGAAGACCATTTCCTCACTGCATGGTATCGTCTGAGCCATTAGCAGGTCCTTGGGAAGTAGCACATTTCAGACTGGAGCCAAATGAACACTCAGAATTGATTTGCTCAAATTAGGGAATTTTGAGGAGAAGCTAATCACCAAACTAAAATCAAACAAACGAAAAAAACCCACACTCTCTGAAATTAAGGTATATCTCTTGGGTTTTACGCTGTCCAGAAATTGAATATGGCTTGAATTCTGTGGGAGAAATCTGCCATCTTCGAGGTACAGCTCAGCCACAGTGAAAGAAGAGGCAAAAAATCTGTTCAGTTAAGCCCAGCAGAGACACAGGTGATCACAGAAAACAGGTCTGTCACATTGATCTCTTAGTCAAATCTAACCTTAGATCAGTTGAAACCAAAGATTCTCCTACCAGCACTGTTTATGTCATCCCCTTAATAGTATGCCCATTATATCCTTCTGTAGCAAGTCCTGTGACTTTAATAGAGGAAAGGAGGGATGAGAATCCCAGTCCAGACACAAATTTCTAAGCATAAATAACCCCAGCAACTAAAAGTTTTGACTAAGTCATCCTATCCATAGCACAGTAGTACCAGAAGCTCCCACTCTTTCCTCATGGCCTTTTGCTTGACAGATACATGTGTACTGCCCTTTGTGAATATACACTTCTCCCTTTCAATCTGTTCTATCAGCCCTCTCCATCCTACGTACCCACTTGTATGAATCATGAATTGATATATTTTTAACTTTGCATCTGTGTGGGTGCATGTGACTGGCAGGCTGCCAGCGTCTGTTGTTTCTGAACTCTTGTCTTCAATCATTTTGGAAGTAAGCCTTGTAGGGAGACGCTAAGCGGGGATGAAAAAGGATTTCAGCCTACCTTCTATGTGTGGCAGTAACTAATCACTTAGAAGAAAAACGTAGAGATAAAGTTCAGTGGAGAATGGAATAGAGCAGAAAAAATACAATTTGCTCTTTCAAATCTCAGTTGTGAAACCCTTCAAATAGATGTTTATATATTCAAAAGCTGAGAACTACAGCCAGATTTTCTACATGGTTAGATGATATCCTGGAACCCTTCTTCTCCGGCTCCCTCTCTATCTCTTAGAAAGAGCAGCTAACCTGTCTGTGTCAAATGACAGCTCTACCAGAAGAGTGAGTTATATTTAATTCAAGTTGTACTTTCATGTGGTTATTTAACCCAGGCAGGGCAAATTATTACTTAATTCCCCAAACTTGCTTCCTACCTAATACAGTGTTTTATGCCCTTTTGTGAAGGCGGATTCTGGCGTCTGGCGTGGGCATGAGTGTTATTTGCAGAATATAGTGTGAGAACAGTCAATTCACAAGTCACTGAAAGATGTATCCTCTTCCCAGGCAAATTTGTTATCTAATGAAGGTACAATAGTAGAATATTAGAATATATGACATTAGGAAGAAGTTCTTCCCTGTGAGGGTGGTGGGGCGCTGGCACAGGGTGCCCAGAGGAGCCATGGCTGCCCCATCCCTTGCAGCGTTCAAGGCCAGGCTGGACAGAGCTTGGAGCAACCTGGTCTAGTGAAAGATGTTGCTGCTCGTAGCAGAGGGTTGGAACTGGGTGAGCTTAAGGTCCCTTCCATTCTGTGATGATGATACAAAACAAACAAAATCCAGTGAAAGGTATTATGGTATTGAATTTAATGTTTGGGTTTGAAAATCTCATAGCTCTTCAGTATGTGTTGCCTTCTGCAATCAAGTCCCACGTGTACTATTCTGTATTTAAAAATCAAGGCCACTGTTTATCAGGATATAGCTGTGCTTACTTTCAGTAACAGAGACATTCTGGTTTATATCACTTAGTCAAATGTTTTTGCTGTTTAGCTCAGTTCTTTTTGTGACAAAAGTAACAGAATACTGTCAACCTGTGGAGACTTTTGAGTGCTTCTCTAAAATAGTAAAGCCAATCTGAATAATTAGACTGGGAAAACAAGAGACTTTATTCTGCTCATTTACTGTAGTAGAATGCCAGTATAGAAGCCAAAAGCTGTTCCTCATGCTAAACTCCATGTGTGGTCCAGTAAATCAGATGAAATAATTTCTTTGAACTTAGATTAGGCTCAGTGTTATCTGTCTTGAGACTGAAAGATTTAGTGCAATAGTGGATTTTGTGCTGAATCATCAGTAGGTAGCATACAGTGTATTACACTGAGAATTTGAGCATAGATTATTTTCCCTCTCCCACAGCTCCTATTTTAGCATTGATAAGGAGTCGGTGCTTTGTTAACAGTACTTCTAGACATGCTTTAAAGATGGGAAAGTCTAAGGAAGATGGAGAGGCTGCTAGGTAAGGCAGGTGGAAAATGTGCTTCTTAATAACCTGTTGAAATTTTAGCAAGATGAATGCAGAGTTTTACACTCCCTATATTATATCCAAGTATGTTATTTCATACATATGACCTTTTAATTTATGTGTGTAGAAGAATTGTGCAACAGACAGAAGCATAACTGGGAAGTCTGAGGTGAGGGAATGACCTATCTGCAACATCCACTTTTACCAAGAACAGTTCTTGTTCATCATGGGTCACCCTGCCATGTTAGAGGCTTTTGCTCGCTGTGTGCTCTGTCCTGTACCACATCCTCGTGCTCTCACACAAAGCATTATTTGCCGCAAGGGCTGCTGGCTGTGAAAGCTGTGATGTAGCACAGCTGACTTTTTGGGGAAAAATTTAAAAAACAGTGAACTGAGACCAGTTTCATTAAACTCATGGACCTTGAAAGACAAATAAAATGGATTAGTATAGCACGAAACAGCATTACAAAACTTTCAACTGTTTCATTTCATTGAGGTTTTATGCATTACTCGTTGAATTGGTCACTGGGATGACAGAAAGTAGATTGAAAAAAACGGAGAAAATAAAGGATCAAAGGGAGAGGCCCTTTGTCCTTGTCAACTAGCAAGCTTCTGGCCCTGCTGCCATCTGTTACTTCTCACTTCAGAAACCCATGTCAATATAGACATTTGTGGAAAGTCTTTCATACCTCTGAAGAGCTGCATTCCCCCTTAAAAGGGCACTAAATTCCTGGTGGCAACACAGATAGCAAAGAGTCGTGTTAAGCTTACCACTGATTTGTTTCCTTCCTTGACACAGTATAGTTTCAAGAAATAGTTAAGAACGGATAAATCTAAGATTGATCATTAAAAGTAATTCCCCAGTATTTTTCTACTTAGCCTAATTTAGACTAGTTCAGAAGATCTTCTTTAATCATCTGATATCATAACACAGAATGTGTTTAGCCTTACAAAAAAAAATAGTCTCTGAGATGAATCATTGAAATAAATGATCTATTTAAGTTCTGCTTGAGACACATTTCAAGGGCACAAGTTATTTCTACATGTCATTAAAAAAGCTTGGAGCATCAATAAAATTAATTATTTGGGTAATATTAGAGTGGGATGAGATTTTTGGCCTCTCAACTGAATTGTGTATGGGTTTTCTTAATGTGTTGCTTAATTCTGTGAGGAGTCTCTAGCTATTTTTTTTCTGATTGAAACTGAATCCTAAACCCCTGACTATGAATGTACCTGAATTTAGGGAGATTATTTGGAACTGATGGGCTGCATTTATCAAATCTCTCTGTGAATACTAAGTGCTTGGTTTCGATGACTTATTGCAGTATTGACTTGACAGGTTAATTATAAGTCATGTGGAAAAAAAGTATTTATTAGCTTTAAACTTCATTGCACTTCAACTTCACTTGCTTCTTCCCTTATTCTTGTTTTAGTATAAGGTAGATAGGAGCCCAACATTCATCTTACTATTTTCTTCTGTCATGTCCACTCTCACTGAATTAAGTCCTGCACATTTCTATATTTCTTCTCTCTGATACAACAAAATATACTGAATCCTTGTGAGGGGAAGAAAAGACCTTGCTCTCATTAGACAGATGGTATTTTAAAGGGCCAAGACTATGCTTCAATGTTGTCAATCTGCAACTGCAGAAATGCTCAAGTTCTCTGTCTTTCCATGATTACACCTCTGAGGAAAAGGCTGAGTAGGAAGCAGTTATGTCTGCAGGGAAAACAAATGACACTTTGTCCTATCATTCACAGCCTGTGAAATCTCTTTAGCCCAAACTGAGAACAGAATGCTATCCTGAGAGCAAGAAACCCAGTCAGACAACCATTTAAAACACTTATAAACCAGCCACGTGTCTGCCCTTCCTCAGTTACAGTATTCAGATTATGTTTCCCCTTGCTAAAACGGTTGCTATCCGTTCTAATTACTTCACCATGGAAATTACTGAGCTGTGGCTGTGCAAAGCAGTGGCTGGGGACCAGGATCAGGTTTGTATATCTATGCTGAATCCAACCCAGGCTTCACTGAGGAAAGGGGGAGAAGGTGGCCTTTCGTCACTGTGATTTGCCTGAAAAGGAGGCACAAAGCTCCAGTAGTGCTCAGGGGAGCAGGGCTGGTGCTCTGAGCCATGTTTAAGGTAGACCCAACCTATTCTGTTTGGAGGACTTCATGGTCTTCATCTACTTTGGCACTGGTATTTCCAACATTTTCCTCAGTGCCACAGGAGGCCCTACAACTCTTTTCAGTCCTAAAGCACTCACACTATTGCAGTCCAGATTTCTGTCTCTGTTTCTCTGCTGTGAGTATCTGAGTGGCATTTCTTCTACCACCAATGATGCCTCTCACTTTGTTGGCTCAGCCCTTGCCACCTAATCGCTCTCAGAAGTGGTGAGTACTGATATTTTTCTCAAATGCATTCCAAATTCCACTTGCAATGAGCATTTACCTTTACGGTATATTACATTCCCTTATTTCTCTATTCAGCAAGGAACACTACGTCCGATGGTGAAAGACAGTGCTGCACATTTCGTGCTGCTGTGGCAGAAGCTGTATTTGTTACAATTCATTGAAGTACAAAAAAAGCTGTCTTGGATTCTCCAGAGGCAAATAACCTTCTAGAGGATCAGTTGTAGTGTTCACAGGTGTAGCAGATGCATAATCATAATTAACAGTGTCTCCTTAGGAAGTAATATATTCATCAGCAGTAATAGAACTCATCCAGTGCTATATGATATTTTCTGTGTCATCCTCCATGTAAATACTCAGATGTGGAGTACTTAGGCTTCATAAAATTGCATCCTCTGGCATTAATAACCTTCTTAGATCATATCATAACTCAGATCAATATTTTTGTTGCCACAGAATTTCATAAACCCAGCACATACAATGTTATATACAGATGCATTTGAATAACCTGCCTGTAGCCTATCTCATAGGCAGACATTGCCTTTGACCTCTGCCATAAGGCCAAACCTGGGAGAAATTTTGCATAAAGGAGGAATAGAGAGAAGGAAGGAAGGGGGCAGAGAGCTGGTACAGGCACCTGTCAACTGAGCCTATCAGGTTCTAGAGTCTGTGTGATCACACTTAGCTGTGATGTGTGATTGCACATTGCTTTGGTTTTCTGGGTACCCCAGAACTGCAGACTAATCTTCTGGAAATTTGGAAGTTTCCTTTCTTTTGAAACAGCTCTTAACCAAGAACAATGAGCTCCTGAAGAAGAAAATAGCTTAGAAAATGTGTTTTCCATTTACTCTTAGCCTTGTTTCCCAGTCCTTAATAGCTGGATATAACTGTGTTGTGGCAGAAGATGTTTTATCTTCCTTCTAAGAAATTACCAATTTTTATTACACTGTTAGGGTTTTCTAAGTTATAATTATTTTGTAGGTAATTTGTGCTGTATTTAGAAATCTTGATAAGGCAGGAAATTAAAACAAAAAAATGGGATGCTGATCTGGGACATGATGGGTGGCCTCTATCTGCTGTTGTTTCAATAGTGAATTATTCCTTAAAGACTTAATTTACAACCATTTGCATTTGGGGGAAAAACAAATCCCTGAAATCTACTTGTATTTCCTACATTTTTGAGGTGTCTCTTGTGGTATCTGCGGACTTCTGTTCTCCTGCTGCAAGTATAGAAAATCTTTCTTCCCAGTCTGAGAACAAACTGAGAACAAACTAAGAACAACAAATACAGTGCAGATACCATAGGTTCTTTCCTGATGAACAGGATGGACAGAAAAACAGGGGCACAAACCCATTTTTCCCTTTTCACTTGCAGATCACCTTTGGGCAAAAAACAAAAATCTATATACTGGGTGCACACAATGACAGGCTTGTCTAACATAAGACTCAGCAGCTGTCAGGATTAGCCTGAAGGCCTGTAGGATATGGCCTGACATATGGGTTTCCTGAAGCTCTAGCTGTACCTATTTCACTGTAGCAGCAACAATAAATAAAATGCTGATGGGAAGAGTAAGCATGGATGACTTGAGTTCTGAATTTCACTCCTTTATGGCCAAAACTTTACTTTCCATTGCCAGTAAACAGTCATTATTCAATGAACCTTCATGTTTTTCAGCTAAAACAGGTCTTTATTGTGGTTAAATATAACATGGCGGAAAAGCTGGAACATAAAAGGTCAATCCATGTGTGTGTGGCAAAATGTCTTAGCAAGGAGATTGGCAGCATTTTAAGGGCAGCATTAACAGTGGGCAGTCCCCTGGGGTTTAACTCCAGCCTGCACAGTGTATGTCCCCCTCCCAAATCAGTGGTGGTTGTGGGGACCTCTGTTTGCTTCTCTTGAACACATGCAGGCCTAAGGTTAAAATCCTGACTCTGAGGTGGAGAAAAAAATATTGCCTATTTCAACAGGGCAACATTTTATTCAAATGTCTGATTAATTTGGTAGCTGGTGTTTCTTAATGAGGACCTTTGCTATTTGACATGTGTGTATCTGGTATTTATGGCAATGGTCATGTATTTTAACATAAGCACATGCTGGTAACTTGTAGTTAGCATCAGAGCATGAAAGGAGGGGGACTTTTTATCCATCATCTGTTACACATGTAACGGTACCAAAAGCAATGGTGTATGGAAAGGGTATAGGAAAAATGCTTTTTCTGGAGCTGTTTGTCTTAGAGGCCCAGCCCTGGATTCACTCCTAAGGAAATGGAGTTTTACATTTACTAAAAGTAAAATGTCCCCCACTTTTTCCCTTCTTCCAGTTTCTCTGTGTTTTGAGATTCTGGGGCTGGACATTTGTTTCTTTATTTTTAGAGAAGCAATGAACTCTGAGGAAGGGCTCAGGGAAACAAAAGCAAACTGATGCATTTTATTTTACATCAAATGAAAAGGCTCCAAAACGAAACAAACCTACAAACCCTGTGTTTTTCCTTTCCTAGGAATAAAAGCCCCCAGCATTGTTTGCATATTCCAGGCTATCTTGAAGCTCTTCCGTTCTTGAAGAGGCACTGACCTGATCATGGTGTCCCCAAAGTTCAATTTTGCTTTGAGCCTCCGGGCTTTTTTCTGCTTTTCTCTGAATTTTCCCCCTGGTCTGCTCCTGTATTGCTCTCGTGCTGCCTCCTTCCCATTTTGCTTTTGAAGTAAATTCAGAGGGACAGTGAAGACACCAGTAAGGACAAATGCAGAGTGAGGGCATTGACTTAACTCATTTTAACACACAGGCTCAGACCTCCACATTATTGAGTGATTTCTGAAGGGCTGCAGAATCTGACACTGCGTGTGTCCAGATAGCTCAGTTTCCATGTGATCTGAAAGGAAATCTGCTCAGTGTTCAAGTGGGAATTCACTCTTGGCTTGGGGGAAATAAATAAGAAAAAGAAAAAAGAATCCTAATCAGAAATCCATCTTGATAGCTCAATTTCATTTCACCCACCTCAAGAGAAGCAATTGTGTCCTTTCATTGTTTACAATGCAGTGGAAGGAAACCAATCACCCACAATGATGTGAGCTGCAATTAACAGATCAATAGCAACTTTCCCTTAATAAAAGCCGCAGTTCTGTGCTGGGCTGATATTTTATTCCCTTTTTGCCATCACCTCAATGGATCTTTCTTTAATCGCTGCATGTATGTCTTGATAGCTACACACTTGTGTAGCAGTGATAGGTGTAAGTCAGGCCTTTGAATCAGGCAGATGGGCTTCCTGCAGCCGGGCTCACAGCACACACTCACCTCCATATAACAGTCTGTGTCTTTCTGCACCAGTGTAATTACTCACCATGTTCCACTTCAGTACCATATGTATATTCCTAATGATTCACCATACGAATAAGTAGAACAAATCTCCAGTGACACAAAATGCAAAATGTACATTTTAATGAGTACAATATTTAGATATCTACTTAGTGTATGTTTATGAGAAAGTTATTTATTTCTAATGACTGAGAGGTACTCTAGTGGAACTAACTGTGATAGATTGTTTTCTTAGCTCTAACAATTTATCTGATGAACTTAGTCTACATTTTTAGTTCACAAGTTGTCCAGAACTTGGACTTCTCTAAATATGCCTTATTTGTAATTGTTTGCCAAACTGCTTTACCAGTGGTTCTTGGGTTTTAGATCGTTTGCAAGCTGTTCGCAGCTAGTACTTGCTCATGAGTGTGAGAGCTGTGCAGTTTCATTTGGATCAGTCATGTGTGTTTTTAACTGGATGAGCAGGACTCCTGGTGGGATCTTCAGCCCTTATGAATTTAAATTTTACTTCCTATGGCTACTTATTGATTCACTTGTGTTTCATGGCTCCTTCGTTTTCCTGCCAATAAAATAACTAGGATACTTATTTATGAAAGGTGAAAAGCGGGCATAAATACACAAAACTTATTCTGGGCTTGGGGATTTTCTAGTGAAAAAAAAAAAGAAAAATTGGGTTAATTAAAAAAAATTATAGGCAAATAGTTACACTTCAAGAATCCTTCACTCCCACTGGCATACAGTGTAGGTGTGGATGCTTCTCTAAATAAGAGAGCACTCTCCCTGGTGATCTTACATTCAGAATTCTTCTTGTATTCAACTGTCTGGAAAATGGCTGAAGGTTAAGTGTATAGTTAAAAGGTCACCAGTAGCCACAAAGTAAGTCGTAACTATTATAATTTTTAATTTAACAATTTGAGAAGCATTAAAGTAATGAATTCTCTATTATCCTTTCCTAGTAAATGCATTCTCAGCGTGATAAGAACATCAAGCAATAGTCAAATGTATGAATATAGCCCAGATAAGAAAAATAGCTGACACCTGGGCACTGGAAAATGAAAAGCTAACTTTTCCTGTAATGCAGTTAATTCTTGAAACAGTTAAGGTTTAATTGAATGGGAAAGCATCACAAGATAACTTTATTCTTGCCATTGGGTCATTTTACCTTTTTATGAGAGGTGCCATGCTTGATAGAAACCAATTAGAACTGAATTTAATTTTTCAAATTATTCATTTAATCTTTAGTTCTCATTTATCAGTCTAGAAAATAAGATAATTGAAATGCATAGTGAACAGAAATCAAGTGAAGTAAGTTGTAAGAGCATTTGGAATTAGTTTAATAACTTTACATCTTCTGTGCCATCAGAAAGTACCTCCAAGGATATTGACAGCCACCACTATTTGAAATATATGCATTTCAAAATCCTGTTTATTTGGAAAAGAACCACAAACTTAGGTCTTTGTGTGGATTTTCAGAGCTGTATGTCAAACACTCCCCTTGTTTTTACAGAACATATTGCTGGTGATGTGGCCATGATGGTCTGGGATATAAGAGAAGTAATTACAGAAGTCTAGCTCAATGCCATTGGATATCTATCAGGAGTTCAGCGTATTGTCAAGGCACAATGATGTACCATTACATAATACTGATGCAGTAAAACTGAAGTTAACATTAGTGGGAGTTTGTGACAGGTTTTTTTTGGGAGATCTCAAGGATCTCTTGAGGCTAGACGCTTTCCAAAGGGGACTGGCAGTGCTTAGGTGGGCCCTTGCATTAGCTCAGAAGATTCAGCAGAGAGAAACGTACAAATACTCCATGAAATGTGTAAAACTTAATAATAGCCATTCCACAGAACTGGTGAACTTCCCCCATCTTTAGTAGTTTTTCTTCATGTAGTTTTCCTTTACTGTGTCTGTTTTGTAGGTTCTGTGTGTGTCATTGTGTTGTGCCGGCGTGTAAACAAAGGTTCAGTCCCCTGTGCTAGAGGTTGAAAGTGTGTAAATACTGTCTCCTCTTGAGCATATTCTGGGCACATAACCCAGCAGAATTGCATGGGTGGTGGCTGAGGAAAAGCATTTTCATCTCCTTCAGGAGTGTAAAAACACTCAGATGAGCTGTAGAGCTGGGGCATCCGGTGTCCTCTCAGCGAAGAGTATGTTAGAGCCACGCTGATCCATGAAATAGGGTCTGAGAAGGCAATGCCAGGCATTCAGCAGGCTTGTGCCTCCCTGAACACATGCCAGCATTTGAAATTTCTATGTATTAACTGGATGACACTGTTAAAACTCAGCTAATGCTCAGGAATGCTCAGCTGAGTTATGCCTGATTCCACTTCCCTCTGCTCTTCACTCTGCAAGGTCCATACAGTTTTGTCAGTGAGAAACTTGAACCTTTCTCCTTGCCTCTTCAGTAGTTACCAAAAGCAGTGCTGTTCACTCAGTCTGTCCTCTCTAGTTCATGGCTAAGTGTTTGCATATTCCTCCTGATGGATCAGAAAGGCCAGCCCCGACAGGCAGGATTTTAGTGGTCTTCATTTAGTGGACTTCAGGCATGTCATATTCCTTCTGATTTCCCTATTGCATTGGTGTGATAGGTTGATATATCACCGTCAGTTTTCTTAGTACTCACTGGAACCCTCGAGTCTGGATATTGCCATCTCAAAACAGGAGATGAGCTCCCACGTGAATAGGGCATTCTGTCCTGCACCACACAGTGGGTAAGCAGAAGACTGGAGCTGGTGTACTTATGATGCTGTGTTTTTCCACTCAGGAATACCCTCTAAGAAATACCTTGCTATTTCTAGGAAGCCCCAACCAGTGTTAAATTATAGCTCTATTTAGATGACAATGGCACCTGGTGGTTACTGGAAGCAGAGTTTATACACTTCCTAACATATAATGGCACCATCAATATATTACCAGGGTGGGGTGGTAATATATCCATAGCCAAACTTCCCTTTGAGCCAGGCAACAATAGGAGCTATGAGCTTGGTTGATTTCGTACATCAGGCTGTGTACACCTTTTAAAGCACAAAGCTTAGAATAGTTTTGACACTGAAAACTGTGCTGGTTACAGCAAAGCAGCCCGATTCCTTCACCTTCTCTGAATATTTTAATGAAACATGCCATGGTTTTGCATTTTATTATGTGTGCATTTATTTATAATAGTGCTTTTATTTGATTGTGGTTCTATATTATGGAACATCAGTATGCACTTTCTGGTTTCTCAAATGTTTTCTGCAATACAAATCAGGGAGTCACATCAACAAAGAAAGCCCATCTTTCTTCTTATTTGTATTCAGTTCATATCATTTTATCAAGGAACGATAAAAATAGGTTTGAGAGATTCACATATAATGGTTATAAGATCTTAATGAA
Source organism: Ara ararauna (assembly GCA_028858755.1). Taxonomy (NCBI): domain Eukaryota; kingdom Metazoa; phylum Chordata; class Aves; order Psittaciformes; family Psittacidae; genus Ara; species Ara ararauna. Next base: position 9,007,685 of record CM054383.1, on the reverse strand, counting down.
CGTGTGAAGTGATTCCATCACAAATGTATACTTATAAGTTCTGCACAAGGTCAGTCTTTGTCAGTATTGATTGGGAGCAGAATTGAAATGCCAGAAGTTGTCCAGTTTATCATCAAGCTGCTGAAACCATCTCCTCTCTGATATTTCAACAAAAGAGCCTCAGGCAATCACAGTAATTATTCAGAAAAGCAAATCTCAACTACTTTTAAATGCAAAACTCTCTGTCCTAGCCAAATGATTGTTAGCAAGGGATTACAGCATTGCAGAAGATACTTTGCCCTTCCCTTTGTGTGAATCAATCTTGTTTACATCTGGCCAAGCAGCAAAGACTGAAATTCAGTTAACAAATTCTAGAGATCAGGCTTTGATGCACAGCAGATGATGTCAATAAATATGAAATAATGGAGGAGTTTTCACTAATACCTAATTTTTAGCTGAGATCTGAATATGAATCATCTTGTGAGATAAATCAATGCACTACAATAAGACCAAAGTGTATTCTATGATAACCTTCAACTTACTGTTCTTTTCAATTAAAACAAAAAATTCCCTTATCTGAAATTATCTATAACCTGGTAAAAGAGGTTTTCTACTTTCAAATTCAAAGGCATCATAGGTTTGAAAGCACATAAACAAATGAGAGACTCTCACTTATTTCACATTTAACTAAAGCAAGTCTTACATGTTATCAGCATAGCTGAGATAAAAATAAGTAAATAAATACAGAATGTCAGGGCAAGTAATAAACATGTCATTCATAGCACACCCCTGCTAGGAAGCAAGGCAAAGAGAAATTAACTACGGGGCAGCAGAATAGTTCTAGAAGGCCAATTTCAATGGCAAGCAACAGCTAGCATTTCAGTTTTTAAAAGGAGGTTTTACTTGCCTGTCTTCAAAGAAGGACTTAGGACTAGGATCTTACTGGAACTAAAATACTAAAGCTGTAGTGAGGAACAGGCTATGCAGATTTAAGACACGTGGCCTGTCCAATCTGAGCCTGGATTCCCTGTTTGTCTATGTTCGGTGACTCTTGCAGGCTCTTGTAGATCATCTTGTGCCTAAAACCAGGCCTAGGCTCTCTACGGCTCCAGTGCACTGCACAGGGAAGTTGTACACTGCAGCACCTGAGGCCACTATGCCAAGGGCAGCCTGCTGTATAGTTTTCCCTTTCTAATGAGGCCAGATCTTCTACCTGATCACACTCCACATCACTCAAGTGACTAGTTCATTTAGGTTTAAATGGCCCTTCTGCCTGAGGAGAAGTGTTGGCTGCTGTCTTCATCTGTCATGGCCATCTGCTCTACTCCTCTTGTCTTCTCAGCATGACTAAAGGAACTTACATATGAGAACAGATTGCGGGGCACACATTAACCTCTTTAGAGACCATAAATGATCCCCAAGGAGTGCAGAGTTAAAGAATAAACTCCAATTCCTCTATCTCAAAATGACTGTCTCTCTAATTTCCTCATTGAGGCATGTTCTGCCTTTGGTTTTTACAGGCATCCCATCAATGTCAATGAAGGCTATGTGCAAATATTAAGGGCAACATATGTCCCAGAGTCAATACTTTCCTTTTTCTCCTGTCTTTTCTCCCATAGTGGATAATCATCTTGATTCAAAAGTTTATAATTAAAAAAAAAACTAACGTGCTATGACTTTTTGAGCTCTGCCATTGCACTCACTGAGTGAATTTAGATGTTCATAAGATGGTCATCTCAGGTACCTAACAATGTGCACACTTCCCTTAAACACTAGGTTGATCAGAGTGTGAGTTGAGTAGAATTTTAATTTTGCTATCAATGATTCCTACAAGCACATTTTGTATATAAAGATATAAGTGGAAATGTTTCTGTATGTAGTGGTATTTGAAAGATACGACATATATTTCCATATGGAGTTATATCATATGTCTAGATCGTGAGACAGTCATGCCAACAGGATGTTACTTTTTAAGAGGTCTTCTTTGATGAATCTGTGATACTAGCAATTTATGATACTTCTCTTAGAAATGTTTCAATTATTAGGTCAAGCTATAAATTAATGGCCGCACATTTCAAGTGCTTGAACCTTACTATACTTTGTCTTTCTGTATCACCCAGATTACAGAGAATTTAGGTCCAATTATTAAAAATTTTCTGCACTGATCATTTGACAGTTTTGATTCCCACTAACACAATATAGTTGATGAAAGCTTATGGGACTTTTGAATTTAGGAATATATTTCTGTAACCAAGCAACACTCAAACCCACACAAAGGTTATTGTGGTGCTGATAAGAGGGTGGTACTTCACTAGATCTCAGATCACCAGGATTGCTTCATCTTCTATTAAGACCTAAAATCTTCCCCCAGATTTTCTGACAACACCAAAATATACCCAAATCTGCAACTCCTTAGAGAAAGATGATGACTTTGTGTTTAGTGACATTAATTTTGCTAAAAAGTACAAAAGATTGTACAGTATAATAATATAACCAGAACTGAAACAGTGATACTGACAGAGATATATTCTGAAGAAATAAGCCCAAGAAAGCATGAGCTAAATAGGGTAATTCCTTTGAAACTTGCCCAGAAGTCCCACACATCTATAGGGGCTTCCTTGTCTCTATCTCCTTCGACTTTTCTCAGGGTTGGAAAGATCCAACTTGGTCTATAATTGGATTTGGAGATGGAGCTGCAACTAACAATATAGCTAGGAAATGCTCTTTCCTAATCTAGTCACTCACTGTGAGTAATCAAATAAACTAAAAGACAGAATGTTTCCTGCACTGCTTCATGCTCTGACTCAGATCCCTTTCTCCTATTAAATGATGCTTACCTACATGGATAAACCTACTGAATCCTGAACAGTTAACACCAATGAAACTCCCTGTGCTTTCCAGGATAAATGAGGAGTGCTGACTAAGACCCACAGTTAACATTTTGCCATCATTTTCACTTTGCTGTCTAAAGTCTTTTGTATCACAGGGGAAGCCCAGTATTCTTCAGAACATGACGAATATTTTGTCAGATGACCGCAAATCCACATCATACAAAAATAACCAGAGCCTTGTCTGTTTGCCTATGAAGCAGCTTCCAGATTGAGTGCAGGCTAATAACACTATTCAAAGCTGACAAGTTGTATCAATGTGAATCTATTTTAATTGAGGATTTATGTGTTCTGCAGATTTTATGCAGTTTGTTCAGGAACTGAATGCCTCTGCCACTTATAAAACCTAGGAATATTTTTTCTTCCTTGAAAAGTAGTCTTATAAGAAATTAATAAAATAGGAATGACAAAGGTGAATGACAGAAAGATGTTAACATGGGCTGGGGGGGTAAATAGTTCTGTTTGCAGAATCAAGACCAGCATAAATTTTTCCCTGCCTGATCATGCTGGTTTATCTTTATTTAAGCCATCAACCTCTTTGTGTTATGGCATCCCTAGTTAAACAATGAGGATAATAGCTCCTGCTCTCGCTGGTAACTCAGTGTAACCTCTGCTGATCTACCCAGACCACAGCTAGTAGAGTAACACAGCCCCAAAGTGCAGGAGTGCAAGACCCCAGGCTGATTTGGTGAGTGTCCAGGGTGTGTTTAGAACAGCTAGTGTTAAGCTTGGTTTGTAAAGTGTTTAGAAACCTTGTGATGAACAGCTGACTACTGCCTTCCTCCTCCCAAGGCCCCAGAGGCTTTGCAGCCAATACGAGCAGAACCAGTTTCACAGATTAAGCCTTTACCTGGAGAGATTTGTCTTCTGGTTTTGCCTATTCATGTGAGATTCCCCTCAGCCTATGTGACTTGCGGGTGCTCTTTTCATCACTCCACCAGTGGCTGTATGGCTCATTTTGTTCCTGGCTGGAATACCTTAAATACTGTTTAAGTATTCAGGGACAAGTAAAAGATTCTGCATGATACAGTTGAAAAAGCACTGGGGAGGAAAGCCGTAGACCAGAAAAAGGTTTGACTCTTATCTGTCTCTCTCCTGGTTTCAGTACTGCAGCCCACAACACAACAGTACAGATTCCTGGTAGCCACAATGAACAAAGAAACTACCAGAGATCTCGGTTAATAAAAGCTTTTTCGACTGAATTCAGTGAATGCAAGAGTCAGCCTGGCCTTGGGCCAAACCAGCCTGGCAGCTAACACTGTGCTGAACTGTCACTCCAGGAAAGTGAGAAGAAACTCTCTGCCTCCCAGGCTCTGTTTCAGCTCCACTGTCCTCCTCTACTGCACAGCAAACAGGAGTTACTCTCATGCCTAAGCAGAGAAATGAAATTGACAATGTCTCCTGTTCAGGTGAAGGTATCACCCAGGTTTGTAGCCATCAAAGTGAAGGGAGCTTCAGACAGGAATGTTTTAGAACTTCTGTTGTAGGCACGTGACAATATACCCCTGTGAAGCTGTCATCTTGGTCTCTGCAATTTGAGTATCAATTTATTCCCTAAAGTGTGAGATTCATACATTCCTTGCAAGGTTTGCTTATATTAACTATTCTAATGCCAGGTATTCTTGGCATCCCCCATTTTGTGACTCAGCCCTGGGTTCTGGTGAATTTGTGAACATAAATTTACCTTCATCCCTACTCCATCTGTCAGCCCTACGTCTTCTCTTAGCAGTGTCCAAGACTGTAGAGTTTGTGCTGAAAACGGTGCTGACCTATTAGCGTTTCACCAAATGGATTCTACCTGTAACTGTGGTTTCTATGTTCATGGTTATTCATGTTTTTTAAAATGCTATACTACAGACTTGTAAATAATGTAAGCGGTTTAGGTGAAAATACTTTTTCCATTAGCTCTACCTGATTAAATTAAGACTTTTTTTTATATGCTTTTAAATACTTTTTCCATCCTAGCAATTTATGAATCAATAGCTCTGGCATGCAGATTTGTTTAATAACGTAGGCCAACACTTAATTACTGCTTCATAATCATATGAGAATCCTGTTAACAAAGTAACATAATATGTGCCCTGGACATTTTGTTGCTCTAGTCCTGGCCTGATGAAAAGGAAGCCATAATAAACTTCTTTTATTACTAATATAAGAATGTAAAGAGGTCAAGCTTGGAACCTACCTTCTAGATACAGCTTTGCAGAAACAATAAATGATAGTTATGTAAGTTTTCTAGGCCATCAAAATACCGGCATCCCTAAGGATGTACTAGAGTATGCATGTACAAGGTCAGGATTAAAATGTCCTTACTGAGCCTCTCTTTAGCTCTATTATGTGCAGCTGTGTCTTGAAAACACTTTGGGCCAGACACTGTATTTTTCCATTTGGCTTTGGAGAGCCTGCAGGAGCACTGCAAGCTAAATGAGAACTACTCCAGATGATTCTCCTGCTTTTAGAGGAATCTCATAGGATTTTCCTATCATCTCATAGCAATTATGTTGCCTTCTTTATTTACTGAATTTTTGGGGAACTACCTTCGGGAAGTGGCTGACAGACCACCTAAGCCAAACTTTAAACAGCTACATTATGTAAACTGCATTATAAGAACTCCAAAAACTACCATGTTCTCCATACAGGGCAGAGTTGACAAAAAACAGTCCAGTATGCACGGGCTTCAGCATCACACTGCTTAGGGATTGTGTCATGCACAGGCAACAAATCATTTTTTTTATAAGATCAAGTCTGTTTTTATGGTAGTTATGGAAGAAATCCTGGAAATAAGCAGAACAAGTCTAAAAGGAAATACATATTTATATTGCCTTAGAGAAAATGCCTGCTTCTTTTTCACTTTGGTATTGTCTCATTGCCGTAGAGGATGCAACACCACCAGGTTACCCCTAGTCTTGATACTGTAGCCATACTCCTCCTCTACAGGTGTGCCGCTTTTCTAGATACTCATCAACCTGCTTGTAGGCACAGAAGGTGAGTTTCCTGTGACTGCATGGGAGGTGCATGTCTAGGTTTGCTGCAGTGAGGTCTGGAGTATCTGCACATTGGTTGGAAGTGCTTGAGAATGCCTTTGCCCACCCCTTCTGGGTCTTTTTTCAGCTGCGCTGTCGTGGTTCTGGAGAATCCTGACAGACCCTGCTCCTTGTAAGCCTCCTTGGTTTAGATAAATTTAAGAAAAAGATTAAGTATTGGTTCCATTAAGCCATATACTTATTCATTCAATATTCGTTATTTGTATACTCATTATTTTTTCTGTCATAAGTATTTAAAAAGCAACACCTTTTGTATGCAAATTTCTGCTTAATAATACTTGCCAGCCTTCAAATTAATGAATTGCAAGGATAATTTTATGCATGGCTTTGAATCACAGAATGAGTTAAGATTCAGTCACAAAGATGCCATTTATCTCCACTTTTGCAGTAGATGATTCTTAGTGCCTTGTATGTCAGCATGTAATTATCCAGGCTGGAGATGCACAGGCTTGTACAAACAAATCAGTGAAAACTTAACCTATAGATAGTGTTTATTTTCTTCTGTTCTCATATGCTGTCCTTTACTGCCAAGTGCCCTGAGTATTTTCAACAGATGTGTGTGTGTACATAGATACTGAATTGATAGTGTTGTGTTAACACTATGAAAAATATGTAAAATGCCTCCTCCTCACAGATATATAAGGGCTATATAAAGATTTATGTGACTTAGCTATATCTAAACATATCATGCAAATAATAGCAAAATCTAGACCTTACTCTTTCCGATATAATAAGGGAAATACAAAAGCTCATGATAAAATGTTCAGCAAGTGTGGAAGGGCTTTTCCTCAACGGTTGCTTTCTTCCATAGTCGCTTTCAGCCTAGCCAGCAAAACATTTCCATAGAATTGCATAGAACCTGTTTCTTATTGTCTAACTGCCAGTCAATGCATCCATCAAATAATCTTGTTTGCTAATATAATTGAAGTCAGAGGAGTAATGGAGAGACTGGGCTAGGAACCCTTGATGCTCTAAGAGCAATGCATTTGTGCATGCCAGTCAGGTGTAGCAGCTCAGTGTTTTGGTTGAATGAGTAATCCCTCAACTAGGAGAAATGATGTTTAAAAAATGTAATGAAGTAGATGCATATTACTGAAAGTTACACGTTTCTAAATGAAACAATGCCAGTATTGAGGGCAGTTCATTTCATACTTGAGGACAGGTTTCAGGCAGGTTATTATTTCAGTTTCATCAGCTTTAGTTAGTGCTTGGTTGGTAAAGAGGGGAAAAAAAAATTAATCAAGCTGCACTGCAATTAATCTGTGATATGATGTGGCATGAGCAGTTATTACTCATAGTGAAAAGCAATTTACCAATTCATCCCAAAATAGCATCGGAAAAAATCTTATCTGTAAAAATTATCATCTTGCACATTATTTCCATTTATACATTAGCTCACTACAGCTACTTCTTATTAACTCTGGGAACTGTTAAGCATTTCCCTAATGTACATATCTTAGTAGGATTTTCCACCGTTTGTGTTTCCAGCTGTTATAATGGCATTTCTGAAGAAATGCTGCTTCTTGCTTGTGTCCCATGGCATTTTCTTGCTTTTTCAGTTTTAAGCATCTGCTTCACAAACCTTCCTGTACTAATTCAGATCCTATTGGTGTGGGATTTTTCCAAACATTTGTGTTTTCAGGAAAGGTGTTTAAACTAGAACCACAAAGATTTCAGAATGTGTTTTCTTCAACCTGCAGGAGATTCAAGCCTTTGGTCCCATCCTAATTTCTCAGAGCTATGTAGGCAGTACTTTGTGATATTTTTCTACAGACAGGAGCTTTTATTGCACTACTATAGGGTTCCTGTCTTCCTATCACAGTAACAAGCTCCAGTAATCTTTCCTCTCCATCACTATTTAGTCAGTAACAGCACCGAGTGCCCCGGCTAACAGACCATTGCCACCTGTTTGAGGTTGATACCAAACTTGTACTTAAAGGCATGGCTGTGAGCAACTTATTTCCTATTATAGCTGTGAGTCTGAACATCATAGTAGAAAGTTAATCACAAAAACACTTTGGTTTTGCCTGTCTGCTGTTGTGGGTATGGTCTTGTTTCCATCCAATTAGACTGTATTGGGTGTCAGCTAAACAATTTTGCTGTTCAATCTTGTTCCAGAACAGTCTGTAGAGAGTGGGAGGTATAGCAAGATGGCAGTGGAGTCCTGTGTGTTTCCTGGCACAGGCAGGATCTATGCATACCTTGTCACTGTAGTTGTTAGTCTTTTTTTCATTCATGATAAGGTCAGAGAGATATACTTAAGGTTAATGAGCCAATTGTTGTAAAAGACACCAGTCACAATGACTGTTTTTCTGCTTCTTATTATGTACACAAATTGATACTGGAGATGGAGAAGTATTGTAGTGTTGCAGTATTGTTCTGTATACAAGCAGACAAAAATTGCTTGCTGGAGATAATTACCCACTCATGTACAATTCAGAAAAACAAATGGCTCTTTCATTAAGTTTGTAATTCAATACACACATTTTCTTGTGCTTGGCTGTTAAGCATAGGACGTAAAAGATGTATTTTTAATTTTGAATCAAATTTAGAGTAAACTGCAGTAATGTGAATTCTGTTACGTTTCCCAGGACTCGCTGATCTGTCCACTTAGTCATATACAGATGAAAACTTGATTCTCTTAAGGTAGCATACATGCTGAGGTGCAGAAAGAGAATGCTACTTGTGGTAGGAAATTACTCTTTTAGATGATGTGGTTAAATAGTGAAATACTGGTTTTCTTCAGACTTTTTTCTGTTCTGTAGCCAGTATATCTGCAATGAATTTTTTACTTAAGTTTCCAAATTACAACTTTATTGTTGCCTAGGTTACAGATGTGAAAGCTCTTCTGAAAACATTCTCATCCCCAGCTGAAGAGAGCATTTTCAGCAAAGTCCCCATCCTCAAATCTCTGTTTCCATGTTGAGCCCCTACCTAAATACTTTCAGTTGTCTACAAAGAATGTACAGTAGACTAAGTTGTGTTATGTTGGTGGTTGTTCTGAACAGTCTCCTTTAGAGGACAACAGAACTATCCTGGGGTCATCTTTGGACTGTCTTTTGTGTGATTCTGAACATCACTTTGGTTAAGTGACTCTTTTCACTGATGCAACAGCATTGCTACTTCTCTTTGTGTACTTCCGTGTTTATTTTGGCTTTGTCTTATGAGTTACATCATCTGTGGTACCAGTTCGCCACCTCTTAGTTATAACACGCATCGGTGAATGGACTTGAGCTGGCCCATAGTTGAAGAAGCTGATTGATGGTGAGCTTCCTCAGCAAGCAGCAACTAGTAATAAAACTGACCTTACGGGGTGATTTGAGTTAGTGCAAGCAGCTACCTGCAAGCTGCAAACACACAGGGAGACGACCATAATATATTAAACAAGTTCAACTGAAAAAGGTGGTAGTTGTCGTGCTATTGTACCTGGTACCTGCAGCTCCCCTTCTTTTGAACTTCAGATGCACATTGCAGGGAGAAAGAAACCCCGCTGAAGCTGAGATAATAAAAAAGATCATCTGCTGATATAACCTTTTTTATCATTTCCTCATTCTCACATCTAGGTTTTGGCACAGATTATTTTATTCTCTTTTTTTAATTCACTTTTCCCTGGTTCCAAATTAATTCAAACCCACACTGCACTCACATTCCAGTTTGTCAAAGATGTTCTGATCAGTCCGGGGGAAATGTTGGGTATGGTGCAATTTTATTCCATAGGGATGATTTTGGGAGCTGTCCAAAATTGTTACTTTTCATCACATCTTCTGAGCTCTTTCATTCATTCTCCAAAAATGTTTACCTTTTTTATACTCACCTGATAAAGTTTTCCTTAGCGTAGATGCCACTGCATTTTGTAATACCCTTGAACCTTTAGTCATCTGCTTTACTGTCTGCAATAAATAGTTTGCTAAGTACAAAGCAGTTTTCATTTGCTTATAATAAAATGATTTAAATGTGATAAGAATAAGGAAACTGACACTAATGAGGGCTTTTTTAATGGCATTGAGAAAGCTGGGATTGCCACTTGTGATTGATATGCATAGAGTTTCACACCACGCAGTTCTGCTTTCTTCAATCATCATGCCAATTATTATACTAAAATGTTAATGATACAGCCAGCGAGTCATATACAGTTGCTGATTTATCAAGTTAGCAGAGCAAATGCAGGTAATTCAAAAAGAAGACAGTTACAGAAAGTTTGTTGCTGCCTGTTGAGAAAAAATAGTGAAACCACTCAGTGATTTGGAAGTAGGTTAATTTTGTACTAGTACAGATATTCATTACAATTCGTAGCATGAAAATTTTGTTTGAACTCTGTCAGTATCACAGCTAGAAGACTGCTATGAGAATTCTATAAGAATTTTTCTATTTTCTATTCTCTTTTAATCTTTGTAGCTGTTATGAGTCATCACAGAATTTCAGTCTTCAGTATGTTGCCAGTTTCACAATTACATCAAAATGCACAACAAAAAGAGAAACTGTGCAAGTTGAATCCATTTTTTGGTGAAAATTTTGACGAGAATAAATGATCCGTTTGTGAAAAATTGTGTTTCTAGGGCTATTCCTGATGCAGCATTTTCTAATCATAGCTATAAGGTAGGTTGTCACAGAATTCCAGACATAAGATGTGTGAAATACCATTAAGAGTTTATAATGTGTATAATAAGTCATGTATGCTTGTTAAAGTATCATGATGGATAAATTAACACATTTTTCATGACAACTGAAATCACACATATAGCTTCAATAACAGTATTGGTTCTCTTTCTGGCCTGAAAGAGAGAAAATTACACAGATAATAAACAGTACATGCTTATGTTGGGCACAGAGGACCTGGTGATGTGTGAAAAGTCTATATAAATCCCAGATCACTATCCTGAAGGCATCAAACTACCCACTGGAAAAAAAAACAGGCCAATCTTATTCCAGACTGCCAGATTAATTCCTGACCTAGCTTGACTGCAGTGTATGTGGTTACACATCAGATAATGCTGGTCCCAACAGGACAAATCACATCTGCTCATTAGAACAGGCATTCAGTTGGCATGTCAAGGTGTCTATTTCCCTAGCAGAGCAATGATTTATTTTTACTCTTGCTAAATTGTGCTGACCTCAAAGCAGTGACGTTCAATATGTGTAATTGTATTTGTCTCTTGGAGGATGGGCTAATGGAAAACATTCCTATGATAAATATGTTCAGTCCAATTTGCCATTATCAGATGATGTGGTGACTGTCAATTTTGCAAAAGAAGCATAAAATGATGCTCACTCAGAGAAGCATGTGAACTCACCCAGGCTTGGGTAGTAACTCAAGACGCAAAGGAACGTGAGTTAGAATCAGTATTCTCCTAGGGGCGGGCATCTTATTTATTTCTATTGTTTCTCTTGTTTTTTATTTTGCATAGCACAGAATCTGTTATTTAACTTCATAAACTGTAAGAAAGCCAAGTTTAAAAAAATCATGGAAGCTTTTCAGTTCTGTAATGAACTAATTTTGTCCTTAATTATTATTCTTCATTTAGAAGGAAAATGGGTTCTTAGAGGTGTTTTAGCTTTAACTTTCTTCTGTTTTAAATGTGCCCTAAATGAGGCTTAGTCTTTCTCATTTAGGATCCTCTCTTTCAATTTGGCCATTCCTAGGGTAGCTTCTGGAAGCCACTCAAACAAGAGTGAAATGGTGTGGAGTTCGCCTAAGGAAGCATAGTAGTATCTGGATCTGAACTTCTCTAATATTAACTTTGCTTAAGGCTTCTGCTCAGGAACAAATATGAATCTTTCCTTTGATACCCTCTTCACTGTGGATTCAATCAGGAAACTGCTGAGCTCATTTCCTAGATATGTAAGAGCACTCAGAATTTCCCACAGCAGTGCTGTTCAATCTCGGGACTAGGAAATTTAGGCCAAGGAATTTTAGGAGATTACTTGAAAACCTTACCAGCCCATTCTGTACCATCCACAAATGCTGCTTGCAATATTCTATACTCAGACATCCCTGGGTTTGCCACTGAAAGTTATATTAATGACAATATTTTTAAGAGGCTAGTTCGGTCTACAGCAAATGCTGTCTCCTTCTCGTTCATTATAGTGTGTGCTGTTTTATCATTGAGAGTTTTCCTACACCATTTCTCTGTTGCCAGTTGGTGACACTTGTCTGCTTTGTATAATGACATACTAAGGTCTTCAGGTGCAGTAATAAATTTTTGATACTCTTTTACCAAATTCCTTTCTGTTATAGACACTAAAGACTATGAAATATATTTTTATCTCCAAGTTTAGAAGGTGAAAGCATATTAGGAATTGCAGAACAGTAATCCACAGGATTTTTTCAGAATTACATTTATCCTGCTCATCAGTTCCATCACATAAACACTTCCACACTTCCCTGAGTGATCACAGTCTAAATTAAAGGCAAAAATCCGCATTACTTCACCACTAATAAGAACTGCCATCATTTTCTGGCAGTACACAAAGATTCAGCCTGATGTAGGCAGGCTAAGTACAGATACACAAGGAGACACAGACCTTACTTCATCATGCAGGTTTTGCTACTGTAACTCATACTGAAAAATCAGGATATTACCCGCAGAGGAGAGTATTTCTCAGCACAAATAAAACTGCAAGAAGATCCTCTTGTCTGTCCTTTAAAATTCAAAAAAGGACACCCCTATACTGTATCATACTACCAGGGCTGATTAGTTCAGGGTAATGTAAGCTAATGAGAAGAGAACTGCAGCTTTCATATTGTTAGTTTCAGTGTTAATGGATACCTTTATTTAATTTCCTTGGTGATAGAAAGATATCCAGTCTCACAAAAGGCAAAATTTACTACCCATATTAACATGAATTTAAGGCCATTGCTAACAGCTACTGGGGAGTATATAAAGAAAAGAGGTGTTTTATTCACTGCTGGCACAGCTTTCCAGCAGCATGTGTCTGCGGTAGCAAGGGGAGCCTGCTGTACTCCATCAAAGGCTGGGACAGTCTATAAAAACATTCCAGGAACTGGGAGAAGCAGCAGACTCTGTTCCAGCTAAGAGAGACAGCAGCTGTGTGCCAGGATGTTGTACTTCCTGCTATAAGAACAATAGTGAGAATAAATTAAGGAGGTGGAATGGGAAGTGATGGAGAAAGAGCAACTGAACAACTTGGAGACAGTAATTTACAAATTGTTTAACTGTTTGGCATACCCCAGTGCCAGCAGGGCTGGATCCAGCCTTGAATATCCTTTCCTGAAGATTGCTGTGGCTCTGCTGGAGCTTTGGAAGAGAAGGTGACAGACAAATAGTACTGGGAAGCTGAGCCTGTACTAAAATGGGCACAGAAAAATACCTTATGCAGGACACTGCCAGGTTCAAGAACTGTTAGTTGTTTCTGGATAACCCTCTCTTCTTGAGCCAAAGACTGAGACCAAATATTCATTTCACATAGGTCAGCTGAGAGCCAGCAGATAGAGGTGACCTTCAGGTACTCACAATTTGGTTTGTCCCTGTGGGCTGGATCTGAGCAGCCTTGCATCTTGCTGCCAGTTCTCTGACTCACACAGCTCTCTATTGGCCTTTTTTCATTTTCAAGACCTTGTGCTTTGATTCTGGAAAATCTCTGCAGTGGCATCTGGAGGAAGGTAACAAACCGAACCAAACCAAAACAACCCAACTAAACAAAAACAAAACGAGCTTCAGGCCTAACTTATGGTTTTAGATATATGTATTCAGCAAAGTTTGGAAGGGGAGCAATTCATTAAAGTGCCTGTAGCTTCCAGCCAGCAATGAGGCCTCCAGGAGGCACTTGAGTCTTGAATAGTAGGCAGTGTTGCTGAGAAACAAACACAGCCAAGGGTTGTCACCACATAGGTTTACAGATACCCCAAAAGGTTTACCCTTCCAGGGTACTCCAGAGCTTCTACTTAAAGTCACCCTGCCTAACATGATTATACCCATCTAGAAGAAAACAAGGCAAAAAGCAGCTGCCCTCTGTGGAGAGAAATCCCCTTTATGGATGTGTGGAATATCTTCCTTCCTGAACTTGCCATGAATGACATACATAAAATAAATATTTCTCTCATTGAATGGAGAAAACAAGAAGACCTATCACTAAAGACTCAGCTACAGGGTCCTCATGCTAACTTCCGTGGCATCCAGTAAAATGCCATAGAACTTAGGGTCTCAATCCTGAAGGGTCTATGTTTCCAGGTGCCAGGATTTGTTTCCAGAATCACTTCTGTTTTGTGGGGTGACGTTTCAGCTCCTTTAATTTCCTCCCCTTGTCTTCACAGCATTTTTATAGCTACCTTCCAATGGGCAATTCACTTGGCAGTCTGCAATCTGGCTGGCTGAGATGGTGCCAGTCTAAATCAGTAACGCACACTGTATATATACTGTGGTGATTCAGTGATATCACCTGATAGAAACTTTGCAGATGTGAGGCTGTTTAACCTTTTAAAACTGTATCTAGAAGGTATTTTGCAGTATTCTATGCTCCCTACTGGAAAACCACCTCTGCGTTAACACCTTGTTGGGTTAACCCCTCGTTGGGTTAACCCCTCACTTAACATAACAGTACTGTACTGAAAACTGCACAGTTTTGTTGTGCTTAGTATAAAGTTTAGCTAAGGCTCAGGAAGCAAGTATTCAATCATTACTAGAACTGCAAATCATCTCTTCAGGTTTTCAGAATAGATACATCAAGCAAGTTGGTTTTAGCATAGGGCTGCAAAGCACCCATAGTGCTAAGAACTCGTTTTCCGTGATTCCACAGTACTTTGTGCAGTAGCAGCAAATAACCCAGCTCTAACTCAATTTTGTTTCTTTCCCTGTTTTATGCTCATGTCCAAACTTGACTGTTTCAATGACTTATGTCATTTAGAAAGTGGTAGAATAAGGTTCCTTTTCTCAGTCTGGCAAACAGTTTAAATCCCCATCGTGAAGTGTAGCTTCTGTGGTTGAAAGGTACTTGCTTAATTTCCAGACACAAGGGTGATTATTTTGGGAGGTTGTGTTGATATCTTGTACTGTGGGTTTGCTTAAGGCACTTATTTTGCAAAATTGAATAGTTCACTGTAAAATATCTTCATAGACCATAGAAACCATGGAAATAAAGCAGGAGGTGACTTCTAGAGATTATTTATTCCAACATCCTATTCAAAGCAGGGTTAATTCCAAAGCTCAGGTTAATTTGGGTGCTATCTATTCAAGTTTTGAAAATCTTTCAGGATGGATATATATATAATATGATATTATAATCTTCCTTCCTTTTTATTCCTGTAAAGATAGACACTCAAGAAATATACTCATTTAGGCAAAGCAAGCCGCAATAACTGCTGATTCTTGCATACAGTTGGAGAAGGGTACAGGATCTCATTTCACTCTTGAAACAAAAATTTTCATTACTCTGTTACAGACTTTTTTTTTTTGAGCAGAGGGAAACCGTGTCTTATTTCTACCTCTTAAAAAAGCCAGCCTCAATTTTCATGATTCATACAGAAGCATACTAATTTATACCAAGCGGCTATGCTAATCCTTTCTCCAGCTAAGAATTTTTCACTTCCTATTATTTTACCGTAACTTTAACTCAGTTCTTTGGCTCCTGCATTTGTTGTATCAGGCATTCATACACTACATTTCTAGACCACTTTGATTTTCAGACAAGGAAAACTTTAAGGAGGCTAATTTATTATGCATTTGTACAATACCTAATCAAGAAGGCAGTGCCTTCCTTACAGATTATAAACCTGACCAGTGAACAAACATTAATAATAATAAAAGCACAGTAACTCTGAAAAACAAATATGCAAAAAGTATTATTTCTTCAACTGTCCTATGCACTTCTGTGTAGTCAAGTGATTTTCAAGTGCCTGGAGAAAGATGTCTATGGGAGATGTTTAGGCTAGCTTCCTTAGGCTAGCTGCCTAAGGAAGGAAGGGATTGCAGTGTGGAGCGTGTATTCCCTCCTTCTTCAGTAGATATGTAGAAAGATGTAGAAAGAAAAAATCAGTAGATACTCCCCAGGAAGGAGAATTTTACAAGGAGATTTTCTTCCACTTGAAGCTTTACTCAGAAACAAGTAATGCTAGCTGTGAAGTATACTGCAATGAGAGTGGGAGCAAATGTGGGGATCAGTTTACAAAGAATAGTCTTCCCAGTATGTGGCGAATATTAGCATTTAATTGCTTGCTTGTTTTGCAGTATCCCCAGGCACTCGCTGAAGTTGGAACTAGCCTAGAACTAGCCTAGCCGCTTTATATGGCAATAGTTTTCACATAGGATTCTGTACCATGTAAGTGCTTTCATTTCTCTGGTAGGCAAACCAAGAGATGGGGTGGGACGTGAATGCCACCTGGCATTTCATAGCACAGTTGTGACAGGAATAGCAAAACCTACTCAAAAGATGCTGTGGAATTAGCGTTCTCCTCCTAGCTACAAACAGAATTTCCAAGAGCTGAAAGCAGCTCAGCCTGAGTGTGAATGAATGTACTGCTGTGACATTTGGGCTGGTTGTGTTCTTTGTCACCCACTCATGCAACAGCAGAGTGGCAACTCACCTGCCAGGCTTCATAGACTGGTTAGTTTGCCTTTAGAAAAAGGAAGCTTTTAGTCATGCAACAGAACTATTCCTGTGTCATACTCAAAGACACATTCCAGTGGATTTCAGTGTTTAACCATATGTCACGAGTAACTTCTGTTCACCCTGTGAACAATATTGACTTGATTCCATTAAACAGAATGAATTGAAATCTCAGCTATTCATTGTAATGAGCTGGAGTATATTTTTAGAAGCTCGGTGTAGGAGACTTCTGTTATTCTAGCAACTGCATGTGTGCCTGTCCACAACAGTAAATCATGGTATTCAAATCTCTTTGAGTATCAATACTTAATTTTATTTCCCACTATCATAATATGCATAAATTAGTACTTATCTGCTTTTGGAAATATAACTGTATAATCCTTCATTCAGTCTGTTCTTAGTAGGAAGACTTAGTTAATATCTTTAACAACAGGTATTTTTTGCAGCTCAGACGTCAGATAAGTAAGGACATTGCTCAAACTCCGTTAAACCTACGGAAAGACTCCTATTGACATCAGTAGGAATTCTACAAGGGTTTAAATGTTTCATTCTTTTTTACTTCATTTTTCCTTGTACCTGTAATCTCTTCTATTAAATGCAGTTCACTTTGTACATGATAATGATCATGAATCCCCAAATAAAAGTAAGATGTATCTATTAATGAATAGAAAGTAGTTGATGACAGAAACCCATTACAGTTTCATAGGATTATGGTGGCATAAAAAATCAGTAGATACTCCTCAGAAAATAGAATTTTACAAGGAGATTTTCTTCCACTTCAAGCCAGAATCCGATATTCCTTAAAATAGGAGAAACATTAGGAAATCTCCTGGACATGACACTTCTGGGGACTTTGTTTCTTAAAAAGATGAGATTGGGTTTTTTCCTCTTGTATGCTTTCTTTAAAATTACATAGGAAAATATTCAGAGGATCTTTGGAACCTTTGTTCACAAGAGATATAAGAAAGCATCACACTAGGTATGAGCTGGAATGCATGCCTGAAATATATATATATATATATATATATATTCATTTGAAAGCATAGTTCAATTTGAAGACATTTTCAGATAGATAAGAGCTGTCTCTTTCCTAGCAGACTGTGTACGGCAGAAGCAGAAAACCTTCAACATGTCTTAACTTCAGAAACAGGAATCTGGTGCTTTTCTCCAATTATCTCAATCTTCTCTTATTTTATTTTTCTCCCTAGCCATCTGCAGCCCCACTGAGATCTTTGCCTTCCAAGCCTGGTAAATTCACACTCTATAAAGGCATATAGGCTGAGCTGCAGTGGTGGTCTTCACTATGCTTTTTCTGGCAACAAAGCCACAGTAAATAATTCTTATGCTGTCCTTTTCCTTGTTCCATTCCACTTCTTGTTTTTCCACCTCCTCTAGGTTACAGTCCCATCAGATGTGATGATTCATTTATTTGTAGGGCCCTGCCTGTAGGACTTAAAATGAGGATTAAGGAGAAAATATTGCAAGATTTGGGTTTTTTTCATGGTGTGGGACAGGGATGTAGTTTACAGCTTCTTTGAAAGCTGAAATAGTCCTTCTTAGAGCTTAACCCCACTAATAGTTGCATCAGCCCCGTGAAGGGCAGCAGTAAAGCACAGTGGTGAGCAGCAGTGGCCAAGAGAGACCAAATGCTTCCAGTGCTGGCCTTTGCTACCA
The DNA here is from genome assembly GCA_028858755.1 of Ara ararauna. Lineage (NCBI taxonomy): Eukaryota > Metazoa > Chordata > Aves > Psittaciformes > Psittacidae > Ara > Ara ararauna. The sequence goes on along the minus strand of CM054383.1, from coordinate 8,989,540 downwards.
GCAAAATCTCCATGCTGTGACACCACGATTAAGAGCATGGGTCCAGAGACAATTAACAGCTAAGTCAGGTGCGACATTGAAGTCTCTGAGCTGTCCCACTGGACCTACTGAAGGGTATGTCCTACGCTACGGTATGTACAGGTGGGTTTATCTCATTTCAGTAGGAGGGATGGCACCCTGCAGTGCTTAGTGCTTAGTTCTAGTTAAGTGCAGATGTGCCTTACAAGGGGTACCTCACATGATATAAATGAAAAGTTACACGGTCCTGTTCCTCTGCCATATCCGAAATTCTGTTAAAATCACTGTAAAAACCAGCCACTCCTTGTTTAACTGAAATTATTTCTGTCTTACAAATTAAGTTTTTCTGAGTCCTGTTTAAAATCCCAGACATACTTTCTCCAGCTCTCCATACAATACAGACTTATCTGCTGCACACATTCTCCAGTGATTGAACTTGCTGTGCTTTTCACTCCCAGCACAGCCAAGTCAAGCTGATAAACATGCTTCCCCTTCTGTGTGTCAGTTTGCAGTGTGCCGAACTTACATTTTCATTAACTTGGCTTTAACAAAACTTTCCACAATCCGGGGACTGCTGCTCCCTGCCGTAACTCCTCAGAGCTCCGCTGAAGTCAGACGACCTATGACAATTCTATCAGCTGAGGTCTGGCCTGAGAACATTGGGTTGTGTCTGACGCTTCAATTACTCCTGAAGCTAGATTTATTCTAGACTCCTGCCCTTTCAGTGAGCAGCCTTCTGCATGAGGAGGATTGCATTGTTTCACCAAATATAAATGGATGAGAGTGTTGCTCAGCAGAAGTTTCTGCAGAAAGTTCTTTGAAAGTGGCTTTCATTGAGAGGAGAAAGGCAAAGACAGCCTCATTGTTTTGAAATGTAATTTTCTTGCTGAATTATTTATTGCCTCTTCTGCTTCCGTTGCCTCAGGTGTTCTTTCAAGTGAAATGCCCTTAAATCTGATCACATCAATGCCACTCTGTCTCTTCCCTCTCACTTTTCCGTAGTACTACATTCCTATTTTTAATTCTTGCATCTGTTTAGGAGAGCTATGGCATACCAATTACAGACCCTACAGCTTCACAAAGATACCATGCTAGACAACTTTGAGTTTCATGAATCTGTCAAAGGTCTTTTCCTTCATATATATGTCCTTTCACAGCACAGAATACTCACAGAGTTGCTGTGGTCAATTTTCCTTTTAGTTATATTATACGATTCTGATTATCAGATAAATTTAGAATCTCATTACACCCACCACCCCTATCTCTTTCAATTTAGTGAATGTCATGTTGTTTGACCCATGACTTATCAGCCTGCTTGCATACTATAATTAAAAGTCAAGCTCAGAAACTACCACTATACTTTATACTAAATATTTAACTTATGTCCTTGGCAGGAAGACAAAACCCTAACCATAGATTTAAAAATGGCCTTCAAAATCAGAAACCATTATCTACAAAAAAGGTTTATTCTCAGTTCAGCCATCTGTAATTACAGTACAATATCAAGCATCTGTCTGTCCTATTTATATTGCCAAGATGAAATTATAACCATGGTTTTATTCTCTTTATTTTTATACTGAGAACTAGCATAATCCACATTCTTTGGAAAAATAATTACCCTCAGCCATTTAATGGCATTAGCTTTTCATTTTCACTGAGGCTTCAAAATCTCTCTCCATATTAAATTTGATAACAATTCTCAAATAGAAGTATTTTTTGGATATAATTACCTGTGCTCTTACCCTGTAAATGTAGCAGCAAGACAAGTACTACTTGATTACTGTCTGTAGCCTTAACTAGATTTATATACTTAAAAAGAAGGGAGTCAAGCTCATGGTAACAAGTGTCTTTTCCAGGGTCCTACTGAACAGTGAGGTTCCTACTGAACAGTGAGGTTTATAGTGTTTAGCTCAGCCAGTAACTCAAAGCCTATTCACTGTGTGCTGGCTCAGGCTCTGGAAGGAAGCATGCATTCCTTATATGAATAATTCCATTGCCATCAGTGAGCTAATTCATATAAATAAAATTCACACAGAGCTGTAGTTTTTCAGGTTCTTACTGTGTAAAATCACGTAAGCACATCTGCAAAAAATGAGAGGAAATTCTTCTAGTTTCTGGTTTTAGATTAACTCTGTTGCTTTTTCCATAATCTCCAGTTCCACTGTTATAATTTTCCTTTGATAGGTTTGACCGTTGATCCAAGTCTTACATTCATTTCCCTATGCCTTTATTTCCTGAGGCTCAGCCTTGCCCCTGTCTGTCCCTTGAGTCTAAGTAGCAGCAAACTGGAAGTTAGCTCTTTGACATCATCTTCATTTTTTGGTGCTGTGAAAAGACACAAAAGCTGCGTGGGCTCTCCTGACCTGCCTTTTCCAGAAAAATCCTTTCTCAGGAACTGAGAACCTGGACAAGCAGGCATCTCATTTTGTGTTTGGTAAGCAACCTTGCTGAGTGTGAGTGGATGTGGGGTCACGGTGAGCTATTTCAGAATCGGGGATGGTTTTTGCACTCTGTGTGTCTATAAAGGCATAACACTTCCTGCCAGCATCAAATAAAAATACCAGCAGCTGTAGTATTTCTAATAAATTGTGTGTATGTATTTTTCCTTCAGTGTTATCAGCTGCTTTTGGGGGAATATTAAAATCCAAGTCATACCCATAGTTTATATAACAGCATCAGAGGAACTGGTGGCAGCAGCTTATTGGCTATTGGTATCAGGAGTCTCCTGTGAAATCCAACCAAGCCACTGTAATATGTTCCTTTCTGAATACAAGCAGCCTCAGTTCATTATCTGCTTGTGCCAACTGGCTCTTTGTGACAGAATTTCAGACAACAAAAAATGTCTAATATACACAAAGAAACTAAATGCACCGAGATCCTCATGGATCTCCTTGTAAGACATAGCTTAAAGACTTGTGGGTTTTTTTTGGTTGGGCTTTTATCCTTTTGGTGATTGAAAGTAAGGAATCTATATCCATGATTCAAAATTCAAACAAATAATTGAAAATTCCAGTTTTATAACCAGAACTTTTTTTTTTGTTTGTTTTGTTTTTGGTTTAATGCATGGACTTGAAAAAACATTATTTTTAAAATAACACAAACACATTGTTTCTGCTCCTCTGCTGGCACGTATGGGAATCTTTTCAGCATTGAGTAGCTAAATTTAGACAGGAAAAATTGGAAGTGGATATGCAAAATTCAGGCTAAAAATCTTGAGAAATTGTTGACAGTGAGGTTGTTTAGTCTTCTCAGTTACAGCAGTCTCAGTACTGGAGACTACTTATAGTAGCAGAATTTTACTGTGTATTTTATTAAGTTACAGTGCTTTTAACCATGTAGCACAATAGTTTGATGTAGCACAATAGTTTGAGATAGTTAAGGAAACATTTGAAATATAAATATTACATTATGGAGCAATGAAAACCTAAACATCAAATTCATTGCTGCTATGCACAGGCCTCTAAGATTTGGGAGGGGGAGAGAGGTTATTTAGCAGCTCACTTTCTTTGGCTAATTTTAGTTTTTCACTCTTTTCCAGCATTAGGAGAGAGCAGATGGTATTGATATTTTGCCCACTTTTATCATTGCTAACAGTTCAGTTTGGAATATATTTATGTAGCCTCATTGTCATGGAAATGTGCACACAGGAAACTTTAAATCAGCTCAGCCATGTATATGCTTTTGTAAACTTCTGTTTTCTTTATTTAGCTATGAAATGAGCCTGGTGGGGGTTTTTTATGAACATACATATTTTTAATATTTGATGTTTTAAGAAAACCTAGAGAGCAATATCAAATTAACTGTTGCTTATATCAAGTTAACCATGGAGTACAAAATTAAACTTACTAATACAGGGGCATAGCGGGTGCAGTACTGCATTTACATGCAGCAGCAAAGGCAGTGGAGTGGTCTCAGAAACTTCTGCTGGGCCATAAAGCATTTGCAAAGGTGTTTTGGGTATTCCTCAGAACCATTAAATATTTATGTAAGATCAGTGTCAACCTTCACTAATATGATCAAAGTAAGTGAGATCAATAGTGGCCTTTCCTCTGATCCGAAGCCCTTATCATATCATAGAAAGTACCTAGAGATGTAAAATGAAAGAGACAAGGTCTATGAGTGGGATAAAGAAGACAAACAGTAGTAGAACATAAATTCAGAGAATGTGATATTCAAGTGCGTGGCGCAGCTCTGTCTGGGGAGGACCTGTTTTACTGCATATGGTGTATGTGTTAGCTCGCATGCTGCCTCCTTTTTGGCATGAACCAAGTCAGTCCCTTGACAGGGAAACTCCTATGTACATGAGTGGCCAGAGGATGACTTAAGTCCTGCACGTACATGTGATAGAGTAGATCCACTCCAAGGACTGCCAACTCCCAGAGCGCCAGAGCTCTCATCCGGTGAATGAAAGCAGAGCTTAGGTACAGGAATGAGTCTCCTACTAAACCCAGTGCAGAAGTAACCCTACAGAGGAAAGCAGAGATGCTATAAAGGCCAAAGTTTTCCTCAAATTTTCTGCTCTGTGCAATTATTCCTAGTGCTCCTCCTTTTAAAAAGAAACAAACAAGCAAAACAAAAATACCCCACAGTTGCTCTTACAACAGAATGACTTCATTGAGGGCAATTATCCTGGACTTGTTGGGGATATGATGGAATCTGTTTTAATATTTAACTTTTCTGGTTTTGAATCTCTGCATTAGTTCTGTCTCCTGAATGATGCTTATGAATCATCAACCTAAAAAATGCAGACAAAAAAACATTCATAATAAATAGTTTAGACAGCAGTGAGGAACTGGGAGAGATCTGTTGGAGAAGGCAAGCAGCAAATTAGATTTGCATTTGTAATTGATATGGCAGCATGAAAGACAAATGCAATTTGGGGCAGGATATCAAAAACCATCATGTGACAGAGTAGGATGAAATGTGATATTGTATTTAATTCTGGCACCAAATGACCAGAAAGGTCACTTAGGAGTTAACTAGGGAGCAGTATATTGGTTCTTAAAACCACATTTCCTTGGGGATTCTTCCAAATTTAATGCATTTAGCACCAAAACCATTTTCTGCTTCTTGATTTTTCTAGTCAACCCACAGATTTTGCTTTATTACAGTCTTTTTCACAGCTGAAATGTCCAGTATGATCCTGTCTTTGTACTTATTCCTGGAAAAGCAGGTGGATGGTGACCACCTCAGGATCATTTTAGGAGATTAGACCTCTATTTGTTCCTTGGGGGCCAAAGATGCATATTCCTAGGTCCTCTAAAGTATTTCAGTCATTTTCATAAGAATTTGCTTTGGGTGATGTTTGAATCACAGTATTAAAGGAAACAGAAGCCTTGAAGGGTCAGTAGCTTAAAATGACAGTGCTGATTTTTTACAGCCTCTGTTATCACAATGCCACCATTCAAATAACCCTTAAGCCTTAATTTTAGCTGAAATCATATTTTTAAAGTTAAAATACTTGGAAAAGCCTACTTAATGTTAACTGACAAGCCTTTGTACTTCTATACCAGATGATAACTGTCACCTTGAAATTAGCAAGGAGATAGATAATTTGAAGGTACAGATTGAGTGATTTTTCAGCTTCCCCTTTTCATTTCTGTGCTGTTATAATCTCACTTGAGATCACTGCTGTAATATAGATGAATGTTACAAAGGTATTTGACAAAGCAGAGTAGGGACTGTAATTATATTTTGCCAATACATCTTCAAAAAAGTGTTATTTTGATGAAACTTTAAGCTAACCTTATTGGCTGTGAAATTATAAAGGAGACAACACTCATCTGTAAGTAAGCTGAATAACACAAGATTCTCGTCGTTCTTTTTATTTATTATCTCATAGCAAAATTTCTAGAACAAGTCAGTTTATCTTAGTGAAATATGGTCATCTGGAGCAGTGCTTGAGGTATTAGAATACAGAAGAAATAGGTATCACACAGCCTGGGCTCTGTGTACCTATAACCCACAGACGAGGCTTGCTTCAGTCCATTACCAAATGCACTGTAATGTTCTAGTCTGAGCATGTATGAATACAGATTTTTAGTATCTCTGGATACCCAGTTTGGCTATCTAGTTTGGCTTGATCCATTTTTTAAATGCATGCTCTTCTTACTGCAACCAAAAATATTACTTTGCAGTCAAGAAAGTAGTTTTGGTTGTCTCTTCTATTTCTGTGTATCTACTTTATAAATAGTATTCTTTTTAAATGCTTATTTAAAACACATACTGCACTTAAAATTTCCTTTTGGACTCTTGGGATAGGATTTAACCAGAAGCTAGCAAAATTATTGGAAATGACTTGGGCATGAATTCATGCACACACTGCTCAGTCTTCTTAAGATCCACTCAGGTCTTAGCTGAAATTTCAGGCATATTACTGAGTCTGTAGGTTTAGACAAATTATCTCTCCTTTTCAGAAATCTCCAATTACTGTGAGTGAGCACCAGCATTGTAACTTCTATAACCTCTGTACTTTTTTACTGCCTTTTTTAAAAGCTGAATACCTAAGGAAATAGAACATTTCCACAAAATGATCAAATATCCTCCTCAACTATAAAAAGCACTTTTGAAAAAGTACTTTTGAAAAATTATTTTGATCCAGTACTTCATTTTAGTATAGTTATAACTTCCTGGTATTTAGTAGTCTAGCAAGGAGAGAGTGAAAAGAGGTCAACAGCTGAACCTTAGATCAGCCTCATGACAATGGAAATTTCTGCTCTTTTTTCTTCAATTAGAGGACAGATTCCCAGATCTGCTGAGTTTAATTCTTTCATTATCATAGTTTAAGTGTGATTAAGTGCTTTACATACCTATGAAGTCATCGTATTTCTAGTTTTAGGAGGTTTTTTTATACCAACCCATCAACTGAGAAATCTCTCCTCTGCCCTGTGTTCTCTTCCTCTTTTCCAAATCTAGCTACCTTCAGGTATAATTGGAAGACCTCTCTAACTTTCCATTCCTCTGGAAGAGATTTAGAGTAGGTATGAATCTGTCAAGGCTCCCATCAGATGAAATAATACTTTTGCTCATTTATTTCTTGGTTCCTGTGCTCAAAATATATAGAGTATGTTGCATAATACCTCTTCCTCTGGAGACAGGCTGTTGTAATTATATTAGCAATGCTATTCCATTATAGCTGGTCTCATGCATACAGAAAAAAATAATCTGACTAAATTTTGCATTAAAGTAATTTATTTTTTTTAAAGAGGCATTAGAATACAACCCTCTCAATGAGTTTTTCTCAAATATAAACGTAAAGCTCTCATCTCTATCAAGTCTTAGTCTTCTAAGACTGCACTGTCTGATGATCAGTTGACACTTGGAAAATACTACCTGTGTTTTTGTTTCAAAATGGTTTTACAGTCATTATTGGATTAAAATTGCAGGGCTCCCACAAAAGGGTACTTTTGAAAGTTTTTTGAAAGTATGGATGTGACAAAGTGAGGGACTTTGTGTGGTCCCCGAGTTTTACTTCCTTCTTCCTGTGCACATTAAGTGGGGAGTAGGATGGCTTTCTGCAGAGCCTGGAGTAGAGAACAGCAAATAGGGCTTGTGAGAAGGAACACAGATGTCTTTTCCTCAAGAGGAGAGAGGCTGCCAGGCATCAGCTGGTGTGTACATTGAGACCATCTGGGATGTGATCAGGGCCCTGGTTTGGTCCCCACATCCCTGACACAAGGATGAAGAGGCGAGGTCAGTCACTATCAGCCTAGAGAAGCCTGTGACAAGGGGGGGGGGGGGAGGAGGGAACAATGAAATATTTCCTCCTCCCTTGCTCAAAGGAGGTCTGGTGCAGAGCACAGACACCTCCCTGTGCCCCACTAAATTCATCATATTTGAGGGCAAACTCACTAAACATGCAGATTTTCAAACACCTGGAGAAACAGCCTGAAGAAGGAAAGAATTCTCAGCTTTTGCTATAGCACAGCTAGCGCTGTCTTATATATATAAGTGCTGGTGCACCAGGGAAATAATTTCTTTTTTACAGCTTAACAAAAATAGGAACACCACCATCTGACTGGCATATTTGTCATGGGTAGAGATCAAACAGCTGCCTAAAGAGGTGACAATTTTAACCAGACAAATGCAGAGATGGCTGAGATCCCCTTTCACAGTCTACAAGTGTAAAAGTGGTTACCTGACTGCTGATGAACAACTATTGGTTCTGCTCAGGTGCCTTTCCAAAGTCAGTACAAAGTGAGCGGATCAGGGGTGTCTGCCTGCATCCCAGGAGGCTGGAGATCCAGGTGCAGGGTTTGGGGCCGGAAGCAGCCATGCAGCAATTCCCCTGGGCCAAGGCTCCAGCGGGGAGCTGACAAGGAAGGCTGGGCATGCAAGGGGAACTCACCAGCTGGTGCAACTCTCTATTTATTAATATGGCAAAAGGTGACCTGAAGCATATCGTGCACTGCTTTCTGTACCTTTGATAGTGCTGTGCCAGTGCACGGTAACAGTACAGAGGAAAAATTGCCTGTATCAGCTAGTTATTCTCTCTTTCCAATGAAAACAGGAGGATGTACTATCCTGTTGTTGACTATGCAAACATTGTGTATTTGTGTTAGGCAGAAAACATACTTGCGAGCTAGAAGAGATCTGTTTTGCTCGTCATGAGAGTGGCCTACGTTGCCTTTGTGTTTTTAAAATAGTTACCTGCTATATACCAAACTATTGGCTAACACAGCTGATCACTTACCAAACAAATACAATGTTAAATGATTCCTAATGTAATGACAGTCTCTGTTTACACTATAAAGACTATTCATGAAGTTTACAGGAGGACTTATTGTTCTGTTTTATCAGTTCTTTCCTGATAAACATCTTTAGGAAGATGAACAGCCTCAGAATGTGTTTGCATTACAGTGAAAGAGTGTTAGCAAACTTCGATCTTGGATAACTAGGCTCATGTAAATGCACCTATATCCCAGACATAAGGTTTTACACAACTGTGGGTATCCCACATTAACTGAGACTTCTTAAAGGCACTTTTTCCCTGTTGCAAACAAAGCATTAGACATGACCATTACTGGGGTACGATGTGTTAAAATTATCAAACTGTAACTTGATTCTCTTGAGAAATGAATGTCAGTTTTGCTGAACTACAGAATTTGGCCCAAGTGCCTGCAGTGAGGAGAACCTCGTGATGAACTAGGATTTACTCAGCTTGCTGGTTTCTGGAGAAGCTACAACTGAAGATCAATGAAATCAATAGGAGCCCTTCCTTTGACGGCAATATTCTCCACTGTGGAACTTCAGTTACTTTTGAAAAATGTCTGTATTATTGAGATGTATTTATTTTTATTCACTGTGCACATTTACTAGTCATGCGCTCTCCTCATTAAACTAAATAAGCTTATAATGCTCCTTTGGAAGAAAGGAAAAGGAAAGAAAAATCAAAGGCCAGGAAACTTGCAGCTACGCTGTTAAGTGGGATAAGCAATAAAGTACACGATGGTATGCCCAGAATTAGGATTACAAAGTCATTGAACTTCTACCTTTATAATGGAAATATTTTATTTGCAATTAGAGAGAAGACCTACTTATTTTGCTATAATTCTAGATAGGTTGGTAATGAACCAAAACAAATCACAGCTATGCCAACCAGTCAAAGTTCAATGGTATTACTGAAGAAAACAAACTGTAGTGTTAAGTGTATTATTGCCCTTAGTAAAGCACATTATTACCCATGATAGTTCTCCTGTAATGATCAAACTGTTATTTAGTAGAGCAAGCAAAGAAATAAAGCAACATTAGATCCCAAATGGCAAGAGAGGTCCTCCCAATACAGAAACTGGAGAACTATTCTAATGCCAATGCCAGTCATTTCAATAATGTCAGGTACAAAGTAGTAGGCTATTTTCAGTAAGACACATCTCCTTCCACCAGATCCTTATCTTGCCGTTCACATATATCCAGCATAATAAAACATGGTCTGTGAATCCTTAATTATAGGTACATGTAAGCACTGCTTTGAAGATGGTGCATTGTATTGATTTTTCCCTCCTACTTATCTCAATGTTTAATAATAATAAAAAGAAACACACAATAATTACATCCACAGTGGTATTAAAAACACTTCACACTCTGCTCTGTTAGACCCAGAATTTCTGTTCTTTTCTTTAGAATAACCTCAGTTCATTATGTGGGAGCCAGGGCAATAATTAAATCAAAACTATTCATTTTGATTTAAGAGCCTGTTTTGCAACAGAAAATTCATTGGGATTTTAAAACATTCTGGGGCAGGTATAGGAGTCTGAAAAATTAGTGTTTTGCTGCAATGCTGCTATTTCTTGTACTAACTCTGTACATGCAAATGATGTCAAATGTAGTCAGTGAAAGAGGAAAATTAAGTGAAAGTATCCATGAGTTAGTCAAAAAGAATCTGGAAATTTATCTGCTCAGCTGAACATCCCAAAGCCCAAACTGAGACAGCAAAGCTGTTACATATATCAATGTGGCTGTAAATAAGCTGAAGAACATTTTCTGCAGAAACTGCAGTTGAACAGGTCAACACTCTACAAATGATATGGCTGTTGGAAGATGTCATAGAATCATAGAATCATAGAATAGTTAGGGTTGGAAAGGACCTTAAGATCATCTAGTTCCAACCCCCCTGCCAGGGGCAGGGACACCTCACACTAAACCATGCCACCCAAGGCTATGTCCAATCCAGCCTTGAACACCGCCAGCAATGGAGCATTCACAGCTTCCCTGGGCAACCCATTCCAGTGCCTCACCACCCTTACAGGAAAGAATTGCTTCCTCATATCCAATCTAAACTTCCCCTGTTTAAGTTTGAACCCGTTACCCCTTGTCCTCTCACTACAGTTCCTCATAAAGAGTCCCTCCCCAGCATCCCTATAGGCCCCCTTCAGATATTGGAAGGCTGCTATGAGGTCTCCACGCAGCCTTCTCTTCTTGAGGCTGAACAGCCCCAACTTTCTCAGCCTATCTTCATACGGGAGGTGCTCCAGTCCCCTGATCATCATTGTGGCCCTCCTCTGGACTTGTTCCAACAGTTCCATGTCCTTTTTATGTTGAGGACACCAGAACTGCACACAATACTCCAAGTGAGTCCCCCAAATTCACCTCATTGTCCTCTTTTAGTGCTCTGATATTCAGAAGCAGTAGGAAGGCAAAGAGTGTTCCGAACCTGATTCAGCAGCACTTGCTTCTTTGGGTGGTAAATAAAAGATAATCCCTCTGTTTGAACAAGTGCACAAAAGAGATGTAAGCATTGCATCCAGAACAAATGTAAGGTGCACCCCTCCCTGGAGACACCAGACTACTAATGTGCCATCCAGTTAATAAGGTCATAGACTACAAGGCCAAGAGAAACCTCTGTGCTATTATTATCTGGCTGTATTAAACATCTGTGAATTTATTCTTGTTTGAACTGGAGTTCTAAGGAAAACATGTACTTTTGATTTTCACATTACCATTGATAGAATTCTTCATAACCTTCATTAAATTGTTACAAGATCTAATAGCTCCTGCTGTTAAAACTGTGAATTCTGTTTTTAGCTTGCATGTATCTGGCATCCGTATCTAACCACTGAGCCTTTGTTAAAGCTTTGTTTGCAGACTGAAGATATCATTATGATAGTTATGTTCTCCACATTGGTCCTTGTATACAGTTGTCCTCTTTCCTCTTCATCTTTTCAGTTGTAAACTAAACAGACTAAGTTCCTGATGCCTGTAAATTTTTCAGCCTCCTAAGCTCCTGTGTCCCTCCATAAAGTTTAGCAAAAAGCCTTTTGGATTGTAATTTTCCAGTGCAGGTCTCACTAGTGTCAAATAAAGAAATAATATTTCCTCCAAATCAGTAATTCCCTATTTATATATTCAAAGATCATTAAAATCTAGCATTGCACCATCATGGTTATGTACCAGCATCAGCCAGCTTTTTGATAGTGTTTCCATGCTGGTTTTTTATCTTGTAAATATGGCTTGACACTGTATACAATGGCTTAGGATGTGACCTAGCACACTCAGATAAAAAAATCTATTTACACTGTATATCAGCAGTTTATTTCCATTTAACTTTTAATCACCATTACAGTTTGTTCATTTTCTATTAGGTTTTAGCTGTCCAAAGATGTGGTCCTAGTTCCTGAAGATACTCACTGAAGATACTTGCTAAGGAGCTTTGTTTTCTGAGTTAGCAGTTAAAGGACAAGCATTATAACACAATTAATTTAAAGTGTGAAATATTTACTTGATACTTTCTTAATGAAGAAGTGGAATTGTATGCACTGTAGAGGTGCTGTGGCACAAAGAATTGTCTTTCTGCTCAGATTCTCATAGGTTTTCTTCCTTGTTTTCTAAACTCAGCATGAGGAAGTGTGTGTATTTATGTCCTATGCTTCACCCTCTGTCTGGTAGTTCCAGCTGTGTGGAAAAAAGAATTGACTGAATATAATTACTTGCTTTCTGCTAGCGTACAATTATAAGAAAATGGAGAAAGGTGTACTTGTAAAGTTCTTCACCAGTCATTAGTGCCTACTCAGTTCTGGATCTCAATTATTTGGGCTAAAGTAGTAACCTCTACTTGTTTTGTTACTATCACTCTTGATTAGCTGTCACAGGAAGGGAGAAGAGAAACCATAGGAAACTGCCCTGATATCCACAGAAAGATCATTATCAATATTAAATATATCATATTAAATCTATCTTACACAGCTAGCAGTGTCAGCTTATCTCAGACACAGTATCTCTCAGCTGGTTCTCCTGTTTCAGGAAGAACCTCAAACCACCTGTGTTCTATAGAAAAGTCCTTCAGCGTCTCTAATTGCCAGATTCTGAAATCAGTAAATGATCAGCTGAAGCTCAGGGCTCAATGCATATTTGAAAGTGTACTTAAAAACTTCCCAGTGTGTAGTATTAACTGATCAATTCTTTGTGGGTGTTATTCTCTTTTTTTTTCATTTCAAGAAAAAATTCATGCTGTGCAATGATTACTGCTAGTGATAATTGTGCAGCTCATTGGTCCACTGTGTAACAAAGACTGAATAAAAGATTTTGTCTTTCTTTTAGTTACTAGAGTTTAGCACTTTCACTGTAATCCATAATAGAGCTCTTGACACATCATCTATTCTTCCCTTTAAAGCTAACTTCCTCCCAAGCTATTCTCCTGTAAAGGCTGCTTGCTGGAAACTCCTTTTCATATAAACTTTTAAACTTGTGGCTGAAAGTTATTCTTATGTAAATAGCTGATTTCAAGGACTGAGGTCTTTGCTAATTTTTCATAAGCAAATATCATAACACTATTCTGGATAATCTGATGAGGAGATCATTTGCTATAAGCCAAAAAGTTGGGCAATAAAACTTTTCTGGTATATATATCAATTTAAAATGTTTTCTTAAAATAAATGTTCTTATCTGTCACCGTTGCATGAGGTCAGTTGCTGGAATAGAAGGTCAGCTGGGACAAGAACATAGTGTGGAAACAGGCTGTCAAAGTAGGATATAGAAGATGAGGTTTCCCCATTGCACTGGACCTTCACAGAGTCCTGTTAAGTCTCTTCTGCTGCTTGGTTGGCTTTACAAGCCCCACCTGGCACAAAACAGTTAAATAACTCTCGTGTTCAACTGAGATCTATATACTGGGGGATGGGAGTGGGCTTCTTTACGGCAGCATGTGATTTAGGGATTATTAAGGCAACAGTGGCAGAGACTGTTAAATCATAGCAGAGCTTTGTGTTAAATTACATAGAGCTGAGTTCTGTGCCTCTGGGTAGTTTGTCTTAATTGTGCTTGTTAAAATGAGCTTTAGAGTTACATGTCTTGCACAGTGATTTATGGGCATAGATCTTGATTGTGCTTATAAATAAGAAATCTTACATCCTCCTTACAGCTAAATTGCCCACTGAATACCTGTGAAGGTATACTGTCCCAGCAAGTCATTTAACTCATCCCCTGAAGGCCATTACCAGATGTTCTCTCAGTCTGTCTGTTTTAGGGGTTCAGTTTGACATGTTGCCCTAGTACCACTCTGATTATCCACCGAGTTAAATCTACATGAGGAGGTCCTTAGCACTTTCTTTCTGGCCAGTCTTTTAGGTGTTCTGCCTCAGGCCAAACCCTAACGGCCATCAGCGATGTCTGAACCAAGTTAGATTTTGAACCTTGTTTTTTGCCTGTATTTTGCATATTTTCATGCTCCTGTGGTTCCATTGAAAGTTTGCCTTCTCCTTGTTGTCACCAAATGAACTCAGACTAGAAGCCAGCCCTCACAAATTTGGTATATTAAGCTTATAAACATCAATCTTAGAGGCTTTTCTCCAGCTTACATGAAAACCAAACACTATCCTCATTTGCTCTGGCAATCCAGGAACACGTTAAAAGGGAAGCTATTTATATTTCTATCCAAAATATCTATCCAGATTTCTGCTTCAGAATTCAATTTCCCAGTTTTGTTTTCCTGTAGATCTTACTCCTTTACTATGTTACTGCAATTAAAGTCTCCAGTGGTGTCTTTTTTTTCACTGTGTGGAATGAATTTTGCCCACACTGTGATTTTTTTTAAAACTCAGAACTCCAACATAAGTTTGATACCAATATTTTAATGAAAATATGCGCTTAATAGGACATTTAGTGGAACCACAATGCATGTTTTTAAATATATACTCTACAGGTGAAAGTTGTGTAAGCAACATTTGGCTAGTATATGTTATATTTTTACCAGTATAGGAGAATTATTGTCTAGTTGTCCTTTTCTAAACCTCTGTTTCTCAGATGTTAAACAAATTAAGCAAAGAAGCTGCTGCTACCTGGGGTTTTTTTTGTTTGTTTTACCACAGAATCACAGAAGGGTTTGGGTTGAAAAGGATTTTAAAGATCATCTAGTTCCGACCCCCTGCCATAGGCAGTGACACCTTCCATTAGACCAGGTTGCTCAAAGCCCCTTCCAACCTGGCCTTGACCACTGCCAGGGATGGAGCATGAGAAAAAGAACATTTCTTGTCTCTCAAGTGTTTACACACTATAGTATTTTACTGCTCCTGACCATTCATAGTAGACTACTCTGCTGCCTCCACACATTCATAGTAGACCACTTTGAAGTGTTCCCAATTTAGATTTGGGAGACTAAGGCATGGGAAGAAAAAAAGACAACTTTTTTTGCTAGCTCCAAGGAAGTTGATGCTGTACAGTACAGCAGCACAAGTTCAGGTGCAAGTTGAAGGACTGAAATGTTTTTTTTCAGAGCCAGCCGGTTCAGCAGTAGCTCTAGGACTTCTGCAGGACACTGCCTCACCAAATATAGAGATGCTGAATACGATTTCTCTAAGGTTACACAGAAACAAATTCATGTCTCCTGCAATGACAGTAATCATGAGACCATCATTCCTCCAGTTATTCATTTCCTGGGTATACAGATATCTCTGCAGAAGAGGACTGAGAATTTCAAACTAAATGTTCTGAAAGCTTCACAAGCTCATAGCTGGCAGGGAAATAGAGATAGCTGGTGCTCTACAATACATCAGAGACAAGTGGAAGAAAAGATACCAGTTACCCTACACTGCTGTAACCATCAGACTACACTGCTTCAAAAGTATATGATTATTATTGGGTTTGTGTCTATTTATAGTTTTTAAACAAGCTTTTCTTAGTGGCAGAATATGTAAATTCTTGGCTCTCATGTTCAAAGATCTATATTCTTCAGTTCTAGTAAATGTCTTGGAATATTTCACTTAAATGAAAGCTTGCATATAAATATTCAATGAGTTCTGCTGACCAGAATAGATGTGCTCATTTATCCTTCAGGCAGACATTTTGGAGAGTAAGGAACAGTTGTGCTTACTTGGTGTTTTGTCCAGAAAGTACAAATCTCTGCCAGTATTGGGTTTTCCTGTTTCTCTGAGGCCCAGTATCCACTCAGTCCACCTAGTGTTGATGCAAAATATTATATATGAATCCTGTTGTATACTGTCTTATATATATGTTTATATCTTATTTGTTAATATACTTATTCTTTTTATATATCATTCTTTCTTCATCCAAATCCCCCCATGGTGGGTGTAATAATACTTAATAATGCTAGTATTGAATTATATATATTATCAATGAACATTGACATTTTCTAGGATTATGAACTTGTAAGTACAAGATATTTTTTGATAAAGCATTCAGCACAGCTGTAGCTAACAAGCACTGGAGATTTGGGAAGCTCGTTTTCCTTGTTTAATATAGAAAGAGACATGGAAGTCCAAAAAAAAACCAGTTAATAGCATATGTAATGCCAGAAAAAGACTAAAAAGGGGCCAAGTCAGATTTATCTCTGACCAAACATGAAACATAGCAGTGGATGGTAGATCTTCACAGAAAACAACATAAAGTGAAATAAATCAAGAATAAATCATCTCTGTATTCAGCTCCTATAGCTGCAATCATGGTTCGGCTCCAAAATTGTTCCCGTCTATCTCCTTAAATACTGTTATCCTAGATAAAACTTGTTTTAATCAGGATTAGTTCCATTGCTAATGTGATTTCTGACCTCTGTATTCTATCTCACTTCATACAGCACAGCACTTTCAAGCATAGTAATGCCTAGGCTGCCAAAATTGCCTCCCAAGATGATCAGGTTTTGCAAGTAGTATTCTGAATATGAACTATAACAGAGTAAATGTCTTACATGTTATTGGGAACACCGTACATATTTGTGATCAATTCAGCTTTTACTGAAGTGCTCACTAAACTCACTATTTGCACAGTTAGCCTGAAATTGCTTAACTGTAAGGAGCAATGAATATCAATTAAGTGATTACTAATGGAAACCTAATCTAGCCTAAGCACAATTAATTTTTATTGAAATCAGACTCCTTAAAATTTAAGTAAATTGACTTCGTTCTGTATTAATGGAAAGGTGGTGGTTTTTTTTTTAATTTAAATATTTTAACAAGCCATATCAATTTGATAAAACAGGGTGTCCAATTGCAAAAGCTTCCTCTTTCATTGGCAGATGCATACATCTTGGAAAGTTAATACGCGATATGTAATGAGAAATTTCTGCAAAGGAATTTAAAAGCACAGAGAACTATTTCTACTCAAAGGCCCCATCTTAAAAGATGTGAACCCACTGATCATAATATCCAGGTATACTCCGTAAGACAAAAGGCCTGATAATTCAAGTTTTTAATGATCATGTCATCTGATCTCCTTACTTAAGGGAGGGGAGCCCTGCCCATACAGGCGTGTAAAAGACCACTTGAAAGAGAGAAGGCCACGAACAGAGGACCGGCAGATTCAGTGCCAATAGAACTGAGATATTAGTGCTATAAATTCCTCTCAAGACATGACATGTACTGGCGATGCTCTTCCTGTTGCTTAGCCTGATCTGTCTGCACAGTCCTCTAGAGTTCAAAATACATGAAATACATGACACAGAATAGTTTTTTGTTCATTTATCTCAACTGTCTGTGAATGAATTGTATTTCAGCAGGGCTATTGTACCAAAATATCTGAGAAGACCTGGGGCTATTTCTTAGATCAGAACTACATTTCAAAATGTACTTGCCACACTAAACTCGGCAAAAAAAATCTGACCTGGAAAATTTCATTTCCTATCAGGCCATTATGAGACAAGCAAAGGAAATGAGGCACTTCAGGAGTTACCAATCATTTCTTGTCTCTCATATTCTTCAGTTCTAGTGTTTCAGCTGAATATGAAAGATAGGATTAAAATTCCTTGGAAGGGGCTTGGCCCCGCTGTCTGGATGAATATCCTAATCTCCCAGGTCTGAAGTCTCTCTTGCTTAACTCTCCCAGGCCAGTTCATAGTAGATCGAGTTCCTCCTCCAGAGGTGGGAGGCTGAGGGTGCTGCTCCAGCCCAGCAAACAGCACAGTTTAGGAAAGGTTAGGACAGCAACCATGTAGCAACACCACCTGGCTCCCATATCCCCAGTGCCTTATCCTAACCACTGGACCATTGACTGACTACTAGCTAGTTGTAAATATGCCATTTTCACCTTCTTCCAACTTAAGATGATTTGTGGCATACAAATTAAATTTGTGAATTTTGATCATCAGCAGTGGCCACCATTTCAGGAATGAATAGCAAGTCGGTGCACCTGTTTCAGCAAGTTCATCCATTTTGTGCTTGAATGTAACTGATTGCTTCACTTTAAAAGGAGCTCTGAAAATCAATGCAATAAATAAATACCAGTATAAAGCTCTATACCTTTTTGTTATGAAATCCATTGTTTTAAATGAAAATTTCAATACTCACACATACTACAGAGTAGGAACATTGTAAATTTTAACCTGACATTCATATACTGCAGGGTGCACCCAGAAAATTTGTAAAGGTTATTAGTTGGTTTTACTTGTAGGTTTCTTTATTATTGATTTAAAATCTGTTAGCCAGAAGGCTTGCTGACATCAAGCTTTTGGTTGTTCTTTTTTTACACTGAGGAAAGCCAGTCAGGGCTCCAAGTCTTCAGATGCTGATAATACGCATATTTTTATGTGCAGCCTTTTAATAATACTGTAAAAGGATATGCAAATATGCCAATTTCATTTACAGGGTTGAAATCTGCTTCAATAATTCTTGTGAGATAAGAGGAGATAAACTATATGTATTCATTTGCATCAAAAGCCCACTGACAGCCAACTTTAAAGAATAGCTCTGGTTCTTTCTTTGCCCTAAAATATAAGTCAGAAATTTTATTTTCTAATAGAAACAGAACATACAAGTGAAAATGGGCTATTATTGACTGGATGCTTCCTATACCAGGCAGCCTGCACTGGTATCTAGCTAGACATCTATCATGAATCCTCTTCAAGAGCCCAAAGAAAATATTTTCACCATCAGTCATTATCTAGGTAGTCGTTCTCCCACATCTATCAGCCAGTTTGGAAGTAACCGTCAATGTTATATATTGGGGATCTACTGAGCTGGGCTACCACAATATGTTGAGATGGTCTTTCAAAACTCTGACTCCTTCAAGACGAACCCCTCAAAAGTACACACTTGTGAAGCAGAGATAGAATATAAATTCTAAGAAATTTACAAATGGCCTACAAACAACTCTCTGATACCCAAATTAATTGTCACTTACCGTTAGCATTCAAACGGCTCTTGCAGTAAAAAGAATAGAGCATCAGTCCTTTTCTTAGCAGCTGGACATTGCTCTGGCAAACTGAGGGATTTTTTGCTGTAGGATCTAGAAATCTAGATCTAGAAATTAACCAGTGAATGTGTAAGACTTTCAGCCAATTTCATTGAATTGATCTATCGATTCTCATGAGTAAAGATGCCAGCTTTGCAAGCTAGTTGTAACAGTACTGGTATCACTAGTCTGTTCAACACAATCTCGGGATGTCAGCAGAGCAGTAACTCAGAGGCATGAGGGGCAGCTACCAAATCTTCAGTGGTATTCCTGCAGGGGATGATTGTGAGTCCAAGGTCTCCGCTCAGTTGAAGATCAAAGGATAGGCTGTGCTTGCTTAGTTTGTCAGCTCTGATACAACCAAAGGAAATGTGTGTGTGTCATCTAAGACAGACAAATCTCTCTAGGCAATAAGAAGGCTTTTTTCTTATTACAAGCAAAGGTGAGTGTTCTTCAGTAACTCTGATCTGTTGTTTCTGAAAGCAAAAATAATTCTACTGCTATAAAACTGCTAGAAACTACCTGTATATATTCATGCCAGAAGATTAACTGAGGCCAGGCCACCTATTATTGCTGAGTTTTTGATCCACATTAATTTCTTTAGAAGTTAAAATGGTGCAATTTGCTTAAAACAGGTAGTCAGTCATAGAATCCCTAATGTTATTGGTATTTATCATTGAAACGCACAGCTGAGCATTCACTGTGTGCTCAAAAGACTCTAGCAATGCTCTCTCTCTGGGGAAGGATCCTGGCAGTGACATTTGCTAGATACAGCCCTGTTAAAGTAAGAGAAACTGGGAGGTGGGGGAAAGCAGTAGATTTCAATGCCTTTGTTGGTACTGTTTTCATTCTTAAAAAAAAGGCATGAAGTTTAGCAGATTCTGCCTAGGTTTACTGCTGAAGCCACATAAAATATTTAAAAGTACTGTAAGAGACCTAGAGTGAAGTACCTTTAATAGTGTTGTTTATATCTGACTTCATGGAGAACACCAAGTGTCTTAGATTACCCATAACGCAAATGGAAATGGACCCTTGTCCAGATCTAATCTAGAGCCATTGAAACATGCACGTCATCTGCTGACTACTATAAAGGTATTATCTACTAGCAAAATATCACAAGTGGGCTGCTGGGAAAATACTTTCTCAAACTGGTTAAAAAATGTTATCCAGAGCTCATGTCATTACCTGGTTTTAATACTTCATATTTGTCCCAGGGTTACCTAACTTGAAATGTTTTATCACTTTAGAATCTTAGTCTCTAGAAAGCAGCAGTCTTCCCCAGATGCCATCATACATAAAGGCTGGGAAAACTCCTTGATAGATCAGCATGTGGTTTTTCTTTTCACTCTTCTACCTCCTGATATTGGAAATACACACAAGATCCTTCAACTGATTTCACAAGGGGATAGTATTCACATAAATATGCCTGAGATTCTATATATATGTGTCCTATTATATGCACATTTTAAAGGACTATTGCCTGCAGGTGTTACCTGAGAATTGAAAATGCACCAATTTGGGCTATATTTAAGCAATAATGTCTGATGGAGAGGCTGTTTCTTTTCAGCTATGTGTGCCAAGACTTAGCTTATCTGGTAATTAACCACAGGCAAAGTTCTCCCTGTCAGTCATCCCTGCTTTAATAAGTATTGGATGGCAGGAAGGAGGGAAGGTTTTCCGTTAGTCACCAGAAATTTCAGGCAGGTGCTGTTTGGCTATTACAGAACATGAAGGTATTAAGAAAAACCCACAGTTACCTTCTAAGGTATTGTAATTATATGCTGGCCTGCATGTTGTCTTAGATATAGCTTAGATATATATAGCATTTAGAGATCAGCGTAATAACTGTTAATAAAATAGGACCATACCAAATTTGTAACTTTCAGTACAGTTACTGTTGCATTTGGCGACTTTCAGTATACTTTCAACTGAAAAAACAACAGCATTTGCTAGGGACAGGCATACATCAACGTTCAGAGATTGGAAACAACTGAAGTCATTAGCCACAGATACAGGCAGTAGGGAGCCTGTTCTGACAAAGGAGCTGGATGCTCATTTGGTATTTCTGTCTGGTGTTGTGCTTCATCGCAATGTATATGGAGTATAATAAATAAGAAATATAACATTAATTATAAATTACTAGCAAAATAAATATAGCTTTCATAATTATAAAAATATCTATATATTTCTTCAGCGTATTTAAATAGAAATTGAAATTATATAGATAATGTCATTTATAAATATGATAAAACATAATAAACAAATATAACCTACCACATAAACAAAACATGGCAAAATATACTTTATTTCCACATGGGCAATGGAAGTTCAATTCATGCTTGCCTGCTGGTTCTTTAGCTCCAGCTTGCACAGAAACAGTTGCCCGGATTCACTCTCATGCTACAGAAAATGCTCTCATATTGTGCTATTAATATGAAACTTGACTTCTCCAGCCCTGAGCTGCTCTGTATAGGTACTCCAAAGAGCACAGTACACCAAGATACACATGTATTCCTGTGAGCCATTGGCAAGTGATCCCAAGTTAGCAGCCTTAAAGTCTTCTACATTCAGTCAGGCATCCCTTCACCTGAGATTGCAAGGGACACTGGCTCCATCTATTACTCTGTGTATATTTGACTGTCTCAGGAAGGGATAAAAATGAATCCATCTTTCCACAAGACAGCACATATTGAAATTCACTCTGTGTCAAGGGGGGCTTGTTGTTTCTGCCTGGCAGAAGGCAGAGAATTGCATGCAGGTTCTAATGCTTTCACATTAGAAAACAAGTCACACAAAGGCTTTTTCCTGTCTTACCAAGAGGGTGATTCATGCCACTTTCCCTTTTCTAGCAGCAATAGTCAGTACCAAGAACCTTCAAAGCAATATATTCCAGGATGAACAGTCAGCTAGTATAGTTTACCATAGATGTTATAAACATTAACCACTTTACATGCTGGTGCACCTATGGACTGAAGTCCTAACCTCGCTGAAGTGGGTGGGAGCTTTGCCAGTCACTACACTGTAATCAAGATTTCATGCACTGTATCTTAAAATGTAAAATATCACCATATGTGATAGAACCTCGCCTCTCTGCTGTCCTGGGTTCAGCAGTAGCAGTCATTTTTCTCCTTAGGAGCTGGTGCAGTGCTGTGTTTTTGACTTTCAGCCTGGGAACAGCGCTGATAACGCCGATGTTTTCAGTTGCTGCTCAGTAATGTTTACTCTTGACCAAGGACTTTCTGAGTCTCACGCTCTGCCAGGGAAGAGGGGAAGCCAGGAGGAAGCAGAGACAGGACACCTGACCCAAACTAACCAAAGAGGTATTCCATACCACAGTACGTTACGCCCACTATGTAAACTGGGGGCAGTTACCTGGAAGGGTTAGATCACTGCTCGGGTTGGGCTGGGTATCAGTCGGCAGGTGGTGAGCTGTTGTATTCTCTTCCCTTGTTATTTCACTTGTCATTATTATTACTGGTGGTGGCAGCAGTGGTTTTTGTTATACCTCAGTTACTGGACTGTTCTTATCTCAACCCATGGGAGTTACATTCTTTCGATTCTCCCCCCCACCCCTCCAGGAGCCGGGAGGAGAAAGGGGGTGGAGTGAGTGAGCAACTGTGTGGCCGAGTTGCCAGCTGGGTTTAAACCACGACACCTTAGTAGGTATTGTATACAGCAGTGCTAAGATAATTTCTACATGACTTATTTTCTTGAGGTCGTGTAATTTCAATGGAGTTATGTGTATTGATGATACCCAGATGAGGGTTGCTCTTTCTAGATATATTACAGAATATATCTAGTTTAAATCCTAGAAATCTAATAAGGCTTATCAGAGAATACAATAGCATAGCAGGCTGCCCAGGGGCAAGTAAGAACTAATGAAGCCACAGTATTGATATTTTAGCCCAGGCACAAAGCAGACTTTCTAATTTGATGCAGACATATTCCATTCTGTATGAGGGTTGAGGAGCTTACCTATTATACAGCATTTGTACACTGCATATTACACAGCTCCCTCCTGAGAACATCACCCACATTGTGTGCATGCTATGTGACACCCACAGACAAGATTGGATCCTGGTGGGAGAACCACCCTAGCAAGGAAACAGGAACAAGAAAAGCAGTAGAAAGACAGCTCATGGAAGTAAAGGAGAAAATGGGATCAGTGTTTCAGAACTTTGTTTTCCAATAATAAAGACTGATCCTAAGTCAAGCAGAACAAAAGAGTATCTTTTCTTACGGAAGATATGAATTGAAAAGCATATTTTTTTTTTTTTTCTGGTAACACAAATTGTAATTTAGGGTTAACAAGAAGAGAGAGAGAGGAGCATTTTCATTGAGAAAATTCATATATTAGTCAATTTTTGTTGCAAGTGTGTGATTTTCTTTTTATGTACTTATGGACTTTTATGGACTTATGTACATTAATTCCTGTTACAGTTTCTTACAGAAATGCTTCACTTTAATTTTAGGAGTGTCTTAGATTAGAATTTAGCCAGGTGAGCTCTCAACTGTATCCTGTCACTTACTCTCTCTATTATTTTGGACAAGTCCATTTTTCAGCCTGAGCTTTTCACATGTAAAATGGGAATAGCAATGATCATACCTTTGCTTGTCTCAGCTACTCTTATCTCTCACATATGCACAGACTTCTGACTTTTTTTTAAAACCTGATGTCTATTATAAAGAGTAAGATATGAGCCTTGGCACCTGCTTTGGGGAACTATTTGTTTTCTTTCTGGATATGCTGTATATCCATTTTCCTAGCTCTTATAAGACCATATTGCTATTATATAAATGCTAAATAATGATGTTGATATTTGTATAGCGTCTGTGTGAAAATGGGTCCTTAATAAAGGTTTCCAAAAGAGGAAAGTTGTTTTCTCAGGAAGCATTAAAGATTAAATAAATACAGTAGGCCAGGCTCATGTTTCAGCACTGCAGAAAAATCAGTGTCTACAATGAGCTTAGGTATACGTCTATAAGTTATGCATTTCTCTGGTGCCTGGTTTATCTGTTTATCATTTGTCTTAAATATGTCTAGGTTTTTTTTCTTTTAATTTAGGTTTGAATTTGAACTAGGACTGAACTTTAAATTATATCAGCTGTTTCTCCATGCCACGGTTGTATAGTCTTGATTTTTCTTACTTGAAAACTCTTCCTTTTTTTCATCTGTGCTAGCAATACATTATGAATGGCTGTTCTGGATTGTCCAAAAGAAGTAAAACAAAGGATATGCTGCAGTTATTTGTAAACTCTGATTTTGAAGCTCTTGACTAAAAGGAAATTGAACTTAAATAGCTGGTTCAAAGCAGAATGCTTAAATGAAAAGATCTGTTTCAGTTTCAGTTATCCTTGAGATATAATCACATCATTTATCATTTTATCAATACTATAAGCATTGCAAAAGTGAGAGGTATCAGAGAAAGTACCACTGAAATATTTTTGGTTACTTTATTATTGGCTTTGTTACTAAACCCTTTCAGGTATTGAGAGTATTTCTGGTTTGTATTTTTTTGTTGTTTACAAAAGCCTTTTAGAGAGTAAGAGTAATTTTGGTGGTTTTTCACCAAGCAAGTGCTTAGAACACAGACTAGGAAGGGGCTCAGGAATGGTTTTGCTTAGCTGCTAGTGCCACTGTCTCATACTCCAGCCTCTGTCGGTGACATGCGCTATTGCCTCCACTTCTGCATGTCATGGGCCATAACATGAAAGTGCTACTTCCTTTGTAGGTTCAACAATGGAGTAAATTAGAGAGGGAGCCATCAGCCCCTCTAGTCCACAATTCTGTACCTCTGACAGCAGAAGACTGTATGTATATCTTTTGCCTATTATTATTACTGAAGGAGCTTCAAATCATGTGAGAATGTCACAATAAGCAAATGAAAGACAAAAGAGCTCAACTAAAGAAGGAACAATGAGCTGGATTTTCAAAACTGCTTATATGATACAGAGCCATAACTCCTGTCATAACTCCCAGTTCACTAGGAATTTACTGTCTACATCTTTCAAACTCTTTTGAAACGACCACCCAATAACTTTTCCCTGGGCAGATATCACTAGCTCTTGCTTCTCCCCAGTGAGATAACTGTATCATAAATAACATTCAGCAAAATAACTCCATAATATGCACTTTTTATACACTTCCACAAGGGTGAAATATTGTCTGTATAAAAAGTTAAAATGGTTTAGTTCTGCCATGGATTAATGCATATTTAAACTGTAAAATATTGATTCCTTGCCAAATCTCATCTGGGATAGTGCTTTCTAAGTTTCCCTTCCATTTTGCTTTGGTTTAAAGGATCAACAAACTTCCATTACCCAGTAAGTCCAATAAATAAGGGTGACTGGAATCTTAGATTCAAAATGAAGTGTATCTAAAGGCTGAAAACCAATTGTATTATGTTACAGGTAGGTAAATACTGTAAAATTGCATTGACCTCGCTGAAATAGAAGCCATACTGCACCTCAATGGCCTACAATGTTTATTTGTCAGTGCACATGAACAAGAGGCTTCTTTAGTTCCAAGCCAAGACGAATTTGATGGAATGTTTTGGGAAGTGTCAGCACTCATGTTTGTGCAACTCACGCTGAGTCTGTGGGCTCTCTCCCCTCTTGCAATGCACAGCTGCACCCAGCAGGGCTTCACTTCAGGCCAGGCTGCAGTAAGGTGTGCAGTTCTCAGTCAGTTTCCTTCCCCTTGCAAGCAACCAAAACCAACTATAGAGGATATCTGCTCCAAGCTGACAGGGTTTTGGGAGAAGAAAATTAGTTTGTTTGCTAATGTAAACATATTTGTAGTTGTTTCATTAAGAAACACTACTAATTCTGTGCTTTGGAGAAGATATTTAGCATGGGGTTCATCCCACTTGACTTCATCCATCCAGAAACTAGACTTCCAGTCTAAACTCACTTAGGTTTCCATATGGCCAAGAGGTATCCATCCTTTTTGGACTCTTAATTTAAAGCAGGAAGGATTGCCTCCTGGTGGTACCTATCTCCTGGCAATGTAAACAGAGCATCATATAATTTAGCTTTGACTAATGCTGATCTTTTAGATGTCTAACACTAAATGAGATGGATTCTAGCTTTAAAATTTGCCCTGGGAGATGGCCTACCGGCTGGGAATGGCTTCCTATCATTCTCATCATTTCACACATTTCATTGGGACTAGATGTGATATTAAAGTTTCAAAAGATTCCATGTCCGTATTTCCTCCATGCTACTCTGTTCCTTCACCTTCTCCTGACACCACCTGTGCCTGTCCCATCTAGGCAGCCTGGGTCTAAGGCTGACTTTCCCACAATTATTTTTTGTGCTCACAGGAGCTGTCATGTGCAGAACACAGAATGGTTCAGAAGATGCAGACAAGCTAAACACACATTTGGCAATGTACAGTGCTGATCGTGGCCTTCCTGGTCCTTTCAGATGTGTTGGTCATGTCAGATCACACCATATCCAATTTTATTCATTATCTTTATTAAAAGCAATTCTCACAAGCTAGGGAGGAAGAAGACTCAAAAAATTTTGTTAAGTCTGATGTGGTTTGATTTAACATTCTGCATATATATATTGAAGAGTTTCCATATCCTCGACAACCTGCAGACTGGCATACAGTATAGCACCTTAAGAAAGGCAATTGGAATAATCATATTCTTAAAGAAGTATCTAATCTTTTAGATCTAGAAGTTTTGAAGGCTTCAGAGATAGTGAGTCTACCACCTGTCCCAGTACTTAATCACACCTGTAATCAGAGAGGGGGTGGAGAGGCTGTTGTCTTTGTCCCATGGCTTCCCTTCACTTTCTTAAGGGGTTTTATCATTTCAGTATCTTTTCTCAAATGTAGATACCAGACTCTAATACTGCTCTTGCCATTGCTGTTAAGAAGGATAAGATAGTTTGATAATTCTTCCTCCTTTTATTTTTCCGGGAATTATATTAGACAGCACCATTAAACAACTGCAGTTAAAGCTCATCTGAGGTAACTCAAGAGGTTTTCTGCATAAGATGGACAGAGATGAAGCTCCTAATCTTTAGGTATCACTTTCATCCATGTTCTGGGTAGAGTGCTGCATATTTGTATAAAATCAAAAATATTGTGTTGGCTTGTGATAATTTTACCAGGTGACTTAGATCACACTGCAACAGCAGCCTCTCCTGACTGCCAGCTTCAGTGTTAATAAAAATATTGCAGTTTGTTGGAACACAAATTAGTCCTTCTGTGTTACCAATAGAAGCAAGAAAGTTGATGTCCCCTCAGCAGCAATTGTATTCTGTGATGTCAGTGGGCCAGTAATACATCTAAGCTGACCCGTTTTATGTTGCTGATATAAACATATTAAATTCAAAATTTGATGTGGCACTAAGTCAGATGTGTTGAAGAATTCAGTATCCCACCTCAAGAGAGTTGTCATTATCAACCAGGAACACACTCCTACCAAAATAACAAGATCTGCTTTCTAGGAATGCTGACTGACATTCATTACGTTTTTAGGTTTGGGTGCTTTGCTAACACAGTCCTGGCACAGTCCCAGTTTATTATTTCAGCCAGTACTGATATCAGATTAGCCAATCTGTTATTCTCTACATCATTCTTCTAACATATTGGGATCATGCTGACAATCACCAGCTGTTTGATATTTTCTCAGATTGCCAAAGTGTGATAAGATTGATATTTCTAGTTGTGAGAGAGCTTGTTCACTTCAAGACTCCTGGGGTGGATCTATCTGTGCGTGCTGGTCTGAAAGCATTTCTGGTTTGAAGGTTTAGCAGAAGTGGTCTCACATTTTAGTTTGTTTAACTTCATAGACTTTTCTGAATGTTTCTGCTTTTAGAGCATATTTTGTGAGGTATTTCTGGCTCACTTCATGCTTGCGGATGTATTTTGAGTCCTTCCTTAAGAAATCCTGTAATCCTGCACATTGTTTACCTTTCTTGTTGGGGTAATGCCATTTAAGTGAAATGGGAGCATAAATATGAGAAGTATTTGATCAAGACTTCAGGTTGCATTTCCAGAACAAATAGTAACCAGCTATAAAAGCTTTATGTGGTCTATCTGTGAGCTGTCTTCAGTTTCTAGATGCACATATATATGCTACTGATCTGATACCATACATATGGGTTCTACTGTTTATTTTAGTATCTGACCATCCTTAGATCTGAATATATTTGAGCAAAACAAAGTTTTAATTTGTACCAACAGCAAAGACCTTACCAGGTCACAGTTCTTACCTGCTCCTCAGAAAAAGTAGCATATGAGTGTATTCGCATATATATATGTACATCAGAAACTACAGCACAAAGAAGAAAGAGAGGCAGAAGCACTGGCCAAAGTAAATTGTGGAATTCTGGGGATGATCAGAAATTTTAGAAAGCTAAATGGAAAATTTATCAGAATTCCATCCCACATCAGGATGTATTTGCAAAATAAAAAGCCTGATGACTCTGGCCATAAGGCAAAGTAGGAGTTGTGAGGAAGTAGGAATATTCTCATACTCTCAGAGTGGATGCAGATTTCTCATGTGTCATCCTTATTGCTCCAGAGCCTTAGCACAAGGTGATATTTTAAGGGAGGATTCAGAGAGATCAGAAATAAGAGCATTCCAGCTTGAACATAACAGTTGCCAAATGATATTGTAAGATTTACATGTGTACAATAACAAGCCAAATAGGTTCACTCAATCATGAGAGAAGAATATTAGAAAAGTTGATATATTGCTGTGATTACAAAATACAGACTGAAAATACATCTGAAAGTGTTTTTTTCCCATTTCATTATAGTTTACAATATGCATGTTCAATACTGGCCAATAGCTCTGTAAATTATGATATAATGGCTTCCTACCTAATCCTAAGCAGTGCCATTATAAACAATTTTAGCATATTTAATTGGGCCAGTGAAAATTTTATTCTCTGAAAAATTGTAAGAGAATGAATTGCTGTATGAAAAATACAGCAGAGTACCACGTGCAGTTTGGAGGGCTGATCCACAGCCAGCAAGATTCCCTGGCTTTAATAAACAACCTGAGCTCATAAGCCAAGTGCTTCTCCTCTGTGTGCAAGTGGCTCCCTTGCATGCAGTAGCCAGGGAATGCCATCTCTGGTAATAGGTAGATCTGTTGCCAAAGTTCACAGTTTCGAGGAGTCTTAAGACAGATGAGTTCTTATGCAATTGAGTATTCTTCAAGGTTAACTTGGTACCTACTGCCAGGTGAATGCTATTTGCTGGTAGGTATTTCCCTGTCTGGTACCTCCATCAGAGGGAGGAGGCAAGCAAGTACTAAGGAGAGCTGAAATTCTTCCTATTTGAAGACTGAAGATGTAGGGGGCTTATCTTCCTAGTAGTAAATCCTACACAAGAAGAAGGAAGGTGAGGGTGTTAATGGCAGATTGAGGGGCTGTGATGTGTGTGAGCTGCTCTGAAATCTGCATAAGCCTTCTTTGAGCATGGGACCTCACGGTGTAGCAAGCCCGGAGGTACAGAACATTGCTTGGTCTTCTCCACCCCATGCTGCTCTACTTGGAATGGAAACCAGCTGGGGTGAGACTGGTGTATGAGCTTATAAAGCAGCAATCAGATATGTAAGCTGATGTGTCTCATGGTGTTAGAGATGACAGGCTTGATTGCAGCTACCCATATTCAATGATTTTCAGGCATTTTCAGTATAGGAACCCTAAACACTTTCCAGAGGAAGCAGAGATTGTGTAGGGTGAAGTTAAGCCGTTTTTTTTTTCTCACCTTAGTTACCTCTCTTGATCCCTTATAGACCACTACCCTCTGGGGCTCACAAACTGTAGGCTGAAAACCACTGCTGTAAACACACACACAAATCAAGCCATGGCACTAATGTTTGTAGGCTGTTGTTCACTTCACATTTGTTTTGCTTCTCTGGACTGCAAGCTTTTCAGAGCAGGAACTGCCATTTTCTGTATGCAGTGCTTGTCACAGCAAGGATTTGATTTCAGGTGACACTACTGGAACCCCAACAATGAATAACAATTATGAATGAACACAGAGATTGTCATTTAGTGTCAGGACTGATTCTTCCACAGAAACCCAGCAAGTCGGAGACCTGATTACAATAAGGCAGAGAAGGAGGTAAAAGAAGTTTTCCTTCCCACTATTGACTCCTAGGGATAGCAGGACAAAGATGTTTGGTGTAATGTGCATTTCTTCCTATAGCTATTGTACTTGCAAAAATGTGCAATATAAAATGTTGCAACCCTGCCTGCTCTCCTACATGTTGCTGTCTAAATACTGACACAAATATTTTACCCATGCTGTTAGTTCCAAAAATCTGACATTTCTCAAGATGAGGCCAAATGTGTTTACAGATAGATTTCTGAGTTTATTCAAGCTGAAAAGTACTTCTCATCTTTTGAAATGTCATACTGCTGCTTCATGAAAAATGAGTACAAGAGATAGGGCCACTGTTGCAGAGCTCCATTTTTAAATGAGCAATATCTGATTGAAGATCCCAGCATTCATACAACTCAGTGTTTTGCTATGATATACTGGAAGCACTGGCAGAGTATAGTTACTTGAGCCCACTGATTATTTGCTTCAGTTGAATGCCCACAGCAGTCCCCAAATTCTTGTATCCTTTACAACCCTTATATCTATTTCAACATCTGTAGTATCACCTGAGGGGCTGTACTTTACGCGTAATTTAATAAGCTAGAGGGCACAGGTTTGCTGTAGAGCTGCTCTGTAGCTAGGTAAAGAGAAGCACAAGGAAAGCACAATGTAGTTGAGTCTCTCTGTGAATCTGTAGTGAGCAGGCTACCCTTGCGTTGCAAGAGCAAAATTGGAACAGCAGTACTGAGAATGTCAAAAAACTATGATCTAATGTCTTCTGCTTCAACTCCCAGTACATATATCTTTATAGCCTTTCATACAACTTCTCTGTATATCCCCTATTCTTTAAAGTTCTCTATAAAATCCAGATGTAATATCTAAGTCCTTATACCATTCTGTTCTTGTACCTTCTATAGATGTGGTGCCTGGAGATGTTTTTAAACAGAAAGCATCTGTTGAGAGTATGGAATGTGCCATTTTATTTTCATCCTAGATGAACTCAAGAATTAGTTTTGACTATTTGCCTCAAATTTGCTTGGATATGGAGATTACCCAACACCAGAAAATCAAACAGAAAAGCAGAACATTAAAAATGGTTAATAAATCATTTGACTGTTAGAAAAGCCCATTTTGGTTCCTCTGATAGTACTGGAATCATGTTAAGAGCCTGCTGCAAGAGAGTAATGAGGATATGTTATTGCTGTTGAAGCCTAGATTGAACCTCTGTGCCAGAGTACAAACTACTTAGTCTACACTTAGCAGTGAAATCACTTTGACCCAGCTCTTTGCTAAAGCAAGAACACTTTTGTTTAGTATCATTGGGCACAAAATTAAAGGTTATATTATCTGTAACAGCTGCAGCGTTTAAGTGTGGCACAAGCACCATGAAGGACTGGGTCACCCAGCTTCCATGAAAAGAAATAAAAAGTGAAGCAGCTTGGAAAATGTGCCTGTAATTTTTTTTTGATGTTTATCTTCTAAGTTTCCCTTTCCCATAGTGAAGGTGTCTGTTGTCGGCACATCACTTATTACAAACCTCAGTGCTTCACATAAGCTGTTTTATTTTCACTTGTCTCTTCAGACAATTTCATCAGCCTCTCTCCTTTTTTTCCTATACAGCACCTTCTGTGAGAACAAATATCGACATTAGATAGTTTCTGCTTGTACAAAAAAGTATAATAATACTTAAATGACTTTTAAATAAAGCTAGTACTGCTGCTTCAGACATGGCAAGGGCATGTGGAATTTGTCCTAAAGATCAATTCTATGGAGAAGCTTATCAGTTTAAGTTTGTA
This sequence comes from Ara ararauna, assembly GCA_028858755.1. Taxonomy (NCBI): domain Eukaryota; kingdom Metazoa; phylum Chordata; class Aves; order Psittaciformes; family Psittacidae; genus Ara; species Ara ararauna. Next base: position 8,957,542 of record CM054383.1, on the reverse strand, counting down.
TAAACAGGATGTAAATAATATCTAGCTGTAAATAATAACAATCCCTAAATAGCTCTTCACTTAGAGTACTGTATGAAAAGGTTGCAAGATTAGACCAAACCGTGGGGAGTAAAGTCTGTAAGAAATCTCTGGACATCACCAGTAGACATGAGAGAAGAAACCCAATTTGCAGTCACCGTGCTGTGGTGGTACATCTCTGCTTCCAGCATCTTCTGTATATCTGATTTCAAATGTTTTCCTTCTGGAGACAGCCATGACACTTTCTGTAAAGTTCAGCTTTGCGTCACATGCTGGTTTAAACAGATACTAGACATCCCAAAATCATTACTCCCTTCTCTCCCTTGTTTTTTTAGAGCCATACAAAGAGAGAGGCTGAAGGCTGTTATAGAGACAGGGAGTGCTGCCTCTTAGTCTCTCTAAAGCAGCAAACAAAAATATTCTCTGTAACAAACAGCTAAGACAACAGTGTGGTGGTCAGTACTTCCCACAAGGCTCCAGATGCTGGTATGAGAGCTATCACAAAGCTAGGAGGGAAAATCCAGACCTTCCAGCCTCCTCCAAGTTAATATACCCAGGGCTTAGCTGGTTCAGATGGTGTTTATTAATGTGTATTTGCAGTCTTACATTGGAACTGTGGTAAAAATTACTAAATATAAAAAATTATTTGAATTGAGGACAGTGTAGGAGGAAAGGGATTAAACTGCAGAGTTCTCAATGTGGTATCGATGCCTAGTAATACTTTCCTAGTGCATTTCTTGTTAATAGAAACTAATAGTTTCATATAAGATGGAATAAATTCACTAAATATGTGAAATCTGGTATCAGGTAGGATTTGAATACACGCACCCCCCTTACACAGAACCTCTCAGAGAACCTCAGTGCCTCAAATTTATGAAGCTGTGTGGCAGACTGAGTCTATATTCACTGCTGCAGCAAACAAACATTTGCACCTAATGATGACAAGTGTATCCTCTTTATGCCATAAACAATTGATTTTCAAGCAAAGATAAAAGAATTATATATTATGTATTCCATCTGTAAAACTAATTAACTCCTTTGATTTAGCTGAGAAAGGTGACGTTTTCTGAAGCTCAGCTTTACTGAAAATTGACCTTTCCATCTACAAACATACCGTTTAATTTACAAGAGAAACAAAACCTTCGGAATTGTATTTACTCAGTAACTTTAATAAAGGTCAACCCTTTTCAGAAACAATTGTAAATGTGGCATTTAGCCTTTCGTAGTTTGGAAAGTGTTACTTGAATCTCCACATTCAAGTAGAAGATTGCCTTAGAATTAAAAACAACTAAATAAATAAGAGCACAGAAATTTTGCAAAATTGTCTAGATTTAAGGTGTTGTAATTCGCCCTTAGCTTTTATACTTCCCTGGGGCTGTTTTTCTGTAGTCTCCTGTGACTAAGGTCAACTAATCTTCAATACCTATAGTACATATATAATGCTTCTTAAAAGGTCCACCAAATTCAGCAGGAAATAGAATAGGCTTTTTTGTTGACCTTTAGGAAGGAAACTTGGCAAACTCATTGAAGAAAAGCTTATTCATCTGAGATAGGGAGGCCCCAGGCCAGCAGAGCACTTTAGCACATGATTGACTTTAAGTACGAGTAGCCCCACTGCAGCCAATGGGTCTACTCCAGTGGTTGGAGGCAAGCAGCACTAGTTACATATTACATGTATTGTAGTTGAGCTCTGGGATAAGCTGGAGCAGAGCCCTGCTGTGTAATGAACTAGAAAAAAAACCCAACTTTGGACTATGCTAAAAAGCTGGCAATTTCAGTGTTGTGGGTTTGCTGGTTTTGTTTGACTAATTGATCGTTTGTTTGTTTATTAAGACCTTTCTGAGTTCAAAGAATCTAATTGCTCTGGTCTCCAGGTATGGAAAGCGGCATCCGGACAGTATTTCCTTGTTCCTTCTGTCTCTCATGCTTACCAGTGCAGCTGGAAGGACTGAGATTTTTAATCTGCCAATTTTCAAATACAAACTACAACAAATGAAAGCCATTTGGATGAGAATTGCTTGAAGTTTGCACAATCTAAGGAGAAAATTAACCAAATGAGAGAGCTAAAACAAGCAGGGATTCAAACTTGTTTTTTTCACTCCTGGTTGTTCTCTGAAAGTGCATTCTTTCTTAAGGTTAGACAGTGCCAAAGATGATGCTCAGGTAGAAACATTTCTCCCATCTCATGCGATGCTGTAATAGGAAAAAGGGTTGGAAATCTGCAGTGGACCTTAATCAGTTGTTCTAAACTTGAACTTTCTGAAGAAAAGGTATATCTTACAAGGTATTTGTGATGCTTTTCAGTGTGTGGAAGCTATAAGCAGCTGCAGAACCCTTCCAACATCTTCAGTGAAGAAAGGATTTACATAAATCCAATAAAAAAGCTTACGTTTGTCATCATGTGATAACATTTCAAGCTAGCATGTGGAAAATGCTGCCTAATAGAATTAACCAGAGAATTGGATGGCTCAGGACATGTCAGTCAGATTAATACTAATCTTACAATGATTTACAGTGTGAGAAAACTTTCTCTACAGAATAAACATTCTGGAGTCAGTTTAAAAATGTCATAACTGTTGACTTCAGTGCTGTTACACCTGGGATGTATTAAAGTTATCCTCCCAAGAGCCATTTTCTACAGTTTTAATAAATATTAAGTCCCATTGCCTTTATGAGCCTAAAGTAATCGTGAATGAATACGAAACTATTGTTTCTTTAATCTTCTTCGAAGTTGCATGCTGGTCCTGTGTTTTGTGGACTAAGTGCTGTAGACTAAAATTTAAGTTTGGGAGCTGCTGGGGCAATAAATTGTTTTGCAGAGGCAGCGTAAAAAAATCCGCTAAACCAAACTTAGTAAAACAGGACTAAGCCATCTTCTGCATCTTGCTAGATGCAGAAACTGATCTGGACTGCTGAAGTTCCCTGTGGGTTCAGTAACTGACAGGTTCAAAAAGCTTCTTGCCTGTAAAAAGTTTGACCCAAGGCGAACTAGCTTCCAGCTTCATTCGTTCAAGACTAACATCATAGTCTTCAACGTTGCTATCAGCAGCTGATCTAAGCTTCTACATGCTTGAATCGCATGAAACATCTCTATTAAAAACCAGTCTCAGCCATGCAAGTCCAGTGCATTGCCTTGTATGAATTATATTGAGATCCTAACTAAAGTTTTGCACACAGAGGATTTTGAAATCTTGGTTTCAATTCAAATTTTGCAATTTTTACTATACTAAGAGTACCAGTTGTATTCTCTCAGTACTACTAGAAACTGTAATCACTTCAGGCATGAAAGGTGTTTGATTCTGTATGAACTGATGGTGACAGTAATGAAAAGGACTAGTGGACATACTTGACACACTTCCTCGTAGTAGAGACCAGTAATGTTTTGGCTATATGAATTAATTCCAGTACCAAAAGAGTGTAAATTCTGTCTCATTGTGAAATGGTGCTAAAAAATACAGGTTCATGATAAAAGTTCAGTTATTCTTTCCCACACTCACAGTAATGGTGTTTCACCTTCATAAACTGACTGTATTCTTCCAAATCTTACAGATTCCTTTGCAGTGTTGTCACTAAAAACCCAATCTCAGTCAACACTGTACTAAATCTCAAAGCCAGCTAAAGAACTCTTTGTAATGTATTTTAAGATACACTTCTATCTCGTCATGTGTTATTTGGACAGTAATAAAATGGCAATGGTTGGCATGAAGCTAGAAGGATCAGATTGTATGTGTTGGATCAGGCAACATATGCAACATATATTATAATGATAATAATAAGGCAGATAAATCAGACTGTTCTAGTAAAGTTTTAAAAGTCCTTTAGTATACACCTTCCCTTTTCCAGAACAAATTCTCATCTTCGTTCAAAAGATGAAATCCATGTTTGGAAGCCTTAGTGCTCTAGAGAGAAAGTACAGTGTAGTTTAAACATCAGAGAGAAATAGAAAAAAATGTGTGATGTGGAATGTGGGTAAAAACCAAGTAAATATTAAGTCTATAGGTTTAGTTGTCTAAAAGAAACACTACTAAATGCATTATTACTTTCTGACTTTAACGCTGAAAACAAGTATTTATAGCTTTCACTGCTGACTGTTAAGATTTGGCAAAACTTACTATCAGTATCTTACATAGTATTCTTACATAGTATCATACTAACAGCATCTTACTATGTTAAGATACAATATTTAGTAATAAGCACTGCCTTGAATCAAGTAGTAAAAGCAATCTGAGAGTGAATAGTAAAAAGGTTCTTTTATTAATAAAGGAATCTCCTTAACACAAAATTCCATAGGCAAATACATCCACTGTCAAGCACCAGCTGTGCTGGAGTTTCATGTTTATCTTATAGAGACCATGGGTACTAAAAATGTGCCCTTCACCCATGCAGACTGGGCATAAATATTTCAGTAAAGGGAATTCTGAATATAACTTCCAGTTTTTGAAAGAAAAAAAATTTCTATGTGTTTGTGCAAATATGCTCGAATATTGGAACAGGTTTTGTTATTTGTAATGGTACTGTGAATGAGATTTGTCTTTGAAAACTTGCTCATAAGGGACTGCAGATACTGCACTTGCAGATGTAATGCTTCTAGCTGCAGTTCCAACATTCTAGCAGCATAACATGGGGCTGATTGGGAACTGTTTGACGCACAGCATTATCTAGCTCTGTTTACACTCCCTCATATTCTCTTCATTCCTTCTCTTCCTCCCTGGTTAACACAATTTTCCACAAAAAGTTTAGACTCTGAAGAGAAAAAAAAATAACTAATTCCAATATATTCCTTAAATATTCAGAAGTCCCACTGATCACAGTGGGAAGTCTGCATCTGAAAGGATGACCAGGTTGGGTTGTAACCAAAATTTGTATTTGAAAATGGCCAAAGCTTATGCTCTAGGTTTTAGAGATGATTAGAAAGCAGCGATTCCATGCTTCTGTTCAATTGTTATTCTAATCCAGGCATCTGGACAGCATAAAGATATATAAAATAGACCCAAAAGTTTCCTGTTTAAACAGCAATCTTGCTTAACAGGTATTTGTTCATATCTGTTCAGGAGAAATAAGCAATAAAGAGAGCATCCTACCTAAAAAAAACATGCAAAGGGCAAGAAAAATAATGAAGTTAATCACTGGTGATGTCATATTTCAGTGCCCCTGTATTTTGTATCCCATTCGTGCCTTTTAAACTGCTTCAAGCTCCTTGCTAACATTTGATTAAGACATCACATGGTGTCTTGAAGGTGCTATGGCAGCTGGCCCCAGGCAATTTGAAACAAAAAATAGAGGTGTGAGTGCGCCCACACACATATGGACTGTATTGACTTACACAGAACCAGTCTTCTGAGACTGGTGACAGATAGCCAAGGAGCCTAGGCCTTCGGCTCTGACAAACACTGTTCTGACTGTAGATTTTGCTGACTTGTTTGGAGCAGTGTATTAACTCTTGCATAAAACTCTATTTTAAATGTGGTTCATTCTTTCATGGTTTTGTGAGCCTCTGTTTGATGACAAAGTAGCTCTTCGCTTGTCAAAGGCTGAATGCCACTTCTGTACAGCGCTGGAGCTTTTTGTGCCTAGCTATCAGTGCATGCCAGTGTTCAACAGCAAAGTGATGAATTCATAAAGTGTACTGCTGCTCAGCATTAAAAATTCTGCACCACTGGGATGTGATAATGGCACTGACTTTTGAGAAAATGTTTTGGGGTTTGGTATTACAAAAGGCCTTTGTGTCTGGGAGCTGATGCTCTAACCCCTACCAGTATGAGGATGCTTCTGCAGCATCCTCCCCCCACTCTACATAGCGTACTTGCTGATGTGCTCAGCTTTTGTCTGGAAGAGCTAGTGAAGGTTTCCTTTCCCTTTTTACACATGCTGGTGACAGAATATATTTTCTTTCCCCCAAGACTGTGTTTGGTAAATAAGATATCACAGTGATTTGAGCAAATAAGCTTTCTCACTGGAAGTATTCACAAAGCTGTTCTGGAAAAGCAGATGTGTTTGCAAATCATCCTGATATGGATCAGAAGCAATGGTATGTGACTGAGGTGACCGGTAACACTTACAAAGCCTAGAGGGCCAATACTTGATTCATTCAATATGTGAGTTAAGATGAACAGTGCTACTGCCTATAATTCCTCTTGAGAGTTTTTCACATGAATATGTATATGCAGGCCCTGCTGTTCTGTTTATAGATTAAGTTCTGGAAAACTGAAAGAGTTTCTCATTAATGCTGAAACTAGAAAGGGAAAGCACAGCCAATGACTGTATGTGGTTACAAAGTATGTACTTTATTACATGCAGTCATTAACTTGCTTACATCCCTGAATATAGTGGTAAACAGTTGCTCTTAGCAAAGTTTCTCACATTTATGTGCCCATGTCATTTGAGAGATGGGCTCCTGGAAGCAGATGAATGAATTTCAGAGAGAAGAGCTACTGGCAGTATATAGTAGTCAAAATTCTCCAGTCAAGACCTGCTTACATACAGGCTCCTGCCCCTGTATTTCATCACAAAGTAACCAGGATTCTCAGAGTTATAGAGTTTCTGCTGCTTTCACTGATTTACATTGTTTCCAGGTACCTAAATTAGAGATTTGATTTCAGAAGATGTTATTCACAGTTTAAATGTAATGCAAATTGCAGCCAGGCAGTGCAGTTTTTCTGTCTGTTTTTAAGCCGTGTTCAGATGTAGAGTCAGTTGCCTAACTGGGAATCAGAGTTTGGTTTTTGCCTCTCTATTTCAGTTTCTTTATGTCAGTCATCATCCCACGTTCTGCAAACACAAAACTGCTAAGCCTTATTTTAAAAAACATGTATCACATAATGTGTTCTTTGAGTGTTTGAGCCTGTGCCTGCTGAGGTCAATGACAAAGCTTCTATTGACTTCAGTGACACAGAATCAGGCCCTGAGGCTCAAAGAATTGGTGCATTGTTAATCCCTTGGTGCTAGAAGGCAAAAGGGCTTGTAAATATATCTCCCATTGCCAGTAAATGGATGCCAAGCAGTTAGCATTTCTTGCACCCAAAGCATATGCACTTCATATCCATACAGGTTTTTAGAAGTCTAAATGAAGCACAGTCCCTTCCTAGGCTCCCAGAGGTAACTTTTCTACCTTCAGATTAAAGCACCATTAATTAGCAACCCCAACTTTGCTGAATTAATCAGACCAAACACAATTTCAGCATATTTGTGTATGGAACAGAGGTATAGTTTGCACGTTTTATTATCTCCTCTGTCATCAACCGTGTACAGGCATTTTACAGAGTAAAGTTTTGAAACAATTAACTGCCCTGCTCCCCAACAGTACTTGGCACATTTGGTTGATTTCTAGTCACTTCATTCAGTCCTGACCTTGCTGTGTTACAGTCATCTATAGCTCCAAATCCAGTTAATCTGTGCTTAGCGTCTGAATTTATAGCTAAACAACCAAAATATTTAAATATTAACTAACCTTTGCTTGTGTTTTCTTTTTTGCTACCTAGCTTGTTATGGTATGACTTCAATACTGTGCATATGAACTGAACGGCCAGATCCTGACGTCTGTAATCCTTTCTTCAGCAGAAAAATCTATTGAAGATGGGAGTACACTCCCAAAAGTTGCAAGATTATTTGGCTCAGTCTCCTTTTTTAATAAAACAGCCTTTTTAAAGAATACCTATTGATGTTTTTGAAACATTGAAAAATATCAGGCAAGGAGGGGATGAGTGTTTGGGAGACTACAGGCAGTTTTCTAATAGTCTGAATCCAGAGGTAGGGAACATTATAATGTTTGAGTGAAACAGCTTTTCTCTCCATGCTGCTCCTGGAATAACAGAGCTGCTTTTGTGATCAAACTAGCTTTCATCTCCAAACCATTTCTGGGGCTAAGAGTACAAATCATGTACTATACTGAACAGAAGGAAAAGCTATAGAGCTGAAATACATGCTAAACCATACCTGAGCAGTTCTGCCCAGAGTGGGGAATCTGTTTATTGCACATTCTCACTTAGCAGTCCGGCTCACATTTTTGAGTTATGCCAGCTTTCATGCCAAAAATAGGCTTTCACTGCTCTCTTGCTTCTGTTTCTCAGAAAGAGCCAACTTAGTTTGCACATGCAAACTGGATTCTTATGAACAGCTTCAGCAGAATTTAAGGTTTCAGAAGTTGCAGTGTGTTGCACTTGATAAACCCCACTGACAGGCTTCAGGCTTCAGGCTGCAAGGACATCACCGGGGGTGCAATTAGAAGGTAGTGGTATCACCCTGAAAACATTGAAGGCCTGGTTTAGCCTTTAAAGATTATACTTGGTTGTGAGATTGGGAAGGGAGAGAATATGACTTGAGTCTCAGGACCCCGAATATGTCTGCAGAATTGAGAGCTTGAAAGTGCATCTTTAATCTTAACAGGAATACGTTTGGTACAAATAATCAAGAGATACATAGGACACCACAATACTGTTTATGCAAAGGTGCTGTGAAACATTTTATTTCTGGGTCAGTTGGAGCCATTCAAATCTCTGAATCAGAAATGTATTTCCTGTTATGGGGAATGTGTGTATATATATATATATATATATAATGTACTGCCTGGTTTTAAGATGTCGTGATCGCAGCCTAATGAAGACAAAATTAGGATGGTATTTCCTCCTTCTTTCTGTATTTCTCATCTAATGACTTGGAGTCCAGTCTGACGTCCACAGATGTCAGTGAGGGTTTCTTATTCATGGTGCATGGGACTGGAACGTTATCTTGAGGTTACATCTTTATATTTTTATGCTTAATGGTCTGATGACCTTGAGGCTGTCTGTGAACTTTGAAAAACACTGTTACTACTAAGAGCTGCCATTCAGCTTCCCTTTGGCTTGAGTAGCCTAAATGGTCTTGTACGTTCCAAAACCTCACAAACTCAGCAAAAGCCTTTTGATGAGCACCAACTAAATTGAGAGAGTAGATCTTCCCTGATGAACCAATTTGGGAAATTTTAGTTATGTTTTGTCATCAAAAATGAGCGTTGCTGACGGATGTGAGAAGTGCTGTCAGCTGATCTCTGCGGTTTTAGCTTACAGCTATAGTTCTGGGAAATTATTTTCATGTATCTATTTTAGAAGATCCCTATCAGCTTATTTGAAATGTATCATAATCAAGGCATACGTGAGTGTAAAGTTATGGGGACTCTGCTATTTGACCAAATGGCTCTGTAAATGTGAGCACAAAAGGAATAATCTCTTACAAAAAAGCTGGTACATATATTTTGCATACTGAAAATATGCATAAATTAGTTGGCTTTTGCTTCATTATTGTGCAAAGTATGGAAAAGGCATTCACTGCGAACAAGTAAAACAGCTGGATTCTGGTCTTGTTTTAAATACAGATCTCAGCACTTAGTAAGTTCCCAATGTCACCTCCAAAGTGAAATAACTGGTTTAGCTTGAGTGAAGCTCATGCTGCAGTCAAGGAGGCCGTGCAGTGAGCTAAACCAGCAGAATATATCTTGAGTACAAGACCATATTCACATAGTTCTGTGCCTATGTGGAGATATGTCCATCATGGCTTGACATCTACTTCAGTTCAACGGTAGTTCTGTAGGGGTATTTCTCAGACTGCTAATTGTCACTGACTTCAGTTTCCTTATATATTGATTCGTGGGGTGTTCTAGAAAAATTTCTCCCTTTTCTGAATTAGTTTCATTCTCTGAATTACAGTGTCATTCCCAAGCCTCTTTTTCCTAGTCAGGCAGGGTCCTAATTTGCAAAAATCATATGTGATTTGACCTGTTAAAGCAACATCACCGGGCTGGTAATTATCATATATCGATCTGTACACAGATTTGCTGTTGACTGCTGACTGAACAAGATCTGAGAGGGCTCCTGGCACTCTGAGCCATATTTTATAGTTAGCCATCATTGTATTTACAACAATGCAGCCTGCTGAGGTGATGTCTTTCAGCATTCTTCTGCAAAAAGAGACAGAGCATGTGGAACAAAGGGTCAAATGCTCAGTAGAGCTATATAAACTGGCAAGTAGCATCTAGCAAGAGCCAAGTGGGAGACAAATTATTCCGAAACTAAGGGTCCAGGAGATGCAAATCTTGAGAAATCTTGTGGTCATTATGGTCCAATTCCTATAGAATTAGAATATTCTCAATACATTAGTAAGTCCATAAAAGAGAGATTTATCCTCCAAACTGAATCCATAATCCAATGAGATGTATGTAGCAAACACATGAATTTATGTGTGCCTTAAAGCCAAACTCCTTGCCTTAGGAGTGCTGATCTACTTAAAAGTTGAATTCGGCTCTAACAGCAAAGCTAGGTTCAAAGTTCATATATACAATGGCATATAAGATCGCATGATGATGGGTGGAATGACATGGCCCTAAAGCTATGCATAAGCTTGCAGTGAAAACATAGCCTTTGGTGCTGCTGTCACTGGATTTCACCTTTGACAGCAGAATGTTTTCCCTAAAGAATAACAGAAACAAGTGCTTTCCAAAAGATTTCCAGCACATCGCTTTTCATATATACTTAATACTTCAAAACCTTATAACAGCACTCCAGAAATTTACAGCACCAAGGAGCCCCATTTAGCAATGCCTTTCCATTAATCTGCCTTTTTTTTTTCTTCAATGGCATGATTATGTTAGAAATAAGGAAAGCAACTGTGTATTCACAGTCCAATTTAACAGGCCCCAGTACTTTGCTAAAGCACTGCAGTGGATCCGTTGGAGTTAATTATTATCTAAGATTACATTGCAAATAGCAACAGTATGTCAAAGTAATGTGTAAGGTCTGCCTTGCAACACAAAAGCAAGAAATTTCAAAGTTAAGTCTAAAATTATGTGTTTGCATTTCCTCCTTAACTCACTACATCACACTTAAAGTATTACGTGTAAGATTGGCCACTTCTTAGCTAACCTTCCTGGTAACCGCACAGCTGATTAACAAGAAGGCATTACAAACAATTCTGAATCGTCTTGATTTTAGAGATTTAATTAACAAGATAATCACCATGAAAATAACTGTGCAGTTGGATGCTGCTCGAAGTCAGTGTCATAACCTAGGTACAGGAGGCAGAGGTACCGCTTCTGAAAAAGAGTGATTTTTATATATTTTTAAGGTTTCAAAGTAGAACTGTAGGGTGACCTCTCTGCCACCTTCTTCCTCCAGAAACCAAATAAAATTCATGCTCTTTTATTTTATCCTTTGTGCTGTATAAAGAACAAATAGCATATGAGATACAAAAATATATATTAAATTCTAGTCCTGCTTTTCCTGTTGTTCCCTAGCCTCTATTGCACCTCCACACTGGAGATATAGGAACAAAACAGGCTATTAGCTTTATTCAAAGACTATTGAAGTCAATAGAATGATGCTTAATGAATGTAATGGGTTTTAGATTAAACTCTAGGCTACTGCATCACAAGTACTGAGGAAATAGCATATGACTCATGGAAAGGAAGGATTTGACTTCATTTACATTTATTGTTTTGCATTTGTTAAGATACACAAATTGTTATCTGAGATTGAGCGTCCAGTTATGGTTTTATGTTTTGAACAGTTCTCTGTAGTACCAGAGGGGCCTCCAGCAGCAAGGGAAACAAACACATTTGATATCCCTAATATTTATAAAGCCATATAAAAGATAAAATAATAATTTGAGTGTAAAAAAATCTTTTGAGATTTCTTTACATAATTTGAAGCAAGAAAAATCACAGTGCTTCTTTTCTCAGTTAATTTCATGCTCTTGAAACATGATTCTTCAGGGGGTAAGTATGCAGCTAAGCTAAATAGTAAAAACAAATGTTAAATTCAAGATTATAGAATCATTTTTAAATGAAAGGAAATTTCTGCCTAACCTTTAGTCTTAAGGGATGCACAGAAGGATTGTGGGGTCTGCTACCTTGTTCCTACAGAATACACAGGGGAAGGTGAGAAGAGTGAAATAGAATATACATATCACAGTGATCTTACCTTAATGTTAGTGTTTGAGTGCTTATAAGAACACAACAGAACTCAAAATAGGATTCTAGCAGCTTACACGTTCAAGGGTAGTTTCAAGATAAACTGATACTAAAACAACATTTAACACATGATAATAAATAAATATCTCTTTTCCTACATATCAGGTGTGTGGACTCCTTGGGCCTCATGGGCTACTTCTGAAGAGTCTGCAAATGGTAATTAAGAAGAGTAAATCTATCGTCAGTCAATTTGCTATACAAGGACCACTGCAGATCTATTGGAAAATGCTTAAGACTCTTCAAATTGACGCAAGGTGAGACCTGCTATTACAAAACCCTTCTCCAGTTGTTCAGTTGGGTTTTTTTTACTTCTTATGCCTTCTGTTGGGCTGAAAGAGCAAGCAAATAGTCAGTTTTACACTGTAATTATCAAGATCCAGTACAACTGCTACAAGGTACAATTTACCAAACCAAACAACTTTTAATTAGGAATGGAAGTTTCATACAGAACATTTCTGTTTACATTGGCTATATTGTTAATATCAGATCTTTACAAAAAAGCCACTGGGTTTCCAAAGGATTTGCTTGTCTTCCACACACTGCAGATTATCAGAACCACATTATGTTATTCACATTAACGTTAAAACTCTAGTCATCTTTGTACTCTTGGTTAATCCCACTGAAATCAATGAACCAAATCACATTAGGTGAAATTCATCTCCGCAGATGGACTATGCAAGTCCTTCATAATACAACAAAACACGATTTAAAGACTAGGTTAGATTTTTTAGTATACAGGGATCAAAATCTCCAGCCTGTGGGTTAGACTGCAACGCTGCAACAGGATATTTCTCTCTTCTGAAGATTTTTCACTATTGCTTTCTCAGGTTCTGGACTGTTCTGTAAATTCCCTATATTGACAGTTTGCTAGCATCCTTGGTGTTTTTCTTCCATTTATTGTCTTGTTAGACCTTGAGATGCTGTTGGAATTGGGTGTTAGGTTAGGTAGGTTTTTAAAGGCAGGTTTTACCAGAGCTGCTCATGCTTACTATATATGCTATATGCACCTTTTTCATCTAAGGAAATGCTTTATTTTCATGGAGGTTGTATAGGGAAATCTTTTCACATTTAAGGTGACATTTCTTGGGTAGTGACAAAGCAAGGGAGAGACCAACACTTCCACAGAAAATACATTCCCCAGGACTAAGGGAGACACCACTTGAAGTTCTTTTTCCAATTTCCTTCCCATATTAATGCCTTGTTTCTATGAAACAAATGAGCTCTAAAAAAAAAGAGAGTTGATTCCATACCCTAGTGCTGCAAAGGCTTACTTCAGAAGTAAAACAGGTTCTTTGAAATTAGCAGAGAACTGAATGTCCGTTTTGAACTGAGATGAGGTGAGTTATGGTAATATATAAGCGTACACTGGGAGGAAAATAGATTTTTGATTGGCAAACATTTATCTGAAGTGATTATTCACTACTTAGAGTTAAAAGAGATTGTCTTTAAGAACATATTTCAGTAATTTTATACAGAAATTAAATATTCAGTGGTCAGACTCTGCACAGTTCAAGTGGGTATGAACTGGATATAACTCCCAAGATTGCTTGAAAAGTATACTCATAGATGTAAAAAAGAGAGAGAGGATTCACTTTATTAACAGTATATGGGGGATGCCATTACTTTTTTATTTGATTTACTGTTTCCTGAAGTAATAAATATAGATGAGCACAGCAAAAGTACAGGTTTAAATAAGAATCACAGGGCTGTGTTATGCCAGCAGTGCCTAGCGTACAGTTAATCAGAAAGCAGAAGGTAATATAAATTGTTTCTGACATTATGAGACTATAATAACAGTACATCTCCACCAGCCCTGTAGCTCTTAGAAGAATTAGAAGTATGTATTCTGAAGATACCACCAACACAAGAAAAATGAAGACATTTGTACATGCTGACTTTTTCCACAGTTGTGTCTTAGTTCTGCAATTGTAATACATATAGGTTATTACTGTAACAGTCAGTTCAGTTCCAATAAAAGTTGCTGCATGAATTTGCTTCTGCAACCTAACATTGAATTAAACTCCTGTAATGGAGTAATGACTTTTTTGTATCAAAAAGTTTCCTCCTTAACCCTGTTCCTATACATATCTTGATCATCTTTCCATGTACTAGAACATATTCCTGTTTATCAGACCATATTATGCTGCCAGGATGTGTTGGGTAAAATCCTAGCTCAGATGGCAATAAACCTACTATGCATTTCGTGGTCCAACGATTTCACCTGTTAACTGTTCTTAGTAAAAATTGGTAACAAATCAATGATTCAGGTAGTTTCCTATCCTGTCTCTAATGCTGACCAGTATAAAAGCTGTCGGAGAACAGACATACTGGAAACTTTCATCATGCAGAAGAAGAATAGATCTTTTCTGAGCTGTTCAGGAGATACTTTTTACTATGAATTCTTAATATCAATCCCAAAAGCTTTTTAGTAGTTAGTCTAATGCATTTAATCTGCTAATTCACATAAAATTTGAAACTTTTAAAAACAATTATTTTTGCCAAGAGTGCTGTGTAGAAGACAGCTTTATAGATTGGCTATGAACTGCATAGCAGAATATTTCTGTTACACTGTCTCTCTCTGTTGCTTTTTAATTTTATTTTATTTCTCTGTTATTGCATGGTAATGAAAGGTAAACAGGAGAGTTTCTATAGTTTCTTCTATGCCCACTCATAATATAATCACATCTTAAGTAGATGTCCTTTTGACCTCTTTTATAAAATATATGAAGCTGTTATGTCTGTATTCATCTTCCGTCTTTTGACACCAACTTTCTCCTTGACTCCTCCTATCTGTAGTTTCATCTTCTCCCTTCTCATCTTGCTTCTGTCTCTCCCCACTACTACTGTCTGTTAAGTGTCTGTGGTAGAATTAATCAGTTTAGCCAATCTAAATGCCGACACTAACAGAAAGTTCAGTTAATTGTGTGTCCTTTGTTTTTCTGAAGAAAACCAGTTTAGGAAAGAAAAAAGAAGAAAAAAAAAAAAAGGAAAGACACAATTGGTAATATATTTATTGGCAATTATAACCTGATATGCTTAGTATTATGAAAAGCACAATTGGGAAACTCACTGCCTGAGCTTCTGTCTTGCAATTAGAAAAGGAATGACAAAAGGGATAAATGCAGTCCAGTTAGGGTGAAACTCAAACCACAAAATCCCGGTGTTGATCTTGCCATGGCTTTATGCTAACACTATGGGTTTAACCTTGTAAAATCAGAAAGCTCAGTGAGAATAATGTCCCAAATTCCATAGCATTTTTCTAATCCACTATTAAACATTACAATGAGGACACATTAGCTAATTATAAATCAGTACCTCCTTCTTCTCAGGTACACAGAATCCCCTACTGTCCTGGAACACTACGAACCATCTACACGTGAAGCTCTGATTACCCTGCAAAATTTTGATAGTATGTAGTTAGGGAAGGTTTGGGAAAGCATCTGATATGACCTTGGTTACCATGGCACTCATTAACTCGAGCCACTGAGCATCCCTATCAAAGTATATAAACTACTTGCATGGTATTAATATCCAAATAAAGCCAACTAATCCCCTATTGTTTTAGTCCTAGGACACACTGGGTTTGCTGTAAGATAAATTGGGATGGGGCCCCTTTGGGTTTCTCAAAACCTGTGTGGTACCACTGCTGTATCATTTGTATCTGCAAATAGTACCATGAGAGTAATTGCCTAAGCAAAAACGCAACGTGCTCATTGAAAATGCTAATAATAATAACAATGTATTAGGGGCCTCCTGAAGAAAAATGTGGGTGGTAATGAAAATCTATTTGTCTCTAAGCACAGGTATATTTTGGATTATAATAAGCCTCTCCAATTTCAGATGAGGCTGTGAAGCACCATTTTATTTGAGATGAGGTACTGGCTGAGATTCTGACACAAGCCACCTTCATTCCCAGATATTTTCTCTTTTCTCTTGTTCTAACATCCTAACGTTAAACAATTTATTTCATATTTTCTTTTCAGTACATCATCAGGTAGCACTCAGCCTGGAATACACAGCTGCAGGGATGGAGAAAATTTTGTGAGAGCAAGTGAACAGGAAGAAAGCAGGGCAACTAGGAAAGGACACAAAAAAGAGGACAGCAGGACTTTGTGGAGAAGTGTTAGAAATGAGCTGGAGGTGAGTAGAATCGGGAAATATAAGTAGTTTGCAAACAGAAACAGAAATAATTCTCTTATAGGAATCTGATTTTCAGAACCATCTTCAATGTCTAAACTTCAGGTACCTGTCTGTAGCTTTCAGATCTACTATGTTTATCGTAGGACATTTGGAAGAGTGCTCTACAGTTAAGCTGGGCTGCTGCTCATGACCTTAATTTTGGCATAAAACTTCCTGTTTAGGTGGGCTGGGCCAATTGCTTCCCTTGATTTTTAAGTTTTCACATCTGTAAAACAATACAGTCATGCTTCATGGGGATCTTTACAAGAATTCATTGATAATATTAGTGGAGTGCTATAGGTACAAAGATGGACTTTATACCCCACCTATCCATACAGATAACTGTTTCTTTAAGTAGGGAGATGAAGTGACAACTGCTATCTCAATCCTAACAAGGGACATTACCAGCCACCCTGCAGCCTGACGCCTGCCCCTGCCTGAAATGGATTAGACTCCATCTTCTGGGCATGATTTTCATAAAGAACACAACATGTAGCAATCAGTGCATGCACCTAGGAGCAAGTAGGAGTCGTATATGTTATGCTCCCGCATCATGAATATCCTGTTCCTGCATGATGTCCTGTTCTTCACCTGTGCCTCTGGCTTCCTTAAAGAGCAGTGCTTTGAATCTCTGATGTTAACTCATTAGCACATTAGCAGGAACATGCCACCTTTCCCCTACAGCCAGTGGCACTGGTTGATTATTTTGCAAATGCAAAGCCAAATGCTTTTGGTATTATCCCTAACTCAGCTGAACACCGGAACCTGAGGTTAAGGGAGTGGAGGGGGGGGGGGGGGGTGTAAGGGAAGGGAAGCACAGAGTATAAAGTAACCTGCTGAAAGCAGAGGAAAAGGAAAAAGTAAGTAAATAACAACCTTCCCTGGTGGGTGGACTAGATGGCCTAGTACCAATTTTCTGTCTCCATTTTGTACAGTTTTGTGAGCCTCAAAGCAGCAAAAAAAGAGCTACAGGATCCATTAGCAGGGTGTCAAGGAGACAGGTGCAGGATCAAGCCCTCAGAGAACTCAGCTTCAAGCAGAAGCACAATAGCTCCCTAAGGATGTGCAGGCCAGGGCACATAAAGGTTGGTGCTCAGCAAAGGGGATAGCAAAGAATTACACCGAGTGTTCAGCACCCACCACCAGCCTACCCCCGGTGAGCCATACTTTGTGCTCTGGGCTGGGGCAGCACAGCATCTGGCAGGGCTGTCTCCTAGACAGGGAGACTTTGTCGGATTTCCTTTCTTTAGAGGAGATAGGGAAGGAACCTAATATTCCCTTGCGTGGGATGAACTCTTCCTTGTCTTTCTCCACTTCATGGCACTGTAGGCGGATGAATGCGGGAACCTCTTCCCTCAGGTGTCGGCAGTGGAGGAGGGATGGGGAGAGCCCAGGCCGCCCCTCTGGGAAAGCGCATCGCCTCTTCTCGCTGCCCTGTGCCCCTTCCAGCCCTCCCTCCGGCAGCCCCGCACTCCCGCTTCCCCGCCAGCCCTCTCCCCTCCGGCGGGCCCTTTCCCCCTTCTGCCCCGCACCGCGGCCGCTGTCCTCCGCCAGCCGAGCAGCAGGCTCAGCGGCACCGGGCCGCTCGAGCCCTCAAGGGGCCTTTCTCCCCTGACCGAGGAGCCTCTGCTGCCTTTCGGCCCCTGGCCCTGAGGCTCCCGCATCGCCCGGCCCTGGGCAGGACCCTGGCCGCATCCCCTTGCACCGCCGCCCGCCTCCGACTCAGTTCCCTCCCCTCCCCTGGCGGCAGACAGGCGCACGCACCGCGCTCTCACACACACACACACACACACACACACACCGGGGCGATGCAGCTTTAAAGGGGCCAGCTGCATCCCGGGGACCGGCCCACGTGAGGCCGGTGAGCACCCGCCGACCGCAGCCCCGAGCTCCGCCGCGGCTGGGAGACGCCAGCGCCGGGGCTGGGCGGGCCGAGCGGAGCGGAGCGGCTGCCAGCCCGCCTCACGCCAAGTTTGATCGATAACCCCCGCCCGGCCCGGGCGGAGCACCCTCGCCGGCTCCGCTACCCACCATCTTTGGGGGAAGTCCTTGCGCTGGGGGGGGGGGGGGCTGCTGGAGACGGGGGGAGAAAGGCAATCTCGCAGCCAATGAGCCCTGCCTGGCTCGGGTGAAGACAACAGGAGAGGGATTTGGGGAAGGAAAAAAAAATAAAGGAAGGAAGGAGGGGGACCACCCTCCCACTACCTCCGCCAACATCGC
Source organism: Ara ararauna (assembly GCA_028858755.1). Classification (NCBI taxonomy): domain Eukaryota; kingdom Metazoa; phylum Chordata; class Aves; order Psittaciformes; family Psittacidae; genus Ara; species Ara ararauna. Next base: position 8,939,130 of record CM054383.1, on the reverse strand, counting down.
CACCACCATTGACACTACTCCGAGTCTCCAGTTGCGCCCATGCCCGTGCCGCCAATTTCGTTTTAGGGGCTGAACCACAAGGGCTGAAGAAAATGGGGCAGAGCGTGCCCCGGACCCTCCTGCTGCTGCTGGCGGGGCTGCTGGGGAAGGCTCTGGCAGGGTTCCCCAACACCATCAGTATCGGTAAGCGCCCGCCGCGGCACCGCGACCCGCTGCTTCCCCCCGACAGCCGAGGGGAAGTTGTGTGGAGGGGAGCGGGGCTGCAGCTCCGGGGCCAGCCCCGCTCCGGCTCCTGCCCGTCGTTGCGAGAGAGAGTCAGGAGCGATGCCCGGGCTGCGGCAGCGGGCGGCCGCGCTGTCCGCTCCCTTCAGAGCGGCGGAGGATGCGGTCCGTGCTCATGCGGAATCGCGCCCTGAAGCAGCGCATCCCGTGTAGCAAACAACGTGAGGGAATCGCGGCGCCAGTCTGCAACGGCGTGCCCTGAACCCGGGGCCGATGGAGCTGTGAGGCTGGGGCACCCGGGTGGAACGGGGGACTTTCCCCTGCTTCTCCACCGGAGCAGCGCTCAGTTCTGCCTGTTTTCCACCAGACCGCTTAAAGCCGCACGTTTGCCACGCCACCCGTGTCCTTAGCAGATAACTCCACAGAGGCGTTATTTCGGTAATCTGGGGATAATTTAAGAGCACAGGTCCCCGAGTTAGACTCTTAAATCAGCGTGCGGGTATCGTGTGTCAGTGGTCGGGTGTTAAAGGTGCACCTGCGGCTCCTGGTGACTCCGGCTCGCTCCGGGGGCACCTGGATGTGGTGTATGGCTTTAAAAGCCTAACTTTGGACTCGGAGTACGTATTTCATGTACGTGCTCTGTCAGAATTATGTGCTCGGGCTCAGGCTGCTCCTGCTCATTCTTTCCTGAGATGTGCAGTATGCAAATGTGACCTATTGCCACTGTTTCTCCTCAGAATTGGTTCTGAAATACCGGTTTTTTTGTTTTGTTTTCAATCCTAGGTGGACTTTTCATGAGGAACACTGTTCAGGAGCACAGTGCATTTCGGTTTGCTGTGCAGTTATACAACACAAACCAAAACACCACAGAAAAGCCCTTCCATTTGAACTATCATGTAGATCACTTGGACTCTTCCAACAGTTTTTCAGTGACAAATGCTTGTAAGTAAATACATGCTTTAAAAAAGATATATATATTTGTTTGTTATCTATCCTTGCATTCAGTTTCTCCCTGATAGCCTGGCATTCTTGTTCATACAAAATAATGCAACAAATGTGTGTGCTGGCATGATGTTCAGTAGATTTGCAGTGTTATATGGTTGAATAATACCTTAGAGAAAGTTCTCTCACCACTTATTTTCACCCTTTTAGTTTTGTTTTCTGGAGAAACAACCATCTTATTTATATAGCAGTGCTGTTTAGCTGTGATCAGTGAATTGCTGCTGAATTAACGTCCCTTTTCTGTTGAGGCTACAACCTAGCTCTGTGAAACAGCATGATTTCAAGTAAAACAAAACCAGCTGTTTAGAAGTGACCTTGAGGGGACATGGTAGAGGGGCTTACTTGCCTCCTCTACCCTGAAATACTGTGTTGTTTTCTTACAGTGAGAGTCCTGTTAAAAGCTGAGACAACTGTAAACTGACAAATGCTGTTAGAGCTGAGGGGAGAGGAAATGGAACCAGAATGTTTAGTGTTATGAGAAATAACTCTGCACAGCAGTGCATACATATAATTTGAGCCTTTATTAACAGAAGAAGCAAAATAGAATTTTGAGTAGTGTTAATGTGGTGTTAAAATGTGAAATCGCTTTCTGAAAGACTGGTGCATGTTCTGCATTTTAAAAAGCATTCCTTTAGCAATAGTAATTCTTGAGCATTTGGTGTACTGATGCGTCCAAGTTCACTTTTATACCTGTTTTATGGTAAGCCTTTGAAAATGAGCGGAGTCTTCGTGTGAGGTAGTTGCACGTCTTTTGCAGTATACAGTAATATGCCTGTACATCATCTAAAGGAACTCTGAATGCAGTGTACTAACTTTGTGTTATGAACAGGAGCCCTGTTTATATACTCACAGTATAAAATATTCAAAGAGGAAGCATTGTGCTAAAATAATTAAGCGTTAGAGTGCAGAAAACTTGCTTTAAAACAATTTAGTGTTTTGAATATCTGATATTTCTTCATTTTTTTGTTTCTTTGGGGCAGCATATTTCTTATGTTCCTGTCCCACACTGCATAATTAGAAGGCTACACAAGGTGACACTTTATTCTTCTAGGATTTCAGGTATTTTCTGAGAAAGTTGATGGTTAGAAATATTCAACAAGGAAATAACTTGGAAAATTTTGGATTGGCATTCTAACATATCCCCCATGTGACTGGTTCTTGGTAGTGCAGCGTTACACTTTTCAAACGGCTTTGAATTAGGACCTTTAAAACTTTTGTAGGGGGGTTAATTATATAATATCCAATAAAAATATTTGGTAAAGTGGAAAAATGGTAAATAAAAGCCTGTCTGTACTTTGCATCTTATTTTACTAATCCTATCCAGCCTCAACAGCTCTTACAACAAATATCAGACTATTAATCCTTAATCAGTGTAATCCCTTCAAGAGGCTGTATCTCAAACATAGTTTCCTAAATATCAATTATATGGATTTAAACTAAATACATTAAACTGCTTGGGCGATTAATTATTAATTGTTTTTTAAAAGTTCTACCAGCGCTGCTTCACAGATCCCCCCAGACAAGTGAACAACATACTCCTTCAGAGGCGATGTATTATTTGGTCATCACGCTTCTCACCTGACGCCTAATGATTTTCGTCATTGCTTGGTAAAAGCTGTGGCAATTTTAGTCAGATGAGCTGCTTTTCCGTAATATAGGCCTGTACGTTCCAATACAAGTTACCAGTATAGTAAAATTGGGTAAACTTAAATCTCTGGAGAAACCATAGACCGGAGAACACCAACCTACAGTAACCTATTTAAAAATAGAAGATGTGAAAAAAGAAACAGAAGGAAGAAAATGAAAAGGTGACCTTCTCTCTAGCTATGTCAACCATCTGGTAGTACTGGTGGCAGGAAAAGAATGCAGTGAGTCCAAGTCACCAGTCATCTAGGTCTCAGTAGCTCAAAATAAATAATATTAAAAAAAAAATAGAACAGTTACTCTTTTTGGATCTGGAAGCAATTATCTTTGAAAGTCAGAATTCCCCTACATATCAATGCATTACAGTGAAATAGCTCCTCACACTACCTGGCTAACATGTAGTACATTGCGGCCTAAGTACCCTTAATCACATCCTCACTTCCCAGGGGAATGGCAGGTAATTTCAGGGTGCTGCCTTAGTCATGAAGGAATTATTCCCACAATATTTTTACTTCTCTTGGAGATAAGCATATATTTTCTCCAGAGCTGTCACACAGCCGTTTGATCAATATTTGCAATTGGCAGAGATCCATAGAAAAGGAAGCTGCAGCGACTCTTGACTGCCTTCGCTGGAGAGGGAGGCTGTGACTGACTTTGTGGTTGAATAGGTAAAGGAGCTGAAGGAAAACTGGAGAAATTGTAGCATGTGTAGCTTGAGCCTAGGGCCTGTACTAGTCAGTATCCATAAAATAATACTTTTCATTCTCCTTTGCATTGATTTATGTGATAATTGACTGTAGTAAGTGTTCATGTGTGCAGGGATTGAGTGGGTGCTCTGCTCAGGAAAGACTTATGCTCTTACCATACAGCTGCATATCCCTCTTGGTGCAATCTGGTGCATTCCAGAGGCAGGAGAAAAAAAATAATCCCTTGTGAACTATCCTCATGAGCCAGAGATAAGAAGCCCACCTTAGGTAGCTCTGATTTGGCAATATCCCAGCATGGGAACAAACTTGTTTAGAAGCAAAAGAAGATTCCTGCCCTAAGCCCCTCCCTCTCATTCCTTTTTCAGTTAAATTATGCATAATTAGATTTATGTACATGTATTCCCTGCTTCACTGCTACATGGAGCCCCTCTCTGTGTATTTCATTTACAAACATGCCCACAGTATTCATCCACTCTGTATTTATCTTGCCACCTATTTATTTAGCTGTACACTATCTTAACAGAGAGAAAATACAAGCACAAATGGAAATTCTGATGTATTTAAACGTGAATTGAAGTTTTTCAGTGGGCTCAGGGAGGGAGGGGATTTATTACATCTTTTAAAATATAAAGCTTTTCTGCCACGAGGAAAGAAAAACAGAAAGGAAAAAAGTTAGCTTGACCTGTGAATGAATAAAATCAAGTAAAAGATGGATGTTGTATTTTCTTCAAAAAAGCTCGTGTAGGGAGGGAGATGGCTTTTTCGGAATAATATGACTATAACAACTCAAATGTATAAATTCATCACTGGAGCATCTCTCATGCTGTTCTTATAACCTCTGATAAAGGATGTTAGTATTAATGTTGAATTATGCGTACAGTTCTGTAGATCAAATTCCCTCGAAATAACCCGTGTATGTCTTTCTGCTCTGCACTTGTAGTGCACTATACTAACACTGCTCCAGCCTCTGCAGTGTCAGCTCATTAGCACACAGATCTCATATTCCCTCTCTGCACTGTCATTGCAAAAAATTGCTGTTGTACACCTTTACAGCCAACAAACGTGCACTTGCGATATGTACAGTTTTCAAGAAATATATGGGAAAGTCAACCTTCTACATAGTCCTGCTGGAATTTCTCAAAAGAAAGCATTAGTTTTCATTAAAATCTGTTGATCATGTAGTGATAGTGGTGGGATGCGTAGGGGTGAAAAGGGGCTGTGATTGCAGAATCTAATTAATCTACAGGCAAATTCCCTCTCTCGGATAACCTATCAGCTGCAAATTCTTGTCCTGGCAATTTTTCTGAGTCATTTCTCGTGTATCTTCTGAACCCAGAAGGCTTTTTGTGTTTTACCAAATGGTGATATGTAGTATTTCTTCCACAGGCACTCGTTCTTTAAGAGACAAAAAAAAAAGAGAAGATAGAATGATACGTTTACTTTAAGTTGCTAAAATCTCGTAAGTGCACGCTTTTTAAAGGGGTCTGACTTCAGACTTTGTTAGGAAATTTTTCTTTAGCATCTTTGCAGTCCTTGTGTTTAATCTTTAAAATACAATTTAGACGATTTTTAGTAGAAAGAGTGCCTGTTTGTTGTTTGAGAGTATTGCAGAGAATGACACCGCAGGGCTAGTAGCAGGCAATTTTTTTCCAGTTTAACTGTATTACTCCCTTTTCCAAACCACAGGTGTGCATATATATAAATAAATATATACATATGAATACTTACTCGCACGTGCACACACACACACACTTTTTCTTTAGGTGCTACTCAGCATTTCTTTTTGCTAGTGGGCAGATATTTGCTTCCCTTGCATCTGTATGCTCTTTGGCCAGCTGGCAAGGGACACAGATGCTGAAAGTCGTCAGCTCCCTTCTGTCAAAAGCATAAGCATGTCTCGCTAGAGTCTTGCCAAGTTTGGGCCATGTACTGGTGGTTTTGTGTGAGTAGAGACTGTAGGGTAGATGCCTCATTCTCATGATAAGGAATGCACTGTGGTTTCTCCAAGCATCCTGTGGTAGAATACCTGGAAATGTGCGTTTTACACAGCCCATTACAGATCCCTGAGAATGCCTTTTATGCTGTGAAACGTGCTCAAGTATTGTGCGTTACTGCTGTATGAGAGAATCAGCAGGCTTCAGTTAAGAGTCAAAGCTTTTGCAGTATTGGGCTAGGTCGAAAAGTGAAGGGTGTGTTTCAACTAAAGTTTCTTTGCACTTCATGGTAGAGGAGATGATTTGTCATTAAGCTGAATGTGATCTTTCTGTTAGCAGAAGGACCCATACCAGCTTTCAGGTATGTTTTATTATTTCTTAATTTTAAAATAAGCTGACTCTCCCTTCTCTCCACCTTTGCTGTATGCATAGCATTTACATACCACTTAGATGTTTGGGTTCCATTAACTCACATTGTAAAGGTAAAAAAAATCTTGGACACTTGTATGAGAAACTTTGAATTCACCACATGAATGAAGAATTAGGCATGATGAAGAGCACCATTCACTTGTTTCAGGAAAATTTTGTGCATATGTATAGATGAAATTGTTCACTTTTCCAATAGAGCACTGGGCCTGGGGACCCATGAGACTATTGGCATGGGTTGGAGAGCTGCTGATTAACTACATGTTCCAATAAAATGTGTAGCAGCTGTAGTTTATCTCTGGGAGGAAATGGAGATACCATGATGGGAAACAAGCCTGTTACAGTAGCTTTTAGCAACAACAAAACCCCACAGTTTTGTTGAAGGCTGACTTGGGAGCTTGTCCAAGAGCCACAGAGAACAGTGGGTTTCTTTCCTCTGGGTTCGTGGTGTTCAGTGTCTGGGAGGTGGGAGGCCTTCCTACTGCAAGTGTAGGACTGTTACGCAAGAAGGTGTGAAATGAGGGAGCTGATGTATCTTTAACAGATTCTTTATTTTCGCTATCCAGTGATTTAACATTTTTCCATTTAAAGTACATATTTTGTCATTACCGATTTTGGAATGCTAATTTTGATTTAGTCAGGCATCCTTAAAATGCTTTAGAATATGTTATTTTTAAAGCAGTAACAGTTTGGTTTCGTAGTTCAGTTTCAAACCCAGCCAAACCATATAATGAAAAAGTCGTGTTCATTTGTTGTGATTAAGACGTTTATGTTGAATTTGCATTTGGCATTTAAGTTACAGCCTAAGTTCAGTACTTTCTATGCTGCTGTGAAGTACAAATCACTGGAAGGCCATGGCTCCCCTTTTTAAGATAACTCAAAAGGCAGCCCAAAATCTCTGTACCTGTTGTCATGAGGTCTGTTATCCAGGGCCTTTTACATCCACTTGAACAATATGGCAGTCTAAAAATAGAAATATACAAATGATTCATAGAGATATAACCAGTTTCTGTGAAACTGTGATGATCATCAGTGAAACTGTTTCCAGATTTCATCTGCAGGGATACTTTTTCTTCTACATGTGTGTATTACATTTCCTGTCAGAGGCAGAGACATGCTTCCCTATGTTATATCACCTGCTTTATGTTATTGTTGATCTCCGGAATATCAGATGCCCTAGAAACCTCAAACTTGAAATAAGGTTGAAGTTTTTCATGTGCAGTCACCTGATGGAAGGCTCCAAAGTAGACACTTACGATTGGCTGCTTGTAGTCATTGTAGTGTGGGTACTAGTAATTATTGCATAGCTTCGCAGTGTGCACTCTGGCCTGACTGTGTCGAGGAGTTTGGAGATATTTGTGTAGAACCAGAAATGCAGAGTTCATTTATCAGTTTGTAGCTGTATGTGAAACATCCAGAGGTGCATGCCTTTTAGTTGATCTTAATAATGTAATTATTATAATAATTATAATGTATTATAATAATGTAATTGTTAGGGCTAAAACTATCATATGTACACAGCAAGAGAGAAACAAGTGATTAGGTTTCTGTGTAAAGAGGAAGAGTGAATGGAGGAACCAGTTATGTGAATGAATCCACCTAGCAGCTGTTCTTGCATATCCTCCTTGTGTTTTCTGAGGCACTGGATCTCTTTTATCATCTTAACCACTTCTAAAATAGTGAGTGCACTGTGCAGCCCATGCATATACACTGCACAGGAGGCACGGAAGCCCTTATGCATGAGGATCAACCTGCAGGGATGCTGCGCTGCGGATAACTTGCCCAGACACTTGCAGAACGGGTGAATTGCTTTCCTGGAATTGGATGGTAGCTCAGGTGAGGACTCTTCTGCTGGGATGGAGTGGCCTATCTGATCACTAGGATGTAATTACTTTGCTAGACTGGATGTTTCAGACATGCTGATATGCTGAAAGTTTTCTGTTGTTTGCTGGTTTTCGTTTGTTTGGTTTTTTCAAACACAATTTACAAAGTATTCCCTTTCAGACCACGTGTAAGTTACGTGACTGCCTTTGGATGCTTGATCCTGCCCTTGTGTTGGGATTGTATTTATTGGAGTTTATTCAAAGGTGATGTTTGAAATTTTGATAAAGAATTAAAATAAGAATGCAGGGCTGCATGCTTACTTCACTGTCTTGAATCCTTTCTGATACAAAAACTGTCTTTAATAAGATATGCAGGTATCTGGGAGAAGTATATACACTCTGATGGTACACAGTCCATGTGTACTTACTTCATTCCATGTATACTTCATTATTTTCCCAGCTCTTTCTCCTGGACTTAAGTATAAAATAGTGCTTGCTGGTTTCACCATCAGTAGTTTTATTTTTATGCAACCAAGCATTTGGGCCCAGCCCATGTGGTAAAGGGACTGAACTTGGGTAATTGTGGAGTCTTCTGGTGGCTCTTAGCATGATTTGAAGTCAGTTTGTACTTCTGGTAGTTATCTCTTGTACAAGGGTAGTACAATTTACCCTTATCAGGCAGTATTGCAGGGCTGTTTGCAGTGAAAAACTTGGAGGGCTTTGGCTAACAGCATCTTTTTCATTTTATTGATCACTTCTTCCACTTCCTTTCCTAAAACACCAACAAAAAAAGCCAAAACCAAACCCAAAAGCTAAACAACCCCCCACCAAAACCCAGCTTACTCTTCATGCTTCTGAAAAATAAATTGAAATTAACACTTGCTAATTAGCTGTCCTTGTCAGAAGAAGATGTACATTCCCACTGATGGACCTGTGAGAACATGTGTCACAGCTGTACAGCAAGCCCATCTATCACTTGACAAAGGAGAAATTTTCAGCTCTTTACCTGAAATAAGCAAAGCTGTGGGAAAGGAAGCAAGTTCATTATTCAAAAGTTCTTTATCTCCTACACATCCTGGATCTTTATTGGAAGTATGGTCCTTACTTCTATAGCACAGGATATGCCCAACTTGCCCACCTAACCCACACTCGGACTCCTTTTTTGAGTGGTAGGAGAAAATGTCTTTACTAGAAGTGGTGGTGCCTGTTCATTTCTCCCAATGAGGTCTGCAGAACATGCTGTAATCAGTGTCTCACAGCGGCCAGCTTTTCCAGATGTACGGCACTGCATTTCAGGGCTGGTGCCTTCCAGGATTTCCATGTCTGATACTCATTTCAGAGATCTTAGTCTGAAATAGGTGCAGCAGCCCACTTAGGGAATATGGATTGGGTCTTGTGAATTACGGGGTTGCTGCATCATGACATCTTGATTGGTTTCTGTATTCTGCTGTGTATGCTTAAATCCTTAAAACTTTTTGCTGGTTGTTGTTGTTGTTTGTGTTTTTCTTCTGAGGGGAAGTGCAGGGGGAAAGATGGCTTGGGGAGAATTGGAAATTGATAAGTTTTTTCAGGTGAACTGTCCAAGGCCTCTCTACAAGAAAACATGGCAAGATTATGGTTTTTACTTACTGCAGGAGTTTTGTCTTTGTAGGCTTTACCACTTGTGTCACCAAGTTTGGATTCTAATGAAGTCTGATGGTTGGAAAACTCAAGTTCATGTACCTTCTTTTTTTCCAGCAGTTAGATGAGAACTAATTAGAATCCATTGATCTGCAAAGGACTGACCCAGGGTCTAACCCTGAATTGAATCAAAACCGTTAGGGGGATTCTAAAGTGTCTAACAAGTTTAATTTACTCTGTCTTTCTCCCAAGTTTTTATGCAGCCAGGGAGCATCTCTAGAGTGCTTTACTGCCATTGTGGAGGATGTCAAAAGGAGTTGCACCTAATGAAATGCTGAGTGAGTGAGCAGTCAGCATAATACCTGCTATCCTACTTTGAATTTCCTTTTTGAAACATTGCTTTTTGTGCCTATTTCCTTATAATTTCTTGAGAATATAAAATAATACTAAAGAGAAGAAAATTACACAGTTGTCCTGTGCCAGCTAATCCTATTTCTTTCCTATTTTGGCCATATCAGCAGAGTGATTCTCATGACCAGTGGTAGTTTTTATATTCCTTGGCCAACTCAGACCAAGTTCCTCCGTAGAACCATTATCCCACTGCTGTTCTGTGCATCCCAGAACATCATCCTGTATGACTTCAAAAATATGTGATTGAAAAGGATGGGAGCTGTGCAACTTGCGAATTTTTCAATTCAGATGTAGTTCCGAAAAGGTTTTAAAGATAAGATTGGAATCAACCAAAAAAAGTTGGAGAATTAAAAATAAAAGCTTTTAAAATAGTTTCAGACTTCAGACCATTGACTCGGATTCAATTGAAGCCAAGTATTTTGTTTTGGAAATGATTATTTTTGGGTTTCGTACATTTTTATTCTTCACTGAAACAATTTGGTGAAGCTTATCCCAGTTAGCGGGATGTTTCTGCAAACAAGGATCTGCCTTTATCAGTGTAAAAACACCTGTTCTGTCCAATTTTTATAATGACATATCGATGATGGATGTGCAAAAAAGAAGTGTATGTTTGGAAGAAGCTGTCTAGGTTTCTTGGGGGATATAGTTCAAGCTGCTTGTGATGGATTTTATGGATAGACAATTTTTGTCAGTTGAAGTATGTATAGCATGTCTTTCCACACCATCTACAGGCAACTTACTTTATTACCTGGAGAGGCAGGGAGATAAGCCCAAAATTGATCAAAATGATACCAGTTAACCCTCCTGAAGTTTTCCACTTCTGCAGTTTGGAGCTCCAGGTGCAGAAATTGCCTTATTTAAAGCATGAATCAGTGTAGCTTTACTGCATGCAGAGTGTAGTAAATGTAGTGATGGTTTCTACAACCACAACGTCCTGTTTCAAAGGTATGCATTCATATGCACCAGATGTACTTTACTGCCACGTGTTTTGTGCTATGTAACAGAAAAAGAAATTTCATGCAGTGATACTTGTGCATATCTGCAGTGACCACTGGGACATAAATGTTTTAGTGCTTCATTTTTCTACCCTAACAGAAAGCAAAAAGCAGTCTCTTTATATCCCATTGGATAAATAAGGGTAGTCAAGATACATAATGGAGTCTTGCCGTAATCTGATTTACACCAGGGTAAATTTGGCGTAGCTCTGGAGGGAGGTGAAGAGGTGAATCCAGTAAAGGGTAAAAAAAGAGTGGTCCCTCACGGGGTATTCCTGGCTTTAAGTGTCTGAATAAGTGGGGGATGTGGGTCCAGGACAACCAATGAATTCTTTGAGGGAGACTCGGAGCTTCTTAATCAGTAGCATACCCCTCCTCCAGGACTACCCAGGTTGTCCAGGCTCTTGACTTCAACAGCTAACTGAATACACCCTTGTGTAGCATTGCACATATTTCCTCTTGGAACTTTGGGAAATTTAACAAGATATTCACGTTCAGCAGTAATAAGTGTCCCTTTATAAGTGATGCTGGGTATCTCAGAAGTATCTGTAATAGACTGTAATGCAGAATCTGCCAAGGAAAGATTTTGTTTTTCAATTGAAACAAAATAGTGTAAATCAAGTAGCCTCCGGTGGAAAGTGCTGACCTTGCTTTTAGCGGGAGTCACTTACACCTTCTCTACTTTCAGTTTTTCATATCTCTTTTTCCTTTCCCCCATATATGTATTTTTGTACTGTGAACCTTTCATTACTTTTCTCTCTCTGTATCAGTTTATGGATTTTGCGTTCTTGTATGAAGAGAGGTTGTGTGGCATTAAAGACCATAGAGTCGTCCATGAAATTTAACTCATTGTGTCTCTTATGTGCTTGCATGACTACTGACTGGTTATAAAACGCAACACCTTTTTCTGAGTCACTCTAGAGGTAATTAAAGAACAGATATTTGGCAAAACGGGGTCTTTTGGCTGAAGCATAAAGCTAACATTTTAACCTATTTTCATCTGCAAAAACACCCTGCTGTTTTTAATGAATAGGGAACCTATCATGGGTTGTGATGTTGCTAACTCCTGCAACCTGGTCAGGTTCCAGCTTGGATGAGTATCAACATAAATCAGTTAATCTTCTGGAAGCTTTATTCAGATGAATTATCTGCACTTCCTGTCTTAAATTCTTACTGTGGTGTTCTGCAGTGCTCGCCCCTGTTTCACATGAGTTGTATTTGAGATTTGGGGCAATCTGCATATGCAGGAAGATACAGTTTCTTATTAAAGTACATTTTCCTTGTGGGCTTTTCTAAAAAGGTACTATGCATCCTTGATAATGTCTGGAGATTCCCTGTGTTAATAAGAATTTTGTTATCTGATTCCAGAATCTGCTGCTCTGGAATAGTCTGTCTTAATCAGGATCTCCACATGAATTTAAAAATTGTATCTTTCTGGCAAAATTACAAGTAGGATTAATATGATTCCTCCTTTCTACTATGTGGTCTCTAAAAATGCTTCTATCAACCCTGTGTATTTCTTGTGTATGCTGGCTTGGATTCAATCTGTTGCAACATTCACTGTAAGGGGATTAAAATCTTGTTGGAAATAACTTAATCAGAATCGATTATTAATTGTGCTTTCAAGAAGCTTGGGTGAAGCTATGTGTGAAATATGAATCTATCATTTCAGTTTCTGAGAGATTCAGCTGTGTAGTTCAGTGTATGTGGAATAGTCTTGCAAAAAGCATCGGAAAGTTCCAAAGACAGGAGATCTCCTCCTGCAAAATGGATGTGGGAAGGGCTATAGCAGTTTAAGATTCTCCCCTGCTGTCCTGCCTGCCTCATTCCTGGATAAAAGGTGCTATAGAAGTCTAAAACATTAAGACCAAACCTCCTGGATAATCAGGACTATGACTTTGTTCTGCATGACAGAGAGGGGCCTGAAGTTGAGCCGCTGCTGCCTGCCTTCGCTGCTGAGCCTGCCAGCAAAAGGGTCAATTAGTGCCAACTGCAGGAGTGCGGCTCCCTTACAAAGGCCTGTGTCCACTTAGAACTGTTCATTTAAGCTCTCATTATAGACTTCAGGTTAATAGCAGGGTACATTGCTACCTAATCATTTGCCTGAAACTGAGTGGTTTTATTTTACCAGTTTCACTCTCCTCCCACCCAGTTTGTTTGGGGTGTTTTTTCTAAGGCCAACATTAAATCTCTGGAAGAAGTCTCTTATGTTGTGCTGTGATGATTACAGTTCAAGTATGTAGAGATTTATTGACAGTATAGAATAAAAAGTAGTTACTTTATTGCTTTGATCATCAATATTTTAAAGATCTGCAGCTTGATAAATTTACCCATTCTTAAAAGCTGGATTTTCGCTATGAATGTCCTGCAGACAGTTTAACAGTGTAATTCATTTTAAACCAGCCGATGACTTTCTGCTTGCAAAGGCAACTTCCACAGCACAGCCAGTCTCATTTCCCAGAGGTGTAGAGGCACCACCTGAGTTGTGAGCTTCACTGTTTGTCCACCAGAGAGTGTTCTCTTTCTAAAGAAGTTGATGCCATTAATCTTTTTGCTGTTGGCCATTATACTAGAAACTTCTCACTGAAATGCTTCCTTGGTGGGCCTGGGTGTGCTGATCGTCCTTCACATCATACCAGCAATAAGCTCGTAAATTGGGGAATATGCCACAACTTGAAGATTAATTGCCAGGATATAAATTTTCTGAGCAACGGGCTTTAAGACTGAAAAGTGATTGTTATGGCTATAGATGGAGCAATGTGACTCTTTAAACTTGGCCCAGCTGCTTGGTTACCTGGATGTATGTACATACACTGTTGCTACCTGCGCAATAGTCTATGCAGAGGGCTTGGGTGCTTGTCTAGAGCCCATCAGGTGGAGTTTCTTTGGAGCGTTACACTGTGTGTAAAGGAGCTGAGGTGATGGGTTTGGCTTTGATTCATGGAATCTGCAAGAAAGAAATTGCTAGAGTTGGTGGTGTATTGAGCTCTCTGCAGTGATGTCTTATGGCAGCGCAAATCCTGCCTGAAAGCAGATGAGTGCCAGCCTCTAGGTCCTTGGGAAAACTGCTCATTCCTCTGTTTTCCCCAGAGCACACACCAGGCACCTTGTGATTTGGCAAAATAGGGTAGAAAGCTCATAATTTTCAGGATCAGGAGATGTGTTCAGAGCCTCAGGGCCAGTGAACCACAGATGTGCAAGCTGGTAGCAGTGGTGCTGCGGTGCCAGCCCAAAGCCCAGCAAGGCTGCCAGGGGGAGAGTCCCTCCAACCACAGCAATTAGATCTTTTTTTCACTTTAGGGCTTTAGAAGTTTTCTTTTGGATCTGTACTTCTCAAGAGGTGCATTTTTCCCTTTAGTCAGCTGAATATTTGTTTTCCTCTTTCTCTGTTTTTGCCTTGCTTTGATAGATAGGCACAGATAGACAATAATTAAAAAAAAAAAAAAAAAAAGGAAAAAAGAAAAAAAGGAATTAAAAAAAAGGAGCTATTTCACTTCCCAGAGACAGCGAGCAGGCCTGTGAATGGCACCTTCTGTTCCCCGTCTGCCTGGGTTCACCTCGCAGCCACAAGCAGCAGCGCCAGTCTCATTCCCGTTGCGCTGTTAGGTTTGTTTCACTCTCAGAAACTCCTTTGAGAGTGGGCAAGTTTCACTCTGAAGCATTTAAAAATCCCAAAGTTGCTCACGTTTCTCAGAAGTGACATTAGTTATTCCCAGGGTAGGTTTACTCAGACCACTGGAGCTTTGTCTGAATCCAGTTTGACTTTGAAATGGTTACAAATCCTTGGGATCATTCGAGTTCCCTGCAGAGTTGGAACTGCTGTAACACTGGAGGGATTCTGGTGCTTTTGGAGGAGCCTGTATGTAAATACAGTAACTGGGTGAATGAAAAGCCAGCAGTGTAATTCTTCAGCATTAGTTTCTTAAAGCCTGCCATGCCTTTTGCACTGATATGAGACTTTGCAGCTCCCATTGATGAACCCCCTAAGACAAATGGCTGAGATTAGTATTATTTATAGATAACCACAGAGATCATTCATTCCTCTCAAGCTGTTTATTTTTGGGCCGCCCAGTGAAACTGATGAAATTGCCAGTTGTCTGAAATGCTGCTGCCAGTTGTTTGAATGAACGGTATTGATTACAGTTACAGGACTATTCATCTCATACTGGCACACATACAATACATGTATTATAAAAATGTTGTCCCCGTTGACAGCTGGGTTATGAAATGATACATTGAATTATATGTCCTTATAGGCAGCGCATACATAGATGTTTCTCAATCCTGATTCACAAGTATTAAAATTACTTGAAGGAATACAGAATGGAGTATTGGACTCTGAGGAATATTATAGTACCTTCGTTTGAAACAACCGGTTAACAAATTTATGTTGACATCAGCAGACGCAATGAAACCCCAATAGGTGCTAACTGGTCTAAACTATCTTCTGCTGTGATGGTGGAGAAAATTGTATTTTATTAAATGAGTAAAGGATTTCTTAGAAGGTGCAGATACAAAAGCGACCATTTAAATCTACTCTATTACCACAGTTTTGCTTTAAAAATCAAAGAAAACCTTGAGGCAAGCCCTGTTTGCAGTACATATGGTGGTAGTCTTCTGACTTCATGGCAAATACCTTCATCTTTGACTTTTGTATTTGAAAAGATGTGGTGATGCAGTGGTTGTGTTCATCTACACTTACCCTGAAAAGTTTTCCATCCTTCATTCTGTCGTTACTTAATGGTGTGTATCCCAGTTGCCTGGGTTGCTCCATCACATCAGTTTTGCTGTGGGACTCACTGGAGGGAAGCTCAGCAGATGGCCCTTTGGCTGCAGCTTCTGTCCCTTCAGTGGTGCAATCTGTTGTTCTAACTCAAAATGGGTTAGAACAAGCCTCAAAAGTTGAAATAAAACCCCTCGTGTGTTTTAGAGGATGTGACCTTCCATTTGTGCATTGCTGTATGTTTGCAGGATTTGTATTCTGAAAAACTGTGATTGTTAAATAAAGATTAGAGAGATTTTAAGTACTGTGCTTGAAAATTCCCATTGTCTTGCTCTGTAGTCACGAGTGATCAAAAATAGATTAAAATGGTCAAAGCATTTTTTTAAAGTATTACTAATGCTTACTTGATTATATCTAAAATAGCACCACTGTCTCCAATAGGTTCTCTGAGAGCAGGCTTTCCCCCTGTTTACCTGAACTAATAGGTACATTGAACTTCAACGGTATGCAGTGGTGACCGATGTAACCGTAGAATGCTTGGGTGTGCTTCAACATATATTTGCAATTGTAGCAAATACATTAAGTACCTGCATTTAAGGTTTCATAAAACATGTAATTCCAGATCACAGCTGGAGCAGATTGACTTACCATGCCTGATGTAAGTAGATCGGAGCAGATTTTTGTCACTGTGATTCTTAAAATGATACCTAACAGTTCTATTGGGTAGTAGAGTGGGGAGAAATCTTTGCAAATTTGCGTGGTTCAGTTGCCAAAGGTTCACATTCTCTTCAGTTTGTGTCACCTATGTAAGCTTCCAAATGGAGTATTTTTTTTTTATCATAATTTCAGTTTTCCATGGCATAAACTCAATTTCCTGAATAGGAAAATATGTTTTTTTTCTTGTTCTTTCTTCTTTTTAATTCATAGTGTGAGATTTTTCTTTACCAATATGTTATATATTTGTAACCGTGAAAAAGCTTCATTTGAGCATCTCTTGTCATTGGTTTCTCACATCTTACCATGTCACTTTTCCCGTTTCCTTCTGCTCAACACTTCTACTTTCTGTTCTTTTGTATCAGCCTCTGCAATGAAGCTGTTGTAATACAACCACATTAACTTCATGGTGGTTTATTTTTGAATTCTTTCTCTAAAAATTGAATTTCCCGTTAGAAGATGGGCTATTTACATATTTACATGCTCATCCTCTATAAAAGTGGATGAGTTAGCAGAATAAATATCCTACACATTTATGGGAGATTAGACACCCCGCCCTCATGCTGTCAGTGTAGAGGTGGATTCTGTTGGCAATTTGTGTGGTGCAGTGGTTGACAAGATACAGTAGCAAGGATGAAACATTAGCTGTCACACTTCGTGAAATTTAGGGTCTCTTCAGCTGTGAATGGCTGTGCTTAATTGTTCTTGAAGGGTCCCCTGCTGAAATGATACATCAGAGGCTGAGCAGTTGTGATGTCTGAACTTGCTCCTGCTGCTCATGAACCAGGTATACTGTAAATGCAAGCAGTAGGCATTCCCCTTATCTCTAATTAAAGCATAGATGCAAATTTGGCCATTCAGCTGCAGTATCAAATTACTCAGAAGCTAACTTGGGAGTTGAAAAGTGGATATTTTTGCTTGGCACATATTCTCAGTACCTTTGCTTTTCTGGCTTCCTCTGCCAGATGGAGAAGCAGAAAAAAAAGATATGGAAAAGCGTGATGTTTTCTACTGTTCACCTCAGAGTAAAGAGGAGAATTTTCTGGGAATTCTAAGGAAAGGTGGCTTTCCCGAAGCATTATTGTCTTGTTCTTCCTTGGAGCTGCTGTATGACTGACTCTGTCCTGCTTGTCTTTTAAAGATGTGAGATCAATTATGGCAATAAGGATTACATGTGGTGATTATCTGGATTCTTAAGAAAACAACAGCAGAGGAGGAAACAGGGAAGGGCAATATTGTCATTTGAGCTTGTATATGGCTTGTAGCTAAAAGTCTTTACATGTGATCTTCAATATTATGTGCACTTCTCCGTAAAGGCATTAACAGCTTGTCCATTGCAAGAGCCTATGTGACTGTGTGTAGTCTCCACCACGATCTTCCATTAGAAGTCAGTCAAATGTCTGCTTCTGGATCTATTTATTGGTTTGTCTGTCTAGAGAGTGACAATATGTGAGCTTGCTTAGCATAAATAACTAGTTATTTTTCAGATCTAGTTGATCACAAACCTGAGTTCTTCATCTGAACAATCTACTTGAATAGATGAGCCTGGAAACCTTTTTCTAATCTTAGGCAACAATATAACAGAAACCCGGGTTTAGAGGAAAAAACCTTACCTCCTAAATCATGTTTCCTCTTATGGTTGATTTTCATTATTTTTAAGAAGTCTTGATTTAATTTTTTTTTTCCTTTCAGAGCAAACTTGTTTTTATTCTTTTCCACTACAGTTGTGTCACAGATAAAATGCACATCTCCTGTTTGTGCAGACAACATCTGCTTATATCAAGGACAAAAATGTAAAAATTATATGTACGGCATCATTTGGTAATCGTACTGTAATCAGTAATATTTTTTAACAAGCTACATATCAATGCCATTGCTCAGTTCCTGAGAAGAGTCTCACAAAGGTGAGTTAGATTTTATGGGGTGAGATGCATTTTTCACTTGCTCCCTGAGTCTCCCAAAACTGATATTCAGAAATCAATCTTTTAGGAGGAGAATTTAATTATCTTGCATTTCCCACATCGTTGGCTCTAATTAGCTAACTGTCCTTTGGATTCTCTCCCTCATTTGGGAAGTTTGAATGGATTCTGTATCTCCAACAGTTTTAGAAAGAGACTTCAGAATGCGGCTTTTCAGAAGACTACAGCTCCGCAGAATGTGATTAGTTTCTCTTATTGGCTTGACCCAGTGCATTTATTGTGCTTAGCTGAAGTCATGGAAATCCCAGATACTTATTTACAATTGTTTGAACCATCCATTTGGTAAAAGAAAATATTTTTATTGTGGCAGTTTGATGCTTTCTTTTTATTCCCTAATGCTATACTCCATGTTACTTTTTTATTCAAAGTCAGTTGTGTGATAGCAGGCTATTTTTTGTTTGGGAATAGTTTTGGGGGCTGGGAGGGAGGAAGGAAAGGACCAAGTAAGTGAAGAGAAGCCACAGCTTAGAAAAGGATCCAGAGCCAAAAGGGTTAAATTACACTTCTTTCTAAGATGTGAAATTGCTTCTAGGGCACAACCTTGGTGTGTTTGCTGGTGCTGTTTTGAAAGATTTTCAATTACTGTATCATGGGCAGATTTTATGGAAGGGAAACGTTCTTTCTGAAGAACAGAAATTAAATCATACTTGCTTCTTTTGGAACTTATGTGTTGTGTGTATCCATATATCCATGGCTACTGAATTATCCTGCTTCTGTCAATCTCTCCTGTTCCTGTAGCCCCTCAACAAAATAAGAGGACAGATTCAGAGTATTTCGTTTCCTCCAGTGTAAAAAGGAGACTCCTGTCAGCTGGCCACCGTATGAATTTATGTATAACCTGGGAATTTTGATGGGGTGAAAGATTTTTATCAAATATAGATTAAAACAGAATAAAATCCAAAGGTTTGCTTAAAGAGACGCTGAATTTATGGATTGCATATATGGTGTGTAAAATTGTCTTTCCTGCTGTCCTTACTTACTAGCACCAACATGACTGTCATTGAAATGAACCAGAGGTGAAAAAAAGCATTTCTTCTTTTTTCTTTTATTTTCGCAAGTAGCAGCAATTTCTGCCTTGCTGCGCTATCACCTACCTGTGCTGCTTAGTCCCATCACTTTCGTCTTCATTTTTTGATACAGCACCAAGAAAGAGAGGAAGGACTGTATATAAAAGTATGCTGTTAAATCCACAAAAAAATTTAAGAGGGCTGAGCTGAGTGCAGCGCCTGAAACTGCCTTGAAAATCATCTTTTGAAACTGACTTTGTATCCAGCTGAGGATGGAATAAATACATTGAAGAGGATGAGAAAAAGAAGCTGGGATAACACAAATTTATTACTTGGACAAAGAAAAAAAACCTTTCCAATGTAGTAACTCACATCCTGATCACTTTCTTTAATAGGATGGCTTCAATAGATTTTAATTTCGGACTAGCTTTGCTAGGCTATGGAAAAATGGAGAGCCAGGAAAGGGTGGTTTTGTTTGTTTTTAAATTATTTTAATGGTTTCAAAATAATCTGGGCACTTTCAGTTCGTGGAGTTTGTAGTTTGGTTGTGTTTGATGTGGTTTCTGTGAGTCTCAAGACTTCTTGAAATATTGGACTCTGACCATTCTTAACTAAATCTAGTGACAGCCAAATTGCATTTGCATTTCAAGCATGTTTCTGCAGGCTTTTCTTGGTTTAGTGGAAAACTGTAAAGGACATTAACTTGCCATATGTCCATACAGTAACTTCAGGGTTAATGATTATGCTCCAAACCAGAAAGGGTGTTACAAGTATGTTAATCTAATGAGAAAGATCAGAAACAAATTGGAACATAGTTATGTGTTTCACGTTTACTTACTGCAGATTCAACAGTGTGTTTAGCCCCAGAGGCAAAGAATGGCATAACAGAAGGACTTGAATGCCTGGTTTTCTTTTATAGGTGATCTCTGTAGAACAGGAGGTAAGAAATAACTGGCTGGGCTTCTTTGCAAAGCTTGAAAGAGCCGATGAATTTATCAGTCCTTTTTATGCAGTTCTACTGGAAGATTTAAATCTTCATGTCTTCAGCTTATTAAATTATTATGAGAAAGTCATTCTATTGTTATCAAATTCATTTTTCTTATGCAAGTTTCTCTGCTATTTTTGTTATAGCAAGGTATTGTCTCACTGATAACATTGCCGGGGGAAGGAGGGCTTGGACTGGCTCATGTAAATGGAAAATATACAGAGAAAATCAGAGTACAAGGAAGTCTTCTGTGCCTATAACTGACATTTCTTGGAAAATGAGGTCTCTTATACCTTCTATTATAGTCTGGAGAGACACTTCACTTAGTCCATTAATCTTTCTGAAAACCTTTACTCCCTGAGTTCACCAAATAAATCTATTCCAAGACCTACAAAATTTTCAAGTACCAAAAAACTAATCTGTTGATGGGCCATTTTGAAAAGTTTGACACTGTCAGGGAGTCTGTTTGAATATCAGAGTAAGAAAATTCAGTAACAATAGCCTAGCATTAGCTCTGTAGGATGTATAAGCTTAAGCAAACACAAAGACACATTATCATAGTCCTTTCTTTTGTCTGCTATTTTAATGGGCAGTATAGAATTACATAAGATATATATGTGTGTGTAGTGAGAGAGAGTTCCTAGTTTGGAACCTAAGTTTGTGAGGGGCTGCTTTTTGTCAAATGACATGAATGTGTCTCTTGATAACTGTTAACACTGGTTTTAACAAAAGAAAAATATTTATTTTAAATTTAAACTGAAATTAGCAGTGATATTTGCAAGTTAAAATTCAGAGTAATTGATCTATAAAACCTAAAATATATTGTGAATTACTTTAAAAGAAATCAGTAAAGCAGAAACTTAATAACCTTGGTTTTGGTAGGACAAGGGTACATTTAAAGCAGAGCGTTACTTACAGTCTCTAACGGGAGTCACGTACCAGTTTCTATTCTGTTGTGCATAGCAAGCTGATTTTTTTGATTTTAAGCTTACCTAAAAAAGAGCTGAAAAATTAATTGAGTTCATTGAGTTCACGAAACAGTTCCTTCTATGGTTACGCCTCTGCCTGCTGTGAATAAAAGCTTCCCTGTCTACCTACAGAGCCTAGTCATGTCCTCCAGAACTGTCAGTGTTTCTTTCCAGTTTGACAGCTCTCGGTGAGATCCTTCCTAACCTTAGTCCAGTTTTGTTCAGTGGTTGACCTCCCAGGAGGGCGGTGCTGCAAACAAGGGATAACCAGCAGCTGGGACAAGAATTCAGGGTGACGATGCTCTTCTGGGAAGAGCTCATCTTGCAACTTCCTGCAGAGCTGGAGCATCAATACACCCATATGAGAACATTCCTTAAGACAGAGAAATTTATTGACACCTGTCATCTAAACTGCTACAGTTAAGCTGTTCAGTGCTGGTAGATTGGCTATGGGGACTACTGTCATAGGGATGCACAACGCCATTTTAAGGCTGTTTTCCCCAGCTTCGTACTGATCTGGGTACTGCACAGTTGTGAGGTTCATCTGCTTGTTCCTTGGGTGAACAATGCCCCCTAAGTAGGCTAATTCAGTCTGATATGTCAAGGACTGGTTGAGAGCTCTGGAAGATTCACTGAAGTGACTTACCGAAGGAAGAATCCCCAGTGCATTGCTCTTTAGAAATTCATACCTGTTTTCTGCTGTAATGATTAGAAGTTTTGTTCCCAAGACCAGAAAAGACTTGCTTCTGTTCTTTTGGACTTCCCCCTGCCCTGACTTTCCTCTCCCACCTGAGTTTACAGAGTATTTTTGAAGGATGCTTGGAATTTGTTATTGTATACAAGCAAGGAGTTAGCGGCTTTAGTGATTCTTGTGAGAAGCTGGCTAGAATTTTTTAGATGCTTGTAATAAATGCTGCTATTACAGTGAGATTTGGATTAAGGATGCTGATGCATCTCTGAGGATGGAGCATGTCCATGAACCAAGAGGCTAAGAAATTAGTTGGAAGCTAGGTTTGATAAAGATGTTTAAAGAGTAGGTTGAAAAAGTAGTTATTTGCATACCAAAAACGTTGCTGTTTTAAAGAAGTGTATTTACAGGCAGGGAGCCATTATGTTAAAACAGGCCTATGTTTGAAATACAGTACAAATTATTAAATCCAATCCAGAAACTCAGAATGTGAAAATACTACAAAATTTGCCGTGAGCAGACTGGTTAACTGTAGATATGAATCAAGAGAAGTTCATGACATCACTGATATTAATCTTTGTGAGTATTTGATACCCATCATGTGCAGTCTGACCTGTCAAATTCCACTTTTTTGATCAAAAGAAATGCCAGTGACTTCAGATGTTTTTGGCAGTAAAGATAAAAAAAAAAAGGGGGGGAGGGCAATGAACCTGCTTTTGCACATAAAACTTTGTTTCCTTGGGTCACTTTAGGCTTTTCAAGGGGCACCAGGAATGAAGGTTTTGGAGACTCTTGAATAGAAGGTTGTGGATGCAAAGCAGGGATTGTAGCTCACTGGTTATAACCTATGGTGTGAATAGTGCATGTAGCTTGGTAACTTTGGCAAATCTCAGAATATTATCAGAGGAAAGCTAATGTTTGTTAACCATGCTTCCAGTACAGAGGAGCTGTAATGGAGATAACATAATGCAGAATTTGTTAAAAAAATCAGTGGTTCTGCATTCGTTGTGTTTATGCTGATGAAACCACAAATGTGGTGAGATCACAGCAATATTCTCTGGCATGGATGGTGGTTATGAATAAAACCTTCTAACTCATAGAAGTTATGAGACTCTTCTCATTTTCTGTTAACTGTACTAGCAAATTTGAGGGAGAAAGGGCTGTTCTTTGAAGTCATTGATTTGCAGGCGATTTCCCTCAGAGAGAATTTAGTAGATGTTAGTAGAGAAGAGACTAGGGAAGTGTGGACGTGCCATGGTGTAAATAAGTCCGCTGGATAACTCTAGTACAGCTAGATATTAATGCATCCTTTCCTTCTAGAGGGAAACTCTTGGCATTGCGACCCTCAGCTCTGATTCAGTGTCTTGAGCACATACTTCAGTCTGTTCATGAAAACACGTAAGCATGTGCTAAAATTTGTGTACGCAGCTTTGGGATCAAGGGCATCCTCAATTACCAGTGAGTAAAACCTCGCTGGTATCAGTGAAGCAATTCTGTACATGCAGAATAAGGTTGACCAAGTTGCGGTTCTTCAGGTGTGTGCTGTTCTAGAGAAATTCAAGTGCTGCCCCATACTGCCACTCTCTCATAACATACTAGGTTTCTGAGGAGGACTTAGAATCATAGAATCATAGAATAGTTAGGGTTGTAAAAGACCTAAAGATCATCTAGTTCCAGCCCCCCTGCCATGGGCAGGGACACCTCCCACTAAGCCATGTCACCCAAGGCTCTATCCAACCTGGCCTCGAACACCGCCAGCGATGGAGCATTCACAACTTCCCTGGGCAACCCATTTTAGTGCTTCACCACCCTCACAGTAAAGAACTCCTTCATTATATCCAATCTAAACTTCTCCTGTTTAAGTTTTAACCTATTATGCCATATCCTAACACTACAGTCCCTAGGATTCTTAGTTCTTGTATGAGGCATTTAGCTTTTTCTCTGTGAGGACAAGATGTGGGAAGAGTCCCACCTCTCTGTCCCCATCATATGTACCCCGCAGGCCACAGTCTCATGCTGTTGCTGATGATTAATGAGATTGTTCTCTGCTTATGGATGTAGCAGGGTCTTGTAAAGCACAGAAAAGCAATGGATTTGCGCCAGGTTAGCATTCTACTATACAGCTAGCTGAGAGCAGACTTTGAACCAGTATTTAAAGCTGTAGCAATCTGTCCAAACCCACTGAGGTTAACAAATAATTTCAAACTTAGGCCTGTCTCATTTGGCTGCCCCCTCCTCTGCAAGGGCAGCAGTCAGTTAAGAATTAACATGTAGTAATATGACTTTTCCTTCACAATCAGGCTCTTACTGTACCATTTCCATCAATTTTGGCTTCCACATTATTCAGCTGTGCACCAGACAACTCTTTTGTTATGTGCCAATTAACCCAGCTTGATAAATAGTGATTATGCATAATTTATACAGAATAATATTCTCGTTGTTCCCTGTAAATAAGGCACTGGCTTAGCTGAGGGTACTGGTCTGTGAATTACTGTCAGATGTGATCGTGAAGGTCCAGGAGGCTGGTAGCAAGAAGGACTCTTTGGACTGTAAGACAGATAAAAATGGCACCAAGAATAAAACTAAATGGGGGAAGCTTTTTTTTTTTTTTTTTTGAGGAGGGAGTTGGGATTTTGGTTTTGTGGTTTTGCAGTTTGGACTTGTACTGGGTAGACCTCTTGGCTCCAGTTCAGCTGTCACAGAAGCCCATGGGAGCTTCTCCAGTGACATTGGTGGGTGCTTTATTGGACCCCTAAGGAACATCTGCAAATGATTTCCTTGGCTGCTGAATCCAGGTTTTCATAACCATTCTGTTTTCTCTCCTGTGTTAACTGACCTGAAGTCCCTCAGGCTGATAATGTAACAGCATTGGGACATGAGGAATGGGTGAGAATTGCACAGCCCCATGACCATGAGTAAACAGGGGGAGGAGATGGAAATGTGAAATCCAGTCCATGGTCTGAGATGTACTCGCAATAGCAGTACTTGCTGGAATGCTATTGCAGAGCCTCCAGGAAAGTGTTGGAGACTGTTGCTTTGGGTGAACTGAGCTGTCTGTTATCCAGCACCATGCTCTGCATACATAAAGCCAACTGGAAAACCTCCAGAGCTGGAGGCTGCTTGCACAGCTGCTGTTTTGACGATTGCATACCCTTTCTCCTTGGACAACCTTAATCTTGGCCTTTACCTCGTGGTGAATTTTACCCAGTTCAGTGATTCCAGGTGTGTTTGCTGTTTTGCCTCTTCTCTCTCATCCTCTGTAATGTATCCCCACAGGCCTATAAATGGCACCACCTCAGCAGACTCAGCTCATCCTTCATCACACTGCCAGCGCCTTGGTTTGATTTATTGCCTTTCACCACAGCAGCCCAGAATGAAGTCAACTTCTGAAATCACTTAGGGAAGGATCTGCTGAACAAGCACACATTTAATAATATGCCTCTGCCTTTTTACTTCCTCCATACTGGAGTGTTCCAATGAAATAAGAAATCCCTTCAGAGTATGGGAGTGCTGGAGAGAGCTGCTACTGATTTGCAGCTCTGAGGCTCAGCATTGCCTTTAACTGCTGTGCTTTGATTCAGCCCTGTGTTCTGCCTAACATCCTCATCTGTAGAATGCTGCTGTTTCCTCATGGGTGTGACTTATTTACTTCATACCACAAAGCACTTGCTTTTCTCTTAGCCCATCGTTTAAAGTATTGATGAAATACATGAGATGGAACGTCTCTGGTGGTAACAATAGCTACTTGGATACTCCCTGGTCTACCATATCTTGTTGAATTCACATAAAAAAAACTTTGTTGACCATGTCTTTTTGTTCCAAGGCAGAGTACTTAGTGCCTTGTGGAACTTACTAGTTTGAGTTTATTAGTTTGAGTAAAATTATAGAAACATTCATGATTTTATGTTAAACTGTTAAATGTTACTATGTGTTTGTTATAGTATGAATATTGTAGTATTATAGTAGAGGATGTTGGCTGCCTGTAAGTAAATGGCTGCTAAATTTCATTGTGTGTTATAAGTGAATAACTTTTGAAAGAATAGAGGTTTTCATATTTTTCCTCTGGCCAACATTTTTAGAAAAGTGCTTCAGAAAATAAGATACAGTTACAATCCAAAGTGATCACAGCATGCTGCCGTAGCATAGCAGATGAAAATGAGAACCATTTCAAATGGTACAACAGATGGAAACAAGTTATTTAACTCAAGCGCGTTACATATTTGAGTTACATGCACTCTCCCCATGTTTCTGCAGAGAAATGAAACAGGAAAGTCATGAAACAGGAGTTGGAGTCTCAGATGTGAACACAAATTATCATTGTTTTCTGTGAATATATTTAGACTCTCCTGGGGAGAACTTTGCCAGGTCCTCTGGCTCCCTCACACACGCTGTTAGCTCATCTTCCATGCTTCAAGGAGTAGGGAGTGTTATATGTTTGGGATAGACTAAGCCTTTTCTCAAAGGGCCAAAGCCTTACATCCACATGTTTATTCCCAACTACTCCCTAAACTTGAGGCCAGTGCTTGAGCTTTTAACAATCCAGGATCATGGAGCTGCCCATCAGGAGCAGAGTGTTGGCTTTGCACACTGCTGTTGCTGGCAAGGCATTGATTATCCTGGAGAAATTGAGCAGAAGCATCTCTTCATCAAAGCACAGAGGCAGAGACCGATGCCTTTCCATTTCTCTCCAGCAACGAGTTTAGCTGTCTACAGAGAAGCCTCTTGCTGTTCCTCCTACATGATCCTTTGGTGTCAGGATCAGCGTAGGCAGTAAGCGGAAGAGCTCAAAAGTAACACAAATCCACAGCATTTAAATCTGAGTTCTGCAGCAGCGCTACATACTTCTTTCTAAGAGCTTTTTGTTTTAAACTGTGTGGTATGTATTTGATATCATCCCTTTAAAAGGAGTTCTCCCTTGTGAGCCGTTGGTGGAGGTGGTGGGATCAAGATGGAAAGCGGTCTGCTACCAGTAGAAAATCATGGCTTGCCAGGATGGGTTTAAAATAGAAAACTTGGCTACAGTTTGTGGTGCCTGACCTGAGAACTTGAGCTCCATCTTGTAAAGACACAGGCAAGATAATGTAGTATTCTGATAAGCACATACTGAAGTATAGTCTTCAAGTATCATATTTCTTAAATCATCCTCAAAAAAGTTAATTTTTATAGCACATACAATGCCTTTAATCCATTTTAAGCTTTAAACCCCTATTTTGTGTCCCTCAAACTCCAATAGATTATACTTCAAATTGAGCCATGATAACCTGATTCATAACCTTCCAAAAGAAATGAATCCATGGTGTTTTATAAAATCAGTATGTAATAGTGATCCCAGTTAAACATAATCTGTTTGTAATTTGGACTACTGATAGGAGGCTGTCACTTTTCCTGGAAACTGGATGGATCGACTCCTGGTTTCTTCCACTATCAGAAATGAGTTGTACACACAGGGATTCTGAATGACAAGTGATTATTTATTCAGCATTACATTATAATTTGGTAGGTTTGCAGGACCAGATACTCCACTTGTGCTTAAGTTTCATCAAGGTTCTACAGTTTTTTATTTTTCTAGCTTTGTGGCCAACAGCCTGAAGACAGCAGTAGCTCAGACTGCGTAATCTTAGGTTTGGAAGCAGCTTGGGAACTAAATGGTAAGCGAGTAGATAATAGTAGCACAAGTAGCATAGCCTATTCCAAGCTACTCGGGCCACCTGCAATATGTTCTCTGACCTTTCAGAAAGCTAAGCACAGCTTTCTTGGGACAATCAAGGTTGTGTTCAGCCTGATTTTCTGTCTGTCTTACAGTTTGGTGTTCAAGGAAGTCCTTGTGATTGACATTTTAAATATATTAACTGGTTTTTTTTTTAAATACCAAAGCTTTTATTTGCCTATAGATCAAATTGGCAGTTTGGGTACAGAGAGGTTTTGATCCTGGTTTGCCTTTTATTTGAGTGTATGCTAATGGTTAATGTACATCTGACCTGAATGAACTTCAGCTACCTTTCTCTGAGTGCTTTCTGAAACTGCCTTGTTCAGCCTTTCTGTCAGGAAGGATCTGACTTCAAATACGCACTTCTTTCTTGTGAGCTGTCATTGCAGCATTTGACAGGCATCTATTGGTATCACAGTGTGCATGAGTCTTGGTGCTGCTGGTGTCACTATTAGCACCGTTACAACCTGCGTGGCCTGGTTTTATTGTTGCAGTTGGCATTTTTCATACGCTCATAAAAATCACACAAATATTTCAGTGTGAAGATTCAGCACACAGCAAATTCATGCACATTGTTGGGGTTTTATTGAACTGTAGTAGTATATATAAAGGCCAAAATGTGTAAAGTTTAATGAGTTGAGTCATGTATGTCATAAATAACTTGACATACTGAGGAAACCAAGGCCGTAGCAATGCATTTGTACGGCACCCAGCACCCAGGAGCTGTAGTTGTGATTGGGATTCAAAAGTCATTCTGAAAAATGGGTAAGAGATAAAGATTCGTTTAATAATGGAGTTGTGATAAGGTGACAAAATTGATCTTGAATGGGATCTTGACCAGAGAATGTCTGGGGATGCTTGTTGTTTTAGATTGCTTTCCAGTAAATGGTTTGTAAAATACGAGTAGTTCTGGTGTCCTCAACATAAGAAGGACATGGAACTGTTGGAACAAGTCCAAAGGAGGGTCACGATGATGATCAGGGGACTGGAGCACCTCCCGTATGAAGATAGGCTGAGAAAGTTGGGGCTGTTCAGCCTGGAGAAGAGAAGGCTGCGTGGAGACCTCATAGCAGCCTTCCAGTACCTGAAGGGGGCCTATAGGGATGCTGGGGAGGGACTCTTCATGAGGGACTATAGTGAGAGGACAAGGGGTAACGGGTTCAAACTTAAACAGGGGAAGTTTAAATTGGATATGAGGAAGAAATTCTTTACTGTAAGGGTGGTGAGGCACTGGAATGGGTTGCCCAGGAAAGTTGTGAATGCTCCATCGCTGGCGGTGTTCAAGGCTGGATTGGACATAGCTTTGGGTGGCATGGTTTAGTGTGAGGTGTCCCTGCCCCTGGCAGGGGGGTTGGAACTAGATGATCTTAAGGTCCTTTCCAACCCTAACTATTCTATGATTCTATGATTAATCTGTATGCATTTCATTTGCAATTTAGTAATATATCCTCCCAATGCCTGAATTTACTGGTTATATTTTATTGGCTCTTCTAAAAAGCAATGCATACTGAAGGAAGTGTGCATGTTTTAAGAAGGCACTAGATAGAACAAAGCAAGCAGAGTAGCTGTTAATAAAGAGAACTAGATAAAACATACTTCAGTTATTTCACTGAGAAAACTGTTGCCATAAATAAATAAGAGTAAATCACAATGTAGTTCTACGCTCTCCTGTGAGGTTTTGGGTTGGGTTTTTTTGTTTGGTTTGGGGATTTTTTTATGTTTGTAAGAGCACGTCCTTTTTTAGGTAGATTAACAAATGATCTTATAGCAAATATCTCAGGAGGATTTGTATCTTGTTCCAAGTTGTAACTTCCTTGGTTCCCTCCCACCCCCAACGATATTCACTATTAACTGTTTCAGCAATGGATGCTTTCAGAAATGCTTTGTTGTTTTCTCAGCTGAATTTTAAACAACTGAGTATTTTCTTCTTGGCAGAATTCAGTGTCTTAAAAATTTAAATGAAAAAGCTAGTTTTGTTGGCTATAGGTAAATGCAGTTACTTCATTTTTAGTTTTTAGTATGATGGGTTTGTCTTTAAAGGAAGCTCTCAAGTCTGATTGCTTGGAGCCCCCCAAAAGTAGCTTATTCTATCTTCAGGGGCACAGCTGTGCTGATCTCCTCAGAGCGCAAGGTAGAGAGAGTATGCCTTTTCATTCAGGGTATTAAAATGGAAGAGGAAAGGAAACAGCCGAGACATTGTCAGTCTCTCTGAGAACCCGTATGTTTCCTATATGAAGTGACGTTAATGATAACTCTTGCATTGTTACAGCAAGGAAGTCATCGGATGGAGCCTTAGATAGAAAATAGCAATTGCTCTGAGATATGCTGCAGATTATTCCGTTATAAAGTACTCCCATTAGTCTGTTGGCAGAGGCTGGAGTGAGAATTGTCTGCAATCCAAGACAATTGGCAGAAGAAAGTGGAGGGAATAAAATTTCACAGCTGAGGGAAACACAGAACACGAAAATGAGGAGCTGGTATTAGCAATGTGCGATAATGCCAGCTGTGATTATGCTCCTAAGGTGCCTTTCATCCCAAAGAGCCATGTGGTTATCAGTAAGGCAGGCCTCACAGTGCCCCTATGACATGGGTTAATTTTGTCAGGCCTACATTATGAGAGAGATTGATATGAACAAAGGGGAAATTACTTGTCTATACAAACAGTAATGAAGAAGGAATAGTGTTTGAGGTAATGTAACTTCAACCCCGATTCCAGACCTATGAGGCTGCTACACCCCTGGGTACAAGCTCACTCTGTGGCAAGCTTAGGAGCAATCTGCCAACTTTTACAAGTCACTTGTTGTGATATCATCTGGTGGAAATAGTGTATTAAGATCCACCTATTAACAAACATCTTTTGTTGGCTTTATACATCTTTTCTTTAAACAAGCAAAATCCAAAACTACTTGTAAATGTTCCTAATAGTGCTCCAGTTGTTTATAGTAAAAACTGGAAGTAAAAAGGAAAAAAGGAAAAGAAAAAGGGTGTCAGGGAAGTTTTAACTTTAGCTTATAGGCAATAGGCAATGGACACTAAAAATGTCACAGCCTATAAAATCTTGCTATGTCAGGAATACTTGCAATCACTAAAAGGTGGAAGAACTAAATACTGTTAGAAAGCAAAAAATAATTTTTTAGAAGGCACAATAACTTGTGTGAAATGGGGCATCTTTTGAGATTATGGCCTGGAGTCTGTGGAAAAAAAAAATCACATCTGGTTAATCTTAGCAGGTTTCAATAGTGGGCCTGATTTGACTGGAGGAAGGGTGGAACTGCTAGCAAAACAGGAGTCTGTGTTCATAGAGTTACACTGGTGTTTAGGATGGCTCAGAAACCAAGATCTTTTCTTCTTTTGTAGTAAATTCTGCTCCCCACTGTGATCACTGACTCTGAGCATCATTTTCCTTCCTTGACATGAAACACCAGTCTGTCGTGACCTGAAAATTCCTTGTCTTCTCTTGACATGCTTGGGAATTCACAGGCATCTGTCATACCATCCCTTCCTCTCCTGAAAATGATGGCATGTGGCAGCTGACTTACTCTGAGAACAAGCTCAGTGTTCAGTCTCCATTAATAAATACTCACCTTGCACCTAATGCTAAAATAACAGCTTATTGTGATCCCCTGTTAGATTACTGCTGCTCTGTACCTTGTTTGTGGAGGTTGCAACTTTTACACATCAGGTTATAAAGCAGCCTGCCTATGTGCTGTCCTTGGAAACAGATGCGCATTCATGGTATTAATATCTATAATTAAGAGCAGCTTCATAAAGGCAAAAAGAACTTCCTTTTTCTTGTTTTTCTGAGGTATGAGTTGCATCAAATTTTGTCTAAATCATTTCTTTAGCAGCCAAAGTGTGTGTTTGACCATCTGCATTGTTCAAATAGGGAAAAACAAACATAAATCAACTGTGATTAATTAAGGAAAAATACCAAAATTCTTATTCAAACATGAGGATTGTTGTGATTGTCAATAGAAAGCGGTTTGTTAAAAAGAGCTTAAAGGTGGGGTTTAGTTAACCTTTTTAAAGTTTTGATTATGGCTTAGTGATGTTAGAACAATAATACCATTAAAATGGCTGTAATTACATGTTTGGTTTTGGAAAACAGGTAACAATATGGCCGTGCATTCATGGATATTCATTAAGTTCATCTGATCACATAGGAGAGTAGGTCACAGACTAAGCAAAAGACCTAATGCTGCAAAACTGTGAGTTCAAAAATGCAAATGAACATCGAGAACCAAAATAATTGGCCTTTTAGCTTCTCCTTATCAAAAGTTTATTTGTCTTTTAAAAGGGCCAGTAAAATAGACTTGGCACCCGACAGTGTATGCAGAATAGATAATCAAGAAGAAATAAGCAAAAGAGTTTAAGGGATTAAGGGTTTTCAAAACTAACAGAAGACAGTCTGGAAAAGAGTTTAATCTTGAAGATCTGCAGTGAATACAAATGTGAACAAGGGGAAATCAGACTGGGCAGGGGGGTGCACTTGGTAGAAGGCATTGTCGGTCATCCTCCAGGATTTTTAGAAAAAAAAAAGGTTGCAAATACCAGAAAGGCCAAATCAGAAGTTCTCACCTGTGCTACGATGCTCCCTGCAAGCAGCAGCTCCATGTTGGCTGTTAGGTATTGTCTGGTGAAGGTCCTGCTTCTGGTCAGGTTGTTCACAAACTCTGATTGTTCAGTTTTGGTGTTTGGTTTGTTCAAGTTTGTTTTTTTGGGGGGAAGGAGGGATTCACAAATTGAGAATGGACTCTGCATGAAAGAAAACAATCTGCAATGAAAATAGATACAGCTTAATTCAGTGTTTTAAAATAGCCAAGCAAGGCACAATTTTGTCCAAAGGATAAAGACCTTGCAGCATTTTCAAACTGTTGACCATGGTGCCCGGGTTCCATATCTCTTGAGAACAAGGAAGAGCACAAACTGGAACAGTTCTCAGCAGGTTGTCAGCACAGTGTAGAGGAGCAGATCCATGCTGGAGCCAGCCAGTCGGTTACCTTTAGTACTGCTCCTGTTCTCTCTGCTGACTCTATGGGATGTAGGAACTAGCACTAGACCTAATTTCCGTTCTTCGTTATAGTCCTACATGTACATAGCATGGTAGACTTTCTGAGCTGTCTTCTTGCTTTTTTTCAGATACTGTGTCCTTGTAAATCTGAGAGATTTCAGTGGAATCACAGTTCAAAAGTATTCCTGAGCCTTATACCAATAAGAAATAATGGGCGAACCCAGGATTGTTTGAAATACTTCGGATTTTTAGGGTCAGGAGGCATTGAGAACATGGTTTTTTTGCACTGCAAGAAGGGGTGTTTCCTGGAATACTTGCTTTTCTCTGCAGTACAGAATCTACACAAAAAAACCTAAGTGTATGTGAGGACGCTCAGCTCTGCTGGCCCCACTTCAGTGAATATTCCCATGGAATTAGAGAGTTTACGTGCCTTTGAAATGATTTGGAGACTGCCAGACTTTCTAATGTAGTCTTTATTTTTCCCTTTTTTTCACCTGTAAGTTAATGCCTTTTATTTGTTACTTCAGCAGATAATTTTTATGATAGCTTTTCTACTTTATATCCTGCTGGTATGTAGTTTAACAAAATACCTTTTGAAACGGTGTATTTAATTCCTCAGTCATGCCGCTGGGAATAAATTCTTGCTGTATTATGATTTTTTTTATATCTTTTCTCTGCTGTGGTTGAGAACTTCCACAAACTTTTCTTTCAGAAATCACTACTTCTTATTCCTTCTCTCTGCCTCATGTGCATCTCTTCTATCTACACCAGCTGTTGTTTGCTGCTAGTGTCCATGACTGGTCATGTCCACTTACAGTGGCTTGAACGCTTAAAGAAATTCCTGAATAGAATTTCTGGCTTTTGCATCTGAATCTCCAGGAAGAAATCTCATTTTCACACCTGACTACCTATTTGAGATGTTATCTATGATGTTGTCAATAAGCTGATATTGTGGAGTATCCTATTTAAAATTTCTTTAATAGGCTTTAGTGATTCTGAACAGTAGCATTTATGGTAGGAAATGTTTCATGATGGTGCTTTCAGAAGTAACAGTGCTGTATATTTCTGCATAAAAGTCATGTCTTCTTTACTGGTGCTTACTTCCCCTTGCTTTTTGCAAAGTTAAATATGCAGTGTTTTGGCAAAAGTGGTTAATGGGGCTGGTTGAAAATTGTTAAATCCAGTTCTTGACAAGTGAACTTGTTAATGCTGAATGGACAATTTTCTGGGAAACTTATTTTCATTACAAAGGGGGCTTGCTCATCTCAGTCCAGAAATTTCTTGATTTGGAAGTGCTGCTATGCTGTAGTACATATCAGTTGTACAATCTCTATTATACAACTAGACTAGAGCCCCAGCATCTCACATATCAGGCTCTCTTGCTATCCCTGATACAGTCTCCCTCCATGGAAGGAACCCACAGTCTTAAGAAATTTGCTCTGTTTCTGCAGAGTTAAACAACAAAGAAAGTCTTTTCCCACCAACTGCCATGAACTTGAGCATGTTTACAAATTGAAACACTTACATTTTTGTCCAGAATGGTCATTGTTCAATCTCTATAAAGTATGGAAAATGAAACGTTTCCTCCAATAAGTACATGTGAAACAAAATAGCTTGACAGCATTTTATTATTTCTTGGTACCGGATGAGTTCCTCAGAACACCAGAATGGTTAATGACTGAAAACCTCAATGTTAAGGGATATCAATTTTCATCCCATGAAGCAATAATATGTGTTCCTCGTTTGTGTTTAGAGCTCATTAATGAGCCATGCATTTTCCAAATTGCTTCTGAAAGATTTTAACACTCAGTTAAGAAGCCACCACAATTTCTTGCTGAAAAAGACCATACGCAGCTTTCATACAGAGATTTCAGAGTTGTGGACTATAAATGAATAAACAATACAGATTTCTTTGAGTAAGATCTGAATCAAGTTGGGTTAGCAGGGAAAACTACATCTTAACATCTTGACTTTTAGGCAGACCAAGCATTTGTTACATAGCTATGAAAAGAATTCTCAGGATGCTGCTCAAGGGAGGAAAGGTATTTTATGGACAAGCAATGTAATTCATCTTCTAAAAAATATGGATAAATTAGTGGATTATAACAGTATAGCAGGACAAATTGCAACCAAAAATGTGCTCAGACCACCTTAATTGTGACAAAGTTGGTAAAACTCACACTACAATGAAATCAGTATATGTTATCTCATGAATTCATTCCATCTGCTGCATGATATAGAATAATTTCAGGATTTCTTAGGCATCTTACTTCACGTATACTTCAAAAGGGTTTTTTGCGTTCGTTATATGTCAGATTTTAACACCCCTGTGTCTTTGTTAGTCTGTTCACAGTTTTCCCGAGGAGTTTATGCCATCTTTGGATTCTATGACCAGATGTCAATGAACACACTGACGTCATTTTGTGGAGCGCTTCACACATCCTTCATCACACCCAGCTTTCCAACGGATGCAGATGTGCAGTTTGTTATCCAGATGCGGCCAGCATTAAAAGGAGCTATCTTGAGTCTCCTGACTCATTATAAGTGGGAAAAGTTTGTGTACCTCTATGATACAGAACGGGGTAAGTACCATCATTTAAACTGATTTTTTTATTTCGTTACCTGCTGTCAGTATTACTAGAAACAGTATGTGCAGGCCAACCCAATTGGTAAATGCAGGTAGCATATTCTGATGGTCCTAGAAAACAGTTTTATTCTGAAGAAACCAAAATGAATGGATAAATGAAAATAAGGTATCATCATCATTTGTAAAGATATTGTCTGGAAGATAGTGTTAGCAGTATAAACATTCAATTCGGAATACCTGGTTTCCATGGAGCTGCAGACTTAACACTTGCCAGGGTTTTTGAGTCCTTGCACAATAAATAAAGTTGGCACTATGAAGTAGGCTGTTAAGCAAGACCTTCTGCTGTGCATGACATTGCAAATCCCACGCCACTTTACATAAATGCACGTTTCTCCTGTCATTCGACAACGACACTCCATGCTAACATATACTCTGGAGATGTCTAGGCATCAATAATGGTCTAAGAATATAATGCGTAAGATGCTTCAGGGTTCTGTTGGAGAAAAGATGCTCTAGATATGTCACATGGATATCCAGAGGTGAACTTAGATACATGACAAGGATTACAAGAGGTATCTTTTACTAAATGAAAAGATATTAAGCCCAGTGTTTTCACATGTAAGCCAATACTTAACAATGAAGAAGCCCCAAAGGTAGCAAATCCTGTCAAAAAGAGATCTAAGCATTGGAAACCATTTTTTGTGAGGAATCTTGCATGTTTCTGTGGAGCATCTGTCGCTGCCCGCTCTCAGTGTACAGAATTTGCTTGGTTACAGGTTTCACCTGGGTAGCATTTTTTGCATCAGATAGGTGTGCCACTGCCCTTCTCACCAGCTTTGTGATTAACAACTCCAAGACTTTCTTCAAATCCAGGGGGTGTGGACAGAGCCAAAGAAGCTGACATTCTCTTCCATTACAAAGTTCTGATACCTTAGGCTACTGCATATTGATAAAGATCAAGTCTTCAGTGGCTGTACCTTTCACCCAACTAAGGACATACCCTATGTTAAAGTTAGTAATTTTCAATCTGATCTTGCATGACAAGAGTTCAGAGTGATTTCAAGGTGTTAAGTGTTTTTAGTGTTGAAAAACACTAGCTGTGACATCAAGTAGGAAAGTATGGAGAAGTAAAGAATGTCATTAGTTTTAAAATCTTTTAAAATCACTAGCCAAACATCTGTATTTCTGGTTTAGTCTACTTTTAAATGAACGCTCCTGTGAATATGTTGTTTGTCTGAGTAAGAATGGTTTGATGTGGCCAAATGTGATAAACTTACAGCATGTGATAAAGTAAAATGTCATATGTTCCAGTACTGATGGTACTTAACATGGTTAAGGCTAATGAGGTTTGTTTTGGGTAGCAATGCATCAGTCATTCAATATCATGCCTAATAGGAAATTGGGCAGTTTGAACTGAAAGGATCATCCAAAACAGTGGGAGTTTCACTAGAAATTTTCTACATGATGCAACTATCAGACTAACTGAGAGAGTAACAGAAGTCACGAGGGAAGCCTTGTGGTCTCATACTTGCATTTTTCTACAGGTCTTAGTGTGTACAATCTTCAGGTAGACACAGTCTAATCATGAGCTTATTATGATGAGTAATCCTTTTGGAACAGTTTAGGTTGTGCTTAGGCTTCATTTTGCCTTGTTCATACTAAGATTTTTAATTCCAGGTTAAAACATAGCTCATGTTGGCAAAATTAGCCCCAGGAGTCTGACTTTACCTCTGTTGCCTTCTGCCCCTTGTCATGACTGCCTACTCGCATCCTACTCACAATCTTACAGTTACTATTCAAAGTCATGTTGTGAACCTACTGTGGCTCACATGCGTGTTATGCTAGCTGTATGTTAGGTCAAACATTCAGGCTAAGTGTCAGAGAGTGAAATCTGAATTAGATGATGGTACAGGTGACTGTGGGATTATAAAATATAGCTCAGGATTAGAAGATAAAGGACAACAGTGTCTGTAGGATGGAAAAGGTATCAGTGCATATTGATGAAGTTGTTTGTAATAAACTTACCACATCTTAGCTGTCCTTCCTATACATACATCCACACTGCTGTTGTTTGGTAATATATTTGCGTCTGCTAAAACAGGAACACAAAGGAACAGTTAATTATCTTCGGTTACTGCTGATTTACTTAGGTTAAAGCAAACTTGGTTAGCAGTCTTATAGTTAAGCAGTCTTATCATAGTTATAATTGTTGCATGCTTCCAGGATTAACATAAATTGAGAAGATTCATACAAGAGGGAGACGCAGGGCAATTAGGTCCTGAGAAATAGCCATTAGATTTCTTTGGTGAGCAGTAGTCATGGATGACAGCACCTGAAACATTTGGCAGTTCCAGTAGGCTGCCTTATTTCTGGTGTTAGGCCTTCAAATACAAAAAAAAAATCCCCAAAATTTAAACAATAATAATAGTGAATGTCTCCTTGTGTCAGGTACTGCATAGGCTGCACGTGTTGCTGTGCTGAGATACCACTGGAAACGAAACCATCTGATGTCACAGTTTTTAATGATTCCTATCTTAGATACTTAGATGCTTTGGGGCACAGACACTGTAGAGAGGTGTTAAGCAGTTTGCTCTCAGTTCCTGGGATAAACTGTCATTTAAATACTGCCTTTCTGTGAATGTTATTATCTCACTGATTTGTTCTAAGAACCTGAGAAATCACAAAATATTAGATTATGGCTTCTTATGTTGAGTATTAGTTATGGACTAAATTGTTCTTGCAGTTTTAAAGTGTTCTGCTGAAGCAAAACACTGATGTGTATTCACAATTAATAAAAAACACAGCATAATACAGGTGCCATACAGAACTGAATAAACCTTCTGGTGGTTTTTTACTGCTTATTGAACTATTTCAGTTTAAACTTAGGAGACTAGAGAATCAGCTTTATAAAATTGTTTTCCTTAAGCAGTGGCTCTTTTCTTCTTTGCCATCAAATAGTATAATCATATGGTTTCCCACTCAGTGACATCAGGCACAATGCTGTGATGCTTGGCTCCTGCAATGAAGACAAAAGCTAAGTCTTACACAATAGAATAAAGTTAAGATCTACAATTACATAGATAGGTGGTGAAGCTTTTGATCCAGTGAGTTAGTGTGTATGTTGTATAAGTTTATATTTTTAAGTACTTTATTTTCTGTTGCTATGAGATGGCTGTTGCAGATTGTGCTCTCAAATGTATATTTATGTGCAGGTGCAAAATTCAGTTTCCTAAAAACTGCTAAAGCACACAGAAAGAAAGATAAAATGGGAGGTTTATGACTTCCAGCAGCAAGAATTATGTCTTATCATTTTTTATTTCAGTTTCTGGACTTATTTTTCTCTGAAGAAACTGAAATTTAAAGGAAATACCAAATTGCTTGTTCTTCTCCTAGTACCAGCAGAAAAAATAAATTATACTTTGCAGAGAATAATGACGCATTAGGAAATGACTGCTAAGGGGAGGACGCACATAAGCAGTGTATAGAGGAAATAGTCACATGTTCATTCCATGCCACATGCTTTTAGTTCATATGAAAGGGAAAGGCAAGGTTGATTTCTATTTGTATTAACTCACATCAGGAAGTTGACACTGTTGGTTGCTGTGATGCGTGCAAAATATCTGATTAATTACATGGTGCTAACTGCCTCCGTAGGTTTCCCTGCAATAGAACGAAGGCTAATTAAGATTATGTCAGGATGAAATGAGATAGGGTTACATACAGAAAGCTATTAAGAATTTGGGTAGCACTTGTCAGGAAAGTCACCTTTTGCATCTCATGCTGAGGATTGTGTTTCTTCAGAAACCTCAGGTTTATTTCCATTTGCCAGGTCTGTTTCTTTTCTTGCTTTCCTTTACTGTAAATCAGATGTTATTCCACTGAGCCAGTGAACCAGAGTAACACTAGTATGAATGTGTGGAGAGGTAAGCTTGTGGTTTTCATAGTCATCTTAATGTTGCATGAAAGTGTGAAGTACTCCTCATTTAATTACAAAAATGGTATGGTAGATTGTAACACTGAAGCTTTTGTTTATTTAAATTACCATAACATTTCTCAAGTAATGTTTCACTTTTTTTTTTTTGCCTGAGAAACACTGTTTTTTACAGATTTTTCACTTTCCAGCTCAGTACAACACAGGCATTTTGTCCTGAGTTGCTTTGATTTGTCATACCTACTGTGCACAGGCTTTTAAACAAAATCACACCAAGTGGTTTCTGTAATGTGCATCAAGTCACCATCCACTTCCTACAGATCATTACAGGACAGGGAAGCGACTGGCACTGTGTCATGCCTACCTACACAAAGGGAGCTCAGTCGAGACAGAGGTGCAGACAGATCACTGTTTTTATGACATTGTAACCAAATGCCTATCTAAATCTGAAATTCTTCTGTTAGTTGGTTTTGATTTAGTCTGTCAGTAAGTATCTTGTGAGACCTAAAATCAGGGTGGGGGAGAAGGAAGCTTTAGTAAATAGGGTTATTGTCTGATTCACTATTAATTTTTTTAATTGGTTAACACTGGCTAGATGAAGGCTGAGGCAGGGAAGTGTTCTTATAAAGCCTCAGGTTATGTGGCAAAGAACAGTTGAAAATATCTGCTTTAAAAGCAATTACATCTTTAAACCTTACTGCCAGAAAACATAAAAATTTGACCTGAATCATAATGGATGGGTAAGGATGCAGAAGGGCTGAAAATACAGCTTCAGAAAATATGTCCTGTCCTATTCCTTTTAGATATAAAACCTTCTGGTGCTGTGTTGCATAAAGAAATGCCAGGTAAAGAGCCAAAAAACCTAAGAGTTACAACTAAGCTTCTTGATGATTAGGCATAAGGCATCAAATTGCCTTAAATTAGGTTTAGTCCAAGGCAATGAGGTCTGATTCACTGCTTCTGCTGAAGACAAAGAATAACTCTTCTGTTTAGTTCTGCTTTTACAAAATGAGGTTAGTTATCTATTGCTGTCAAAGGACAAGACACTTCTGTACTG
Organism: Ara ararauna; assembly: GCA_028858755.1. Classification (NCBI taxonomy): domain Eukaryota; kingdom Metazoa; phylum Chordata; class Aves; order Psittaciformes; family Psittacidae; genus Ara; species Ara ararauna. The sequence continues at coordinate 8,898,989 of CM054383.1, read as the reverse complement.
CTTTCCCTGGGGAATGAGAGATTAGAGCTGATAAAAGAAGTGGTATGTAGAACCAGGCTTGTTATATCTTCCACAAAATTAAATGGATGGATTTTCTTTTTTCTTTTAGGAAATTAGAGTTGCACTGAAAATTACTGACATGTAGAACATAATATTTTTTGCAAAATATCTGAGTAAGATGGATTTTTGTGGAGTGTAAAAAGACTGCATTAGTATCTGGTGGATTCCTAGGGATTTTGGAATATCAGGTTGGGGTGGACTGATGCTGAAAGCAGCAATTAAAAAGTGTAATACAACACAGAATGATTCATGCTTATAAGCGCCTTCCATGAGCAGGCAGGTGCAACAGAACTAGAACTCCTCCTTCCTCATAGCTCATTTGTCAAACTCTGTGTTGTCTTTCTGCATGTCAGGAAGTTTTATCATCATTTATAAAGATCATTCCCCAGTAAAGAGAAAAATGAAACTGGTGGTAGCAGCTACACCAGCATTAGTAAACCCTGAATTCAGCACCTGCTGAACAGTCAAATGTCAAAAAATCAATAGCTGAGCTGTTCATTAACATGTTTATTCTTCAGAGCACGGGAGTTATTCCACCAACTGAAGAACTGGTCTGAATCCATTGTATGAAAGAAAGAGGATTTAAAGCTGGCTCACAGTTTTCTCAGAATTAAACATGGGCTTGTTCCATTTTGAAATTATAATTCTTGTTTCCTAGTGTGTTTATACCTGTTTAATTCTTCTCAGTTGCCCCTGTAAGGTTGATGTGATGTATCTTGTTTACACTTTCAAAAGTATGAAAGGATTTAAAATCTTGACATTATTTTCTGTAAATATCAGTCTGTGGTGAAGAATAATGCAACATATAAAACATGTTTGGAAGCCTAACTAAAGGTGACAAAACAGGAAGAGTTGCTGCAAACCTTGATTCTTCTGAGTTTTTTGGCTCTTTTAAGGAGTGCTTTGGACAGCAGCCCAGGATCATGGGGATGATATGTAGACAGTCTCAATTGCTATCCTTTAGGTAGCTATGTTGATGAGCTGTCCCATTTCCCACTTCTTTATGTACTGGGAAATGCACAGCAGAGAATAAAATCTTGGCAAGAGCTCCCAAGCTGAGGCTCAGCCTCCACATCACAGGAACAGGCTTCACAGGGCTGTACATTTAAGACTCGTGCCCCAGTAGCTGCCATCCAGAAATTCTCTTCTCAGTCATGATGTCTGCAAAAGACAACTTGCAGCATGGCCACAAAGCATTGCATCTTTTGCGTGGCTTTGCTTAAATGGACGCGATATCAGGTCAAGATCTCAAGCTCTGGTACGACGGAGAGCCCACACAGTATAAAGACCCTCTTGGTAGAACATCCGTTATTTCGATTAAAAGAGCAATCATACTTCATGTAGTTATGTGCAATAGGAAAATTACCCATTTCTTTCACTGTCAGCCTTTTGGGAATGAGTGATTTTTACCATCTTATAATGCCTAGAATTTGTATGTATATAGAATGGAAAGTTGTAGATACTTAGCAATGTTTGTATGAAATATAAGTAATTTACCCTGACGAGGCAAATCTTGACATTCTTATTTAGGGCGCATTGCTTCATTGCTTTCAGCAGTATAATGTATGAACTAAGGCCCTATTCAGGAAACATGCCAGAACCTTTACTGAAATATTCCAGGATTGCTTTGCAGTTTGATTTTGCTGCCTAAATGTGTTCAGTAATAATCTGAGCCTGGACAGTTAAATCTAGCTTTTGATAATCACTCTCCATTTATTTCCTCTGAAATCTCTACGGTCTCATGGACTCCTTTTATCTTGGTCTCCATGGTACAGTGATACAGTAGAAAGCCCTTTTACTGATCCTTCCCCAAACAAACATTGAGACCCTGTGTGGGAGAACGGATGTTGGCTGCAATTTGGGTGGACTGAGAGCCTTAAGCATTTTTCTCCTGATCTTTCCCATTAGCTGCTATTTGTTTAGCTTACCCCCGGTAATCACTTAAACCGTCTTTCTAGCTTATGAACAAGAGTGGTGAATCACCTTTGAAAGTCATCCAGCATGGGATGTATCATACTGTCAAGACTAAGATACAGCTAAAGACCAACAGCATAGAGCTCATGGCAGGCTTCTGTACTTCAGCTTTGTGCCTCTTTACAAGTTTTGAGTATGCGCAATGGGTTCAGTTTGGTGTTGAGATGCCCAGGCAAAATGCCTGAACATCCCTTGAAGCTGTTGAAGCACACAGTACTGTCAGCAGTATTTTCCACCAGGTAGAGTCACTGCACATGGGCAACAAATTTGTGTCTTGTTCCGTGGAATCCCTGAGAATAAGGAAGTGTGCCAGAACATTTTGGGTACAGAGTATGAACAGGAAAGTCCTGGATAAATAATTTCTGGAAGCCTAAAGTAGGATGTGTGCTACCCTCACGGTCCTAGCAAAAGCAACTGGAACTCTGAGGAACATAAGCTGAGACCCAGAATATCTTCTGTAGTAAACGCAAGAACTAGCAGCATTGCTGCGCACCCATGCCTTGGAGATGTCTGCAAATTGTTGTATTTATAACCTGACTTATGTAAATGCATGCATTTAAATATTTAGTTTTTCATAAATATGCATGGTTTATCAACTTTTGGCATAGCCATAGCACTTAATTTTTTTATTGTACACACAGATAATGAAGTGGCAGAAGCTTTTGTTCTTGGTTGATTTTATGTGTGCATCAACAAGGCTTAAATGATCAGAATCCCAAATTTCCAGATTTCTTGAAACAAAGCCAAAGTTCAAGACAGTTTCCAAGGGCAGGTGGAGGGGAGAAGGACTGAAAAGATACATAGGAGGGGTTGTTGGCCCTTCTGCTCTGAAGGACTTGACAAAAAGCCAAGCTTTAGAGGTGATGGAAAGTCTTTGCTTGGAACCAGAGGAGGCAAGGTGGAATTTGTTCATCTCGGGGAGGAGATGAGACTTCTCAGACTAGAAGAGAAGGCTGTAGAAAAGAATGCCTATATGCAGAGGACCTGATCTTCTTCTTAAGTATATGGAAATACCTTTCTTGAGTTGAAGGCACAGACAGCTTTGATTTGGGAGATGTGCAGATTGTCATCCTGGAAGTCAGTGGCCATAGTTACAACTGAAAAACAGGTTTTCGTATTCAAAACAGGAATTACATTCAATATTACCATGAATTTCTTCACATAGAAAATAAATTGAGCCTTTGAAGAGATGCATAATTGATTACTAAGAAGCTCTGCATTTAAGGTAGCTAATTAAATGGTGTTTGCCATGAAGTTTATATGAAGAAACCCACTGGTTAGAGCTTCAATACTTTCCTTCATCTAGGACACTTGGCCCTTTTAGATGTAATTTCTTCTTTCAGGCTTCAGATAATTTGCCAAACGAGTTTGACCATATGCTTTTTTCTTCCCAGAAAATATAAGCTGTCTCAGTAAGCCTAAAGTTGACACAAATGCTTTGTAGAAGAAAAATAAATGTGAATGCATTTATGGCAAACCCACTCAGCTGGCAGGTAAAATGACCTCATATTGTATTTAGGTTAAGGAGTTTATAAAGGATTTTTCTCTTGCAGAGATAGATTTTTCTCTGGTTCCTCATGAGACATTTTAAATCACACCTTGTCTCTTTTTTCTTCCTTTTTTAAACTCTCGTTCTTGCAATTCACAGTAGGACAGCCCTGTGAGCATGCATTTCAGAGGGTATATAAGACAGTGGACTACTCTAGTACGCTGGAATGAAAAATAGCTCCATAAAGTGATTCAGTTTTAATCTCTAAAGAAAATAAGTGAAAAGTTCCTGGCATGAATTTTATACTCAGTAACAAGTAATTACTCATTTCTTCAGTTCTAGATGCATAGCTTTTCCTGACCACCTCTTTTGCTTTGATTCATGGTGCAAAGAGTCATCGGGAGAGCAAGGTGACCTGAGGTTTTATTCCTCCTGATCCTGAGCTCATCATGTTCACAGCCTGTTACTTTGCTCGTAGAAGGATTTACCTTGGTATCAGCAGCCCAAAGAGGCAAATCACCAGTCAGTGACTTGCACCGAACAGCAGCATTTAGTCAGGGCCTCTCTTCAGTTTGTTAAGGTGATTAAGCACAGAGTTGTCACCTCTTACAACAGCAGAGTATCCCTTTACTGCTGAAGTGTTTCTCCTTCAGGCTTTTAGGGCCAGATTCCTCAGGCACTGCTCTGTGGAGCAGGTGTGCCACCAAGTCTGGACTGCATGTGAAGTACATCTGTGCTCCCTCCAGGTGAATGGGAGGGAGCCTAAGTAAGGTGAGGTGCTTTTGCCAAGGTAGTAGTACTTTAATGAGCAGTGTGGGCTAATGCATCATGTCAGAAACTGAAGAATTTCATCAGCCAGAACTGTGACTACAGTAAACACAACTTCTGTTCTGTGCCCCAGTGCAGTGATCTGTGCTACAGCTGAATGCTTGGTGAGCTGCGAGTCTGGCAGTTCCATGCTGACATGATAAAACAGCATCAGTCTGGAAAGGTTAGCAGATACCAGGCAGTGGTTGTTAAGGTTTCTTAGGAGCTCCTGAGGTGGTGTTTGCTTTGGGGATATTTTTGTCAATGCTGATAATGTGCAGTGAATTGCCAGGGCTGTGCACATACCAGGTGTAGGAGGGCTATGTTATTTGCGTAAAGTGCTAATATCTTTATAGCATATCTTCTGCTGCTTATGAAGTTTTGTGTTATTTCTCCACTCTCTGTTCCTGTTCAGAAGAGCAATAATTCAGTTTTGATAATCTGCTCAATTATACTTGGAATGAGTTTATAAAGGAGCATGACCACTCCATACATTGCATTGATCCATATTACCCTAGGCCAAAGATATCCAAATTGCTTTGTTTGGTTGTGGTGTTTTTTTAATCAGCACTTGGGAGTTGTGAGCATTTAATTGAGGATCTTTTCCTCTTTGTAAAGTAAAATCCACTTCTGGCTATTCCAGTCTGGCCTAATGAAGTGGCTGCTGATCACTGAAAAGCCTTTTTGCTCCTTTCATGTTCTCCTTGTGATGTGGTGTACAAAGCATTTTCAAAGACAGCGGCTCTGAGCTGTTCTTAACCTGTCTGCATCTCAGAGTCATAGTTAAGAAGACTTTTCCAGAGAAGAAAATGCATGACTCTGGTCATTAAAGATTTTTCTCTGGGTACTTCAGAATATTTTAAATACTCTGAAACCGCCAGGTAAATCTGGTAAATAATGCAGACTCTTTAAGGTGTCTTTTTGAGCAAGGTGTTTCATGCTAATCACTCAAAGGGCATTTTTGTAGCAAAGGCTATATATATGGCCTTGTAAATGTATACTGGGATCCTCATGGTGATATAAAAATAATGAGGTAGTCTCAGAATTAACATGGGAAAGCATTTATTAAAACTCTTGGGTGCCTTCAATTCAGTATGAGTAGTGTAGTTAATACCCAAATATGGGTGGTTCTAATGGGTGAATTCATAACATAAACTAAAATGTTGGATAAAGTTAAGGTATAAACAATATTGGGTGTAATTAATGCCTTGCTGAACCATCTGAAATACATGAAAGAATCCATAATTGTCACTCATCTTTATGAAATGTCAAAGTCATATACTACATTGACCTCAATCTATGTGCATTAATTCATGAAGAATTTAATTTGATGAGTTTAAGTCAGAACTGCAGTATAAAATCCTTTCAGTGCAGTTTAATTATTTTTGCCAGCATTATATGCACATAACACCATTGTAGTCTAGACTGGATTGTGTTATGATCTGCCTCTAAGACTAGAGATACTGTAAATGTGTTTCCAGATCAGAGAGTGCTATTTGCTACAATCTTATTTCTTACTGGCTCTTCTTTTCCTTTGCTTAAAAAAGGGGAAATTATTATTTAGGAGCAAATACTAGTTTTCAGTTTTTGTAGTTTGGCACATCTTTTATTAGCAAGATAAGGCCTTATTCTGTAAAGAAAAAAAAATAAATGGACAAAAAAGAGGGTAATGAAAAATAAAGAAGCCAGTCTTCTGACATTGTTTGGCTCAGCAAGTTCAAATTTTTCAGCTGACTGCATCAGGGTCAGTAATTACTCTGGAGATAAAATTGCCTATTGCTTCGTATTGCTAACATTATTGATCAGTTGGTTTTGTCCATGAAGTGTCAATGATAACCTCAAATTTGATCAAGTTTTTATTAAAGAAGAAAAATCAAATTATGCCTGTCTGTAGATAAGTAATGAGTTACAGGAACACATAATTACTGTAATAATATTTTTGCAGAGATTTCATTAAAGTAAAACCCCAAACCCTCCTGTTTGTTTTTTCTGCCATTAATTATGCAGTTCTTTGCTCCCTCACCTACACAAGTAATGGGCAAGCCAACCTATTTTTAATGGCATTGTAACGCTTGCCACAAAGAAGTGGAGAGACGGAGGCGGGAGGGGAGGTCTGAGCTTCCCTTTGACAAGGGAGGTATATGAGGGGTGAATACACGGATGCATAAGTTATTGCAGCCTCAAGGCAGCAGTAATTTATGCACTGACAGTTTGAGTTTCATGCTATGCTACTTTAAAAAAGCCTTAAAAAAAGAGCTGCCTCTGTTACGTTAATGTATGTGCTGGTTTTGGAGATATTCCACATCAAGGAGATAGTTTGACCACAAACATTTGAAACACGTTCATCACAGTGTGGCAGTTGTCCTGTTTCAGTAAGAAAAAACTAATAATATAAAAGTGATAGTAATTTTCCCCATTTTAACATGAATTTGATACCCTGAAGGATTTTTCAGGGTTGTTTCATTGCTTATTTGTCTGGTTTTAGATACATTGATGAAAGTGAAAATTGTGGCTTTAGTTGATGTATGTATTTTGTATTATGTAGTTGTCCTCTCTGGAACCATTTAATTACACTTCTCAAAGAAAACAACAAAATGGATGTAAATGGCATATGTTTGAATAATGACTATTTTGATTTGCATGGTTCCTTATGCTACAAATCAGAGAGGAGTATAGCTGCACACAGCATCCAGAATGTGAAAGACCAAACAATGCTTCCCTTTAGACATGAACCATATAATAATATTTCTGCATTAAAGCACTGCTTCCTTACAAGGAAGCATTCAGCTTGGCTGTTTGATTATTAATTCTCGTTTATATAGCAGTAATTTCTATTAGTTTAACTATTATTCTGAAAGTATGCGTCTGGAAGCATAAAGAAGAACAGCAGTGGCTTCAAAATTTTGAAGTGTGTAGAATTACACTGAGTTTTCATTAATAATATATATGAAGCCAAACATATTGAGTGCATGCAGCTGTAGACCATTACAATTTACATTTAAGTAAACTCTGGATTGACCTTCTTCAAAAACTGGCCACATTAGGCAATATAAGGACATCATAGAATCATAGAATAGAAAGGACCTTAAGATCATCTAGTTCCAACCCCCCTGCCATGGGCAGGGACACCTCCCACTAAACCATGCCACCTAAGGCTATGTCCAATCCAGCCTTGAACACTGCCAGCGATGGAGCATTCACAACTTTCCTGGGCAACCCATTCCAGTGCCTCACCACCCTTACAGGAAAGAATTTCTTTCTCATATCCAGTCTAAACTTCCCCTGTTGAAGTTTGAACCCATTGCCCCTTGTCCTCTCACTACAGTCCCTAATGAAGAGTCCCTCCCCAGCATCCCTACAGGCCCCCTTCAGGCACTGGAAGGCTGCTATGAGGTCTCCACGCAGCCTTCTCTTCTCCAGGCTGAACAGCCCCAACTTTCTCAGCCTATCTTCATACGGGAGGTGCTCCAATCCCCTGATCATCCTCGTGGCCTCCTCTGGACTTGTTCCAACAGTTCCATGTCTTTTTTATGTTGAGGACACCAAAACTGCACACAATACTCCATCATCTATCTTCTAATGAATTTTAGATGCCAGCTGCATCTTCATAATACTTTATTTGGTCTCCTGTGAAAATTAAGGATAAAAAGATAATAATAGGAACAATTATGTTATTTGCTCTTATGTTTTAAGTGTTACTTATTTTGCATAGACTTGGTCTTGGTTTATGGGATATTCATTTGCATTTTTCTGCAGATAGTCGTTTTGTGACTTCAGTGACCTCCGTCTGCCTATAAAAACTTACTGCAGGGAATTCAGACTGCTTCTGAATGTAACCAAGTTGTTTCAGTTGTGTAAAAACCAGAATATGCCTCAGAGTGTATCAAAAGCCATTCATTGTATTTCTTTGAAGTGAAGCAGTGCAGATTTGCACAGGTGAAGATCTGATCTTATGTGTTTAAAAATAATTTCTTGATAGGTCCATTTGAAACAACAGAATTGTAACACAGAGATGAAATCGTATGCAAAATCATCATTATAAAAGAAGATGAAAAATTCTTCCAGATTTTGATATTCAAATGTGTTCTTTTTTGCCATTCCCAGATAGGTGATTTTTAGGATTTCACATGAATAATGGATGCTATTTAAAATGTTTGCTTAAGAACAATGAGTTCATTATATCAATAATGAGAAGATTTATTGTGGGCCACTTTGTAATATTTTGACTGTCACATTTTATACCACTCTTGAGGTCAGATGGTAGAAATCCACTTAATTATTGTATTTAACCTGCAGTCATTACTGAAGGTAGGAAGGGAATACATCTTTGCTTTCTCTTTCTACAGCATATACCACAATGGGGGTTGTTGAGATCTCCTTTAAAGAAGTAATTGCTGATTCTTACACTAGAATGAAGGGAAATGGAGAGGCTTCAGTAGACATTTTGTTTGAAAATTGAGAATTAGCTTCAGTTTCATTACTTGAGGTATATTTATATGACTTACAGCATGATGAATAGTAGCCTCAATTGTCATACAGGAGTCTAGAAGCAAAAAAAAACAGGAATCACTGTGTCACAAGGGAAACTACTTTTCTGTAAACTAATAAAAATGATGTTCTAATGCTTTCTGTGGATCCTCCAGGGTTTTTTAGGGACCTATTTGTTAAGGAAAAGCTGAAAGCTTGGTTTAGTCTTTTAATGACTGTACTTTACAGAATATTCCTTGGAGTGGTACCTTCTCAAGTTACTGTTCACAGACGTTTCTATTTTCCTTTCTAGGGATTTCTACTTTATTCTGTGATAATATAGCGCTAGATTCTTCAACATAAGTGCAAATGTTGATTTTTCTCTCATGCCTGACAGAATTAAATCTTAGAAATAAAATTTTGTTGAAGTTAAAGTCAAGTAGAACCTGAGAAGGGTTGGTAAATGTTGAGTGAAATAGAAATTACAAATTCATGTTAGACAAAGCTAAAAAATGTTCACATATCTGCAAAAATTCTAGCCTGTTCTAGTTCAAGACTAACCTTTACTTTGATCTTTGTTTGGATTTTGAAAGTAAAAGTCATTAGCTCTCATTTTGAAAAGTACTTTCCTTCATTCTTTTTACCTGGGCATATAAATTCCACTTGGCCTAAATTAACTTGTAGCCATGGGCCCCTCCTCTCCTAAAGACTTATTCTTCCAGTAAATGTAACGTTAATTGAAAAAAATTCACCCCCTCTATTACTGAATTAATGAAGCTGTAATTGCTGATGGGACACTAATATAAGTGAGGTGAGATGTCCATATGTGACTCATTCAGGGCATCAATACATTTTTAATATATTTGAGTGTGTCCAGTGGCCACACTTCGCAGAAAAACCAGCCAGAGATAAACACGCTGCTTTTTGCTGAGGGTAAATGTATCAGGACATTATTTTAGCAATCTTCACATCTCAGTTAATATTATGTCATGTTATTCTGTACGAAGATGTCATTCTGCTGAGACTAGAATTATGTCTGTACCTGCCTTCAATTGTTATCATCCATGCTTTTTATTTTATTAATAACTTTAAATAATAATAAATCATAGTTAAGAGACTGTAAACATATAGTAAATATATGTTCCTGTTAAATTTGGGCAAAAGCAAAATTGATATTTAGCAATGATTTTTAAAAATCATTACATTACAGAATTATTGCCCTTCTGCATTATATAAAATTATTTGGCTTCCACTGATCATTTATAGATATTTATAAACATTACCTGAATAAAAAGCATGAAATTATCATTAATACATTTTGCTTGGACAAACATAACAGGTTTTGATTAAAATTGTTCAGGTGCAGGGAAAACTTTGTGATGTTTTTTTATTTTCTGTTCAGTGCAGTCTTGTCCCCATGACTTTTACATGCTTGCTTAAGAACAATGAGTTCATTATATCAATAATGAGAAGGTTTATTGTGGGCCACTTTGTAATATTTTGACTGTCACATTTTATACCACTCTTGAGGTCAGATGGTAGAAATCCACTTAATTATTGTATTTAACCTGCAATCATTACTGAAGGTAGGAAGGTAATATGGCTTTGCTTAAAATTGTTCAGGTGCAGAGAAAACTTTGTGGTGTTTGTTTTATTGTCTGTTTAGTGTAGTCTTGTCCCCGTGACTTGTGCATACTGTCATATATTGTTCATTGTGCATTATCTTTGTAGACTTCTTAAGCATTGGTCACTTAAGCAACAAGTTAGCAAACCGAGTGATAACATTTTATTCATGTAAATGAGAGATGCTTTCCCTTTGCCCCAGGTGTTAGTTTGTATTCACATCAGGAATGATAATCGGAAACAGATGTCTTAACCATGTCTACTGTGAGGAGCTAGTTAAGAGCTGAGGCTATTGAGAATAGGTTCTACCCAGACACAAGAACCATCAGACAAGAAGCAGTCAGGTTTGCTTGCTGTCATATTTCTTGCATGGTATTTACCAGAGTCAGCCTAATTTCTTTTGGTCTTGTCTCATACGGAAGATGAATAGTGCTGTGGCACCACAGGAGTCAAATGAGGCCACGGTACAGTTACATCTTCTAGTGGTGAGAGTGTTTTTGCAGATAGAGTAGATGAACCTAGACAATATCTACTATTGAGGCTGTCTTATCTCTTAGCCCTGATGGCATGTATTGTTCATTCTTACACTAGTCCTTACAAATACTAGGATAGCAATCCCATTAAAGCAGATGAGAGCTTTTCCTTAGTTTTATTCAGTTTTCAAAGCAAAAAAAAGTAAGCAGCAGGATAAAGGCTCCAAAATCCATTATGCTAAATAACAAAAAATTACCCTGCCAGGAAAGCAAACCTTTCTGTACTCCTTGTGAAGGATTAAGAAGTTGGTGTCTTTTCTATCAGCTGTGGCCCAGATCATAAAGGACCACTGCATGCTATTGGATTCTAGCAACCAGCTCTACCACTGTGTTACAAGAAGAAGGGACTGCTTCCAGAACTCTGGTCTTTTTGATGAAGTCAGATTGCAGGGTAATTCCAACCTTTTCCTTCTGCAGTTAATATAAATGTGTAGTTGAAAAGGCAAGCCTTGATACAGTGGGGTCTTGTTTTGTAATGATGCCTGGAAGAGACTTTAGGCATGAATTGTACTGGTTTTGTTAATTGGGTTGTTGCATTCAGCTGCATTTAGTTGCTTTGACAATATCCAGTGGAGCCTCTACCTTCTGTGGGCAAGGTTACAGTCATGGTGCATCAGTTTCACTGCAACAGTAGCTTTGTTAAAATCATCACATTTGCTGACCATTCAATAAAGGTCATTCTGTTTGTGACAGAACGAGCCAGCCAGAAAAGAATTACATGGCCTCTGGCCAAAAGAAAAAAAAAAGGCACCATAGAAATATTTTGTCTTTTAAGATGTGTCCCTTTCTTTCCTTGGGATTCTTTCCAAAGAAATGAAGTGTATTAACCATGTGACTATTGGGAGAAAGAACATTTATGATAGCCTTTCAGCAGTACATCATTGAGGTCAGTATGTGTATGTCAGATACAGGTAGTGCAGTTGTATTTGCTTTGCAGTGTAGAGGGATGCAGCCTGTATAGCCAGCAAAGTAAGGGAAAGATGGCTTCCACTGCATTCCACCTGAGTTTGGAACAACTGCTTCAATGCAGTCTGAGTGCTGCCACATCAGAGGCTTCATCTTCCACCTCTTTTTGTTCTGCTAACGCTATTCTGGAATTCAGTGAGAGAAGCCCTAATTTTTGTCTTCAGATGCCAAGATGAAAATTTAAGTTAGTCTTTGAAAGACAGCTGCTGGTGCAGAAGCTCACTGGGAATGAAAAGACAATGCCATGGTACCACAGTGTTAAGGGTGGATCCAGTGTGTGTGTGAAGATCATGCTCAATATTGTTGTTCTGAGAAACTATATGAAGGGTGCAGGAAATGAAGCTTCAGTAGGGAGTGAAAACTTTCTCACATTGCCAATAATGAATGTTTATTTCAGAGAAAAATCAAATAAGAAAACACAAATGTCTGATAGTGAGGAAAAGCTTTCCTGTGCCATGCAAGATATTCAGCTCCATTCAAAATCCCTAGAGAAATCAATGGGACATCTGTCTAGTGAATTAGAATTTCCCATGTTACTTGAATCTCATGTCTGTTTGCCACGAACTGATCTCTGTGACTCCTAAGAGATTATAATTTGGATTCAAATTTACCCTTTCTTCTTTGGCCATAGATGTACAGTACAGACCTTTTAAAACGGAAACAAAACTTTTGCTGCATTAAAAGAGGAATCAGTTAAGTGATGGGACATGCTCCAAACAGTGAGCAAGAAAATCTGGCATTGAGAGCTAAACCTCAGCAAAAGCTATTAAGTGTGGCAATACAGTTAGATTGTGATTCTTGACCTCTTAATGTGCTGTAGTATATTGCACAGTCATAATAACCGAGTGTTTAAAGAATACATTTTATAAATGCACTTGTTTTTGGTGTTGGTTTTTTTTCCCTCAGAAACAGCAATAATAGAACTTATTGCTCTAAAAAGAAAGATGTTGGCTTTGTATTTCACTGCAGGGGGAGGGTTAGTTTTTATTGAGTACAATCAGAGGAGACCAGCTCCCTGGAGAAAGCACAGGGGTTATATTTTGAGCCTAGAACATCTGTCCATTAATAGTAAGATTAGATGGAAATTTTTTATTGAAGTCAATTCCAGTTCCTCACAGGTGCGACCGACCTGGTTTTTCCCTGCTTTCCATACCTGCACAGCGATAATTACACTGACAGAAAGTGTTAAAATAAAGAAATCTTACTTAGGTTACTTGGTGGGGACAAAAATAAGACTAAACAAGTGCCACCTTACTGAAGGAGGGCAGTAGTGGAGTAAGACCCTTTTATTTTAAAGTATTGATTTCCACGAAGCACTTGAAACCTTTCAACTCTGTAGATCAGGGACCTCCCTTGTTTTATGAAATCTTTCTCTGCCTGAATGACTACAGTAATGGCAAACTGAGTGATCAGAACTATCAGTGCTTGTGCTGCTAGCTCTGCGTACCATCCACTTCATAGTTTCTCCTTCAGATTAGCTAATACTGAACTTTACGCATATCTTATCATTGTAGTTTGCTAACCATGCAGTCAGATTTGGGAGGCTTTGGAGTCATGGAAGAGTAGCCATGCATCAGTATAATATCAAAACAAATGGAATAGAAGAGTTCCTTTGTTTCACTAAATATTAGATTGAATATTCAAATAGCATGTAAACATTTTAAATAATAGTATTTAAAATGGCAGCATAATTGGGTGCAAACCCCAATATAATTTGAATACTGAGGCTGTCTGATCTCAGTGATGTGTTTGTTACAGTTTCTTGATTTTACAGAACAACTCTGAGAAAACATTAAGAACAATTTAGTTTGAAACTATGAAAGCAAGGAGTTCGCAATTCACATGCAATCCCTTGCTTTTGTAACAGGTATTCTACCACTTTGCAACCTTGGAGGGGAATTTTGTATCTCCCTTTTCTTCTTCAAGTGAATACTTGATAGTCTATCTCAGATATGTGTACACCCCGTTATGTCAGGCAGTCCTTGTCTGTGCACTTGTTGAACATGTTGCAATGAAATAACTAATTAGCGGTGTATTCTGTAGAGAATTCCGTGCCACTTTTTAAGCAGGCCACAGAGTACATATTCTGAGAATCACTTATTTTCATAAGTGATTTCCAAAGGCACACAGGACAGGTCTTTCAGTGGTATTTTAGGTTTCAACATACACAGTCACATTGTGAAAAGCACCTAAACTGGATCTGTGCCTGGCAACCATTTAAGTCAGTGGAGTGCAGGTATCCCACCTGCTGAGGTTCTTTAGCATCTGCATCTTAATTGCTTTTGAAAGCGTACTCCTACCCTCCTACCCAATCACTTTTGAAAATGAAAGACACATACCTCTGAAAATTTTGCCTATGAAAAGATTTTACGTCTTCTACTGTGAAGTGAGCCCATTTCTGAGAGGATCATACACAAAAGTATTAGTCATTTTAAATGCTCCTGTTACTACCATATCTAGATCATTTAACAGAATCATTACCATGTGCACATACAAGAACAAGATTTTTTTGTTGTTGTTGTTAATGTTTATTGATAGTATAAATCTAAGAAACATAATTTTATGTGTTCTGTGATTTTTCTGTGTATTCATGGATATATATGGGTGTATAGTCCAGCAGCAGTTAAAGAAGATCCAGTGGCCATTAGTCCTTGAAGACTGCATAGCCTTATATTGATACCGTTCTGTGTTCATGGTAATCCAGAAGTATATGCTTCCATTATGCTAATTCTGGGACAAATGTGAGGGTACTTGCCTGTCTATCAGCAGGTCCTTTATGTGCAGGACCAGTTTTTGCCCAAGGTGGTCAAGCATGGTAAGGTTAAGCTTCTGCTGAAATTGCCTTTGAAGTCATATAGGTTACTCCCTCACTCTGGTTTCTCATGCTTGTATTTCTAAACCATCAGTTATCAAAGTAGTAAATTAGACAAACATTGCTGATACTTAGGAAATTATACTTTTTTCAGGTGGGTTTTTTGGTTGGTTGGCTGGTTTGTTTTTGTTTTGTTTGAACAAAATTGCTCTGTGCCTTCCTGTGCAAGAAATAAATGGGTTTGCATCATGGGAAGAGGGAGAGGGGATAAAATCCATGGGAAAAATGTCCTGGAAGGGGGACTTTTGTAGTCACAAACCATGATGCTGTAGAAAAGTCTGGATTTGAAGCCCAACCCTTGCTGGTGTGTGGAGCCAATTCCAGGAAAGCTCTCCTGCCCTTCCCCAACTGAGCACATTGAAACTTGAAGATGAAGCCTGAGCTAAACTTCTGAATCACATTCCTGTCTGTACTTAGTGCATATTTATGCTGAAATGTCTGCACAGTATTATATAATTCAGCCTAATATTTCATTTGTCCTGCCTTCCTGAGCTAAATCAGGAATAGCATATTCAGTAACTGACCACAGATGCTTAAATCTGGTTGTTTTTTGGGTTGGTTTGCCCATCTAATGGTACTAGCTCCAACTCCTGTATGTAGATGTTGCAAAATGCAAAGCAGCAGCCAAAAATTATCCTGTCTGTTAACAGAGAAGGGATAGCTAATGCTAAAATTCTTAATGTTTTTTTATACAATGAAAGAGACCTCTAATATTCAAACAGGATTATAAGGTTGAATAATAAAAGCAAGACATTGTTTCCCCTTTAGTCTCTTTGTTCAATAGAAGGTAAAGACAGATTTCTCCAAGCCCCGTCCAGCCTGGCCTTGAATACTGCCAGGGATGGGGCAGCCACAGCTTCTCAGGACAACCTGTGCCAGAGCTTCAACACTCACAGTAAATATTTTCTTCCTAGTATTTAATCTAAATGTACCCTCATTCCCCCTTGTCCAACCCAGGTACAGGACCATGCACTTGACCTTGTTGACCTTTATGAGGTTCGTGTGGGCCCACCTCTCCATGGCATCCTTTCCCTCCGGCATATTGGCTGCACCACTATATATACACTGCATATATACACTGTATATACACTGTGGTATAGGTATATAGGTAATAGTGCTATATAAAAGCTCCTTGTTACTAGCCATTGGCAGAAGAAAAAGGCAGAAATAGCCAACTGAGTGACTAAAAAGAAACACACATGCAGACTCTTGAGTATAGATCCATAAATTATCATTTATATTATCATAAAAACTCATTTAAATTTCAAAATATTTTTTAAATTGGTACTCACCCTTTGATTGCTATATTTTTTTTAGTGTTCTGAATAAATAAAAGAAAATTAACTTATAGGTTGAAACATGAGACACATTCCAGCTGCAAGGGCAATTAAAATGCTGGGTACCAAAGGGTGAGATGTTGATGAAGAGAGACTTTGAAAGGCTGATAGCATCTGTTAATGAAAATTCTCAGAGGCAAAAGATTTGTTTGCTCAGGTAGTTTGAGAAACAGAAAGTGTAGATAAAGGTTAAGGAGAGGAATAAATATTTTTCTAACATGATTGACTGAAGGTCAGGTAGAAAGAATAATTTTACTATGTTTGAGGGCATTCAACTAGCATATTCTATTTTACAAGGCATTTATCTGAGGTGAATTCAGGGTCTTTTTGTGATGAATATGTATATCAATTCATGGTCTGATTACCATAATCTCCTGTGATTGTTTCTTCAAAGGAATAATATTTAACATTTTTTAGACTCAGCAGTTCCAGACATGTTTTCATGAGAAGGCAGTCAGCAATTCTCTCGCATGCTCATGCTAAAAACCCTGTACGTATCATGGCAAAGAGTTAACTTGTGTTATCAATAATTTTAAGGTTGCAGCACACATTAGAATTACATTTTTAGCTCTTGAGATGAATGCAGTGATATGTGAGGCCAAGTTTTAGCTATTTTCAAAATCCTGTGCTGTTGATAAAAGTCTAGGTTTCCTTTTCCCAGAGCATTTCCTGCCTACAACAGAATAAATCCACTAATACTCTCTTTTGGCTAAAAAAAAAAAAAAAGAAAGAAAAAAAGAAAGTTATTTGAGCTTAAAAAAGACTTCATTTTTATTTCCTTTCTGAGATAATAATTCCACACAATACTTTCCTTTTTGATTCTATTTGTAATCGTATCACAATTGTGCAACTTTACCTGGAATAATAAATAATGCTCTCCATCAGTATCCCAGTTCACTGGCAGCTAGGTAACTATCCAGCTTAGTCTGGCAAATAAGATAGGAGGGAAATGTATTCTGAGATACTATACTGATGTTTTTACTATATCATTTCAGTGGCTAGCTGTTTGTCAGCAGTATAGGAATCTTTAAAAGTATATGCTCAACTATGTTACTGCTTGAAATAAAAATACATCTAGATAGGAATCAGGAGAACCTGAATTTGAAAATTGGCTGTATTACTCATTTTCTGTCTAGGATAGGCCAAATAATTTTTTTATTCTATGACAAATTTATTATTTGCCTATTTCATAAGGGAATGTTGATAATAAATCTGTTAATTTTCATTGCTTTGAGCATTTAAAGTTGTTAACATGATTAATGTCTTTGAAAGGGTTCGCTGAAAGCTGAATCACACTAAAGCATCTTGTGTGATGTGCCCTGCTTTGTAGCCCTGCTTTGCAGTAAGTGTAGATGGCTCTGGGGGAGATACAGACCCAGGTGAGACGTACTTCTGAAACAATGAAGCTGGGCTCTAATGTGTCATTAAAGCAGAGGTACACCAGGAGTTTTGCAGGCCTGTGGAAAAGAGGAAGAAAATCCGTATCAGTGCCACCAGGAAGGCCAGCATTAATGTTATATACAGGACCAGACTTTTGTTTCTAAAATGAAGCCTGTGTTCATTACACCACCTCGCTCAGACCAGCCACAGTCAAGCCTCAATAAAGGTGGTTCAACAGCTTGGCTCATCCCTGAGGAGCAGCGCATTGCTCCATTATTTATCAAGTGACTTTTCGTTTCCTATTTTTCTCCAAGTCATCTGATAAGCCAAATATATCTCCTCAAAGTCAGTATTATCACTAAAAGATGAATTACATTTTCAGCATCCTGTAGGATCTGCACATGCTCTGATTTTGTTTTTTGTAAACTTTCCCTTTGAGAATAGGCTTTACATGGAATGTTCTACTGTTGTTTTGCAGACAAGTTAGGTTTTCTTTTTCAGCCTGATAATTGCTAACTCTGTGATTCCTAATTAGAATCTTTTTGCTGAGATAAATATGTAAACACAATTAGATATGTATTTTTAACATGCAGTAATTAGCCTCATCAGTTGAGTGCTAGTCAACACATTGGGATTTTTGTTCTCTTTTAGTTTTTCAATTGCAGGTAAAGATTGTGAGTGATACCTACATGATGATGCCTTGCACAACTTCATTCTTTTATGTGTTTTCTTCCATTGATTTCCACACATGTTGCAAACAGAAAAACGACATAGTGTCTTTCTCTTTCAATTACAAAGAGAAACTGTGAGTCTTCCAAATATGCATGAATTTAGGGCAGACTAAGGCCAAAGCATCTTAGAACTCACTATGGTCAATTTTATGGCATGTAACATTAGGAGGATTATGGCTGGCATATTTTCTGTCCATGGTGGCTAGCTCTAATTTCTTCAGTAACCAGTGAACAGGAGTAATTACAAAACCTACCTCTGATGGTCTGAAGGAAGTGGTTGGTAATGCCTGTGTATGTCTTGGTTTGTTCTTTTTTACCAAAAGAAATTACTATTCAGGTTATATCATTCAAATGCTCTTCAGCGGTAGGCTGGTCTGTCACAAGCAGCAGGGCTTGGTGTGGACTCCTTCTAGCTTGCTCCATACAAAAGGCAGTGTGTGAGGCTGCAAAACAGTGTGGTCATGGGATAGAAGTGCTCAAAGGTGAATAGAAGGGGAAAAGGCTGCTACAGAAGGCTGCATCTAGCAAGGCTATGATATCGTACTGCAGTTATGGAGTTACTTTCCCAATACCAGGAGGATGCAGAGCTGTACTCAGCAAATGGTTTATTTTGATTTTGCTGATGTCACTTGGAGCACATCCTTGCTGGGGAATTCAGGGCACTCAGGGAAATTGGTGTTGGGCAGGAATATCATTGGAATTGAACTCCTTGGATTTGCATCCCACTGTATGTGTAACTGCATATACTTACTGCATAGTTTTAGATTTTCAGCTCTGCTGGGCAGACTGGACGTAGTGTAGAGCTTCACAGATGAAATCTCTCTATACTTAAGCAGTTTCATTTTTTTTTAATTCAGATCTCCTAAAGGCTGGAAGTTAGTTATTTTTAATATTAACATAGTTTTATAGTTTTGCCATTTGCATGTAACAAAGTTTTCCCTTTGGGAGTGCTCTCCACTACTCCTAGGCCCATATCTCCCAGATCTCAGCATTCCCGGGTGACAGAATGCCCTCACTGCTACCTCTGTCAGCTTTCTGATAGCATTAGTATCAAGAGTTCTTAATAATAAGTATGCAGAGGATACCCTACAGCCCATGCCCACTGGACAACAAAATGCTCTTCACCTTCTGTCACTTCTCAGAATACATTATTCCTTTCTCTGATTTTCTGTGCTAATTCTTCTGCCTTCTCTGCACAATTGTTTACCTGTTTTATTTTCCTCAAGCAGAGCATACTCTGATTTTAAAGTGTTCTCATCTCATCTGTTTTGTTACCCATCTGCATCCAGAAGCTATAATCACACAATTGTTATTCCCTTGGAAATTATTTAAATAAATATTTGCATAGCAAAGCTGAAACTAGAACACAGCTCTTTGGGTAGACTTTGGATCATATTGTTGTCCTGAGGTACACCTATCTGTCCTACACTTGCCCGCATCATTGTGAAAGTCATATGAGTAAGTCCCTTTACGGAAGTGACAGCATTGCTTACAGCATCCTTATGTCTGCCCTTGATTATTGTACTCTTTGATGTCTTTCTACGTTACTCATTTTACACTGGCACAGCTTCATTCAGAGACACTGGAGTTGCGCTGACCTAAAACTTGAGTAAAATGAGGGGTGAGTTAAATGCAAGGTTGTTATGAAAGAGCAAATCAAGGTGAAATGCATACAGAAAGAGCTGTAGAAAAAAGAGGAAAAAAGTCTTTTACTTGTATTCATCAGATTTGAATTCCTGTGTATTTAGCTGTGTCCCATCCTGAGCAAATGTGGACTACAGAGTTCCTGTAAATACTCTGTCAGAGCCAGGCAAGCTCACGTTTACTCAATGAAGCTGATGTACCTATTTGTGTAGATCTCTCTGTTTATGGAGACAGGTTGCAATAATGTAATATGTGTGCAGGGGAAACTAGAGGTTTACTGAATACAAAAAGCAGAAAAAACCCCTAACATTAGAGTGTGTTTACTACATGGCCTAGAAGGTTGTCCATTACCAGAACAGTGGAGTGTAGCACTTTATGTGCTGGTTACCACATAGATATGATCAGGTCAGGAACAGATAGAATGCAGTTATTTCATTTTAATTTAATAATTTGAAATTACAGGTGTTTGATAGAGCACTCCAGTGTACTAGTCATCTGCTGCATCTCTTACTGGTGACTAATTCAGTAGCTTGTTCCTTGCTTCTTCTCTTACTGTAAAATTGTTAAGCAGACATGAGTGATGCAAAGTATACTTGCCTGACTGACATGTTTGGATTTTGAATGATGGGGAGTGTTTTGGGTTGGCTAGTTGTTTTTTACTCACACCTAACATGTTGATCTGTTTGCTAGGCTCAGTGCCAAACACACAGAATATCCAAGAATTTCTCAACTTAAGACCTCTGGTACGCTTGAAATGTAAGCTGGCATTGTAGAATTTGTATTTGTCTTGGGAAAGCACTTGCCTCCTTTTGGTGAGTTCATTGTGCCCTTGTCAAACACAGCTCCTCACTTAAATCCCAGGAGTTCACTCATGGGCCAGAAGCTTAGTTCTTCATGTTGTGTCCCAGAAGCATAGCTCAAAACACAAGTATTCAGATTAGAGCTGATGTTCATTCAGGTTGCACAAGCATGCTGTGTTCCAAGAAAATGTACCCCTCAACGACCTTTGGCACTCAGCAAGGCAAAAGAAAGAGGGACTTCAAGGAAATGCTGTTTCTTTTCTAATAGGAGGCTGCGGTCCAAAATCTTATCAGGAACATTCAGGAAAAGAGAGATTTACATAAGTGGTAATTTTTTGTCAGTAACTACTTTGGTGCCAGCTCTAACGGCTCATGTGATGCTACAGATGTTCCAGTGCGGTCATTTATTCATAACACGTTAATGATTGCTGTTACTTAAATAGGAATAAGTTCAGTGTTATAGTACATAGAATTTCATATGGCTGAGAACACTGCTCAGGTGCATTTTGCTTACATGGGTGTGGGAAAGGTTTCATGAGCTTTCATAGATGCAAAAGACTGCAATGACCTCTTCATCTGTGTTAGTAGGGTCAGTTGAGAGATGTTTCAAAGAGATGATCTGAAAGACTGAGGTACAGGCTTTGCTTCCTGGCAGAAATATAAAGATAACTGTGTGAATTTGTGTCTTTGTCTAGCTGCAGGGAGGGCTGCCTAGAATGTAATTCTCTCTGGGTTGTTTAAAGTACAGAGATAGCATGGCAACAAATTACATTTTCCCTGCTTTGAGGGAAATTTTTACTGAATGTTTTCCTTCTTTGCAAGCTTCAGTCAGCAAATCTCAAAATACTTGCTTCAGCTCACTGAGAGGTGACCTGGCCACTTGTTTTGTTCTAGTTTTATTACTGTATCTGCCTCCAGCCCAGTCATTTTGCAGACTGTTCAGAATAAGGATTAGGTCTTTTAAATCATCAATATCTTGAGAATAAGCCAGACAATGACACATTTGAATGTTAAGGCAGGGATTGTCTCTGCTTTTGGTTGGTGCAGATCAGATTGTCTTGTGAGATTACATTCAGAGATCACAGGAGCAACCCCTCCCCAGTAGTTGGCTAAAAGGGACCATATCGTGATATGGGTCTGTCACATGACCTGGCAAGTATGGACATCACCATCGTGTAACCAGACATATCTGTAAATCAGTTATGCCAACATGTTAATAGCAGTGCAGTGAAGGGATGTGATGCCATCAGATGAGCTAGCCTCAGAAGCGGTGCTCCCAGGAAAATGCATGCCTTCCATCCTACTGCTTTTTCACATCCAAGGTATGACTAAAACAAAAAAGGTAAAAAGATCAGATTGGAGTCTGAATGAATGTTTCCTGTGGTCTGTATTTGCATTACTGACTATAGAAAGAACCACCTTTGAATTTTAGTAGTGGTATTATGAACCTGTTTTGGGATGATCACATTGCTGTCATCTTCTGGGAGGGTGTCAGTTTTTCTTGCCATATCTAATATTTTTTTGGCTTTATCCAGTAGTATAAACTGGCAACAGTATTAATGAAAGCGTTTTTCACAGACCTGTGGTGAATTACCACTCTTTTAGTCTTTAGGACTGATGCAGACCATAGAAAGACTACAAGATAGAGATAAATGCCATGGCTGGCTGGTTTCACTTAGGGTTGAAGGGGGTGAGAGGCACTCAGGAGAATTCAGCGTCTCTGGACTACTCTGGGACAAGCATCTCCTGTAGAGCTTTTGCACAGTGTGTTTACTGGGGGATAGAGAATGGAAAAGCTCAATGTGAAGGTCTGGTCACTGACATGCATAGAACAGAGAAAATAATGCCCTCATTCCTTACTTAGGCAGTGCCCCCGAACTGTCACAGCTTACATTGTTATGCTAAGGAGAAAGAAAAATGCACATTTGGAGATAAAAGGGTCCTTTTATTTAAACAATCACACTACTTATATAACAGCTCTCTTAATGGTAGAGTACATCTGGAGCCTGGAACATGTTGTTTACAGAAATACCACATAATGGATAGCAATGTAAAAGGTGGTAAATGGGCTGAAGGCAATGGGCATGGAGAGAGATCAGAGGTTGGGAGCAGGGAACACGTGTTTGCAAAAATGAGAGGATGCTGCTTTCCTGTGAGCAGGAGGATTGAACCATACTTTTGTAAAGCAGAGGGAATGGGCTTTGTAAATGTCGTCAGAGGGCTGGCTTAATGAGCTGGAAGGGCAAATGGTACTTCTCAGAGTGAGGACTGGAGGGAGTGAGCCCAAGAGGGGTGAGCTGGCACGTCACAGTGACCACAGGGAGGATTCCAAGACCTGACGAAGGTAGAGGGGACTTTGACTGTAAAGACTTGATGTGACAAGGAGAAACAGGAGGTGGAGAAGACAGAGATGCTGAAGCTCTGGAACTTTTTCACAGTAATATAACTATAATTGTATTTTCATGTCTAGGAGAAAGGCTGCTGAGTAACTTTGCCCTTCTCTTTCTAGAAATGGCAACTCCTAATACACACACATACAAAAACATACATGCTGACACCCACACAAACATGCAATTGCACAGAATTAGGAAAATTGCCCAGCTTTCTTCCGATCAAGGTTTGACAAAGTGAGCTCTAACTCAAACAGTTAACTGAAGCCGGGTACATGGCAGTCAACCGATGGCATCTGCTCTCCAGCATGTGTCTTTTCACTCTTTCCTCAAGGCAATTCAGAAGTTTTGTATGTGATATTAGCATAAAGTAGAGCTACAGATTTTTTTTGAAGTGTCATTTTTTTATAATATGTTGCACCATTTTGTTCAATTTGAAGTGAAAAAAATAAACTCATGGACTGTCTTCTGTTGTTTACAGCAAGCTCAAGGTTCATGCTTAGACAATATATGAATGATGAAACAAAGTTGTAAATATTCATTACTTAGTGGAATCATATTTTTTTAAAAGCACATCTTTGTACACAAAGCATTTCTATGTCCCCATTAGCGGTGTTTATGTTCCCACATCAGAATTCCTTGTTTGCAGTGAAACAAGTATCTTAGGCTTAGATCTTCCTCCTACATGTAATGGGATCACAGTGTTGTCGCAGGCATCACAGCCCTTTTTGTAAAATATGATGTTAAGAAAGACTGAGTTCATATGCAAATGCATCTCTTTCAATAGTCTCAGGGGAAAGAAGACGCCAGAAAGAATTCCCAACCAGCGCATGTATTAATTGTCACCACCTTTCATGGGATAGTAAAGTGCCTTCATACAAAGACAAGCATTAAGAGTCAAGGAGACTGCACAGGTAAAGTGAGGGCATTTGACTGAGACTTAAGGAAGTCACATGGTGAATTGTAATAATCTAATTGCAATCTAGAAAATCACATTTGTTCCTTGTTTGTGTCTGTAATGAGGTAATGATGCAGCTCCTCTGACTTCAGACAGCCACTACAGATTTACAGCAGGCTACGGAAGATCACACTGCGGCACAGTTCTCAGTTACCAATATACCTCTACAATGATATCCAAGTTCAGAATAGCTGTAGGTATAATTTGAAGCAGTGAACATGCTGTTCCTCTGCAGCTCAAACTCCTTTCGGTTTCAGAAGCATAGGGTCTAGTTATCAAAAAGCACAATTGATTGTTGATCCTGTATGTTTATGTGTTTGTGCACTTTTAAAATCTGGCTATGGATAAGAAATCCACAGTATGACTAAATAATTGGATTGAAAGTTTTGCAAGTAAATTATCTGGACAGAAACACAATGCACATTGATGCTTCTGATGAAAGAAACTCCTCTGGAAAACACTGTGTGTGCTTGAAGTAGGTGACCTCTGTCTTTGATTGGCATCCACCCAGACTTGAAACAAATAGAACTATGAAAAAATTTTAATTTCCTGTATCAAAATAGTTAATTCACCAAATTCCCAGGTAATGAAGGGATGCAAATCAATGTCTGATGACTCCTACATAGCATGACTTGAAGATCACCATTCTCAGTTTCACACGCTTTCACTTAGGGACTTGAGTTCTTTCTGCATGGCTCTTCACAAGAAATGAAAAGCTGTTTGCTTTTATGATTTCCCACTGTGCAATCTATGGTTATTCTGTGCAGCTTCTCTCCTCTGGTTGAGGCTGCTACATGCGTGAGTATTACCTTAACAAAAGCACTCAAAACGTGCTTAATGCTGCTAGACACCCTATTTTAAAACATTTTTTGAAGTCAAGGTGAGTATCAGTAAAATATTCTCCTGTGGTTTGTGGCTCAATAGCCAGTGCAGTGACTTAATTGGCATTCTTGTGCAGTGCTTGGATCTCTGCCAGTTAATGGCCCATTGCTGCAGTCTGCACAGGCAAATTACCCCTTCAGTCCAGCCCTTCAAGCTGATGGTTTTTTGCCCAAGTAATGGCTGAAGGCTCCTATTCTCAGCTGGCACGATCCCCAGCATGACTATAAACATCCCTAAGAGGATCATAATATGATATATTGGGCAGATTCTGGTACACCTCACAGCAATATACCGCCAAGCAATTCTGCTGAAGTCAGTGACTTTGGCAGTGGCATAGCTGAAAGAAGAAACTGGTCCCTCCACTGTTGCTTTCTCAAGTAGTGAAATATTTGCAGGCTGTTAGCTAGTCTGTGTCCCTTTGGATGATTCAAGTTTTTGTGAACCCTTTGTCAAACATTCAAAACCAGTTTTGTTCTGTTTTTAAATAGTTGCACTGTCTCTTCCCCCTACAGGATTTTCCATTCTTCAGGCGATTATGGAAGCAGCAGTACAAAACAACTGGCAAGTGACAGCCAGATCTGTAGGAAGCATAAAAGATGTTCAAGAGTTCAGAAGAATTATAGAGGAGATGGACAGACGGCAAGAAAAAAGATACTTAATTGACTGTGAAGTAGACAGAATCAACACCATTTTGGAGCAGGTATATGCCTTTTACAAATTGTGATCTCTCTGTGATAGATGCCATCAATGTTTCCAGAACTGTCTGTTTCTAAACATCAATTAAATATCCATTGAGATGTGAGTCTCAACAACTGGCCAATTACCTAGTGAAGTTAAAATGCCTCAGTGATGCTCATAGTTGATGGCAGCACTTACATGTAGCCTACCAGGAAATGCCTCTGTGATATTTCTTACCAAATGTTAATAATGCATTATTTTTAAGTAGGTTAAGAACCTTAAACCTCATCTGCCAGAATAACATTACTGACATCAGGACTACTTGTAGGAATTGCAAGACAGGTGCCGTTTAAGTGGAACATGAAACAAGAAATAAAAAGCCAGTGAAGTGGTTTTGAATCACCTTAGAGAATTCCCAAAAGGAAATATTTGTAATGAAAAATTCAGGTGGTAGTCCAAATGACTCATTTTCACTTTTTGGTATGCAAAGCCCTTCCCTCTGCACAGCCAGTGCTGTTGATAGGCTTAAATTGTGGATGATAGAGTCTAAATACTTTTACTGGGGAAGATGTAAGTTTGGGTGACTGTTTTGCTGTTACATGACCTTCCAAGTGTTTGCTTTGCCCCAGAGGAATGGCCATAATCTTTGGTATGACTTAAGTTTCTACAGGGAAAGTCAGTAATGGTGGACCCCATGTTGATAGCTGAACAATTAACTGGTTTTCAGCTTTTCCTTCAATTTCCTCTGCTTACCTTGTTCTCTTCTCATAAAGTAGGTAAAAAAACCCTCACAAATATGTGTGGTACTTAAATCCATCCAAACAGTTTGCTCCAGGGAATGGCAAGTTGTCTTCTCTCTAGCCAACTGTGTTTACTGATAGCGTACCATTGAGGGGCAAGATAACTCTGGATTTGCATATTTCAAATCTAGCATTTTATTGCAGTTTTATTGCAGTTTAGAAAGTCAAATCAGTGCTTTGTGTGGAGTCTAGAAAATCTGCTCAGCTAAGAGGCAGTAGCATCTGAGCATCTTGACAGCGTGCTGACTGCACAAGTGCAGGTGCCTTTGAAGAGCTTTTCCACAGTGAGCAAAGGGAAGCCAAGACACTCTACCTGTTATGGCAGAGTACTGACAGAGACTCTGTCCCACAGAGGGTTGGCATAGGCTGCCTCAGCCCAGCTGCCTTTCCTTTTCTTTCTCTCTTTTAGCTTCCTCAGGAGCATATCCTCAAGTGTTCAACCCTCCCATCACCTTCTGGGAGTGATGCCTACATCCAGAGAGGGGGCTTACTGTAGGGATGAGTGGCACCTGCCATTTCATTTTCTCAGGGACAACAGCAGCATTTGCCAGTGACTCTGTATTGCAGAAGCTTGAATAGGGCTTATTCAAGAACAAAAGTCATAGCAGAAATAAACAGACTGTAAACCACTAAACAGTCTACACACGTGCTGAGTTTGCTATCAGACTTTTGGGCTTTTGGCCAAGCTGTTCAGCAAGCTTGTCAGTTTACTCCAGAAACTGCGTATTGTGGCTTTGTGTTAGTGCTTGGATTAAATACAAGTGACCTCTTCTCCTGTGTCAGGCTGGCCAGTGTGTGGAGTTCTCTTCCTTTGATGCGTTTTTCAACCAGTTTAAGTCAGGGTGTACTTCTTCAAAAAGTGTAGGCTTATCTAAAGACAGTTACGCATCTGAGGATTTTTTTCAGAGCCTCCAGATCCTGCTGGAATATTCTGTACCTTCCTTCAGTGACATACAGATACGCAAGTCAGTGACCTTGAGTATTCCATATGCCTTTAGCATCTGGCACATCTGTATGTCCCTATGTTTCCAGGATCTGAAACCTGTCATATGAAGTATTTCTCTTCTCAGGGCTGGCTGATACCCAGGAAGGGTTCTCTCCCAGCTGTCTCCCCCGGTATGTAGATGTAAGGAAGGTGAAAGAGGACACCTCAGCTCCTACTCTGTGTGGGTTGCCTGTTTTGTGCCAGGTTCAGTCGGCAGCACATCTGGTTTCATTTCGCTTCCAGAGAATCTTGTGATGGGCCCTACATTGTGTCCTAGAGGTGGATACCCTGCCCAAATACCTCTGGCCCTGTCTCTTCAGCTGCAGAGCAGGGAGAAGCAGAGAGATTAATATCCATTCTGTGTGTTACCATCTGTTTATTCATTTGCCCTGTAGTTCTATGACCACTGAGCATGTGGATCCATATCCCTCTTTGCGCAGCAAAACTATAGCCAATTTAATCATCTAGTGGCCTTTCAAGCATACAGATAGCAACACTTATGTCATGCAAAATTCATAAGTTCCCCACACTTCCCTTGATGCTAAAATATTCCAGTATTTCTTCACAGATAGGTACAAAATTTTGTTCTTATAAACAGAACATTTTCTTCTGAGAGCTAACAGTAAGCTTTAGCTTGTTCAACCATGTATTTAGAGACATGTTCTTGATTTAAGAAATATGTTTTTCTTATTCCCAAGATAACAAGTTGTATTTCAGAGTACAG
This sequence comes from Ara ararauna, assembly GCA_028858755.1. Classification (NCBI taxonomy): domain Eukaryota; kingdom Metazoa; phylum Chordata; class Aves; order Psittaciformes; family Psittacidae; genus Ara; species Ara ararauna. The sequence continues at coordinate 8,870,889 of CM054383.1, read as the reverse complement.
TGGCTTTGTCCATTTAGAAGAAAATCTCCTGAGGGAAAATAAGAAGGAAGAAACTTCATTCAGGACCAAAATGGTGAAATTTCACGAAAGACCTTTTATTGCAGTCTGTATGTTTTTGTCAAAAGGACAGTATCTCCAAACATAGTCATAAAGGTTAGGCTCCAAGGCAATGTCTGTTTTGAGCAGAGGCATCTCACAAAGCAGAAGCAATATTACAGTAGAGAATGCAGTGCCCAAAGTTTTACAGTGACAGTCAAACTGTCGAAGACTTCAGGTAAAGCACCCATAGGATTAAGAAGGGTAATCTGATTGTTTGAACTCTGTCCACTGCAAGCATTGACTATGACTTGACCCTTGAGTCTGAAATGTTGAGATTGGGAAGACGGTCTGCAGGTTTTCAGTGCAGCTACAGCTGCATACCTCTGCAGAGCTGTTCAGATCTCAGAGGAGTGAGCTCACAGTACAACAGTTTTCACATTTGGAGTGTCATAAGAATAAATGCAAAACTGCAGTATTCGGTTGACCAATAGTCATTAAAAGCAACAAGAAGGAAAAAATGTAAGTGAAAAAATCAGCACTGCTGTCCTGTAAGCTTCCTGGTTTATGTGTTCCATTATGGATATGGATTTGCCTGTGTTCTCTGTAGCAATTAAAAATATAACAACTGCCCGTAAACACAGTGGGACACTTGGAGGAGGAGCAGAGCTTATGGGTAGCTTCAGCTTCTGCTTTGCTTATGAACTCCAGTGATGCCATGTCCTCTGAAGGTACTGCCCTGCATGGAGCACAGCCTCCAGGGCAGTGTGCCTTTACTGTGTTCTCCAGGGCTCAGGGACACTGCCATATCACACTGCAATTTTATCCTGTGTGTGGAGCTGTGCAGAGCAGAGGCTCCAAGAGAGTATCGGGAATGTAAATGTTGTGTAATGTCACTCAGAAACTGGTATAGTTCATTTGTACGTTTCCAATGAACTAGAAACTTAAAATTTAGGACATTTCTTCATTAGGTGCCCATGAGTATTATTGAAACCAGGACCGAAAGCAGAATGAAAGGTTGCTTGTTCCCTTCACATCCAAAGTTTCAGCAGTTCACAGGTCTGTACAAGCATGTGGGGAAGAAAGGGGAATTACTTAGGTCAGTCACCCTCAGGACCATAGCTAGCAGAAGGTAAGTAAGAAATAGGCATATGTCAAAAGTGACAGCTGTTACCTGCCTTAAAGGGTCTGCTCCTATCAGCTGTAAAGCTAATAAAGGGCTGGAGATGGATTGCTAAAGCAGAGAGAAGTAACATCTTGCGTTGTTCTGCCCCACATATAGCACATTTCACACATACCTGAGGAGAGAGTTTCTAGCTTGTAAATAGTAATGTCTCTCCAAAGCCTTCATGCAGACGTCTTAAAGCAAGGCAGGTTCCAAATGAGAGGAGTTTAACGGAGTAATAGTAACCCTGCAGAATGACTGAGGTAATGGCACACAAAGCTTGAAAGTGTTCAGAAGACATTACAGCACGGTTTTAAATGTATCTGATCTGCAATAATAATTAATGCAAAATGTCTCACCATAAGTGTGCAAGCTGGTGTATGTAGAAGGCTGCTGCCAAGCAACTCTGGTTTTCTATGCTAGAGGTGTATGAATCTGAAGTTGCCGTTAGAGGTTTTATTTTTCTGTGTAAGTAGTAATTACTCATTTTATGTTCTGTGGTAATTCCTGGGCTATAATGCACACACCAATGCACACACATGCATCTGCTTTTAGTATTTTTTGTGTTTTTACCACACTTGTAGTACGCTTTTTATGCAGTTACAGACATTTATATGGCAACCTCTGCATTGCCATTAAATGCAAAAAGAACCAAAATCTTTTCTCTAAACTGTTGCAAGTATAAAGTCGACCATTATCCTGGAGACGATATTAAAATTGATGCCACTGTGCTCACAGAGAGATTGTATTTGTGTTGAACTTCAGTTAATGGGTAGCTGTAAAAGCACAATTTGCTGTGGAGTTCGCCCTTCTTTGCATCTTCTCAGTGCGCAGAAACTGTGTGTGTGTGTCTTTGCCCTTAGAAAGCTCTGTGAGGGTCCCACTCGTTATTTACCTTGTGTCCACATTGTATGAACTGCTTCTGCAGCTGGCACTAATTGTCCTTTCTGACAGTATCAGGAGAAAAGTTGAGCCTGAGGGCCACCGTTTCCGATAGCCTCTTGCTCCCGCATTTGATGTACTTTGGAAGCAAATGTACACACTGATGCTTCTCATGCCATACCTGGACCATGGGAGAGGATTTGGTCCTTCATTAGCGGTACTGGTATTTTTCAAAGACAACATTCAGAAGTCTTTGAAGATACAGAGTATTTGAGGGAAAGGGAGAGCTGGCTAGAATTTGCTCAATGTGTGATCTCTTGAGGCTTTTGTCCCACTGTATTTGTCTGTCTCCCCATCCCTAACAGCTCTGGGAATCTTTGTCACCTCTTCTAAGCCTGTGGCTGATTTTAAACTCCCTCATTCACACGCATCTCTTCCACGTTTTAAAAATCAGTGTTGTATAGAAGTTGCTTTGTTACAGTCCTAGCAGTTAATGTGGTTCTTTCTTCTCTATGTAAAGGATAAACCCTTTCATCTTAGCAGACATTACCTTAATTTCTGCATCTGTCTCTCAAATAGTTTAATGCTTGAAACTCTGCTTCTAACCAAAGGCTTTCCTTAATTAGTTTCCAAGGCAACCATCTTGGCAACAATTCAGATGAACCAACTGCAGGGAGAGGAAGGAAACACACTATCAAAATGAATAGTAATAGCACAATACCACTGTGCAAACAGGCGTTGTACATCACCAGAGACAGCGTGATAGTTCTGCTATCTCATAAGTTCATTTACAAGGGAAGAATTCCTAACTCAATAAAAGAAAAGCTGCACAAGAGCGTATGTCTTTTTTCACAGCTGACTAAACCAGGATTAATGGCTTTGGTGCGGTATGAATCACGGGTCTGGGGAAGGAAGAGAACCACTGGTGCTTTTCAGGGCCCCTCATACGCCAAGGTGTTCCCAAGCGCATTTGATAGAGCACTGTTACACTGCAGTTCAAATAGCAAGATTTTTGGAATGGGGACTACCCCACTGGGCTTTTCTAGCCAAGATGTGGCAGGGCAGTAGTAAAACATTAGCAACCGACAGCTACAGCCTTGCAGGGGGAAGTACCTAAATATGAGGTCCCTAGATGTGATCCAGAGGTACAGTGCATTTATTCTGGCTACAGATGGTTTTGGAGCAGGCCATAATAGGGCAAAATACCACCCCAGTCCAAATCACGCTCAGCTTGTAGTTACACATTTATACATTATTCCAATCTCTTATCCTGCCTTCATAGAATTGTAGAATCATAGAAGGATTTAGGTTGTAAGGGACCTTCAAGATCATCCTGTTCCAACCCCCCTGCCTTCATTCCATTGCAATTCTGATGGCCTCTATAGAGAAGATTAAAGGTACCAGGGAGAGCTTGGGCTAAATTTATAAAGAATTAGGTCCTATAAGTTACCAACTAAACCTCAAACACAAACTCCTTCCACAGTACTGAACCAGTAAGATGGAAGCCAGCATAACAGTTTTAGAGGAAGTTAATGCTCCCAGGCTTAAAAAAAAGCCTGTGTTACTAAATTAATTTGTGTCACACCATAGATATGCATGTGTAGGTATAACGGTGTATGTACCACTGGAAGCTCATTCTTCCAAAACATGGAGTGAATAAAATTATTGACAATATGCCTAGACCCTTAAAAATACCCTGAGTATCTTCTATCCTGGGAGAACGCATGTAAAGGATCAGAAAAGAAAAATGTTGCTGTAACTTTATTACCTCGTATGAGTAAAATGGCCTCCCCTGCTGCATAGACTAAGTCTAGTAAAAATAAATTAGCTCTTTGTAATCTTTTTCAGTTCATGGTTTATGCACCAAGTTATACAGGGAATTATTGCAGAGTGCTGTTTATAGTGAAGCAGAATAAACCTTTCAAACTCCTTCAAAGCATTGAAAAGAGCAAATTGAATGCAATTCTAGGCACAGTAAAATTCCATTTATAATATAAGAAAAAGGAACCTCGATTTTCCTAGTGGAAGTTGCACTGACTTTTTTTTTTTTTTTCCTTAATTTCATAGAGCATTTAAAAGGAAAGGAAATGCTCAAAAGGGAAAAAAAAAGAATGGCTCCTATTCAGTATTTTTTGGTCTGCTTGAAGGCAGTGCTCTGCAGTGCAAAACCCCTTCCAAAAGATTCTCATGTGAGCATTGGGACAGAATTACTGCGACACTTCTGGGTTATATCCAAATAATAGTTCAAAGTGATCCTGACATGCAGTAATGGTTTATATAAGCAGAATTCTGTTTCCAAAGACTCTTGTTCAATTTCAAGGAATAATAGTGGGATTTTACTCTGACCTGCTGATGGGAGATATGGAGAAAATGGAACATGTATGTATTTTAAAAATTAAAACTTTGTGCCTCAGTTTACCTAATTTCTTCCTCTCTTCCCCCACTGGGTATGCATGCTTTTATATTCTGAGGAGCTAAGACTGAAGGAGTTTCATTTACCCTGTGAGATATGAGAAGAGGAAATGAGCATGTTTTATGTTTGTCTGTGATTCCAAGAGTCTAAACTTAGGAATGTACAACATACAGTTTAATGGTTTGCAAAGCAAAAGGGACAGTTAAATATCATCTCCTGCATCACAGGGATTAGGCAAATGATGCAAAGATCACTAAAGAACTGCTTGTTAATGATGTGGGTATAACTTCAAGCTGCATGACAGTGCTGAAGCATATGTGCTTGCTGCAGAAGGTTTGGAAAACCAAGATTAAATGTAAGATTACTATTATTAATAGTTTTTGTGAAAGTGACTCTCAGTGTTGTGAAACTTAGGGAAGGATGCTAGTCTGGAAGCTGGTATTGATAGTGCTAATTTTTGCTATACCTGATGTGGACTTGTAGGCCTACAATGGGAGCATCTACAGCTGCCATGAAGCAAGGAGACAGCATAAGTAAAGAGAGTGTATGTGAAGTTGGAAATGAGGATTTTACTGTGATGGGACCATGTTACATGCGATACGAGCTGGATGCATTGTAGATTGAAGGAAATTTAACTATGAATATTGCTAGGGAAACTCAGTCAACTCTAACAAGGTGCAAGTTTCTGAGCTAAGATGAATTAACTAAGAAATACTGGTGTCTTTGGAAAAGGTGGTTGCATGTCAGTGAAAAACATGTGATGGTTACTGAGAAGCTTACCCACATGAGTAGTTAACATAAATTCCTGTTCTCCTGGGCTCTCTAGAGTATCAGAGCAGAGATAGCAATGGTACCTGTTCGCTCTTGGGTAAGCAATACCTCATGCCTCTGCTCAAAGGTGGTGAATTGAGGCTTACGTAGCAGAAGATGTATTTCCTGGGGGCCTTGACTAATGAACAGGAGTGGACCTTGATGGGTTCAGATGCAAAATAGATGAATACTATAGAATTTGTCAGAAGCCATTGGAAGACAGAATACAGTGAAGATCTTTCTCTGTGTACCTTTTCTATCAGCTAATACAAATTTCAGTTTCCCTGCACTCTTTGGAAGATCCATGTAGAAAAACTGAAGTTGCAAAGTCCCAGATTACCAAATCAGTTATCTTCAAAGAAGTTATTCAAGCTTTGATGACAACAGTGCATCAAAAAGCTTCAGACCCAAGTAATTTTTCAACACCGTACCAACAATTTGTGTCAGATCAGAGAACATAGCTCAGATCCCTTGATGTCGTGGTTGCTGGCCTTCTGGTAGTGTCTGACCTGAAAAGCGTTGTAGTCAAGAAAGAGGGAGGAAGACAGAATACTGAACTGGTAGATCTAGAAGATTAAACCAATGAAGAGAGTACTGTAGTGTGGTTTGTCAGTGTTGAGTTAAAGCAATTCTGGTAAGCAACACAGAAAGCTTACTGTGATTTGAAATTTCCTGTACACATTTGGTTTTTTGGTTGTTTCTGTGGGATCTGAAGTCTCTGTATGAAATTTCAGGTGAGTTTTGAACTTAAAAGATTTCACAGGGGCTTGAGAAAGTATTGGAATCTCTTGAAATAGCCTTGGATGTAAAATCACTCCATTATGAATATTTTTCAAAGGAGGAAGTTCTCGAAGAATATACTAGAGCTGTGTAGACAATTAAAATATAATCTTCTGCCTAAAATGCCCTATGTGTGAAATCACCCCTACATAGTAACACATGTAATGAAGTGATTTGCTTCCTGTAAATACAATTGCAAAAATTCCTCCAGAACACTACTGAATTGTTACTTTATTAATCTCACTCAAGAAGCTAAAGTATTCATTAGTTAAAAATATCTACAACACATCTCTTCAAGGAAGCTCTATGGGAACAGGTATCTTCTCTTGAGAATATCTTGGCAAAAATAAGGGGCAAAGTCTTGGCAATTTTGAGTATCCCTTTCATACACTACAAAGAATTTGCTGTGATTGTCAAAACCCCCTATATCTGATTGTGTTTTTAGTGAAATAGCTTCAAGCGATGAAGGGTAGCATAAGTTTTGATTGATTTTCACATGAAGGTCTTTGTACTGAAGGACATGACTTGTAACGAGAGGCGTAGTCCTGAGTGATATAACTCTGTTCTTATCTGTCTAAACAAAGAAGAGATTTTGATATAAAGTTTATTTAGTGAACTGTGTTTGGCTTAAAGAGTAAATAAGTGTGATTTTGAATGTCAGTTAAAAGGGATCATAAAGCTCTTCATCTCAATGTTCTCTAGGGTCTGATGTTTTGCAGCAGAATATGTCCTTTAACAATAATTGTGCCAACAGATTAGGTAATCAGACAATATTGCTAAGTTGCAGCAAGAGAAATGAATTCAGGAAAACAGTTTCAGGACACAGAAAAACTTTGTCATCACTCTGAAGGAAATTAGGAGGAAGTGTCATGCCCTCAGAACCTATGTTGCAGTTTGTAATTTTTTTTGAAGTGATTTCAAAAGTAACCTTTCGTGCACATATTAAATGTGTATTCTGCTTCACAGTCTTCAATCTGCAAATGTCACATTAGTTATGGGAAACGAAAGTTTAGCCATATGGAGGGAGAACGAAGTACAATACAGCTTTCAGACGTTGCGTTTGATTACCCTCCGAGGACTAACCTGCATAACCATCATCTATCTGGAGATGACCTAAAAGTAAAATTTCACTATTGATGTGACTGTCATAAAGGAGAGAGGCAAAGGAGAGAAGGGTACAAGAAGGGGACAGAGAGGAAAGAACTTCAATAATATGCTCCAGAGGCATCTCATGTACCTGCTTCCACCATGCGTTTTTTTTGTCTCCTTCAAGAAGATTCCTGTTCTCTAAGAGATTATCTCCCATGAGAGATACATCGAGGAAAAGTCAAAAGCTGTCTGAAGAATGTTTTATAATTCTAAACAAATTATCCTGATACTGTGCTGTAGAGGAAAGTAGGATTTTAGTTATGAGGTGTAGTCATAAATATATAAAGTGGCATGGAAGTAAAATTCTTTGGCCCATATACTGCACAAAAATACGAAATGCAGCAATTGAAACTGTGTATGGACTTCTGACATTCCCTAAAGGACACGAGACCTCTGAAATGGTGGATGGATTAATATCAACTATATATGCAGTTACTTTTACCAACAACAAATAGTACGAGTGTGGAATCTTCATCTTAGTATTTAATACATTCTTTATTTAATACATTCTTCATTTAATATTTAACTCAAATGTAATATACTACTCATCCTTCATATAAATGAAATCATTGTTTACTGCATATTTTACAGCATCACAACCTCTGGTGACCAGATTCCCATCCCATTAATACTAAGTGAAGAAATAAATTGCCTTCCCTGGGTTTGCACTGCAATTACAATCATGAGGATTTTACCCTTTGTATGAGGGAAGCTGCTTCTGCTGAATGTGAAAATGGCTTTATTTCCATGGAATTAAAAGCAGGAAAAATATCACATATTTGGCTGTGGCAGACCACCACTAGCTGTGACATGTCTTTTGCCACCACAGGATTGCAGTTCCTTTGGAACCACCTATGTTGGTGCTGGTGGTGTTGGTGTGATAGAGATAAAATCATGACACTAAAAAAGCTACATTTTATAAATTTCACTGAGGTAAGATTGAGCTTTGTCTAGTGTTTCTAATCCTCAAAGGGAGCTCTCTTTCTGGAGGAGCATGTGTCTGAGTTGGAAAACAGGGGAGTGGGCTCTGCAGACTTACTGTAAAGTGGATCTGCTGTGGTTGCAAGGTATCTTATTCATTTTTACTGTGGCATCTGGTTAGATGAGGAAAATCCTATTCACATTTCAGGAGAGCTTTTATTTACTGTTACTCCCCGTTTGTCCTCCCTATCTGGAAAATTTACATGACAAGGGGTGACCTGTGCAAAGTAAACCCGGTGAGGAATGATTATGTATGGCTGTCAAATGCCATTACACTTTTGCTCACATGGTAACACTGTGGAAGGTAACTGCATTGCCATTGACAGCACACTGACCACAGAGAGCTGAAGTGTGGTGGCTGCAAGTCCCATGGGCAGTTCCCCCACTGCAACAAGGGTCTACAGGAATAGGAGGAAGGCCAGCAAGAGGATGATGTTTTCCAGGTGAAGGGCTGCTTCAGTTTCTCCCTCTCTTGAGTGGTAGAAACAGAGCTGAGACGTAGTACATTGCAGATGCCACTCAAGATAAGCTAGACATCCTTACTGACATAATGCCAACAACTTTTGGGGCCTTCACTGTTGCTTTTATTGAACTGAATGGATTGTCACCCTAATACTCTGTTCCTGTGCCTTCTTAAGTGTGCCCTGAAGACCATATTAGCTGGTACCATTGGTCAATAGCATGTTGTATCACATGGCACAACTTTTCAGTCATTCAACCCAATATCAGGTAGGAGCTGCTCAGATCTAAGCTTTAAGTAACTCCATCCTTAGAACAGCAATGATATCAATAGGGATAGAATCTATAAAACACTTGACCTGATACCCAGGAGAGAAGACAGTGCGCTCCACAGCAGTTCAGGTTTGCCAGGCAGTTGTTGCTGTCATTGATGTGCATGCTGTTCCCACATAGTGCAACTCACACTGACACCTGATCCTGACAATGCTGTTGAAATTTCTTTAGGCCTTAGTCCACTTGTCTGGTTTACTTGTTTGCTCCTGAAAGAAAAAAATCATGTCATCACTTCTGGCATTCGCATACTTATGACACTGAGGTAAAGGTGTCATAATTGTATAGCAAGTCATAAAGACACTGCTCAGAAACATATACGTATACTTAAAAATCAGTAGAAATTCTTGAAGTTAATGTGGGCTTTTTCTAAAAGTGGAACCCAAATTAATGCATGAATAACCTCGACAAATATAACAAAATCCTTTTTTACTCTGAGCTTACAGAAGATCTTTTCTTCTTGCTGTCTTTTTAAAACGTAGGAAAGAAGAGTTCTAGAGTTAAACTGCCTTATTGTTCCTAGGTATGGTTGAAATGGAATGACACATTATAGGAGGTCAGATCTTTGCCTGTCATTTCATTTAAGTGACATACTTCTGCCACTTGTCACGTATGAAAAGCATAGTAAAAATCTTTAGTCCTTCTTTGTGGCAATACTGTCTGTCAGCATCAGTATTTTATGTTATGGAAAGATCTAATGGACTCATAAAATGTCAGGGTTTTGAACTGCAGAGGAGGTAGTCTGTACTTTTATGATCTCTTTTTCCTTCTTTTTTCATTTGTAAATAAAGGATGATAAATAACTAAACAGATCAGGTGAAAATGGGTTCAAATAAAGGGAAGATAAGCTTCACAAGTATTAAATGGACATGGTAGTTTTGTCTTCACTGCTGCCAAAATCATGATAGCTACTTCCCTAGGTAAAAGTGGAAGCATATCACCTTAGCTTCTATTTTTCAGTGACTTTGAAATCAAAGCCCACATAGGCAGTAAGGTTGATTTAAAAGCGGCTGAGCTGCTGGGCTTAGAGGGTTGTGATCAGCAACACAATGGCCAGCTGGAGGCTACTTACTATTTGGAGTACCCTAAGGGTGCTAGACTAATGCTGTTTAACCTCTCTATTAATGATCTGAAGGTTATGGGATGAAATGCACTCTCAGCAAGTTTGCAGATACCAAATTAGGAGGAGCATTTCATACACCAGGTGCTTGTGCTGCGATACTTTTGCAGGTTGGTGAAGTGGACAGAGAGAACCTCATGAAGTTCAACAAAGGGAAATGCAAAGCCCTGTACTTAGGGAAGAATAACCAGTACAGAATGGATAGAGGCTTCCTGGCTGTAAAGCAGCTCTGCAGAGCAGGATCTTGGGGTCCTGGCATACAAATCAAGCACAAACCAGCACTGCACTCTTACAGGAAGAAGGCCAGCAGCATCCTGGGCTGCATAGATTAATGTGGTCAGCAGGGCAATAGAGGTGATTCTTCCCCTCTACGCAGCACTGATGAGGCTGCATCTGAAGCGCCGTGTAAAGTTCTGGGCTTACTGGTATAGGAACGACATAGACATCCTGGAGCAAGTAAAGTGAAGGACCCCCATGACAATTAAGGGTCTGGAGCATCTGACGTACAAGTGAAAGGCTGAGAGAACTTGGGTTGCATAGCCTGGAACAGAAAAAGCTCATGGGGGGTATCAGTAATGCCTACATATATCTGATGGGAAGGAATGAAAAAGATGGAGTCAGACTCTTCTCAGAGAGTCTCACTGTGTCAGTCTCAGTGGTGCCCGGTGGCAAGATGAGGTGAGAGTACAAACTGAAATGCAAGAAATTCTGTTTACAAGTGAGGAATATCATTTTTACTGTGAGGGTGGTCAGACACTGAAACAGGCTCCCCAGAGAGCTTGTGGAATCTCTTTCTTTGGGGATATTCAAAACCTGAATGGACACGGTTCTGAGCAGCCTCCTTTAGCTGTCCGTGCTTTGAGCTAGAGAATTGGAATAGACAATCTCTAGAGTCCCCTGCCAACCTCCACTGTTCTGTGATTTTTCTCCATCCATGAAAGAAAAATTATCTTTCCCTTTTATGAGTCAGAGACAAACCATTGAGATTTTTAAGGCAAAATATGACTACTGTCACACCTGACAAACTTGCACTGTTCTTCCATCACTTGATTCCTTTTGAGCCCACAGAGTCTTGTCTTTCATTAACCCATTTTTTCCTTGCTGCTGGTGTGTTGGTACTGTTCACCTACACACTCTGTTCTTACTATTCTAGCTCCTTATCAAGTCCTTGGAAGAACATTCCAGTAAAATCTTCAGGTCTGTCTCCATTGCTACAGTTTAAAACAGCTTCCTTGCCTTGACTTTCATCTGAGAGTTCACCAGTCTCCTTGTAGTGTGCTCTTCACCCTTAACTCCAACATTGAATTTGTACGGCAAAAACCCCCAGACCCATGTAGTTGCTACTTGCTGTAGTTGTAATTTGAATAGGGAATAAGTCAAAAGATAACAGAGTAATGGTGAGGTTAGTATTAAAGTTATTTTGCTTCCTCTTCACTGTCCTTCCGCTTAGGTGTTACGTAGCCTTTGAACTACATCATGAGAGAATCATCACTATTGCTTTAGAAATCTCACAATGCTCTATGCCAATTTAATATTAGCCAGTTAATCTCTATAATGCTATCTTCCAAATCTGTAAGAAAAATGTAAAAGCTAAGGCAAAAAATTGTAGCTGCCTATTTATTATCATGATGACTGATGCAGTGGAAACCAAGATGTCTTTATGCTTTCATTCAAAAAATTACTTCCCCAGGCAAATGAAACACTAAAATTGGCAATGCTGACTTAATCTCTCAAATCTGGCATATAGGTCTGTACTTCCAGTAAGCCTTGTGCTGGCCAGAAGATTTTACTCTTATTTTAAAACCAGATACATTATAATTATATTCTCCCTAGATTTTCTCTTAATTAATTGGAAATATCAGAAGAGTTAATTAAAAATACAAACCATATTTGATTCTATATCAAACCTGACATTATGATCTTTTTGAATATAAGGCAAGAATTATGTGAGATCAGAAGTCTGAATTATTCATGATAGTTTCCAGCCATTATTTCCTCCTCCTTTATTCAGTATAAAATCTTATAAGCTTTTCTTTCAGTCAAGGTGAAAGCAATATTAAGTCTTGGAAAAGAAATGTACCAAAGACATGTAGCTCTGTGAAATCCTTGTCCTGTAATCCTGGCTTTCTATTCACCATCACTATTCAATATCTCACTTTCTGTATAAGCTTCATGATATATCAGCAGTTGATGAGATTTATTTGTTATACTCCTGTTTTCCTTCTTCATAAAAAATCTTTATCCATCCCTTCACTTCTCTAGGAGTAGCACTGATGTCTGTGTGTCTGCTGGGCTCGCTAATTCAGCAGCTCCATTCAGGATACTGGACAGTTGGTAGAGGGTGGACAGTGAGGGAGGAGGAAAGCTGTACTTGTTAAAATTTAGGACAGCATGTGTAGTGAATTTTAATAACATTGTTAAGATCCAGTTAAATACTTATGAACTAACATGGTTGATTTCGTGAGTAGAAGTACTGGCAGGTCACTTCTGAAAGATGCTTTATGAATTAAAGCTTGACCATAATACAGTGGACCTCTATAAGGGACTAAACAGAATTATTTCTGGGCATTCTGGAGACATGACAACAGATGAGATGGAAGTCGCGTCTGATCTATACTAATGAGTCCTACATTTCCTGTTTGCAGTATTGCTCCTGATGGCTGTAGCAGCTACATCTATGTTTTTCTTACAGGCTCTGACTTCATCTGTCATGGTATTTTTCCTCTTAAGCAAATACATTTCTAAAGAGAAATGCAAAAACTTTCTTATTTGTTATTAAGGTTAAAAGGATAAAGAGTATTGTTTTTAAATTCTTTGTCTCTAACCTTTTAAAAGTAAATCACTGCCTTTAAGGTGAAATTAGAATGTATAAAGAATTCAGTATGCAAATAGCATGTGCACCAGATGATCTGAAGGAAGTCTGCACGTTTCCATAGAAGACAAATGTGAGTGTAGGAAAGCAGATGCTTTCTACCAACAGAGTGTACGTACAGTTCTCAAGAGGACCTGAACAGCAATTTCTTTTCAGACTGCTGGAAGTATGCAAATTTCTGTAGAATTAAATGTGAATTTAAAAGAAATGGCATCCGTTAAGGACAAGACAACCCAAAGAGGCAGTTGGGAACTTAATAATATAATCAAGATCTTTAACAGGCTCAGCAGGATATATAAAGTCAATGACTCAAATGTCACCTGTTTTTAGCAAAGACGCAAGTGGTCATGTTGAAAAGTTGTCTTTTAGAGTATGGCATTTGGAGTGTTTATCTGTGACCATGAAGAAGGACATTAGCATGGTGTGTGGGTTTTTTTCAGATGATTCTCCATCAAAAAGCATCATCTGTTCAATTGAGCTGCTCATAGGATATAGTCAGTGATGCACTTGTATCACCAGCGTTATGTTTGCTCTTTTTGACTGCTAGTTTAGCCCAGCAAGTCTTAGCAGGTTTGATTCTGTCCTGACACATGCGTAATCACCATAATTATTAATATCAATTCTTACTGCTGGACATCTTTCGAGCTGATGGCTGTGGGACTGGATGAATGTTACCGAGATTATTGTCTGAAGGCAAGGGAGTAGTACTAAATGCAGTAGCACAATTTTGCACAAGAAGTATTGCTGGTGAGCCAGCAGCCAGCTGCATAGGCATGGGAAGTGTGGTTTTTTCCTTCTTTCTGATAGAGCACACCATTACTGGAGTGGGGACGAGCACACAGGAAGGCAGAATTCAGGTTTGCCAGGTGGTTCTGCCTCCACTCTTCCCTGTTCCCCTTACAGAATCCAGCTGCTCAGTTCATCCTGCTGCTTTGCTGTGTCTTGAAGATTCCATTTAATCGCTTCATTTTTACAGAAGTGCCCAGATGAGGCCAGGGAGGGCAGGAGGTGTTGATTTAGGAGAATGTGTAAGACACACACCGTAAAAATTTTGATGAGACATGTAAGGTCAGATATGTCTGTTTAGATGTTCTGGAAGCAACAAATTTTCAGGCCTTTTGAAAGCTGTCAAAAGGCAATAAAGGTCACTGCTTATAATTTTAGGAATTTAACTTCAAGCATTCATATATGACAAGGCTCGGCCAGGGTTCTCATGGCAGAAAACCCCCTATACGACCTAGAGCCTACCGAGCCCCACGGTCCTGGCGCACTTTCATAAACACAGTGAGTTTCTGGGCTGTCACCCGCCTCTCCTCTCATGCACTTCACAGACAAGGAGCAAACTAAACAGGAGTTTACTGAGTGGGTAGGTATAGCGTTATCTCATTTCAGAGCAGAAATACTTGAACTGATAACTGAAAGTAACCTAGTCGGCAGGGGAGACACTGTGATTGCATGGGTGAGTTTGCCAGGTAAGGCCATCTTCACAGGCAGAGTCTTCTCAGCATTGTGGGTTATTCTTCGTAATACTCTGCCCATGTGTTTTAAAAACATCTTGTCTGTAAAGCCACAGATCTGTTACACTCATGCAGCCTGGGGATTGGGCATAGAGGATTATCGCTACTTGAGAATCCTCTTCTTATAACTTAACAATTTGTAATTTTTGTCTTCACACAGGTTGTAATCCTCGGCAAACATTCTAGAGGCTATCACTACATGTTAGCTAACCTGGTAAGAACTTCTCTTCATTGCAAGTATAGCTATATTTTAAAGGGTAACGTATTCTGTTCAGGTTGTGGCAACTTTAATCAGCGAACGAGGAGATGCATGGGTGAGTTCTTGTTTTTTAAGAAATTACTTCAATCAATACTAGAACTGGTAGGTTATAGTAATTTGTACTCAGTTATGGTCTTTCTTTTGTTTAAGAATCTCATATCATCTACTAATTTTAAAATAATAATTTAATTATATGTTTTCCACTGATTTGTATCCTCATAACCAATGCTTGATAAATCACATCATCTACGTAACATATTTGAACTTTAAGCACTCCACAAAAAATAACTGTAGCATTTTTGTCTATAAAATAAGTGATTAAAAGCTGCAAATTAGAACAATTCCATCAAGTAAACCAGCCAGGTCGTTTAGCTGTTCTTTTGTATTTCAGAGCGTAGGGTTGTGCCTGTGCATGTATTGACCTACCAGCACAAGACAGTATGCTTTTGCCTGTATTAGAGCTTCTTCTGGATTCTGGAATTGACTGTTAGAGATGTTTATGATATCTTTGAAATTCCATCTGCTAGAGTTCCTTAGAAAAAGTGTCACATTGAAATTGATCCTGCAGCAAGTCTTATTCTTGGGTTTTGTGTGAGTGGAAAAATGTTTCTCCAAAATTCCTACTTTCAAGTTAGCAATCCCATTTACTAGAAGATTCTCTCTATCCATGTTTTGATGTGATTAAAGCAGAAAAGACAATTTTTAAAGTAGCCTTATTTAGCTATGACTTTAAGATGTATCATTTTGACTGTATGACTTTAAGATATGTCATTTTGCATTATCAGAACCACCAGTCATGATCTTACTGATGAGCGTATGCATAGAAATACAGGGGTTCTTATTCTAGGTTGCCTTTTAGCATGTGTAACCATTGACATTCAGATAAACATGACTGCAATCAAGTCATACTAATCAAAAAGACACCAATTTACTGCTTCAGGTATAAATAACAACAGAGTGGGAGAGAATCATCCTTTATATTTGCAAGTAAAATGCTAAGTAATGCTGTGATGGAGAGCTGCCTCACAAAAGACATGTGCTTTGCCTCCACAGAACAGTATGGATGTTGAGTGGTATTCTACTCCAAGCACTGAATCTTCATGTGCACTTTGCTGTACAAAAGGGATTGAGGTCTTGGACCAGTTTTCACCATGATGAGGAGAAGAGTGGAGATAGTACTTCAAGTTTCTCCACTTTCTTCTTTCTGAGCAGTGGATATTACGTACAACATTGCCACAACACAACAGGGCAGTTTTCTACCACATAGGTCTGAACAAGATGACATTTTAAATTTTATTCTATGCCACTATCACAGTCCCAATTATGATAATGATTGTCTCCTTGGTAGAATATTTTCAGCTAGCAAGAGGGAAATTAATGTTTGGTTTGTGCTATGCTTATAGCAGGTAAAACTGAGCCTAGGAAAAGGGGATTGGGATGACAATGATTCTTGTTTTCTACATGTGTCCTCCCAGGGTTTCACAGACATTGTTCTGGAGAGAGTAATGCACGGAGGTGCCAACGTTACTGGATTCCAGATTGTTAATAATGAAAACCCGATAGTTCAGCAGTTTCTACAACGCTGGGTGAGGCTTGATGAAAGGGAATTCCCTGAAGCCAAAAACTCACCATTAAAGGTATTTCTTTTACCCTGACAATTATGATGATTATACAAGTTGCTTTTAACAATTATTTGGAGTTTTTAAACCCCAGATGTGTGCATGTGTATGGTAGAGACACCTCACTAGAATATGTTGCAACATTCACAATACTTCCAGAAAAGAGAAAGAGGCAGAAGCTCTTAGTTGGACTCAAGTGCCCAGTGTGGTGGGAGTTCCTCAGGGGCAAAGGCTTGGTTGGTCTTGCAAATCCTGTTGTTGTGTAGTGGATGTAAAAACTTTTAACTTGAACTTCTTAAGTTAGTCTTGGGTGGTGGGGCTAGCTAGGTTAGTGTCTGGACGCACACTGGGGTTACTAGTCCATTTTAACGCTAATAGAGAATTTCATGTGCAAAATGAAGTAGCTTTGGATTCACTGAGAAGCTGCTGCCACCTCCTAGGCACTGCTGACAGTTGCCGTCATTATCTAACCCCATATTTTACACCACTGTCCCTTACTTAAACACTCTGGATATTATATCTCAAAGCAGTAAAATTGTCCTGATTTTTTTGAATGAAAGTCACAGGTTCACAAAAACTGTTATAGTTTGGGTGAAGTGAAGGCTACTGTTATTGGGAGACCTGTTAATATCTCTGCCAGGTATTTTTCTGCCTAAACATCTCTATAGTAGAGGGGGACTCTATCCACTGTCCAGTTGAGGCGTGAATCAAGGGTACTCTGTCCAGTGATGGAAATCATTAAATCTTCTAGGACTACTGCAGATTATTAATATTTCTATTATATTCCTTCTTCCTCTTTTGGTGAGACCTGTTCTTTTTCATCAATATGCATAGGTGAATAGAACCTGGGACTGGTGGTGGATGAGAGGACCTTGAATTCTGTCACTCTCAGAAGTCCAGTTCTGCACATCCTGTATACTAACTGTCTCAGGGAAGCCAAACCTAATGAAGAACCATAGCTGTGATGAGACTGTTCATGTCTTTCCTTCTTGATTTGGGAGGGACTCATGCCTATTGATGAATGGAATTCAAAATTACTCCGACAAGCTGGAGTAATGTCTTTATATTAGTGAGACAAAGTTCAGGGAAGCATAAAATACTAGCTAGGAAGGAAAAGTCTCGTCCAGTCTGATACATGGGGGGGGGGATACCAGAGGTAGGTGGTAGCACTGTGTTGGACTACAGACAGAATAGGACCTGGTTATGAGGTCTTGCTGCCAGAGGCTGATGCCATTCAGAGGTATACTTTTCCATTCCCTGAGAGCAAGTGATTTCTGTGTGGGAGGAGAATTATCTTAATCCCACGCCATCCCACAGCCTTGCTGGCATTTCAGAGGAAGCAGAGAAAGGCAAACAGAGGCCCACAATGCTCGGATTAGTGTATTGTCCCTGTTGATTAGGACCTAAGCCTGCTTTCTAAAGCTTTCTAGCAGTGATGCAGAAGTGAAGATAAGTATCATACTGATCTTAAAAGCTCTGAAATATATAGTTAACCTAGGAAGATTTTATTCCACTTAAAAGCAATTTACTTTGAGGGAAAAATTATTTTCCATCCTTAAAAAACAATCTTAAGTATCTGGTACAAACACAAAGATTACATTATCTTTCCACAAATGTACCACTCTTTACAGAAACGTGCACAGTATTTGTCAGTCAGACAAAAAGCATATTTAAAAATTGATGTACAATATTTTTGATTAGGAAATAAAATTGCCTAGAGATTAAAGCCCTGATGTTTAATTTATTCCGTATTTTATCAGCCTTTCCCTTCTCTCTCTCTTTCTTCTCTTTGCATGCTTATGCATTTATAAGTAGAATTCAGATAAAGTACAAAATTAGATAGCTCTCTTGGCATGACTTGGAAGGGACTGCATTAAGGTTACTGACAATTGATGCAGTCTACTGAAAAAATTATCAGTGTGTAAGTTTTATGTAGTGCTAGATTGGACAGCTATTACAAGATTTTTCTAATACAAGAACAAATACCTTAAAATTGTGGCCTGATTCTATATTGTGTGGAATGTGACACATAACCTTTGTTAACTTACTAAAAGAGGAGACGATGATCATTGCAAAGCGTCACAGAAAGAGGTAAAGATGGGCAGGGTCTAAAGAGCGCTTGTGCTTAAGTACAGTCAGAGCAGGGTGATGCAGTCAGAGCAGGATCCACACTCAGTAACTGCTGTCAGTTAAAACTATGGAAGAATGACTGCTGTAGAACCTTCTTCACAGTCCTACTTTTGCACTCTTTTTTATCACGTGATTCTCTTGATATGCACATGCAGACACAGCTCATTCTGTGCATATTTCATAAGGCAAGAGTTTGCAATAGGATAATACACATTTTAAAGAACACTGATTGTACTACAGGATAGTACAACTTCTGCTGAATTTGATAAGTCTTATCCACAAAGAGAATACCTGCACATGCAGTCAAAACTTGGATTTATGCCTTTCTAATTCACGCAGTATCTTCTGGCACTAACTCCAGCATAAGGTTCATCAGGAGCCAGGAGCATTATGGTATCAAATAAACAGCCAAGAGAAGGGTAGGCACACCAGCACATGCAGATGCCGCTTATATTCTTTTTTTCTTTTCTGATTCTCTTACAAACACTGTGGCAATACAGAAGGTCTGTTGTGAGGGGGTTGAAATCTGGTCTTACGTACTGAGCACGTTCAGTTGCTGTCAGTATGTAAATGTTGAAATGGTATCCTGTGCACATACTTAAATTATAGGTATGCTGTAATGCCAGTAGAAACCAGAGATGTCATATGCAGAGCTTGGTCCACTGTAGGAGGGAAGAACTTACAGCAAACACATAAATGTGGAGAAAAACCCAGCTCCATGTCGCTTCATAGGTGATAGTAAATTTATACCACTGTGAGGTGTCGCTAGACACATACAAGCAATGGTTGAAGTTGACAGCAACATGAACAAGTAGTTAAGGAATCTGAGGGGTTTCATTGAAGTGTTGCTGCTACAGAAATCTTACCACCCTCCTCAGATTTACAGTGGAGAAAGAGGAGGCAGTTGGGGAATTACCAAGGGATGTGATGCCTAAAGTGTGTTTTGTGGTTACATACTTCTACAGCTGTTTTCTAAGAAAAGCAATCTGATCTATTCTTTACCACAGATGCTACCTGATCAGGGCTGAGGTCCAAACAGAAATGATTTATGTTAACTTCAATTCAAAACTGTCTTTGCAGTCTTGTTAAACAGAATGCTCCAAACAAAAACCAATATGAGCTCTTCTTTGCTATTGGTAGCAGTATGGGCCAGCATGGAATTGCAGACTTTTATAGTGACCTCGCTTAGATGAACTTGCTTCCAATTAAATTTAAACTTTATGCAACTATAAACTGGTTTTGTTATTTTGCTGCTATATGCTATACAAAATGAAAGTATTTTTACTTTGTTAATTGAAATGGATGAGGTTGTTAAACTACATAAAACACCTGTGGCAAGACAGAGAGCAAGCAAAAGGGCTTGCAAGCATGATTCCTCTAAGAGTATTTTAACAAAGAGGACTAAGCCTGATAAACGTGGGCAGTACTAAGATTGAGGTTTGTGACCATATTTTATTTGCATCAATTTTAGTACACATCTGCACTGACCCATGATGCAGTCCTAGTCATAGCAGAGGCTTTCCGTTATCTCCGAAGACAGCGTGTGGATGTCTCCAGGAGAGGTAGCGCTGGAGACTGCCTGGCTAACCCTGCAGTACCGTGGAGCCAAGGAATTGACATAGAAAGAGCACTGAAAATGGTAAGGGCAAACACATCAGCTAATGAATGTATATATTCCACAGCAGCAGCAATTCTGCTGGGACCAAACTGCATCCTTCTCCATGTGCTCACACAAACAGCTGCAGCTCCTCAGGAAAAAGAAGAAAAAAAGAAAAAAAGTTAATGACACAGGATGTATAAAATACACTCAATAGCAAATTAGGTCTCAAAACTTTGGCCAAAATCACATCCCTCTGGCACCAATGCAACATCTGCCTGATTGTCCACACCAGGGCACCTACAGTGTGAGTCCCTCATAAAACCCAAGCTTCCCATGAGAGTGAGCACGAGCCATTTTGCAAGCAAACATGTATTAAGGGTTTCTTAAAGTCAGGCTGAGCCTGCAAATTTGACTAACAGAACTAGACTGGGATACGTGTATTTTTGGACTTAAACACATGTATGCAGTATTGATAATTAGCCAGCGGAAAGTCAATTCAGATTGGTTTAAAGCAGTGGAAACAATGTTGTTGATCACAGCAATACTGCTGGCTTTCAGCACCCAGCTGAACCTTGACACAGTTTAGCCTCAAACCAGTTCTGTTTCCTGGCATAACTTTGCACTCAGCCTGATTACCTTCTGCATGACCTATTTTTATCCCTAACACTAGTTATTGCATGGGATCCTACTTCACTTATGTCTCTAATTGTGTTGATTTTTAACTCTTCTTAGACTGCTATGTGTGTTAAAGCAAGTGACAACAGGAAAAATTGCATAACATTTTTGTAGATACAAGAGACGAGTAAGTTCTGCTTTTGATCTAGCTCAAATAACTCTAAAAGAAACCTGTTAGAATAGATTGTATTGATGCAGGCATAGAACTGCAGTGAGATACATCAGAATTAAGGCCATGTTAGGTATAAACAAATCCTAGGTCAGCCTTCAGACACTTAGCTTAATTACTGCTTCTTCTCAATTACCAAATTGGAAGGATTTTATCAAAAGGTTATAATGAATTATAGAAGGTTATAATCAGATTATATCACTCTTAAGAGTGAGATGGTTCAGTCTCACATTGCCAGAGCTCTTTTTATGCCATTATGTCACTTCCTAGCAAATGCCTTAACTGCGCATTCCCTGATGCTAATTAAATTCAACCTTCATAATACTTAAAGAATTTGTACTGTCCATTTGAATTTAATTACAAGCAAAATATAGAACTTCTCCAAACGAGACATGAGGTCCTTGTGTCAACAAAGAAAACCAACAGTGCTACAAGAAACTCCCTTATTTGGGAGAATTTATTTAATTCATAAGATATATAGAGCCAAACTCATTATGAAAAAAGTATAGAAACTTGACTTTCAGCTGGTTGCACTGAATTGTTTTAGCTGCTCAAAGTCATCTAAGGTTTGTGTACACCTTCAACAAGTGCTACCTCAGATCAATCATCCCACACTGCCTTCCAGACCCCATCTTGTCCATCACACTCTCCCTGTATTCAGGTAATGATCTTGAATCTTTCCTGGAGAAAAACTCTTTGATTTAACAGCCTTTCCTCTCCACTCTGTAGCTACAACTCAGATGAGAATATTTTTTCCAAGACATCCTTGGAATACCCTGTGCCAGCAGAAGGTTCAGTGCCACACTCTAGTCATCCCACTGGCAAAAGGGAAATGGGCATTACATGAGTCTGCTTCCCTACAGCCTTGAAAACTCTGCCTGTCTGTATTTCTAAAGCTGATTCTAAGACATCAGAACAGCAGCAGACCATTTACCTGAGCAAATCTGGGCAGTTATAGATTGTCACTCCATTTGTGCTTGCCTCCCCAGGCTCCTGCCAAAAGCATTCTGAGTCCTGGTGAGCTTTCCTGCCTCGGTGCAGCCACATTTTAGAAAGTGCTGAGTTTTCCCACCAAAGATAGAAACAAATTATAGTTGAAGTCAAAAGGTGTCAAGTGCACAACGCTCGTGTCTCAGTACATGTCGGGTGAAGCCAGCCTAACAAGCTATGCTGAGACTGCTGTGCTGAGGTAGCCAGGCAGCTTCCAGCAGGTGCCAAAAGCAGACACAGCAACTCACATCTGGCTGCAAATTCATTTGCTCAGTCCACAGTTGATAAAACCTCTCGGGAAATTTGGCTTTCTAAGTCCTATTCACCTCTCTAGCTTTCTGGAGACAGGAATAACTCACATGTTCTTCCAGACCCCTGAAATGATATAAACTCTTTTAAGAAACATTCAAACCCACTTACTGATTAAAAAAAATCACACTTCTTATGTGTCAGTCTGAATTTGGCTCACTAGATAATAGGGGGTCCAAGGAATTTTGGCTGGTTTTATGTAGCCTTGTCCACCATAACAAGTTTGATTGCACCACCTCTAAACCATAAATAGCAGATCAGTCACCAGACCTGAAGAGCTTCCTTTGACTAATCTCCCATCACCTCTTCCTGTAATTTCTACAGCATTTTGCTAAATATTAAAGCTAATTTACCCCTACTGAAGTTTCAGACTCTTACCCCTTCTGCCTGAGATGACAGCTTGTCAGTGTTGATAAGTGATAAATGGAGGTATCTCACCCTTTCATACAGGGAACCAAGAAAGATTTTTTTCTTTGGAACAAAGTACTTCATACTTCCTGTTAAGATGATTCATGTGAGTAGGTAATGATAATGACTTACCGTCTGTACACCCATCCATCCAGATTGAGACCAAAACTCCATAAGCAGTAGAGACAATTGTCTGTGCTCATTCAGAGAAGACATTCATTCCTTTCTCCTACGCTGGGACTGATCTTAAAATAAAGCACTTCCCAGAATGAGCAATGATACAGGATTCTGGTACATATCACAAATTGGTATGAAATTGTGAGGGGTTTAATGGCACTGAATTGTTGCATGTGACTCGCTGATACTCCCTTCTGTATCTGTGAACCCAGCGTGGTTAAGCATGGCAGAATCAGTTTTTCTTACGTTTAACATACATGCAGGGCTAATTTCACTTAAATGCAGCTCACTGCAGCTGTGAGTCACCAGCTGAGTACTAACTATCAAAGAATATGTGCAGGTGTAACTGAGAGAAGTTAGATTGTTTCTGTTATGAAGAATGCAACTGACTGTGTTAAAAGCGCTACAAGCCTCTTAGGTAAAAATTGTGCTAGAGCCAGTGGGTTCCTGCAAAATGTAACGAGGGAGAAATAAAGTGAATCTTTTATTAAAATGCTTTTTTTCTGTTTATTTTCTTAAGGTGCAAGTTCAAGGAATGACAGGGAACATCCAGTTTGACACCTATGGGCGGAGAACAAATTACACAATTGATGTGTATGAAATGAAAGCGGCTGGATCACGGAAGGTGAGTTTCAAGATACACATCCCGATTTCACATCTTCACAAATGTTTATTCCAGCAAAGTAATGAAACTCAGAAGTACTCCACAGGCGCTGTAATAACAGGGCCCTGAGAAAACCCCACCTTCTTGCTGTCTTCTCTATCCCAGGAACCTTGTTCTGTTCTGTTCCTGGGCCAAACCACTCACCCTGGTTAGTATCTTCATTGGTTTCCATGTCAACTTCAGACTCCACTTTTTCCCTTAAAACTCCTCTGGAGCTTTTCCGCTACCAAGCATAATACCTGCTGTCGTGGTCCTGAGCTCAGTCCTATCTCCCTACATTCTGTTCCATCTTTCCCTTCCTTTCCACAACAGGCCTCAGAGCCATAACGAAGCTGGAGCCCGTGGATTTTAGAAACTTTCAGAAATTAACAGAAAATAAGTTTGGTTTTAATTATAATTTGCTACTCTTTCTCTTGTCTCCTAAATAAAGTACAGACCCTAAGTGGGATAGGTGCCTAGCACCCTGTTATGGAAGGAATTTAGAGCAGATTTTCAAGAATAATGATGTAGGAAAGGTTTCAGGAGAATCAAGAAGAGTCCATGTGGCCGAGCCATGTAGATCCCCCTGATTTCACCGGGTGGAAGGTACCTAACCTGCTTAGGCACCACTGAGAAGCCTTAGACTCTTGTGTGCACATTTGACAAGAAAGCACCTCTGGACATGGCTTAGCCGTTCAGCCAGGTTTATAGTGCCAACAGCAGTGTTACTTCTGTGTTATACAGAAACTGATGTAAGCACATAACATGTAGCCACAGCACCATGAAGATCGGCACAAGCCAGCTCACAAATAGCCACCTCATGCTCAGTAGGGGTTTTGTATCCCATACTGAAGATAAGAGTGTGCCTGCATTGCTAATGATGTCTGGGCATCCGCTGTAAACCTAGCTCAGGCATTGTCCAAACCATGGCAGGATATGGATAAAAATTATAAAATCAAAGAATTTTACTCAGAATGCTGTGCAGTTTAATTTCTTGTCTATAATGTATTCTTATGCTGTAGGTACATGAGAATTTATTCCACAGGAACCATGATGATGTGAATTTAGACAGAGGGAATTTAATATGCATTTTCACTTAGACTTGCCTTGTATTTATTTACATGTCGGCTTGAGAGCATTGTTTCTTTAAAGAAATTAGATTAAAGCTAAAGTAGTCCTTTAATGCCAGGAATATTGCATAAGTGTTATGAAGCTGTATCTTTTGACGCTTGCTGTTACAAGTTCATGTACCTGAGTCCTTGTAAACATATACAACGAGGTAACAATCCCCATTTTTATAGGTTGGTTACTGGAATGAATATGAAAGGTTTGTGCCAGCATTAGATCAGCTGCCCTCTAATGACACTTCATCTGTGGAGAACAGAACTATAGTAGTCACTACCATCTTGGTAAGTTTTATGTTCTTAGTGTGTTTGTGTTTGGGAAACAAGACACATGGCTCCTGAGGTGTGTTAGACACCTTGCCAGGAGGCAAATGTTGAATACTATGCGACTTCAAGTGACTGAAAAGTTCAGTATCTTCCAGAGATGTACTGAGGGCTTGACCCTGAAAACTTCTCTGTGTATCAATAACCTTATTCACACAAGGGGCTTACTGAGCTCAACATTGTGCTTTGCTGCTTCTCAGACACTTGAACTCAATCAAATGTCTCACAAAAGCTATTATGCATGTATGTAATTGACTGCAGGATCTGGCCTTCCTGCTATAGGTTCAAATCTTGCACCCCTCACTCAGGTACAGCTCCTGTAAACTCAACCCCTCTGGACTGGGTAAGGGTGGCCTGTAGAAGCCTGTAGAGAACTGGAGCTGCTCTAGCACTGGGTGAAAAGCGACCTATACCTGTGCAATTCCAGAAGAGTAAAGCTTTTCCTGTGTCTCACAAACAGCAGGATGTGTGTCACTCCCAATGCCTCTAGCAGATGTGTTATGTACAGTATTGTTTGTGACTTTTATGGCTGTTACAGTTCTACTAAGCATGAGCCAATTTTATGCTACTTCCTGAAGCACCGTATTTTATACTTCTATGGATTTAGTGAGATATAATCAGCATTTCAGCTAGAGTTTTCCAAGGACGCTAAGGGAATTTAGTTGCAAAAATTGCTGCTTCCTGGCTTCCCTTAGGCTGCATCAGAGCCCCATTCTAGGCCACTGGGGCCTTAGGAAATGATTTTGATGGTACAGGTGTTGGGTATGTCAGTTCTTTAACACCTGAGTTATTACTACAGTGGTGCTATTTGACTGTCTAATCAGGTCTAATCCTGCAAACGAAAGTGTAACTATGTTAAGCTGGAGTAGTCCTGTTGTCTTTAGTGGGTCCTTACTAGGAACTAAATCAATGGTATATGTAGGATCAGACAAGAATTTTTGAACTGCAAAAGCCTGTCATTCTAATTGCTGTACCAAAGCAGGAAATACTGTAAATACATGCCAGTAATATAAAGGATAATAACAGCTCTCATTTTGTATGTTTTAAAGCTGTGTTTTACATTCATAGACTTTTGATCTTTACTTTTGTTTTAAAGGAATCACCATATGTAATGTATAAGAAAAACCATGAACAACTAGAAGGGAATGAGAGATATGAAGGATATTGTGTAGACTTAGCTTCTGAAATAGCAAAACATGTTGGAATAAAATACAAACTGTCAATTGTTGGAGATGGGAAATATGGAGCTAGGGACCCTGAGACTAAGATATGGAATGGCATGGTGGGTGAACTGGTCTATGGGGTAAGTTTCTCTTAACCTTCATTTTAATGTTCTTTATCAAAAGTTATGCTAAAAGTTAATAAACTGCAAAATAAAGATGATTTGTTTGAATACCACCTTTAAAATTCTAGGTATTTCTTTGCAGTTCTATTGTAGTTTACATTTCTAAACATTTCATTACAGGAAAGTGTCACTTTTTTATTGCTGTTCTCGAAATCAGAGTCCATAAAATGTTAAGAAATGGCACTGGGCAAATTTCAAATTCTTGTCTACAGCAGAATTTCCATTTTGCCCTTCATAAACTGCTTTTGCATTTGCATGTGTCCTTTTCTCTGTCAGTCTTGGAAGTGCTGGTAGAGTACCCCTCTTATTAAAGGTCTGATCCTATGATGCTAGCCCTTGTTGGATCACTGATGTCAGTTTGTGTTTGACTAGAGACTAAGGACACAGTTAGCCACATGGTTGGGTAAGAATCAACCAGGTGTGAAATTACCCACATCCTTTTTCTTTTTAAACCCTGGCTTTAAAAAACAACTGTCAGACACACACACAAAAAAAAAGCCCTCTAATTTGTTGCATTCCTCTTTATATTTCTATCCTGGGTGTACATTGCTTTGTTTAGTAAGAACAAAAACAGTCCAGAATTGCCATTTTAGAAACTTCTTTGAAAATGAGAATTTTGGAATACAGATAAACCAGATGGAAGGAGGAGAAAATTGGCTTTGCAGAAAAGACTTTACAAGCTGATATTTCATCTTCTTTTTTTTCCCCCAAATGGTGATGAGATGATTTGTGATTCCGCCCAAATTTCTTTGCAGCTTATTTTTAACAAGCTCTGCTTTATTAAAAATATCTGAGCAGGAGTGAATATTTCAGTTGCCTCCTTTTGTTCCATAGCTGAGTGTAATTTCTAAAAGTCACCTCAAAATTTCCTTGGGATAGCATGTCATGGTTCTTACAAAATGTTTGGTGAGATAATTCCTTCCAAATGAATCAGGCTTTTTAAAGTAATTGCTAGATTTGCAGAAGTTTTCTTATTCTGGCGCAGTGAGAATAAGATGATGTTTTTTCCTGATAAATCCTGATGCCTTATTACATATTTGGTAGCCTATTTGACCCCAAAATATTTTATATAAGCAGCAATGTTTTTGTAGTATTGCATTAAGGGGAGGGTAGGAAATCTGCTCATAGAAAAAGTGAATGGGGATCTGGACCCCTGGGTTATATCTTCACTTCCCTATTGCACTGAGGTTTGACATTATACAGATATCTGAACTTGCATGCCTTAATTAGGTGATGTGGGAAACTGGTTTTACCTCTTTTAAAGAATACAAGAGCACTGATAACCTCTGAAGCAAAGGTTTAGTTTAGTTCCAAGTAAATTACACTGCAGTGGAAACCTAAGCCCTCTGTTTACCTGCATGTGGTTCAAGAAATACCAAGAGTATTAGCTGTAATTGAGTCCTTTTGATATATTTGCAAATCACAAGCCATGAAACAGTTTTTTCACTTAAAAAAGTAATCATACTATATGCAAAAGGCATGACAAAAGAGAATCTGAAATTACTAACAGCCAGGGCACAGGGACCGTCTACACCAGAATAGGAAAGGTGTGATACAGGCCACTGCCTCTGGGACTTGGGCCAAGTAAGATTAGCCTGTGCAGCTGCTGTACGATGAAAGATCCATCTGGATAACAGGCAGCAAAAGTGATCAGAGGGCTGGAACACTTCTTCTGTGAGGAAAGGCTAAGAGGCTTGGGGTCGTTCAGCCTGGAGAAGGCCCTAGGGAGAGCTTGGAGCAGCCTTCCAGTACTTTAAAGGGACCCGTAAGAGAGATGGAGACGGACTGTTTAGCAGCACCTGTTGCAATAGGATGAGGCATAATGGTTTTAAACTAAGAGAGGGTAGATTTAGACTAGATTTAAGGAAGAAATGTTTTACATTGAGGGTGGTGAAGCACTGGAACAGGTTGCCCAGATTGTTGATAGATGCCTCATCCCTGGAAGTGTTCAGGGTTAGGTTAGATGGGGCTTTGAGCAACCTGGTCTGTTTGAAGATGTCCCTGTTCATTTCAGGGGATTGGACTGGATGACCTTTAAAGGTCCCTTCCAGACCAAACCGTTCTGTGATTCTATGATAACCAGGCTGGTTGCAGCTGCTTTTTCCACAGCCTCTTGGAACGAGCCTTGCTCAGAGAGCTCTCCCTCCTTCTCATCAAACAGCCCTAGCCTCTTCCCCTTGACCCAGCCATGCTGGTTGACCTTTCCCACCAGCAAAAGTGAGCCTCGCAGACACCATAGAGCATACCTTAAAACAGCCCCTAACGCACCCCACCAATGTAATTTTCTCCTGCAAAAAATGGCTGTTCCTTTGTATTCTGAAGCTCAGTTTTCATCTGTGTTTTCTCATTAATGAAAAACAGAGGAATGTTTCCCTCCCTGACCCCCAACAGCTCCTCTTCTCATGCTGCGAGCTCAGTTACTGAAGCTCTTCACTGCAGTGCTCAATTATCCAAAGGTCAGATGAATCCCTTGAGGTTTGACTGTAGACCCAGGTTAATGCTTACAGCCCAGTGCTGCTGAGCTAGCTCCCCATCCTGCAGAGCTGAACTTCTGAGCTGGCAAGCTGCACAGAAATCCACCTGGCTTTCTGCAGGAAAGAAAGCAGCCCCTGAACTATTAAGTAGAAACCTCACCAGCCCTCCAGATCCTTTCCCAGCCGTGTGAGCAAACACCACCAAATACCCTTGGCCTCTTTCTCTGTCTGTTGAGGGGAGGCTGTGTAGCACACTCACAAGGATGTGCACAGCGCCCTTTGAAGATGAAAAGTGCTCTAGAAGTGCTAATTATTTGGAGCAACTGCCTCATTTACGTGCTGACTTTTCTTTATCTCTCAGGGGCTTAAAACTCTATTAGGGAGCTAAAACTGTATGTTACCCCTGATGCCCCTGTGAGCCTTGTCTGAAAAATGACTGTCATATTTGGCTCCTCTGGATTCCATTTTGGGAAGACAAGAGGGAGATTAGATTTTAAATGCCTTTATTAGCATGTATGGAAGACAGGCATGGGGGGGATAAAAGGGGCCTGATTGGTTTTGGTACCAGTTATCCAGCAGCTGAACTGAGTTGTGGCAGAAAACACAATCTTTTAGATTGCATTTGTCTCAAGTGATAAACAGAGGCAAATGCAGCATTCTCCTGACCCAGCAACCTTCTCACCACCCTGGCACTGCTGGGAAGTCTTGCCAGGCTCTTTGTGCTGTGTCCTATTTTGCATAGCCCCTTGCATACAACTCTTTCCTAAAATTGCTCTTGGGCACTCATAGGAAGTGAGTGGCTTGTCATTTTAATGCCAAAACCCTCATTAACTGTAGTTAATGTTTCATTCCTGCCAGTTCATTGTTACTGTCGCTCTGGCTTCCTGTGGGATGAAGTGTAGAGTCAAGAGAGAAAGTGCAGCCAGGTCCTCGCAGCCTTCAGATCACTGCATTGGAGAGCTTCTAATGGGAAGGAGGAATGCAGGGACTCAGGTTCAAACTTAAACAGGGGAAGTTTAGATTGGATATGAGGAAGAAATTCTTTACTGTGAGGGTGGTGAGGCACTGGAATGGGCTGCCCTGGGCAGTTGTGAATGCTCCATCCCTGGCAGTGTTCAAGGCCAGGTTGGACAGAGCCTTGGGTGGCATGGTTTAGTGCGAGGTGTCCCTGCCCATGGCAGGGGGGTTGGAACTGGATGATCTTAAGGTCCTTTCCAACCCTAACTATTCTATGATTCCATGATTCTATAACTCGGTGTGCGCTGAGCTGTACCTGAAGCAGCAGGGGTGTTGTGTCACAGCACTGCAGGTCATGAGGCTGACCAGCACAGCCCTGACTGGTGTATGACTGGAGGTCATGACCTGAAGGTCTGCATTAACTAGGCTAACTGGAACAGTCCCAAGAGTTGCTGGGGATAGACACGCTAAAACACGTCCCATTAGAAATTCCCCCTTCCCTGTCCCATATCACATCAGGGCTCGTTGGAGGGTGTAAAAGTCTGCTGTGCTGTAGGGCCCCCACAAAGTCGAGGACAGTCTCAGCTGGCCCTCTTGGACCATTCCTTGTGGCTTTGCTATAGGCTGTACAAATGAACCCGGTTACAGAGAAGGGCAGCGTAGCGATGGCAGCCCTGGAGGCAAGAAGTTCAGACAGAAGAACCCATATGTCTTGTTAGAGAGGAGGTAATAGGGCCTTGTGGTTTGTTAGCAATTTTCAAATGTTAGTGGTAGTAGTAATAGTAGTAACAATAATAAATGATAATGAAATTTGGCATAAAATGAAATTTATTTGATTTTTCATAAATATAAGTCAGTTCAGGTTGAAGAAAACCTTCATTTTGCTCTTTCATTCTGATGGTGTCAAAATAAGACTCTTATTCCTACTAGAAAAAAACCTACCAATTCAAGTGCTAATATCTTCCAAACTAAGAGAAATTTCTAAAACATAGTGGAAACTTTTGACAGAATAAAAATAGCAACTAGGTAAAAGCTTTTTTTCATGGACATTTTAGATGAGGGAAGTAGCTAAATCATTCTCAGGCCGGAAGGCTGAATGACTGTTTAAATCTAAGCAGCAAAGCAAGCCATCAAGGCAAGTACTTTCCTCCAGTGATCTGTCCACGCACTAACGACATGCCCCATGCGGGGCTGAGGAGCAGCAGCACCTCCTGGTGCACAGGGCTTTGTACCCACCAGCTGCTGAGCACTAGACAGTCGTCTTTTCTCTTCTGCAGGGTAAGCCTCTGTCTGTAGGCTTTTATTTCTTCTTTCCCTTTTGAAGCAGGCTGCTGTTCTTCCTTCACTGTGCAGCCAAAGAAAGCCTTCCCTCCCCGGGCCTGATGCTTTTCACAGTGCTGAGGCTAATTGACAGTAGGTTCAACACAGATCTTAATTGTAGCTACAAATGCTTTGGGACTGGAAAAAGCAGCCAAACCTTACAGCCTTTAAAACTCTCCTCGGGTAAAAAAAGGTCTTTATATAAACCTTTCAATATGTAAAATAGCATAAAGGAATGAAGCAGAGATGTAAAGAACAGACAGTCCCCTGAACACAGGCAGCCTCCACAGTCTGTCAGAGTGGGACCACCTACACATCTCCCTGCCTTTAACAGCTAACCAGCCTCGGCTGGTCTCTCTGGGTCTCCCAGCAGCAGAAGAAAGACTACATATGGCACACACAGCCTTTGAATCATAGTAGAGCGGAAGACTAATTCTCCTCAAAATGTCCCATGTGCTCTTAGCCTGTGACAGAGCCTGACTGTGCCATGAGCAGGAGAAGCCCGCCCTTCACCCCACATCCCTGGTTTCCAAAGGAGGGAAGCCCAGGGACAAGTGCCCAGAGGCATCTGATGTCCTGCAGCTCAGGCAGCTCTGTGCAGATAGACTTGGGGTCCATGCCCAAGCAGCCACTGAGCTGTGGTGGCACCAGGACCACAGCCCTGGCACAGCCACATGCACAGAGCCACACTGACATGGACCCAGACTCTCTTATCTCCACATGTATCTCCACAGGTCAAAAAGCAGATGTACCCTTAATTTCTCCATCTGCATACAAAAATAGTATATCAGGAGGATCTGTGGGCATCCACATAAAGCGTGCATGGACTGAACATTGGCAGACTACAGTGGACAAGGCCAACTGCAGTTTAACACCTTAATACCTTTTTACACTGCCCAGCTAATACACATTTGGACTTCAGTGGAGCATGTTGCTACTTGGATGTCAGCTGTTATTTTTGAACAAGTGTGAGCTAATGTGTTAAAAGCACATTGCCCCATGACCTGGCCTCTCAACACATCCTTGGGCATACTGGACTCTCTTCACAGGGTAGCGTTTACCAGTAGATGCCACAGATGATGTGTTGCTCTGTCTGACACCCTTTTCTGATACTTGGAAACCTCAGACTGTACCGAGAGGGCCTAAAATGTGCTCAGTCAGTTGTCATTCCAGCGCAGTCTCTTCTATGTATCTGCATTCAGCACTTCTGGGGTGCTTGGCTCCTGATGGAAATCAGACAGTGTCCCTCTTCTTCAGTCCACACATACCTGGAGTGCTGGGTGGCTTCCTGTCACACCAAAGCTTTGTAAAGTGACTGTAGCCCTGACCCATTGCTTGGAAAACAACATGCTAGCAAAGGAATTGTTCAGTTCTGCAAGCATGAATGTCCTGCACCTACAGGCAGGAGCGTAGCTGGTATCTCTTGCTGTCTCTGGTGCATGGCTTTGAAGTTAGGAAGACTCATCTTTAGGTCTGTAAGCAGAAGA
This sequence comes from Ara ararauna, assembly GCA_028858755.1. Lineage (NCBI taxonomy): Eukaryota > Metazoa > Chordata > Aves > Psittaciformes > Psittacidae > Ara > Ara ararauna. The sequence goes on along the minus strand of CM054383.1, from coordinate 8,838,365 downwards.
ATTTGATTCCTCCTTTTGGATTACAGAGGTGGAACATCTTATAATTTTTATTTTCCCATGCAGAGGGATGTTTCCATTTGGTATTTTTCTCCCTTCCCTTAAGAGTCTTGAGGATTGCAGCCCCCTGGGTCAGCTTTGAACAGAGTGGGTAGTGCCTCTGTGCTGCATGTCCTCTCTAAATCCATCCCTCCCACACTAGTAGGCAAAGGCAGAACAAGCCTCAGAGGAATCCATGACATTTCTCACCCAGCTCAAATGCAGCTGAGATGATGTTTGAAACGCTGTTAGTCATGAGTGATTAACAAAGCTTAGTTGTTGAGGTTCTTAAAACCCCCCTCCAGTTCTGCACAGGGAAGGGCATGGTTGTGGTTGTGTTCTTTTTAATCGAGCTCAATTTTTATGAGTTCTGCTTATCTGCAGCCATAACAGGAAGGGAAGTTCACAACTGTGCTGCAGTTATTAATGATCCTGTAGGGTGCTTAGAGCTCTCCATACGCTCTCCATTTCAAATACTGTATCTCCAAATAAATAAGCAAAGAGCAGTCTGGGTTTTAACCTCTCTAGTCCAACTAATATTCAGAGAAGTTATGGGGAACCAGGCTCAGGTGCTGGGTTGTAGCTGATCCACTCTCAGTGTCCTGGTTGTTGATGTTTTCCTGAGACCGTGTCCGAACCCACGCTTGTTCCCTCTGCAGAAAACAATTGCTGCCATTTTCATTTAAGGCATGAGGGTGTTTGTTGGTGTTTCCATTATATTGAACACCTCCTGAAAATAGTAGGAAAGCAGGAAGACAGAAACGCATCGAAAAAAATAATATTTTATCCTTTTTAGTATTAAAATGCAATTTAAAATTATTTACAAAGAAATCCATGCTGAGTAGTATGAATGAGGACATGGCAACGAGGCCTTTAAAAACTGATTTATCCATGCTTCAGCACAACAACAGCTTCATTCCCCCCAAAGACCCCACAGGAACATCCCGCATGAACTCAGCTGCTCATGAAGGAGATGATACAGACTTTATTGCACGCTGCATCAGCACTTAGGAAAAGCTCCACCGTGTCTACTTTTGCAATTAAAATATTACTTTGGGAGAATTTAATTTCTCCAAGTCCAGGAGAACACTACAAAAACTGAGTGTTCTTACAGCTGAACCAGCCTTTTCCTGCCTGATGAGCTGTCCCAGGGCTGGCTCTCCATGTGCAGAAATGCCAGGCAGTGAGGCACCTGCCTCCCTCCCACCCAAGCTTCACTTCATATGCAATCACTGCTAAGCCTCTGTAGGGGTCCTTATCCATTAAGCTTACTCTCGTAAGGATTAATTTGTAAGTACCTCATTAATTCAACAGGAAACACAGTAGCCATGGTCAAAGTGCTTAGTCTTCCAGCCAGCTGTGGGCTCTGACTGCATTTAAAACTGATACTCTGCATCTCATACTTACTGCCTGCAAACATGTAATATTTAACAGGAGCTCAATAAGCAGCAGCTGCTAGACAAATATATGCTTGGGGGGAATTCAACAGTGAAGATGTTCCAGCATCACCCAGTCCCTTTACCACACTCTACCTGTTTCCCCCCAAGTTTCTCTATTACGTAGGTAATGAACACGTTCAGCTGCAAAGCCAATAAATACCCAAGTATCCAAAGGCAGCCAGAATTTTCAGGTTTTGTAGTCAAGCCACATTAGGCTGGATTTTTGCAGTAAGTGACCAAATCGCTTCGGTTTTCTCCTTGGGGAAAGTGGTCACTTAAGGGAAAAGACAATGTCTGACGGGACTGAGGAGGGCTGTGAGAGGGTACACCAAGGTCCATGGTTTCCAAATGCCTTCCTTCCATGCACAGGAATAGTTTATCTGATTATTATTAAACCACTGAAAGTCCCTTGGGCATGGCTGCACAGTACCACTGAGGCACCAGCTGGCACGGAGCAGTGATACCAGGATTAACCTTGTGAGAAGCCTTCACCATTTCTGATTATTAAATGTTAAAAAAAAAACAAACCACCAAACAGCTATGTAGGAGGAGGAACAAATCAGATATTAATGCAAGTCAGGTACACCACCATCAGATTTACAGAAAGGCATATTCAATTATTTTACAGCACAGATTTTAATCACTTCTTATTAACATTTCCTAATAACTTTTATTCAAACTTCTACTTAATCAGGTTTTATTTTTGCATCAGAAAGAGGTACATACGAGTGGAAAACAAAAATCTGATTTAAAAGGTGCACTGTGGTTTAGGTATTGAGAAGTTAAACTTTCCTGAGGAATAATTTTTTCTTTCTGAAATTCTTAATTTACCAATGAAAGGCCATAGTTACTGTTTAACTTTTCAATAGTTTAAAATAGAAGGTTTAAGACATTATATGTAGGTTTGTAGACCCTCATAAAAATAATTTTTAGATTAAAAGGGCTCTTTTTTTTAACATTCTAGTCCCTTCTGTTGCAAATGCTGACATCTGCTTGAGTACTTGCCTGAATCAAGACTAGGTTATCTAAACAGCATGCCTTGAATCTTTCTGGCATAGAAATTCAGGTGCAATTAAGTGCATGTTGAAAATAAATTCTGGAATGCTGTCTTTATAATCAGGTAACAGTACATTTTTTACTTCACATTCTTACCTTCCCATGGAATCCAACAAAGATGTATTGACTGAAGGGAAGGGTATTTATTCAGAGTGTGACAACATGCTGGTAAATGACAGGTGCAATGAGATGAGATTGTGCTTCCAGATGATGCAGCCCCAGCGCATAGTCTGTGTTAAAGATCCATAGAGCTAAGTTCTGTAAAATATGATGGCATCCGTTATACTGAAAAATACTACTTTGCATTTTTCTCAGGTAACCCAGGCTATTGACAAATCCTTATTATTGTTCTTCAGTGACCGCAGAAAGAGCGTGCTGTCTAGTTCCTATTGCCCCACTATTTTGCCATCTTGTATAGCTTATTACAAAGGGGTTTCAAACAAGTATACGAGTGGTAGCACCCAAATGCAGCTGAAACTCAGTGACCAATTACTTCTCTTAGATTCCTTTTAAAGGCCCTGGACTAATCAGTAAGGCAAAAGAGCTTGCTGAAGGAACAGGAAAGAGAAAGTAAAAATATAACAACCACATAATTTGCCCAAAGTCTTCAAGGCAGGTGGATGGATGCAGACCATTACAAGAAAATGACATTGTTTTAGTTGCCGTCTCACTGTCCAGTTCACATAGTGTTTATTCATCTGTTTTAACTTAATAGAAACAGCCTTCCAGTATCTGAAGCGGGCCTATAGGGATGCTGGGGAGGGACTGTTCTTTAGGGACTGTAGTGATAGGACAAGTCATAATGGGTTAAAACTTAAACAGGGGAAGTTTAGATTGGATATGAGGAAGAAATTCTTTCCTGTAAGGGTGGTGAGGCACTGGAATGGATTGCCCAGGGAAGTTGTTAATGCTCCATTGCTGGTGGTGTTCAAGGCCAGGTTGGACGTAGCCTTGGGTGGCATGGTTTAGTGTGAGGTGTCCCTGCCCGTGGCAGGGGGTTTGGATCTAGATGATCTTAAGGTCCTTTCCAACCCTAACTATTCTATGATTCTATGATTCTGTAAATACCTGTGGATATCTGTCTTCTTCTGTCATGAGGCCCTTGCACAGGTTTGATTGTATTTTTTCTTAACAATTTGCTATCAATATCATGTAGTCCTTAACTTCAGTGACTGCAAAACAGGGTGCGAAGAAAATGTTTCATACTGGTTCATGTAATTTATGTGATTCATTAGCCTAAGACTCTAGATTGATTATGTTGCAACTGTTTTGTAACTAACTTGGGTTTGTTTTCTCTTTTCAGAGAGCAGATATAGCTGTTGCCCCCCTCACCATAACACTGGTGCGAGAAGAAGTCATAGACTTTTCCAAACCCTTTATGAGCCTGGGCATCTCCATCATGATCAAGAAGCCTCAGAAATCTAAACCAGGCGTATTCTCTTTCCTGGATCCTTTGGCTTATGAAATTTGGATGTGTATAGTCTTTGCTTACATTGGCGTCAGCGTAGTTCTTTTCCTAGTCAGCAGATTCAGTCCTTACGAATGGCACTTGGAAGACAGCAATGAAGAGCCACGTGACCCTCAGAATCCTCCTGACCCTCCAAATGAGTTTGGAATATTTAACAGCCTTTGGTTTTCCCTGGGTGCCTTTATGCAGCAAGGATGCGATATTTCTCCAAGGTTTGTTCCATATCACTCCATCACCTTTTTGCATTTTATGGTCATCTTCTGATGCCATGGTGCATATATGTTACTTTTTTTCAAATTTCTTTTTAATTCAAAATTTTTGGTTTTGACATTCCATTCAATGCTCAGCATCATCACCGAGCCACCATGCTTACTAATGTTGACCTCCAGAGTGAATGGCATTGCTTTATAATGATATTTATGCATTTCTGCCAAACTTATATACACCATGTTGAGGCTGTAAAATGCATAGGGTTTTCTGTTTTCAGCAATGCTTGGAGGGCTACCGTGTTTTTGCTGCATATCTCATTTTACGGTCATCTCCTTGGTGCATATAACGTATTCTGCTTTGTAAAATAAGACTTTTTTATTTAAAAACATCACATGCAACAGTACTTTAAAACACCTCCACTCCCATCATGGCTTCTGCTAGTCTTTTTACTTTATTCTGTGCCTAATCTCTCTAGTTTTGTTTTTCTTGAACCATCCTCTCACCTTTTACTAATTTGCTTACCACCATCTTTCATATGTTCAGGTCTCCGTATGTACCCCTCTAACAGTTACTGCACAATACCCTGTATGTGTATCGTTATTTCAGTCCTGTCTAATCTGTTGTCCCTGTGTTCATAGTCAATATGGTCTAATAAGCATTGCCAGTTTCCATAAAGATTTTTTTTATTCATGAAGACAGTCTTTCTAAATAAGACTGTAATAAAAAATGTTTGACATTATTCCAATTGAACAGAGAGTACTTCTAGTAACTTGTAGAATTATATTTATTTTTTTAAAGAAGCATTTTGAAAACCATTCTGAATTGAACAGTACATAGAAGAAATGGTTTTTGAATAATATATATAATATTGCTTCATTTCCACTGGAAAAATACTTTGGTGATGTGCTTGTGATAAGCAGTAAAATTATCTGGGCTCTTAGTGATGGAGCACTACTTATATTTTGTATGACAATATTTTAATAACCAGTTTACAACTATTTTAATTACTAAAAATACTTGCTTAGTACAAACAGGATGCAATATTTTCCTTTCGCAAGGTTGCTAATTAAAGCAAGAGAGATAGATCTTTTCTAACTAAGCACTTAAATTCGAAATACACCTTGTCAGTCTTTATATTTGCGTACCTTTTTCAGCACCTGAATCATTGACGTTGCCAGTTTTTCCTTGTCCATATAGTGATAGGGGTCTTGAATAGCCTCACTGAAGTAAGTGACAAAACTTCTATGAAGTTTAACGGAAAGGACCATGATTTTACCTGTTATAATGTAATAATGATCCTTTAAGTTCACAGTCATTGCATCTCCTAATGCTAGCAGCAAAATCCAGGACTTCTAGAGATATTGGCATTGGTAGTTGATGCAAGTCATGCATATGTTTTAAAAGCCTTGATAGCAGCAATTAGATTCATACTTATTGGCGGATGAATATTTATCCTATGTAAAACACACACATTTTTGCCTGGGTATGACCATGCAGTTACCAGTGTCTGGATGTGCTGCCCCACCATAGTTATAGCTGTTTGCCTCCTCCTCCTGTTTATACACCGTGCTTCTGCTTTATACCTAAATTCTGTGGTGAAACTTTGCCTCTCTGCTTGCTTTTAAAGCTGATGAGTAGTGTTAACATTTAAATTGCTGTTGATCATGTGTGTGCCCAATATAAAGGACCGGGAAATAAGCACTGGGACATCACATGGAAAGCTGCAGGCATTGCTCTGTTTCCACTAGGTCTGTTTATTGACAGTTAAATAGAAGTCCATAGGATTTTTGTTACGCTCTCATGTGACTCTTTGACATGTTCAGCCATTTACCTTATATAACAAGTGGAACATACTCTTATTTTTCTTCAGTACTATCACGATAAGTGCCTTGGAAATACCTACTAAAAAAAAGAGGCAGCAATAAACCTATTTATTTTATCTGTCCATCAGAAGTTATTAGCTCAGTAGTAGTATATGACCCTCATTTGAAGACATTGTCCAGTTAGTTATCTTTCATGATAACAGATTCCAGGTAGTTACATGCATTGTTACTAAAAAAAAGAGAGAATTAATACCTTTAAACTCTGTTCTTTTGACCAATATGTTGATTTAAGTTGATTAAATGTCAAATTTCTTTTCCATCGAAGGGACTATTCCCAAATATTTCATTCTTAATCTGTATCTTTGTAAGGTTACACCATTCACAGTACATTGACTTTATGAATGTTTCATACTATTTTATTGCCATTAAAAGGGGCTTCATTCTTCCACTGTGAGTTTTGTCTGAATAAATTTCTTATATGAGAGCGTACAGCACTTGTAGAGAGATGCCGACAAGCAGTCTGGAGAGATCACTTTTGTACTTGCTGATAAAGGCTCTTTCAGCTGCCTTTGTGTGGAACAGCTGTGACATCTAATGACTAGTTAGATCTATCCTTGGTGAGTATGCTGTGTGGATATTCCAGAGGAAATATCCCTGTACTCTCCTCTCTGTATTTAATAGGAGTCATCTAAATGGAATCAGATAGCAGCCAAAGGATGGGGTTAGTGCATCCCTTGATGGAATCAGCATTTGTTTCCGCAGTTTTGTTCTGCTATCAAAGGCTGCTGTGTTTTCTGCATAGTGAGCTAAAGATTGAAAATTCACTTTTGATGGATCAAAAGTAGATTATTAAACTTGCTTTAATGTAAGATGTGCACAGCAAATGGAATCAGGAGAAAACACAGTCAAATTTGTAACACTGTTCTGAGTGAAAGTAGCTTTGAAATCTCTATGAGAGCATGTATTTTCATTTTGCTCTTTATTCATGTGGCACAAAGAGGCTAGATTAATTAATTGCTGATGGAAAAAGACGGGGTTCATTAAAAATGTTCTCATGAGGTTGGTCATTTAGGAGGGTGTATTTCAAGATCCCTGTTTTCACAGCATAAGACTCAAGAGACTCCTATTAAAGGCCATGGGAATGACTTTGTGGGACTTTCAAAATAGAGAGCTGGGTAATGAGGTATTTCTGAAACTCCCACTGCCAGTTCCTATGATAGAAGCATCTCAAGGCAGTGCTTTAGATGCTGTTGCTTCTTGTGTTTTGTCTCGGTAGCTGCCTGGCCCCATGAGGCCAGCAGGAGAGGCAGGGGCTGGCTGGGCATGGGGGCAAGGGACTGAGCTCACAGCTTCTTAGGCACCAGGTGACTTGTGCTCAGAATATGGACAGGTTCTAGACAAGGAGGGTTTGCACCAAAGTTCTTGAAGGTTATTTGTCAATATAGCAGCCATCTTGTATTGATCAGAAGAGCCCAATTAGAAATTGAGTAGTGTAAGAAGCTTTTTAGGTGTACTATAAGAAATCAAGAATGTTTTATGGCCGTGAGTAGAAGCAATATTCAAGCTATTTTGGTAAATAAATGAGGTTTTGTTTAAGTGTACTATTCTGCTGGAAAATTAATGTGAATTTGAATATTTATTTTGTTTTTCTCTTGTTACTAATTTGCTCTCATTTGACTCCATGCTTCCTTTTAAATTTCCTCTCAAGGTATGCACTCTTCCTGTTTACTTGCTTTTGAAAACACCGTCTGACTTTGTTTTGATAACTGAGCTATAATTCTGTTATTCCAGGTCTCTGTTTCTCCTCTCATTTGTTAATATGCTAGTTCAGTTTAAAATAACGGTGTGCAAACTATATATTTATTGAGGTCATTTGAAAAATGACATGTTGGGATAAAGTATTAGTTGTTTGTTTCTAAATTACAACACTGCACACTTGGACAGGTATGTGTTCATCAGAAGAAGCGGTGCTGTTATTAGAAGCTCTGATTGATTTTTCTATCATTATTATCTGAGTAAGGGACAAACATTTCTGTGGTTCACAGCACAAATCATACAAGTATTCTCTTATTACAAGCCCGGTGTTTATGTACTGACCCTTTTTCTCCCGCATCCCTCTACACCAGCCCCTGCAGTGGGTATGAGGAGTCTTCATATCAGCAGATGAACTGGGGGGAAACTGGGGTCCTTTGGACAAGGAGGCTGCCAGGCCATGCTCATCTGTGTTCTTGTTCTTCTACTCTCTCTGTCTGTCTTTCCTTCAGCGTCAGCTTTGTGGTTTGTTTTTCTTTTGCCCCATCCTGTGTACCACCAATTACAGCTGTCAGCCCAGACAGCTTCTTAGTAGCAGATGTTTAATCTTCCTTTTCATGCTCATTGGAAGACTCTGGTAGAAACAACTCTCTAGTGACATCCAGTTTTCTTTCAAGTGACCTCAACTCTTCTGAGAGCAGCTCTGGTCCTCATCTAGTGAGATCCCTCTCTTGCATGTAGGACTCTCAGGGAAGTGCTGCTTTCATCCAAGGATCCAGCCATGCCAACCTCCCCCTGCCTCTCAGTTGTTCTCCATTTTTTGTTCTGTATTTGTCTGACTTAATTCATGCAGGTTGCAAGATCTCTGGGGCAAGATTTTTTTACCTTCCTCTGTGTGTAATACGCTGTATGAAGATGCAGCTAGACACAGACTTTATATTGTTGCAGAGCGTGAGCTTCAGATATCAGTGGTTTGGAAGATGGTTATCTTCTGCACATTTTTATCCCAGCAACCCATCTGTCCTATTAACAGAAAGGACAGCTAGCAATGAAAATAAGACATTTCCTATGAGAAACTACAGAGAGAATGAACACACAATATTTTGTTCCCAGTAGTTACACTGAATTTATCTAAACACTCTGGCAAGTCTGCTTTTCATCTTCCTATTTCAATCAATTATTTTCATCTTCCTATTGTAAAGCAAGAGGGCCATGGGAACCTTGAAACCCCAGATAAAGCTGGTCTTGCTATATGCAAGTGGATGTTTCATCTGCTGTTTCTGCTAGCCAGACTTCTGCTCAGTCTGGCTCTGAAACTTTCCACCTCCCTGCAAGGAGGAGGAATGCAACACTGGGTCTTCTATGAAAATGGAAAGTATGTAGTGAAGGAGTGAACAAAAGGAAGGTGAATTTCACCTGACATTGCCATCTAAAAGCAATAGGCTGTGTTTTAGTTAATCATCTCAGTTCCCTCCAAAGTCCTAAGACAGATGGGCACCTTGAGACTTACCCCACATTACAGCAAGTGAGATAAATCTCTTTTTATCCACCAGCTCCAAAGGGATCCTTATGCAATGAGTTCAGAAGGCACTGCTTTGTAGCTGGCTAAAATTACATTAGCCTATGTAGGAGGCTGGTTCAGTGTTTAGGATGTCGAGTTGTACAAAGTAGCTAAAGCTTATCCAAGCTGATAAGAGAGCTGCCCAGAAAGACCTTTAGCCATCTAACATCCCAAGAAATTCACTTGGTACCTACAAAGAACATAGACCGAGGTAGAGAGATTCCTTGACTTACTGCATTATTCTGAATTTCTATTTCTGCAACTTAACCTTTGCAGCTACTCAGTAGCCTTCTGTTAGTGATCAGCACAGCAGCAGTGGAGCCAAGGTTGAAACTTGGAAGCCTTTTATACTCTTTATACCCCAAGAAAGGCAGGGAAGCCTTCTCTGCTCGTTGGTGATCTGGTGGATGTCTTCCTGCCCTTGCGAAGTGCACACAGGCCAGAGTGATGGTGGTGTCTTTCTGAGTTCACACCTCAAAAAACATTGTTTCCTGATGGACGCAGAGGTGATGCTTTACTCCTCAAGCTCCCCTGAGCTGCGTAACCACTTGAACCGCCTTGCACATTGGCACAGACTTGATGCAGCAGTCCCTGGGTATAACTGCTCTGTCGCTGTTATCCATAGAAACCAGCCTGCATCTGCCTGCTCAGTGGGAGCTGCTGCTTCCATTTCTTGGGCAGAGCAGAATGGAGAATAGCAGCGCTTCACCTCTTAGTTTGTTTCTCCACATTCCTCTCATCTATTCCAGATCGCTCTGTTTTTATTGTGTTGGCAATTTTTTTTCTTTGGTGTGTTCTTTAATGTTATATGGATTTATTTCTTATTTTATTCATAATTTAATGGTATTTTTTCAATGGCCGAGGCAATCTCAGGCTCTGGCCAAGACCAGGCAGTTTCCCAGCTAACCCCCCATGTGGGAGACTTGCTTTTTTCCTGTCTCCATCAGTTGGTAGGACAACTTGTACCCACTGTCTGGGGATGGTACTGAGGGGCTTGAAGGAAACAAGTGAACAGGTAAGATTTTTCTTGCTTTCTATTTCTTCCCTTCACACAAACCAAGGACACAGGCTCCACAGATTTAATGTACTGGGATTGATTCTTCTTCCACTGGTATCACTAGATTTAAGGGAAAACATAGTCGATAGCTTTGTCTCAGCTCCTGAAATGATCCCTGTCAACACACTGTTTGCAGGATGAGCACTGTACACAGCAGTGAAATTCCCCACCCAGCTGAGCACCGTGGCACTGGCACCCTCCAGCCCTCAATAAATATTTTGAGCCTGATGTTCAGTTGCTGTAAAACATCAAGAGCTCTTACTGACAGGATCTAGACCTCCTGACCACCAGGCATTTCGTAATTACATGTGTATGAGCAGGTTTTTTTTTAGTCCTTGTGGTATTCTTTTAAAAAAAAAAAAAACCACAACACAATTAACTTTTTCCCTGCTTTTTTCTCTGTTTTTGTGGTGGTTATAAAGCAGGAATACACTTGCCTTGCAACAGTGCAACACGTACATTGCAATTAAATTTAAAATAACAAAAACGTAAAATACAGCAGCATCTCTCCTCACTTCAGTGTGCAGATTCAGTCTTGGTTCATGCTAGGTTATGATGAGAGAAGGATACTGGATCAGTTTCGGTTTGTTCCTTTGCATGTTTACTCACATTCCTTTTTGCAGGTTACATTTTGAGAGTTAGTTATGTAAAAGGAACATTCATGTCCCCTGAGCTGAGCAGCCCCAGAAGAGACATATCACAGCAGCCAGGTCCAGCCTTGGGGAAAGGCTGGGCAAGCAGAGAATACAAAAGTCTTCTGGCAGAAGACTTCTCCAGCAAAGGATCTGTGGAAGTTGGGAAAGCTTGTTCCTCTCCAAGCGTCCGATGGGGTTGGCTTGGACGAATTATTTCTTAATTGACTGTCCTTGTTTTCACTGAAAGCCTGAAGAGCGTTTAACTGAGTAGGACCAGGTGCACACCAAATTTGCTTTCCTGAGGAAGCCTGCAAAGAGCTAGCTCACAGTCCATCTGGTCACAGATACCTGGAGGATCTGGACAAAAGGGTCATGCATGTGAATTTCTCTTCAATAATTAAAAAATGATCAAGGAATGTCTTCACAGCAATTTGATGATGTGTGTTTTTCCATAGATCTCTCTCAGGGCGAATTGTCGGAGGAGTCTGGTGGTTCTTCACTCTCATCATTATCTCTTCCTACACTGCTAATCTGGCTGCCTTCCTTACGGTGGAAAGGATGGTTTCTCCCATAGAGAGCGCAGAGGACCTGGCTAAACAAACCGAAATAGCCTATGGCACTTTGGATTCAGGCTCAACCAAAGAGTTCTTTAGAGTAAGTCTGTTAAATCTCCATTAGAGCTTTTCTAAACTGTAAGTGCCTAATATATGGGTTTCAGTCCTTTGTTTTTACCCAGCTGTGATAGCTGTTCTGGTAAAAGCTGCTTTGTGCAATCAGGACAGGCCTGGGTGCAGATTTTAAATATCATAGAATCATAGAATAGCTAGGGTTGGAAAGGACCTTAAGATCATCTAGTTCAAAAGGTATTTATCAAAAATGGGTGGTTCTGCTCAACATGAAACATCTCAAGATGGGAAAACCTGACTTCTGCTATCATGGGAAGGGCTTTTTTAATACTGGTTTCATAAGCTCTGGTTACTGCTTTACTACTGATTGAGCAGTAATGCTGTCATTTTCACAATATTGAGCAAGGAAAATTCTTGCAGGAGTGATGCTCTTGACCTACTTGCTCAGTTTGCCCAGCTGGCAGCCATTAGCACCATCCGCTGTCGGTGCTCACTTGCCAGAATGAGAAGGGGGACAGGAGGCACGTGTTGCCATTCGTTTCTGTATGTGCATGGATTGCTGCAGTTGCTGTTGCTCTGTCTTCACTGTCTGCAGTGTATGGCAGGGACCAGTGTCAGAGGTGAAACTTTTGTACCCCAGAATACTGGTGTGTGTTCACCTTGGTTAGCGAAATGCTGGGTTTGCAATATTTGTTAGTAGTGGGGAGTACACACTTTTATTTAAGGTCATCCATTCTTTCTTCCCTTGCCAAGCCACAAGCTGAACTGCAGAGTGCTTGGTGAGGGTCATTAAAAACTCCAAATACAACCTCAGACCACTTTTATCTATGTAAAAATGCTGTGACCTGAAAAGCTCTTATTTCTGGCCTTTCAGAGGGCAAACTGAGATGCTCAGCACTTTCAGGGAGCTCTTGGTTCTCTTTCAGCAGTGCCAATCAGATGCCATTCAAACCGACATTTTTTTGTATAGAAGAGTGGTCAGTGCTGCAGGAATAATCGCTGTCTCTCATGGATACTGCCCAGGTGCAAGTGTGAGAGAGGGGGGACAGAAAAAACCTTGCTGCTGTAGGCTGACAGGATACTGAGGGCTCCTTGGATAAATACTGTGAGGGATCCTTGAATTTACTTAAAATTTCAGTACATGAAATTCATACACACAGATACATGGGTGTGTGAATCTGATGTAAAGGTAGAAGTGAATTAAAGGTGTTTCATAATGCTTTCATACTCTGACTTTATGTAAAACAGATACTCAGTAATTCTTAATTAACTGTGGTAGCTGGTATGTTGCAAAGGCTCCTGTTTGTATTAAAGTGCTGTCAGATAAACACTGACCTTGTAAGGGTGACAAGAGTGTGTAAAAATTTGCATTCCATTTAATTATCAGCCTGAGGCAGTGTTATTTGCACTGCAAAAAAGAGTGGAGTAGCCCTGTCAGAAGAGGTAGCACAGCCTGATTAGAAATACTGGCGCTGCTTACAGTCACTGTACTGTTCTTAGGGGGTAAAAAATCTTATTTTGAATATCTTGTTACCATTAATACAGAAAGAGGAATTGTGTGGGGGTGTATCTTCATTTCCTTAATGGTTTGACATAACAAGGAAATCCCTTCTCACCCAGAGATCAAAGGAATGAGTGTTTCATGTGAAAGGATACAAAGTCTAGTAAATGCATGAATACTTTGTTGTGCTGTTAATAGTCTTGAGACGAGCTGCAACTCTCTCTTGGTGCTGGAGAAAGCAGGGCTGTAAATGAGGAGGATCTGTCAGGAGCTGGCAGCTCCATCAGGCAGGGAGAGGAGGCAGATGAGGAAGGAGGAGAGCGGAGCCCAGCAGTGGTGGAGTGGGACGTAATGCCTGCTCTGGGTGATGTGCCAAGTGGGAAGGAGAATGGGCCCTAAGTGGTGCTTCTCTCTCCTCAGCGTTCTCAAGACACACAACATCATTTGAGTTGTATTAACTTTTGCAGAGTAATTAATTTGAATAGAGTGATGCAGACATGAAACTGTTGTAATTAGAGCCTTCTTCAGTTGATTTGAGAAGGGCAAAAGTTTTGCGTTAGATTAAATGCGTATGTTCACATAAATACTTTGTTATACAGTCTTTATTAGCTTCTTAATAAGATGGCAATGATGGCTGAAACTTGAAATAACTCTTGGAGGACACTTGGTTTCTCAAGCCCTGCTGCACAGACTATGCCTGCTCTGTGGTTTGGGATACTTCTCTCCCTGTAAGCTCTTTTCTCACTACTAGAGCATCAGTGGGAGTGATAGTGGTATGAGTCAAAACCGTGAGTTCTCCTGGGTACGGTGTGATGCTTATTCCCTCTGTGAAGGAATATCCTCCTCTGTCCATTCCCCACCAGCATTTAACCAGTTTAAATAACAGTTGGCTGAGTGGATTAGGATCATCTACCCAGTGAGAAAGGAAGCTTCTAACTGAGGGGATGGCTACCTGGCAAGTTAGGGCAATCTTTACCTCTACCAGTTGCCCATGCCACTGGCTGTGGCATGTGAGAAGTAGCTAAATCTTCCCAAGAGATGTAAGAAGTTGCCTGGCTGCGAGCAGGAGGTCAGCACATGCATAGAGGCTTTGTAGCTGGGCCATGATTTCACACAGGAGGAGCAAGAGTATCTCCAAGATCCCATAAGGAACCTTGTATGGGTATATCTCTTCCTAGAGCTGTTAAGCTAAAATGTTTCTCAAAGATATTAGTCAGATAGTGATCTTAATGGCTGCTGTTAGTCAGCGACAGGCACTAGACTGACAACAGCAAAGAATAATTGCCCGCTAAGGCATCATAGAGGGACTACACGTAAATGAGCTCCAAATACCCACCATCTTGTCTGTGTGTGCTACAAGGAGCCCTTGAGAGCCTTCAGTCCATGGCTCCTTTCTGCCAACCCCATTTCCAGCCAGGATCGCTTCTGAAGGTTTCTTTTACAGTGTGGATACCTATCTGCTAGGAACTGGATCAATACCAGCACCTCATTTCAGATGAACAGATGGTGATGACTTTCAGCCACTTCAGACCTGGGCAGACTCCAGCTAGTGACCTATTTTATGCTCTTGGATGTTTTCCTAAACATCACAGTGTCTCCCAGATAAAGGCTATCCCAGCTATGTAGGTAAGCTAGATACACCATTGTGGTTTGAAGTGTGTGCGACGTCTGCTGTCAGTGTGACATCGTTCTCATAACAAGAGAGCCTGTTCTTTATAACAGTTTCACAACAGGCACTATTGATGCTTCTCACTTGGTGTCTCTCTGCATCAGGGCATTTGTCTAATGTATATCTAAGAACCACATTGAGCCTTCCTCTATTTTCATGGTACTTGCTTGTTTCTGCTCAGAAACATTTTACATTTTTCACTAATGAGCTTATAAAGGCATTTAAATGGCAATCAATACATTACATCAGTTCCCTTCTGGCTTTCAAAGGGCACTCATCCGTATTGAAAAGGAAAAGAAAGAACCTCTTCTTAGATATTTATTAGCATATAGTCTCAAATTAAGGACTCCAAAATACCTTTCTCTTTCTTGAAAACTGGCAAAGGCTTGTACTAGAAAGCAATTTCAAATCACTAAGCTACTACTTTTGAGGGTGTATCTGTTAGAATTAACATCTTCTAGTACATTCAATTAAAGCTTCAGCATATCTGAGTAGTTCATCAAATCAATATAACACCATTTAATCCGAATTGAGCACTAAGCCTAATAGCACAGTCTAATACATTTTACACCTCCAATATGCATATATTCAAAAGGCATGACCTTTACAACCAATTAGTAATTCTTATGTAAACTTGGCTGTATTTAAAACTTCAGTAGAAGCATAACATGTTTCTAGACACGTAGAAATAGAAATTGCTCTTGAATTTACAATGGTCTCTTTCAATTGATAGCAGTTATCTGTGTTAAGAGGCTTCTGTAAAGTAACTTGCAAAGTGTGTGTTTGATCATTGGCAAACACAGCTGACCTGCTAGTACACTCTACTGAACACCTGACATTTCAGAAGGTGTCCTCAAAATTGATCTGATGTGACAAGGCTTTACAGTTTGAAATACTGAGGTGGGTAACATGTAGCAAAGATTTTGCATTAGGACCTTCTCTCTTCTGTGAGAAATTGAAGGCGACTCCTATCACACCATTACCAATGTAGCTAATCACTGTTAGCTAAAACTAAGGGAAAAGTAGGCCTCAAAGGACTGGTCTTATTGTATTGTACAACTTTGTATTTTTGTTAGCAATAGTTTCAAGGGTATCTCTGACAAAATGACTCTGCTATCCTGCGGTTCCCATGTGCCTCAGATGAAAGGACTTGCTGCTCTGAAGTCAGCTCCTATTTTTTTCTCCTGGAAGTGGCATTAATTGCCAGGCTAGTTAAATGTTTCAGTAGAAAGGCCAAAGATCCTTTCTACATGATGGTTCCTGCTCTTACAGTTGATTACTTCTACCTGGCACTGTCATTCATAAGTATTAGACAGAGAGTTTGATACTGACATTGCTTCTGCTGTTGATACAGACTTTAGGCTCAGTGCCTGAAGGAGCTAAACAGGCTGACAGCCTTCAAGCACAGCTTAGCTATTATTCTTAGGATTCTTTTGCAACACGGCATGAAGTTCACAGCTAAGGCTAAAGTCTTAGGGCACATGGGAGTTAGAGCTAACTTGAGGACACCAAGGAGTCTGCACATGCTTTCCTTGTGCCTTCTGTGTGAAAGCTTCACTTCTTGTAACACCTGGATAGCCTGCCCAAACACTTCCATAATATTTTGCTCTTAATGAATGTTTCGTGAGAAGGCGATACTGTTCTTTTATGCCTTCGTGGACACATTCAGCACTTGAAATTCCTCTTCATCAGTTTTCTCAAAAAGTGGTTTCTTCCAAGCCAGGTTCAGATGTGAGGACTTTCTGGACTTTGTATATACATAAAATATGACCTAAAACTACAATTTTTAGGATGCGGAAAGTCATGCTAAGGACACTCTGTAAGATGTCCTCCTTTTTCTGTCTTCTTGGTTTCATCAAGTCTGGATAGTTCAGCAAGAGCAGATAGAAAAGCATGAGATGCCCTGGCATTTCTGTCTGCAGCTCTGGTTGCCTATGCTGAGGAAGGGTGCTCTGACATGAAAATTGGTACCAGGAAAAGCATCCAAATATGGTAAGGGGACTGTTGAGGTACCTCTTGAAAGGAAATTGAAGTACAACTTGTTTAGCTAGTAAAAGTTCAGCCAATATAGGAAATGGTTTGTTCAAAAGAATAGGAAAAGACCACCAGACACATGAGCACCCAAGCAGAAAATACACATTTGTCTGACAAAAACAGTGAAAGAGCAAATGAACGTATTGACCCCAAATTCCTCAGAAATAAAAATGTATAGCTTAAGGATTTTGAAACACTCTCCACTAAAAACACTTGGGGTAACTAAAACCTCCCCTCCTGCTCATGCAGTACTCTGTAATGGGCTGCATGAGATGGGGCTGCGGCAGCACTGGTGACCACACCAGGTCCCTCCTGGCTGCAGGAACAGAGTGCTGCTGGATCCCACCCAGCAGGCAGTGGGCAGGGAGGACACTCCATTAGGGTCCCTCCTGGGGCCAATGGAAAGGGCAAGATGTGGCAGGGCAGCCAGAGCCATTGGGGACAGAGGCAGACATAATGACTGTAATGTGTTCTGAAGCACTAGCATGTTACACACAGCTGTAAGATACAGAGCTCATTGCTTTCCTCTGATGATAGGGTTGTATGAAGACAAGAGGTAGGGGAAATAAATTCTACCAGCAAGTGATCTCAGGAAGGAAAAGCCCTGAATTATGAACCAATATCTGCCATGCGATTTTTATGCATTCTGTGCAATCAAATGATATTGAGATCATCATTAGAGCCTATTAAAAACACCACAGTAAATTCCGTGTGTGCAGCCTGAAGGATTTCATCTGTAGTTAAACTCTTTGATTCTTAATTTCAAAATTTATTTTGCTAGTGAAGATGAAGGACTTGTTTCTAGCACAGCATTCATACAAACACTTTGCTTTTGCCTTTGGATAAAACTGTGATTAGCAGTTTGAAGCTTTCTGTGTACTTGGCATCGAGCAAAACAACACAGTCATCAAAACAAATGCCTGACAAAAATATTGAAGTGTGGTTGTATTTAGGGACTTTAAAGATCAGAACATCACAGACAAGTGATAACTTCAAATATGAGCTGCACAGATCTTTGATAGACAATGTGGCAGCAATTAATAAGAAAAAGTGCTTGAGTTTTAACTGTTTTTCAACACAGAAAGTGTGAAAAATGTTGTCTCCCCCTTCCATGTTTGATATTGGGGGGTGTGTGCACACATATGAAAAGGTGGATGTACACGTGCAGAGGGATCACAGCCTCTCCATTGCATGAATAATAAATGATCTACTTGGGGGGGTTCTTTCTCTTAATCTGTTGAGCCTCCTTTCTGTTACATGACTAAAGACAGCAGGAAATCAAATGTGACATAATTACAAAAGAAATAGTTTCCCATTAAGTGATCTAATGTCTTTAAGCCTATAGATTGGAGAGGAAAATGTATCCTTACAGGAACTAAAATTAACAGCTCATCCATCATCCACTCCTTGGAAAGAGAATGCTGGGTGGTACAGGAGTTAGGGTGCATGAACCATTTTACTCATTTCAGCAGTCAGCTGGGATTTAACAAAGCTTTCAGTTAACACTAACAAATAGTTGAATAAATCTCTCCTTTGTTTTCAGTAACAGATGGCATTTGTCTATCAGCTCTACTTGTGTTTGTGGCTTAGGCTTTCCAGCTCACCGACGTCTCAATGCTGCTCAGAAGTTGATCTCTGTAAGAACAGGGTTTCTGGCTGCGCTGCTGAGGTGACCAGTTTCCATGGATCAGGCACTGCATGTGAATGCAGCCCACGGCAGAGCCTGGCACAGCAGCCAGCAGTGAGTTAACCCTGTAAGAGTGTCTGCACCACAGTGGCAAGCAGAGAGCGCCTCGGGGAAAAATCACTTGCTGTTTGAATGCTCTACTTTTTGGAGAGCGGCTCTGTGATAATGATAATGACATTGCTCAAGACAGCCAGGACCCTGGGTTTTCAAGTCTCTCCTGCTTTATGTAATGCTGCTCTGCCACATTAATGCATCCTTACTAGGGATTCATTTAAAATACATGGGTGCTGATAAATTACAGCACTGCTACTGTTACTTTTGCATAATTAGAAAATACATGAAAGTTTAGAAACTCCGATGATGTGAATATGAAACATCCCCTCTTGCAGTCAACTGGGATTTCTCCGTCATTGCCTGTATATTGGCCTGTTCTGTCTGGAGCTGCAGACTCATTAGAGCTGACAGCGTTCAGATCATGTGCTGGAAACGCCGTTCTCTGTTAATTTATTACAGGCCAAATCCGGGCAGGGCTGGTGTGCTGCTCAGCTGTGCAGACAGGACTACTTCGACTAAGTATGTCACTGCTGGGGAGATGCCCTTTAGCCAGAAGGCTGATGTAATTGCTCCCTCCAGCCAGCTTGGGTGTGTGCTGCCTCCTGCTCCCATGGAAGACAGACAGACGCATGTCACAGCCCAGCCATGCAGATCCTGTCGTACCCATCCCCTACTGTCTCCCCATGCAGCCTTGCAGTGCACTTCCTCGGTTAGGGCTCTGGCTCTGAACATGGATCACAGGGGATTTACAAAGGCAGCTTGTCTCTTGGTGAAGACTTTCATTTTAATTTCCTGATCAGTATTGCAGCAAGGAGGAATGAACAGCAGCAGTAAAGTGAGGGGATGCATATAAGCATAGTCTGAAGTTCAGTGTTGTAGAGGAAAGGACATTTTAAAATCTTGATTTACATTGTGCTACTCAGACTGTTACTGACATGTCAGTGATGTCTACTTACAGCCAGAGTGACTCTTTGCTTGTCTGTTAGTGTGAGCCCAGCTCATTCCAGGAAAGATGCCTGTTAAAGCAGCCACAACATATTACCTGCCTGCTGCCAAATCTCATGCTTTCAAAATTACCATGATGCACAGGAAGCAAGTCTCAAAAGAAAACTCCTTCAGTATTGTGTTACTTTTATAGGATAAAGCTCCTTTTTTAATCAGGCCACTGTGATGTCAGGTGTGGAAATACTGTAGTGTTGCTGAAGCCTGGAGGGGTTCTTTGCAGGCTGCTTTCCGGCTGCACTGCGTGTATAGCTGCCCTCGACCCTTCTTCCCCATCACTTCCTCCTCCATGAGCTCCTACTGGACTTTCATCCATGCTTTGCTCAGGGAAGAGACACTGCCCATGAGTTCAGAGGTCTGCCTTCAAAAGGCAGCAACTGCCCTCACAGCCCCCATATAGGAGTTGTCTGAATCTTGATAGGGAACACAGGGGATCTTAGGGCAAAGCGAGCAGCCCAGGGTTCATGGGTCTGATCCTTCAGCTCTTCTGATCTTCAATTTCACAACTGCCCCAATTGGGAAAGGACAATGCCATTTCTAGAGAAGTTATGGCATCATTAATTTAAACAACAAACCAGCATGACAGTATCTCACAGACTTGACTGTGAAATACTATTATTCACCAATTCACCTTTTCTTTTACATTTATGCCTATGTTATCAAAGATCTGTGTATTTCTGCAAATATACAGGCTAGTTTACTTACACATGCTTGAACCTTGCTTTCCTCTAGCATCCCACCAATTCATGAACTGTGGGTAGAGTTTGGTAGATTTAGGGGTTGGCCGTACTGAAAGAGAGATGCTCATGGCATCTGACCTACTTTCTTCTGCCAAGAGTGTAATAGAAACAAAAGGTTTGTGTAATGATGGGATTGATTTTTTTGTCCATATAGGTAAGTAAATTGCTGGCATCACAAGTTATCTGTGGCTAAAAGCTGTGACATTGATCTGTTAAGACTTTGCCCTACGACCTCCAGTAAGCGACAGCTGTACTTTCATGTCTGCACTTGGGAAAGGGGACTAATGGTGCCCTCTGGCCTTTGTGAGAGCTATTTTTACGTTCTCAGTAAAAAGCTTGGAAATCTCAGAGAGAGGAAACTTATTAATCATGTTCTTATTATTAATGTAGCATCATTACGCCAGCCTGCATGTGCCCAGACCTCCTCCCAAGGAAGCAGAGCTGACCCAACATGGGGGGGCAGAAAAGCATCTGATCAAAGCCTTATCCAAAAGAGCAAGACAGTGGTAGCCACTGCATTGCAGTTTGCTGTATTGAAAGTCCAAGAAAGCAACTACCTAAAACCAGTGGATCGCAAAGTGATCCCCAGGCCAGGCACCAGCAGTAAGTAGTACCAAGGCAGCCTTCTGGCATGTTTTCATTCCTGTATAATAACTTGCTTTTTAATGGTTCATAGGCTACTGGATTCATTAGCTGTAGGAGAGCTAATTGCGCATGTGGAAGAAAATCAGTGAGTGATGATAACGAAGCTAAAGTTCACACTTAACTACCCAAGTTCATATCAGTGAGGTGTGCATGTATATAAAGGCAGCATGTATTATGCAGATTAAATACATGCACTGTTTTTAGTACAGACCTTTGTGTTTTGTATCAGCAACATCTGTCTGACTTAGGGCTATAAATTTCCCTAGTTAAAGAGCTGTAAAGTGGTCACAGGGCTGATGTAGTAGAGGAAAGTGTTACCTTTGCTGCTTAGGCACTTTATTGATTTCTCTTCCTACCTTTGTGTGCATGCCCTGGTCAGGATGCTCCATCCACTTTGCATTTGTCTCACCCCCATTTGCTGCACTTCCCTGTTGGATTTGCTGCATTTCAGTGTATGCTGGCTGACTCCAAAGTGTATTAAAGTTTATGTAGCCTGGACCCAGCCCTAAGACCAGGCAGCTGTAGCTGGCTTCCTTCTGGGTCTTCTCCCTCTCCGGTACACCCGTTCCATTTCTTACACTGATATTGCTCAGCATGAAGCATTCTCCTATTCTTCCTTATAGCCTACCTCTTGGATTACTGGGGGGACTTTATCTCTTTCTCACCTCCCTCTTTTATTTAAGCTTATTTATCACTCTTAGTTTTGAAGACAGAGGTTAAGAACATTAAGATCAGTGTAGTCTAAAATTTTAAACATACAGAGTAAAGGGAGAATATATAAATTCATTTTCAAAGTAAAATTGGTTTGGGTGGGTTTGGCTCATGATTGCCTGGTCAACAACAGTCACCTATAAGAGAACATTTTGAGCTTGACTGCTGAGAATTAATTTGCTGGTGTCTGTTATAAGAAACAGAGGAGCATTTTGGTCACTTTAATAAAGTATCCCAGCAGGGTGCATGAGATCGGCATTTTGAAGAAGACCTGCAGGTTGCAGAGAAAGTGGCAGAGATGGCAAAACATTCTAAAACAGGCAAAGGGCATCCCTGTAACGTACTGTAACTAGAGAGGAAAAATGCTGTTTCTTTCAAATAGGATAGCTTCTCTGCTGCTGGGTAATGGAGGAGGTGACACAATGTCACTTATCACAGAAGTGTGAGACAACTGCCTGCAGAGGGGGAAAGGTAATTCGGTCAGTGGGAGAAGGCTTCAGTCACAAAGATATTTTAGAGCTAGATTTAACCAATGTCAAGGAATCATCCAAGATGTGCAATATATCTGTAGGCAGTTTGGGATGTGCAAAAGTGAACCCAAGACATCTGGTCCCACTCAGCTGGAGCCTGGTTGCTGGGGTTTTATTGTTGAATGGATTGAAGAAATAACTACAACTGAGACGTAAAGCTGCCTCATTCCCACTGCCTACTGCACACCGCCCTGTCCAGCCGCGCTTCTTGATGCAGCAGCACATTGTGGGTTTGTTTGGTTTTTCATTCCAGTACTGGAGCCAAACACACACCAAAACTAGGAGAATGGGAGTGAAGACAGTGTTAAAATTGTGGACTAATTGGCACCTTCTTTTAAACTGAATGCACTGCTACCCAGAAGCAATGTGCATTGAGGTACCAGTTAGTAACGTGAAGTGACTCCTCAGAATGAGGAGGTGCTGAGGTGTGTGTGGCTCATGCTTCTGCATAAACATCTTCTCATAAAGAAAAAGCCAGCATTATCAACAAAGCAAAGGCCAGCTCTATTTATATCTGCAGTAAGGCTGCGATAATGAAAAGACGCTTTAATGTGTCCCAGGGCCTGGATGAAACACTAAAAATGTTGCTTTTAAGAAAAAAAAGTGATAATAATATCCCCTTGAAATCCTGAGGAAATGTGTGTGGCAGACTTCTTGAGAGCAATATCAAAGAAATGAAATAGGAGTTGCAGAGCATAGGGAGTTACTGCAGTTATGGGCTTTGAATTGGTTTAAATCTCTGCTTTTAAGCTTTTTTTTCTAAATATCTCTTTAGAAGTAACACTTTAATGAGAGGAAAAATGTTTTACTGCCACTGAACTCTAGCAGATCTGTCAGACCTTACCTTATTTCAGAGTGTAAATCCTTTCTCTCTGGTTGCTCCTGTCTGGCCGCTCTTGCAGGTGTCAGACTCCTGGAGGGACGCACAGGCAGGAATGTCTGCAGAGGAGGACAGATGGGTGATAACGTTCTTTCAGCACAGGATTTGCAGCTTTATAGTTAGAAAGAAAAGAAATTTTCCTTTTCTGAAAGCCTTTTAGGGGCTTCTTGGTTTTTTGGTCTGGTTTTTCCTTGGAGGCAGTTGGAAAACTGGAAAAAAGAAAATATTTACTCAAAATACTGTCTTTCATTTCATCTTACTGCATCTTTGACCAGCTTTAGTCAAACTGTTTCACGTCATTTTGCAGGTGTAAAATACAGTATTTCTGAGGAGGTTTTCAGGTTTCACAGCTCCTCTGGTGCCCCTGTCCCTTTGTCTAAGAAGCTTCATCATTAATCCTTATTTTGGCCTCATGGATTTAGGGGAATGGCTGCAGAGAGCAGCACTAACCAAGCAGGACTCAGTGGCTGGAGCCCATTGTCTCTCTGGTCCTCACTCCAGGGACACCTCACGCAGACTCCCTCAGCCAGGCTCTGTTCGCTCCAAAACCAACATGTGCACTGTGCATCTTATTTTCACCCTTCCCAGTTAATACCTGCTGTGTTCATTTCTAATCTGCATTTTTGTCTACTTCCACTAGATCAGACCACTATGCTCATTCAGTTAATTTGATAATAACAAGATACTACAAAAATCCCATTTGGCAGAAGATGAGGTGGGCAATGATCATATGGAAATGTACTGTTTTATTAACCACATCATTCAAAAGAGTTAAGTGAAGGGAGCAAATTATAAAGCTTAGGCTATTTGTTAAAGCTGAATAGAAATCTGGTTTTGAGTCACAGAGTTTGGTTTTTTGAAGCATGAATGAAGATATTCACCCTTTGCCCTTGAAGCAGGGAATGTGTTTTGTTTGGGCCATTTGTAGCCCTGAGCGTGCTGTTGGCACTCATCAGATAACTGTTATTATTAACAATGCACAGTTGTATTGGCAATTGCTTTTAGGTAGTCTGGCCAGCTGGAAAGCGTATGAAAGAACTTGCTAAAGACATTCCGGCATGAGTTAGGAGATGAACAGGAAAAGGAATTCTGGTTTATCGATGTAATTAAAGGCATGGTCTGCAGAGGAAAACAAGCGAAAGCATAGGTAATGAATGTGCAGTTTTTGAATGCTAACCACTTTAGCTTGCTGAGAAATAGGGTGAAGTTATGTTTGTACCTTGGGACACAGAGCTGCCTCTGTTCAAACGCAATGGCCGAAGGCTGGTGGAGCCAGCGAGCAACCACACTCCCCACCAAGACAGGGTTTTACCAGTGTAAGAACTGTTTCAGGTCCCATTTATATCCCACTTTCTCTCACCACTTCTTCACTCCTGATGCTGGACAAATGCAGTCGTACAACTCATCTTTAGCCAAACAGTGCTCTCAGTCGACATCCCTTTTGCTTTTTTTAACACCCACCCAGCCAGCTCCTAACGAAGCGGTACTGTATTGTTGTCTCTCTGATTTCCTATTGTTGATTGGGCTGATTTTAATTGGTTTGAATTTTCACTTGGTTTTCAGCTCATCAAGAAGAATAATTAAAATAAAATGTTGCCCTCTGTGCTCCTCTCCATCCATCACAGTGACACTAGCTGAGCATGTTAATCTGAAGAAGGGTGAAGGCAGGGCTTACTCCTGGTGCAATGTTTGGAGACTGGTTGTTAAGCATTGCATTATTCAAAACACATTAATTTGTCCAGAATAAGGAGGGAACATGTCGCAATCATCAAGCTGATAGACATTAACAGTCTTCTGCCACAAGTTAGTTAAATTCAAACTAGATTTAGCTACTGCCTGCCTCATTCCCATTCTGCAAGGAAAGCTGTGGACAGGAAACTAGCAAGGAGTAGGAGGCATAAATTCCAGATACCCACAGCTTGGACCAAAAGCCTTATATAAATCCTTTGCATTTCTAGACTTCAGACAGTTGGCATTACAGCCTTCTGTCGACCAAGCAGAAAAGTTTAACTGGTAGTCCAGGATACGAATGCTTAAGAATCTGGAGGTGGCTTTAAGAGCTGAGGGCGGTTTAAATGTTACTGGTTGGGAAGAAGGAGAAGGGGAAGTAACACATTTCTCAACATTGCCAGGTTTACAAAACCTGTATGCTGAGCTAGAGGCTGTTAGGATTGGCTCAGTCTCAAAATCATGAAAATGGGAGAAAACAGATTATCTGCATGACATGCAAGCAGTTAGCAGGAAGTTTTTTTCCGCTTATTACTAATATTTGTGTTTGTTGTCTTAGGAAAATGTGAAACTGAATTTTGAAAGTTTTACTATTGCTTCATAAAGGCTTTTGTAATTACTATTTGTATCTGTTATAGAAGCCACAAGAGCTGTCCTGGTCTTCTATATCATAGACCTGCCATTGCTGCTGAGAAAAACAGACTCCTGCATTGCTGGGAACTTGTAATAAGCAAATGTCTGTGCTTCCTAGCTGCAGGCCAGCACAAAAACCAATGCTGAGGATTGCTGTGGAGAGGAGAGGCTTCTGCATCTCTTAGCCGTGACGAATGACCTAGGATGTAACAAGCCTCTGGTTCAGTAGCAGAGCAGCATGCAGGCAGTTAAACCCACCGCAGAGCAGGAACCGAGGCACTGGGACGGGCACACGCTGTTTCTCATTCTGACTGCCAGTTACATGGCAATTAGTAGAATATATGTCTGAGAGATGTTTTCCCCTCCCCAACCATTTTATGGCTTGGTCACTGTTCAGGGGCAATGTGTCTCTCTACAAGCTACCTTGACTTCTTCATTTGTTAATCAGGTATGGGGTGTTAATTATACCGCTGAGCTAAGCCCAAGGAGCTCAGCTTTGTGCCCGTCCCAACATGGCTTTTCCATTTCCCTCCTTTCATCTCTCCCAGAGGTCAAAAATAGCTGTCTACGAGAAGATGTGGTCATACATGAAGTCAGCCGAGCCTTCCGTGTTCACCAAGACAACAGCGGACGGGGTGGCGAGGGTGCGGAAGTCCAAGGGGAAGTTTGCCTTCCTGCTGGAGTCCACGATGAACGAGTACATCGAGCAGCGCAAGCCCTGCGACACCATGAAAGTTGGCGGCAACCTGGATTCCAAGGGCTATGGTGTAGCAACCCCCAAAGGCTCAGCATTAAGGTGGGTGGAATAATATAACAATATCCATGTTGTTATAGTATTCCACCTACCCTGATGTATTGTGTTGTCATTTTCTTTCTTGTGGATTTTGAGGTAACTTTAAAGTTTAAAATCTTCAATATTCCATGGAGTTAAATAAGACGGTAAATTATGGTTTCGTTTATTTAATGCATCCATTTCTTTTTAGTGTTCTCTTCGTGTTGTCCTTTCTGATTGTTTGTTGCTCTTTTAATTTTACAGTTCAATGGCTTTTTCAATTTAAATGGTAAAAGCCGAGTTAACCTGCCATATGTGACGAATGTTAACTGCATGATGTGGTGTTCTTGTTACTTTTTTTCTCAAAGACGATTTCCCCATCCCGCACACTTCAGTTTTGAGCAGATGTTATCCTCCATGCCACCTTCCAATATTTAACCCTGTATTTGCTGTACAGACCTTTTGATAGCTCCACGTTCTGTGAAATTTTAGCCAATTTGTCCTCTTGTGCTCCTTTTTTTATACGTTACGATTTCCTAAGCATTTGTGCATTTTTTCTTACAAGCTATGTTTTATCGTTTCAAGAAATGCTGTTAACCTGGCAGTATTAAAACTGAATGAGCAAGGCCTCTTGGACAAATTGAAAAACAAATGGTGGTACGACAAAGGAGAGTGCGGCAGCGGGGGAGGTGACTCCAAGGTCAGCCTCAATGTCACCACAATCGGGTACCTTAGCAAAGAGTAATCGGCAAGGCTGTTATTTCACTTCTTAAGGACAAAAAAAAATCAAAAATCACAAAAAAGAATGTACATTAAAACCATTTGAATAATTCTGGTGGGGAAGAAAAACCATTTGCTCGGCCAGTAGCTCTTTCAAAGAAACGGTCTTATTTAATATCATCAGCAGGCTTGGTCAAGCTTGGAAACCTTATTTAACTAACAGATAGAAAGTCTAGTCTTGGTGGGACCTACACAGAGCAAATCAGTACTTGTAACTGTACAAGGAACCTTAGTACAAGGCTAGTACTTGTAACTGTACAAGGAACCTTAGGCTTAGTGTGGCGGTCACATCTGGCTGCCATACTAAGCCCTGAGGACAAGGCTTCAGTCCTTCCCCATGCTTTAGCTGTGATGCAGAGTGGTTTTTGAGAGTCTTTTTTTGCCAGCACAGACATGGAGGCGAGGGCTTCCTTCTCCTTCTTTAGGGAGGGCTCAAGCAAACCAGTACCAGCCCGCGCTACTTTGCTGGGCTGAACTGGTGCCGCCAGAGGTCCTGGAAAGAAGCTTTGTCTCTGGAGGAGAGCTGCATGTATGGGTCTGTAGCTCAGGAAAAGAAAGAGTGGCTGCTCATCTAATCACAGTGTGGGGTTGAGAGAGAAGACAATCGTAGCAAAGACTTGTTACACAGAGATAGATGGTAGTTACCTGTTAATGGTAAAATAATAGCAGTGATGGTAATGCGTAAGGAGCTGGAGCTTGCAGTAGGTGAAACTGAAAGGCATGTTGCTTGCCACAGCGAAGTGTGTTGATGCACTAAACTGGAAATGAATCTCGAGGAAAGAGGCTTTGGTAGTTCTGCTTAGACAATTCAAATGTTGCCTTTTGTGGGCCACTGATGAGTCTTCTGCACACATCTGTGCAGGAGTACTGATCTGTGTTTGCTGTGCTTTTCGTACAGGCATGGATTAAAATCCCAGCTCCAGTGGCAGCAGTGGCAAAGCTGTCACTGCCTTCTGCTGAGCTGAGACTTTCCCCAATCTTCCAGACAGCCTGTAGTGTAGTGGCACTTTCAAAGTTGCTTTCATGAGCTCCTGTATTACAAAACCAGTGTGCTTTCATATTGCCCACCTTAACACTTGCAATTTCTGTGGTCTTTAACCCGGTGAGGAGAAGCTGTAGCTAGAATAGGCTGGGAACAATTGGTCACTTTGGGTACAGGAATTACAGGTAAATTAGTTTCAAAGACACTGTTATACTGAAAAGCACTGAGATTAATTTTCATAGTGACACTCTTCTACAGCTAGTAAAACCAGTTCCTTAGGAACAGTAACTCCTAATCTCTCTTATAAAAATGCTCCAGCTTTGGTCCAAAATCAATAACAGTGTTTTCAGTAAACTGCAGTTTCGGACAATTACTGCAAATTACTGCTGCATTCTGTTAATAAGAGTTGCTTACAGTTGGCTACGTAGCAAATTGCTCAGCTACTCATCTCTGATGTTAGCACAAGCCACTGTGTAATAATAAAGGAAGGAGAAGCTCTCAAACTCAGGTTTGATCAATAAGTGGAGGTCTGCAGTGCTCAGCAGCAGCCTGAAGATGAGCACAAGCCTTTTTATGTTTTCTAGCTCTGCTGCTCATCCTTCACATAACATTTATATATAATGTTTTCCATGCCAGTGTATTAAGCGTTTAACATTCTCCTGGGATCCAGCACCTCATTGTCTCATGCTGCTTCCATGAAAGAAAACGCTTTGTACAAAGCAGCTCCAATGAACTCCGTTGCTTTGAGTTCATTGAATTAAGCCCAGCCAACTAGTACTTGCAGCTCTCAGAAAACTTAAAAGGTTTTAAAAATTGTCACAATTAGGGCAGGGCCATCCTATTTTTGACTTGTGCTGGAAGACCTTTTACAAATAGCAATGCCATCTCTTGGCTCTGGTCAGATAATATTAAGGGAGTGGATTCAGATCTGCTGTGGTACCATGGATTGGTGTCCAGTGAAGAGGGAAGGGGTGTAAACACGATGTGTGACTTGGTGATTTAATCCATAAATCACAAAGCACTGTCTTTCTGAAGTTTGTCATAACATGCTGTGGTGCAGGACTGCTTGTTTGTTTGAGCTGCAGACATTGCCTCTCGGGGGCACAGCAGAAGTCCACAGGGAGGAGAATGTGGGTCAGAAAAAAACTCCCACCGAAGACTAGACTAGGGGAGGCAGGGAAGGGGTTAGCTGTCCTTTCCAGGGATGTAAATCAAAGGGCTTTTTTTGTTATGAAGGTGGCTTTCTTTTGAAGTACTGTTTTGTAGGCACTGAGTGCCACAGGCTGCGATGCCGCTGTGTTGCAGCAGATGGGGAGATGCCTTCCTGGGCACACACACCCCCCATTGACAGCCACTAATGCCCAGTTCAGGCGTCCCCAGCCCTACAGGGGCCCTGCTGCCCTCCTGGGAAGGTGAGCACTACTGCTGCCCTCTGGGCACTAACAGCCCCAACACTCACTGACCTCTCTCTCCTCTCCTTCCTCTCATCAGAACCCTGAGTTGCCCTCATCATCTCATCCCATTCTCTGGTTAATTGTTTCTATGAACATGGCTTCATTTATAGAGCATTTCAGAGGAGTCATGTCAAAATTGTTTTTTCCCTTAAAGGAGGTGGCAGCTGGGGGATCAGAGGGGACGGGGTGGTGACGGTGCCTCAAGTAGAGATGTAGACCTTGCACCCTGTCTCACAGGGCAGCACAGGGACCATTACTCACTCGGGGCAGCTCTCTCTACTAGCTGAGCTGACAGAACACCTCCCTCAGCTTTGCCAGTAGAGACCCAGACTTGGGAAACAGCTGCCCCAAGTTTGTAATCAGCTGCTTTCTACCTACTGCCAAAGAGGTGCACGTAGCTGTGAGCCATTGCAGACTGATGGTGTCACTGTCTTAAACTGAATTCCTCTGTGCAGTCTGACATTCTAGCTTGTTCTGAAAGCCAGAGGTAAGTGTGCAGCTTGTTTGCTTCTGCCAGTGCCCAGCATTGTCCCACACAGGACCCAGCACCCAGAAACTCCCTCCCATGCTCCTCCTCCCTGCAGTTAGCTTGTGGCTCGCCTGTGCTTAGAGATGAATGCTTCCAAGTTGTGAGTTCACCTCTTGTTATTGTGTCTTCATCACCATTGCAGAATTAAGCAGTCACTTCAGATTTCACAAGGATTTTGAGTTTTGTAGCAGGAAAAAGAAAAGGTATTCAAATTGACTTCCTGCAAGTTTTGGGATCTGTTTGGTGACACAGACTGCAAGGTTAGTCCTGTAAGCATCTCATGCTTGTGAGGTCCATGTGTACTTTAAGACTTAAGAGATTGTGCTGTTTTATTGTTTTAAAGGCCCAAGCTGACGTACGTCTCATTTTCAGTGCTACCAGTGTATGCCAGAGCTGGTGTGGAGCAGAGGGGGCCAGTCTGCCCTGCAGTGTCTTGCTGTCAATACTGCCCTGGTGAAGGGAGTTACCTTTTGGCCCTTATTTAAGAAGTCCAAAAGGGAATGTGCTCCATCCATACATGGTTTGTCTGTGATGCTTGTCAATATGTATGTGCTGACTTGGCTGGTGCAGACATTCTCGTACATGCATCAAAATGTGTTCACTTAGTTCTCCTAAATGAGCATGGTTTTAGTTTCATCTGTTGGATTCATGGTAAATTATGCCATCTTCAGATTCTCCTGTACGTGTGAGCTGAGTCCTCAATCATGAGAGAATGCAAAATAGCAGTTATAAAAAAACACAGACATATTCCAGGAAATATGTTACAGTGTATTATGAGTTTGGAAACTAATTATTTTGTTTATTATATAATCCTATCTGAGTGATGGCTGAATAGGAATTTAAGAAGCAGCAGACAAAAGGGGATGCAGACGATGGTAGCAGGCTGAGTGACTTAAGTGAAACTAATTATTCAGCTGCATAGGAACAATTTTCTGCTAAGATAAATTTCTGTAGTTCTGCTGTTGATACATTTCTTGTATTCTTTCACCTTCATGGTAACATTTAATGACAACCAACACAGAAGGAGAATGTTTGAGTGCCCCATCTTGCCAATTTCGCATGCCAAGATTCCTTGCTAATTATTTGACTTAGTTTCTTTAATATATTCCTTTTTAGGCTGATATCTCTTTTGGAGTACATCTGAAATGACATGTGATGCAATACTACTCCATTTCTCAGTTGTTTCTTTATAATCACAGGATTACTTTTCCAGTGTGCCAGTTGAGTTCTGCCCTCCGAGCCACGCTTCGTAAAACATCACATTCCCAAGCCCTTCCGAAATGGAAGTGTGGCCATTAGCAGATAGAACTTGTTCCCCCATTTCTTTGTGCTGTTTTACTTTGATACATTTTCAGCACAGCCGTCAGCGTTTGTGGCATAATTTTTTTAAGTGGCATATTTTTAGAAGAAATCTGTTCTGCATTACTTTAGATGATACCCGACATCTAAAGAGTGCCATTGCCAAACGTGCTCTGCTTTAAAGAGAACATTTTCCCAAGGAAGTATTTCCCAAGGAAATGGCTATCTTAAAAAGATGCAACTCAATTTATTTGAGCCATTTGTTTGAAATTACGTTAATCAGCATGAATTTACTTGCCACCATTCTATAGACCTGGGTTATGAGCTGGAAAAAAGATAAAATGGCTGGTCAGAGCCAGCGACAGCAGCACAGAGCTAATTCATGCTCAGAGCTAGGAAAGTAATATGAAATTATCGTATTGTGCAAGTTAGTCATAAAGCAAAAGAATGCTTTAAAAGGAAGACATCAGAGTATTTGTTTAATTGACAGCTATTAGTTTATAGCATATTAGGAAATAATACTGTGCATGTTTTGTGCCAATAATGAAGTCTTAATGCTCTAGGAGTTCATTGGAGCGTCTCACTTAGAGCATTGCCAAGAAGGGCAGAGAGCCTGCTCTGACTTGCAGAAATGTCTGTGCTGTTTGAGGGTATTTTCCTGGGATTGTAAGTAGAAGACTCAGAACGAGAATTTGGGATGAGCAGGCTGCCCAGGCTGGGAAGGGGCTGGTAGAATCAGGGCTGGCATCTGAGAATTAAGAACTGCTTTGTTTTGCCTGCATAACCTTTAGCATCATGGGAACTAGCTTTGCTGCCTTGTTGAAGGTGGAACTGAGTGTACAAGGAAATGTGCTTGCGCAGTGCTAGCTGTGGGAGAGCCAGGCCTCATGCAGAAGCACTAACCCTGCCTTCATGGCCATAAGGAATCTTAGAGAAAGACTAATGACTCCTGGACTCATTTGGATAATACCCGTAGTGTTGAATGGTTAATATCCCTAAATTGCTTGCATGAGTCATTTATCCTGCATTGTAAGCATCAGTGTGGGAAAAGCCAAGGCACAGCTCCTTGGGACTGGAGAAGGAAAAAGGAAAACCAGCAGCTCAAAGTGGGGCTTCCAGCAGCGGGAGCAGGGCCCTTCCTTTGACCAACTCCCTGGGGGTCTGGGCTTGGCTGTTCCCTCTTTAATGGTAGCTGCTGTCACTTCGCATACAAAGGGAAAAGTAAATGCCTTTCTTCTTCTTCTTCAAAGTAATTCTGATGTTTCAGCATTGAGCTCACGTTGGAGGACGCAGGCACTTGTGCTGCTCTGGTGGATTTCTGTGTGCTCGCCAGCGCTGTAATCATGGGTTGGACACCTCTAGCTTTGTACAAACGACGTAGCTGCTCTTTGAAAGTCTTGTGTAGCCTTTGGACTAAGCAGCACCCACCTGAGGAGCCTGAGAGCAGGAAGCAGAAGAAGCCATCCCAAGAGGAAAATAAATCATAGAAGATGGGGGGAAATGGATGTGGCTAGAGTCAAGAGAAAGAGAAGGTGAGGGGATAGCCCACACACAAGGTAAGTTGAGTCTCTTGCTCATATCCATCCAGGTTAGAAGGATCCAGGCAATGACAGGAAAGATCCCTGTTATTTCAGATGTTGTAGGGTTGAGCGTGACACTAAGCATCTGCCCTCCCTTATTCTGCCTCCCTATGTGGGTAGTTCTTCCTCCCACTCCCTCAACACAT
The DNA here is from genome assembly GCA_028858755.1 of Ara ararauna. Taxonomy (NCBI): domain Eukaryota; kingdom Metazoa; phylum Chordata; class Aves; order Psittaciformes; family Psittacidae; genus Ara; species Ara ararauna. Next base: position 8,805,346 of record CM054383.1, on the reverse strand, counting down.
CTGTAGCTCCAGTCTCGGGCGCTGCTGTGAATGAACTACAGTGACTTGTTACGGCTTGTATTTCCTAATCCAATAGGCATGTATTATTGCATTAGCACTTGGCATCTCTATTAGATTATGATACTGTTAGTTCAGAGTTTAATTTGTTTGGGCTGCATTTATGAAACATATAAATATACTTTCCTAGAGACAGTCACTGCTGGCAAACGCAGGCTGCAAACTCTCTGCAGGGTCTTGCAGACTCAGCTGGGAACACCTCTGGCTCTGTGCAGGTGTATTCAGAGTGTGAGTAGGTGTCACAGTGACACTGTGCATTTTTGTATGTCTTTCAGTTAAAACATGGAAATTTAAAGTGCATACCAAGTTACTACAAGGAAAAACCCACAGATCCCACAGGGGTACAGTGATTGCTTCAGCCTACCGCGAAAAAATAGTGTTCTTTTGGCCAGTTCAGTGTTTCTTGAACACTGTTTATGGAAAACAAATGAAGACTAGAACAAAGTTCTATTATGAAGAACTCGTGCAGCTACTGAATACTCAGCAGTAACTAAAAGAACATCCCGAAAGATCATTTGCCTAGTGCTGAAATGGCTGTGCCGTCCTCAGCACCCTTTGCAAAGCCTCTGGATTGCAGGTATTTGCCATCAGAGCCAAACTGCGAGCAGTGTGCCTGTGCAGGAGTCACTAAGGCCCTCCAAACAGAAGCAGTCCTCACTGGCTGACACCCCATGTCATGCTGCAGGAGAAGCCACTGCCTGGCTCCACTTCGCATAGCTGCAGGCTCTGTTGTGGCAGTACCACAGTGTAAAGAAGTGCTAAAAACTACTTTGTGTGCTGTTTCATAGAGAAGATTTTTGTCATCCCGTGACAGCACCAAAAGGCACGAAAGAGGCAAAACGTGCAGCGACCTTCTGAAGGAGTGTCCTTGCCCAGCTGTGGGATGGCCCCAGATGAGCCCATGGCCAGTGCTGGCAGCAGGGAGCTGCAGTCCTGGGGTGCTGCTCACTGGCACCCGTGGCCTCGGCGCCTTCAGCAGCAGGAATCGCTTCTGGCTCTGCTGTTGAGGAAAAATAGCATCCTTCTGCTGCGGGATTTATCGCTGTGCCCAATGCCTCCGAGCACTACGCCCGCTATCAGCATTCAGTGTGTTTCTTAGTGCCTGGGGGATATATGGAGCTTGAGGCACTGAGTTTTAATCTTCTAATTTTGAAAGATCTTTGTCTTTTCAAACGAGATGGCTTCCACTTTGATCCCTTCCTCTGCAAACCCATAAAGCATTTCAATCCCTCAAATGTTAAATCTTGTAGGTGTGCAATTGCTGGTAGCACCGAGGAGTGAAAAAATGGTGCAGGTCTGAAATGGTAGCAAAAAGCAACCAAGTGTTCATTTCTTAAAGAAGAAATGCTTTTCCATGAATTCCATATTAAATGTCCAGTGCGAAATGCAGAAGATCACTTTCTGAGACAGAAGGCAACAAATAGGAATAGTGAGTGACTGTATGGTTTCATTTTCAAGGCTCCTGCTTAAAGTACCACATAACTTTAGTCTTTAAACAAACATAGTGGGTTTTAATGATATGCCCATTTCCATCCGAAATCTTCCCCCTTGCTCGCACGTGGGTGCATAGCAAAACATGAAATTGTGGCACAGAGACACTGCTAAATTGTTTAATTATGACAGGCAGATAGATTTGAGCTCAGAAAGATGAGCTCTTGGACAATGCATTCACCCGCAGGTTTTGTATCCAGTCAGAAGCTATTTCAGTAACAAGATCTGACAAAAAGCCCATTCAATAGTTACAGATCAGGCTGGGATTTATAGAGCTTGGGGGAATAAAGTGCCTTATTTGATTTAGATGGGTCTTTAACCTCAAGCAATGCCGTCTAGAGAATAATCACTGGTATCACTGATTTGGTATCACTTCCTGGACTGTTTCTATCTTTATATTTTAACGATACTAAGGTGGTTGTTAGTGAGATTTTTATGGTATCCTGTCAAATTGAGCTGAGTGCCCTTGCTTCATTTCTGCATTTGTCAGTGCCCTGTGGGGCCATGCAACTCACTCAGGGACCCAGTGGGGGGCCACTGGCTTTCTGGCCTGCTCAGGTCCCGTGAGCAGGACTGGAGGCCCCGTTAGCATCACCTTCCCTTCCACCCATCAGAGCTGAGCAGGGAAGGCTGGTGATGTGGCATGATGGCTTTGAGGGGTTCCCTGCGGTGCTGCATGTATGGGGCTGAAATCTCGGTGCAGAGCAATAGTGCAGTCATTTGAGGTCATTCTCCCTGTCCCCTTCAGATATTTACCTTTCAGAGCATGGTAGAGGTGACAATTCCCATGTGTCCGCAGCAAGCTTCCCCTGAAGTCAGTAGAGTTTGCCAGTGATACCAACAGGAACAATTAATTCAGTGTTTTCAGTAGTTTTCCCCTAGAGGATTTTTGGAAGCATTCTGAATTAAGAAAACGCTTGTTTGTTTGTGCATTAGTCCACTTGCCTTTCCTCTGACCCCACAAGGTGCATTTTAGAAACCTGAACATTTAATGTCTAAACTCTCATTACAACGTTGTTGGTTGGTTTGTGCTGACATCAGCAATAACAGGGATGCGCCAGCCTGCAAAGACAGCTTTGGTCACAAGAAACAAGAGAAAAACGGTCTCCGCTGCATGAGTGTGCTCTAAATATGTCAAATTCCCAGATTAGGTAAAAATAACAGGGATTAAAGATAAAACAAGTTAAGAAAGCACTTTATAATGTACCGACCAATACCTGGTAGCACAATGGACTTTTGCTTCCTTTACATCACTGGGATTTGGACGGGAGGGATGGAGCTCTTGGTCTGGCTGCACAGCTCGGCAAGGTTCTGCACACTGACTTGGGGGGAGGATGTCACACTTCATTCATATTGCACTATTCATAGGACCAGATTTACCAGAAACCTCCTGTGGCTTTTTGTTGCTCTGATCCCACAAATCGGCAATAAACCTGGCCTAGCCAGATATTGGACCAGATTTACAGCTGCTCTGTGCCCATGTGTTGTGACACAGCTGGAGCCCAGGGGTGTCTTTGGTGATGTGATTTTGCTTCCCCTAACGTACCCAAACAGCCAGTGCCAGGGCACATCATAACACGAACAGCTTTGCTGTAAATACCGCATCCCTAGTGATGTGTGCCTGCTTTTCCATGGCACTTCTCCAACCAGTTACTTGGCATCTGATGTTGTACTGTCAGGAAAAAATGAAAAAGGGCATGCTAGTGACCACACAGGATTTTGCATTGTGGCAATGTGTATTAACTACATGGAGCAGTCATGCCACTGGCCTTCTAGCCAGAACTGTTAGTAATGGACGACGCTCCTGTTGGCCATGGCTACAAGATGTTTGGAGCCAGCATCCACCTCACCTGTGAGAAGGGTCCCTGTTGCCACTGGCCTTAAATTTCTTGCCTTCATCACTGAGAAAACTCTGTCCCTGAGTGAGATGGCACACATCCCTGCCCAGTGCCACTGGGGACGCAGATGTCCTGCCTGTGTAGCCCTGCAGAAGCCAGTGAGCCCTCCTGCTTGGGTACCACTCATAGAAGCAGTGGATCTGTGGCAGCTGGAGTTCTTGCCTGGTGGTTGGCATCCTCCTGAGCCTCCCTGGGCTGAGGTGCTGATCAGCTCTTCTGCAGCTTGTTCTCTGCTATCCTGAACCTCAGCTCCGGGCATGAATGGAGGAAGGACGTTTTCAAGAGAAAAGGTCTCACTGCTGATGTTATTCTGGTGTTCTGTCAAGCTTGTGGATGATTTCTTCACCTTCTACCCCTGAAAAAAAACTACATTTGGACTGAAGATGCTGCAAGCAACAGTGCTGAGAAAATGCCATACTGTACCCTGTACACCAAATAACCTATGGAACATCATAAACCAGCTGATGATGATGGCAGCCCCACTGCCTGAGAGATTCAGTGAAACCCCTCTGCTGCCCAGCCCATCCTGCACAACTGAAGAAGCCCTTTAATTAGTGCTCCAAAAAGCCTGTACTTGTTACACCTTTTCTCTGCAGCCCCCTTTTCTGAAAGATCATGTCTAAATATGCTGAATTCGGAGCAGTGGTTCATGGTTTGAGGGAGCAGTGTGCCGTCTGCCATGTTCATCTGCTCTCCTTGGCAATGATCATTTTTGGGTATAACATTTATATTGCATCCATTAGAGCATGGAATGGGATGTGAATTATCCAAAGCTGTTCCAATCACCACTTAAATCTTTATGGATTGCAAGTAATAAACATAACTACAGTGTTGCTGACACTTTATACCATTAAAACACCAGCTACACACAGCCAGTGAAACTCTACAGATTATTGGGTGAGATTTTCAAGTCCCAGAGTGGCTTTTGCTCCTAAATCTCAGCAACTCTTCTCTGTATCACCTGCTGTGACTTGTGAGGACCAAACCAAACACCAGCTAAAAAAAAAAGCTGCTAGCATCAGTACCTCCCGTCGCTCGTTCCTGGAAAACGGCCCTTTCCTGGCAAGATCAGGATGTTCTTTCATAAATTGACAGCACTTTTCCAAGAAGCTGCTCAGTCTCTTCTCTGCAGTGCGAGTTCATTCAGCAAAGGGTCCTGTCTGCAGCACGGGCACATAAACATTATGGCCAGTAAATGGAATTAGGTTGCCTAAAGAGCAGCCTGGCCAGCTTTTGCTGTTGTATGTGGGATTTCAGCCTGCTGGGTCTCTTTCTTAGGCCAGTTGAAGCTAGAGTGATGGCACTAGGTAAAATATCTGGTTTAGGGTTATTTACTTTATGTAGGTGCAGGAGAAATCACGAAAAGGAACCTAAAATGTCATTAATCAAAGACCTGTTACAATTCATTCGAGAGGGACAGAAATTAAACCTTCTCACCTTTGGGACTGATAAAGGACTATACCTGTGGAAAATAGGTAATAATAAAATAGAAAGAAAAAGCATACAGCAGCTCTTTCTTCTGAGGAATGATCTCACACCGCAGCGTGGTGAACATAGCCGGGCAGTAATGCTGTATTTTATGCAAGATCAATGCTGACGACAAAGAAGTGTTGTCACAGTTCCTGAATTTGGAGGGAGAGGTGGCCTGGAGTTTTAAACTGAACCCAAAACTTCGGGGACCTAGTTCAGGGGTGAGATGTCAATGAGTGAATGCACATCGTCTGTCAAAAATCCATCAGCATCGTCCTGTCACCTGGGGCCATCAGCAACAAGGGTGTAGCAGGACTTTGGAGGCTGGTGTCCTCAGCCACGGGGGCTGAAATGCAGCAGGGAGGAGGCCACAGAGCCATGCAGAAAAGGGAAGAGAACATTGCCTTTGAGATGGTGTTGGTTTCGTTTGGAAAAGACTGGCACAGCTTAGTTTCTAGCAGTAACTGATGTCTGAAGAGGAAGGTGATGCAGCCAGCACCTGGGCGTGTGTCCGACCAGGGGAGCAGAGAAGCCAAACTGTTGAAACACCGATGAAACCCACCACTGTCCCAGGTGTAAAATGATGTTTGCAGCCAACTCTGATGAAGTGAAGCTTGTGAGAACAGATGGGCACCTATCTTCTTCAAGTCATGCCTCTCAAATAAATCAACTGTAGCAAATGGCTTAATTTGCTATCTGGGGCAATACTGTTCCATATGAGGCTCCTGGTACCATTTCTCTAGACTCAGTTCTTCCAGTCATTTGTAGATGTCAGCAAAAAACTTCTTAGTGGGGTTTAATAACGCTGCCCAACAGACCCAGCCTCATGTGGTTAAGCCTGGATAAGCCAAACCTACTACATCTGGATGAAAAGCAGAAGTAAGCAAACAAAAATATCCTTCAGTTATGATGAGGAAGAAAAGAACTGCAAGTTTCTGTGACATCCAGAACACTGACATCCTGATCCTAATTGCCTCAGCTCGTTTTCTTGGGCATACAGAGCACAACAAGAGAACAACAAGAACATTTTCCTTTGATAAATGCAACCAAACTAATAGAGAGCTGGTCTGAAAACCACACAGGTGGGAGATGAAAAAGAATGCTGTCATGAATTAAAGCAGACAAAAACCAGCCATAGCCACCTGGGAAAGGGCCGAAGACCTCATAGGATATCCCATACAGCCCAACAGCAACCTAATTAAATAAGCAGCTGGAAAGCACTAAATTACCCCAGGAGAAAGATGAGGAAATAGAAGTCTATTGAGATAGAGACCCAGAAACTGAATAAATGATCCTCTGATCTGGTTTTGGGCAGCACAGCTGGCCAGGGAGACAGGTAGGCAGCTAGGACTCGGCCTTCCCAGGGGATCTGGGCTTATTTAGTCTGTGTTCCTCTGCCTCTAAGGCAATGAAAGAAAATCCCTTCTCAAACAAACAGTGCCAAGGCAAGCTATGAAGAATCCTTCTTCTGCAGCCAACACCCCTCACTCCCAGAAGAACCCTGCACGTCGCTCTACAATAACCAACAAAACACTTTTGCATCTTGGTAACCTTCAACTTGCCAGCACACGCAGGGTGCTGGTGCTGTCCAAGGACCTCCTCTGGGAGAGGTTGAGTTGCAAGTCGAGGTACAGTGTGGAGGATTCACGTTCAATGTGCACTGGTGAGCGCTTGGTGACAAAAATGCCACGATCGAGACCTCCGTGGGGATCTCAGCCAAAGCCATGCCTGACTCTGCTAAATGGAACAAGCCTAGACAGCTACTCAGAGATGAGCAATCAGAAAATGCACCAGCAGCCAGGCTCACTTTTCAATGTATTTACTTATCTTGGGAATCTGGGAGCTGAGAGGTCCATCTCACACCAGCTTACATTGTATCCCCATGGATGACGCACTGGACTAGGGGCTGCAGATGTCATGTCTTCTCCCTCCATCAGGTCCCTCATACCATGCTGCACTTGGGAGCAGGTCATGAATTAAGAGGTCTTGGGATAAATTTCCTGGAAGCAGACAAAATTGTACCTTAGGACTTTGATTGAACAAACTACATTGTATGCTACACAAGCCTGTGCCTTGTCTAGCACATTGAGAGGGCTGCTTCGCCCTGGTACACGCTGCTCATCCCAATGCAAAACAGCAGAGCTGAGGGAGGCTAGAGCTCACTCAGGCACTAAGTCCTGGTTGTCTGTGTGTTGGTGGTATGGGATGGGCTCCGGCAGGGGAGGATAGGCACCAGCTACTGCTTCATGTCAGTTCCTCAGTACATGGTCCTTACACGACCTGTCCTTCTTGCAGACACCTGCAGTCATCCGCATGCCAAGCCTACAACATGGGCCTCTTACAGCGCAGGAGCAGGCCAGCACGGATACAGCTCTGTCAGCAATGGGTTGGTGGGTCTGAAGCGTGCAGCAGCTCCTCAGCACTTGTTCTGCTTCTGCTACCAGGACAGAGGGACAAAGCATATTGCTTCAACCTGGGCAGTACCTCACCTGACAAACAGGGGCATGACAAACTATAGTGAAAACCCCAGTTTAAGCAAATTCCCATCTGTTTAGTTAAGATAATTTCAGTTTACTACTACTTTTTTCTTCCTTGGCAATTGCATGTGTGCAATTAGCTGCAATCTTGCCTCTAAAAAAAAATATAAAGCACCCTAATTAGCATATTAAGCCTCCTCATTTCCCAATACTGTATAATGTTGTGAAAGCTAATCTATAATGTATTGGGTACTATGCAAATTCTCTGTGCTCCATACGGGGTTTATAAAGGCATGCAAATTAAAAATAGGGTTTGGAATAGGACTGGGGGGAGGGGAGAATTTGCACAATAAAAAATGCGGATAGGAAGGAAGGTGTTTATAACCTTCTCCCTATTGTTTGTGTATTCTCAGCTGCACAATGCTTTTCAAAGCAGAGACATGTATTGCATAAAAATCTCTCCAACTTGGATAGTTTTTAAATGAAATTTAAAATGAGAGTGCTGTTCTCTAAGCAATAATCCACACCACGCTTTCTGCTGGGGCTTGTAATGGATCGGTAAAGGCACTCAGCTTCCACTGACTTGCATTGCAATCATACTTGGCTTCTTGCAGCATCTTTGCCTGGGTGTCACCAGGGACCTCATCACAACACAGCTGCCCAAGGAGGGCCCAGAGGGGTGGTTTGCCAAGGACCTGGCTGGTTCACAGCAGCCTAATCCCATGGGGCCGGTGCATTACCTGTAGCACCCAGGGCATTTGCAGTGCCTGTGGAGTGTGCTTTGATCCTGTTGATGTTTTATAGTCCTGCCTATAGGTGATGCAGACATAGCAGTGATACAGCTGGGGTTTTACGATGCCGCTGCCTGGTGCATGCTGCCAGAGCCGAGCCAGCACACACAGTCTGTCTTGTGCGGCTTGTCACTGCCGCCCGTCGGCTGTGCCTGGTTGGGTGCATGCAGCTTCCCTGACTGATGCTTAATTAGATTACAGCTGCTGCTTAAAAATAGCTGGGTTATAAAAATAAAATCTTGGCTGGTGTCAAAGCAAGGCCTGCGCAGACTGGGAGGAGTGATGCTGCTTCTGCCTGGCCAGCCAGGAAGCTCTGCTCACACAGACAGTGCCGCATCGCTGCCTCGGGGACCAGGGACCAGCGGTTCTCCTCACCTTGGCAAGTTTTCCCTGCTTTTTCTCTTATGGTACCTCACAACCTGTCTTGCACAGCCTGTGCCCGCTCTGTGGATGCTGCCCTCCAGGGCTGTGCCTCATGCCTGCTCTCCTCCCAAAGCACACACAGCTCCCCTGAGGGCAGTGCTTTTCCACACCAGCCACCAACAGGTCTCACGGCCACCTCGCAGGCAGCTTTTTGGCAGATGAGGGAACGGGGCTTTTCTTCACCTGCTGCTTCTTCCAGTATCTACCCCTGCTGCCCGAGGGCCGTGAGCCCTCCCAGCCTGTGGACATTGCCCTAAGTGACACTGTGTAATTAAGCTTGTAATTAGGTGGGTTTGTATAGCTCATGCTGCTCTTTCTACTGGGTCTGTCTATGCAGACAGTCGTGCACTTTGGGCAGAGGCAGGAGATAGGCAGGGAGCAGCAGAAGCGAGAAGTGAGGCTGACACCAGGGCAGACGCGGCTGAGCTCCTGCATCTCCACTGACAGCAGGCATGTATGGACCCACAGAAGGGCACGTTGCAGGGTAGCCACGTGTGTGTCTGCCTAATGTTTTATCCCATGCAAAGTGGCACAGCATCATTAAGGATAAGGTCCCATTCCTTTCATTCTCACCAGCACAGCCATGGAGTGGAGATCAAAGATGTTCAAGCAGGAACTGAAGATGTCCCTGACAGAGGGAGGCTGTCTCTTGGAAACAGGCAGGAAAAACTCCAAGACATCACACAAGAAGGAAATGGAAATGACAAAATCCAACTGAGGACTCCTCAGGCACTGCTTTCCCACAGGGAAGGGACGGCTATGCTCCGATCCCCTTGGGCTTGCAGGCTCTTGGCAGCGCCACAGTTAGCAGCTCCCTTCATTCTGCTAATCCTTCCCACCCTTATGCTTCCAGCCAGTGTTTCCATGTTCACTCATTTGTTTCATAAAGCTCTGTATTTGCTTCTTACCTGCTGCAGTTCCCTGGACCAGTAATTTTCAGGATGCAGCAGCTCCAGGGGAGAGCAGTGCCTGTGCAGTGCCTCTGAGCACGGCCTCCTAACAACGACTGGAGCTGGAGAAACCACCGCCAGCAGGGAAACAGGCAGGAGGGATGGCCAAACCTGCCTCCTGACCCCACCCTGGGGTTATTTGCTTTACAGATGTACACACACACGCGCACAATTACTCGTTGGTGGGGCTTTGCTGTCTGTTAGTGCAATACGAGGAGTCCTGCTAGATCAAAGCCATCGTAAAGCTACTGTGAATGCCTGTGATTGCACCAAACTGGGAAATTGGACTTGCTTTGTTTCTACTACCTTCATTTAACAGTGAGTGCCGATTACTCAAAGCGATATGGGCAGGACCTGGTAATATAGCATTACTGTAGCATTAACTTAAGGGGATGATCCAGTTGCCTGCAGTGTAAATACTTTGTGGCCAGGAACCCTGCTTTATCGCTTTGTATAGTTTTAAAGTAGTTTAAAGATTGAATAACATAAAATAACATAATATAATGTTATTTATGTTATTTCCCACGTGAAGAACTCCTGTAAACCTTGCAGTATTGAAACTCAGTGAACAAGGCATCTTAGACAAGCTGAAAAACAAATGGTGGTACGATAAGGGTGAATGTGGAGCCAAGGACTCCGGAAGTAAGGTCAGTCGCTGAAGGTCTTTTTGTACTGATTAGCAATCACATTTTGACCCACTGTTTGCTTATACAAAGAATGACTTTCAAAAGTTGATATTTACATTTTGAAGGTTGAAAGAAAAGAATAGGAAAAAATAATTAAGTCTCTGAACGTGACAGCATTTTTCTTGTATGCAGTAACAGGCTGTAGTTGTAAGTATGCTTTACTATTTGAGTATTTTGCTAGAAGAACATGGAGAGAGAAGCCCCCAGAGCCTCCCAGGCTGGTACCTTCACCTAAACGTGCAAATTGTAGCACAGTCAATGTGTATTATTCAGGCCAGCACCTTTTCTTATTTTTAGTTTGATTGAAGAAAACAGATTTTTGTTTCAAACTTGTGACTCACGTTCTCTACATGTCAGTTTGGGGAACATGCTTGCTGAAGGTGGACAATTTCAGGACAGGCCTGTAATAAGGAAAAACAAATGCCCTTCCTGCCCTATTTCCCATTTAATTTGAGATTGGTTTAATTTTTAAACAAATCTATGAATCCTGTGGGTAACTCATTATGTAAAGAATATCCGTTCTTTTTTATGCTGCTCTGAACCCTTTTGATGCTGCACTGCCCTGTCCCACACTGCAGGACTGCTTTAGAGGCCACTGAAGTTCCCACCCCTGTGGTGGCAGTGGATAACCCAGTAGCTGCACACTTAAACTGCAGGAAGTATTTACTTACACCACTCAGCTAAAAGAAAACACAGAGGATTTTTGGTTTTAATGCTTATTGACGCATTGAGGAGAAAAATCCTGTAGAAGTGCTGGGCTTGTTGGAGTAAAGGACGTTTTGAAAGGCACCGAGAGGAGGAGAGATCCAGCTCCAGCTGAAATCAGTCACAGTTGAGTGCCTGACTCCTCTGGTGCCTTTGGAAGTGCTCTCTATAATCATTCAAACAGAAAACTGTAATTTGGAAGCACCCTCTCAGTGTTGGAGGACAATTTCAAGTTCCATCAAAGCCAATAATAAAAATTCATTGATTTCAGCTGGACTGGAAGTTGCTCAGGGCACAGCCCTGTAGCTGGTGTCTGAGATAAATCTGGGATTGTGGGACATCTGAAAGCACAACAGCTGCAGAAGGAAACTAATTGAAAGGAGGTGTAAATGAGTAACAGCTTTAGTTTAAATGGCAGGACATTTGCTACCTCTATGCAAACTGCCCATGAAATGAACAGGTACTTGCAAGGTAGATACTACTTTATTCTGACTATGTGCAAGTATTGCTCTTCCTGAAGGTACTTCTAAACCTAGCTCTGTCAGCAGGCATCCTGCGGGCACAGCCACTTGCATTATCTGCCTGGCCAGGCCCACCAGCATCAACTCCATCCACCCCGTGCAGCAGCAAAAGGATTGCAGCAATATTTAATATGATCACAGAATCCTGTTTTTAAAAATGCAAACTTTCTCCCCCATCTGACATGTATTACAGGGAGGTAAACCCTGGCCAGCCCTTTTTTGTGTTACAATGACTGGTTTTATTCAGTAACTCCTTCTCCCTTGGTCATCAAAGGTGCTCGTTTAGCTTAGGGCCCTGCTGCTTGACCTTAAAGTAACTGACCATCTTCCTAGGGTGGGTTTTTTCTCCTAACTGTTGAAAACAAGGTAGATAAGTTTAGCAGCATCTCTATGATTCTATGTACATTCACCAAAACCAAATGTTTTACGCTGTTTTAAACCTGCTGGTTTATGCAGCCACTGCTTTCCCCATAGAGCATTCCAGAGGGGTCTTTGCTACCAGGGATGCTTGGCTGTAGGCAGGTTTGCAACGGGATGCTGAAGGCCTGGGGAAATCAGTGGCCAAAATAACCTCATTGCCTTGGAGTCAGCCAGGGTTTCACCCACCAAAGGGTGGGAGACAGAGCAGTCACTGGGCTGTTGGGATGGGGGGGACAGCCCTGAATGCCATGAGTGTAGTTATTCCAGCTAGAGTTAAGTGCTAAGTAGCATGTTGTCTGTCTGTGCTCCTCACAGCAAAACTAACGTCACGGCTCATTTCTCTTAGGACAAGACGAGCGCGCTGAGCCTGAGCAATGTTGCTGGGGTTTTCTATATCCTTGTTGGAGGCCTCGGGCTCGCCATGATGGTGGCACTGATCGAGTTTTGCTACAAGTCTCGGGCCGAGTCCAAGCGAATGAAACTCACCAAGAACACGCAGAACTTCAAACCTGCCCCCGCCACCAACACCCAGAATTATGCTACCTACAGAGAAGGCTACAACGTGTACGGCACAGAAAGTGTGAAAATCTAGGGGTACGGCTGAGGGCCGGGACCTAAAACCCTCTGGGTTTTCTTCCTTTCTGGCTCTTTTTCAGCTGTGTGTGATCTTTGTTGTGTGAATCAGCCACTGCTGCAGAAGGGCTTGTGAAACATTGTCTGGTGGCCATCTCAGAGTATTAGTGATGTAAATGCCTTCCCTGAACAGAAGTAAGCTTTGTACCATCCTGTATTGCGAACAGTGACAGCTGTCTTCATAGAATCATAGAATGATTGGAGTCAGAAGGGGCGTTAAAGCTATCTTGTTCCAATTCCCTGCCATGAGCAGGGATACCTTCCACCAGACCACGTCACTCCAAGCCCTGTCCAACCTGGCCTTGAACAGTGCCAGGGATGGGGCAGCCACAGCTTCTCTGGGCACCCTGTGACAGCGCCTCAGCACCCTCACAGGGAAGAGCTTCTGCCTAATACCTAATCTAGATCTACTCTCTTTCAATTTAAAGCCATCCCCCCCTTGTCCTACCACTACATGCCCTTGTTAACAGGTCCCTCTTGTAGGCCCCTTTTAGGTATCGGAAGACTGTTACAAGGTCTCCCTTGAACCTTCTCTTCTCCATGCCGAAGTAACTTCTCTCTCCAGCATGGTGCTAGTTCAGTGCATATAAAAGTGTTTTGTTAATTCCTTTACAAAATATTGTCATCAAAGTTCACATCTTTCCTGCTAGTGACCTCTTCCCCTTAATTTTTTAAGCTGTAATCAGGCCAGGTAAGTGCTTTTAACAAGTCTCAAAAAAATCTACAATAGAACAGAAGAAATCTACACTGGAAACCATAATTTCTGAGGCATCAAAAGTAGGGTTGAATTGCTGAAAAACTGAAGTCAGTTGAATTGCTGACTCTGTTGGCCCATCACCATGTGATGTGCCTCTCCCAGGCTGAGCTCACCTGCCCCTCGCCACCAGGAACTAATGAAATCTCTCTGCTTTTATTGTAGATCCTCACCCTGGCAGCACGCAAGAGGAGAAGCAGCAGAGAATGTGGCTACTTCATGGATTCGGACCACCTGAGCCAGTTGTACTCTCTCCGAGGTGTCAGGCATGACACGCGTTGATGATGGTGCAATGTACTTTTAACAGGAAAAACTGATATTTTTTTCCTTCAGTGCCTTATGGAAGACTCTGAGACTCACAACAATGCAAACCATCACCGAAATATTCTTGCTTTGCTTGAAAGAGGAAAAAGAAAAAAGAAGGAAGGGGAAAAGAGAAAAGGAAAGAAAATAGAAAAAAAGAAGAAAAAAAGGAAAAGAGAAAAGAAAAGAAAAGAGAAAAAGAGAAAGAAAGAGAAAAGAAAAAGAAACAGAAAAAGAAACAGAAAAAGAAAAAGAAGAAATGAGAAAGCAAAAAGAGAAAAGGAGAATAGGAGGAAAGAAAGAAAAGGGAAAAGAGAAAAGAAAAGAAAGAAAAGGAAAGAGAAAAAGAAAAAGAAGAGTAAGAATTGAAGATAAGGAAGGAGAAAAAGAGAAAGAAAAGGGAAGAGGAGAAAGAGAAAAAGAGGAAAAGGAAAGGACAGGTAACAAGCTATTAGTATGTGGGAAAAAAATCTTGTAAAAAAATCAGTGCAACAAAAGCCATTCTTTGATACCACTGCACAGTAATGAACTTGAGTCCTGAAAGCAAACCGCAGCCGGTTTCATCAGCCACCCCAGTCGTATCAAATTGTGAAACTCCTCCTGACACAAAGCCTCAGAAATGTGCTGCGTGCGAACACGGACTGGCCTGTCACTGCTTGTGCGAGCTGATGTCAAGATGTTTCTGTATTTACTTACCAGTGGTGTGATTTATTTTATTTCTGAGCCACTTTAACTCTCCAGCTAATCTGAGCAATTCTGTATAGCAGTAAAAGCTGTGACACCTGAAGAAAAGAATCTGTGCATTAAAACCAGTTAAGGTCAATGACTGAGAATCTGTAAATCCAAAAGAAAGTAATCTGTGGAACTGCATGTCTTGCTTCCAGATCAGTAAATTAATTTCTTGACAAGGTAGCTAAAGTGCAGGCAGAAAATATTGCATTCCTGGGGTTTTTTTCTATCATCAGGCATACCTACAGGTGCTTTATTAAAATGACATTGGGTGGCTTTTAAAAGGAAAATAAAGAGAAGAAAAGCTACTTGCTGTTTAGGTTCAGACCATATATCTCTTTTCTTGCTGTGCATTTGCATTTTAATTCACTGTTTAATATCAAGCAATGAAGCAAGAAAAGCACAGGTTAGTTTTGCCCAGGCCTGCTTCTGCTTCCGCCCCCAGTTCTCTCACAACTAGCACTGTGCTCAGCTAATGCTTCTCGGGAATGGTTATGTTAAACCAGAAGTAAGGAAAGAGGATAGTAACTCAAAGTAGAGCTGCAGTTCCAGGGTAATATTAAGCGATCTAACATGATTCCTGCTAGTACTGTTATATTATATCAGCTCCTGCCAATTCTTGTTTCATGGCTACTGGGGAGAGGATACTCCTGTCCTTGCCCCCTCTGGGAAGAGGACACCGCGCTCCAGCCAACACTGCTACAGGTAGGGGCTCACTATTACTCACATCAACGTCTTAGACAGCAGCAGCGTTTCAGCCTTGAACCTCTGCCTGAAAACTACTTAACTTCATCTTAAAAATAAAATAAAATTAAAAAAAAAATAGCAAAAGACAAAAAAAACCCCAACCTTTAAACATATTGTCAATCACATGGGAAATGTTCAATGGAATATCTGCGTACTAATTACCTCTAATCGACAATATGTATTTTCTGTAGTTTACTATAGAGTTTTATTTCATCAGTAACATACAATGAAAAGGAAACTCATTTAAACCAGTCTGACCCTTAGGCGTTTAGTTTGCTGATGATAGATTTGAACTTTTAATAGGATTTAAAAAAAAGAAAAAAAAAAAAGATTCTATGGGGAAAGTCTTGTTCAAAATAAGTATTTCCAACAAAATGTAATATAAAAACCATTTTAAAAGCTCGTAGGAGAATAATTTATTGTTCACATTTTTAACAAGATATTGACAACAAACTGTTGGTTGGTTTTCATTTTATTTTCATGAAACTGTGATTTCTTTTCAACTTCGGAAGGCGATCACGGCCCCAGCGCGGGCGAGCTAGAGCTGTGCAGTACGAGTTGTATTTAAAACAAACGTTTTTCTTAAACGCTGTATAAAAGATGTATGTTTATCAGGTTCATTTTTAAGTGGCGGCTTCACACCAGTGAAGGGGGTTTGAGAAATGGTTTGATATTTTTTAAACGTGCATGTAAAGCTAAAACAAAACGTGTTGAGTGCTTACCAATCCCGGCTACCAACTTCAAGCTATCGGAAGTTCGGCAGTAGTCTCACAATGATTTGTTTCGGTATGTTTTACTTTGGGGGATTTGGGGATTCTTTCCCTTCTTTCCTTTTTCTTGTCTTGGGGGTTTTTCCCTCCTCTTTTTTTTTTTTTTTTTTTTTTTTTTTTTGGCAATTTCATTTCCTGGTTTTGGTCTTTGAAACTGCACTTCAGTGAGCAGAAAAAATTGCCAAGCAAATTAATGGCTGTAAAAGCATAAACTGCATGTGTGGGCATCAATTACTGAGCCTCATTTTAATGAGGTGTTGTACAAAGAGTTTTAATACATTTTGTAAATAAAACTGTAAAGAAAAAAGGTTGAAGAGCCAGCTGATCTTTTCACCAGAGGAGGAGGCAAGCCTGTCCCTCACTTGGGATGTCCCACAGGTATTTAGGCTGGGGCCACCCACAGCACTGAACAGAGGATGCTGCTGGGAAATGCATATTCCTGCTTTGGTACCCTACAAACAAACTGATTTCGCTCTTGATGACCCCTCTGGCCTGTTCCAAAGGGCACCCTGTGGGGCAGGGGAGAGCCCGAGGGATGCTGTGCCCTGCCCTGGACTGGCCAGCAGCATGGGTGAATCAGTTTCTCACGTTGACTCTACAGATGTATTTTCCTGCAGTTCCCACATTTTCAGCAATGCTTTAAAAAGAAAACAAACTTCACCCAACATTACAGCTAATCCCAATTCTAATTTATGGAGCTTTCCTCATCCACACTTTGTTTTTTCCTAGTCACCACAAACTATGAACCATAGGAAGTAATCCTGGTGTTAAACAGCTGGTGTGCACCCAAGTCACATCCCAGCAAGGGCAGCCCCTTGGGAGCTCAACCAGCCTCATGGTCCTCATCAGAAACCAGCTCCCACTGGGCTCTTTCCAGAGTCCACATGGTTGACAAGTGCCCAGTGCCTGCTGAGGGCTGAGCTGGAGCAGTTGCAAGACTTGACTGGGCTGTAGGTATGTAAAGATCATCTCCTGGCAAAGAAGAGCCCAACAGTGAGGGCCCTAAGCAGGGAGTGCTGCTGCAGAGCCGGCAGCATGGGACCTGAGCAACCGGTTTGGTACCTCCTGGCCAAAGCACACCTTGAAACCCAACCAGACTTGATGTATGGAGCATCATGGCTGCAGGGAAAAATACATGTGGCAAATCATCTCAGTGCCTTCCCCGGGGCAGCACTCGGTGCCCAGTTGTGGGTGGTGGCTGTGAGCCCTGGTCCCTGCAGAGCTGCCATCAGCCATGGTGCCTGTTGGACATGAGCACAGTGGTGGGACACAGGCACTGAGCTCACCTGCATGTCTTCTGGCGAGTCTTCAGCAAGAGCAGAAAAAGCTCAGAAACAAACGAGAGCTAATACGAGAGCAATAAATAGCAAGTATTTGACATCAAACCATCCCACAAGACCGAAGGTTTTATGGTGCTTTGGGGGTGAGCAGATCACTGTTCTCAGCACTGCCAGGCCCTCACTGAAATGCACCTATTTACGTGTAAAGTGCCCACACAGAAAATGCAGGGAGGCATGAAAAAAATACCCTTCTGTCCTTTTGCCTTCGTTTCACACCTGACATCCAGGCCAACGTGGGCAGGACGCGTTTCTCTGGAGAGTGGTCTTGATTCATTCCTATAGCTGCATGCAGCCCTGCACTGGCTACAGGGGTGAGTGATGCTCTCGTCCCCATGTACCTGCCAAAACACACTGCTATGAGCATGGCTTTAATGCCTCCAGTGCTGGGAGGGTGTGAGCAGCACAGCAATGCCAGCCTGATGGCTAACCCGTCTGCTGGAGTCACACTGAGCACCACATCCATGCAAAATGGGTGGATTGCTAATAACTACATATTAACAGGTGGAACTGATTGGGGCTGGGGTAAAGTGGCACAGCTGCATCACTGAGCTGGGAGAGTCCGGCCAGCCCGGGCAGGGTAGGGGACAGCCATACATGGGGCCACGGCCACAGGGATGAGGCACAGGAGCCTGTGTGCTATCCCAAGTCAGACTGGGACAGCCTATGTTAAGCCAAAACCTGTACTTCGCAACATAACACTGCAGAGAAGGCAGCAGGGCTAGTGCAACAGCCCTGGAACGCAGTGCTCTTAACGCACCCCAAAGTGACTTTGTCATTTGGGAAATAACATGAGGAAATATTCATCCAGTTTCCAGAGCCATCAGTGGGAGCAAAAGGACATTAACAGTGTTCAAGTTCAGACCTAAAAATCCCAAACCCGTAGCAGCTCTGCCTCACAGTAATGAACACATCTGATGCCAAAATAATAAGCTGTAGTGCAACCCCCACTGTATATTATGGCACAGTTTTCCTTCCAAGGTTTTGCACAAAGCACTGAACCATTATTTTTTAATAATTATTATTTATGGTTATTAAAATAATAATACATCACGGTTATTAAAATTAAATTACAAAATGTCTTTGGTGCTCACATTCATCATCTCAGTCTGAAAAATTGACTATTTTGCAGGCAGCAATACATAAACACGCTCTGGATAATGATAGCTCTATTCAATTAAACTAGAGAATTTAAGCACAGAGATAATATTTCCATGGATATTACAAATTTCAAAGTAATATTAACTCAGAACATAATACATCTAAAATTGGGATCAGGGAGGACAGTGCCTACAGCAGCAGCAGCGCCTGCATCCTGAAGCGCCGTGGAGCTGGGCTCAGTGCCCCTCAGCACCAGGGCTGCAGGGAAAGCCCCGACTGGACTCGTGCCATGGGCTGGCACTGAAGAGGGTCGGGAGCCCCACCACTAGGGTGGGACCTCCCCTCCTGTGTGGAGGCAGGTTTAGCTGCCACATCCCACATCCCCCCCCCTCCCCAACACCTCAGTCCTGCTCTGCCTCTGTCCTCAGGCTTCCTTGCCTTCACACCGCAGCCCTAGCAGTGTTCAAGGCCAGGTTGGATGGGGTTTGAACAACCTGGTCTAGTGGGAGGTCTCCCTGCTTTGCTCCCGAACCAGTCCAGGATTCTATGATTTCATCACCCATCAGAAGAAGAGTTACTGAGATGGTTTCTAACACAGCAGCTTCTCTGCAATAGCATCAACAGACGTGCTTTCCAGCTTCCCCACCTGTGGGCACAGGCAGCAGCAGCAGCCACCACATGAGACAAAAGAGCAGCCAGACACTACACCAGTACCCAGAGAGGAGTCTGAGCAAAGGAGCTGCCATACGCACTTTACGGCCATCATGACAGCAAAACCTCTGCCCCTTCCCAGCTACCAGGCTTTCTGTCCCATCTGCTCTCTAGAGGGGTTGATAAAGCTCACTAGGAGCACCTGCATCGCTGTTTTTGCTGGACGCTGGGGCAGACTGATGTGCTGGGTGGTGGTGCTGACAAGGGCTGATATGGAGGGCAGGATAATGACTCCTCCGTGCACACACCAAACATTTATTTATTGCAGTTTCTAACATTGAAGCGTTAGCCCTGAATTATTGATGATAGCGGTGGCATTTCAGGATGGCAGGACATCTGACAGAAGAGCAAAGAGGACAAGATACCATTCCACAGCAGTTTGTAATCAGCAGAGCAGGAGGGGCAGGGAAGGTGCCATGAGAAGTGATGGAGCACAGGGCACGGTAGAGCAGAGCTGAGGAAAAGCAGAGGATTTCCAGCGGTGTTTCATTTCCAGCAGGTGAAGAGGCTGTTGACATCCCCACACAAGCAGGCAGAGCTGACACCTGAAGGTGAACTCGGAGCCAAGCTGTAGCAGCAGGTGAGGTTTGAAACCAGGATGCGCAGTGGCACCTGGGCTGGCCCGGCGGACGGTTGCAGGGGGTTCTGCCATCGCCTATTTTGTTACAGTTTCAGGTCTTCATTACTTTACTCTAGTTTTAGGCAGAAAACAAAATAAAGCCAAAGAGAGCTGGCTCTGAGGAAGGGCTGGGAAGCACAGCAGGCGCTTACAGAGCTGCCCTGCAACAGTGGGGACCTGCACAGACAGCATAGGACTGGGCAGGGACAAAATCCATACAGGTTTAACAGCATCCACCAAGCACCTTGATGGCAAAGCAGGGTAAGGCACCTAAAGCCTATAAAAACACACAGCACAAACCATAGCCATGATGCTGGTACTGGTGCTTTAGGGCATGTTTAGCACATAAATAACGCAATTGACCAATTAATAAGAGCAAGGCAGACACTTGAGATGCTGTAATGGGTGAGGAAATGTCTGATTTAACACACGAAACTGATGAAAGAGTGTAGAAGCAGAGCTGCAGCCTGTGCGGGAGTGCAGGCGCCCTGAGAGGGTGCCGTGAGACGTTTTGGTGCCGTCTGGGTACTTCAAGCAGAGAAACCCCCGTGCGAGGCTGAGCCCTCAGCCCGCCGCTGTTGCTCGGAGCAACACTGACATGCAGCGGCCGGCCGGCGCCGGCTCCCGGCGGCCCTGCGCGGCGCTGAGGCTCTCCCCAGGCATCCCGGGTACCTCCGGCATCACGAGGGAAGGAGGGTCCCAGCCCAGAGCCTCCTTCTAGCGCAACATCACCCTGCCTTTGCGCATCCGTGTCCCTTTGACCAGGCGCTTCCCACTCCTGCTGCCGTGACCGCTTTCAGGGCAGGGCTGGCATTTTCTGCGAGGGAGAGGTGTTTGCTCTGTGCTCGGGGAGCAGACTTTAATATCATTCGGAGCTTTTCAACAGATATTGGATTTGAATTCCAAATATGGCCTGAGCAGGATAATTACCAAAACCCTACAAAATTAATGTAAGAGCCACAGTTTGATCTGAGGCAAACAAATATAAATGAAATTTATTTAATATTCCTCTGCCGTTTAAACAAGGGAAGTTTGCCATATTCAGGCAAAATAGCTTATTATAGAATAGGTGAAGTTGTGACCTATCACAGATGCTGCAGATTACACAGAACAATTAGAATATCACATCAGACAGGCCACAACAGAAACAGCGGTTCATTCAGGGTGCTCTGCATAGGGTGCACTGCCTGAGCTGCCCTCCTGCTCACCCATCCAGCCCTGTCTGTTCTTCACAACCCTCACTACTTTAGATGATGGGGTTGAGCCAGTAGATGCAACCCCAGCAGCTCTGGAAACACAGACCCCTTCTTCCCATGCTTTCCCCAGCCCTCTGGGACTCACTGACCCCCTTATTTCCACTTGAAGTCTCATCCACCTGCACGATCACCCAGTCAAAGCCTCGTCTCATCGCACTCCAGTAAACCACAAGGACTAGGGTGACTTTGAGGGAAGCATTTCATTTTAGACTGAACTAATGAGTTAATTAAAAGCGCCTGAGCATTTAGCTTGGTTACTCTCCCTTTTAGTAATTCTTCCCACCTCTAATTAGCTGGGTAACTCTTACCTGATTCCCTTCCCAATTTGTCTGTGTCTTTCTTGCACTGCAGGACAAGCATTTGTAATCTTCTCCAATTTATTCAGAAATAACCTCTAATTAATAAGGACAAAGCTAATCAGAAGAGTTTTACCGATCAAGTCTATAAGCATTGCAATTCCTTAATATTCAGCATGTTAAAATACAGCCACCGGGGTGACAGCCCCCCTGCCCCAACCCCCAGATTAGAGATCACAAACCAGCATTCACAGAGCACCAGGGATGCTCAACTTCTGCTTCAAGTTCATTTTCTCTGGCTTGTATTTAATAAAATAGAAAATAAACAAATCAGCCAACCCCAAACCAAGCCAACAACAACCAACAATCTCCCCCCCCCCCCCAAAAAAACCAACAAAACCTAAAAAGCCACCTAAATCTCTCAATATGTAAAAGAAAGACAAGTGTCTGCTTAATAGTAGTAGATGCAGAAAGGATAGGGGTTTATCATTGGAATCAGCAAATATTCCATCAGCTAAAAAAGGTTTGCTTTTGTTGATATTGAATCAGTGCAAAAAATCTGTTGCTAAACACTGCTGGGAATAGAATAAATTAATTTGCTTTGTGAACCTGCAGGCCAAGATCATGATCTGCAGTTAAAAATCCGCCAACTCCTTGCAAGGCAGCGACTTTAAGGAGGCACCTACTCCACCTCCTCTCAGTCCCATCATCTGCTTCAGCGCCAACAGTATCACGCACCCAGGCCCAGTGATAGCTCAGATCCCTGTCACCTCACAACACACCCAGGCTCATCGCTTCAGAACAAAATTCTCAGAGGGAAAAAATTTGCTATATTGGGATTATTTAAGAGGTTGTCAGTATAACATTTCCCCCAGTTTGTCACGTTTTATGAACCAGCAGCTGTTTGAACCACCAGCTAAAATAATCCATGAAGTTTTATTAGCCTCAGTCCTGTTGAACACTATCAGCTTAGTACAGAGTGTACCTTATTCATTTTCCTATTTTAAAATAGTCATTACAGGAAAATCCTAAATACTGATCAAGCTCCACAGAAACATTGACTCTTGAGCCAAACCCACACCGCCTGCCTCAGCTTGATCTGCTGATGGTATACAGTCCTGCCTGTCACCAAAGATAATTCCTTGACAAAAAAATGACCCTCAGAAACTGAAGTGCCTCATGTAAGATTTTTTTGGACAAGAGGAAGAGCAGGACAGGAAAAAGCAATGCAGGTGTGACGCTCCATATAGAGCAAACCAGCACACAGCAATTAACTTACCGCTTGAAATAGGATTTAAGTTTTTAATGTCACCCTTATCCTTACCTGCTTTTATTTTAGAAGTTCACAAACAGAATACTGACCATTTAAATCTATTAAGCCTGTTTCTCCCAGCAATCATTAAAAATCAGTTTGCTCTGACAAGAGCTGTATTTTATGCTCTTCCCTGTGAGTAAACCCCATTTCCCAAGCCTGTTCAATAAGGACTGATTACCCCGTCTAAATTTAAGTTGATTTGTATCTATTACTAAGAATCAATAAACACCTTTCTGGAGAATGCAGCCAACAGAAAGCATTTATAGGCATTATTGCTGCTACAAGCGTGGTGCTCAGTGGGGGTAAGCAGAATTAAGGCATGAGGGATCAGCATGGCACACTGGTGGTAGTAACACAAACCACAGCAGTCCAACAGGCAGAACGAACTTTCTGTTTGTCAATCTGAAAGTGTAACCTTGAAAAACGTGATCGCCCTTTCCCGTCAGAGACTGTAAAAGAATGAGAACATGCTCTTTATGTAATAACTCCAGTATTACAGGGATTTGATTACATGACAGTCCTGGGAGATGTCACACCTATAAGAAATCCGTGTTATCAAGATCACCACTTCGCAGCACTTAAACCTTTCAAGCTACTTAGATTCCACACCTCCTCCAAGAAACTGGACCTTAATTTGCACTTCATCTTTTCAAGGAATTATTCAAATTAAAGGGACTAAGATTAGCCTTGTGTTTGCTGTGCCTTTTAAAAACAGAGGAAAACTTCACTCCAGCCTTCATGCAGCAGCTATGACAGCTCTCACTACTTCTGCTCATGATCTGAAGCTATATGAGGACCAAGGTTTTACAGTTCTGCTAATATTTCAATTTTGATATGTAAAAGTTTTCTCTCCCCCTCCAGGTCACCACTTCTCCTTCTACCACACATGCTGGCTGCAGAGACAAAGGACTTAGCTGGGGTCTACAGAGAGCTAGTCTGTCTGTATTGCAGGGCTCTGGGCAGAGGAGCAAATGCATTCAAAGTCTGAGTCAGTCCTGCAGCCCCTGGAGCAAGAACTGGCTGAAGAGAGAGCACTAGGGATGCACCACCTCCAAAAGACAAGAATATAGCTGTAACAGCAGCTCCTGCTCGTTGGTGAATACATATTCATTGGGTATTTCAACTGGTGTACCCAGGCCAAAAATGCTCATCTTCCAGTTATTCCTTCTTTATCACTAAACAGCAAATGAAGATGCTAGACAGGACATTGAATCTCCATTCTCCAACGAACACAACCCCGGATTCCTTCACAACTCGCATTTTCTAGTTAGAACAAGCCAGTGATCATTTTTACTGAAGGAAATTCACACCTTTGGTGGGGGCAGGAACATGGTCCCTTCAAAGACCTCAAGGTTTCTTACCTAGGTGAACATCTCAGATGGCAGCTTCACCGAAGTGACCTACTGTGCTATGTCAGAAGCCAGGTGGAGTCCATTTGTTGTCAGGCATTAAACTAAATTGGCCAAACTAAGACATTTTCAAGACACTCTGGGGTTCCTAATTAGACTAAATCAGGAAAAGGTGGGAAAAAAGTGCCAGATACTTTAATGAGTCTCAGGTGAGGGACAAATGCCTCCAGAGAAAGACATAAACTTGGCTGAATGTGGGAAGGCAAACGCTGAGCTTCTTGCAATCACTGGAGAAGGAACACAAGGTCACTTTATAGCTGGCCCCACACTACGTCATTAACCCTTTGTGTCTGATCCGTAAGCAAGTACGGAGGGCTCATAAGACAGAAAAGACCCTCCCAGCATCCCAAATAGTATCAAATGTTTGTAACAATACACAGAGCAATAAAGTGACCACACAGAGAATGATTTACGACCCATTGAGAAAACTATTGTTTATTTAGAAAAAAGGTTACACTGGTAGAATTCAGCAGATAAAAAAATTCTTTTTTTTTTCCTTTTTTTCTTAAAAATGTCATTGTGAAACTTTTCAGACTAAAGTTCGGCAATACAAAGCTCCTGTAGCTGTAATTGAAACTTAATTTACTTCTGGTTTGAAGAGAGCATTTCCAATCGATCTAAAAACAACATGACTAACAAAAGGTGTGGCGAGGGACAACTGAGCACAGGTTTAGGTCAGGATGGAAGGGACAGGTTTCATTCTTTTTTTCTTTAAACAAGTCAACGTTGTACACAATATACAAATAATCCCTAAGCATTGCATGAAAACAGTGCTCCCACTTTTCTTTTTAGTCACTGATATTAAAAACAGGCCAAGTAATAAATAAAAACTGAGTTTAAATGAGGTAAATCCAAAAAGGTTCAATAATTGTTTATTTGTGGTTTTCAAACATCTAAAAGAATGCATTTCAGATCGAAAGAATTACTAAACTCAGGCAGTATTTCTGACAACCTAAAGTGGAACTCTGTACACATGAAACCTCATTTGCGCTATGGCAACTGTTTGTTTGCAGCACATTGTGCTAAAATATGGAATAGGTAACACTTTCAGCCAGGTACTGAAAATAAATGTGTAAGAAACTAAGCAACAAGTTAAAAATACAGTAATGTACAACTCAACAATTAAATCCTCAGCATGGGGAAATAAAGCAGAGAACTGAATAATTTAAGGAGATGCAGATGGGTCCTCTTCATTCACAAATTTCTGTGCAATCTATACTCTGGAAAATACATTTCTGGTCACAGCTGGGTATCTTCCCATTTCAATCTCACCTGCAACAACAGCGCACATAATTAGAATTAGATGTTGTTCAAATGAATACTGATCTCACAACTTAGCATTTTCTTCCATTCACAATTCAAAGAATGAGCAGGTGGGGAGGGGGGAGAGGGGGATAAAACTAGCTTTATCAGTCATTCATTCCATAACCAGTTTAATCCACAGCAAGAACTGTATTAATGAAGGAGTGAAACACTAATTTAAAGATTTAAATAAAACTCAAGTAGTCACTTGTGGAGGTAAAAACTCCTCCAGAAGTACAAACCCCTCAGAATATTACTATCTCTAAATTAAGCAAGAAATACACTAGGAATAATGTTATAAAACAAACTGGAGCACAGCACCAGATTCCACAACCGTGTTGCTATGAAGAGCTTTTTTTTCATCTTTTACTATGTGAATGATGGGGTGTTGTCACTATTCTAGGGGTGTTGTCACTATTCTAGGCCATATGACCCAGCTTAGCCTATTACATAGCTGGATATTAATTTTACTGTGCAACTGACATTTACCTATGCCCGTGCTGCTTAGGTCATGATATAGTCATAAAACACAGCTGGGCTTTAAGTTGTTACAATCCTCAATTTATGCTGAATTGCTGGTCAAGATAAAACTTCACATTTTATTATGAAAGAAGATGGAACTCCTGAAGTAGTGAACTTCATCTACCAAAACTGATCCCCCTCCCCCCCCGTCCCCAGCAACATTTAAATGGGGGAAAAATCTGAGGATCCATCCACAGTGTTCAGACAACAATAACCTCTTCAGACCCTTTTTCTAGTACTCTCCCCTCCCTTTCCTCTTTGAGGCCACAATCCATGTGTGGAGAATTTTTTCAGAAGACATTTCCAGATGATCAGGAAGAGTTCAGAACTCAAATTTTTGTTCCTTAGTTTGTTTTGTTGGACCTTCACCAAAACGCACCTCTGTAAGTATTGTATAAGCCATCCTATAATCCTCAGGCCTCTTGGAGACAAGTTCCCAACAGCAAAGCCTTTATTTACACCTTTCAAACTCAGTCTCCGCTGTTTTAGAGGCAAACAGAAGAACAGGGGACTGTGTCATGGTCTCTCTCAGCCACTATAAGGAGCAATGCTAATTAAGAGTCCACAGCCAATAAATCTCTCCTGTAAGCTTTGCCATATAGTATCACCTGAAGTATTCTCAAATATGACAGACATATAATTGCATTTCAAAATCAGTGAGGTTGGAAAGGACCTCTGAAGACTGTCCACTCCAACACCCTTGCTCAAAAAGCAGAATTAACTGGAGCAGGCTGCTCAGGACTGTGGATTACCAAGTTAGGTTTTGAATACCCTAAGGATGGCAGCTCCACCACCTCCCTGGGCAAACTGTTAAATTTTTGACCACTCTCTCAATAATAAGACTTTCTCCCTCCGCCATACCTTCAAGTGGGGTTCACAACAACTGATATCTGTGAAAGGTAACATCACTTTCTAGACCAGCCAAGACAGTTGTGAAAACAAGACAAATTTGCAGCCTCATCAATTCTTCTTCAAAATCCACAACAAAGAATGACTTACTGATTTAAAAATGTCTTCCCTCTAACAGTGTCACTTTGTCTGATAAAAACTCTGCCTGCCTTATGTTTTGTTCATCTATAACTCTATGAAAGCAAATAATCTCAAACCATGAAAATGTGTAAGAGAATAAAAAATTGTTTCCACTTCATTTCTGCTAGTGCTTTCCTTGAGCTCTCAACAGAATCTACAAAGTTTTAACAAACAATTCATCAATTCTAAATGGAGAACAAACAAGAATGATGAACATTTGGATAATTTGTGAACATTCAGAAAGAAGCCATATTGTTTGCTAGTTGTTAAACATTATCAGTTACTTTCACATTTACCCAACATACACACACTTCTTAAAATGTAAAACTGTCCACTGCTCTATGTGTAAAGATTGGTAGCAGAGTGTGACTCGAGCTGGGGAGGTCAGGTGAACTTATTTTAAGTTCACTGGGATACTCTCTTTTCCTGCCCAAATAACTGAAAATGAGACGTTCCAAGTCTTTTAAAATGGCTAGATGCAAAGAGGAGAAAAAAAACCACCCTCATACCCCTAAAACTAAACTTAAGTTACCTCATCTTTGTATAGTTCTTAAAAAAAAAAAAAAAAAAAAAAATCAGAACACTGTCAGCTTCAATAAACAATTTATTTTTCAAAAAAACTCTAGTCCGAATATGGGCTACTCAAAATACTCTGAAGTTTCTCTTTTCTTTCTGCAAATAGTCAATGCCTCCATGGGAAAGCTTTCTTTTGTCTTCTTCCTCCTCAAATCTATCAGATAAGAGAGGAATCAGAGATAATGAGCTGATTTACTACACTATATAACATTGCGGTTTAAAAGCTAGTGCTTTTCTTAAATTAAAAAGAGGATACAAAACTTGATTTTCCAACAGATTAGGCATGATATTCTTAATTAACAGATTAGCAAGACTGACTGCTATCAGGATCACATTTGCCAAAAAAAGGTGAGCATCTATACAATCTATATGCTGATGATGGGGAAGGTTTTTTCCCTGGGATAGAATAATAAAAACACCACACAAACCCACCCTCCCCAAGCAAATAAAACCACAACCACCTCCAAAAAATCCCCCCCAAACAACAAAACCACCCCAAAACCCACCCTGGGCAATTTCAGCCCTTTTAGACACAGGCTGTTTTGCTTGTGTATTTTTTACCAGTCAAAAGGACCCACGGGGGACACTAAGAGTAAATCATAAAAGTTTTTACCTTGACGGGAACAATCTTCATTATCTGTGCTTGTCTGAAGATTTATGAGTAGATTCAGCGTTAAGGAAAAAGGTATTTCCCTACATATAATAAAAGGAAGCTCATTTTCTCTATTGTTCTGAAATGTTAATGTGTAAAAGGATATTGTTTCTTTTCTTCCTTCCCGCCAGTGCTGTCTCGTTTTTCTTTCTTTTCTGTTTTTTCTTTATCATGTCTTGATTCCTTTAAAAAATACACACAAGGGAAATAATTTATTATAGCATACAAGGTACAGTCTGATGAGAAGGGTTATGAATATTTAAAGTTATAACTGGCCACAGCTAAAAAAAATTATCAGTTAGAATGACAGTAATCAGCTTCTGTGATTTCTGAGATTATTCTAACTTTGTCTTGCAGGTGTATGATAATCACTATCACTAATGAGTTAAAAATTGGAACTACTGTTTGGTGTATTACAAATAGCTACAAACAAAAATGACTTCTGTTTCCACAAAAAAAGTTGTGCTGACACATGCACATGAAAATCTGAATACAAGCAGACTATACGCCAGTATAATAAGCATATGTAAGCACAATATATGTCAGTTAACTCTGCTTTCACACATTTGCTCACCAAGCAAGTCTGCAATATTCTAGATTATTCAAACCCTAAAGTGTAAATTCCGAACTTTCCTGGCTGCTGCCAAAACGAATCATTTCTCCCATTTATTCTACCAGGAGTGAGTGCTGAAATAGTTAGAGCCACAAGATACCAGAATTTCCAGATGCACCATCTTATACATTCGCAGTGTACTTTTTTCAGTTTAGGCCATAAACCAGCAATAAAATAAAGGAAAAAAAGAATCAGCTTGTCAATGTCAGTATCAAAGCAATAAAATGAGAATACTTATTTTACCTTTTTGCTACCAGAGGAGCTCTTCTCCATCTTTTCTGCTTTAATTGAGTCACCTTTCTCTTTTCCTGAAGATTTTGATTTGTTCTTCTCCTTCTCCTTTTCATTTAAGCGAGGGGAATCTGATGGACTTTCACTTTTACTGTGTTTTGAAGAACCAGCTAAAAACACAAGAGTAAGTTGTAATTCACAGCAAGTAAAAGCCTAATACATACACACAAAGTTAAATACGTACTTGTCCCATTTTCCTCTTTGCGTCGTTTAGTTGAATCCTGTGGTACCTCCCGGTCACTGTTTGAATGATCCTGGCACCAAATACAATTATGCAGATGTTAGCAGATTAAAACATACTCCCGAAGTAGCACCTGCTTACAATGCAATTTTAGAGAACTGATTTTTGAGTATTCAAATGTAACTGAGTTATTACGTCTTTTCTAAAAATCTTGCATGTTTCTTGAGATCAGTTTTGAAGGGAAAAGCATTTGAATACGTTACTGTAAACTGACCTTAAAAAAGGCAACATGACAAAAGAGAAACACTCCTGATACAGATCACTTCTGCTTGGCTAGACTGTACAGCCAATTATTACTGCAAGGACTTCGAACAGAAAGCTTCCCAACTATATACCAATTTTCTAAACTAGTTCATAAAAATGTCACCAACCCTTTTTCGATCTTTCCTGTCCTTGTCATCTTTCTTCTCTCTCTCTCTCGATCTTTCCCTTGACTTGTCCAAATCTTTCTTGTCCACTTCTCTCTCCTTACTCTTGGACAGTGTTGGAGTAGTGTGGTTAATGTAGTGCTGTTAAATTAAGGCAATATTACCAAATATTAATATGTATACCTACATATATAAATAAAAAGTCTTACTCTAATATAACAGATCTAGCTCAAAAAACAAAATTAAATATTAATACTTTACTACCAAAACCAAAAGTGATTGGAGATACTTTAAAACTTGTCATCTATAATTTAATATATAGTTTTCTCAACACTGGAAATTCAAGAACACTTTCTCTTAACTGAAACACTTATATTAAATACACGCAATGTTGTTCACCAGCATTGTCTGATCCACCAAAACACATGAGATAGCAGCACTATCGAAACACGGTATGCAGATTCCTGGACTGACTTAACACTTGCAGTTTTGCCTGGAATGAATGAATGGAATCAGCTGCTTAAAAAGGTTGTAGTTATTTTTTAAAGAATAAACTTAATCCATGAATAATTTAAACAAATACTATGAATAATACAGGTTTTCATCTAATGTAATACAAAACTCTACCTTAAGCCTAAACTTCAAACCGTAAAGCAGCTGAACATAGAAAAGAACTGGTTTTGCTCTACAATGTGTCCTAGATTGTTATTCCACTCTCCCTTCTAACAATTTTGATAAACTCTAAA
The DNA here is from genome assembly GCA_028858755.1 of Ara ararauna. NCBI lineage: Eukaryota > Metazoa > Chordata > Aves > Psittaciformes > Psittacidae > Ara > Ara ararauna. The sequence continues at coordinate 8,775,137 of CM054383.1, read as the reverse complement.
ACACACTTGTTCCACAAAGCTTTATATTTTTTAATATAAACTGGAGTAACAGGGGAGAAGAACAGAAAAGTCACAGTAAAGCATAACAGTTGACAAAGTTTAAATGCTACTCTGCATATGTGTGTGTGTGTGTGTGTGTGTGTGTGTGTGTGTATATATCTGCAAAACAGCTGCTACCATGGATAAGTACTGATGTATTCAGTAACTAATTCTGTCTCCTAACATACAATTATAAACTAGATCCAAGAAATATTTTTCATAAAATACCAATAAGGGCACGTTTTAAATTAAACCGCTCTGTCATTGGTATTTTATATACTTAAGTTACAGCAACACAAAAATTTAAATCAATATACCTTAATATTTCCCCACTTAAATAAGCTATTAATTTGGGGGAAAACATAGTATCTTTTAATTAAATGTTCTCTATATTTCTTTTTGGAGAGACATCTTACTTAGAAGGACACCAAAGAAAGACAAATAAAAGATTAGTTTAGAACAATCTACTAATCACTTGAACCAAATAAACAGTGTTTCAAATAATTTTATTCTTTTAACAAAATTAATCCTGTCCTTCTCCAGTTCCGGTAAATGCTTAACTTACCAAAACTTGATGTTACTGGTCCTATGTTAAAAGCCACATTGACAGTGTCAGGTTTCCCTTCTTTTTATTACTGAACTGGATTTTATTATCCTCCTACACAGCAGACTGAACCTTCAATACTCCTTTCACTACTTTTCTTTCTCCGATTTTCCCTTCACTCCTCTTTGCTTGTTCCATTTTCTATGTTGCCATTCCACAGGTAAATGCGTATCCTTGATCCCCTTTTGCTGTCAACTTTCAACAGTGACTTGCAAATGTTTTTTATATGCAGCCCCATTCAGTTGTCTCCCACAGATGCTCTCCATGTGAGACAGCAAACACATAGGTCTGCTTTCTCCCATTTCTTTTGTAACAGATTCCACTGCTCTTCTACTATCTCAATACAGTTTTGGAAAACTGCATTCCTCTGATCCCCTTTTACAAGAAAAGGCTGCATTTAGCTCATCAGGCTTTATCAACTTGCTCTAGAAATGCTGCTAACTGAAACCCCATGGAATTTTGGACACTGCTGTATATTGTGTAACTTAGGCAAAAGCCAAAACAAGAATAAGCACAAATCTAAACTCAAGTCTGGCTTCACTTATTTTATAACCTGCAATATAAACCAACATTTCAATGGTCTTGGCCCAGAAAATGGATGAAGTCAGTAATAAAGAAAGGCTGTAAGCAGACAGCGGCACTAGACTTCTACTAACTTTCAGTGGAAGCTGAACTCATAAATCTTCCATGCTTCTGAAGAACCCACCCTTTCCCCAAAGGAGTATAGAGAAGAGCATTTGACTTGTCTTCCATCATGAATAGGGAAACATTGTCAAGCAGTGCCTTAAGTCTGTTAGAATGGCACTGGAGAATGAAAATTAGTTCATTAAGTGAGAAAGAACAGAAAACAGTATTTAGAAGAGGAAAAGCCTTGAACACTCTCCATCCCCCAAGCACTTAAAACAATAAATCCTTGAAGAAGTCACACAACTGCAGTACACTTTCAGCTAAGTCCATAGAAACACATTATAGTTAATTCTAAAATTTAACTTTTTTAATTGACTAGAAAAATAAAGCTGTTTGTTGATCATGTAAATACAAATAGCTCCACTGTCTGCTCCATTACCACATCAATGGGTTAATATGTAGAAAGATAGTTTCAAATAAAAATTTAGCTTAGCTAATGAAAACTTGAGTGAAGTTTCAATTAACCAGTTAGGGACCTTGACTAATAAAAGGAGGGAAAAGTGAGATTATATAGACTACCATACACCACACTTCAGACAGATGTGAGCTCAAGACAAATACTGTAGCTTTCTAATTTTAAAAAAACTTAAATATACAAGATGTATCACAACAATTCATAAATCTTTTTTGACGTGTATGGATTCAATTTATAGACACTGTAACTATCAATTGTAAGAATCAAAGGCTACTTCCTATACACTCCCCTTACAAATAGATACATTTGGTACTGGAAAGATTCAATACAACCATCAGCAAGTGTCCATTATAAAATCAGGGCTATTTTGAATTAAAATAAAGTGTTCTGAACACTTTGTTTACAGAAATAGAGCTACAAGTAAAACAGCAGTGTAAATGTAGAATACGAAGTGATAATCCATTATGCATTTTTAAATTAAGAGAATATAAGTAATCCTAGATAAACCCTAAATTATCTGGGAAGTCCAAAGGGTCAGCATTTGGCAAGTGATAAACATTTGTGCTATTCAGTTACACATTGATACTGACTGCCTCAACAAAAATCATAACGGCAACTTCAGAAGATCTGAGCCATTTCCTATTAGCCTAGTATATTAGCAACTTTAGAATATCTGTGTTACTATGCAAGCGGTTGAGTCTTTAGAAAACACAACAGAATAGCTGTCTAAACCACAGTATGTCATTCAACTCTCATCCCACTCTACTCAGCATTTGTCAATCCACACCTGGAACACTGTCTTCAGTTTTGGTCCCAGCTGTACAAAGATGTAAAGAGGCTGAAAGAACGGGGCTCAGCCTTGAAAAAAGAAGGCTCAGGGAAAACCTTACCACCATGTTCCAGTATTTAAAGGGTGGCTACAAAGAAGATGGAGACTTCTTTTTACAAGGAGTCACATGGAAAAGACAAGCGTACAAGTTACTGCTGGGGAGATTCTGGTTGGAAATAAGAGGACCAGAAGAGATACTGACCCATAAAATCTCTTCAAGATATTAACAGAATAACTGAGGATTTTCATTATGTTGCTTCCACATAACTACTCCTCTACCCTGTACAGAGGTTCTATAAAGCAGATTGAAAAAATCCCCCTCTGTTACTATACTAGCATTTAAAGGCATGGAATTTGAGTTTTCTGATGGGGTTTGACACAAGACCAAAAGTTAAGTTCTATCTGCAACACAACATGAAAGTAAACTTTGGTGGTGTCTAAAAGATTCAAACCTTTGCTGAAGAGTCCTTGAGTTCGTTGAGGTTGTCCTGTAGAAAATGAATGGAGATGACACATGAGCTGGAATAGTTTTCAGAAACCAGAGGAACTTTGGGAAGCATGGCCGTACCCTTGAAACAAAAAGCAGCTACTCCTTCTGGAATAAATCTCATGTTAATATTGTACACTGAACAAAGCTAAGAACTCAAATAACTTTTAAAAAGAAAGAAGGAGAAAAAAAAGAAAAAAAACCCAGAAAAAAACCCAGTCATATCTATTCTCTAGACCCAATTAAGTAAGCTACAAAAAGTGTTTGTATCTAATTCTTCATAAAAGTGAAAAAACTCTCCCACCAAAACAAGATATAAAGAAAAAATAGTCTTAACTCTAAATTTAGCTGAGCCACAGGTGAAACAGGTTTAAAATGTTTTTAAAATTGTATCTTCCCCACTTTCAGTTAAATGTGGTAGAAGTTCCTCTAGAATGAGTTTCCATCCAAAACAGGGAAGAAAAACATCACTGTTTTGAGTAGTTATCATTATCACCTGCTTCCTCAAAACTAGTAACAGCTATTTGAGTTTTCCAAAATTAGCCCAAATTTTTCAAGTAAATCTTACACAGAAAAAGATGTATGCTCTGTAAAAACAGAAAAAAAGAAAAGCTTGCTCTAAAGCTGGTAAGATGGTGAAGTTTAAAGGCCCACATAATCCATCACAGTGCTCTTGATGAAGTATTAGTAACTTACAGTTTTAAATGTTCAACGTACTGCAAATTCAAAGATTCCATGAACATAGATGGTTTAGAAATAAAATAGATATGGAGCAAGGAATGGCTACCCTGAGTCTTCAAGTAGGCTACGCCCATGGTTTTGTGCTGCGCTTGAATGCTTGGGGTTTCTCTTTGCTGGGTAGTAGGCTTGGTTGCCACATCTGGTTTTATCGTAACGCAGGGCTCAACATGGTGGGAACCCATTGGAAATAAACAAACCTCGAAGGGAAGGTATAACAGAAGCTGCATGCGCACTGAATATACACAACTACAGGAGAACTGATCACCAAGGAGACTTTAAAATGGAACTCCTTTCAAGACTCCTCCTTAGAAGGCACATATCGGTATGATGCTCATCAAGAAGCCTGATGAATTCAGAGGTATCGTACATCCCGTATCATCCAGGAATCTTCAGTGCTACAGATTCTTCAATAGAAGGGCAGAAAAATATGCTCCACTCTGCTGCAAAGACTCATTTGCTTGTAGCTACCATTGACTCCAAAAAAACTGACTGCTTAAAACAATGAGGCACTTCTGTGTAAAAATTCTCTTGCCACTTCCAAACACTATTTACAAAATTTGTGCTAGGTCCTTGAAGCATTATTTTGTTACTTAAAAATATTTTTATAGAAAAAAAAAAGCAGTCCGCCAATAAAGAAAAGGAATGCATTTTCTAATGCAACATAAAACCTCCAGTGGTTCCAGTGTATACTTGGCACAAAACTTGAAGGAAGTCGACCATTGGCATCCCAAACTCGTGAGCCTAACATGGGTGCTGCCTTCCTCAGGCTATACTAACCTTTACTGTTGAGGAATGTGACGGAGAAGAATGCGTATCAACTTTGCGGCGTTTTTGTTCTGAGGAAAGAAAAGAACAATAGCACTATTAAAACACATCTGAAAGAGGATAATCTAATAATATGGCTTTCTGAAGTACCAAAATAATTTATGCTAGAATTTAGGGTTTATCACTATGTAAATTTTGTTATTCTTAAGCCACCTAGAGTTACCAGCATGCACTGACCCTCTTTGTGAAAGTCTGCAAGGAAAGGGTCATAAGAACCAACTGCTGCAAAATTATGCTTAAACTTTGATTTTATGAAAATCTGTACCAGAATTGCTGTGAAGACCCTGAAAAGGTGAGCCCAGTGAAAAGTAATACAACCCTCCTTTACTTAGTTTGCCTTAAGCAGTGCAAGTAAACTCAACATCAGCTTCAGATTGTAAGAATGTGAAAACAACATTAAGGATTTGTTAATCCTTAATATAAGAAGGGACCGAAAAAGCTTACTGTCTCCTGAAGTGGGACACAGTAAAGGCCTACATCTTCCCCAGCCCGTTTTCTTTCAATCAAAGGTTATGAAGAAACTCTTGGTTACACTTTTGAGGGGTTTGTGTTCAATTTTTGCAAAACTTGCAACGCCACAGCTATACGAGTGCATTTTAATAAAAGACCATTTAGAGTGATACAAAAAAAGTTATAGTCTGTAAGAAAACAAGCATTCACAGAGGACATGTGAAGGTCACACATTCGCATATTTTACCTTTTGGAGATACCCTGACTATCTACTTTAGGCACTAACTGTATTTAAAAGCCAGTGCCAAAGTGACAGCTAGTATGTAGCAATTCTTTCTTGCCATCTCTAGCATTTTCAGACATTCAATGATTTTCCAGTGACACTTCCTATTTTAATAGATAACAGCACAAATTAAATATGCAAACTTACCCCTTTCAGATTCTGATGTTTCTGATCGGGGAACAGGTGACTTCAAGGACCCAGCTACTGGCACCTTTTCTCCTCCTTTAGCATTTTCCTTAGATTTCATTTCCTTTGCTACATCTCTTTCTCTGGACGGCTCCTTTTCTCTCTCCTTTTCTGACGCTGACTTTGACTCAATGATGGTAACAACTGTCTTGGACTTTTCTTCTTTTGAAGCTTTTTCTTCTTTCTTGACTTTTTCCTTCTCCTTGTCGGATTTTGGCGTTTTCTCCTTGATCTCTCTTGCTTTATCATCTTTGTTTGCCCGTTCTTCCTTAGGTTTATCTTTCCCATCCTTCCCAAGTGCCTTCATCTCTGGAGTGGCAGCTGGAGTCTTGTCTTTCTTTTCTTTATCTTTTTCCTTCCCACTTTTTTCTTTATCCTCTTTCTCCTTAACAATTTTGCTGCATCACAAATAAAAAGGCCAATTAGAATGCATGCAAAACCAGCTCCAGTTTTACCACAAAGATTTTACTTTTGGTGGTTTGATAGAGCATCCTGAAGCAGTCACTGTCAGATTTCGGATTTGCTGTCTCTTTATCAGAACAAAATGCAGATGTTCTCATTTGTTTTATCTTTAGCCAAAATGGAATGCATTTAACAAGAGTGTCAGATCAGTACAGTTGTATATTTTGGAAGAAATTCTCATTTATTAAACATTGAAGAAAGGGAAAAAAATTCTTAGGACCTGAAAGTAAAGAAGTCACTTTTAAATATAATTCTATGGTTTGGAAGGAAGAAAACAGAGAATGACGGAGAGTAATTTAACTCACCTATTAGAAGCACTGTTTCCATTGCTTGTAGCCACCTTCGGTGTAGCATTTACAGCTTTATTAATAACTTTCACCACACCCTGAGACTTCTCCTTTAGTTTCTCTATTTAAAAAATAGTTTTATTTCAGTAAGTTAATATGCATCCTACTGGTTAAAATAAAACAAGTATCTAAGAATATTCATGTAAGATCATATCTAGCTAACAGTTAAAGTAGGTAATTAAATGCAGAACACCCACTCCCAAAACCAACTAAAACTAAAGAACACAACAGTGACCCTATTTAACATCACATTCAGATTTTTCCACTTTAGTAAGATAAATCTTGATGTCAAAAGAATTCTACTAAAAAAATAAAAATAAACAATAATCATAGATTTGTTTACCAGTCTCCTCAGCAGTGCCTTCTTCCAGTCTAACTGTATTTATTGTGAGAGATGTAGGCATCCCAGCACCACCTGGCCCATTTTGTACTGTTGCAGCTACAGCATTCCTGGCAGGTGGGTCTTTGTGGTGGAATTCATTTTCAGGTATCATGAAAGGCTTCCTACTTTTCAACTGCCCAGAATAGCTGCAAGTCGCACAGATTGTTAAATATGCACAAACATAAAGCAAAACATGGGTTGAATCTTAAATGAGGATCTAATCTAACAGTTCATCTGTTATTTATTTCACAGGTTTTCCCAACTGATATGCAGTTTCTTCCCCCTTTATCGATGAGCTCAAAAGAAACACAAACAAAACAGAACAAAAACAAACAAAAAACCTACTAGACACAGAAGCAGCCCTACCTCCACACTCTCTTCACCACCACCACACACTCCCCTGCCAAACATGCAGAAGAAACAGCCTACTGTCAAAACTTATAACTCTGAATTTTCCCTCAAGCATATGTGGATGATTCTGCATTCACCACAAAGATGTGAAGCATAAATAAGCATTTTGGAATCATATAAACTTCCAAAATCTAAGCAGTCTTGCATCAATGGCCCTTCGCTTTCTTCATTTTACTCTCCCTCCTATATACTTGCTGCTATACTATTTCTCTAAAACTAAACTACGCTCTTGTGAGTGTTTTACTAGAGTCTTGTAAAGAAAATTAGTGATCATCCAGCACAAAATGAATGTTTTCATTCACACTGCCAGCACTGAGATGCAGGATAGCAAAATCTTCTGTGATAAGGTAAAAATCAATGTTAGGACTGTAACAGTTCCGAGTCTTTAGAAGCCTTTCATGATCCATTTTTAACCACTTTCTTAAAGTAAGGTGTTGTTACCCCATAGCCAATGCATATAGATCAGGTCTCTTCTCTTTCTCTTCCTGACATATCTTGTGTACTCTTCTTTCCAAGGCTTGGCCCAGATTCAGCACTTTTGGATACCATGGAAGGATTTTGGTCAGCACAATCAGGATATTTCTGATGTGTGTGTATTCCCCAGTTTCAAGGCAGTGCACAGAGGCCTGGAACACAAATTAATTCTAATGAGGCTTTTTATTATTATTAAAGCTTCTAAAAACCTATGTTTTTCTGACATACTTATTTACCTTAGTTAGTTTGTAGTGCCATTTGTGTACCACATGTCTAAAATTCTCATAATCCAATTGATCAGCTTTATTTCCACCATCAAATCCAGTTGCCCGTAATATAGTTAGGAAACCTGGATAGTTGCCACATTCCTAAATTGTATAAAAGGAAAAATACTTATTTTTCAGGAAGCATGAAAATAGTAATTCTGCAACAGTTAATATGGTAACTACAACACTTTTTCACAGATTCTGTTAAAGACTAAGACACAACCACACTTTACAAGACTTACAGACTTTTTTTAAAAGCTTAATTATGTTGAAACCTGAGTTGTGGTCAAGAGAAAAGATTACTCATCATTTAAAAAGCTTTTGCAAGGAGTATTATGAGCTGCCATATGCTCCCTAAATTATCTTCAAGACAAGCTATCAGAAATGCAAGATCAGGTTTTTTCAGCCATGTATTTTTTGACACTACACAAAGCTATTCTATTAAAATTACATGACTTACAGAAACTCAATTTTAAGATTACACTAATAAAAAAACAGTGTTTTTACATCTATTTCACTAAATCCATTTTTACTGGGCTGAATTATGCGAGCAGCCATTACATTCTCATGAGCAAGCTTGTTTTAATAACTTCACGTACCTTTTCATATATGACTCTGTCACTGTGCCATCTAGTCACAGTCTCCAGCATACAGCACAAAAATCTGCCATATCTACTAGCTTCATTTTCAGTGCAACTTGCAACTGTATATATAATATCAGAGAAAACCTGCGAAAAGCAGCAATAAAAGGCTACAATGACTTCACTGAATTACAAAAAGAACACGAACCAACAAGAATTTCAAATTTCTCAACTAACCCACCATTAAGCTGGCTTCTAAATATAAAGGAGATCTCAAAATATTCTCAGCCTGTGTCTTCACTGGCATATAATTGTTTGGTTTTCAAATCAATAACTTGTTTGAGCAGGTGGAAGTAAACACCTAGCCAAGCTGATGCACCCTGCTTGGCCTGCACAGGTTCATCTAGAAGGCTCCTGCAGTTGCTTGGTTTTGTCACATGGACTGACTATTTGAGCAGGAATACATACTCAACGGAAAATGGGAGAGTGAAATGAGGCTATAGAAATGCAGATCACTGGAAGGCTGCAAAACCTGAATGCAACTCCTATGACTGCTAAGGCCTTTGCTCTGAAACTCTAGTCTCATTAGACAAATCAAAACCAAAATTTCTTGAAAATAAACCCCTGAAGCCCTAGGAAAACTTGGTTTGTAGAATCTGAAGTACAAAAGGGTACTTTTGATTGTCACAGAGTCTAGAATTAAATTATTTTGTTTATCCTTTCCGGAGGCTGAGGGACACTAGCTTTGCATGCTCATAATAGTAATTAAGTACATACACATGGTTCTAGGTACTTACCCTGTCATAGCAAAGAAGTGTGGAGAAGTTAGGTGTTTTCTGCTGATGCACCAATTCTACAAAGTGAGCACAATAAACTGCATCGATTGCTGAAAAAATGCACCGAGGAAATATACATAACTGCAGAAATTTTGTGATAGTCTCATTTTTGGTAGACTCTTCAAAAACAGAAAAGTTGGGAGAAGAAAGAAAGAAAAAACAGTTAGTAAATGGGTTAACACTCAACTACTCTCTTTCCAAGTTCATTGTCACACATCCATATTCTTGATTTTGTACATCAGGCCGCTTGTTTTCCAGACATATCTTTGGCACTGCTCAGAAAAAGTCAAAATAAGCTGAAGTGTTTGACGATGGGGGGATGGTAGGAGGGTGCTTGTAGCAAATCTTCATTTCTTACTGGGAAAAAGCTTCTGTTACACAAGGGGGTGTGAGGGAGGCTCAGAAAAAACTTTGGGCAACTCCAACTGCTCAAATTCTGCACATTAGCAAAAGCAGCATCATCTGCTGTTTCTCTAGAACGTTTGTTTTCTCCTTTCTAGATGGGGTGACTTGGTTCCCTTGGAAATGGAAGAACATGCTGTCTGTCTATATACAATCCTTTAACAATCGTTTTTTCAACCAAGCAATTATAGGAATTTAAAGACAGTCAGTCTTCAGCAGACCACCATCCCAATACAGATATATTGTGCGAAAGTTTCATTCTACCACTGAGTGGAAGACTGCACTGCATGCTCAAGTTACCCCATTCTATTTGACCAATCACTGGTTGAAAGTTTCATTCTACCACTGAGTGAAAGACTGCACTGCATGCTCAAGTTACCCCATTCTATTTGACCAATCACTGGCTGGCCAACATAACAACCAAGCACATACCCAAACTGGTCCCATGGGAGCTCTTGCCCAGTTAACAAGGAGCATAAAAACAAGCTGGGAGGGATGCACAGCACAAAAAGGCAGGCAGGAAGAAAATAAACACAAGAATGAAAGCACAGATCTGAAGACTGAAAATTGATGCCTTCAGAGGAAGAACAGTCACAATCCTCATGAGGGCAACTGGTGTTTTTTCACTGGGAGCAGACAAATTTATCAGTCAGGTCTAAACCAAGCTTCAGCCTAGTATCATTTTTTCACCCAGTTATTTCATGTTGCTAATTAGCTGTCCATAGCAGCGCATTAAATACTTGTAGGGGAATAACCCTTCTTGATTTAACTGTCAATGTTTCTTCATTAGATCAGTTGGGTGTATCTTACATGAGTCGGACAATAAAACGCTTTTCCAGTGGATTATGCTAGGCTCCTTGGGACAGATGAACAACTACTTCCAATTACAAACTGAAAGTTCCTCCAGGGAAGAAAACTGACCAGAGAAAAACATTTCAGATTAACCATACTAGTAGAGTTCACAATCAATATGAAACATTACAGAGGCTTTATCAGAGCAAAAAAAAAAAATGTTTGTTCTGCCTTCTGCATATCTACCACATGAAACATTTGCATGCTGTTTCATTTTGTGATGCAGTTAGGCTTGCACAATACTTATCTTGTCATTGGAACAGGGTTTATGTTACTGCTGAGATACTGGCGTAGTGCTCCTAATCACAGGACTCAACCAAAGTAAGTTAACTCAAACCATTCATGGAGTGCTTATACACCTATTTCTTGCAATGTAGCAATTATCCTAACTTAGCAGCACTCTAACTGCAGTAAATAAGCACAAGCTATCTTGCAGTTACAACTTCCCATTGAGAATTGGTCAATCTTTATTTTTTTTCTAAATTAGTGCAATATTTAAAAGGTCTTGACATGGTTTCTTGCAATGGCAAGAAACAAACAAAAGCATCACACTGAAAACCAACTCCTCCACATTTGCAGCAAAACCACATTACACTCTAATTAAATGTCTGGCATGCTAACAGACCTCAACATATGAAGAGATTTTAAAAATCAACATTAGGATTATTAGTAAAAGCTGACCTTTTAGTTCTGGGGACACTGAGGACTACAAAAAACATCTAGAGTGCTTCCCCTACAAACACTTACTTGCCAGAAGCCAGTTATCCTTCTCTAGTTTCAGTCTCTGTAGGACCCGCTGCACATGCTCCAACTGCTTCTTCTCCTCTTCAAGGAGCTTGTCCTGAAGAGCTGTGCAACGTTCTTTTTCTTTTTTCTTTTTATTTGGAGGCTACAAAATGTCAATGCAGCTCACTTAGTATTATTCTAACACTTGCTATAGACACAGCAATTAAATTCCTGATAATGCTAAAGAACACTTGAAAAAGCTTTCTTTAGAAAGATTCACTAAATAAACTTCTGCTTTCATAACCAACTGATTTTATGAATACTGTCAAAGTTAAGGCGAAAGTGAACAGCTAAACCACAGCTAAATACAGGTGTCAAAAATCGCTTTGTGAAACATATATTTTCCAGTAATTTTCACTTAGTGAAGTCACTGGTATTTTTAATGCAGGAATTATAAGGAAGAGGAAATCCAAATCATGTGAATGCAACAAATCAGGATCAGGTGAGAAAACCTCCCAGATAAAAATGACCTTAATATAAGATTTCACAAAAATAAGAAAAGAGTCTTTCAAGGTTAGACCATAAAAACACATAAACGTACCATTTCCTGATTGTCATCTATGGCTTTCATCTGGACTTTAAGTTTATTGACTTCTCTGTCATAGCTACTATGTGGGACGGCAAGGTCATACATTGTCAAAGACCAGAATGTAGCATAAAACTGAGGACTGATGTCATCCCATACTTTGGGAAGGTGCAGAGAAATCACAGCATCATGAACAGGAGCCATCACTAGCTCACAGGATGTAATGTATTTGTGAACTTTGTGCTGCTGCTTATTGCCCTTCTCAGCTTTTTTTAGCTCATCATACTTTGACTGTGGATAAAAAAAAAAAAAAAAAAAAAGAAATTTGAGAAGTTAAATTATTTTGGTTTATGAGGTTACAAAAACCTACGTAACAAATATTTACACCCATGAAAAGTCATTTATGAACACAAAGCACTGAAAACATCTTACAGAACTTTTAAGTATTCAGCTATATTGGATGGATTTATCTTCTTCTGATGTTGCTACCTGGTGTTATAGTAACACATTATACTACACCAAGTAAGAATTGCTCTCAATATTTAACATTTTAGATGCAGGGACAAATTCATTTCTGACACTTCCTGAGATATCACACCTTTTGGCAGCTGCAATATTTTCCTCCACAGCAAAAATACATTGAAAACATCTGCAGAACTTGCACTTTTCAGGGAATGGGCAGGAAGAGAGCTACTGATCACCCAAATCATCAGAAGAGATGACTTCATAAGCTACAACCTCTGTCAGTGGTGTGGAAGCTGACACATAGGCCATATTTTTTTATGAAGACAAAAGATAACCTGCTCCAGCCCGCAGCTCCTCTTTCTACCTCTACTCATAAAGCTGCTGCAGGTTTTATTTAGCAAACTTTAGCAGAAGTCTAGCACCTATATTGATAACATGTAATACAGCAGCGCTAACAGCAGGCAAACAGAAGCGTTCTACTTACTGAAATATGGTGTGCATACATGGGTCTTGAGAGGAAAAATGCAGCATCATGAGGGGTGTGAAACTCATTACAGAGAACGTCAATAGAAGGCACTCGCTTAATGTAATCCTCTGTGCTTAGATTGGATGCTAAAAACCCACCAAACTGCACCAGGGTGTCATGGCACTATGTGGGAAAGACAGAAAAAGTTAGCAAAGTATTATTTTGTTCACAAGTGAAGATAGGGAGAGCTTGACATTTTTCTTTTCTTCTGTTTAAAAAAGTTAACACCCAGTACAGCAAGAATTATCCCATGCCATGTACTACTGTCACTCAACTCAAATCTGTGCCAAAAAAAAAAAAAAAAGCCCTACAAAAGTCAGCAGAACGGTAAGAGCATTCTCTTCCATAAGAATGAAATTAAACTAGTTCCTATTGCCTAAGGCAGCAAAGGAATTCAGGCTGCTTCTTTTTAATAGAAAAAGGTGCCTCTAACAAAGTAAGGTCAGAAAAGCATAATAACTGCCTTCAGAAATAAGAATTTAACTTTTAATGACAAAGGACATTTTAATATTTCACTCAGAAGTCACTTGTCAATATAATATATAATATACCCATATATTTTAAATGAGATCACTACAACTAATTCTGAAAATTCTTATATATTGGTACTTTGTAACACTAAAAGTTACCAAAGAAGAAAAAGGGTTCTTATAAATGCAAGTGGGTTTACTTGCCTGATCATACAGTTTTCCCACCAGCTTCAGATGTTTTTCCCCTCCCTCTTGAAAGATCACACCATTTCTCTGTTGAGCCATAAGCAGGCACAGTGGTAGGGCAAGATCATGGTCCAATAATGCATCTTTCAATCTCTGAGACGATTTTTTCGTATTCCTAATTTGGCCAAAGTATCCACCCTGGACAGTACAGAAAATGTTACCCAAGTTTGGAAACAGCGCATCACAAAACGGAAACCATGTGTGCTTCTGACTGCAGAAATACTGATGAATTAACATCAGTAGAGTGCCCTGTCCACCAATAACACTCTCCCTGGGTCCTGTACAGCAATGTGCAGATACATATATAAGAATCAGAAACTAACTAGTCTTGCATGCTATTAATTAGTATTTTACACAGCAAACTGAGAATGATATTTCAGCTCAGGCATCACGACACTGCATGTCAGACCCAAAGTCTCTGTTCAGTACAGGAGTTTCAGATTTTATGACTATAAAATTATGCCTATTCAGCCCCCTAAAGAGTTGAGTCTAGGTCAGATTCAACTATATCTTTGACACCAAAACTGCAACAGTTCTAGCTGCTGAAATGGTTTAAGGTATTCATCCACTCAACAGGGATCTGCTACCACTCAGAGCAGGGCTGAAACCACAAGACTGCATAATGTGCAAGCTCACTGGCTCCTATAATTCACGCATCTGTCACGTAACACTGGATAATGAAAGCTGCTTTTGTTGATATAAGATGTTGCGAAGCACGACAATTAAATGCTCTGCTTTACATTGTCTTGGCTGTCTGTCTGCAAGGCTTGTAAGCCTCAGAGAGGGAAGCTCTCTAATGAAAGCAGTAAGACCTTAGTCAGCTATGCTGCCAGAGTTCATGAACTAGAGTCTTTAGAGCCACCATTAAGAAGCAACAGTTATTAATTAATTAACAGGGACATACCTCAGCTTTTAGTTGTTCTCCACCAGTCATGGCTTCCAATTGCTCCATTGTCATTTCTTCTGTGATTTCTATCCCTGCCATTTTCTGTACTACCTCTTTTAAAATAAGCAAATCAAAGCTGCACAGAAAACAGGAAAGTGGAGCAAAACCGAGAACATTTATTTAAGAAATGGAACCTATGACATTCAATACAGTACAAAGCAATACTATGATGATCATGAAAACAAGTAACATTTAATTAGTTTATGAAAAGAAACTAGCATGCTGAGTGCATCAGAATTTCCTTATTGCAACTAAAAAGTTACTACTTAATAGCAATGCAGGCATTCAAAAAGCTGGATTCCAGAACCCCTTCACAACAATTTCATTGTTCTTGAAAATAATAGTGAGAGTCGTGCTATTAACTTTTAAATAGTAACAAATTAACCATAAAGTTTATTGCTCCCTTTTGCTGTTTTACATGCTTCATATTGTATTCATCCAGTTATTTCATTTCATACGGTATCTATCCAATTACTTCATGAACATGGAATACTTTAAACTTTATTAAAAGTTTTCTGGAACAGTATACAGCCTAAGAAATTGACAGGCAAAATTAGCCTGGAGAGGTCAGCTGGAACTTGGAAGACTTTTTTTTTACCTAAAACACAGTATGCTCCAATAACCATCCTGACCAGAGACCAGGCTTTACTGCCTGCCCAGAATTCTACAAGGGCAATGGGTTCTTCTCAACAGAACACAGTAAACTGCATCATGATCATTCAAATCATGATATTATCAAATATTCAAAAGCAATATTTTCCAGAAACTTCTGAAATCTGTGTGACCTACTTACAGGAAGCGTTGACCTGTGCCCTCCAAATCAAAGGGCTGTATTTAAATAATTTATACTGTTGATATTTTTGTTTTGCTGCTCCAACTATGAATATGCATTCTGTCTAGGAACTAAGAAAGAGCCAATTCAAATAACTGAATACTCCAGTCCTATGAAACTCGTGACAGTGGCAAATCCGCTTTATTTCTACAATCCCAGATACTAAATTAAGCAGGGTTCTTTGATTTGGTTTTGGGTTTTTTTTCCCCAAAATACTTGAAGTGTTAATTCTAGGGAAAGACAAGAAGCATTACTTACCCTTCCTCTGTAGCTCAATGTAATTATACCATCATCAAAATACAAAACAAATTGGGGACAGGGGAACACATGAGACTGACTGTCTGCATTGCAGGGAAGGTAAAAAAATATATTTCTCAACAAATACCCTAAAATACCATGCTGCATTATCTCCATTGGTAAGCTGTCTTTCAGTAAACATATGGAGATTCACAATAGAAAAAAGTTGATACTCACCTATGTGATAAAAATAACACATTAAAATTAAGTACATAAATGAAACAATAATACTAAATGATGGGAATGGGAGGGCAAAAGGAAAAGGAAAAATCAAATTGCAAACCTTGTTTAAATTTTTTTTGAGCTATAATTAACATTCACCTATGAAGAAGCAATTCAACTGTCATTAAATGAACTGGACAAACTATTTAAAGCACTGTTAAAATGTTAAGAGCCGTCTCTGCAAACAAGACATTATAAGGAAAGAATAAACTAAAACAGTTGCATCTTTTTATAACCATGGGTACTTATTTCTTAAACAGTATACTACAATTTCTGTAACAATATTACATACTGGTAGGGTTTCCCCTGTCTGGTTGTTATGACAGCTGTATTATAATAAGTTACAGATCAAAAAAATCAGTACTTCAAAAATAACGTCACAGCTATGCACTTAGAGGAAAAATGTACACTAAAGAGGATATTACTCTTCCTGCCATTTAAATTTCTTAATCTTCCTAATATTATGGAATTTTACCACTACTAGAGTAACTGCTACATCAAGCGCCCATCCATCAGCGAACACCCAAATAAAACATAAAAAGTGAGTTTATGAAGATCAGCTGTGCCAGACTTGCCTTTTCCCAGCTTTCAGTTGGTTGGCTACATACTGAAGTAGACCAGCAAGTTCAATTGGGTATTTTCGGAAAACTGCACCACAAAAGCTAGCCAGACCTGAAGCAACAAAAACAATTGTGATTGCACCTCATGAGATACTTATTACACAGGCATTAACCAAGTACATGCAGAATGTCTGTAGTACATGGATTTTTGCAATACAAAGAAAAAATCTTTTCCTATTGATTAAACTTGCCAGCTTTCTGCTTTGTTTAAAAGCAATAGGTGGTAGATCCAAGTATTGATCATAATGATCAATGGAATGGTAGGTCATAGAGCAGGTGAAGTATTTTAAACATAAATGTAATAAATGAAGCAAAAATACTAACTTTGCAGCCAGCTTGAAATTGTAGTGTCATCGTGCTTCATTCTCTCCTTCTCAGGGTTTGCCAGAGCTTCAATAATACAGTCTTTGATGGAGTTAAAGAGAACATTTTTCCTCAGTTTGTAAACACAAAAGTTACACAAACCTCTTTTTCAAGCTCAACTATTTGTAATATGTGAACAATGACATGCAAGTATAGCAAGCATGATATAGGGGATCCACTAACACAGTTTTGGTATAAAAAATAAAATTAAATAAACTAACTTGAAAAGCAGTATTTACCTCACTCTTGACAGGATCACTGTGCCTTCAACAACAGAGTGAAGTAGTAAAACAAATTCTAAAAATCTTAAAAATAAAGTTTAATTTGTTTAGTGTGAAAGAATGAATAGAGGGTTCTGCAACCCACTAAGAGCACAAAGGTATGTGTAAATGTCATTAAAATTTACAGCAAAAAGCAGCAAGAATAGAAAACAATGGGAGATAATATTTACTAACAGACAATAGATTTAATCTGCCTTCAACTGCAACTTTATCAGTAACTAGACATACTGATTTACATAAAAGGATACATGCCAAGACATCATAGTTCAGCGAAGTGAGGTATTTCAGTGAATCAACAACCGGAGTTATTAAGTTGTCATATTTTTGTATTTGTGATAGGATCTGGAAGTTACAAAAGACATTTAGCTGAAGAGGAGCAGTATTCCTTATCATTCACATAACAAATCAAAACCATTTAACAATGCTTATTAAATATTCAGAACCTACACAAAACATGCTTTGAAATTATTTTTCTGAAGGTCTTAAACCACTTTCAAAGGCAATACCAGTAATTTATCTAGTATCTTAGAGACACCAGTGAAACATGTCTCTAACATGTAAAAAAAATTCCATATAATTTTTTCTTTTCAATTATCAGAGAATAATATAACAAAAACATTTCAATCACTTTTTTTCTAAGCCTTCTTATAAGCTTAGAAAAGACTTTCTAAGCTAAAAGTCTTTCTAAGACTCCTAAATCTTTGCAGCAAGTTTCTGTTGCTACATATAATAAGAAGACTATTATAAATAAGAACCTAAGTCATAGAATCACAAAGTAGTTAGGGTTGGAAAGGACTGTAAGATCTTCTAGTTCCAACCCCTCTGCCATGGGCAGGGACGCCTCACACTAGATCATGTTGCCCAAGACCCTGTACAACCTGGCCTTGAACACTGCCAGGGATGGAGCATTTACCACTTCTTGGGGCAATCCATTCCAGTGCCTCACCACCCTCACAGTAAAGAACTTCTTCCTTATTAATCTAATTTTAAAACGTTCTCTTTGGTACATGACATGCATGCATTTGGTACATGACATACATGCGCTGCAGCATTAATTTCTTCAAGTAAAATCTAAGAACTGGTAGACTGATAACCGCAAGTCACATTTGTGCATAGGGTGAAGATCCACCAACATAGTTTTATACCTCTCAGCATTCTGTAGCACCAAGCAATCTTAAAAATCCTCCCCAACTTCATAGGAGTATTTCAGATTTCAAAGCTTTGTTTTCTTCTAAATAACCCTGGTGTACCTTCATCACATGTATTTCCTACCACCCAGAGCAACCCAACTTGAATTTGCGTTCTTCATAACCTGATGATCAGCACATTCCTGTACCTCTGAGACCCACCTCAGCTATCTCAGACTAAATACTCTACTCCTATAAATAAATGGATGTAATTTTATGCGCAGTGATTATTAAATGACAATAGCTCTTGAAAAAACATCTCATGCCTGTGCCCTGCTAAGCAAATTAGCATGTTTTAAATTTTACATCAAAAATGAAAAATGTGTCTTCCTGCACTTTTAATAGAAATTCTTAGGATGAAATAGTATTCAAATACATGTAACTACATACATAATCAAATAAAATTGTAGGATTGCTGTGGCTGAGCTTCCCAATTTGTCTTCCAGAGGGTTTCACATTTTCCTTAGTTAAACGCCTGTGAAAGGGAACATATTTTATTGGAACAGACAAGCTAAAAGAAGAAAACAACAAGTTAGTTCCAGTAAAGAAATACTGTTTATTAATCACAGAGATTAAATTCTCACTAGCAGAAGTTTAAGAAATCTAAGTATAGAAATATTACTCCCCTACAAATCTAAAATCTATAATGCTACAGTTGTCCCTATACTACTATGTATGGTATTATAGCGTCAACTTGGAGCACTTTGCATTCGGAAGTTGTCAGTGGGACCTAAGCCACGTATAAAAATAGCATGTGATACTGTTAATCTCCTGAAATTTTAATTTAGCCACAGACCAGTTATTTTGCATTTGTTGCACTGTGTTCACTGCAAAACAGTATTAATTTCATTTTGTTACACTTCCACAGCATTCCCTACTGAAGATATGAGCTTAACATGAAACCTGAAGCTGATATACAAAAGGGAATTGTACACATGGCAATCTCAACAACAGCACTACGGCTCATCTGCACAGTTGAAATCCATTGTACAACAGAAGGGATGTGAAGTTTTCATGCCTGTAGTATCTATGCAGCAAGGTAAAAGAGAATCACAATGACTGTTTCTAGTTTTCATGGCTGCAAGTCCGAAGTCTTTAATATAGTAGCAATTATTCTGACTTCCCTATGTACAAAGGTTCTAATCACGCACATTGTAAAACCAGAGCATTTGCTTTTGGCAACTACAAAAGCAGACCCTAAACCCCTGAAAATTATGTCCAAGACGTTAAACATGAATAAAATCAAAAATTGTTGTGTGCCCACTTAAACATGAGAATGAGTTCTTCCATTCAATTCAATTCAATTCACTGTCCTGCTCTCAAACCTACAGAAACTGTAACAAGACTTTTGAGACTTTTTGGATTAAAGAGTCTCCACACCTAGAGGAAATACGTTGCACTCTGACATTTTCATAAGCAAAGCAACTTTTCAAAGAGCATACCCATGGCAAAGGTTTTAAATAATTTAATGAATCATTTTTTACATATCCTTACTGGTGACAAATTGAGTCTGTATCCCTACATATATTACATTTTTAACCACAGTACATTAACTACTTCATGAACAAAGATTATCAGTGAAATTACTGAGTCAGTAGAAGGGGAATGTATTTGTAAAGGGTTTTTTTCTTCAAGTGGCAACATACAATACATTGTATCACAGTTGATAAATATTTATGTACTTAGTCAACTTACTTCATAATGTATTTGGCTCTGTCGATAGTCTGAGCTTTAACTTTCACTAGAAGTGGGTGACTATTGTATGTTTCATTCTTCCATTGCCCATAAAGCCGGTACCTTGAAATATTATAAAGGAAAAACATTTTTATGACTGACAATTCAAGAGACCACTTCCAAACAATGGAAACAAATTACTCTACTCACCGGTACTGATATGGAAAAGTTTTGAACATTCCCCACAGTTCTTCAGACATGCATGCATTGCAGTCCATCAGAGAAAGAGATGGCAGTAAGACTTGATCAGTAATACTCAGCAGACAGCTAAACAGTATCTCCTGAGATAAAGAGAAAAAACGTGAGGTAAGTATCAAGTAAGTACATCAGAAGCAATGCCATGCAGATAATGCAGAAACTGAACATCTTAGTAGACTGATAAAATACAAGTTCGCCACAAGATTAAGACTTCCTAAACAAAAACAAAGCAAAACAAACACCAAAAAAAAAAACTAAAAAGGACTGAAATATTTCCTATCATAAATCTTTCATTAGATAATTCATGGACCATATATACTGTCAATATTTTGACTATATATTTAAGCAAAGCTGCTGAAGTTTTCAGCAAGTTTCACTCATATTTTCAAAACAATTAAATCATTTTAAATTTACGTACTGTGGATGCGTACAAAGCGCAAAAGTAGAAAACAGACTTTGGCAACTGCTGTCAACGGATTACGGTATTCCTGTCATTGCTTCCATATTCAAAAATCCAGATTAAAGCCTGAAGGCTTTATTCATGTTCCCAAGACACAGCACCAACTTCCATGTTTTCAATATCCTATCCTCACTCCTTCTTAAGCATTTTTCTTCCCCATGGAGCTATGTAAGAATAATGGTAGTGGTGGGGGCAGAGGAAAACACTAACAAAAAAAACCCCAGAAGAGACTCATTTTCTCTGCAATGACTCAGGAAGGCTGCAATGATTCATGACAGGTGAGAAATGGGAGTAGTAAATAATAATGAAAGTAATAATGAAAACTGCACGAACTCCATATTGAAAACTTGCTTCTTGATTAAAAAACAAGAAAAAAATCCCAACTTGTTTTTGTAAGTTAGTTCTCAACTGGACACTTGGGTTTCATTGTGACGAATCTTGGTAAGTCAATAAATTAGGAAGTTTAGAAAGAGCTAAATTAGACAAGAAATTATAGATAGCAATTGTACTATTAAACACCTCTCCTACTTCTCATTTCTCTTTTCCTCTGTGCTTTTCCCTAGTAAATCCTTTAAGATACAAGGTGCCACCATGAAAAGTGTATTTACAGAATACACAGCAGGAGGTACTCCAGCGGATTCTGAGCAAATAAGAAGTAGCATGCACTGGATTGAGAGAAAAAGATTTGAGGAACATAGGAATAAAAAATAACAAAGGAAAAAAAAAGGACAGGAAAACAAAATAGAAGAAAACCCAGGGCGTGACCAACCTCAGTTACAATCTCACATAAAAGCACCCTCCTCCAAAATAAACTCACCATTTTCTCTTTATCTTCTTGTTTGCTTCCATCAGACTGAAACTGTAACAAAACCAATCATGTTAATTGAAGCATAATTAATAGAGCAGTTAGTTTCAGAACAAGGCTACCTCAACAAAAGCACAAACCTGAAGGACTACATGTCTAGTAAAAATCTAGCAGATCTGTCAGCATTGACTTTTTTAACAGAAATTCAAATATAGGGATAAAATGCACTGCAAACATACATAGAGCCTTTGTACACTTTTGTTCAAAATGAGGTAATAACCAACATAAAGGAAACTTATATAAGAAATACTGAATTTTCTTGCTGGAGAGAGGGGGGAAAGAAAAAAAACACCCTAAGCATTCCTACCACTGAAAAATAAAACCCCCAGGACTTCCAACCCAATAATCAACAGCCACAGATTATTTTCCCCATCTTTCTTTCACAATAATACCCTCTAAAGCTTTTAGTCTTCATTAGTAAATTACTTTATTTTCTCTCTCCTTGTTCCACTCCATGAAAAGCATATTTAGCTATCACACCAGTAAGTGCACACTTATTTTAAAGGTACACTTGTGCAGGAAAGCTGCACTGCAAGGTTAGTAGTCTAACTTTTAAACTACTGCATGGGTTAACTTACAGTCAAATTACCTCCAGTTATAAGTATTTCTATTGTGTGTTAAATGCAGTTTCATAACTAGAACATGCTGATGGCAATAATGCATTAAAAATAACTTTCCCTGTGTTACCTTAACCACTCTGTCACTGACGAATTTCTTCACAGTTCCAACCTAGAGCAAATAGCTAAAATGTTGCTCATTCTTGTCAGAAAAACATTAAACTATTATATTCATATACATACAGTAAAACTGCACGAGACGCCTAAATTGTATGTATCCACAGAAACAAGCGCTTTCTCACAAACCCTCAGTACTTGAACTTAATGACAAAGTAGTCTTAAGTCTGCTGACAGCAATAAAACTAATTACTCCCTTATGATTTCCAAATTAGCTGCACTGTCAGTGCAACACAGTGTATCACTCAAATATCTATCTTCTCACAAGCCAGCAAGAAATAAGCATGCTATAAAGCCAGATTATTACCCACTGGGAAATCTTATCATTCTGGATGAGAAGATGCTGAGATATTACACCTCCTATAAAGATATGGAAGTATTGAAAGATGAAAACGCTTTAAGTTATCATGGTTTTAATTACAAAGACTACTTGGAACTCAAACTTAATGTAGCTTTTGCCACCGTATCATTGCATCTTGGAACCTGATGAGAGCAAACTCTCTTGCCAAGATCTGTGAAGTTAAACAAAAAGATCTTCAATCCTGAGAATTATTTATGTTCTTTGCTCTGCAACATCACATACAGTTGGAAATGAAAGCTTCCCATCTAGTGGTACATAAATTTTGAATACTCCAATATTTGCTAGTTGTAGCTGAAATAAAATATACTTTCAGGAAAGATATAAAACTGAAAATCTCCCCTCCAGTACCATTTAGACCAACCAGCCTACTTGACTTCCAGTTGGGGGGCATGTGTGTGCACCACAAAAGCAGCAAAAGAAATCATTAGCCTCAGTCTGAGCTGCAGAGTACATTCTAAGGGAGTTCAGAATAAAAACTGAACTTGCAGCCTCTGAAAAGAGGTCATACTATCAACACTTCAATATATGCATGGTAAAAATATCATCAAAAGACAACAACAAATCTCAAGAGGCCATTTTATTTCTAAAGTTGGCAACTTGAGGCTTTATAGGGTATTTTATATCTCCACACTGAACTCATCCTTATTGGCATGCAGGGATTGGTCCCTGACACAAGTGCAAGAACAGCAGCATTTGAACTGGCGGAACAGGGTGACACCCCACTAATTAAAGAGATGCAACATCTCCTTCTTCCCAAGTAACCCAACAGGTAGAATAGCAAGTACTATTTTAAATACTGGATGCATATTAGGTTATTGTTCCCCATCGGCTACACTGTCAGTCTAATGATATAAAAGCTTCTATGCAATTACTATCAAATGTCTGTTGGTGGGTTTTTTTTGGTTTGTTTTTTTTTTTTTTTAAATATCCACATAAAGGTAACACTTTACAAGATGAAGACCATAATGAGAAATTAATTATAATTAAATATTCTTGGTTACAAACCTTAAGTGCCTTAATTTGTTCATAAAAATGGTTTATGTTTATTGATCATAAAAAACAATCAGTAATTAAGGTAAGATTCTCCAAATTTGTTCTTAGTCAAAGAAATTTTGCTTCCATATATAATTTATACACTTAAGCATTTTTTAACATCAGATGAATTGGTATTTTTCAAGTTTTGACAAGCTGTTCTGTCATACCAACCTCTTTCATAAATGCTTTTCCAAGACGCACCACTTTTGCGAATAAAATGGGATCATGGGAGAGATGAGGACCAAGGTAACAAAGCATGTTGAACACTTCCTTTCTCAGGTCCTCGAAGCTGTCCGCTTGTTTTGGTGCTCTCTTGTTTGGCAAAGAGGAAATTGGTGACCCTTTAGCTCCTTTAGGTACACCAACTCTGAAAAGTAATATGTGCAGCATATCACGTGAAACAGAAGTGAAAGTTTTAGAAATGTATCAATACAGTCAGGCTTACAAGTGAATTCAGGCTTATAAATAAATAAGTTTCCCTTACACAGCAACAGAACTTTACTTTCCACTTTACCTGCGGTACAGGGGTTCAACTGTAACATGTACAAGCTGACAAAGGGCAACTGCAATAGGCTTGTGTGAAGTAGCATAAAACGGAGGCATCTGATCCATAATACTTTGTGCGTGCTGCCAGTCACCAATTTTTAATAAAGCTTCCAATAAGCCAAGCTTTTGATTATCAGGAGGCTGCAAGATAACAATGAAAGAGCTTTTCATATACCCATATATTCGTAAAGTAGTCTTAATATTTCTCCTTAAGCATTATGCAGCTGTAATCCATAGCTAGAGAAAAACATCCTAGTATTTTAACTACATAGTAAAAAAAAAAAAATATATAAAATAAAATGCAGCTAGGTATTCAGACAATAAGCGCACTTCTAAAGCAATAATACACTCAATAATATACCAGTCCACATAAAATCCAACATCTGGATCAAAGAAAAAAGTTAAAAATAAAGTTCAAAACAGAAGTTTATAAAGTTGCCTGTGACATTTTGAGAAGTACATGATTAGAACACAGGTCATTCTATTGCAATTTCTTTACATGGAATTTTAAGAATACAGGCATTTAGGAATCCTTTGTGTTTGTGTTATTTCTGCTTTTAAATCCAGAACTTCTCTTGCAAAGCCAGATTTAAAAAAGAAAGAAAGAAAAAGAAAAAAGCTCCTCTGAATCATGCTCTTCAAAAGCAAAAGCAGGTATGGCACATACAAGAGCCAGTCTGGAACTGCTGTCCAATCTAGTCACACTGCTGAGTTCCGTGACTTCCGAGGTATTTCCCTATTATCTGGTTATGTTAAATGCACCTTAAAATGCAAAAGTAGGTCATGCATTTGCCCACACTAAACTACTCATATTGGAGTCATGAGACAATAAATTTAAAACAAAAAATAAGCACTTTGTGAAGTTATAAAAGTCAATAATCGTTAAACACTATTTTCTTTAGCTGGGCATTTATTCCATGATACTGTATCAAAAACTGTACATTAAAACTGGACACAAAGTGATCAAATTAAGACTGCCAACAGCTTTCACATTAGTTACTCAACTAATTGCTATGAATTGCACAGGGAAATCACATACAAAAATACTAACACAGAAACAAGTTTTTCAAGAAACTGCATGCACTGCGTAAGTGTGTTAAGAGTCACAAAAACTGTTTCTGTTAAGCACAGCTCTCCATTTTCCCATCTCATAGGCCCAGACTTTGTTATTTGTCATTGTAATCCTTCAGAAAAATGTTGCAGTTTCTCCTAGAGCTTAAGATTCTCTAGTTCTTAATTCTAAATAAGATGTTTTGAGCAGTACTTTGACTCTCAAATGAAGATGACAAAAGATGACAAAAGAAAGGCTGCTAAGAGATTAAATAATTTTGGTTTCAAAGTAAGACTTGGACACACAGAAACAAATCAGACCTATAGAGCAACATGAACAATACATGACACAGTAGCGCCTTAAACAAAGGGTATACATTTACACATACATAGATACAGACTTAATGGAAAGCACAGCTGACAGTTGCAATTTAAAATGTTCAGTTCAAACCTTTTTCTACAACGCAGCATAATCATACCAGCATTCCTAAGCCTGGCAATTCTTCGAGTCCCAATTCTTGACTGAGATAAATAAGGAATAAACTCTCAGTAATGTACTTATTTTTAAGAAATCAACTAAGATTATACTATCATGGGTCCTAGAAAACACAGTTGTTAAAAGATTGTGAAGTGTATCAATGCTGAGAGATACTTACTTTAGCCAATACAACAAAAAGAGAGGAAATAATTAACCATTGAAACAAGAACATTAAAACCTAGAGAAATCCAGAACAAACCCCAAACCATGCATTTTTGCATATTCAATATAATGGAAGAGGACACACAAGCCTTCAAATACGCATGTGTTTCTTTCAAATAAATACAAAAGTGTTTTCATAACAATTATGTTCAGTTTAAAATAAATTATTTTTATTGGAAAGGAAACCAGTCACAGACACGCACCTTTTCAGTTTTTTCCTCCTCTTTTTCTTTTTCCTTCTCCTTTTCCTCAGTTTTTTCCGAGGATAAGACGACCATTGTAAGCTTCCTGACAATTTGCTTAGCTTCCACTATCTCTCGCTTGTGTTCCTCAACAATGGCATTATCCCCAGGAAGAAGCTAAAAAAAAAAAAAAACAAAAAAAACCACCAAACATTGAATCTGAAAATTTAAGTGCTGCTACTTTGGATCACTTGAGCTTGAAGCAGAAGTTTGGCTTTCCTTGTTACTAGTAAGATAAACTTACTGCCTGGAAGATTCCTTCCCCTGCCACCATCATTGCAACAAAGCAGTATACTATTAAGACTACTCCAAAATCAAGGAGTCATGAGAAATAACACCATTCTGCTTCCTCACAACCATTACCTGTGTAAGCTCTCCTTCCCCTGTCCAACTTACCATCCAGTTGCAGCTAGATGGTGACAACTGCACACATACTTAACGGCAACATTTACAAAATTCAGTGTCTTAAAACAGTGAATATTCAAAGACATAAGTTTTCACTTGCTCTTCTAAAGGGAAAAAAAAAATCATCACCAAGGAAAACCAGGTAACCTACTTAAACACACATTTTGACTACGCCTTTATTTTAAAGGAATGCTATTTAAAGGTTCCTAAATTTCCTACTTATCAGCAATGTGGGTTATACACATGTAACATTTGTTTCTTAAAAGCCATCTTACATTAAGAGATACCTAGTATGATAAAACCTCAGCATAGTCTTGTACTTGAGAATGATGAGTGTGAGGAATATAACCCTATATTCACAAATTAAAAGGTCAAGTTGTGAAACAGAAGGAAAGCTCTTTTGTTGACAAAACCAAATATTGATTTGATTCCCAAAATCACGCTCAAACTTTAACTGCAAATAAGTAATCAAAACTTACTGTACAGTTATGACCTCTATGATACAGTAATCTTTTCTTTTGTTGATTTTAACAAGGGAAATTTTTTACGTATTTTTTCACCCAGACTCACAGTAGAAAGACTTAAGCATCACCTTCTTCACAGGAAGAATGGTAGAACTCCCCAATTTCACAGAAATTCAGGGAAGAAAGAATCCCTCTTAGAAAAGTAAAAGGTCTAAAGAGCTATGCTTTTCTTATTTGAAAACATAGGTAACCTACTAACATTCACCAATAAATATCTAGTGTGGAATTTCAAGAGGTAAATCACGGGATGCAACACATACTATACATGGCTGTGTGTATATAAACAAAAATAGAGAACAGTTCTTACAGGCTTGCAAGAGGAAGGCAGGGCAGAGGCGGGGAGAACATTGCTGATATGAATGATAATCCTGTCAGCTGCTATTGCATAGGAACTGCACAATATATGACATTTAAGACTTAACACCTACATCCTAACAATTTTCTTGAAACTCACATAGCAAGTTAAATTAATCCTGAACTGAAGAGAGAAAAAATGCCATTGAAAATATGCAAAGAGACAAAACCTGGCAGAGGGATTCTGGAACGAAGTAGATTAAAAATGAGACTGAAAATCAACTTGTCAAAAATGAGACTGAAAATCAACTTGACAAAGGTGAACTGTAAAACTGATGCAGGGACCATTTTAGCTCCAAGACTGTCAGAAAACATGCCCATACCTATACAGGTCTGAGTTGAGACTGCACAGGCCACTCTAATTCCAAGTCTGAGCATGTCTTGTAAGCTTACAAACATTCCTGAACAAACTAACATTATCATCACGCATTCCTCCCTCCACATCGATTATCTCAGACATGTACTCCTACTCCTGCTCCACCCAACATGTTCTTAGCCAAAGTACTCCTATGAAGCCAGAGACAGTTACTGACAGGTATTATTGTGACTAATGCTACTGTCACGCAATTAATGGCATGACTACATTCCAAGTTTTCCATAGCTCATTTCCTTGATTTCAGTCAAAAATTAAAAGTCTAAGTATCCATAGATATTCTGAAATTAAAAAATCACATGTATTGTAAAGTTATTTTTACAATTGTAGCATTTTCTTTACCATCTGCCAAATTAGTATGTTGCTTGGGTTGATAAGTGCCAGACTGGAGAGGGTACGTCCCGCTGATTAAGTCTGAACATGTAATTCCATTTTCCTCTTCCAAACTAACAAATGGTCAAAATTCTTGCAAATGGGAGTGACAGGCCTATTCAGGAACATAAGAGGGTTTTTTTCAAAACATCCTACTATTAAGTTAAACCAAGACTGTTAGGAGCTGAGTGTCCCACCACTTCTTCAGAAATTGATCTTGTAAAGCAAAACAGTCAAAGGGTCTGGTTCTTAAGGAACATTACTATGGCATTTCTCTCCTATCCAGGCAGGAGGTAAACAATCTGGAAGTTGCTACACAGATAATCCAAAGGAAGTGTATCAGCATTCATATTTCAGTTTATGTTTATATGAATATCTGGCAGTAGGAAGTGCTGGAAATTTTAAAAGGCATTAAACACGCACGTATACAGATGCTGCAGAGTATGCCATGAATCTGAAGCTTTAGGAATCGGGTAAATTATCTGGCTTTCTTAAACTTTCTTAGTTTTGACATTCGACAGAGTAGCACCATCACTTACATGAACATAAAGGTCTTCCAAATCTATGAGATTATGTTGCAAGAGGACAGCAGCAACTCTGTATAAGGAGGAAGGTGTCTCACCGCTCGGATCCTAAAAAGGACAAGATTGCAAAGTTAAGGAAAAAAGCAGCAGTCAGACGACTGCAGAAGGTCATGAAACAGAAAAGAAACTACTCAAAGTTAAAAATATATTAACTCATAGTCCTCCTTGTTATCATGTAACTGCTATTACTCCAAAGGCACTAGACTTCATTGTGACACACAGAATGTTCAGAAACAGATATTCAACTACCTTCACATCTTACAGTGCTTGTATGCAATTCCTAACCATACATAAAACACTCGACTATTTTAACAAGTATCAGCCATGACTCCCAAGCAAACATGCTTTTCATTCCTGGGACAAGCTTTTTGTTTATAAGGTACGACCTCTTCACTAATGCCAGTCCTTACATAACTATACAAGTTCAAATGGAAAGCATCAAGAACATTTTCAGCTGTTTTGGGAGAATCCTAAGCATTCTCCTGTAAAGTACATTACAGACTTCCATTCAATTCATAAAATTATTGCTTTCAATACTGGAATTCTACACCTTAGAAAATAATTTTCATGTTAAAAAATCTGCAGCAAAAATCTGTTATCACTGACTGCAGCTCAACACTGAGTACAACCAACCACGAAAACCAAAAACTGAGAATGGAGATACATTACCTGATAAAATTTGAATTTGAACCCAAGGATATGGCATAGAGTTTGAGGTTCACACATGTACATGTAAGATTCTATCAGTGGTACAAAGAAGTCATCATATTCGGGCCTGCACTCATAGACTTCTAAGATAATATCCAAAACTCTGTTAGGATCGAGGTTAAAACATCCTAGGGGAGAAAAACAGAGCATAAAAGCTTAACATTGCTACATTTCATGTTCATTCTGTTACTAAACCACAAATACATTAAAGTTAATTCTTTTCAGTTAAAATTCAGCCTGGAATTATCCACATTAAAATAATCTGGACCATCTGTAACTACAGCATTGACCACTTTGACTTATACTGAAGCAAAGATACTAAACAGGATGTTCAATTCAGATTACAGAAACTAGAAATTGCCACTTTAATGCAAACATTTAAAAAGTAAAAACCCAACCTCGGTAATACCACAGTGCTAGCAAAAGGCACAGGTTTCTGCCTCTCACCTTGTGCTGCCACACATATTCATGCAGTTGCACACATCACATAGCTAGAAATTATTTTACACCCCAGAAATTGTTCTGGTTTGAGCTAGAGCTTGATCGACCAGGTCATACTGTCCTGTGAATTCAGTATTATTGGTAGTGTTAGGGAGAATGGTTTGTTTATCTGAGGAGAGCAAGGGCAAGGATACAGATCAGGTAAGCCAATGCTGTTATCATACCTGTAGTTTACTATATAAACTTTTCCACCAGAAGTCCAGGAGACATCCTCAAGACAGAAATAATACTTAGATCAAAAGAATTCACATCTAGACTATTTTTTATATTGTGCAATCAGAAGTCTCCTCCAGGCACATCCACTATGCAGATATAAAACTGCATGCCTTTCCTTCCCAAAAGCCATTTCCGCTACACCAGGACCTACTGCAACTTGGTACTTTAAAAGAATTGACAATTTAGGGGAAGTCTATTTGCAATTCCTAAAATTCCAGAAGACAGAAAAATGTTTTGCTATACAATTTCTCAAACTGAGTATTTTTTTACTGTAGTTAACTAGCAAAACTATCCTCTTCTCTATCTCTCTTCCAAAAGAAATAGTATTATTACAGGG
This sequence comes from Ara ararauna, assembly GCA_028858755.1. Taxonomy (NCBI): domain Eukaryota; kingdom Metazoa; phylum Chordata; class Aves; order Psittaciformes; family Psittacidae; genus Ara; species Ara ararauna. The sequence goes on along the minus strand of CM054383.1, from coordinate 8,744,512 downwards.
GTTTGACAGTCTCAGGCAAAGCTCTGTGACAGATGAAAAATTATCTTTTATTAAATAGTAGCATAGTCTTTGAATGTTACTGCCACATGAAACAGGCTCTAGTGAAAACATCAATATATTGTATAAAATTCTTTAAATAAAGAGTAAGCATAAAACATGGGCAATCACATGTGTTTACTGGTTTTAATGCATTTTGCACTTTGCTACATTCTTGCCAAGTCTCAACTTAGTAAATGCTCTTCCTTTATTTAGTTTTGTTTGCGATTTGTCCGTATTTCTACTTCTCATTTCTTTTTATAATGAATAACTCAATTTAACTTCTTGAAGACTGAAAGAGTATTCATGCACTGAACCAAGTACTTTTAACAGCAAAAAGCATTACTTTGTTACACTGCAATCTGCTGCTAAAAGATGGTAAATGCATCCACAAAATTACTGCTGAAATTAATCAAAATCGCAACATACATATTTGAAGCTGTATATAAAAATCAGTTTATAAAATAACTACACAACATTCCCAAAATTAACTTTGCCACAGAAACAGGAACTTTCAAATGTCATAATTCTGCCCAAGGTGATCTATAAATACATGTTACTATCGCACTACACGTCCACATGACATACTATTTGATCCACAGATTATCTCAAAAAGTAGTCTAAAGTCATTTTCTGTAAGAAAAAGTCATAAGATCATGTAAGAAAACCAGTGCCCAAATTCCTTACCTATTAAAGATTTGATATTTTCAAGGATTAGCTCACTAGTGATATTCCCAGATAAGTCTTGTCCCAGCTCTGCAATGAGCTTTGCATAACCTTCATTCTCCTCTCTCAATAAATTAAACTTCTGTTGCTTGTAACTGCAAATAAACAGAAATTAAACACTATTGTGTAACATATGCCCAGCGAAGCTTATTTATGATCTTAACATTAAATTTGTTGTACAAAACGCTGATTTTGAACACATTAAGACCTTGTAATTTACATGAGCTATTGTAAAAATTACAGAATGCAATACAAAGAATACCTGAGAGGTAGTCAGCAGTCTCCAAACAAATCTAGCTCTTCTATTGCAAATGCAGACGATTTAAAAGCAAAATCATGCTTATCCTTGTAAAGCTTGTTCTTAGACGCTATGCTGGAGAACTGCTCTGTAGCACTTAAAGACCTGTTCTAGTTTTAAGAGGTGTTCTTTAGACCAAAACAGGATGTACACAAAAAACTAACATACACCACAAAAATATATCCTCCATTGCCACAACTAACATAACATTTGCTTATTTAGGGAAACAAACACCTATGCTTAACTGGCAGAACAGCAGTGATTAATTTTCTCATACCTTCAAGTTCCCATTTGTCACAAATAAAATCATTAAGTATTTAATCTGCATATAGAGAATCACAATAGTAATAGGTGATATTTTAAAAAATTTTACATTTCTCAAGAGTCTGAAAACGCAGAGGGCTAACAAGGTTCTTTTGCCAATTATGAGTTTAAGTGTAACAAAACACATTTCCTATAATTACCATTGACCCTCCTCACCCACTCCCCAAGCAACCCTCGCCCCAAAACTTACAACAGTTTTGTCTTTATTTTAACTGATTTCTGATTGAACTGTTGCGACTGCTTGATAAGTCCTAATGACTCCAGTGTCTCTGGATCTAAACGCTCCTTTAGGACAGTGTCAGATACAAGATACTAAAAAACATCAAAAACATACAAGTTTGTCAATTACAAAGACCTAGAAACCATATGGTTATTACTTGCACTATATATGTATTCTGACTACAACCACCAAGTTCAAATGTCATGATACACCATCACGCTATATGCATTCTGCTTCAAACATAGAAGTAGACAAAATTGAGAAACTATTCAACTGAAATCGGAATTTTACAGTGGTAGATTTTTACATACAAGTGAAGAAACAAGCCCTAGGGTCTAAGTGCTGGTAACAAAGTATATATTGCATAGCATCTAGGACTATTATTACCAACAGCTGCATATTTACAAAGCTTATACCCATTCTCTCTCATATTCTGGGAGAAAATATTTTCATATGCTGAATTCTCCTACAAATCAAGCTCATTCCATGTGCTTAGGAATGCCACTTCTAAAGACAGAGGAGGCTGCATAAAGGAGAAGTCAAACTCAAAACATACTTCACAGAAGCAAGATTTCTGTTGAACTGACAAGGAAAAAATTAAGTTCTTTCATAACTCTTCAAAAAATCCAAAGGGCAATTATGCTATAGTACTCTACCATAACACTTTGAAGACGTATTTTTAAATTACTTGGGATTTTACTAAAACATTCTAGCAGTCTTTTCCTCAAAAAAGAGCAAGCATCAAAACTTTACTGTTTTTCTTGTTGGCTTTTGTCATATGCTTTTACCAGAAGACTTTCTACATGCAACTTACCAAACAGGCTAATACCAGCTGCGTGAAGTGATCTCTCTTACTTTTTTCTTCTAAACAGCTTGTTTCAATATCTAGTATAAAAGAAGATGGAAAAAAAAGGAAAAAAAACATCATTACTTGCAGAGCTTGTAAGAGTTTATTCTTGGTATTACTATTCCAATAAATACTACTGATAACAGTGTGAAGCAGCTTGTTCATAACATACTAGCTTCTTGCCACTGTCTGGCTACTCATCCACCTTGAAGTCTTTATCAATACTTTGATGACAATTCTCACACACCCACAAGTCTCATGAAAAGGTAAAACAGAAACCAGAGGAATGCCATAATTATTTTTCCTGCCCTTCTCTCTGTTGCAGTAAGTTAAGGACAAGCATTTAAGAGCCAGTAATAAGCATGAAAGAAGAGAAATAGGAATTGCTGTGTCTTCAGAGTAACAACCATTTATTGCCTCGTCTGTAATCTTTTACTAGCTATGATTCTGCATTTCCATTGTTTGCTTTTGCATCATCAGCTACTGAATGCAATTCATAAACTCACTCCTATGGGAAGATAGGCCATAAAACAATGGCCAAGGAAGCACACCTGGCTAAAGCAGTTTAAAAAAAGCACATCATTACCGGACGTGAGGAGCTGCAAAAGGAGTGGAGAACTCAAGAATGCAAGGCAGTCATTACAAAAAAACCACAAAAGACAAACACACACAGCTTAAAAAACAAGTGTAATGCAGTGAATATTGCATTATAAAAACTAATTATTATCAAAAGATGATACAAGTATGCAGAATGAACATTTACGAAACAAAGTCAACGTAATTTTGATATCACATGCAGCCACAGCACAGGAGACCTTACACTCCTCCTGCATAGAGAACAAACTGGGATCTGTGAGGAGCAGTGTCAAAAGAATTTGCTGAATTTTGTTAGAGACACACAGAACAAGACAAAAAGTTCAAGCAGTTGAAAATCTGATCTGGGAAAAAATGCAGGATTAAATTGCTAAAAACATAAGAAAAACAGCTTTGGATCAACATTATTCTGGTAATCCAGAAGTTATTACCAGAATAAGAAGTAAACAACTTCAAAGCCTGTTCAGTTGGCAGATAGTAATTTGGCAAATTATACCATTTGCCTTAAGGTTTTTGAACAATTAGTATAAGCTCCATTTCCTCAGTGCTGACTGTACAGATAAAAATATTTACAGGACACATTCTGAGAACAGAAGATCTACCTACCAGTAAGCCAGCTTTTATTTAAAATACTTATAAGAATGATAACAACGCTAAGTCACTGAATCCATTAACCAACATCCAACATGCTTACAAGCTAGCTCATTTAACTATTCTTAGCAGATCAGCTTCCACTGCCTTTAATAGGTAAACTAGAAACTGTAACAGAACACAGAAGGAACAAACATTAAGAACCAAGATACAGATATACTGAGGAAGAATCAACGCGTATCTTGTAAAGAAGCCATACTTTACAGATCTAATTAAATCTCCTGAGGAATTCAACAAGCAAATGCACAAAGCATATATCTGTCTCAATGTTGAAAGGAAGGAAACCCAGCTCACCTAATATGCAGAATACATCAGCTAGGATGGAAGGCATGTCTTCCCGAAATTCCTAAAAAGAAAAAAGGAAGATCGCACTTAATGGATACAGAAATTCCAATATCATTTTTAGACAATTCTTATTCCATTACATAAGACACAACTTTATCATAATAGAAGTTCAGATTAATAATGCACATCACTGGTAATTGTATTAATTATTAATAATTCAGATCAATTAATAATGAAGAGGCTGAATTATTGAGTAATATCTAGCATAAGTGCTTTACCAATTATTGGTATGTAATGAAGTAACATAACCTTTTAATGTGATTTATAAGGGCATCTAATGGCCAGGGACAAACCCCTCAGGTTACTTCCTCTGTTTCTCTAGCACAAGGGAACTCCCTGTCTGAAGAGCAGCACCTCCCTGCACAGCAAACTACAACTTCTCAGGCACCAAACAAATTACAATTTCCTACCATGACTAAAGATCAAACATTATCAAATGCTGCCCCCACAGTAACGTGCCCTTCAGCCTTCACTTCTCCCAAACCCAGTGAAGAAGTTTAAAAACCTGAAATGCTTATCTCAAAATAATTACTGCAAAATGTCTATTCTTAATGTTCTATACACGCCAAAACAGCAATCTCCAAACTTCCGAAGAATAAATTACTTTCAGAAGGTTGGGGGTTTTTTATTTCTTTTCCCAATTTTTATTTTTTTTTTTTTTTAGGAACACCAACATTTGATAACCTTGGAAGTTGAGAGGAAAATACTCTTTTCCTTACCTTCTCTATTTATTCAAAGCATTGTAAGAAAAAACTCAACAAAAACAATAAGTGCAATGTATTATTTCAGAAGCAGTCACAGGTCTTTGACATCTCAACAGTAAAATGGCAGATGTGCATTGTTACACTGCAAGATGTAAATTATAAAAACCAGTAGATGGCATTACAGACATGCTGCAAAAGCAAATGAAATCTATTTTTAGCATGCTAAAAACTTCAGACTTTATCTGCCTTGAAAAGATTACTTAATTTTTAATTTCTGCTAAAATGGATCTATCTATCCCTTAGCACAAAAATTAGGGAAAAAACTGACAGACTACATTTATTTCAAGTGCACACAAATGAAGAAAGGACAAAACCCACTTTTTAGACATGGAAAAACAGGTCTGTTGAATATTATCCTACTGGATATTCATCCAGACTTTTATAACAAATTAAAAATTTAGGAAGTAAGCAATTATTGCAAACAGATACTTACTATGACATCACCAAGAACATTAGAAGCTTGATCATGCTTTAAGTTTCCTCTGACGACGTGGTATGCAAGCTCATACAGAGCTTGCTGGATATCTGTTGAAAGAAAACAGATGATTAAGGAACATATTAGGTAGTCCTTGGTCTAACTTTTAACTCAACATTTACAACAATGCTGTAGACTTCAGACACCCTGCAAGTAGGGAGGATGTGCTTTTCTTACCAATGAGAAGGGGATTACTTTCTTACTCCCGATAGATTAAATTTGAGCATCAGTATCTAAGGCTTCATTCAAGCAGACAGTAAGAGATGACCCACTGTCCCTAGAGAGCTTATGGAATAACAGTAAAATGGGATGAAAAACTAGTCCTGCACACAACTTGTGTTGGCAGTTGGTTAACAGACACCTTTATCTTGTAATTCAAAAAAAATATATTATACATCATTTTATGTGTGTAATACATAGACAACATCCAAATATTTTTTCCTAATCATATCTCTCATCACAGATATGCTTTCAAAAACCATTTCTCTAGCAGAAAGTAAATTTAATTGGAGAAAAAAAGCCTAACAAGGATTTTATTTTATTTTATTAAGGAAAGTCACCCATGACTGAAGAATGCTGTTTTACAGGAGCTTATATTAACCGGAACCATGAAACAGGTACTGCATTTGAGAAAAATCTTGCAATGTTAAACATAGTGATTGCAAAACCAACTATGGTAAACTTGTAAGGAATTGTTCTTAAACAATACACCACGGATCTGCTATCCTTTTTAGTTTATAAGAAATAATAAGATCTCATAATTTCACCTTTCACATGTACCACATGGTTCACTGAATAACCATACACAATGGGTATACAAGTTACAGATTTTAATGGCCTAAACCAAGTACTCAATAATTTGGTTATTGGTGACTGTAGACCACTGCAGCTTCATTAAAAGCAGATATATTTTTTAAATGGACAGGTTAATTTTACTTTTTACAGTACTTTTGCCAAAAGAGCACTGATTGCTAGAGCAGGACTGGTTTAGACATCAATTCTATGTAAAATATAACTACTGCTTTAAATGCCAGTTCAAGAGTTGGTGACAGTCTGGTGCAGTATCCAGTTTAATAATTCATGAAGAATCGAAACCAGCCATAAGCACAGCCTCAGATGCCACCTCCACATGCTTCTCCACATTGTGGAGAAGCTGTTACACAGGTACATGGCCAGATCTGACCTGTCTCCATAAGCTTGTGGTATATTGGAATTCAATAAGTATTTTTCTGGAAAAGGGTAGAAATGCAAGTGCCAGCGCAGTTTTCAGAACTGGATCTGGGTCACATGGACTCAAAGAAATTTTTACCAGTCAACATCCCTGAACCTCACTCCATTATCCATATCGTCAGGTTTTTATCCAATCACCAGAAGGACTTCAACTACTCAATGACCTTAAAGGTCTTTTCCAACCTAAATGATTCTATGATGTTACGATTCCTACTGGCTATTAATTCCTCCAATACAGCCACTGCACATATCTATCTAGTCATTCCCACAGGATATTTTAGATCCTGACAGCAAGGACAAGGAAAGAAATAAAATAGCACATAAAATTACCAAGCTCTTTCTAAAACAGAGAACATCTGGTGACCTTTCTTCACAAACTTTGGGAATAAAGAATGCTTTGCTGAAAAATAAATTCTTCCTACTTAACAATATTACTAAAAATTTACATTGAAATGTTTTATCTTTTCTGCTGTTACAATTGTCCATTATGATTATTTTAGCAAGAATCCAAAATAGCATAGCACATTTGGGGTCTCAGTCATATGGAAAGATTTTTCCAAAAGATTCTGCCAAGCAAACAAACATTTAATTTTTCTAAAAACACTAAAGATTTCATAAAGTGAAAATTCAAACTTAATGACAGGAATGACTTTCACTAACAAAGAAGAAAAAGTCTGTAACTCAGGTGCTGTTGTAAAAAATACTTTCTGCAGTATATAATCACACATGCATAAATTAGAGTTCATATATTTAACTTTCAGAATAAAATCCAGTTGTATGTTGAGCTTGCAAAATGGAATTCCATTTTCTACAGCACAGACCAAATACTGGGTATCTCACCATCACTTACTACCATCTAAGAAATCTCTCACCTGGGGGTCTGAAGACAAACTGAGTTGTGGATGTTTGTACTGCCTTGCAATTTGTAGTATTCACCTTTAGCACACACTAATAGTCACTGTATATTAACGCTTCAGGTAGACACATGCAGAGGCACCACCATCAAACATTTCCAGGCTTTTTATTTAATTAAAAGTAACCAAAATACCTCACACAACTTACCTCTGAAACCCATAGAATCATGGCTTTTGTTTTCACTGATTGCACGACATAATTGCACGCTGCAATAAAAAATTCAAAAAAGAAAAAAAATCTTTAAAAGTTGGATATTAGCATACACATGTAAATGTTTGGGGCTCGCTTTTTGTTGTTATGGCTAAAGTAACGTTAAATTTGGACAGTTTAAATCACTGACTACATTTTGATTTTCATAGAGTAAACACTAACTCACAGAAGTTAGAGCAAAGAAATACAAGACTCCCAATAGATCTCATGCGTATATATCATACACTTAGAAAAAAAAATTTCCTAATATTACACGCAGCAAAACAAGAACATGAGGCAATTCTAGTACGTGAAAGGAAGCACAGATGTACCAGCACTAGCCTACTGTTGCTAACCAGTGAAGAAACGCTTCTCAGAGAAATACCATGACCATGATTACTTTCAAACTCTGGCCTGTAAAAAAAATTTTACATTAAGTAGGTGCATGATCTCCTGACACAACGTTTTATCAATGGTAAGGCAGAATTTTATCGATCCTAGAGACAGGTAACATAAACTGAGTCACTATGATAACCCATACAGGAAGCAAAGACCTGTCATGTTACATTGCCTTTAGTCACCCCTGAGGCTCCCTCAACCAAATTAGCCATATGTAAAAGTTCACTGAATGCCATAAAGACCATTCCATGAAATTATAGTTCTATATGGTATAAAACAAATGCTCAAAGAGGAGGCTTCTCTACTACACTGACAGCTTGGAAACAGACATGCTTCCAAGTTATAAGGATTTTCCCCTCTCCCTTACCACTACTCTCACCCCAATGAAGATTCAAAAGCAGTTTCACATTTAAAAGCAACAGGATTTTAAAAAGGTAGCAATTTACCTAGATTTATAACAAATACCAATGAATATCTTAAGAATTTTCTTCACACTTGAAAATCTTCAACCAAAAGTTTCACGTATTTTTCATCAATACTCTGTTTAGAAACTAAAGAGAGTTCTCAAAGCTACATCGTATTTGTACATAAGATGGCAAGACTACAATTTCCTGTGGAAGTGATTTTGAAGCATGCTCTCAAGTAAGGTTTATCATGAAAAATAAGTAGCAGAAAAGGATTCTGTAGCAATCTATTACTCACTCTATTTGTATCCTATCCAGAGATTATTACCTCTCCAGCAGGACTAACAGCTGTTCCACTAATCAAAGGATTATAATTAGCAAATACAAGGTATAAGCGCCCTTCAATAGCAACTGGAAAATGGGCAGTTTCACATATAGTGGAATCAGCAGAAACATGCAAGCTCAGCAAAAAGCAATTGAAGGCCTAAGATGTTCTAGATGCTATTGAAGCGAATGCAACGTATTTGGCAATAACCAGAAAAGAGACAGCAAAATAGGGGAATAGGTAATCTATTTCCTTTTTCATGAACGGTATTTTAAGGAAGCAATTGATTATTTTTCCCCCACTGTCCCCAAAGAGCACATCAGTTTGAACCAAGTCAGATCTTATTGAATTTTAACTACTACTCCTCTATAAAGATGTTACCCTGTAAGCACTCATTTTTAAGGTCTGTATACAAATAACAGTCATGTGAAATATCCGATTCCAAAAAATTATCTACTCAGATGCACACTTTGACCCCTGAATCATGACGCGCTATCATTAACCAGATTACATGAGCAACAGCCCTGTCTGCTTGAGCTGAAGAGGTCACTTAACTACATCCTAAAACAAAATAAGAATTTTAACCTCCTCCAATTCCCTATCCGGCAATACCAAAGTAACGTTATCAATTTCACATTACTTTGAGACATACATTTGACTGATAAATGTAACAAGAAACCCTATTTAAGATCAGTCTATAAAGAATTTGCTTTGCATTTGTAATTAAACACCCCTGAATTATTAAATTGGAGGGGGGGATAGGCAAAAATATTACTTTTGTGGAAGTCTTAATGGGAAAATTTTGGTAGTAAAAAAAAAGAGAATGTTGGTATTACTCTTTGGATCTAAATTAATAATTGTCCTTAGATTCTTTCATACAGGTACTCTATCTCCAAACAAGGACAACCCTTTCTGAAGGTGCTGTCAGGCAGCACAGCTGAGCTGATTTAATTAATGGCTTCTTGATGCAGAAACGGGATACATTCACCAACACTTCTCTTCTTGGCTGACCAGTTCTAACCCTCATGTCAATTAAATCAGCTAAATCGGCAAACCTGGTCAAAAAAAAAAGTCTTCTGCCAACTTCATACATTGAAGCAAGCTTACCAGGAGCCCATGAAAGCAACAGAGCAGAGAGCCCCGGTGAATGAAGGCAGAAGCCCTCCTTTACAGCACCAATAAGCCATGAGATTACTTCATCTAGTCTTAATTACGCGCATCATAAATTAAAATCGCAATACTTGCATGTTCACAGGAATAAAAATGTCAGTATTAGGAAGATTAATCAATACAGAAAGAAAGCCACAACAATACTTTCTCACTTAAGTAGCACCCAGGACAATGGAAATTTATCAGGTACACTTTTCAGTTCTACAGACCCAAACTGTCTGCTACCCCATTTGAAACTTTCGTTAATCTTGTAGAGTTCATTGCTGCAAGCTTCAGACAGAGGACCTTCCTACTCCACTAAAACCTGTATCACTTCATCCAAAGATAAAGCTGTGTAATACATTTAAAATAAATTAAAAAAATAAGGTAACCTAGAAAAAAATAATAATAAAAAAAAAAAAAACCAAACAGAATCCCTCCTGACAACCAAAGTTCCAAAATTAAATTTTTTTGGACTAAGATGGGATAGATTTGCTTCAACAACAAATTCTGAAGCAACGTTTTTGCAAGGAAGAGCCGACAACTGAACCTACTAAGCCTACTGGTTCATACACAATATCCTATACCCTCCATTACACTCCCCCACACATAGTATAAGCCAGTAACTATCACAAAGGGCATGTACCTGCAAATATTTAACTATATGCATAATTCAACTGCGAGTAGTTCCCAACTTGAGGTGAAGCACAATCAATTGCATTTAGCAGCCAGGATGGCAAAAGTACTACTAAACTCCCATGTCCTGACTCTCAGCCCTTTAACTCAACACTGTGACATTCCTTGTGCAAGTAAAGTAACATGCAGAGAGCGCTTGAAAGATCAAGCCTCAAAAACTCACATTCACAGAATATTAAGCTTTTTCAGTTTATTCTGAAGTATAATATACCACATCAACTGCCAGCAAAGAACATTATTTTTCACAGCAAAAGATTTAAAACCAATTTCCTTGCTGGATTTCTTTAAAAAAATCCTAGCAAACTTTTTCTCCTCTCCCCCCTCCCAGTAACAACATCTCCCACTGACTACAGTAACATTACAAAACCTGTATGCTTTCAAGCATAAGCAGACCACTACCATACCACTCAGAAAAAAACTGCGCAAGGATCATCTTAAACATCCATTATTAATCACAGTAGAGGTTGAAATGCCAAATAAAACCAAATCATTTACTTCTCTCAAAACAGTTTAATATTCCCCCAAAACATGAAACTGTGTTTTAAGTGACTAGAAACTGCTAAAATACTACCTCTGGCTGAACTAGTGAGATCATGTAAGCCATTTCATGCTCCAGCAAATCTTTTTTTTTTTTTTTTTTCCTGCAAGACCTAATCTTTTATTTCTGCTAATTCTGAGGTTTGGGCTTTTTTTTCCTATAATCCTCGCTTTTCAACAAAGTTGGTATTTGTCTCCCTGTGAAGAAGCCCACCACTCTGTTTAAAAACAAAACCCCCTCCACACAAGAATGTTCTCTGACTTCATGAAGGGGCTTTAGCAGACCAGGCTTCCATAGAGTAAAACTTACGCAAATTCTGTATTTGCTAGAAATGTCAGTTTTGTCCTTTCCCTCCCATCTTTTCTAACTTATTTACCAATATAACACATTATCCTACCTTTGGATCACAAGCCCTAAACGCTGCAATTGTGGCCTAGGCAATTTATAATTCTGGGCCTATCTATATTAGATGAATAATCCAAGAAAAATAAAAAATACAATTGGACATTAACAAATATTTCATGTGTTCCATTTTGTAAAGAGAGCGTCATGATTTTACTTTCCACCTGTAAAACAGGAGATAGAAAGTCTTGGAGAAAGAAACACAAAGTTACGCACTGAAGATTTATCCCAAAAAAATAGTTTCCTACAAAGTTCTCTAGATTTAGGCTGCAGTTACATTGTTTTGCATCTAGGAAGGAAGTCTGTACATGTTCCAGATGCTTCTAAAGCTATCACTGCAAGATCTGACAACTGTTATCCAGGCACAATCACACTTCTTGTAAAATGTATGGCCTCTTTTGCAAGCTGCTCTAAGTCATGATTGGAACTGCATTTAAGCAGTATTCCCATTGAAGTATAAATGCCACAGACACAGGAATTTAGTCTATCACTTTGTTTTATTGGTCCCACAGCAGATTAAAACTTTCTTCCCATTACAGTTAAGAAGTACTGCTCTAGGGGCAGGGGAGAAACATAAAACACTAGCATGGTCAAAAGCTAATGTAACTTGCCTGTTACACAATTACTTATTTTCAAGTTCCAAGAATTCAATGCAAACTATGCAGCTGCCATTATATGACCAACTATGAAATTTCTGTCCTCGCGCAAACTCCACGCAATCTCAGTGGTCATAACAGGGCAAGTTAAGAAAATCATAATCATATGTGACTACTTCAGTTAAAAATTACTTAATGGCATTACAGAAAAGCTAGTAGTGTATCTACATGTATATAAAGTTACGTATGAAAAGACAATCTGTTTTATTATAGTCATTTGTGCACTTCTGTAAGGTATCAGTGTACATTTGGACATTTCCTTGTTTGCTACACAGAAATTCCTAAATACTCACGTTCAATAAAAAAGTCTTTTATTGCATAAATATTGCCATGCTGGATGCAAATTCAGCTACTGCCATAAAATCTTAAACAGGAGATTAAAAAAAAGCAATGTAAACCTCAGCGTTGTCTGGAGGCTAGCTCCTGAACACTTCTATTATTGTTGCAAAGGCAGATACAAAAGAGATTTTCATTGGCCTTGTATCACATCAAAACATGTTAACCTTACATGTTAATGTAATGGTTCTAGCACAACTGAAAAGCCAAAAAGGGCATGTCTGTAAAGAAGGGCACCTTCACTACAAAATGGAAGCTCTGTGAATAACTGTGTTTTGGGCACGGAGCCTCTACTCCCTGCTCACTACCTTTTTCTTTCTTCATGTAGAAGGAAGATCACTACCATAGCTGCACAACCTTTCAAGATAGGTAAACAAAAGAAAATAACAAAATATGAACATCAAGAAGCATTTCCCAAAACGATCCCCCAAACACCCATATTTGAAACCGTAGGAGTTTTAGCTACAACAAAGTAACATCATAATATGGAACAGAACAACTCCCTGAACAGAAGTACTACTGAAACACACCACAGTTAACGAACCTGCCACGTTAAGAGTGCTTAAAACAGACACACAGAAGGCCTTAAAAGGGAAAGATTTTAGCAGACCTGGACTGATTTGCGAAGCTATACCCAGACCCCTCAGCACACAAAGATCACCTTGCAGGGCAAATAGGAACGACTAGCTGATTCCACCTTGCCAAAATGAAAGAATAAAGTGCTAGTACCCACACAATAAGTATAAAAGTGGGAACGAGGGCTGGGACCTCTGCTAGAAAGGTCTGCATGGCGGAGCTAGCGAAACAAGAACGAGTGAGGCTCCGCGTTACCCCGGGTGGGCAGCTAAAGAGGAGCCCAACGCCCGATAAATCCGACCCAGAGGCAGGAAGGGGTCGCTTCGGGCGCAGGCAACGGAAGCCAGGGCAGTAGGCCCGGCTACGGGGGACGAGCTTCGGCGGAGGCCGCTAACAACCGACAAAGGAGGCCGAGCCGGATAGGAGAGGGCCTCCGCCTTCCGCCCGACCCGGGTTTGGACCCGCCGCCCCGGCAGCAAGGACGCAGCCCCAAGCAACGACCTCCCCGCCCGCTCCCACCTCTTCGCCGCCCCCCCCCCCCAGCCTCCCCCGGCCGGTGGGGCGCAGGCCCCCCCTTCCTCCCGCAGGCCAGCCGCCCCTCCCGCACCGCGGCCCCGCACTCACAACTCGCTCTTGCCCCCTTTCTCCCAGTTCTTTATCCACTCGGCAGGGAGCAGGGCCGCCATCTCCCCCGTGCGGCGCCCGGAGCCCGGATGGTGGAGCCGCGAGCCCGGGTCAGAGGGGACGCAACGGCTCGCGAGGCACGGCGGGACGCGGACGCGCCGTACCCTGGGAGACGACGCGCCAAGTTCCAGGGCGCATGCGCGTCGGCACCGCCTAGCGGTCGCTCCCCTCAGTAACGCGGGCCGGGGCGCTGGGCGCCCTCAGGGACAGCAGGGGCCGCGGGCGGGCAGCCCGGACTGCGGGTAGAGCTTTGGAGCTCGGGGGACCCCTCCGGCACGTCAGGCAGCCCCCTTCGGATGCACGAAAACGCAACTGTAGAAACAGGAAACACGCTGAGGGAGCTTAGGTGTGTTTGGATGTGTTTAAAGCGTATGTGACACGAAACACGAATGTGTTTCACGCATATGTGACACGAAACATGAGTATTCCATCCATTAGAAAGACGTTCGTTGACACTTAACAGTTAAAAACCAACTCATCACTCTTCGACCCCTGAGCTTGTGATCCAGATTCCACCACTGTCGTTTGAAAGCGGCAAGAGCTTTTATAAACTAAAACCGGTTTTTTTAATGGGGATAAAGCTGTGTGCTTTCTCCGAAGCCATGTGGCACTTTGCATCACTGTTCCCCAAAACAAACCCCAAAACTGAGCTGCATGAACCCTGTGGCTGAAGAGCCTCTGTGCGTGGGTCCAAGCTGGCCAGCATCACAAGCAGACAGCACATGTACGTCCTCTGTTCGTCCACTGCCTTCAAATAACACAAAGCTGAAACCGCATCAACTCTTTCAGATGTTGCCTTCCCACATAAGCAACGTCCTCTAATTCACAGGGACTCAAAGCATGGCAGCATGGAAGCAGTGCATAGCTTCATGCGGATGTGTGAGCAACACAAGTACTGTTGCAATAACTGACCAACGGAGCTAATACACCAAATTACAACTTACAGGTAGGAATTTAAAAGAAGTAAAGACAACAGTGTGATTTTCAGAACATCTTGAACCTGACGCTCCCCTGCCCCTCACTAGGCCTTCAGAGTTGTTTCATTTGTTATCCAAGTTCTGCATATTTGGAAAGCCTTAAGGAAAGCGGTGCAGGGAGAGGGGGTGACACGCACATGTTCAGTTCTTGTAAGTAACTGGACGTGCAAAAGATACAACCCTAGTATTTTAACATTGTGAGACCCGTCTGTGATGATGAACCACCTCAGCACCCTTGTGAACCCTGTGAAAGGTGGAGAGGTTTTATCTTTCAAAACAAAAAGCAGATTTTCTTCATCTTTTATCTCAGCATTTTTACCAATAAATAATCAATTTAGTTTCTCAATTGAAATTTAGTTATTATTTTGAAATGTAACCTGTACATGCTAGTATTATTTTAATAAGTTATTTACTAAATTCATTAAATTAGTACATTTAGTAAATTCAGTGAGTTTTTTTAATAAAATTACCTAAAAAAAAGTTTTAGTAAAAATTATTATGACAAATCTAAACTGTCTCTAATTATATGTTAACCTTTCTTGGTCAATTTTAACATGGTCACCCTAATGTAACATCTCTGTGAGGTGATTTTTTGTTAAATGAGAAACCTAAAACTGCAAGTAAGCATTTCATTGATTATATCACATTATTTATTGTATTGCAGCCTCCAGTAGCAATTCAATGTATCAATGATACATTGACATTTGAAGCTTGATATTTTTGCAGATGGTAAATTTTCTTGAATATTGAGATAAATGTTTATGACAAACAACTATATGGATGTCTTCTTCTGGTTGTCATCCCTAATACATGTGCCTATTTTACTGCATGTTATTAATCTCTGTGAGTCTCTCCTAGCTGTTTTTAATTTCCTTTAGCTGCTAATCAGGATATATGGGTTAAGAAATACTTTATTTGGTCAAGCAGCACGTGTTTTTAGTCTTTCCAGAAATTCCTCTTGCCTGTCCAAAGTCTTTATTTCATCTGCTTTCTCAGTCATGCACATGCTTCCTCCTCTATTGAAGTGTAAATCATTTTACAAATATGATGAAACTGAACAAAATTAGGAATTTGAAATAAAAAAAGAAATTAAAAAAATATGAGGCTTAAGTGCACTGTGCCTGTTTCAGTGGTCACGCTGCTGTGGTTTCTCTGGAGCATGCTGTTTTCTCCACCTTTAATGGAAATACACAGCTTCCAAGTGCTTTGTGTAAAAGTGTTGTTCTGCTTTCAAAATAGCCCTTATCACAAAGTTTATAGAATTTCAGCAAATCCATATAACTGCTGAGAAGGGGAACAGTGTTTTAGTGTTGTTTGAGTTATTATTCACTGCAAGCCCCATACTTTACAGAATGCTGTTGTTCTTGATCTGTATGTACAACACTTACTACAGAGGAACCCGTTACAGCCCCTAAACTCTGCAATAATGCAAGTAATAAAGGAGATAGATTATCTGCCTCCAATACTTAGATTTTTAAATTAGACACAAACTACATTTCAGGCATATAGTACGCACTGTGATAAAACATAAGCTCAGTTTTAAAGTGCCTAATATTTTTATGATGGGTTATTCTTTAAAGTTTCATGAAATGAATATATTCAAGAGACGTGTGAATGATAAGAAGCACAGAACTGCAAGCCAAAGGAATAGCACAAGAAGGTATTACAAGAGAGTACAATAAGTGTGTATTTAGAAGATAAGCCAAGGGGTGCATAAATGGAAAGCAAGAATGTAACAAAAGGTGTTAGGATCAAAGATTTATGTAGGCACGCAACTATGCAAGTCAGAATGTGAATGTGTGAAATTTTGCCTTCATGATGAGGATGATAAGACACTCGAGGAGAAATACAGTAGATTAAAGCTATCAAGTCATTGGAAGACCAGAAGGTTAGATCCCACATTTACTCCAGGAAACTAAACCACTTCTTTTATGAAATACATTTCTAACAGACGGGAACAAGCTGAAGATAAAGGGAGCTAATATGGAGCTAATACGTGCAATGTCAAAACGTATGTGACAGAAACAATCTGAAAATCTAATTGAGCATAGCCTAATAATCATAGAATAGGTAGGGTTGGAAAGGACCTTAAGATCATCTAATTCCAACCCCCCTGCCAGGGGAAGGGACACCTCCCACAAAACCATGCCACCCAAGGCTATGTCCAATCCAGCCTTGAACACCGCCAGCGATGGAGCATTCACAACTTCCCTGGGCAACCCATTCCAGTGCCTCACCACCCTTACAGTAAAGAATTTCTTCCTCATATCCAATCTAAACTTCCCCTGTTTAAGTTTGAACCCATTACCCCTGTTGTGTAACTACAGTCCCTAATGAGGAGTCCCTCCCC
The DNA here is from genome assembly GCA_028858755.1 of Ara ararauna. Taxonomy (NCBI): domain Eukaryota; kingdom Metazoa; phylum Chordata; class Aves; order Psittaciformes; family Psittacidae; genus Ara; species Ara ararauna. Next base: position 8,727,406 of record CM054383.1, on the reverse strand, counting down.
AACATCCCTATAGGCCCCCTTCAGATATTGGAAGGCTGCTCTGAGGTCTCCATGCAGCCTTCTCTTCTCCAGGCTGAACAGCCCCAACTTTCTCAGCCTGTCTTCATACAGGAGGTGCTCCAGTCCCCCGATCATCCTCATGGCCCTCCTTTGGACTTGTTCCAACAGTTCCATGTCCTTTTTATGTTGAGGACACCAGAACTGCACACAATACTCCAAGGGAGGTCTCACGAGAGGAGAGTAGAGGGGCAGGATCACCTCCCTTGACCTGCTGGTCACGCTCCTTTTGATGCAGCCCAGGATACAGTTGGCTTTCTCGGCTGCAAGCGCACACTGCCAGCTCATATTCATTTTTTCATCAACCAAAACCCCCAAGTCCCATCAAGTCTATGGAGAAGCATGTACTTTTCCTTGCTATGCCTCTTGCTAGAAGATAATCACTTCAATATAAAGGCCATTTCTTATGAGTTTTAAGTGTAGGAAAACTCATTTCAGGTCAGTGTAGCACCTTTGTTTCTTTCCATTGCAACACACTGTATCTTCATATGTGAATGCAAACAACATGACTGCATGTCATAACTATAAATTCCAAACATCCAATTTCTGTTTTACTTTATCTGTTATTCAACAATGGGACAACCTAACAGACAAATTATAGTAAACTGAAATATGAGCTTACATCATTGAATTTGGTTTTAAAGTGGATGAGTTGTAGAAAAGAGACAAATGTTCAGTGTTGCACCTTGCAAAATACTGATTCTACCAATGCTTAGTTCCCTCATTGAAAGCAATTTCACTAAAAATGCTGTCTTCCTTCTCTCTTGGACAGAGCTATGCAATCTTATTTAAAGATCCTCTACGTTTTGTTTTCAAATGTTGACTTCATACGGTGCCAATACAGCGCAATGCCAATTTTTACTGTTTCAAAGTCTGGATTTTTGTAGCAAATGCCTGTGGTCTGTGTCTGCGGCAGCAGTAGCGTGTCCTGTGGCCCTAATAAAGTAATAGTATTCCATAATATTCACATTTTAGTTAGCAACACACTATCCAGTCTCAGTATGTTTATCTCACGGGCACTCACCTGCAACTTTAAACCTACAAATATATTTGGATATCTGAATGTTAGAATATGCACACTCGAAGTTTTACTAAAGGAAGAGAGTTTTAAGTGGTTTCATGGTTTGTAATCTTCACAAAGTGATGCCACTGAAAGGAATTTTAGAGAGCCTGCAAGTGTCATAGATCCACCATTCAACAGTGACTCAGTAAAAGAGTATTTTTTGTTGTAAGGGTTGGGCTATTAATTAAATGGCTTATTAAATACTTAAATAATTATGAAATAATTAGGCCTGGAATTAAGGTACAGTCAATTATTGTCAAACAATTTTACCAAGTCAGCATTACTACATATTCTATTGTCTATACATTTCATTTATACTAAGTAAATCACATAGCGAATCTGTGGTGAATGCTACAACTTTCCCAGTAAATGAAAGGCAGTAGCTGTGGGCACTGATACGCTGCAATTCTTTTGTGTGGTAGATACTTTGTAAGTTATTTGCAATCCATTTAGAGCTTATTCTTATGAATTTTTATGCTGGTGAGTAATTTTACCTGCCAAGACTTGCACAGCCTTGACGTGAGTAAAGTTTTTATATAAAGGCTTGCAAAGTCATGTCCTAATATGCTGTATTTTTTCATACTTATATATATTGATTTGTAGCTCAGGATTATTTACACTTTTGAACACACTGCAATTCTCTGTTCCATGTTATTCTTGTCAGGTTTTGAATAACAATAATTAAGAATACTAAATAAGCATAGGTAGGGAAACAGTTTTCTTATAAATCCACATGAAGTAAAGCCTTTTCTCAGAAATTACCACCAAATGAAGGACTATATGTTTCCAATTTTATATTTAGAACTACAGCATAATACAAAAGGAATGAAAAGCATATCTAAAAATATAACTATGAATAAAATATACTTATATAGAGATATTTTTTAGAGATATATTTGTTCTAAACTCAATTTGCTTGTCATTTTTCCAATTCTACTTACTCAGTTTAAGAGAGATATGGAGCGGAGGAAAGAGATATAAATCTTTATAAAGGACTTCAGTTATTCAGCACTTGGTCAAAATGCATTTCAGATATATTTAAAAAATTCTCTTGCAGATAATTACGGTATTACACTTTTTCTTCTCTTAGCTATTATATATAAAACTACATATATTTGCATCAGTCATTTATATTTTTTACATTTTTTACAGTCACAGAATCATAGAATACTTTTAGGCTGGAAGGGACTTTTGGTGACCATCTGATCCAAAGCCCTGCTTGAGGCAGGGCCTAAAAAGTTCAGTCGGGTTGCTCAGCACCTTATCTCATAGCCTCAGGAATACATTCAAGGAGGTGATTTCACTGTCCCAGTGTTTGAGCACTGCAGCATTTTTTCCTTGAGTCAAACTGGAATTTTCCTTGCTGCAACCTAAACTGTGTCTACACTGAGAAGAGTCTGATTCCACAATATTTCTATAGCACTATAGAAAGCATTTTGTGATAGGATTTATTTAAATATGCTCTAGTTAATAAAGATGTATGATATATAACCTCTAAAACATAAACAGTCATACCTTTAAAAAGTTAATACAGGCAGAGCAAACTATTTTGAAAATAAGTATGTACCAATTCCTCTTCAGATTAATATGTTATTGCCACAGAGTACTCTTCACTCCTAGGTGATGAAATCATATTCAATTTTGTCTTATCCTTGATTATGTGGTGGACATCTTTCTTGGTGCTACCTGGTGTTAGCTGAATTGTGATGCCTAGGTTAAAAAGCAAGATCTATATTTCAGTTCTATAAAACAGCTTTTATAGTTTGTTCTTTATAGAACTTTATAGTTTGTTGTTTTTTCATGCGGCCTTTGTGTGCAAGAAAAAGTGTCATGGGCATCCTAAGAGTCCTATAAATTAGTCAAGAGACCCTTGTTAAAAGCTAGGATGGCTTTTTGTTTCCATTAGTTTTGGAGGTTGACATTTACCTTTCTAAATATTGGGATAGAATAAAATTTGGAAAAGAAGGAAAAATGATGATGAATGCAAAGGCACAATACTGCCTACTGTGTCCTGTGACCCCTGCTGTGCTTCCTGCCTGAATAAAGGTGCAATCTCTTTTGTCCCAGCTACATTAAAGAAAATGCCTGTGTTAGGCACTATGGTAACAGCTGGGTAGCAGCAGGAAGTTATTTAGCTTAATGGCAAATACAAGGTTTTCAAGGGTGTAGTATATTATCCAGCAAATACATAGCTAGGGAAAAAAAAAATCAGTGTTAAATTCATGTTATAAAAATGTATTTATTCTTGGTTTTCTAAATAAATACTGCAGACGCCAATCAGGAGAGCTGGAAATGTACAAAGGCAAAAGAAATAAAGTGTCCAACAGCTCATTTCCTCTACATTAACCCACTCCATGAATTTGTGTGACAAGGCACAGTTTTGTCGTCTGCTCTGAGGAGCAGGCAACTGAATGCTTTACTGTTCTTACACAGACATTTAAGAATGACTGTTTGGAATAAAGTGTGCTTTATTACTTGGCTGCTATATCACGTCCATGTAGGAATTAATTACTCTAAATTCCTGATTTTTTAAGGTTTTTTTAATCATTGTTTGGCGACTGTTCCCGTTCTTTGTCTGGGACATTTCCTAAACTCTCATGAAGAAGAAAAAGGGTACACAGAAGGCATGCTTCCATATTTTCCAGATGATTTTCATTTTGTAAATGCTGTTTAGGCAAGTAAGAATACTAAACATTAGCTAGTAGCAGCTGTTTCTATTCAGCTGGGCAACTGAAAGGAAAAACATTCTCAGACAGTGATTGTCAAAAAGATCTTACAACTTTTGGGGTTTTGTCATAGCTAATCTCAGTGCCACTTCATCATCCTGAGCTATAAAATGTACCAGATTTAATTAAGATCAGTAGCTGTGGCAGAACACACTGTGCTTTAAGTGTGCAAATATGGAAAAAACTAGGAATTTTGCATGTTTTGTAAGCTGAGCAGTGACAGTATCACTGGCAATGCAGTGCAGAATCTTGCAGCATTATCTGTGTCCACTAATGCAGAAAGGCAGAGTACAACTTTGTAAAGCAGGTATTCCTGAACCCAGAGCTCATCACTCACTCGGCTGTCTAACAGCAGGGTATTCTTCAGGATGGGCCAGTATCATTACACCTCTTGGATCACATACATTCCACAGTAAATAGGATTTGACTTACTGCACTCTGCTGACAAAATCCCTTTGCTAACTTCAGCCCATAATTAGCCTGCAGTCACGCACACAAAGTGTCTGGCATACCAACTCTGTCGGGAGAGCAAGGCAACACATACTGGTGTCCAAGCAGCTCCGCATATACTTATGGTTTGTGTTCCTGGCTTTCTCCTCTGGGATGTGTCCTGAGAAGCTCCAGATAACTGGAGCATCTGCAGAAGGTTGGCTGGGTGCTGGTGATGCAGGAAGCATAGGGGGGCAAAGCTTCTGAACAACAGTCACCACTGATCAGTCGGGGTGTGTGTGTTAAGTGCAGCTTGCTGAGGCTGATTGGTGTGGCTGTTACTACAGCTCCCAGGCACTTACCCAATGGCATATGTGAGAAAAAAAGCTTGAACACCATAGATACCTCATGCTGGTTTATTGTGAGAGCTTAGGGTGTTAGCACATTGAGAGAATATGAAGGTTTGAAAGTAAAACTGAAATTTGGTAAGTCAAACTCTTATCAACATGGTCCACACCCTTGTTTGGGTGGCGTACCCCAGATACTAGGTAAGTTTAAATGAAAGTGGGTCTGTGGCTAATGATAATCATGTCGGAGAAAACCTGAACCCCCACCTAAACTTGGGGTTTGCCGACTGTTAGGAGTCAAAGAAGCTGTTTCTGAAACTGTCAGTCCTGATTCCTTATTCTTGATCCTAACCTGGAAAGCACTCTGGTGGCACTTCGTCCATTGTTCTCTGCTCTGCTGCTGCTTCTCCTTCTGGTACTTTGATTCTGAGACCAAAGTCAGAATATACTTGATTAAATATGCCTGCCCTTTGTCACATGAAGAATGTATTTTTTAAACTTTTACTTAAGCAGCAATATAAAGCATTTAAGAATGACAGAAAAGTTCGCCCAGCTTAGATGGGGATGATCATCTTGAGTTTCCCCATATATAATTCCCAGACATCACAGTGGGATGTGGGGAAAACGAATGACTGAAGTTATCAGTTAAAAGGGACATGTTTGTTAATTATAGCATTCTTCTTCATTCCTCTGCCTAAGGAGCAGGAAAGCATTGCCTTGATTTGGGCATTTTTCTACTTGTTATATCACTGACTTACATAGTACCTGTGTACCAGGATTAATATTCCATCACGAAGGAATTATAAATAGAAAACCTTTTATGTGGTCATATGCCACATGCTTGCAAAGTCCGAAGTCCTAGCTCTAGATAATTATTTCTTGCATTAATCAGTTCAAACAGAAAATAAATCACTAGTTGCATGTTTACCGTTTTCCTCTTCATTTGGCATTTATCTGCTCAGTGAGTTGTGAAAGAAAGTAAACACTGTGTTTGTCCCTGATTTGACACCATGTGCAAGTGAACTTAGCAGTAGTTTCAGCCAGGAATATACCAAGACATAAAAAGAAGATTGGGTTTTTCCATGCTTAAATGCTAACTTTTCCACAGGCCATATATTACTGTGTTCAGTATTGCCACCATTATTTGATGATTTAAACTTTAATGAGAAGGTATTTTGTTGTCTGAGCAGCAATGGGCTTAGGAGTTACAGGAAGGTTTGTCCTGCCTAAGATTTCATTGCTGAAATTGAAAAGGCTCATTATGTTTTTTCAGCTTTTCCTTTTTCTGTATAATGATGATATCTCTAATTAACTCTGAATTCCCTTCAGACTTTTCCACTATCTTCACTAAAGTATAATGAGAATTATGTTTATCACCTGCTTGCAATGAAAGGAAACTAAGAATGTGCTGTAATAGTGGATAAGGGGAATGAGGGTCATACTCTTTTGGGAGACAGAATCAGATTTGATTTTCTGTGGGCCAGCTTATAAATGCAAGGCTTTCCTGTTCCCATCAAACTGCATCTCTTCTTCCAATGGTAGCAAGAACACTGGCTGTGACTCAAGGGAAAAATACAGCTTTCAGGTATCTGTTACTTATAGGTCTCTATTTTCCATCGTCGTATTCAGGAGAAAATTATCCATAACTGGGGTTAACCTAAATTATCTTTAACTAGGCACTGTTTTGTCATTTCTCTGCATCTGATTTTCTTTCTCTGCTGCACCTCTGAAATCCCAGCTCTGGATTGCATAGATTTTTTTCACCCTGTTCATTAACCAGATAGTAATAGACTGATTAGTGAGTCAATGAGATTAGTAGGAAATAAGAAGTTACATTAATTTCTTAGGGAATATATCAACAGTTTCCCATATGAACCTCTTTGGCTTATGACCCATTATCGACTAAACTGTTTGTGTCAAAGAACTGTTTGCTAAGTCCAGTTTATATTTATTTGACTCAAACAGCTTGAAACTGACTGAAATTTGTAACAGGATTGTGTAAAGAACATTTCAAAGAGATTATTACATTTTTTTATGATCTAATTTTTTCAGTTTTATATATTTTTGAATCATAGACTCATAGGATCTCAGGAGACAATATAATCCAACCTCCCAGGGTCAGCCATAAGGTTAGATCAAGTCACCTCGGGCTTTATCCAGTCTCTGGTCATGAAGCCCAGCAAGGATGGGGACTGCTTGACTGTTCTCATGGTTCAAAAGCTTTTGATTATACCCACTCAGAACCTCTTGTTTTCATTTGGGCACATTGTCCCTTGGCCTCCCACCAGCTTCAATGCAGACTACTCAACAATTTTGTTCATTCCATTTCAAATGAAAGAGGGAATACAGCAAATACAAACATTTGTCTACATCCACTTTGTAGACATCCACAAAGGCTTGTACTCTTTAGCTTACAGTTCCAGTGACTGATTCAGAACTTTATTCAAACTGAACTTTCAGTCAAACTCAACAAAAAACACAGAACTATCTTGCTTAGAAAATAAAGGGTTTCTGAGCATTACTGTCCTTATTGCTGATGGTTTTCTTTTCTGTTATGTTTTCCTGCCTTCTAGCTTTTCTAGGTATTGGTGCTAGAGCTTTTTGGATTGGTTTTAACAAAGTTTTTGATTTAGACATCAAAATGTGTAAGCGGGTCACTGTAAAAACACCGTGTGACCTCTAAAAATAATCTTCTTCATTTGGAAAAGTATTAAAACCTCAACAGAGCAATGGCCTTTGTGAAAATAATTGCTAATGAATGTATTAATAATGTGGCATGGCAAGGAATTAGAAGATTAAATATTCATTTATTATATTGCAGTGTTAAGGTACAAACCTCTTACTGTATCTTATTATGCCAAAGATCCTTAAATAAATGATCTTGTTTTGGACTGATGTGAAATGAGTTTAGATTTATGTGACTTCCCCTAATGCAGTAGAGCTATTTCTCAGATAGTACAGTTATGATCTTGGCATTTTTAGGCAACAAAATTCTGTCTGGTTTGCACAGATATTGTCTGTAATACTCAAGCTTCACTTTTTTTTTTTCTTTTAAGGAAGGAGACCTCACTTGGAGTATTGTGTCAGTTCTGGTGTCCTCAACATAAAAAGGACATGGAACTGTTGGAACAAGTCCAGAGGAAGCCACGAGGATGATCAGGGGACTGGAGCACCTCCCGTATGAAGATAGGCTGAGAAAGTTGGGGCTGTTCAGTCTGGAGAAGAGAAGGCTGTGTGGAGACCTCATAGCAGCCTTCCAGTATCTGAAGGGGGCCTATAGGGATGCTGTGGAGGGACTCTTCATGAGGAACCATAGTGAGAGGACAAGGGGTAACAGGTGCAAACTTAAACAGGGGAAGTTTAGGTTGGATATGAGGAAGAAATTCTTTACTGTGAGGGTGGTGAGGCACTGGAATGGGTTGCCCAGGGAAGTTGTGAATGCTCCATCGCTGGCGGTGTTCAAGGCTGGATTGGACATAGCCTTGGGTGGCACGGTTTAGTGGGAGGTGTCCCTGCCCCTGGCAGGGGGGTTGGAACTAGATGATCTTAAGGTCCTTTCCAACCCTAACTATTCTATGATTCTATGATACAAGTGAAAAATGGTCTGTGCATGCACTGCAGAACAGAGAGATTTAGAATATTTATTTAAAATTTCAGTCAGTTTGTGTGTCTAAAGGGATTTGTTTCCATGGCACATTTCTGGAGGCCATCTCTGTTCACATTAAAGAACATCCCTGAAATACTTCAGTAATATTTTTATAGCATTTCCCTGAAAAGTGGTCTGCATTTTCAGTGCCGTTTTCTTGTTCAGAAATTACTCCATTTCTTGGATCTACTCTATACAGATACCCTGAAATTTCTAAATTTGGAGAAATACCAAACCCTTGAGAAACTGGCCCACGCATTGCCAGTGAGGGACTAGAAAAGTTATTTATTCTCACAAAGGAATGAGGGCCGTCATAAGCTCATCAGATGCCAGAAGCATGGAAACAAGTCTAAAGATACAATTAAGTTTAAGAGTCACTGTAAAATATATATATTTTATTTATTTTGTAGAAGAAGTGTAAATATTAGAACATAAGTTGAATTATAAGCTAAGTGTGTGACTTTGCCTGAAGTGAATCATGGGTGTAATCACATCTTTGCAGTATCAAATTATAAATATTAACAAGAACTTATCTTTAGTAGTATCTTTTCTGATAGTTTTTCATTAGTTTCAATGTATTGCAAAAGTTTGAGACCTCATGAGCAATTTTTTCTTTAGTTCAGGCAAATCTTTTGTTTATTTCTTACAGGCTCACATCACCATTAGGCTGCATCATTAAATGTTACGTTGTACATTGTAGGTCATTCTGTTTTGAACAAAGAGCAAGTGGATTTGCATCCTAAATTATTGAGTATTGTTGTTGATTACTGAATATTCAGTGTGATTTTTTCAAATTGACCAAAGGGAGTTCGTTACTACTTCATTACTTATAGTAATGGAAGCTACTATAGTTACTTAAAATAACTAGAAACTTTTGATCAAATTGTGGTCTTAGTAGATGCTGGACAACATAAAGTGAGAAACAATCCTTGTCCAAAAGGGCTTTCAGTCTAAGCCCTGGAATCTGCAAACATTGTGTCACATTATAAACACTTATTCTCCTGAAATTGTCCCAGACTATCTGCCACAAGTCTTCAGAGAGATATGATTTGAAAAATTTCATTACTAATCATATGCACAATGGGAAAATCAACAAAGTGTCAGAACATTACTTTAAGGAGCTGACTTTTCTTGAGGATAGCAGGAAGCAGGTCCCCTACATAAAGCCAAGTATCTTGGCTACACGAAAAATTGTTGGGTCAATCATGGGTGCATCTGAGTTTCTAAAACAAATATAAAAGGGTTAATAGAACATTTCAATGTTGCATAACAACCATCTTAGTCTTGAAAAAGATCACATGATTTTGGCTACAACTACCAAAGAAAGTAGTCGAGTTTTCTCTCTGATTTGGAAAATCCTGGTCCAAACACATGCGATCTGCAACAGCTGGTGAGAGCACAATCTGAACAAAAACCAAAAAGGGCCAGTGCTGGCAAACTTGTTAATAAGTAGCGCTAGCGGCTCTAATTCCCTATGACTTAAAAGCAAAGGTTGAGAAACAAGTATAGTACAGCCCAAGCTGTACTGAGAAGCATCACCCATAGGCATCTCACATCTTCTGCACTTAGAAGATTGGCGTCTGGTGGATGACTTCCCAATTCCTGTATGCAGCCGGTTAAGAGAAGTCTATAAATTTCAGGATAAACGCCAGCACTGTCACGCAATCTTTCAGCCAAGGCTGTTCTTAAGAACCACACCTTATTTAGGTCAAACTTGTAACTTTATTAGTACAGACCTTTATTATGTGCAAGTATGGACAAGGGGGAATGGCTTTAAACTGACAGAGGGGAGATTGAGATTAGGCATTAATAAGAAACTATTCCCCGCTGAGGGTGCTGAGGCGCTGGCACAGGGTGCCCAGAGCAGCTGTGGCTGCCCCATCCCTGGCAGTGCTCAAGGCCAGGTTGGACGGGGCTTGCAGCAACCTGCTCTAGCAGAAGGTGTCCCTGCCAGTGGCAGGGGCTGGAACCGGGTGAGCTGTAAGGTCCCTTCCAACTCAAACCACTCTGTGATTCTATGATCTTGTCCCTTGGCCAGTGGCAGTGTCTGTGCGACTTCGCAGGGCCCCGAGGCGGCAGAGCCGAAATGAACTGTCCGCCTGGGAGCTCCCTTCCCATTGCGCAGCCCCCCGTTTTAACACCTTTAAGTCTTTACAGGCCGAAATCGCAGGGACAACGGGTGAGAGCCAGGAGAGCGCTGGGATTGGCACGCTGCAGATGAGACCCGGCTGAAGAAAATGGTGTGAAACCAAGGGGACGAGGGTGAGAGAGAAAAGAAGGGAGCGGTGCGACCTGAGGCTCTCGAGGCCCGGCCCGGCGCGGCGCTGAGGCAGCGGACCGCCGGACGGCCGCGCCGCGGGGCCCCCCAGACCGCCAGGGGGCGCTGCTCCCCGCTCGCCGCCTAGCGGGGCCGGGGAGGCTGCCGGGAGCCGCCATCTTCTCGGCGTGCGCCGGTTCCGAGCGGCTCCGGGGGCTGGTGGCGGCAGGACAGGACTGGTGCCGGCAGGACGGGGCTGGTGCCGGCAGGACGGGACGCGGCGCGGTGAGTTGCCAGGCGGGCGCGGCTGTGGCGGTCGTACCGCGGAGCGGCGGGCGGGACGGGCTCCCCGGCTGTCCGCTGCGGCGGCTCCCGCTGCCCCGCGCAGCTCGGTGCGGCTCCCCGCGCTGGGCAAGGGGTCGGTCACTCCGGGCTGCCCGGGGCCCTCCCGCCCCTCCTGGGGATGGTGCCGGGGTCCCCGGGGCGGCGCTGCTCCGGCCTCGGCCTCTCCCCAGTGCGGGGTGTCAGCAGGCGGAGGAGGCGTTGCCGTGGGAGCGGGCGCGCCCCCTGCCCGGGTCACTCGGAGCGCTGCGTTGGGTGCGGAGTGCCCTTTGCATAAGTCGGAGGTTGATTTGCTGTGGTCCTACGCGGTTTCGTGGTCTTGTTTCTTTTGGTGTATTTGAGTATTGTCGTTTCCTCTTGCCCATGCTTGCTTGCTTTTTTCTTAACTATATCCATCACTTTCTAGAATGCCCTTTCTGTTGCTTGTTCGTGAAAATACAGTTTTGTTCAGGTGGTTTTCTACGGTAAGAATTCAGGACTTATTAAGAATTCTGCAGGAATAACTTCGCCCAGATGTATTTCTTCAGACGTAATTCAAACTTCAGTTCAAGCGGTTCTTTTGTGCAGAATGGCTATGTACTGATGCTGATGTATTTCCCTTTAACAGCTGGTGTTTCTGCAGTGCCCTTTCTGGTGCTTCTATCTTCCTGATGGAAGCCCCATAAATTCGTGAGAGAAATATTTTTGGTCTTGATAATATCTGTCCTGTTCAATTGTCATTGACCTATGTCTGCTGAAAAGTATAAATTGGTTCTTGGAACTGTTTTTAGGTACTTTTGCAGAACTGCTTTCATTATCCCTTCATTGCTACAATCTTAACACTGTGATTTTAGTACTTCGTATAGCTAAGAAAGATTTTGTTTCTTAAAAGAACAGTTAGAAACTGCAAGATCTTATGACAAGCCAATTTGGAAAGAAAAGCAAACAACTGGGTGGGAAGATAACTTTTTTGTCCAATACTTCTTAAAAATCTAATACCTTAACAAAGGGCAGTAGAATATATATTAGCTCAGTCTACTGTTTGTCAAGAAATAAATCAGCACATAACAGAGAAGACAGCAGTGAAGTATTCCTTCTAAGAAATCAGTTCTTTCTGTAATGGATTTGTTCCTTAAGATTTTACTTGGATGTTTTTCATTTTCTCAAGTGCTTCATTTTTTTTTTCTACTTGATGGCTTCGCAGTTTTCTTTGCAGCCCTTTAAACACCCAACTACTTCTTGCCATAGAAAACTTGGCACCTACAGCATTGGCCAAGAAGGCAAAGGAATAAGTTAATGACTGTTCTCTACCTCCTCTGACTTTCCCCTTTGTAGCCAGAAGCAAAAGTGAGAATTCTGCTGAGGGTGGTTGTTTGCTTGTGGGATTTTTTGGGTGCTCCAACTGATATGAGGCAGACTTGCATTTGTTATCAGAACAGTAAGAAAATGTGTGTTCGTATCTTAGTTTTTGAAGTATGAAGATGGATTTCATTCCAGGCCTCTGTGTAGCTGTGATAGTTGTGCTGGGTCTGCTGCCATCCTGCCAGGGTGGGTGAGATGGCTGCAGGGAGCTGGGGAGTTCCAGAAAATGCTATTAGTAATCAGATGCAGAATTTCCTAGGAGAGAGACGAGAAGAGAAAGCTGCATCATTGGATCTTCCTGTCTGCAGTTAGTGCTTCTCCTTTTTGCTGCCTTCTAGTTTTTAACTGCAGGGTTTTGTTTTGCCCTCTTGGGATCTGCGGGAGTTTCCCCAGTCTTATGTCCCTTACTAGTTTTGTTAAAACATCTGAATTTCAGGAATTCCCTGACCTTTAGGCTCTTCAACTTCGGAATGTGTTTTCATTTGGATTTCTTGGCCAAGGGTCAGAATTTAAAAAAATGTTTCTTTTAATCCCAATTTTGGCGTTCTGCCTTCATAAACAGTGCTGAAGGTTATGTGAAAGAGAGGATTTTTAACCTTTGCTTTTTCTAACAACAAGAATGTAAGCATTGGGATTTGTTCTAAGGATTGATGGGAAATAGAGATGAAACCAGTATCTGGTTTGATTAATCTTTACTAAACTTGGTCTGATTGGATAATAATTTCTTAGGGAAAAACTGTTCTAAGTACCTGTTGCATTTGGTGTTCTGTTTGTTTGTTCCAGTAATTAACAGATTACTGTCCTTTGCTGCTTTTTATTTTTCATAGCATGGGGTCTGTCTAATCCAAAATATTTTGAACATGATGTTTGGAAGTCAAGGCCCAGAAATAACAAGATTTTTGAACATGAAAAACAAGTAGATATGTGTGAAGGTTGAAAGTATGTTAAGGCTGAAGAAGGTGTTGCTTAATGCTGCAAAGCTTGAATTGAATGGCACTCTATCACATAGAAGGCAGAATGAAGCTGCATTCACCTTGCAGTTTGCTGCCCTTCCCCTTCTATGTTTTGGGAATCTCTTATTAAATAGAAAGGCAAGCAGGGTGTTTTCAGTAGGTGCAACTTCAATGTTTCACTTTGCATACAATATTATAATTAGAATTAATCCCTAAGTCATTCAAATTTCCTGACAAAATTACAATGTAGCTAGATAAGAGAGATTTCCAAGTTTACAAAATGAGTTGTGTGTGTGTATGTGTAAATATATATATACAAACTCACCTCATTCTTTAATGGCAAAACATTCTTGCTAATGACAGGAGGAGGTATCATGATGCTGCTTGTGCATCAGGCTGCAGTTAAGTGAATGTGAATAGTGAACTAAGTGGCACTGCGGTCAGGAGCATTAGCTGGGTGGAAATGAGCACCACTGACAGTGGGTGAGGCAGGAGGTGATGGGCTCTCTGCGCCTCTGTGGTTCTACAGGTTTTCTTTAGAATCCTGAAGATTCAGCAGTTTTGCTGTGGCATTAATTATGTTGGTGTACCCCAAGTTCCATATCCTCATGTCTCCTTGGTGAAAGATGCCTCTTTTCCCACTTTTTTCTTCAATTACAAGCTTAAATTATTTGTACAAGGGTGTAGCACTAAAAGCTGGAGCAAAGCTCACGCTCGGCAAAGGAGATGCATCCCAGCGTACTGCAGGTTTTGCTAGGCTTTTTTTACTGCTGGTTATTTTACTTAATGTATCCACACTGTCTGGGTAATTTTTTGTTTCTTAACCAAAAGAGCAATAACTCAACTTTTAGGGATTACATTTCTATAGTGAGGCATTTTATAACCACATAATTAAACTTTATTTACTTACTTTGTTTAGCTCATTTGCTTCACGGTTGATGAAAGTAGCTTGTAATTTCTGCTTTTAGGAGGGTAGGAACTGCATAGATTGCATAGCCCCCAAACATATTGGTAGACTTTCATGGATGGAAGTATGCTTCAAGTTGTCTTAAATGTACCTTTCAAACTGTTTTCAGTTGAAGGGAAGAGTTCTGGAAGTTTTGTCTCAGTTTCTTGAGGAAGAGCTTGAACCTAAATCAAATTGCTGTTAATACAACAATTAATGAATTAAATGTTCTAAAGTTAGAATATATGAATTATAACAAAACATTGATTTTTTTTTTTTTGTATCACTTGAATCGTATGTTTGACATGTAAGTGTGTAATAGAAAATGAAGAATCTTTTGGGAAATTGATCCCCCTCCCACATGGTAGTGTTGTAGTACTGAATTTAAAATGTATTCTTGCAGTGAGTTATGTAAGAGGCCTGTTATAAGAGGGTAACAGTAAAATATTTCAGCAAATTAAGATATTGGAAGGGGATATGGCAAATGGATGGAAAAACTAACAGCCTGATTTCCTAAACAGGTAGGGGGGAAAAGCCCTAAATACAAAAATTATTCTTTCCTTATGATTTGCCTGAAAGAATACTTATACAATCTCAATAGGCTTAAATGGCACAATTCAAGTGACCTTGTGATTAAGAATTGGTAGCTAAATCATGCACAGACTTCTGAATGATTTACAGGAGTACAGTGTCTTTCATGACAGATATTTCATTATATTCCCAGTTTTGCCATAAATGAAACCTTTGGCCTACTGGAACTGCCAGAGAAACTTGGGGCCACAAGGATTGCTCCTTCCTTATTTATAGTTTAGTTTTCTTTTGGTGGAGGTTATTGGGAGTCTTGTGCTCTTGGTGTTGGCCCTCCTAATGTCTGCTTTTACCTTTAGTTTCTCTTTCTATCTCATTCTCAGTGTGTGAGGTTTGGTAGCCTTTTTTGTGTGTTGGTTTTGAAGGAGGTTTTGGTGGTATTTTGGAGGGGGGGGTTGGTTCCCTCCCAGCACCTTATTTTTAGGTACTGTCATCTGTAGGCGGTCTGTTTCAGTGGCAGCAGCTGTCAGAACCAGACATTTGCTTTAGATAGGTTTTCCTGTATCCAAATTAAAAATGCCAACATGTCTTTCCACACTTTGCTTTGTACTAAACACCTGGCAAGCTGTGTTACAGCTAAAATGGTGTTCTGTGGACCTTTAGCCCTTCTTTTCTTTGATTGCTTTGATTTAACGCTGATCTGTATATTCATTAATGGCTCTAATGGATTATTTTTTACATTTGACATTGGACGTCTCTGTAGGACCATGTACATGGTCCTGTCAGCATGCCAGCTATAGCAGCTGGTATTTACTCCTTCTTTCTAGCACATACAGCTAAAGTTCTGATAAATGAATACATTTATCTTGCAAGTTCACAAACCCAATTTTTTTCTTTGCCCTTGGCAGATCCAGATTTGTCCCACTCTTGTCTACTGAGAGCACTTCCATGAATCTATTCTTCTTGCTTATTGCTGTATTCTATGCCTATGACTTCTTCCTGAAGAAAAATAAAATATGGAAATAATTCTCAAAATAGTATATTTTGATTGGCTTGGTTGTATTTATTTCTAAGATGGAAAGTGTAAAAGTCTATGTGACTTTTAGGCAAATCTAATAGCCTGCTGTAACCTTGAGTAGCTGACAGACTTGTGTGATGGTAAACCCTGATGGGAGGCTAAGCAGGACCTGTTTGAAAAACAGATGAATGAAGCTGAGATGAATTCATGTAAACTTTGGCACTGAATTAGGAGGCATTGTGTAAATACAGACCCTCCCCCTTACCTCCCAGACCTCTAAGCAGGATTTTTTTAAATAGCTATTGATAATTAGATATAAATATGCTGAGATTTGTGAACACTGTTCAAATAAATCCTGTGTTTCTTGAGGTTTTATTTTTATAAGTACACTTCCAGTTCGCAGCACACACCTCCCTTGATCTAATTGCAGCTGAGCCAGCACAAAAGTGATATGTGCATAATGTGCGTGTCAGCTGGTATAGTATGTCCTGTTTGATATTTACTTGGTGCGCTACTCACATTTCAAAATTCAGCCTACAATAAACACTAACATTGCTCTGTAGTCTGCATGTGAAGCAGTAGAAGCTTCATGTTTATGTACACTTTGGTCAGAAACATGAGGTTGTGCAAGTACATTTTTGATTTGGATGTTACTGCCATGCCTGTTGTATGGAAGAATTAAAAATAACTCCTTAAAATCTGTTTCAGGGTTAAGGATGGAAATAATCATGTCTAAGAAAACGTACTTGACAGAGAAAAGCGGGTTCTATGTGATATAAGGAAAGCAAGTGCCTGGAAAACATAGGGTTAAAATGCTTTTAACTTAGGTCTAAGAGAATAAGGTTTGTGTTGTAAGTCTGTGCTGTGATAACAGAATTTAGTAGTCTTACTAACAAGAGTGAATTATTTTTTTCCATCCTTCTAATGAGTGAATTCTTTCTTACCATCCTTCTAATTTATCAGTTAGTTTGGAGACAGTGACTCCCGAACATCTGCTAGCTTGGGATACTCCTTGTCTGCCCATCCTGTCCTGCTTGCAGTAAATTTTGTACAAAGGTCACACTGCTTTAAATCTTTGCCAGCTCTCAGAAACTTGCAGATACGGCTGGTTTCAGCTAATTGTGATTACTGGGGAATCTAACTGTGCCAAAGGTGAAAAGTGCACTGTCAGGAAGACTGCTTACTTCATCTTGAAGACCCCTGCCCACATGAGGAAGACTACTTACTTCATGTTGAAGTCCCCTGCCCACGACCATCGGAGGGCGGTGCGCAAGCTCCGAAAGGGAGGAGACTTATGATAATGAGTACCTAAACTAATTGTAATATCTCTGCCACTCTCTCGGGAACCTAATGAATATGCATATTTGTGTGTCATAAATCTCTGCTTGCTTAACCCCTCGGTGTGCGAGTTAGGAGGAGTGATCCCCCTTGCACCCAGCACCGTAATAAACATACCTGCTTTATAACTCTCCTTGAGTTGGTAGAGTCTGACTGTGTGCTTCACTATGCTTTTCCTGTAAAGCATTTCACGTCTAGGTAATGTGATGATGTCATATTTCTGCATAAAGTCATACCTGCTAATAGTTTTAAAGCTGAACTGAACGTGTTTGGCTTGCAAAACCACAGTGTACAATTTCGCATTTTGAGTTAACATTTTTTGCTATAATTTCTTGTCTTTTTCTTCTGAAACCTAATCAATAGACTAAGTAAATTTGTACTTCAGCTTGGCTGTGGGAGGTGTCTTGCAACAAATACCTTCAGATGTTTTAAAAGCAGGATTAAACTTGGCTCAGACTCTGGAAGTCTTTCAGGCTAAAACAGGCTTTGTTTACTCGCTGCATATATAAGAAGATATTTAATGCTTCAGTAATGGTTAAAAAAATCTCCTGGGTTTTATAAGTGAAGATGAACTTTAACATTTCTGGACCTTCTACTTTTAATTCATGTGTGATTAATTAAATCAATGCAGGAAGGCTTAATTAACTTCTGAATACATAAAGTATACTCTCTGCACTCGGGTTTGCTGCTGGTACGTATTGGCGAGTCTTGCGTACATGTCGTAGTTGGTTGCTTTTTACGAGTTGATGTTTCTCAGCCATAAATCATTCAAAAGTTTACCTTTGGTTAATTTTCTCCTGCAGTTAATGTTTGAGTGCTGTTATGGTGAGGGATGTTGTTCATCCAACTCACCGGAGTTAAACACCTGTTAAATGTTAAAACACCTGTGTAGAAATGCTATTCCTGAGTTAGTTTTAATTTTACTCTTTGAACGGTTGCTCGTAACAGTTGTTTGAAATACAAATAATTGATGTTGCATTTAAAGTAGTACTAACATTGTATTTAAAGCAGTACTTGCACAGGTGAAGAGTTCCCTTAATGCTTAATAATTATGTTAATGTTTCTTAGATAAAATGATACTGAGATGTGAACCAACTATGTTTAGAGGGGCTGTCATAAGGAAGGGGCTTCATAATGTGGACGGGGCTTTGTTAAAGCTAGTGGGTACCTCTGAGGGGTTTGTTCTGCTGCTGTCATTGCTGTGTTTAGATGTGGTTTTGAGAGGCTTCTAGAATCATGGCTAAATTTTTCTGCTCCAAAATATTAAGAATCAATAATGCATTTACTTCATATTAAATCATTGATCATTGGTAATGGGACCTTCTGTCAGCGCTTGCTGCTCTTCTGGCATGTGCTTTTTGTGCTGTTTTGATTGTGAGGATGGAGATGGGTTGCTTATCTCCAGAAAATCCAAATGTGGCAAGTATTTTGATTATCACTATGTTGAGGGCATAATTCATTTTTCATTCCCCATGTTAATAGAAGGAGTATTGGAATATTCATAGCACTGTAGAAAAAACTGTTTGAAGGAATAAAGCTGCTAATCTGTGTTGTGAGTGATGAATGCATTATCATAGAATCATTGAACCACTTGGGTTGGAAGGGACCCTAAAGATTTTAATTTTTGTTGGTTTGGGTTTTTTTGTTTGTTTGTTTTTGTTTTTGTTTTGTTTTATTTTATCCTAATGCTTATTTTTGATTATATTTTCTTCGATTTTTAAAACTTCCAGTGCAGGACATAGGGATCCTTGGGTTTTTATCTGCTTCCAATACTGCTGTTCTACCTGGCTGAAAGGCCAGGTGAAATCATGTGATTGTCATTGCAGTTGAGGGTAGTACAGACCCTGAATTTTAGGTAGTTCTGTTAGTATATTTTTACCTGGCGTTCACAGTTATTAGAAGTAATCAACGAAACAGAAAAAAAGTATTACTTACTGTAATGCATTCATTACTGTAGTGTGTTCATGTTATAATCAAGTTTTTATTAATACGTGTATATATATATGCCCCTGGTATGTATTAATCTATTTTTTATTCTATGTGCATGTGATACAGCAGTATCAGACTTCTTTTCTTTTTAAGAATGACACATTTTAAGATGAGTTCTGATAACTGAGCACTTAAGCGGTGCTTCGAACATATAGGTAGGTAGTTCATTAGTGGGGGCATAATTCTATCTCCTAACTGGTTTTTAACTTCATATATCATAGTCATCACTGTGAAATGTGGTCACCCCATATGGCACAAAGCAAGGGTGATCTTTGTGTGTGCAATAAATTCTTGAGATCTGTCAGGCTTGAACCTTGGTCTGGCTTTACCCCTGATTTCACGAAGGACAGGGAGTGCAAATTACAGCGACTGTCTGAGTAGATAATCTCTGATTTGCCGCGGTTATTTTGTATGCAGCAGATCAAAGAGGGATGTGGAAGCTCTGTTCTGATTTTAAAATAAATATAAACTCAAAAAAGTTAATATGTAAAAATGTAAATAGGTTGAGTTGTTTTGCTGTTTCTGAACTCATCTCTATATAAAGAAAATAGACATGAAGATACACAGCTATTCACTGATAGCATATGCATTTGTTTTGGGTTTTCAAGGTACATTTTAATAAGGAGTCTCCAAAGGATGTGAGGTGGGCCTTGTTTGCTGCCTTGTAAAAGTCCTTTAGGCATTAGATAAGAAAATTAGCATGCAGCTAACAGTATTTAAGTAACACAAATGATTTTGTGAATGCAGTGTAGGGTAATGGTGATAGATCCATAATTCACTTGAGATCTTTACAGAAGCACTCATAGCGGATGTAAAATAAGGCTTTAAAATGAAATAAAGATGAACTTTGAAACTTGTTACAAAAAAATTATTGGTTTCAGTATGCTTACGTATATTAAAAAGTACATGAATTGTGACAGCTTTCATATTACTACATGTAATTACTGATTATGGGGAGTTTTGCCCTTCAAAGTCAAAACAAGCATATAGGTCAGATTTGTAGGTCAGTCAATGTAATTTATTCAGAAGCTATTTTTGAATCTGCTCAGCTAAACCAGCACGCCACAGTATAATTCCTAGTGTCATTACATTAGTCATAAACAGACTTACAGAGGGAATTTAGCCTGGTATCCATGATCACATGAAGCAAGCATGCTGAGTCTCTAACGTCATCTTTTCTCAATGTGTTTACAGGTTAATGATCTTTGTCATCTTGGCAAAGGATGCAGTGATTCTGCAATGCACAGTCACTTCAATTTTACCTCCCGCTTCTGAACTTTGGAAAAGGTTTTGTCCTTCCTGTAGAAGCTAAAATTGGTGTTGTAGAAGCAATTATTAGAATTGTAACATCTGCATTGACCTTATAGAAAGTATGTTCACTATTAATGTAGGTGTTGGGGAAGGAATGTGTTGAGGAAGCTACTTTTTTGCGTGATGGCTTACCTTGTAAAGGTGAGGAATGGAGAAAAATACGTTTCAGGATCCATATAGAAAATGGAGAAGTACACTTGTTCAAACACATACTCAGTTCTTGCTTCTACGCATTTATTTTTGCTAATTGCTGAATTATTACTGGCTTATGCTAAGAAGTCCATTTGGGCAGTCTCATAATAATTTGCCACTTAATAAAGGAGTAAGTTTGAGATGTGTGTCAGCAGTAGCCTGCGTTTTACCCAAGACTTTCTAAATCGATACTATCACTGCAATTGTCAGGACAAGAGATGAATTTTTACTGTGCTTTTGGGACGAAGGCAATGACTCTGTCAGTTTGTGATTCTTGCACAGGATTTGTGGGAACCAAGTTGTTTGCTTTCATCCTTGCGAAAGAAGGGGCTTGTTCAAGTGCACTTAGCAGCCCTCAGGTACAGAACGGCACGGGCAGGACTTGCAGTTGGTCTTCACCCTGGAAAAGTACAGGCAGGAATAGGAATGTGGGGCAGGTGACAAGGAGAATGATGTTCTTTCAGGGAGGGAAGGGAGGAGCAGCTGAGGTGATGGCAGAGGTGCAGGAACTTCTGATAGCATAGGCAGGGCTGGGAAAGTGGAAGCAGTGTGCTGTGCACGAACGCTTCTGCTGGGTAGTCCAAGACACTGATATTAAAAGCAGAGCACAGCACTTTGTTAAAATGCCCCAGTGAAACATCTGCTAGTTTATTACTTGAGATATTTTGCTAACATGAAAACTGATGTGTGGATGTACAAGATGACAAAAGTCCAAAGGCAGCTTCTTTTTTGATGTTGGTTTTACCAGTCCATCTGTAATGGGCATGGTGGTCGTGGGCTTCATATGGAGACAAGTAAAGAGAGTTGTGTTTCAGAGCTGAGCTGTAAAATCCTGCAAGTGTGGTCTGCCTTAGATCAGTATTTTAAATTCTGTAACTTCTTATTTCAGTTTCCGAAGCCTTTTGGCAGATTTTAGCCAGAGCTTTTGTTAAATATTTTTTTTTTATTTAATTCTTGCAATATTTGTTAAGAAGTAGAATGTGCTTTTAAAGCTATAAATGTATAAGCCTGTGTTTTCCAGGTAAATCTGTACTGACCTGTAAGACTTCATGATCTTCCTTCCCTTTATGGATTTTTCTCTGTGTAATTTTCTGGTGTTTGCCTCTGTGTGGCCGAGGAGGTGGGCAAGGGTGAGATGGGAGGGAAGAGGAAGAGGCATTATATTTAAACATAAAGGATGGGTAGTTTAATTTAGGAAGTTTCCAAGCTTGCATATGGGAATGATCCATTCTTCTGTGAAATTAAAATGTTTATCCTTTGTTTAGGAAATCTGAAAGGAGAGTCCTACTTATGAAGAGATGACATGTAAAGTCACAGATAACTCGGAAGCTTGCACCGCTCCAGACACTGACAGTGACCAGGAATGGGCACAGGAACACCACCGACTGGGAAGTTTTGTTGCATTTCCTCTTGGCTGTCCAGTTTCAGCATCAGCACTGGCACGAGCTGGCTTTATTTATACTGGAGAAGGTGACAAAGTGAAGTGCTTCAGTTGCCATACAACTGTGGAAGGATGGGCGCCTGGGGATTCTGCAGTTCAGAGACACAAAAAGCTCTCCCCAAATTGCAAATTTATTACTGAATCTACTTTTTTGGAAAATAACATGCATCCTGTCGCCCAGAACAGCCAGCATAGAACTGAAAATGGTTCCAGCAATTCAGCTCTCCTGTGTGCTCTGGATGACACATCCGATGTGGAGGCAGATTACCTTTTGAGAACTAGACAGGTTGTGGATATGTCAGATAACTTCTATCCTAAAATTCCTGCCATGTGCAGCGAAGAGACACGATTGAAGTCTTTCCACAACTGGCCCCTCAATGGCTGGTTGACACCAAAGGAATTGGCGATTGCTGGATTCTATTACACAGGTGTTGGTGATAAAGTGGCATGTTTTTGTTGTGGTGGAAAACTGACAAACTGGGAACCCGGTGACAGAGCTTGGTCAGAACACCAGAGGCATTTCCCCAAATGCCTTTATGTAATGGGCCGGGATGTTGGAAATGTTCCAAGTGAATCTGTTCCTGCAGAGGTTGGGAGAAGTGGTCTGAACAATGCACAGTATCCAAGGAATCCATCTATGGCAAAATATGGAAAACGTTTACAAACATTTTTAACTTGGATATATCCTGTTGACAAGGAGCAGCTTGCTGAAGCTGGGTTCTATAGTATAGGTAAGCCAGACCTTAAAGTGGCTGACGTCTTTTACAAATAGATTCTATACGAGTGTCTTGTTATGAAAAAAAAAAGGCATTTTTTATTCTAATATGCAGTGATTTGCTAGAATTTCTTTACTTTGTAAACTGCTTTTCAAAATTCTTGTGTAAAATGAGGTACATTGTATTGTGGTTTTAATAGCAAAGTAGAAATTTGGTCATAATTTCATTTTTAACAGTAAACCAGCGAAGTATGTTTTCCTTGTCTGCAGTCTAACTTTGGTCTACAGAGTGGGCGTGTGGGCTGTACAGAAGCCTATAAACAAGACAGTCCAGATTGTGTGCCATTTCGTTTAGCTGACACGTTTGAGCTATCACAACATTCAGACACCCAAAATTGACAAGTACTGATACTACCTGCTGTAAAAGCTTTATGAAGACAGTGACTCCAGTAGAAGAGCTTTAGTGTATGAGTGCAAAGTGTTACTCTTATTAGGTCACAAAGAAAAGGGGATTATGTGGGGTAATTTCTTGCTCTCTCTCAGACTTCTCTCTCAGTAGCTCTCAGAAGAATTGTTTCAATCGGATTCAATTTATTTTACTTGTGGCCATAAATAAAAGCTTTGGTATATTCTTGTATAGGTGAAATATGGGCAATATTTATACCCAGTCGAACTGTGTTTATAGATTTTTTTTTTTTGATTCCTAAAAGTACCTGGCTTCTCGCAGACAAGTGAGATGTATTGTGGAGGAGCACTAAATGAGCATCAGCTTATCTCACCCGATGGCTGGTCAGGTGACTTCTGTGAAAACTCTGCTTCCTGTGGCCTGAGAACAATTTAGCTTTGTAGGAAAAATCTATCTATACCTCATCTCATTTCAGTAAACACAATATCTGTGCAGTTTCTGGCACAGGCTTTGATTGCAGTAGGCATAGTGCTAGAACAGAGAGTGTGGTTTCTCCTAACACCTACTCAGTCAGTTCTGCTACTTCTGTATAGAGCCCGTTAATCTCAGTGGTGAAACGGAGGACACCAAAAAGGCACATAAACATACTTAATTCTTTATCATAGACTTCATGGCATGTTTAGCAGTGGATTGAGATATTTGTAATAGATTATTTTTAGCTTTTGCTTGCTACCTGTATAATTACTTGCTAAAATAAAATTCAGGAATATTACAGGCTCAGGTTTCTCCTGAACATTTGTTTCAAACCGTAGGTGGTGTGTCCCCCTTGAAAGTGGAGCTCTGTTTAGTTGCAATTGCTAATCAATCAAATAATTAATTTTGTTTCCTTAATAAAGGAACATTTTGGTTAAAAACTTGCTGTTATGCCTACTCGAAGTATGTAACTTCATTCTCGGGTGTTTCCTCAGGTAATGGTGATCATGTTCTGTGTTTCCACTGTGGTGGAGGATTGCAGGAATGGAAGGAAAATGAAGACCCGTGGGAACAGCATGCCAAATGGTTTCCTGGGTAAGGTATTTTTTACTGGTTTCTTGTTGCATTCCTGAGTCTTACTTACAGTATATTATGTTTTAATGACAGAGCATACTAATGAAGGCTTTGGAAGATTGACTGTGGCTTAAACATTGTTCAGAGCTAGGAAAGTAATTTTCATTTTCTTAGTTGCCCTCCTCCACTTCTTTCTCCTTCATTCTTGTCATGGAGGCACCAAAGACTGACAGTTACTTTCCATGGGTTATGTTTTTCCTTTCCAATAAGTAGAAAAGATTTTAAGGCTTTTTTTTGCATGGTGTCCCTGTTTTTGTTGTTCCATCTGTTCTACCTTCTGTAGTCCTGCTATTACATACATGTATAAACATGAACATATGCCTTAATGTTATATTGGAGGCCTCAAAAGAGGACATTAACCTAATGCTGTCTTTGAGAGGTAAGAGAGAGTTCTTAAAGCAGGTGGGAAAGAACTAAATCTCAAGAGACTGAGGGCAAACTAATGCATTAGAGGTAATCAGTCTGAAAGGTTGTCTTGAAATGGTACCTTCTGAATAGCTTCTAAGTCAGTGTGCTTGTCAGCTTGTTTGTAGGAATTCCTAAAGGGAAGAGATTTCTGTGTCTGGACTTAACTGATGTCTCAGCCTGAGGAATCATGAAGCTTTATTAATATGTATCTGATTTCCACCCCACCCTATTATCCAAGCACTACATTCTAACTGTTTTTTAATAGCTTCATAAATGCCAAAGTTTGTAACTTAGCTTAGGATACAAAATGACTAAGCTGCTGTCATGGTGCCTGCAGACCTAAAGAAGTCAGTAGTGGTGTTCAACTCAAAACACACTTCCGCATCATTTTGAAGGGTTGAGGAGTCCCAACCCAGAGGTTGTTTTTAGAAAGAATGCCAATTTTGTCTAAAATCTGTCTGGAGGAAAGGAGGAATAGTACATGACTCACTGTTTCTTACAGGTGGGTAAAACATGTCCAAGTACAAAGACTTAGTTATTTGTATAACTGATAAAATCCATGTCTTTTGTGCATTCACTGCCAGATGTGTCTTCTGTGGTGAAAGTCTCGCTGTATTTCTGCATTAGCTGATCCTTCTTTCAATAGTGGTACAGGCAGCTTTTCATTACTAGTCTCAAGCACTTGAAAGACATGCTGTTCAAGCTTCTGGCTTGGTGCAGTGAATGGATAAGATGCAATTTTCTTGCTACGTTTCACTCCTCATTATATGGGCTTGATTTTGTTTTAGGTTGCTTAAATGATGTCAGGTTTGGTTACTTCCTCTCAGATCATTAACTGTCTTACACAGAGTGTTTGTTTGCACATCAGCTTCAGTGGCAGTGTATCAGTCTCGCAGCATGCTGTCTGTGTTCATAGACTGCTGAAGATAAAGTAACTGATGAAGGCAGAGAACTAATGTTGAGGAGTTACATCATCCCCTAAATCTTCTGGTAGGGAACAGCTCTGCCCAGTGGCTAGGACTGGTTGGAAAATAGTGAAAGAAGGTTCATAAGGCACCTGTCTGACCAGTGACTGCATTTCTTTGATTGCAGAAGACTAAAAGAACCAACATTAAATGACATTTCTAATGTTGACTAAACATTTAGATTTCAAAAGCAACCATTGTGTATGATATAGGAAAGTTATCAAAGCTTTCCAAAGTGATGTAATCAGGGTTTGTTTGCTGTTTATGCAGTTCTATTATAACTAATTTTTTTTTTCATTTATAGGTGCACATTTGTGAGAAAGGAAAAGGGGATAGAATTTATAAATAATGTTCACTTAAGAGATGGATGTAGGGATTCAACAGTAAGTGTCTTGCTTATTAATCATTTATCCTTTTGTTAAAAGAGAAAACAATCAATGTAATTTTCATATGAAGTTATTGTAATTATCTGTGTATCATTTAATCTTCCTGCTGCTGCTTTCATTAGCAGAAAGTAAATGACATCAAAACATATTTTGGCTTTGTCATTCAGAGTTTATAGATCTCACAGTTCTTAGCTAGGTTGTGGGTTACAGGTAGGGGACCTGGTATATGGGGTACTGGACAAGTGCCATTGGTTTGATAGCCTGGGTACCTAAGGTGCACAGTGAGTAATCTCCTTATTCAAGTGTAGTAGATATTTTTTCTTTTCTTATTGGTAGAGCATTGTTAAGCTTGTATGCAGTCACTAGAAAGTGAAACTGATGTTGTTTATAGTTCTTCCATATACTAAGAATCATGTACGTATGATTATAGCAAAGATGGGTTAAAAGGAAAATGTAAAATAGACTTAACAGTATTAATTGCAGTTGTTCAGAGCAGATTTAATTATGTTAGTCAATAAAATAACTGAGGTCAAATGGCTATTTTGTGTCTTGTAACTGTATTTTCTTCTACCTTCTTCAGAATTGTAATTTTGTCTCTTTATATTTCACTTCTAGGCAGAAGCTGCTGAAGGGACAATGCTTCCTGCAGGTACCTGTTCAGAGAAAAAAACCCAAACACCCCCCATATCCCCTCTCCCCATTTTGGACTATCTATATTTGCATGTAAAGAAAATGGTTACTTTTAAAAATACCCATATAACATTTTTAAATTAACTAAAGCATTACAGGCAAATTGTTGGAGGACCCTCTTCCATTGCTTCTGAACAGTTGTGGAATGAATTTTATTTCTCTTAAGTGAAATCGAATCGTAGTTGAATAAATACTGTGAAGATTGTAAACCATGAAAGTAGTATGCATAGGATGTAGTTGTCTTTTTACAGCTAGTAAGTATGCATCAAGTATTGAGTCAGTATTCCTGGGGGATGAATGGTGAAGAATACTGAACTGCTACAATCATCATTGCTTTTTGGGAGGCAGGAAGAGTTGGCCTGTTAAAATGCAAGGACTAGGAAGCTGAGAAAGCTGAAGTAGCTTTTATGGTGTTGTGCATTCCTGCAATGTTTTTCACAAATACCAAGCAATAAAAAGACAAGACAGTTAAGGGGGGGGGGGGGGGTAGGAAGACAGTCAAGCAGCTTCATCCCAGGGAATGATAGCTGTTGCTAGTAATGGCAGTCATACAAAACCTGGTTTAGAAATCTCTCGCACACTGCTCACTTATGAGGGAGAAAATAGGTAAAAAAATTTTGCTCAAGAGATTTATTTTTGGACATTTAAAAGAAACAAACCGGAACAAAGAGGGTGTTAAAATATCTCAGCATAGCAGCATTTATAAATACAGTCTATAAAATAAGCAGTATTAATACGTCAAAAGTGTGTACTATGTAAATAATAGTCTGGTGTGCTTCAGGAAAAGGTTATTCATGCTAACTGAAAAGCCAAAATTATTGTGACAATGACATTTAAAAATAAAAGGGGGAATAACTTTAGATGGTGGGACTCTGGTGGCAGAATGAAACCAGCACAGCAGCATACTGTCAAATATTCAGAATACTCAAAATGAACAAGATTTTAGTAGGGGATTATTTATTTTCCAGGATAAAATTTTGTGTGGGACAGAAGCATTTGCCTTCTTGGATGATAAGAAAAAGTGTACTTCTAGATGGTGTTTCTGTTCTATTATCTGTGTTCCAGCCATGCTGGGACATACAAGGAACGCTCTGAAAGCCACTGTGGTACACTGAAATAGACCAAACCCAAGAGTTCTAACTCAGGAGACCTGTAGTGTAAGATGAGCATATGGGTGAACTCCTAGGGAGGGAAAAGACCATCTGGTTGGCATGAAAGACAGAGATCTTACCAGCCTACTCTTGTAATAATATTTTTAATGGATATTATGGGAGAAAAAGAACTCACAATGGAGATGGGCGTTATTTCTGTGGCTGGCTGTGCAGAGCTTTCCCCAAGCGGCAGGGGAAGGCGTTTGAAGTTTGTGTTTTCAAGTGGGGCACACTGGAATAATAAAGAGCTCATGTAAAATGCAAAATTGATTCTTTCTGTATTGCACATTTACAAGCTTTTGAAGTATGGGCGTTTTGAAAATGGAGGCATGGAGGGAAGTAACATCCTCATTCTTTTAATTCTGTTGGGGGGGGGGGGGAATAAACCAAATTACTTAACCAGTATCAACGAGCTCTTCCTGCAGCTTCTGTTCAAGTTTGGGGAAAGCTGTCAATGGGAAGTCTGGGAAAAGAATGGTTCCTGATTGAAATATGTGTATCTAAATTCAATAGATATTTCAAGCTCTTGCAAATAAGTACGGATAGCTGAACTCCCTGCTGGCACTGACCTGGGAGATGTATTGAGATGGGGGAGAGGAGGGGCAGAGGATTCCATGCTGCAGCTCTGTTTCCTATCTCTTGTAATTAATTTTTTTTCTTTTTTAAAGGTGTGACCTTTAAATCAGACGAAGAAAACCTTTTCCTTGTGGGTAAAAAAAGAAAGAGATTCAGCCATACTAAGTATGTTCTTTTTATGTTTTTAATTTCCATAGATCTCAGCACAGAAGAGAAGCTAAGACGCTTGCAGGAAGAAAAGCTCTGTAAAATCTGTATGGCTAAAGACATATCAGTCGTCCTCATTCCCTGTGGCCACCTCATTGCCTGTAAGGAGTGTGCTGAAGCACTTGATAAATGCCCTCTGTGTCGTGCGAATATAATGAAAAAACAGGAAGTTTTTATGTATTAGTGAAAAACACAGCACTGTAGATTAATGTTTCCCGGTCTATTTGCTTTAATTAGGTGTCATGTAATGCAAACAATGCATTACAGTTCCAGCCTGTAATCACATGGCTGCGTTGAGAATTTCCTGCTGTCAAACTCTACATATCTTTTAACATTTTAAAAATTGTTTTCCTTAAGTGGATTGTGCATATTGAAAGGCAAATGTATATATTCTGTAATTTGAATTCATAAACCTGATTTGGGAACTCCTAAGTAATGCAAAGCTGTATTTATGTAATCATTCCTTTGCTTCACTTTGCTGGGACTCGGTGTGACTGAAGCTCATGCTGTATAGAGAGCCTGGCTCTATGTAACAATTGTAAATAAGTGAATTAAAATGTTATTATAGACACGTGTATTGTAGCTGAGGTTTTAACTTCTCAAAGATGTTTTGTATGATTGAAAGTTTTTATTTTTGTAACTTTGCTTGTGACACAGTTCAGAGAATACGTGTAAAGCTGCTGCTGCAGTGTGTCACCTTCTGCTCACTGCTGCTACTGTGTAAGTTTGTCTGCTTTGATAGACACTTCCTGTCTACCCATTTTGGGGGGGGGGGGGGGGGCTTAGATGTATAAATTGGCTATCTGGTTTTCACAAAAATCCATCTGTGTACATCAATTTCATTCCTTAAAAGAGAACTCAAGAGAAATGAAGGAGATTTTACCTACGTTGTGCCCTTCGGGAAGGAGCAGTCTCATTTTAATCTTGCCGCTTACCCAAAAAGGCTTTATTTTTTCAAGGACTGTTTTAATGAGAGTCACTTCAAAATACTTAATAAACTATTTCTTACTGGACTGATCCTCAGTTCTCCAATTAACAGAATATCACAGCTTTGTATTTAATTCCACCTGGTTTGCCATCGCTCTGCTTAATTATGTGACTTTTTTATTTTGTGGAGCTACTAGTACGTTCTGTGTATGTATTTTTTACCTTTGAGTCCTACACACTAAGAGATTTAGAATATCGACTGTACAGAATATAGTTTTTCAGATGATAAAAGTTTCACACTTAATGCGGACAGAAATTTCATGTCCACTTTTTCTATTTTTTTACATGAGCACTGCGGCTCTGTGCTGGTGGGATGTGAGGAACAGTTAAAGTGCAACCCCCGTTCTCCTTCATCAGCACATTCGATTCTCACATGCAAAAAATAATCACAACAGAAGGTTGCTTTCTATTGCTTCTTTTTTTTTTTTAACTCAGCTGTTACTAATTTAACCTGAGTCATTAAGGATAACAAATGTATTTTAATTGGAGAGGGAATGAAATCTATTTGTGTAAATTCATTGTATAAATTCATTGATTATAAAATTAAAGTATGTTAATTTTGCCTTTTTTTTTTTTTTGGTAAGAGATTGGAATTTGGTTCTTAGGTTTCCGTGATGACTCAGAACTCATGAGGAATTCAGAACAGAAAGGTTGTGCTTTCCTGTTTGTGCCTTTATGCAGAGTTCAGTGGTTCAGGTAATTCATGCATCCAGGGATTTTTCAGGGCAGACACAGGCTGGCGATACCCACAGGCTTGTTTCTAGCTCCCGTGTGCACTCAGAGAGGGTTTCTGTACCCTTCAAGGGAATAAAGGGGAGAGGGGTGGCAGTGTTTGCCTATAAGCCGGTGTACCTTGCCTGAAATAGCTTGTTCAGTTAACGCTGCAAACTGTGTTTTGCTGACTTGCCTCAGCAGATGGTTTGTTACCTAACCTTGACCCAAGTCATGTGAGAGAGATGATCTGGATGAGCTGCATCCAACTTGGAGGCTGCAGGACTTGGCATGCGACTCAGCATAAGTCCTGTCTGGGAAAGAGATTGACCAAATAGTACTTAGAACTAAGAGTAGAATTAGTACAGAAAAGTAAAATCTAGTTACAAAACTAAATCCTGGTAAGGAGAGGATTCTGGGTGTAAATACAGTATGTGAACTGTCCAAGAAAAGCAGTAGGTCACAAATAGTACCTCCTGACCTGAAATGGAGAGCAAACACACTGTCCAAATAATGTGCAAGCGAATAGCATAAATGCTTGTTACCTTTTAAAGGGATATTGTATCCCTTACTGTAACTTCTTGATAAATACTATAAAAGAGCTATTTAAATTGTAATCACTCTGGAACATTAAAGGGTTAAAAGCCTGTTAGATGACTGAATAACTGCTCTGCAGGTTTAGGTTTTTAAATACCACTAATCAGGGTCCTATTCAGATTAAATGTGAAACAAATAATTAGCACAGTCATCAAATTTTAACAGCTTGAATTGGGAAGATGTTTTTTCAAATTACTTTGATTTTCAGTATCTTAAAGAAGCAGAAGAAATTCCATGGATGCTGATACTGGGCTGAGTGGTTAAAGAGGCAGAAATGAAGGATGCAAGTAAATGAGGTAGAAGCACAGGTGCTTCAAAAAGGAGGTTTGTAGCAGGACAGAGATGCTTCGGGAGCGCATTTTTACAAGAGTTACTTGGAATGAAGAGCTATGGAATATCTTCAGGTGTCAGTATTTAGTTAACTTCCTTCTAATAGCTGCTAGAAGGTAAAATCCCTACTCCCATTTGACTTGCAATAACAACTATTTGCTGCTCTAGATACGTGGGAGGCTTACAGGGGGTTTTAGTAATGTGTTCTTGGAACTGTTTTGTTTAGAAAATGCCTGATTTAGGGTCAAAGGCTAAAATAAGGAAAACCCATAGATTAACTTTTTTTTGTTATGTATTTGGCTTTTTCTCACTGCCTCACAATAAAAGATTTTCAATGATAATAATTTATTCTTTTTCAATTATTTACACACTACTTTTAACATTGGCTGGTTTTGACTGTGGCACTCCCGTGTTTATTTGTGTTAGCTGTGTGTGCAGCCTTAAGCTACAGGACAAATAGTCTATCAAAGTTTTCAAGGCATTGCTGTTAACTAGAGACATAAGGGTTTAAAGTTACCTTCAGTGTTTGATTTCTATTGAAGTTAAAAAATGAAATCCAATGGTTTCTTAGAATTGAATTAGAACTGGGTGGGAGGTCAACGCAGACACTTCTAGCATATGATGTGTAAGGCCTACTTGAAGGAAAGGTTAGCTCTTCATGCAGCAAAGTGGGAGCTGGAGATGCTTCTGGCTCTTGCAGTGTTTCCCTATGGCGATGTGAACAGTGAGCTGTTACAGGGTGTTCTTCATTAACCTCACTTTGTGCAGGACTGACTCCTGGCAGCAGGAAGGCAAGATGCTGAGGAGCAGGCTGGAGAGGCACTTGCACTGCTGTCCCCTCAGCTCTTCAGGGCCTGTCAGTTGCAGCATGGCTGGATGGGACTGAGCTCTTGAGCCTGCTCTGTGAAGGGTGGTTGAAGGTTGTCTTCTCCATGTGGCCAGGCGGGAAGGGCCAGTCCGGTGAGATCACCCTCATTCCTCATAGAACTGAAGCATGGGTGAATGCTCTCCCTCTCACTGTTTTCGTGTGTGTGTGTTTTACAGGTGTCAGTTTTACAGAGTAGCTTAGAAATTTATCAAGAAAACCTTTCCTGTCCCATGCCCCTGCTGTGGCTTCGCACTGACTCAGGTTATCGACAGTATCTTGCCATCTTTGCCAATGCTTTGAGAGATGTGCTGATGCTGCCGTACAGCAATTAGCTGCTGTAATTATAATAGGGCTTTCTGTGAGGAGGTAAATGAGCTGTGGTAATACAGAACCTTTGCTGAAATTCAGATTTTATCTTTAATGGTTTTTCTTACCCAGGAATTCCGATTAAGTAATGCTGGCGTCAACATGACAGTAAAACTACAAGCATTAATTCAGAGGATATGGCTCTGACTAACTTCTCAAAAGAACTTGCTTCTTCCTAGAACAGGGAAGAAGGCAGTATATATTCAGCTGTAAATGGCTTGGATAAACAAAACCCCAAGGAAAATCTGGGGGGAAAATGGCATTATTATATTGTATGTAATATTTCAAGGTAGGTGAAGACAACTTGCTTTCCTTTGGATAATGATTAATTTATAGTTTTACATGTAGTTTTTCTGGACAGCTGTTGATGATGGCCAAGATAAAATGCTTGGTAAGTTAGAACTGTATTGGAGAGATACTTAAATTAGGGGTTTGCCCTTAGATTGAAAAATGGCGTTTACTATCAAAAACTGAAAAACACTTGCAGAGTTCCCCTGTGAAAACACATAGGAGAATCATTACAGTAAGTGCTAAAAGGCCAAGTTAAGCAGAAATGCACACGGTCACCTGCAAGTTCTGGAGAATGAATAGCTTCAAAAATGACTAAAAGGGTATCTAAATTTATTTATGTTAAGTCTGTTTGATCTTACAAAATTCGATCTTGCTGTAAAACTCTTGACACAATTTCTCTTAGGTAGCTTACTTGTGCATGTGAAGTGATGAGAGCCATCACTTAAGCCAAATACTTAATCTGAATACAAGCTTTTCAAAAGTGGGTGTCAACCCACAGTAGTCTTTCAACTCTTGTGTAACAGTGAGAGGGTCCTGAGCCTCAGATTGACTTCACCTTCCTTTCCTGCAAAACCAACCCGTGTGATGGTGCTGGAGTCAGGATGGGAGCGCTGTTGGTAGGGTATGAGCCACCACAAAAGTAACTGTTGCTTCACGTGTCTCTTTTGCTGTTCTGCAAAATAGAACGTACCAAAAGTAACATGAATTAGAATCACAATTGAGCCTTTCTATAACTTCGTTAACTGTTGATTTGTAAAGGCTTAATCAGAAGTTGCAGGTTTCTGTGAGGAAGAGGCATGTTCCGGGTTGGAAATGTCACCTCTACTGGGCTCACAGCTGGAACCAGTGGTACAGGGTGTGGGGTTGGCAATGCCTGTCCTTGGCACTTACAGTGAGCATCCCAGGAGTGCCCTTTGCCATGGGGCGAAACCCTCTGGTCACAGCTGCTGGTGTTGAGGCTTTGCAGGGCCTCTGCAGTCGTGCTAAAGGAAGTCACAGTGTAAAAGAAGTATTTTTATCTTAACGGTTTTGAACATCTGTGCAAGCCGCCAACATGTCACAAACTGTTGCATTCCTTCCTACTTGTTATGCATTGTGCCACTTAGAAAACATCTAAACTGCAAACAGTGATAACACTTTGGTTTGCTTTCACATCCCACTGTGTCAGAAAGAGGCAAGAGTAGCCTTGAACCCCAGATATGATTGAAAGGAGAGGGCACTTCCAAGAAGCACTGTTGAAAGAAGTCTTCAAGGTGTTTGATGATGAAATCTAAACCAAAGGAAACCTTGTTAGGAACATATGTGGGATCTTGGGAATGTGGTAGGTCAGACCCAGAAAAACATGCAAACTTGTTATCTGGAAGAGTAATGTGTTCCTTGACCTTATCTGTCTATGATGTAACAACCCCATTGCACACTCCCACTTTAATATCCTCTCAGTTCTCATATTGGTAGTTTGTGGGTAAAAGACCAAGATAAACCAAACCACTGTCATCCTCCAAACCTGGTGCTTGCCTGCCAATACAGATGATAGCTGTTCTGTTCATTTGATGGAGGATTTTCTTCCAAGCTTAAACATATTTGACTTTATAATTGTTTTTCCTTATGGTCTCAGGCAGAGGTTGAGCTGAATAACGACATTTCTGTCCCAGTTCTACTCTGACTTCATCTAACCACAAGCCAGGCTCCTTCCTCCCCTTTTCCATCAACCCCCTCTGTCAGGGTCTTTGGGGCTGGAAGCCCTGAGAAACCTGACCAGCAGAGAACCGATTTCTGCTCCTGTCAGGTTTGTTCCGCTCCACATCAAGGGCATGATGCACTTTCACTGTCTGTTTTCTGGTGGTTGCTCAGCTAAAGCTGCTCTTGTGCCAGTTGCTGCTGTTTAACCCACTTGACCTTATTTCAGCTCACCTGCTTCACACCCCAGCCCTTTTTCTGCCATGCAGTCTGTTCTTTCCTGCCTCTAGCCGTGCCCTGCCGCTTACCAGCTTACCCAATCTGAAACATGTTTCTCTGGTTTCTGTGCTTCTTCCACAGACTTTGTCACTGATACTGTCATGGTACCCGACTCATGAAATGGTCCTTGATTCATGATCCCTCTGCCTGAGCTTAGCTACAGGACACAAGTAGGTCTTGGTTATGTTTTCCAGAACCTCCCTACATCTGGAAACCAGACCAGATCATGTCCCAGGTTCAAGAGAGGTGGCCTGGATGGGAACACTTACCCTTTCCTGTACATAAGGTAGGGTGATGCCTCAAGGGAAAGCAACTTCTGACTGAGGCTATGAGAAGGGCTTTACGTTATATTCTACCAATAACTCGTGGCCTCCACAGAGTTTGGTGATGGAAACTTTAAAACATGGCTGAGGGAATTTTATCTCAAAGAATGAGGCATAGCAGGAGAACCTCACCTCAAATAGGGGCTTTGGGTAACCAGTGGCACAGACGGCTGAATAAAGCTGCTGATAATGCAATGAGCAGGAAAGCATTTGTGACTTATGTGGCTTCTATTCATTTCCAGAGCTGATAATGAAGGTGAGCTACAACTTCCTTCCTTTTCAGCAATATGGGGCAAACTGGGATTCTGTGCTCCTTCATGCTCTGAGAGCATGGTCAGCAGGAAGTTACTGAATCAAAGAAAACTCAGGCTTGAGTTAGGTGTTCTGGAAAGACATGGCAAGAAATAGGGGCACACAACAGAGACTTATGTAAATCACAAAGAATTTATTCATGGAACAGGGAAAGGCCTGAGGAGCTCCTGATGTGTAATGTCCCTCCTGCAAATTATGGGCAAGTAACCCATTTTCTGGTCTTTATTTTTGTTTCTTATGTAATATCTCATCTCCAAAAGGATTCAGCGCAGATTTCCCTAGAGTGACCAAGCCAGTTTCAAAAATCTAGGAAAAAAACTCCGACTGGGAAGACTGCTTCTCCCCTCTGCGCTCAACTCAGCAGATAAAAATATGATTGTGGCTTATTTAAACACAGGCCATCAAAGTTCCCACCTCACCTTGGAACAAATCCAGTATACAAAGCCTGGTTTGTTTTCCAGTTCTCATAAGCAAATCCTGTTAAAAAATAAAAGGAACAGTGAAGGATTGTGGCTCTATTTTTAACAGAAAAGTGGAAATGGAACTGCAGAGGGGGTTCCTGTTCCGCTGCCCTGACAGAAAAGGAAGCAGCACGAATATGAATCTCCTGCCTGGAAGAATGAATCAGCCATCTGGCAGCTTGTGTTTGTTCTGATCTCTGGTAGTGGTGAACCTCTGGCCATTAATTCAGACATGGATTTGGTATCTACCATTTCCTCGCTCAGGTTCTTAACTGGGTGACTGATCAAGAGCTCTCTTTGGACAAAGCTCAGTAAAAGTCCCTGTTGTAAAGTTGTTGAATCCTCTCTGAATTGGGCTCAGTATCAGAAACACCAGACTTTGAAGCTCTTAAAGAGAGCTTCTCTTTTATGAGAAAGATGACATAGTCCTGTAGGATGCTTTCTCCTACAGTTTTCCACAGAACTTCTTTTCTATCAGATATGAATCCTTTGTAGGAAGATCAGAATTTAAAATATCTCTATTTCCTTATCATGCTTGGATAATACTTTTTTCTTTTACATTTTTTCATTGTATTGGGAAGGATGCTAAAGTGCTGAAACTATACAGAAACTTCAGGATGTTCTGTGATTTCCTCACAATGTCTGAACAGATGGTAGAAGCTCATTCTGGAATTGTCAGCTTAGAAAGAAGTGGTGCACTAACAGAGGAACTGCTTTTCAACTCATCTTCCCTGTTGTACCAACTGGAAGGCTCATTCCCAGAAGCATGATCAGTTCCTAGAGAAAATGCAGAAGCCAGGCTCTCCAGGACTGCTTTTGTCCCCATGCAACGGTTGAGAACTTGTTCCACTTTTCTGCCCCCGATATTCCTACCCACCAGTCAAGAGGCTGCTGTGCTTGCTCCTTAGATGCATGCTATACAAAATGGTTTATGGCGGTTATTTGGTGAGTGCTGTACTGTGTTGGGAACCCTCCCAGGGCACAGCTGGCTTAAAAAATTCCCATCCTCTGGTCACTGGAGCAGAGCAGAAACATTCCCGACCTTGACACGAGCACACCACACCTTCACTTGTGCTGAGTGAACTGCTGGTGTGGTTGTACTCTGGATAGTGTCTGAGAAATGATCTGGTTTGGGTAAAACCAAAATGAAACCATTCCCTCAGACAACAAATGATCCCTCCTCTCCCTATCTCTGATGAGGCAACAGCTTTGCTTACAGAGCAACTAGGCAAACAGCTGAATGGGGCAACTGGAAGAGAGGAAATGAACCGGAGAGTGCAAAATCCTCTTGGGCAGACTCTGTGAGCAGCAGTTCATAGTACACCAGGGCACCTGGAGTCTGGTCTCCGGAGTGCTCCCATGTTTTGTTGTCACAACTTTAAAAAAGCAAACTCATCATGTGAGTCAGGACACCCAGAAGTGTTTTGGATCTGGGCTTCCAAGGTCTGAGTCAGCTCTGGAAACAGGCTGAACTCTGCCATGGCACTGTCAGCACTTGCACACTCATTCCTTCAGAAACACACCCTAAAAAACTATGTCATGTTTTGTTCTGCTGAACGCCTTTACCTAAAAAATCTCAGCTATGAGGTC
Source organism: Ara ararauna (assembly GCA_028858755.1). NCBI lineage: Eukaryota > Metazoa > Chordata > Aves > Psittaciformes > Psittacidae > Ara > Ara ararauna. Next base: position 8,690,079 of record CM054383.1, on the reverse strand, counting down.
AAGTGTGAAGTACAGTGTTTTTGGAACAGAGCAAACATCTGATGCATGCTAATACACAGATTTTATGCACAGCTGACTCTGAAGCTGCCTCATGCTGTGCTCCTGCCAGCTCTTGCGGTAGACTGCTATAATCTCACAAAGTTTTGGATGTGAGTTGTAGTATGCGTAGCCCTACTGTATCTCAAGCAGAAAATACACTACTGGAATTCCGTGTGCAGGAAAAACGTTTGTTTTGGAAACGGTAGTTTATTTTCATGGAGAAGTTGTCTACCTGGCAGCTGTCAGAAGCTGACTTTGCACAGGGAAGGCACAGATGGATCCAGCTCCTTTCCATCTATTTCTGTATGTAATTTAACAACTATGTATATCATGGTAAAGATACATATTTTGAAAGATTTATATATAAATTAAGTTCAAAACTTGAGGGTCGGGGTGTGTTTTTAACATATTATCTTTTCTTCACAATTCTTCTCCAAATATACATTAACGGATTCACATTAAAGATCATCATTATCAGCAGCACCTGTAGCTATAATTGAAACCTTGCACACAGTTTTATGACTAGTCAGGGTACTACTTTAAAGTGTTCCCTAACAGGGAATCTTTCTCCTCATTTTCTTGTCATGAAGTGAAAAGACATTCTGAAACATAAATTCAAACTATAGAATTTATTTTTCTAGGTCTGTCTCACCACAGACTACACCTAGAACTGCTAAGTGACATCAACTCACATTACAATAAGGTTTCTTTTATTTTATGCTCCTTTTCTCATCGCAGTTTCCATTGTGTTATTGGCTCTGCAGTGCCTCATCTTAGCTTTGAAAAGACTGGAACTGATCTGACAGTTCTCTTAGGTGTCCTGCCTTTGTTAGGCAGGTGAGCAGAGTAACTCAGCTTAGTGCCTGCTTAGTTATGCTAACCCTCCCCCAAAACTACAAGTAGGTAAGGCACAAGAGGACGATTAGTCTAATTACCAGGACAAAACTATTCTTCGGGGGTGGTCTCTCTTCCCAATTAACAAGTGGCAGGACAAGAGGAAACGGCCTCCAGCTGCACCATGGGAGGTTTAGACAGGGTATCAGGAGCAATTTCTTCACAGAGAGGGTGCTCAGGCATTGGAACAGGCTTCCCAGGGCAGTGGTGGAGTTACCATCCCTGGAAGTGTTCACACACTGTGTAGATGAGGCCCTCAGTGACATGGGTGAGCGGTGGCCTTGGCAGTGCTGGGGAACGGTTGGACTTGGTGATCTTAAAGGTCTTTTCCAACCCAGTTGATTCTATGATTGTGCTGACTGTTCTAACTATAAGCTTATGTGCAACTATTCAGCATGAGTAATGTGCTCAGCATTACACAATACAGAGGAAAAAACGTAGCAGGAACTGCTGAGTTCTGTGCTTGGAAAAACAAGCACCACAGTTTGTATCTGGTTACTTTAAGTTTCCTATATTGGTTCTATGAGATCGCTTCAGGTTCACGCAGGTAGAAAAAAAGAACCACAGTCAAAGACTAAGAGCAACTCCTGATTTGAACTGGGAACGTGCTCAGTGATGGGCAGAACCAGGAAACATTTCAGAATGCTCCTAACCACACAAAACACGAGTGGCAGCCACGTTGCTTCTGTTTGCACCGCCACACAAACTTGGTGCCCTCAAGATAAGGCACCCTGCATACACGTGGGCAAATGTACATTTATCTTCAAAACCATAGGCTCTCTTGCATACAACTCGGCTTCCTGAGCGCAAAACTGATGAAGGTAGAGCTGACCAGCTGTGGTGGCTCTGAAGGGACGGCGGTGGCCGGGCCCTGGCGACCACTGCAAACCTTTGAGGGCCTGCCCGTTAACAGGCTGGGACACCGAGGAGGCACTGCAAGTAGTTAATGCATTATTTCTATAAAGACTGAACTTTGCCTCAGCTTAACAATCACTTTCTAATTACTTCTGCGTTCCGAGGCAGAAGACACCCGTGCGAGCGCCCGTGTGGGGCCGCAGCTCTCGCTCCTTTTTAGGCTGTCCCCCGCCTCGGTCACCCGATCCTGCCCCGAGAACGCAGCCAGCAGCTGCGCCGCCTCCCCCCTCCCGCGGCCGCGCACGGACCGGGGCTGGAGCCGGGGTTGGGTCCGGAGCCGCTGCGGCCCCGCCCCGCCCCGCTCCCCTCAGGCGGCCGCACTCGCGAGCGGGCGGGAGCGGGCGCGGGACGCGTCGCGCGCGCGCGCTCGCGCATGCGCGGCACCTTGTTTACCCCGCTCGGCGCCGCCGTGCCCGCGGCCCGCCGGCAGGTGTCGCCCCACGCCCAGGAGAGCGGGCGCCGCTCGGGGGCCGCCAGGTGGCGCCTGCGGCCTCCATTCGGTCGCGAGCCGCCGAGCAGCGAACACCCCAAACAATCCCCAGCGCCGCCGCCAAATTAAACAACCTGCCCGCGCCCCGCGCTGCCCCCCGCACAGCCCCCGCCGAGCCTCCGCGACGGGCCGGGCCGGGCGCGCAACCGGCAGCCGGGCCGCGGGTATAGCAGCGGAGCTACGCGCCTGGGCCTCCTCGCTGCCTACGCCGACACTGGGCAAGGTAAGTTAGAAAATGGCGGCGAAGCTTCTGGAAGTTTGGAGGGGGGACTCGGGATCGCGGTGCGTGGTTGCGGAGAGAAGCCGGGACGGGGCCCGTGGTCCCCGGGCCTGCGAGCACGGCGCGGGGCGCTAGGCCGGCTGGCCACAGGGACTCCGCGCAGCCAAGATGGAGGACGGCGGGGCCGAGCCGCGAAAACACTCCAGCCCCCCGCTTCCCCACCCCCCCTTCCCAGCGCGCCTCGGCGGGGAGGGGGGACGCGAGCGGGAGCGCGAGTGAGAGAGCGAGAGGGCGCCGAAAGCGGCCCCCGCTGCCCGCCCGGAGCCCCGTGCCTCCTGCCCAGAGCCGGCCGCGGGCGGGCTGGGCCCAGTGCGCGGCGAGCTAAAATGGAGAACCACCTTCTCCTCCTCCTCCTCCCCCCTTCTCCCGAGCCGAGCGGGGGCTGCTGGCAAGATGGAGGACTCGGGCATTGTGTGTGCGGGGTGTGTTGTGTGTGGGCAAGCCGGGCCGCCCGGGCGGTGCGGAGGGAGGGGACGGGGATCGGAGCCGCGGCGGACGGAACGGGCCGCGCTCGGCGGGGCAGAGCGCTGGGCCGCGCGGCGCGCAGGAGAAAATGGTGGGGCGGCTGCCGGTGCCCCGGGGTCGGGTGTCGGAGGAGGCCGGGGAGAGGGGACTCCCAGCCCTGACAGCGCTCGCTCGGGTTCCCTTGATCCTCCATCCCGCTGCCCAGCAGCTCGGCTCTTCCTGCCAGCCCGCGCCTGCGGCTTCTCCTAGGAGGGAAGTGCCGAGGGACCGGAGTCTCGATCCTCCGTCTCTCTTCCCCGTCTCGGCCGAGCTGGGGCAACTCCGACCGCCCCTTCCCGAGTGATGGGACTGAAAGTGAGGTCCTTCGGCCCAAGTGAGGACGAGGGGACTGACCTGCGCCTCTCCCCCGCCGCCCTTCGCTGCCTCCTCCGAAAGAGCTGGCGACCCCCACCCCACCCCAGGCGCCCAGCTCGGGGAAGGCCTTTGTGGGGCGAGTGTTCCCCTCCGAGTGACTTTGGGTGAGCTCTCGGGCGGCTGCCCGCCAAGAGGAAGAGTTGTGGCGGTTTCCGTTCGGCTTGTTTTATTTATTGGTAAAGAAAGGGCGCTTGCCAACTTGTGCCGGGGACGCCCGGTGCCGGGAGCCGCGTGTTGCAGGAACCCCGCTGGGCTCTCGCCTCCCGGGTGGGGGAGGGAGGGAAGAGGAGGAGGAGGAAGAAGAATGCTTCTTACTGGGGGGTTTTGGCGCCACTTTTGTTTTAGATAGTGCTTCTCTGCCCCCTCCTCCTCGGCACGCACTGAACTGAGCTGAACCCTGCCCAGGTAGGGAGCGAGAGCTTTCCTGGTGTTTCTCTTTTTCTGAGCGCTTTTTTTTTTTCTACACGGATTAAAAATACACAGTTGTTGCCTTGGTTAGGGACTTAGAGGGACAGGGAGGCGGTGGACGGGAGGAGAGCGGCGGCAGATGGCTGGGCCGGGCTGGGCGGCCCCGGGTTTCGGGTGTCCTTTTCCCTGCCCGGGTGCTGGTGCCTCCGGGTGCTAGCCCCGCCGCTCTGCCTCCATCGCCGGTAGTGTCGTAGAGTCCGTCCCGTCGAAATCCGGGACCGACCGACCTCAAAAAAGTAACTTATTTTCATTTCTTTTCTCGCCCCGATTTCGGGGAGCGAAGGCGCTCGGCTCCCTCTTTGGCTGCGTTTTATTGATTTATTGCACTGCCCCGACTCGGCTCTCGCTGTTGTCTTCCCACGGGATGCGGTGTCCGGAGTTAACACAAAGTTTCGATGTCCGCCGAGTCCGGTGCTGTAGTTACTGCGGGTGTTTGGTGTCTATTTAATGACTTTTCGGCAGCCCGGTACCGTTGCTACCCCCGCCGGTGCCCCCCGCGCTCTTCCCGTGTGCTCCCCGGAGCCACACCCAGGCGTGTCCGGTCTCCTCAGGCGCCTTCTCCGCGGCTGCGACCCCGCGTTCCCCCGCCTCCCGGCGTGCCCGGAGGTAACCCGCGGGGCCGGGCCCGCGCTGCCTCGTCCGTCGGTGGGGCGAGGAGGGGCCACGGCAGCGCGGCGGGGCCCGCCGGGGCGGGGAGTCGGGTTACCGAAGTGCGTCACAGGCGGCCCCGACGGGGCCTGCTCCGCAGCCTCGGGCCGCCGCCCCACCCGCCGCCCATTGGCCCGCGCCCGGGCGGGAGGCGGTGGCTTCCTCCGGGGCCCGACGGGGTTCCGTTTACCGCGGGGGAGCTGGGGCGGCCCGAGGCGTGCGGGGATCGGCGGCGAAGGTCACCCTCCGCCTGCGGTTCGCGGCCGCCCCGTCCCTGTTCGGCTGGGGATGTTTGGAAGGGCAGGGCAGGAGAACGCCTTCTTGGGTCTCTTCCCTCGAAGCCGCTGAACAGCCGTCTGTACGCGGTCCGGGAGTTTTGTCGAGTCTTGTTCTAAATGGAACTAAGAGTTCCTGGCACGTCTCACAGCAAGATGTTCTTCAAGCATAGCCCCACTGCTAACTCTGGGCAGTTCAGTCTCGACTTGTGACTGATGATTTCTTCCTGATTTATAATGCTTGGTCATTTGAAATTACTTATTTCCTGTTAATATTACTTTCCCCTAAGTACTTTGGTTATCCACGTATTCATTATTATTCCTGGAGTGTTTGGTATTGAGCTGTCCGGACTTACAGAATACCCGTGTGCAAGTGGATTGGTTATGTGCAGGTAAATAAAAAGCACGAGTGATTGTGCAGTTGGCAGACATTAATCTCTGTCTCCCTGATATTACTTGCTCATTATCCCCCAGTTTTCATTTTTTGGATAAACCTTGGTGATGATCAGTTGCAAAATCACAATGCTGCAGTTCTTGTATGGGGGCTTTTTGCTGGGTAACACTGTATTTTCCCTTATACCCATGATGACAGTTTAATTACACAATGAAGCAGAGTGTGAGAAGGCAGCGGCCATTCTGGTAGCATAAACCTTCAGCAACAGAGCTGAACGGGTGGGAATCCCCATCCTGTTCTGGTTAATTAAAGACTAAGAATGCTTCAAAGTTATACAAAGAAGAAAAATTGGCATTAACTCCCATTTCTGACAGATAGATCTTGCTCTGATCTAGCAGAAGGCTCGTGTGGGTGGTGCTTAGCAAAACCAGTGACATTTAATGGCGTCATCTACAGGTGGGTTTTATGCAACCCGTGAGGGAAACTCGTAAATTTTTGTTAGTTGTATTAACTGTGAACTTAACATTGGATGTTGTATAAGCTTAAATTGAAACAAAGGCATGGAACTGTGGCATGAGAGCGATTCTTCAGTCTTCCTGTGAAACTTCCTAGTGTTCATATATTCCCCAAGTTATGTACTTCAGCCGGAGTTAAGGTTTTGGAGCTTTTTTCAACCATTTACAGTTTTTTGTTGCAGTTTCAAGAAGATAATACTGACTAAAGTCAATAAGTAGTGTAAGGGTTCATTAAACTTGTATTTAAATTTACACACAGATCATGTAGACATAATGTTTTGATGTTTTGCAACCAAAAGCTGAAAATTACTGGGATATCTTAATGTTTGTTTTTTGGGTTTTTTATTTTTTTTTTTTAATGGGTTCTGTGAAATGACAAAAAATTGGTAGGTTCATAACTTATTTAAAATATTTGGTTTAAAAATGCATTGTGCTGCTTGGAAGAGCATTCCATCTTTAAAATAGTATTCAGTTAGTTGGCTGTTAATCTCACTCAGATTCCATAAATATGTCACATTCTAACTTTACATGTTAAAGTCTTTAAAGGCATAAATATGCGCAATGAAATAATTTCTGCTTGGGAGGAGTGTAAATAGAATTGTCAGAAAAATGCTCTTTTAAAGTTTAATTTTGTTTCAGTGTAACTTATGAACAGCTACTTATTTTTTTTTTTATGTTTTAAGTTAATGTAGACAGCTTCTCTTGAATATTGCATGCTACTACAGTCTCCTGTAGAAAATAGCTGCAGGCAACTTACCACTTGAAAGTGTGCTCCTGTTGGTGGGAGCAGCTACGTTAGACTTAGCCAAATCATGAAATAATGTTAGCGCATCAGAACATGACGAACCTTTTTAATTAGATTGCTCTTTGTCACTTATGGTTCGAGTTTAGAATGATTTGAGAGTCCTCAATTTGTCATTTTCATTTGTGGTGTTACTGTCTCAGTTGTTTTGCTGCAGGCAAATACAGGAAAGATTTAGTTTTCTGGAACTTGTGTTGCCAGCATAAACAGGTTGTATGTTTTCCAGAAGCCTTAAACACTTTGGTTGCTTATTTTCACCAAATGAATCCTCAAAATTAAGGAAATAGTTCTGTTGGTTAGTCATGCTACTTGGTTGTGTTTTTGAAATGCTGTGTTTTGTTGAATGACGTGAGGTTTGGAACTCAGTGTGATCTCTGCCTTCAGTGTGACCATTTCATCTCTGATTAGTTTGAAAACTTAGGAGAATACTGTAGGTGTGAATTTCCAAAATATAGTAGTGTTGGGTTTGGGTTTTATTTGATGGTGGTTTTTGTGTGTGTGTGTGATGAATTAAGAAAACATCCTGGAAAAGGGAATGTCTTGTAGATTGTGTCTCTCTCAGATAGATGCTAGAATTTACAAGAGCTTCATCTGCTTCAGTACTTGTCTTGTAATGGAAAGAAGTGATTGAAAGCAGCCATCAACTTAACACTTTAATATTCTTAAATAAGCTCTGCTCACTTTCTCAGTAGCACTTAAACACTTCACATTCTGAAAGCTTCACCTTCCTTTTGTGTAAGAATCATTGACAAGAAGAAGTGGTAACTTAGTCCTTGTGGAACAGGGGTGAACGGGAAATTGGAGTTTTAGGTTGGAAAATATGAAGCTTATATATGACAAATGAATAGAGGGATAGAAAGGCTCTTTCCTGTATGCATTGCAGAACTTAAATGGTGACACACAGGATTATTGTACTGGTTTAGGTTCAACACTATCCAATGTTTTAGATCATCTCCACTTGTAAAGTCCAAGGGAAAGTAAAAATGGGAATTCTTCATGGTCGCGTAGCTCTTCTGGTGCTAGTAGTCCTATGGTTTGGTCTGCTTTGGTCCTGTTCGTGCCTCCCCACCCTGTTGTAATGTTGGCTGTGGACAGAGGTGGAACTAAATGGGGCTATAAGCAGAATAAATGTCCAGGTTAAGATAGTAGAGTCCTTCCTCCCAGGAAGGAGCTTCTTTATGGTGTGCCAAGTCACTTTGTTATGGTCTGTTCAGGTTTGGGCTCCTTCTGGAGCTGGTTTGGGTTGGCTGTGGTTTGTTGCGATGTTACTCTCTTTCATCCTTGCCCCTGCACCACAGAGGGCGCTGCGGAGGCCTTTGAAGAGTCTTTGTGGGAGAGCCGTGCTTGGAGGCCAGCGCATGGAGGTAGAAGGATTTGGGTTTCTGGTTTTGGTAAAGGAAATCTGTGAGGAAGGAGCTTTTGGTAACCTTGGCAGTATTACATCAGCATAACTGAAGCTCTTGCTGTAGCATTTGTGTTTTCGGAAAGGCTGCTTTCTGGAGTAAACCATTTAAAACTGTTGCACCATTCTGTGAACATATTTCATGTTTGAAGATTAGTCCAGTGACTTCAGTTGGCTTTTTATATTCGGGGGGGGGGGGAGGGGGGAAAGTGCTCTCAAGTTTTATATCTTTGTGATTTAAGGGTAAGCCTTGAAATCTGATGAGACTTCTAACAAGGTCAGGTATTTACTTATGAGTGATACAGTGAAAGCTTCTGCTTTGAGAGTTGAAGATTAAAAATGTACTTTTAATCATATGTTGTTTTAATTAGAATTCATTTTCTTCAAGTTTTCTCATTTCGGAGTTTATAAGTATCGGGTAAAGTTGGATTTTTTTGAGGGGGGAGAGTGGGAGAGTAAATATGGTGTAAGAGAAACTTGAGAAGATGGCCCTCATTTAGATCACCACAGACAAATGTAGGGCTAATGCTGAATTGTTCGAATTGGGAAGCTTGAGGGGCTGTTGTCTGACTGACTTCTATCTTGAGGAAGATATTTCACTAGTCACATATAAATACAGAAAACTGTGTTCTCTTTTCTTGATTCTCTCAGTTTGATAGCTGGCTTCAAAAAGACTGGAAGAGTCCTAAATTTCTTGAGTTACGGCATTGCAATAGTTCGCAGAATGCTTTATTGCTTTTTAGTATCTGTGTCTCCAAGTACTGCATTATTAAGAAAATCTCAGACCTGTGAGATCTTGGGTGAAAAGGAAAAGTGAGGCATTTCTTTCCTTGCAGCTCACAAACATTTTAATGCAACTAGTTAGATCTGAGGGGAGATCTGGCACCAAATTTTTGAGATAAGGGATGTGGGGAAGCTTGATCTCCAAAGATACCCCCTTGGCTTTCATGTGTGAGCTTTTCCTAGCCTTTACTGGCTCCAGAGTAAATATAGTGACATTTCAGAAAGTATGGAGGAGCGCAGACACAGGCTGTTTTTAAACTTCTTTACGCCAGTTTGAGTCAGAAGCGAAGGATGTATTGAACTGAATTTGTATGCAGTTACATCTTGTCTTATTGTGACTTAAGAGGAAAATCAAGTTAGCTGACTTGTAGCTGCTTTGTCCATGTACACCCTTCATGTCCAGGAATGCACTTTGTTGTCTATTCTGTATATTTTTTGGTTGTGTAACTAGCTCCAACCTCTGCCTCTGGAGGGCTAATTTTAATAAAGGAATATAATTAGAAGAGTGAGTAGAAGTAAGAAGATTGGCATGTATTGGAGGGTAAATTGTCATCTGTGATTGAGAAGTTAATCACAATACCCACCTAAAAAGTACCTAGAGATGACTCTGTTGGTTGGTGGGTTTTGGGTTGGTTTTTTTTTTTTAGGTAAATGACTGTTTTGTTTTCTTAACATACTGAATCTGATGGCATATTAGTCCTGCCCTTACACAGCCTTTTATCCATTTTTACTTCACTACGTTTTTTTTTTGGTAAAGGTTAGTCATTGGATTAGTATGAAGGAGTATGAGTGGCACTTAGAAGTCAGTGGAAGAATATTTGTTTTCTACAGCGGTTTTTTGTTAGCGCTTCTGTGTTGTGGTTCCGAGAGGAAAGTATTTTTGTGTCTTTTCCTATTGTTCTACGGTTGATAGAGCAAGCCAATAGCATCTTGCTTATATTTTGAGAAAGGTCTCAGGTGGTGCATGTTGCTATGTATTACAAATATTTACATGCAGTGGTCTACAGTGATAAGAATAATTACAACTGGAGTCCAAATTTCAGGGTTTTCTACTAGCAAAATAATGAAAAGAAATAAAATATAATGGAATTTCAGAAAGTACAAAATGTTTCCAAAACTACTGACCACTTAAAAAGGAAGCAGCAAACCTTAGGAATGTGTGTTTTATTTAGTTGGTATTGCATTCCAAAATTGGCTTTGAGTTGCTGCCAAGGTTTGATGAAATGCTGCTTAACTTCTCGCCAGGATGTGAGCTTTGAATGATCTGCAGGACAAGTAACCGTACCTGCAGCTTCACCTTTCCCCGTAAAACCTGACTCCCACCTAGTGACAGTGTCATTTAGTGCACACGCTTGTCAATTTAATGCTTTCTGGGAAGATGTGGTGATGTACATGTAGTCACGTAGCAAAGAGGTCTTAATGCAGTTATTTTCCCATTGCTTAATGATACATGTGATCTGCCTAGAAAGATAGGAATATTTTTGATTTGGAGGTAATGTTGCAGTTCTTGGTTATGGCTGAAATGTTTTTTTTTTTTTTAAACTTAATGTGGGATTTCAGCCTATGTGGGTCTTTTTGTGTTTGTTTGGTTTTTAGTAAATATCTTCCTTGCAGCATCTCATCTGGGGGGAAATAAAAAAAGATTGCCCTTTACTTTGTTTGCAAATAAAAAGTAAGCTGTTAAAGATAAGGCTTCCCTGTCTTTCATACATTTACCTGTTACTTCTTTGGATAAAACTCCCTGTTCTTCCCTTAAGAAAGATCAACCCTGGAAATCTGGACCATAGGAAGTCTTAGTAAGCAGATAATATGCAAGTAGCGTAATTGGCTGATTTTATTTGTCAGAGTGTAATCTTCCAGCAGGGAGTGTTGTGTATGAGGAGAGCTTGTATGATGTAGGGGGTGTCAGTATTTAAGATGCATATTTTCTTTTTTTATATGTTACTTTATTATCTTGCTGCAGGCAATTGACTATATAGATAACTGAAGGTACTGCAGCACCAATGTAAGTAGTAAATGTCAGGAACACAGTTTTGTAATTCATGTAGTGTGCATTTGAGGTGTCTAGTTTTTAATTTGAAGGTGATTTTATGACATGAGTCTCTGGAATAAGTTATTCTTTATAGGTGTGGGTATAGTGGCCAAATAATTTAGTTGGAGTGGTAACGTGGTACATCCTGAACTACTGGCAGTATTTGTCATTTCACTTCTGATGTTAGAAACAGGGAACTGTTTAATTATGATGATTTTTCCACGGGAGAAAACTTGGGGAACTTGATAAAAACTTCTTTTAAACTGGGACTGTGCAGTGGTGGCAGTTCCCATATGGCAGTGCTGTGCTTGTGGCAGACAGGCAGGAAACAATTGATACAGGCTATTGTATCTTCATTTAGGGTAAAGGATATGATTTAAATATAGTTGGAAAGGGAAGACCATGATATTCATAGTTTAATTAATTCTTATTCTTCTGCTGCTGTCCACACTCAAGCTTTACAATCATGTCTGTGACAAGGTTTTGCAAATAAAGCTTGCTTCCCTAAGCATTTACCTGTTCACTTAAGTGTCGTTCCTATACCAATGAAAACAATTCTTTCTTTCAGTTTCTTTATTTAAGCACTGATATTTTTATTCCTCCTCATAAGTATTATTTCTAGAATTTACAGTTCATTTGAAACTATGGTAACCAGAAAGGAAAGCTGCACTAGTATCTCTCTGGCATCTGTGATACAGGTCTGTTGTTACTTGCCTAATAAACAGTTGGCCAAAAAAAAGGTGAAGCTGGCTTTTGTGCATTGATTTACCAAACCCAGAAATGATTTATTAAGGCAAATACTTCAGTGGTAATGGATTTTTTTTTTCCATGTGCTGCAGGGTTGCATTTTTTTTCTCCAATATTCCATGTTTCAGCTGCTCTTGTTTTATTAGGTGGGCTTCCATTTGACTTGCTTTGATAAGCTGTATTTTCAAAACTGATGCATTTATACTGGTATTTGTTTATTTTTTAGATGTTCATGAATCAAAAAGCATTGTGAATGTAGCTATGTGTGTATCCTGTATTACTACTCTACTGTGAAATAGAGCAGATTTTGTAAACTGGAAGACCTGTGGCCTGACAGTTGAGACATAATCAGAAGAATCAGTCTTCAGGCATTTTGTTTCTCTGGGTGCATTGCATTGTATTTCTAGTTATACTGCTAAATTTCTATTCAGCAATTCAGTGGTTTTGTGGAAGTTAATAAAGCTGTGTACTTACAAGAGGGTATATTAGTGTTTCAGACCTGTAACTGCTGCCAAGCAAAAATATGCTAAGGTGGCACAGGACAGGTTGTATACATCAGTATGGTATAAAAATGTCAAAACCATTTTTAGAAACTTTAATTACGGTAACACTGGATAGAAGAAAATACAGTAAGTCATTCTCTTCATATACAGGAGGTCAGGTATTAAGTTTCTTCATATTCCCTCCCAAATGCAGTAACAACCTCTGCAGAACTAAATTCTCAGTTTGTACCCCCTTGGCACAAAAAGGAAAAAGCTTGTTTGAAGCATACCTTGCATTCAGAACTGGTTAGGGAAGTTTTGTTTACAGAGAGGATTTATGCGTTCTTGCATAATCCTACAAATGGGCTTAGTTTCCCCCTATCTCCAGTGAAAAGAAGCATGGAAAAATTCTAGTGGTTCTTTTGGATGCAAGAGTGAGTCTGTGTTGTTGGTAGCTTGGGATTTTAAGAAACTTACTGAAGTTTTTCTGTGCTTCACAGTAAGGACTATTTGACAGTATATTGGGAATTGAGCATTCTAGTAGATGAAATAGGATTGCATTTGGCCAGTAAGAATATACAATTCAGAGGGAAGGCACCTTTCAGTATTTGAAGTGTCGTATCAGTTGCCTGGTCCAACAGCAGTGGCAATTTTTTCCATAACTGTGGATCTAGGAAAATAAAACTTGATTCCTGCTGTGGTCTGCTACTTTTCTACCTGATCTTGCTCTTAAAACTCATTTGGGCAATATGCCAGTTCCAGAGGCAGTCCTCTAATCTTTGTAGTGATCTGTTTTGTTGTTGTCCTCTCCCCTTTCCCCTCCCAAAATATTGCATAGGCTGTCAATTAGAGCTGGGCAAGGAACTCAGGACTGCTGTTCATTTGCATTAATATATGCAGGCAGGAAGGTCATGTACATTTTTCTTTGGCTTCGGTCTACATGCTAGTTAGAAGCTTTGCAGGTATTGTGTGGAAGGTGTTATGGAGGGTTTAGGAATGGTTGTAGGAGTTTCCTCCCTGCAAGATTTTCCTCCAGCCTTAGCATGGTTAATAAGATGCCATTGTGAATACCGTGCTAGACCTCCTCCTTCAGTTGGACGCTTACCAGCCTGTTGTGGTTAGATCTTATTATAAGCCTTTGCACTCTGGAGTTTTCTGTGGTTTATGGCAGCTGCAGTGCCAGTTCTATACATGAGGTCTTTGTCCTTTTTTACGGAATGTGGACCATTCTATGCAGTGATCTTCAGTCCCATTCCTTTTGGCTTATCTCCCTCCTAGCTTCCGAGTTTCTGGGGGCATGCTGAGGCTATGGGTCTCATCTCCAGGAGCACCTGACGGTTAAGCCAGACATATCCTTTTTCATGAAATATTAATATTGTCCTTTAGAGAACCTGATAAATAGGCCAAATAATGCTTGAACACATTGCTTGCCTCTCAACTTTATGCTCAGTTCAGAGCATTTTGTTTTCTTCTGCTTTTGGAAGAAGACTTGCAGAGTGATTTTGACGATGCGAAATCTTCTGATTTTTCCAACTAGCTGAGAAGATGCTGGCTTTCTTCTTTAGGTGTTTGGGAAGGGCTTTACTCTTGATCGATCAGAAACTATTGCTCAGTTCCTCACCATTGTACAATTTAGATCTGGGGGAACTGGTCTGCTGTAGGCAGAAGTTAGGATAGGTTGAAAATAAGCTTCCATGGGAATAATCAGCTACAGCGTGCTTTGTGAATATGTAGCCTGGTCAGAAGTACTAGACAAGAAAAAAGCCACATGTACAGAACTTTGAGTTTTGTAAATTGTTTTAGATTGCACAGAAGATTCTAGAGATTGAAGTTGTTCAGTGTCCATTTATCTAAACCATGTCAGAACTGGAGTTATTTCTTCAGTGTTGAATTTGAGGAAGGGAGGTGAGCATGGCTACTGGGCATTAAGTCTCCTCAGTTTTGCAGGTGCTACTTAGAAGGACCGATGTAAATAAAACTGCAGTTGCCTGAGTGCTCTGTTTCTCCTTACTGCTCTTGAAACGTTTCTGTGGGACTTCCCTGCTTGGAGGCATGCCAAAATGAGTGTGTGGGAAGACTTAATACTTGCTACTTACATAGCATTTTGTATGTTCAAAGTCTTCTGCAAATATTAACTAATCTTTATTTAACATTTGAGTCCAATTTCTGTCAGAATAAATTAGTAACAGCCAGTTATGACCTCTGCTTTTTCTGATGTCAAAAGAATGAAATGCTCAAACTGGAGCGGGTAAGAATAATATTTATCATCTTATTAACATACCGTTTTTGTCAGTCTACCCTTCTGGCTTACTGTGGTGTAGAGAAAAGTTATGAATAGAGTATAGTACTACTCTTCAGGAGGTCCGTGTGTTGCAGGATGCTGACTGCTGGAAAGAATGGCATTTCGTTCATCTTGTGTGTGGTATTTCGAGCTTTTCTGTGCTAGTTTTTGTTTTGCTATATTACAGTTTATTTCTTTTCATTCTGGGGGGCCATACCATGTTCATAATGGGTAATATTGAGAGAATAATGTTAATTCTGAGCTCTCTTCTTCAGAATTGTCATTCATCTGAAAACATAGTTTTAAGTTGAAAATTATTTTAATCACTTACCGTATACCTGTACTAAAATGTTACTAAGGTTTTTTCCCTGTGTTCTGGCATTATAAATGGTAGTTTTCACTTAACTGGTATTTATTAAATATAAGTCATGTGACAAAATCATTAAGCTGCTAGCGTTTAGATTAAAGTAAGTGTCTTGCAGCACCAAACCCGAAGCAGCTTTCATTAGGATCCAGTATGCTACTTTAAAAGTTACTCTTACATTGGTTTTTATGTATGTTGCTGATCAGCAGTAGGTGACCAGTGTGGTGTATGGAGGCAGTTTGCTGCAGCAGTGTCTGAAAAATCAGTATATGGATTTAAACCAGATTTATAATTCTTAAAATTGCCCCTTTTGAGTGCCAGTTTTCACAGAAAGTTGTGTAGTTGTACAACTTCTCTTGTATTACCCAGATTTTCTACTGCTTGCTTCTCTTCAAAAGAGATTGTAAAATAATCTTCTCTTCAGGTAGTTTACAACTCTAATATGCATGAACTTAAAAACGCATGTCTTTGCAAATTGCACTGGATGTGTTTTCATGTTCCACGTCCTTTTAAAAAGAGGCTTCAGCAGTTCTGACTTAAGTGTCAAGATTTTGTCATTCTAACGTTTCCTTAGGGAGTTAAACTGAAAATACTGCAAAACAGGTTTACATAGTAAATTTCGTGCTGGAAATAGTGTGGGCTAATAGGCAGAAATACTGAGTTCAGGACCACCTTAGTGTAGGTGGGGTACTGGCTAAAAGAGCTCTCTTTTCTGCACCGGGGCTGGCCTGGATTCTCCTCTGCTGTGTTGTGTTGTGTTGCATCTTGGCGACAAAGAAGGCAAAGGGGAATGGAGTGGTGGATAGTGCATATTGGTCTGAAACTTCCAGCTGAGAGTTGAAAGAGAAATTTCCCAAATGAGTGTAAGAAATGGTCTGACAATAATGTGTTGTCTCATGGGAACATGGAGTTTGCAGAATTTTGAGAACAAATTCTGTTTCATTAGTAAGCAAGTTTGAATTGTAGCTTATAACACATTAAAGGCTGACTGTAAATTTCAGAGAGGAAAAGTCTGTAGTAGAAGGTCTGGTTTTTTACTCCCTGATCCATTTTGTCTTTGCCCAAGGAGTTCACTGATTCTGAAGTGGTTGTTACACATTATTTTGCTGTTGAGTTGTAGTTGATGAGTGGGTTTTGTTGTAAAGTTTAGTACCTTTAGAAGTTAATTGGCTCTGAGGCTTTTGACATTCACTAGGTGTGTAAAATGTAGCTTTTTAAGAAAAGTGGTGGTGGACAAAAAATTAATAGCAGACATAAGTATCCCATATGCAGGGCTGGGACTGTTCTAAGAACTCTTCAGATTTTAGTTGAAAAGAAATAAAATTGTCTTTCTATTTGATTACCATCTGACACAACGGTAGTCAGAACAACTTGGGTATGAGCACAATAAACAGAAATGCTCTTTGGTTGTTTTGTGGTAATGGCATGATTTTCAGAAGCTACACAGATCAATGCAGAAAATCATTAGAAATAGAACTAGTTCTCATTACGTACTCTTAGAGTATTAGACTACTTAGTGGTGAGTGCTATGATTGAATAAAGCTATCCTGACTTCATAGAGAGTAATGGCAGATTCTTATCACGTCTGATATGCTAAAGAAACATTGTAATGGATTATAGAACCTAAATGAGTCCACTCTTGGCTGTACTTGGCAGAATGAGCTAGTGGCTCTTTTTGAGCAGGGATGTAACTGTTTCTATTTCTGTCACATCTCTGCTGCTTTCATGGCCATTTTTTAGAGGGTTTAGGCAAAGGTGATCAACTGTTGGCTTCTTAGAATATTTATTCAGATGCCACAAAACAGGGAGTTCTGAATTTTTGTCATTGAAAAAGCAGCATGTTGCGGCCAGGCTTTTATATTACATAGCTGGCTCAATAACACTTGGTGCTGGCATTTGGGTGCTGTACCAAGGATGCATCATAGTACTGTAGCCAAAGAAGATAAGCTAGATTTGGAGCAGTGTATAGTAACTTCTGAAGCGGGTGTAGTCTACCAAAACAGTATGGGCATCTCTTTTATTTTATTTTTTTTTTTTCCTCTTCCTTTGACAGTTGATCATGTCTGCTCTAGTGTCTCGCTGATTTTGAAAAGAGCTGTTTCCGTGCACGAGCCACGGGACTCTTTTGTGGAGCCGGCTCAGCTTACTGAACTGCGGGGAAGCTAATTCATTCAGAAAGAAATTAATAGATGGTTGCTAAACAAAGGGTCTGACAAGTGCCCTTGACTATGAGATATGGCCAGAAGCAAGTTTAGGGAGAAGTGGGACTGTTCCTTTCGCCAGTATTAACCTCTCTATTTTATTGTATTATCAATCTACGATGGTTATTGTTTGTAGTTTCATTTCATTCATTCATTATTTAGCAAAAAAAAAGGTTAGATATAGCTAATGCAATCTGTTCATACTAGTGTAAAATGTGTTCTCAGTTGATAATTCACAGGAATATTGTAAGAAAACTGGTGATTATTAGCACTTCTTAAAGTTGTTGCCATTGAACAGCTTCCTTTTCTAGAAGTGGATGGCAATTCGAGAAAGCATGTAAAAGGCAAGGATTGTGAAAAGGGGAAGTAAATAGAGCTAGTGGAAGTGCTTGAGCTTTGAAAATGAATTTTGTAAAATGCATGTGTTAGGCATTTCATATTCTAAAGTTTTCAATAATAACGGTGTAAAACCTTCAACTGCTTTAAATATGGAATTAGTTTTTAGGATTTGGTAGTTTCTGCACAAAAGACTTAATGCCATTTAGACTTGAAGGGTATGTACTGCAGGTCGTACGCTGGGACGTGTGCATTGCCATATAGTAGAACATAGTCTACAGCATGAGAAATCTGGGGTATTTTTGTTCTCAGACTGCTAAAATTTTACCAGCTTGATACTTCTATTTAAGTGGTTCTCTGGAGCCACTAATCTGGGAATAGATTATACTCTGTGTAAAATGGAGGAAGATTCTGTGCTTTATTCAGGGAACACATAGATGACTGAATTAATCAGACATGTCAAACAGTATAAGCTGCATCTTGCTGTAAAAACACTGCTATTTTGGGTGTCATACAAAAGCTTAACTATTGCAGTTGCCACATTCGGAAGCAGTATCTTTAAGGAAATAGAACAGGTAATACCATTTTATGATAATAAAAAATGTTGCTGGCTTGCAAAAGAAGTTACTTGACAGATACATTTCACTGGTGGTGTTACTAGGCTCTTAAATCTAGAGACAGCAATGCTAAGGAATGTCTTTGTATGGATATACATGGAGTGAGATCAAAAGGAGAGGAAAATAAGTTGTTTAGTCTGAAAGAAATATAAATTACCAAGAAATAAAGTGGTCAAGAATTTTGAGAAAATACTTTTTTTAGACTATAATAATGATACAGTATAATGATAAGTCAGCATTGAAGGAAATACAAACTTAAGAGTGCCTTCAAGGAAAAGGTGGTAGAAATTTTTTGGTAACAGGATTGAAAATACTATTTTTGCATTGCTGTTGGGGTGTATAGTACAGTATTTTGGTTTGTGAGAGTCTAGGTTGGTTTTACTGAACAAAGGGTGATCTTATCTTTAGTCTTGGAGATACTTTGCCTGCTATGTGAGTTAGGGTTGCTTTTCTTTTAAAAACACCATTGTGTTGTAACTTCCATTACTCTAGAGTAACAGTGATAATTAAAGCTATATGCTCGTGCAAAAATAACTAGGAATGTAGTTGTGTACCTTGGTCTAATGTGTCAGGTTTCATGACTAGTGAACTGGTGCTACTTTGTCCAAGTATTAACAGTTGTGGTATTGGTGTGAAAGAGCTCTTGCAGTGTTCTTGCATGTCCTGTGGCACAGAAGGCAGATGTTTGTGCAGAAACCTGGAAGATGGTGTGATTTAAGGTTCACGCTGCAGGTTTTGACTGTACTGTAAATTAGCTCTTCCTGTGCTGAGACTCTTCTTCCAGTGACTTACTTTTGGAATAAGAAGATTATTTACTCTGAAAATGTTGTACTTACGATAGATTGGGTTGTTCTTCCCCTGTGTGTTGTTCCTTGTGGACTGTGTGTGATGACAGTATAGGTGAGTATACCCATCAGTGTACCCTATCTATTTGTATGGCTTTATGGGTTACAGAATGAAATTCCTGTTATTATGGTTGAAATTTCTAATAGCTGAATACTAATGTTCTCTTATTTGAAAGACTAGTTAAAGGCACAGATACTGCAGAAAAGTATTACTGATTTTGCTTAATAGAGGCTAAAGTGTGTGGTAGGTAAATATTGTCCATAATGGCTGAGTATTAATCTTCTGATTCTAATTTGTTGGCAGTTAACTTCCTGAAGGAAATCTTTATCCGTGCCACTTTCATTTGTTTCCTCCTGCTCCCTCATTCCTGCCCCCACATATTTAGATTTACGAATAGCATCTGTCTTTGAATACTCTTAACTCCTCTGTCTTTCGGAATTCTCTGCAAGACATGGTAGTGCTGCCCCATTTAATTGCATTGAAGAAAATAATATTTCTCGCATTGAAATTTGCTAATTCTTGTGAGGTAAATGATCTTCAGGGTAGTGAGTAGAACAGGGGAGTTGTCAATAATGGAGCTGTAGGCTAATGGGTCCACATTAACAACTATCACTGATGAGGCCTAGGAAGCTCTATGAGGAAACTCTATCAGGGCCTTTTAAAAAGACTTGCTATGCTGAAGAAAGCCCAGGGACAAACTGTTTTTCAGGGACCCATTCATACCTATGGAAGTAGACTTGATCACTTAGTACCAGTTAGGGCAAAAGGCTGGGAAGGGAGAAGTAAAATGTTTTCCCCTGTTTTTCTGTCACTCACTATTATTTGTTAGATGTGCATTGTTACAAAGGCTTTTTTTTCTCCTTTGTTTTTGAAATACGTTGTTAAGCTTTTATAAATTTCCCCACCTGTAGAAATGTGAAGACTTGAAGTCAGCTTAGTCATGAATGGAAGCTCATAAGGCCATTCTTGGACTAAAATTTCATTTTGCTCCTGTATACATTGACGGAGAAGGTAAAACCCAAACATTTTTTTCACTCTCTCAAGAAAGGTTTCCACGTTAGACCAGTCAGCTTTAACTGAAAAGATTAATTTGAAACAAGTGTACAGTGTTGCACTCTTGAGTAAATGTTTGAGAGAAACTTTCTGTTAACATAATTCTCCTTTTAATTTTATTTTTTTTCTTTAAAGTATACCGCCAGTTTCACTTGGACATGTAATAGTATGTGATATAGAAAGTGTGCTGTAGAAACCCTAACTTAGAAAGTGATGGTTGAATTCAACAGGTGAATTGGTGAGCAGGCGTGTAGCTGAGTTCTTGAGGGAAGTGGGATATGCTGGCGTTAAATTAGATGAGCGCTGCAGCTCCTGTACTCAGAAGAGCTAGCAAAGGAATTTTAAAGAATGTGAGTGTCAGTGATATTGCTATTTGTTTTATGTAGTTTTAGCAAGGGAAGCTTAAAACTAGGATGTGCATACTGATTGAGTTGTTCTTCAGGGTAGCCAGAACTTAGGTAGGTTGGCTGTAGTGAATGGTCATGCAGTTCTTTTTGCTTTGGCCAATCATATTTAGCTATTTTCATGTTTGTGTACAATATACCTACCTTAAAGGTCTACTTTACAACTCATATCCCTCTAAGAAATCCTTTAATTTCTCATCAGTAGCATTTACTGTGGCGTTGCTCTGGAAAATACACTTGTGTCCAATTGTGGGGAAAAAATTTGTATGTATTTGGGTTCTTGATGTTTTTTCACAAGACTGAAGCATGTGAGATTCAAGTAAGTAGGCTCTAGAAAAATGTTTTGGATTCCACAGTATTCTTAGCAATTTGGTGGCTTAAATTTAAAAACATTTTTCTTGTCTTAGACCGCTGGTTGAGAACACCATGGCTTTTTCAAGGAACAGTACAAAGCTTGCCTTGTCTGAAGTGTAACTGTTAGGTTAATAGCTTGTTTTAAGGAGTAAATTTAGTGTAGTTAAAAGGCTGTCTTTCTTAATAAATAAGGGTTACATATTTACAAATATTTGTTATGTGCGACATTTTTTAATGTATACACATTCTGCACATAGATTTCATTGAACATCATTTTACTTTTAGCATTAGAACCATGACAGCTTTGCTTTCTAACAATTGATAAATCAGCTGAGGAGCTACTGCCTAGATCTGTACTCCAACTGCCTGTACTCGGTGTGCTTTTAGGATTTTTAGCTCATTAGAGAGGAATTGCCGAAGCCTTCCAGGTCTTCCAAGCAATTCTAACAGGTTAAAGTGAGATCGAAAAATAATGGAAAAATGTGTAACTCACGATTTCCTTCAGATCAGTAACGGATCATAGAGGATGTAGGGAACCTGGGATACAGGGGGGATAGATTGATGTTAGAGGTGCGAGTGCTGTCTGTAACCTCAGGGAGGTTTTAGAACTAGGTACCTTCTGTTGCAATGCATTGTCTTCCCCCCCCCCCCCCATATATGGAAGTACATGCAGTGCTGGAGCAGACAGCAGAAATTTTGTCTACTATAAAATGGCTGGGCGAAGACCAGGAAGATGAACACTGCTTATTGCAGCTCTGCAGTTGTCTTTGGGCTTTGGGCTGTTGGTGTTCATTATTCTTTCTAGTTTCAAGCTGTTTTGTAGGAAAACAGGTAACCTGTATCCTGTGTCAACAACTTTCTCATGTCTAAAAGTTTGTGAAAGGTTTGTTTTAAATGACTGGGAATGAATAAATTATAAAATTGTCAATCTTCCTTAAAATACTGCTCTTCCTGAGTTATTTTATGTCTGTGTTAAAAATACCAATATATCCTGTGAAAGAGGGGAGGTTTGCTAATTGTGGATACCAAATGTTTTTAATAGTCAGTTCTCTTCACTCATGACAACATGCACATGCATCCCTTCTTTCATGTGATTGAGGGGACTGGAATACTGCAGTATTGCTGGTTTGATTTTTGTTGGCTTTTAACTGCTAAGGTTAATGCAAATCTAGCAGCGTGGGGTGACTGTTACCTGCCTGTGCATAGCTCGATGTGTTATTGATGCTGCTTTAATCAACCATAAGCAGTTTCTAGAGAACATCTTGAAGACATATTGTTTCCTTGGGGATTTATTGCATTTGCAGCATCGCACCTCTGATCCTGCTGCTTACAGAATATGATTATCAGCCATTAGTACTGAATATTTAAACATGGTCACTACATAGTGTTTCTCTTCGTATTTGTGATTTCTGTCCTGCTCCTTATTAAGGATCTCTCTAGTGTGCTTAGTGTTGACTCCTTCCATGCGCTGTTTTTTCTCCCCTGTACTCATCATTCCAATATAAATTCTGTTTAGTTGTTAGTCTTATTGACAAAAATGTTGATTTTTACAAAATGTTTTTTTCTACAAAATGTTTTTCTTTTCCTACGGATGGTGAAAGTTCCTTTTTTCTAGTGATCAGTCAGTCTCTATGTGCTCTATGTTGTTTTATGTGCTCCAGAAAACTGGAAAATCACACCCAGAATTCTTGGGTTTTGCCATCATGTTGCCTAGGTGAGAGCTGTTGACAAGTAGCTTGTCATATTGCACATTAGAGGCTGTGGTACATAGGGGAACATCAACTGGTATCTGAACTCTGGTGGTTTAAATAAGTTGTTTGAATTTGTTTTTTTTGTTGGTTACTCCCAGCATAAACCCGTACTGTCATTCTACTGCTGTGCTGGAAATGGACATGTTTAAACTATTGCTACTTATATAAAATGAAATTGTGATCTATAAATGACAATAAATAGGATTTATTTAGTCTGTTTTAATGTACATTTTGGGAATGGTAAGTATCAAGACTTAAATTTGTTCTTTTAGTCTCAGGGTGGGGAATCATTGTAGTGCATGAACCCTGATGTGTTAATTGGTGAGAGATTTAGTTTACATAGACAGCCAGGCACTTCTTTGTCTTTTCTCCCTTGACAAATCCTAGCTTCCATTTTGAGCAAGAATAATGTTTTGGTAAAGGGGAGCCATTTAATGACACGATTTTATGCTAGTGCTTAAGGGTTATATATATATTGCAATTCAGCAAATACTTGGAGATTTCTTGAGCTGGAAATTGCTGCTTGTGTTGCTCCAAAGAGTCACCTCATATGTAAAGTGAATTGCTTGATGAGTACTTTGCTTTTTTCAGGGTTATTGCAGGAAGTGAAAATATTTTGGTATCTCTGTCTGGACAGAATGCTGGACAGTTGTCTCTTTCTCTACAGGATGATCTTTAGCCTTCTATTTAAACTTAAGGAAATTAATTCTTGAGGAAGTCAGGTGAAGATCTGCCAATGTCATTAAAGTGCTTGGTAGATACTCTACAGTTTCTCACCTGTCAGTCAGAACAACTTTGATTGTTCTGGGGGTTCAAGGGGACTAACTGATTGCAGTTCTAAAATGCGTATACTCAGTTGGGCTGCAATACAGAATTAAATATAGAAATACTGTAATGTGAAGAATGATTAAACCTTCATTGCTGTAGAGTGTAACTTGTAGTCTGTAATCATACAGTTAATAGCATCATTATATGGTCTGATAGAGAATGGCATACAATTATTTTGCTTGAGAAGATTATTATTTGTATATGCTACAGAAAAACCTGATAACATTCTGTTAGGCTGAAACTGGTAGGGTGTCCTTCGTGGATTGGCTTCTGTTGTAGTCAGCATAAAATGCCAGAATTTTTCCTTTAACTGTGTCCTAGGTGTTGAGTGTTCTATGCATTTATATGTGAGAAGGTCATGTGAACAACAATTCTGATAGAGTACTTCCTATTTCTCTGTATCACTACTACAAGGATGAAAAGGCTTCTTTGGAACTTGTCACCGATAGTATGTTTTTACTGTGTGTAAATCCAGTGCTGAGACTTGATATCTAACTTCTAGCACTTACTATGCTTTCTAATTTTTCGATCTTAATGGAGTTAATGGATCTATTACGCATGGATCTTAATTGGAGTTAATTCCCTGGGAGACCTCTGCAGAGTTCTGCAAATTGAGTGATATCTCAGGTTCGTTATAAAGCTTTTTTAATTTCTCAGGTGGTGTTTATGTTTTGTCATTTAATTTTGCTGTTTAAACAGCTCTGACTTCGCCATTCTTGTGCTTTAGTACTTCAAATGCTCTAGCTTTATTTGTGGCCCATCCCTTGCCGTGGAAGTCAGGTTCACAAGTAGCTAATTACTGCTTGTTCTGTGGTCCATCATCGGTCTTCTCTGACCTTTTTAAAGGTTCTGTGGTGCTATTTGGCTCCTTTTATGCTGGTCTACTCTTCTTGCCTTTGCTCCTTCCCTGCAGCTAAGACTTGTAGAAGAGGAATTTTACTAGTTTGTGGCCTAGCAACCATGTCTTGCTATAAGCAGCTGTAAAAAATGCTTACGTACCTTTTGGGGTTATTTTCTTTTGCCTTATTTTCTTAGTGGGTTGTGTGTTATACAAGGTTCTGCGGTTCTAGAGTCATTTGGACGCTTAGCCTATAAAGTCTTAAGTTAGTTCACATAGTAATAAAATTTATGTTCTGTAATTAATTTTTTTGGCAGGCATCTGCTTCACAGTAATGAATTGGTAGCAGTTCCTAAAATGTCTGTTGACTGTCTGTTGAATTGTAGGAAAGCTGGCATTTAAAAATGTTTCTCCTAACTGCAAGAAGTGGGCAGTTTTATATTACCCCATCTTTTCTTAGAAAAACTTTCCAAACTTCTAACTGAAATTACATACATATACTGAAACACAACAGAAAGGTGGATTATTTTTCTCTTGAATCTGAATTTAAAGAATAATTACTTTCCCTTAATTTCACAAACACGTTGAAATACAAAATAATATGCTAAGTGTAGAGATAGTAGGCATGTTTCTTAAAACACACAAAAAGCCCAACCAAAAATGAAACAGACAGAAAGCCCACTTGACGTTGTGTTATCTGTTATCACTGTTGTCTCTAACTCTCAGCAGCAGTTGAAAACCCTGCCTCTGATGGCAGGTTCATTTTAGGTTGCTTGCAAGACTAAATTTGTAGCATTTAATGATCTGGGATTTTCATACCCTAGGGCAAGATTATAGTAAGTGGAGGTCAAGCTGAACAACCGCCAGACCTGATTTACACTCAGATAAAAATGTTCTTGTCTAACAATTAGATTGAATGCTATTACCTCTTTCCCTAACTTTTGCTAATATTTGGTTTATATTGTTTCAAGACTAAGGCAGTCTGATGCCAAGAAAGCATCCTCTGGATGGAGTATTAGTCTCACCTTTCGAGTTAATGAAATCGTGCAGGATCAGGTATACATACTAATGTCCCCTGGCATGCTTGTTGTGGAGGGGATAGAAGACTTAATCCAAATAGAATGTTTTCTTAATAAATAAACTCTTCTTAATATGATGTCCGCAAGAAAGCAGCAGTCAGTGTTGCTGGAGCAGGTGAAGAAAAAAATCTTGGAAAGTTAACTCCTTTGATTATTGACATTTGAGTTACTCAAGATGTATCTGATATTTGTGTTTCAGTAGGATTATTATAGTCACTTCTTCACATGAATTGATTTGTTACTGACCTGTGTTTTGTCACCTATGTAATAGACCATGACCAAAATAGAGAGGTTTTTCACCTAGGTTAGTGAGGGATTAAACCTCACTCTGAAACATTTAAAGCTGATTATACTTAGTTGTATATGGGAAAACAAAAGTAAAGGAAAGATGGTAAATAGATTTCAGTCAAAGTATCATATTATTGTAACTAAACATGTATAGCTATTTTGTCAGGTGGTGTTCACTTCCAGTGGTGTGGCAGGTTAGGGATTTACTTTAAATTTTAGAAAATTTGGAGTGCATACCTATTTGAGACAAGATACTGTACTTGTGATCCTGATTAGTGGTACAGCATGAGAATTCTGTGCTGCTTATTGATTTTAAGAGCAATTCTAAACATTAAGTGGCTTTTTGTCTAAGCAGAACACAAAGTTTGCATTAGTAATGTAAAGAAATTAATATAATGTAGTTTATTGTTGATTCACTGTTCTTATGAAATCGGTGCCTAGCACATTAAAATGATGTCTTGAAAAAATTCTCTACTTGCTGATACTTAACTATACTGGCTTACTTTTTGTATATAGGTATTTTAAATATGCATGAATCCTAATCCAGATACTTAACATTTTACTCTCTTCCCTTTTCCCATAATGAATAGCCAACCATGTGATGATAAACTATATGTAATTGATTTTTTTTTTCCTTAAGTAGACCTGTTTTCAGGAGCTGTGAACTTTCTCCGAGTAGTAAATAATTTTGCATAATCTTACTGAGTGAATAATTTTTTAATTGCCGTTAGATGTTAGAATCCTGAGTGGTGGTCACAAACTATTGGCAAAAATAATTTATGAGAACAAAATCTGTTCGCTGTAAGAGCAGAGTCTGCAAGTTCAACACAGGAGTAATAAATAATTCCGTAATTGATGGCTACCTAATGCAGTCAGAGAAGCACTGCTCTTGAGCGAGTGGCTAGGACAACTGAATACCAGTGTGGGGACTTCAACTAGATTTAATCTTGGATTTCAGAAATCTAAATACATGGTTTAGAAAAAGTATATTGACTGACTTTAGTGTTGCATCATTGTACAACGTAGAATGGAGTAGAAATGTCAAAGCAGTCTGGAAGAGGTGTTGCCCATTTTAAATAATCCCTCTTCTGTCCAAGTGTTTAAAATAGTTGGAATTATTTATTTGGAGAATTCAGGGAAACTGAAGTAGGACTGAAAAAGCCCCATGCATTTAACAGTATGCTGTCTTGTCGAGTGCCGAGTTACCAGTTTCTGATTTGAGTGTGGGGAAATGGGGCATGTGTATGTGACACAGAACAGAGGAAAAGAAACCTGTGCTAAGGGTTGGACTGCAGTTAATTATGAAACCACAACAATTGTTGGGGAAGATGTCAAGATAGATACCGGATGTGCAGTCGAGCAATTCTTGTTCTAATAATTAGAGATAATTTCAGACTGCTAAGTCAAATATGATCATCATCTGAAAACCACAAGGAGATGATGCAGTTCAGATAATAAACTAAAAGCTGAAACTATAGTGACTGACAGAAGTGGTTTTCCTTGCAACTTTTGGACAGGTACAGGTTTTGATAGTTGTCCTGTGGTGACTTCCACTGTGGCAGTTGGAGTTCCCACCCCTGTAACAAAAGTCAGCAAAATGGGATTTGTCAGCTCTTGACAAACGCGGTTCAGGATATTAGCTTTAATTGTCAGTGAAGGTGAGCTGTCATTAATAGATCTGACTGTAATCCAGAGCATATGAAATATGAAAACTTGTTCTTCTTAATTTGTAATTTTACCTCCCCCACACACACACCCCAATGGAATGATAATACTTGATCTAGTCAGGTTCCCTGTTGGGTAGCAGCCTGTTCACAGTCCTAGGGAAGCGTTGTTGAGCAGTGAATTTGTCTGAATTTGCCACTCAGAATCGCAGGTATTAAGCTCCTGTATGAATTAAATATAGTTGCTGTAAATAGCCAGTGCTGCTATGAAATATGCATACTTACCAACTAACTTTTACCAGAGAAAAATCGTTTTTGGTATGCCTTACGTTAATGGAGCAGGTGAACTACAATGACTGAAAGGAGGTTCTTTTTGTGTATAAGGTACGGTGAAAAACAATAGCTTGAATTTGTCACTTATGCCCAAGATTGCATTTTTGTCTCAGCTGTAAGGAAGAAAAAGAAAACAACCCCAGCATTCAGCATATAAGACTTGTTTTGTCTACTGGGGGTGAGGGTATTAGTAAGGGATTGGTACCTCGGAGTCCTGGAAATGTGCTGCGAGTTTCATGGGATTCCAAGAATATGGGGCGATGCTCTGAATTCAGCTAACCAGCGCTATAGGGTGCACCCCGCTCCAGAATGCCTCTCTTGGAGTGGGGGAAGGGGAGGAATCACAGCACATGTAGCTTGTTTAAGAGACATCTGGCACTACTGCTCTTTTTTTTCCTTTCTTTTTTTTTTTTCCCCCTTAAAAAGAAAATACAGGAAAAAGAATGTCAGTGACTACCTTATCTCAAGAGCTTCTGCTGTGCTGCTGAGCTATTAAGTGTGATAGTTCTAATTTTTAAAAGTAATCTGTGTACTGAATGTTGTTCAAGTAAAATGCTTACTACAAATGATGGTTTGTGCATAATGTGACCAGTAAATTTTCAACAAAATACAAATTCCGCTGTAGGCTATAACTGCCTTCTAAAGGAGGAGTGAGTACCGGCTATGTTTACATGATGGATTTACTGAAGAATGAGCATACAGTGGTATAGCTTTTTGATTTTTTTTTTTTCATAATTAAATGAAGAAACCTGAGGGTTAATTTTGGTTGATCTAACAAACATTTCATATTTGTATGTATTTGTTGATCTGTGTGGAATTGGATGATCCTGTATTCCTACAGTGCCTAACGTGCAGTATTTGAGAGACTTAGGAAGATAATTTCAGAAGGACAAACAACACTAATGTTTCCTTCAGGATAGTTTATACTCATCAAGAGTTTCTCAGTATTTGTCAGCTTACTTAGTAAAATGCATTTGTTCTCTAAAAAAAACTGGGTTTGTTACTGTTTTCTTCATGTTAGCTTTCATAAACCAGGCATGGTATTATGTTCTAGCTCTCACAG
The DNA here is from genome assembly GCA_028858755.1 of Ara ararauna. Lineage (NCBI taxonomy): Eukaryota > Metazoa > Chordata > Aves > Psittaciformes > Psittacidae > Ara > Ara ararauna. The sequence continues at coordinate 8,661,734 of CM054383.1, read as the reverse complement.
TTGGCATAATTTGTTATTAAGAAATTACAGCATTGGAAGAACTTACTGATTTGAATAATGTCAATATTATTGCAGTGTTCTTAGGACACATACAAGCGGCCAGGCTGGTTTCCTTGGGATGTTTAATAAGTGCCAATAGTTAACTCTAGGTCTCCATATGTGAGGCTTCAGCACCAGTCATCTCTCCCACAAAATTCTTTTTAAGAGGGCTCAGTTTTAAGATGAATAAAGAGAGAGAGTGATTTTTTGACTTTGAGATGGCATGTATTTTTATTATTTGGTAATGAATTCGTTAATAGATTATTAGCATTCTGCATTGTGCATATATTCAGTTCTCTGAACTGTGTGGGGGAAAGCCATGTGCATCACAACTATTGTTTCATATAAAATTAGTATTCAGTGCTGCAAGTCTCTGAACAAACCAGTTGGGATTTTAGCCCAACTGTTATGAGGGAGAACAAGAACAAAATGTTGGGTATTAAAAATCTTGAAGTTATGACTGAGGTTGTATGGAGCACAGATGTTCTGAGGCTGGCAGAAATGCAGAGATAAGTTTTTAATGAAAGATCACAAGGTTTTAATCTTTATTTCCTCTGTTTTAGAGAAGCCAATTTTTGCATGTATGAGTAGTTGCTTGAATTTTTATTTTGTAAGGATGAGTATTTATATTGGTTGTTGCAAGAGCCATAATCCACTTATGGAAGGCTTAGGTTTCAGTTGTCATTCTGATTGGCTTGGATGTGGCACAATATTCCCTTTTTCATAAATACTCCTTTTCCTTTTTTATGGCAGAGATTTTCATTTGAGCCAGGGAAGGATGGACCGATTGCTCTTGATTGTGTACATAAGTACCAAGGTGATGGCAGTTTTTGGTGCTTCACTATAAATAAAGCTTTATACTGCTGTTGTGAGGCTAATAATGACAATAGTCATGCAACCGAGAGGGCGATGGGAGGGCATACTGTGCTGGGTGCAGATTTATGGCATTCTGCAGGTAGCCCATGGGGAATCCAGTAAGTGATGTGCTTTCTATAGTGCAGGCCTGTTAAAAGAAGAGCTGGACTAGTGCAGTGGAGGAAAGCAGGATGGAATGAGGCATGAAGCACTCTTACCCTTCTTCCCCCCCCCCCCCCCCCCCCCCCCTTTTTCTTTTTTCTTAATGATTATTTTAAAGATCCAGTTAAGACTGATACAGTTTGACTTGTGCTTATATTCTGTTCTGTTTGTTTCCGTGCAGGACTTACTCTCTTTTGTTACTGTCTGGAAGCAGTTCAACCATTTTTATGTTGTGTGAAGGTTCAGCTAATACTCTGGTGGTTCTCAGCTGACAAAACACAGAGCTGAGCTGGTTCTCCTTATCTTAGAAAGCTTGGGATCCCAGTGCAGGGGAGCCCAGTGGACTCTTCAAAGGACTGTCCAAAGTGCGCTGTGATCTGAGCTCATACAGGCTGACTTTGGGAAATGGGAGATTCTACTCTCTACTTCCCAGTAGTCTTGTTTTATGGGGTTGTCCTTTATTTCAGCCATTTAGTGTTGACTGTATCTTATAGTAGCAGCTGATGCTATTGCAGTATGTACTGTGTAGTCCCCCCTCCAGAATTATAATCAAATGCAGTTGTTCTTAGAAATGCCCGAGCAAAGTTTTGGGCACGAAGCTCTTGAGGCCTGGACTTTTCAAATGGGAAAATCTATATTGTACCAGGGAAGCTTCTATAAGGTGAGGCAGCTTGCAGGCTCACACTGATCAGTGGAAGAACACTAGATAGAACTTGCTAAATGGATACCTTGTCAGTTGGAAAACCCTGCCTCTGCCACGTGTACTGAAGTCATTAGTCGCTGTTGCCTGCACACTGGAACATGCTAACTCTGTTCTAGGCTTCTATGTAGAACCTTCTAGCTGGTTACCTGCTTGCTGTGGGCAGTGCATGTGCATCTTCATCCCTAGTTTTTACAAGAGCCAGCATTTGGAGGGGGTGTGCAAAGGCCTATGTTGTTGAAATATCAGTGTGCAAAGGGGCATATTGATCTATTAATTTAGTTTGGGAACTTACGGTGTTTAGGCAGCTGGGAGGTGCGTTTGCCTTCTACCATAAATGATCTAGTACTCTTCCTCTGGCTTAAGTAGGCATCTTGGTTGTCATCCGACTTGGCTTTTATTCTTCCTAAGAGCCTCATTTTCCACGCAGTCAGACTGCAACATCTGGAAGCCATCTCTTTTTTGGCAGGGAAAGATATGACAGACACAATGAGGTGTAACTCCTACTTTTGTTATCTTACCTTTGCTTTTTTTTAAGACAACCAAAACCAAACTGTTTTAAAGATGTATGGGAATTTCAAGTGCATTTTAGCAAAGCTCAGGAGTACTGCTGCGCTGAATATTAGAGAGTAATGCAGGTATTTTTCCCTTTAATAAGGGGAATAGTTTCATTTATTGTAGAGTTGATTAATGTTTCAGTATTTTTAATGCTTATATCAAGTGTTTTAAACACAGATTTTACTGGACAGTGTAAATTACTAAATACCAATATAAAAACCTTATTTGATTCAAACCATAACAGTATATTTACATTTCAAAATAGTATTTATCTTCCTGCATTAAAGATATTAATGGTACTTTAATGAGTAATCCTATGACTGTGAAACACCGTAGGAAGCTCTTTTCCTTCTATAGTAGTTGTTTCCATATATTTATTTCAAAAAACCAGCAGAAGTACAAAACATACTTTACTGAGAGGAGGACTATTTGATGGTGAAGTTGAGTCTGGCAGCGTTATTGGGGTGGTGTCGGGGTCCTTGGATGTTATTCATGTTTCAAGTCTCTAAACTTGGGGTAAATTCTCAACCTTGACTTGAGGTTTTAGCCTGGCTTTTTTCATATGCCTTTTAAATATTTTTTTTTCTTCTTTCCCAAAGTAAAGCCTGGTTAAGCTTTTGCTTTGACAGCATTAAACTGCAAAACCAAATTTTGCTTTCTGCTCACTGATGCATGCATTCCCTCTGGGGACTTATGTTTTCCATGTGCTTGGTTATTTCCTGGCTGGTCCTGGCAGGCACTATCAGCTGTTAGCTGGGCTTCTGTATATGTGTAGTCTGCTGTATAATGAAAATGTGGGAAATGCATGTGAAAAGGAGTAAGGAGAATGCTTTGCAGAGACAGCTAAGGCTGGGCACGTGCGTGGTAGATTTACAGGCAAAACATGGTGTGTCTCAGTGACGTGTGGGTGACAGGTAAAGCAGGCACTTACTGAAGGGCTGCTAGTCCCCTCAGCTGGCAGCCCAGTGCATGTGGGAAGCCACTTGGATGTATCTGGTCCCGCTCCTGGTGCACTGGCATGGGCAAAAGCTCACCATCTGCTTTGCTGTTGAGGGGTTGAGTTCAGAGTTCATCTAGTGACTTCTGTGGCTGCAGGAGGAGCTGTTTCAGTTGGCTGATCCGGTGGAGAGCTAATCATGGTGGGAGGTTTTGTTTTCATAATTTGCTTTTTGCAGGTTCATTAGGGTGTTAGAAGGGAGCAGGAACTTTCCTGTGTGTTTGGGGAATGGGAAGGGAGATGAATGCTTTCAGCAGTAGACCATTGCATGAAAAGCATGTTCTGAGATGTCTCTCTAACTCTTAATTGGAAGACTTGTTGTATGAACTAAACAGCAAATATTATGAAAGAGGAATAAAGAACAGGCCGGGGAATAAAGTAGTAGTGTGATAGCATAACATCAACCATGACATCGCTTTTTCATTTTTTGAAAGATGAAGAGAAAGAGAGATGCATGGACAGAAGTGATGCAGAGGGGGTGTAGGAGATGGAAGTTGAGAAGAAAATAAATTGTGAAGAATGACTGAAAGCAGTAAGACCTGTATAAATTAGGTGATTTCAGTTCTTTGTTGGAGTGTTAACTGTTCAGTGACTTTGGCACCCTGGACTGTTACTGTGTGTACAGACCATGTCTCTGTAGCAGGAAGGAATGTAGATTGATGGAGTCTAGTTCAGGTGGTCTTGTAAAGGAATTAAAATTCTCATTTGTTAAGCAAACAGCACAAAAAATAACCGTATTTTAAAGGTATTAATTGCGTTATTTAGTTTTGATTATGCAATCATAATGGTCAAAACTGCTGGTATGGTTGCAACTAAATCATGTTAAAGTACAGTTGTTACAATACAGAGTGCTACTTGAAGTATATTTTCTGTATTTTATGGAAATTATAAAATTGCTTTAAAGCTTGTTGGCAGCTGCAATATTGGGTTGTATAATGTTGGTAGAAATAACATGCAGAAATAATACACTCTTCCAGGCCTGCAGGGAGTGTCATGCAGTTGTTAAAATACCGGTTAAAAATCCACCTATGAAGATAAATGCAAAAGTAATCTGAAGCAGCATACTTATATGGGAGAATACCCCCAACCAGCCAAACCTTATGTTGTAAAACAAAAGTTCAGACATATTCTAGTCTCTCAGAAAAGGAATGAGGGTCATAATGTAGCTGGTGACAGCTTTCTCTACCAAGATAATTCAGGAAGAATACTGGATATACTTCTGATTATTTAAATTTTCTCTGACTAGCATATTAACTGTTGCTGCTGTAAATTGGTTCTGAAGCATCAACATCTCTCTCATTCATGGATAGGTAGATAACTCAGGGCTGAACTTTAGCCACACGCTTCATTCAGCTTTACAATTTAGAAGTTCCAATTTTCTGACTTTAAAAAGTGAGGTCCTTGGTTTTACAGGTGGTTAACTGAATTAGAGGGAGAAAAATCAATACATCTCTCAACAGCCACCCTGCATTTCCAAAACCTTTGTCCTGGCCACACAGCTTTCTTTAAGCTTTGCATCTCTGCCTTCCCAGAAGGAGGATGACCACGGTACTGATCACCCTTCTAAACCTTTCACATAATAGAAGCCAAGCAGCAACAACAGAAGTGCATATGTGAAGAAACCCAGCCCGGCCTGAAACCCACGTACCTGAAATGCTTTGCTATGAGCTTGTTAAGGAATATTCTAGTTACTGCATTTGCACAAGTGTGTGAAACACAAACTTCCAGGACAGATCCTGTGATTCTTTGTGTGTGTGTTTATGTATATATACGCTTGTATTCTTTTTAGGAAAGGCTGTTTGCTGAATTAAAGTTCGTTTAGACTATTGGGGTATGCAGTAGAAAGAAGAGAGGACAGGTAGCACTCAGCAGCTGCTGATGGCATGTGTTACTGTGTGAATTGTGCTGATGATTGTCAACTTTTGCCCAGTCTCAACATTTGGCCAGTTTATTTGACTAATCACAACCATACTTAAATTAATTATTACTGTATTAAGGAAAAATAACCTTTTAAAATTTAAATCTTTATCAGTGAAGACACATTTGGGGTTCTTTATAGTGTTTCATGCTTAGCGTTTTATCAGTCGAATTATTTTAAGTAGAGACTCCTCTTGTATTTGGTGGCATTATAGAATCATAGTGATTAGCATTCCTTGACTACTACTGTTGTTCTACTGGTCTTCTAGTTCATTAACATTTTGTTAGCAAGATTTTAAATAGTAGAGTACAATAAAGGGATACATTAATTCTGCTATTAAAATGTATTCTGAAATTCTTCTGCTTGCTTTTGGAAGCTATATAACAGAGGCTAGTAGTACTACAGCAGCTGTGTGCACTTCCATCTTTGGAAGAGTTGTTGAATCAAACATGTTTATGCATTTATTTCAGAAAAGAGGCAGGGATCTCATGGTTTCTTTATGTACTCGAAATATAAATCTAAAGAAAATGTGCTACAATATTACTACAGTTTTAACGATCTATTCTAAAGTTTATTGCACAGAAATAACTAGGTCAACCTCTGGATGACCTGTCTTTTGGAGTTTCTTCGGTTAGCTTTAGGCTAGAGCTCCACCTTGTGATCTTTCAGCAGGATACATTTTCTTTTTATAGTTAATAATTTAATTATGATTTCACAAAGTTGAGTGACTTCAGGAAGTTTTCAGGCTTGAGAGATTTCAGTATCTGCTCGGGAAAATGGAAGCTGGAATTCTGTGAACATGCAGAAAACTGAAGAGCTGCTCTTCAGTTTAGAGTTAACTTATTATTTGAGTGCATTTAATAGATAATGTAGACTTTTTCCTGTTTGGAATGGCATCTGCAATAATGTAATTTTCCTGTGTTCAGGCTGCACTGTGATGAACTTGGTACGTTTTACAAGTTCTGACAGGATGCTTACATGGACCATTCTCATTTTTCATTGACTACCCAAACCGGGTGCCTTGAATGAGTCACCAGTATGTGCATGAAGAAACCCCATCTGGCAGTAGCCTTGAATTTTCAGAAGGCATTTACTGAGATCAAGGATAACGGGGGATGACAAATGCCGGTGGTTTCCCATACCAAAACAAGAGAACATCAAATAAAATTGGCAAGTGATAAATTCAAAGCAAAGAACATGCCTCTTGATATATGGAGTTTGGCTGTGGGAGTTTTTGTGTGGAATACACAATGTTGCTGCTGAATATTGAATTCAAAAATTGATTGGAAATACTTATGGAAAAATTATTGATATGGGGTTAGAAAATGTAGGGACAGTCCCTGGCTAAAAAGATCCCTGAGATAGTAACTGTATGCTGGGAAGGTATTCAGGGAAAACATCACTAATGTTCTTCCTTGGGCGGCTTCTATTGGCTCCTGCCTGGGAGCATCCCAGGCTAACCCTGATGGTTGAGAATCAAAGGTCCATGTCATATTCTGGATGTATGTAAATCTTTAGAAATGATCCTTTACTGGGACAAACACAAGGGGTGTTTTGGTCATTGATGGGGTTTGAGCTTGGTGCTGGAGATCCTTTACAGTCTTACCTCATCTATTCTTGCAGGGTGTTCATCTGTGATTTCCATAACACCTATATAGAATTGCATTCACGAGAGCCAGGTTTCTTTTTCAAGAAAAACAGTTTTTCAAATGGAAATCTTGCTGGATCCTGAAGTGTTAAGCTACTGAGAACTTGATATTTCTTTCCCATTTTTAGAGGTGATTCTGACCCAACAATGCCATGTTTTCTTTCATGGTTTGTTGTTTGCATTAAGCTGAACTGTTCTTACAAGAAGTTCAAATTGGTATAAACTGCAGCGAGCTAGTTTTGTCAGGTGATTTGACTTGTTTGATGTAGAGAATATAGACTTTAATAATTTACCCATTCTTTTTCATCATTTTTCTTTAAAAAATTGTTGTGAGAATTTTTTTGAAATTTGATGGGACAGCAGGTTGCTTTTCATAAAGGGAGCTAAAAATGGATAATCCAAGTGGTTAACTTGCTTTGTTCCACAGAACTTTCAAATTGTATGGAATAGGCAATTTTAGTATTGTGAATAGGTAGTATTAATGAGCCATAACACAAAAATTGCATGGAAGCATCCCGATTGTCACTTCAATAGATGTCTTGCTTCTCAACTGAAAAATGTAAACTAGAAAAAGTCAAATAACATGTTGATGGTCAGGTTGAACTTGAAACTGAGCAGTGTGGGTTTTGAAGTTTGCATCTTTGCGCTGGGACTGAATCATAAGCATGGCCCCAAAAGGATCTGTGTGGCTGGATCTCTTTTTCATGTTTAGTTTCTGTTCGTTCCCCCCTCTCTGAAATATACCTGATCAGGTACTTAGCCTGATGACCAAAGCACTAAAGTGTGCTGTTTTTTCAAAGTTCAACTTGGTGAAAAGAATCTGAACAAATATTAAGAATAAATATACATACATTCTAAAAATATAGTCCAAAGTGTAGAGTGTTTTGCTATATGACCAGCTGAGCATACAGATTTACAGACAGCCTGGATGGTATAATAGCTCCCTGCCACCAGAGAAGGGAGTTATACTCTTCCCACCTCTGCTCGTGGCTATGCAGTCTGATGTTTCCCATGTCTTAGCTCTGGATACCTGCTGTTGAACCAGTTTAACTTGAGAATCCAGGGGGAAAAATTCTTGAGGTATATCTTACCTATTTTGCTGGGGAATTGAATTGGGTGGTATGGAATGGCAGAGCCTATGTAGCTGAATGGCTGGGGAGGGGATGTTCACTGCCCATGAATGACCATTTGCAGAAGAGTGTGTAAATGGGGCAGGAGAGCATGAAACACTGGTCCTGTGCTGTGTGGTTTTTGAGAAGGGAGTAGTAGGGTGACAAAGGTTGGTGCCACTCTGCAGCAACAGTTTACACAGCATTTTATCTTCTACTGTGTTCTGGATGGAACATGTTTTAGTAGTTGCAGACTAAATTGAGATTCACCAGCCTATCTGGAGCCTCCTCTCATTTTGCCACTCTTTCCTTCCACTCTGCTTCTCTGCTTTTATGTAATTGTGTGAAATGTGAGGAACGAGAACATAGTAAGTTCAGGGTTTATGGTTTCTCTCAGCTGTCTGAATTCTGGAAGCTACAGTGGCCCCTAGCATTCAGAAGAAGCACTTACAGGAAAAAAGATGTACAGCCTCTATCTACATGCTCCATTGAAATGCTGTCTCTGATGCATAGCTACCAGACATTAAGCAACATGTGCTTAGCATGCCAAAATTAGATCTGTCTCTCAAATACCTAGTCACTCCAGCAAGCTGTAGAGTCAGCAGCAGACTTTGAAGGTTTTTCTCTTTGCTATTGCATCTTTAAAATACGTGAATATCAACCTTTCTTAGTTTAGCTGTACGAAAGTTAGCCTGGAGCAGATGGTTAACATAGGAAACTTTTCCCTGCATGGTTAAATCTCACATTTGAAGTATCCTGTGATTCCTGCTGTCCCACCCCCCTTTAGATATAGGAAAATTAGCTAAAAATTCAGGTGGTAATTTAAAATTAAGTTGAAAAGCAAGTATTTCACAATCTAAGTTTTCTTGAGAAAACACCGTGCTGCTTCTGATGGTTTTCCTTATAGCATGTGGATAGTATTATCTTCCTTGATATCCTTAGAGTCTTGTCAAATGCTTTAAATAGTAGAACTGTTGTAAGCCTGGTTTATCAACTCTGAAAGACGTTGTGAAACAGCTGATTGCAAGAACTTGTTATAAGAGTTTATCTTTATGGGATATGTCATGGAAGTTTACACATTGGATATACAAAATTGGTGTATATATAATGTCCTTAAATGTACACATACTGTGTTTAAATTTAACGTGAAATATGGTTTTGCTTTGGTTAGTCAGAAATATCCTAGTGTTGGTAAGTCTGGGTGCTGCAGTGAATGGTGTTACAGTTCAAAAGTGCAAACGTAAATCTAGTGTAGATTTAGAAATAAAAGCTATTACTTGCAAGGTGTTAATGAAAACCATTCCACTTTCCTCATCCTAATCGGATTTCACCCTGCCCAGTGTTTCTGTATTTTATTTGATGCTTTTAACATTTGTGGAAGTACTTTGTAGCAAGATCATGGGAGGAATCAAACATATAAAATCTTGAAACAGGGAAAAGCTTGGTTGAAAACAGGGTGGTGTGATCTGACTTTTTCATGCTCCCAACTTTTTTACTTCTTCGTTTGTGGAAAAAATGTTCACGGTATTTATTTTTTTGTTTTATTGCAGAAGTTGTCCGCCACAAAGGAGGAAAGAAAAGTAAGCTTGTACTTCAGACTGGTTTTTGAGTATCTTTCTAATACAGTGGTGTTGCAGAAGATGATAAAGAAATGATAGCAGCTCCAGAAATACCAACTGATTTTACTCTCCTTCAGTAAGTGTTTTAACAATTTATAGTTTCATTTTTAAACTTACTTGCTCGTTAGTGTAGTGTTATGGTTAGTATTTTCCTGGAAACAAGGAAACAAAATGAGAGATAGGGTTCTAAATTTTTTTCCTGTTGAGATGTTGATAAAGCAGTGCTTAAATTCTTTCTCGACTATTCAGCAGTAATTAAGTATTTTAGAAGTGCTTAATTATTTTAAATCTATTTTCAAACTTTGCTGGTAGGAAGCCATTGTAACAGACTTGGTTTTATGTGAAGGACTTCTCAGGATTTTGTCTTTCAGAATAAAATGTTTTGAATAAAAACCCTCTTTGATTAAGAATAAAAAAAAGTTTCCTTCGTTAAAGCCTCATTAGAGAGAAAATAGTTGCAGTATTTGCCCTTAATAACTGGGGCGGTTCACCTAATATTTAAAATACCTAATGCCAAATGCTTTAGTTAAAACCAAGGTCTTAGCTTCCATAAGCCATCAGTTTCTTGATGGTTTTACCATCATTTTATTAGCTCTCCATTCTTCCAGCAATTTTTAGAAAACATACATTGTAATTTCCAAGCTTTAAATTGAGGTGTAAGTTATATTTTGGAAAGAGAAGTAAAATTACTAGTTTAAGCAGACCAAAAGAATCCAGTTCCTCAGCTTCTTATTGTCCAGAAATCAGTATAAATGTATTTCAACAGACCATTGAAAATTACTGGATTGTTATAAAATCTAAAAAGATAGATTTGGTTTTGTGTGGTTTTTTTATCTTTTTAAGGAGAGATGAAGATGATTTAATATGAAGTACTGTTTTTACAGCTGTTTATAATTTTTGTTACTCTGTTGGTACAGTTCGTTGCTTAGTATTCTTTCCTGTGAAAACAAGAACACCTAGGAGGTTTTGAAGAAGAAATATTTCTCATCTTCTCCCAAACCCCTGGTTGGAGACTTTTTCAGTCTGTATCAGAGTACCGTCAGCAAACCCAGAAATGGCAAAATACATGTTAAATGGCAGAAAGCCCCTTTTAGACCCTTGAATAGTGAGAAACCTTAAGTTTCTGGATTATTTTAGAATGCTATAAATACATAGGACTGGGTTTATTGTGCCCGCTGGTCATCTTTATGATTGCATTGTTAACTGAATCAGGAAGCGTGAAATCAGGATCAAAAATGAGTGATAACAGCTGGAATTCATCATAGTGCCTGTATGCAATTAAGCAAGGTCTAGTAGCATCATTTGTGGTCTACGGGAAACGTAGGACTAGAGAATGCTTAGTTTAGATATTCTCTGTTAATAATTCAGGTTGGCAATAAAGGATTTGCGTATTGATAGAAGAAAGTTTGTGTAGTGTTTAATGACTTTCTAGCTTATAAGCCCAAACAGAGCTACTGGTTATCTTTTTGATGGAGAAACCTCACTTAAGCATTTTTTATGTACCTTTTTACGTAAGTGCATGCTTCTTACCTACTTGCTTAGTTTCATATAGCATACAGAGATCTGCTGAGATGCTTCGGTTGTGAGGGAAGGTGGTGGTTTCTTTTTCACTGTTGTTTTTCCTTCCCCTCTTTTCTATTTTGTGTTGTTAAAATAATTTTGGCAGCTACTTACAGTGCTCTTTGCTTTACTTTTTTTTCAATGGTGTGATGTTTGTCACATGCCAAAAGCAAAGTTCCCAACCTCTTGCTGTTTCCTATCCACCTTCGCATCTTTCAACCATTGGCTTTTTCTTCACTGCCAAATTGCTTGGAGAAGGCAGGGTGAATGTCAGGATGTGATCTGATCTGTTCCTTGACAGTAGGTTTAAACAGAAGAAAAAAGGCAGCTTCACTGTTAAGAGTTGGCTTACTGGACTGAGAGCATAGTACGACCTTATGTAGTAATTTAAGAATGGCTCTGATGAAACGTGTAAATGGGTTGTCTTTTTATCATTGCAGGGAGTCTGAAACACACTTCTCTTCCGATACAGACTTTGAGGATATTGAAGGAAAAAACCAAAAGCAAGGCAAAGGAAAAGTATGTTCAGTTTATAGGGATGCTGAAACACTTCTACTGTTACAAATTGAAGAGTTGAGCGCTTGCTTTGAAGATGAATGAGCTGGGGGTATTTCCTGAAAACACAAGCGTTCTGTGGAGAGAGTTCATATTCGTATTTGCATTTCAATTCTTTATCTTGAGTATTTGCATGATATTTCCTTAGTGCTATGGAGGCATAAGGGTGATGGAGGAGAAAAGATGAGCTTTGATTTGATTAGTTTCTCTGCCTGTGTTTCATCCTGTACTGAAATTTGTTGCTAATGCAGTCTCTTCTGGTTGGTACCGTTACTTCTGGCTCTCTCGTACTTCGGAAAGTGAACAGAAACCAGTAATTGAATGCGTATTCAGAAAACTTATTTTTTTAAATAGGTCACAGATAGGAGGTTGCGCTACTGGGGTTTGTAAGGGAATTGCTGTAGCTGCTTTAAATAAAACCTGTGTAATCTGTTTTACAGTTTAAACACAAGGAAGAATCTTTGTGTCTGTCGCTAGTAGCATTTTTAGTTCCTAGAAGATTTTATATGTGAGGGCAGGAGGAAATGGAACCTGTAGAAATCTCATAGGTCTCTTTTTGAGTTAGGATCAGCTGCTGTTCTCAACTTCGGAATTTAAATCTGGTTCTTCAGATCAGAAGGCCCTGTTTGTAGTTGTCCTGTTATGGATTATAAGTTGTTGGGGTTTTTTTTGTTTTGTTTTTTTTTTTTGGGTGTAGTACTCAAGTAAAATTTATTGTGTGTGTGTGATTGCAGACCTGTAAGAAAGGGAAAAAAGGACCAGCAGAGAAGGGGAAAAGTGGGAACGGAGGAGGGAAACCTGGTGGTCCGAATCGGATGAATGGACATCACCAACAGAATGGTGTGGAAAACATGATGCTGTTTGAGGTAGTTAAAATGGGCAAGAGTGCTATGCAGGTAAGACTCTCTGATTTGGATGAATATACAATTTAAGACTATTTTACTGCACATATGCTTTAATAAAATAATGCCTAAAGTAAATTCTTCTAGAAAATTTGTAGGTTTTAGTTCAAGTGGTTTTGCATTGTTAAGGTTTGAATTTCAGGAACTGCTTTTTCATTTATAAATGTCAGGGATGAATAAATGCATATATAATGAAGAAGTTCAAACTGTGATTGAAAGTGTGTTTTTGGTGTATCAAGTGAAGAAAGGTTATTTCAGGTGACATGACCTTGAAAGTGCTTTTTGTGCATCTGTAACTAATACATATGTTGTTTATGCCTATAGTTGTCGTAGAACTCAACAAGAAATATGTAGTTTCTGGGTGCTCCCAGGGCTTAAATTATCCAAACCCCAAAAAATTACTTCTCTCACCCAAAGTAAAATCACTAGCTGCAACTGACAGGCTACTGTTTAGACTTTCCCTGACTTGGTTGGCTTGGCTAATGTATATTGCAACACTCTAATTGGGTGAAATTTGTCGGGAAATCGTAACCTGTTAGAAGCCTCTGCATCAGGTGCTCTCTCCACTGCATTTACAGACAGGACTGAAGTCTGTTAAGAAATTGAGCACTAAAATTCTAATTTTTCAGTTAAATCAGTAAAGCCTTTGCTTGACTGTGAGAATCCTTCAGTGGAGAGAGGGTTAAAGCATAAGCCTGTCAGCCATGAAGCCTTCCTGCTGACTCACTCATGTGACTCCTGAGCAGCCTCCAAGAAAAGACTATCTTTGGGATTGAAAATGTAGAATTCACAGCTCCTGTGTTATGTGTTCAGGAAGCTGGATCTGTGTGCAGTCCTGAACAGTTGTAGGCTCCTGCATTAGAGCTGGGTACTTCGAAGCATGAATTCCTTGCAGAAGTTTAGTTCTGACTTTTAAAAAATGAGCAGATTACTTTGATGTATTTGCACAGAGAAATTCTGATATTTCCATCATTTGTTTTGTTCTGCTGTATTTCAAAGCAGGTGGAAAAAAAAGTGCTTTTCTAACTCGTTGTATGCGCTGTGTTTTCAGCCAGTTACTAGCAGCTGTGTCTTCAGGACATTGTAACTGGTGGTGAGGCACTGGAATGGGCTGCCCAGGGAAGTTGTGAATGCTCCATCGCTGGCAGTGTTCAAGGCTGGGTTGGACAGAGCCTTGGGTGGCATGGTTTAGTGGGAGGTGTCCGTGCCCATGACAGGGGGTTTGGAGCTAGATGATCTTAAGGTCCTTTCCAACCCTAACTATTCTATGATTCTATGATAAAATGATACACAGTCAAAATCATCTGCTTTCTGAAAACAAAAGGAGCCTTTGCCAGCCCTGACGACTCTTTTGAATTGGGTAATTGATACCTGGGTCATAGAGTGAATCTTAATATTACTTTTTGTCAAAATTAAGAGAAATTCTCAAAGCATTTCTAAAGTCAAGTCCATTCAGCTTTCAGTGTGAAAAGTTTCTCTGTGGCCCTCAGCATTGCTTACCTAAAAAGATTTCGATAATAATATTTATTTTCTGTCCCATACCTACTTGTGTATAAGTGTCTGTTCTCTGGCAAAACCAGATGGTTTAGCCATGGAGAGAAAATGTTTTGGGAATCTACTGTTTTGCTGGAGGTTCTTCAAAGTAAATAATTTCTTAAAAGAAGGCTGCCTGGGATATCTGCACTGTCCTGTTCTTGCACAGTGACCTTTAGAAGACTGATTTAAGATACTTCCTAGATTATTTTCCCTCCTCCCCATAAGCAAGTCAAATCAGTACTAGTTTGTAGGTTCTGTTCCTACTGGGAACACTAGGATAATTCCACTAAAAGTTGTTTATTCTGTCTGTCTTGCTGACGAAAGCTGTGCGTCATACTATACACAGTCTTAACTTTAGGGAAGAGGGATTTAGCTGTATCTGTGTTCAGAAGTTTTCTTTATGGCAGTTACTTTTACTTGTCCTCACAGCACTGATGCGTGTGAGAGTAAGCAGTGAGAAGAGTACAGACAGGAAGCATTACAGATGCTGTGCAGTCCTGTTGTCTTAAGGAAGTTCTGAACTATTCCCTCATCTCTATTTAGAATGACTCTAGGTTTTAAGGCCAGGGTATCAACATACTAAAAACTTTAAACTGAGGGCTTGATACCAGAGTGAGTCTTTAGTGCCTGTGTTCATAAATTAATTGCATGATGTATGTTTTTGACTTCTGCGGTAGACAGTTTGTACTGCATACATGGATAATTTAAGCATAATTATGTGTAAATTCTGTTTTCTCAAAACCATTATCACAGGTTGCCTATTAATTTGCTTCCCTTTAATTCTCTTATTCTTGCTTGGTTTAGTGAATATAGAGTAGCTAATGTCCATGCAGCATAGGGCAGTGCTGTTCATCCTGTTATGTGTATGGAGCACAGTTCATCAAAGAGGCAAATTTTTGAGGAGTATAGGGAATTGTAGCTGTTGAAACTGAACACCTAGAATAGTATCCTTGAAGAAGTGTCACTAGGCTGGGGAGGGGATGGAGGGGGAGAGAAAGACTGCTTCTGTAGAATACTGCAGTTATTTCTACATTCTTAAAAAAAACCAGGTTACTCTAGGACTATATGATATTCCTGTGCTCTGTGTTTAGGTGTCAGGTTTGTATGCATATTAGATGTTTTCTTTTCTTGAAAACTGATATTGTGGCAGTAAGGGATTATTCAAGCATTTTTTTCTGTACTAATCAAAAAGCCCACAGAGTTCAAGTTATTTGTGGAAGGAACAAAAATCACTTACTGCAAAGCAGTTAAATAACATTCTTCAATTTATGAAAACTAAAATGTGCCTTTATATCTGTTTCTTTTCAGTCTGTAGTGGATGACTGGATAGAGTCATACAAACATGACAGAGATATAGCACTTCTTGATCTCATTAACTTCTTTATTCAGTGTTCAGGCTGCAAAGGTAAGATACTGAAATGTTTACGCATCCTTTTGAAGAGTATTTAGTACAGTTCTCATTCTTTGCTTTTATACTACAGATGCTACATCCCTGCAGCCAGTTTACATTATTAAATTCTTGTAGTTAAAGCTAGTGTTTCTGAAGGTGGGGGCAAGGGGTTTAGAAATTATATACTGTATTTTAAACTGCAGATTAAGCCTTTTGTATTCATACCAGAGAAAATGCAGTATTAGTACTTAACACTTCATCTTTCTCTGCTCCTGCTGTTATTTCAGAAAACAACGGTGCTCTCAACATTGATAGTTCAACTTGTTCAGTCTTGGAATTCTAGTTTGGATTTGTTTGCTTCTTATCATTGAGTGCTGTGATTGTTTCATAGCCTTTGTAGAGGTGCTTGATTTAAAAGATAATATGGGCAGCTTCAAGGTGGTCTGTCTACAGTAAGATTGTATTTCCATATTTTATTTTCATCTTTGTTTTCTGGTTTTCTTTGCTTGTTTCCATGTCCTCCGTTCTTTTTTCTCCTCATCTCCTTCTGAAGGGAAAAAAGTAACTTTCTCTGCAGTATGTCACTGCGCTTGACAGAGTAGGACTGAATGTAATTTGTTCTGCTCAAGTATTTCTCTGTCCTGATAAACTTCTAACATGCATAAATCTCCAGAAAGCTAGCAGAATACCTCGGAGGTTATCCATGCTTTCAAGAGCAGTGACCTTTTGATTATTGTTACCAGATAAAGCTGCAGAATCTGTTACGCTTTCTGAGATGGTCATTGTCATGAATTCTGCAGTGTAGTGGCAATAAACTTGAGGAGATCTATTTGGTTTTTATGTCTCCATTCACACTCTCAACAATTTGAGGCTAAGACAGATAGAAATTGTGTGAAATCACTGTGTTTATTACAGTGCAGAAGATAATCAGTAGCAACAGAACCGTTCATAATTGTCTTACACTATGTAGAGTCTCGAATCCTGAAAGGTCATTTCAGATTGCTGTAGTCTCTGGACTGATGAAGCAGTCTGGAACAAGTATCCTTGACTTCTGGATATGAGTGAATGAGTAAATTCTAGATGTGTGTTTGCCCACATGCAGAACCACACTTTTCAAAAAGGATAATAATAAAACCCATATATATATACACACATGCACGCGCGCACACACAGATGTATGTGGTATTGGTGCCAAGTGCTTGCTATGTATGAATGATAAAATAGAAAATGGGTAACTTATTATACATGTTTTTTTTTCTGTAGGTAAGCTGAAAATTGATCATTTTTACATTTTAGCAGGAGTCATGTCATCTCCCATCTGCCTCTTTCATATTAACAGTGCTAATAATGTTATATTTATGTTGTAGGAGTTGTTACAGCAGAGATGTTTCGACATATGCAGAATTCTGAAATAATCCGAAAAATGACTGAAGAATTTGATGAGGTAATTTAATGAACTGCTTAATTCTTTTATTTTAACTGTTATAATCTTACTGGATCATGTTGCTGCAGGTTTCTTTCAAAGATAAAGTCACCTGCAAAATCACCAGGTCTCTTACCAATGAAAATCTTGATCTCCCTTACTGTAAGACTCTAAGATCTCTCTGAATGTGTAAGACTAGGAAGTATGTGTATCACTTGTTTAATTAATGGTTTAAGAAATCAATATTGACCTTTGGTTTTTGAATGGTGGGAACTCCTACTACTGTGGGGCTGTTTGGGATGCTTCCCTGTTCTCCTAAGGCCTGTTAAGTCTTCTTTAACTTTTAAAAATGATTGTGAAATTTATTTCCATGCATTTATTAATTTGCAACTTGGGATTTGAATTTGATTATTTTCCAGTTGAAGACTAGCTTTAAAACCTTTTCCCTAAATTTCTCGAATATGGGAATAACACACATCCACACCATCAGTAAAAAAGTTTCAGAGGAGAAAATGTAATATACTTTTGTTTAAAAGGATTTTAGCATTCTCTAGAACGATCTCAATGCATAAATAGTTTTCATTACATAAGGTAATATTTTATGAAATCTTTAAAGCTTCAGCCAGGAGTGTTTGTTCAGGTTTTTTTTATAGCTGTGTTATGCTTACTCTTCCTTCTAGCAGAATTCTAATGAACAGGTCTCGGATTTCTAATCCCTTTTCGTGGATACTTCCTTTATTTTTCAATCTGTAATGTTCTTTAAACCTGTTAAAGAAGCTGATGACAGCAGCACTGATACAAATGATGGAGTTTTTTCCTCCCTGTCATTTTCACTATTATTTGTAAAGCTTCCCAAACTGGGAGAGTAACACACATTTGTTATCTCCAAGCTCTTACAGTAGGTCATTTTGTGACTTCAGGAATTTTCAGTCTGATAAATACGCATCTCCCTGTAAACTTTATTATGGTCTTTTGTTATTATCTGAACTTGATTAGGAACCGAGTGTTCATGCGATGGTTCTTTAGTTCCAGTGTAACCTGAAGCAGATTTGTAAGGGGCATGATTTACTTTATTTTTACATTATTTTCCTTTTTTTTTTTTAAGGAGTAGGACAGGAAGAGGACATTAATAGTAATTTCGGTATATGTGGTTATGTTTGGTTTTTATGGTAGGACTTGCAGAACGCTGTTTCTGCATACAACAAACCTGAGCTGCAAAGTAGATGCATATTTGTGGAATCACTTTCTTCCAATATTTTTTTTTAATGGCATCAGAGATTTTGGCTTTAAAGTTGTCGCCATCTCTTTTTAATCTTTATTTAATGAAATAACTTTTAAGATAATCTGAAAATTTCCTGGTTACCTTTTTGTTTTTTAATAGGACAGTGGAGATTACCCGCTAACTATGGCTGGTCCCCAGTGGAAGAAGTTCAAATCCAGTTTTTGTGAGTTTATTGGAGTACTCGTCCGACAATGTCAATATAGCATCATATATGATGAATATATGATGGATACTGTTATTTCACTGCTTACGGGGCTGTCAGACTCACAAGTCAGAGCATTTCGGCACACTAGCACACTGGCAGGTCAGTGCATTATTTCTCTGTGTATTGCTGTTGTGGTATGTTGTGTTGCACAGGAAAGAACTGTTTTGGTTGAACTTCTGATATTTGACATTCAACTCACATTTCATTGTGTGATATGGTTTTCATCGAATGCAGCTTGTTTTGGTACAGCTTTCTTAACCTTGTCTTTATGGGTTTTTCATTACTGAAAACCATAGCATTATTATAAAGCATTCTTTACCAGCTGCCTAATACTTAATGTTTGTAGAGAAAGTAAATAAGAGGAAACTTTTCAGTTGATTCTGCAAGTTTGTCTTTGGTCATAACAACAGTGTAAGTATCTTTTTAACCTCAAATGAAGTGGAACCTGTTTATGCCTTGCATTAAATAGAATGGGAGTTGTATTTTCATATCGGATGTAGTTTTTACTATGAATTTAAATTGTGCTGTATAGAGGCCATGGCACAATGTAATTGAAAGTAGCATCTCCATTTATTGTATTAGAAATTATTTTTAAGAATGCTTCATCAGTGATACAGTCACTGAATTTCTGTATGGTTTTAAGTAATAGAAGTAGATGCGTAAGGTTCCCTCCCCTCCCCTACTCTACAGCCCATTTAAAATTACAAAGAAATCCCTTTTGAGTTAAGTATGTAGTGTTATTAAAGAAATAAGCCATTATATGGACAAAGGATAAGCTGCTTTGTTAAGGAAGTCCTAAACCAGCATTGATTAATGAAGAAGGGTCTCAGATGGCATTGTGCAGCAGTCCACTTATGTGAGGCTTATGGTAGCAGTTCTAGTGTGAACAAGGTGAATTTAGACTGTACAGGAAACTGAGATTTTTGCCACACTAGAAATAGTTCTGGTAAGCTCCACTGGGACTGGTGGATTTACAGCTAGCTTCAGTCCTTGCTACGTGATCAGTTTTCTATTTCATCAGTTCTCTCTCTTGAATATATATTAGCACACAGCATTTATTATGGAGTGAGTAACAAACCCATTTATTTCAGGAAGATATTCTGCTGTATCATCAATTTAACCATTGTACCACATAACTAATAAAAATTTTACTTCTTAAAACCCAAGTTTTTACTACTTCCTAAAATTTGAGTTAGGCCTGAATAAAAGTTGCAGAAATTGCCCAGTTGCATGTTGATTTCTCTCACACAAAATACTTTTTCAACAGTAGTCTGTTTAAATTTGTTCACATCAGTTGTGGATTCTATTGATTTTATGTAATTATTTGGCATTTTGCATGAGATTAGAGGTTGTATTCTTAAAGATTGTGTTTCATATGGGGTGGAAGCAGCCAGAAAAATCCTTGTATCTGTATTTACAGTTACTTGCTGTAATTTTGCCTTCTGTTATTAGCTCAGACTTGTTCTTTTCATCTTGATATCCTTGGCCATGATGACGTATGATTATAGTTCGATAGATCTGCATGTCTTTATGCCTTACTCATCAAATTTTGCTAGCGATACACTCTTAATAATGTTCCATGTATGCTTTGCCAATGGAAGTCTGTTCATGCCAGTGCTACAAAAGTACAGAAGAAAAGCAAGTATGCTGTTGACCACTTCCTGGTTTCTGGAATAGGCACATTTATCTGCACCCTTTTTAAAGGGGTTGATTCAGAAATAATTGCATGCAAAAAATCTCACAAAAATGTCTTACATCTTACAGTTACAGTTCTCTGGCTTCTAACTGGCTAATGTCCTTTCTCCTCTCCTGCAAATAAAGGAATAGTTAAAGAAAGCTGCCCTCATTAAAATTAAATTGAGGGAAAAATAGTGGTGTGGTATAGTAGCATTGGTTGCTCAAGACATTTGCTTTTGAAGAAAAAAACTTCTATGTTTGAGGTTGGATGATGGGAGAAAACCAGTCTACCAACTGATTTTAACCGTGGCGTCTTTAATCTTTCTTGGGATATGTTTGTAAATTTTGGATTCTACCTGCATGTTTTGGGGGAAGCATATCCTATCCTATATCTTAATTCGACAATAGTGCTTATAGTATTAAATTGACAGAAGAAAATTAGCAAAATGTCAGTCTTCTATTTGTTATGTTGATAAGTAATGATGCAGTACTTAGGAAAATGGCTACAATTTGCGTATCAAGAAATTTACACCGAATGTGTTTTCATAAATACAGGGTTGACAGGACAAGGGTGTCAGTATTCTTGTTTATTGCTTTTCTTAGCTCAGGTAACCATAATCCTTATTCTTTTCGCTTTTTTTTGTAGCCATGAAGCTGATGACTGCTTTAGTGAATGTGGCATTAAATCTTAGTATTAACATGGACAATACACAACGGCAGTATGAAGCAGAACGAAATAAAATAATTGGGAAACGAGCCAATGATAGGCTGGAACTCCTACTACAGAAGAGAAAGGAGGTTAGTGCAACTGGCTAGCTGGTGTGCGTAGGATGAGTGTTGATAAATAACAATCTTGTTCTCTAATTTGTTTTCTTTGTAGAGGTGGTTATTAGTCCCCTGTGTTTCATTCTTTCAGTTGTTCATGTTTACTATCTGAAAAACTTCAAAAAGTGCTTCTGTCCTCCTGGTTTTCTGTAAGAAGAGGTAAATGTAGACTCTTAAATTCAGATAATGCCGTCTTAGTAAAGTTAACAGGAGAGACTGCAATCAGTAAGAGATATTTTTTTATCATATTGACCAGTTTCCTAAACTGAGCTCAGATATGTAAGAAAAATTATCCTACAATTGACTGCTTTTGGCATCTAGAGAACCAGCCCATGGTGCTGGAGCAAAATAGTATTTTATGATGTCAATACCAGTCTCAGCAGAAAGTGTGTTGAAAGGCTTTAGATCAGGTTTTTTCTTTTACAGAAATCACGATGAAAATTGAAAATGCAGTCTACTTGTGTTCTTTCTTTTTGTGTAAAAGGGACTTGCTGATTCATTGCTGACAGAGCTGTCTTGTTTAAAGCCCTTATTCATTCAGGTTTAAAGGTTTTTTTTTATTTGGGGGGAATTGGTGTTTTGATATGTGTTTTTTGTTAGGTGGGTACGGTTTTTCTAGACATTAGAAATAACCTCATGATCAAAGGAAATGTCTCACCTTTGCTCTTCAACTTCTGTTAACATCTGTACTTTGTTGACAGTTCAGATTTACAGAAGACAAATTTGTTAGTTTATCTCACAAATGCCTTGCTGTTTGAGACTGATCCCTTAAACACACTAAATCTCTTAAAAGTACTTATTCCAGATGCGCGTACAGATCCAGTCCTTTTATAGGCAATACACAGATACATCACAAAATGCAGTGATGTGAGAATTAAAACTTTCACCAGTCTCAGTTGCACTTATTTTTGGCTTTTAGGATATTGGGTTCTGTAGGAGAGGTTCTTCACCTTTTGTATCCGTTCCCTGGCGTATGTGTGTCCCCTGTCCTGCGCTTTGAAAGCAAATACAGTTTTTTATGTATTAATACACTGCATATATCACTTTTTGACTCTTTTGTATGTCTTTTTTTCTTGTTATTCAGAGGCTGGATTTGTTTCCTCCATTATTATTTTTCAGATTCAAAATCTTAAATGATTTTTTTTTTTTGGCAATACTTTGCTCACTTCCTGCGTTTTTTCCCCCTCTTTAATTAAGACAGAGTAAATGATTTAAATTACAAATTCTTTAGCATACAAAAAAGACTCCTTGTAATGCAGTTCCCATGATATGGGTATTGTTCTAATAATGACATGTCCATCAAAACATAGCAAATGTATTAAAAATTGGGCTGAACATTTGGCTTAAAAACTTACTAGAAAATTGAGTCAATTTTTCTTACAAATAGCTTAAGCAGGAGCTTGCAGAAACCTAAGATGCCTTTCTTACAATTGAAGAACAGTTTTCCAGTGGTCAAAATCCCTAAAATCTGTACACTGTGATAGGTACAATTCCTTAAATGATAGCATATTGTACTGTGAAACAGATTTGTGAATATTTCATGGAAAGATTTAATGGTTACACTTGCAAATGTGAACTTATTTTGCCTTGGCATCAGCACCATCTGATCTGAATGTAGAAGTGCTACTCACTGTTTTATGTACTTTGTTCATTCTTTCAGCTTCAGGAAAATCAGGATGAAATAGAAAACATGATGAATGCAATATTTAAAGGTGTTTTTGTGCATAGATACCGGTAAGCTTCTCTTACTAAGTAATTTGTAACTTCATTAATTTAATTTGGAAGCTGGTGACAGGTTATTTCTAACTATTCATCCATTTAATCCTATTGCCCTGCTTACCTCTACAGAGATGCAATTGCTGAAATAAGAGCTATCTGCATTGAAGAGATTGGAATATGGATGAAGATGTACAGTGACGCCTTTCTCAATGACAGCTACTTAAAATATGTAGGGTGGACTATGCATGATAAGGTAAGCTGCCTTGAGGAAAAGGAACAGAGTCATGAAGGGTAATTCCATGTGTTGTTGATTGTTGATCTTGCCAGACTGGATTCTGATCTTTTAACTGTTCTGATCAGTCGCTACTGAGATGTGTGTCTCAAGGTGTTTCTTACCAGCTAGAAATTATTCTCTGCTTGGAGTGGTCAACAGATATGGTTTAGGAAATGCTCCTTGATTCATTGTTGAGTCAGAACGTTGTTGCAGTTCCTGCGTTGGAGGCTTCAGGCTGTTGAATTTGCAGTGAAAACAAATGAGGGATGTTTACTCGTGTTATGCTGTTCATGGGTTGGGTGTCAAAATGCAATAAACTCTGGCAGTGGGGTGATAACAAACTGTGTGAAGTCAGGTGTTTTAGACTTCTGAAAAGTATTTCTGTATCTATACTTTAAACCGTGTTCTCTGCTAAGGCAGATCTTGTATATCAGGAGGAATCTTTCTATGTACTTGGCAGTTCTGATCTAACAAGAGGTGGTCATTAATGATGTAGGTGTTGCCAGTTTTAAGTGGAAAGAAACACACAGAGTTCCACTTAGAAATATCTTGAGCATTTAGAGTACATCTTTAAAGAATGAAATGAGTGTATTTTGACCTGCAGAGATAATAACTGCAGTAAGACATGGAGTTTGTTTTGGTTTTTTTTTTTCCCCACTGTCTTGTTACAAACAAGGACATACTCTTATGTCATTAATGTGATTGCTGATAGCTTATCTTGAGAACATTCAGTCTTTGGATTAATTCATACTGCAAAAGAAACTTGTCTTGTATGGTTTAAAGATCTCATCTGTATCCTATATTCGACTTCTAATCCAGTTCTTAATTTTATTTTAGCAAGGGGAAGTAAGACTCAAATGCCTAACTGCTTTGCAAGGGCTTTACTATAATAAAGAGCTTAATTCCAAATTGGAACTCTTCACCAGTCGGTTCAAGGTTAGTGTAACTTCATATTTTGAAGTACATGCAAATTCTTTTAAAGTTGATATTACATTTCTTTCCTCTTTGAAAATACTTTCTTTTGTGTTCTTAGGATAGAATTGTGTCTATGACTCTTGACAAAGAATATGATGTTGCAGTCCAAGCAATAAAATTACTCACTCTTGTTTTACAGTAAGTATATGTTTTATCTCCTCATATGACCTACAACATACTAAAATGTTAAAGTATTTCTCATACCTGTGGGCAAGGACAGCAGCTTGACAGAACTCAGATAATCCAAAATCTAGGAAAATGTCTGCATCTCACTCTGAAATAAGAACTTCAAAAAGTAATCTGGCTAGAGCAGTGCTGTTACTTACCACAGTTAAGTGTGAAGCCTGGCAACTTAGAAATCAGCCTCCCTAATCTGAAGCTATCGTGGAGTATTTGAACTGAAGAAATACAATATGTATGTGAACATTACACAGTAACTGGACTTTAGACCATAACCTTCTACCAAATGCTCATACTTTAGCAGTAATTTTTGTTTAGGAAGACTTTGGAATTAAGCCATCTTGGTTTTGGTTTTAAGATTATAAATTTAAGGAAAAGATTTAGATTGTTCTTCATTTTCATCTCCTTCATTAGAGTTCATAGTCTTGAATCAGCTTGGATTTTTTCCTTTCCTTCTTCTCATTCCTACCCCTAGGAGTAGTGAAGAAGTTCTGACTGCAGAAGACTGTGAAAATGTCTACCATCTGGTTTATTCTGCTCATCGGCCAGTAGCAGTTGCTGCAGGGGAATTCCTTTATAAAAAGTAAGATTGAGAAGTTACAGTTATTTTTTGTACCTGTAGGGTTTGTTGTGAGCATTAATACTATGATTTTCATTAGTTTTAAATAAGAAAAGGAAAAATGGAGTAATGAAGTGGCCTTAAGAAAAAACTGAGTCATGAAATGGTCTTAAGAACAAACTTAGAGTATGTGACGCTACTGTAGGTTTTGAACTGTTGTAGTTTTTCTGAATGGGAAAAAGAGAATAATTTTGAAGGCTGTGCTTTAAAAGCTTATGCCTACAGGGAGTATAATAAAAACATTCCTCTGTCTTCTCCTTTCCGGTCCTTCCTATGTTATGTGTAGCATCTTAAAATGCTGATGTAGTTTGGTGCTACTAAAATTTGTGCTTGCATCATAACGGGTGTTTTCGCACTTGGAGTATTATTGGCCCCCAAGCTGGCTCTTATCACCAGTTCATAAGGTATTTTTCTGTTTAAAAACCTTGAAAAAAGGAGAGAGTCAGTACACATCAGGTGTGTAAGTAAACATAATAGAGTCTCCATCTAATACTTCCCAGACCTTCTTCCAGTATTTATTTCTGGCTTTAAAGTTTCACATGAGGAAGTTTAGAAAATGTAATTTGATAAAGAGGAACATTGGGACCTCAAGCACTTGCAATTATCACCAGTGTTTGTAAAGTATTTTGTTATAATTATACGTTCCACTGAAAACAGCCAGTGAAATACCAGTGCAGCATATATGAAATTGTTCAAATGATATTTGTTTCAAATTACTTCCTTTCAAAATAGAAGCATGGAGCCAGGCAGCGAGTTATTAAATGTGTGTCTGTAGAAAACTAGTATCTTGATGTGAGTTGAATGTGGCAAAGGCAACGAAAAAGGAACTTGGAAAAACAACAGGGTGGTTGGTGGCAGCCAGCATGGCTTCACTAAGGGGAAATCCTGCCTGACCAATTTGGTGGCCTTTTATGATGGGGCTACGGAACTGATGGACAGGGGTAGAGCAGCTGATGTCATCTACCTGGACTTGTGCAAAGCATTTGACACTGTCCCACACAACATTCTTGCCTCTTAATTGGAGGGACATCAATTTGATAGGTGGACCACTTGGTGAATAAAGAACTGGCTGAATGGTGGCACGCAAAGAGTTGTGGTCAATGGCTTAGTGTCCAGCAGGAGACCAGTAACGAGTGGTGTCTCTCACGGATTGGTGTTGGGACCGGTCTTGTTCAACATCTTCGTCAGTGATATGGACAGTGGGATTGAGTGCGCCCTCAGCAAGTTTGCCAATGACACCAAGCTGTGTGGTTCGGTTGGAGGGAAGGAATGCCATCCAGAGGGACCTTGACACGCTTGTGAGGTGGGCTGATGCCAACCTGATGAAGTTTAACCGTGCGAAGTGCAAGGTCCTACACCTGGGTCAGAGCAATCCCAGGCACAGCTACAGGTTGGGCAGAGAAGAGATTGAGAGCAGCCCTGCAGAGAAGGACTTGGGGGTGTTGGTCGATAAAAAACTTCACATGAGCTGGCAGTGTGCTTGCAGCCCAGAAATCCAACCGTATCCTGGGCTGCATCAAAAGGAGTGTGACCAGCAGGTCGAGGGAGGTGATCCTGTCCATGTACTCTGCTCTTGTGAGACCTCACTTGGAGTATTGTGTGCAGTTCTGGTGTCCTCAACATAAAAAGGACATGGGACTGTTGGAACAAGTCCAAAGGAGGGCCATGAGGATGATCAGGGGAGTGGAGCACCTCCCGTATGAAGATAGGCTGAGAAAGTTGGGGCTGTTGAGCCTGGAGAAGAGAAGGCTGCATGGAGACCTCATAGCATCCTTCCAGTATCTGAAGGTGGCCTATCGGGATGCTGGGGAGGGACTCTTCAGTAGGGACTGTAGTGATAGGACAAGGGGTTACGGGCTGAAACTTAAACAGGGGAAGTTTAGATTGGATATGAGGAAGAAATTCTTTACTGTGAGGGTGGTGAGGCACTGGAATGGGTTGCCCAGGGAAGTTGTGAATGCTCCATTGCTGGCGGTGTTCAAGGGCATGTTGGACAGAGCCTTGGGTGGCATGGTTTAGTGGGAGGTGTCCCTGCCCGTGGCAGGGGGTTTGGATCTAGATGATCTTAAGGTCCTTTCCAACCCTAACTATTCTGTGATTCTATAAACTTGTCCTAAATAATTTTTCTTCTAGACTTTTCAGCCGCAGAGATCCTGAAGACGATGGAATACTTAAAAGGAGGGGAAGACAAAGTCCAAATGCTAATCTTGTGAAGACATTAGTTTTTTTCTTTTTGGAAAGTGAAGTAAGTTGAGTTTCAGGGCTTTCCTTGGTTTTGTGGTGTAGGTTTTGTTTGTTGGACTTCTGTTATTTGTTAACCCACTCATTGGTTAGTAACTGAATCCGTGCTGGTTTACTTAGTATTTGAGCAGCCTGAGAGCCAAGAGACTGTTTAGTGTGGTTACGTTTATTTGCAGTATCTGTCCAGTATGCTGTGTTGAGATAGGCTGTGAGCTGTACTCTGACAGATATTCTTGTCATTCTTCGTGCTAATGCATAGGTGGAAAGAAACTGTGATTTATGAGATTAATAAGGGGGGAGGGAAAACCAACCAACTAGAACGTAACCCCACAACCACCACCCCTGCCCTCCTATCCCCCAAGGTCTGACAGATCTTGTGGCACGACTCTTTGTCGCAGTTGGTCTGGATTAAACTTCTTAGGTTAATTGGGAAAGAGGCTTCTGTTGAACGAGAGAGCTTGCAGAATTTTCTCTTTTGTTTTATGCCACAGACAAGAGCCAAGTGAGACAAATATCTTGTATCATGGCAAGTTTTCTAATGAATTTTATTACTGGTAAAGAAGAATAATTAATCTCTTCCCATTTTAGTTGCATGAACATGCTGCATATCTTGTGGACAGCATGTGGGACTGTGCAACAGACCTCTTGAAGGACTGGGAATGTATGAACAGTCTTCTGTTGGAGGAGCCTCTCAATGGAGAAGAACGTAAGAGATTTTTGTAGATCTTTACATTGTTCTGCAGTTTCTGTTAGTCTTGATTTATAAGAGTATAAGTTGTTTACCTTTATGAGTCCCCAAATACTTTATTTTTACATGACTGTAATCATTAAATACTAACTAGACTAACAGATTGTAAAGAAGAGTAAGAAGACATCACTTCTAGTATGGAAGTGAGACACAGAACAACAGTGGTGGGGAGAAGAGAGAGAGAATAAGCATGTAGTGTCCAGTTGCCTTATTGTTCCACAGGTTCAGGCTGCAATTCTGGCATTTGAGAAACCAAGTTGCTTGTGAAACTGGTTCATTTACTGAGTGTTAAAATTACCCTATGGAAAAATCTTGTCATTTCTTTGATGACAGTAAAAACAGCTCAACCCCCGGCATAATTCTGTAATTCGTAAGTCCTAATAAGTGGACCTCAGAAAAATGAAAAGGAACTAAAATGATCATAAAACTTGGTATTTGTTCCATCCTGTCCTTTGACTCATCCAGTTATGTTCTCTCAATTTAAAATATGTTCTTGTGTTGTTTTATAAGGGGCTTATCTTCTCTATCCACTGTGTCACCCCCACCCCTGGAAACAAGCTAGTGGCCTAAATGATTCCCCCTTCCTCCTTTATTTTTGACCCTTAAGAAAAGGGGAAAAAAGATACTGCCACTTATTTTGATTTTTAGTTACTAATATATGTAGAAAAAGAAAAATCAAGCTGTGTATTAACATCTGTTTCTTTAATTTCAGCTTTAACAGATAGACAGGAAAGTGCACTGATTGAAATAATGCTTTGTACAATTCGGCAAGCAGCTGAATGTCATCCTCCTGTGGGAAGAGGAACAGGGAAAAGGGTAAGAAGCAAAAAGCTACTCTTGTACAGATGTGGGAATGGCTGTGCGGGGACAGTGTAGGAAGAAGGAAAATACTGTAGGCAGCTGCTGCTGAAGGGACTGAATTCAGGAATTCAGCTTTGGTCACCACAGCCCCCAGATTCTGAGTACCCTAGCTAGTCCACTTTTTCTGGGCTTTGGCACATGCTCAATACTCTTTGGAGTACATTTGATTTTATTGTTGAAGGTAATACAGAATGAAAGAATATTGGTTGGAAAGGAGAACAAAAATTAAAGTTTGGGGAAAGCAAAAACTATTTTCGATTTGAAAGAGCACAACGAGGGAAGAGAACATACTTCATAGTCTCTCTGATCATGTAAGAGTTTAGGCTGCCCTCTTTTTACTGGGGCATTAAGCAGGGATAGGAACTCCTTTCAAAGCTTTTGGTAAGAAACTGCTTACGAACAGATTGAGAACTTGTATGGTCAGATTTGACATATGAATTGAGTAAATATCATTAAAAACCGTAAGCTGAAAGGTTTGCAGCTCCTTCATTGTCAGGATCAGCCTTCTATAGTGGTGTTTTGTGGCAAGGCAGGATTCATTTATTTTTTTGATAAAGTGTCTCTCCCTCTTCCCCCAGTATTTTACAGTGGTATTAAAAGGTCAGCGTACCTGTCATTTCATTAATGGTAATGTAATGCTGCATTTGAACTTCTAGTTGTAAAATCCTTACAATATTGTTCTTTTAGGTGCTGACAGCAAAGGAAAAGAAAACTCAGCTGGA
This sequence comes from Ara ararauna, assembly GCA_028858755.1. Classification (NCBI taxonomy): domain Eukaryota; kingdom Metazoa; phylum Chordata; class Aves; order Psittaciformes; family Psittacidae; genus Ara; species Ara ararauna. Next base: position 8,632,435 of record CM054383.1, on the reverse strand, counting down.
TGACAGGACAAAAATTACTGAACTTTTTGCAGTGGCACTTCCTCAGCTGCTAGCAAAGGTGTGATTCCATTTCTTGCTCATGGACAGTTGTTGAAATCTTAACAAGTGTAGTTTTGTAATTAACTGTATGACTTGTACAAGTTTTCATTTTTTGTCATTAGTCTATTAGTATTTGATTGTTTTGTAACAAATTATTTTGTCCAAGACTTTAATTTCAACTTTTTTCCTTGTCAATATTACAGTATTCTGTAGATGCAGAAAAAGTCACCAACTTACTGCAGTTACCACAGTACTTTGATTTGGAAATCTATACAACAGGGCGATTAGAAAAGGTAAGGTAACATTCAGTAAAACTTAACACAGAAGGAGAAACCCCAGAATTTAGACTTAGTCTCTGGAATTTCATTTGCCATTTATCATAACCCTTACTGAGAGTGAGACTTTGACTTCAGAACTGTGTGACTGGCTGCTGTCTGTTAGAAAACTGTCTGGCAAGTTTCAACAGAGAATCTTGCCAGTTAGATGAACTTCATGCAAGAGCATTTATTACCAGGTTATGGTCATGCTTGAGGTATGCTGCCTGACATATAAAGTTTGTAGAAATAGCATAAGTAGTTTCATTTTTCTGATCACTGAAACTAATTAATCACCACCTTCATTGTAGTGAAACATGGGAAAACTACCAGATCACAAGTCATGTATACTGCTCTCCTTTTATCTGCCACGGTTGTGAAATTGGTGTAAACTATTTGCATCTCTCTTTTCTCCTTCTTAGATTTGCTGCATTGTGAAGCAGGTGGAAGTAATTATATGGAAATAATGTAGGGTCAAAAAAGTAATAACATGTTTAGTTGACAGCATAGCCTAGCAGTGATAGAGCAGCAGTGAGCAACTCAGGTTGAGGGGAGGCGTGGAAGAACAACTTCAGTTGCTGACACTCTGAGTGTTATGAAACTAAATCTTCAATTATACAGCTTTTAAGAACACGTATAAATGTTTATGTGAGTGGGAGATAAATGCGTCTGTGTTGTTCAGTTGTCACTGCAAATTCAAGTGTTAGTTAAAACCGTACTGACAATTGAAAATTTTAGTGACTTCTTAAAATGCATCGAATCCTTAGCCATTGACAAGCTCCTACTTATTTCTTTGCTAAATAGGTTTTTAATATGCTTAGAACTTCCAGAAGTGTTTTGTGCTCTGTATCCTCGCTACAAAAGTAATAAATTGAATGTATCTTTTAAAATTCCTTAAGGTTTATTAAAAATACATGTGTGTGTGTGTGTATATATATATGTGAGTAATTTTTTTCCATGCTTCATCTTTCTTGTAGCATTTGGATGCCTTACTGCGACAAATCCGGGATATCGTGGAGAAGCACACAGATATAGATGTCTTGGAAGCCTGTTCAAAAACATACCATGCTCTCTGTAATGAAGAATTCACCATCTTCAACAGGGTTGACATTGCAAGAAGTCAGTTAATAGATGAGTTGGCAGACAAGTTTAATCGACTTCTTGAAGACTTCCTGCAAGAGGTATTTTAATGTGCAAGATCAACTTTTCCTGCCCCTGTAAATATTTCCAGTATGTTTTTCTGCCTTCCAGAAGGAATGGGATCTTCCCTCTGACTTTCAGAACTGTGCAGTCAGGCACTATCATTGCTGTGATTATATGAACTCAGACTGTTCTTTTATGCTAGAACAGTGAGTTTTGAATTTTATTCTCCTTTTCACAAGTGTCTTTTGGGAATTTGAAAAGTTTCAGATAAACTATGAAATTATGTGAACTTTTTACCTTTCAAGTTTTGAAGCTAATGAGAGATGCAGGGTTGTAATTCCACTAGGGTTCTCCTCAGGTCTGCTGGAGTTGCTAGTCTTGCCTGTGATTGCATATTGCTGTTGTTAAATATCAAATCTCTTGAAAGCACTCCCGCTTTCTTTCTGGATGCAAGCAGATGCAATTAATAACTTAAAAATCACTTTGTTCCCACAGTGTGCTAATCTGAAGAGTGAGAATTTTCTGATACATTTTTTTTAACACTGTGGGATCTCTGACATTCAGACAAAACTTGTTTTTCCTCCTCATCTGTGATAAGGAGCATGGGAAGTGTGGTTTTGACAACTTCATTCTCCACACTCCGCTGGTTATTTTATCAAGCTTTGCTCCTGTTTCTCTTGTGTAGTGACCTGAACTAGGACTTTGCTCTAGAAACTGTACACTTATGTGGACTATGTAAAATATGTGCCTAGTAATCCATTTGTTTACCCCTTTGTAAGAAAAAGGAGAGCTAAAGCAAGGAAATTGAATGTCAGACTGTTGGCTTGAAGGAAAATAGAAAATACTTTGGTAGAAGTGCTGAAATCCACAGTGCTTTGATAAGGTTGTGCTACTCAGAACAGTAAAGCATGATGAGCTTGCAGTACCTCTGCTAAATTGAAGAGTTTCTGGGACCTTAGATATTTTATCCTGTATGTTTAAATAGATATTTTTGGCTGGACACTTTCCTTTTTACTCTTTCTCCAAATGCAAATTTGTCAAAACTCATTGGAAAATTAGAACAAAACATTTCTCTCAAGAACTTTTTTGTCTGTGATTAAAGTAAGATTGTGGTACTGACCTGTGGCCCATCTAGTCCAGTATCCATTGTCTGACAGTGGCCTCTGCTGGATTCTTCAGAGAAAATTGAAGCACCTACGTAATACATTGTATTCCACTATCATAGACTTTTTCCTTTTTTTTTCCCCCCTTCCCCTTCTCCCTCCTCCATGCTTCCACTTGTTTGTCCTCATGCTGCTGTTTCTAAACATGGACTGCTTCCTTCTCTCTCAAACCCTTTAACTCTTCTAAAACAAATACGTCTTCGATAAATAACTTGGATGCAGCTCTCTGTTTGCTGTTGGTTAGATTTGGGGGGTGTTTTTTCTGCTTGTTGTTTGGGGTTGTTTTTGTTTGTTTAAAAGAACAATCTGAAGTTCCCTTAGCTTGCTTAGCATACATTGCATGGGAGATCTTACTATATGATTATTAAATAGGGGGAGGAACCTGATGAAGATGATGCATATCAAGTCTTGTCAACACTGAAGAGAATCACTGCTTTTCACAAGTAGGCTTCTGCAAACATCTGTCAGGGTTTGTGGTGGTGGTTGTGTTTGGTTTTAATTTATTAACAATTTTTTAATACAACTTGGAGGTTTTGGGTTTGTTTTTTTTTGTTTAGTGTGAATGATGAAGAGTTATGCAGAGCATAACGCATTTTGAATATATGAAGATTATGTATATACAAAATGAAATCTTCTGGGTTAATTTTTTGCTTTGGTATAATTTTTTTGTGGTGTTGGGAGTGTGTTTTGTTGAGGTTTAGTGGGGTATTTGTAGCCTTTTTTGGGGGTGTTCAGGTTTTTAGTATTTTAGACCAGTTAAGCTTTTAGTAGTTGTTAACATCAAATTGCAGAAATGGTGTTACTTAAATTACATCTTTGCTTCATTTCTAACGCTCCCAGTGCTCATGATCTATCAAGATGGGACTTGTTTGGCTGCAACTACAAGTTATTGAAAACTGGCATTGAAAATGGAGACATGCCAGAACAGGTCTGTAGTTAAATGTGTTCTATAGGTACAACAGTAAATAGCTTTTGTTGTCGTCTTTTTTTGGCCTCTGTCATCTAATGCCTTTTCTCTTTTGATTTCAGATTGTTATTCATGCACTGCAGTGTACTCATTATGTAATCCTTTGGCAGCTAGCAAAAGTCACTGAAAGCAGTTCCACAAAGGTATGCCTTGTTCCAGTTGTACTAGTAAACAAACATTTATATGTACCTGCAGTGTCATCGAGTGGGAACTGTAATGGAATTAATTAAGACTAAGATTTTTTTTTTGTTTAATACTGATGCCTGCTTTAATCTGCTTTTCTAATAAGTTCTTCAGAATTCATAATTTTAGTAGTGGAATGCTTGACTTTTAAACCCAGTATTTCTCTATATTGTTATAGTTTTATTATTTAAACATTATTACTGTTTTTATTTTGACAAGAACTTAAAGTAATTGTAGTAAATAAATGTAATACCTATTTGGCACAGTAACAGTGCTAAGGAGGGGTAGAATGCCAACTAAGAAACACTGTGTATAGTCAGTCTTAATATTCTCAAGAGGTGGGCTTGAATTTCTTTGCAAACTTTATAAAGTATCAGTGGCAAGTCAGAGAGATAAAAGAATTTGCACACTGCTGTAGCATTCTTACTGCTCAGTATGTTGCAGTGGCACTTAGCTCTTCATCAGTCTTTTAAATGTGTTGTTAAAGACATTGAGAGATCAAGTTAAATTTCAGACTTTCTCAGGGAATAAGAGGGCCTGTTCTGCTTCTATGTATAGCAACCTTGAAGGGCAAAGCTCTGGCAAATGTCATCTTTCTAATTTCACTTCTTGAAAAATCTTGGAGGAAGGATTAAGGTTTCTTGTACTGGACGGCATTGCTTGAAGAGGGCAGTGAGGTGGTTTGCTGTGTGAACAGCCTAATAAAAGACGGGTTTTGAAAGGCTGGACAGTTTAGAATGGAGTTTAAGTGCTGAAACATTTTGATTTAACTGAAAAAACAAACCTTATAATCAGATATACTTTTTTGGAAGCCTTCTATAGTACTGTGAGAAGGATATATTTTGTGCTCTTCCACTGGTAACTTATGCTGGGGTTGCACTTTGTTATTGGGAGTTTCTGATAACACAACACATCCTTTACATCAGAGATGAAATAAGTACATTCTTCAGGTTTTTTCAACACTTTGATTGCCATACTTAAGAAGAAATAGTTGTAGGCATCTGTCATAATTTATTAGGGAGAAAACAAAGAGAACTAATGGCATTAATAATTCATAATATATAAATTACAATTTGTAATTAATCCATTATAATGATAAACTAATTTTAATGTGAGGATGTATAAATTCTTTCTTTTAGGGTATGCTAGCATGAGCTTCTGGTAGGTACGGGAATGGAGAAGCATGCTTTGTAACTTGTACTAATGTTTTTTATATAACAGATAACACCTTGTGAGACCATAGTGTTTCTTTCTACTTTTATCTATCATGTTAAGATTTCATTAGCCCAGTGAATAATTGTGGCCTTAGTGATTCAGTAATTGCAGTCTTCAACACTGGCTGGCTAAGCTAGTTTACCCATCTGGTGTTTAATGGCTTTTAGCATTTCCAAACCCTAAAATATCTGATATAGATACATAGACTATTGAGAACCACTTAAGTGAGTAAAGGATCTGGAGAGCAATCTGGAGGCTTTGTTAGCTTATTCTTTAAAGGATAGTCATCAATCTTGAGTCTGTTGTAATAGTGATTAAACCTTTATCACAAGCCTAATGTCAGCAGCAGAGCTAAATACTGAAAAGTTAGGTTACAGATGAAGATTAACTTAGCTGTTTTACAGTAAAATATAGTTCGTAGTTCTTTCAGCAGGAATGAAAAGAACTTATTCGGAAAGTGGTCCTTTATTGAGACTGTTGTCCACTCCCGTATAACAAAATGGGTTAAATTAAGGCTTTCGTAGTTGTGGTTTAGATGTTAAGCCTGTTTTATTATATTTAACTGCTTGATTGCTGCCAAATAGATTAGGTACCTGAAGAAGTTCCATTGGCTTCTGTTTAATGTCATTGGAACATAACAGCGAAGAAGTTCAAACACACAAACGGAAGTGACAGAAATGTACTGTGCCTGAAGTTTTTGTGTGTGGGTTTTTTGTTTGTTTGGGTTTTTTTGCTGTGACAACTGCTGACTGCGTGCTGGCTTGGAATAGGTTGACTAAGTATGGGAATCAGCTTTGTAATATAGGCTGCTAAAATAAGAGACTAAATAGTTTATTTTTTAGTAAAATTTAAATGTTTAATTCTTCATAAAGGAAAGAATAATCCTATGTGTAATTCTCTTTAACCTCAATAAAAGTAATCTGAATGGTAAATGTTGAGAGAAAAGATTTTATGTTAGTGAATATGTTCTAAAATCATATTACACTTAAACTTTTAGTTAAGAAACAGCTGTTGAGATTCCCATTGAGGTTGAATAACGTGTTGTACCAGTGTGTTACTTGTTTCCTTGAGGGGAGAGACTTGTTTTGGTTCAGATAGTGTGGATAGTTTTTAAACTTCTGGGGGATATTTCTTTTGTCTGGGTTGATGCTGGTTACACAGTTGGTCTTCCCCTGTTCTACACGGGCTAAAATCTTCATTTGGTTGAGTAACACCAACTATGCCCCACACGTGGATGGAATTTGTACCAACTGGGTATTTTATTTGCTCAGTAATCTATTTTTCTGTAAGTTATTGCAACACTTAGAAAGCTGCAAATTTTCTTCTTTTTTTTTTTTTTCCAGTGGTAGAGGAGTAGAAACCCCCAACTCCCATCTGACTTCTTACTTTATCCCTAAGCAATGAGTTACGAAATAAAATCGATAATGCCATGTAGCCTTGTTACTGTAGTTACGAGGAGATACTAAAATCTATCCTTTAGGTTAAGACTATGAGTATTTTAAAGAGAAAATGCTTTATGCTCTGGGATCTTGTTTGGTTTGGGGGGGTGTTGGTGTGGGGCTTTGGGGTTTTTTGGTTGGTTTTTTTTTTTGGGGGTGTGTAGGCTTTGGGGGGGTTTTGGGGGAGAGGAGATATTATTGTTTTAATAACTCATCTTACCATTTTCATCCCAACTTTCATCTCTTTTTGCGGTACACGGGATGACAAAATTGAAGCAATTGCTGCCTGCTGTTTTTATTTGTAATAGTGATTTTAAATTGATGCAGTGACCTTGAATATTGCAACTTTGTGTCTGTGGTGGACAGTTCTGTGAAAATGCGGACACTAAATGTCACTATAAAACTGTAAGAGCAAACCTGTTACATGAAATCCTTCTCTTTAAAGGAGGATCTTCTACGTCTGAAGAAGCAGATGAGAGTGTTCTGTCAAATCTGTCAACACTACCTGACCAATGTAAACACTGCTGTTAAGGAACAGGTTAGTGACGGTTGTTCGTTCTTGTATTCTTCTAATATACTTCTAAAGCAGTTTAAAAGTTCCTCTTGCTAATATTTTTAGAGCTTCTGTAGGAATGTGGTGCTTCTTGGATGCTGAGGCTGAATGCCCTTCAAGTGTGAATGCATAGTGTGCTTGCATGGTTGTCTTCCTTTAGCTAATTTAAGTGGAATTTGGAAACCAATTAAAACTTTGTTTGTTCTATTAATATTAGGCAGCATAAGCTTCTGTTCAAAGATGGGTTTGTTTATTTGCTTAAGCAATGACCACACAGGCTCTCTATAGAACCCTCCTAGTTTGTAAGTTAGGTGGGAGATTTCCATATCAAAGCTGTTGCTTACCAGGTGGTCTTGACACACACCTCTGGGGGGAGCTCCTTGTGGATTCATAGAATTGGAACTGGAAAAGCTAGGGACGTCTATTTAAAAGACACAAGTTATTTTTTTAGTTCTATCTTTGAATGCTTTTATGTTCTTCACATTTTTACTATGATACATATGTGCTCATACACTTAAGAACTGTGCAAACAAGTTTTTTCCTCTTTCTGTAAACCTGTGAGGACATACTGGGGCAACTTCTAGGTCTGCTCCCCTTCACCATGATGCTGCATGCAGAATATATTCCTCAGTTCTTCGGAGTCCCAGGATTTTGGGGATCAGTGAATCAGGAGAAAAATAATGGGTGCCTAACATGAGTGTGTGTTCATACATTCGCATATAGTGTGCACTGCAACCTACATTTCTTTTTTCGTGCTCACACTTGGCTACACTCACACACTGGTCAGTTAACAGCTGTTTAGAGATCTTTGGAGACCATTCCAGCAAATGCTTGGAAGCCTTAACAGTGATGTACTGCTCGGAAGAGATGTGAGCAGTTTTCACATTACCAGTTCTATAGTCAGTGCCTCCTAAAATTGTACTTTCTGGGGGAGAGTTTTACCTGGAACTGAGATTTTGCATATTTCAGACGTAAAATATGTAGGTATTTTAGGCGTTGCAAGCAGTGCCTGACATTTCAGGCAGGGGACAAAAGTTGTGGCTTTGTGGAAAAAAAACTGGAGGCTTGAAAGTTTTGGATGTTGTTTTTTATCTTTCTTCTGTTTCAGAAAGAGTTGAGACATCACCTTGGATAATACTTGTCTTGTTCTGAGGGCAATAGGGTCAAAGGAAGAGGTTAAACTGTAGGGGCTGTCTCTTCCAGTCTGTGGTCAAATAGTTCTCTAGCCACGACACTCAAAAGAGCTTCAGGTTCCAGTGAAGAACACAGGTTACTGATAGCAGGATTAATTTTAAGTAACTGTCTTTAACAAGTCTAAAATGAAAAAAACAAACCAACCTCTGTGGGGGAAGGACCAAACTATCTTCCGGGTATACTTTTAATTAAACAGAAAGCCAGGAGATTTTGCTGCTGAAGGTAATAGTAATCAGGTTGAGCTTGAAGTTGGAAATCTGGTGCACTGAGTTGCGCAGCTTCAGTTTTTGAAACTCTTGGTAGGACAAGCATATTCCTGAAACTGAATAGACAAGTTCTGTCAGCTGTCGAGTGTAAAAGATCACAAGGTGTAGGGTGTGAAATGCAAATAACAAAAATCACTAAAGCTGGGAATAGGTGTCTAAAAAACTGTAACTCTCGGACTCAAGTGAATGCTCTAGAAACTACAGCTGCCTCAGTCACAGAGGCTACCAGAGCCATGGTTCTGCTTTCCTTCTCTAATCTCCTGAGATGGCACAACGGTCTTCAGAGGAGCGTATGTAATTCTGTGACCAGGAAATTAGTAATACTTGCTTTGAGGAGTTAAGAGAACAGGTCTGTTCATTAAAATGAAAGTACTTAAGAGATTAGAGTCCAAGAGATGAGGTGCGGCGCTGCTCAGTGTGTTGCCTTCATCTGTTAGTTTGAAGAATACCAGTCTAGGTGCTGATGCATTCTGGGGAGGTGGAGTATAGTCAGATCAGATGCGCAGGTTAGCCAGCAAAATGAAGAGGTGGTTGCTCTTTTGGAGGCAAGACATACATTAGGGTTTAAAGGGATTGAATGACTTCAGGTGTTGGATGTTTCGCAAATGTGGTTGAAATAAATAGAAAAAAAGAAAGGAAAAAGGATGCTGTACTGTGGTGGTGTCCCCAAAGTTCTGTAGTGACCTGATGTATCCATCAGGCAGAACTTGCGAGTTTCGGGCTCTCATATTTTAATCTCACAGGATTTTGATCCTTGGTTGTCTTCGTTTGTGAAATATTTTTACTTGAAGACCCAGTCTTTGCACAGCAGCCTCCTGTAAGCAACTGTCCATATTTTGACTTCCAGGGGTCCTGCGTAGTTGTTTTGGACTTAAGTGGCCTGTATGTGTATATGGGCTCTTAAGTATTATGTTACATGGAAACACAAAATCCAGTATTTCCAAGTATTTACTAAGGTTTCTTTTTAATAGGCTTTCACAATTCTGTGTGATGTGTTGATGATCTTCAGTCATCAGATCATGACAGGAGGACGTGACATGTTGGAGCCACTTGTTTACACTCCTGATTCTTCATTGCAATCTGAACTACTCAGTTTTATTTTAGATCATGTCTTCATTGATCAGGATGATGATAATAATAGTGCAGGTTTGTACAAAACTTGTGTTTCCTGTATATTATTTGCCTTGTAACTAAAATATTTGTTTGCCTGTGCTTTTATTTGTTGTGGTTTTGGTCGGGTTTTTTTCCGCTTTCTTTTTTCCCCTCGGGCATTGAGAGGTGTTCATGGGCACAGAGGTAGGTTTGTCTTTTAAATGTCAGCAGCCAATTAAAGTGTTTTATGTTCTGGGGACATGTAGGATAATCATGGTAAAGGTTTGGTTCAGTAGACACAAATACATATGTTTCCATATCAGGACCATAAAGTATACTGCTGTCAGAATTGAGGCTTGATTTTTCAGAATCCTGACCATTAGCCCACATCACTTCATATATCAGTGCTTAAATATGAAGTATTGAAACCTGACAGTTTTCATGTTCTGAACTCTTTCTAGATGGACAGCAGGATGATGAAGCTAGCAAAATTGAAGCATTGCACAAAAGAAGAAATCTACTTGCAGCTTTTTGTAAACTCATTGTATATACTGTGGTGGAAATGAATACAGCTGCAGACATTTTCAAGCAATATATGAAGGTAAATCTGAAGCTTAGTGGTGATGCTTCATAAGCCTGCTAGAGTACAGTAGCTGTGGGTTTCATGTTATTTTGTATTTTTAACCTTGCAAAGTAGCTGGTTCAGAATGTGAAGAATTCAGACCTCTGGAGTTGGTAGTTTGTAGACCTTTTAAAACGCTTTTTCCATAAGAAGGGGAAAAATAACTGAGATTAGTTTCACACTTCCAATGTGTTATCATGGAGGGAGGAAGGGAACCTGATAATTATTTTTACATTGTTTTAATAGATGTATTTTCTTATCCAGATCAGTGGTATATTTTTAATTCAGTTACTAGTGTAGCAGGCCTTTTGAGAATCTTCTCAAAAAGATCAGCTCCATGATCTTTACTGTAAGGGTGGTGAGGCACTGGAATGGGTTGCCCAAGGAAGCTGTGAATGCTCCATCCCTGGTAGTGTTCAAGGTTGGGTTGGACAGGGCCTCGAGTGACAGGGTTTAGTGCTAGGTGTCTCTGCCCATGACAGGGGGGTTGGAACTGGGTGATCTTAAGGTCCTTTCCAACCCTAACTACTCTATTACTCTATGTCTAGCCTCATCCAGTAACTTCAGCTTAAACTTTGTAGAAGAGAGAAAATTGTTTTGAGTTGCATCCCCCTGATTTTTACATCTGTTATTATCTTATTTGAATATAAAAACCCTGTGCTTGGCTTCTGGGATTCACAGCTGCACAATTATGAGTTCTCATTTTGTGAATATAATAAAGCTTTGCTCCTTGGTGATTACCCTAAAAATTAAAAATTTGGGCAGCCTGCTTTTGTCTGAGTGCCCTACGTGTATTTTAAATCTCTGAAGAGAGAATTGGGTCTTTCTTGAACTTGAAATACTTACAGAACTGAACACACAGCTTTCTTCATTGGAAAAATTATGGCAATGACACTATCTGTTAGTGTTTTCTTTCAGCAGAGAAAACAGAAAACTCCCCACCAGAGAGAGAGAGGACTTACTAAAAAGATTAGATTCTAGTCTTGTACCCTGAAGGGGTGAACACATGTTATTAACAAATGTGTCATGGCCTTGAAGATAAATAGGTCATTCTGCCTCTAAAGTAATACTAACAAGAAGTGTGTGAAGTGGATATTATACTCCTCATTTGAGGGGTTTTTGAAACATTTTGGAGGTGGTTTAGGATGTTTTGATGATACAATCATGAACATGTTAGGTTTTTTCGTTTTGCAAGTCTTCAATTATTTTTTAAATAGCAAATCCTAGATGTTGTTTCCTGAAGAATGCAGTAGTTATGTTTTCAACTAAAATTAGAATTTAACCTTTTTTATTTTTTTCCTAGTATTACAATGACTATGGTGATATTATTAAAGAAACAATGAGTAAAACAAGACAGATAGACAAAATCCAGTGTGCTAAAACACTTATTCTTAGCTTGCAGCAGGTAAGAATCATTTACAATATTTTTTTGCATGTAATTCCATCCTGTAGATAATGTCCTGTAGTTTAATAGCTAGTGTGAGGTATTAACAATGAAATGCTTATGGAAGGTTGGGATAAGTAGGTCTAAATTGGAACATTATTTTCTGCAACTGTTGAAAAACTGCCTGAAGTCTTCCTGTACTTACAAGATACTGTGCTACGCAAAGTGTATGCAGGAGGCACAGAAATAAGAAATGGATGTAACTTCTTAACCCTAAACCAATAGTTGGAGTCACGTATTCAGAGATGTGCTGTGAAAATGGTAGTTTGCTCTACTCATGAACAAGGGAAAACACTTCCTGCCTCTGTGGTGGAGTTTGGTTTTTACTTGTAGTTGTTTTCTTTTTGTTTGATTGTTCCCTCCCCTTTCCCCTCCCATTGTGTTGATTTGGTTGTTTGTTTTTTTTTTTTTTTTTTTTGGAGGGTGGTGGTTGGGTTTTTTTGTTTCTTTTGGTTTGATTTTAAACTATTCTGAGAATTAATGAGAAGTTTTAGTAATTCGGTATTTCTTAATGTTTGGTAGGGGCTTCACCCATCTTTGAAATTAAAACTTGATTTAATGCTCTCTTCAGTAAAAGAGCTTGTTTGTGTGGAGACCTGATGAATTCAGTCGAGGTCAGAGTCGGATTCATCTGCTCACATGAACCATCTGCATGAATCTTACAGGATCAGAACGATAAAGCCATATCTCTGCAAATCACTGTAATCCAACATAGATCTCTGCTGATGTTGAAAGGAACAAGTGTTGATAGGAAAAGCGTACCCCAGTTTGTCCTGTTCCCTCATGCGTCATTTTTTGACTGGAGGTCGTAGAGTCATATAGTGGATATAGATCTAGATACTGATCCTGGTTGAGAACTAACCAGAGAAAGTCCTTAAGCCCCATAACTGGTTTATCCGTATGGGTATTGCGAATACCAGGGAGGATGAGGCCTTTCCTTTTTTGGCAGTGTGACTTTGTAGCTGGTGGAAATGCAGCATAAAATGGGCAGTTAAATACTTGTACAGTTTTTTGCTGACTTTTCACCAGAGTTCACAATTGTTTGTGATACTGGTTAAATATTATCCTCCTTAGTCTTTTGTGTCCCATGAGTAACCAGCCGCTTAGATTTTAAAGGGCAGACAAAGTGAATGTCCTAAGTACAATTGCACATGAAACAGGGTGGCAGTTAGACAATTCTCATGTGGCAGTAAATATAGTAACATGAGGAGACCCAAGTATTACAAAACAAACATACAGAAGAAACCCTTGTGAATTGAAACATGTGCCTGGTTTCAGGAAAACTGCTTAAAAAAGAAACTAACCAGAGAAGAAATATTAGAAGTGATAGTGGATAAAGGGCATAACTAAGCTAACTTTCAGAGCTCGAGTCTGGTTTTGGTTTATTCTGTGTTATATAAGAGAGTGAAGGGCAAGTGTTTTAAAATTAGAAAATACTAGAAAAAATGACTGTTGAGGATCATTATAGTCAAATTCAGAGGAATAAGAAAAAGATTGATGAAGCTGAAAAGAAAAGATGAAGTTCAGAGTGTTCAGCTTTGCCAACTACTGATAAATAGTTGAAGTTCGAGTTCTCAGTGACAAAGGTTTTGGTGTCTTTGGCAGCTTCCTTGAAGGCATGTGTCCATTTTAGAATTTCTTCCATTATTCATGTATTTTGAAAAGATAAAAGAATTAGCAAGTAATAGTTGAAAAGCTGTTATATTTTATAGTTTGACAGTGTGCAGAGGGCAGTGTGCATATCAAGGATTAACTCTGAAGTGTAGACTCCTGAAGAGTAGTATTGACTTGGCTTTCCAAAGCCTTGACTTGGTTTTCCTAAACCTCCGTGTTTGTCTTTTGGGGTGGTTGAATTAAGAGAAAAATGCTGTAAACCGCTTTTTTACTGATACTTAGCTTTGTGTTGATTGCTCCGAAGTTTGGCAGTCTTATAATAAATGAAAATGTCCCTTTTCCTTTCATACAGCTGTTCAATGAAATGATTCAAGAAAATGGTTATAATTTTGACAGATCATCACCAACATTCAGTGGCATAAAGGAACTTGCTCGACGTTTTGCTTTAACATTTGGACTGGATCAGTTGAAAACAAGAGAAGCTATTGCTATGTTACACAAGTAATTGTGTGCTTTGTATTACTTCCCTTTTCGTAAATGCTTTTTTACTAACATCAAAATACCTTTTCAGTCTTTCAGAATCATTTTGCTAATGCAAAATGCATCAATGCTAGAGATGTTACCCATTGATAAATTAGGAGATGACTGCAGTTTTGTGCCTGAATTAAACACAAATGATAAGTAATATTGGTGTTCTTCAGCCCCATTGTATAAGCCTTTAAGTGACAGCAGTGTTGATGCTATCACGAAAAAATATTTTTAATCTCTTACCCGTAACAGTAAGAACCGATTTCCCACTCCATTCTCAGTGGTGGGTTGTGTTGGGCTCACGCAGAAAACTTGAAATGCGAGGTAGAAATGTCATGACAGATACAGTGTGTGCAGATTCATATAATGAATAGTGTTTGTTTTTTTTTTTTTTTTTGCCAGAGTATAGAAACCTCAAATCATTGCTTTCTTGACATAGAAAAAAGGTGTTCAGTTTTGATAGCTTCCAGTGCTTAGAACTTCCTCTTCAGTTTGTGCTTGATGTGACTTCATTTATAATTTTTTCTTAGGGATGGCATAGAATTTGCTTTTAAGGAGCCTAATCCACAAGGTGAGAGCCACCCACCATTAAATTTGGCATTTCTTGATATTCTGAGTGAGTTCTCCTCCAAACTTCTCAGACAAGACAAAAGAACAGTGTAAGTATTATTCTGCTTATTATTTGTAATGATAATCGTAAGAGCTGCATCTGAACAAATATGTAGTTGGGTATGTTGCATTGATCTAAAGTGGGATCTGGCACATCAAGATAATCTTACACTAATGCAGTCAAGTATAATCACAAAGGGTAGATGGTGTTTATTCTCATTTTATGGTGGATGAACAGAAATCATGTTCTGGATTTGCTGTTGCCAGGTCTTTTTGTTAGCGAGATGAGGAGCTTTGGATGTTTATTGCAGGAGCTGCTTATCTTGACGTGTTAACATCTTGTTACGGATATTTTGCATTCTTGTAATTATTTTTTTCATTTAAAGGTATGTTTACTTGGAGAAGTTTATGACCTTTCAGATGTCTCTACGAAGAGAAGATGTGTGGCTTCCTCTCATGTCCTACAGAAACTCTTTATTAGCTGGTGGCGATGATGATACTATGTCTGTGATTAGTGGAATTAGTAGTCGAGGTTCTACAGTAAGAAATAAGAAGACAAAGCCAGCAACAGGAAAACGGAAAGTACCTGAAGGTAGAACTTTTCTCATCTTAAAATATACCAGAGTAGATATCCATATGAGCTACATGTGTCAATACTTGTTAGCTTGAGTGAATTCGTATGCTTTAATATATTTTTTTAAAACAGGGTAACTTCTATGCATTTATGTGTCTTGGTGGGAAAACTATTCATTTGAAGAGGCTGAATAATGTAACTCTGAATCACAAACGAAAATAAAGGCACTGTGCTGCGTTAAGTCATAGAATACAAAAGTATTTTAAATACTCTAGCCAGTGGATGTAAATCCAGGCCTTTGGGGGCACGTATAAGACTTTGTGGCAAAAAGTAGTCATGTTTAAACTTTCAACTTTAGGTTTGTTTGGATAACTTTACTGATGTTCTGTGTTGCCTTTCAGCTGAAGAAAGCAGTAGTAGTGACAGTATGTGGCTGAACAGGGAGCAGACAATGCACACACCAGTGATGATGCAGACACCTCAGCTTACTTCCACTATAATGAGGGAGCCCAAGAGATTGCGACCTGAAGAAAGTTATATGGGTGTCTATCCTATGCAGCCTGAACACCACCAAGCTCCACTTGATTACAAGTACGTAGATGAGTAGGTCTGCTTTGTGTTAGTGTTCATACACAAAACCAGTTCATGTTTAAAACAGAATAATGGTCTTTTTAAGCACGCAAGTAACGTGGATGTTGGCTCAAAGGCAACAGGAAGAAGCCGCGCGACAACAGCAGGAGAGGGCAGCGATGAACTACGTCAAGCTGAGAACCAACTTGCAGCACGCTATGTGAGTAAGAGTAGAATGGTCTTTCAGTGGTTTGGGGAGGGGAGGGTTTATTAAGTGCAGTGTTACTCTTGTATTTTTCAAAAGGGATACATTTTATGGTTTTCTTTGTCTTAAAACTTGTAAAAGTGTTCGACAATTTAGCAGTATAGATCCATTTAATTTCTTGCTTGTTTTTGAACTTAAGTTCCAGAAAAATTACATAGTAGTGAGATTTGTAATAAGGGACCTGGTAATTGAACTGAATGCCGTGTATGGCAGGAATATAGAATCAATATACATGGCACATCTTTATGTATAACTGCAGAATCATTTTTAGAATAGAACATTAAAAATGAGCTTTATAATAGGTGTTCAGTGTGTGGAGCAGAAAGTTTCTGCTTAGTTTAATTATACTGATTCTTTCTCCTTTGAATTCTGAGTTGCAAGTTTAGAGTTCTGCTGATGATATTTTTTTAATTTTGAAAAAAAAAAAACCCTCCTTTAAAAAGAACTGCTGTCTTCAGCATTTCTGTGACTTATGCAGATTTTGTCTGACCTAAACTGACGGCAGTGTTGAGGGGAATCCTGTACTACCAGTTTTTGCAGAACTTCCCAAACCAAGCACACAAACCATGTGAAGTTCTCCCATTTTGTGAACATTGATAAAAACAGTCTAATGTTTCTTAAATGAGTGTCCTTCAGAGGTCATGCATTCTTTCTGTAGTGTCATTCACTCCATTATGATTCGTCACACGTGCATTTTGATATGCACACTAGTGAAGTTATGTTCCACAGCTAGTTTAACTGAGGAGGGGAAGACTAGTTTTAGAAGTTCTCAGCTTCAATAAAACTGCATGGTTCTACAGAAAAAAAAGTACAAGTTATGAACTAAAACTACAGACATACATATATTGAGGAGCTTTACATCTTTCCCCTACTTGTTTTTTATTGTTTAATTCCAGTGCTTCATGTAACATAGTTTGTGTTCCATGTGATTCATAATGGCTCCTTACTTCCAAGTTCTGGTGTTGCATGTAGAAGTTATGAGGAGACAGGCTGAAGGGCTGTGTGGGAATGTCTGAAAATGAATTTATGCATCCACTTTATTGCAGAGGCATTCTTCCTTGCCTTGTCTTAAGACAGGAGCAATTTTTCTGTAGGTCGCAAATCTTAGATTCTTTCTCACTTGAGGAATAGTACTTGCATAGAAATCTTGAGTTAAGTGTGGTTTTGATCTGCTTATCCATTCCTGCAGCCTCTTAGAATACCCATGTAGGGATCTACCACAAAGTTCCATAAGTTGATCTTTGTTAGTTGTTCTCTCTTGCTGTCTTAGAATCTTCTAGCTGGTTAAATACCAGCCTTAATAGTAGTTATGCTTTTATTTAATTAGTTTCTTTTATGTCCGATGGGATTGTGACTTGTTGGCAGTTCCTTACTGAACATTAGCTTTTTAAATATTTAGATAAAACTTAACTTGATCTAGTGCTAACCAGTATGCTTTATCATTTCATTTCAGTCGACGTGGCACAAGTCTAATGGAAGATGATGAAGAGCCAATTGTGGAAGATGTGATGATGTCATCAGAAGGGCGGATTGAAGATCTCAATGAAGGCATGGATTTTGACACCATGGACATAGACCTAGTAAGAAAACTATTTGTCTTTTTAGGGGATTTTGGATTCGTGCTTCTGCTTTTAAAGAGGGTATTTGAATCAAATTTTTTGTTTTGGTGAAATAAAAATCATTCTCGTTGATCTGTGCATTCTCAGGTGGCTGTGCCACTATCTGCGTACAAGTGCAATCTGTTCAAACTGCCATACAAAAAGCAAGAACACTTCCTGTAATAATAATGTGAGAGAGAAACATTTATCCCCTTGGGAGTTCAGCTTCTTTTATTAGTTTAAAAACTTTGTTGTTTTTCCTGAAATTACAGTTAACACAATTGTTTCCTTGCTTTCTAAAGCCACCATCAAAGAACAGGAGAGAAAGAACGGAACTAAAACCAGATTTCTTTGACCCCGCTTCAATCATGGATGAATCGGTAGGTTAACTTACATAGAGGAAAGTAATGTAAAATCAGCCATAGAGTTACAATGCTCACTTCAAGTATTAAATGGAAAGAATGCAATCTTTAGGTTGTCTTCATTAGCTTATTTTGGCTGACTGATACAGTCAGTGAAATACTTTATGCTGTAATTCAGCTTTAAATTCTAAGATAGTCAATGTTCTCTGCAAGTTTGTAGGATTCTTTTGTTCTTAATACTTTCTGTGTAGCTATGTAAAAATCAAAAGCCTTTGAATCTGAGAAGAGAACACGGATGGAAAAAACCCTTGCAGAAGTTGGTAGCAAAAAGCTTAAAAAATAAAACTTGTGCATACACTATATTAAAGGCAAGTTTCCTGTTGTGATGAGCTTAGCTGAGTGACTGATGTCATTACCAATTGTCAGCATTGGATGGTTTTGCAGTGTTTTTACATATATATATATTTTTAAAAATTGGCATATTTACTTTCGTGCATAAGTAAGATAATGGAGAAAATAGAGATAATACAGATATCTGTTTATAGAGATGAGAGGTATTTTTTCTCTCCATATAAAGTTTTAGGTCCAAAACATCCGAAGTCTGTAGTTTCTGCTTGCAGTTGCCCTTTTTTCCGACTTGATAAATCTGCAGTCTCTATTCTCTTTTAAAAAAATCTGCATGAGGGATTCCTTCTGTCTTGAACCACTTGTAATGTATGCAGCCATTTTTGACCTTGTGTAGCTGGTACAAAATTACACTGGAAATAACAAGCTACAGCAAGCCAGCAGAGGACAGTGCAACAAGGCTTCCTGGGAATCTTGGACAGCTTGGTGGAATTTGGAAGACAGTTATGTATTTTTTTACAGCATTGTTGCAGTGTGAACCTGTTCTTGTTATGGGAGAAAGAAGTCTTAAATGCTGTTTTAAATGCAAATCCATACATTTTGTACCAGTAGGCCTTTGCGCTAGTAGTAATGAATCAGATTAGGTTGTGCATCTGGCTGTTGTGTGTTCTGTTCCTGAAGTGACACCAAGAAGGTTCATCACCTGTTTACTGAAGTTCTGTTTTAAAATAGTTCTTCCCTTCCCCTTCTTGCTTTTTAATTGATCTGTGAAATACCAGTCATTTCCTAATCTGGCTATACCAAAAATCTGGTCTTCCACAGGTGCATTTCATTGATTTGGGAAACCTTTCAGC
This sequence comes from Ara ararauna, assembly GCA_028858755.1. NCBI lineage: Eukaryota > Metazoa > Chordata > Aves > Psittaciformes > Psittacidae > Ara > Ara ararauna. The sequence continues at coordinate 8,613,482 of CM054383.1, read as the reverse complement.
TTTTCGGTTTCTAAAACTAATTCAGAATAGTTCAAATCGGTTTACTGTTGGCTAGATTTCTTTCCTGTTACTTTATTTCTCATTCACCACCACCCGTCCTGAGCCCGGATTTGCTAGGCAGTCCTCAGCTGCAGTGTGGGAGCATCACCACATGATGGCAGCCGGCTACAGTCGCATTGCTCTGCCGGCTTTTGAGCCAGGACTGCGAGCCCAGCGGTGGCCTGGTCCCATGTGCCCTCTGCAAAGAGGGAGCAGCGCTGCACTGCAGTGAGCTGCTACGGTCCAGGGGGTATCACCTAGCAAACCTCTCTCCCAGGTAGGATACAGGCAGGGGGGGTGATCCTGGAAGCAGGGCTGCGGAAAACAGCTGCATCGCAGAACACAGCTGCTCTTTAGCATAAACCCCACCAAAATGAGTTTAACTACCTAAATGGGGAAAGCTCTGCTAATAGTTTAGGAGACAACATGAATCCATATTAAATCAGAATGGAATTTATCGGTTAGTGTTTAAAATAAAAACAACACAATTTCATAAATGTGAACAGTCTTCTCAGAATAAGTTAATTTGCTTTATTGAAATAATTAATTTCAGAGGTCCTTAATTATTGGGTTTGTTGCACTTGTTTTTAATAGGCCTAGACATACTAAAGTTGTTTAATTTATTCAGATGCACGTGGTTTATGGTCAGAATTTCAGTCTGTCTTCTCATGTTTTTGATGTGTCCAGTTATTGCTGGCACCAGAGGCAGTTGTGTCTTAGTCTGCTGTATTATATGGTGCATCTAAAGTGAATTTAATACAAACAGTAAAAATCAGTTTGTAAACAGATAAATGTGAACAGCAGGGTTAAGGTTTGGTGAAATAAAGTCTCTCATGTCTCTTCCCGATTTTATAAAGTCCTATAAAAGCTAGGAGAGTCACAAGGTCTAGATCTTCTGGGGCTTCCATTGGCATAGAAAACTCTATGGCTTGCTCCTACGTGGGAAGTGGGAACTGATTCTTTGTTTCAGGAGAGGTTTTTCTTCACTTAATCACAGTCTCCTGAAGGACACTGTTTTCATTTTACCTGATTATTGTTTCTTTTTTTCTACTGTGTTCCTGACAGAGTTAATATATTTAATAGGAAATACTAAGCTTATGTCCTGGCTAATTGTCACAGGCTGACATGTTGTTTTTATGAACACAGATGCAGCAGTAGCCAGCACATAAACTGTTTTGTCCCAGACTTAGTTGCTGGAAACTACACACTTTGTTTTAAGTTAAGACCTATAGAATGCCATTGTGAAAAAAGTCCCAAGATAGGCACACGAACTAAAAATTACTTCGCAATTACTACCCGAAATGATTAAAGCACAGTCTTTATCACATTCCTACTGGATCGAGCTAATTTCAAGTGGGGGAAAAATATTTTCTACAGAACAAGGTGCCCTTTTCATATTACTACATAAATCAGAAGTGTGGTGGATCTGGTTTGGAAGAAAAATAAACTTACAATGCCTTAACATATCTTGAAGTGTCTTAAATCATATACTAATTGCTTTGTTTCTGTTAAATGTGTAGTAGACTACAAATTGACACCATTTCTAACTTTTTTTTTAGGTTCTTGGGGTGTCAATGTTTTAATACCAGAGCAGCAAATAAATCAGTGGTGAAGTCATTTTCTAAGTGGAAGAGGAAGTTTTTCAATACAAAATTGTGGTAGATACAGTGAAATTCTGAACAGATTTTTCTCTAAGGAGAATGACATGCTTTCAAGATCAAGTGCATTGAAGGGGCAGTTTTGTTTGCCTGAAAAAGTAAAGAGAAATGTAAAGGACAAGTAAACAAATTGAGGATAAGCTACACTTTTTGTTGGGAAAAAAAAATCAATATTTTATTTATGTGTTATCAGTTTATTTCTGGCTCATAAGAAGTATTCCCTCTGAGTTTGAATCTAACAGTCTGAGAGGTGTTTGGTACAGATTTGAGCCCTTCTCTATACATTTGCTGGCTATACTAAATAATCATGAGCTCTGCTGGATTGCTGTTTACATCCATGAACTGAAATATTAGATGGATTGGTTTTCTCACAGTGATAGAACCAGAAGAGTTGTCAGTATTTGAAATTAAACGCAAACTTCAGCCACGGAAGGTTTGTATTAATTAATCATGGAAAAAAATACATAAAGCAGAATTTTAACAGCTTTTTAATCTAAACCACATTTTTATTCCAAAAGCTTCTTGCTAGCCTTCTCAGAAAGGTCCATAAACTATGAACTACCCGAAAGTAACAGATCTCAGCCATGCTTGCCCATTACCAACCCTGAAAGTTTGCTTGTCCTTTAAGAAAAATGTAATGTTGTGAAATTCCTTCCAGTAGTGCCACTGTATTTTGTCTCCAAATAAAAAGAAGCTTATTGTAGTATGTTTGCAGAAAAATTCTAAACAAAAATTATACAGCTTATTAGAGTGTGGGAATAGGGATCTAAATTTTAAATAAAATTATATATATATATAAATTGGTGCTGATTTTATAATTGCGCAGTTTGTTTAGTTTTTTCTTACTTTTAAATTCCAACTTAAAATTATGAGGTTTCAGAAATATATTGAAAGTTTAACAATGTTTAAAAATAGAAGAGCATGAAAATTCATGCTTTAAAAATGATTTTTAAATTTGTATTTTATATTGTTTTATCTATCTGTCTTTGCAAGCAGTCTTCAGGTTAAAGATACTTCTAACAGGTTACAGTACATTTCCTCTGTATGTAAATTAGATTGGATAATAGAAATTCATAAACAACCCATAATATTCTTTGAAAGCTAAGCTTTAAACTTCATTTTGTGTCCATTCACGAATAAATTAAAATTGGTCTAAAACAGAAAGTGGATCTATGCCATTTTGACATCGACTCATTTTGCAAGGCTTAGGCAGCTAGACATCATTTTAAAGGAAATATTAACTTATATTACATATGTATATTTTTTGTCAGTTGTCTCTCGGTTCTTGAGGTATATTATTTTAATCATTCCATGCCTTAATATGCTTGCAATACAAGAATCTCCCCAGATGGGTGAACACAAAAGGCTTCCTGTTTTTAGACTCAGAAATTAAACATTCGGCTGTGGTAGCCAAAAACCATAGATTATCTAAAAGGATCATGATAAAATATAATTATTTTACTAAGTCATGGGGTAACAACAAACTCAAAACTAGATCTGCCTAACTCATTTTACATAAATAAATACTCATGTCTAAAAGTACTGCCTATATTGTTTTTCACACCACTGCATTTAATAGAACTGCTGAAAGGACTGTATATATGATTTTAAACTTAAGTTGATTTTTCTTACTCTTGAAGGAGTGTTTCTTTGTGAAAGCAGTTCTTACAGCTTTGTTTTCAACCAGCTGAAAATGTTTTATATATTTACCTTAACCTGTTGTCCTCCACATTCTATTGTCCTAATTGTACTGTTTTCTGATTTGTATTTATGTCTTGAGACAGTAACTTTTTGAATAAAAATAAACCTACAGTATGTTGTATGTTTGATCTTTTTAAATCGGGGTTAGGGGAGGACAGTGAAGAAAGGGGTATGAGTAATGCAAATGTTATGTTTATAGAAATCAAAATCTTTTTCCATGTCTTTTAAGTGTTTGTCTCAGAGTTGGGATAATGTATGAAAAACTGCACTGTTTTATATTTGTAATAAATTGTACAAGTTTTTAAAATGTGAATAAAGCACTAATTGGGTAATAATTTAAAGTAGAAAAGTTAATGCAATCATGATTGTTTTAAATATGCTTTGAGATAAGCTTGTGAAAAGAATTAGTGTAAATACAGAGTGAGCTTTTCAAGAGGTTAGTACTGCAAATAAAATTTTTAAAGTTTGTATAGAACTTTTACATGCCAAGAAATCGATGCTTAATTATTTTTGTGTTCTGTTTTTTAAAGGTGTATCAATAGCCTTCCTGTTGGTTTCTTTTTCTTATTGACTTCTATCTGACATGATTCAGAATGCTTTTGATTCAGACATTGGGAGATACTCTATATAGTCCAATGGAAATGCCACTAAAAGTGTGCGCTTTACCATACACCTGATTAATAGTCTAAGTTTAATTGGCAAGACAGTGAGGAAATGAGGTGGCGACCATAAGCAGCTCTTGCCCTCCCTCTTCCCTTTCCTCAACTACTGAGCAGCTCTGGCTGCATGCGGAAAACTGCTTCCTGTTACAAGGCTTTTTAAAGGAGTCTTTTTAAAATCTTAGAGATAATACTTCTAATCCTTGCTAATGTAACTTTGGCTGATATTTTATTATTAATTACAAATGTTAATTCCTGTCTCTAAATCCTGCTGTAAGTTCAGTAATATCTTGTGGAAAATGGTTTTAGTAGGTTCTAAGTTTATAACAAGAGAAATACCTTTACTATACAATGTAAAGTCTGTCCTAGTTACACCGTTTTGGTACAAAAGCCTGTAAATGAAAGACGTTTGAGTTTTGAAGAGATGTGATAAAAATGTAGAAACCGACAAATGATTCAGAGAAAGTGTGTCCTCTAGTTTACCTAAGAGGCCACAGAGAAGATACTGACACAGAGTGAAATTCAAAGGAATAGTCTTCACATATTCTGTAAAAAAAGTATTTCTTGATATTAAACAACCAAAGACAATATGTAAGAAGTTAGTGATTGCTGTTGTTTGTTTCTCTGTTTTTCTTTTGGATGGTGTGGTGCTTGTCAGAGCCAGTAGATCTCCATCTTCTCTAATCTGACCAAATAATTGCAGCTTTAAAAGTTACTCCTCTCCATTTTCCAGGTAGTTTACACACACACTTGTCTTGGCATGGGATTTCAGGATACCAATACTGTTAGCTTTAACTTCCTACCCATAAAAAGTCTGCTGGGCTTTTTGAGATGCTTTGATTCATATTAGTGCTTTGCTGCTTTTCAACCTATAGCTACTTTTTTTTTTTGGGGGGGGGGTGGTGGGGGCGGTGGGCAAGTTTAATAGCCTGATGAACATCATGGTCTTGTTAATTATGTGAAGCATTTGTCAAAATCATCAATGTGTGCTTCAGAATTCTTCTGATAAAGCACAAATTGGTTCTTTAAAAATATCCTCATTCGTACTCATCTGCTTTAATTTTCTTAATCAGTTTAGGATACTGATGTGCAGCTTCTGCCATTCCCTCATTTTTCATAATCTTAAACCATCTCTAGTACTGATATTGTTTACTTTCTTACATTTATTGGCATCCAAAAGGGAGTGTAGCTTTGATGGAGGTGAGTGATGACACATCCTTGGAAAACAAGGTAATGTAGGACAATGCTGTTCTATACTAAGAGTTGTATTAAAAAAGCAACAGTTCAGTGTTAGCAGTGCCTTTTTCCTCAGCTGTGTCTCCTGTGTCTTCTCTTCCTGTTGTGAGCTTTCTTGAATGTATTCCTTTGATTAAACCTTAATTTTAAAGTTTAAGAGCCAGACTTTGCATCACTGTAACTGAGTGCCTTCCAACTAGAGATCCTGTTGCTTTTTTTGTTGTGTTTTTTTGTACCTACTGCCAGATTTATAGGTGTAAATCAGAATGGCAGCGCAGTGGTAAGAAGCTATGACCGTGCCCATCCAAAGCATGTTGAAGTTGCTGGGTGGCTGTTCACAGAGCCCCATGTGAAAGCTTCCCTCTTCTAGAGAATGTGTGCAGTTCTCTGCAATGTTGTGCAATTTCTGCTAAGCTTTTCCAAGCAGTTTCTGATTGGAAAAGAAGCAAGACCATCACTTTTCCCCATATTAACTATATTTGTGGAAAAAGCTGATTACAGCTTGAGTTTTGCGCTGTAAATCAAAATGCTAAACCCTCCAGGGGTCCTAGAACATCTCAAATTAGGAAGGGGATGTGAAGTCGGTAGTTACTTCATGGAAGCACTCAAGTAATACAGCAAGGTTTTGTAGAAATTAATTAGCTTGATGAAGACAGCTTCTTGCGTGTTGAGATGGGTAATGAGAGGTCAGATCAATGCGCACAGCAGCAGTTTGTTTCCAATTTGGCAGGCTGTGAATGTACCTAGAATGCTCTCTTGAATAAGCAGACAGTGTCATGTTTATTTGCATCCTTTAAGAGTGCCTGTGAGCCCCCCCTCCGATGTTCGTTTCTTCCAGATGCAAATATTGTTACAATTTATGTGTCAGAATTTTAGCAGGGATGGTGTCCATGTACTCATTTAGCCTTTCTCTGTACTGCTCGTTCGATACAATTACCATAGCTTAAACTTCTCTGCGTATGTTTATCTCAGTTGCCTGTTACATCTGTTAATGGGCATTGTAGGACAGCGGTTCCTTGGGAATTGCAGTGAGCACTGTGTGCAGTTAATGCAGTTAATGGCCGGGTTGGCTCAGAGCTGGGTACGTGTGACAGGGCTTCATCTCGACTTTCCCCTCATGTGCTGCTCAGCTCCACTATTTATCTGACAGAGTGCTTCACCTTCTGAGTACTCTGTTGGCAGCTCCCCGTGAAACCTCTTACCGCACCATATGGCCATTCCAGGAAGCCGCACCATTTGCTGCTGCTTTTTAAACAGCAGTTAAACCACAGTTTTTGAGTGACGTATGTGCAGACCTCTTAATACTTTAACGCACTTTTCACAGGGTTATATTCTGTTTTCTTCTTTTTGGACTGGTGAACTCCACCAAAAGCAAAAAACCCAAACCACAGCCGCTTGTTTTTCATATCATTGACAAAAGCACTGAAAGATGTGGCATATCTTATATTTAGCCTGCTCTTCATGTTTTTCATCTAAAAATACTGAGCTGTCTTTTATACAACTGTTCTTACGTATCAACTGACAAAACCTGTCGTCTTCTTTCTGCTGCTGGCATGTAATCTTTTCAATCTTGAAAAGCAGACTTTTTTGGGGCGCTTTTTTTTTTTAACTGAAGTCTTCCATTACAGCCAGGAATTGAAGTGCTCTACGAAACCCAGCGTGGAGTAGGGAAGTGGCTTTGTCAGTGGAAACACTATCTTGTCATTTGCATCCTGTTTGAGGGTACTGATGGTGTTACGGTTTAAGGGCATATTGTGGCAATGCTTGTAACTGGAGAAGCCTGCAGGTTTGGACTATCAGTTTTCCTTGCTTAGGAACTAATTTCTTCTTTGTATCAACAGCTTGTACTTGGTGAAGGCAGCTTGGTTGAAGTGCCATGGAGCTAAAAGGAACAGATGTTCTATTTATAGTTGCTTTCACTACACATTCTTTTTCTCCTTAACCTTGCAACACTTCACCTTCTGTTTCAGAATGGCTTTTAACGTCATCTCTCTAGCTCACTTGGCTTGCATTTGTAGATCTGATGGATGTGGTGTCCTGTAGAACGGAGGGACTGCCAGGGATGAGGCTTAAGCTGTTAGCGTTACCTGCCTTTTCCTGGGATCTGTGCTGAGTTAACTAAAGAAAATAGGTTGGTTGGCTGTTGTGACACGCTGCTGATCTGCCACAGCGTGTGACAGACCCACACATTTTATGGATTTAGTTTGGAAGCATCATCTCTGCTTTCCGTTCCTTCATTTAATAGTATTAGATTCAGGTCACTTGATCCATTATTAAAGTCAAAAGATGTGTCTTTTAGACTGCTCTTAAATCCCTACCCACAAGGAAAGTCAGGTTCCTATTTACTTACATAGATATTTTTAAATTTGATTTGCTGTTCATCTCATTCATCTACCAGAGACGAACCATGCGTGGAGCAGAAACCACACCGCTCGGTGATGCGTAGTCAAAGAAGTGACAACTTGGCAGGCTGGCTCTTGCAGGTAGATTACAGCTCTGTTTTCTTGATAATGCATGACTCCTGGTCTACAGGACACAAACATAACAGGCGCACAAATCCCCACTCCGGCTGTAGTTCACACCAGCATAACATGGATCTGTAGAGCAGCATGCTCTGACCAGTCAGCGCATTGGGCCCTGGCTGACATGGCCACAACATGATTCCTCCTCAGGCTCTGCCTTCTGCCTGGTGTCAGATGTGTGGTGCCCATCTCCTCTCTGAAGGGGAATTAATCATTATTCCTGTGTTACCAATCTTCTAGGGGCTTTGCCAGGCCTGTAACCCTGATGGCTAAAAAGACATCAAAAAAGTTCCCTTTGCTGTCCAGAGTTCAGAACATTGTATTCATATTGCTGCCTTCATTCTCCGCTCGGCCTGAATTCAGGGGGTCTCTCTTAACTCCACTCTCTATGTAACTGGTCAGGAGGGCAATACAAGTCCACTGCTGTCTCCCATCCTTGGGTGCTGGGTGTTGAAATGGCAGGCAGATCTTGAGGTACCATCTTTCACCTGCCTACCCTGAACAGCACTATTGTTTTCTGGATTTAATGATGGGGAGCTTTTTCTGTACAGTTTTAAAGTACAAAGGGTGCAGGATTTTGGACTGAATTATTTGGGGAGCCAAGCTTTGCCTTTCAAGGCAGATACATATCATTACATAAACTGATCTTTGTAGTACAGCTGACAACAAAGAATTCTGCTTTCAGAGGACGATGCTAGCAATGATACAAAGTGAAGCTCATGTTAGTGATACCCTGCAGCTCAAATCAGTGTGGTATTTTCGAAGTGATGCCTTGTAGCTTTTGCTGAAGTCAAAGTATTAATTCTGTTGTCATCCTAGTGCCATAGCTTTTAGGGGTGAGATTAACCCTGACTTTGGGAATGAGATCTGGGTAGGTAATTTGTGATAACTTATTCATTTACTTCTATTTCCGGTCCTACTATCCCTGGCTGCGATTCAGGGTTTGGTGTTTTTTCCTGCCACCCTTCAAAATGCAGGGAGCTTTTCTAGTTATCGTTGGTCCCTATTGTCTCATTTTTAATATCCTTTTTGGAGAAGCAAAGCTTTTTGATGCCATTTCAGTATAGCTCTTGACACCTAACGCGTTACTGAGTGAAGATAACCTTCATACTAGCAATCAACTTGAGACTTCTAAGACAGCCCTAGTCTCCAACCAGACTGAGGAAAAGTTGCAAGTATTTGTGACATCCAAAACGCTAAAGCAACGAAGTGTTTGTTGCAGCATCCAACCTGGTTGTAATTTTTAATAAGATTGTGGAATCCTAGAAATGGGGGAATTCGGCAGCTTCCAGGGCCTAAAAAGGCCGATGAGCTCTGTAGAGGGGCTTTTTGCAAGGGACAGGGCCAGGGGGAATGGTTTTAAACTGAAAGAGAAGGGAATTAGATACTAGGAAGAAGCTCTTCCCTGTGAGGGTGCTGAGGCGCTGGCACTGGGTGCCTAGGGAAGCTGTGGCTGCCCCATCCCCAGCAGTGTTCAAGGCCAGGTTGGACATGGGCTTGGAGCAACCTGCTCTAGTGGAAGGTGTCCCTGCCCGTAGCAGGGGGTTGGAACTGGATGAGCTTTAAGGTCTTTTCCAACCCAAACAAGTCTGTGATTCTGTGATGTTATTTGGGGCATGTCCTTTCCAGAGCAGAGCACCATAAGGCCTCAATCTATCTGCTGGTCATCAGGCTGCTGTGATGAAATGGAAGATCATCTTTAATCTGTTTCAGCCAGGATCGAGTGATTTTTACATTCAGCCGACTCTCCACAGGCATTTCCAGAATTATGAGGCAAATATATTTTACTGAACATAGTATTAATACATCTCTGCTTGAGGGAGTATTTAATATCTGTGTATGTGTGTTTAGTGGCTCGATCTGCATGAGCAGAGATTTACTCTACCGGAATGAGGGGCGCTGGTCTGGAGAGGTGTGATGCTCCCTGGCCCCACCGCCTGCTTTCCAGCAGGATAACCAGTACGGGACTTGAATCTATTGAAATGATCTGGTTTTTTCTTTCCAGTATGTCCAATTAACTCTGATAATTACATGTAAACTCCAGTATAGCACCTTACAATAGCTGAGTGTACAAGGTATGCTGTGGCATGTCCCCTTCTGCAGGGCACGTCCATCTGCACTTGCACAACCTGGATGTTTATTTGGGCTAGAATTGATCTGATGCAGGCGTCACTGGGATAAGGTCTCAGTGTTTGGGGTTTTTTTGCTTGGTTGGTTTTCTCCCCCTCTTTTTTACTTTATCACTTCGTACCTGCATATCTTCACAAACTGTAAATCTCTGCAAGAACATACAAATAAGCAGAGCTGTTCTTGTTGCTTATAGTAACAAAAGAAAATCCTATTCTCAGTGGAAAGAAGGTCATGATATGCCACATCAGGGTGAAGATAAAATTGGTTAACAAGACTCTTCATAGAGAAAAATGATAGTGATGAAGAAAATTATCTTCTTATGGAATACTCCAGGGTTTCTGTTGTGAGGGCAGGGTTGAGGCTTCTCTGCTGTGTTTCAAATACCGTGGTATGTTTGGACTTCATCTCTTCCCTTAAGCCCCAGGAGCTGTGGAAGTGCCTGTGAGGGGCTGCTGTGGGGTGTCTGATGGTCCCAGGAGCACTGGTTTCAGTACGAAGCACTTGACGCTTCTCTCTAACGGGCAGCTCTGCAGTGTGCTCCAGTAGCCTTCGCCTCTGCTCTCGCCCTTCAGCAGATAGATGGATACCGCTGTAGTAATGAACAAAGTAGCGAGTACTTCTGGAGCTGAAAGGAATTTATTGCTGGATTAAAATGGGCTGAGTTCTCTGTGTTAGGAAGACATATTCTAGGAAAATATTGAATTACAGGAGCCTCTTAATAGGCACAAAGGAGCTGGCAGAGCAGGAAGGTAACTTGAGATGTTTACTTGGTTTTAGTAGCAGGGAAATTTGAGAGTAGATTGTACTTCTCAGTGCTGCCAGGGTGTGATTTACAGATGTTCTGGTTTAGATGTGTAATGAACAATACATTTTAAGTGCTGGAGCATCAGTGTGGTGAAGACTGCTGTACTTCCCATGGGAGAAGAGCTCAGGTAAGCAATGTTCAGTTCCTGGGAGAGGGCTTCATCATTTTTCTGTGTGGCCAGAAGTTTGGGGAAGAGAATGCTTCTTGTTCAGGCTTTAAGTGGAATGTAAGTGTAGCTAAATTTACTCTAGGACCCAGAACAGCCCAGCAGTGTAAGTCGTGGTGCATTGTGCTGTGCAGATACTCTTACCTCCCCTCATAGATCCTCCAGTAGTCTGGCAGGCGCCTGTGCTCCACAGTGTAAAGTGATCTGCTCCAGCAGTGCCCTCATCTTGCTGGCGTTCAGGAGATACGCGGCCACCAGAAGAGCTCCACTAACAGACTTGAGCCACAATGCAGGTTTCACAGTTGCACCTTCTGGGGAAGCATTTGGGCTTGTTCCAGGTCCTTACAACACACAGTATTATGGATCACTGGGTTTGATTGCTGTCCAAGCTGGTTATTCCATTTCCATCACTGGGATCACTCGTTCTACCCCTTTTCTCCTGTGGCTGCCTTATCAAGACAATACTCAGTTAAAACAGGAGGGCCTCACCACCATGGAAGTGGTCTCTAATTGGGGCTTTGGGAACAGGTTCTGTCCCAACCATCAGGAAAATAAAAGAATTGCATGAATCTCTCCTGGGCTGTGTTTTCTCCCTGTGTCCTCTCAGTGGCCCTTCAGCTGGAAAGAACAAAGGTCTGAGTGTGTTCAGCAGGAATTCGGGATGGCAATTCAGTGGGAGCCACTCATCCAACACCCACTATTTTCCCCTAAGTTGTTTTTTCTCACACTCTCCTGATGGGATTTGTTGTGGCTGCCATATTTTTCAGCCTGGAAAATAGTAATTTTTATTTATCCATTTATTTCCCCTGTTTTGCAGCTGCTGCAGCATTAGGGTCAGTGCCTTGCCCTGTGGTGTCCTGGGGGAGCACCCACCTTTGCCACCAGCACCCATCACCTTGGCCCGAAGCAGCAGACACTGTGATGTGGGTACCAGTAAAGTATAAAAACTGTAACATGAGAAACCACCCAGCTGCTGCTGTGTGTTAGGTGGTAACAGAAGATACACAGGTACAGCCTTTCATTAACAGCAGTTAGTCAGGTCTTTGGGTATGAAAGTGGCAGCCTATCCAAAGTGCTGTTCTCAACTCTTTTGCTGCCCTGCTTCAGGCTTTCTTCTCCTAAAATTGGTACAGCTTCCTCACTCATTTGGCATTTGCACAATTGTCAAATGTGCTTGGCAGAGTGAAAGAACAAAGAAAACCCAAACCAATTTGTATTTCAAATTGGAATAGTTTTAATCTGGAATTGATTTGACTCCACATTCAGCTCCTGAGCTGGTGTTAGGACCTAGGAGATGCTGGCTTCTGCACCAGTTAGGACTAATCAGTGTTGTTTAAAAAGGAATTTAGGATCTATCATTTGATACGCTTTCTACGAAATAATGGATGTTTCTGTCTCCACCCTCTCTCAGTGGCAGTCGAAGTCTCCTTGGTGCTGTAGATGGATTTGTTTTAAGCCAGGCAAAAACTTTGCGGCTCTCCTTCCAATCAGCAAGGCATTGTTTCAGTGATAAAAAGGAATGTTCGAGTGGGAGCAGAGCCCTCTTCTTTCTTGAGGAGTGATCATAAAACCTTGGATGACTCCGTTTTCTTTGTTTCTATTTTAGACTTCATGTAACTGGCTCCGTAAGCCTGACCGGTGTTTGACAGCAGCACCTCTGTGTGGAGCGTTCTGGCCGTGGGAGCTGAGCCAGGGGCTGCACATCCCGGGGGTGCTAAGAACCGGGGCTCTGGGCTGCGGGAACCATGGAGGAGAGAGAAGAGTTTACTGGCGAGGGGGCAGGAGTAGCTGGTGAGCTGTGGCAGAGCAGGAGCGGGGCCCTCTTCTTCAGCAGGGAAAGGGGCCTGGGAGAGGTTCTGCTGGGGGGTTCACCACAGAGGTGGTTGGGAAGTTTCAAACTGCTCCCTACTGCACTCGCTGAAGAAGGGAGGTGTGGGACAGTGGTAGTGCTGTAGGAAGGGCTTGTGCTGGGAGCTTTCTGTAGTGATGAGTTGCCACCACCGTGATCCAATGGAGAGGCTTCTGCTTGCCTTGGTTTAGGAGATGCTGTGTGTTAACAGCGCAGTTCCTCACAGCAGGACATTAAAGGTTCTGCAGTGCAATGGGTGCAGCAGAGATGGAAGTGCTGAAGGGGAGCAGTGGGGGTTCAGACTTCTGGGAATGGCTCTTATGGGCTGTCTCGGTGGGACCACAGGTGTGGTGCTCTCGTCTTACACCAGGTAGAGCATTTCTGTATGGGAGCTGTGGATGTGGACATCAGGAGGCTCATGCAGGGCCAGGTGCTTGCTCAGCAGGTGACAGCTGCTCAGTACGCTCCAAAGTGCAATTTAACAAAAGCAGGATCCTCTGTCACTGCAAGTGCTCAACAGACCGCTGCAGTGCGGGGCTGCCGAGCAGGTGTCTGACTTAGAGACGTGTTCTCTGGGGCCGGAACGGTGCCTGAGCCGTTGGACAAATCTGCTGGAATTGTTACGGGATCTCACAGTGTTGGTGAAGTCTGTGATGCTCTGAGGCTGATGGAAGCCACATGGAGCCTCTCACCTACATTGTATTTACCTAATCCTCTCTTTCAGTGTACCACAAAAGATCACCTTCTACACCTTTCAAAAGCTGGTGTCCAAATTAACACCCACCTTCCTCTTGACCAACTGCTGCATACGTACATTTACACAATGCAGCATCTCTCAGCTGAGCAGGGCGCAGGTGTTCTGCATTTGGGGTTCCTTTCACAATGTCCAGGATAGGGACTCTTGTGTTTGGGGGATGGACCTGGAAGTGGAGGAGAGGAGGGATGGGAACCAAATGAGATACAGGTAAGGAAAAGAAACGCTGTAAGGGGGGAACAATGGGAATGTGTTAATACCAGTCGAGATGGTTATCTGGCAATTAGGTGGCGCTGCACAAGTCCCAGGAAAAGAAGCCATTAAGGAAAATGGACCTGCCAGCGAGTGAGAGAGACGTGATTGAGGAGGAAACTGCTGGTGCTGCTCTGTAAAACGGGGGCTTTGAAGGAAACTTTAGTGTTGGGTGGAAAGTCCAAAGTCGCTAAAATGGAAGGGAAGAGGAAGTCACAGAGCGATGCAGAAGACAGAGCTCTGCAGGAACCTGATCGATGATGCTGACACAGCAGGAGGCCTGCTCAGGTAGGTGAAGGCAGGAAAGGCAACTTCTGCCCACATTAGAATGAGCCGCTTTGGCTGGTAAAGCTTCCCCCAGCAGTGGGGCTGTGGTGCTCATCACATTGTGGTTGGTCTCTTGCAGCTTTTTGAAGCTCTTCCATCCCAAAAATTCCATGTGTATCAGATGAAGGAGAAGGGTCCTGTCTCGCTGGATGCAGGTCGTAGTCCAGACCCCAGTGGGTGAGAGAAAAACTTGTCCAATAAACACGCAGGGTTCTGACTGATCCCATAGATGAAGGTTCAGCCCTTCCTCGAGCATGGAATGTGTTTGCTAGTGTTGCAGGGTCCATGGGCACAGCTCCTCCTGCAAGCGAATGCAGCTGCTTTGGAGCTGGTCCTGGGTGCTGGCATGGTATAGCTGAGGGCAGTGATGGTGGCTGGCCCCATCCCACACCAGGCAGCTGCGGGCAGGTAGCAGAGACCTGTGTGTAAAGCAGAACTCACAGCTCTCTGGTGCGCAGGGCTTGTGCCCACCCTCGCAACATCTCCTGGCTCCTGCTCATCCTCTTTGCTCTTCTCCAGGCAGCCTCCGCCTCTGCAACCCCCTGGAACCTGCAACAAGCTGCGCAAACTGCCAAGAGAGAGGAGACCTCTGCGCGATTGCCAGTTTCACTGATCTGCTTAAAATGCAGGTGCAGATGGGAATACGGGAGCCCTGAGAAGGTGATGATGGGAGCTGCGATGTTATCTCCAACCAGCACAAACCATAGATTAGTACAGATCAAAGGATAAATTTTGGGCATCTGATTTCACGAGGTCAGGTAAGGAATCCATCTAAATGAGTGGTTTTATCCTCCTGGATGAAGTATAGTATGGCACAGAGTGCAATACCTGCTGTTTCACAGTGAGTTTAAGCAGACCTTGCCTTGGTGCTGCAGGGCACCAAGCAGGAGCTCAAGGGTTTGCTCTGCAGGATGTGGGTGCCTTGGCCCTCTTCTCATCCCTGTGCTGGGAGTGGGGAAAGGACTTGTCCCCACTGTGCTGATGCAGCTGCCAGCCTGGGATCCATCCTACAGGTGTCCATCTGTCCATCCCACATGGTGCACCAGAGATGTCTGTCCTGCTTTTTGTGCCTCGGAGCCTGGATGTGAACACCGCCACCATCTCAACACAGGGCTCTGCCAGCTGGTGCGGAACCCCCTAGTCCTCTGGGTTGGTGAGAAGTATCTGGGGAAAGTTTTCATGTTCTTTCCTGATGGTTCTGGGAGGGGGAAGAAAAAACTCTGAGTTTTTTAAGGGAAAAGTTTCCTTTGGCTATGGGATTGTGCAGACTCTCAGGAAATGTTTATTCTGTGAATGTCTGCGATCAGATGAAGTGGTTGGAGCTGGGTCACTAATAGAGCACTAGATATTTGCGTTTCTGTTTCAAACTGTGTTCAAAGCACCAGGCGTGAGAGGTGGCACTTGGTGGGCAATTACTGTTGCATTGCTTGGTATGTGACTCAGGTCTGCCTGGTGTCTGATCATGCCAGGTCTCCAAAGAGGCACAGAGCTCACCTGGGGATACGTGTTTAAAAGTGCACCATCCCAGTCAAGTGCAAAGCAGGTGAATGGCCTTATAAATATGATCAGTCATTTGTGTGCTTAAGTCAAGCATTGCCTCTTTGAAAATCCAAATCCCTGTTCAGCTTCAATCAGAGCTGCCAGCTCCTGTTCTCTTCCTAATTTATTTATTTTTCATATCTAGCTGCTAGTGTGGCTGCACTCCCCCCAAAATGCCAGGGGACAAATGAGTGCCACCTCCCTGGTGAGTCTGTGATTTGTGTTTGTGTGCGAGCAGTGACAAGATTGAAGTGTAAATAAGGGCTCGGGCTGCATAAATCTGACACTGCGCTGGGTGCTGCTGCGTGGTAAATCCATGTGTCCCAGAGGAAGGAGGTGGCAGGAGGCTGTCTCAGCTCCCACCTGCTGCAGAGTGGAGTCAGTGGGTGAAGAAGGAAGCGATGAACACACAAACCTTCTGGGCCTCTTGCAGTTATGGTGTCTGCGCTGCACCGGGGTTAAGCCATGTGAGCCTGTTGTGCTTTGGAGTGTGCTGCCCAATGGGATGGTCCCTCTTCTCCCCCAGAACAGGCTTTGTTTCTCTGCTGGCACTGGGAAAGGTGCTAAAATTGCCCCAAGGAGACCTGTGATGGGGCCCATCTCTGTAGGAAATACATCTATTTCATTACATTCAATACAGCCTCATTTCATCTCACAGTGTTGCTGTGCTGTTCACAGGGTGTAAGGAAGGGCTCCTGTCCCTGTGGCCCCCAGCTCCATCAACAGCTGTACTTGGGGAGAAGCAGGTACCAGTCCAGGAAGGGTTATTCTAGGAAAGCAGAGGGGCTGGCTCTGAGGAGAGGTCAAGTGCTGGGAAGAGGTTTGGCCTCAGCGCTGCTGAGGGCTGTTTCCAGAGAAAAAGCGTATTTATAGAACGGCCCAGAAATAGCAGCGTGATGTCTGCAAGTGCTGCAGGCCCCTTCTTCCCTGCCAGGGCATATGGGGTGGCTTGGCCATTTAAAGTATTTCTGGCATGGCACAACATCAGCTGCCATCCAAGCTTGCACGGAGGACCAAGAAAAGCCTGGGCACGGCAGCAGCAGCCCTGAGCTCTCTGCCCAGAGCTGCACATGAGCTGTGCCATCCTTCCCCCTGTTTTCTTTCTGAGGGTGTTTGCAAGCACTGCAGGCTATTATTAGTATCTTTAACTTTTTATGTGCGGAGTGCAAGTAGTTTAGAGAGAAAAGACAGTTCAAGTCGACTTAATCCCTCTCATTATTCCCACCCACAAGCCCGGCTTTCCCACAGGAGCTGCAGCTCAGCCCTTTCGAGTTCTCCCTTCAAGAAGCTGCACAAGGGACAGGGGGAAGACAAGCCCCACGCTGCTGCCCACACAAAGCCCTTCCCTGGAACTGCATGATCTTAAGGTCCTATCCAGTCCAAACTATTCTACAGTTCAATTTTTTTAAATCTCCATCCACGTTCGGAACTCGGCGGCATCCTTCTGCCCAGCCCATTGCTTGCAGGGCTGTGACGGGGCTGCGCGTTTGGCACTGCCTCTGTCTGGCTCTCCTCCCCCAGAGGTGGAAACATCCCTGCTCCGTGTGCAGTGGGACAAGAAGGGGCAAACCTCACATTTTTCCATACTTCACAAAGTGGTCCTTACCCTGCTGAAGTCCAGCAGGAATACAGGCAGGGAAAGGTCCCTCATGCTCCCAGGGAAGACCCATGTGTGTTTGGCCTGGCTGTGAGCTTTTGGAAAGGGCTGGTGTGCCCAGGCTCTGTGTCAGGGCTTGAAGCTTTTGGCACTGCTGGGAAATTAAAGCTGGTGACAGGAGCCTCCTTTTGGGGGGAATGTCTATGGTTTTCCTATTTGCATGAAGCTAATGAAGTAACATGAAGGGATTCGGTGTAGCTCAACTTGGTTTGCAGTATGCAGAAAGGTGTGAAATCCACAGTCTTGCATTTGCCTTGAGCTAAGAGCCCCCCTGGCTCCTGCCCATCTCAGGGCCCTCCCAGGCACCCACAGCCACCAGGAGCACACGGGGCTGCTTCCTCTGTGCTTTGGATGACTCATGGGCAACACAGGTGCAGGAGAGGAAAGAGGAGTGCTGTGCCTGCTTTCCCTGAAGTCAGGGCTTGGTGGACCTGCAGGAGACTTTGCAGCACTTATATAATGGGAAAAACGGAAGAAAGGAGCTGGACAGGAAAGCAGCTCTGCTGCCCATGGAGCCAATACCCATGGATGTGCCTTTTGGACCCTTCTGTATGCTGCTAAATACCAGGGGGGCCTTGTGCAGCCCAAAGGGGAGGACCCCACAGCGATGCTCTGCAAGCCCACAGCATGATGCAGACACAGCTGGCAAAGGAAATATTCCTATTGATTTCAAGAGGCCCAATCAAGGCTAAAAACCATGTGCATTAAGTTTCGTTCACGATAGCATTTGCATTGATTTGTCCTGTACCAGCATCGTTCTGTGTAGGAGCAGGACACGTACCACAGGGCAGCTTGCAAGATCAGATCTATACCATACACAGTAAGGGAGGAACTTCCCTGTGCAATCCGCTGTCTAAAGGATATCTGGCTTTGCCACTACATGTCCTTTCCTAATAAAAGCCCTTCCCAGCGGCGGCTAGTGCAAACTTAATTTGATATATATAATTTGAGGAGTGGGGGCTGCAGTATGATCAGAGCTCAGGAGTTTTGGAAGCTTTTAAAAAGCTGTGCGTAACAGTGATTAAAATATAACCTTGTCTCCTTCCCACAGGTGAGGGTTGGGCCTTTCTTTGCCCCCAGAGCACTGCTGGGGCTCATGTGCAGGTGCAGGAGGGCGCCAGTCCCTGTGGATACAGACAGCTGATGAGATGAAATGGAAACTGGGGTTTCCTCAACAACAGCGGGCAGCTTGGCTTCTCCTTCCTGCAGGAAAAGGACACCAAATCCTCTCTGTAGGATCTAGGTGGAAACGAGCTGTGTTGTTTTCCCACCAGACAGACAAGCAGAACCTAGGCCCAGATGTGGCCTGTGGTTGACTGAGCTTAACTTATCCCATGGTGAACCCCTGCTGACTTGCTCATATGAACTTGGACCTTATAGGAAAACATCAATATGAGCTGTTAGCATGAAGCAGCAGCCAGAGGTTTGTCTCCTCTTAAGACTGTTTGTTTCCATTTCTTAAGCCAAAGAACTAAACCACAGCAAAGGTAACACCTTCTGGGTGGGGGATTGCATGAGAAAGTGGGGTAGTTGTGCATTTCATGGTTTGTTTAATTTATGCGTTAGTGGTTTATGTGTGAAGTCCTTACATCGTGTGTGTTCCTCTCTGGTTTAACCAGGTCTTTCTCACAGTAATACCTGCCGCTGCTTCTCCGGAAGAAACAGTGATGCTCTTCCCTGTGTTAATGTGATTAATGTGACCAGTGGTTTGGTGTTACAGGGACTGGAGATTTTACGCCATTGTATTCTTTGTGGTGTTTCTCTTTCACATGCCCTTTGGAGAGGTGAACCGAAAAGCCAGCTGTATGTCTTGCCCTGGGCACGTCCCTCTTGGTTCTGAGCCAGACAAACCAGGCTTTACTGGGCTGCATCCCATGTTGGAGGCCAACCTGAGCCCTTCATGCCCAGTTGAGCACCGAGTTACCCTCTGCACTCATGGGGATGTTCAAGCAAAGCAAGTGACCAAGGGAGGTTCTGAGGCAATGGCTGCATGAGTGGGTAGAGCCTCCATCTGCCACTGTGGTGAGAGCAGGAGGTGCAGGGGTGGGATTTGTATTAGGGTTAATATGTCAGGGTGTTATTGCAGACAGCAACCTCACTGTGTTTCCACCTCTGTGTCCCCTGCATCTCTGGGAGCTGCTGCTGTCCCAGGCTGCCCAGGTGTTGCCCTGTTCTGTCTGTGTTGGGGCAGCAACACGGTGAGGGGCAGTGGCAATGTGGAGGGAGTCCATGGAAAAATCACAGATAAATAGGTGATGGTGGAAAAACCCTTGGTGCAAGGGGATGGGGAGGAGCCCCGGCTCATGAGTGCTGCTCTGTACTGTCCTTCAGGCTACACGCTGTGCTTTGCACTGGGGCAGTTCTCAGAGCTGATCCCTGGCTTTACCGACATCCCGACCTGACCCATCATCCCATCTCACAGCCTTCTCCTTTCTCCCCTGCTTGTAATTGCCCCATCTCTGAGATCTCCATCCCTCTTCGTCAAATTAGCCCAGTACAGCCACAGGCAAGAGCATTCCTGCATGGTGGCTGAGCAGACCCTGGGCTGTTCTGGGGCAGAGCTGCACTTGATTTTGATCTTTCAAAAGCCTCCTGCTTGCTCCCTGGACCTCCTTGACTCTTTGTCTTTGTGGTACACAGGTGATGTCCCAGGCAGGGGCTCATGGTGCCGGCACTAGCTCCTCGGTGCCTTCCTTCCTCCTATGGCACACAGAAGAAAGGTGTGGGAAGGTAGAAATATGGATGAGGTGTGAGTGTGTCCAGCTCCTTTCTTCCACTTTCTTGCCTGGGTCAATCAAGGCCACTGGGCCAGGGCTGGGTTTCCGGCCAGACTCAAGCCTGAGCCAGAGCTCCATCACAAAGCCTCTGTCCCCACATCTCCTCTTTAATATTTATGTCCTGGCTAAAGAGGTCAAAAATACTTCCAATCTATAAAATAGTTTGACAAAACCAATCAATAGAACATTATAAACAGTGCTGAAAGAAGGAGGAGAGATCCTCTGGCTGTAAAACACTGCTGCTGTGCAAAGCTTCTCTGGACAAGGCACATGAATTGCTTTCTGGGTTGTGAGTGCACACTGCTGGCTCATGTTAAGTTTCTCATCAACCACCACCCCCAAGTCATTCTCTGCAGTCATTCTGATCAGGCAGTCTATAACAGATCCTCACAGTAACGTCCCCTATTGCTGTTCTCCCTTTGACCTTGACCCACAAGCTCTCTGTTGATTCATCATCTGTCCCCAGGCACAGTTCCATACTCTCCAGCCTATCACTGACATAAATAGTAACTCCCCCTCCCCATCTGCCCAGCCTGTCTTTCCTAGAGAGCCTGTAACCTTCAATTCTGACACTCCAGCCATAGGAGCCCTCCCACCATGCTTCTGTGATGGCAATGATATCACATCCCTGTAGCCTTGTACACATCTCTAATTCCTCTTGTTTATTACCCATACTACGGGCGTTTGTACAGAGACATCTGAGCCAAGCTCCAAATAAAGCCAACTCATTGGCTGGAGTGGCTGAAATAGCTCTGCATTGCTCCAAGCATTTATTACAGGTGCTGGCAACTGCCCAGGAGTGTTGGGATGGATTCCCCAACACACCTAGTTCAAAGCTGCCTTGACCAGTCTGGCAAGCCTCCTACCAAAACCGCTCTTCCCCTTCGTTGTCAGACCAGCTGCACCAGCCTCCAGCAGACCAGGCCTCCCAAATTGAGTATCATGTTCTAAATGGCCAAACCCCTGACTACGGCATCACTGTTCTAACCATTTATTAACCTGGCCAATCCTCCTAGCCTTTTTAAGGTCCTCCCCTGTATCCTGGAGAACTGATGAAAAGACAATCTGAGCTCCAGAGCCCCTAACCACCTCTCCCAGGGCTCTGTATCTTTCTGAATGATTCCTAGGCTGCTGCTGTCAATATCAGTAGCATCCAGATGGACCACAAGAAGTGGATGATAGCCAGTGGGATTTACTAGACCAGGCAGCCTCTCAGCAGCATCCCTGATCCGAGCCCCTGGTGGGCAACACACCTCCCTTGAGAGCAGGTCAGGCTGACAGATGGGTGCCTCTGTGCCTTTCGAAGTAGTCACCGACTACTATGACCCAACGCTTTTCCTGGCAGCACCGGTAGTGATCCTCTTGTGGATCTGTAACTGGTGCAGCAGCCGGTTGTTCATTTGGTGTAGAGTGCATTTCCTCGTTAGCCCCCTGCAGTTCTGGGTGGGGATGTCGGGTTTTGGAGCAAGTGCCTTGCTTTTAGTTGTCCTCTTCCTCCTCTGTTTGTTTATTTGTTACTAGCTACCAGCTTCCTGCATTAACACTCTCCTTTTCTGTACGCGGTATGGTGGGCGCTTGAGGCCCCTGCACCGTTTGGGCCTGGAGCAAGCAGTGCTGCTTCCTCTCAGCGTCCCGAACATCTTTCACCCTATTGACAGCGTCCCGCAGCTCAGCCGCTGCTGCAGGAGGACCTCCGCCGAGCGCAGCCCTGCCCATGGGCACCCTCACCTCAAGGGACCGGCGCAGGCACTTTCCACACCCCGAGCTCTGCGCTGCAGCCTCCGCTCTCATCGGCTCTGTCTGGTACTGCCACTGCCATGGCAGCCAGAGCGGAGCCCCCAAAGCAGGCCCGAGCCCTGAGGCGGGTGCTCAGCATCCCACCCGCGCCAACTGCCGTGCCCGTCCCTGTGAGTCCCTGCTCACCCCCGGTGAGCTGCTGCTCCAGGGCAAGGGCTGTGGAGGGCTCGAGGCTCCCTCGGCGGCTCACGCTGCTCAGAGCGGAGGCTCCTGGATGCGGGCTTCCCCCTTGCTCCGGTACTGAAGGCTCCTCTCCGGAGCCGCTCACCTCGACAAGTGTCGGAGCCCCCGCTCAGCCCCCGTTTCGCTGCAGCCGCACGCGTTATTTTCCCCTTGCTCAGTTAAAGGCCATGAAATGTAAACTGTGACGGTTCTGCAGATACCACAGATCACTTCCTTGACAAGGGCAGTTGGTACCTTCTGTTGTAGGCTGCAGCTATAGGTGTGAACCAGTGGGGCCCCCTCAGGGAGAAGGTGGGTGCACGGTGCCTTGTGTGAAAGAGCAGGCGCCGTGCTCTTGCCCAAAGCTTAAACCTCATGGTGCTATCTGCTCTTGGAGAGTGGAGAGGGCTTAATTCAGCAGCTCAGATCCTGGCACCATGGAAGAGAAGTCCAGAGCTGTGTGTGAGGCAGCGGAGGGAGGGAGCTGGGGATGTGCAGGCCCTGGGACTGGCAAGTGAGCAGGTAAAACAGAAAAGCCAAGTAACTGCTGTGCTGTGCCTGGGATGGGTGCCGGGTGGGCCACAGTGAACAACAGCTCGACTGTAGACCCACCATCACCCTCAGGTGAGTTCTGTGTAGGTTGTTCATATCAGTAATTACTGACTTGGGAGCACAATCCATGTCTCTTCATTGCTTCAATCCCTTGTGCTGCTAGGGATTGATCTACCCGGGGACCAGATCACGTCCGGAAAAACAGCTGGACTTCGCAAAAGACTCAGGACAGTGAGAAGAACAGGGGCTGGGCTCTCCCACCCCAACAAGCCCCAGGTTAAGCTGTTGGGTGTGCTTGACCTTACTGTTACCATGTTAATGTGCGGGGCTGCTGAGTGCCCTGTGCTGCTCACACACCAGTGAAGGGCCTGGAGAAGACTGAACTGAACCAGGCTCTTTTCTGGGGATCGCTAAAGTCTCTAGGCAGTGGGAGTGCCTCACCTTACTTAAGGTTCCCACTGGATTAAAGCTCCTGGTGTTAGATATATGTATTTATATTACTACTGCAGAGCTAACGATGCTTGGCTCTACAGGAGCATTGTAAATATGAGTCTTTCTCTGTCACCTGCACTCATCTTGATTTTAGAGTGCTTGGTGGTACCTGGAGTATTTAACAGCACTTGGGCTCTGAGTAATGGTTACAGATGCACATAAGATAGAAAGATCAGCAGCTCAGCTGTCTGATTAATATGTAAATGTACCCAGTTATGTGTGACTGTTGTTAATGAAGTAACTCACACTTCTGCCTCCATATATCAAAGGTGATTGATGGAAGAAGTACTTTAGGAGCCTGCTGAAAAGCGTAAAAGTTGTTTTTGTCTCTATCTTCCCTTTAAAAAAAGTCTGTAGACCCAGGGCTGAGATTTCCTACGGGAGAAAAAACAACCCAGTGAGTTTAATCTAAACTAATCCAAATCGTTGGCCACACTCCTGCAGTATCTGTAAATTCTCGGATAGGAATAATCCATCAGGATCTTGTATAACAATCCACATGGTATCTTAAATAAACCTTCTCTTTGGCTGTAGCTTGCAACTGACACCTACTGTGAATTATTTGATGATACTTTATATGAAGGGCTGTAAGCTGAAATGAGTGTTGTGGTGAAGGCAGGAGGCCCCAGCCCAGTGGAAGATGTGCCTGTGCTGCTGCTTGCAGCCCTGCTCCCCAGCCTGCCTTTTGCTTTGCTCCACCGAGCAGTGATGAGCAGATGAAGTGGAGATCTGCCTGCCCTTGGTGGGATTCCATTGCTCATGAGACTGCCTGTGCATCTCCTGCTCATGCAAGAAGTGTTGTGTTTGTAATCCAAGGACTAGCTGTTTCCCACTCCTGGTGTTGCAGTGTGTGGTTTGTGTTGGAGTTAAAGCCTTGTGGTGGAGTCTTTGTTCAGTTAGTATGGTTTTGCCCTTTATTTATTATTTTTAGGATCTTTTTTTCAGCTTTCAAAGTTCCCTGAGGTTTCACTGTATGGAGACATTGAGCGCTTGTCTGGTCTTTAAGTTCTACTGAACTGTACTAAAAGATAAGCTGTTAGGGAGTAGAGAGAGTTGCCCAGAGAAGCTGTGGCTGCCCCATTCCTGGCAGCGTTCAAGGCCATGTTGGATGGGGCTTGGAGCAACCTGGTCTAGTGGAAGGTGTCCCTGCCTGTGGCAGGGGTTGGAACTGAATGAGCTTGAAGGTCCCTCCCAACCCAAACAATTCTGTGACTTGTGCAATACAAAGGGCTTCCCAGCTGCAGAACAGACACTGCCTGGGAGCTCAGACCTGTGCACAGGGTGATGATGGCTGTGCCCAGGAAAGGGCTGTCACCCTCTGCATTGTCCTGGGTTCAGCAGCAGCAGTCATTTTTCTCCTTCTTGGTAGCTGGTGCAGCACTGTGTTTTTGACTTTTGGCCTGGGAACAGTGCTGATAACACCAGTGTTTCGGTTACTGCTTAGTGATGTTTTGGTCTGACCAAGGACTTTCTGAGCCTCATGCTCTGCCAGGGAGGAGGGGAAGCCGGGAGGAAGCAGAGACAGGACACCTGACCCATACTGGCCAAAGAGGTTATTCCATACCATGGCATGTCATGCCCAGGATGGAATGCAGAGAGCAGAGACCTGGAAGGGTGGGGGGTGCACTGCGTGGTCGGGCTTGGTATTGGGCTGGGTGAGCAATTGTATTCTTTCCTTGTACTTCCCTTGTCATTATTATTATTGGTGGTAGCAGTAGTGATTTGTGTTATACTTTAGTTACTAAACTGTTCTTATCTCAACCTGTGGGAGTTGCATTCTTTTCGATTCTCCTTCCCATCCCTCCGGGAGAGGGGGGAAGAAAGAGGGGGAAGTGAGAGAGAGAACGGGCCGCGTGAGTTAGAGAGGCTTAAACCACGACATGCACCTACCCCATCCCTTGGCCAAGCAGCTGGGGCAGTAGGGCAGGGGCTGCGCCTCCAGCCCACAGCCCTGTGATGCGCCTTGTCCTAGTGGAGAGGACAGTCCTGGAAACACCCCCAAGAACACCGCCATGAGTCACATCAGGCTTTCATCCTGCCCCAAAAAACCGCAGTGTGTATTTCAAAATCACTCTGCAAAGTAAAGACCATTGCACTGGAACTGGCTGTGGGGCTGGGGGGGGGACAGGTTTTGCATCGGTAGTGAAATTTGGTGTGATTCTACAAGCAAAGCATTGCAAAATGACTGCTCCCCGGGACAGGAGCTGTAATAGTACTCAATTGCTGAAAGATCTCACAAGGATAACATGTACTACAGTGTGTGGCTGTTAAAGGGGTTTAAAATATTCAAAACCTGGTATAGCTCCCCTTTGGTTCATTTTGCTTGCTCCTGCAGGAATTTTAGGGGCTCAGAGCACACATCATTATCGCCTCCTCCTCATGCTGTGGGGACTCACAGCTTATCCACCTTGGCAAAGCCCTGTCCCAGCAGCTTTCTCTATAATGCATCATGTGTTGCTGTCTCCTGGTCATGGTGTCTGGTAGCTTGCTGAGGTTAGAATTGCTTTGTCCAAAATTTTTCATGCCTCCAGCCAGGTTGCTTTTAGTGTTGGTTTTAGTCCGGCCTTTTCCCAGAGCAGGGCTTGGAGTGCTGTGAAGTTTCCTTCAAAAGATATTTGCTGATGTTCCCTCCATAAGCAGAAGCATCATCTTGATTGGTGTGTGAAGGAAGGGGAGTGACCTGGCAGAAAGGCGGCTGGTCCCTATGCCACCAGCAGCAACACAAACCATGGCCACGAAGGCACCACCCTTAGGGCTGGTTTCAGTTTTTGAGAGGAGGATTTGGGACACAACTCCCCTTGTTTTGGCTTGCAGGAGAGCTCTACAGAGGGTGTGAGGGCAGCAGAGTGACCCGCGGTTCCAGCCAGGGCAGCTCAGTGCTGGTGGGTGCCAGCCCCTGATCACCATTTGGACATTTCTCCCTAAATAAGCACCATTGCTGGCTCTGAAGGTTTTTTATTACCATTATTTTTACTGGCAATCACTCTCACAACTTTTTCCCCTAAATGCAGCAACCTGGACACACACTCCGGCATTTTAAGTGCTGGTTTCTTTTATTTTCTTCTCGTTCCTCTAATGCAGGAGAATCAGCTCCTTGTAAGCACTGACATAGATAATGGTTTATTGTATTCTGGATGACAGATTGGTTTAAGATAATTATTAGGCTGATGTTTAAAGCTTTCAATGCAAATCAATGCAATTAAACATGAAACAATATTTCATAATTCATACAGAGAAAGATCTTTGCCTGCAGCTAATGTTTCAGAAGAAGATGTTATATGAGAATTGTTCAGTCCATCTTATACCAGTGTCCAGTTAATGGGTGCTGAACTGGGACTGTAACGCTATCATTTCTCTCTTAATGTCTCGTAGGTTTTCCTTGTCATTCTCTTTTGCTCACTGTTTCTGTGGTAAAATATAGCTATTCCTGCAGGAATTCCCAGGCCTCTGTCAGGAATCCCATCCTCCTTAGAATGTGCTTTACAGCATTGTATGTGTGCTAATGCCCCCATTCTGTAAGGAGGAGTGTTCCTGGCCAGATGCAGGGGCAAAGCCACCACGTGAGACGGTCCCCATCACTGATTCAAGATGCTGAGGAGCTGAGACACCCTTCTTCTGTTTCACCATGACAGCAGGTGGCTTCAGCATCTCGTTCAGGACTTGCGTCATCCTCCTGCTGTAGGTTCCCTGTGCCGCCTCCTCTTCCCACCTGCCATGAAAGGTAGGTCGGAGAGCAAATCAATGGTCATTTGGGTTGTGTTCCATGTGAGCTGCTCTATTCTTCATATGGGAGATGTCTAAGGGTTCACAAAGTGCAAAGTAGTCAAAAATTGCTAATCTCCCAGACAGATTGGGTAAAAACACAGTGAAGGATACAGCCCTCCTTTGAAAGACTGAGGAGACAAAACTGGTCCATCACCCCCTTCACACGATGAGGTATGGAACACTACAGTTGATTATTTATTCCTGCCCAAGATGGTTTGGTTTCACATCTCCCATTTTTGGAGATGTGCCTCACTGCTCTGGGCTCCCCTGGGTAGGAGTGTTTGCCCTGCTCCCATCTAATCCCTGCAGTGAGCAGCAGGGGGTTCAGTGGGTTGCGAGGAGGTGACCATGGCTGGTGGGCTGAGGCTGTACTCAAAGAACAGCAGTCTGGGTTCTGACTTTCATGTCAAAATTTCCGATGGATTTTTACCCAGTGAATATTTGTTGGTTTTACAACGGAAATATTCTCAGTGTGGACTGAACTTTAGGTACTTCAGAAGAGCTGGTCACTCCTTTATTAAATGTTACTGTAGCTCACAGACCTAATGTATCTGTATCTATATATAAATATGGATGTAGTATATTCACTTTGCTCTCATGTAAGAGGTTACTCATGTATTAATAATTACTAACAGCACAGATCTTAGATCCTTCTGGATGGCGAGTATTCAAAATTTCTTCGGTTTGAACCTGTCTTAAGGCTGCAAATGCTTTGATCCTACATTGAAAAAACAGGCTTGAAGTTGTTCAGGAGACACCTAGTATTTCAAAGCCAGGTTTCTTAATTTGACCCTGCTTTAAAACTTGGCTGCTAAGCAGAGCCAGCCTCTGCCTCCCTTGCTACGAGCTGGTGGTGTAGGTGTGCGTCTCTAAGTCCTAAAGCAACTTCTTGTTGAAGTCAGCTTCACTCTGTCATTTGCATTCAGCACTTTGCAGCCATATCTGCATCTTTAATGGCAGATTTTTTTTTTCTTTTCCATTCTAAACCAATTTAAAGCCCTTTAATGGCAGTTAGTGTACACCTGATCTACCATTTTCAGGCTGCAATTTATGTTGTCTCACAGCAGCATTAATTCCAGCACCCGAGGCTGGAGAAGGGCTTACTGCCGTCAAACTGGTGAGCAGCAATGGATCTGTGCTGTTTAATTAGAAGCAGCAGCTGCTTCCCACAGAGCTGCTCCCCACAGAGCTGCTCACACACTGCCTGGAGGCAGCCCAAGCGCCAGCCGCCCTGCAGGGCATGGGCCAGCCCTGTCCCTGCTTCCTACCCACCCACAGTGGGTGAAGATCCATCTGAGGGGGGAAAGCAGCCTGGCGCATGGCTCCTCTGGTATTGTTCTAGGTACAAATCTGACAAATCAACCTCTAGGTACAAACCCCATCATTTTTGAACTGAGGTTGAGCATAAACTTGTTCTGGAGACCCTAAAGATAACATAGCACTGGGTAGAGTAAAAGATTCAAGCCCATATTTTCCTTCCTGTAGGAGACCACTGCTGGGTTTTGTGCTACAAGTCGCTCTGGGTTTGAGGAAGACTTTTGGCAGTCCTGGTAAGTCTTGCTTATTCCAAACCACCTGGGATGGCAAAATTGTTGCTGCAGGAGAGACACTGACTATAAACTCCCCATGTTTACCAAAACCAGGAAAAATTGTCAAGGAAAAATGTATACTGGCAATGGTTGTTGAATTATTTTTTAAGGGCAGAAATGAAACCCTATGTCTTGTGATACAGACATAAACCATCAGGGAATCTGTACCTGACAGAAGAGATATAGTGCAGGGTCATTTGTTTCCCACTCTCTTCATCCCTGGCCTTGTACACAGGACAAACACTTCTCATCAGCTTCTGGAATACTCATGGAGAAGGGGAAAAAAAAAGAAAGAAGAGGAAAAGGGCAGATAAAACTGGAAGCAGCAGGACGTGATGAGTGTATTTGCATATCATTTTGCATTTGTGAGAACAATCATAACCCACTTACAGAAGGGTGACATCAAGGTCTACCCTGTCAGCAAATCAGTTTTAAGACCTTTTGTTTTTTTTTCCCCACACTAAGTTTTCTGCACTTACTTTCCTTTATAATGCAGGCCCATCCAATCTACCTACTGGGATTTATGGACTTAAGTTTCGCATAGCATTTTTTATCTGTCATGCCAAAAGTCAGAAATAAACACAGCCTTATTAAGTGAGATTGGAAACTGGGGGGTTAAGGGATAATGATGAGAAATGTGCCTGAGCTAAGGATGTGGGCAGTGGTCAGACACAGACAGCTTTGTGGGGTGGGTTTAGCCTTTAATCAACCAGCTTAATGGCACCAACTGCTGCAAGCCCTCACGCTGGGAGAAACCAGTCCGCAGCCCCTTCTTTTGAAACGTTTCCTTGTCTAATTCTGGCTCCAAACCTCTTCTATATTCAAGAAAATGGATTTTCCTTTCATATGGGAAGGAAAATGATGCAAGCAGAGCTCAGTAATTTTCACAATATATTGGGAAGAAAAGGCATATATTTGGACAGGTACCAGCTAAACTCTGCAGAAGAGCCTTTGATGCAGAGAAGGCGCTCGATAAATGCAGAAACATTCAATAAATGTGTCATGTTTGGGGAACACCAATTTCAGCTGTGGTCATACTGTGGGGTGGAGAGTCCCATGGTGACCCCATGTGTCTGCACAACACGGGCCACCACCGCATGCACTGCACCAGTGGGTCAGAGGACTGGTCACTAGTACCAGCCCTGCAGCTTTGTGAACGGGTTGTATGGATTTTCAGTGGAGCTCGGGTTGTCACGATTGGACAGCAATGAAAGCAAGCTGCTGCTGTGCCAGGATTGGAAAAACAGCTGGGGACAGCCCAGCTTGACACCAGTCCTAGGCAAACGTGCGTGCGAAGGTATGACTAATGAAGGATGGAGAGTTCTTCCATCACTGTAGGGTTACAGAAAAGAACTTGATATCTTTTTAATGGGATTGCAAATTAGACTGCTAAAGGTAATAATATTGTTGTAATTTACAGAGATATTTGATTCTTCAAAGCTATTGATTAAGGAATTAGAATAGTATAAAATTAATATAGCACATACTGAGCAGATTTCAAGCCAGTGGATTTACAAGCATCGCAACATGGCAGGAAACAGGGGAACAAGGGAGCATGTTTCTGCCCAGCTCTAGCGGGGCTGAGGTCTTGCTCTTTTACAATGTAGCATGTCTGTCAGTGGTTTTGGGGAGAGTGGAATATTCATAGATGACAGTAAACCAGAAGGAAGGTGAAGAGTGAGGCAGTAAGTCACTGGGGTTGAGCATTTGGGCTTTGTAGCTTGGCACAAATAACCAGTGTTTGTTTTCAAATAAGGTCAAACATCAAGCCCTGCATTGTGGAGGCCAGGAGCCAGGCTGTGTTTGCAGGGCAGGGATTTCTGCTCAGACAAGCAAGGAGCCAGGGAATGACTGGGAGATTACAATGAATTAAAGTTTCTCATCCAGCACTGTAGCCTAAAGGTATGGGAATAAATTCTGGGGGATAAAGAGGTTAATTGCGGCCCTGGGAAGGAGATGCTGTGTCTGTGTTGGATGGATGACACATGAATATTTTTGAAATGTGTGTTCTCTTCAGGTCTCTTAAGAAAACTGCTGCTGCTGTGGAAGGATGCAAGAGGAGGTGGGAGAGCACTGTGCGCTGCGGTGTCTGCCTGGCAGAGCGAAGAAGCTGTGTAGCCGCTGTCATGCCTGGCTGAACAGGGCTGGCTGAGTGGCGTGTGTGCTGCTCAGCACAGCTGATGTCCTGGGCCTCACTCATGACATGATGGGGCTCCTTGTGCTGAAACCCCAGTGCCTTCCAAGGTGCTCTGAAGAGGTGTACAGAAGCACAGCTCTGGTAAAGGCTGTCAGAGGAAGAAGATGATCCCGTTACGGACAGCTGAAGGTTGGGCAAATGCAGAGCAAAGAGGTGTGCCCCAGGGAGCAGATGCTGGAGCACTGGGAGGGTGATTTGCTGCTTGAGGGCTCGGAGTGAGAAGTTATCCTGCTGGTGGGTGATACAGCAGCTGGTTACAGGGGTCCTTTCTGACATTATAATCTATGAACTATGTTGCGGGTTTCATATAATCCCTGCTGGTGGATTAAGTGTGTGACAGCTCAGCCTAGATGGGCTTTGTCACTCTAAAGCAAGTTGCTTGCATCCACATCCTCACTGTGTCTTTGTGTGCTCTGGACACATCAAGGAGCACGCAGGCAGGAGAAAGCAGAGGGATTGAGATGATGCATTTTGCATCTCCCCTTTCTTGCTGCCTTTTCCTCCTCCGTAGGTGCTTGGTGAGAGCCAGCTGCAGCCTTCAAGCATTAGAAATATTTAAAAATCATCCCCTTTGCTCAGGGTAGAGGTGGCAATACCAAACAACGTTCCCTGACAGATCAATAACGCCCTGCAGGAAGCTAAATCGTCCTTTATTAATCTGATGAATTAGTCTGATACAGGAGGGAAGAGATCAACAGCATGGAAAATAAATGCATGCCCTGAAGCAAAGCTTGTCAGCTATAGAAATAGAAGTGTCTTTCCTTTTATCCATAATGAATAATCCTGAAAGTTAGGCTAGGAGGCCAAAGTGACTTCTGAGGTTTATCAGTGCTACGTGGATACGGAAACTTGCTTCTTCCTTTGAAAAGCAATTACACAATCACGCAGAGACAAGCAGTTTCCCCGCTGTGCTGCTGGATTACAAAGCTTGAATATCTTCCTCCTTATACTTCAAGAGGGCCTGATTCAGCAGAGTATTTATGTACATGTTTCAGCATCAGAGTCATTCAAGGGAGCTCAGCTTTAGCCTTGCAGATTCAGGATCTTAGTAAAAGGCAAAATGCAAAGGCATCAGACTTCCATCTTGTATTGAAGAAGGCAAAAATGAGGTTTTTCGTAGTAGCAAAGAAAAAGCAGCTCCTCTGAGCAGCTACACTGAAGAGACAGCCCTGGCTTTTTCATGCCTTCATTGGAGCAAGTTGTACATCACCAAGAACTGCTGAGACTTTCTCTCTGAAAATGGCGTGATTAAGCCATTCCTTATAAACTATGGTCAGATGTTTGAAAGGCTCTACACTGTTGCACTGATTTTTGTTATTTTGGGATTTCAAAGGAAAACATTCAGTTCCCCAGTGTGGAGAGACTCCTGCTGTGACTCGTGCCCCTGTTTTCTTTTGGGAGCGTGGCACTGCGTCACCCAACAATGCTCTGCCTTGGCCAGAGCAGCCCAAACCTAGCAGCTCTGCAGGTGGAGCTGGGGCAGGTTCCTGTGGCTGAAGGGGAGTTCTGCTTCCTGTAGCTGCATCAGGAATTCAGTGCTTGCAGGAGCTTTTGCACACCTGTTGATTTCCTAGTAAAATAAGCATGAACTCTCATGCCAGAGCCAGGATGACCGAGATGTCAACTTTCACATCACTTCGTGTTTTCATAAGAATAACAATTTCGGTTTTTATTTTAAAAGTCCAAGATTGTAGCTTGAGCTGTCAGAAAATGCTTGAAAATAATTTGTCAGATTTAGGATTTGAGGGTGTGTCAGAATTTGAGAATGGTTGGATAGGGCAACTTGCATTGAGATACAGCTTTAAAACTGCCATGGGGGGAAGTTTGAAGGTGTGCTGAAGTCACTCTGAAAGATCTTCAGGCAGAGAAGTGCATAGCTCTTGGTCTGTTTTCCTAAGAGAGTTAAAGGCTACATTTTCCTCATTGAATTCCACAGTCTGAGTCAGACTGGAATATTGGGGTCTCTCATTCAGCCTTTCTAACTTGCTTTTATTTTTTATTTGGTAGAAGATACAGATACACAAATAGTCTGTTACAGTCATTGGGTCTGTGCAAGCCACAAGGTATTACCAAGTAGAAAAATTCTGCAGGTGCAAAACCTGATTCAAATGATGAACTGCCTCCAATGTCAACACTTTGCTCATTTCCATCCCTACGGGCAAATAGGATTTTTTTGAGCCTTTAATCTACAGCATGGAATAAATTTATGTAAAACTGGCACAATGAGGAAGGCTTTTAAGCTGTAATAGGTATATCATGGTCCTCTCCCATTCTGTGAAATTGCTTTACAGCCAGGCCATAATCACAATGGCAGACATGCTTGATTGAGTTTTGTCTCTCTGTTAATCTATGGAGTCATTTGCAGGTGAAAGTGAAGAGCTGTGTGTACATGTGAAACTGGGGATGCACTGAAAACTTATCCTTTTAATACTGAGTGTGGAGATTCCTCAGTGTTATTATAGGAGTGTGTTTTAGGATTCAAGTCTTTGGAAGCTTCTCATTACAACTGTGATTTATTTTTTAGCTGCTTTTTTCCCCATAAAGTAGTATTAGAGATTAAGGAGCATGTATTTCATGTGATAGTGAAAAACTGAAGATTAAGGCAAGGTACTCACAAAGCGAGTGCATGAGAGATGGTAAAGATGACTCATTTCTCTAATGCACAGGGTGAAAGCTTAACTGAAAGGGTGAACAGATGAGAGGCATAGCACAAGTGGTGTTTCATTGTCAGATCCTGAAAAATGTCTTTCAACACTCAGGGAAGTTCTGCCTGGGCTCTCCCATTATGAGTGCAATTTGTTGCATGTGAAATAAATGGGTGACTGGGGCATGGGTGGCCTTTCACAGCGTGATGAGTAGGAGAGCAACACTTTCCAGGCAGGGTTTGACTCACAGTAGCATATACCAAAGGAGCCAGGAAGGTTGAATGTGTCCTTTGCTGGTGCGGATGAGCCGAAGAGAGGTATGACAAAGTGGGGAAAGGTTATTTTGAGTCTCTGAGTACTGGAAGGGCTCAGCAGGCCCCAGAACAGTGTGTGAGGTAAAATCCACCCTTTGCAGCCCTAGAAGGACTTTTCTTCCCCCAGTTTTGCACAATGGGATGTCTGCACGCTGCTCCTGGGGCCTTGCGTGGCTGCAGTCATCCTGTGCAGAGGGTTCACGTTGCCTCTGTGAAACGGAGATAACAGCCCTTATCTACAAGGCTCCTCTCAGATATCAAGATGATTAAGCTCACGCATTTGTAAAATGTGCCTCAGCACCTCTTATTATTGATGACAATGATGACTGGGAGCAGTGAGTCAAAGTGAGAAATCAAAATACAAGGTGAGGCAGTGGTGAGAGAGCAGCTCCAGTCACCAAGGCCTCTGCCATGGTTCTGGCTGCCGGGGCTGCTTGCCACCTTTAAGGAGGGATCCTGCCAAGAACCAGCTAGTCCTGGTTGCAGAGAGGTTGAAGAGGTTGTGGGTGCTTCTTGTGAAATGGTGACCATACGAGTTGGTTCTCTCACCTGAGAAAGGGTATCCCCCCCAGCTGTGTGCAGTGTGGAGCAGTGCCAGAAGTAGAAGCTGGGAGGCTGAACTGGGGAGGTGGCTCTGCCATCCTTGGGTGGACCCCGTCTGACTTTTCCCCTCTTACTTTGAGGAAGAAGAGAAAGTGAAGGGAAACAAAGAGCACTTTGACACAGTGACTCATTTTTATGCTGAAAGTCCAGGTCCTCAGGCTCCCTGATAGCTCCCCTTATCTGCACCCAATTCCACTCCCAGTGAGATGGTAACTAACGGAAGATCTGGTCATATTTCTATGAAAATCAGTGGCAAGCCTTCCCTGGTACAGGACCAACCTTCTTCAAGGAAAACGCTTCTTGTGAGCTAGCAAAGTTGATGGGAGAAAAAGAAAAATCTTCTTGAAAATCCTTTGTGGTGATCAGCTTTTAAATTTAGCCATCCAAATTTGATCCAATCTAAGTGGAAAATTGTAACCTTTGCTGATGAGCGTGATTCTGTTCAGTGCAAGGTGGTGGGTGCTCCGGATCTTGTGGGCTTGAACCTAACAGGGAGGTTTGTTTCTAGGTCTCATGTTGACTAAGTTCTCCTCCCTCATGTAGTGTTCCTGTAAGGGAGGATATTCAGATGATCCTCGCCTTGGGCCCTTCAGAAAAACTGCCACATTTGACATTAGGGGCAACCTTCCTCACATAGTACATTGCTGCAATTAATTGTCTTGACACATGATCAGTACCTAGGGGCAAGGACGGATCATTCTGTTGATTGGGCAGGGATGCGTTATTAATTGCATGAACTGGCTCATAGTCAAAGGACACAAACCAGTGGCTGCCATTATTGTCACTGTGGGACTGGTATTTGAAAGACCACAGGAGATTTCTGACAGGGAAATGCTCCTTTGCCACCTCAATATTATTAAGGTTCTCTCACTGCAACTCATAAGAAATTAGTTTTTAAACCTGATCCTTCCACAACACCAGGTCATTTGGCATTTCTGGTCCTGTGCTGCACCCTCCCATTTGCTCCAACTTGTTTTCCCTGTTTGCACAGCCGTGGCATCTGGCAGACTGCACAGTGCAGGAGCTTCTCCCTGGCTAGCAGGGAGCAGGTTGGGAGCCTGGTATTTAAAGGCTGAACTGGCTGGCCTTGACCCCTTCTGAAATGACATGATGCCCCATATAGAGATTTAGTTCCATTTTCTGCCAAGAAGTCATTTTGAAAGGAAGTAAGTTCACAAAGGATGTTACAAGATTTAGCAGAAGTAAAAAAAAGCAATAATAATAATAATGATCATATCATGTCATTTACTCTCTCTGCATCCCATGTGGTTGAAACAATTTGATGGCTGTTGTTGCACCACGCAGGATCTCTTCTTAGTATTAATTACCAGACAATATAACGCAATTCAAGTCTTACATCCTCCACTGAAATGAATCCTAAAGTATTTCACTGCTGATTACAGGCTGTACATACCAATGAGGTCTTTGGAGAGCATAGCTGGGCATACAGGAGGCAGCCACAGATGGGGAGGAATGATGGGACCTCAGAGATGATCACAGCACCCACAGGGTCCTGAATTCATGCAGGTGAAGCTGCTAGGAGGAGGCCAAAGAAAAGTCCAATGTCCTAGAATGGGAGGAATATGGATGTGATATGTCATGATGATGGGGCCGAATAGCAAGGTTTTTTTTCAGGTGGATGCCATTGGTGGTGCCATGCAGCACCTGCAGTGTCTCTGCTAACCAGGAGGCATTTCCATGCATGGCACTTTATTAATGTTCACTCTCTGTTTTCAGGCTGTGCAGGCTGCGATGGGAGCAGTTGACGCTTGCATGCTTTCAGTTGCATGTTGTGTGAGCAGCTCGCACACTCGTTTCTAAACCTGTCTCACATCTCTCCAGCTGCTGGTGGTGGTGGGTTTCCGGTGGTTCCCATGGTGGGGAGGCACACAGCCTTGGGGCAACCATCCTACTCCCAGTGCTGCTCTAGGAGGGCTTGCCCAGCCGCCTAATGAACTGGCTGTGTGTCATTTCAAGCCGTGCTGCCAGAATTTCTCATCTTGACAGCATCATTCTCCGCATTCATTATATTAGATCTAGAAATTGTACGTACCAACTTCTTAGAGTGACACCTAAAGGGAAATGCATGTTATGTTACATGCTGTTATTAAGTGCCTCAGGCTCCAGCAATCTTTTTTACTGCCAGCATTGATTCATTAAGCAGCATACGGAAATATAATAGTGGCTGGTATTAGGTTATATCCCCCTTGCTAACCACACTCTAATTTTTCTTCTTCATTTTTACTTCCAATATACTGTGTTGTTGTAATGAAGAAGAAATTGTACAGGAAAAAAAGCACCTACTGAATTCTTGCTTTTTGGCTCATGCGTTTCCATGAGGCTTGTGTGTTTCCCTGAGAGGAATTTTATATATTTGAAATTCAAAATGAAAGACTTCTTGATCTAAAAATTATCTTCATTTACTTGGGATGTCAAACTGAGAATAAACTCCTCAGGTTTCAGCACATTCAAGAGTAGCATGCCATTGTAATCTGACACTGTACACAGATGTATAAGTGCCCTACAAACCTTATGTGGAAGACTAGGCAGGAAAAATAGAAAGATAAGCCAGATATAGAAAGAAAATAGCAAAAAAAAGGCATAACAAGAAATACAGCGCTATATACTTCCTTCCCACTGGAGAAACCCCATTTCAAATAACAAGACCAACCCTGTTTTGGTTCAGCTAAAAGCAAGGTTTGGTGCATTCAGAGATGTTCCAGTGTCATCTTTTGCAGAACGTGATAAATGGTTGCAGCACCTTGGTTTTCACAGGGTCTGAGCTGTTCACTCCCCATTGTGTAGACATGCAACACTCTGTTTTTTCAGTTGATCATCTTTGCTCTTGTGTCAAACCTCATACCAACAGAATCAAATATCAACAGATGTAAAGCACACCATGTAAAAAAAAGGTGTGAGACCTGTTTCCTGGGGACCACTCAGTGCATTCAATGGGGAGTGGAGAGGGCATCACACTGCACAGTTGAAATACTGCCTGGCACCATAGTCAGGTGGGTTTGTATGTCTTGCTGAATGGTGTTCTCAAGTAGTTGAACAGAATTCCCTTGGTTTCTGATTTCTGCTCTTCATTTCGCCCATGGTGAACAGCGCAAGGCAAGAAGTGATTGAAAACCTTACCCTACCAGGAGACCCAACGTGTCTCACCCTGTACAGCTCCCACGGCTTGAACACTATCATTGAAGGCTTCTTTTATTTAAGCTTGGGAAGCTCTGCATAGGCGGCATGTTGCTGGACTCTGCTGGTTACTTCTCCAGTTGCTCAAAGTTTTGCAGGCATGTGGCGTTTCCCTCGGGCTCCTGGTGGCCCATGCAAAGGGCAGTGACAGCCCCTCTGCTGTCAGGGCTTGCAGGAGACCTGCCTGCATGAACCCATTCTTGTGCCTTGTGCAGGGGTGTGCCAAAGGGCTTGGAGCTGCAGGACATCCTGATGCCTTAGCCACCCATGATGGGGTAGAGGGCTCAAAGGTGCAGTGCTCGGTGGGGTGGAGGGCAGGAATGGTGGAGAAAATGAGGAGGATGGCGTTTCCCTGCCCATGTTGACGATGATCTTTCTCTCAGCAGAAGACTTGTTTCTACAGCCATTGCAGATGACTTCTTTCAGCGGAAGTCCCATATCAGACCCTGTGGTGTCTCGATGCAATGGTGAGCAGCTTGGCTTGCACAGCTCATAGCAGCACCTCACTGATGAAACCCAACGGCCCTGGTGCTGCCACTAGTGCTGCTGGTGTGGGGGAATCAGAACTGGTTGTGCATTCACCCCATAACACTTCTTTCCCCGTCCTATCATAAATGATCCTCCTGCCCTGCTTCTACTCACATTCTGAATTTTTAAACGCCCTCAAATGCTAACAACTTCAGAGCTGCTCCTGAAATATCCCTGAGAAGATTAAAAATGCAGTAACAGAGATATACTCATCTGTAATAAAAGTCAAGTGCCCTGTTAACCAAATACTTCATAATTCAATTTAAACCCTGCTATGACAAATTTTCTCTTTTGATGTGGACAAAAAAATATTTTCAATTGATGATGCATATTTTAAATTCATGTTTTAATGATTATCTTAAGATACACTAATGACAAAGAAAAGATGTGTGTGGGTGCTTGGGGCAAGTCTAGGAGAGACATTCTTCAAAGTAAATTTATTACTGTTTTCACCTATTATGTTATCACCAGTCATGTATTTTATTATTGTTAATAGTTAATTTGCATATTAATATTTATTATTGGTCTTGCCTGCAGAAAGGTTCCAGGCTCTGGAGATCAAAGGGAGTGCTGACAAACTTACATTGCTCTACAAAGGCAGAGGTGAGTTTTGAGTCTGAATTTAAAACACCACTGAAACTAAACTGGAAAGACTGCCCTGAGGACTGGTGGGTTTCCCCATGTCAGAATTTCCCGTAGTGCCTCTGGTGCTCTGGGTGTGGATGACATCTTCTTGTATTAATTTCTGTTGTAGGCAGTAATTTGTGAATAATTTCCTAGGTAAAACAAAGGTTGAACTTTTGAAGCAAATGTACTCGACATGACCTTTATATCTCTTAGTCACTGTCAGGCTTCACTGAGTGCCCTGCACCTTGACATTCAGTAAAGCAATAAAGAAATGAAATGTACTAATGTAACCTTTATAAAAATATTTAGAATGATAGTTTAATTTTTAATCTCCCACTGTGGTGTTAAAATAAGCTCAATAAACTTTGGCAGTAAATTACATTCAGAAGGAACTCAGTTTAAATGACATTATGGTTACAATAGCCAGAAAATTATGTCCTGAACTGCTTCAAGAAAAAAAACACCCGTGTTTAGCATGGGGCTGTTGACCTTTCCAGTTTTGGGATAATAATTGGGCAGCTATTCAATTTTTGGTAGCTGATCTGGAACCTTAGGTTCTTTCTTCTCTCATATCTTGACCAAGCAATCAAGAAGATGGACATCTCTCAGCAGCCAGAGCAGATGAGTATTATGTATTTGAGCCACAGCACTGTGTTTAATTTCACTTTTATAAAAGATCTGAACCAAAATGTATTAAAAAACCATTAGAGAGGAAGATGAAGAAATGAAACAAAAGAATGGTTTAAGATGGCTTATAAAATTGCTTGATAGCAAAATTAGTTTCTTGGTCCTCATATAAAGAGATGTGATTTGCTGGGGGGTCATTACAGATCAGGCTGTAAAACCAGGCTGAGGTTGTGGCTCTGGAGTACCTACTAAAAACTGAAAATGCCATAGGTTCGTATATACAAATGCACAGTGGAAATGAGTGATGTGTGACAACTGAAATGTGCATATGAGATATAGGTTTTTTAGAAATGTATACACAGGACTATGTGTTGTAGCTTACATGGAGGGATCTTAAATTATTTCACAAACACATATTTCTCAGCATTATTTTACCCAAAGGGGGTTCCTTCTCTAGTTTGTGGTGATACAGCAGTCTTCATCCATTGACCTGGATGCAATTTTTATCTCTGTTTTCTTTAGCTGGACGAAACCTATTTGGACAGGTGAGGGAAATAAGCCCAGCATTGGCTTGGCTGGTTGTTTTAATCCATGAGAGGTATCGACATTCTACTTGTTCTCTCACAAAATAAAATCCTTCTCCCACAGAGCCAGCCTCTGATTGCCTGTAGTGCTTAGATAGAGCTTGGACAGGGACCATAAAAGTACTTTGATAAATAGGCAGGACTAGAGAAAACAACGGTGCCTCAGCTCTTGCCCTCTCCTGAGGCTATACCTGCTCAGCCCAACTGCAGTATATCAAGGTGGAAGGGGACATGTTGCCTGTCGTGGGGGAAGTGCCAGGGAAGCTAAATACAGTGAGAAAATACAGTAATGCCACCATCTCAGCTAGACCAGGAGCTATTACTGGAGGACTGACTTTATTTCTTATAGCTGTCTGTAGGTTTCTGTTTCTGTGAAGCTGAGGAGAGCACAATGAAGGTGTGGGAGGTAATATTCAGTGAGAGGAAGAGACAGAGGAAAAGCAGAATTTGTACTAACAGGGAAAATTAGCTGGAGGGACAGAAGCAAATCTTACCTCTGGGCAGTAAAAAGGTGGATGCACATTATATACTAGTGGGTACTATTTTCTGGAGAAATGTTGATACCTACTAGCAGGTGATCTGGTTTGCAGTACTAAAGTCTCATTATGTTCCTGGTGCTGCTCTAGGCTTAGGTAATTTCATATTTTCTCTAAAAAGAAATAATCTTCTGAATGACTTTTACTGTATAATTTTCAGCCAATGTAATTTAAAAAGCCTTCAGTAAAATGGCTCTTTACTCCTTGTAGGAAACCAAGAAGTAAGAAGTCAAAAATTAGTGATCTGGTTTCACGTTATTAGATTTCCCCTGATCAAGGCGGCAGTGAATATACTGTATTAATAGAGCACCAACTATATAGAACAAATGGATTATGATATCTTTTTTTATGATGGTACTATAAATACTTTGCCCCTACATACCTTTGCCATTGGAAGTGAAGAATGACATTTAAAGAAAGGACATAATCTTACATCCATAAAAGTTCCTTTCACCTTCTTGCGACTAATTAGGAACATGGAGACTTCTGTTAAGCATCAGACCTTTCTTCTTGAAGATTAAGGTGGATGTGAGTGTGTTACAGATGCTGAATCAGAAGGGGTTTCATGCCTATGATTATATTATTACTACTTTGACCTTAGTCAAATTGGGGGCATTTATACACTCTTACAAAAGACAGGACTTGTTCAAAGCGGCACAACTGACAAGAAGAGAGTAGGCTAAAAATGTGATACTTCATGAAATTATTTGACCTCAAATGCCTGGAAGTTAAGAGGAACGTTTCCACTGGCTTGTAATCTGGACGTGGCTCAGCCAAGGGAAAGCACGCATTTTGCTGGTTTTCTTTTCTTTTACTTCTGTTGAATGAAACGTGCTATCTAGAATGATCTCATTTCTTGTACTTCAGTTTGCTTGCCCTTTTTCATTCAGAAATTTCTCAGTTGATGTTCAGTTGTCACAATGAAGCTAAGTTTGCATCTCTGAAGTTTTTGCAAAAACTGAGATCTTTGAAAAGTTATGAAAAAGAATTATGATGCCCTGAAGTCTGCCAGGATTATTCGACTGTCTCTAAGAACTAATGAGTGAAAATATTGCAGGAAGAACAGTAAAGCAAAAGTTTCAACAACACAAAAAGGCAAGTATTATTTGAAATATTTATATAAAACCTAATTAAATAAAAATGCGATCAGAATCGTACTTTGTTTTTAAATTTGCATTACAATATCTTGGTGGGGGAAAATCCCCTTCTCTTTCATGAAGAACTCTCTGAGCTTGGAGAAAATCTCAGAGAGGAGATTTCTGCCTGTTTTAGCTGTCAAAGAGCAGGAGGTTGAATTCAAACGTCTAAATTTAGCAGACAAAGAAAAATGTGCCTACTACAGCCCATAGTGGGAAAGGGCTGGCACTGTTTCCTCACTGGGCACCCAGGCAGCAGTATGGTCCTTGATTGACCTGCTGTCACTGCACTGCTCCTGCCCAGTGGGATGAGGTCTCTGCAGAGGGCAGGTCACTGCAGCCTGGTACCTGAAAATGTTCCTGAGTGCATCCCTCTGTAAGCAAAGCTGTAATGTGTTTTTTGGCCAGTCCTGAACGTGCTTATGAATACTTCGTAGTAAAATCTTCCACAGAGAATATAAAAAGCTATTAAGTCTTAATGGCCTGATGTTTACATTTTTTTGAACTACAGGTTGGAAAGCCTGAGTGCAACATTTTCAGACACAGCTAATATTTTTGCTGTAAGGGGATTTGTGATAAGCACTGGGAAAAAAATCTATCTAACTGATCTAGTCTCTTATTTTTTCATATGTATTTTCCTTGTACCACCAGAAGTGAGGGGTTTCAGTTGTATTTTAGAGGATACTTCCCTCAGAAAAAGAAGGGATATGAGCTCCCAGGGAGGGGAGAGGATGATAATGCTGTCCCTAAACACCATCAGAGTGCTTTAGACACCATCTGCATGGGAGCCACAATGGTTACATACATTAAAAATAGACACAAGTGTGAAGTATTTCATAGCTGGTTTAAAGGAGCCATGCCCACAGGCAGCAGCTTTGTGAGAGGCTCTGTTCTTTACCCTGGCTGGGTCTTGGGACCCACCTCATGTTGACCTGCTAGCAACCTTTCATGTCACGTCAAGCAGCGAGTTTCATTTCCAAATAAAATTTCCTCTTTGGAACTCGGGAGG
The DNA here is from genome assembly GCA_028858755.1 of Ara ararauna. Classification (NCBI taxonomy): domain Eukaryota; kingdom Metazoa; phylum Chordata; class Aves; order Psittaciformes; family Psittacidae; genus Ara; species Ara ararauna. Next base: position 8,571,053 of record CM054383.1, on the reverse strand, counting down.
GTGAAGTCTTTAACACCTCAAAGATGCTCCCCACTAGCCATTGCCATCTGAACTTTGAGTGTAACCCACAGGCCAAGAGACCCATCAAGGGAGGGAAAGGTAAAGGCTTTCCTTTCAGCCTTGCAGACTGTGTGTCTTGGTGCCATTTTTATTTATTTTAAAATAAATAAAAGTAGCAAGCTACCACATGCAGTCTTCTTCTTGTCCTTCTGGCTCTCCTTGACCATGACATGGAGGGTTCAGCCATGACTGGGACACAGCTTCCCAATCTATGTGGCTGCCAAAGTATGCCAGCCAAGGGAGAAATGGTTCTCTGGAGGCACTTGCATGAGAGTGCTGTCTGTCAGGGGATACCCGCCTGGTATAGATTGAAAGCAGTGACCTAGCGTTCGGTGGATTCTCTGCTTCACTCAGGCTTCAGCTACTTTGCTTCTAACCTTTGAAAAACCCACATCTGCCTTAGGGAATGGCCTCAAATGCACAGAGCTGTGGCAATCATATGAGGAGTAAGAGCCTCTCTTGGCATGTAAATATTGTTTTCTTGGCCAGCTCAATTTCATTTGCTCTTTTTTCCCACTGTATTTGATTTAGTCTGAAATCAATAGTGAAATTAAAAGGACATGCGTTTAGTCCACCCACAGTCTTTCACTGTGCTCCTTTGGAGATGCCAGATCTGCAGGGTTCTGCTGATCTGTGCTATGCATCGTACAGCATGGGAAGGGTCTAAACAGAAGTCAAATGCTGAGTACTTGCCCAAAGAATGCTGCTCTCCAAAAACACATGCTTCTGCCCAGAGGAGTTTCACCTGCTCTTGCTTTCACTACAAGCAACACAGCTCTACTGTTGATGTCAGTCAGAACAAGATTAGAACTTCAAATCACTTCACTATCGGTGTAGCTTATGAACTGATAGTACAGCCTGGCATTGAGCTCAATGCAACTTTTCTTTCCTGGGCTGAAGCAAAGTAATTCTATTGCAGTCTTTCACCAATGGGAAAAGATAAAACTTAATGAGAGCATTTTTCAGGGTCTGTCAGAAAAGAAAAGGAAGTTTAATACACACAGGTGTTTTAAAATACATAAGTATAACATATCTGTGTGTGTACAGACATGCATCATCAGTTCTGGGGGGGGATTTAGGACAGATATGTAATTTTTCATGTTGCTGTGGTATAGGCCAAAAAAAGCATTCTGTGCCCAAAATACTAGGGCAAACTTTCAAAGAACAATGAGTATAAGAAGAATATGTTCATTTTTTGCATTGAGATGGTGTCTGTTTTGTTGACAGCCTGGCTTGCAAAATGAGCATGCAGCAAAGTCCACTGCTAGCCTGCTCCCTATGCAAAATATTCAGAGTGAAAGTGTGTGTATGTATTTCCCTGTACTGCACAATGTAACACCACCACAATAGATTTTGAATGATTCATTACATGAAAATCTCTCTGTAGTGCAATGCGCGAATGCATGCAGGGCTGTACTAAACTATCTGCTGTTTAGTTTAAACCTAGTTAAGAAACCACATAAAGCCTAAAACTTAAAAGAAAAATAAGATATTTATCTGTATATTTTCCCTTTGTGCTGTTATAGGTAGATTTATGATTGGAATCTGAAAATGTTAAAGACTCAAGCTGGAAACAGGAATGTGCACACAGCGCATTTTTATTTGGCCATGAGCAATGTTTGGTTTCAGATGAAGCAGTTTGTGCATCACCACAAATTGATGGTGTGGGATGATGAGGTGAGTGCAGGCATAAAAGAAACCTGGATTGTACAATAAACTGGTCCCTCTGGGAACAAATGGTGCATGCTGAATTCTGTATTTACGAAACTTCAGCACAGTGTAGTTTCCCTCAGCCTACAGTGTGTACTGGGAAGGAGACACTTCATTATAAACTGGAGGTTCGTCACAGGAAAGCAATTCAGTATGTGCTTCCAGGACAGTGGTGACCCTGCACTCCTTGTGTGCATTACTGACACCATGAGAAGGGGCTGGTCAGTGCTGAAATAGCTATCAGGCAGATTAAAAATCCACAGACAGGAAGGATTGGAGAAAACACTTTATCCTGTGTGTTTTCAGAGTTCAGTGAAGCCCTATTAGAAAAAACAAAACAAAATATTTGAGAGGCGACTTAACTTCAGAGAATAAACACTTACACAGGGAAAAAATAATGGGTACCAAAGGGCTTTTTAACTTAACTCTGAAAAGTATAATGAGATCCAGAGGATGGAATCTGGAGCCAGACAAATTCAAATTGGAAACATGACCTACATTTTTAATAGTGGGTGTGATTAACCAGTGGAACAAAATACCCACAAAGTAGTGGATTCTCTCCTCTTGATTGCTTCAAATCAAGACTAGATGCCTTTCTAGGAGATAAGCTTTAGTCAAAAATAGTTTTGATTTAGTCAGACGCATGTTACAGGGCTCAATATAGAGGTAATTGGGGAAATGTAATGGCCTGTGATATCCAGAAGGTCAGGCCAGATGGTATAATGATCCCTTCTGGCCTCAAACTCAGCGAATCTCAGAATGAATATAAATGCTATCATCTGGATGTGCATTTGAAATAATTACAGGCAGAGATTAGACACGCAATTGCATATGGTTTAGGATTGGTAAACCTTCCTCCCCTCCAGAACAAAGGCCTTTATTTATGCCTAATTACATAGTGCTGTTGTAATTCAGATAAATATCTGTTAGGAGCTCAGATGGGATGTCAGCAAATCAGTTTTAACTACTGTGTGTGTTGTGTGGAAATGGAGTTTCGAAAGCTTATATTCAGCTCCAGACTTGCTTACACAGGAATGTTTCCAAGAAGAGCTCCAGCATAGACATTTACTCCACCCTGAAAGCATCTTTACATGATTTAGCCCTGTCAACTTTGAAGTTGATTCAGTTAAATCATAAAGACATGGAGGTCCTGATCCCCAGAGCAGCTGGGTGCCTAATGCGTAAGACTACCTGTGCATTGCTGAATTTTATAGGAAAGGGCTGTTGAAAGTGCAATAGCAGAAAATAAAAAGGTGCAAGCTTCTATGAGTAGTTTTGCTTATGCTGACGTTATCGCAAATGGCATCTCCGCTTAGCAATGCACAGGCGCCTGCAAAATAGCCAACTATTGCAATGCTTCTGGAGAAAGAAGTACAAAATATTAACTGTTAAAAGAAACCACACTAAAGCACAGGTAACTTTAAATATGAATTTCTCCACATTATATAGCTTTCAATTTTAGTGTTATCTCGCTCATAAAGCATTCAAAACAACTACACAGATAAGCAGTGAGACCGCACAGAGGAAATTATATTGTTAAAGTTCGGTGAAATGTCGTCATTTATGGTACGTATGTATTCACCTGTGCTCAGAAGACAAATGCTGGTGAGTATGAAGAGTTTCATTCAGAAAGGTCCCTAACTCTTTGTGTTCTCAATCTTCCCCCCAGAATCAACTCTGATCGATGGCACCAAACACCCAGTTTCCAGATGATGAGAAAGAGTTTATTTTCTCAAGTTCTGAGCATTGAGCAGAAATCCTCACAGTAGCTAATGTGCCACTTGAGGACTTAATATTCTGAGATAAGGAGATCTTCCCTGGGCTATATGCTGATTTGAAGGGGGCAAAAGCCTGGATCTGCAGTCACCTGCATAAGTACTCAAATGTTTGAGCAGTTCTGTGCAGTTTTACAGGTTGGCCTTGTTCGAAGTGGATGAGATCTGACTAATGTATGTATCCTGGAGTATAAAGCTAGCATCCACACCTGCATCCCAACTTTATGTATTATAACCATCTTTCTTTTTTTCCCCACCTTTTTCCCCCCAAGCAGCATACATAGAATATCATGACTGACATGGAGGCTGTAGAAATATGTGCAAATCTGTGAACTAGCCAAAACTTTTTTGAATTCTCCCTCTGTATTGATGCTCAGAACCTTACAGCTAATTACACATTTACTAATTGTAGCCTGCTTTTTCTAACCTCTCATTTCAGCTTGAAAAGGGATCATGGTAATGGTGACTCTGCAGGTACTCTGTAGAATAACCAATGTTTTACTGAATCTCAGCTTTACTTTCTTATGTGAAGAGCAAGTGCCTGTCTGCAGATACTATTCTATATAGTTGTTCTGAATATCTTGTTAGATTACACTAAAAATGAGCATGACACGAAAGAACGAAAATCATGTTTAAAGTTAGCTGTGTTTTAATGTGGCATTTTGCCAGTTGAATATTTTTTTAAAAACATTGCTATAGCTGCTGTTTTTGAAGCTGCTTTTTCAGTACTTCTGCAGGGGTGGCATTTATGATAATACTGCTGTATCAGCAAAACTACCAATACAGGTATTTTACTTTTTATCTTGCTTTATAGCCCTTTATACAAGGCCTTCCTATTACAGTTCTGCTGTAGCATTAATTTTATAAAGGTCCCGAAGGTCATTCTTATTTCCAGTCAAATAACAATATCCAAGGATTTTAATGATGCTCTTGCATTAGTGTTATGATATTCAGAATTGTTATAAAATTCAACAATGTATGGAAATGTCATCACGAGGGATGAATGAAGCAACTCATCTGAAAATGAAAATCAGCCCAAATCTTTGCAGGTGTTCAAAAACTTAAGGTAATTTCATTTTGTCTCCCCTACCTCCACTTCTCAGGTACTTCTACAAGTTCTGGTGCCTGAAATATCATCATAATTGATTTTTTTTAGACAAAGGAAGTACTCAGAGCTAATTATCTAAACTTGAGTACAGCATTTGGTACAGTGCCATGTGGGAAATTGTTAGCTAAAATGAGAGATTAGTACAGAAATTGAAAAGTGAATAAGAAAGAAGTAGGAGGAGATGATCAGTGCTGAGGGAAAGTAGTAGAGCTTCCCAAGCATCAGTCTTGGGCCTGATATTGTTTAACATTTCTTATTAATGGTGATCCCATAAAAAATAAGCATGTGCTAATGGAATTTACTAGTGACATAAGGAAGGGAGGTACTGTCACTACAAAGACGAATAAAAATCTCATTTAGGAAGAACTGAGTGACCTTGAGGACCAAGATAGGATAAATTGGATGACATTCAGAAGGATTGGAGTGCAAGTTCATGCATCTAGGTCTTGTTAACCAGGTTTCTATTATACCTGTATGCTCACAGGTAAGAAAAGAACAAGGAGGGGAAAGACTCAGAACATACAATGCAAGGTATTTTCACCAAAGTATTGAAACACTGGTAACAGCGTATGAGGCACATGTTAGAAATCAGCCAGGATAGTGCATGCTATTCACAAATGATTCACTTCATTTTTGGTAAGCTGCCAAAAAAGATGATTAAAGCGACCATGGGAAGGGAGAACTTTAACTGTGAGAGGGGTTTGGCAAAATGGAGGTTGAGGGAGGCCACTATAAATACACGTGGGCATAAGCTCCAGGAAGAGAAAATATCTATTTAAGCTAAAGGACAACATTGGCACAAGAACAAATGAGTATAAATTGGTCATGAATAAATTTAGGATGTGAATTGGAAGCTGTTTTCCAAACAACAGAATAGTGATGTTCTGCATTTGCTTTGCAGTGTGAACACTGGAAACAGCAACAATAACAACAAAAAAACCCAGCTACTTTTAGGATGGAATATAATGAGTTTCTGAAAGGGATGTGTTTGATTAAGATTGCAGGGAAGTAGACTTTATGACAAAAGAGGTCCATGCTGGTCAGTCCTTTTAAGCCTGTTTTTCATGACCAAATATTTCAGAGCACTTTAAAGTGCTTCCTTTCCTTCATGTATTTTTTAGATAATTTTTTTCTAGTACACTGCAGGGACTGCTACCTGGACTGATTTAGGGAAGGCAGGAAGCTCTGGCGTCCAGAATATGGTGAATACTCTCCAAACAAAACACGAGAATTGTTCAGCATCCTACAGGGCAACGCTTAAGGAGCTTAAAGAAGTAACCATTTTCAGTAGAGGACAATGAGAACTAAATCCGAACAGGAGCAGTACCCCTTTGAGTCTTGATTCTCTGTTGTTGCTCATACTCCCCTGAGCATGCTGCTCTATTTTGTAGTTTATCTTCTCAGCCCCATTGCGCATAAGCAGCAGTAAGAAATAGGATGTCACACAACACTTCAAATGCATAAGATTAAAGAAATAAAAACGGGAACAGTTAGTTGAGTCTGACTGGGTACCAGCCCTGCAAAGGTACAGTGAAGGTGGCTTGGAAGAGAAGGGAGAACTGAGGATTTCTCCAGCCTCTGGTGTGGTGCAGGGCTGTGCTAGCAGTGCCACAGTTTCTCTCTTCTCAGCCCAGGAAGCACCTCTGTCCTTTGTTTTGGTTTATCCTGCTATGTGCCTCAACACTTGCTTAGTGTCCCTTGTTCCAAAATGCAGTAGTGCATACTCACTGTATAGTCAATGTGGTCATAAAGGGATTTGTATGGAAGACTGGGCTTCAGGGTTCAGTAGCTGGAATTTTATGGGTTTCTTACCCACAAAAGCAAAACTACGTGTTTACAGCTCTTTTACAGTAACAGATACAGCTTTATCAAAGTGCTAGGCTGGACTGGTAATGTGGTGACTCCCTTATTAAGGGAGCATCTCATAGTTAAAAGTTTCATGATTTTCTACCTATGCGTTAGTTGAAATCTGCTGAGTGGGACAATGAGATCTGCAGAATTGGATGATTATGGTTGTTTTTCCTTTTCAGCTAACTACAGACATACTTTTTCTGAAATCTACTGTTAATATTGAGAATAGGTTAAGAAATGGGAAAGTTAGATGAAATCCCCAAAGAGTACAGGTAGTTTGGAAAAAGGAGAAGAAATAGACAGCAGCTTTACGAGAGAACAGTGCTTTGCTTACACCTTGTCACCATGCACATTAATCACATTTGCTGTAGGCAGCAGCTCTACTTTTTTTGTGCAAATACTTTAAGGACAGGTTTAAAAAACTGAGCAGGATAGCTGAGTCCCCAGGTTCACATAAATGGGGTAATGAACACCTGCATTACAAGAGAGAAAAGCAATAAACACAGTGGCGGAAGCTCTCAGTCCCTCTTCAGCTGAGGTTTTCTACTGTTTTCTCAGGTGCCAGGCAGGGGGGCAGCCACTTGCTGTGGTTCACAGTACCTCCAGAAGCTGCAACGTTGCCCTCAGTGACTTTGGTGCAGAGCCCCACGTGTGAGCTACTCTGTCTCTGTACTCACTGGTCAGAAATGCCCATCCTTCAAAAAGGAAAAGATAAATCTAGTTGGAAAAAAAAACATTTTCAAGGAAATATTATATTAAAGGTCAGAATTGAAAGGCATGCACTGTGAAATGATCAAGAGAAAACATTTTGATTGATTGAAACTCAAACAGAGGAACCCTTATTTTTGGTCGTTTTTACTTGAATTTTTGTCCCTGAAGCTGAAGCAGGTGAAGTTCAGGTTAGATATAAGGCAGATATGGTACCTCACAATCCTCTTTACTGTGAGGCTGGTGAGGCACTGGAACTGATTGCCCAGAGAAGTGGTGAATGCTCCATCGCTGGCAGTGTTCAAGGCCAAGCTGGACAGCGCCTTGGGTGACAGGGTCTAGAGTGAGGTGTCTCTGCCCATGGCAAGGGGTTTGTAACCAGATGATCTTAAAGTCCTTTCCAACCCAAACCATTCTATGCTTCTATGAAATGTCTCTATTTCCAGAGCTATTTTTTCACCGATCCTTCTAGCAGGACACAGTATTCTGAGAGCCCCTGGGTGAGATGAATTCATTCTGCGCTGTCCTACTAGCAAACTCAATTTAAAACGAATCAATCATAAGCATGGCCTGTACTTATCACCGTATTTTAGTGAGTTATTATTCATGTGCCCAGGTGTGAGAACGTGGCTCATTAGGGTGTGCAGTGGCCTTGAGACAGGGATGAATTTGTCCCTGAACTCACTGCAGCCCATGTAGGCTGGCCTGGTAGTCATGGTTGTACGGGCAGTGCCACCAGGAAACATGTTCAGTTTTTGCATGGGTGGAAATATCTACGGGGGTATAAAAGCACATCATCAGCTTGTTTGCAAACAGACCCATGTGCAAGCACGTGCGTATGGGAGCTTTCAAGTAACAAGGGTACCGAGGAAATTCCTGTGGCCACAGTAGGTCAGACATGTCTCTGGATTTCAGCTGCCCGCTCGTGCACCACACGAAGGCAGCAGCAGCACCAGTGCTGTCAGGAAGGATGTGAGGGGCCTCCTCGCCTGCACTGAGGCTTGTGTCTTCCTACAAGCAGAACTAATGAGCACCTCTGACGTTAACAATGATTGAACACTACCAAAGCCTATGAAAATAAGCACTCATGAGGTAAATCAGGTGGGGGCCGGGGTCTTTGGGCACTGGAACAGCTGCCATGGAGCAGGGGCCATTCTCAGCACCTGAGGTGAGTGGTCTGGTGAGGCAGGTACAGCGAGACCAGATTGCTTCCTCTAGTTTCAGACCCCTGGGGATTATAAAAACAAGAGGTTTAATCCCTGCTTTGCAGGGGATTTGGGGGTCCTGCTTCACTATCCTTTGTCTCTCCCTGGGTTAACACCAGAAGAAACAAGTGTTGGCAATGGTGCCACAGTCCTGGCCTCCCTGCCTGACCCTGGGCAGCCATCAGCCCCACAGCCATCGTGTACTTCATCATGTCACGGGGAGCTGCATGGGTGGGCAGTGAAATGCCGCCTCTGTGTGTGAGCTGTGATGCCATTAGGACGTTACAGCTTGCAAAAAAAGAAAACAAAAAGGGGTAAAGGAAAAAAAAACCCACAAAAAGCTGTGCTTGTTCTTCACTCTTCCCTCAGTGCTTTCTTGCCTTGTGCAGAGGCTTCGGAGGTGTGAACACATCCTGTTTACATCTGCCACTCAGACAGAGATGTTGAGGGGAGCACACAGCTGAAGAGTAGTAAGAGGCAACGCAGTGCATGGGGAGAGTCATCCGCAGTGGGAGAAGGCCACAGCATGGATGCGCTGCCCATCTACCATGGTGGCATCACCCGTGAGGCTGGGGAGAAGCTGCTGCTGGCTGCGGGCACTGATGGCAGCTACCTGCTGCGGGACAGCGAGAGCATCCCTGGAGCCTACTGCCTCTGTGTGCTGTGAGTTCTGGGGTGCTGCTCGGGACTGCGGGGCAGCCAAGGGTAATGGGGCTGGGAGCAGAGTGCTGGGATAGGTTGGTCAGGGGATAGCTGATTTCCAACCTTTGTGTCCAAGTATGGGGTGTTCCCGCATAATGGTGACAAAATACATTGTAATATTACCATTTGCAGACATGTGAAACTCTTGGCTCCTTCACCTTGACTTAAGGTGAAGGGGTGCATAAGGGGTTTGGAGTCCTCTGCAGAGCAAAGAGGAGCAGGTTTTGCCGTTCAGAGCCTATGCTTCCTATGGGCATAAAAAAAGAAAGCAGGCCTGGAACACACAGGAAAAGCATGCGAGGGGTTATGGAGAAGAGCTAGGCAACTTCACTCAGGTTGGTATGAGCTGCCTCTTTGTGCTGGATAATCCTCTTGCTTTCTGCCCTCATCTTCTGCTTCTCTAATGTGCTTATGGATGTGCTTAGCCACATCCCCAGTGTCCCCTGCCATTGGGAAGGGTAGTGTGGACTGCTGTCACCCAGAATGTGCCTTTTGGGATGCTGTCAGTCAGCCTGCGTGTCCCAGGAGCTGTCAGGCTTGAAGAAAGCTGCCTGTAAAATACATGAAATACTGATGAATAACAAACTAAGTGGTAATGTTTCATCAAATAGGGTGAAAGGAGAAAGATCCGATGGGATGGTCTGTCAGAGAGAGGATAGGGAGGATTCCCTGAGAGAGTTGGGGGACTTCGTAGTCATAGGACCTCATTTTAATGCGGCAATTCAATTACCCTACTTTTGGCAGTAGCAGAAGTCTAGTAAGCCCTGAGAGATAATGCTATCCAATGAAGTACCATTGCCTCAAAAGAACAAAGATGTATCTACCACAGCTAAAGGGACACTTGTGCCTTACTTCAGTAGGAGAAGGAATACAAGAGAAAACCATTTTAGAACCAGCATGAAATTAGCTAACAGAGTGCACTCAGGTACCTGGCAAAAAACTCTGGAAAACTCCTGAGTCAGGTTTTCTCCAAATGTCTTAAATATGTTTCCAACAATATGTAATTAAGCCCTGGGTGATGATTCTTATTCACCTATTATAGACCAGTAAATGGAGGCATGCAAGAAGGTTATAGGCAACCCAGCAATATACAACCTTCTTTTCAGGTAAGATCTTTGTGGCAGAAGATGTATTTTGTTCTTCATGAACTCAGGATAACCAAGGTAGGCACTACTGCTAACAAATAACTTAACAGCTAGCTGAAAAATGGGAAATAAGAAGCAGCTTGAGCATCTTGAAAATGGACTAGACATAGCAAGAGGTAGGGAGTGCTATGATCCCTGTGATGGGAAAAGGCAATAAAAACAGAATCTCTTTCAAATAACCATCAGAGAAAATGGCAATATATCTCCTTAACACTCAGAAGTCATTCAGTGCAGGTGAAAAACTAAGGCATTAGAGATGGGGTTAGGCAGAATGTTACAATGCTGTTTAAAATAGAGAATCCTGAAATGACTCCATCATTAGTCTAAATCAGGGTGTAGATATGTAACGAGGTCTTTCATCTGTTGTGATTCTTTGCTATATTAGTGGTAATTTAGGTCTTGTGGAAGAAATTTTATGAATGAAGTATATAAAATGAAAAAAGGAAGAACAGAAAGGATTGCTAACTGTGAAGCTCTGCAGTCTTTGGAAGAAAAGAAAAGCCACTCCAGTGAGAAACGTAACCCTACCTAATTGTTTCTGGAAATTACGGGCCATTTATGTCTTCATGTTATGTTGTGTTCAAGCATGTTTATGATAAGCAAAGGGGTAAAAGCAAAAAATCTTACTGGTGAATATTATGCAGCCTTCTTATAGAACATGTATCCTCAATGAAGCTTTTATAAGAGAAAGTTTAGATAGCATCTTGGATAAATCCAGACAAAAAATTAAACGAAAAATGTTAGGATGAGTATGATCTTATATAGACAGAAAGGTGGCTGAAAAATGCCAGAGCTAACACTTGGTTCTAATGCTTCTCAATATTTCAATTCAGAGCATTATGTAAGAAATAGGAGATACGATAAAAAGCATATCACACAATAACTGTGGAGACAGTTATCATGGAGATACCAGGAAATAGTCTCACATTGAAGATAGCAATGACAATTGAAAGAAATGTAGGCCATAAACTAGAGAAGTGCTTTGGGAGGCAAAAATTTGCCGAAGCAGAGGACTCTAGTGGAAGCAAGTAGGGAAGGCACGACAGATGTAGATAAGTATTCGATGGAGGATGCTAAGCCTAGCTTTAGCAAAATAAAGCAATGGACCCAACCCTCCAAATTCCATTCTGGACATCATGCCCAGAGACGAAACAGGTGGCAAGCGTGTATGTGCATGAGAGCTTTGGTGAAAACTGACAGAAACACGCCATTGCTGTATTCGTTGCTAAAGAAAAAAGAAAAGAAGAAAAGTAAAAGGGAAAGTATTTCTCCACTTTTTTGTATTTCTAAGTAAATAATGGTGATTATTAGGAATCACAAAGTTATTCAGAAATTTAAATTTTGGTTCACAATCCATGCTGAAGATCACTCTAGTAACACCTAGATATATCAAAATTAGGCAAAACATGTATATACTGGGGGCAAAGCTGTTCAGTCATTAGATATATTGCAGTATGTATCAAGGCTAAAGAAAATATTTTACATCTTTCTAATGGCAATCTCTTCTTAAGGATCTTTTTTCTCCACCATGGGGGAAAAAGAGAGTTGTCAAAATCAAAAGGCACATTTCTGATGAAGAGAAAAGAAACATTTATCAAAAAAATCATTTAACAAATATTTGGATGTCAAAACTGTCATCAGCTTGAAATCACATAGGTGGCTACTCTGCACTTCCAGCTCCAGGTACAGCAATTGGAAAACCCTACAATTGCCACTGCATTGCTTAGGCTCAAACAACTCCTCTGTTTTTCAACCAACCAACTGCATAAATCTGTAATGCCACCACTTCCATAACACCCTCCCCCCCCGCGCTCTCCTAAAAATCCCCAACATATTTTGGAAGTCTTTGAGCCTCCTAAGGCTCATAAGAAGGGCACCAGTGCTCACGATCAGGCTCATTCACCCTTTGCTTTTCCAATTAAAAAGCAGAGCCCTGACCTTTAAAAAGGAGACGAGTCAAAGACTTCATGAATCCCTTGTGACTGATTTTACAGGGCAAGCATAAAAGAGACAGGTAGTAGCATAAAACCTGACCTACAGAGATGGGTAACCGCGGCAGGCAGGACCCTGTTGTTGGAGCATTTGGCTAGAAAACTGCTTCTCTCTTCTTCGTTTCTCCTGAAGTATTGCTTTATCTTCTTTGAATGCTGCTTTCTGCTGTCCAAAGTCACAGCATGCACATGGCATGTCTTCAAGCCTTCAAAGAAAGGCTTTTTTTTTGGTGTGGCTGTGGCAAAGCACTAAGAATCCTCTTTTATAAATATAGAATACCACAATTAAACTCTGCATAGAAGAATGGAAAGGTTTCGGTTTGCAACCAAACACCAGATTGTCCCTTGGGGCTCTTACAGAGGTGCTGCCTGCAGTTTTGGTCGAAATTTTTTAATACCAAATTCTCCCAAGATCTTCATTGTATGAAGATTATTAAATTGATAATGCGTACTTGAAGGATGTTGGTCGTCACGTTTTGAGTGTGTCAACAGAGGAGCATAATATTTTCCTGGAAATTCTTTAGTGTTGCATTGAAAAGCAAGAAGAGTTTTACTGTTCCTGACAACTGGGCCAGAAGAAAATGCATATGCTTTAAAAAATGTTCAAGTGTTCCCTGTAAACATGTTAGACAGTACATGCAGTACACCAGGGCTTTAGTATCAAAACCTGATTGTTCCAGGGAGCTTTCTTTACTGCTCTGGTTCCCTCTTGGCTCAATACCCCATTTGATGCTTTTAGCACCCTCAGAAATCCTCTGTGCACACCACTCCTAATGTCAATGGGGGACACAGGCCACAGTAACAGTGGGTAGTTTGCGAAGCAGCCTCTTAATCTGTGCCTGGAAAATGCATAAGTAAAATGCCTGAGAGTGCCAAAAGTTCCACTTTCCTTTACAGATGTATGAGCACACATGCAGAAACAAGTAGCTCATGCCTGAACTGGCAAAGATAAAGCATTTGTAATTTTGGTCTTAAAATTCATATGCTTGAAAATACTTGGTATGTTAGTAGTTGCTTCAGACCTTTAAGTAAGCTAAACATGACACACTTGTCAAACTGTATGTTTAGATTATTTGTTTGTAACCAGCCGTTCATGTACTGTGCTGCATTCAATTTGTGGAGAATAATCAAAAGCTGGAATAGAAATCTGTTTAGAGCTCTTGAAGCAGCAGCAATGGCAACAGGGATGGCTGCAGTCCTATCAGATTTTATGTGTGCTATTTTTCTGTCACCGTAACCACAGCGCACGAGTTCAGGCAATGTGCTGAACCTTTCTGATGCATCAGATGTATCAGCTGTATAGTCAAGGTGTGATACATGATCATGAGCCAGCTTCAGCTTAGTGTTTCTTTTGTTTCCTATGCAATATTTTTGATAGAAGTGGCAGAATAATTGCGTTTATTATAACACTGCACATAATCATCATTTAAAATGTAATTTGGAACAAAAGCTTCTCTCTAAGGAGGAAGCCCTCAATTCAGGGTTGCCATTGTAAATATCACACACTGTTTTCAGCTTTGAAAAAAGTTTTCTACAGCACAGTGGTAAATTCTACTGAGGTGAGTATTTTAGCTCTCTGCTAATCAGTGAGCTTTGTCTTTGCTGCGAATAACTTGGCTAATGGCCTTCAGATATCCCAGTGGCTTTTCTTGGAAAGATTTTAGAAAGGCAGACAGACTGAATGGTGGATAAGTGCTACACTAATGAATCTGTACATGACAGAATGGATACAATCGTTAGATAGCAGAACCTATATTAACGCTACCCTCATTTTGTAGGTTTGAGTTTTAAGGATTCAGTTGAAGCAGTGATTTCAGGTTCAGGGATTTTTATAGTTAGGTTGCGCCTGCCTGCTCTGAGAGAAACAGGAAACATTTCATAGAAATACTAAGAGTAACATTTACAGGGCTATTGTTAGTGTATTGCAGTTCTTTTGCGTTTTGCCTAACGTGTTGAAAGAGATTTCACCACATAACCTTATTTCATGAGTTTTTGCCTTTGTGAGATACTATTTTGGAAGTAATTAATGAAGCTTAGTTACTAGCCCACCATAAAGTAAATTTCTTCTATTTAACATCTTAGATTAAAATAAATTCTCATTTTATTGCCAAATCTGAAGAAATTCCTTTTTGAGGTATTGCTTTTGGCTGGCATCACTTTGTACTAGACCAACATAAACTCTGCTCAGAAAGGATACTCACTTGCTCTTTAGGTAAATCAGTGGCATTTCTACTGATAGTTTGGAGTGTTCAAGTAGTGACAATCTTCCACAGAAACCTGTTCATAAATTCAGAGACATTTCACAAGCTTTGACTTGCACTTTCAAGCTTTTGTTAATTGCAGAAGAGAAAATCAAGATGATAGTGCATTTGTTTCATAATGCCACAGCATCGCAGCAAGCTAATGTTGGTTACTGATTCAGTTTCATGGGTAAATTTTTGCCACAAGTGTTGGGAGGGGAATCAGTGACAGAAGTGTAAACCCAAGGGGGTATGTATAGAGCAGTGCTGTGAGTTAAGCTAGAGTAACTTTGTTGAGCTTTTAAGATGTTGTAAACACTGATTCAAAATATTTTATTCACTCTTGCTGACATAGAGCTTGTAGCTTGCACATCACCTCCATGTGAATGCTATTTCTTCAGCATGGGTTGGCTGATGGGTGGTAATTGCTAAGTAGCTGTACCTTGATTGTATGTCTGAGTCCTAAATAAAGCAGGAACCAGGTTGCTTGTCAAGCAGAAAATGCAAATTCCGGGACACAGTGAGGAGCTGTAAGCTTAAATAGGATTTTCTCCTACATTAACAGGCTTTTTGGCCTTTCCATGATTAACAAACCAAGCAGAAAGGTAACAATTAAAAAGGAAAAAAGGAAGAAAAAGAAAGAAGTTGAAGTGAATGGTTGGATTGACTGTTGCATCATGTTGGCAGCTGTCACTTTTGTCGCATGGGGGAGGCCATGCAGCTCTGGGGTACCCTGCGCAGGGGAGACCTTGATGAACATACATGTGGTATGTGCAGGCCCTTAGGCACTGCTGTGGATTCCCCTGACCTCATGAGTTTTGGTTCTGTGGTAGCCATCTCCCAGCACTGTAGCCTTTTTGGAGCCCATGCCAGGGTTGACCACTGGGATGTTGCCTGAGGTTGGTTCTTCAGATCATTCAGGAGCTGATCTGCAACTTACGTCAAACAGCTCTAGATAAGACAGAAGCAGCTGCAACTTGACCTCTCATTATGGTATGTGCTGTGTGCCAGTGACCCCTACTCTGAAAGTACCCCAGGACCTCTCCTATAGGACTCATCTCCTTAGTGTCCAGTGGTTTCTAAGCATTATCTCTTTTTGTGAGATGTAGAGTTTAACTCCATTTCAAAGAAACTGTGACACAGCAGGCTCATGTCTGCAGTATCTGTTGGGTTCCCAGTGTGAGGGGAATGTGTATGAGTTTTGAGACTACCCTGTGTTATTCTGTACAACCTGCAGACTTTGCTTGTATTGCTTTGCATTACATGGCTGTTTCCTAGTTTCATACATTCTGTTTCCAAACCACCCATTTTCTATTCCTGGATTTTTCACCCCTCCAGCATTTTGTGCTGCTCCCAGTTCAAGCCCCTTCACGCTGCAGCTTTGTATATCCCTTTCTTTACTCATGTAGTCTTACTCTTTCCCAGGGTTCAATATTTCTTGCCCAGCTTGCATAGACACAGGTCCCCTTTTCTTTCCTTCCACATCCACTCCACCCAGTCGCAATTTTCATTTTGAAGATGCCAAATATAAGTGCATGGGAAAAGCATTGTTTTGTCTAACATATCCCCTTTTTTGGCACTTCTGCATTCTCCATCCCTAAATAAGGTGGAGGCAAACACCTAAGAAACAAAAATTAAGCCTGAAAGGCTGAAATGTGGCAAAGTTTTAAGAGACTGGAAGTGGGCAGAATATAATGCTTGGGACCACTGTTTGTAGGCCACATCACTGTCTGGTTCTTAAGTAATATTGTAAAGTGAAATTCCAAGGTAAGGTCAGGATGCAAACATACCAGGTAAGAAAAGCTGTGTGAAGACATCAGAAGAGAAAGCTATGTAAAGAGGAAGAAATTGATGTCATTTATTGCTGACATGACTTTCTCCTGTCTCTCTAGACTTTCTCCCTTTACATTTGTTCCATTTTGGACCCAGGAATGAATACAAATTAGTTTAATAAAATTTCCCAAGTGAGATGCAAAACATTTGGAAATGATTTTAAAATATACCATGCAGCTGAAATGTCATGGTTAATTTTAATCTGCAGCACGCTGTTAATATCCTCTGGCTAAGTCAGTAGTGCAGAAGATTGTAATTACTCACCTGTTAAAGCAAATGGAGCTTTATCAAATCTGGTCACAGCTGAAAAGGAGGAGTGGAGAGGACAGGTAGACAGATGCTGTCTCAGTATGTCATCTGTGAATGATGCCTTTGTAGCTCGTTGAGAGGAATTAGATAGCTATGAAGAAAAAAGCCTAAAGCGGACTGTTCCCTGTAATAGCAACTTTTTCTAGGTTCCCCTTTGACAAAGTTTTCCCAGCATTGCAACAGAAACAGTGCTAGTGCAGTTCCCAGCTGGTGTAACACATCCTTTGTTATAGAGATGAAAAAGTAAGTTTGATGACATAAAAATATAATCAGTGGTAACCAAAGTGTAAGTAAGTGCTATTCAATATTTTCCTTACAGCAATGGCTGTTTTCTGTTTCCTCTCATCACAATTTTGGCATTTTTTGCCTTTGATAGAAAATTTGTAGGGCCACATTCATCAAGCTGTTAATTCACTATTGCTTCTGTTCCTTGAGTTTCATTGGCATCAAAGAGGACCTGTTTGAGCAATGAGTGAGGCTTGTGGCTGTCCCTGGATGGGGGAGCCCTTCACTGGGTCTTTGACTGGGTATCAAGAGCTGGTCCTTCTACCAGTCATGGTAGTATGCCAGTGTCACCGTAAGACTGCTGTCTGAAATCCTTCCCTCCATGACATGTGTCCATCTCCTGTTGATTTTGTCCGTCAGAGTCGCTGAGAGATGAGCTTGTCCTGCATCTCAACAGGTAATGGCTTCAAAGCATAAGCTGTATGAGAGGCCGCATGGGACTAGCAGCATGTCCAGGCCACAGAGTATTTGTGTTTTGGCTTTAGCTACATGGCCACACCATATATAGGAACATTGTGTCACACTAGGATCCTTTTTGCTGTCCTGAGTTGAGTAAAATGTAGAAACATGAGCTGTCCCGTTCCCCGGCTGGGGAATTTCTCATCCCCTCAGGCCTGAAGTCCAGTAAATGCACTTTTCCACCTGCTTTTGCCCGGTGATGAGTTCTGCTTTTTGGAAGGAAATGTTGAATACAATCTTAATTTTAATTTTTGTATGTAAGTTTTGTTTTAAGAAAAACACCTTGATCTTCCTTCAGTCCACACTGATCTCATGTTGAGTACTTTAAATCATAAAATCATGAAAACCTTTCTCATGGGAGAACGTGGCTCATCAAAATCCTGTCACTCGCACTTGGAAGGAAAAAAGTACTTTGAAGTGGTAATGAAGTAAGTTCCTGCTGCTTAACAGAAAGTTTTGATAAGATCATGTTCACTGGGTGAGTACTTATGAGAAGAGCTGTAATTCGTTTAGTGGAAACAAGGATCCCAGTGGAAAGTATTTAAATGGGAAGATCTAGCTGTTCAGCTTCTTAGCAAAATGCATCCTCCTCCCTTTTGCATGTCCTTTGAAGAAGCAGGTGCAGTGGTCCTGGGCTATCTCCCATCTACGTAGTGACTGTGTTTACTGAGGGCTTCAGAGCCAACAACTGAAGATAATGTTGTGTTTTTCAACATAAGCACAGTGAACCCCTTTGGGCCCTTCGGTCTTTCGTCCTCTGGAAAATAAAATACATTTGCCAGGTGAGTGGCGACCTGTCACTTGTCCCTCATATGGCAATGCTGATAATGTCATACTCCTCCCATTCTCCACACTGTATCCATGTTCCCATATTCTTGTTCCTTTTTCTGTATCTCATCTCCTGGGTTTTTAATCTGATCTATCCTTTCTGCTTTGTCTGGGCTTGGTTGAAATATTTCACAGTGAGATTTTTAAAAGAATGCAGGATAAGTGCCTATCTTATACCTCACCTTGCTTTGGCCCTTAAGATTACTCTATCTGACCTCTATTTTTCAATTTGCCCAGCTTAGTAAACTCTACTGGCAAAGTGCTGAAAGCCATCAGGCATTTCAGAGTCAGGGCAGCACCCCAGTCCCTCAACCACTTCAAGCCATGCAATCTTTTTAGTAGATAAAATGGTGAAAGAGATGACAGATGGTAGTAGCTTTCCAGACAACTGAGCCATTTGTGGAAAAATCAAATCTTAAAGAGATTGAAGCAGTTGGAATGCTCTGGGACAACCAAAAGCAAGCATGGATAAAATGCACACTATATTATTAAAAAAAGGAGGAAAGAGAGTTTTAGATTTTTACAGAGTGATTCTATTGGGTTTGAGGCTTGAAAAAAGTCACTGTGGGGATGATCAAATACCCACCTCAAAGAGAGGGGACACTATGGGCTGTAAAGTGTTGTTTTCAGTAACCATATATTGGCTGGCATTCTACATATATAGATGCAGGAAAGCCCCTTGTGATTTTTAAAGAGAAAAGATCATTGTGAATATCAGCTACTCATGAAAAGCTGACAATACAGGCAGAGCTCTTGGAGGTTTTGAGAAAGGATGTGATGTTATGAGATTGCCTAAGGCCCCTAATGGGAGACATTGGATTCCCTGGGCATGAACATATCTAGTAGCTTAGAGGGATGAGCTTTTAAGCAACTGGGCTTGAACAATGGCCTCAAACACTGTGACTGTTGTGCCATGGTATGGACAGGAGAACAGCATTGCCCTTCTACATCCTTTCCCCCTCTTGCAGCCACAACAGGTTGTTCATACGTTGTCCCAAGGGTCCTGACAGACTGCAGCAGTTGAATCGCTGAGGGAACAATTGGGGTAGCAGCAGCTGTTTTCCTCTATAGGTTTCCATGCAGTGAGCATGGCTGGCCGCTTTTCATGTCCATCAGGTGCCAGGTGGAAAGTCGTGTCTCGGGGGACAAAGCTCCCTTGGTTAACATGAAGAGGTGGATGAAGTTGTGGGGTTAGGTGTCTGCGTCAGGTGTATTTCCATACACGAGGAGGAGGGCAGTGTCTCAGGGAGTTCAGCCCTGCAGCAGCTCTGACAGGAGGGAATGACTCTGTGTCTGCTGCCTCTGTATTTAATCACTGTGGGAGTCAAGTGTCGGGGGAGAGCTCACAAATCACACCAGGCAGTTTTGTTGTGGGGTTGTAGCAGTATGACAACTGTTAACAACTTCCTTCTTGGGTAAATTATATCAGACATTGCTTTGCAAAGGTTGCTGTAATGACTTTTCAACAAGAATTTATCCAGGAACCATGACACGCAGCGTAAGTAATTGCAATCATACGCTACCTCTGTCATTGATGGTTTCTGCTATTCTGTAGTAACCACTATAATACCGTGTATAATTGGAAAGAAATACAGTATTTTTCTGCTTTCTTAAGAACAAGCATTGTTACTGAAATAGAGAATGGTCCCTAAAATTCTGCTGTGTATTTACGTAAATCTGTGTAATATGAAATACAAACTTTCTTATCTGACACCTTCTAAACTAGTGTTGTACTCATGCAACTAGTATTGATTGTCTCTGCTTTTGAGGTTTATTTTTGGATTTCAGTATAATAATCTACCATGTAAATCATTCACTGTGTTGAGTTCATAAGAGAAGTAAGACTGAGTCTGGACACAAGTATGTCTTGTGTTACTCTTGAAAGACTCAGATTTAGAAAGAAGGAAGATTCCATAATCCTATAAGTCTCCTTTATCAGTTTTTGGGAATTAGAAATATATGGGTAAGGCAAAGAGTAATTTTCCTTGCTTGTGTGGGTCTAGCTTTCCAAATAAATTACACTCATGCTATTGCTTCCGAGAACATCTGCATTTACATGAATCACAATACAGTAATACTATCTTCCAATAATCCACCTTCTCTTTTTTCCAAGAAAAGTATGTCTGGTGTGTGTCAGTAAAAGGAGGTCAGTGAAAAATAGAATGCTGAGGCAGGAATGAAACCAGCATCACTTAACTTGGACTAACTGGATATTGCTAAACTAGGTCTGAGTCAGACCAATTCCTCTCATCGAAAAGAACCCAGTAGCTTCTGACCCATGTCTCAGGATTTTTATCTACCTTGAGCCCTTATGGGTGAATTCATTTTTAAGGAACAGTTAGCAGGTGAACTGGCTCCCATATAGCAGAGTGTGCCTCTTGTGAACCCTGACAGTAGAAATGAGTAATAAATACCCGCTGATTTTTTCTTTCCTTCTACAGGCATCAAGGTTATGTTTATACCTACAGACTGTCCAAGACAGAAACTGGGTCCTGGTGTGCTGAGGTGTGTACTTCTCCTTTCTCTTCTGGAAATTTCTACATCCTGTTTGGTGTTTGTATTGATTAAATGAAATATATTAAAATTATTCATGTTTCTGTGTAGTCTGATTTTCATCAAAGGCAATTGATTTTGAGTGTGCCCATCAGTAAGATGTCTTGGTGCCATGTCTGGCAGTCTTGAACTCGTGAATTAATTCCCTGTTACATTTCAGCTGTTGCATAATGCAATAGTGCATTATTTTGCATCATTTTAAGCGACAAAAATATTGTGTTTTTTATAATTTGACAAGTGCAATCTGGTCCCTACAATCCCACACATCATCAATATCAGAATATTTGAGGAAATTATTTTCAATCTTTGGTGTTTTGAAGTTAATTTCTCTCCAAATTAATTCATCATTGGTACAAAACTTATATAGGGTAGCTGAAACTTGATGCAAAATGAATTTTCACCCATCTGATAAGAAACTAGTAATTCAGGTGTAGAATTAACACCATTTGCAATACAGATAACTATTTGTGTTGATGGAACCAGAATGCTAACCTCTGTTTCTTTTATGAAGGTCTTGTTCTTTGGATGTACTCTGTGTATTAATTCATGCTTAGCTTTCTGTTTGCACATTAATGAACACTGATTACAAACATTAAATAACTTCTAGACAGACCTAATTCCTTGGCCATTATTACAATAGAAGTGGTCTGGAATACAAAACTAATTCCTGGGGTTACTCAAGCAGACTGGGGAGCAAAAGTGACTCACATTACTGAGGAGGAAATAATTATCTGTGTCATCCTTGGGAATGGTACCCAGAAAGAATTTGTCCTTTCATTCCTGTAAGGCAGGAATGGGAGCATGCTGTATATTTGTACTGTCCAAGCAGGAGGTTTCTTGGGGCAGGCTGGGGGTGGTAGTGCACCCAGTGTGCCAGAGTAAGCGCTGGTGTCTCAGGAAGGATGCTGGGATCCCCAGGGACCTGTGGAGGATAATATCTCCCTGAGCAAAGATGCAGCCTGCTTTGACTCCAGGTAATGTCAGGATTTGCAGTCTGGTGTTATATAGGCCTGCTACAACTCCTCCCCCATGACCTGCATTGGTTTCCTATGTGTGGGTTTTGGGTTTTCCCTCACTGTATTTTAGGCAAACTTTGTGTTTTATGGCGTAGGTGTCCTGAAAGACCAGGACTCCCAGTATGTCTCTCAATACATCCTCTGCAAGGATAGCTATAGACCTGTGACACCAACTTCCATTAAGCAAACAGGAACCTTTAAGTAAATGTTGCTAAGAGCATGTTGGCCTCAGCTGTTAGAAACAGCAGCCTAAATCCAACTTATCTCCACTAAATGTGCCTCCAAGGCCAAACCATGCTCCAGCTGCAGCTGACGCTTTCCTGTCTCTGCTTCCTTCCCTGGGGCTGGTTGGTCTCTGACAAGCTCAGGTCACACCCATCTTTCAAGGAAGAGGCAGGGAAATTAAAACAGCACTGGTAAAATTCCAGCCAGTGCGAAGCTTCCAGCTGGTGCCAGGGAGGCAGGATTTAGCCCACTACACTGATGAGAGCAGGGTCCCTCATCTGGGACTGTGCCAGCAGGACCTGTACTTGTCCTCCCATGACTTTGGTAGGGAGGAGAATGCCCTGAAGGACGTGGCAGAAACATTGAATCTTTTATAAAAAGCAGGCACAGTTTAATTTCACAGTGTTTGAAAAGATGCTAAAGTAGAAAGATAGAAAAACTCCCACTTCTGATAAATAGGTAACATTTTGCTGCTGCCTTTGTAAAGAGGTAGACAGAATACTCAATGAACACATAGACCAGTACTAAATGCTCAGAGAAAGGCTTGCAAAAAGTCTGTGTCCATGCCTGAACTGAGTGGTATAAGAACTGCTACCCAGTAAGTGCCAGGTAGCTCTCTAGATTGTCTTATTTATTTTCCAGGCTGGAAGTATCTTACTGATAAACCCAAGGTTGGATGTTAAATCACTGGCTGCAATAAATCAGGGTCAGAAATAGCAAAAAATCTCTTGGGAATTTGCCTAATGAGCATGGCAGGCTCTGGGTTTCTCTTGCAGTGATTAAGAAATTGTCCCTTTTCCAACCTCATATGACCACACAGCTGGAAACTGCTCTTAGTGCAGGGAGGGGAAGGAGAGTATGGCTTATTGACTCAGTTTAGGTTGGCACATCAGGAGGTCCAAGTGAAGGGCTGGCTCCTCCCCTGTGGGGTGTGTTGTGCTTTTCTGGGGACAAAGCTTCCATGCCTGGCACAAAGCTCAGCATCTCCTCTCACCTCTCACCCTTTAACTTCACAGACAGCGCCCGGCGTCCACCGGAGGCATTTTCGGAAAGTGGACAACCTCATTTTGGCCTTCCAGAAACCTGACCAAGGCATCATAACGCCTCTGCAGCACCCTGTCATCAACCACGCAAAAGCCAAATACCCTCCTGGTACTCATGGGGCAAAGGGAGCTTTGGCTGTGGCTGAGCAGAGCCCTACATGGTGGTGGGGATGGAGGTCCTAGATTTCTCATCTTTGACCCGAGCTAGCCAGCAGGGTGGCATTGCCAGAAACACGTCATAACTTTGCTACCACATGATTGAAGTGCTGTCACCCAGGTGCTCTATTAGGGATAGGGCCTGTCAATGTGATGAGAAAATGGATTTTGAATATGTATTCCTGAGTGCTATACTGGTGGTAGCTACCTTCCCTCCCCACAGCCCTCCCTCTTGTAGGTATGAACCTTCTGATATGTCTGGTTTTGTGCAGTGTTCATCCTTTCATATTTTTGTGGTTACTTTTCTCAGGGATAAATGAAGGCCATGACTTCCACCCTCAGCCATCATGAAGACGTTTCCCCAGGTGTGACATAATCGTATCTTCCAGAATCTCCTCTCATCCATGCTATAGAACAGAATGATTCGTTGATAATTAACACAACTCCATGAGTTTTCTTGTAACATTTGCAGAAATGTGTATTTCGTAGAATTTTTAACTCAAAATTCAGAAGTTTTAAGTTTCCGAATGTTTTGACTTTGGGGGATTTGATTTTCTTCTTCTTTTTTTTTTTTTTCCCCTAGCAGAAGATAAAAATTATCAACTACTAAATAGAGTAATGTCTTCTTTTTTCTTTGTGCTCTCAAATAAAAAATATTTTTTACTTCAATATTAGCACCTGATTAATAATTAGTTACTAATTTTATGTTACTTCACTTTGGACTCTGCTTTTCTTTGTTCTGGTCATTTATGCAGAACTGAGCAAACCAAGTCTCCTTCTTTCTCTAGCCTTAGCAAAATTGCTTACATTAAAGCCTTGGGTGGGCTGTGTGTCGGTCATACAGCTTCTACACACGATATTCCACAGGTGGCCACATCCGTGCTAACTGATTTCCCATCACACCAGGTGCTCTGCCCTGTAATGCATCAGAACTGGCTACCACTGCCTGAACGTACAAGGTTTGTTGTCTACACAAGCAATCAAAAGCTTAAGCACTGAGTAGCTGAGACCAAGCAGTGATATGGAGAGCACTGTTTTTGCTTTTAGATGTTCTCTGTAGTTGAAACAAACCACCCCTGCATACAATTTAACAAACTAAATTATTTTTTATGACAGTTTCTCTGTTTTCCTTACTTATCCGTGTGTCTTTCCAGCTGCTGCTGGAGGAGGGGTTTGGATCAACAGGACTCATCAGCTGTGCAGGCCAATTAAGTGGCTACCGGGGAATTTGGAGTACGTGCCTCTTACTCTTGGGGTTTAACAAGCATGATGGTACCATCCTGTTTGAACTGGCAGACACTAGGAAACCCTTTTGAACAGACTGGATGTCTTACAGCCCTCTTGTTTCAGGAGACAGTACTGTGTCTGCCCTGCGGTGAAAGTGTGGTAGGCATGGCTTGGTGGCACAGTGGGAGGCACTGGAATTGATGGGGCTGGGGGTGGTTTCTGAGGCAGCAACTGCCTCTCTCCAATGGTATTTTTATCTTCGTATAAGATACTTCCATGGGGATGTCTCCTTCACCAGTGTGTTAAAAAAACTAATTGTTGGTATCCTGGATCCTGGCTTGTTTTCACCTCACTAAAGGCAAGATGGATGTGAAGAGTGACAGAGCGTAATGGGCTGCAAGTGTGGGATTCAGTGAGCTTAGGCTGGTTAGAATGCTCCAAGCAGCGTTTGCTAAGGCTGGAAGGTTTACCTTTTCTTTCTTTTCCTAGAAGTGGCTCTGTGTGTGTGTGTAAGAGAGAGACAGTGCAAGCAACACCACAGCAAATTCCTTGTAAACCAGCAATGGGAACAAATGCAGTAAAAAGACCAGCGCCATTGTAACACGGACTGGCAGGCAATACTGTTGCAAAGTTGAGACAATTTCAGCTCACGGCTCAGTTTCTGATGAATGAAGGCCAAATATCATTTATGGTGAAATGTTCTGCGTCCCCCCTGACTGGTCGTATACTGTATGTGTATGTGTTGCTCTGTGCCTCTGTGTTACATATGCTAGTTGGTTGAAACAAGGGTCTCATCTTCATACAGTGGCAGATCTGCAGTGACTGGTCCCTGTTTGTTCCTCTCCAGCTTTGTGCTCCTGCCAACAGTCCTTCCCTAAAGACAACTGACATGTTGGGTGCTGGCAAAGTACGTGTGTGTCCCCGGGCTTCCCAGGAGAGCCCTTTTGCTTCTAAACACTGGGTCTAGACTCCTGGTTTACCTGTCCTCTCCTGGGAGCAAGAAAGAATGTGCTTGGAAATGGTCCCTGGCAGGTGATTTCACTGTGGTGGCGATAAATGTAGTGGGAAGCACTTTGCCCAAGGGCTGTTTCCTTGCTCATCTGCTCTGCAGTGCAGTGAGCTGAAGATGACTGCTTTGCCTATGGGTGACTCCAGAAGTGCATTGTTCTTCTAAAAGATAGATAAACCAGGCTGGAAGATGCCATTTTTGTTTAAAGCTAAGAATCTTGTTTCAGTTTCTGATGTAAATTATTAAGACAGTCTTGTTTGTGCTGTTTGTTTTGGGTACCCAAGGGTCTGGAATTGCTGTAGATCTCACCTTAAACAAGATAAATGCCACCTTAAACAAGGTGGAAAGAGAAAGAAAGGCTCACGCTACCTGTGGGGCAAGGAGCTGATGCTTAGTTATAGGAAGAGAAATATGGAAATGGTATAGATTGACTTAGGTGCGAAGAGCTACAGGCCTTTTTAGAGAGCAGCAGCCTCATTCTGTGGGCATCACTTCCCATGTAATGCCAGTATCACCTGCTTCTTCCTTCCCTCCACCCCTGCAGCCCTGGGTGCCACAGCCCTGGGTTTGACAGAGGCTTTTGCAGCTCCCTGCAGGGGCTTTGGGTCCTTGCTTGTGCTCGCTCTGCTCTGCCTTCTCCCCAGCGAAGGCAGTGCTGCTCCTCTGCAGCTACTAATCCTGCCACAGCTGTTTTTCCCTTTGCTATGCCCTCCCCTACTCCCCAGCTCCAGGCATGAGAGACTGCTGGCAGCGCTGAATCAATACCTTTTCCCAGGCTGGTTTTCTTCCTTTTTCTATGAGAACACCCCTTTGGCCTCACTTCCTTCTTATCCACCCAACGCAGGTCTTCCAGCATCAACCCTCACACTCTATTATTATAAAGCCCAGCTGTTCCAACCTGTTTTTTACCGCGTAACCTTTCCTTTAGCCTTAAATACCCCTGCCCCTCTGGTTCACTGTCTCCTCCTCTCTGCTGCATGCGCTGAGCTTTTTCTTTTTCCTCACACACACCCTTCTGATACACAGTCATTCATCATCATCTATTTGAGGCAGCTCTACAGAACATGTAAGTACTTAAACTTTGCTCCTCATCCCCTGCCACCACCACTGACTTCACCCACTCAGTTCTTGTGAGTGCAAAGGCACTTAGCAGATATTTTTTTCTCTCTCACCTTTATTCTGATGAAATGTAATAACCTGTGCACAGAAACTGTGAAAACTGCAGTTATATCCATGAACTTTGGTGAATCAGAAGTAAAATTAAATCTTGCTAGCAACCCCCTGCCCCCAAGCTTTTGAATCAACCAATATTATCTGAAGCCCTTATTTAGCTGCATGGTAACAACTTTTACAGACATGACCAGAATGTCCCAAATACACGGTGTAAACAAAGACAAGGTCACACGCCATCAGTTTGCACCTTTATTTTTTAAAAATGAAATAGTCAAAGTACTTTCTTTTTCAAATATCGACACATAATATATTAACTTTTAGTATTTACAGCGTGTTGCTGGGATGTTCTTGTAGAAAATGCATGCTTCTGGCCTGAAACCCAGAGCAAAATGCATCAGACCATTTAACTGCAGCCATATAACATAGACCTGTACAGTATCCAGTCACTATTCAGCACAGGAGTTAGAGCAGGAATAAAAAATTTGGGATCTATTGTTTCCTAGCAACGAGGCTGAGGCCATTATAACACAATTTCTGTAAGATCAGAACCTCTAACTGGTGTTAGACAGAAACTGAAGATCGTGGCATACGTTGTAAACGTTTTTACCTTGATAAGAAAGCAAAAAAGGAACATTACTTTGACATATATTGTATGCTATGCTTCTCTTTCTTGTTTATTGACACTTCTGCCTGAAGAGTATGAAGATTTTAATGTTTTATCATGGTTCATACAAGTAAAATACTGTCAAGGACACGATCTGATATAATAACATTTATTAAAAGGCTAAAGTCCATCACGAGATCTAAGGAAAGACTGGAAATTGTCAAACATGTTTCCTTAGACAAATAATGGCAGGTGACAAATGCCCGGAGAAATCCACAGCGAGTCCGACTCCACCATTCCCAGTTCCTGCCAAGAACCGGTTCCTCTGGCAGTTAGGGCACTTTCAACCTGGTATGTTTTGTATCGAGGAGAGGTTTAAATAACAGTCAGCATTTGATAGGGAAAACCCTCACGGCTGTCGGCAGCAGCCTCATCTGAGTGGCACTGTGCTAGATCAAATGTCCCCAAGCAAGCTACCACCCTGCCAGGGATCTGCCCATCTCCTTTTGATAGGGCTACAGTAGGAGCTCATCTGCCTAAACCACCTCCCCTTTTGGAAGTGTATCTTGGCTTCCAGCAGCACCCATCGCTGTTGCTCACCTTGAAAGACAGAGTGGGGCTCGGTGGGCAGGGGGTGCAGGGCTGGGACCCCAGAGCTGCAGGAGTGATTGTGGCTGAAAAGGAAGGCCACGTCTATCTGGCTCCTGTACAGCTAAGAGGTTGTTAAAGAGCTCAAACCAAATAGCTAGGATGTGTATACCGAGTTGCACATTGACCAGTTCATATATATTTATTTGGCTATGTTCTACATAGATATCTATATATATATATTTATACCTTTCAAATGTTCTAGATTTGCTAAATAAATATGAAAGCAAAGGAAACATTACTTGTACACACTATTTGTTTGGCTGTCATAAAAAATATAGCACGTATTTCGCATCGTAGCTACTTTGCTACAGGACAGTGTGCAATAGTGGCTTATTTTATTTTATTGTATTTTATTTCATATTTTATTTTACTTTATTTTTAGAACCTTGTTTGCAGGGAGAACACTAGCATCAAATTATCCGATCTAAATAACAGTAAAAATTTCCATGCCGTTATTTCTCTTTTTGTCATTTGGGGCTCTAGGCTATAGTGTAAAATAAAAAATAATAAATAAAGGGAAAACTGAAAAAAACCCCCCAACAAATCCACTGAGATATCAGTCTGACTACTAGGGCAAAAGAAAAAAAAAACCAAGGATACTGAAATATTCCCTGCCTCCATCTGAGGTTGCTCATGAACAAGGTGGCCCAAAGCTATTTGTTTGCTTAGTTTTCACAAATCACTGCTGGTTGGCCCATGTGCAGCTCCTTCAGTCTCCAGTGCTCTTTCAGTAATAACTCATTTCTTTAGCACTGTCATCTCAACACAACATTTATATTTAGTTTCCTAAATGTCTGAAACTGTTATGAAGAAGGTATTTACTTTTTTCTTCTGTAACTGGGCCATGTAATGTCTTGTGATTCTTTATACAACCATATTCTTATAAGAAATATTGTTCAAAAATGTACCTTAGACTGTACCCAGGAACTGGGAAAATGCCAAATGCACTTTCATTGACAAACTTGTAACACATTTCACTCTTCAACCTTTTGGCATAATATGAGAATAGTAATCAAGGCAGTATTAAAACACACAGCTGTAGTAATACAAAGTGCATTTCCTGCATATAATACAAATGTAACTTTAAGAAACTAAAGGCACAAGCTAACTAAATATGTATTACATACTAGAAATGCACAGTTCAAGGTAATTCTAATAGCTTCCAATATTTGTTTATAATGGATATTTAAAGCAGTTTGAAAATGGTCCTCATTAGTGAATTGCAAAAAAGTATAATTGCTTAAAATATAAGTAAAATAGACTCTAATATTGACATCTTGGATCAGTGATAAAATACACCATCACATTTATGAATGCACTCTTTATATACAATTCATAAATTATTCTTCCATTGATTAAAAGCATATTAGAGGCTCGAGGATTTGAAGGTCCGTTTTTAGGCTAGTGTGGAGGTATTCAAATTCTCCGTGATTGTATGGAAAATTACAGAAATCAGAGCTGTCAAACCCAGATGTTGCCAGCTCCTAATTCTGTCCGTTAGTTAATGATGAGCCTGATCAAAATGTGGATGTGCAGATTTTGGTCCACAGTTCCCCCTGGCTGGGGAGTGGAAGGAGTCCAGAAAGAGACGTTAATGGGGTGAGACTGGAGTGCAAACCCCTTGGGGGGGGGGGGTCAGGTCTCAGGTGCCCGTTCAGGCTCATCTCTAACTTTGGTACAGTCTGCTCCACTTGCCCAAAAACAAGGGGGAAAAAAAAGAAAACTGGAAAGAAGGGAAGAAAGACAAAGAAAGTACTTTGTTGGCTTCAGTAAATATGAACAAAAATTGTTTCAACATATTTACTATGTGTGTTTTGAAAGAAATGTGCAATAACATCACTGTTACGGATACACAGGCTCTATACGAGAGTTCTAGCTCCATCTGAAAGTCAGTAAAGGAAATCTGCTTGCCTGTCCCTTCCGCCCTGTGTGCCCTCCCCACCTCCCCGATAATCAGGTCTTTTAGAAATGAGAAGCTGAAGGAAGGATCACCTACTCTGCTACGAAATAACTGTGCCAGCAGCGCATGATACCTTGGGAAATAAAAATTTCTGTCCATGCAATATAATGCTTTTCTATGTGCTCTAGATATTGAGCTGAAAAGTGAAGAGTCATCCCCAAAATGACTACGTTTATCAACAATTCACTATCCACACTTAGGTTCACCAACTCCCAACCCACCAATCTTCTTCAGACTTGAAAAAATGAGTAATACAACAGGATTATTAATTTGAGATGAAAAGAACAAGATGCCTAAACCCAACAACACTGCAATTTCCAAACGATCTGTGAAAAGATGAGTCCTGGCCCAATGACTACAGACAGGACTGATCGTGCACAGCTTGAACTTACCGCCCTGTGTGGGCCCTCCCAGCTGGACAACAAGCGTTGTCCTGAAAGCACTGAGTTAAAGCCTGCTCTGGAGCACACTGATGTCAGTGGAGAGACTCCAGCTGACTGCAATGCTTGCAAAGCTCTTCTTTGGCCACCCCTGATACCTCCAGAAGATCAGCAGCTCCATGTGTGCTGCCAGCCTCCAGCATAACCAAGGGAAACCTTGGAAGAGAGGCCCCCACATGCAAAAGTAGACACAACATGGCATTCATCACTGAGAGGTGGCAAAGCTAAAGGCCACATGGGACAGCCTTTTATGTACTGTATTCAATACAAGTTGGGTTTCCCATATTAGAAAACCCCTTAGATCATAGCTGTGAGGAATGACATATGCGGGGTCGGTGAGCAACTACGAGGTTCCCATACACAGTCTAGTTTCTGTATGCAATCCCTTGAACTTTTGGGAGATCTCACTGGGGTACAAACTACCCAGCGGGTATGGGCTGCAGAATCAGGCTCTGTAACCCTTTAAATAACTGGTGAATTATTAAATCAACTACAACAAAAGAGCTGTCTTTCTTTAGCAGGCAGCAGAGCATGCTGCGCTCTGCCCTACCCTGCAGCGACTTGCGCAGGTCGCGCTGCTCAGCCGTCAGGACTCTGCTTCTGAAGGTTTTGAATACTGCCACACAAGAACTAAAAATTGTCACTGTCATCTCTCAAAGAGTTAAACGAACAATATTAAAATACCATCTTCTGTCACATTTAAAGGCAGTTGGATATGTTTTTTCCTCTATATTTATATATACAGAGTTCTGATCTAGAAAAACCAATACAATAAACCATTTTACGTTTAAAAACAGGCAGTCTTTGGTGACGCAAAGGCAGAGATTTTCTTTGTTACCTTCTGCCTATTTCACTCTGTCTCATAAAGTGAATATTATTGGCACTGTCAGAAAGTTCGAGATACTGCTCCACAGATAAAACAAAATATCCATCGTAGCCTTGTACCCGCCCAGTGCTTAAAAGCTGCTGTTTCTCTCCATCTGTCCATGCCCTAATACCTTCCTCCCCTTCCTGCAGCCGTCTCTGCTCCTTAGTCCAGGCCTGAGCCACGGCTCTCTGCCTGGCTGCCTCTAACACATGGTTCTTTTCTTCTTCAACCGTTGTTCCATACCTAACGTTAAAGCAGAGCGCACCGTGCTGGAGCTGGATGTCAGCAAAGCGTCTAGTCCTCCCGTTGATGACGGAAGTCATCTGCGACACCGTGACGTTGACGCCGTTCTCCAAGATGCGTCGTCCTCCAGTGTTGCCAATGAGGGCCAAATCTTCTTCCAAAGACCCCAGCTTGATGAAGTAATGTGTGTCTCGGCCCTCTATGGTGAAATGTAGGTTCTCCAGGTAGTGAGCGTTGTTGAGGATGGCAGCAATGCGCCGGCTGTCCTCGTTAGCCACACCTATGATGTCAGCTGTCACTAAACCGTCCTTTATAGCGAATTTGATGCCTTTTCCGAATACTGAAGGAACAGCTGCAAATCTCCGTTGCTTCACTCCCTCATAGCACTTGCCATCACTATACCTGGGTGTCATAGGAAGTTGATCCAAGGATATGAAGTTTCGGAGTTGCTTTTGTAGCTCACACTGAATGCCAAGGATAGTCTGGAAAAGAAAATACCAGTAAAGTTTGCAGGTGAGGCATCTTGCAGTTCATTATAGTGTGTCACAGACCTTACTAATCTCTTAATTGCTTAGAATGGATCTTCAATTTGCCTGGAAAACATTGTGCACATCTACAGAGCCTGGGTATATGCACAGGCTTTCTAATCACCTAAGGCATTGCTTTCTGCATCTTGGACTCTTTTATTTCTAGGAAACAAACAGAAAACATATTTATTAAAAATGGTATTTTTGTATTTATTCTTCTTTTTTTTTTTCTTCCACCCTTCTTTTAATTGTTACTCTAAGGGCTGGCTTTCAACTCTTAGGCATGGGGAAACTTGAATTCAAAGCTGTGCTCCTTCACATGAATCTATGCTTAGTCTCTGTGCGTCTAATTATGTCTTCTGTAAAATAGCAGTAACAGTTTTCATAGCTCATTCTTTAAGGAAAGTAGGCTGTGAAGGTCTCAAGACACTAGAACAATAAGAACCAGGCAAGTACATCAGATCTGTAGATTGAGGCTAAAAAAACCCCTTCATTCCAACCAGCCATTTGTCTTTCAACACTATACCCATCAATACACTTTCTCTGTGCCTTTGTAACAGCTTCTTTAATATCTCAGTGATAATTTTGCATGAACATGTTCCTACATCCGGAACTAGCTCTGACCCTCCAGCCCTCTGCACTTCTTGTACTCATTTGTGCATGGAAAAAGAGGTGTGCTAAATGCTGTGAACAAAAACTCACAACACTTTATACTTCCTTTTCCTGACTACATTAGAGGAAAGGCATCTTTTCTTTCTCATCTTTGCAAAATCATATTTAGTTGTTAACAGATGCTCATGTGGTCAAATGCAGAACATGAACGTCTGCTCAGAATATTAGTAGTTGGTTCTGTTGCAGTTTCATTGATTGATAGACCCTGATAGCTGCTGCATGGCTCTTCTTAACTGAAAATAAGCCCTGAAGCAAGGTTGAGTTTTACAGACCCCCCCCAAATCCATAGCAAAATTTCTCTTTTCCTTTTTCTTTCCTTTCTCTTTTCAATAACTATGCAGAGGTACAGACTTGTACAGCTGTTTCTACACTCAGTGATTTTGCATCTCTTGTTGCATCTTTGCTAACAAAGATGAAAATCTGTTACTTTAATATTCAGTCTCACAAATTTTTTTGTAGTTTTTTCCATTTTCACACAAACACTTTAACACTTTTACCCTTTTGTTTCTCAAATTTGGATAGTTTCTCGGTAAAGAGCTGCAAAGTTGCTTCACTGTGTTGCTAAAAGTGTCTCCTTAAAACCCACTTCACTCTGACGCCTGTATAGAATTAACATGAAAGTTTCCAGCATTGTTAGACTATTTGCCTTGCCTATTATGCTGAAAGATAAAGTCACATTGTTTCCTTGGTCTCCAACATATTCTAATAAAAATCCTTATTTTAGTATTAGAAGCAGCTGAACGGAGTTTTTGCTGACCTTTCCAGGATCCCACTCTTGGGTTTTTGTTTGAAGCTCTAGAAGTTCGTATGTTGTCTCCAAAGCTTCTATCTCTGGTTTTGGGAATCCAGGTAGTACATTGTGCAACTGGAAACCAAAGAGCTCTAGCCAACTTCCAATGTCTACAAAACAAGAAAAGGATGCTGGCAATAAGGTACATCACGCCTAGAAAAAGTGAGGGTAGTCTGCAGAAACTGCAGCTATGCAGAAATAATTTTCACATCAATTTATGTTTTCAGCACTGGTTACAGCATTTATTGTAGCAAACAAATTATCTGATTACAAAGCATAGCTACATTCGGATCAATAGTGTATCTTCTATTTATTTATAGAGGAAAAAATTCAAATTAAGCTGCCTCCATTCCTCCCCTAATTTTAGCACTTAGAAAAGCAGCAGAAGCAACTATAAATTATTTTCTTGGTTACCATAAAGTCTATAGAAAACAGATCAAGCTCAACAAAATGTTAGCTATTAAAGACATGAATTAAACATATGTAAGATTAGAGCCAAACAGTAACTTCAGATGTGTGCAAAAGATTTCTGGAGTCTTAAATCCATGCCAGAATTTGATAGAAAGTTGTATTTTCATGAGAAACATATTACATTTACCTGTTGTGTACTTAGCAACATCTTGGATTCTGCCGACTGGGTAATTATTTTCAAATGAGTAGAGATTAAATGGCTGTGGGACAGCATTCAGGTGTTTCCATATGTGATGGTTTGGTGTCGTCCATCGACCAGCAATGACATCATAGTCCCGCTGGCCCAGATGAACTAATTTAGTAAGAGAATCATAGAGCCCTCCATGAAAACCAATGATAACCTGGAAATCTGGATTAGTGTCCTGGTAGATCTCGCCATATGGGGTGTACAATATTTCTTTTATGACTTGGCCCCGACTGCTAAATACAGCTAGAGGTGTTCCAGTGTTATCACAAGCAACATAATATTCTTCACCACTGCTTAATTCCATTGCAATGAGATGACCTTGAAGATCATAATACAGTGATGTAATTTCTGAGCTGGTATGATTGTACAAGTGAGTAACTCTTATTGGGTTGGAGAGATCAGCATAGAAGAACTGTAAGTGTTGCCCAAGGCTTGACTTGCTTGCAACTCTTCTTCCAAGACCATCGTAACAGTATTGCACAGTCCAGCCAGACACTTTGTTATATGCTTTGTTCAGCAGACCGTTAGAGTTGTACTCAAAGATCTCATTGCCTCTTTGCCTGAGAAAACCATCTTCATCCATTTTATATTGAATTTCTCCAAGTCTGGTAATGCGATCTCTCAGATCATATCTCAGAGGAGTGAGGCGGGCACTGTTCCCGTGACTCAGCAAGTTGATGTTGCCATTAAGGTCATAGCTGTAGCGCCACTGGGTTTTATCATTCACAGACACCGTCTGAAGCTGACCATCAGCATCATATTCATAAAAGTATCTTGTTATATTGGCATCTACACCTACGCGTATATCACAGATCACCATACGACCCATATTATCATACTGGATGGTCATCCAGTAAGCGATAGACTTGAGAATTTCATACTGTACTTCAATCACCTGGCCATTAGCACTAAAAATTTTGGTATGTTTCATCACAGTGGTGGTTATAACTTGGTTTAAATCGTAATTAATGACACTGAATTTTCCAAACTGTTCAGTCCTGCCAGAAACATCGACGTAACGGTACAGATCTATGGGAAGAGGCGTCTCATTTATCATGGCCTGCATGCTTGTGACACGGAAGTTGTTATAGCTGTAGTCAAATCTGGCGTTTACAAGTCCTTCTTCACTAAATCTGAAGATCTGGCGGCCAATAAGCGGACCTGTCCAAAACAAAAAGGGCAGAGGAAAAGCGAGAAGAATAGTGAATTATATCCACAGTATACTTAGCCCACAGATCAAGCACAGACAGGCAATGAACTCAAATACATAATTAAGCCTTCTTGTTACTTGACTGTCTCAGAAAATACTGTTAACTAAGAATATGTTAGTTTATTCTCTCACAAACCCTTATTAATGTTTGCTCTGCAAAATATTTATATTTTATTAATATTTGTTTAAATGAATGCTCCCTTATTAATAATTATTATTTCTGTTTACTTACAAGATAATTCTAAACTAAATTTATATTACACGGTGATTTCCTTCCTTGTATAAACAGTCCTTTTGAATTTATGTTATACTACGGTAGAAGCAAGGAAACTTGAAAATGCAAACTATAAAACAACTTGATTTAGTATTTAGCAAATATCCACACAGTGGAATAAAAACAATCAAACATTATATGAGCTATTCCATACCAAGCAATAAAAAGAAAACTGCATTTCAAATGCAAGAGCTATATATGCCTATGGACACAGACATAGATACACACACATTTTTCTATTGAAACATAAAATATAAGAACTTGTAGACATAAAAATAATGGAATTTCATGTCAGGGAAGTGCGGGATCATGGCCAAAAACTTCAGTAAAATAGCAAGAGTTACACAAACCTGTTTGCCTGTATCTGATGGTACAGATGAACCCATCATGCATTAAATGTATTGTTTTAATAACCCCAGAGGATTCCTCGTAGGTGAACGTGACTTGAGTGGTATCATAGAGAATCTCAGAAAGGCGGGACTGCTTGGTGTACTTGTAAAGGACCCTGCGCCCCGTCCCAGGGTACAATGTCTGCAGAAGCCGTCCGTCTCTGGCGATGTCCTGGATGAACGCCGCGCTACTGTCCGGAGGGGTGTAGATGTTGCGGTAGTACCCGACAGATAGCATGGTTTGCAAGGCATGGCGTACCATGCTCGGCATGGTGACCGACAGTAGGTAGCTTGAGTGGTCATACTCAAAGATGTAGCGGCGCTGGCTGTGCAACAGCAGCATCACAGACTGCAATCAAACAGGAATGGTAGTGTAAGCAAATGATTATTCATCTAGGGAGTGCCTGATGGTTAAGGAAATGCTGAAACAACCATCCACTCCTGTAGTTTGGTCTTACTGCCTGTACAACACCAAGTGAAGCTTTCAGCTTCACAAGACCTGTCCAGCAAGGTGGTACAAAACAGGAGGAGAATAATAAGTTTAGCGGTAAGGACCTCCAAAATGGAAGGCAGATGTGGGCTCTCAGGACCATTTCAGTCTCATGCTGACTTGCTATGTTGCTTTGAAATATTTAGGTCATCCTCCCAGGAAGCAAAACCAGAGAGAACCTTTTCTGCATACACAGGCAGAGCATCTGCACTAGCAGATGTTTCTAGGGTAGGTGCAAAGGGGAAACTTTCAGTGGTGTGTACAAGGTGTTTTGCTTTTATTGGCACTCTGCATATATCTAGCACAGACCTACCCCCTTTTCTGTATGTTTTCTATTAAATACACATTCCCCAGGGGTCCCATGCTTACAGATGAAGAAAATAGTCTGCAGGTTGTTTGGTGTGACTACTTCTATCGCTGTTATTTAATATTTACAAAAAATGTAACTTCTACGGAGGTACTTGATATTTTGCCCTGTGCTGGTTAATCGTGGCTGGTCAATGAAATCTGGCTGGTTCGTTTGGCAGATGAACATGTAAAGTCGCAGTGTCACAGAGTACAAGCCCACTGGTGAACAGTCCCTGTTGAAACATCTTTGCCACAGTACCTGAGCTGAGACAGAGTGCTGACACTGCACGTTTCTTAGCTCACAGGCCAAACGTACCAGGCACATAAGCAAATTTACCAGGCTTCTGCACGATTGCGACATCCCCTAAAACAAAGTCCTATGAGGAACAGTGTGACTGCTTTTCCATTC
This sequence comes from Ara ararauna, assembly GCA_028858755.1. Taxonomy (NCBI): domain Eukaryota; kingdom Metazoa; phylum Chordata; class Aves; order Psittaciformes; family Psittacidae; genus Ara; species Ara ararauna. The sequence continues at coordinate 8,533,909 of CM054383.1, read as the reverse complement.
AGCACTGGGGAAAGAAATAAGAAAAAAAAAAGTTTTTTTCTCCTTTAAGCTCAAAAATCTTCTCTGGGAAAAAAACCACCAATAGCTCAGCCCTGCAATGTGTCAAGTAACACTGGCCCTAAGCCACTTTGCTCTGACAGATACCCCAAGTGTTTACTGAAAGGGCCAAAGATAGGCTAAGCCTTGGCCATTCTCTTTGCAGCCCCGGCCCCCTGCTCTTCCCAAGATGTATTTCTTCCTGTCCTTGGTGAAAGGCATCTGTCACCTGTATACAAGCCAGAGAGCACCAACATATGCCACTTGCAAGTCACCCTCTGCCAACTGATGATGACAGACCTTTACACTGAGCTTTCTCATCGCTTTACTGCTGGTTTGCCAAGCATTTCTAACATGCACAGGGTTTATTTTGTTTTCACCTTCAGCCAAGAGTCCCCAGTCTGCAGTAAACCACTGGCTGAACTCTCTCCTAGCACTGATGTGACGCCTCTCTCTCAATACTGCTCCCTGGCCTGTTTTTAAGCTGTCTGCCATTGACAGAGTATGAATAACAAGACCAGAAACATCCCTAATATAACTTCAGTGCCCCTGTGTGCCATTTTTACAGCACTTTGTGGCTTTTCCACTTTTGTTCAGGATAATAAAAGGATAGTCAGTACAGGGGTTGGAGACTTAGTATCCTCTCTAGCCTATTAGAGAACACCTCTAAAATGAGTTCCCAATTCATCCTAATAATATTACAATAGATTTTTCACTCTTTGCACAAATTGGGTTCTAATTGTTTTAATGGATTTCATAGGGTAGCTCATAAAACATCCAGAGAGCTGTCATTTTATTAAAGCAACCAGAGCCTGGTCAACCACGTAATGATTGGTGCCACATGGTATATCAAGACAAGCAGCCAGTGGCAATTACTTGGAGCTCTAGTGGGGATCCACAGAAATGCTGAGCATCACCACTAGATGTCATTTCTGTCCAATATACGCACACAGCCGCTCATCTATTTTGTCCGGTGGTAAACAGCAGGATCTTGGAAGCAAGCTTGGAATATGCAGGAAATTTTATAACACCATTAACTAATTGAGGAAAGTGACCAAAACAAGAGGAACTGAATCTCATCAGGAAAAATTATTTACAGTGCTACTGTCATAGTGCTTTTAAAACCTAAAGTATTGGAGCTCATTTTGGAAGGAGTAGAGATTTTTGAAGATGTATAAGTATAGATTCATAGAAAGATTTGGGCTGGAAGGGACCTTAAAGCTCATCCAGTTCCAACCACCCTGCCATGGGCAGGGACACCTTCCACTAGAGCAGGTTGCTCAAATTAACTCATCAAATACTAAAAATGAAGAATTAAGTAACTGTGAATTGGAAGTGAATTATAGAATTGATTTTTTGATAAAAGGAATCATTGGATCTTATGAGGTTTCAGACAACTTTTAGTAATCATTATGTAATTAACACAATGAGTTATTGACTTTAATGGAGCCACAAAATGATATTTCATTATCTAATTTTGATAGTGAATCCATCTTTCCTTGGCTCAAGAACAAACAGTGTTGAAAGTACATTAAATAGCTGGGAGATCATGTCCATGGTGTGTCTGACTTCCAGTTATTTTTATGACTAGTTACAGCATAACCTGCTAGCTTTTGCCATTTGCTTTTACAAGATCGGGATTTGGCCACTTGTTTAGAATTCCAGAATAACAGTTTTAAATTATATGACTTTATGTATAAGCTCTTCATAAACTAAGAACAGACAAAGTGGTTTGGAAAGATAAGAAGCATACATCTTTCCAAAATTATGGTCCATTAGACCCTCATAAAAAATAAGATTCCTCCAAAAGGCACACTGCCCAAATATTTGAAACCTCTACTAACTGCCTGTTTACTTGCAGTTTGCAGAAAAGCACAGAGACAAAAGAAGTCCTGATGAATTTATTTGAACCAAACTTCTTAAGCTTCTAAGGTTTGCCAATCTTGTTAATACGTGCAGGAATCACACTGCATGCAGACAAGGAAGGAATCGCGTTTTTATGCATTCTCCAGTCTCAATCATTTTTTCTCTTTGTTAGGCTTACGTTTTTGAGGATCAAACTTAAATACATTTAAAAATAGTACACCAAAGTTTATCTTAAAAGAACACATTTGGAACTATTTTATGTATAAGTAACTTCAAAGCCATTGGATTTTCTGTGTGGAATACCCCCTATCAGTTTTACCTCACCTGTACCCTCCTAGCCTTTCCCTGTGGTTAAGAGGTTCAGAGAAAATGTTCTGTAAACTCACAGTATATTGGATAGTCCAAGATGTCATTATTTAAAAAATAAGGGTTAAAACGATGCTGTTTGAATACAATTTCACACTAAGTTCTGAAAGCTTTAAAAATACAGATTGGCCTTTTGGTTTTGGGAGACAAAGACCAAATAAGATGCTTCTACAGATGAAGGAAATGCTGTTCTTCCTCAGACTGTACAACACTTATTCCCTCATTTTGTGATCATTACCCATAGACATAAATGAAAATTATGACACTCAGGCAATTTAGACACAAAGTCACTATAAAAGAAGAGCAATAACTTATTTCATATTAATGTTCCCCCCCCAAATGGCTCTCATAAATACTGAAGTAAACTTTCACCTCATAGGATCAATCCCTTTTTTCCAGTGCAGCACTGAATAGATGTAAGCTTGTACTTGCTGGCTTGTCATTTTGGTTTTAAAATGAGCTGTGTTTATGGGGAGCAAAAGGTTCCCTTTCAGTACTGTTACACTTTTGACTATGTTATACAGAGTAGCAACATGCTTTTCAGCAGTGACCATGTTCTTTGTTCACTCAGACTGAGACCTAGAAGTCATTTTTACTTACCAATTAAACAAATCTGAGGTGCTGATAACTTTTTCAGAACTAACCTATGGCAGGTTTGAGCGGGTGACATGTAGGTCTAACCATTTCCAGAGGCATTTTCATTTAGTTATGTAATTGTATGCATTTTCTATTTCAAAAGTGTTAAATACTCTTTCAAGAGGTGGCATTACACATAGTTCACAATACAGTATCTCTATAAAACCAAATATCTTTGGCCTTGGTACAACAATCCACTTTTAAAAATTATTTACCTTTTCTAAATATGTGTAACTCCATATTTTACCATCTGCCCATGTTCTGGAAATTATGTTCCCACTTGGATCATACTCCATTTTCTCAGTCCAGGTTCCTCTTTGGATATAGGTGACTAATCCAGAATGCGAGTAAGTGATATTGACCTCATTGTACTTGCTGATGGGTGACCATAGAACTGGGCGTCCTGTCTGGTCATACATAATCCGAAGAGTGAATTTTCGATGATCATCATAAATCTTTCCTGTTCTTGTTACATGATCGAAATCAATGGAGAGGAGGTTTCTGTTGTGGGCCTAAACACAAAGATACAGCAAAGTAAGAAAACCATGCATTTAATTACACACAAACCAAATATCTCTGTGTCAGCTCTAATAAAAATATGCAGTGGTTGAGCATTATGATGGAAAATTTAGCCCTTATTAAAGACAAGAAAATACAAAAATATTCACACTAGAAAGAGGAGGACCAAGAAACAAATGCTGTTTGCATTCAGTCTTATTATACGTTGCATTACAGGATGTTTCCTATTTCCATGCACTAAACCCTCACCTCTGCTCTCACCCTTTCCCAAGTTTTTCTTCTCAACTGTGGATGGACTTCTTGATTCCAGCCAAAGATGTGTAGTTAAACCCACAAATTAACAAAGATATCCTATCTCACATCCTCTCTTTTAAGCAATGTTAATGTTGACAGGTCAGCTATTGCTCTGAGACAGCCCACACCAGGTCACATACTGATGCTGCAAAGGCAAGAGCTGTGCTTGCAGCTCCCGAAGACCCTGCTCACCAGCATCTTCATACTTCTTCACAAAACCATCCCTCTCCCAGAGCTTGTGACAGCCAGTGGCAGCGGTGCCTGGTCCTAGCCATATTCCTCATTGCAGCTCTCGCCACATTTGGGACCTGCAACATCTGTTAAGCTCACTGTGTCCGACAGATGAACATAGTGACTGTGTTACGAGCTGTTAACATTTACGGTCCAACAGGAAAATGCAGAGGGGCAGCCCAATTCTCTGTTTGAAATCAAGTTCAAAGCAGAACCAGATTCATGAACACAAAATATATTTATCCAGTGCTGTCATCATCTGTCTCCTTACATCATTCAGTCACTGGGCAATCCCTATTAAAACTCCATTTAAATCAGAGATATAATTTAGGGAACCATAAAACATTGTTCATTGACTTGTCTTTTTCAGATCAATGCTCAAAGCGCTCATTGCATTAACCTGCTGCATTTTATCTAATCACTTGTATTAATCTATTCCAATTAATAACTTCTTTACAGCAGAGACAATGTCAGTGCAGGTGTTAGCACAGTGCACAGCACAGTGCTAACTCTCACTGAGATCTGGAGGCATAGCCATAATGGAAATGGTTAAGAATATCTGCTTAATAATTCAAGCTGTGATCATATGGTGGCAGTGATTAGAAACAACCTTTTTTTTCACTTCCCACTTTCTGTTTTTAGATACAAAATAATTTGAAAATCTAGAAGAAGCAGGTGTTCTTTCTTCAACTACCATTCCTGGGGTTTTATATACACACATGTCTAACTTTAATAGTGTTCATTTACAATAGCTATAAAATACCTATATACTCCTGTAGACTGCTGTAACTATTACAATTTATGCTCTAATGATAGTTAAGGAGCCCAAGTAAAACGTGATGCTCAGCTCAACTCAGAGTGAAAATAAGCTTTGGGTGGATGCCATTACTTCCCTTGCATTCCACATTTTATGTCTCATTAGTTTACTTTCTTGTATTAGGTTTAAGTTAAATTTAACATCCTTCTCAACGGACAGGACAATACGCTGGTAGCAGGCCTCATTTCAACATAGTCACTGAAAGGCTGATTTCAAATCCCAGTGGCTTCTTACAGATGACTCCTCCAATGTACACACAATGCAGTAAGGAGCCCCTGTGAGAGAGTGGAGATCATATGTCCTAATACAAGCCAGGGAAAACTGGTTTCTGAAAGCAATGTCAGCTGATGAAAATCAGGAGAAAATTCAGCTGACTTCAATAATACTATCAGTAATGCATAAAAAGATAAATTTATTATATATTTTTAAACCTTAGTTGACTCTAGTTCCATTAGTTTTATAGCTAGAAATTTTGCAGTGGAAATAATCACATAAATGTGCACTTCCTTTGACTCATTTTCAAGCCTAAACTGCCTACAATCTGTAAATCAGAAGAGATGATTGTATTATTTCCTTGTCTGTGTTTTGATTTGAGTCAATGTAAATGGATACACACTGGCAGAGGATTTGGTCCTATCATTAGAAGTTGCTGTAAGACTGGTAAATGAAAGGAGATAATTTGCTGAATGCCATAATAAACATAGCTGTGTAGGACTTTTGAATTGATGCCAGTGAGTTACTTCCTTTTTTGTTATTAAAAGAAAAGAAAAAGGCAAAAATAAGTAAGACTGGCCAAGCATTCAGTTTTCAATTTTGTAGATATTCAGTTATAAAACCTGGACTGCATCCGATGCCAAGTTCCTCTAAGTTATGCAAAAGACAGGAGAGAACAGAGCTGCATTCTAATCAGTATATTACTATGCATCATGCTCATTGGTTTTAACAGCAGCCTTTGCTTCATTTTTAGAAGTCAATTAAAATAGCAGTTCAATTGATAAAAAAGAAGTCTTGCTAGATTAAGATTGATGTTAAAATGCCTGATTATACATAGATTTATTATTAATATAAAATGCATACATGCCTACAGACTGTTTTATATACTTTCAGGAAGTGCCAGGGCAGGCGGTTCTTCACTTAAAAGAAACCTGTGATTAATTCCTGTTTCCCACATTGATTTAGATACTGAGATAAAGTTAGATGCCTGTTCTAGCATTTCAGTTAACTTACTCACTTCTGTTCTATTTCCAGAGCAGGGAATTCGCACCATGCAAAAATCCTGCTTTTTAAAACACAACGTTTACAGCATTATTCACAACGTGCTAACTGTGGCCTCTTTTCAAAACTGGAAATAACACTAATAGAGAGACAAGCTTTCAAGATTGTTGCTAATTGTGACTAAGAATTAAAAATGTTAGAACCATGCAGAGAAGGAAAAGCTTTCTTCTCTTCAACTGGGTCATTCTTTATCTCATCCCCAGTTACCTGCCTCCTAATTTATACCTGTTAACACTCAAAGCCATTGGTTTCAGCGGTGGTATCAGAACAGATCTCTAAGTAACAACTTCAAACCTCATTTCTATGCTTTTTTTTCCCCTCAGAAGGCTCTTCCATTGTGCTGTTTTAATTCTTTAACTGAAGGCTCCCAAAAGTCTGCTCATTTCCACTGAGAACTGGTCCAATCCCCAGAGCTTTTCTTTACATATATTTTCAAAGTTCAGCATAGTTCGTTCTGCCCTACATTGCAAGCTTTCTAACACACTACCTATTGTGCCAGTCATGGCATATTAAGTGTTTAAAAACTTTCTTTGCAAAATATAACTTAAAATGAAACTAGAAGTTTTCAGAAGGCCTCGCCAGAACCTCATCCAGCATAAGGGCTTCTAATAATGCCACATTTTTTTTTCCAGCAGTACTCAAGGATCTATCAACAGCCCTAAATCCTTTTCGTTGTTTGGTGCATTGCTTCAAACACACTATATGATGATGAATTTTGCTTGCTGTCTTGCATATTTCCTTTAACCACCCATGAAAGATAGTAGACTCTGTGCAAATGTTGCTGGTCTTTTGCCTTCCTTGCCACCTGCAGTGTTCCAGCTCCTGCCACCTCCACTGACTCCCCACTCCATCAGCATCCCAAGCAAACACCTCAGTACTAAAGCTGAACTCCAAGACCCAAATATTTCACCTGTCCTCCAATGCCCTTCTTACTTGTGGTAACAGCCTCAATAGTCCATTCGTCCCTTTCTCTTGTGCCTATTTACACGGTGTATCCTATGTGTTGAATATTTCTCCTCCTTTCCACTATCAAACGCGCATTTAATGTCCTACCCTGTCAGGTTCCTTCCCACCTTGCCATGACAGCCCTCGGACAGGCAGTCCTAGAGCTCAGTGTAGTCAAGAGAAGGGAAAAGACTGTAATATGACTTGTCCTTCTGAGTAGGCAGGGAAAATCCATAAACCCCCTTGATCTTGGGTAGATATAAAAAGACACAGTCTACAGAAATAACAGTGCAATGTTCAACAGCTGTGATGCTAGTGGGTACTTTTGGAAGGACACAGAATGTAAGACAAAAGCACATCAAAATTATTCTTACACTTCTTCACCTTCCGTCCTCTCATGGGTGAAGGTGAAGGTGAAGAGTGGTTTTCTTCATCAACAGACTGATCCAGAGGTAGGTCAATCAGCTGAGATCTGAGCAGCTTCAGCATTGCAGTATTTCAATGAACATTTTATGACTCCAGCCAGAATCACAGAATCACAGAATAGTTAGGGTTGGAAAGGACCTTAAGATCATCTAGTTCCAACCCCCCTGCCATGGGCAGGGACACCTCACACTAAACCATGCCACCCAAGGCTATGTCGAACCCAGCCTTGAACACCGCCAGCAATGGAGCATTCACAACTTCCCTGGGCAACCCATTCCAGTGCCTCACCACCCCCACAGTAAAGAATTTCTTCCTCCTTATATCCAATCTAAACTTCACCTGTTTAAGTTTGAACCTGTTACCCCTTCTCCTATCACTATAGTCCCTAATGAAGAGTCCATCCCCAGCATCCCGATAGGCCACCTTCAGATACTGGAAGGTTGCTATGAGGTCTCCATGCAGCCTTCTCTTCTCCAGGCTCAACAGCCCCAACTTTCTCAGCCTATCTTCATACGGGAGGTGCTTCAGTCACCAGATCATCCTCGTGGCCCTCCTCTGGACTTGTTCCAACAGTTCCATGTCCTTTTTATGTTGAGGACACCAGAAATACACACAATACTCCAAGTGAGGTCTCACAAGAGCAGAGTAGAGGGGCAGGATCACCTCCCTCGACCTGCTGGTCACACTCCTTTTGATGCTGCCCAGGATATGGTTGGCTTTCTGGGCTGCAAGCACACACTGAAGACGGCTCATGTTCATTTTCCCATCAACCAACACCCCCAAGTCCTTCTCTGCAGGGCTGCTCTCAATCTCTTCTCTGCCCAACCTGTAGCTCTGCCTGGGATTGCTCCGACCCAGGTGTAGGACCTTGCACTTGGCATGGTTAAACTTCATCAGGTTGGCATCAGCCCACCTCACAAGCGTGTCAAGGTCCCTCTGGATGGCATTCCTTCCCTCCAGTGTATCAACCGAACCACACAGCTTGGTGTCATTGGCAAACCTGCTGAGGGCGCACTCAATCCCACTGTCCATGTCACCGACAAAGATGTTGAAGAAGGCTGGCCCCAGCACCGACCCCTGAGGGACACCACTTGTTACTGGTCTCCAGCTGGACATTGAGCCATTGAGCACTACTCTTTGCATGTGGCCATCCAGCCAGTTCTTTATCCACCGAGTGGTCCACCTATCAAATTGATGTTTCTCCAATTTAGAGACAAGGATGTTGTGTGGGACAGTGTCAATTTAATCCATTTAATCGCAATCAATTTGTGAATTTCCTCCTTTTCTTTTTGCCAGGGAATATTAAGGAACACACGGAAGCAAGTGAAAATGAGTTAAAAGAACTTGCAGTCAATTTCAACAACAGAAAATACAAACTGCATAATAGGAAAACTCTGCAGGAAAACCAGAAGACTATCCAGAGATTTTAATAACCATTTCTGTATTTTCAGTGCTAACAGATGTACCTTCTGAGACAATACCTATCCAGAAAGGTTGCAGTTCATAATGCAGTGATTTAATAATAAATCCAAAATTCCCAGTTGTACTACTGGTACAGGCATTTTAAAGTGTATTCACGTGAAAAACAGAACTGATTTCATAAAAAACCTGTTCTGCAAGGTAGCAGCCTCTTTGAGCTTTAGTGTTACCTAATTAAATGCTGAATGTTGACCATCTGTCATTGTAATCTGTGAGTTCTCCTCACAGATGAAAATAAACTGTGGATGCAATGTTAAAGTAAATCTTTATTGGAGCCGTAGTGTAATCCAGCCAGAGGGAGTGAAGGGGTCTCAGAATGAGTGGAAGAGGGCTGAATACACAGCCTGAACGTATACACAGGGAGGCCCTGCATCATTCTGGCTTGCAGGAGATGCAATGGCCAGGACACCTAAGGTGTGTCCAGTCCCTGTACCAGGCAGAGGCTGGTGCCAGCTATTTCCCCAGAAGAAGGAGGGTTGATACATCTGAGAGAGGCTCCAACTCTACTGCTGTGCCAGGATGCCTTGTGCTTGGCTCATAGCTTCTTCCAAAGTCATAATTAAGTTTTTAGTTGAAAAAGAAGAGGAGGAAAAAAAAGTAATTATGTCTTGAGGTCAGGTCTCAAAACCAAAATCAAACAGAGGTCAAACATCCCTGTGACTGCTGGAAGAGTCTGATTTTGAAATTCATGGCTGGGTCCCACCATTGATATGAAGCTTCCATCACTGTTTTTACAGAGCAGAACATTTTAATGTGATTTTAGTTCAATGGCTTTCAAAAGGAACACTGCACTCTGCACAAGAGGAAGCCTTACCCTTAGCCTTCTTTCAAACGTGGAGATATTGCCTTTGGTCTGCTCCCTCCTTTGCCTCCATTCAATGAGATTTGAGTTATGCTCTCCAGGAAGTGAGATATTGCACTTCCCTAAAGTGGGGCTGACAACCCCTGCTAGAATATGAGGCTCCGTGTTGAGCGTGATTTCCATCCCACTGGCAAAGGTGACTCTCAGAGACCCATCTGGGCTGACCCGGTAGATATTCTGTGTGTTATCTGTCAAAAAACAATCACCAAAAACAGGGAACACAGAGGAGCTCAGATCTCCAGATTTACAAGACAAGTATTATGTACAACAGGGCTTTATCCATACGTTACAGACAGCTGAACACACACCAACTGCAGCGTGATTTTTGCAACCTGTGACCTCCCGGCCTTCCCGTGTTCAAAGAGCTTTTTGGTACATTTGGCCTGATGATTTCTGCTGTGAGGGTTTCCTACAGCAGGAATAAAGAATTTTTGCTTTCAGCTTAAAAGTATGTAAACCCATAGGCTGGATTGGACTCTTTTAACTCTTTGAAGAGGATAGTGTAATGCTTAACAACTACAATGATTTATCTGAGGTCAAGCATGAAACTTGGGACTATGAAAAGCATCTTTTTAAAGCTGATGCACACACAAATAACTGGTCCAGCTCCTGAGATGTGAATACGTGGAAAATAGTTGGGTATGTCAAAACGTGAAGATAACAGATATTAAAGAGACTTTGTGACTCAGATGTATTTCTGACTGACTAGTTGCTCACAGGGTGCTTCGTGATAGTTCCACAGAGATGTGCAAATATGCAAATTATATGAATTCATAAATATCATAGGTATAATAATAACTACATCTGCTCATTTCTGGCATTGCCCAGAGTGTGCTAGCACTTTCCCTAGACAGAATGTGGTAACAGACTAACTTTGAGGAGTTTCAGATTTAAGGACAGACATACAATCAGCCAGTCAGGAGATGATGGAGAGACCAGATGGGGTCACCTGGACAAAGCCTGACAGACAATACAACAATATAATATAATTATTTCCACTTATTCAGTGCTGTCTCTGCAATGCAATAGCGAAGAGGAATGAGTATCTTGAGACGTGAGTTCTTCCTATTTGTTTCTTACAGATCAAAAGCTGAGAGGAAGAAAAATTCTGTGATTTGCTCAGTTACAAATTTTTTCTACGGCAGACATGGGAGGAAAACAGCAATTTATCAGCACCTGCTGTCTTAAAGCTTGAACAATCCACTGACAACAAAAAATCAACAAGGAGAAAAAAACTCAGATCGATTAAACTATATAAAACCAGAACTTTGGTGATGAATCTGCACAATCTGGAGGACACTGGGGCAATTCCATTAGGCAGAGAGTAAATATGTCTTGAGAGGTATGATACTGGCAGGGAAGTACTGGGGTGTCTACAGGGGTTGAATCAAAATCTCACCCCAAGCCAGTCACCAGCAGAGGTGGGCCACGCTGTCCTCTTTCATACAGGTGCTGTCATCAACAGAACACAGCACTACAAGAAAGAACTCACAGCACTGGTATTTCAATGCTAAAACGTCAGTGGAGCATGTCATTCTTGTGGGCAGTATTTCTCAGAATAACAAAGTTCAGTGTATTATAGGGCAGTCCAAGTCCCCCAGATACTGAAGCAGAAAGTAGCACATAACGCTTGAAGACATCACAGATTCCAATAATGGGAATCTATCAATGGGACTCTTCTAGGAGGAAAAGAATTCACTCGTGGTTTGTTTCTAATTGGTTCCCCAGGAGAATTTAAAGTAGTATTTAGCTATTTGTACTGAAGCAAAGAAGAAACAAATGAACTAATTCTAATGTCTCTTTTTTTGCAAGCAGTTAAGAATGCAATAATGTCTAGACTTTGAAACGTAATGATTAGGGAAGAAATAACAGAAATGCTTTAATTACCTTGTTTTAAAGTATATATTGTGGAGGTAGCTGAGAAGTTTGTGGCTGTGATCACATTCTCTCTGTTTGAAGTATCAAGTTCCACTCGTGTCAGCTTTTCAACATCGCTGTGAAAACTGCTGACCTCCCCGGTCGGGAAGGTTGCGTTCGTCAGATGGCCATCAGAGTCATACCTGCAAGACATGATATTAGAGAGCCATGAAATACATCACGATCGTCTTGTAGGTTTTTTTTTTCCTGAAAGGAAAAAAAAAAAAAAAGGAAAACCAGTGAGAATTGTCAACACTGTGCAATATGGATAAAGATAAGAACTGGTCCCTGTATTCGCTCAAATTGCATTCATTCCCTAATCTGAATTCCTGCTTAGGCTCTTTTTCAGTGGTGCTGAATAAAACAGAACTGGGAATAGTATGAGATGCTAACTTCATCATGCAGCTTCTGCCAGAGGTTTCAGCACTGTACAGACCGTCTGGCCATAGCCTGCTGGGATGTGATGCAGGAGGGAGACCGCTGGAGGTCACTCAGTATTCAGGCAAGCAACTCACCCCCCAGAAGGCGTTTTCTAACTCTTTAAGTTTAAATAAAACCAATCCTTAGATTCTGCAACACTCAAAACCGGCCTTTTGTTGCTGATGCATGAAGTACATAATATGAATGGCACATTTAAAAAGGGGACTTAAAGCGTAACAATAGCAATAAAATTAGATTGAAATCTGCAGCGATTAAGTTGCCTACATGGTTTTTACTCTTGTGTTACGTTTCCCATGGGCCTACTCAAATCAGCAGGAACTTCTCATCACAAGTAACAGCACCAGAATCTAGAGCACCACTTTTTAATTCACCTAAATTTTGTCAATGCTAAAGAAATTCTTTTAGTTTAAGGTACTTTAAGTGAAAAGGGCCATGTTATGAAAAAGTCAATAATTAATCCAAAAGCTCTGGAGCAGTGTTTCTAAGAGGTCTTTTCAGTTCTACAGATATTTTTGTTCTTTCTGGTGAACACAGAAAACAATGCCGAACATCGCTTGGTGCCTGATATTGTTTCATGTTAATGCCTCCCATCTTAAAATCCTTACTGATGCTAACATTTTTATTCATCTATAACACTGCTGATACTGCAGATGTATTTGCATGAGTAAAACCAATTCTCATGTTCATAAAATAGAAACTTTTTTTGTGCAGGTAGGAAAGCCTAATTAAGTTTTCATGTTTTATTAACTGTATCCTCTCACTTGACAAAACATATCCTCAGTTGGTGTATCAACTGGCAAAGCTGCGTTGCCTCCAATGGAGCTCTTCCAATTCACGTCAGCGGACGATCTGGCTATGTCTTTCACTTTAATGTGTTGGCATCATTTCGTTAGGATCTGTATTTCCCCCTAATTAGTCAGGGAAAATCTATGTCGCAAGAAGTATTGGCAAAAAAAAAAAAAAATTAGAAAAGTCAGGATTTTTTTCTCTTCCCCCCAAAACAAAAAAGAAAAATAGGGAAGCTGTTCTTCCTGAATGCAACAGTGGACAATGAACTGGTGACCATCTTGTGTTGTTTTTGACAAATAAATTAATCAATCTTAAATACAATATAATCTCCCTCCCTCACCTCCTACTGCCCTCATATACATCCTGTGACTTATTTTCGTTCTACACTTATGCTGGTTCTGTGCAAGTTGACTGGGTACCACATCCAGGGATTAAAACTGGCTCCGATACTACTTTTCATCATTAGAAAACGCCATGAACATTGGGCAGATATATTTAATTTGCTGCTTGATCAAACAGATACGACAGCTTGTTGGGTTATTTGGATTTTCTACTGCAACATAGAAAATCCTCAAATAATTCATTTTTATAGTGTAAATGCAGCCAGTTTTTGGAATGCTCTTGTGAGCAAGACTTGGGATCCATCTTCGTTGAGGATCCAGTTGTGCTGCTGATGGCTGCTGCTGAGATACAAAACTCCCTGTGTGACTGAAAATGGGATAAACTGTTACTAGATGGTTGGACAGATATAGTACTGAATTATAACAAGACTAGACTGAATGCCAATGGGCTCTTACTCATGTAGATGGTCCCACTGACTTCAAGGAGAACATGCAGATGAGTGTCTCAGTAATGATTCCCCAGCGTGACCATCCAAAGGGATTTTTTTTTAATTCCAGATTGCTCCAAGAAACTCAACCCTCTGCAGACAGATTCTGCCACCTTTCACATAATGAATAGTACACACTGGGACTCAGCTCCTGCGGAGCAATGTCCTACCCATACTAATAGAGGCAGAATCATGACATATTTCTTAATGTTAATTTGGGGCCCAGTTATGCCACTGTTAATCATGTCAGTGACCATTTAATCATGCAAATAATTGCATTGATTTCAGTACTCACATGAGGAAGTACTCACCAATATCAGAAATGCACGCTTGGGATATAGCTTCATAATCCATTTGCATTTCTATGTGTAGCACAGGTAAGAGTTATATCATTTCAAAGGGAAAGCGGTCTAATTAATTTTTTCAGAGAGAGCTACTTCTTGCAGGTGTTTTCTTGTCCTTGATTTAATAGAGGCCCAGTGCTTCCCTTCCCCTTTTACAGCTTTAATGGTACAATATTAAAAAATCCTAGATGACTGAAAATTGTACATTAGCTGTAATTTTATGCAAGAGCTCTTTCAGTACTTCCATTCCATCAGATTAGAGCAGATGGATGACAAGTACTTTTGTAGGTGGATATCTACCTCTTAATAATTCCCCTCTTTGAGTGAATCTGACATATAGGTAGATGTTCTGAACAGTTCATTATCTTGGCTCATATTCCCAACTATGATATGTGTTGTTAAACAAACTCATCCCTATTTCAGTTTGACAGTGACATGGGTTGAACTTTCGGATGTGAATGCAAATCTAGTTTAAACAGAGAGGATGACTCCAAGCAATTTGAAAGTTGCTCATATGGTATTTCTCTAAGCTCCAACACCATGTTCCCGTAAGTAACCCCTTCACAAAACCCCTAATTTTCAAACTGAAATTGGGTGCCAGTTTACAATGTGAGCTGCCTGGAAAAGAATGCCTGGTTAAAGAATAACTAAGGATCACAACACCCCCTGACCAATGTATGGCAGAAGGTGAGCAGCATCTCCTGAAGGCACATCTACTCAGTGCAGCGCTGATTACAGTCAGTTGCCCCTCTGACTGCAGCAGGTTGGGTGACATTCCATCAGACATTCAGAAGATTGTAATATATTATGAAGATGACTTAAAATATTGGATAAAACATAAATATTAATGACATGCCTTCACTCTTACATTGTGCTGTTGTTTTTGTAATGCTAATAATTGTAATTCTGTTAATTTCAAGAGTGGCAGTTAATTTCTAGCGTGCAGTCATGCAAAGCCTGGACAGCTCAAAGCATCAGTGAGGACAGAGTTATCCAGCCGGCAGCTAAAGCTGTGAAAGTATAAAAACTGTTTAATCTAGCACTATCTCTTTGTGTTCACCATACACATCATATCAGTCCTTCCAAGGCACAGCTCTTTCTGAACAAATCTACATGACATACAGTGGGAGGCACTTGCAAGCAGGTGAAGTCCTTTAAAAGGCCTTACTATGCTTGAATCATACTTCAACAAACAACTTCCCAGAAGAAACCAGGGACAAGCAATAACTGTGTGAAATGGTTTACACTGAGTGTCAGTGAGATATAGTGAGACTACCAAGATTAAGAAGCACACGAATAGAAATATTCTGCTCTAACACAGTCTAACAATCAAGTCCCTGCCACAATACATGGTGTTCAGTGTTTTAAGATGTAATAGGAATGACTTGGAGCTCCTGTAAAACTTATTGAAAGCGTGATTGGTCCATGGTCTGGACTGATGCCATCCTCAAGTAGGGATTTAAACGGGTCACTCTCAGTGCTGAAATGGTTCCAAAAAAGCATATATTTTAAGTCAGTTCTGCTTATAAGAAGTAACACTCAGATCAGTATTTAAAAAGCACCAGGATAACAGTGAGCTTTGTCTTGTTGAAAGAGAATTTAAGTTTGTATCAATAGATGCCTGATAATGACAACTAAACCAAAAAAGGCCCTGTATGGTTTTGTTTTCCCACAGATTGACAAAAATTGTCCTCTCTAACAGTTTATACCTATGTTTACCATACTAACGTAGTCTTTGGCAGAATAATAGGTGGAAAAACATTCCATTGAATAAAAAATCCCAAGCACTAGGCGGCAGTTTTCTCTGCTTTTATCCTACTTCCATTTTAAGAAAACATAATTCTAAAACCCTATAATGATGGTGACTCAACTACCCCTCCAGGTGACTTGTGCAGTAAATTAATCCTCCTCAATGTGTTTTCTGTTCGTATCCAACCTGGATGGCTTTTCATTTCAGTTTTTGACTATGAACAACTATGCTCACAGAAAGCAGGCGTTATTATCCTCCTTGGAGACTCTGAAGTAGTACTGTAATGTTAACATCTGATTTCCAGCCATCACCTGTCACATCCTCAAACAGGGATTATGACAATTAATTATAAATAATAAGAAATCCTGATACATCACATCTCTTTATAAAGAATGAACTTTTTCCACAGTTGTTTTCTCTCTGGGATTAGACTGGGATGTTCTGACTACATCTTGAACTGTCTCACCTTGCTCTTTTCAGTCTCCTGAAGGTTTTGTTTATGTGCCCATTCCTACAACTTGTATGTACATTCTTTTTCTAGTAAATATCCTTTTTGTTACTATATATCCTTTTCCCCTGCTGATAGAGACAAGTTCACTCACTGAATATTCCATCCACTGAGATTTGCAATTGCAACAGTCCCTTCTCTGACCAGAATGCTATTTTTCCCATTTTTGTCCTCCCCAGGAATTTTGCAAATTCCGGATTCACATCACAACTTGCCTCTACTTCTTTAGTTACAAAAAAAATCCACAATATTTTCATTTAGAGAAACAAATTCACAATAATAAAGTGCAAATGAAGCATAATATCAAGCAGTTTCTGCTACACTTAATGAGCACTATGTCCAGAGCTTTTACAATATGACAGGCTTCAGCACTTAAGAAATGGCAGTGTTTCATTTTAAAAGCTTGTGCAACAGCACGGCTTGTCCTTCCCATGCAGGGTTAATAGCAGGGTGTCTTTTTAAATTATTAGAACTGACTAAAAAAAATCCAATGTTCATTTAAAATTGGGTTCCTGACATCAGGCATTTAATGTCATGGACTTACTCATACACTGTTGTCCATCCATTTTCATCGCTCTTGGTTGCTAAAAGCCCCGTGTTCCCAGGGTACGTCATCAGAGCCAAGTTGTAGCCTTGGGCATAAACTCTTTTCAGAACCCCATTACTGCTTATTGTCAGCCAGTACACCTGCCCCCCTGGCACCACGATCCACAGGGGCAGCCCGCTTGTGTCTCTGCGGATGTGAACTGAGTTCCCATTGCTGCTGGTGATGGTGCCAATATCTCCTTCCCCACTGTAGGTGAAGTTGTAAATGTAGTCCCTCGTTATGAGGTTCAGTGTGTGCAGGTGGGTGCCGTTGATGGTGAACTGATACAATTCTTGGTCCGCTGGCGATGCAATCTCATACATGTTCGTGTCACTGAGGTGAGCCTTGTTTCGGCTGACTGCACGGATGCGAACATTGCCAAGGTCTGCTATGTACAGTGTGTCATCAGGAGAGACTGCTAGAGAAGAAGGTGCTTTCAGCTTTGCATCTTTGGCATAGCCACCATCACCTGGGGGAGAAATGGTAATTTTAGTAATCCATAATGTCCGTATTTAAGCTGATCCCCTAAGCCTGACACACTGCTTCTCCTCAGTATCACTTACAGGTCAATAAAACAAGATCTTCTTCCAACTCATTAAATCCCTATTATCTAAGGTTGGTGCAATTCTAAATTACTTGCAATGAAGACAAACAAGAATATAAATTATCTCATTTACAACATTTTTCCTATGCCCAAATCCCTGCTGCTCAGGAAAGCTTTAATGGCAAAACCGTGAAAGAAAAACACATGACATCTGAGTTTTTATTCTGTACTTTCTGTCTGTTGGCATGTAGTTACAGTAGAATTGTGTTACAAATAAAACAAAGAGAAAATAAACCCCAGTAATTCAGCGAAAATGAGACTGAAGGAAATATTAATTTGCACTTAATAAAACCTCAACACTACAGAAAACAAACTAAGAACATTAGCCCAAAAGCACCTTGAGAAACCACCCCTTCCAGTACCACTTGATAATTTATTTGGTTTGTGTATTTTAAGGTTTGAGGAAGATATCTGCATTATCATGGGCGGTATATGCATATCCAAATGAATTTACATGAGCAGGATTTTCTGTAACTAACAAGGTAACATATTAAACCTCACTCTTAGAGCGAAACGCATTACTGTTTGCATTGCTCTCCTTTTCCTGACTGAGAAATTAAATCTGCTGGAGAGTTTGAGCATGCCCTATGCTTCCTTGGAGAGGGACAAATGAGCTGATCTTTCTGCCAAGCTGACCCTGCCTTTCACCACCCCAGCCCTGGCATAATTCTTAGAGCTGTCACAATTTCTCATTTTTTAGCACTGAGGGGAGTTTCCCTCAACATGAACCCTGAACAGGATTCTTTTCATTGCTCTGCCATAGCTGGCAGCAGTTCCAATGCACATGAGGCTTTGATTATCATTACAATGCTGGGTCAGCAACACACCTTCTCTGGAATACCATTTACATTTTTCCTCTCCATCATCTCCGCATACTTAATGTTTTCTTGTCAGTAATTAACCTTTTACTTGAGAGGCTTAAGAATTATGATGACATTATGGAGCTGAACACAGTGGTCCTTTGAGATGACAAGATGACAACATACTGCACACCTCTGCATACAGGAATGCTGTCCTTTGTCCCATTTTGAAATATATTTCTATCAAAAGAAGTGCTAAATTTGCTTTGATGCATGCAGGGAGAGGGGCTGTGCTGCTGAGCATGTCCAGTGGTGCAGCGCAGGCCTGGTACTGGTTGTTCCAGTTCAAAATACACGAAGAAGAAGCACTGAGCATTATGTGTCTGCATCATTTTGCTGGCTGTGCAGTGTGATGCAAGCAATAGGTAGGCAGAAGCTAGTGTCTTTCAAGTTACGTGAAACACCTTGGTGCTCTTGGTGGGAAGGGATGCCTGGCCCAGTAGCATGTAGGTGCAATCTGCACTGGGGCTGGTATCTTCAACAAGGGCAAACATAGCTGACACAGAAAGGCAGGCTTACAGCTAAACTGAGTTTTGAACTGAGTGTAATCTCTGTATGAAAAGTGGAATAGCAAAGATGACCCTGAAGTTCCTCCAGTGCCAACTGGAAGACTTACTTCTGTGAATGCAATAGATTAAATCCACAAAGAGCTGCTGATATGGTTTTCTGCTTTCCAAGGAAACCGAATCATTGCTCCTCTTTCCTTCCCCTTACTGCTCTGCAATCTGCAGCTGTGCCAAGGGATATTAACAGATAAGAGACAGGAAATAACTAGCATCTCCTTACCTGAAAAACAGTCACAATTAGGATCAATCTTGCAGTCACAATCTGATGGGGCTCCAGCGATGATAGAGATCTCACCGTTGGTTGTGACCTGTTGTATACGGTTGATCTTTCTTTCATCTGTCTCTGCAATATACAGTATGCCACTGTGAGACACAGCGATTGCCCTGGCTGACTCCAGGGTCGAGTGGATGGCCACCTTGCTGACAATGAAGTGGTCGATGCCTGGCACTTGGCAGTGAATGGGGCGCCCAGCAATAATTCGCACGCGCCTGTTCTCAGAGATCTGCAGGACGATGTTGTTGTCCAGGACATACAGTGAGTTGTCTAGAGGGTTCACAGTGAGGTCTGTTGGCCACTCTAATCGCACCTGGGAAAAAAGAATTAAGGGAAAGGTAGGGAAAAAAGGAGAAAAGAATGACTAAGACAGCAAAGCAGTTTCATTCAACCATCTCTGATCACCATGTCACCAAGGCACTTGGTGGATTCAC
The DNA here is from genome assembly GCA_028858755.1 of Ara ararauna. NCBI lineage: Eukaryota > Metazoa > Chordata > Aves > Psittaciformes > Psittacidae > Ara > Ara ararauna. The sequence continues at coordinate 8,514,255 of CM054383.1, read as the reverse complement.
CCAGCACTGTTCTCTAGTATCTACCTTTAATTGGGTTTGGCAGAAGAAGCTTCAATAAACATACTTCTTCTGAGGTCCAGCTCCAGCATGGAGCAAAACTTGACTTGAAAAGTAATTTAGCACCCTCTGAGAGCTATTTGCACAAGTCCATTAAGGTGAGAACTTTATTATACCTATGCAGTCATGCAAATAAAATCACACTCTTCATGTCATGCAACATCAGCCAGAAAATTTTCCAGGGCTGAATGTTATTGTTTCAACATGGCAGTCAATGCTGGCAGGGTGGAAAACAGTTAGAGATTGTCAATGTCCTAACACTTAAATTGACTGTTAGTACAAAAGGAAAATGACATACTAGAAAAGTATGACACATTTCCACAATTTATTTACTAAGCAAGAAATGTTAATAAGACTTATATGCCACAAGAAATATAAGCTTGTTAATTCTTTGTAACATAATAATGCACCAATATAACACATTTCACATGATACAGTAAGTAAGCTGCTTTTGCTTTGTGAATTCAGCATTTCAGTCATGGATTAAGTAAATTCTTCACACTTAAGGTTAGGTTTTTGCCTTTTTCCATGCAGGTGAGAGTGCCAACCAAGCAGTTTCCAAAATACATTGGAGGAAATACTAGAAGAATGACCTCACTCATCTGATGCCAATTGTGTCAGGATCTGGAGAAATTAAATGTGCTCCCAACAAAAGGTGGGGCTACCTGTCCACCTGGAAGACCACCAGTATATCGGCTGCTGACAAAATCATGTACTGACCAGAGCTTCAACCTCCTCCTATTGAGAAAGCTCAATAGGCACTGCATGATTGCTGACTTGGGGAACAACAACAGAGTAGACTGGTCCCTCTTCCCAGCTAATGGCCAGTGGAGGATTTGGACTGCAGCTTGTCTATGGAAAGGTCAGAGAAGAACTGAGCCACTGAGATTGCAAGACAGCCTATTTTTGTCTGTCTCGGGATGCTCTGCTTGTTCTCCTTCACAAAGAGATGGCTGCTTGTATCCAAGTGGAATCTTTCGGGACTAAATATTTCAATCAGAAGAGAATAAATACCAGGTTAAAATGTAAAGGGTTTTTATGCTTTACATATTACAGAGGCTTTTACTATTTCATTTTCTGATTTTGTTGATGGTTTTTCTCATTTTCCACTGCACTAATTAAAAGATCTATGAATGTAGAGACCACAGATGCTAATATAATGCTCAGCAGTGAGGAATAACATATGGTATAGTGCATGGCCATTGCAAGCCACCTGCTTGCCTGGGGTCAGCTCAGGAACCAGGCTGAAGGCCAAGTCTCTCCCTTTCTCAAGCATCAGTATTTCCTGAATAATCTTATTTCCAGAAGTACATTGCTGTTTTGATAATCGATGTTTTAATAAAGTGAAGGCATTGTGGCTACCATGTCTCATCCTGTGCGGTTACATGGTGCACCACATAATTATGAAGGCTCACAGAGTAATCTAATTCCTCCTTGTGCCCAGTCCATTTTACTACACATAATAATAACTGGCATTAAGACTAATGCTGTTGGGTTCCAGATCTCCTCTGAACCAGGTGGTAGAGTCCTTCTAAATGATGACAAATGTGGTGAAGCAGTTGGAAACAGATTCCTCCCACAAAGGTGCTGATTTCTCTGTGTGTGTGACTGCCTGGATTCCACCCACTGTGCTAGGGCTGGTTACACACTGCTGCTAGCTCATGCTTCAGCTGGGAGTTCACTGGGACACCAAATAAAACCATTTAGTTGGTATAAAGATCTCTACAAAGCTATCTTCAGGAAATCCAGAAAAAAACATATTTGCAATGTACCTTTAACACAGAATATTTGATTGCTCTATCAAAGTAAATGGATTATTTTTAATTGGAAAGAGACGCCTTCAACTTTAATGGCCTCCTTCACAGATCACTCTGCTGTAAAAATAATCTTTGATTAACTGTAACTAGCCTGGAATTATCTGTTGATGCCATAATGACTCAATATAGCACCTGCCATGTCTTAATAGCTGGCTTTCCTTTGTGGACCAGCAATACTGCCTTTGCCCAATGAATAACTTGAATTCCTCCTGCTGTGAAGGCAATGACAGATGTCTTGCAGATAAACAGAGACTGGTTTGGGCCAAACCGACTTTTTCTCTGGTTGATTTGAGGTTGATTTGGCCTACTGAGATAGAATAAACTTGTATGCAGCTGTCCATTTCAGTTGCAGCAAGGTGCCTAAAGCTTAGTCTTAACAGCTGCTAACTGCAAGCACATTTGCTTTCATACTGATCACATCTGTAAATCCAGCTGCATTCTGGCAAAAATAAATAGAATTTTAGTTGGGAACATCTAAACAGTTTTGGTTGCTACACCAGAACTGTTGCCTAGCTCTCTGCTCTGCAAAGCTGACAGAAGGCATGGCTACAGCTTCTCTTTCCTGGGTTTAAAGCAGTCATGCATGTATTAATGCTTTAATCCCAGCTGAAATATTAAAGGTAGCATGTACCTGTCTGGGGACTGCAGCATAAAAACCAGCTGCTGCTCACTCCAAGCTTATGCTAGTGCAGCTGGAGCCGAAAAAAGGTGAAATAAGTCAATTAAAATCAAGCATGCACATACAGACAAACCCTTCAGCATCCCTATCAGAGGGAGAACTAAAGATTTAGAAAAAAATCTGCCCTGTTCTTATCAGGAAGAGGCTTCACCCATCTTACACTGGGGCTGCTGCAGTCCCACCCCATCCCTTCTCCCAGTGCAGCCCCCAGCAGCAAGGCCAGCGCCTTCATGTGGCCCTACAGAGAGAAGATTCAGGATAGCTTGCTGCCTAAAAAACTAATCACCCAAATCAGCTTAAGCTGAAGTGTAACTGCACCCTCAGGTTCACTGTTAACCTTGAAAAGTCACCAGTTGTTTCTTTTCTTTTTATGCAAGCTGCCCTCTGGCAGGTTTCTGTGACCAAACCATCAGTTGTGTGCTTCATACAAAGCCAATAAACATATTACACAAAAGCACTTCCATTCTTATCTGGTATCACTGTGCCTATTAAAAAGTTTTTCCAGACAAAAATCTCAGTTAGGATAAGAATATTAAACCAGTTAATATACTTTTTAATTTGAAGCAGCTCTTCACAAGCCCCTGTAAAAAAGCCCTCCCCCATGTATGTTTATTTTTCTTATAACTCAAAATTGGGCCAATTGCAAGTATTTTTCTTATATTTAGTGGGCTCTTTTTTTGAGTAGTGTACAGAAACAGCACTGCTGATTATCCCATTCTAAACGGACAGACAAGGTTTGTTCAGGAGCAGTCAGTTCCTCACACTCTTCACAGATTGAAATTTTCAGGTGACAATTCTGTTTTGGTTCATGGCAGACTGGGTATTTGCAATGGAAATCACTGCCGAAACAAGTGAGCCCTTGAGCAATGAGACCTTTGCATTAAGTATTAACATGTATTAACTAAGTATTAACATGTCAACTTTTGTGGCAATTCAGCATTTAACTGTCAACATAAAGGCTCCAGCTATATCTAATAATCAACCTCTGGTTTTAGAAGTGCAAAATTAACACCTGCTAAAACTTTTTCATGTCAAGTGTTCCAGAAAACACAAAGTGCACTAAGGCAGCTTCAGTTTAAATGAATTTTCACTGGGAAATCTACATTTAGGTAGATAAATAACCCTCAGACCCGAATGGTAATTTCTGTATTTCTTTTTTTCTTGCAAAATACACATGTTCTTGTATAACTGCCTATCTACCTATCTATCTGGTTTCAAAATACTTATTTTTCTGTGGTAAGTTGACCCTGGCTGGACACTAGGTACCCATCAAAGCTGCTCCATCAGTCTCCTCTCAGCTGGACAGGGGAGAGAAAACGTATGGAAAGGCTTGTGGGTCAACATATAGACAGGGAGAGATCACTCACCAGTTACCATCATGGGCAAAACAGGCCCAACTTGGGGAAATTAATTTAATTTATTACCAATCAAATCAGAGTACGGTAATAAAAAATAAAGCATAATCTTAAAAACACCTTCCCCCCAGGCCACCCTTCTTCCTGGGCTCAACCTCACTCCTGACTATCTTTCTCCCCCCAAGTGGCACAGGGAGATGGGGAATGGGGGCTGTGGTCAATTCATCACATATTGTCTCTGCCGCTCCTTCCTCCTCATGGGAGAACTCCTCACACTCTTCCCCTGCTCCAGCATGGGGTCTTCCCACAGGAGACGGTCAGACTCCTCCAGCATGAATCCTTCCCATGGGCTGCAATTCTCCACAGGCTGCTCCATTGTGGATCCCTCCCATGCGGTGCAGTCCTTCAGGAACAGACTGCTCCAGCGTGGGTCCTCTGTGGTGGGAAGCTTCTCATATAAGCCACCCCTTCGCCCCCCTGCTACCAAAACCCTGCCATGCAAACCCAGTATATTTTCCAACAGCAAAGCTTTACAACTAAATAAATGAGATTTTTTTGTGAAGTAGCACTGATAGGAGAGCCTGCACTCATGTACGTCTTAGACATACATACCTGCACATGTATGCACATTCAAGCATTTGGTTTTGATGATATGGCTGAAAGTTTCTGCACATTTCCCATGACATTTGCACGGCTGTGGTATTTTTGGTACTCTTTTAAACAAAACAGATCAAACAAATTCTACTGTTCACATCAAAGTAAGAAAAGCAAAGAGGGAAAAAATTATCCTTGTCTGCAGATGCTGGTTTTAAGAGCTTAACTGTTTGGTTGCAGGGGTAAATTTCACCGGGATAAGTTTCATTTATCATGGATTAAAAGAAGCTGCATAAATCCCTAAAAAGGCTTCACCATTGCTTTGATTTCTTGCCATGCATTGCTTGTATATTTTGATTCAATTTCATGTAGTAGCATGAAATTCATGCCAAAATTTTTCTGATAGTCCTGACTGATGGATTACTTCCTATCAGTACCGCTCAGCTTCAAGCACTTCTGTTTATGCTACCTTTGCTTTTATTCAGCTCTGTGATACACATTTGCAAACCTGATTGTAGCTCCTTCCATATTCCTCTTCCACTGCCAACTTCCTTTCTTCATCTCCTCTTATTTATACTCACTTCAGTTGTGGTTTCCAGGCCAAACCCTTTTACTCACCACAATGTTCTTTTACATAGCGTTTTTCTCTCTTCCTGTTCAAACCCTTCTTTCTCCGTCCTTCTGGGAGAGAAATGGCTTGGAGGAAGGGCTCACACAGGTGGTCCATTAGAAGGGAGTGTGTAGTTTACAAGACAGAAGGAGACTGGTTCTGCTTCCCTGAACTTTTCACAGGGTGTCTCACTACATGTATTTCTCTCTATTTTTTCATAGTTGACAAGCATGGATATTTTTTCATCATTTTCTGTCAGTTTGCTCTCACTTCTGGGCAATTCCTTCTGTTGACACTGACACTGTCAGCTCCTCTCAGCAGCTTAGCTTCTTTCTTAATGGCATACAGAGACACAATTCTGCCCCAGCAGTCTGACACAGGGGAACCCTTCCCCATGGTGGGATTACAGGCTCCTGCCATGCTGGAGAAGCCTTTGTTTCTCATTCTCCTGATGCTGCATATTATAACATGCAGAATTACACAGTTCAGCTGTAGCAGTCCCTGCTCTAAACTTCACAGATGTTGCTCCCTGCGTTCACTGCTCCCCAGTGAGAAACCCAAATAAACGATTTGTGCAGCCTAATGACCACCATTTTCTACCCTGGGCTGGGAAAGCAGCTGTGGCACATTTACAGATGTAGCTCAGAAGTCTGAGGCCACCAGTTCTCCAGGATCATGGCTTGGGTAGTCTCCCCATGAACCTGCCTTTGCCATCAGTTATTTCCAGTGGATGAGGGACCCAGCGCAGGAATGTAAAGGCAAGGCACCAATTCAACAGTTTTCACTGCTCATCTTTGCTTCACTTGCCACAATATTTGCTGTGCTCTCACTTTCCAGCTCTCTTGTTTCATAATTTCTTTTTTATGATTTTCTTTTTCTGCTTCACAACTTCAAAGACTGTATCTTGGGTCTACTAAATCAATAGAAAAAGTTGATTTCTATGGGGAGGGGTTTCACACTGCCTTTATTTAACAAGAGAGGGAGTATTATCCAGAATCACATAAGCCCATTGACTATGAAAATCAATGGGATTTAAGATTCCAAAGCCATTTAAGTCTGTTTAAACATGGTACCCATGGTTTATAGGGGCTATGAATGAATACTTCTTTAAATGCCCAGAAGGAATTTGCAAAGTACTTTGAGCAGACTGGTACCTCTGAGAGGAGAAATCTAAGACTCTTCAATTAAAATATCTCAAAATAGACCATGAATACGAATCTAACCCAAACGTATCTCCAGTGCTGGAGTGGGAATAGATGTCCTCCAAACATACCATTACAGCTCATCTGCAGAGCCAAAAGGATAAGTGGGACCAGGTGGAAATCTAGCTAACAACAGGACTGTTTCCATTTCGCCTCACTTTCTAACTTGAGTTTCCAGGTCCTGGCACTTGTCAGATGAGACGGCACAAAAATAAAGTTGCATAAATCTTAATAAAGCTCTCACTAGTGTTGGCCTCATCTTTCCATTTTGGGCTCAGAAATTCTGGATACAGAATGCCAGTGTGCTGCCAATGCAGAAAAGGTGGGAGGAAGATCTTGAAAAGCTTTAATTGAGGCAGTAATTAACAGCTGTTTGAGAACAGTGAGAGGCTGGAGCTAGTACATTACCACGTCTTCCGTTTCCAGTAACTACTGAGCTTCGTAAAAGCATCTGGCTTGAAAACTGGGAGGAAGAGAGGATACATAGAAATGAAATTTCCCAAGCTGAAAAAAGCAAAGAAAGCGTAAGCCCTGCATTTGAGCAACAGCAGCCACCGTGAATGCATCAACCAAGTAACAGACATAATTAAATTAGTTCCTTATGACTCTGCCCTGAACCCTTGAAATTTAAAAACTGAAATTTAACTGAAATTTAAACTCAATTATTGAAATTAAAACTTCCTGCAGATCAGTGCCTGTCTTTCCAGGATCATGACCTTTGACAACAGCACTGCTCCTCAGGGCAGTGCTCCTTTGTCCCCAGGGCTAGGCAGTAAGTGAGACTTGGGGAAGCAAAGGATGAGGAGCTGCTGCCAGGTTTCCAACTGGGCATGTGGGAGCCACAGCTGTCTACTCAGCCGGATCAGGGCTACAAAACACATTCCTGCAAGGATCAGAACAAATGCTAACTCCACACTTTCACGAGAAAGTGCAAATTCACTTCTGTGTTTTAAGCTTTCCCTTAAGAGTTACACCATTAAACTCACAAACACAGCTTTTGCAAGGGAAAGAAAGAAGAATGGGGAAAATAGATATTCTGCAATTCATGTTCATAGCAGGGCGTCTTCTCTGGCAAATTCCTACAACAATATACAATTCAATAGTAATAGCTTTTTAAAATCCATTGTAAGAATGCAGTAATTCTTCACTGAGCTGTAGCAGAGAGTTAAAGCAAAACAACTATAGAAAAGTTTGATTTTTAACTTTAAATTATACCTCTTCTTTCCACACGGGTATAAAAATTCCAGGCAGAAAAAGCAACTGCATTAATTGGAGTCCCTACTTTTACAGAAATTAGCATCAAGATTAATTATTATCATGACATGATTTTCTGCAACTGATCCTTCACAAGTATTTACCCAATAGATATTTCAATGGAACAAAATGAATGAATTCTAACTAGCTGTCATGCTGCATTGAAAGCAAACACATACTGCTGTTAGGCTCCAAATACCTAATAGAAAATTAGGCATCTTGCATTTTGCAGAGCAAACAAGACAACTGCATTCCATGCTGGAATCCTTCCATGTGAGTATTTACATTGATTAGGTACTCGCAAGAAAACGTACTGGAGAGTGCTTGATTCTAGTCTGAGACTGTAGGCAGGCACTCGGCGCAAAATTTCTGCCAGCTAAGGGCATTGATTACTGCTGTGATGCATATTTGGATATGCATTGTCAGACTGTGCCAGAAAAGCTTACAAGGATAAAGTTTAGGACTAATGTTTTTTTCAAGCAGAATTCAAGAAATACAACTCAGCTAAGTAATGCATCTCAAGCCTGGGACAGATACAGCCTGGATCTAAAAGGAGAGGCACTCAGTTTTCTTGCCTTCCAAAAAGGCTCTAGACAAATCTTCTAAAAGCGTGCCTTAAGTTAGGTTTCTAACAGGTTCCTCATCAGATAGCTAAGTAAAGTCTCTGATTTTCATTAGCTGAGCTCTACATCTATAAAGGCAGAGAAAGTCTCCGGACCTAGAAGGGTTCAGGAAAGCTCTACAAAGCCTCTTGCAAAACAGAACACCACTACCCCCCCACCAATGAGTGGGGTATACGGAGGTGCAGGAGGTCCTAGAAGGGGTCCCTGCAAAGTTCTATATCCACAGAGTCCATAAGGGTGCTAGACCTAGGAAAGCCTACTGAACTAGAAAGAGCGGCAGAGAAGTGCTAGACAGGCTCTGAGAAAAAGCTCTAAAAGGCTTCCAAGCTATCACAAGAAAAGCAATTATCTAGTGAGTCTCTAGACATGCTCCAGAAATAATAGATAGATGCCTGTGTCCCGTCCCCTCCCAGCTCTTGATCTAGAAAGGCCCCAGATCTACAAAGGTGCTAAGTGTCTTCAGGAAGGCTCCCAACACCTCTAGCGAAGTTGTAAATCTCTGGATCTCAGGCTTTTAGCAATTTCTAGATCTAGAAAGCAATAAGAACAGGGCTAGATGTAGAAACATCCTTTTAAAACATCATCTTTTCCTTCAAACCAAATCCAAGGACTTGAGCAAACAGCATCAGTTATAAACCCTTCTGGCTGGATGGGATCATACAAAAATAATTTCACAATTAAATTAGTTCCTTACGACTGGGCCACTTATACCAAGTTTCAACCACTTGACCTCTCCTGATTCCCCTGATTTTTGGCATACCTTCCATAAGCCACTCAACACACTTCTTACAGTTCATGGTAGTAACGGCAAAAACCATGTTGGTTTTGTTGTCACTATTGACACTGACACAGAAATATAACTGTGAACCGGCAATAAAAATAGAAGAAAATAGAAATACATATGGATGGAGGACGTAAAGGGTTTTACATCATATCATGACTTTCCCCAGTTCTCACCAGAGACAGCTACATGCTGTTCAGTTCCCTGTTTTGCTTTGAGCAGTTGATTGAATGGCTATTGAGTGATGTTCAGACATTTATGATTTTCCTGCAACATGACCTACATTGCTAAACTTCATAAATTTATTCTCCAAGGCAGTGTATCATTTTGCATGCCATATCCCTCCCAAAGGAACCTATCAGCAGGAGATGAGGCCCAGTTTGTAAAAGCTGAATGTCCTTCAGACATTTTTAGCTAATTTGTTTGTAAATGTGAGTGTTATTGCCAGAGTAACACACTGCATAAAATGGTGCTCTCTATCATTCTGTTTGCCTCTCTCTGTGGCCTAAACTTCATAATGCACAGCTATAAACGTCATCTCTGTATGGCACGTTACAAATGGATACAACTGATTTCTGTCTTGACATTTGCATATATTTTCCTCCACTGACACAATGTCTTTCCATTTTTTTTCCTTGGCACAAACAAGGGCAGAAAGGATGCTGAAGAAAACATGGTATCATGAGGAGGAGAAATCAGGCATTCTCAGCTGTCACCGCCCAGGCTGCAGCTTCTGCCACGTTACTCCTGTGATTGTCACAGCTTACTTTCATTTGACTTCAGCAGCTTGTAAGCATAACTCAGGGCAAGCTTAGTGCTAATAATGATACTGGAAATATCACTAATACCTCCGAAGCAACACTTCTTGGTACTAAAACCTTTTCAGTCTTTGTTTATAACCAGCTTTGAGACCCAAATAGTACCCAGAGAGCAAGGGAACAACAGCCTCAAGAGTTCCCTTGTGCTGACATGCTTCAAAGTCCTGCCCTTTGTAAGCTGTTATTATTACAGTGTTGTTTTGACAGGCTCTGCAGACTTCCAGGTTCCCCTTAGCACCTGGAGCAATTTGCAAGCCAGAAGTATTGCTGTGTGGGCTTTTTTGACCCCCCCCTTCCATTGATTACCGCGGTGCAATGTTCTCTTTCAGTCATACAACTATTCCCACACTTACTTTTACAGCTCTCAAATGTAGAAGTTTGCAGCTATGTAAAATTTCAGTGACCTGATGATAGAATTAAATGACTATACAGCTTTTTTTCCACTTACACTGGTTTTATGCCTTTATTTCTGTAAGCTATCTCCTGATCTGCACTGTCGTGAAGACAGACCATGAGTCCAAAGACCAGCCCTTACTCCTCTGAGATGTAGGGCAATCTTCCTCTGACCTCGTCAGTGCAACAATTTCTATCCCAGCAGTGTGTGACATTGCTGCAGGATGGACACCACTACCTCTGGGGTCTGCTGCCCTCAAACCTGCCCTATACTCAAAACTCCAGACTTCTGCCAACCTGTTTGGTCTTCCTTCCCCTAAGGATGTGCAGCATCTCCAAATCCCCAAACCAATCTGAAAGGCTTGGAAGCTCAATTATTACTGTTATTCACTTTATAACACATAAAACCCGTTAGATCTGTGGGAGGTCCTTTACCCCATTGATGTGTGAAGGGTTGGTTGGTGAGAGCAGAGCAACATTCACACAGTACCTTGACAATCTTAAGAAAAAATGTGCTCATGTAGGAGGTGCCTCCATCAAAGCAGACACATCTTAAATCACTGATAGGCCTTGTTATTAGTGGATGTAGATGAACAACTGGTTTAAAAGAAAAGGAGGGGCACTGCCTACTCGGTCTGCCTCTGTATGCTCCCATCATCATCGACATTCCCCCCTCAGCAGACCCTCTTTGGGACTGGGCTCCAGGATATCAGGGACCAGGTTTTGGTACCCAATTACTAATGGTTAGTTCTGCTGTATATGTAGAAATCATACACACATATATGTATACAGACATAGTTACATATGCATATATAGGTATGTATTATGTGTACATACATTCTTCACGCATATATTTTGTCCTCTGTGTCTCCTCAACAGATGACAAATGTCAGATGTAGTAACTCAACCCACTGCAGACTCCCACCAGTCTGGCAAAGCTGCACTAAACATTTTCAGCAGCATAATTCAGCACAGCAGATACAAGGCCACTGCCTTTGCTCTGTATACAGAAAAGCATACAAGGCAAAAAGTAAAAGTCATGAGCAGAGGTCTGTCAGGTCTTCTGCATTTCACCATCAAGTGTCTGACACTCCCGGCCTCAACAATCAAAGAAAAGGATGCAATCACTGAAAGAGCTGATTAAAATGTGCATAGTCTTTTACTCAGTAGTAATACATTATTTATGGCAGATAATTGAAATAAACTGCTGTTTTGCAGGTGACCAATACAAAAAGAGAACTTGGGCTTTAAGGAAGAAATTGCAGTGTGACTTCATCGCATGCCATCCTGCTTCTATGACTAATATTTCAAATTCAGGGATAGAATAATTTGATAAGAATATAAATTAGCGGTGATGAACCCCCCCTGCTTTCTGCTTGATATTCTGAAAATCACATTATACACCAACAAGTCTGATTCATGAGCTCTCACAGACTTTTTCCACCTCAGTTCCTAATCCTATGAGCCTCTTGTCTCACAGTTCCTGTTAAAGAAAGGCTACTTAACCTCTCCTCTACCCCTGGGAAAAGATTATTTTATCTTCTACCTGAAGATCCTTTTTAAAGAAGGTTTTCAGCTTGGTTTTTCTTTAAAGTAGATACTAGTGACTGCTTGTTCCTATATATGTTATAGCTGGAATTATCTGGTATAGGCTTATGTTATCCAAAGACTAACAATTAACTGAGGTGGGGGCCCCTCACTTTTGAAAAGGTTTGAAAATGCCTCAGTAAAGGCTCTGCTGCTACACACTCACTACTACGCTTTCAATTAAGCTTGAAGTAGCACCCAGCGGGAAGCCCTGGTTCCAATGAAGTCAGTACTGGGGCCACGACTTCCACTCTAGTTAACTTGTCTGGTGCTGCAGCAAAGCCAGAGAACACAGAACATAAAATTAAGCAGCAGAGAAAAAAAAGAACAGAGAATAAAATGACTTTATACCGGAAAATAATAACAGCTTTTCTGGGCTCCTTCATGCAGCAAAAATTAGAACAAATAATAATAATGTTTTCTAAAACCAAGAAAAGCTCTGAAAGTCTTCAGTAAAGGAAGAGCACAAATAAAAATTAAAGGACCTATAAATTGTCATTTCTGCTCGCTGTGCTTTTTGTTCAGCAACTTCATGAATACACAAAAAACATTTCTGTGAAATACTGACAAACACAGTTCAGAGAGTTGGAACATTTGTGCTGCATTAATTACATGTAACTAGAACAGTGTATCAAAAGCCTTGCACAGGTAGAGGACCAAAAATTAATCATGAGCATGGGTAGTTTTGCAGTACTTTCCTACAGTGAAAACAAAGCGCTTCCTTTTTCATAGCATGCAGCTCTCTAACAGAAGTAGTGTATCATGCACCTAGTGTTAAAAAAAGCCAGTGAGAAAGCCTTTCGTGCCTTCTGCTTTTACATGAATGCAGTGTATACTGTCAGATATGTAGAGAAACACCTGCAATGAAAGTGTGTCTTCTTCTGACCTGCAATACTAATTAACTAATTGGCTCCATGTAATCCTGCAGTTGCTTTGTGGTATCTTATTCTCAACCTGGCTTTAAAGTACTTCAGGCCTGAATCAAATTGGTTTTTATGCTGGCAGCTCGCTCCCTGTTTCCCACCCATTCATCAGATCATATTTTTGTTTTTCACATTTTCCTCTCCTTCCTCCAAACATACTCAGTGAAAGTTCTGTTTAGGCTGTGCTTGCTCCAGTGAGCAGACCCTCATCGAAGTGAGGTCACCATGTCCTGGGAGCTTTTTGTTCTGCTCAAAAGGCTTCCACAATGCCACTGAAGCATATTGTGCCTGTGCTGATGCTGGTGGGGAGTGCCTGCAGCACTTGTGACTGAGGGAGCAATGTCAGCGTTTGCATTTTTGAGACACATATTACGTTTTCAAGCAATTCTGCTCATCTTTACTCCTGCTTTCCAGCATTCTGTCTCTCACTTCACTATTTCAAGTAGGTCATCAACAGCATTACTTGCTGTTCGCTCTCCTCTCCTCCATCATTCAAAGTAGGCTGTGCAGGACATGGCATTCTTGACATGTGCGGGTCGCCTTTAAACCTTGTTCTAGAAATCTGCTTTTAATTTGACCTATGAAAGCAAATTGCCTACGTAAGTAATTCTGTCACATTTTTATAAGGGAGCAAAACATTTTGCAGTGTCACTGAAGTTTATGTGAAGCAACACAATATAGATGGTTCCCTCATGTGGAGAACTGCTGAACAAAGGCTGATGAAGTGCAAATGTCAAGAAAAAGTCTTCAAACCAGACCTTTCATTTTGGAACACAGCAGTGACAGTTATTAACACCATCAATCAGGCCAGAGCTATTACTCTGGCACAGACTCGTGCTTAGTGGGACTGACATCAGCACGAGAACAAGGCCATGGTTACAGGCTAAGAGGAACCTCTTGGGATTCATTTTCTGTTGCCTTGCAAATGTTTGGTCTCTGTATTTGCAGCAACTGTGCTCAAGATTGGTTTAAACAGTTCCCAAATACTAACTGCTACCACTCGCACAGACATAAATGACTGGGGGTTCGGAGTAGTAGAAATTCAGCCCACATATTTCTCATGGGAGGAAAGATACAGGATGAAACTGTAAGATGGTAAAAATATCTGCTAATTCTCTCCTCAGTTTTCACCAAAGCAACGGAGGCAGAAAAGCAGTGAAGCTTATCACTCAAGCTGAGCTGAAGTGTTTTTGCTTTCACACAAAACCTCCCACAACATCAATATAACTTTTATGAACACTGGATCTAATGAAGTCTGGATTCCTAAGGACTTCTGTCTCATGGCCGACTGATTTGGGAGTTTAATAAGATCCAAGCATCAAATGAAGCTTTTCCTGTGAATGGGACATTTATTAGATCCTGAGTGGAATCTCTGGAGTTTAATAAAAGAAAGCTCATGCTGCAATATTTCCTTTTGAAAGCACATTTTAGGTCTCTCTCCTCCAACTGGATTAATATTTTTTATGGAACATGTAAGAATTTAATTGCTGTGAAGGCTGATGTTCCTCTATAAATCTGTGTGAAATTGGCCCAAGATTTTGATTTACTGGGAGGAAAAGAATACCGACAGACGGACAGACATGCCCACATAATGTGCTCTCATTTGCTAGCAGTAACCAGGCTAAAAAAATCCCATATACTCCAGGGATGCAGCAAACACTAGAGGAGCGTGCACATTTGAGAAAAAGAGAAACCTAGAGATGTCTCTGATCTAGACCAGGTTCAAGCCCAAATTCATTGAGCAGTGAAACAGAATGATGATCCTCTTTGCTGTCCTTTCCCTCTCCATCCCAGTCTTCTCCCTTAGCACTCCTGTCGCAGTGTGTGGTCAGGATGCTATTCCCTCATCCAGTCACTGCTGGTGCAAGTTTAGAGAGCAGTTAGCAGTGCAGCAATTCAAGAAGCCAGTAGGAGTATTTAAAATCAAAGCTTATGTCCCTGAATTAGAGTACCTACGATAGGCTTCCTGTCCAAAGGGTATGGAGAAAATAGGAGATGCAGCAGCTTCAATTTGACAGAAGAAGATATTCAGTAGACCTTACAGCTCAATCCATGGGGCCTCGAGCTCAGATGAAGAAGTATAAGGTTCTACATGGATTTACGACTCATTCAATTAACCTACAACTAAAGAGCTTCCAAAGAACAAATGAAGAATGGGAGCCCAACCTAGAAGAAACCAAGGATTGAGCAGCATGGGCACTCACCTGTGAAGTCCAGCATTCACATTCTGGGTGCTGCACATTACGAGGTGAATATTAAACATCACTGACCACATGATGACCAACATCACCTTTTTATATTCCTAAAAAATGTTTTCCCTATAAATTTTAGCTCTTGTTCAAGTTCCAGTATTCAGGGTTCCAGAGGCAGCATTTTCAATGAATATGACCAGCTTTATCAGAATGAAAGATACTGATTTTAATGTTGGTGTCTGCTAAAATCCTGGCACCAATGATGGCTGAGTATATACACATCTATATTCATAAACCTAACTTTGAAGAAACATTTTCTTTAGCTTTGCTCCTTATTAACTAACTGAAGAACATTGAAATCAGCTGCACTGAGAAGAAAAGTCAGCCAAGTTTTGTACATGCTGAAATAGTACAGAGAATGCCGGCATACCACATAAACATCTCAACTGAATATCCTTTTCCTTCTAAATTCAGATTAACAACCTCATAATGAAGTATGAGACCGAAGTAATTAGTCAGAGCTTGTGATTTATTTGCCACAACTTACAATCTTTTCAACCCCAGCTGTCCTTCCCTCCCTGTTATGAATGCAGAACACTATGCTTAAGAATGAGAAAGTGGTGAATAACAAACACAGAATGATTAAGAAGAAGTGTTTCTGTCAAAACTGATATTGGAATAAATGATTAAACCCTTTCATAATCAATTCATTTATTAAAGTGAATGTCTTAAAGTAAAAGCTTGTCATTTATGGTAGATTTTTTGCAGTGGGCAGTTACCTTGTGTATTTATTTCAAGAGTCCATTTTTGTACTTTGGTAAATCAAGAAATACAGATTTTGAGCAAGTTTTTGATTTAATTGTCAGAACAAATTTAGCTTTGAGAATTGATTTTTTTAACCTATTACGTAAGTCCCTCTAAACATACAAACTTGTGAGCAACCCCCATTCTCTTGATGTAAACGCCATTTATAATTTAGCCAAAGTCCAATTTTAGTGGAGGTGGGCCAAATTCCTTTTTCATTTATGTTCATGCCATCCTGGAATAAACTCAGCAGGTCTAGCAAGGATGTACAATTGTTTCTGACTGAGTGAAAATATCATCCCCTTATTTTCACTGATACAATTTCAGATTAACATGCCTGATTTCAAGGGGATGTGATTATTTCATAGGGTTTTCTGGTTACCAGCAACAATTTTGGGAGAAGACTGTTGTGCAAATTTGATGCTTTTCAGAACATGCATTCTTGGCATTTATTTTGTGTCTGGGCTTTACTGTGTACGTGAAAAACCTCTGACGTATGGATTTTGTGAAAAATTGCAGTAGATTCACTTGAACATCCAAAAAATAAAACCTACAAACAAAAAAATGCTTCCAAAAGCATATTGTCAACAATGTGACTTCACCTCTTAGTGACAGAAAATTACACAGTAAGTATTACTATACGTAGACTTGGAAAATGAGACTGGCCACTTTCTAGGGACACTCTAATATGCCTTAATTTATTATGTTGTTGAGAATATTTACTGGCCTGCATTCACAATTTATCCGAAGATTGTCTCAATCGATATGCTGGAGCATGTCTTGATTTCCCAGAATGCTGAAACATTTGCAAAGCTTTGAGAAATGTGCAGCAATAGTTTCCTGTAGGTGCTGCAGCACGGGAAGTACCGGGATTGTTCATGGAAAAAGAAGTTTATTTCTGTTTCTATAAAGAGAAGGCCCTGCCCCAGCTGAATTCTGATATCCTGAGAGCAATATGAAGAATAATTTGGTCTATAAGATGCTTTTTCTTATGTATGATTTTGAAGAAGCCCTTTCTCCATGGCACTAGAATTACGTTGTACAGTAAACTATAAACTTGTTTCTGGCAAGTAGTATACCTATCAAAAACCAGGATTTTAAGGCTATTTAAACCTACGTACAAATTCTTGGCAGATTTGATTTCAGCCCCCAAAGTTTACCTTTTTAATTAAATTTTTAATTTAAGGAAAAATCCTTGCTGCAACATTTTTGCTAAAGGGCATTTGCATTTTTTTAAAGGAATTGAAAACTATTGAAACTCACCATTTCAGGTTTAGTGAAACATTTTATTAGTGAGCAAAATGAGCAAATATTTGAACACAAATACACATTTGTGTATGGCCATGCATTATATGGCCACTAAAGCAGTTGTTTGTACAGCCTGAGATGCAGATCACAAGGAGAAGGCAGGGAGCAGACTCTCAGCTGGCACCATTCCCTGCAATTCAGAGGTATCTAATCTGGTTATTGATGCCCGAGGCAGTTGTTACATGGATCCAAGAAGCAAGTAAATGTGCTTCAGTCATGTTTTAAGTTCCATGAAGCACCACGGCTCCTGCCTGCTGGTGTGCAGCACTGAAGCACAGTCAGAGCCTCCAGTCAGGAGCAGGGCTTGCTGCAGTGGGCCCCTGCTTGTCACCTGCAGAACTGGCTATCCTACAAGAAAAGGTGCCAGAGCAGAAGCCAAGATACCCAGAAGCTGAATGATCTTAAGACAATTACTAGTTTAAGCGTGGGTTTAGCACAATTTAGCAGTTGACCCTGTTCTACTTTACATGGAATAATTATGTGTCTACCAGAACAGAGAGAATAAAAATGCCTGTTTATTCCAGAATTGGGAACAAGGAAGCTGAGGTTCCCCTCCCCACATATGCAAATACTTAAGGTGTAGTGACATGTAAAATGGAACACGGACATGTTTTTCTGTTTTGACTCTAGTTATAAAATCTTTGAGTGCTTCTGTGGCAGCAGCATTAGATGCCATTATTTGTCCTTGTGAAATCCAGAAAGAACTACCCAAAATGCTGACCCCACATTCTTTATGTATACATGAAGATTCATACAATCTTCATACAAGATTATAGCTACCTGCTATTACTCAAAGTCTACTTAGAAACGAGGAACAAGCTCTTACTTACCATTGTTACGCAATGTTTTTTAACTGTGATTTTCTAATTATGAAGGACTGAGTAAAGGGCAAGGAGAAAATGAAATGCACAATTAACTGGATCCTGGTTATTAGCTTACACAGTCCATAATATAAATTCAGAATGTTACTTGAATGCCTCAAGATTTTTTTAAGTAGAGCTTTTCTCCCATTTGAAGCTGATTAATTCAGGCGTTTACTGGCAAACACCAATCACTTGTGCCATCTGCAAGTGTGGCACAGTGACTAGTCAAAAGTATCATTTATGTTTTTCATGTTCATCTTTGTATCTTATTTACCACAAATTAGAGATGCAGTAAATGTCTTTTAGTCCTATTCCTTTTAGAATGCTCTTGAAATAAGAACTGAAAGGCACTTTGAGAAATGTACTGAAATGCAGTAGCTTCACTACAATACTGATGTTGTGTAAATACTTACTGTAATGCTCCTGCTTGATTTAGAACAGACTTAGATGCAAACAGACAATATATTTTTTTCCATTTAGTAGTTCAAGCAAATCAGTTCTTAATGCTGGACTAAAGGAAAGCACTTTCAACTTCTGATAAACTCCTTAGATGAAATATCTCAGAATAGCAAGCAACTTTCAAAAGCAATATTTTAAATAATATTGTATTCTTTATATAAGCTGCTCTACACATTCAGATGCCATCTCCTAGAAAAAAAAAATCAAACGTACAGTTTTGCATTTATATGGTACACCTTAAAGTAATCGTGTGGAGGGAAGATCCACTCCATCTGATGCAGTCCAGAACTATATGATTCATCCAGCATATTCTGATACATGATCCTTGTACAAGAAACTAAGTTATCTGTCTCCACAACGTTTAGAAAAGTGACAACACATGAAAACCAGGTGTCTACCTGAGTGATGTCCATCCCAGAGTCACAGCTCAATGGCTGGGTTGATGTGAGGCCATTCGAACCTATTATTGTTGTGATCACACCATTCTCATCAATTTTCCGAATCATGGTTCCGTCAACAAAGTAAATATAGCCGTGCTTATCTACAGTGATACCTGGATGAAGGGAAAGGGTAAAAAAGAGTATTAGTACTGACATTATCTAGATTAAAAGGTATAAACTTAAAATGCTCCCTTTCCTCCTAGAAAATCTACTGATTAAAAAAAGTATGACTTATTTTTTTTCTACCCCTTATTTATCTGAGGCTTATACAAACTGTATATAGAAAGATAATACCCATATATCAGACTGCCTTTGACTTACAGAGAAATAGGGAAAATATGAGGCAGAAACAGAACAAAGCAGCAGAGGCTTTGCTTGTAGTGTAATTCTAAATACATAGAATTCTATATACATAGAATTAAGCTCTTCAATAACTATTTCATGGCCACTACAAAGTGGGACAAGGCTAGCTTTACTAAAAACTTATCTGCAGTTGATTCTTCTTCATTTCCATTTCCTTTATTCTCATGCAGGGGCAAATTTTTTTTATTATGTACTTTCTGAATTACCGGTGTCTGAGCAAGGAAGCCACAGAAAGCAAGAGAGACTTTGGTCCTGATATGTGCTATACATACAAATGGTGCAAACTGGGCTCTGCTTGGCAGGCAGAAGGAATGTCTGTGCTGCAGAATGCATTGCAGTGCAGCGTTGCCCAAGAGGATGGTCATGTACTGGAATCAGCCTCTTGACAAGAGTGGGTTTCAGCAAGAACTAGTGCAGTTCTCCCACCTCTGGATCTGCAGTAGCTCTAGCACCATTGTGCTGCCCTGCTCAGGAAAGATGGACCCTAGAACAAATGTGAGGGCTACGCAAAGGACATGGTCTTCTGCATTTCAGTGGGGAAACTGAGGCATGGAGGGCTTGCTGTCTCACATTAGCAGTGTGTGGTAGTCATGTCACATCTCACGCCCAGCCTTGTTCTGTCCCAGTCTAACAATTTCTACCCAGTTCTTCCTACCTTCAATTTGTTAAATTCTTCTATATTGCATGGACTGTAAGAAAGTTCTTTTTTTTTTTTTTTCCTGAAATGTTGAAAATATAGCTAGAAAAGCACTTCTATCCATGTTAGGTTTGTGAAATCCTTTCTACCAAAACAGCTCAATATTTTGCCTTTTAAACTGCTTTATAATTTCACAGAATCATAGAATCGTAGAATAGCTAGGGTTGGAAAGGACCTTAAGATCATCTAGTTCCAACCTCCTACCAGGGGCAGGGACACCTCCCACTAAACCATGCCACCCAAGGCTATGTCCAATCCAGCCTTGAACACCGCCGGCAATGGAGCATTCACAACTTCCTTGGGCAACCCATTCCAGTGCCTCACCACCCTCACAGTAAAGAATTTCTTCCTCATATCCAATCTAAACTTCCCCTGTTTAAGTTTGAACCCATTACCCCTTGTCCTCTCACTACAGTTCCTCATGAAGAGTCCCTCCCCAGCATCCCTATAGGCCCCTTTCAGATACTGGAAGGCTGCTCTGAGGTCTCCATGCAGCCTTCTCTTCTCCAGGCTGAACAGCCCCAACTTTCTCAGCCTATCTTTGTATGGGAGGTAGTCACATAACTTCGCAATTATAGCAGCTGCTGTGCAAAGCCAAACTATTTTAATAATGAATTTATATTCTGCTACACAAAAATGAAAGGCACAGGACTTGAACAGATGATTTGGACAGCGGCTTATATGGTTCTTGATTTTTGTCCCCTGCACTTAGCACAACCGAAGACTGCATGTACTCTGAGTTTACAAAACACTTGTCTGCAGGCCAGTTTAGGTTCTCACACAGCAAATCCACACACCATTAAAAAGGAAAGAAACCTCAAACTGAATTCCCTCATCTGCCAGCCCCATTTTCTTATACTTCTTATATTTCTTCAAATATAAGCGGTTGTAACTGGAAGCAAGTGAGAGTAAGCAGTCTGGGGGGCAGGAGCAGGATCAGGCAGCCCTGATGGGGAACATACATCTCCCATGGGACTGGGAGAAGGGGGGTACTGTCTCCCCAGCCTGCTAAATAAATCTGTGCCTGGCAGTTGGAAATGCCTGGGGACTAAGTCTGAACTACATACGTATTTGAGTGTCATACGCTTTCTCTAACACTGTTAACACCCAGTGGCAGGGTCCCAAGACAAACTGCCCATGACCACTTCTTTTCTAACAGAAAGC
Organism: Ara ararauna; assembly: GCA_028858755.1. Classification (NCBI taxonomy): domain Eukaryota; kingdom Metazoa; phylum Chordata; class Aves; order Psittaciformes; family Psittacidae; genus Ara; species Ara ararauna. The sequence continues at coordinate 8,493,272 of CM054383.1, read as the reverse complement.
AGGAATAATGTCCACATCAGTTTCTCTACCACAGCAGGAAGTCAGCAGGGGCTCAACTCTGCCCTGTGCTAGAGCAGGGTGACCTTCTCTGATGGAGGGTTTCTGTCTCATACATGGGCTGGGAGGGAGGCACTGAGGCCGTGAGGACTTGCAGGGGGACAGGCTTTTGGGTACACCCTGCCATCATGTCCCCCACTGCCCAGTTCCCACCCAGAAATGCCTCATCACCACAGGTAACATTTAGGCACCATGCAAATGTCTGAGGGTATCATCACAAAAAGCATCCAAAGGCCACAGCAGTTAATTTTAGTATCTAGTGCTCCTATTACATCCAGCTTTCAGGACATCTATCAGCACAGTGTTGAAAATGAATTCTTTAAATTGTTAATTCGCTATATTCATTTGGATATGAACTGCTGTTAGAAGAGGAGCATTCACCACCCTGTCACCCTCTCCATCCAGGACAAAAAGTGTCCACGGGTTGCTGAAGTGCTGCAGGGTACAGGATTAAGCTACGTGACTTCATTATGTAAAATGGCTGATCACTGAAATATCCAATTTTCCAGGACAGATGTCACCTACGGGATTGAAATCACCTGGAAGGGCAGGATGGATTAGCTGTGGGAATCAGGGAGGTTATAAAAAGGCGGGAGGAAGAGCCACTGTCTTAGGGCCTGACTCCATGCCAGCCCACCAGCTCATACATTGTGCCTCCTTGGCTCCCTCAGAGGATCTTTACTCTTTAATTAGAGAGCAATGGTGCTTTCAGAAGTTACAGAGCAACTGGCAAGCTCCTGGCTGTCGTCTGCTTCTGAGAATCCAATTATAAATCTGAAAGGCTGAAGGTGAGCTGAGGTAATGAGTGCATCTGAGGAGCAAAAGGGTTTGTTTCAGTGCTGGGGAGGGTGACCTATGCATTCCAGCTTTTGGAAAGGGGTGGCACCTCTGTCTGTCCCTCATGCACATTAAAGAGACTTTGCGCTGAGGAGACCTATACACAAAAAAGGCCAGAATTAGTGTTGCCCACACGGCTGGAGCTGAGGGCCAGTGCCTCCTCAGAAACAAAAGCTAGATGTGTGAACTGCAAAATCTCTTTTGATACAACTGAGCTTCTAAAACATCCACCTAAAACCCCAACCAAAGCAAAAAGAAACCCAGACTGGTTATTAATGACCATATGAGCAATTAATATACAACTCTGATGTGGTTTTTCTCAAGTTATTCTGAGGGAATGCACATGGCAGAAGCCAACAGAGCAACTGTGCTGAAAGGACTGCGCCTTCTGCGGTGCATCTAGAGGTCTGCAGAGGTTTTCATGATGATACTTTACCAAAGGCCGGAGTCATGATCTGCAATTTAGTTTGTACAAGGATAAATCTTCACTTTAGAAAATGAGAAGGGCTGCCACAGTTTGGGGCCCCACCATAGCACAGGTAGAGCTGGGCTCTGAGTGATCAGGGGTTCCCACCCTCCTGCCTGGGCTCACTCCTACTCTGATCAGCTTTATGCTGTAAAGATGAAACATGCTAATAGACTGATAAGAAGGGTTGGACCAGTTGATCTTTGAGGTCCCTTCCAACCTGGTATTCTGTGATTAATAGTAAATGGAAAAGCTCCTAGGAAATTGTTTGAGGGTTTTCTCTTCAGAGATATGTGAAGGTTGGAGACAAAAGTCTCTTCAGTCCCAGTCTCCTCCTACTTTCCTGAGAATATCCTCAATCATTTTGAGAAGAAAAAGCAATGCTGGACTGCTGTGGCAGGGAAGGACTGAGGAGCAAGGACCATCCTATGTGATATTTGTGGTGCGCATGCAGCTCTGGTTGTTAGGGGTGTTTCTAACCTTAGCGCTATTTTACTGCAGAGCAATACTGGATGGGATTTGATTTACCTTCCAGTACAGCTCACAGGCTCAGATGAGGAACTACAGCACATGTGCTGTGTCTTAGTCTGTGTTTGCAGAGGGGTGGTGCTGCTTTGTAGGCAAAGAGCTGTGCTTCTCACCTGGGCAGTGCAGCCCTGGATCAGATCCCTGTCACAGATAACACAGCACCAGGATCTATCACTATGGCAAGTGCATCTTCTGTTTTACACAATTTCCCTGTGAACAGATGGCTGTATTGGCTGCAAACCCTCCATTATATAAAAATCAAAAATTATGCTGCAATGAAATAAAGCTACTCAGCTGTGCTGCTGAATGGGTTTCAAACACTGACCGTACAAGAAAACTAAACATCCTTTAACGTTAATAGTGCACATTTTGCAATCCAGCCATTGCAGAAAAGCAATCTATCTGCAAGGGACATACATATGCCAGTGTGACGGCATAAACAAGCCCATGTCTTCAGTATTTGTACTAAAGATGAGAAATTCCTGATACTTTCTAATAAGCATGTTGCAAGTACCAGTGTTCAACAAGAAACTATTGCTCCCAGTCCTTATGTATACTAAAACACGACCTTACCTATTTGAAAAAAAATATTTAGCAGTTATGTCTTGTTGACAAATACCCTGTACAAGGCATCCATTGGAAAACAAAATATGGATTTGTGGCTAAACTGTCCCCATTTATTCTTTATTAGAGCTGGATTCATTAATGCTCCTGTCACATCGTGCATAATGCTTCACATAATCTGTACTCCAAGAGCTTATTTTTAATCCTTTTCTGACGTACAGTGTAATGCAGAATCAAATCACACGCAGCACTTCAATTGTGCTTTAATCACCAAGGAACTTGGAGAGGAAACATGCACATGCTGAGTGTAATGAATTGCACAGAGTTCAAGTAGGAACACCGTCCACCCCATCAGTGAGTTAAAAAGGTCATTTTGGGGTATCTTTTCTTTGCACAGAGCATAAGATGTAGTTTGTATTAAACTCTCAGTCTGATTTTTTTTTTTAATGGAACTATAGCACTAAACTGTATGCCCAGCAGGTGCTGTCTTTGGGCAGAGATGTGACCTATTGCACTAAGGACAGACCTACCTTGCTTGCGTATGAGATTATTCATGAAACACTGATGTCTGAGTAAGGACAAAATAAACTTGTGCAAGGATTTAGTCTTGTGGCTGCGCACAATCTCTTTTTCTGAGTAATGTACTTGCACTGAAGGACTAGTTTTAGTCTTCTTTAGTCACTGGAACTGTCTTAGGACTAGATTTTATACCTGAATGCAAAACAGTTGCTCTTATGAACATTTATCTCCAATAGATTTATGCGCAGACATCTTGGAACAATAGTTATAACACTTAGGTCTTTTAATCAGTACCACTTAAATTCTGTTAACTAACATTAAAAATGAACTCTTCTAGTGCAATCGCACATGGCTACTACGTATCATCACCAGAAAGGCTCTGCAGAAAGAAGTCTGTTCTTTATAACTGATTTCTGCACAAAATGTAGATGGATGGACTGGATGTACAACCATGATAAACACAGAAGGCTGAATGTAACTTCTCTGTTACAAGTTCTCAGGAGGGATTTTTGGTTAAAGGATTAATTCCATTGACAGATCTGCCTCAGTGCACATACATATATGATTACAAATGAAAATAATACTTGAAAGCAAACTGATCACTTTTGTCTGCGGTTCTCATAGGTATAAATTCAAAATATATATGATTTCTAGACTGAAAGATTAGAGGTATAATAATTTTGGCATTTCAACATTAATGAAGCTAAGTTTATATCGCTAAAAGCATGGATTAAAAATAATGCAGTAAATTCCCCTTTAAGATATTTTCTTTTTTTCCCCACTGCCATCGTAGTCTGCACTTGCATTCTAAGAGACTTTTTGGAAACAAATCCTCTTTGAATGCATCAACAAAGAGCAGCTAGAGCTATATGTTACCCACTTGTGGAAATTCTACTTTACAGTTTTCACTCAGCTAAAAACTTTGCAAATGAGCATTTTACACTGAAAACTTCAAATTAAACTTCTGAAGAATTTGAGAAAGAACATCTAAAACTACTGGTGAGGGCCGATAAAAGAGAATGCCACCTTCTGCTGAAGAAAAACTGTATTTAGAAGGAACTTGTGGTTCTCATAAAACTTTTAATAGGAAGAAGTGCATCAAATTGGTTAATTACCATTTTATGGTGGTAAAAGGGCAAATTACATGCCATCCATTTCCAAACTTCTAAATGTCTCTGGTGCTTTTAATTAAAGCTGCCATCTAGAAACTACTAAAGCAATTTTATGCAATTAGTTATTTATAGGTTACCATAATACACCACTCAAAATATGATTCAAGTGATTTGCAGTCTGTTGCTTTGCGATCTTTGTCATCTTTACTTCATTACTGTCACAGTACCAGCGGCAAAATATTCAGCAGCTCTTTGTCAGCTGGAACATGACTTCAGTACTTGCACTCTATAGTGATGTTCCCTTTAGATGCATAGCAGTAGAGCTTGAGCATACAGCACTTTTAACTAGTGACTGAGAATGAAAATGGCCTGCTTTCAGTCTGAGACATGATGATTGGGGTCATACTTAACTGCTGACAGAGGTGAGCAGAAAAGTTATGCATTCACACGAAAGTTGGATGACATTCAGGGAAACTTGCTGTCCAAAAAGTTTACATTAAATGTTCTATGCGATTCCCAGACTTCTGAAATCATAGGTAGCTAAGACTACTTAAGAGAAAAATTAGGAATAAATTTTGCTGAATCAAAAATAGCATGAGATGATTTTTTTTTCCTGTTGTTCTATGATGCATACATGACTGTGATTCAAGGCTGCAATCACCCTGGATTCTCTGCTTCTTACTTTATATATTGTTCATGAAACATCTCACGCCATTCTGCTTTCCTTTTCAAATGGTATGGAATGGTTGAAAAGGTCTTAGGAATTTACAGAACACCAAAGATTGCTGTATAAATAATTTCCAAGGGAGTTCTGTTTTCACAAGAGGCGGTATTAGGAATTTGGCGTACATCCTACTGAAGGAAACAGGAATCTTTTAGCTGAGCAGGAGCATGCCCTGAACAGGTTACTATCATTTGACAAATGTGAAGGTTTAATCTGAGCAGTTGTTCTTACAGCTTTCCTTACTTTAGAAAGTACTGCTGCAGCTGGTGAGTAACAAGACTGATTATTTCATATGTAAGCGACTGAGGCGCACGTATTTTCAAAACCATGATTTATTTTAGTGGTATTTCCTTAGCAATTTTAAGCAAAATGAATAAAACTACACTGCAGAACTGATTTTTAATTTAAGTTTTCATTTGTATTGCTAGTTTGTGGCCATGGGTCTGAGTGAAAAAGGTTCTTCCCTGCAGCTGTGTATAAGGTATTTTTATGCATGGGATTCAGAACTTCTACATTTCCCTAGTGCTTACTTTGAGGTCACTGTACTGCATTCAAATGCTCTTTATTCAGTGTGCAGTTTTTAACTTCCTGAGGCTTAGACTGTACACACAGCCTGCACAGAGAGTGTGCACATCTACCTTCCAGTTCTAGAGTCCCGTCTGGACAAAGGAATCAAAAAGCAGACACTGCAGGACCTCAGATGCTTATATCTTTGGATTTAGTGCTTGGGCTTCCCAAATGTTGTAAATCACTTCTGATGCTGAGGGTTCAATCATTGCAGTGACATATTGTTTTCACAAGTTACTTAGTTTGCATTTCCACCACAGCTGTCCTGAGTGAATGCTCTGAGTTGGTTACAAATACAAGTTAATTGAAATCAGATGCTAATCTAAACCACTTTTCTTAGTGTACTGGCTGGGAGAACCTCTTGCTCAGGGAAAATGTGGTAACTTGATTGTATCAGCCTCTCACTGCCCTCTGTCAATTAAGTCTGGAAAGCCAAATCTATTTACATGTCTAAAGCTGACTGATTTCAGAAGTGTTTAATGCCTTTAAAGCATTGGCCTTGCAGGGCTAAGTGGAACTCCTCCCAGGTATGTCTATGAATTTTAGTGCTTCTTACTGATCAAATACTCAATGACTAATTAAAATCAGGTCACTGTCCATTAGCGTGTTATAAATACAAATCCAGATAGTTTAAATGATAGTGTTGGTGACTGGATGTGCCATAAACACTTTTTATCAATATATCCCCAAACCCACCAAACAGAATTCCCCACCCCCAAATTAAAATCTGTTACTTTTTACAGTTCAAGTGATTGGAATTCAGTCAATGATTAATATCTTGTGAAGTTACTTCTTCATTTTCAATATCATCTTGTGTAATAAATGTGTTCAGCTTGTCACAGATCTTATTTTATGTCCCCACCTTGTATCATTCCACATTCTGCTTAAGTACTTGGTCATCTATTACATGACTCATTAGTCTGAGATCTCTACAGAATTAAAGTTGCAGTAAAAAATATATTGAAGTTCAAATTTCAACAACATCACCCATGCATGTTTAAAAGCATCTTTCAAAGTCAGCTCAACATACAATAGTACAAGATTAATGTTCACTAAGCCCCATCTCTAGGCCTTCACAGAGAAGTGGGAACAGACTGAACAAAGCTATATATGCGATTGTTACTTGCAAAATATAAGTTGTGGAAAATGGATCAAATCATAATTGATCAGTGTGATTTCATGATGTTTTTCTGTCTGGCTTTTAATTCCCTGCCGTTAGGCAAAAGCAGTCTTGACTAAGATAATGAGAAATAAAAGTTGATGAAAGATGTAAATCATTAAATAACAATCTAGGACTAAACAGCATTTAGAAAAGTCAGTAAGAGTATTTGAATTTCACCTTATTAACATACTTCTAAGGATGCTACAAAACACAATTAAGTTTCACAAGATATACCCACTATGTAACACTTACCAGTTTTGCAAATGGACAAACTGAGTCATACAGCTAAGCCCTTATTTGGAGTCACAGGCAGCTGGTAACAAAAATGAGATAACCACTTTTGAGCTGCAACTAACCAAGGTGAGATGGCTCCTAAATGGAGTTCTTAGATATCACCTTTCTACCAAGTAAGAAGTAAATTTAATTTTCATTTCTAACAGGAAAAAAAGACATGTTCAGAACAATAATAAGGCAAATGGAGGGGGGGAAGATAAAGATTTTTCTGTATCAGTTTAAAAAATAAATGCTAATCTTGTCTGGTCACTGAGTAATGCAAGTGCTCATATTTAATAACATCTTGGCAATTACTCTGTCTTTATATGCATTATCATGTACCTATTTTTGCATTGTAAAAATGTCAGAGGTGAGAAATTGAAGCAATTAATTTACTTGAGGTCAAATACTACATAACACTGTTGCTTTGTGCTCAATTAGTTTTTAAACATGGATAAAATGTTGATGAGTCTCTGGACTCACCAAAATTTTTGTCAGTGTTTCTTGCCTCCAAGGAAAAATATTTGTATCCTGTTTGAATGTTATTCCAGTAGAAATGTGATGACATTGACTAGACAATTATTCCAAGAACAAGCAAAATAAGTGATCCAAAAGAATCTCTCAACCAATATTTAAGTATGTGAGACTTTATGGGTACCAGGGAAGTACTTCCCACTACTTTTCAAGGTTATTCAACCCCTAACAGTTTAGAGAAAACAAGGACAGGTACTTTCAAGGCTGTTAGGGTAATACACAGGTAATTGTTCTGACTGTTGGTGACTACAGGTTAGTGCTGCAATTTGCTGTACGAAAAGGGCATGTGGCAATTCATAGTTCCTTGGGATTAAAATCCAAACCACAACAAATCTGACAATTTCAAACTGATGTAATGTCGAGTTGATGCATACATCAAAAGCAGCTGGGAGCCATTACCTGAATGTGCTGATATATGACCCATTGTCTTCTAACAGCTAAGTTTTTAATATTAGCTGGCTACCCCAGCACTCATGAATTGTACTTTTATTCCTCTTAATTTCATTATGACTACAACCCTCTGTTCAGGAAGCTGGCCATGAATGGGTATTTTTAAAGTAAGTAGCATATTACAAATTTTCACCAATAAGAAAATAAGACAGAACAAGTAACTGTATTATAGTTAGATATAATCAATTGTAATCAGCAATAAAACAGTGATCATTTCCCTGCTAAAGGATCTGAAAACTTCTGTTTTTCTCTATTTTTAGAATTGATTCATTACATTAATTAGCTGCCTGAAGATTAACATTTATTTGTACCTACCTCACACTTACCTTCTATCATTAAAGACATGTTAAAGTCACTCTAATTACAATGTGTCTCTTGCTAAGCCTTAAACCAGGATTATTTGCTTGTCTTAGAGATGTTTCTGCCTGGATATACATTCAAATTTCCTACTGATATACAGCCACCCTTTATTAGCTCATGAAAAATAATCAAAAGTCTTCCTTAGAGCTGGCCATTAGGAGGAAGTGGTGTACTACAGCGGAAGCATGTTAAACACCGCTCAGGGCTCTGCCATGGGAGCTATTGAGCACCCTTTGTTCCAAGGATTTCGGTGGGAGATGAGGATGATCAGCTGCTTTAGAGCACCAAATCCAGAGACTTTTTCACAGTTCTAATGCATACTGCAAGGGATTAATTGTGGCACTGGTGGGGATTCAGGGCTTCACATGCATTTTGCCTGTGACAATATGGGATGTAGTTTGGCAGGAAGGCTGCAGCAAAATACTAATTTTGGGTGCAGTAGGTGAGATGCTCATATTTTGCAAAGTGCATTTAATAAATTTAATAAAGGACAAACCAGAGTTCCAAATAAACTTGATTTTGCTGGCTGTCTGATTTGAACAGACCTGATTTAATGTGTATTAGTGCCATTAACATTACAGGAATCACCTGAATGCATAAAATCTAAAAAACTGGACTTTCTAATCTTATTATTTGCTTAAAAAATTTAATTAAATGCTGCCACCTCACAATCCAAAGCTAATAGAGGAGTTTCTCCTTATGTTGACATGCAAGAAAAGAGTATTTCAGAGGATGCTAAGCTGGAGCCTACTGCTCGTGCTACTCCCTCATAAAGGACTGGTATTAAAAATGTGAATGAGCTTTATGAAATGATTTGGCTTATTTATAGCTGCTTAAATCATCACCTAAGACCCATTTTTGTACATGCAGTTGCATCTGAGTTTCTAAGTAACAGAGGGAAATGACAGATGACCAACACCAAGTACTTCAGCTATACTCTTTTCTTACCTCTTGGACTGTTGAGAGAGGCCTCAGATGCCTTTCCACCATCTCCACAGTGGCTCTGGTCAAATGGAAGGCACTGATCACCTGTTCCTGCCACCACATCTGCGTTTCTGGGCAGATCCTTTGTTTCAACAAGAGATTTTGCTTTGTAGACTTTTCTGGTGTTGGTATCTGACAGGTAAAGGGATTCTGAGACTGGGTCAACAGCCAAGTAGTATTTATGTGCAGGGCTTGTACTGAAATAGAAGAGCATCAAAGTTAAATTGCTTTTAATCTTTGTTTGTGGCAGGATAAGTATTATATTCTACTTATCTGAAGACATCTGTTCAAGATTTGGAGATGACACAGGCTTAAGAGAGACCAGTTTTAATGTAGCTCATGCAAGCACAACTGTTAAGAAGAAACTGGTACTGGCTGCACAGCCTGACCAGCCAGTTAGATATCAGCGAGCTTATGCAGGGAGTGGTATTGGTGGAGTTGGTCTGTTCATCAGCCTCAAGCCACCCAGTGTAAAGCTAACTGGAGTGACTTTAGCCTAGTTATAATTATTACTGTTGAAAGCAAGGTTATTTTTCTCTACCTGACAAGTCCTAGTACTATTGGCACTGAAAACCAATCTACAAGTTGCAGGAAAGAGAATCACAGATTGTTCTGCGTTGGCACAAATACCCACTCTTGGTTATTTTTATCTGTTTCTACACCTAAGGAAATATGAAGGTGTGAAATATGGTGCCTTAATTCATGCCGACTGTATTGTCAGGAGCAAGGCAGAAGGCCAACTACTGTCAGTGCAACTAGGCATGAATTAATGCACCATAATTCATGCACTGCAGTGCCTTATTGAGATTATAAAATCTTATTTAAAAATATTTACATATGTTAATTAAATGGTGAGGACCATAAATTCTAATCAGAGAATTGGGCTGCATCTTATTAACCAGTGAGACTTTTTGTTTCTTTTTCAGTGCTAAGCTAACTTCCAGTTGGAGGAAACCGTCTAAGCACATGGCACACCACAGTGTCCTGAGCCTGGTAAGACTGCAGTGCAGTCCTCATTATAACACAAAATAAAAATCCAGATAGGTGTAGACACTTTATATCACAGTTGGTTGGGATAGACGCTGACCTGCCCACACCCCCTGAACTCTATGTGGGATTTTCCACCTGCTCTGCAGATCAGGAAGATTGTCAAATTCCTAATTTTTTAAAGAGACATTTTTATTAACATTTGTTAATTAACTAACACTTAAGATTGTTGCCACAAATTTAGGAAACAAGTTACTCGGTTCTGTTTGTGCTGAATTTTACAACAGTTGGTGATCTTCCCACAGATGGGGAACAGATGTGAAACCCAGTCCAAGGAAACATCATGAATAAGGGGACAGTGGTATGATGAAGAATGGGTAAGAGGATGAGCTAAATGCAACTAATGCCAAATTATGTATCACCATATTATAACATTTTGTTGAAAACATTAAGAATCATTTGTGCTCTGGAGTGAGCTCAGAAGAGATCAGAAAGACAAAAGACAACTTAAATGAAATACTTCAGTGGAAAAAGTTGAAAGGAAAATTTGAGATGTTAAACATTCTTTATCATGTAAAAACTACAAAGAACCAGGGTTCATCATATAATCTCCTTGTGGATACATTTTGTTATCCTTCTTGTTACATTTAACAGACCAGCTGTTTGAAAACTCCCGATGTTTATGCTTAAAGCCTTGCATAGGACAATATTTACATTTCAAGAGTACTGGGGAAAAATGGGAAAAACTTGCTATATATGCAGAAGTTTCATATCCAATCTATATCTGAGTTTATTTAAATTAGCCTATTTAAAAGCTGTATCAAGTAGACTAGGATCTACAATGAACCTTTCTACAAGATATATCTATCCTGTAGTAAATTTTTTTCCCTGTAACCTCAAAGCCCAGTTTCCATTTTAACCAGTTACTAAATAAGTTCGCTATTTCTCATTAAAATCTTGATGACATGAAAAACAAATGGGCTGCTTGTTTTTGAAGTAAAAAAATAAGTTCATTGGCCTTCTCTTTTTATTGGTCTCCAAGCTCAATCTCTTTTTATGCAGTATTTTATTAGTCCTGGGAAAAAGAAACCTTTTCCCCTGCACTTTTGGATACTAAAAGTCGTGGTGATCAGCAAGCTGATTTTTTTTAGAGGGAGGTTTCGTTCCTTGAAAGGGAACAAATCAAGCCTACTTTAGAATAAACAAAGGTGAATTTGATTAACATTTGTATTTATTAACTTCCGAGTCCTTCTCTATGTCCAGATTTCTAAAAGGACTTCTGTAAGACTGTTTCCTCATGCATAGCTCACATATTACTGTTCCTGTGTCTTTCTTACCTGTGTCTTGTGTCTCTATTCCTAGCAAGACACATCAGTTCAAGATGAAGAAAAAAAGATAGAAGAAAAAGAAAGAAAAAGACAAGAAATGTTAGTCACCAACAGAACTGCATTTTTTGCCTGACTGCTCCCAGAGCTTTATCCCAATAACAAAACATTGTTTATCCTGTTAGTATTATTTCTTTCTCTCAAACTGCTTCCTTTCCACCGCCTGCGCATTGTCAAGATATTTCTGAGCAATCAGCACAAACACCATCACCAGCAGTGCTAGCTAGCTGGAGATTCATGCCTCTTAAGTAAGAGAAATTTAGAGTATCAGTGTCCAAATTTTTTCTTGCCTTCCTCTCTGGCCCTGAAAAAGAATAGGAAGCTGGAGTCATAATTAAAAGGGAGACATTAATGGTGGCACAGACCCAGCCTGTGACCCGTGAGACTGCAGTGCCAGGTTTGCTCTTGTCTGCTTAAACCCAGTCACATCCTCTGTTACAGATAGGGAACTATTTAATTGTATTCATTTTAAACAGGCTAAGTCTATCTTCAGCCACAATTCTGTGCCTTGACATGATACTCTGCATATTTGCTATTGAATTATGGGGTTTTCTTCAAGAATACTCTTCATGGAATATTTTAAACTTTTTGAGAAAAAGCATGAAAAATCTCACAGTATGAAAACAACTCTATTCCTTCCGTACTTTGTAGAAGTTCACTATGCAAAGCCTGTTCTAAAGGCCACTAAGCTGCCCTTCTTAACTGATGACTTTAGAGTAAGCATAAGTTTTCTGATGAGTTTGTTTGAAAGTTGGTGAGACATTTGCTCACATGGCAACCAACTGTGGCTGCTTCTTGAAGTTCCGAGAGGAAAAAAAAACTCATTCTAATTTTCATAGGCATTCAGCCAGGATTATGAGCACCAGTCAGAGAAGGCCTATTATTTTTTTACCTTAATTCTAATATGCCAATCGAGTTTCCAGAGGGAAAGATCCGTCTGACAAAATTGAAGTCACCAATATACACGCTACCATCAGGCCCAGAAGCAAGAGCAACTGGGGCAAAGAGTTTGCTGTTGAGTGCAAGACCGTTGCAGTTGGAACAAGAGACGCTTCTTTGGTGTCCATTGCCCATCACGGTTGAGATGACTGGTGGTTGCTGGGAAATGAACATGTTTTCACCATTTCCTTTATGCACTATTCCTAAGGTGAGGAGAAAACAGACAAGAAAAGCAAAGATATAGCATTTAAATTATTCTGCATTTTTGGATTATGCAACAGTCCAGAAGACCAGATTACCAAAACAGTAGCAGACATCATATTTTTTAAAGACTATCACAGGTTTCCGCAGATCTCTTCCAGTTGTGCTCAGTCCCAAGCTTCACCATCACCACTCTGTTGATTAGTGGTTCATGGCTATTTTAAAAGCGAACATCATGAGGAGAATTCATGGTTGGTTAATGCTCTTACAAATTGACTGTTAATTGCAGTGCTATCTGATTTCTTGGGGATTACTACTTTACTATTCATTTTATTCATAAATTTTTATTATGTAGCAGAGGAATTTCTTGGACAGTTTGAGTATTTAATTAAGGGAGATTAATAGCAGCACTACTGTGCATTTTTCACAGAAGAGCACTGAGTGGCAGTACAAAATCAATATTAAAAATTAAATGCGAGTCCTTCATGCTATATAAAAAGGTGCCAAGTGCAGCAAAGCCAACTTAAGAGTCAAGGCACAAGTGAATGTCTTACCAGCAAGAATATATTTTGTTCTGCCATAAAGTTTAAAACAACTTTCCTGTATGTCAGTATTTCAGCACTTCTCTGCAACATACACTGTTGAAATTCCAACCAATTATGAGGTTGGTGATACCAGAACCAGTACATAGATGTATTTTTTCAAGCTGATAGCTGTAGTGTTTATTTTAAATATCAGTGTGGTAACATAGTTAAGAAGTACCTTTAAAATGACATGTGTTGTGGTTTAAGAGTAACTCACGCAGACTCTCTCTCGCACTCACTTCCCCCTTTCTTCCCCCCGCTCCCGGAGGGATGGGAAGGAGAATCAAAAAGAATGCAACTCCCACAGGTTGAGATAAGAACAGTTTAGTAACTAAAGCATAACACAAATCACTACTGCTACCACCAATAATAATAATGACAAGGCAAATACAAGGAAAGAATACAATTTCTCACCACCTAAAACCAAGCCCGACCACGCAGTGCACCCCCACCCTTCCGGGTCTCTGCTCTCCATCCTGGGCATGACGTGCTGTGGTATGGAATAACCTCTTTGGTCAGTTTCAGTCAGGTGTCCTGTCTCTGCTTCCTCCTGGCTTCCCCTCCTCCCTGGCAGAGCATGAGACTCAGAAAGTCCTTGGCCAGACCAAAACATCACTAAGCAGTAACTGAAAACACTGGTGTTATCAGCGCTGTTCCCAGGCCCAAAATCAAAAACACAGCACTGCACCAGCTACCAAGAAGGAGAAAAATGACTGCTGCTGCTGAATCCATGACAACATGTTATAATACGATTTGGCTATTTCTGAATGGAAGATTGATATATGCTAGCTCACAGTCCGAAATCTCTTATTTCTTTTGGTAAGCCCAGTACTTCATCAGAAAGGTAGCACAATTAAAGGAAGAAGCACCAGGAAAAGTACTTTCTGGAGGACTCTTACTCTGTAAAATGAGCATATTCTAGATGATGCAGGAAGCATATGTTGAGACATGTCTGAGTTTTCCCAAAGTACAGCAAATGTATTTATGTACTATTACCAACTTTTGTTAAACTATTTGTGGCTTTCGGGCAAGTCTGAAGCTCAAATTCTCCTTGGAAATTACTGAGTGTGCTACAACCATTCTGAAAGGGATTTTATTTTTAAAATATCTCTGAATAATAGAGGACAGACTACATATATTTGTTTGAACACTGGCTTGAAAAAAGCATCTTGAAAATACAGCAGTAAAATTAATGGTTGTATCTTCCCTTGCATGCCAGATAAAAATACTACTATATGAAGATGCTGCCCTTTGTCTGAAATTACCAATGTAAAGGTAATCTTCCAACTGCCTCATAGAAATGCCAGTAAATAATTAGGGCTCTGGAGAATATGTTTTGCTGTCAATAAATGTAAGCATGTGCTTAATTTCGGGCTTTTGAACTACTGCTTTAATTTTAGTTAATGCTGTGTTGCACTGGGGCTGAAATTACCTTTAAGCATAAAGTGCCTGTAAAACTACTCCTCCTTCCCCAAGATAAATAAAAATGGAATCAATAGACTTGCCCATCAGAAGAAAAAACTAATTCAAAGAATACTCTGAAAAATCGGTTAATAGCACATTCATTTGTATTCACGAGATGTAGGTGCCTTGAAAAGGACTCTATACGGGAACTAGTATTTATGGTATGTGTTCTCTTCCTGATTATGAGAAATGCCCTGAAGGTCTTCCAAACTGACGGAAACCGTTGTGTTTGTTAGAAAACACTAAACTCTAATCATGTCACAAATTAGAAGTGATCAAACCTCTGAAATGGAGGGGAAAAAATGTGGGAAAAGAGAAGAGGATGTGATTGTTTGTCAACCTAACAGTCCTACTGATGCAAAACCATACACATTTAAAAAGCTTGAGTTTCCAGCGACAGCCACATTGGAACAATAGATGTTATTCTATGTCTATGCTGCTGGAACTGGACATCTTTTTTAAATTTCTTTAATTTTTACTTACATCTGGAAATGGAACACAGTTTTCACTGCTATGGTTTCCGCATATCAGTACCTGTACATCCACAGCTTAGACTGTGCCATGAAGTGCAATTCTGGAAAACCGCATCTATTTTGACAACTTTTCTGTTGTACTTGGTTCATTTTGTACCATTTTTAAAATGAACAGCCTTTCTGCTGAGGGAGGCAAGCATAGCCACCCTGTCTCTGAATACGAATGTGCACAGCAGCAGACTGGCTGGAACACAAGGCATAATGGCTGAAGTTAGGTACCACAGAATCCTAGAATGGTTTGGGTTAGGAGGGAACAAAAGTATCACCCAGTTCCAACCCTCTGCCACAGGCAGGGACACCATTCACTAGAGCAGATCGCTCCAAGCCCCGTTCAACCTGGCCTTGAACACTGTCAGAGATGAAGCAGCCACAGCTTCTCTGGGCACCCTGTGCCAGCGCCTCAGCACCCTCACAGGGAAGAACTTCCTAATCTAAATTTACCCTCTTTCAGTTTAAAGCTATTCCCCCTTGTCATATTGCTTCATATCTTTGTAAAAGTCCCTCTGCAGCTTTATCAAAGGCCTGTTTAGGTACTGGAAGGCTGCTCTAAGGTCTTCCTGGAAATATAAACTTTTTAGACTAGTTAACTAACCAACCAAAGTGCTTCTAGTTTTAGTTTGAAAACAAAATCATAATTTGCAACAGAGAATTTTAGATAGACATTTATGTTATTTTCCAATGCTATTTCTGTAGTTAATTCAGTGACAGTGTTTCAAAACCAGATGCAAGTTTCATGCTTCTAAAAAGAGCAGCTCTTCATATATACAGAGGGATGCTTTAATTAAAAGTGAAAAAGTCTCAAAATATTCATTCTCGAGAAGGCTACTTGTGCTTTTCATTTCACTCATGGAGGCGCAGAGATAAGTCTGAAATGTATAATTCTAAGTTTGAATCATACTGCAGTCCTTATTTAAAGTACATTTTATATATCTGAAATAGAAGAGCAGTGCACAGGTTTCTAGATAAGACCTGAAGCAAACTCATTTTTGTCCTTTTTGTTAGCACAGCTCATTATTTATTACTTGGTTTTGTTGCTTTAATACAAGCCTAGAGGCTGCTCTGTTAGGTGCGCACTAGCTACGGTACAGTCTTTGTTTTTCTACTCCTAACTGCTTTTCTATTTCCTATATATGAGCCGGGCATGCATACTGAAAAACTATTATAGTCATGAGGAACACTGGAGACATCACTGAGCTCTTGCTGGGACGTGTCATCCTCACCAGAGATGCTTTCACATGCAAACTGTAAGCAGAAGAGACCCACTGATTTCAAGTCAGATGTGCTTATGCCCTCCCTGCCCAGACTGTGTCTCTCTGAGTAATAGCTAAAGATGTTTGATTACCAGCTTCCCCCCTGGCTTCAGCTTTGATCATGCCCCAGCACAGCAGGGACATATGAGGAAGAAGAGCAGATATAAGAAACTGCATGTTCTCCATCCTCTTTATTGGGCTGGGATAGCGGCTGCAGCCTGGATGGCTTTGGAGGAAGTGGTGAGCGGCTGGCAAGCCAGTGCTCTCTGGCATTATCAGCCTCACAGCTGAGACAGGACTGGGAAGCAATTTGTCACCATATACCCTGTGCTCAGGAAAGCAATGATTTAGTCCTGGTCAGATTATAATTGTATACTTTACAAAATCTCAGAACATGTTAGTGCCTATGGGGTGAATTATAGTAGTAAGCACTGCAGTTAGCAGACAGTCATATAAACTGGAGTTACTGCCAGCAATTTAGTCTTGAAATTAAACTATGCAAGTGGTAAATTGGCACTAAGGAGTAGACTATGGGGCTCACAGTTGGGGGCTGAGCTGACTGAGGTCAGATTTCTCTTTGTGTTAAATGTCAATAGCTGGCATTTAAAAGAGACAATCTATACAAACCAATAAGACAGGGTATGAAACAACCGCTGTTTAAAATGTCAAACTATTTTAAATCAAAACAGAAATCCAGATAATTTACAAACTAAATCTGACCTTTTGTATTTGGAATATTTATACTGTAGCTGCGCATGCAACTGCAGAACTTGTAAAAACCTGACAGCCATACATCTGTGCATGAATCTTCATTAACAGAAATTTGCAGATGGAAATGGATTTTAGTGGACCGACTCTCAGCTGGAGCAAACTAAGAGAACTTTACTGAATCCAATACTCTGCTGATTTATAAGTGCTGAAATCTGATCCCAAGTTTGTCTTCCCCCAGACAATGAGATATTTGTTTATTGGGAAAAAATATTTTTCTGGTTACCATAATTTATTTACCACATTTGTTTTTAATAATTCAATCCCTCTAGTTTCTGATTATAGATGTGAAGGGAGAGAAAGAAAAAAACCCAGGAATTAAAGTAATAAGGAAGCAGATTCAAGTCTCCATGCTTGAAGAATCTCTATGCAGAGTTAACATTATGACACCAAAAGAATTTAGGTTGTTTTTTTTTTTTCTCTAATGCTTCAAAAGGTACTGAATTGCTTGTCTTGAAGAATAACTTTCTGCGCTTCTCCACAGAGTGGGCAGCCACAAAAGCTTCTGCGTACCAGACTGCAGTGTGGTTTCCCAAGTGCTACCTCTGTCAGCCAGCCTGTTTTCACACATGGTTTGGCTCCCTAGTGCTATGATGCTACTAAGTGATGTTAGTTCCAGGATGAATTAGGGATGTAGACACTTCACTGAGTATATGACACACTATAATCTGACCTACAATGTGGTACTTCTATACAACAGTGTGAGAACAAACCAAAATTAGTATGCCCTTTTCCCATCCAAATGATCGCAATGTGTTAGCAATCGTGAGAGTTGGTGATATTAATGTTTAATACCTGGGAGCCAGAACATTAAAAATATCCTTTTGGATGGCATTTACTGTTCAGCTCTCAATAAAGGAGGGTGCACATTCAAAGAGGATTACACATTAGGAAGTGTAACGCTTAAAATCAGAACAATTAATTCCTTTAAAATTTGTATTCTTCTTCTGCGTGGTCAGTTAATAAAGGAAGGACTTACCACTTTGTGGATTTAATACATGGTGTTTGTTTATAGACCAGCCTCCTAGATTTGAAGCATCCATTTCAAAGCCTTGAAGGATTACTGTTCTCTTCTCCCACAGAATAAAATCAGGACATGTTTCATATTCATATCCCACCGCCACTGCAAACAAATAATTAAGGATCTATCAGTCTACTTTCTCCTCTGTGAACTACTAGGTAATTTTTCATTCCAGGTTTTAACGGTCATCTGTCAAGCAATGATGCCATAAATTTTCCTCTGCCTGATTACTGTTGTGGAATGGTGTTATTTTTAAAAAAGGGTTTTAAGAGATGAGTATGTTATTACAGCTACAGTTCCTCGTGTTTCAAAGCAAATTGTCTGCTGTATCAGGTATGGATTTCTTAAGAGTATAAATCTCCTCCAATGACACCTGACTTTGTTTATTGAATTTCTGCAAATTACCTGAATAACAGCTGAAACAGAAAAAAAAAAATCCATGAGAACAAACTGGCTTTAATTTGTTTGCTAATTGTAAAAACTGCAGCTAGGCAGAAATGGAGTGCCAAGCTGAAAGTTCCTAGAATTAAACATTTATCTTAACAGGCTTGCACATCACATGGCTCCCCTTCTCCAGCTGGCCAAAACACCTGCTGAAAATCTTGAGTCTCCCTAAGGATCGGGTTTTTTGGGGGTGCTCAAACTGACCCAAAAAACCCCTTCCCTTTACTGCTTCAGTAAAAAAAGAACTTACTGACAAAACTCTTCGAAATTTAATTTTGGTATCTCTAATACACCAACTTATTTATTTATTTATTTATTAAGTTATCACCTTATCTCCTCTAGTTAACCCTTTCAGATTCCAGTGTGACTCATTCATAAAGGAAGAATGCTATTTTGACACCACATCCCAAAATTTTATCTAGGAAATGCTGATAGCTCAGCCTTTGGAACATCTTCAAAAATATTTTAAGATACAATATAAAAATGTTTATAAACCCACAGTTTTCTGATATTTTCAAAATTTTCTTCTCACTTCTATGTCGTAGCTTTAGGTACATTTTACTTGAACCATAAATAGTTTTAATACCATCTAAATACCATTACTGGATGCAGTCAAAATATTTTGACCAGCTACAGCAGGGAGCATTTGTGTTTGTAAGACAAATGATGAAGGCAAACTGAAAGCTGCTCCTTATAGCAACTTCACTGTGAGCTGCTTCACCATTTTAGCAGAAAGATCCTGTTTCTGCAGCAGCTAAACTCTGACTTGTAAAATTCAAATCTCCTTATGTACTGTAAATACTGCATGTTTCAAACATCAGAGGTTACAGTCTCGGGGTCCAGCAGCCATCCTGTCCTGTTCTGTTACTAGAGCTCTTACGACTAATATCAGAAATGTTTCTGGGTAGCTCCCTGGTTACAGTGCCCAACTTGGGGCATGGAACTTTTTCCAGAACAGCCACATCCTCTGCTGGGATGTGCCATCAAGGTTCAGTAACTGAACATGCTATTTTCTAGGTGTTAATGCACAGAGAACATAAAGGTCAGGTTTTTCCCATAAAGCAATCTCACACTTGCCACCTACACGTTAGCATCTTTACTCCATTCATGCACTTAACACATTCAATCCAGGGTCAGATGTGTATACTTGAAAAGAGTAAAGACCTATAACTGCAAAATCCCTCAGCCTTGCTCAGTGAACCATTGCAGACCCATAGGACTGCTCATCAGCTGCTCTAAGGTAACCGCACTGTTATCTGGGTCGAGGAGGTATAACAATATATACCATTGGAGAATGTGTGCCAAAGGATCTACAGTGGCATATTTACCAGCCCTGCAGCTAACACTGTAAAGCGTCTGCTATTCCCTGCCTACAGCTGATGTTTCTGAGCTGCCAAATACCCTCTAGAGGTTATCATCCCCTTTCTTAGAAGTTTACTGTTCCCTGCTCTCACAGTTATTGTGCATAGCTGCTTTTTTGTCCCTGCTCATCACTCACTTTGTGAGTTTACAACCATGCTTTTGTATATACTTACACATATGAAGTCTATGCTCCAAAAAGGAATATGTGTTACCTGAAAGCAGGGTCTCCTGAACCATCTAATTGCAGGTACTCATGTACCATTTATGAAAATTTCCTATCAACCATTTTGCATACAAAGTCACCAAGGCAAAGCACAACTGTAAAGTCAACCAAGTTACTGCACTGCCGCTTGAAAAATAAGTGCGTGCTTTGTTACATGCAGGTTTGCAAAATGTTACAATTTTGTAAGTGAAATGACCATCTTCTCCTTGTTGCTTTCTGTTCAAATTAATTTATAGCCCTTTTCTGAGGTAGCCAAGATTTCATTCCATGGAGAACTGTAGTGACTATATTTTTGGACACTAACAGCCAGCAGTACCGTTCTTTGCAGTGTTCAAATGGATTTCAGAAGATTTACTGAAATCATCCATACCAAAAATCTGTTATTTAGCAGAATGAACAATAAGTCGTTAGTAGTGCCAGCATGCCACATTTTAGGGGCCGTTGGCAAAATATTAAATAAAAGAGAATTAAACAGGACAGTACCTCCACTTCAACCTCTCCTGAAATATTTCTACTTATCAGCATCTTAATTCTTTGAACAATGAATAACTCATCCAAAGTAACAAGAAGAGCAATAAACAGAGAAGACCTAAGACTGCTTGAGCATTGATTTATATTCACACCAGAAGGGTTAGTCCTTGCCCACCACATCATGCTGCTGTGTGGGATGCAAGGGCTTGCAGGAGTATGATTGAGAATGTACACAGTCATGCAAGAGCATTTATTGAGGTTTCTACTGAAATCCTTCCTTTTCCGATATTAACTCACAAGGTGACATAGACTTTACCACCAAGGTTTTGTGTGCCAACATCCACGTGATGGTTTTTTATTCAGAACAAAAGCCATTATTTAATCATCTCAGCTGTTAATTTGAGAAAATGGCCTCTTGTTACGAACTTGGGGACTGGATGAACATCAGCAAACGTATCTTCAACAAATTTAAACACAACCACCTGTGTGTGGAAATATGCTCAGAAAGTCTTTTCTGTAACTGGTTGTGTGCTCGTTGCTGTCAATAACCCTGAAGAAAAATAAAGATGTTTACAGAATTTATAAAACCAAAAGCAGACGGTTTGATTCCTGAATTCCAGGACTTCAACCTGCTGCAATTTAATTAAAATGAAAAGTGAACAGAATGCATTATTAAATATTGGTAATATACTGACAGAGGAAATTATTTTGACAAAAATTCATATAATGGATGTAGCTAAAGGTCCCTCAGCGCTACAGTGTGTCAAATGAAATAAAGCTTTTTTTGGAATCCAACAAAGCATGCTAACTATGCACTTAAAATATAAAGATTTTTGCTTCCATTTTGGAAGAAGGATAATTAACTTAAATTTAAGGAAAAGAAAAAAAACTAAGCATGATTAAATAATTTAAAAGTTGTCATCCAGCACCATTGTGTAAGCTTCATTCATATTTAAACATATGTCATGGTTTAAGTGGAACCCAGGACAACATATTATGCTTGTGCAATTTGGGAATCTGTAACTACAGTATCATTTTCTAAGATGTTTTTGATTTTAATTATTTTAAAAATCCAGATATTTACTGGACTTCATGATCATCAGAAGACTATTAAATGGTGCAGAGGGACCAGTCAGACACAACTGTTCCCTCTCAAACACGTTAGTGTTACTATGTAGTGACAGACCCTGACTATAGGGCATGCATAGCCAATCTTAGGAAAGCCCCAATTGGCACCCATGACCCATCTGGTCCTGCCTGATCACCCAGGGCAGTGCCAAAGGGCACACTGGGACTTTGTTTCATTTCTGGATTTACACAAGTATGTGTAAGTGAAGCCAACAACCCATTTGAGGCCTTCCTTCACTGCAGACCACCAGCAGGAATCTGTATCTTCAAGGGGCTAGAGCTAGAACTGTCCCCTAACAAAGGAGTTTCACAAGCCAGATGGGCTGAAAAGGGTACTCCTGCCCTGAAGGACAACTGAAAAGTCTTCCACCCTTCTGCAGATGTGATAGATCAGCTCCAGATAAGATAGAGGATGCAGTAATTCAGAAGACCTTGCTTTAAGGGTGGAGTTTTGATCACTTTAGGGCAATGTGATGTGTGAGCTACGGCTGCAATAAGAAAACCTGTGCTTCTGTTCTAGCATTTATAGAAGATCAGGAAACTAATGAAGCTGAAAATTTATCACTTATTATCTGGTTGCTTCAGGTTTCAGCTGAATTTGCTCCTGATCTGGCTCATTTCATGATCAAATGAATGTTAGTGGTGGCCCAGAGGTAAGGAATGTGGGAACATCCCTTCTGGCAGCAGCCCTTAGTTGTAGCTGTTGAAGTAGACTGTGGACCACAGACCTCAAATAAGCTCTGATGTATTTTCTGATATATTCCTATGTGCATTATGTGATGTAAATCATACTCCATGTTTTGGTCTCATAACCCTTCGTGGACACCAGCAGCTATGTCTGTATCATTCTCTAACCAGAAGTGACTAGGAAAGTTCTATAATCCATCTTTCTCCCACTGCCCCTCCATGCAGCTGCCTCACAGACTGCCTGGCTTGGAGCACATGGTAACGCAGTCATGCTCTGGGAGCTGCAGGGCTTGCAGAGCCTGGATGGCACCTTTTGGCTTTGTAGAGGCAAATTTGCAGGCACACTGCCTGTGTAGATCCTGGAGAGACCTCCTGGCTGCCCCTCAGAACAGCACTTTCAATTTATAAAATGAGGCATATTCCTCATGAGAGTAGATGGCTCCATGTAGCCCTTTCTATTCTTGTTTTATAGCCTGATCCTGCCAATGCTGCTTGCTATAATTCCTCTGACATAAAGGGCAAACCAAAACTGCTAGGGAAGTGAACAGGGCTTATTCACAATTACTAAGCTTTGCTGGTAAGGTAAATAATGTTAATGGAAAGTATCAATAAGATCAGTCCATTAAGCAACATAACCACAAATTAAATTAAAAAAAAACAAAAAAACAAAAAACCAAAAAACCCAGCAAGCCTTTCAAAACCAAATCATAAAATTAATTAGAAAAATACGTTTGGCTAAATAAAACGTATTTGCACAGACACGTGCTTCTGTAGCAATTCTCAGAAGAGCTGCTTACACTGCTTGATAAAGCCTATGAAACACCATGATTTTCATATAAACATCTTTAAACAACAAATCAATTAGTTTTAACTGTTGTGGATGTGAAACATAGCAAGAAAGGATGCCTAAAAGTTAGAATTTTGTTAAACCCTAAGCAGAAATGACATGTTAAATGTCACAGCCAAAAAATGACAGAAACAATGACACACTAAAGGTCATATTCAAAGTAACATTCAAAAACAAAGACAGGTGAATACAATACCGTCAGTACATAACCATTCTCTGAGGGAAAACGGGATTTTCAAATTGATTAAATTAGAAAGATGACATTGGAAGAACAAGAAAATAAATGTTCTTGGGAAATCATACAAGTCACTTCGGCTAAGGAGGCATTTGATTTAAAAGAATGTAAGTGAACCAACTAAATGTATAAGCCATATTTTCCTGGCTTAATGGTTGTGAGCCTTCTGCTTCCATCAAGGTGATTCTACTTACCCATTGCCTCAGCCAGACCAGAAACCTTCTGTCCATATATATCTGTCTTATTCCAGGCAAATGTGTATACCAAATTGGCTGCAGCAGGAAACCATTTCTGAAGCAGACGTCCTTCAATGGCAACTATCAGGTGGACTTTTGTCATTCCAGGAGGGATGGTTGTGTGTGTCAAAATAATGCGCAGCAATGTTTTATACCCTGGTGTTCGACTGCTGAGATAACTCAACTTCACAAAACTTGAAGGAATTGGGATTTCTTCTTGGACCACCTTGGGAAAAAAACATACAATTTTATCCATAGCCAAGAAAAAAGCAAGATTATAATAATAACAGGGGGTGCTTATTTTACATTTCACAATCACAGTGTGAAAACAGTACCACTTAAACCACTGATGTCTTCTGTGTGTATTTCAGCAAGAAAGTCACCTTAGTGAAAGTCATATTACGAAATGTCCAATACTGGAAACTGCTTGGTCAACTTACTGGACGGTGGTTTGTCTATTTTGATAAACAGCCTCTTTCTCTAATGCTTTATTCTAATCAACTGAGGAGCAAATGCTGCCTCTGTGGACACATTCATATATATGAGCTTTACAGCTTTACCTTGGCTTATTATTCAGTTTACTTAACAAGTGTTCTTAACCAGAAAACAATTTAAAACCTTTTTTAAACAGGCACATACTTTAGGTATTAGGACTTGAAGATATTATCCTGCTTTGGAAGTAATAACTCTAACTTGGGAGAACTAAGAAAGAAAACAAACCTTCCTGATAAACCACCTTCAGCGCAGAAGAGCTTGTGGTAAGGCTCAGCTCCAGCAAGAGGAGGCATGGCATATGAAGGCGCAGCATAAAGAGTCTAACAAGCTAACTGGGGACACACAGCAGTGGAGATGAAAGAGGCTGGGCAACAGAGTCATCTAGCTAACAGGTAAGTCCCCAGGGTGTGCAACAGAATTCCAGTCCCACAGCACTGCTGTCAGCGTCGCTGTCTGAATCACTTGGATTAAAGCTGGCTTCGATATGCCCGCTATGGGGTAGTATCAATTCCTGGCTGCAATGAAGATAAGCCCTCAGCAACTAGAAGGACTGCAAAGACTGCGAGCTTGTGAGGGAAAAAAAGAAACTTGGCCTTGACCTTTTGAATGATGTTGGCCTTGGAGCTACAAAAAGGGATTTAGCTCTTGTAATCTCTTCTGTGAGGAAGAGCAGGGAAGTGAAGAGAGCAGCTTCCTGAAGGATGCCACTGCAGTCACTCAAATGACTCAGAAAATTAGACTGTGCTTCATAATGTTACTGTTTTTAGTGTATTTCCATAATAACAAGCTGACCTGTCACAATGTTATATTTGTCAGGGCTGGAAAAATACAAACTGTTTGGTTTATCTTTCCTAGTTTTGAGATTTTTCTTGTTTAACAATAGATTAGTTCACTTTCAACACAATTTTATTTACATATTGCAACAGTATTACTGTCATCGGATTGCTGCAGTACAGCTGGAGGCCTGCCAGCAATTGTCGTTTCAACATATGAAATGTAGTGTTGCCAGGGAAATCCTGCTCCCTTTATTGTTCCTGATTTGCAGTGTTCCCCTTCTTTCCTGCTGACATCCCAGCTGCCCTCTGTCATACATCTGACATCTCTTCTCATTTTTTAATAGAAAAGCAGAAAGAAATATTCATGCATTAATACATGCTAATACAGCTCCTTCTCCTATTAGTCTGGGATACTTTTTGTTCATTTCCCAGTACTCTACAATGAAACTTAACCCTAAAAGAACACTCCAGTGTTCCAGAAAAAAGGACTAAGGACAGTCCTCTCTGAGTAGACTGCAGCTTTGGGTATCTTGCTGTTTGAAGACCCAGGAATACCTCATGTGGAGTAATGTGACCCAGTTTTTTCTCACTAGTGTACATCAGTTAATTTATGTTCATTAGTTTCACTTAGTATGTTCTGTGAAGCAACACTATGGCCATCACCTGGCTCAAACATTATATTCTTTAATAGTTATGGAGATGTTTAGACATAAATTAGCTCAATCAGAGGTCTTTTAGGTGTAGAGTAAAGGCTTTTAATCAGTAGCAACACTTTCACAAGAAAAAGAAAAGGTTGGAAACATTCCTGTCTACAGGTAGCCTCCAAAATATCTTCTAGACTTTCTCAGTGAAATTTAAAGAGAACCCAAAAGAGACCTTATTGCTCGAGCTCACTGCTCAAATAATATACTATGGGGATTAACATGATCTGAAACCTGAGGAGTTGTATTTTGTTGGGTGTTTGACTTTTACAACCTTGTTTAAGTCTGAAATAAAAGAAAAGTTAAATACAAGGTTAATTAGAAATTGCTTCTGAACACTTATAGGAGTGTCAAGAAAAAAGACATTTAAATAAAAACAATCTTAAAGATGCTGTTAAAATTGCTCTCCCTTGGAAAGAAGGTAATAAAACCCAAGAAGCTAACATCTAGTTGGAGATGCCATTGTAAAGAACCAGAAGTTGTAAATGGATGAAACATCCCTAGGAACCTTTAAAGAGTCATGGGTCATGTCTCAGTCTGATGTATTGGGGAAGCTGTACTGTTCACCTGCAACCTAGGAGAGGTTTTGTGCATCACTAGAAATTAATCAGGATTTCAATAATAAATCTTGTCAGAACTCCCCTCTTTCTTATACTTGGAAGTAAGAAAGAAAGCATCTTAATTAATAAAAAAATAAAGATTAAAAAAAAAAAACCCAAAAAAGAGAAAAGCATCCCATGAAACAGTGCTAAAGAGACATGCATTGGGGTCATTCTGTATAACACCACAGCAGTTAATTGCTCACTATTTGGTATCATCATCTTCTAAAATTGTCTAAGCCATGTTCTTAATCTAACAAATTGCTGATTTTGAAGTCTTTTCATTACCTGTAGCTCTGGAATAACAGTCCCTCTGTCGGGACAGGACCCTCCAAATGCTGTCAAGGGTGAAGGGAGCACTATCGGATTGGGGCTGATAAAACTACTGATGTCACAAGATGGTGTGTCTGACTCTGTTCTTTGCATTACAACTTTGTCTACGATGATAAATCTATTCCAAGGCAACCAAAGCGTCCTTTTTTCAGATATGAAAGGAGATCTGTCAAAAACTAGAGTGACAGAGATGCCTCCAACAGCCACAAGGTCGAAACTGGAAAAGAGAAAACAAATTCCTTTGTTTCTTTTTGTTTTATCATTGCATTACCACAACTTTCACTGCATTAAACACAAAAAACTTTATGCTGCTCATTACAGCCCTAGATTTACTATGTGAAATCATTCAAGTATTGTCCTCGTGTCACCTTGGTATTCATGAAGAAGCTTTACCTCTCTGTGCTTTCTCCCTCTGTGCATCAATGGTAAGGTACAGTACTTCACTGTTACTTGGCCTACCTTCCCTCTATCTATCAACTAGAATTAACACTAACGAGTCGTCTGTAACTGAGTGTGGACCCACTCACAGTTACTTTGGTTTATGGGAAAACAAATTCCTAGTCCAGAAAAGGGAAGCTACTCATAATCTCTGCAGGTACAGCCTGCAGAATAACAAGTCTTAAAGCCTGTTAGACCTTATCTCTATTATCATATACAAAAGCAGCAGATGGAAAAGGTTGAGTATGCTGAGGAGACCCCTCTGTGTAGGATATGATTTTTTTTTTGAAAGATGCTGACTAATTGCAGTGAGAACTGAAATCAGCTCTTGTCCACAAGGCAGGTGATCCCCTGGGAGCTGTTGTGAAGAACCTTCGGCATATCTGGGCTGCAAACCACAGGATACAGAAGGCCCGATATACAGAGTCTCAATTTCTGACAGCCACAGTCAGGCAACACAAGGTAATATGTAAATGGACACTTCACCCTCTATTGAATGCACCTATTATGGAGGCTTTTGACGGTAACACACTGCGGTAAGAAGTCAGACTTAATTATGCATATCTCATCACATTTCCCAGATGACACAGATTACATTCACAGAGAAATACAGGTAGCATATTTTAATGCAATAACTTTATCCAGGTTAATCTAAAGAGGAAATGATAATTACTAAGTTCCAGTAGTGGGATCTGAAAATCAATAAACTAAGGTAAAATAAATATGCAGTCTCCTTACTTTTATAAATTGACAAAGCCAAACAACAACAAAAAATAATTGTAGAAACTGTGACAAATTACAGTCTTTCCCTGTTGGAAGATAGGTTCTACTTTCTTGTAATTCACAACACAGCCAAGGAAGATGAAGTTTTAAACTGCCCCTAGCAGCTTAATTCAAGTTCAGGAGTGAATCATGACCTTATTGCAAATGGATAGCCAACCCCGGAATGCAATATAGAACATATAGGAACTCCACCTCTCTTTGAGGACTGAATGCCTTCCCCCTTCCAGAAAGCAAAGCCAAGATTTCTCAAGAATCATTGCAGAAGAGAAATTTAACCATTTTGGTTCTGGAAAGAGTCTGTCCTCACTTTTACTTGTGTGGCTCAGGTGACCTACTAAAGGAATTAATTTCACTGACACCTCAATAAACTACTTGGAAGATTCACACTTCACAGAAAAAAATAGGGAAGATGGGGAATTTTATGGAAAACCTGACTAATGAAAATATCCAAATGTCAAGAAGATGCTGTTACATCATTGCTGTCACATTTTTAAGTCCAGGTGTTTGAATGTCACTGTAATCTTGTGGCTGTTCAGGTTTTCTCTTCTTCTCTTTCTTCTTTGATCCCTTTACCACAGAGAGTTCTCACTAAATGTGCTCCCAGAGCAGAGGGCTAGATGCCATCCTCGATCCACACTATGAACAATGATACTTCTGAAATTTTGGACATGAATATAAGGCGGCAGTTGTCCCTAACTATGCAAATCTAAACCAAATCTAAGTAAGTTAAATCTAAGTTAAAGACAATACATGAAAGTCTGACCTTCCATCTTGTCGACTGATGGTGTATCCATACTCGCTGTGGTGTAGAAAACTGACATTCACTCCAACCAAAGGTGTTCCATCTATTGCTACCACCTGGCCTCGAATGACACATGCCCGTCTGTAACAGAAAGAATAGAAGGCAACATGTTAGACACATCAGGAGCATGAGAATGGCACTGATTTCAGAAATTGTGCTATACTTCTGTCCCTGACAGGCAGAACTACTCTGATATCATTGTGACTGTTGTTTTTGAATGAAAATTCAAACAAGTCCAAAAGATTGATTTGAAAAACCATTATCTGATGAAGACTCCACCATGAATGGTTGGTGTATCGAGAATATATTTCCATTTCTGGCTATATTTCATGATACCATTTCTTCTGCCACTCATTTGCACTGCAAAGGTTTCACTGATAGCATGATTTAGCTTGCTGCAGCTCTAGGAGCTGATGGTTTGTGAAATGGGAGAATGAAGCCTCATTCTCAGCTGCTAAGAATGCGGCATTGCTGCCTATTAGAAAAAAAGCTCAACTAATGTGATAAGGCAGCAGTGAGACACATGGTCTTCAGTGAACTTCAGAAAGTTACATAGGTGAATTCAAAAAGCACCTAATCAAGTGTAACATACATTTTTCTCAATCCCCCATCACAATTTATGTCCTTTTAAATTCCCTCTGGGATGGGCTGGACTTGCGCTCACTTTCCAGCATGAAAATCCTTCCATTCCTGTACAGAGGTTGGAATATGGCAATACAACAGAACATATCAAATTCAACGGACAGTAAAGTGAACTCATTACTAAGTGGGTCTAATTGGAGGCTAACAGGATCACAGATCCATAGAAAATGAAAGCTGAAAGGAAATACAAGACTTTATCTTGTCCATTCCTTTGCCTCAGGTAAGATCAACTCTACCTACATTACTCCAGACCGATGCCTGTCTAACTCTATAACCTCACCAAGTAACCCATCCTAATGTTTCTGTATCAGTGCTTTACTCATGGCAAGTTTTTCCTACTGTTCATATGAGAATATGCAGCAGGTAAAATTTAACTCCTATGTGAGTACACCACTCACCACAGCTGCTAATATGAATTCCATGCTCCCAGGACACAGAAAGATGCTGATTTTCAGCAAAAATGCTGATAAATCCCAAAGGAATGGGAGAGGCTACATTACAGCCAGTATGCAAAACAGAGCTCTGATTTACCACCTTTTTGTTTTCTACACTAACTAAATTGGTTGTGGCCCTATTTTGGGGCAAAACCTGCTGCTCCACTGAGGGCAATCAAGCTCTTCTGTGTCTCAACAGACTCACAAGACTCACTCAACAGAACAGCCTGGTTCAATTATTCTATGATTTGTCAGAGCAGAAAATACCCATTTCTACTGTTTTCTCATATTTCTAACAAACATCAACAGACCTGCCTGTCCCTTTATTAGTCCACTCCACATATTTACAACACACACTAGTGTGAGACAGAGAGACCCCACAGAGTCATCATTATTCAGTACACTATTCCCGTACTCCTGTTTATTCATTCCACACAGACCTGTCTTCTGACTTTACTCTGTCGTCATATTTTATCAAGCACACAGATTCGTGTGATAAAAATCTCATCAAAATCTTCATTATTTCATACATAGCCTTTCTTTCCTCTACTCATTCACTTTACTTCTCATTATTCATAAATAATATTAAAAACTTATCTTTCAAATTTCTTGCTCTTCTTTTTATCATATTTTCAAGCTGCACACATTTACAGTATGTGACGACTCATAAGCCACATTATTCTACATTTATCAGTTTTGAACTGTCTTTGCAATCTTTAAGATTTAAATGTTCTATGCCTGCCTCTGCATTGCTACATTTGTCCTCATTATTTACTGTCTTTTATTACCTACTTTATGTTGAAGAGTCTTCCACTCTCTGGCCTCTTCTTGAATTACCAGCACTTACTAAATCTCTGACTAAGCATTTGATGAGAATTAGTTTTAATGTTTGCATTTACTGCAGGTATGAGAACATTTTTCAGTTACTTTGTGACCAGTGCTAATCTCAAGGGCTTGGGGAGGCAACAAACAACCCCCCCAGTTTGCAGCAGGTCTTCCCTCCTTTCCCAGAGCCCCAGCAGCTCACAAAGTGAACCACTGCTGGCACATGGGATCCCTGCAGCTTTGCTGCTTGCAGAAGACCTCACTTAACTTCTTTCCTCACCCAGAGCTCATAGAGCATGTTCCCTGCAGTGATGCCCTTTCATACTCAGCTGCCACTTCACGCTTCCTTGCTTCAACATTCACCCTCTTTCCAGATGAGCTGTGGATCTTGCTACCACTCACTGCTTTTCTTAATTTTAACAGAGCAACCTCTAAGATCACTGTGCCTCTTCAATGTGCTCTGTGTCCCCTCTTCTGTTCTCAGCCTCTAAGATTTATTCTACAGACTCATGACTGACCTGCTTTTCTTTCTCATGGGGGACAACTCCTCATACTGCCTATCCAGCAGTCACTTATTTGCAATGATTGCATAATCATGGACTAAGGCTGCCCAAGTTGTTTTAACTTGAATGTAAGTGCAAAATGTCTTTTCTAATTTGGAGGAGCTGGGAAGGAACATATCCCTGATAAGCTGCTTTAGTGTTTTCAAATGCCTTAGAAATATTTCTAGTTCCCTGGCAAGCTGTACTAAATCTGCAACTCCAGAGCAGTTGGCTTTTTGAGAGAAAGCAGATTCCCACGGGTTGCAGGTGGCCTAAAAGAAGTAGGATTTCTCTGTCAACGCTTCATGGGTCATTCCATGTGTAACTGAGGATCTCAGCTCTGCAGGTTTCAGCTCCGTGCCATCAGGCAGTTTGTTTGATGCGTCTAATTTAAAATATAAATAGATGTTTAAAATTCTAGATGCATTCTTTCACTACTTGCAAAGCATTTTATTATTCCACCACCATTATGCCTTGCTCTACTGCTGCTTATCTGCTATTTTTTTGCCTTTGTTTTGTGTGCTAAGTTTTTAATATTCTCTGAGCACCTCAGGCTGAGACATTAGGCTCAGATGTGGAACTCTGTCAAACAACTACTGAATTCACAACTTACCAGAAGATGTCATTTACTGTACTACATTTCTGATTAAAATCTTCAATCAGAGAAATTAAGCTAAAGGCTAGAAAGGTACATTCATTTCTTCCTGCTGATAATGTTGCTGTAAGCAGCCTTTGAAGGGTAATTAATTCAGCACCATACACTGGACCCTTTTTGTAGGCAATTTACAGTGAGTCAAGTATCTTGCCAGCAGCATAAAGATATTCAGCAAAGAAACAAGCTAAAAACCTTCCTGAGAACACGAGTTGATAAAAACATTAGAATCTGCTACACCCTGCCACATTTATGGTAGGTCAAAACCATTCCTGATGTAAGCAAGTACATTTTCATTATTCAGAATGTGTCTAATCTACCTTTCAGCATGTCACACTTTAAGTTGGGAGTTTGTAAAAAAACAGTGCAAATGACACAGTGTTGACATAATAAAAAGCAAAACATGTTTTGAAAACATTAGCTTTGGTGAATTCAGCTCAATGCAACTCCCTGACTTCATTTGAAAAGCCAAATGTTGAAAAATTAGATCTGAGCTGAAGTCTTAGCTGCAAATGCAAAAAGGTAGATGTTCCAGCAGTTGTCAGAACAACTCATTTTAGTATTTCAGATGTTGTTGAAAATGCCAGGATATGGCAGAGACCAAACACTTTCAATCTAAGGGACAGTGATAATCTTCACCACTTTTTATAGCTTTCCTGAATCTCTTCAACATCATTTTTGCTTTATCAACAGTGAGATTCATGTAAACATCACCCATCTTGGAGGTCCACTAACTTATAGTACAGTAAAACACTGCACAATGTCATTTGAAACCTAAGGGTCTCAGATTCTTCTTGCAAGAGAAAAACCCAACCAACCAACCAACCAACACATGCCAGATAGGGCTTTGCAAAATTTGAGTTCCATTCCATTTTCTGAATGGATGCCAGTGCTCTGAAATAAATGAACGCCACTATTTCAGCCAGTCCTTCCAACATTTCTTGCTGAACCACCAGTGCTATAAAATAAGTGGCACTGCAGGCAGCCATGAGTTAATATCATCTGCATGGGGACAACTTTTTCAGCAACATCCAAAAGTTGATTAAAAACCTCCAAGCCTTCTTTGGTCTGTACCAGATAGTCAGGATCACAGATTTCTGATTTTGTTTACTGTAGTAACAGTTGTCTTTTCGTATTTTTTCCAGCAATCTTAATTCCCAGGAGAAGAACAGACACTAGATGACAGTCAGATTGACAATGTCAGAGGAAGACTTCTGAACAGAGGCAGCACAGCTAAGCTACTGCCTCCTTCTGAGACTCTGCTTATCTCCCATCCTTGAGGAAAATTCTGGCAGTTTTTAATAATATTTGACTTACGGTTGAGCAATTTTTCAACAGCCTGGAAGACTTGAGGATCAAGCAAAGTGTGGACTGATGAACTCCTCGGGGTGCCCAGTATACTGCAGATTACTGTTGACAAAACCCAGGGGACACGGCACAGTGCAAGTCTCCAGGCACTACCCTGATTCTAAAGATACAGACAGCCTCATCTGAATCCCAATGATCTTCTCACCAAACTAACTAGTAATTTCTGTACAGTGGGAGGAAATGATATCTGGGCTGTGAACAATGCACTGGTACAACTACAAGTTGCATTCCTTAGTGGTGCAAAGTATCAAGCCATGGTGAGGGTGGGCTGCTGCTCACATGTGGGCCTTCACTAATCTTCATTCTTCAAAGGCATGGAACTATGAGGGTAAAGAAATGAAATACTCAGAAAAAGCCTTTAAATCCAAGTTAAATCCCATCAATGATAGCTTTAAAAGATCAGTTCCTTATATCTATAAAAGCACGTTGATGGGATTATGTGCAATCTGGCTGCTAACATTCGCAGTGTCACAGAACACTGTACAGGCGACTTGAGTGCTCACCTCCTCTCTGAAAACACCTCACTACGAGACATTTTGATGAGAAAAATCTTTCACTGGTGACTTCTGGTTTAAAGCACAGCACGCTCTGCTGCACACATACAGCCAAGCCAAGGTCCCTGCACCGGCAAAGAGGCACACTCGAGAGGTGCTTTTCAGAGAGTTCATTTTCATGCCCTATTGTTCTACATATTTATAAGATCCTGTTACATTATTAATAGTGATTAAATGTTTAGGTATTTCAGATCAATAAAGACTCCGTTTACGTATTTACTTTATTAAAAATTAATAAATGACAAAGAGAAAGTGCACTGAATTTGTGCGCATGGAATGAAGTCGAAGTTGTAACCTAAGTGCTACGTACTGTGAAAATAAAAAAATTCTTATGCCCTTATTACCGGAACATGGTTTATCTAACAGACAGGCCTAGCTGACAGTGTAATAGTTAAGTGATGTGGATGATTTGTGGATCTCTTTGTCAGCATGTAAGTTATAGCTTCCCAGGTGAACTACAGCATAAAAACTTAGGTACCCCTATATTTCAAATGCTTTCTGAGCAAGAAAGTGCCCCTTTCCTATTTCACAGTCTTTTCCTGTTAAAGGCCAAGCCAATCTCACAAACACTCAAACATCACTCTACTGTTTGCATGACAGCTTGAGAGTAACCTGCAGCACAACATGGTAAACTCCACACTGATGTATCAACATATAGCAAACCCCAGAAAGTTTGTTAATTAGGTAACTGAATTATATGTAAGTGGCACATGTTAAATTTATTCCATTGTAAATATCAATCAGGTTCTATTGGGAAGAAAGTTGACTGAATACAATGCATATGAATCCAACTGGTCATAGAATCATAGAATAGTTAGGGTTGGAAGGGACCATCTAGTTCCAACCCCCCTGCCAGGGCAGGGACACCTCCCACTAAACCATGCCACCCAAGGCTATGTCCAACCCAGCCTTGAACACTGCCAGCGATTGTTTAAGTTTGAACCCGTTACCCCTTGTCCTATCACTACAGTTCCTCATGAAGAGTCCCTCCCCAGCATCCCTATAGGCCCCCTTCAGATACTGGAAGGCTGCTCTGAGGTCTCCACGCAGCCTTCTCTTCTCCAGGCTGAACAGCCCCAACTTTCTCAGCCTGTCTTCACACGGGAGGTGCTCCAGTCCCCTGATCATCCTCGTGGCCCTCCTTTGGACTTGTTCCAACAGTTCCATGTCCTTTTTATGTTGAGGACACCAGAACTGCACACAATACTCCAAGTGAGGTCTCACAAGAGCAGAGCTCTGCTTCCTGCCATTGTATGTATCTACAGCACAAAGGGCTGAACTTCCCCCCACTTATTTTACAAGTACAATACAGCTTACCTTCCAGAACAGTTCAAGCCTTGTTAGCAAGAGCTGTAGAGTTTGTTGCTGTGCATTTATGCACTAGAAAAGTAGTAATGAGAATCTGATAAACAAGATCCTCAGGTGCTGGAACTCAGACATTTGCTATCCTTTTAAGTATTTTTTGATCACCAGTGAAGAATTCTCAGCTACCCAGGTACTATTGTTTTTACCTGGTTAAATAATTTCATTGCAGTTCTTAATATTCAGAAAAGTCTTTAAAAGAAAACTCACCTGCTCTCAAATGAGACATCTCCTGGGATTACATGAGTGCTTTCCTTCCCAATAAGGAATCGTATTCGATCATAAAAGAGCCTTGGAGGATGCTGGGAGAAAGGTGGTTGGCTGTGCTGAATAAGGTCAAGGGGATCAGGTGAACCCTGGCACAGAGGACTTGCGTAGCAATTGCTTTGCTGACAACAGTCAGGGTCTACACAGTCTGTCAATCCATCTACAGTGGAGAGAAGGGAAAGTTCAGGAAATTGAGTAATTCTGAGAATAAAGCACTGTGTTTACTACTGGAGAGCACAGGAGGTTTTTAATCATTTGGAAGGCATGCTGATTATGACACATTCAAATTCAATAAAGCATTAATATACACGCTTAGTCCAGGAGACGCAGTTCTCTCTAGTCATTAACACTGTATCACCTCATAAAATCTCCACATGACAGTGCGAAAACAAAACCTACAAACTAAGTGAACAGAGAAGAGCAGGACTGTCTTCACTGCAGAACAGGCAGAAGAAAATCATTGCACAACACTTCTTATTCCAGCAGGTGCACGATCCACACTGTGCAGCTGAAGATCTCTAGGATCCTTTGTTGTCACTACTGTCTGCCCACACTGGTGAAGAACACACACTTGCTAACCAGTCTGCAACAAATGAAGTCTGAAATGTTATCTAACTCCCTTATGC
The DNA here is from genome assembly GCA_028858755.1 of Ara ararauna. Lineage (NCBI taxonomy): Eukaryota > Metazoa > Chordata > Aves > Psittaciformes > Psittacidae > Ara > Ara ararauna. The sequence continues at coordinate 8,457,171 of CM054383.1, read as the reverse complement.
ATCCTCACTACAGTAGTAAAAACAGTTGTTACAGTTGTCCAACTTCTATTTTAAGCCCTACCAGTTTTGTCAGTGCTTTAGGATGTTTGCTTTTTATTTATTGGTTGTAATGCTGGAATGACCCAAAAAGGGCAGAATCATGACTACACTCCTTTTTGTAGTTGGTAATGTACAAATACACACCTTGACGCAGGCTCTGCCCCAGTGACCTGAGAGATACAGTCTTCTCCATGGATGTTTGCACCAGGAAAGCCAATTTGGAAAGTGAAAATAAACCTATTCCTCCTCCACCCATTTTCAAACATGACAAAAAGGAGAAATAGACAATTTTCCCAAAAAATCTACATTTCTTCATGGTCAAACATGCAAAACATTTGTGGGTGAAATCAGTTTACTTAAATGTCCAAAGCTTATGATGAAAAGTGAAACACTGAAGTGCATCTAAATTAAGCACTTAAATAAAACTTAAAATTAGGCTATTGGCATTTAATTGCTTCTATCAGCAGCTTAGACATCCAAATTGCCTAAATTACATACTCAACCAGAAACAGAATTAATAAGGTCTGGTAAAATGTCCAACTATCTTCTTAAACATTTTATGACTTGGCTGTTGCTAGCTTGCTTGTATTGACAATCACACTAATGCATATAAAGCAGGATTAAGGCATTGTATCCTTCAACAAAGACATCTCTTTGTATTTTGAACAAGGTTGGTCTGAATAAATGTGGAGTCACCATATCACTGTATAGATTTCCCTTGTATTAAAATCGGAATGCTATAGGATCAACATACTGACAGATATTTTCACTTCATGCTTTGGCTTTCCATGCTTTGTTTGCACAAACACTTTGGAGCCTATAAACCTGTACAATTGACAGGGCAAACTGTGTTATCAGGCAAGGTGCTGTAGCTTTGTCATTGACTTCAGTGGGGGGTGAGAGACCCACTTGGCCAACTCTGCTCTTTTCTCAATAGAGCACACTTTACTCTCTGAATTCTCGGTAAATAACAGCATAAAATATTCACTTTGAAAAGAAAGCAAAAGCCCTTCTACAGAACAAACAAGTATAATGAAATGAGCTTTCCTGGAATCGGAAAATCCTTGTCTGACCTTGAGCAAGGTAATTGCTTGGCTAAGAAAAAAAAAAAGTTAACATTTACCCTACTGCAGCTGAGAAATCAGACAGAGCAGGCTTGTTTTTGCGATAATGAGCCAAGGTCAACTGTAAATAGCTAGCAACGATAATCTAAGACCCTCAGATCTAGGAACGCTGGTGTAGCCACAGGTCAGTGCATGCCTTAAGTTCTTTACTCACCCCTCCGGTCCTGGACACTACAGGCATTAGCCAGTGGTGGTAAACAAACGTCACAGGGCAGTGCTGAGTTTAATGACTTTGAGTGTAGCAGTCACTTTATATTCACAAAAACCTAGAAAGCTATTGAAATTTGCTAGGAAATGAGTATACTGAAACAATAAGGGTCCTCCAGTCAAAGCAAAACCACTTGGGAAGTGGGTGGAGGAGTTCACCATATGTAACAGTGAGGTCTTCATTGTACTCTGATGACAAAACAAAAGAGATTTTTGGGTTGAAACCTGAAGAGCAGGCTTGGATCTGCAAGGGAAAAAATACCTCCTCTTATGGTTTCCTCTTTTTTGTCCAAGGAATGAAACTAATTATTCTTAATAAGTGAACACGAAAGCATCAAATTACTTGTAGATTTTCCAAGACTGCAAATATTAAATAATGCTATTAGACTTGAAAAGGTGATAAAGAAATTGAAATCTCTTGTTTTTGCTTTATACTGGTGACAATCCCTGCAGAAGGCTCTGATGTAGGTAGGTGTAGCCATTCAGGGCTGGGCTCTGCTGGTGGAATGGTTATGGCAGTAGTAAGTCTTGTTCAAGGAGTGAAGGTACTTTCTGGAAGGTACGACTTTCTACAGCCTCACTGCTATCTACCTGGGAAACTTGACAAACATTGGTTTGGCAGAATAAGTACTAATCAGAAAAAAGGAACACTTATTTTAGAATAACAGTATACATGGGGAAGCTGTTTTTGAGTAATTTATTCTACAGTAGCCATTATGATTATTTTTTCCCTTGTCAACCAGCCATTAGATGTGGGAACTGAGCTGACCTGATTCTCTCATTCTTGTAAGAAATAAAAGTGAAAAGTCACAGACATATGAGAACATGAAGATGTACTTAGAAAAGAAATAGCTATATAAACAACAATTAAATATTTTGCTTTCTCTAATAGAGTCCTCTTTCTTCTCTGCTTTGGTCAACAGCTTACATGGCTGACAACAAACACTGTGCATTCATATCGTATACAAAGAGAAACCAAGTAAAGGGAAAGCAGTATTCCATTTTCCAGTCAGACTCAATTTTCATCTTTTCTTTGCTGTTTACTTGTCAGCAAAGTGACTATCTTATAAAGTCTTCCAGGTTCTAATGGAGTTATTTGGGTTGGAATTACTTGCATCTGGTTTCATTTGCTTCTCCAGGCTACAAAAGGGTGTGTTTCCCATTGTAGGGGAGGGGTGTGAAGCCCCAGAAGCATAGCTGAAAAACCCATGGTGAGAATGGTACATGTCTTACCAGCACCACGAATGTATGAGGGGCTGGATACAGCAGGAACAGCTTACAGCCTTGGGAGCAAAGGCTACAATGTCATTAGAGGAAGAAATTGCTAACCAAAATATAAATGTTGATCAAAAGTAGCAGTCTTCTAGGTTACAGATTACCATCCGTGACTTCTCTCTCAAGCTGTATTTCTTTTTTGCCATTTTTAAAATCTCTTCATTGATGAGGTGACAATTTATTTCAATCAATCTGTCTTCTTAGCCATGCAGAATGAAACAGAAGAATGATGCTAGGCTCAGAGAAGATGCGCCCTGGGCAGGAAAGGGCAGCAGTACCAGCTCCTCTCTACAGACTCTTAACACCACATATTTGGCTCAGGCCACTGGGTGTATGTTTTTATGATTTATTAAGTAGAATTGCCTGAATAATCCAACTTCTAGCTTTTTTCTCAACAATTACACAAAATTTAGAAAAGAAATTAACTTGGACAGAACTGAAAAATGTTTTTCCACTTTTGTGCTGAAGTAAAAGAATAAAACACCTATTTTGGGGCAGGTACGGAACACTTTAGCTAAAACAAAATCTTTGTTCCAGTTTAAGTTCATTTAGGACTTTTGTTTTAACTTAGACCATTTAAAAGAAAAAAAAAAGAAACTCCAAACCTAAACCCCAAGAAGAAACTACTATAATTCAGCATGATACCCATTAAAATGAACCAGGTAAAACAAACTGGTACAGACTCACAAGTTACATACGGAGGCAGTTTATGATAATGTCAATCATATTCGTAAGTGTAAGTGAGGATAACATTTTCATCAAGCCAATCCTATCTAAAATGAGATTTTTAATCCAAGAGAATAACCCAGAAGAACAATTAAATCTTATTTACAAATGTTAACATCAAACTCATTCACCTGAAAAAGCTACAAATACATTAGTCAATTCTCAACCAATGCTAACAAAAAAAGGGACTTTCTGTACCAGGAACCAACTAGTAAAGAAACTTTACCCTGTTAAGCAAACAGTAGAGTTTATTTTATACCTCAGGAGACAAGATTCAGGAGTGTGAACAAACCACTGAAAACAGCAAAAACTGTAATTCATATGGCAGAGATGCCTGGACACTGGCATTTTTACTGCCAAGTACCACCAAGTGCATCACAGCACAGGTGAAGACTAAAATGTATCACAGAGTGTAAATGATTTCGGTTTGCTGTTAGTATTTTCAAATTAATTTTATATAGAAGGCACCTTCATAGTGCACTACAGCTTATACAATAAAATGATCCACATTTTGATGAGTCTGAGATTATGGTTTCGTATCTTACAGGTATATATATTTATTGTCAATGGAGCCATACAATGTTTTGCAGCAGACAAAATGTATTTTCTTGCTTATACATTTGTGTATACATATATTTCTTATTTAATATGTTGGAACGAATGCCACAAGTGTGATAAAATTACCTCCTCAGCTCTGTTGCTACCATGGTCATGGAAGGCTCAGTTTGTGGCAGGTACAGGACATTCTCTGATGTACACATTATGCAGCAATCTCTCTTCTACACCTTCGGCAACCAGGCAAATTGGCAACAGAGCTATGGACCTGTCTCTCCAGGGGTTAATTTCCAGCAATATGCCTCTTTACTTACCATGTTTGGGCAAATGCTGTACAGTGATTATATTTTGTATACTTCGTATTTGAGCTTTCCATATGTTGCATAATAGCTATATTAAATCCTCCTTAAATAACTTTCTGGGAAAGAAGAAGGTATTTTGTCAGCTACAAGCTAACAGCGAGGACGTGGAACAAGTCACATATTTTGGGCCTGACGTAGGCTATCTACCTTTCAAATCCTGGCTTCTCCAGTCTTCTCATCTAACCTTGAATGACTTGCAATTCATGGCTGCAAATATGGGACTATCACAATAACTCATGTTGCTGAAAATGGATCCATGTTCACAATTAGTACAAATTGTCTGGGTAGCAGAACACCTGAGGACATTAAAGAGGCACAGGTGGGGTCTCTGGTAAGGGAAGCAAAGAACAAAGCGGTTCTAAGTTTGGCAGTGCTGGCTTCCACTGCTCACCAGTGCAGCATGCAATAACTTTCACAGCGGTTTCTTTCCTATTAAACCACTGAGATGCTTTATTAACTGGTTATGAAAATGATGAATTCAATCAGATTCTACTTCCCATGTTACTGGGTTAGTTATTTTAATAAACCATCCACTGTCAGGTTCTGGCAAGCAAAACATAGTTTGCAATAATACTTAAAACTGCTATTCTTCTGCCTTAAAGTTCACTAAAAGAGCAGGGTTGTCACCCCTTCAAGCTTTTGTCACACATGGAAAAGACACTACTAATGTTAACTACAAAGGTTTGAAGTTTTACGGCTAATGCCAAACCCAGAATACTACAAGTGGTGTATATGCTTATATGGTGTATGCATATGCATGTATGCAGGCATACGCACACTAATAAATGTACTTGCTCAGTTATATGAAAATCAAATCCATCTCTATTATTCTTGGTATAGAGTAATACCAATGACCTTCATTTTCACTGCTGCATAGCAACCCAGAGGTGTGTGTAACTCTTCTCCCACTCCTTCTGTACTGATCTCAGTGAGCACAAGCCACTGATGGAGCTGTAGAAACTACATCCAGGTTTTCACCGAAAGCAAAATATGGGGTTTAAGTTTCTCCCTGCAGTAAGCAGATTCTGTTCCCTGAACTCCCTGTGCAGTACAACCTAGAAAACTCAACACCTCAGCACATGAATGATTTTTGCTTTTCAATGCACTTGCATAGTCAATTGTCACCTTACCTTTGCTTGTCTTCTTTTACAGATTTCAAATAAGCATCAAACAATGCCTGTGCCAGCTTGGTTCAGCACAGGCTCAGTTAAGTCCAGTGAGTGTTGCCAGGATTTAAGCAAACCGAACCTAATAACTTCTGAAGAGACTAAGCAGCAGTAACCATCTTGAGTCTCTAATGCTTACTCACATGCATTAATCCAAACTGCTTCTCAGATTTTAGCTGTAATACATAGCATGCAGCAGACAGTGAGGCTGTAAACTGGGAACACCGGGGTTTGTATAAAGACCTTGGAAACCTGTCAGTGTTCCTGTGAAAAGGCTGCAGAGTGCTTTATCCAGTGAGTACTGAAGGTGATTGGCCTTCCATACACGGGGGAATGCAAATCTATCAGGGTAGGATTTTCAGAAACTGTAAGTATCCCCAGGGAGCCCTCGCTGCTCAGCAACAATGAATACCATTCCCATCAGTATTATTTATATTGTGTAATAATAGCATATTACTTATATATGGACTCAATATCTCCGTGATGGATAGGTTATTAAAATGCCAATGGATGGGTCAGAAATGCATCAATATTTTAGCAGCACTGGTTATCAGCCCAAGGCTATGCTGAGTCACATATTTTATCATGCTTGGAAAAGCTTGGAGAAAGCTACAATAACTGTCTGAAATGACTGAAGGGATATTTGGTAGCAAATTCAAAGCCTGTAGTGAATAGTATTTTCTTTAAAAACAAATAGTCAAGATTGAGTCACGAAAGAAAAAGAAAACGATGAAAAGAGATTCAGGCAAATTCAAAAGAGATCTGTATCAAAGAAATTAATGGGAGTGACAGGCTGCAAGTTTCAGCTTAAGACAAAGACCTGCATGTGCAGCAGTAATGTAAATAGATATCAGGAGAGTTGCTTAATTGTGGCTTGGTGGGGCAGAGGGGTGACCTGGAGCTGGTGCAAAGTGTCCTTGGCCTGGGACACACTGGTTCTGCACTGTGCAGAACTCAGAAGAGCTTTCAAGCAATCTCCTGGATCTACTGGAGCTTCCAGATGAGTCTAAAGCAATGGCAGGACAGGAGAAAATGACCTGCTCAGATGAGCTGAGTGGTCATCTTATAAACTGAAAATTAAATCATGTCAGCCATGACAGTGAAAGAAGAATATGAGACAGGGAATAATATGATGCTGAGGGATGTGAGGGAAAGGCCCCACTGCAAAGGACATCTGCTTGACTTCTTGGCATTATTTAATGGACATCACACTGCTAACAGACTGCAGATGAACTCCACAAGAGCAAGTGCAAACCATGCTGCTGTGCATCTGTTATAATGCTGAGACCTTTTCAATGATATTTGTAGTGATATTTGAACAGGTAAACATGCCCTTAAGTCTGCAAGTAGGAAAAAGCCAACACAGAGTTATGAGATAGAATGGGAAAAACAATGATGGTACAGTCAGAGTACAGTACAGTGGACACTAATGGGGCTCTAAGAGAAACAGTACTCTCCCTGCTCCAGAAAATATTTATGCATGTGTTTAACCTTACCACCATGGGTAACTGCACTGATGGAGAACTCGGTGCTTCAGCGGATGTAGAACCCAGATGCCTGTGAATACGTTACACCAGTTCTTAAAAAATGCATCCAGGACTTCCTCCTACCCAAAGCTTTTGTGCTGTTACTACAGACCAAACAATAACCTCATGCCAAATAAATGACATTATTTAACCCCTACAGTTGGAGCTAATAAAATACTTCATTTTCTAGCACTTTTTTTTTTGTACAGTGTATTTGAGTGTATTTTTATATAATAAAAATTACAGCTTTTCAGTCTCTGAAAGTACTATACAAAAAATCAACTGGAAACTACACAAAATTATCACTCTGCCTTACTCCTGAAGTTCAGCTATACTACAGCTTTGTTCTTTGGTTGCAACTTCCTCCTAATGAACTTGATGTACAAAACACCTTCCAAGGACTGAGATATAAATGTTCGATTCAAACACAACTGGAATGAATAGGACCTTTGCTAGATGAGAATACCAAGATTTAAAATATACAATGACACTAAATTAGGTCTACAGCATGATCTCTTGGGCTATGTGTCACTGACTGTGATCACATCATAACGGCTTATGAAGTTACTACCCGTCAGCTGAGTTTCTGTAACTCAACTGAGTGCGTGTTCTTAACTCACCACAACTGCAGGCGAAAATGTTAATACGTTCCATCTTTATGAACCTAATCCAGTGACACAGCTTGATGGATGGAAACTCATTATGCCACCATAATAGTCTCATAGTCTAAGGCACAACCTCCCAGCAAACAGGACTTAACAGGTATGTCTCCTTCCTAATTTCTGTTTTCACTGTTGTGTATGTATACAAACCCTGAGACATCAGGAAACAGCTTCTGATTTTTTATTAATCTAACACTGGTACAACTCCAGTGACTGGGGAATTTTTCTAACTTATGCTTATGCCAAATCAGGTCCTATGAACTTCATATATTAAAAGAAGTGTTTTTTAATATGTAGATATAATTTTCTTATAGAAAATTGATTGTAAAGGAAACTTAATTACATTTAGCCCATCTGTAGTAGTCAGATTAATTAAATATTTCTCTATGCACTTATCTCTAATTGCAATGTCAACAGAGCTGTCCTAGTACATGTTATGTTGCCATTAAAGAGGAAAAAGAAAATTACTTTTAAAACCTGCAGTGAAATGATGTTAAATGTCTGCCTTAAACTGACAAATTCAAGGAGATTTAGAGTTAACACTGCCAACTCTTTCAATAACTCACCATTACTGCAGAATAAAAAGCACCCAAAATCACAATACAGGGCAGTTTATACAGAGCCAGTTCATGGAGTGTATCAGAAAATGCTTTACATTACAGGCTAAACAGGATTTTTGTGGACAGATTTAAGAGTGCAGGCGAGAGAGTCAGTGGCTCGAACAGCCGGGGGGAGCCCCACACAGATGGGAAAGCATCTGTGGGGCAGTGATGCCAGCTGTGGGACCTCGTGTGAGAGGGATGCACATCAGTGCAGAAAGGCAGAGAGTGGGCAGAGGGGCAGTTGTTAGATGGCTTATAAATAAGGTGGAAAAGGAAGGATGAGAGAAGAATAAGGTGATTTTGAATGGGGTACCGAAATGATGAAGCCTTTGCCAAAGGGACAGCATGGTCTTAGAGCCCACAGGATGCAAAATCAGAAGGTCTCAAAATATATCTGTAAATGAGGAATCATCACTGAGTCAGAATGTTTCTACTGAGGTGACCTCAGTTCTTGGCCCTAAATCAATCTTAATTTATCAATGACCTAGATGAAAACAAGACAATTACTATACTAAGGTATACTACACTACAATGGGGCATAAGATCTCTCCCAAGATACTGAGATGGTCTTAAAGTGTGACACAATAAAATAATATATGTATTTCAATATATCTCAGTGTACAACCTAAGGAAAAAAAATGTAACTGTGCTTGGGACAAGATGCATTCACATTCTGAATGAGAAAGCTGCACAACTCTGAATATGGGGGCAAGCACACTGTAAAGGATGGTATTAAGTAAAGGAGAGGAAAGCAAGGGGGGCAAGCACACTGTAAAGGATGCTATTAAGTAAAGGAGAAGAAAGCAATGGGGGCAAGCACACTGTAAAGGATGGTAGTAAGTAAAGGAGAGGAAAGCAATAGTCCTGCTTGACTGTCCAGTAAATAAGTATTCCTGAAACAGACAGGAAAAATAATAAACTCTGAGAACAATCAGTGAGGACTGCTGTGGCTTTTCTCCCATTGGTAAGCTTGAAATAGAGTCTGGATGTTTTTCCTGACAAAAAATGCACCATCTCATGTAGAATGAAGTACTGCAAAGGAGGCGGAGCCTAACTTAGGAGAGAACTATGTTTTTTACAGCAAATCTACAAATTACTTCTGCATACTTTTTACACTAGTTTACTCTATAATCGTTCAAATGCAGGTCCAGATAATTGCAAGAATTGTGCTGTGTCTCAGGTTTAGAATGAGATTAATGTTAAAAAAAGCATCTCTAAGTGCATGCTTTATGCATGCAAATGTATTCATTTAATATTAATATAAGACTAAACTCTGGATGCATTTTGACAGGCAGAGAGGTTTTTTTCATTTGGGTATCCATTGGCTGACTTTTCTGAAGTAGACAACAGTTATGAGGTAGAATGGAAAGGAGATAGAAGAAATTACCATTTTTTTATTTGAAAGATTAAAAATCAAGTACTGGGATGATGGGTATGGCTCATACATCATTTCTGCCTTCTCAGAATCACGGTATGGTTGAGGCTGGAAGGAACCACCAGAGGTCATCTAGTCCAACCTCTCTAAACCACATTGCTCAGGATTATATGTCCATACGGCTCTTGAATATCTCCAGGGAAGACAACTCCACAGCCTTTCTGGGCAACCTATTCCTATGCTCAATCACCCTCACAGTTAAGAAGTTCTTTTGCATGTTCAGGTGGAACTTCCTGTGGTTTAGTTTATGCCCATTGCCTTGAATTAACATCTAGCACAGGGGTCTGTTTGCCCACTGCACTGCTTCAGATGAAGTCAGTGGAAAAACTGTCTTGAGCAGACAAACACTGACATTTAGTTATAAAAAGGAAGACACACACCGAAACTATAGATTCAAATGACAGTCAAGGATGTGACAGAGAGACATAAATTATGTATCATACCTCCATCATTGTCCAGGTTATCTCCACACACCATCTCCATGACAACGTTACATCCTGAGCCGCTCCAGCCCACTTGACAAACACAGTGCCATCCATTCTGATCAAGAGTGCACCTCCCATTTCCGTAACAGAGACCTGGGCAGCCATCTAGAACAGAAAATGTAAAAAAGAAGCCTTCACGGAGTAGTTTTCTTCTTGTACAGTTTCAATTGTTCTTTAACATTCTTTCACATACTATTATACCTGCTGACTTCAAATGACCACAGCTCTTTGCAAGCCATTTATTTTTTTGGTCAAATATGGACCATTCTGGTCCCTCCCTTTGCTTGCCCAGAAACCATTTCTCAGTGATGAACAAGGATTTTGCAGCATGTAATACTTTATATGTAAGAAAAAAAGTGAACAAATATGTAAGAAAATATTTAACAGTCTGCAGTGTGCATTTCTTTCTTTACTTAATAAAAAATAAGTTGTAGATCACAAAGGAAGATACATATATAATAAATGTTTATATCAAAGTTATACATGGAAAATATTATTTGAATGACAAACTGGCATGCAGACAGAATCCTACACATTGCAGGGAGTGGAGGTGACCTTTTTATTCTGTTCATAAATATCCAGCTGACTGCAAAAGAGCCAATTTCATTTATGCTACGGTACAACTCTTTCCACAGAAGGCAAATGAGGGAGCATTTCCTTCCGATGTCCACTTCCACTTCATTTACATTATAGCCAATTCAAACATGACAAACACTTGCCCTTTAGTGGCTCTGCTTCTAGATCAAAACTGGAACAATGACTGGAGCATCCCCTGGATTATATACTTGTAAACTCTGAATCAATAGTAATTTGGACAGTCTCAGCTAGATCGCTTGCCTATAAGAGTGAGAGAGGAATTGTCTCTTGGATGTGTACACTCATGTCCATCTGCTTGCATAGTTTAGTGCCAGCTCGGACATTTGTCATATCATCACCATGTCACACTTGGAGCTAAAGGACAATGGAGAAAGCTCAGCAATAAACTTAACAGTGCAAGTGGCATCCCTTCTAAGAGGGCTCCTTCCTTTTTGCCTACATGGACATACAGAAACTGAAAGCCCTTCTGTAACTGATAGTGAATATCAACACTTAGGTGTTACCAGAGAGAATTTCTTTTTTATTAGGAAATAAAAAAGAGGACTAGGTTTGCATTGTGTTTGGCAGCCCCAAGATGCTCCAAAAGGACTTTGAAAGAGCCAACCAGAGAGTCTTGTCTGTCAGGTTGTGATTTACAGCCCAACACACAGCACATTTCCAGGCAACCTTACACTAGACACATCATCTCTCTACTTCTCACCCTTGGCAGACAATCACATCTGAAAATGGGATTGGAGAGCCTGACCCTCTTGCTTGGAAGGGCTGGAGATGGGTGGCACTCACACTGAAATTCTGGAAGATGCTGCTTTAAAATAGCATGAGGTTGGCAACCACCAGATACATCATAAAAGCCAATTATTTGCCCCCTTTGGGGAGATGGGAGAAATGGCAGGATGTGAGAGCTGTGCTGGGAAACAGGAATGTTTTTCCACTTCAGTTCATTGTCCTGCTGAGTTAATTCATTTCTTGTATATGACTGTATTTTGCTGCTGTGTGTGGTTATCCTCTAAGACTATAATTGTAATCAAATAAATTCTTACATGATTCTATTATTGTCTAATTCTGAAGAAATAAAGTAATAAATGCAAAATAAACACCCTGGTCTTTCTGCAGCAGTGGTTACTTTGATATTTCAGCTAGCGGCATTTTTTCAGAGGGCAGTGAGCACATTTGCTCTGCAGAGCATGGCCAGGGCTGCGGGACTGCTGTCAGACTCAGTGAAGGTACTTGCACTGCCATGAATAAGCAGGACCTGTGGCAAGGCACGAAAACAAAATGAGCAGCACCAGACGCAAACCAGCATCAAATTTAACTCTTGTATCAAATGATTTGAAGAGAACTATATCACATCTAGCATAGCTTTTTAAGAAACCTCCTTCTCTGTCAAAAGAAACTTAGTTCAAGCACAAGTGACAAAAACCAAACCAAACTTTTTCTTCTCATGTAAGACAGGATGAACACAAAGTTTTCTGAGCAAGTCCTCAGCTCTGTCATTACTCTGGAATGGCAAGCAAGAGCAAAAACCTTATTTGCCTAACAGAGCACATCAAATGACTGCATAAAACACACTTACATTGCTATAACTTTGCAAATGAGTTCAGCAAATTATTTGTTAAAAACTGCATTTTCTTCTGTAAATCCTCTCTGTGTATATATATATCAATGTATCTCCATAAACAAACATTTTATCTATTCTGGCAACTTTGCAGTACAGAAGCTCAGGGATAACAGGTAACAAAACCCACTTCGTTCCCAATACTTTTGTATCTTTTCATTATTGTTTGGAAAAGCTGATATGAAAAACTTACCTAGGTCAGCATCTAAGTAGTGAGCTTAAAAAAGAAAAGAACAAAACTGAGAGGGATTGAACTTCTTTACCCAAATATGGACACCATTTGATTATGGCTTGCCACCTGCTAGTTAGCTATAACTGTAGTCAGATCTATTTCTGCTACTGTGATCAAAACACACTGTGGATGTGATTGTTCCTCACCTGATGACAAGCATGCAGAGGACAGCTTGGGCCATACCTGGCAGTGAAGAGCAGCTCTGTTTATATTTTAATTATTTTGGTCCTTTTCTGGATTTGCTCTACACAGTCTTTAGAAAATTAGACTGTTCCTCCTTCACAAACCTAATTCTTGATATAGTAAATCTGATTTAGCAAATTCTAGAGCCAGTGAATGAATGAAGCAGGAAGCTGCTTATCACTGAAAATTAAATACCCTGCTATTATAAACAATTAAAACATTTATGAAAAATGTTGCTTTGGGACATTTTAGGGAGAAACACTATTAGACTTTCCAAAAAACTGTTGCATTCCATTAAAAATATAACTATTACAATTGTATAGTAATGACTACTAAAAAGACTTGAAAGCCTTACCTTATTAGGAATATTGTTAGAAGCCAACTATAGGAAAACCACCTTTAGTAATAAGTAAAATATGTAAATCCTCAGACATGAAAGCAAGAGATTCAATGCAAGATTTACTTAAGCTGAATAACAGCTTCATCCGCTCACACCTTTTATTTGTTAAACATTTTTTCCTTCCTGACTTAAAGTTCACACATGAGCATAAGCCAAAGACAGGTTTGGACCAAGATATTTTTCTTCTGTGCGTTTTTTAAGCAATAATTCATCACTGTTATTTCCTCTAAAGAGAAAGCTGCACTGAGCTGTTATTCTGTGGGACAAGCAGGGTGCACTATCATTGCCAAGGCATCTTTTTACATCTGGGCTGACTATGGGTCTTTGGCTTCCCAAAATGTCTTCAATCGGACAGATGGCTATGGCAGATCTTTGGATAAATGGTTAAGATTTATGCATTTTATTTCTTAAGGTACAAAATCCTCTTACCAATGGTGCAATGGTCCCCTTCCCATCCAGGGCTGCACTCGCACTTCCCATCCTTGCACTGGCCGTGTTCTGCACAATGAGAGTGGCAGGTACGTTCTTCACAGGTTGGTCCGACCCAGCCCTCTTCACACTGGCATATCCCTCTTGAACAGACACCGTGGGTGCCACAGTCCAGCGTACACAGCTCTGCACAGGATCACAGAAAGACATTACGTGAAACAGCAGTTTCATACTGCAAATAGACTTTGCACCGATACCAAATTTAATCATTTCTATGCTAATATTACTCATCAATGGAACAAATATGGGATTTCATCAGCCAGTACAGACTTAATACAATCTCTCTACCTGCTTATTTAGCAGTTATTTGCAAGATCATTTATTTGTTTAGAGTGGTGGCTGCAAATGACGTATACGGTAGGGCAGTGGGTCTGAAGCACACAAACAATGACATGACAAAATCCAAATCTTTTGAGTGACTTCAGCTGAGGCCTTTAATCACCAACGTGCCAAGTCTGTTCCTAGGTCCCACCAGCTCAGTTTTGAAATCTACCATAAACTCAAATATTGCAAGTGTGCTGAAATAAAGGATGAAGTGGAACATTAAATACATACAAGAAAACGTCTTTGAAGTATTCAGGTGTTTGTAGTGATGACAAAATAGCCTTCACTTAACAGTAAGAAGAACCACCAAAAAGGTAACAGTGAGAAAGCAGAAGAGCAGCACCCCATTCTGATGGCAATATGCAATACTACACCGCTTAGAGGCCGTGCAGATCCACCTAGTTCTAAAATGGCCTTCAAAGATTAAAACTTTTTTTTCCATCCTGATTTTCATGAGTCAACTGCTAAGAAAACAGAAGAGCTGCTTTGGGAAGACAGGAGTACCTCCTTCATGGCACTCCGAAGAATTTCTCTACCTGGCCATTGCAGAACACCACTTATCGTAAAGTGGAATGAAAATCCTGAATTATTTCAATACATCACAATATGCCAATTGCAATCTACTTCCACTTAGACTAAAGTTGTTCTGTGAAAAGAATGGCTTCATTATAAAAAGGTTCCGTGTAGTTTGAATTTATTTAGAATAATTAGTGTCAAGAGACAGAATTTGCTTGTTATTCTGCAATTAACCTGCCACAGAAATGTTTCCTCCTTCTTCCTCTTGGAAAGCAGCTGATAGCACTATAAGTGTAAGCCAAATAATCGTGTCTGCTCTGATTTCAAATGTCAGTGTTACATAATTAGTGGCGGCAAGATTTTTCCCTTGACAGATTTTAAACAATGATCATTTATATCCTGGAAGTATTGTATATAAACATTCGTCAAAGCATTTGTAGTGACAAATGCTGTCACTGTATAGACCAAGAAAAGTTTCTAAAGTTTAAATTGAAATCTTATCAATTCCAATCATTTTACCACAAAGGAAAAAGCAGCACAGAAACAGACATCACAGACGTGCTGGGCTCTGTCTTGAGTGAGAGTCTTGCCCTTATTTTTGTTAACAGCCAGGATGATGGCAGAGTGCAATTGAAAGAATCAGTGGGTGACAAACTGGCAGAGCATGGTCAAACTCAAAATTACCTTCAGAAGCAGAAGGCATGGTAAAGATCGCAATATAAAATTCCATAAAAGCAACTGTGAAGTACTGTCCTGAGGAAGTCAAAAAAAGCTATATAAAAAAAAAATTTACTACTCAGATTGTGGCTTGTTTTATACTGGAGTACAAGCTAAACACAATTATTGGATGATATTCCTGCAAGAGAGTCTGTAAGACAAGGAAAGAGAGCGCTCTGCTGTATACAAATGAAAACCTGTGCTGAGCCTAGGGCATTATCCCTTAAGACAGACTTGACTGCTGCCTACTAATCATGTATTAATCTAATGCTTCATGCCTTGGACTGCCTGCCTGCAGGTACTGGGAAGGATTTCTTCCCCCTTGCTGCATAATTTGGCTTGGCTTTTTTGTTTTGCTACTTGATTGTTCCTCGGAAACCTGGGAGACGCCCCAGAGGACTACATGGGGGACTTGCTCTGTTATTTCATTGGTACTGAAGTGGCCCAAATACTTGCTCCTAGGATCAGGAAGTAAATCCCATCAGATCTGGGACCACAAAAGAACCACCCCCATGCCAGACTGGCAGAGGACCACTGGTATTATTCTAACCTGTCTTTATAGCTTGGCTCATGGACTAACTCCTGAGAATTAAATCTAACAAATTACCTGCTACTTCAAGGATTTAGGCTGCTAGAAGGATGTCTTTGATCTCTCCTGATCTCCCTCCAGTTCATTATCATTACTGCTTTTGGTATTTTAATGTAAGCGGCAAAGATTTAAAGGGCTTTTAAGAAACATTCTGTAGTTTACACTATGCTGGGGTAAATGGAGCAGATGTTTTTTTTGACTCTTCTGGATTGAGTGTCTGCTACATAGTTTTTTTGCAGTTGTGGGACTGGCTTAGTTCAACTGATGCCAGAACTTCAGGGAATATTATGAGCATCAGTATGCAGAAGTGCCAATGTAGAATCATAGAATCATAGAATAGTTTGGGTTGGAAAGGACCTCAAGATCATCTAGTTCCAACCCCCCGCCATGGGCAGTGACGCCTCCCACTAAACCATGCCACCCAAGGCTCTGTCCAACCTGGCCTTGAGCACCACCAGTGATGGAGCATTCGCAACTTCCCTGGGCAACCCATTCCAGTGCCTCACCACCCTCACAGTAAAGAATTTCTTCCTCATATCCAATCTAAACTTCCCCTGTTTAAGTTTGAACCAGTTACCCCTTGTCCTCTCACTACAGACCCTAATGAAGAGTCCCTCTCCAGCATCCCTATAGGCCCCCTTCAGATATCAGAAGTAGGCTGGAATGATTGAAGTGGGGAAACAGCAATGCACACAGCTTCTGATTGTATCAGCAGCTCCCACCACTTCCCCACCTGTAAATCAATTAAAGAAGCAGCTGTGAAAAATCTCGAACACATTCCCACACGTGGCATGCACGCCTGCCTCACCTCTGCCAGCAGAATCTGATCACAACAAACGCATCTTCCAAACAAGCGAAAGAAACAGCACAGAGCCGAAGGCAATGTAGGCACATCCCTTCCCATAGGGATATGGATTTTGCACATGCTCCTATTTACAACCCCAACATTAAACAGATCTTGAAATGTGTGAAAGTATTCCATTGTTTTCCCCCATGTTTCACACAAGGAATAAAATGTTTAAATGCTATTTAAGCTCCTAAATTTAATCAGATTAATGAAACAGAAATACAAGATTTCCTATCATAAAAAAATATCCTAAGGCAGTCAGTATACAGTCTTCTCACAAGGCTCCTTCTTTAAAATTCTATATTCCCACATAAGATCATACATAGCCAAACAATTTTTCCTTCATTTTTTGCCTACTGAAATACAGAGGCTTCCTCTATCCCAACCACATTTTCTTGGAAAGACAACACAGCAGGACAAGTTCTGGACCACAAACTGGCTCTACGTGGTAGGAGACATTCGGTTAGTTATCCTGCACCCACTTATTCAATTTTCACACCTCGTTTCTGCCAGCAAGTCAGGGCTCAGTAAACAGATACTAGTAACTGAGTAAAAAGCATCACACAAAAACTGCGTGTCAAACCTGTTCCAGCAAAGGAATGCCGAATGATCTTCCCCAGCTTTTGCCTTTCCTTCTAGTAATGCATTTTTAGCCCCACATATTTAAACTCAATCTTCTTTGAACCAAATCAAACCAAATTCTGTAAGCAACAAAGAAACCTGTTTTCTTAGTTTGGACCAGACACTTTCCTCAGTCACACTAGTTGACCTGATCCTCAGTACTTTAGGGTCACTGAGACCAATCTTGAAATTTACATTTGTTTGGGTAATTTAATATGAGGCTTCAGAAATGCCATTTACCATGATAATGTATTCTTCTGCCATGCAAATCCAAGATTCTTCCCAGACTTCTCACACAAAGCAAGGGAAATCATGCCTAATATCATTCTATTAATGCCACGGTAGAACCTGCAGCTTTAATCCACAGCTAATTCAAACAAATAAGATTCAAAAAACCATTATCAGTGCAGGTTGTCCTCTTTTTAAACACAAAACAATTTCTTAGCTCCTCCTGTAGATAAACAAATACAGAAGTATCAGCATAGCAGGGAGCCACATTAACATTGCTTGTATTGAGAGGCTGGGTTTTCATGGCAGACTAGACGAGATACTTGAGTGAATGGACAGTGAGTGAATGCAGTGGGAAACAATACAATAACCTGAAACAGGTAAAGAGTTTCAATCAAAGCTGATATGGTAAAGATTCAGACAGCACTGAAGTCAGACACCAAGCCAGATATCACGCAACTGTTCTGCTCAATGCAGCATTTGCCTCCTTCCATAGGCGACGGTCCTACGTGATTCAGAAACACCCCAAAATGCACACACAACGGGCCAGTACAATGCAGCAAGGGCTTTGAGCTTTGAAGCATTTGATACATCCAAAGACTTCTGTTCTTTCTGACTGAAACAGATATATTCCACTTCCCCTCCTCTCATTCCACCTCCTGGCTCTCTGGTCCCTGCGTGGAGCTTATCACCTGAAACTGGTGAGCTGATTTAGATAATGAAAATGGCAGATAATTATTCACTTTATTTTTCTGGGTTAATACCTGACAGCTTGCTGAGCTAAATCAGCCCACTGAGGGATCAAAGCAGGAATGCAGGCAGGGCAAGGGAAGAGAGGCAGATCACAGCCTGGATGGGGACTGTCCTGCTGAGGAGCTACAAGCTGTGCTGGTGTTTGACTGCAAAGGACACGAAGAAGGAGGAGGTATGGTTTGGAATAGCTGACGTGGGGTTATTACATCACAAGCCTTTAGCTGTGCTGTCACATTAATTGTGAATTATTCTCATAATGTACAGTGCACCACACACAATTCGTCAACAATGTTGGTGTTTAGGGTTGTAGGCTTACATAAAACCAACCTCTTCTCTCCCACTGCTCTTTGTTTATTGGGATATCCACGTACCCAGCTTGCCTGCCTGAGCTCTAGGCAGATCTTGTGGAGGAGCATGGTGGGTTGAAGGCTGGTCTACAGCAAAGAGACCAGATCCTCACATTGTGCGTATGGTGTGAATGGTGTGAATTTTCATGGCTCCCACAAAACCAACAGAGTCACCCTAATTCACAGCAATTCATGGCTCTGTTTCAGTTTTTGTATCTGCACCCTTTGCAATCAAAACAAGGTTCTCCAAGTGTAGGGTTGCAAAGTTAATTTCCTTATCTAATAAAAGCTCAGCAGTGCAGACCTGCTGCGAGGAAAGCGCTGGCACATTGCTGGGAGCTGGCCTCAACCAGCCCCTGCAGTTTCTTAAAGACTTCAATGAAATACAGGCTTTATCAAATCTAAAATTCAGAGTCCTTACACTTAAACCAATTAATAAATAAGAGACTTAAAAAATGTTCAACTCAGTCTAGAATTTTCACTGACATGTCCTTTAATTCTGAATGCCCATTAATTTTCTTGGAAGAAGGCAAATGTGAGCTGTGAACCACTATTTGTACATATTCTTGAGAAGGAGACCAATATGTTGATCATTTCTGAGCCAATCTAAAAAGCATTAAAAATTCACTCCACAGTCTTCATTTTAATTACCTAAGTCAACAATGAGCTCTGTCAAACATGTTTTATAATAAGTTTCAACTTATGTGATATGAAAGGGGAAATCAAAGCTAAATATTTTATAATTTGTAATGGTAAGGGAAGATTTGAATGTTAATTCAACATGTTTCAGAAATAACTGTTAGAAAATCAGGCAAAGACCAAAAAACTGTATGTAAATACAAGTGGTCAAATACCACCTATGAAAACACTTTCATTTTATTTTTCTTCACATTCAGTGGTGAGTCTTGTTCTGCAGACAGTCTAAACCTTAAGTATCATATTAATAATTTTGCTATCCATTTTTTAATAACTGGTTTTCCATAAAGATTAGAAATTAGTCTATCTTGTCTTTCGCCCAATAAGGTTAACTGCTAGAGGCAGCAAAAAATCACCTATCTAGGACTAATAAAGAAAGTTTTTTTCAATTTAAATATACATTGCATTTAATAAGCTTGCATGATAATTTTAACAATGTTCCTGAGCTTTTTAAATTACCTTCCCGCTGTGTCCTGGAGACAACTATGTTCTAGCTTTCATTTTCAGAAACTGACTTTATTAATACAATCTTTTACACTAGCAAAAAAAAGTTCAAAAAATTTAAAGTTTTAAGAGTTTCAAAAGCACTTGAGCTATTTCTTTTTTTTCCCCAGTAAAACCTAATTGAAAGTTGTCCCCCCTGGACAATGTTACCTGAGAGAACGCACTGTAGAGGTTTAACTTTGATACCAAAATTTTACATATCTGTAGGAGAAGAGATTTTATTTTTATGGTACAGCTTATATTATTTGCCTAATTTAAATAAACTCCTTTGGCACTCTGGATGTTATGACTGCATTCAATCTAGGCTTCTCCAACAGCATCACAGTACACTGCTTACGTGTACAATTTTTTACATTCATGGACAACCACAGCTATGCCAACAAACCATCAAGCTATGGACAGTTTTTCTACAGAGGCAACATCGGACTATTAGACGGGCTATGCCAGCATTCAGTGGCACCTGCTCTTCAAGCCTGAAATCAAAGGGACTAGGAGGTGTCTACAAAACATTGATTTTGAAGTCTTTGGCTGTAAGCTGCAGGGTTTTGCGAACGCATTTCCTCTGGTAAACAGAAATCAGGTTCCTGTGTGGAAAAGAAAGCAAAGGTGCATTCCCTAACAACTGTTGCTACATCTTCTCCCCATCCTTCACAACACCAAGGAACACTTGAAGGGAAGATGTCACAGAACTTTAGGTGAAATTTGGTGCAACCAAAAATAAATCAATATGATAGATCATTACCAAACAACTGACAACTGTTTGGCAAAACCAACAATAACAGCCTCTATTAATAACCTAGCCTTCAAGGCCAGACTGTACAGAGCCTTGGGTGCCATGGTTTAGTGGGAGGTGTCCCTGCCCATGGCAGGGGGGTTGGAACTAGATGATCTTAAGGTCCTTTCCAACCCTAACTATTCTATGATTCTATTGCTCTACTCTCAGAATACTAAAATAACAGAGAGTTCTGACATGTATCTTATGTTATCTCATGCAGCTCAGTTTACCTATTTTAATGTAGACAGAAAACAGAGCTGCAAAAGACTTCACATGATCATCTCCTCTTAATTGTTTCAAATTAAATCATACCTGCCATCCCTTAAAAGCTTCCAACAACAGAGAACCTACAACAGGACTAGGTAATCCATACTGTCACTAGACCATCTTCACAGACAACTACTCTTTTCATCTAAAATTCTCTTGCTGCAATACTACTTGTCCTTCTCCCCACACATGGCATGCTTGCATCTGACAATGAAATATATTAAGGTCATCTCACAATACCACAACTATTTGTGGGTTTGAGCAGTTTGCACTGTTTGTGTGAATTAATTCACAACAACACTTTAATGTTAATTACATGGACACTGCAAAAGCATTGCATTGAACTTATTCTCACATATACCTCCAAAACCACTTCCAAAGATTTTGCTCTTGCAGCGTGGGACTTGGTGGCCCATCCCAACAAAAGACACAAAGTGTGAGATTCATCTCACCCAATATGAGACATTCAGTGCCTGAAATAGTCTTCTATTACAGTCTGTTATCAGACTAGAATGTTTAAATTTATTCAGCTGTTGATATTTATTCTTCCTGACACTGTCATGAAGCAATAGATAGTATCAAGCATTTAAAGCTAGGTTAAGCAGCAGAGGAATATTCTGGAAAATGAAGAAGAAGACAGGTCCTACTCCAAATCATATTTGCCCTCATTTCTGGCTCTGAATGATGTTAGAAAGGCTCATAAGATATTACAACTATTTACAGTTTACCGTGCATTACGCAACCACATGGACATTCCTTAAACTCCTAAAATATAATTCTTCTCTTACAACTTCTTTATACCTCTTATTACTCGGACTCCTATTAAGTATCCCTTTTCCTATTGATTACATGACTGATACTGTTTCCTATTTTCTCTTCAATAGATCTATTGGTTTTGCTATGAAATAAATTAGTGTTTGCAGTAAATAAGATTTTGGGTGGTCTCACTGACAACTAAAAAATAGCACAGCTGAAATCAATCCAGCTCAATAAAGGAGAGATCCTGGCGCTCTTCTTCATGTTATCCCAGGAGGCGTCCTACCAGGAGGCAATGAGGCACTTCCAGAGGCTGCGTCTTCTTCAGGAAGACAAGAGTTGCAAAGAAGTACTCCTGAATGGTTTGTATTTCCTGAAGGAAAAAAAAAGGGGCAATCTAAACTCCACACAGCCCTGACTATTATTTGGGATAATTCAGACAGAATTACCACTCAATGATCAACTACATCTACCAAAGGCAAAACTTCTGCAAAACTCCGTTCTCCAAACATTGTTCATTGTAAACCTTTCTACTGTAAGATGTATGCAAAAAGCTTTTCTGATGTGTTGCTCACAGATATGTAACTACCTTCCTTATCTTCTTACCACAGGCCACAGCATGTAAAATAAAACCACTGGAACTAAAATGCCACATCTTCACTGTTTGTTACTCAGAATGTTTCACCATTAATCTAGTGATGGTTTTAATTGCTTTCTGGAAATAATCCTACCATTCTCTCATTGAACTCATTTCTGATGCATTAAACACTATAAATTCCTCTTCTGACTTCTAGTATGAAGGCTGCCATTAATGCTATTGCGTCTCTCAAAGTATACGAATGTAACTGCATTTTTTAGAAAACTGTAACATAGCTTGTGATAATGCTACACCTATTTGAAAGTAACTTTTCCAAACTCAATTTTCTGGAAAATTTATTTGTGTAGAAAAATAATCAGTGGACAGAGAGGTCCAAAAGGCAAATAGAGCAGAGGCAGGGGAAATGACAGAGTAATTTTTCCCTTTCCTTAGATTTTTTATCACATTTCTTTTTCAGCTTTTTTTTTTGTTCTGATGAAGAATATTTTCTTCCTGAGCCAAATCCAATTTGTGTATATAAAAACCCTCACCCTTTATCGATTTTGCTCTGGTTCAAAATGGTATTTTTACAGCGCAAAAATCTAATCAATACAGCCTGCAAAATCTGGACTGGCAATGGTAAACATACTAACAGAGATTTCATTTGAGGCACCTGAAGCTCTGAAAATGGATACCACTGAAAGGGATTACTCATTCGCCATTGGGTATATCTCTGTTTACCCAGCCCTGCTACTGGTGCAAAGCAGAATACGATTAACCTGTGCTTGCACACAGGGGACTTCAGCTACAGAACCCATCTCTTTCTCAGAGGTGATACAGGTTGGCAAGTGAGATGAGGCCTTTATGGGAAACATTTAAAATAAATGTGCAGAAGTAATAATAGCAAAGAAGATCAGACTGACATAAAGGTGAGGAGAACCTTTGGTATTCTGACCAGCACATTTTTAAATACTGTTTCCCAAGTAAACATGGAGTTTCCTTGTCAAATTTGGTCCTGTTTTATAATTTGTCTCCACTGTTTGATTTCAAGTTGCATGTGTTGTAAAGCACTGAAATTACAGTTGTCACAGGAGATTCACACTCTGACTAACAAGCTCTTAAATCCTTCACAATACACTCAGAACCACAAAAGGAAATGCCACGCAACGTCTACCTTGTTGGATATTTTATTTGATCAGGAGACTAGAAAGAAAACAGTCCAGAACAATGTATCATGAGCAGTAATGAGTGAGATGAAAGGTATGAAAGCTATTACAGCTATGCCCTTGTATTCACTCACACAGGGGAAAATGCAGTCCACACTTCCTCAGGCTAAAAAGCCTGTTGTGTAGGAAAAATGGTTAACCCGTTGAGTAAGTGGCAGACCATAAGATTCAGAAAAAGCATGAGGCCTATGATAACTATGAGAAACATGGAGAGCAACCAAATGGCTTTGCAGAGGAAAAGGAAACAGGCACAGACATGACTCAGCGGTACATTTATAAGACATTTATAAGCTGTCTCACAGGTACAGCCTGAACTAATAAAGCATCCAAAGAAAATAAGGTTTTGAGACACTTGTTTTCAGCAAAGTTTCACCAGATTGCCTGAGTGGATCAGGATACATCTTTACATAAGCACTAAACCTTTCATGATACACAGAAGTACTATTATTAACACTGACTAGGGCTCTGCTTGGAGCATAACGATTTCCACAATTATTTCATTAGTAAATCTGATTAGTAATATTCAGTAAAGAAGTAATGATTTATTTAAGCACCATTTGCAAAGAGAAGACACCATCTTTAATTCTCTGGCTTAGAGGATGACCTTTGAACATGGGTCCACTCAAAAACTGCTCACCCAGTCACATGCGCTGTACATTAGATGTACCTGCTGATTTCAGTAATGAAGATGTATTTTACTTACCATATCTCCTAAGAGCTCAAAATGCTGAAAAGGTGGGCACTGGTACTGCTTCTCAACATATCACAGGAATACCTATTCAGATTCACCTGTGTAAAAGCAGTGGTAGCCCAAAAGCGGCACGGATGCCACTGTTGCCCAAATCAAGACACCGAGCTGGCACTCAGAAAGAAAGGGGACAGTGACATGCAGAATCAACATCAACACGCTGGGACTGGATGCTTTTAAAAGGACATACTCCCATATTTATATTCTTTTTTTTTCTTTCAGTGAAGAGCCAAACTACATGGACAGAGAGAAACAGTGGATCATCTAAACATGAGTTTTAGGAACTCATGTTTTGGATGGTTGGATGCCGAACCATCAATTTGTATCTCAGTAAAGACTAATATGAGTTCTAAGTAACAGCTCAGGTTCACAATCAAAACCAAAATCCATTGAAGAAGCTGGCCTTGCTTCCTCCATTTTTAGCATAATTGAACAGTTTCTTGGACAAATTCAAGAGCCAGGCATAACACACTCTTGCAGAAAAGCAAGGAGAGCAGCCTCAATTAGCAAAAGTCACACAGTGCACAGTGACTGACTATGAATACTGCTTACATGGACAAGGAGCAAGCAGTTGTGTGTTCATTGCTGTGTTTGTAAAGATAAGTACAGAGATGAAGCAGCTCGCAGTAAACAAACCGTAACTTCCTCTGTGTCAGCAGCACAAACAGAAATAGCAAAATGCATCTGGCAACTGCTACCGAAGCAAAGATGCAGCTCATGACTTGCAGTTTTCCTGCACCAGGGAGAAACAACATTTTGGGCACACATCCTGGGCTTTAAGTGAGCACTGCTGTAACATGCTTAGTGTCCCTGGTACAACTGCAATAAAACTTTGTAGATTTTAAGAAGTGAATGAGCGTCCTGTATTATTTTGCTCATTCCCTTCCATGCTGCTGACATTTTTCTACTAACTCATCACTTCTCCCTGGTCCCTCTTGCCCATGCAAACTCTGCTTTGCTGAGGCAGTTGTGCTATTCCCAGGACACACTGCCCCATTACACAGTG
Source organism: Ara ararauna (assembly GCA_028858755.1). Classification (NCBI taxonomy): domain Eukaryota; kingdom Metazoa; phylum Chordata; class Aves; order Psittaciformes; family Psittacidae; genus Ara; species Ara ararauna. Next base: position 8,431,994 of record CM054383.1, on the reverse strand, counting down.
CTCAAAGATACTGCTACTTCTCGCTCTGCAGAGCTGACAGGGGCACAGGTGGGCTGGCCCCCTTCTTCAAGGTGTTTTGGTAGCAAATGCGTGGGTGACCAGAACAGGAAAATACAGATGTGCAACGTGAAGAGTCAGCTTTCTGCAGTCCATCAGAAAATGATTTTGGATCCCAAGGTGATCAATATGATTTTAACAATCTGTTTATAAAATAGCCAAGGCTTCCTAAACTGAAGAGTGATATGCAGAAAGATATGCTGCAGCTAAAATACACAAGGTTTTGCTTTAACAATTGAAATATTCTTGTATAATTACTATAAATTTAGTTTTATTTAAAAAATATTGCTTGAGCCTAAATATTTAAGTAAAAGTCCTTAAGGAGACCAGAAACCAGGAATTCCTTAGATGTCTACATATAATACCCTTGCAATAATCTACACAGTTAAAAATACAGTATGTATGACAAAAAAAAGTTCCCCTGATTTTGACTTTTATCAATAGCAAGTCCCTATTTTCAGAAGTTAAACTTCATAGACTCTGCTGCATAAGCATATTGAAATGATAGCTATTTTTGTAGAACGCTTACCATAACAATAAAAAAAAAACAACCCAACTTTATAAATACCTGCTCTTCAGGGACTGATGCAACACATTTTGCACAATAGATATTCTGAGATCCATGGAGGACAAAAGCCTCCAGTTCTTTTAGTGCTTTTTTGTACTTTTGCTCCAGCAATTCTCATTTGTGCTTTTCCAGCTGGGTGGAAGGGAAGCTCACACCTAACACAAGAAGCATTCTTTAAATGCTTGTGGTATGGATAACTTGTCAAAGTTTCATCACCGGACTTAGCTTGGCAATTAAAAGTTGAAGATTTTGTATCTCACTACTGTTCTGTTGTCCATTTAGGTTTTTTTTTCCCCTTCATCACAAGATCTGTTACACCAGCAGAACCTTCCCACAACTTCTGTACTTCAGAGACCTCTTTTATAAAGGGCTCTTCTGGAGTACAAGCCTTCATATTCAGAATTTCCATCTTAGTATTTTATTGGACACAGAAAGTTCACAAAAGTCCTTTCCATACTATAAACTGTTGGTTGTTTTACTATAGTTCTTTAACACTGTCTAGATTGACTACTAAGCAAGCAATAAGGTTGAGATGCAAAAAGGAATGCAGGCACTTAACTACAACTTTAAATGTCTAAATCCAAAACTTAGACCTTTAAAGTCTTTGTTCAGCTTACTTAACACTGAGGTGCTTGAACCACTCTGGCACCTGAATTCCTCCTAAAATCCCACTTATTTGCCAGGGTTTGCTATTAGATAATCACCCAGCTTAGGTCGTAACAGCTTTATGTTAAACTCTCTAGTTTAACAGTCTGCATGATTTTACATGGGTGCTGCCTAAGGATCCTAATGAGCATTACTCTCAAAACAGATCTTCTGGAGCAGGCCTAGTAGAAAACACCTTGTGGTGGATCGCTCCCGGACACAATGGATTCCCTATACAAGATTCCCTGCATAGACTCCCTGTTAGCTGCTTAGAAGGTAATATGAACAGGACCGTATTGCTGTCACCAGCAATTCTGGTATCCTGTTCCTGGATAAGAGAAGGGCTGTTGGGATAGAAGCATCCAGAATTGGGTGGAATAAGTAATACTTTCTGACCAAGATTTACAAAAGCTGACTTAAGTAAATTAAGTTTACATTTGAATGAGGGATATTTCCAATAATTGCTGAATGAGGTGCAGACAGCAATAGATTAAGAAACTTAATTTTCAGGAAGAAAAGGGAAGGAAAGAGCCATTATTTTTGGCATATCTGCAAAATAAGCAGCAATCAGTTGAAAAACATCTGAAGTTTCCTCATTGTATATCTCATACCCTTGACTTATCCTATTTCTTAAATCAATACATGACTACATCAGGTATTTCTGGTTCCCTCTGGACTGACTTCAACATGCAGGAGAATTAATTTTTATTGGGAGTGCTTCTTCACTGCCTTAAATTTCTCATGTTTTAAATTCTCCAGCAACACATATTAAGTATTTCAATCTTTGACTACCAAGTTTTTAATAGAAATCTTGCTCACCCGATATCTTTTTGCAAACTCTTGCAACTCTACAGGAGATACAAATCAAACTAGTCACACATCGGCTTTTTTTTCCCAATGAAATATAGAGTAGTAAGAACAGTCTTTCTACAATGTCAGACAATGTACAGCAGGGGAAACCTCAATCATCCTTTTAATTAGTAGAGCAGCAATAGTCAAAGCTCCTCACAAATTAAAAGAAGAGGACAGTTAAATGAAATTAAGTCCATCAGTTCTTCAAAACAAAACAATAAAGGATGGTTATAGTGTAATTAAAAAGTTCTTGAGATTTGTCTACAACAGGGAGTAGAGTAGAAGTATCAACACGGAACAGAACAGTATATAGAAAACACACGACAGGTTACATCACACATTGAGGAAATTTCAAGGCTATTTTCACTACAGCAAGCTGTTTGTAGCGAATATCCTTGTCCTAAGCAACTGAGAATGACTGACACCCATAGACGGCAATTTCCTAAACCTGAAGAGTTTTCTGATTGTTATGAAATGGTTTTACCTAATTATTTTCCAAGTTGCAGTTTCTGATGTTTAGCTTTGAAACCAATTTGAGATGCCTTGAACTATATTAATGTACTATATTATGCCTTCATTTCTTTTTAAAGCACTTTAAAAAATGCACACTTCTAATGATTTTTAAATTACTCTACTCTGCACATATCAATTTACAACAATTACAACATTGTGCATTTTCCAAAGCACTTCAGTTTTAAAGAGGTTTTATGCTTTGCAAGATGCTATGCCAAAGGAAGAGGCTGCTGATCCATTTTTACCCTTTGTAAAATTACCACCCATCTTGCTAGAGAGAGCTTAACCAAAAATAGATATGCTAAATATATACCATCTCCATATAATTATTTTAGGATGAATGTTTTTGTGACTAAGAACTGCCAGTATTCTTTTCCCAATCATAATTAGGTTGCTTCAATGGTATAAATGGATTCAGTGGAATTATGACAAATGTCCTGAAGTAAGGAGGACAGACACTGACCTACTTTGGCTGAATAGAGCCTAGATAAATGAATACAGGACAGGATGTCAGAGGCATCAGCTCTGTCACAGGTTCTATTACTTTTCAGTCTATAATATTTTAGGCATAGTGCTGCAATTAATCAGTGACTCAGGGCTGGATTCTCACCTGAAACAGTGGGATTGCACTGGTGGCACCACTACAGTTACACTAATTTATCCTAGCTAAAGCTCTACCCCACAGAACAACCCTGGCATCCATTTTCTCTTCACAAGTCACTCCCTTAATCTAAAGGCTCCATGTTAAAGGTGTCAATCTGAGAACAGAAGATGAGGTTTTTTTGTTCAGTTCGTTGATGCTGCACCTTCAATTAGCCTGAGCTTCCTTTCTACCTGACAGTAGTAGTAAGTACTCACAAGTTTGATTTTTGTCTTTCTGAAAAGCACTGCCTATGTGCCTCAAAGGGAGATGACTCATTAACATCAAGGGATTTCGGATGACAGCCTATAAATAAAGCAACAAAGATCCACAGACAGTAAGTAGAAAGTTGACTATACTGAAGCCCTGGTGGCATTAAAATAGTGTACTATCAGTCTTCCATCCCACTGTATTATTTTGCCATGTATGCAGTACATCAACCCATACTGCACAGGTCAACTGAGTCATATGTTGAATATGTCTGAAGAATAGATTTTCACATACAATCATAACTGGATTCAGTATGCTGTAAAGGTGCTGAGACTGAAATATTCCAAGCATGACTTTTCCCAGCACAGGGAGGTTTCACAGAAAATATTTTATAATCAGTCTCATTTGGAACTAAGTATGAAATTCCTATTCTCTATTCACATCTTTTAGAGAAGGGGGAGACTAAATGAGAAATGGAACCCAGTCTCCTGTGCATTTCTCCTGGGCACGTCCCCTGTCAGATGGTTGAACTGATAACAGCCAAAGATCTTTGGGCATTTTTGCATGACTTGCCAAAAGATGACTGAACTAGGAAAACATTAAAATTAAATGAGCAAAGTGATAAACAAGACAGTAAGGAATTAATTCAAACACAGAATACTCACATTTACATTGTGAGCATTATAATGGGCTTTTGGTTTTTAGTGCTTTACATCAGAGAAGCATTTGTTTTTCCACAAACTGATGCTTAGAAAAACTCACTCGTTCTTTTGACAGCACGAGATAAAGCCTTTACAATGTTCGCAGTTGACCTCTTTGCTGTATGGTAGGTGTGACTGTTGGGGTCAATCTCTTGGACAATCTGGAATTTGAACTTTACCGGTGCTGTTAACTCTTTGGGAATCAAAATGGTGAAAAGAGACAGCTCTCCTTGGAGATGTCTGTAGACCTCTGCCTGAGATCAACTTAGTTTTGGTCCTTAGCTAGGCCTCCCTTACTTTGAGACAAAAGCATGCACAGCTCTCCTAATTCCTTGTACAGTCCAAAGTGAGGACTGCAGAAAGTGGGATGGATGACTTTTCCAGGAACAGCTGACTAAACCAAAGAAATAAAGTTACCGCAGAAGACACTGAATCTCTGCGTATATTTCAACGCAGATCACAACACAGGTAAAGGCAGCAAGAAATGCCCACTCAGGCCAGCAGAAATGAAAGCTTTCATTACATTACTTGAATAATGACTGCAGCACTGATCCTTTCAACTGGAATTACAACAGCAGTGTCCAAGGTAGAGCATTTGGAAGAATTCAGCTGGAATAACTCTGTGCAGCTTCTCTATAAATTTCTGATGCTGATATAATTTTGAAGCAGTGAAAGCCATAGTTTGCTTTTGACCTTCAGGGTACAAGCCAGTTGCCAAATTGGCAAAACAGGCTAATCCATCTCCCTCATGGTAAATACACATCAGCATATAATCATACAGAACAATTAAAGCGCTGCGATGTTGTCCATAAATAAACCAAATCTTAGTTACAGATAGGTGATTTTTTTTTCCTCTTGATGTCACATATGGCTGTAGAAAGGACACCTGTCAAATGATGTTTTGATTGGTATAGCTAAAGATCTGTCAATGTTTCCATAGTGAAGTTCAGCCGATGCTGCCTAAAGAAGGCAAAAAAATCAGAAGTGTATTATCTTTCTGTTTAAACACTAGCTGATAGGAAGAGCCTTTACAAATAGGTGCATAAGTAGCAAGGCAAAGCCTTAATGAAAAACATGTTATCTTTGGGACAGGTGAATTGAAGCCTGAGTTTACAAAAGAAAATGGCTTTTCATGGAAGGTCAATATTGTAGGGTAGAAGGAGGCCAAATATGTCTCTAACAAATATCCAGTTAAGAATATTGAAAAGATGGATCTTAACAGAGCTACAAAAAAAGCCTACATCGGTCGTGTCCTACAAGGAGTGTAGGATTAGCAGTACTAAATGTCTGAACAACTTCCAAGCTGCCGAGCTGCCCTTACTGAGGACCAATTCAGCATGATGAAAATATATCCTGACAGCTGTTTTGGAGTTCTCTAACAGGATTTCCTGGATCTCAAGGGATGGCAACTGGCCATGAAGAATGTTGGATCTAGAAGGAGTATCTGGAGGTTGAGCAGCAAGATTGGTTTTTGGCGGTCCCCGGATCAGAGCAGACACTATGCTGGACAACTGTGTTAAGTTGATTAGCCAAAACTGGCTTGGAAAGTGGGGAACTGTAACACTGTTGTGGCTCTGTTTCTTTCGGTCTAGAAAATACTTTGGGAATCAAAGCAGTACACAGAAAGAGAGCAGGCCTATGCTACACCGGAGAAGGATCCTGGCCTCAGGCCTCTGGTGATAACAAGTTCTTGAAGCATTTCAGAATTACCACTCTTTTTTGGCTAGAAGCTGGTGTAATGGCCACATCAGAAAGGGATGTCAATGATTTTGGCAGAAAGCACCTGCTCTCCCGGGATCACAGCTGTTAATAGTATGGTTTGTAGTAATGCTACAAAGGTGCCTGATTGCCAACTAGTCCTACAGAGTAGATGCTCAAGCTGATACATCATGCAGGACAGTTTAACTACACCAGTAAGTCAGACGGACTCTGGACTGGTGATATGGTAGTTAATTCAGTGCCACACGGATTCTCTCCAAACCCATTGTGTAAAAAACATCTCTAACGCTCAAGCTCTTTTTGGATAGAAGACTAAGCCTCAACTCTGAACACATGCTAGGGCTGCCCTAGTTATACCAGCCTTTTGTACTACAGATGTTTTCTGTTGAATTAATCTTTGAATTATTGAATGAATTAATTCCTTAGGATCATATATAAGGCCTATAAAAAAGGAAGAGCTCTTCAGAAAAACCACTGCAAAAGTTCAATAGACAATCTGAGATATTTAGCTGCTGACCCCAAAAAGGTCCTTATTCCTATGTGGAAGCTTTCAAGAAGGACTCTGCAATACTTAGGCTCATCACAGCTGTGGCCTCCTCACTTCGACAGTCCTGTTAGAAACCATCTCCCATGGGAGGTGAGACTAGAAATAAATGTAATTCACTGTTACTCTGTGCTTTTGTGCATGTGCTTCCTCAAATATTAATATATCACATTTCACCTTTCTAAACTACCCCTTTCTCACCAACCAATTAATTCAATCATGTCACAGTTCAGTGTTTATTTTAACCAAACACTCCACACATGCAATTTCGCTTCAAATCTGATCTGAATAGTCTGGTAGATTAGAAACAGACATTGTCTTTAGTACAGTAACTACACAGAAGAGCAAGTATATGCAAGACCAAGTAACTGCTTGAATGATCAGGCCATACATCTTAGCAAAATGGCATTTACGTGAAAAATTAAACTGCTTTCATAAGAAACACAGGAAAGATGAACTACTTAATGTGAGGGCACCTTCTTCTGCCTATCTTTGACCTTTGACTATTTAAGCTTGGAATTTCAGTGATCCCTTGATACATTTTTTGTTTTTATGAAGCAATAAGAAAAACGCAAACTTTCTGTGGTCAGTCATACTTCCCTAAAGGCAAGCCCCAAACCTAAGAAATACATAGTTTTTTTCTGCTAATACTCTTTTTGTGGACGTGGCAATAGGGACAGAGAGCAAGAGGAAATGGGGAATGCAGAAAGAGAGGTGTATGTAGCAATATGAGGAGCAAATGGATTTAAAGTATTGGCTCTTTTCATGAACATTAAGAACAAAAAGTATAAAGAATTTGACAGACTTTTACCTCAAAGAAAGGAACACAACTGTAAGACTGTGAGAAGAACTGAGAAATTCTCAGTTTAGAAATGAGAATTTCTAAAACTAAACAGAAATTATGAGTGTCAAATACAAACTGAAGGATGATTACAGTATTTTTGTTTGGAAATGACCTAGAGAAAAACCAAACAGCACGAACACCATGGATTTTTCTAGCCTCAAAAATCCATTAATGAGTCCAGATCTTAGGCTGGGCTCCAAACACTGGCAGTCCTTCAGGTACAAGTCACACAGTCACCCATCATCTCTGTTCCTCCATTTTCACACTAATTTCTGCCTTTCCCCATAAATGGAATTTTTTATTGTTTAAAGAGCTAGAGATAGGCAGACAGTGGAAGGTATCAGAGAGATGGCTCGTGCTTTTCCAGGTGGGCCACAGTGTATCCAGGGCAACGTATTTAGGAACATTCTGGAACCTCTGCTATTGCTGCTTCTCAAAGTACACCAAGTTATATTAATTTCTATTTAGGAAAAGCCTAAAATGATTTATCCTTTTATTTTGAAAGTATTAGGAATTTGCTGGGCAATGCAGAAATCATGAGGACAGAGTCTATATTCTTCAAGCTGATACAGAAAGGCGAATTTTCACATAAACCGACAATGATGCGGTACAGTGACGGCAGTGAAGTGCAGGGGTTTGAGGCAGACTGAGAGACTACTGGTCTATCAGTCGCAAAGCTTCCCCTGTTGTCTAACTCCAGATGAGCAATCTGCGGTTTACCCTTACTATCCTCTTCATGGCACAGAACCTCATGATTTTTTCCATCTGCATATGACAGCTTGTTTGTTCTGACCTTGATACTCATCTCATGTTTTCTTATCTGATATTTTCCTTCCTCAGTAAAATCAAGCTTTACTTCCAGCATGCACAGCTATCACTGATCCTAGGAAAAAAGTCTCAAGTGCAAATGTACACCTGTGCTTTAGCCTAAGACTCATTGTACTGCCAGAACAATCCTGAATCTAGATAAACACCCATGAAGAAAGATATATTGGAACTGAGAACTTTGAAGTATCTAGCTATAGAGAGAAATGCCTGTTGGTGGCTGTAAAAGCATCCTTTAATAATTCAGAAGGCAGTAGGGATGAAGAGAGGCGTTTTCCTTATTAGTTCATGGAGGTAAGGAGAAACCTTTTCTTTCTTCTAAAAGTTAATCAAAACAGCTTAGAGGTGAGACAAACATAACTATGATCCTAGCACATCAGATAAAAAAGCCTCTTCACTGCAGTTACTTATTCCCTTACTTAATGTCAAATTGCCCCATGCAGCTGACACAACAGACCTATTGGAGATCATCTCTTTCTCAGCTGCAACAACACGGTACTTAAACAGAACTAGTCTGCATATTTTGTGAGTAAAAAATTAGTACATAGCTAGCACCTTTCCTAATTATTTTCTTCATTAATGGAAGCACTTCTAACCTTCAGGGAATATTTTTAACACATAATAAAACACATGGTAAAAATGCAAGCAACTGGGCTTCTGCTGAAAGCCAAAAAAAGTCAATTCTTATCAAAGCAGGTCTCATATCTGACAGTGTCAGATTGAAATTACATTCATTAATTTTGAAGCGCAGAATGAATGCAGGGTCTCTGCAACAAACACTGAAAATTATTATTAGGTCAATATTTTGTTGTTTAACAAGTTCTCATGGAGGGGACATTTCATGAGTCCCAACTTAAGATCATAACCACACACTTTAAAGATAGGAATTTGAAATTTATACTGTGCCAAGTGTTCTTTTGAATGATGATTTCTAAGAAAAAATTGGTGACTTGGACCACTGGTTGTATTCCACAGTATTCAGCAAATCTGCCACTTGCATCTGTTCTGTACTGGGCTGTGCCACTTATCATCCAAGATTCTGGTTTTGTCAGCTTTATGAGGAAAAAAAGTAGTAGTACATAGATTGGTAATGACATGCTCCATTACAGAGTAAAATGTCCAGAGTGCATTCATTTCAAGAAAACGAAACGTAAATGTAAAAAGCACATAGAAATCCATTTCAACTCTTAATCAAATTCAGTGGGATCAAACTTTGATGGACCTCTAAGAAAGAAAAGAGTTTTTATCTTGGCATGACAGAACGGATGCTCATTTTTGTTCAAAGATTTTTTGACAGAGCCTTCTTATCATCAGTCACTGCATTTAGATTTGGGCTTTTTTATATCCTCCCAGTCTCTCTTAGAGCTGTGGATTCCCTCCTTGCATGAACCCGATAAGTGCTCAGCATCTCAGGCAAGAGTCATGCTTAACTCCACTCTATGCCAGAAGGAACTTGCAGTCTTGCAAGTCTACTGTTCTTGCTGTCACGCCATCAGGCAGTTAACATTCTTGTCACAGACAGCCTTTCTACCCTTGTCAACAGAAAGCCAGTTGCTGACAAGCCCATTAAGTGCCATGCCACAGCACCCCTGGTTCACCCCATCTTGTTCCAGAAATTCATACTAGCACAGGAATAGCAACTACTTTCATAACTCAAACAGAAAGCACAAGCAATATTGAAAAGCCAACATCTCCAGCATACCTGTGGAACAGTCTGAACCCGTCCACTGCGGTTCACAGTTGCAGACTCCCGCATCCAGGAGGAATGTCCCATGCCCTGAGCACTGCTCCTGGCACACAGGAAGGGATGTCTCACAGTTCACACCGCCCCAGCCTGTGGAGCAGTGACATTCCCCTTGAATGCACACACCATGGCCGGAGCACATAGGATCCAAGCAGTCCTCTGGAAAGCAGAAAATACACAATTTAGAGCATAAAACTCACACCTTTACACTGGTTTCCTAGTGAAATACAATCAGGGATTCAGATTAATTTAGTGACTTTTGTGCAAACACCCAAACTGAAACAATGATAATAAATACAAGAAAAAAACAGTCTATGCTAACATGCGTGCAAAAGTATAACTCAAAACCAAGAAAAAAAAAAAGCCAGCATGTAGACTGTTAGAGATCTACACGATTCCCCTGTCAAGGATATTGTCTTATCTTCAGAACACAGATTCCCAAGACAGATCTATTGGTCCAAGTCAGTGAAGCTTGTGCTTCAGTAGCAGGGCTGGGACAGAACTGAGACAATTAATAATTAATTCTACAATTGTGCACTGTTTTTCCATTTGAGTATTTGTGCTCTGTGTTTTACCAGCGCCTTGGAAAAGAAGGATTTATTCTTTCATCTTCCTGTGGAAAGCTATCTCTACAGCTGAAAATTTGATACAAGTGGCCATCCACTAACCCTGAGTAGAAAATCTCTGACTGAATGCTTGCTGAAAAAAAGCCATCTCATACAGTCATAAAAAGTATGCGCTGGGCAATTGCAGATAATGAAGGGATTCCTAAAAGTCATAAAGTACTGATGAACAATTTGCAAACAAAGAGCTAAATTTGTTCTCAATTTGGATGAAACCATTCCTAGCAAAAAATTCAGAAGCTCTGTAAAAGAATTTAAATCAGATGCTTAGTCCTTTATAATCAGCATATTCCTTCATAAAGACCCAGCATTTCTTTAACAAGACAGATTTTAAGCAGAACACAGCCTGCCTTCTCCAGTGGCTGCAGCAAGACTGTAGAGTTGAAAGGGATTTGTGGGGTCCAAGCACAGGAAACAATTAGTCAAAAGTCTATTCATGTTAGAATAAGCTTCAGACTAACATTAAAGAGGCACTTGGAAAGTTTTTGCATGTATTTCTCAAGTATCAGCACAAGTACTATTTTAATAATTAAACTGTAAACTTAACAAACAGTATTCTGTGCTACAGGAATGAAGAAATGCTCTCTGCTAAATACTTCAGACATACAGATTAACAGCCTCCAGTTTATAGGACCTTCTGACCCAAGGATAAATCTTTTTAAAAGCTTTATCTTTTGAGCTGCTGTGCCACCAATTCAAGATCTTATTTCAAGATTTATGTTGTCTCTTTTTTTGCCTTCCAGGCTTGTTGCACAGCACAATGTAGTTCTGAATAGAGGGGAATCAGTGTTTCTGGACAACATGTATCTTGCTAAGCACTGGACAAAACTACTCAGCAATTTTCTCTCATCCCCAGACAGGTCTTTATTTTGCTGATCTAAAATTCATTGTGTGACTCCATAAAGGGTTTAAAAAGTATCATTCACTTTAGCAATGATAATCTAACGGGACAAACTCAAAGGACTCCCGCAGCCATGAATACATGCAGCTACTGGTGCTCCCTGGATAGAACATCTGTTGCTATGTCTGCTACATTAACAGTACTGCGACAACACTGAACTCATATTTACTTACAATAATGTAAACTGAATTCCTGACAGAATCACTTCCACTACTGCACAAATTATATTGTACAATACAGTAAACTGGACAGTCATGTCATGCACACACAGTTACAATAAAACCCCACCGTACTTGGTTGCACAGATTTGCTTCATCCACCCTATTTCTACATATTCTACCTTTAAAAAAATAACTAATTATGTTTCTTACTTTCAAGATGCAATGCTTTCACACTTAGTTTCAATAACTGAGTACATTTAGCTCAATTATTTTTTTCAACCATTCTGCAGGATCACATTATGGAAGAAACAAAGCAACTGAAAGCAGCAGTCAGCTTCTCACCAGCTACAGGCTTGTTTGGCATCACAGTCTCAGTGAGTAAATTTACTTTCTTCCCATTTGGGTTTTCTTGTTTTTGTCTGTTTCTGAAACTACCAACAACTGAGTATGTCAGCAGAATCCTCTTGATCCGCCCTTTAAAAACCTGTACCAGGTATGTCAAATCCATCAAATCCATCCTGGAGATTTTTCTGACTAGAGAATTCAAGCCACATAAAGAGCCTCCTCTGTGTGACACTCAAAAGAATTACTTAAAATCTATACAGCAGGAAGCACAAAGTATGCTGTCGCTAGCTTCAGGCTAAGAGGACTAGTGAAAAATCATCACATCAGGGCAAGCACGAAGAAGAGTTCTGCTTTCTGAGGCTATGCACAGGGGAAGAAAGTCAAAGCTGATGAGCTATCTCAGAAATGCTAAGAGGCAAATAACAACTGCTTCTTTTGATAGATGAGGGCAGAGGCACATCGGTTCTGCAACCAGCAAAAGTACAATTACTTGTTCTCAGAATTTCCCTCTTATTAGCCAAGCCTTGGAAGATGCTGGTTTAGTATCCTGAACACAGGCTCACAGTAAAAATCACATATGACAACAGAATTACACAATATGCTCTAGTAAACTGAAACTAACAGCTGCTCTTTTGGCTTCATATTGTCAGTCGTTCCACGCAGACAAATCTAAGATGTAACAGAAGGAAGAAAGGGAAAAGCTGATTGTGATCTTCTGATTGCTCTGGAGAATCACCAATCATATTTTGTTTAAATGATCTGACTGCCTTACCCTTAGCTTTTGGGCAAGTAAAAAAGTCTGCATCTGCTCTTTGACAGTGTGTGCTTAGGGACTGAGGTTACTGGCAGCAAGGAGGACTGGGGACGCCAGCCACCCTTCCTGGAAAAGTATCTGGAGCCTGAGAGAAGTGGAGACGAATCAAGATGGGCTCACAACTTTCACCAAAAAAAAGGAATCCTTGCTTCCTGGGATGTCTTCCAGGATACTTTTGGAGGACTGAGAACATGCTGCTTGCTAAAAGGCAAAAACTTCCACCCAGTTCTGGTCTTGCTACTGAGATTCAATGGAGGAATGTAATAGAAATGTAACAGAAATCATCTTAGAACTCACATCCTCGCAGACTGAAACAAAAACTGAGTATTTCAAAGGACTGCCCATGCTACAATTATTAGAGAGTTTTATTAGATAATGTTAAATAATTTTAGTCTTTTAAAATAAAAATGTGAACCTTGGAAATTATGCGATCAGCTTCCACTGACTGTCACTGGGACATGAATGCCTTTACCTTTGGTCGTTTTCTATCTTAACATTACTTTTTTTGACAAAGTAAAGGCACTTTTGAGCTTCACAGTAGGTTTCTCACATCCATGTGAGTTCTTACCTACCTTAAAACAGGTTTGGTGATTAAAGACAAAAATCAAACCCCCAAAGTATAGAGAAGAAAATGACACAAACCTTCCTCACAAATCTCTCCTTTGTATCCAGGGACACAGATGCAAATGCCCATGATACAAGTACCATGGCCAAAGCAGGTTGGATCAAGGCACTGTTCTTCTGGAACATCACACTCAGGTCCTTTCCACCCATTTCGACACACACAGTGACCTTTCTCATATTCTCCATTTCCGCTGCACAGCACTGGACAGGAATCTGAAGAAGGCAGACTGACCTTTTTAATATATTTACATACTTATGTAGATTAACATTTACTGAATTTATTGTTCTGTAAAATTGCTTTTCTACTCCATCCCCCCCATCCTCTATTTGACGCGAGGGCTGTGACAGGCTGAAATCTCTGAGCTAGGTAGTGCAGCAGTAATACAATATCTCATCTCCTTAGTCTGCTTCACTAGTGTACCTTAATTTGGCCCTGAAATGGGGTATCCTAGAAGATAAAAAGAATTCCCTTCCCTTGATCTGCCTCTGCAGAAAATTTGCACTGATGCTTGCTTATGATTTCAGTAAGATTGCTTCCCTGTAAACTGAATCAAGATACCGCCCTTTTCTTCTTTCTTCTAAGCAGACTTACCACTGAAGTTTTATCCACTACTGATCTGCACTTAAATTAGTGATGTGGAAACTTAGTTTTACAATCCAGTATCAATTTTTGAGCAAAGTCAGTCCTAAATTTGAGGGAATATTGAGAAACCATGAGAACTTCCAGACACCCCATGGAGCTGATGATGGGTAATACCGACAGAAACAAGCTCACTTAAAATTGTTTTAGCTTAGGGTTTTTTTGCTCCAATGCTAGAAAACAGTCTCTAAGCTGCTTTAGGTTCCTTTTCTACATCCTATAGAAAGTTAAGACCCTTGAAGCATTTGACTTCTGTAGTTTTCGCCAAAGTGAAGCTGTTTGTCACTTTTAAATAACAGAAAACATTATGCTAAGCTAACGCACTTATTAAAAAGTGTATTTTATAATCACAGAGCACATGGAAAGAGGCATGGAGGAATCTATTAATTCTGAAAGTCAGGGAGAGAGAAGTGGTTGATGCATCTTAGCGCAAAGCACGGCATAAAGAAACTTTCTATGTGTTTGTACTGTCTGCTACCTGACTGGAAAAAGGAATTTAATCTCCTTTAATCACTTTGAATCTTTGCAAGCCCAGCAGTCACACACCATAATCACTATCCCTGTCATGCACTGTGGGTCAGTTAATATGAGATTACCTTTTGCACAATCAGGACCAAGGAATCCTGGGAAACAGTGGCAGTGCCCCGAGATGCATTCTCCATTCCCATTGCAATTAGTAGAGCAGTCATCCAGGATTTCTGTTTATTCAGAAAGTTGTGCACAAAGAAAAATACAAATTGGCTGCATTTGAAATGAATGGCATCTTCACCTCACTCTGCAGGACACCTCTCAGCATACAAATAGGTGCAGAAGCAGTAAAAGGCCCATTTTCATTCACAGGGAGCATAAAACAAAATTCCTGTTGAAGCAGCTTACAAATATTAGATTTTGCCTTGACAGCTTTGAGATAACAAGTGCATCATTTATATTACACCAAAAAGCTTTTAAAGTAAGTGTTCATGTAAAATTTACCACCATTAAAAGCACTGCAAGAACCAGAGTATTTGCTGGAAAATGTCCACCTTAAACACTTTCCTTCATAGCTGAAGTAATTTGTTTGAAACCTGTTTATAGAGTAAATTGCCTTCTATGGTGTTCATTTGAACTATGTGAATTGAATTCCTTGGAGGAGGGTAGGACTTCCACATCTATATAGTCAGATGGAAAAAAAAAAAAGAAAGCCTCTTGTACAGTGACAAAACTCAATGCAATAAAGGACTAAGAACTAGATTTGAAGGAAAAAACCCACCTTCGATTCTGATCTCAAACTTGCCCATGTTTTATCACACAGCTTTGGATGGTAAACCACTTAACCTCACACATCTGGGGACAGGCTCATATCTGTACATGGATTAGCTGGTTTTAATTTACACATGGATTTCCTACAGGAATCCAGTGGTTTATATGGGTTTTATGTAAAGAATATGCAGCAAATCCAAGGTTAAGCTGCTGTCACGTGGAGCAGGTCACCGTCAGGCCAGCACTAGGAGTGAGAGTTTCTGCAGCTCATGTAGGCATTGTGCTGCATGGGCAAGAGGCTACAGAATAGCAGGAACTGGGACTGTTTTATGGACACAGGCACTAATAGATGTGGGGAAGTATCTCTGGCCACAGGAAGATGGGAAACATGACTCCTTTCCCGCAAAATAAAAACTGTTGAGGGAAAAGAAAAACCAAGATTCTTTTGAAGAACATCTGCCCATGGCAAGTAATTTGGGAGGAAAAAAGTTTCTCAAAAAAGGGCATATCACTGGAATATTAAAGCTAATCAAATCTGATATACTTTTAAACTCAAATGTAATTTGTGAATAGATGGATTATAAGCACATCCTATAACTAATATGAATAACTGAAATAAGTTTATTTTGACCTTATTTATGGGCAGTTGGAATACTAAGGATTAGTTCCTCTGGAGAACTAGTGTTATTTAAAAAAGTTCTTTTCAGGATATTGGTTTATACCAAAGAACAGGCATTTGATATGTATTTGTCCATTAGATATCCACAACAGTACATGGATGTCTGTTTCAAAGTCAGAAAACTACCTTGTTTTCAGAAGTTTTTTTACATATGTTTCATGTTATTAATTTTTACATGTTACTGTTCATTATCAACTCTTCTCTTGCTCTATGTGTACACTTGCCTGTCTTCTCAGCATTACATGGTAAATGATCTCTATATTGACCTGAAATGAAGAATTAATGGTTTGAAAAGCTACATCCCCTCAATATGTTGTCCAGTTTGAGCTGGCCTTTATTATATCTATGGAAATACTAGAGACATGCCAGATTTTGAATGCAAATTACCCCCTTCAAGGGAAAGTCTAATCAGAGCTTTAACTAAAGTGTCAGCAAAATCAATTTTGTACATAACTAACATTGAGAAACTTGAAATACTATCTAACAGATGCTCAAGAGGAGGGCATGACTGCTTCACACAGCTAACAGTAGCATACAGCAGAGATGCATCCAAGCTCTCGCTCTATTCTGAGTGTTTCAATCTGTGGTCCTGTTTGATTCCTTTGTCATCCCCAGAGATATCAAATAACTCCAGCCCAGTATGGGGGGTAAGGAGTAGGGCTCGCGGTTTTGTTTTTAGTTTTTATTTTGGAGAGGGTATGCTACTTAACAATGAGATATTGGTTAAACCCTTCTGTATAAACACTGCTGCCTTACAGTAGAAATAAACAAAGGCACAGGTATTTGGATTCTGATTTGGACTGGAGTTTGGCCAGGTTTTATGCTCTTCATAGTGCATCTGTGAAGATGCTTCATAAATTGCTTGAATATCATTTCCTCATACATCATTGAATAATGATATTTTTTTCTTGCTTGTAAAAGATTTGCTCTTCTGAATGAAGAAAATAAGAACTTCTAAAGCAAAAGCAGACATTACAATTCTATCTCAATTTCTAAAGTATCTTCCTGTAAGTCCTTCAAAATCTTGGTATCTGAATCATACTGTCCTGCTCTGCAAGGTGTTTACCATCAAGTAAAAATAGTATCCAATTGCTCTAAAGAGCAGATGGCACGTCCATTACTAGTAAAGACATCTTGCCAAACATATGGTAGAACAGGTTAACTAAAGGGCATAGTGGTTAAAGTCTTGCAGCAAACTGATGCTGTCATAAATACAACACTTTACCTGAATTTAAACTGCAAAGAAACCCCAGTGTGAGCACTGCTCACTAACACCACTTAGAATTGCAAACTTTTGCCCACCTAAATGTATTAAAAAGGCAATAGGGATCTGATATGCCACCAGGACATTTGCCTTCAGTGTTCCAAACTAAACAAATAGCTACAAAACAACAGCACTCATCCACCAAACAATCACAACAAAAGCCACAAAAGCTGCCTCTTAGTTTCTCTGACTAAAACAGTGAGAAGAAATAAGAACTGAAGAACTTAAAGCCTGAGTAATTTTTGTAGGATTTATGGTTCCCATGTAAATAGAGAGCAGACATGATTTCTTTTACTTTGAGCAGGATAACACCAGAAATTACTCAAGCATTTAAGCTATTGCATAAAAACCTTAACAGACATGAAAACTTCACACTTAATTAATTTGGTAACATCCATCTTTAATACACAAATGTTACTCTTTATCTAATACTAGCATAAACATGAAGTTGCTCCACTGAGGTTAATTAAACTAAGGTGAAATAAAACCTATTTTAGAGAATACTTAAAAGAAGCCAAAATCAAGGTTAAGAATTTCCCAATACAGTTTTCCAGTGTAATAATCAGAAAAACAATTTTATTGAAATTGTTCTTACCAATCGCTGTAGTTAGTACAAATACTTGCTCTACTTTCTTTCCATCATTGTAGAATGCCATATGCCATGCTCCCTGATCCATATACTCGATGAAACCTGTCTCTTGCAGTGAAGTTAAGATCAGATTTCTTGGAGCTTGCTGAGTCTCCTCTGAGGTTTTTGGCTCCTGTTTAATTAACTGTTTTCCATCCATCAGTTTTACAAAATCAAACTGAAATAAAAATGAGCAAAAATTAACCACCTAGAAAATGTTTATAATATACTCTGCATGTCTCATTCAAACAGGATTAAACAGTTGAAATATTAAGAGAAATTGCCTCTCTGACTTTGTATTCACCAATGTGGAGAGCTGCTGCATAACCTAGTTTATTTAGCTTCAGTTTCCATATAAAAAGCATTATGGTAGATCACAAATCTGACATGAAAACTTGCTATTTTCTATGGCAGGGTAAATTCAGACTTGCTGGACTAAATACGAAATCCCTTAAATCCAAATAACGCAAAAATTTCCAAACTGTAGTGCCTATGTTATGCAAGGATTCATCTCAAAAGCCAAGAACAAATTAAAGAACCTACTGTTCGATACCAGGTTTTAAAATGTTTGTCCCTTAATACCAATATTGTATCTCAAAGCCTAAATATATTTTTATTTCTATTTAAGTTATTAATGCAAATAAATATCTGGAAGTTCTTAATACCTAACCAAGTTGATGCTGACAACTTTAAGACCAATTACCCTCAAAGCATCAGAAATGTAAACCTTTCCGTGAATCCCTATTCAGGAAATGTATATATTTCTCTATATTTTTTTCCAGGCATTCTGATTTCCAGTGAAGTTCAACTTCAGCTCAACTGAAGACCCAGGGTCAATTAAAGTCAATGACAAATAAAAGAGCTTATTTTGAAGATCAAAATTCTAGTAAATACATTCTGAGGTTAGCCTAGATGATCTTCAAAAGTCCCTTCTAAACATGACAATCTTTCAGTGATTCCATGTGTTACATTTTATGGAGTGTGATCATGCTATAAAAAGCTAAAAAAATCTATTATCCATGGAAATGGTAGCTTCATATGACAAATGCCTTAGGACAAAAAAACCCCAAACCCCAAAACATTAAATTTGAATGTGACCAGCTATATCACATATTCTTAGTTCTTAGCTAGGTTTTCTTCTGCAATATCCCTAGGAGTAAAAAGAGACCTTCAAGATCATCCAGTTCCAAGCTCCTGCCACGGGTAGGAACATCTTCCACTACAGCAAGTTGCTTCAAGCCCTGTCCAACCTGGCCTTGAACACTGCCAGGGATGGGGCAGCCATAGCTTCTCTGGGCACCATGTGCCAGTGTCTCACCATCCTAACAGCAAAAAATTTCTTCCTAATGTCTAAATTAATTCTCCCCTCTGTCAGCTTAAAGCCTTGTCCTGTCCTTACATGCCCTTGTAAAAATTCCCTCTCCAACTTTCATGTGGGCCCTTTTAGGTACTGGAAGCTGCTCTAAGGTCTCCCCTAATTACACAGCCAGTCCTGTCCTCCTTACCTACTTTGAAAGTGTATTCTGAACATTCACATCCACTGCTGTTTGAAAATGTAAGCATGATAGGATTAGTATTATTTGTAATTACCTGAGTGTGAGTAGGTGGAATGTTTCTTCTCCCATAAATTCCCAGCAGAGAATCCTTCGCCAGTGAAATGTTAAATTTCAGGTACATGGGGTGATGTATAGTAATCTGAAAGCGCCAGAATAAACCAGGGGGGATCGTCTGCATAACCTGTGCTCCAATCTCAACTTCTCCTGTGTCTATGGCCCGTCCCTTCTGAAACACTAATTTTCCAGAAACAAATAAAACAATCAGTTGTGTATTCATGGTGAGCGAAGGAAACAGGTCACAAGGCATAACTGTGCCTTAGATATATCAGAATATATTAAACCCAAACCCTAAACAGAGGGCATTTTACTGTACTTTTTATTCAACAAGCTGAAAAATACAAATAAACTTGCATGCAATATTTACGACAACAGGCACCACAGAGCATTTTTGCCTTGGAAATCTTGGAATGCTTTAATGAATATAAAAAAGTAGAAGTGCTGCTGCGTAAAGCACAGTCTTTACCTATCAGCTATGCAAACATAACCCATTCAACTGAGAGTGCATGGAGAGAAGGCAGCAGGAGATCTTCCTCTGGCACTTATTTTAGACTCCTGCTGAAAGGGCATTGCATAAGCTACACAAATGGACCCCAATGAGGACAGAAAATCCATAAACCTGGTAGGTCAGAGTCCATGTCCAAAGCCTAGATTTCTATTAATCACCATTCCTAATGATTTTATAATGGTAGCGATAATCTAGTCCTGCAGAAATAAAGAACATCTGTTTTGGCTTGGTCTGTCTGCAGGAAGGTGTAACAGGGGCATGAGGACAGGGACAGGCAAGCTAAAGAGAAAACTGGCATAATTTCATAATGACTAACAACAAATTTGCAGACATCTAGAGTATGTAACTTCACACATGGATATGAGAGCTGAAATAGAAAGGGAAATGGAATGCATAAAAAAGACTTTGCCAAACCAAATTGGAGCTGGCTCATTTTGCTGGCTTGTATTACTGGCTTGTATTACCACCTTTGTGTATTTTAATGCCTGTCCTGTTATCAGCATTGTGACATGCTGCAAATCACAAGCCCCATCCTGCTAACGTCTGAGATAATTCCATTGTCAGTTTTACAAAACTCTAACTTGCATTTCCATGGTTTCTCTCAACTAGAAAAAAAGCAGGGTAGTATGCTGCATCGGAGGAAGAGCCAAGAGAAGATGATTGAATTCAGCAGCCATATCCATTTACATTTCATTTCATTCCAGCATCACAGTGAAGAATACAGAGGAGCAATCAAAGTGACTGGAGCCTCACCTTTTACAATAACGCATATAAGTACCTAATGCAACATAATGTACAGGATATTCTATAAATTGCCATTGGAAATGAAAACAGCAGTAGCAAAGCTAGGGCCAGCTTTCTCCTGAATGTATTAATAACAAAGATCCTCAGTGGGATCTCCATAGGCTTTAACTAGCGTAGGAAGTACTTAGCATTCTTAATGAATAGAGATTTAATTTACAGGGCAGGAGCAATTCTCAGGGTACTGGATCTTCCAGCTTTATAGCTGCTTTGTGTCACCAAAGCTACAGCAAGAACTAGGAGCTGACTTTTAACACCTTGTCACATAAAGCATCTATTTTTAGAGCACAGAACTTGTAATCTAATACTCTAAAAATATATCTGTTACTTCATGAGTTAAAATATTTCCAAATTGCTGCTTTAATGATGTTCAAGGTAAGACAACTTCTGTCCAATCAGCTTCAAGGAAAAAATCTTTAATGTTGATTTTTGAAAAGAGAATTAATCTTCCTATGTTGGGCAACAGAAGTGGGCTTCTTCCCAATGCACCCCATACATGATCCTACTTGGCTGATGTAAATTTAAAAACCTTTTCCCTTATTTCCAGTACTCCAGAGATATTAAATCTTAATGATTCTTTGCAAGCAATTACCCTGGGTTAAGTAAAACACTAAGGAACTTTTTGGTGATATTGACACATGGTAATTAATGTGATTCAATTACAAGAGGGTAGAGCACTAAGTAAAAAGTCAAGGATACAGTATCATTTCTGAAGTTAATGGCATTATTGGTCGGTGTTCAAGTCCTTTAAAATGCAGTAACTGCTGCTTAGTTTGTTGAAGTGAGAGGCCTGTTCCTTGGTTGAAAATAAAAAGCATTCTGTCTTTAGTCAGGGAGTATTTTCACTAACTGACGTTATCAGATTATATGGAATACCATGTTAGCATTGCTAGGCTCAAAACAACATCTCTCAATTTTTCCACATTTGGCTGAAAATTCTATGTCTTTAGCAATAATCTTAGGTAAGCTTTAAAAAAAACAGATGCACTTAGATTTACTTTTATCTCATTACACAGGAAAGAAGTGCATGCTGCTGTTCAAAATGGCAACATGAAAATACATGTATTATCTACCACCTACTGAAAATATGCAGTTGCAGTGTATTTACCTTTCAAACAGTTATTTTTTTCAGACAACCACATGGCATGGAAGGACTACCTTAAGAGCCATGTCTGAAGTGCATGTTTTCATATCCATTGAGCCACTGTGCCATCTTTATAGAAAAAGAATTTAGCTCGGATTCTGTGCCTTATTGAACCAAGCAGGTATTTGGCTGCACAAAAGGCATCTGAAGATAACACTATTCACAGTCTGTCCTCATGTACTTCCTTGCTCTTTCTTGAAAAAGTCCAAAATAAACTCTTGTTCTAAAAACAATTTTTCTCATAACATCTTTCTTATGAAAAATATAATTTAATTATCTGTATTCAATTCCTTGTACAGGTCTCAGGCTTACCAACTAGTATTAATTCTTCCCTATGCTTTCTAAGCACACTTTCCTTGGAAGCCTAAACCAGAAGATAAATTCCTAATCACAGGTTTCTCTTGGCTTCAAGAAAGTAAAACTCTGAGCAGCGTGGTGCCAATTATCTTCACAAGAAAGTACCCATATGCTGATTATTACTGATCCTGAAACAATCAATCTCCTTGTACTCCCTTGGTAAATACCAGCATCAATTGGATGTCTGAGTTTTTAATCACATTACTACATATTAAAATGTTAACTCATAGCCGTGGGTCAGCGTGTTATAAAGCGAGTTCTTAAAGAAATCTGACTTGCTGGTTTGTAAACTTGATTTTAATTAAAAGATTAGTTAAAATATATGCTTTCAAAGTCTAGAAAAACATTCTGTGCTGCTCTATTGAGTTGAGGAAATGGGAAGTCACAATTTCTCACAGTAGTTATTTATCCCTGTGAAATCCCATCAGAGGCTTCAAATTTACGATCTATCAACTTTCCATGGTTATCTTTCTGTAGTGAAAAGAGTTGCCTGTTTACAAATTGTCCTTCCCACCACATCTGCATGGAGAATTTGTTACAAGCTCTAGGAATAAAATTACTGATATATATTAAAAGTGATGGAAAGAAATAAAGCCAGCAAAAATTACACACAGCCAGACTATACATGTACTAATGCCTGGTACCGAGTCCACATGATTTTTCTTGTGTTTTTCCAAGCGTATATTCCTTATTAGCATACACTCTGGGTTCCAGGTTACCCCCAAAAGATGAATGGGGACAAGTGGGACAGCAGAACAGCGATATTCAAGACTGACCTCTGAAACTGCTGCATAAGCTCGCAGTGAACTGTCCCTGCTACTACTGTCTGCTATCACAGCCCTCTGTGCTTTAGCATTGTGGGAGAATTGGGTAGCTACACAAAGATATTCTTATTGCCTGGGGCAAGGCAGGTGGTTTGGGGTTTTACCTGCAACATTGATTCTCTATTGACACACACATTCTTTCCCCTGTTTTCAGGCATCTAATTTTTAAGACTTTAGATGTTTTTCCTGCACATCCTCCTTTGGAAGCCAAATGCTTTGGAAGAGCTATTATTAAATCTGTAATGTACTGACAAAATGATTTAATGCAGTTGAGAGAACTATTTGAGACATTTTCCATGGTGCACCAGGACAAAAATACAAAAGTGTATAAAATATTTACTGTAATTCACCATCAATACATTCTAAGGGGCAAAACAATGGGTAACAACATCGTCTCCTTCATATATTTCTATTGCTCATTTATCTAATATGATCTCTATCCATTTGTGCCACGTTGATTTGTAAGACTATTGGTGTGAGATGTAATCTTACTTTTGGAGGGACTGATACAACAATGTCCCACTCTGTCTCATATTTGCAGGCATACATCTTACCTGACATACACAAAACCAGATCACTGCTCTGCTGTAAAATCTGAAAGCTCTGGAAATCTATCATTGCAGAGCACTCAGTACAATTTTACCTTCCTCCTAACAACTGGAAACACTAGGGCTCTTATTCTACTCCCATTCACTTTTCTCTGATCTAACCTGATTTATCCACTTTTTCTGAGTATCATAAAAAGAAATGGGAGGGCCACCTGCTTCTCACAGTCAGAAAGCATCACTGCAGTGATCAATGGGAAGCACGGGCTAGAGCTTGTAACTAATACTGGAGTAAGTGATCTAACAGCATTAAATGAGAGAACTTGAGAAAAAGGAATTGTGCATGTCAGAGACAGTCCTTCTGTTTCATACTCTTGGCTACACAGACCACTCCTTCCCTGTGTCAGCTCTGGCACTTCTCTGCCCCTTCAAAAGAGCTGGTTCAGTCACTTCCATGGCAGAAGACTTTTTAATGAAGCCATTTTCTGCTGCCATAGTGAACTAACATGTTTTGGTTGTGCATGAGACAATTCCTGCAGTGGGCAGGGAGATGCCAGAAGCCACACAGGGAGAGCATGGGGGAGAGTAGAACTGTTTCTCCGGCAACATGGAGCTGCCAGACTGGCTCAGGCATCCTGTGAGACCTCAGTAGATTCCCGTGAGCTGATTCACTATGACTGCTTCAGCCAGGATGTGACAGGATGCTGTATTTTAGCTTATGCCTTCAAGAACTAGATGTCTTTAAAAGCATTAAAATTCCTCCCCTTCTGCATCTTCTGACCTGTCAGTACAAGGGGTTTCACTTTGCTTAAGATTGACTTTGGTCAGCATGACAGGCACAGCACCAAGCCCTCTGCACAAATGGGAACAAGGCAAAAAGACCTCCATTGTCTTATGACAGAAGCCAAATGCTCTAATCTCTCTCCTCTCAGAAAAGAAGGGTGATTATTTTGCTATTGAACATTACCTCCCTAATGACTTGGGTTGGTTGCTAATTTCAGTGAGAGTTCTGCTAAAGGAACCAAGCTGGTTACAGGCTTTTCATACGCATTTTAAAACTCTACCAGAGAAGATAAAACCTGAACTCAAAATGCTTTTGAACTAACAAATACAGAATCTGAACAGTAGTAATATTTAGATATTTATAATCTGTCTTCTCATTTGCACATACCTTTTTTTTCTGTTTTATCAGAAACTTTTCCTCCAATTGGTGAGTAAGTAGTATCCATGGATTCTGTTCCTTTATTTCCTTTGCTAACTCCATTTTCGTACAGCTGCCCTTCAACAGGCTGTAGTTGCCAGGTTAAACCAAACAAGTGTACTGCTGCAAAAAAATGAAGACCAATTAATTGATGTCTACGCTACAGCATCTTCAGTCAGACTAAGAAGGAATGCTATGACCCAGTTTCTGTAAAGTCAAGTCAAGTATTACTTCATTCTGTTGGTAATAAATCAGAATTTCAAGGGGTCTAATGAGCAATTTACTATTTTACCTTAAAACTCAATGCTTAATTAGTTTCCACTTTCTTTTGGAGCTCAGCCAGGTCAGGGTGATGAATTTCTACATCAATTAATAGAAATACTTGCAATTAAAAGGATAACAGTTGAATGAATTTAATATTCTGTGGCAGATTCTAATGCTACATCAATGTCCCTCAGCTTTCAATTGTCAAATTGCTCAGAGTTTGTTGATTAAAACACTGACACCAGGTAAAACTTTTCACTTTTTCAACCAGTTCCAAGTGAAACTGTGCCCACTGAACTCCCAAATCTTTTCATTTAGGTTAAACATTAGAAAAAACAGTGATGCCATAGATCTACTCTAGAATTAGACTGCAGACGAGAAACTGGCTCTTGATCTAAAATATATGCAATTAGTCTACAACACACATTAACAGAAATATAGTTATTTATGTACACACTCAGAAATCGAAATTAATCCTTTTATGAAGTTATAAACTATCCTGAGTACCATACATGGAAGCTGCCTACTCCACTTTGCCTGTGCAGCCAGTCACTATTTCTGCTTTCCCCTGTTGTTTCTGATCTGAGGAACTGTAGTGCCTCAGATGGTAGGAGAAAGACAGTAACAGGGGATCTTCTTTTAAATATAATATGATAGTACTGTAGTCATTTTAGACAATTACCTAGGTCTTATGCGGAGGGCAAATTCTTCCAAAGAAGAGGTCACTTTAGCATGGAAGTAACTCAGCAGGAAGTAACTGATGACCCACTAAAATATTGACTGAGGATGGCCCCCACAGGGGAGCTGCAATTGTCACATAAAGAGCAAAATCTAAGCAGTCTCTTTAGCCACATGCAGCAATTTGCACTGAGTAGGATCTGCCCACAGTGGGAGCCTAAAAGGCAATATATTTGCTCTTTCTGAATCGTGTAGGAATCGCAGAGAGTATCAGGAGAAGTAAGAGTGATCTAGAATGGGTCTTGCATTTAGAAAGTGCACTGTTTTCTTTCACACTGACTTTAAGGAAAAAAATCTGAATAAAACCAGGAAACCCAGTATATTACCCATTTTCTAAGTGTTTGCTCACAGGTCTCTCTTGCATGCTGAAAAGTTAAATTATAAAGCAAAACCACATGCCTAATGTGGGTTCCTGGCAAAGGTTTGCCAAAACTACCACAGGAATGTGAAGCTGCCAACCTACAAATCATTAATTCCAGATCTGTGCACTCTTGGATCACCCAGCCTCAGACACATGATCCAAAACAACCAAATGAGAAGTCTTTTATATAATTGGTGAGGTGAAAGTATTTGTGACACGCTTGTATTTTATATATTGGCTACAGGAGAAGAGAGACAAATTTACTGAATTCTCAAACCACTGCCTCACCATCAGATCCAGACTCTGGAGACACTACTGGACAGTAAAATTCCCACTCCCCAGAAGAGATATTAGAAGTTTACTCCAGTGTTAGTGGTGAGATCTCAAGCCAGATGCTTGCCTGGATTGCTTCGTATTCTATGGACTTGAAATCACCAAGGGACCAGGCTAATAATTTGAAAAGGGTCTTGCAGTTACATTGCACAGACCCACGTGCTGATCTTAAAGCCTATTAATGCAAGACAGATTATGTCTACGTACAGAAGGTACAACAAAAATCAACATGCCTTGACACCTCTAGGGCAGGCAGCTCTTGCTCCTGGCTTGAGCCCCTGGACACTACTATTATTTAAAGAGTTAATAACAGCAAAAAGGAACAAAGTTCAATGGGAATGATAACCAATGAATGCACCTTTCATTTATACTAACGCAAGTAATTATATCAGCACTTGAAATATCAACACTAGAAGTAAAGCATAACTGCACACATCAATAAGCTTTTAGTGGTTATTAAATCACAAATATAATCTAGTTGCTTTCTTCTTTCTTATGCTATTTCCACTGTTGCTATTATTTCTTTCCTAAGTCAGCATTTGTACATGCTGCAGAGGGTACGTCACAAAGCAAGGACTAAATATGTGACACACTTTTTTCCTTACTGTATGTTTTTTCCAGATTACACTCATGGTGCACTTAGTCATCCATGTGCACCAATTCAAACAATTTGCTTACTTTGTCTTCCTTTGGGCTAGGGAAGTGCTGCTGTTTTTATAGTCACGCCAAATGCGGCAAGCTGGCAAAACTACGTATGTTTGACAGCCAGTTTTCACCCTGAGAAACATCAACTGAGTTGTGGAGATGCTGGTCTTTGCCAACCTTGAACTGTTAATTCCGTGGGAGATGACACATGACACTGGTAGGCAACTTAATGTTAAACAAAGTGCAAGATCAAGTGTTTGAACAATAAAGCACATTACTATAAAAATAATGTCTACTTGAATTAAACTGGATGACTTCTATCACTGCAGAAACTTGGTCATCTTGCCATTTTAAAATCAACCCAACTTTCATTACATTAGCTACAGCTCTTGAGAAATTACCTTCAGATCCAGGTATCACTCTGGTAATAAACACACCACATACATCAGTAAAGCCATTAATTCCTAGAGATACCTTTTTCAGAAGTTAACTACAGGGAATAATAAATGTTTATGTAGCAGACACAGAGCCTTTCCTTGCCTCTTCATTTTCTGTGATATTTTTCTTTTACCAAGGGTATACATAATTCCTACAAAGCTTGTGTTTCCTACATCTGTACATAACGTTTGAAATATACAGATATTTCACCAAATAAGATTAAATAAAACTTTCAAATCTCTCTCTCTCTCAAATCTCTTTAGAAATCAGTAGGCATGCACTGAATTTCATTAAAAAGCTCAAAAGAACTTCTCTTTTGAGTCATTCTCTCTTTGATTTTTCTAGTGGATTTCTGTCTTTTGCTTTTCCCCTTTTGCACAAAGGGGCACAAAAAATGCTGTGGAATTCAACAGCGGGCCACAATGTCAGTTTGCACAGTATAAATCTATTTGTAAGATTCTTAGCTGTATTTCCCTTGTGTAGTGCCCAGGCTTAAGACCGTACTCCAGACAGCAGAAGATGACACCGTCACTCTATCCAGCTTAGGGCTAGGCTGGGTAAAAAGGAGGGCGATTCACTTTCTGATTAAGTTCTCTGCCCTTTCCTCAAAGATCAGCCTTCCAGACTGATGTTACACAAAAAGACCTTGACAGCAGTACTTTTGAAGGCTGGGTGCAGACTAACAGTACCAAATCCCACCCTACTATATATACTGCATATATATATGCATATATATATATATACACACTATAGATGCATTACTGGATGTAGCTCACGTTCCCACAGAACACAAAAAAACAACCTCTGAGGTTAGATGACTAAACTGGTATGACAGAAACAGCAACAGCTACTTTGGCTCTGCCTACCTGGCATTCCAGAAAAATTCTGCAATCAGATGCTCTGTATTCTGCAGCACCTAAAATACCTCAGCTGCTAGCAGGGTGTGTAAGGTCGCTGGTGAACTGCTACAGCTTCAAGCAAAAAAAAAGGACTACCAGGTAAGAGGAGATTAAACAGCTTGTCAGCAGCATCAGCATGCTTCATTCCTGCAAAATTCATACTTTAAGTTAGGAGGGACTGTGGTGAGTCACCAGGAGCATCCATCAGCCTCTAACATACCCTCATTTGGGCTTAACCCAACCTCTCATCTGGAAACTGAGCGTCAATATTCTCCCTGCTGGTAGTGACCACACTGCTTTACCTGGCATTCTTGTACTTCCAACTCAATGTCTTTGTTTCCTTGATTCTTTCACCCTACTGCAAAGCTCATCTGAAAGGATACTCTTTCCTGGCTTGCTTGAACCTTCAGTATAATCCCCCCTCTATCCTTACATTATTACTTTGCCCTGTGTTATTTATAAGTAGCATTTTGCCACCAACAGAATTGTACATTGCTTTCACTGAGGTGATCTGGAGGCAGGAAAAGATCTGAAGGCAATTTGACACTTTTTACGTAATGTTTGGAGATAGAGCTTATACAATAGATGCCACCATACCTATATTTCATTTATAATTTATTAGATAGCACTGTTTAATACAAACATTCAGATAAAAGTGTAATGCAAAAGGGGACGTACATTTTGTATTTTTTTTTACAACATGCATTATTTGAGATGCTAAATTTGGAGGAATCTCTAGTCTGCAGAGTTAAAAAGACTGGAGGATGCCACAGAATTACAGTGAAACTAAGCTGCTTCCTCAGTCACCCTGCCCTGCCCAGTGGAGCTGTTCAGGGTAACTTCAAATGGCCTGTCTCTCAAATACAAAAGATGCTAGTTGTAGTACAGAGCCTTTCTTGACTAATTTATTCCACTTCCTAGGTAAAAAGTAATTATTAGGTATAAAACAGATCTCTTGCATAAAAAAGAAAAGGATGAATTAAAGGCCTGTATCTTCTATCCTTCCCATAAATTTCCTTCCTGGAACAAAGAGATGAAAGCTAGTGTGACTTTATGCTGCCTAAGGGATTTTCTCTATCCAGAAGCAGGTTACTGCTGTAAGCGAAACTAGTTGGGCCACTTTCGGAACCAAAGCTTGGGTCTTCACCTCCAAAGTAAATGTCCAGATTGCCTATTTTGTTCAACATTTAAATAAAACAAACTGATGCTTCCAGATAAGACTCAGACCCTGCAATTCTGCAGGATACTTGAGTAAATATTCACAAATACATAAGCATTTTCAGAACTCACTCTGTAAACTGGATTTAACCCACCATCTGCTATGAAGCCAATGATCTAATTTAATTTATTCTTATCTACCTTCTCTGTAAGCACAGCTACTCAACTCCTGTGCTACATTATTTGGCAGAATATAAATAAAAGGCTTGGCTCCAGTGCAAGAGAGACTTTCAGTAGTGAGGAGATGTCAAAAAAGTCCTGTGCAATAAGTACTTATCAACCTGCAAGACGAACTTCAGAGGACAAAAATCCTACAAATATGAAATCTCTCCAAATTGCTGGCCTCCACTAACGGCTTTTGTTTAGCTTTCTCTGCTGTTCCCAGTTATTTTACACAATCTCAGTAGATCATCCCCCTGAAGCCTAGACTTTAGAAGAGCTGTAACAGAATGTATTTCATAAGCTGATTATTCTTTCTGTACCTGCTCTGACCAAATGCCAGGAAATTATTTGTTTTCTGTAGCTGCAAGCAGGTTCTGCTTATAAAACTGGATTTCACTATGGCATGAAGTCACAGGTGCATCAGTACCCCAATTCCAGCAAAGGTGAAGCCATGTGAAAGTACCTGAACACAAGTAAGAGTCAGAATCAAAGTTCTGATCCTGACCTGCAGGACAGGCATTTGTTCTTCTTTTGAAATCTCATTTCGTAAATAAAATGCTATGTCATTCTGCACTATTTGGAGATTTGAGATTGTTAATATTTGATTCAGTTTTCAGAATCTTTTCTCCAAACAACTGCTCACCACCTGCTGACCAATGCCCATCCTATCCCTGAGCAGTGACTGGTGGTTCCCAGCCAATTCTCCCAGTTTCTATACTGAGCCTAATGTCCTATGGTATATCCTTTTGACTAATTCAGGTCAGGTGTCCTGTCTCTGCTCCCTCCTGGCTTCTTGCGCCCCTCCTCACTGGCAGAGCATGAGAAACTGAAAAGTCCCTGATTTAGAGTAAGCATTACTGAGCAACAACCATCACATCAGTGCCTTATCAACATTGTTCTCCTACCAAATCCAAAAAACACAGCACTGTACCAGCTAGAAAAAAAAAATAAACAAAAAATTAACTCTATCCCATCTGAAACCTGGGCACCTGGATTCATTTTTCACTACTGAGTCATATATTAGCCTTAGGAAAAAATAGCACTTAGTCTTAGGCAAGGGTATAGTGTTGTCCGGCTTTCTTCTCTGTGTACTTAAAGATCTGTGACAATATCAAGTTCATCAGTAAGACCTAGCAGACACCGCAACTTTCAGCTGTGAAACCCTGAGGTACCTGTCTCAGTGAGAGCTATCCCACTAACAAGTTAAACTGCATTTCAGAGTTGCACGTCTGCATCACAGCTTTTACATATACCTGAAACATTTAGCAATGTTTACTATACCATGATAATCTTCAGTATAAAACCAGCTTATTTTCCCCTTGAGCCTTCTCTGCATAATTTCTAGTACTCAGAGCTAAGGATTTCTATTTTTCCTACCATTTTTTATTGTATAAAGCTATGCCACCAGTATTATAAATCTATGAACTGATACACACATGTCCTTAAAATTTGGCCTGACCTTTCCCAGTGTTGAAACCATTACACCTCTACCTTGAGCACAGTGTAAGAAATGACAGGTCACACTGGCAGACAGCAGAGAGGTTTTAATTTCCTCACCTTCCATATGAATATAATTTAAGACCCAACACCCATCTCCAGTGCATACTCATAAATTGTGATAATATCACAGAGGACAGGGACAACTTCATATCCATACTTCAGAATTCATTTGTATATAAAACAGTCATTTTGTAGTCAGGGATAGTTAAATCTAAGAACATGGGATGCAATTTTCAGAGGCACTGAACATTGGCATCTCCTGCTGAAATCAATAGGAACCGTAGGAGTTCAGCACCTTTGATCAATAGGACCAGTGATTTGCAAGTCCAAATCGGCTGCTGGTAAAATGGTAAGGTATCATGGAAGAAAAATCCTACTTACTAATGGGCTAAAAATAACTGACTAGATAAGCAGCTGCATCAAACATTGTATTGTATGCAAAAAAACCTAGTGTGGTGCTGAAAAAAATACATAAAAAATTATTTGTTCTCTCTCTTGTATTTGCCTTATTTACTCTTGAATTTTCAGTCAAATTTCTTCTTTAATTGCTGCTGTCTTACCAGGCTTTTATTAGAATGGGATTAAAAAAAGGAGAATATTTATTATGCTATTCCACAATAGCAGCCTATTTTATACTCTTTATAGCAACACAGACCAATAGATGAAAAGAGAGACCCATCTATTGACTGAACTGAATCAAACAGATGTGTTCTTGTCTTTCATGTGATAGTCTGGAATCTAAGCCTTTGGACGTCAGTATGTACACAGTGTCTGCTATTAAAAAAGTATTATAGAAATTTCAGGCTTTTTTCCCTCATACTTTCCTTTTGCAAGGTGCCATCTCTGTATATATGTGAGCCTAGACTGGTAACACGGATACAGCTCAGTCCTTTCAACACCTTATACCAGAGAAATACACATGCAGCCAGCGATTTATCTGTTTCTTTTTTACAATCAACACTAGAAAACCTCTGAGGCAACTGGATTTCAATAATTTCCTTCAACATTTTTTCTCTTTTTTATTAAATCTGAGCACTCATTGGCATAAATCTTTAAAAGACACAGCTCATTTGCTTTTCAGACACAGCGAATGCCAGCAGGCAGAATTTGCCCCTTCACGTTGCTGCCTGAAAAGCAGATAACTTGTTTCCCTATTCAGCCTTTCACTTCACTCCACTGGCAATCTCACTGTGCCTTAACCAAATTCTCTGCTCACTTCCCATAGCCCTGGCCAGGCTCCCAGGAACATCTGGTGAAGCTGCCACAGCCCCTGACATAGCAATGACAAGCATCAACATCACCTCCCTGGTGCGCACCCCAATTTTTCACCTATTGCCCTCTTTGTGGGCAAATTCAAGAAATTGTGCCCCATACTGCCATGAATGCATTACAGTTCTCAACATACAGAAAACTACAGGAGAAGAATAAAAGTATATATGCCTTTATTTGACAAAAAATAATTCAACACATTTACAGTGTGGAGACCAAACATCCACTTTATGAAATGAGAGGCTTTTTTTGAGTAACTACTATGACTTTAGAACCTATTCACAGAAATTACTCCTGCTGAAGTGAAAATACGTGTTTTACTTGATAAACTAAATATTATGACTAAAGATTTTCAATAAAGCAGCTGCTACACAACCATTTACAGGGTTCTATAATTTCCTTACCATCCATAGAATAGTCAAATTTATTTCAGAAAGGACCAGATAATAAACATGGTGATTATAGGCCA
Source organism: Ara ararauna (assembly GCA_028858755.1). Classification (NCBI taxonomy): domain Eukaryota; kingdom Metazoa; phylum Chordata; class Aves; order Psittaciformes; family Psittacidae; genus Ara; species Ara ararauna. Next base: position 8,398,925 of record CM054383.1, on the reverse strand, counting down.
AATGTGAAACATGGAGAAAAAATAGGTTTTCTAACTGAGTAGTAATTCAAAGGAGAGAAAATACAGAAGAATGTGCTCTCAAGTAAAAGCTTCTCTATTGAATCTCTCTGATAATAAGGAAAGATTGAAAAACATTTTGCAACTTTACCTTTTGATTGAAAAGACATCGCAGCTCAGAGCACCCTGGCACAGGTCTCAGTTCATTACAAATGCAAGAGCCACTTGTAAATTTTTCATCTGCAATAAGCTTTGGGTTTCCAAGACTTTTAGAAAGTTCTGACTTGAGGTTGAGATTTGGGCCTATTTTTGGCAGTAATGTGTAGGTCATGCACCTAATGGCAGTACAAGATATTTGACAAAGTACATTAAAGTTATGACATAAGGGGAAGAAAAAGCCTGATGTTAAATTCTGATCTATATTCATTCGGCCTGAAATTGCAGGTCATTATAAGTTAATGCAGACTACACCATAAAATACAATGATGAAAATAGTTTTGCCTTACGAAGCCTTCCTTACTCTTCCAGTAACAACCACTGAGCTGATCCCAGGTTAAGCCTGATCCTGAAATTAAAATGTGTTTTGTTTTGCAATTTGGGGCCAAGTCTGTGGTCATTGCTTAAACATAACTGCAGGTGACTTGAAGAAAACCTGCCTGGAGTGAGGAGTGAGGGACCTCAATTATGGTGAGAAAAGAGAAAATACTTGAGGGGTGGTGGTGGTGTGTGAACTTTAACTCCAGAGTGTTACTAGAGTCTGATTTTTTTTATATTCAGCTCCTCTTATTTAAAACACGCACATTTAAATTTCTGACATGAAAAAATACGCAAATCTGAAGCCCTACAGAGCAAGTGAACTTTGAAAATAGTTTATATGCTATTATTTATACCTAACAAAAGGTACGTGACTTGTAAGAAAGGACCATGAACTTATTTAAATATTTAACCAACCAGAAATGGGCAGCATAAATATTAATGTGCAACAAACTAATACTACCTGAATCTGCAGGAAAGCTTATACAACTGAAAATTTTCTGGGGCATACAAGAGCAAATAACAGCATCTTTGAAAACTGAACCAGGAATTCTAGTTCAGAAAGAGTTTTAGATTTTGCTATAGAAAACATAACTAGAAACACAAATAATTTATAAAATACAAAGACATTTTCATTTTACCTACTTCAGCCTAACTAAAGAAAACACGTTAAACCCTTATGTTACCAGGCTTACATAAACACAGACATCTCTATGTGAAACTCATATAGAGCTTCTTAATCACAGTGACAGGGAGTGCTTACAGCCTTCTTGGGCAGATGACACGCAACAAAACATCACTAGAAACTTAAAAAGCTCTCAGCAGCAGACTGAAATCTAAGCAGGGATGAACCAGGCAGAGCTTCACCCAAATAAAATCTAAATGGTGTGGGTTGGATATTAGGTAGCAAACAGATGAGGCTGCAAAAATTATACAGCCAGTCCTAACTGAGGGCATATGCTCAACAGCTGTTATGTAAATCTGCAATTAATGTAGCTTACTAGATCCTCAGGTGCTTTCAAATAACCACACACCAGAAACAATCAAATCTGCTTTCCCATATGCATTAGATGAGGATGTTAAAAAAAAAACCTTCCTGATGAGCATCTCACTGACAGTAACCAGAACTTTGTCACTATAGGACAAAAAAACCCTCAACCCATTAGAAACCAGAAATGACTGGAATTGTAACAATTTGCACTATAAAGACATTTATTCAGAGAATACAGAAAACCAGTGGCCACTTGTGAGTTTGGAAGCAACTGTACCTGTTGCCTCCTGTATAGGTTTTACCAAGTACAAACCACTGATCTGGGCAAACCCAGAGTTATTCCCATCCAAGCTATAATATGTTGGGAATTCTCTGGCTCCTGCCCACTTATGAATTGGCAACTAAATCAACAAACCAGAAGTGTGTGTGAGAATGTGCCTTGCACAAGCAAAAATAAATGAGATTTTCTTTTTTTTTTCCAGAAGCCACAGTTGCATTCTAAGATTCTACATATACTGAATGTTCTGTAATGTTTTTAATTCAGATTGAAAAACCAATGTGACAATTCATATTCAGCCAATATGTCATCTAGTAAGTCACAAACACTTGCTCTCCCATGTACACTGCAAGCCCATCTCCAACATACCTATCTTCAAAGAAAAAGGAAGGCATTTCTGGCCACTCTGATAATTACTGCCAATCTATCATAATAACAAAATTGCAAAGTCAGATACTTAAAAGATGAGTTTGAAATTAAGTAACTGCACTTCAATCTATGTAACTTTAAGAAACAAAAACTCAATAAATGGGAAAGCAAAACAGAAAGCATGGTGTGAAGTACCACATACTTTTAGAGCTCGCTGTCATTCTAGCCAATGATGTAAGAATTAAGAGAAAAAAAATGAAAGATTTAAATTTTAATCGGACTGACGAAATGAAATAAAGGTAGCAAAGCACAAAACAATTAAGCATTATCCGTCTTCTCCATATAATCAGAATCATAGAATCATAGAATAGTTAGGGATGGAAAGGACCTTAAGATCATCTAGTTCCAATCCCCCTGCCAGGGGCAGGGACACCTCCCACTAAACCATGCCACCCAAGGCTACGTCCAGTCCAGCCTTGAACACCGCCAGCAATGGAGCATTCACAACTTCCCTGGGCAACCCATTCCAGTGCCTCACCACCCTTACAATAAAGAATTTCTTCCTCATATCCAATCTAAACTTCCCCTGTTTAAGTTTGAACCTGTTACCCCTTGTCCTCTCACTACAGTCCCTAATGAATAGTCCATCCCCAGCATCCCTATAGCACCCCTTCAGATACTGGAAGGCTGCTATGAGGTCTCCACGCAGCCTTCTCTTCTCCAGGCTGAACAGCCCCAACTGTCTCAGCCTATCTTCATACGGGAGGTGCTCCAGACCCCTGATCATCCTCGTGGCCCTCCTTTGGACTTGTTCCAACAGTTCCATGTCCTTTTTATGTTGAGGACACCAGAACTACACACAATACTCCAAGTGAGGTCTCACGAGAGCAGAGTACATGGGCAGGATCACCTCCCTCGACCTGCTGGTCACACTCCTTTTGATGCAGCCCAGGGTACGGTCGGCTTTCTGGGCTGCAAGTGCACACTGCCGGCTCATGTTCATTTTTTCAACAACCAAAACCCCCAACTCCTTCTCTGCAGAACTGCTCTGAATCTCTTCTCTGCCCAACCTGTAGCTGTGCCTGGGATTGCTCCGACCCAGGTGTAGGACCTTGCACTTGGCATGGTTAAACTTCATCAGGTTGGCATCAGCCCACCTCACAAGCATGTCAAGGTCCCTCTGGGTGACATTCCTTCCCTCCAGTGTATCAACCGAACCACACAGCTTGGTGTCATTAGCAAACTTGCTGAGGGCGCGCTCAATCCCACTGTCCATGTCACCTACAAAGATGTTGAACAAGACCAGTCCCAACACCGATCCCTGAGGGACACCACTTGTTACCGGTCTCCAGCTGGACATTGAGCCATTGAACACAACTCTTTGAGTGCGGCCATCCAGCCAGTTCTTTATCCACCGAGTGGTCCACCTATCAAATTGATGTTTCTCCAATTTAGAGACAAGGATGTCATGTGGGACAGTGTCAAACACTTTGCACAAGTCCAGGTAGATGACATCAACTGCTCTACCCCTGTCCATCAGTTCTGTAGCCCCATCATAGAAGGCCACCAGATTGGTCAGGCAGGATTTCCCCTTAGTGAAGCCATGCTGGCTGTCACCAACCACCTTGTTGTTTTTCATGTGCCTTAGCATGCCTTCCAGGAGAATCCAAGATTTTGCCAGGCACAGAGGTGAGGCTGACTGGTCTGTAGTTCCCTGGCTCATCCATTTTGCCCTGCTTGAAAATGGGGGTTATATTCCCCTTTTTCCAGTCATCGGGAACTTCACCTGACTGCCATGATTTTTCAAATATGATGGACAGTGGCTTAGCAACTTCATTTGCCAGCTCCTTCAGGACCCGCAGATGGATTTCATCAGGTCCCATGGACTTGTATACGTTCAGGTTCCTAAGATGGTCTCGAACCAGATCCTCTCCTACAGTGGGCCCAGGGTCTTCATTCTCACTGTCCCTGCATCTGCCTTCCAAGACTTGGGTGGTGTGGTCAGAGCATTTTCCAGTGAAGACTGAGGCAAAGAAGTCGTTAAGAACCTCAGCGTTCTCCAAATCCAGGGTAGCCAGTTCTCCTGATAGCTGCTGGAGAGGGCCCACGTTGTCCCTAGTCTGCCTTTTATTTGCAATGCACCTATAGAGTCCCTTCCTTTTATCCTTAATATCCCTAGCCAAGTTTAATTCTAAGTGGGCCTTAGCTTTCCCAATTCTGCAAGAGCAACAATGTTGCAAGGCTTAATATGAAAATCAGATGTTTAATTTAAGAAAAATATCACAGCAATTAAAATCAGTAGGAGTCCTCTGCCACTATCAACATGCCATCTTGAGTAATATTTCTTTCTCTATTAGGCAGCACAAAGGTTAATAGAGTAGAAAGCTAATGAGAATTCCATGTTGTATTCAACCTCTGGCCAACCTAGCACTTTGTTCACCAGGATGTACAAAGCACCCAGTGGCAAACATTATTAATAAACATGATTTGTATTAGTGTAAAGTAAAGATAAACAAGACAACAGAACAGAAAAGGTAAAGAATAATTCAGCATAGAAAAGAAAGAGAAGCTTACCGATAACGTAGGCTAGCAACAGTGCCAGGGTAACTGTAATGGCAGTAGCACTCAAAGCAGTGCACTTCCAGTTGCAACACCTGTAAGGTTTGTTAAAAGTGAAGGCAGGTCTGGAAAAGGTACTTCTAGGAAGAGGCCTAGGAGGTGGAGAGTAAACAGTATTGGATGTTAAAGGATAGTTCTGACTGGCTGCGCTGAAGATAGCTGAAGACCCAGATCCATGTTTAAATAGGAAATGCCTACAAAAAGAAGACAAAGAACCATGTTGTAAAATCCACCTTATGATTTAAGAAGTGAAAGGAACTCTACAAGCACTGTATGACAAACACTGCATATATTCACAGAAAATACAAAAGACAGGAAAATCTGTATTTGAATACCCTCTGCACTGGAATTATTTCAACCAAAACCACAAGAATTCCAGCAATTTTTAGTGAAACAATATTATGTAAATGAATTCTAAACTATTCCCACAGTGCTTCAGAGAGATGCTGAGAAAAGGTTATTTCTCTGCACAGTACCTGGGGGTCCTCCAAGACGAGCAGCCCTGTGTGCCTTGTTACACAGGTGTGCCTGAGAGTTGCGAACTGTTGCCAGCAGTACCCACTCCCTCCGCAATCACACAAGATTTATGTCACCAAGAATACAAAAAAGTGCAGAATCCACTACCACTCTGAGTAGTTACTTTTACTATGGATTCTCTCCAGAATATAGGAAATAACAAGAAAGAAAATAAATTTAAAAAAAAAGGAGGAAAAAAAAGAGACAAAAGTGACTGCTTAGAGGAAAACCTACAAGGATAATCCATTTTGATGGACTGTAGTTACTATATAGGTGAGTACAATTTCTTTAATATTCTTAATTGAGCTATTTTGACAGCAGTTTTTCTTCAGATGCTTTTGCCTACTGTGGTGATTCTCAAACATATTAGAAAGAATTTATTTGGAGACCTATTTCAACATATTTTGGAGAATTGATTGTCTTCAAGAAAAAACAACAAAGACATACATTAGCACGAAAAATAAGGTACAGAAATGTGCCTTGCAGAACAGGCTCTGGTGCAGAAATATAGAGTTGTGTTCTATATGAAGATGGATGGGTTTCAGGACTGGCAAGTGGTCTGCAAGAGAATTTGGGAAAAGATATTTAATTTTAAAAAATAGCTTATTGTACTATGTGCTCAGAAATTGTGACAAAAAGGGACACATTCAAGGCTGACCATACCAACCACATACTCTTTTGGGAACACTAACTTCCTTTGTGTTTTGTCTTTCTTTCCTTTGTTTTAAGAAAGTGAGCAAGCTTCTTCACTCTTTTCTGACATTTGCACATTTAAGTCTCAGGTCACAGCATGCACCCAAAGAAAAGCATCCTCTATCTCAAGCCATGAGATGTGAAAGCAAGTGAAGGGGTACTGATTCTACACAGCTTGTAATAACAAGGACTGCCTCGGCCACAGTTGGGTAAGAGCACCTGTGACTGTTGCTGCCATGGGCTCTCTGTTCTTTCATCAGCTAAGAGCTGCGCAAGTGCTCTGCTGAGCCCAGGCAAGCACTTGCGCTGGGTGTGAAGGTTGCCCTGGTTGTTTCTGCCAAACTGAAGGAGGATTTTGAGTTTAAAATTCAATGGCACTATGATGCCTGCAAGCCAGAAGCCACAGACACACTTTACAACTGAAGTCAACTGGCCAGTGTTGACATGGTCCATCTTCCCAATGACAAATGTGCCTTTACACCATCAGAAAGGAACAAGACAGGCTTTTAAGACATATGCGGATCAATCAATCCATGCTGGTAGAATTTCTCTGATGGATTCACAGCGGGATGTACATGGGATCAAACAGTCAAGAACATGAAACATGATTCTACTGTGACATTTGGCTTTAAGAATGTTGTAAATACATGTTCCTGAAAATGTAATTGCTAAAACGGTGTAATGAGTATGATATTATGTATTTCCATTATAAGATTTTAAAAGAAAGGTTAGAGTTCTCAAAATGCCAGATTATAAAAAATAAAAAGGTATTACAGAGCAGTTTTATCTTTTAAAGTGCCTTTTAGCCAGGCAGTTACATGAACAAGAAGGTAAATGAGAATACTGCTTAGCTTGCATTACAGATTACAGTGCCTGCATATCTGGAGTCTTTTGACAAACCACAAGAATGAAATTTTTGTGTTGCTTATGTTGAGTACTAGTTATTCCTGCTTCATACTTATTACGTAAGTAAACAGCATTCAGACAAAAAAAAGGACAACTGAATCTGACTATGGCATCCTGGCAATATATTAGACAGCACATGCTAGTTTTCTGCTGACTTTCACAGTTACAGAAATACACATTATATAGATGGCAACTCTCTAAACATGTTAGTCTCCTGTAACTATTTTAGTTCAAGAATTCTAAACTCAAATACAGTAAAATAATAAATTCAAATGAAGTAATGTAACTGTCTACAGGACTATATAAATCTGCTTCCATCATATCAGGCCATGAGAATACATCTGGTTATTTTGGCATCAATGCTTTGCTGTCAAACTTGAAGGCTTTTGCAAATACATGAAGTCTTACTTTTCAGTCAGCAGTTACCAAGATACACAGTCACTTAGACTTTTGGTAGAGAAGAACATCACCACAGAATTCCTACTAATATTCAAGGAAGCAGAATCACCATATAAAATAATAAATGCGTTATTATATATAAGTATACACATACATGAAGTATGCATACACGTAAACATACATATATACACATACAAATAATATATATTAACAGTTAATAGTTCTTTACTTGTTTTACATTTCAAGATATAATGACAAAACCCTCCTTATTTGATAATTTCGCTTTTAAATTTTTTAGGAACTTATAAATGGTCTGATATTGGCAGTATTGATTGTCCTTTATGGTGCATAGCTGAAAGATACCAGAGGTAAAGGGAAGGAAATGCTGAACTGGAAGTTATTATCAAGGCTCTAACAGCCTTGCAATCAATAGGCACAAAAAATTTTATTCTCTCACATGGGGATTTATAAATGTGACTTCCTAGAATGATGGTGAAATGCTGGTGTGCAGAGGGATTTCTTCATTAGCTGAAGAGTGCGCAGAACATGGATCCATCCCACACCCTTCTAGATAGATGACACACAGAGGAGAATTTACATAGCTTAAACTTCCAACAAAAAAGATTGTGAGGTAATGCTACACTGAAACTGAGCTACCAGTGAAATAACATTGAGAAAATGTTTAAAAATCACAATTGTTTATGCTTTCCATTTTGGGGACAATATACTGAGTACCCAGAGACAATTCTATAGAACGTGAAAAACACTGGTGGCACAAAGACAGATTTCCACTGCTAGACTGTGACTATTTTCTCATAAACTCAGACGACTCCTCATCTGTCTGAGCACAGCACTGTTCCCAAAGGACATTAGGACATGCTAAACTGTTGCTATCAATTCTATAAAATGAGGCGTGCTCTCTAAAGAGCAAAATAATAAAAATTGCAGTTCAGAAGTTTAGATGTGAGTGCAGCCTCTGTGTGCTTTAACATTCCATCCAGGAGAAAAGCTGAAGCTTTTTCTTTTTTTTGTAAATAGGGAACACAAGAAAAATCAGAGAATTTATAATGATGATTGATAAGGTCACTTGTTCCAAGTGGGGAAATTCTAAATGTTCACAAAACCATTCAAAACATCCATAAAGAAGATGTTAATCTTCTTTTAGAGGAAGAAATACAGGACATAATCTGTAAGGCATTTGCTTGTGAAATAAAAGTCACTTAATATTGTTACACTGATAATTTCAATACGTAAATCAATATTAAAGTCTCAGTAATAACTTCCCTTAAAAGGAGGCAGTTGGAAAACTTTCCCTCTTTAAGAGAACCACGATGTCTGTTTGACTATTTCCCTGTTTGTTCATCTTTACAAATATAAAACTTGCAAAAACGTTGAATCCTCTCAACTGAAGTCAACTGGATGAAAAAGATCCTACCAGGCTCATAAAAATCAGGGGTAGGAGTGGGGTGGGGAGCAACTAAAACCATCAACCCCCCAAAAACCCAATAAACTCAGCAAAAGCCCTAGTGAACTCCCATTTCTAAACTCAGCTCTTTGACCTCTCTAAGCCCCTCTAGCTACTCACCCAGCATGGCACACAGTGGCTATGAAGCTGAATACACACTGGGTCTAAACACAATGGCTGGGTCTAAACCCTTTGCACTGGCATGCCCAGTAAAGAGATAAGGAGTGAGGGAATGGAGTTATTGGGGAGTTCAGGTGACAGAAGGCATGGAATTAGACCTCGTAGTCCTGATGACCATAGGCTAGCTTTGCTTTCTGAAAAGAAGCGGTTTCATGTGGCTCCTCTAAGTGCTCCTGCTCAGCCTCAAGAGGAATGGCATACAAATCCAAGAGTGCAGTTCATACAAAAATGATGAATTCTCAGCTAGGAGAGGGTAAGAGAACAGGAGTTCATTTCTTCCTTTCACCCTTCTCTATCAGGACGTTTTGTTACGTACTCATGGCTTCTTACCTGGAATGGTAATTGAAGTCTTGTAAGAGCTACACATGAAGCAACATCCCAAATGAATTTATGTGATGGTAACGTAACGCTATTACAGAAACCAGATTAATCCTACACAGAATTCCTTAATTAAGTTCTTTTATATCCCAGTACTATAGTCACATGTCTCAACTTTGTCAAGGGCTTGATATCACTTCTGTAAGTTCTGTGCGTATGCCCTGTGCCTAGTGCATGTAGGCTTAGAAGTCCACCTTCATTCGTACCTGTAACATCTTTTTCTTCAATTTCCATTAAGCTAGAAGTTTGTAAGAGGAAAAAACAAAGAACAAAAGCAGATTTGAAAGTGAACCATGGGAGGAGTTAGTAGAAACACAAATCTTGCCATACCTTGGCCAAAACCTAAGTCTGCATTTCTCCTAGATAAACAAAGTAGGAACACATTTGTACTTTACATATTTCACATTCAAGAAATGGTTACAAACTGCTACATATCTGGGTGATAGGAAAACAAAGAAGTCTTCAGTTTGATCATTTATTTATTTTCAATTTCTACTAAATTCTATAACTGCATGTAATATCTATAACTGTGTGTCTATACCAACGTCTAAGAAGGCAATTGAAATAATTCTTTAAGATGTCAACAGAAGTACAAAAGTAATTTTTAAGAGGTGTAGCAGCTGAAATAAAAAAAGGATTTTGATTTTTGGTATAATCAGAAAGTATATAAAGACAGCAGCCGAAAGGGATTTGGAAGTGATACAGTTTTCCACCTACTTTGGCAAACATCAACCACAAGCTCACTGTTACCTGACTCTTTTTGGTAACTGAATTTCCTGGGACAGTGGCAAGAAATTTGCTTGTTCCTGATTTTCTATCCATCCTATTTTGTAACCGGGGGAAAAAAAAAAAAAAGAAACTTTTAACCTTAGATAATTAACAGAAAATGGACCTCTCTATAAATCTCATGGGGTACTCAGCAAAACTATTCTAAGGAAGTATGCAGTATAAAAACCAAGACACCTACTTGACAACAAAAATATATGCACTATATCCTCACCTTGAAAATCAAACTGTATGTGAATAGAAGACATGACATAACTATATATAGAATCTGTCTTATAATTTTATCTGCCACGGGTTACCTTTTTGTGTACAAGAACTGTAGGAACAAGAATGTTCACGGGTGAAAGTACAGGGAAATAGCCATGAAAACTATTTATCTAATTTATTTTATTATTCTATTTTTACATGTATAATTGAAATACATTTGAAACCCCCTAGAGATTTGTCTCTGGGAATAGAACTGCTTTGTTCAAATTTCCTCTTTAAGCTGGACATACCTTCTGAATCATTTACATAGAATTGCTTCCTTTTATTCACTCAAGTTTTCTTTACATAGTGTTTGAAAACTTTGTCCCTTGACCCTGGATGTGAAAGGATTTCACTTCACTACGTAACAAGTGACATGATGATGACTCACTCGACTGTTGTTGCCATAGGCAAGCTAAGCCGGACAATCAGGTGACTAAGCTTTCAAGTCCCTGGCAGATCTGCGGCAATATATATAATCTGAAGCAATAATTATATAAATAAAGGACAGTGCCAAAATCAATGAGAAACAGCTCCTAAATGGAACAGTGTCAAAAATACAGCTGTTTTTTGGTTGCATAGACAATTTAGTGAAAAAGAAAAAAGATAAACCAAGAAATACCACACTGGGGACATAATTACGTATAGATCAGTGTGGACTTTACTATGATGATACATAGTGACAATGCTACATTAATCCAGTAGTTTTCAAAAGTGCTTTTCTGTGGCTTAGAACTTTCCTTTAGCACTATAACCCAAACAACAACTGAGTAAAGCTGATCAATGCACATGGAGATTCATAGGGTGAGGAAGGAATAAGCTCATTGTTTGCTCTAATATTTTTCAATAAATTTTAAATATTTGATGTGGAAAATGAGAATAGCAGCACTTGCAATAATATTTTTTAAAGTTATATATAAAATGTAGAAAATATATTTGCAGAGTACTTTGAAACCATAAATAGAGGATAAAAATATCAATTTTATAATTTTGCTGTTTAGATTCTGTGGTTAGAAGCATGACTTAAAGAAAGGAATTAAATTAACTGAAGTAGAAGTAGTTGGCCCTCCAGCTCCCTTTGCCATGAATTTCCTCTGGGGAGTATTCATCCAAATCAAACCTGACTTTTATTACTAGCATTTGAGCCTACTTCTAAATACCTACACTCACATGCATATGGTCTAAAGCCAAACTGTATAGCTATTGTGATAAATAACACAAATTTCACTTGACAGGAGGTGTATCACATTAACTACGTTAACACTATCTAATCTTCCAAAACAGATTTCCTAGAAGTAGTTATCCAGGGGATAGACACACATTTCCAGGCAATAACATGACACATACGTATGTGATTTCCTTTGAAATTAGAAGATAGAATCTTTTGTATATCTCTGACCCTTTCTCACAGCCTGTTTTCCAAATCAGCCAAGATTCTTTGTATTAACATATAATTATCTTTCTTTTTAAACATTTATATTCAGTCTGTTTCCGGTTTTGTAAACGAAAAGCTAAAAGGCTGCTTGCTCAATGGTGGACATAAAATAACAATATACCTTACTTTTAGTTTTAACTTTATACACTATCCTATTCAAAACAATGAGTTAAGAGTATCTTCAGTGTGACTAAGTTACTATGTTAAGACAGCATAAAAACCCCCTTACAAATACAAATACTATCCCGCTGTTCCAGGGAAGCCCACACAAGAGCTCTTCCCAAAGAAAAATACAGTGGAGTATATGAACAATTCAAATTGCCTTTTCGTCCCTGGTGGCTGCATTTCGAATTATTCAGAAGAAGGACCCTCAAGAGCCATTGCTGCTGACATAAAAATTGTACTTCATTGTAGCTGACAAACGTTTGTATTTTTATTTTCATAAAAGATGCTTTCATTCTCGTATTATTAAATTTAGGGTCATATTTACAGCTTTTATTTTAGGTTCATGGTTGTATTTACAGTTTTCAATTTATCTTCTACAATTCAGAAGTCTTAAATATTTTTAGATCTTTTCTGCTGCACAGTGAAAACACATGGGACTCAGACAGAGTTTAAAACCGTTGCCATGTGTTTGTTTTTAATATGGCCAGCCTCCCTATAGGTTAGACTTATTGGTTAATTAGGCAGAAAATAACAAAATACAAGCAAAATGTCGTAACAGCAAATACTGACCAATATGATTTGAATGAAAGATCATAAATGAAGCCCTCCCCTGCATTTATTCTTTGAATAACCACAAGCCTGGTCATTTAACTCAGGAGTAGGCTCCATTTGCAAACAAGTTCCTAATGAATTGCATTGCTCAAATAGTAATTGTCTCCCTGCTTAGTGGCTTATGATCACTAACACCTGTGTGCCTCGGGAGCTGTAAAAGCTGTTGTTTGCTATGGAAACCTTGAACTGGGAAAAATGAAGACACAAAAGTGCTTTCTGTATTTCTGCAGTCAGGGCAAGATTCACAAGATGAACAAATGAAGAGACCAAAGAGAAAGAATAAACCTGCTAAGAGCTCACATAGAACCGCGTGAGTGTGCATTTATACATGCATTTCTGCATTAATTATGTCTATTTTTAGCACTACTCCACCTGAAACAGAGTGTATAGGTTTCTGTGATTTTAAGGGATATCAGTATACTTTTTGAAGAGCACAAATAGTTATAAGCTTGATTAAAAACAAACAAGGGAAAACCATAGTACAGAAAAAAATCTCTTGCTAAGTGATAGTTGTCAAGATCTCCCCTACAATAAATCAGAATTATAAACAAGATGATATTTTTAGGAAAACAGAAATCTAGATTGTCTTAAATATGCACCTTAAATAATAATACAAAAGAAATGATTCCATCTATATGATGGAATCTATATGAATAGCCCATCTATTAGAGTTGTTCAGCCCAGAGAAGAGAAGGCTCCAGGCAGACCTTAGAGCAGCTTCCAATGCCTAAAGGGGCCAACAAGAAATACAGAGAGGAACTTTTAACAAGGGCCTGTAGAGACAGGACAAGGAAGAACAGTTTTAAACTGCAAGAGGGTAGATTTAGACGAGATATTAGGAAGAAGCTCTTCCCTGCTGGGGGTGGTGAGGCTCTGGCACAGACTGCCCAGAGAAGCTGTGGCTGCCCCATTCCTGGCTGTGCTCAAGGCCAGGCTGGATGGGTCTTGGAGAAACTTGCTCTACGGGATTTGGATCTAGATGATTTTTAAGGTCCCTTCCAACCCCAACCCTTTTAGGATTTTATGATGATCTGAATAACCTTCTTGAACTCCAGAACTCTCCAAGTTTTTAAGTATTTGGTGCATAATCAAACTTCAGGGCAGTGAAATATTGCTGAATAGTAACTAAAAATCATAAGTGCCTTGAACCCCAAATACATCTCTTATTATTACAGTCCTTCAAAGTTTTATATAAATTAATGATAATTGAATCTCAGGTTCATGGTCTGGTACGTCACTGTCCCCTTAGAGGAGCTATTACCATGGTGATAAGATTGCTTAAATTAAGCTGTCTTTTTCCACAGTACTTGGCTCATTGCCAGCGCAGTGAAGGGAGATTTCAGTCTATTCAGCACAGCATTAACCTTACTGCCAACACTGCTAAATGGGTTAGAGGAACTAGGAAAAAAAAATTATTTTAAGAAGGAAGGAACAAGCAAATATGTAAAATACTGAAGCACAGAACGGGACAAAAAATAAAACCAAACCCAAACCACAAAACCACACTTTGAAACACAATCAAAATCAGGTGAGCTTTTATATTTACACAGAAAACTCAAAAAATTCTAATGCTTGGGTAATCTAAATGTAAAACATCACTAAAAATAAGCACGTCCAGTGGTTTATCCATGAGGGAACTATAATAGACTGTGGGGAGGATCAGAAATCATATCAGGTAAAATCCCTATTTAACATTTGCCTTCTTATTTGGGATTTTGACTGAAGTGGGAAATAAAGAGCAGACATCAGGAAAAGAACAAACAACCCAACCCAAGCAAACAATTAAAACCTCAACAAAATGCAAAAAAGAAAATTATAGAAAGAAATACTGAGTCAACTAAGTGGGCATGGAGAAAATGAAAAGCACTTCTTTGAATTGTTAGGATTTAATACATACTCCATAAAAAGTAGCAAGCTATGTTCAGATGGGGCTGTCAGAGATAATGACAATGTATTACAGTGTAAATTATAAGATTTGAAACATTAGAGAAAGTATCTATGAAACCTGAAAAACACAATTATTTTAGTGGAAAAGAAGGAAATAGGCAATAGGTTGCAAGTACTTTATTCTGGGGGAGAAGTTAAAAATCAATTTATGTAAGAGCCCAATAACATTATCTTAAAAAAGAGAATCAATGTTTCTGCGTTTTTATGTGGTGAGAGAGATCCTTGCAGCCTTTTTCTGGCAATACTTACAAATTATTTTTCTGTGTGACAATGAAATTACTGCATGTTCATAAGTCATTTTAATAATGAATATGTTTTTTCTCAAAACTGCGTGTGTGCGCATACAGATAAGAGTCCGCATTTACATTTACAGGCACATTACACTGCTAAAGGCTGCAGCACAGTTGGTTACACCTCCTATAGGTACAGCTCTTCTCCAATTTCTTCATCAACAGCTATTCTATGACACATCCTCTGAAGTTTTAAAGGTGTGCCTAATCTAATTTTCATTTGGGTTGCTTAGAATAACTGCCAGAGTTAAAGAACTGGCCTTGGCAATGACACACATTTAGACTATTTTTGGTTTCACCAAAAGCCTGGGTGAACTTGAAGAAGTCATCTCCCCTTCCCAGATCAGTCTCCCCATTAAACAGTTGGGCTGGTAAGCTGGCTCCTGACAAAACTGTTGTGCATAAGTCCTTGCATGTAACACCTCCAGACGAAGCACAAAACAGAATTTCTGATTTGCCCTTTTCTATAGGCATATAATGAAGTTTTCCTCCATTAAAAAAAAACCTTTCAGAACACATACCTCAGGTTATGCCTTTTACTGCAGCCCTTTGGAGTCCCATCTAGAATTTCAAATTCTAATTACATAAGAATACATGTTTAATCAGAGTACTGCAAACATTTTCAGAACCACAGAATTTTCTTTTACATAAAGATGACACATTATCATTACGAGCAGACTCACAAAGTTGCTTCACTTCTGACTGTCCAGAGTGAACAGCATTTATAGTCATGCGATTAGTTGTAGGAAATCATTTCCTGCCTGAAAATTCTCTAATATTACATGGCTGCAGATAAACCATGCAAACACATGTGCTGTTCATGGATTAACAGGAGATACAGCTGGAAGAAAAGCTGAACATGTGCATTCTGATTTGTGCCTAGCTGTTACAGTAGGGGATACATTACTGTCTAAGTCTTCTTTTTGATTGCAAATGTTCCAAATTAAAAAAAAAGAAATCCGCTTAGATATATTAGGTAAGTACATATTAGGTAGATTTGGTACTATTAAAGATTTAGCACAAAACCACAGCTGCCATTGACATGTTTCCCTTTATTTCACAGGATTATTTTTAATGGGCAGCTAAACATTAATGGAGAAGGAAAGCAAGAGAGTCCAGATATTAGGCCAACATTAAGGAGTCCAAGTTATAAATGGCCATAAAAAAAAATAAGCTCTTTAGGAAAGACAGGCCCAGTAGGTGGGGAGGAGGAGTTGCTATTTATGTTAGGGATAGGCTGGAGAGTATGGAACTCTGTCTGGGGACAGGTGAGCAGTTGACAGAGAGTTTGTGGGTCAGGCTTAAAGGGAGAACAGCGATGGGAGACATCATTGGGGGGATCTGTTACAGACCGCCTGACCAAGAGGACACTGTGGATGAAGCACTCTATAGACAGATAGGAACAGCCTCACTCTCGCAGGCCCTTGTTCTCATGGGGGACTTCAACCACCCTGATATCTGTTGGAGGGATGGTACAGTCCGGCGCAAGCAATCCAGGAAGTTCCTTGACTGTGTGGAAGACAAACTCCTTCTGCAAGTAATAGAGGAGCCGACAAGGAGAGGTGCCATGCTTGACCTCGTCCTCACCAACAGGGAAGGGCTGGTTGGAAATGTGATGTTCCAGGGCAGCCTTGGTTGCAGCGATCATGAGATGGTCGAATTCGAGATCCTCAGGACAGTGAGAAGAGCGTGCAGCAAGCTCACTGCCCTGGGCTTCAAGAGAGCAGACTTTGGCCTCTTCAGGAACCTGCTCAGTAAGATTCCATGGGATATAGCCCTAGAGGGCAGGGGGGGCCCAAGACTCTTGGTTGATATTCAAGGATCACCTGCTGCAAGCTCAGGAGCGATATATCCCTACTAGAAGGAAGTGCTGCAGGAGGGCCAGGAGACCTCCTTGGATGGATAAGGAGCTGCTGAGGAAAATTTGAAGGAAAAAAGAGGCTTATAAAAGGTGGAGGCAAGGACAGCGGCCTGGGAAGAATACAGGGATGTTGTCCAGGAAGCTAGGGACCAGGTTAGGAAAGCTAAGGCCTACTTAGAATTAAACTTGGCTAGGGATGTTAAGGATAACAGAAAGGGATTCTATAGGTACATTGCAAATAAAAGGCAGGCTAGGGACAACGTGGGCCCTTCTCCAGAAGCTCTCGGGAGAACTGGCTACCCCGGATTTGGAGAAGGCTGAGGTTCTTAATGACTTCTTTGCCTCAGTCTTCACCGGAAAATGCTCTGACCACACCACCCAAGTCTTGGAAGGCAGACGCAGGGACAGTGAGAATGAAGACCCTGGGCCCACTGTAGGAGAGGATCTGGTTCGAGACCATCTTAGGAACCTGAATGTATACAAGTCCATGGGACCTGACGAAATCCATCCGCAGGTCCTGAAGGGGCTGGCAAATGAAGTTGTTAAGCCACTGTCCATCATATTTGAAAAATCATGGCAGTCAGGTGAAGTTCCCGATGACTGGAAAAAGGGGAATATAACCCCCATTTTCAAGAAGGGCAAAATGGATGAGCCAGGGAACTACAGACCAGTCAGCCTCACCTCTGTGCCTGGCAAAATCTTGGATTCTCCTGGAAGGCATGCTAAGGCACATGAAAACCACAAGGTGGATGGTGACAGCCAGCACGGCTTCACTAAGGGGAAATCCTGCCTGACCAATCTGGTGGCCTTCTATGATGGGGCTACAGAACTGATGGACAGGGGTAGAGCAGTTGATGTCATCTACCTGGACTTGTGCAAAGCGTTTGACACTGTCTCACATGACATCCTTGTCTCTGAGTTGGAGAGACATCAATTTGATAGGTGGACCACTCAGTGGATAAAGAACTGGCTGGATGGCCGCACTCAAAGAGTTGTGTTCAATGGCTCAATGTCCAGCTGGAGACCGGTAACAAGTGGTGTCCCTCAGGGATCGGTGTTGGGACCGGTCTTGTTCAACATCTTTGTCGGTGACATGGACAGTGGGATTGAGCGCGCCCTCAGCAAGTTTGCCAATGACACCAAGCTGTGTGGTTCGGTTGATACACTGGAGGGAAGGAATGCCATCCAGAGGGACCTTGACACGCTTGTGAGGTGGGCTGATGCCAACCTGATGAAGTTTAACCATGCCAAGTGCAAGGTCCTACACCTGGGTCGGAGCAATCCCAGGCACAGCTACAGGCTGGGCAGAGAAGAGGTTGAGAGCAACTCTGCGGAGAAGGACTTGGGGGTGCTGGTCGATGAGAAAATGAACATGAGCCGTCTTCAGTGTGTGCTTGCAGCCCAGAAAGCCAACCGTATCCTGGGCTGCATCAAAAGGAGTGTGACCAGCAGGTCAAGGGAGGTGATCCTGCCCCTCTACTCTGCTCTTGTGAGACCTCACTTGGAGTATTGTGTGTATTTCTGGTGTCCTCAACATAAAAAGGACATGGAACTGCTGGAACAAGTCCAGAGGAGGGCCACGAGGATCATCAGGGGACTGGAGCACCTCCCGTATGAAGACAGGCTGAGAAAGTTGGGGCTGTTTGGCCTGGAGAAGAGAAGGCTGCGTGGAGACCTCATAGCAGCCTTCCAGTATCTGAAGGGGTGCTATAGGGATGCTGGGGATGGACTATTCATTAGGGACTGTAGTGAATAGGACAAGGGGTAACAGGTTCAAACTTAAACAGAGGAAGTTTAGATTGGATATGAGGAAGAAATTCTTTACTGTGAGGGTGGTGAGGCAATGGAATGAGTTGCCCAGGGAAGTTGTGAATGCTGCATCGCTGCCAGTGTTCAAGGGCATGTTGGACAGAGCCTTGGGTGGCATGGTTTAGTGGGAGGTGTCCCTGCCCATGGCAGGGGGATTGGAACTAGATGATCTTGAGGTCCTTTCCATCCCTAACTATTCTATGATTCTATGATTTGTTCAATTCTAGCTGAATCATTCCCTGTTAAAGGAAGAAAAACGAAGCTGCAAGCCATTCTTTTTCTCTAAGGCTGTGTTGTGTACCATAGGCTTCTGGGAAGTGGTAATCACAAATGTTTTTTATTACAATGTTTCTCTGCTACATCACTTGTCTGCACATAAACTGCAAATACATCATGGCAAACATTCTCACAGATTCTACTTTCAGATTATACAGCCTTTCAGCCAGCTCCATCAGAGGCTGTAGCTAGCTCGCAGAGGGTGCATGAGATCAGCTGAAACAACCGCTGAAGGGCAGGAATGTGGAAAAATCCCAGACTTCATGAATCACTAATGTGGAGTATGTTTTCCCGTCTGAATTTGTAATCTACTGCACAGTGTCTTTTGTCAGTGTCCAATTATACAATTATATATGTAACTATATATCTATATATTTGCTCATTATGAGACACTTCAAATTTGCAAAAAATAGTAAGAAGTCAGAAAAATTAACTGTACACAAAAGAAACTTAAAATTGCAAAGTATTTTCCCCAATATGGTCTGATGAGAATATAGTGAAGAGGGATGCAGAAAGGCTAAACAAGATCTACCTAACTGTTAACTGAAGAGAACCAAAAGGTACTTAAAGGTACTCGTCCTGTCACTACAGTCCCTAACAGTACTTAACGGGTACAGAATGCTGAGGGATCAGCCTTAGGTGCAGCAGACGGTATAGATATATAAGTTTGCTATGTCAGAAATGACAGTGATTTATCTTTATGAGGACTGTGTTAACAGAAGCATCTAGCTCTAGAAGGACTAGCTGAACTAAAAATTTTATGTTCACTTCTTGAGAAGAGTTTCCATCCTCCTTCATTCTTTTTGTGATTTGCCCTCAAGACAAATAAGGGAATTTTAATTTCAGAACGAATCAGCTTATTCTTCAATCTTTAGTTAAGAGCCTTTCAGAGAAAAAGAGAGCTTAATTTGACATTTTTTAGGTGTGCGTTAGGTGACAAACCTAACTTGACACAAGCAGCAGTTAAGCGTTTAAAGATGTATAGTAAAAGCAAGTTTTGCAATAAAATAAAAACCTTCTTATAAAAGAACAGCATTTAGGTTTCAGTGATTTATTGTTATAATTTGTCCTTGGTCATATGTGTATTAAAAAGAAAACATTTCCCTGCATAATACCTTGTATTCTCTGGATCAGATTAGTTGGATGTCAGACATTCACCTGTTTCACCAAACACAGCTTACACAGAGAGTCAGGCACTTTGCATTTACATGTTTTAATGCCAAAACCCACAGGGAACCCTGGTCAAAACTTCTCGGTGCTCTGTTCACAGAGAAGAGGAAGAAGGTCATAGAAAATCAAAGGGTTTTTTTAAGCATCAAGTCAGCAAACACAGCTGTAGCTGAAAGCCATCGAATTAGCTAATACTTTTTGAGAACAAAAAAAGATTATAAACAAAAGGTCAGAGGAAATTGGGCATTTACCTCTGGCAGAACTTTGGGAAGTGAAACACAGGTTCACTGAATACATGCATTTGCTTTCAGTTATTTTTCAGAGTGGATTATTTGCGCAAATTGTGGGTGATCCTGCAGTTGAACCCTCCCTTCCCCAGCTCCCAGAGTTAAGGCCCTCCATGCTCAACACCTGGTCTTGGGGCCATATAATTTCCCCACTACCAAAT
This sequence comes from Ara ararauna, assembly GCA_028858755.1. Classification (NCBI taxonomy): domain Eukaryota; kingdom Metazoa; phylum Chordata; class Aves; order Psittaciformes; family Psittacidae; genus Ara; species Ara ararauna. The sequence continues at coordinate 8,378,556 of CM054383.1, read as the reverse complement.
GATTATCAAATTATATTCTTTGTGTACGTATGCAATCAAGTGTTTAAATTTGCACTGAGAAAAATATTATTTTAGTATTATTCCCTATATTTTCTCATGCACAGGAAAGCTACAGCCTGACACTGACTGACTCCAGAGGGGCAGAGTGCACTGATCAAATAAAACTTCTATTTGCTGATTACGAAATGCCCCTGGGAGAATGCGGGAGGGCGAGACAAGTACATAAGCACAAATCCTGACTGCACACAATTCTAAAACACTGATGTAAGCTACACACCTTAAGGAAATCAATGTCTTTCAAAACTTTGCAAAGTACGTGATTTTTATGAGTATTAGTGATCTAATAGAATTAATTAAATACAACCTCACATGGCCACATGACCTGGCCTCACATCAAAATGCATTGGCATGTCCTGAATGACAAACTTATAATTCCTTATCACCATCTCATGCCAACATCAGGCCTCCTCCCCATCTTCTGGTTCTGTTGGGTTTTTTGACATTTGGGATATAATGTGTACAACAGTCAGTCTGTACCTGGTTTCCAACGGGATGTTGCTGTTTAAGACCCAGCTGTTATGGAGATGCACAGAATCTTGGGTGCTGGTGGGGGGAGTTGGAGCAGCAGGACTGGGCTGGCTGCGGGTGGTCATTGATCTTCTCTGGAGAGAGTCAGCCGTTGGAGGTGGTTTTCTGGCACAAGTGCATGCATGTGGTGGCGGAGGTGGCGGCGGGAGGGGTCTGAAGGTGAACTGGTTATGTGGACTACCTGGCATATCTGAAACAACAAGAAGGCAAAGAAACCCACAGAGTTATTATTTTAGAAAGATCAAGAGAGCACGAGCATGATGTACTAGTTATTGGGATTAAAGCAGTGTGGTTTATGATGTTGTTAACCCAGCTGCCTGTCAAACACTGTTGCAACATGCAAAGTAATTTAAAATATAACAGTCTACTGAAATGGGGAATATCAGACACACACACCCTCCAGCAGTGTAGTTCAGCAGTTCACCAACAAAAAAAACCCAAACCAAACCAAACCAAAACAAACAAAAACCTCCCCAAAAAAACCAGAAAACCAAAACCCAAAACTAAACGCCACCAAAAGCAATCAACCAAAAAAAGACACAACATTCATTTGATTTGTTACAGCATTTTGTGGGATTAGGGTAAAGAACAAATAAATCAAGTTGACATTGAACTACAGCACAGATGCCAACTGATTTCATGAGGTATACTTCTCATTTAAGAACATCTGTGAAAGAAACAGACACAGTGTTAAGAATAAGTCTTGCACTTCAAATCAAGGGAGAAAAGAATTGAATAATTCCTACCACCTAACAAACATCTTTCATAAAACAAGGTTTACACATTTCTGTGAGTCTATTACCGCATTTGTTAAAGGAGACCTGGGAAAAGGCCCTCTTAAAGACTATTTGAATCAGTAATGACCTGGATATCCAGAGAAAAGGTTTTATGGCATCTAAAGGCATATGAGCCAACAAGGAGCTCACAGCTACCAGACAGGGCTGTGAATGAGATGGAGTGAAAGATGCACCTGGTGGGCACCCAAGGCTGTACTCCATGTGCTCCCTGTGCTGCCGCTGCTCTGTGAGACCCTGAGCGCTGCCCGCAAGCACCCCACAGGGCTGGTGTAATAACATGGGTGCTGCCTAGTGCTAACACTGCCGTGCAGCTCTCAGGTGGCCCAGGCTGTGCCCTTGAGCTTGAATCCGCCTCAAAAGACAACAAACATCCAAATATGGTGTAATGGCACCTGGAAGGGACAATAAACTCTTTTCTCTCCTTCCCACAAGACTCTCCAAAGCCTCTCAGCACATCAAGAGATGCAGCTATGGAAAATTGAAGCAAACAACTGCATTTTAAAGAAACAATAACAAACACTTTGCAAAGAAGATGCTGATAAAAAGCACTGCCAGACTGGGTGAACTGTGAAGTTATTAACCTGAAACTCTTCCAGCTAATTTGCCTCAGGGTCTAACCCAGCTTTGTCCCATTTCTATACTCACCCTCACCCTCTCTTTTACCTTAGCAGACATCCAGTTAAATCTGCACAAAACCAGCTGTAGCAGAGCTCTGATGAACCCGCAAAAATTCCCTGCAAGGAACTGTTGTTGCCGTCCATTTACAACACATGCTTTCTTTAAATTATGACATGATGTGTCTTCAAGGTGAAAGATGAAAGCGTGCCCCTTCCCTTCTCGGAATGGCTGGCGGAAAAAAAGCACCTTTTTCTGCGTGACAGTCCCAATTTACCCCAACTGGAGAAACAAGGTTGTTTAGTGCTCCACATAAGCTTTTCTATGCTGCGGTAAGCAAAGCTGTCACGGATTTGGCCCAGGCTTAATCCTTTTAATTTCATTGATCTTTTATCAAGGCAGCATTCGTACAGTTGCATTGAGGTTTACACTGTAATATTAGTTTGCATATACCAGAAAAGCATTTCTAAGCATATTAGAAAATTGGAAACCTCAGTAAATTAAATCACTGGAGTCAACAGTCCAGAGGTCTGAAATAATCTGCTAAGGCACTTTCATACAGTAATTAATCTCACTAAATCCCATAACCTGCTATTTTAGATTTGAAAGCTACCCAAATTTTGGACATAATATTTGATGTCCAGCATCCTCAAGCATGTGATCAACGACATTCCCTCACTTACTGGTATCAATCTTAAGTGCACTCTACAGAAAATTTGCAGGATTATAAAAACCTACAATTTGCACGACAAGCCATTTTAATGGTTGTGCCACTGTCCTGTTAGAAAATTGCTGATCTCTGCCAGGACACACAGTTAGACTCTGCAAGGTACATCAAAAGCTACGCAGTAAATGCTGAGCAGCCAAGGTAACTGCTTCTCTAGGTAAGTGGGAAAACTCTGTATAGTCTATATGGCAAAGCATCTTTCAGTTCCCTTCCTCTTCTTTTATCTGCACTATCCCTATCCCATCGATAGCACACAATTATCTGACAAATAGTTTAGTTTGTTCAAAGCAATAGAGTGGTTTTGCTTTGTGAACCACAAAGTATTTCTGGATGGTGAGGTACCTTGTATCTCCCAGTGCAATTTATCACAATATATTAACACATCAGATTTCTTGGGGGTTTCCTTTTTAATTATCACACTTGTCACCCCTCCATCAGCTACTGGCATTGCAGGAAACCTCACATCAGGTTCTGAAGTATTTTGTCAATTTAAAGACAAGTCTTCTGCATCAGACCTTCACTTCAGTGAAGCACTGCAAATTTATTATGCTGAGAGTCAGCCTGAGTTTCCAATTAGTTTTTACAGACTTTCTAATTTGGCAAAGTTATTTTCATTTTGCTTGAAACTAAGTCTACATCTCATTAACTTTATTTTTATACCACAAAAAATGCTGCTTGGGATATAAAGCAGCATCATAACTAAATATGCACATGTGATTCTTTAGGACTCTGAATAAACAGTAGACTCTGTAAAATAACTTAATACAACATCATTTAAATACTTAAAAAGTGACAAGATAATTTGTCTAAAGCCAGTAAGTTTCCAAAATCATAGAATGGTTTGTGTTGGAACGGACCTTAAAAGATCATCTAGCTCTAAACCAAAAAATCATCAACGAAGTGTAAAAGAGCGATACAGGAATTAGTTATGAAGTTTTATCCCATTGCTATTGTTCACCATAATTCTTTTCATGATGACTCTTGGTTTAATTTTTAATGGTTGCTAAGAATCACATTTTTAATTTTTTTTTACATTAAGAAGTCTGCGTAGGTTATGCAAATACAGTGTTATTTGTTTTCAGTGTTCACTGATATAGTAGAAGTTTCCATCCATCTAAAAATAGAACTATAAAGCACGACTTCAGCTCAAACATTACATTTTCAATTTGTTTCAAATCAGATTTTCAGCCAAGGAGTGTCCAAGCCAGAAGAGATGCTCTTGGCTGTCACTATTGGCCTTCTCATCTGTCCTTGCAATTGGCCCTTTTACAAATAAGAGGCTGTTTAGAAAATTTCTAAATTCTTTCCCCTGAGAATTCACTAGCTTAAATAGTTCTCTCATTTCCACAGAGCACATCTGGAACTGCAGTGTTTCCTGAGAAGATCTGTACAACATTCTGCTGCTTTGTTGTATATTGGATCTGCACTGTTTAACTCATACTCCCCCGCCCACTCTATAAACTCTATTAAACTTCTTTCCCCCCTTTTTAATTTTTTTTTCTTTCATTCTTCATTACAAAGTTAATTTGTTTAGCATTTCTATTTTGAGACACTTCCCAGACTCCACACACTAACTCCAAAAGAGAAACTACTGCACTGATGCAAGATACAAACAAGAAAAATTTTCCTCGTAATTCTAAAATGGATTTCTGCTTGCCCTCCTTTCTTTGGAGTTTGAAGGGAGGAATTCAGCTCCTGTCCTGAATGGTCCTTCTTCTTTGGTTCTGACTCATTCTTTTGGATGGCCCTTGTCCAATATTGACCACACTTTGCTCCATGGCATTGTATAATGGAGCTTGGTATCCTACCTACCATTATGGAGCGCAGACCTCAACAGCTCCTCTTCAACTGCTGAGTTCTACTACTACTACTGCTTTTTCCTTCAGGGCATACAATAATTCAGATCTTGCATTTCACCAGGCATCTGCTCTTTGAAAGTGGAATGTTACTTAACTTGGACACTTTCCTTACTCTGTCGTGTATGGCTAGTGCTGCCATTCTGCTCAAAAGCTAATGGAGGCACTGACCAATGGACATGAGCAACCTTAATGTAAACTCATTTTCCTTAAGAAGCTAAAATGCCTTTGCAATCATGAACATGTAGCCAAATTGCTTTAAAGACTGACAAAAATTAAATGAGCAGCTTTATCAACCAGTTAGCACCTGATTAAAACTTAGTTTTCAAAACAAGCCAGGCCTTTGCCGAAATATTTTCCTAACAGTTTGGAAGTATACTTTACTATAAATTTTGGACACACACAGAAAGAAAGGGTAATTGAGGCATTTTACCATTTACTGACAAGACTACAATAGCTTGCATTGTTACCAAGTGAAGTATATCAGAGAGAATATTGTAATAGTAGTGAACCTTAAAAGGTTTGTGTTTAACCTAATCCTACTTTTGGGATATTTTAATTTTTTTAGTTCTTAAATTCATTATTCACTGGTATGTTTTTTTTTTTTAAGAGATATCTCTCAGCTGAATACGAATTAATCCATTATTTAATGAACAAAATAGCAACATATGTTTAGTTTGGTGTAGTTTGTTCAAAGTTCTATGAGTATGCTACTGCTCAGTTAAAAACAATCTAATTTTTTTCTCAAGCAGAGATGAAGGAGAATAATGGGCACTGAAGAACTGGAAATGAATACTTAAGACTAAAGCTAAAAAGCATAGAATAAAAATTATCAATTTTGCAATGAGATTTATGCTTTCTATCTAAGTAGACAAACTAAGAATTAGATGTTGGTGCTACCATTGCAGAGTGCTGGTTCTGCTACACGTTAATATACTTACTGATGTTGTGTAAGTCTTTAAACCCTTTCCTTCCATTCTAAATTTATAATTTTCTATGTATGCACCATTGACCTTACTAAGCTCCTAATTATTCACTGCCTATCTCTGAATTCCTTTTATTTTTGATGTCACATATTTTGAGAACAGGTGAATATGCAAAAAAAAAAGTGTTTGAAATTGCTCTACTAATGTATATAAATGTATATTGTGCTTCAATAATTTATTCTACACTTGCTCCTTCTGAGGGAGCTCAACATTTAGGCAGCCTATCTTACTTGCAAAATCCTGTGCTTTGAGAACCTTGTTAGACCACTAGGATATGAAAATATTTAACAAGCACCTTTAATACAAATTTACTTTTAGCTTATTGTTTTGCTGAATATAAATTTCTCAGCCTTACTACACAGCAAATCTTTCAGAATATAAAATACCAAATGTGTCTAAAGAATTCCATGAACCATATGTTTTTATGCAAAATAAAGTTTATAATGTAATGAAAGTTTGTAAGCCAAAGGTCATATGGACTCAAAGTTTACATCCAAAGTAAAAGAGACTTAGAGACCTCCAGAGACCCATACTACTTCCTACTACAGCTAACTGACACACACCTCTGTGGCAGCAATTTTTACTTGCCAGGCAGGTTGGAGTAGCCCTGAACAGACTGAGGGAGGACCACTGGGGGATCATCAAGGCGCTCTGGACACATTATTGGTCAGTACAGATGTGTCCTCCAATAGCAAAGTATATAATTTTATATCATCCTGCCACTCTAAGAGTAGAATCCTACATATCATTACTTAGCCTGTGCTGGAAACACAACACTTACTTGAAAAAAAAAAAAAATTAAAAGACATCTTATGTCACGTACTTTGAATGGCATCAGTGAGCATAAAATACAGCTGCATTTACATTATAATAATGTAACAATGTCAAAATATCTAAAACACTGAAACACTCAGTCCAATGTGTTCATATGGATCCCATTAAATATTTCCTTTATGTTCTCAGTATCACATATGTTCAATTCCCTTGAATCCCTTACAACTATACACACACATCCACACACACAATAACAGCTTCAAACTCATAATTTGTGGCTCATTTTAACAAAAAGAGATTTGGTAAAATAAGAATTCTAATAATTCCTAACGCTAATAGAGATTTATTTGTCCTTCGGCATTTCCAAATTTACCCATAATTAAGTATGATGCAATTCACCTGTTTTTAAAACACAAATAATACTTTCATTGAGCAATGTATGCTCTAAGAAGAAAAAAAAAATCCATTCTGCATATAAGCTACAAGCACAGCAAGGACTTTTAAAATGGCTGCGCAGCTTTTCCTTTTCTATTTTTACATTAAAAGTCAAAACTTGTACTGTAAGACCTAAGGAACTATATTTTGTAAATCCTCCTAATGGACCCCATTATGGGAAACAGTAGAAAAAGATAATTACCCAGCTTTGAACACCAAAGTAAAAAGGAATGATTGGAGCATCACCATCCGGTAATGCTTTAAAACACTGCTCCTTTTAATGAAGTGAATGGTTTTTGTTTCTCTAATTCTGTTTAATACAACCTCTTGTGAAACAGTGCTAAAGTCAGCTAAAATTCTTTCTGGAGTCCATATTTATTTAGGCAGGCTAATATGAGTTTGGGATTTTCCCATTATTTTAATTTATATTTTTTGGTCTATTTCTAACAAACATCATAGAATCGTAACAAATGCTGGATTACTGAAAAGTCTACCAGAAAATCTTCAAAATCAAATAGTATAAATGGACTTTATTACCTGCATACAAAATTAAGTATGAACACCTTAAAACCTCTAGGAACAGACAGCGGCATAAGGAATTTTCATCAGCAGGACTTAAGTATTTGCCAGTAATTTGCCATTACTGTAGCACATCAGAGTGGTATAATATGGGCTGGACTCTCTTTCTGGTAAACATGAATTAGTGGCATGATAAAAGTGAAATAACACTGTAAATCTCAGTGTTTTGAAAAATAAATCAGAAGTGTCTAGAAAGTGTCTCTGCAAACAAGCTGTTTCTTGATTCAGCTGGAGGAAGATATGGGAGAATTTTTCAGGCAAAAGAGCAGAGGTGAGAATTCATTAGCGAAACAAACTTATCCGTAGGGAACTATCACACGGCCACACTTTCCCACTTTGCAGACAGGATGCATTCAGTAATATTCTGCCTTTCAAGATTCAAAAATTCTGGCATCTGCCTTTACACCATACACTTAATTTGTCAATTTTACTGTGTACAATTCTTGAACTAAGACTGATACACTCTTTTTTTGTAGGTGGGCACGGGGGAGTATTTTTGCTTTTTCTGATGATAGAAATGTCGAGATACTCAAACAAAGCCCAACACTTTGGGCTTTGAGTATCTATTTTTGTTCCAGCTGTATCAGCTGGTGCAATGATGGACAAACTTCGCCTCACTTAAAGGCACTTATATCTGTAGACCATTAGAGCCACAACAGCACTACTCCTCCTTAATTAACTCCATTACTCAGTGTGTTAACTTGGGAGCCAGATTGCTGAAGTAGAATAATTTTGCACATAAACAATGCACTGTAAGATGCCACTCTGTGCTGCAGTTAGTAACCAGAAATGAGTTTCAGGTTATAATACAGTGTATTGTGGATAAGATGCAAGTTTGAAATGTTATCGTGCAGAAGCACCTCAGAATATAAACACACTGATGTGTGTCCCCTCATTGTCAGAGGGGAGTGAATAGCTAGTGCTCCTGAGGTGCTTTTATTCTGCTGAACTGAGTTATAGCTTTGTTCTATATTACTTCATATAGCTGTTAAATACTAATGCACTTCATCTATAATATTTACATGAAAAACATTATTCAATTTATGTGGAATGGTCACATTAATGTCAATTAATATGACACATTCAAAATGAAACTATCCTATTCCTTCCCTTTCATCTCCTTCATTGCAGGAAGTACATCCATCATATTCTCTCAAATATCCATCCAGTTGAGGCAGGGCTCCTCTTAAATCACTACAATCTGTTCCAACACAAGACAGGACTACTGGAGGTTGAGTCACAGAGGTCAAGGACAAAAAAAAAAGGGGTGGAGAAGAAAGGCAGCACTCCAGATCTGATGGAGGCTGAGGGAACAGCCAGCTCAGGTTTCCAGTGGTTTATTTAGATCAAGCAGCTGCTGATACAATTAACATCACACAGCGTTCAAACGTTAGGAGTGGAGACTGACAGCTCCCAGCCAGCTTAAAAGTGATATTTTCAGGAGAATGCATAATTTCTGCCATTACTTAAAAGTGGTAGGTTCAGTCAATATCACAAGCTGTAACTTCTATCAGTGGTTAACTCACAGGGGACAGTACAATCACTACTCTAAAACTCCGAACAAAGCGGGAGAGATTATAGCTTATAGAGTAAGGCTATCATCCAGGTTTACAAAAGTCAGGCAGTTACAAGTAGCCTGGCAGCAAATTTTGATGACCCTAGAGGTGAACAGATTTTGATTAAAGAGCAGTTTATGACTGGTAAAATAGGTTGCAAGCAGCCATGGCTGTAAAAATTAATGTTTCCCCAGTTATTGATGGTTTTGGCAGAGTGATATGTATTCACGTTTTGGCCTTTGTGCCATTAAATTCATTAGCTGTGAGGGCTTTCTAAAAGGGATCTATGGGTAATGGAATTAGCAACTATAAATCATACTGAAATACACAGTGTATTTATCCAGTAGTTCAGTGGAAATATTACACACATGGACATGTTAAGCCACTTTGCCACCAGTGTCTTCCCAGTGGATGATAATCTCCTCTGCCTGCCTCTTACCTGCTTCATCTGTGTTCCTGTTACTTTGCAGCATTTTCAGGAAAAAAGACTGCTTGAGGCCATGCCCTGTTAAATAACTTAAAACCCTGAAACATTTGAGTTCACTGCACTGCAATGGCTGAGGTGAAGACTTCCATTTTACTGCTTGCCTTCTCAAGGCTGGGGACAGTGACATGAGTCCTACCAGTTGACTGAAATACAGAATCCTGTCCAAATTAAAGCCCAGCCATGAAAGGGATCAGTTTGTGGATTCCTATTTTGTAAATATAAAATATTCTGGGACTTTACAAAAATAGGAGAAGATTATAAGCCTTAAGTCACGTTTAAATCTGTCAGTTACATCAGGATCCAAACTAAAGCCCTGATCAGCATGCTCATGCACGTTCCTGAAATTACTGGAAGCAAGATCCCAAGCCTATCTCTTATCTATTTGGGTTCAGACAGAGCTAGCACTCTGTTGGCAGTACTGCAATCTTACTCTAAGTTTACTTCAAGGTGGAAATACCTGAACTTTCTAGCTCCAAAAATGAATCCCACTCCAGCCTCTCCCACCTGGGTATGTAAAGGCTTTGCTCAGGACACCCAACTTCAGCAATCCAGATTACCACGTCAAAACCAGACTTCCAGCATGTCTTCTGACATGACTTTGCAGAGCATAACTGAAAATACTAGATCCATCTTTACAAAGAATGCCACATACAGATGGAGAAGCTTGAAGCTCTTCAGGATCACTCACTGTCTCTACCCCCATTTTACTTTTAGGAGATTAATGAGGGCACATTGTGACAGATACAGACTAGTGTCTATGTTCATAATATTCTGAAGAACAGCTTTATAGATAATACAGAAATTAATATCTCCATTTCACTCAGTAAAACAGCATTCCATGTGTTTTTATGGACGTGGAGTGCTGGGGCTATTTGGGTGCCTTTGCTCTACAGGACTAGAGAAGTAGAAGACAGCTTGCTCAAAGTCGGCTGTTCAGAACAAATATCCCTTGACCTACAAAGTTCAGCCAGAATACACCATAAATCACTGGGCAGCATCCGATTATAAATCTGTGTCCCTGTACTGGCTCTGTAGAAATAATTTCCGCTGTATTCTCTGAGATTTAATTTGAAAGTGATTCTTCTTTGCCTGTGGACTGTGTGGGGTAGCAGAGCTGCTTGTTGCTACAATTTTCTGCTAGCTATTCCGGATAGAAAAATTCTGGAGAGAAAAGACTTCATACAGAAGCGTGCTACCAACCAATAAAATGAATGGCTTTTGGTAAAACTGATAGTGCTTTTACATTTGCCTTTCTTTTTTAGGAATATGATCCATTACTCTTCCTGAAGTCAAGAAGAAACTTTCACTTCATCTTAGTTTTAAATACAGTTGATAAATTGACAAGCAGCAAATTGATGCGCTTTTCACTGGTCAAGAAATATCATTGACAACTGTTTTTTGTTTTGTTTTGTTTTTTTTAATCAAAGCATGTGTGGCCTCTCCTGTCCTATCCTCCCCTCGGAGTAGTCTGACCTATAAAATAATTTGCAATACACAAATTACAGATTTTTCTCAGTAACCTTGCTAGATCCCTGTTGGCCAGGGTTGAGAGCTCGCAGGAATATGGACTGTTTCCTTCAGCTTCATTTATATTCTACTTTACTAGCTTTAGTTGACAGATTTCTTAAAGAAGGGTTAAGACAAATCACAGTTTCAAAACCTATATTATAATCTTGAAGCTTTGCTTTAGAAAATAAGCTGATTTAAAAAAAAAGAATTATTTCAAATTATATTTCAAATAGAGAATTACTGTTTTACTTTTTTTTAAATAACAAGAATGGAAACTTTATCTGTGGATATTTAGCATTGATTTATTCTTGGTAACACTTAGAAGTATATGGTATTACTTAAAAAGGAGGTTGCATGTAACTGTCAGATAGCATAACAAAGTTATTTGTCACTCACCACCTCCTTTTCCATGGTATCTAAATTACATTATATTACTTAAATGATATACCTCAACATAGAATTAGCTGACTGACTATTTCTGCCTTTACCTCTCAAGGTATTTAACAAGTTCCTCTCCCTGTCAACTTAACCCACAAATAAAATACATACTACAAAAAGATCTATTCCTGCCATTGACGTTTGCTAACGTTTTATTTAGGAGTGTTGACACTTCTCCTATACTACTGAGCTTGCTGGGAGGAAAGACAATGGTACATGTGTAACTGATGGTAAACAACAAATCGATTATTTTTTAAAGAAAGAAAAACTCCTGTAGGGAAAGACAACGCCACAGAATGTAATGCCTGAAAATTAATGTAACAGCCTAGGCATAAGCCCACAGCTTCCAAGTTAGTCCCTCATGATATTTTCTGAAATACCAATATGCTTCTACCACTCCACTAATCTGGGGGGGTGTGGTCTGGTTTCTCAGAACTAATTAGGACTTTCAAATCCACTCTGCATTTTATTATTAAGATCTCTGTACTCTTAAACACCTTTGAATATCTCAGCAAAGCATCTATCAAGTACCAATTGGGACACTTCAGCATAAACCAATTCAGAAAGTCAGCGTTGGGCGGTGAGGTCTGACAAGCTTCTCCTGCTGTTCTAGCTCAACTTGAAAAAGAAATCCAGAGCAATTCAAAATGAACAAAGATTATGTCATTTTATATCATTAACAGGTTATAAAAGTTCTTTGTGATCATATCCTCAGTTCACCTCACAGCACATTTCTAAGGTGCATTTCACTCAAGGCTTATGCATATGCAGTTATTTAAACTCATTGTAAATAAGATATGCATTTTTGAATATTACTAGAAATTACATCTATAAAATATCGAATAAAACCTTCAAAACAAATGCATAAAGAAGTATCAAGGGAAACATACTTTTTCATATGAATCTAACCAACAAAGTATTTTAATGACTGCACATCTATTAAGAGAATTCTCAGGACACTGTAATTATTATTCATTTTCTAGAATTGTTTCACCATGAAGCTTTATGCTACTATGGGGACTTTAATGTTTATTTTTTGTGACGGCTGCGTTGACTATTAAAAAGCAATTTGGCTGACATTTTAAGTCTTTTGTTGCCAGTTTTAATTGGATTGTTCGCCAAGCATCAACTCCCCCGTTAACTGCAAAAATTACAGGCCAACGTCAGTTTATAGTAATGACTCTGTAATGATTTTATCCTGTCAGTAAGCCAGCTTCATATGGATGCATGCATGATTAGTTTCATATCAAGACCTGTAATTAAATAATTGAAACTTAAACTGTGGTGGGTTGACCCTGGCTGGGTGCCAGGTGCCCACCAAAGCTGCTCCATCAGTCCCCTCCTGAGCTGTACAGGGGAGACAAAATATAACAAAAGGCTTGTGGATCAAGATAAGGACAGGGAGCGATCACTCAGGAATTACTGTCATGGGCAAAACAGACTAGACTAGGGGGAAATTAGTTTAATTTATTACCAATCAAATCAGGCTAGGATAATGAGCAATAAAAATTAAATCTTAGAGACACTTTCCCCACATCCCTGCCTTCTTCCCAGGCTCAACTTCACTTCCAATTTCTTTACCTCCTTCTCCACAGCAGCGCGAGGGAACAGGGAAAGAGGGTTGTGATCAGTTCATCACACACTGTCTCAGCTGCTCCTTCCTCCTCATACTCTTTTCCTGCTTCAGTGTGAGGTCTCTCCCACAGGAGACAGTCCTCCGTGAACTTCTCCAGTGTGAGTCCTTCCCACAGGCTACAGTTCTTCACAAACTGCTCCAGTGTGGGTCCCTTCCATGGGGTGCAGCCCTTCAGCAAAATGCTCCAGTGTGGGGTCACAAATCCTACCACAAACCTGCTCCAGCACAGGCTTTCCATGGGGCGAGCCTCCTTTGAGGCATCTCCCTGCTCCAGCATGGGGTCCTCCATGGGCTGCAGGTGGATATCTGCTCCAACACGGACCTCCATGGGCTGCCGCGGCACGGCCTTTCTCACCATGGGTGCAGGGGAATGTCTGCTCCAGAACAGGGAGCAACTCCTCTCATCCTTCTGCACTGACCATGGTGTCTACAGAGCTGCTCCTCTCACGTGTTCTCACTCCTCTCTGGCTGCAGTTGTGCAGGGTTTTTTTTCCCCCCTTCCTAAATGTGTTATCTCAGAGGCGCTACCTTTGCTGCTGCTGAGCTCAGCCTTGGCCAGCGGTGGGTCCATCTGGGAGCCACCTGACATTGGCTCTATCAGACATGGGGGAAGTTTCTGGCACCTTCTAACAGAAGCTGCCCCTGTAGCCTCTCTCCTACCAAAACCTTGCCATGCAAACCCAATACACTAAACAAAAGAGAATATCAAAGAGGAACACATCCTTAGCAAATACATCAGGATTTATCAAGCTACTCATTCCAAATGAAAAATAATGAATGTTTTGAGGTCAAACAGTTCAAGAGTTGGTGGTAAGGAAAAAAGTTCTCCATACCTTTTGCTACAGAAGAAATTTCCCTTTAAGCAATGCAACATTTGAGAGCTCACTGCAGTGAGTCTCTGCTTATCCTTCTTAAAACTGACTCAAATTATTCAGAAGTCATTACTAGCTATTTTTGTTTGCTTTCCAGACTAGGTACAGCTGCTTTTGTAATAATAATTGTAAGATATAAAACTAATTATACCTCAACAGAAACTTACAGCACTTACGAGCAAAGAACAAGCCCACTAACTCCTCAGAAACTCAGGCTCTTGAAAGAAAACATCATTATTCTTTGTTCAGCTCTGAATCCTATGACAAACTCCTACATATTTCAGAATTTCAAACAGAGAAAAAAAACACAACCCTGCTTTTAGAAGATAACCCTTTGGAAGTGTGAAATATCCATGCAAATAAAGCCAGAAACAAAGCCATACAAAGCAGGTCCAGCACTTCCAAAGCAGCAAGTACCTCCTCATACTGCTCAAACTGAGTTCAAGAAGCTGGGGGCTTCTTGGAGAACCTCACACGATATGGTTTTGGCCATCTGACATGGATGGTAACTTTCTATAGGCAGTTAAACCCTAATTTGGAAAGAACTTAGTATTTCACATGTTTTGATACTTAGAAAGTCCAGGGGGGGAATAAACCTGATCAAGGGTTTTGACTGTCTTATTAATAAGCACATCTGCACTACAAAATTTGGGATAGGATGCCTCTGTAAACTGAGCTGCTACGTTTATGGATTTCCATTAAACTCAGACCTCAAAGGTCAAATACCAGACTTCATTGTGTTATACATTCAGTGAGTGTTCAGGCAAATTTCAGCAATTTATAGCAACTTAAAAGAACTTATGTTCATCTGTTTCCAGGCTTGACTTTTATAGACTATAGTCACCTAGTAGAAAATATTAACCTACTGAAAAGTCAATAGATTTTCAAGATTGCTTCATTTTTATGTACAAAAAGCCGTATGTTGCCCAGAATCATTCATTTTCCTTTTATTGCCAGGATGATGGCTTTAAATCTGTTCTGACCAAACTTCTGAGCAGATGGCTTTATTTGAAAGATTTAGGGGTACACTTAGAACCCAACTCTTTTCCCAGTTACAACAGCATGATATGGAATTAACTCCATTGATTTCAATTATGTTATTCAGCCTTGGTTTGCAAGATGTAACTACAGCAGCTAACAGACTGACAGGCCATAGGGCATATCCATTTTCTATTAATGTTTAGAAACAGAAAATTTGTCACTTCAAAATATCAACTGTGGAACACTGCATGAGGTTGTGAAGCTCCATCCCCAGCGGCGTTTAAGGCCAGGTTGAACAGAGCCTTGGGCAACACGGTTTAGTGCAAGGTGTCCCTGCCTATGGCAGGGGGGTTGGAAATGGATGATCTTAAGGTCCTTTCCAACCCTAACTATTCTATGATTCTACGATTCTGTGGCTCTGTTTCAGGAATGGGGTTACTGTATTTGTCATTTAGAAAGGGATGAACCACTGAACCAGATTGGCACAAACTTATTTAAAGTCCAGCAGAGGTACGTGAATGGATCATACCTCAGTAGATGAAAAGTCACATTGACAAGTGGAGGGTACCTCAAATTGATTGCTGAGATCTAAATTAACTCCAAATACTCAGAAAATGGACCTGGGTACATCTGTAAACAGCTCAA
This sequence comes from Ara ararauna, assembly GCA_028858755.1. Taxonomy (NCBI): domain Eukaryota; kingdom Metazoa; phylum Chordata; class Aves; order Psittaciformes; family Psittacidae; genus Ara; species Ara ararauna. The sequence continues at coordinate 8,363,075 of CM054383.1, read as the reverse complement.
TGAAAAACCTCTTTTCTATGTAGAGCTTTAGTGAAGGAATGTAACAACACAGAAAATAAAGCAAACTGGACAGAAAGTAAAAAGTCAGATAGTGTTAAATCATTACACACACATCTCGTGGAGTACTTTGTTCCATTCTTAACACCTTTTTTTTTTTTCCCCAAGAACAATTTGGTAAAAACAGAAGGACTTTACAAACCAGTGACTAGATTCATGATGTGGAAAAGCCACTATGTGAGGAGACACTAAACAGATTGTGCAGTTTAAAGAGAAGCAAGGTGTAAATGATAGAGAAACAACATAATGAACTCCATAGGTATGCAATTATTTACACTCACAGTAATAGTACAGTGGATCACTAAATGAAACTGTTGGGAGAGAAACTTAAAACAGATAAAAGGGAATACTCCGGGTGGTTTTCTTTCCATTATTTTTTTTAGCAACACATTTAATCTAGGAACTTTTTGCTACAACCTATCATCAAGATGAGGAGGTTGAAAATATTTTATGTATAGAATTTTATATAGATAATTATTCATCCACACAGACAATATACAGAGACACCTAAGTTTATCTAAGTATAAAACCTACACAGAAAAAGGAAGCATTTTTATGTGTATAAGTACATAATATACATATGTATTATTTTATACATACACAAAAATCTCCACTGAATTCAAATCCCAGTGGAAAGAATAAAAGTTAGACTGCTATGTGCTCAGTTTATTCACAATGCTAAATTTTCATCATCTTGAAGGATTTAATTTCACATATGTTAAAACCACAGCACAGAGCAAAACTGCACTCACTGTGTGCTTCCTGCTCTGGCCAGAAACCTCAACCAAACTACAGCTGTTGGTGGATTTTTATCTACGTGACCAGGTCAGCCCTGGTTTAGTCAGAAGATATTTAGGGCAAACAAGGTGAGTATATCATTTATTCAGACAACTGATGAAACACATTTAAGGCAATCCATTCTCATGGCTGAAGAAGAATAATGGAGCTGCCCTGAAGTTATGTACCACCAATAATGCAAAAACTAGAGATGAAATACTTCAGTTGCAGACCTTGGACTGAGCTAGGTATTTACACATAAAAAGCAGTTTGAAACTGAACACACGTAAGGAAACCACGAAACCACTGCTATAGGATTTATTGTCTAGAACAGAATAGTAATTCAAGCTTCCTTCTGATCCTCATCCTGATGTTTAAATTCTAATTTTGATGCTTATTTGCAGTCTTTTGAAATACGTGACTCTTGACAAAGACTATAAATCACCTCATACAGGTTTTGTGAACAATACAAATAGGACCACTGAGCTCCAATCTGGCTGATGCAATAACCAGGCAACAAAGGATGCTCCGCCAAACTCATCTCACTACTGAATAACAGAATAACCAAGGAAACTAGGATAGAACAAATAGTTCTGTTCATATACTTGCACTGTGCTTTATATACCTGCCAGCCTTTATTATGAACTATGCAGACTGAACGCAAAAAAGCAAAAGTATCAAAGAGGTGGAGGAAGGAGGTGCTGATAATACATGCCACAGTTACCTTTTACTAAAGAGAATGGACAGATTGTGTGAAGACCAGCATGCAGTTTCAGCTTATGCAATTTCAAAATGACCTTTTAAAAGTAATTATTAGAGCTGGGTAGTAGCATACAGATGAAATTGTACTCTTCAGCATTACATGCACTTGGCAAAGTAGAAACTGTGACAGAAAAATGCATCATCCTCATCAAAAAGGAGAGGACCACTCAGACAAAGCTTTCCTCCTCCTCCTCCAGTTTGTTTTTTACAACTGTACATAGAAGAAAAAAGCAACACACCACATATCTATCAAAATAAAGCCTACCCTATGGTAGAGAAAATACATGGCTGAAACATGTATGAGTAAACTTGTCAATGAATTAGTTCTAACTGAAGAAAGAACTGAGTATAAAGATATAATAACTATGACAGCTGTATGGTACTTCATAGTCCAAATATGGATGAAAATTTTGCCTAATGTAGGAGGGAATATCAGATGGCTGCAGAGGCACTCCCAGGCTAGTTTGCAGACTGCAGTGATCGAAAGCCCTAATTCTGTCCTGTTGATTAGACAGGAAATAGAAAGTGGGAAGGGAAGGATCTATCACCAGCTCAGTTCCGCAGTGCATGCGCCAGCACCCATACTCACTCTGCGTGCTGCTCCCAGAAAGGCTGTGAAGAAAGAACTGGTACCATTGTCTGGGACACCTGCAGAGCTAAAATTCATCTCATGTGAATATGCTTGCGCTTTGGTAGCACAAACATGATTATCATAGGATCATAGAACAGTTAGGGTTGGAAAGGGCCTTAAGATCATCTAGTTCCAACCCCCCTGCTGTGGGCAGGGACACCTCCCACTAAACCATGCCACCTAAGGCTCTGTCCAACCCAGCCTTGAACACCACCAGCGATGGAGCATTCACAACTTCCCTGGGCAACCCATTCCAGTGCCTCACCACCCTAACAGTAAAGAATTTCTTCCTCATAACCAATCTAAACTTCCCCTGTTTAAGTTTGAACCTGTTGCCCCTTGTCCTCTCACTATAGTCCCTAATGAAGAGTCCCTCCCCAGCATCCTTATAGGCCCCCTTCAGATACTGGAAGGCTGCTATGAGGTCTCCACGCAGCCATACTGCTATATCCTTTATATTAAAAGCATTGCTGCACAATATGTGACAGCATAGCTAATACAAAAACGACTTCTACTTCATGAGACTGAACTATATGATCGGAACTGCAGTTGACATTTATGGTATTGATCAGGTTCCAACATTAATACAAAGTGAAACAGCTTGGGACATTTATTTGTTTACTGATTAGTGATTCATCTCCTTCCAGATGATCTCAGTATGACAGCACTGTGTATGTTTGCATTTTTCTTCACTGGGGAAGCATCAGCTTCATTTCACATGCTATAAAGGCAACATTAAAATTACCGTGCTATGCCTATATAAAACTAAACCACTTCATGCTACTCTCAAAATTACTCTATTGCCCTAAAAAAACCTCTCTCAAACCCCATAGCAACAGCAACAAACTCCATGTCTAGTAACCCCCCCCCCGACATTAGTCAAAGACAAAGCTGTTCCACTATGTTATATTAGTAGAGAATTCTTGAATGGCTGCTGATAAAGTGAATAATATTGGACATGTCATCACAGAATATTTAAAATCACCTGGAAGATTTCCAGCACAGATTCCATGAATTATAAGAAAATTCTGCACTAAGTAATACCACAAATTCCAGGCAGAGCAGGTCTGGAGGCAGCTGGTATGTGGAGTATACAAAGACCATAAGTGGTCCTTACATGCAGCAAAAACAGGGGCAAACTTGTCACTTTAAGCACAGACAATGTGCTGAGATGCTCCCTTCCCAAAAGAATCCTTGATGAAATAAAACACTGTCTTATTTTTCTTTCAGAGAAGGGAGGTGAACACAAGGGAACTGCCAGGTGCACTCTCTTGATGGGTATAGTAACGCATTCCTTCTCTCTCAGCCTCTCCTGGTGCTTCCACTGGTGTAATGAAGCTCTTTATTTTCTGTCCCAAGTTCTTACTGTCAAGCAAAACTGAGCAATGAATGGGGATACAGTTCAGCTGAGAGCAGAATTTGATTTAATATTCCTATAACACTTTGAACATAAAAATACACAACAGGAGTGCTAAGTCTTATAAAGCTTGGCAAAGTGAATGCAGGGTGACAGCTTCCCTCGACTTGACAGCGTGGCTCACCAGACTCCAATGTATATAAGCATAACCAGGCAATGCAGAGAACACTTCAGGGTGGCAAACAGAGGAAATGCTCCTCCTCACAAATCTAGAAAGCCACTCTATGGCTTTAATCTGTGCATGGGAGGCTCAGCTTTATTTGCTCTGACACAGACATGGGACTTGAATCTTAGGCATTCATACCACACACCTACCACCTAAGACATGCCACTTTTAAAATGCAATTGGTACCAGGAATTTAACCTCTGTCAGTCACGTAACAGGAGTACCTGACCACCATGCTACAGAGCCCCTTGGTGTCTGCCTCTTTACTTCAATGAATATTTGATTATTTATATGCAGTGAAGTATGTCACAAGAGATTAGTAGAGAGAGTGAGAAAGAGAGAAGACTAATTGTGTACCAGGTGTGAGGGTATCACTTTCAATCCTCTCCTTTACCATTATTTGACTTTCCAGGCGAGTAGTCTGACAACTGCCTTTCCTCCCTGAATTTCTTGCTCTGATAAGGAGTTTCACCTCCAAACAGAGATCTCTTCTTTGGGGAAATGTCACTGGAATTGACACATTTCCTGAAACGTTTGGGTGGAAAGCACACTTTCAAAGAAACAGGATGTTACATCTTAAAGCTCTACCACAGAGATACAGGCAACACTTTCATGCGAGGGTAAGTCACAGCAGCAGATTTCTCTTTCACAGAGGGTGGTGGAAATCTTAACCTAGAGGAGTTTTTTCTGACAAGGCACAGGGGCTCTGGTGTGGGGCTGGTGACCGGGGCAGCATGCCTGCCCATATGGAAATGTCCCCACTACTCTGCTCCTTTATTCCTTTACCTAACAAAGCCAAGGTAAACAAAAAGTAGGCTAAATATACCCAACAGGAGCTTCTTGTTGACTGCACTAGGAACTAAGTAAAAATCTGTGCAAATGCAAGTCTGTTTAAAACAGTGAATAACCAATTTACCAGTTTGTTTTCATATACAAGAGAAAGACTGTGGAATCTGAATGTGTCCACACACCACTGTGTGACAAACTAATTCTACTGTATAGCCCAATAAAAGACAAGATAGATGGTAATCTGCCTCTTTGTGAAGCAGTACTTCTCCCCTCACACTGGAGAGATAAGAGACAGCATGGAAAGCTAAAAGGACAGCACTTTATCCCTTTGTTTGAAATTTTTCAATAGACAGCATTTTTAAAGAAAAAAAATTAAAAAATGAAATGTGTTCTATTCAAATGCAGCACGAAAGAAAACGGTGTCTTGTTCAGGCTGGGCACAGTGACCTGCCCTAGCCTGTAGCTGAACAAAGGCACAAAAGCAAATGATAAATTTCCATTTTGTTATAAAATATTTCATTAGGGAGCTAATTAAACAGAATGTACTCAAATGCAGCATATAAACAATACTGCACATGAAGGAGAGCATTTCTGGGAAGATATTAGCTGATAGCACTAATATAATAAATGATTTTTCTTCTCAACAGTTAGGAACAAAAAGCTTTTTTCCCCATTACCTCATCCTAAGTAGTTTTTCAAATCAAGCCCATGTTCACATTCACGCTGTCACTGATAATGGATCTTGTGTCAAATAAGAAGAGAGTAAAGGACCTGATAATAAGTGCAATTATAAAACATCAAAAATGGTAGATCAAAGTGGATTTCTTTTATTCCACTGTGTACAGTCACTTCACAGATTTCAGTGTTCCTGTCGTGCAGTCCTGACAGGATGTATTAATTTTCTCTATTATCATAGCAACAAGAATGGCACACTTCAGAAAGCAGCTGACAAATGCAGTGCCTCATTATTACTCTGTCTTACTTTTATTCATTTTGTTTATAAAAACACTTTTAAAATCCCCTTCTCCTGAGATTCACAGACATGGTGATAGCCATCAAATGGTTGATAACCTTGTGATGAACGGAACTCGGGGACAAACTCTCAAGCTTTCTAAGTACTGTCACTCTTCAAAAAAGAAAAATTCACAGCCTCCAAAAAATTCAAACCTGGTAATGAGTTTGTGTTAGAAGAACTGGAAAACTGTACCTAAATATTCCCACTCAAATTCATCTTGGAATAGTATCCATTTTCTGAATTGTTACTAAATTCTGTATAGGAATCCTATAGCGTAGACTGGTAATTTAACATACACATTGCATTTGAAAAACACAAAGCTGAGGAGTTAAACTAGCTCAGCTTCATTCTTCCTGCCTTGGCCCCATGGGTACCATGACTCAACTCCTGGTGCTGCTGCTCAGGTTTATCACTGCAGCGACAGTTAGAGGTTTCTGAAATGAAATGTGCATGGCAAGAAAATAGTTTTACAGAATTTTCCCACAGGAAAAAAATATGGATAGAGGCTTCGAGTTCGTCATCTCCTCAATAAACTATGCTTACACTTCCCTTCCATTAATGCTTGCAAGAGGGTGTGCTTATTTGCTGATCACAAAATACTGCAACCAGTACAGATAATATATAAAGGAACACAGACTCAAACACAAAGAAAGCAGAATAAGAACTAAGCAAATTGCATAATATAAACAGCTGTATGCAAAATAAAGTTCCGAAGCAATACACTATCATATAAAATTGCATATTCCTGTTGAAGTGAGGAAATGATAACATTTTACACTAAACCCTAAAAACTATTAGACATTACCCTGGGTTCAGCAGTAGCAGTCATTTTTCTCCTTCTTAGTAGCTGGTGCAGTGCTGTGTTTTTGACTTTCACTCTGGGAACAGCGCTCATAACACCGATGTTTTCAGTTACTGCTCAGTAATGTTTACTCTGACCAAGGACTTTCTGAGTCTCACGCTCTGCCAGGGAAGAGGGGAAGCCAGGAGGAAGCAGAGACAGTACTCCTGACCCAAAAAAACCAAAGAGGTATTCCATACCACAGCACATCATGCCCACTATATAAACTGGGGGCAGTTACCCGGAAGGGCTGGATCACTGCTCGGTTGGTAGCAGCAGTGGCTTGTGTTATACCTTAAGTACTGGACTGTTCTTATCTCAACCCGTGGGAGTTACATTCTTTCCATTCTCCTCCCCATCCCTCTGGGAGCAGGTGGAGGAAGGGTGGGGAGCGAGCGAGCCGCTGCGTGGTTCTGAGTTACTGCCTGACTGAGCTTAAACCACGACAGACATACAGAATTTCACAGATTCTATTCTAAGCATGCATGCTAATGTAAAGCATCCTGTTCAAAAAAGTCTACAATGTTAACTTGAATTTAGAGTGTATTTGACCAGTACTGACTTTCATGACTAGGTTGAAAATGTAAATCTAAATTAACTAATTTGATTGACTATGACATAGCTGTATGCAGTTGGATATAAACAGAGGTACTATACCATGCTGCCACCCCAAGGAGTAATTATCTTAAATATTGGTATAAAAGCAGATGCAGCAGTTTCACATCAGACCATATGAATACTAAGGCAATGACATGTAGAAGTGATTTACATCTTCATTATTTCTAGACTGGGAGAATCGCTATTGCTGGTACTTCGTAGTCATTTGCTAACATTTAAGCAAGTTATGATTAATGCAATTTGAGTAAAATGCATATTGGACAGATAGATTATAGCCCTGCTGATACAGTACGTAAAATAATTAGTACTGTGACAACAGCTAATTATTTTTAATTTTAAAACTGAATGATTTTATCCATAAATATTGTGGCTGGAGTTAATAGATCAGTTCTTTCCATAGCCAAAATAACGTGATAGAAATTATGCATTAAATAAACGAATAATACTTTATCAATATTTAAATCTAATGGAATGCCAATCAGTAACACCAACGGACATTTAAAGCACTGCTGCAAAGTATAACTGACTAAATTAGTAGAGAAAGCATCCACATCATCATCCACCCACTGTTCTGTGCAACACAATGAAACCTATTAAAAGACAGTCGAAAACATAAAAACTACCTCCTTAAAATTCAAGAGATCTAAGATACCAGCATGAAACACTGTCTCAGCTATATGGAAAACCGTCTGTCTGCATAAGACCTGGAGTGAAAAAACAGATTCTCAGATGGACTCAAAAAGGAATTACTTCATTGATTTTCATAGTGCTACTCTTAGAACACGTCCAAATCGCATGGCTTGCAGTTAGCAGGACCTTACTTATCTGCTAATGGTCAAAGTAATGTTCTGTGTAACATGAACACATACATCTAAGAATTTAGATAGCAGAACACCAAGGAAACTGTGAAGAGTTCACTTACAAACGAGCTCCCGGCTTATTTCAGGCCAGAAGATCTGAGTTTAAAATATTCCAGCAATTTTGAAACTTTGGGAAAAGTGATTTGAAAGGCTTTAAAACGCCTAGAACAGGGTGGAAAACCCACCAGTGTTTCACTGGTACATAAAGGTGATGCACAACCTGCAGTGCTCCACAATGGGCAATGAAGGACTTACTCCAATACATGGCACTATTCAGCTGCCTCAGCCACAGGTATAATATAGATGAGGACAACAGCACTGAGGTGATTGCTGCAAGCATTAATACCTACTTTTTCTAGCCCTAGGATGTCCATCAATAACTGAGCAACAGATTTCTGCACAAACAACAGCTACTGGCAATAGCAGTCTGTAACAAAACCCAAGGTAGCCCACCCCTGTACCAGAAGACTAAAATGTCGGCCTGAGCTGCTGCCAAACTGTAAGGTCAAATCTAAACATTTAAATACCCTAAATCAATAAGACACTGAGCATAATACAGGAATGCAAACAGTGTTTACGACTCAACTGTTCAGAAATAATGAAAAAAGGCCCAGAAAACAAAGGATCATTTTAAATTATGAGATTTTTCTTAAAACCTTCTATTAATTTTCCTGTGAATTCCTTTAGTCCCAACAAGAATCATTTAATGCTCTGTCACAATCAAGAGGAACACTGTGTTACTTGAGAAGAAAGCTGAAATCCTCACATCATCCTGTCAGCACTGCCTCCCCACATGTTCCTCAGGGAGCAGGCAAAGCTGAGGAAGGCTCTGCTTGCACATCAGCCCAAATTTTACAGAAACCTCGGGTGTGCTCAACATTCTCTGGGATTGGAGCAACACAACCGATTTTCCTTCAGCTCTTCCAATTTTCTGGCATTACAGAAAATTAATAATTGATGCTTCATTGATTTGGTTATTTTCTTTAGAACATTGCAAGGTTCTTCCACAGCTAAGAGCTGCAGAACACTCCCCAAAGCATTCACATTTATCAGCACTTCTGACTCACTCAATATCAGTTTATTAAGCCTTAATTTTTACCCTTGTGTTTAACATCAAGGAAGTTACTTTTTGATTGACTCTGAAGAAACAACCTTTAAAAACAGAAACCGAAACAAAAGCTTTCCCAGCAGAACAATTTTTAAAACTTAATGATACTAGAAGAAACTTCGGTTTCATTTACTTCGGTAGTAATTGCTCGGTGCAACAAAGAAGCCGTTTCTAGCAGAAGACTCATATCCCCAGCTCCTTTAAGTGCTTTTGGTATCAGATTAAATATTAATACAAACCAAACTGCACTGTTCAACTACTTTTTGCATTACTGTTCTGTAAAAGATCGTACTATGAAGCACAGATAAGACTGATGTCAATATTAAACGTACTGAGCTTTTCTTTAGAGTCAATGTGTCAATTTATACAAACAGAAAGGTATTCATCTTTTGGCACTTCAGATTTTCTTGAGCATCTACATCTCAGAATAATCATGAGATGAAAGAACTGGTCAGAAATGGAAATAATGTATTTTATTTGACTAACCTTCCATTAGATTAAGAACAAAAGAACCTAAGAAAGCAGTCAGAGAACTATGCCTGACCATGAGTCTATTAAGAGACGTGATAAGCCAGCAGAAGTATTAATTTCAAAGTATGCTGTACAAGTGAGAAAACAGTTGTTATAAAGATGCACATCTTAATTGTATTTCTGACATAAACAAGCATAAATGCAAACATTACTACAAATAATTTATTCTGTGTTCTTTAGAAGTCACCATCTTTTGCTTCATGGGGTAGAGAAAGATGAAGAACCAATAATTTTTTCAGCTATCTAGTATAAACAGCAAAGAGAGAACCTATGGCTTGTGCTCAGGTGCCACAAGAAAAACACGTAACCAGTGACCCAGGTAACTAAATTTAGAAGGTAAAGAATGGGATCCGCACAAGGTATTGCAAACTGACATGAAGTGCACGGTCAGTGAATAAAATCAGTAAAGTTTTCTTTGGAAGTGTACAATTGGCTTATCAGAAGACTTACTCTTCTAAATACTCTCCCCACAGCCATCTCTAATTCCCTGACACATATATGTACAGACATGTTCAACTGCAACAGGACCCCAGCCTTCCTGTGATCTATATGGGGCTTGCAGTAGACATTATGCCCTTTAGATATATAATAAAATACAGAGTTAAGTCACACAAGATGAGTAAATACATCTGAACTGGGTTCTTCTTTCTGCATTGTCATTCAGTCTCTTCTCTTCATACACCTAACCTATCAGACGCAAACATCAGCTTGAAGCCCTACAGTAATCAAGACTGAAAGTGGTAACAGATGCCACCCAAAATAAGCTAAAGCAGTAAACCACAAAAAAGTATTGGTGACAAACGTGTTCCTGTAGGTTTTAATGCTTCTTTTTAAATCATAATTGGCACTAATTGCACTACTTACATGGTAATGCACAACACCTGGCCTCAGCTGGATATAAAGGGTCTAACAATGTTTCCCCCTCACCTCAATGACAAAAAATTGAACGTATACAGTCTTATAGAGATGGGCTTGCCAAATATAAGGCACTAATAATTAGGACAATGTGAAAGCAATCTAATTTATTCACAAACTTTAAACAAGAGTAAAGCTACTGAACATTAGTTTTAAATAATTAAAGAACTAGACTGAAGCTAAGCCTGAAACACAGAGATACAGAGGAAAAATAGTAACAAGAGACAAAAGCTTGATTAATGAACCTGTCTTTTGACCTAAAAGAGGAGATGGATGCCCCCACCAAAACAAAATAAGAAACAAACAACAAAATAAAACACAACATAAAAATCCCTAAACCACCAACCTACTCCCCCCAAAAAAACCCCAAAGCCAACCCAAAACCCAAACAGAAGGACTCAAGTAACCTTGTGGACAAGATAGAAGTATGCAAAACCAATTCTATCTGGTTTAGCTGAATGGTAATCTACTATATAATAAAAGCCTGTGTACTGCAGCACTGGCAAAAGTAAGTGCCCTCAGAAAACTTCAACAGTGAGAATGAAATGGTGTTGATGAAGCTCAAATTTGTGACCTACCTGTTTCTAACTAAATAGCCTTCTTCCTACAGAATTGACCTGGACCATCTGAAAAACACATTTCTTCTTACTTTTGTTTAATCAGGGAGCTATTTCCAAAACAACTACTCTAATAAATGCCAAGCTAATTCACTTTATCTCTTTGAAGCACTTCTGCTTTTTCAACAAAATTACAGATGTCATGCAAGTACTGCCTGAAAACACTCATTTAATTGTTGCTAATGACCACATCTCTGAAGTCCATTTCAGAACTCCCATTGTTCAGCATCTCACAACTTGAAAACAAAGAAAAACAGACAACTATCCAAGTCCAAGTGTCTTATCCATGTCCAATGTAGGCCAACCCCTTCCAACTAACATTCACACTGTATCACAGGATGAAGGATGCTGCCCAGCTTCTGTAGATCATGTAAAATATAAGCTCTAGATACTCTCTAGTGAACTCTTTGTCTCTTCCGGCTGTACATTCAGATTTCCTAATAACTCCAAATGGACTTCTGTACTATGTGTCTTCAGGAAATATTTGTTTGAAGTTTAATTTTTAGTTCTGCTTTGTTTCAAAACGTTACTAATATCCCCTTGAACAGAAACACAGTTAACAGGATTTGCTATATGCTGCTAATTTTACATTGTTAAAAAAAAAAAAATTGCTTTTATTGTTGATTTTTTTCCCCAATGTTCTAATTAGCAAACCCTTAAATATTATTTTAAGGGAACCATAATATTATAGTTCAAACTACTATTGTCCTATACGGTATTTATCAGGAAAAACGTGTGGAAAAGCTAAATCCATTCGATATCAGCATTTGGGAAGAACAAACCATACCAAACTGCTATTACTGACATGCAGAGAGAATTTATGTATTACCAAATTTATTTGCATACAATAAAACTCAGCTCCTGCCAACTAAAACATGTTCAGAATAACTAAATATAACTATATTTAATATTGTACAAAATGGAATAAAAGCAAAATCTCTAAGACATAAGTTTCACAATGAACACAACCTCAAGAGACTTACTCTGATCATCCTTCAACAAAAACCAAACAGGGAAGAAGAGTTTAAAAGAAAGGGCCAACCATAGGTGGAGAAAGAATCACCATCTTTCAGTTAGAGAAGATTTGTTTAAAATCAAAGTTCATGTTTTAATAAACACATACTTCAATCAGGGTTTAGCAACACACTGTAGGATTAAGTACAACCACAAATTGTGATACATATAAACCAAATGTACAGAATGCAGAAACAAACATGGCTCATTTGCTCTTTCTACTCAATTAGTAGGAGCTGTTCCTCTCTACAAGCAAGGTTTATGATACAGAAATAGATAAATACACAAAAAGACATAGATGTTAGAAGGAAAACAAAGACTGCAAGAGGAATTCAAGTTCTAGAATACAGTCACACTACCAGCAGTACTTTAAAGACTACAGATAGATACAATAGGCAATGAGCTTGTATATAAACTACACACACTAAAAAGGTATGAAATTTGCTCAGGTTTTAGCCAGCTAGAGGGATCAACCTTACTCTTGGTATCTCCAGAAGGAGATTCTTTTAATGCGGCTAATAAGTTTTGCTTTAAGTTGTAGCTGAGACAGTATGAGTTAAGTGTGCCTCTTAGTGTTCATCCTAGTAACCTTTCAACAGCCTTTTAATGTCTCTGTAGATGATTAGGTGAAAGACTGAGGACACTTGCAGAATTAATATAGTACCTAATGAAGATCTGTGCAAAAATCATCATTGCAGAAGCAAACCAACAAACACAAGTTAAAAGACTTACTGTTTAAAATAAAAAACACAACAAAAAACAAAACCCCACAAGCAGTTCTTCAAAAGTCTCTGAAGTCAAAATTATCCAAATTTAGCCTATTAAATAGGAAAAAGACCACTGCATTCCATATGTACACCCTTCCCAAGTACACTAAAGGGTTCAAATTGTGTTGCTACATCTCTCAAATGATGCAGTAGAGAAATTATGTTCTAAGATGAACACAGTCTGGCTAAACACACAGGGTAGATGGGGGTGAGACAAGACCTTTGCGCACACATACACCAACAGCACCACTGACCCTTGCATCAGTGTATAATACCTTCTATGGTCTAAACTGACTTTGAAGTCAGCACTGTTTCCTCTCACAAGTGATGGATCTGGTCCAGATGATCAAGATTTTCCACTCAGCCATTATCTAATCTTTATACCAATAATTTTTCCAATAATTTAATGATTGCAAAGCTACTTCAACACCATGGCTGTTTAAGATATGATTTGTTGTGAATGTTCCTGTATATAAATATAGAAATATTTTTACTAGAAAAAAATAAAAAGGAGAAAAAAATCAACTTTACATACTTTTTTCCCTCTAGTTGTCTCTATGCAATTTGTTCCATTACTGGGTATTTGCTAGAAAAGACCAGATTTATGAACCTACTGTGGCCACACAAACAGGCCCATTCAGTCGGTCCTAGAAAATATGATTAGAAGAGATACACAGAAACACTAGATCACGACAGTGAATAATATAAATCACTTACCATGCTGTACCAGCCATTTCTCAGCCCAAGTCTTATTTCAACCTTTGTACCAATGTAGCATAAGCGTACATATTAAACACATGCACACACACTGCAGCTAGAAACAGCTCTCTGGATACATACACATAGCATGAACACGATCATGAAAACAGCGATAAAACCCCCTTTCATTCTTTCTCTAATTTTTAGTAACACGATTTAGAAACACCACCAAAAGACATGAAATGCAATCTTTATGAAACTCAAAGCTCCATCAATCAACCTAGGAAAAAAAACCCTAACTTCATGAGACTTCAGGAAGAAAAATCAAAGACTGAAGCAGAATGCAAGAGGCATTCCAAAAGGTGTGTTGTTTCCATTATATTTTAGGTTTGGGGGGGGAATAGATTTAGTGTGAGAGAGGAGATTATAGAATGTCTAATTGACACAAAAAATAATAGTTAAGCTTATGAAAAATCAATAGAGATAAATTTGAAAATAAATAGCAATTTAAGCATTCACAACTGTGAAAGAGAATGACAAAACAGTAATTACAGTTAAGGCTGACATTCTGTGACAAATGACTTTGTAATTCACATCTGACAACACCAGATTTTATAGGAGAGAAATCATTTATAGGGACAATTAAGTACAGATTCAGCATTTTAACTCAATTTCTCACTTTTTGTCAATTTAAGTTATGGCTTTCTTATTTATTTGTATTTTAAAGTCAGAATTCATTTTGAAGAATTCTTTTCTTGAAAGCTAAAACTGTATTGTACTTCTGGTTACTAAAATATTGATTTGCAACACAGATCAGCAAATACAAGTGCTGATGTAGCTTCTTTTCCTAAGGAAACCAGAGCTGACAGCAGTCTTTACATATACGTAAATTTGACAATGGGAAACTACAATTTTAATACTGAACCAAGTTTCAAACTACCTGGGGATAGTTTGAGGCTATCAATTTTTCTTCACTGTGAAGAAAACTCTCTTTGTTATAAATTCTCTTCATCTCTCTCCTCTCCATAAACAACGGACCTTGCTGGCTGTTGTTTTATGCCCTGAAGCACCTCAACTTATTTTCCCCAGTGATACCTAACAGAGTATTATAAGTTCCTTTTCTTTGACTACTGAAGGTAATTTTTCTCATTCATGTTATTTAAAATGCATTTACATTTGGAAAAGAAAACAATGTCCTTTGCCTTCCTTCCATTAAAATCTTCTATTACCATAAAGAAAATACAACTCAACTGAAAGCATCCAATACAGGTGCTCAACTCTGCAAGAACTGATGGAATAAGGGAAAAGATCCCACACAGGAAGAGTTAATAGATATATGTATATGTTGTAATAGTAAAAAAAACAAACCAACTAGCATAGAGGGTATTGCTTTGACTCTTCGGAGGATTATTATTCTAGAAGTTCAGATTTTGAAGCAGAAAAAATTAATAACACCATAGTGACTTTACTCTTCTCAAGCCTACTACTTCCTATGAAGTCAAATCTGTAATAAAAAAGGTCAGCACTTAGAAATAGGGGCATTCAGCAGCCTGACAACCAATAGGTAAACCTATTACATTGTCAACTGTAAGACATATTGGATGGGTAAGATTTTCCATTTTTCAGCCACAATTTTCCTCTTGCAGTATGTTAGTCATCGCTGGTTTTACAGCTGTACCTTTAATTACCCTATCACTTCAGAGAGTTATGAAATAAAGCCTTCATCAGTAAATATCACAAAAAATCCTTGTCTGACATTTTAAACTGACTTTCGAATTTAATATGTATTTTTTTTCTCCATTATGTTTATTAATAAGGGTTCAGGTAACTTTTTTTTTAAGAAGATTTGCTTTGCCATAGCATAATACTTGAGTCCAAGTTGCCTATGTACATATTGAGACACACACGGATCAGAGATGATTTCATGCTTCTATAGGAGATTGATCTCCATTTGAGAGCTGTCATGTTCTGTAGAGGTAAGGGAAGAGCTGGCAGTGGTCCAAGCACAGCCACCTCTGTAATCCTCATGTTAGCTCTCCTCACTCCCACATACGCTTTGCAAACCACAGAGGAAATGTTTCATACACACTCCTCTCCATCTCCCCCCAAAACAAAATAGGTGCTAGGAAATTAAAAGAAACCAGGTCTGGATAATTGAATAGGTTATAATGGGAGCAAGACAGCTAACAAGTAAATCTGCCATGATGGCACAGCTGGGGAGAGGAAAATGAATATAGTGTTAGAAAGCCCACACCAATCCTAGCAACACTGCCTTAGGAAGACGACTTCAAGACAGTCTTTTATATGAACCACATTTTTTGCTGAACATTGCTGCTTCAAGTAAGAGTGCAGTGCTGTAGCTGCTTATCCCAAATGTACACATTTTCAGGGAAGAAAACAAACCTGAAGAAAAGCACAGGTGTGTGAACACAGCTGGAGAGATAAGGATATGACTTCTACACTCTAATTTTCTGTTGTACTGGAGGGGTATGAAGAACATTGCTCATGTGCCTTGACAGACTTGTTAGATCTCTTTGGTTTTTTATCAGAGCTGTTAAGAAAAATTTTAAGCCAAGAAGCTTTTAGGAGTCAATTCCATCACATTTTTTAATTGGTTGCTACAAAAATAAATGAGGTTTCACAATACAGTAACTGAAAACTGCAAAACCTAATGGGATAGATTTTCCTCTATTATTAAGGATTTAACAGACCAATGTGCACAAACACACAGAAGAAAATCATGCAAATGCCAGTCTATAAGCCTCCAGCTCTGCTGACCTAGCCTCACTGCTAAGTGATATCCAATGGTATTGCTATAAGCAAGGGAAAGGCCTTTGTCAGGCAGGCATTGGCTGCAGCATTTTGTGTTTCTCGACAGAGAAACAAAGCAGAAAAATAGTTGTAGGGTGAATTCCCAAGAGTATCCTTAGTAAGATGACCAAGTCCTCCATCTCCACTGAGATCAGAAATGTGCTACAGAATATGGTTATTTCACAATTATGCTACTGAAACAGTTGGCCATGGATCAACTTCACTCAATCGAACCTGCCATTCTTTTATCAGCAGTAAACTGGGAACAAACTTACAAGATATTTAAATGATTTTTTAGAGAAAAGGGAGGATCTTTTTTACCAACTGACCTTTTAAAATATATCCCTGCTGAATAAAGACCTTGCGATAGCTAATCTCAAGGATCTCACAGCAGTGAAAAGTTGCAGAGGCAGTTCCCATCTTCCTGAGACTTGTTTACATTACACATCAGCTCTTCCATAGGCAGCAAGACCCAGCTTCATGGCTCTAATCACTCAGAAGAAAATATAAAGGTTTCTGTGACTTAGATTTTTGTGTGGCAAATATTCTGAAACTATAGCCAGGACTAAGGACCTGCAAAACATCCATTGAAGTATCAGCCATTGAAAGCTACACAAATAACTTCTGAAGAGTAAATACGTAAGCTTATTTCACTCACAAAAATAAAGACTGAATCTGGAACGAGACATCAGAGAAGCAGTATTCAGCAAAACTTACATATCTATCTATCTATCTATCCATCTATACATAACATACACGCACACACACCTATTTATGCTTAAGTGCCTGTGAGCAAGCAGCACAAAGTGTCTAGAAACTATGTTAGTGAGGCAGTGGAAACTGGTACTAAGCAGTCAGCCTCCAGCAGCCATTTCCAAGCCTTCAACCATGTGAATGTAGAGAGGAGAAAGGAAGATTACTTCAATGAAAGCAACTACTGATCATAAGAAGGTTGAACCCTTCCTCTCTGTTCCAGTCATGAAAAACAAACTTACATGAAAGTAAGTATGATAAACAAGTCTTGAAGTAACGGGAAAAGCCCAACTTATATGAAAACCCAAAGCATATTAGGGCTAGATCTTGCCTCTCTCTTAAAAAACAAATGGAATTCACAGTAACAAGCTGATGTGAGAAATGGTAACACAGCAGTGTGAAGAATCCTTTTTAGGGGAAGCTATAGTTAAAAGAAACTTCCTTGCATGCAGCTTATTAGTAAGGAGCATGGTCAAGCTTGAAAGTACTGCATGAGCTTCAGACAGTCCACCTGAATCACAGCATATTACTGTGAACAGAGCCATCTGTACTGGCAAAGTGCAGTCAAGACTAATGTTGCGAAATTGAGCTTGTAGACTTTTATACTCTGAAAAATCTATTGAAAGAAAGTTTCCTGTGATGCAAGTGTTTATAATTTCATTAGCTGTACTATAACACAGATAAATTGAGATATTCATCAAAACAATTAAATGCAAGTCAAAACTTGCTGAAAACAAAAGCTAGTTGGGCTTTCCAAATGTAATTTTATCAGTACATATTGCTACAACTGGGTTTTGTTTGTTTTTTTTTTTAAATCCCTGCCAACTTTTCATCATCCATCAGCAGGTCTTCAACATGGGATCAGCTATCACGTGTCAATTAATAAACCTGCAAACAAGCTGGACGCTCTAAATTAATTTAATGTGAGAAAGAGAAGTTGGTGGCTGCTTAAGCTGTCACACCATCCTCTCGCCTTAATATTGAAGGTGTAGTGGCCTGGCAATTTAAGTTAATGTAACTCAGAGAAGCCATAATTCTGCTCACTCTACCATCTCTGGTTACTGCCCCTGGCCTGGCTCCACTGTGCAATTGCATAGTAAACTAGCTCAGGGTTCTGCACTGAGAATTAACCTAGCAAAAGAACTATACATTTTGTGTAGGTCAGCTCTGATGCCTGAGAGGAGACAGGGACCGTAGGCTAGCATCATGGAGATGGCAGGACTGTGGCAGTGCTTGTGATCTATGTTTTTTATGAGCAATAAAAGAACAGCCTCAGGGTAACATAAAGTAACATAAAGAGCAGCACCTTTCCCATCCCAAACCACCCCTCACTGGAAACCTGCAAATACATACGAACTGACTTCTAACGCTGTCCACAGTACTCAAAAGGGAATTTAAAAATAAAATTGAAGAAAAAGCATAAAAGTCAGCTGGAAAATACCTCTGTATTTAGTTGTTCAATCAAAGATAACAAAAGAAACTTAAATCCATTGAGCCATGGACAGCCTGTGGAATAAAAGTTTATAGAATTGGAAGCATAAAGAACTACTAAGGGAAGTTGTACATTCCCTTTGCTTCTGATTCTTCTGTTATCCCATTCCCTACGTAAATAGACAAGAAAATAAGAGGCCCCATCCTGTAAATGCTTCCTGTCAGCAGAGTCCTCACAGAAGTCAATCACAACTTTGTGTACAAGCTGGTAAGACACGGATGCTTGTGTAGAAATGGTTTCATAAAAAAGTATTTTAAACAAAGAAGATTTATTTTTATTTAATTATCTCTCTCTGTATTCTTGTCATTCTGGGAAAACAGCCAGGAAAGAGATGTGGGGGTGTGGGGGAAATAATCTCCTGCAATAGCAACAGAACACATGAAATTAGTAATGTTATGAATTAAGCCATTTTTTCTACCTTCCCAAAATACAAAAACAATACATTGCAGTTTTAGTTTGAAACAGGCTCTATTTTCTGCCAAATGCAGCCAAAGCTCTTAAAGAAAGAATAAACGTAGACATCATTCCCATTATAACATGTCTTTAAACTTCAGTTTCATAGACTCTGTTGAAGCGCTTTGAAAAGGATCCACTAGCAACCCAGTGCCTCAGTCCTGCCTCCACCTGAGCAACGCTGCAAGTGCCTCTTCAGCGAGTGCATGGTTAAACCAGGGCACCCGATACTGGCAACTGTGGTTTTCGGATGCCTCATGATGAGCACTTACATGCCAAGATCCCTTCTTAACTATTTCCCTTTAGAATTGTGTAACAGCAAAACTGAGATAATGTACTTTCTAATGAAGCAAGATATTCTCGTGTCCTGACCTTTCATTCATTTGGAAGGATGTTTTGCAAGAGCCAAGTTAATAATGTATTTCTCTCTTTTTGGCAGCATTTAGAATCACAGAATGGTAAGTACATTTTTAAGTACTATTCAGACAGGTGCTGCTGAAGGAATTTGTTTTTTGTGGGACTGCAATCACCGGTTGGTGAATGCTGGATGGAATAAAAACATTTCCTGCATGTTTCATCAACAGAAAAAGAGTGGATCACTTGGATCCGAGCTTATCTAGGATTCAAAGTGCACAGGATGAGAGCACGTTGTTGCCTACATTTTTGGCATTGTTATTATTCTTTTTAAAGGCTGGATTCTATAAGCTCCATGCTCTTTGCACTAGTTACTAGTTTCGCATAGTAACCTTTTTCCACAATTACACAGACTGCATGTACACACACTTTTTTTTTTTTTTTTTTTTTTTTGCCAGCTTCCTTCTGTTCGCCTTCCCCCTCCTTTCTGGTTATTGCCCATCTCTCCCTTTCACCTTTAATGTAGACCTCTTTCATTACACACTCCCCATTTCCTCTGTCACATTCTCACAACACATCTCCACAATCTTTCATGCTGCATGTGGCCATGGCATCATGCTAGCGAGAAGTGTATTTTTGATCCAGAGCAGGCACACACACACTCTTTACCTACTAATCTGGAAGCCTGTCTGCCCTTCCAAAGCAAGCAGCGATAATTTTCCCCTGCAGGCGTTAAAAAAGCAATCATTTCTACCTCCAGCGGGTCATGACAGATTATGAAACTGCCGCTATGCCAGCACTAGAATACTGCGTTTCTTGTACTTAAAACGGCATGGTAAAAATCCTCAGGTAGAGAAAGACTGCACAAATTTTGCTTCTATTTTATAGATTCTCCCTTTGTCCCCTCTCCCATTAGTTTCATTGGCATAAACTCCTAAAGCTAGTAAGGGTGGTGGAGGTAGGCTTGCTAGTAGCCTCATCTGCCCTTGCCTGGCACTATTAATACATCACGCATGACCTCTAGGAAGATCTCAAAATGATCTGAAGACACCTGAGGTCCGTAAGAATAGTATGTCAAAAACTCCTTACAACACTTCTTTAATAAAATAATTCAGCAGCCCAGAAAACAGAAGAAAAACTATAAACTGGAGAGATTTAAGGGCCACCACTTCTGTAAGTAGACAGAAGCAGCCTTACACTCACATGTGCTTGTCCTCATGGGGGACTTCAACCACCCTGATATCTGTTGGAGGGATGGTACGGCCCGGCACAAGCAATCCAGGAGGTTCCTCATTTTTGTGGAAGACAACTTCCTCTTGCAAATAATAGAGGAGCCGACAAGCAGAGGTGCCATGCTTGACCGCGTCCTCACCAACAGGGAAGGGCTGGTTGGAAATGTGATGCTCCAGGGCAGCCTTGGCTCTAGCAGTCATGAGATGGTCAAGTTTTTGATCTTCAGGACAGTTGGAAGAGCACACAGCAAGCTCACTGCCCTGGACTTCAAAAAAGCAGACTTTGCCCTCTTCAAGAACCTGCTTAGTAAGGTTTCATGGGATAAAGCCCTAAAGCACAGGTGGGCCTAAGAATGCTGGCTGATATTCAACAATCACCTGCTCCAAGCTCAGGAGCATTGTGTCTCAAGAAGGAAATGGGGCAGGAAGGCCAGGAGGCCTTCAGAGATGAATAAGGAGCCGCTGAAAAAGCTCAGAAAGAAAAAGGAAGCTTATAGAAGGTGGAAGTGAGGACAAGCAGCCTGGGAAGAATACAGGGACATTGTCCAGGGCCAGTCTCACCTCTGTGCCTGGCAAGATGCTGGAGAGGGACTATTCATCAGGGACTGTAGCAGTACAGGACAAGGAGTAATGCATTTAAATTGAAACAGGCAAAAATATAAGGAAGAAGTTTGTTACTGTAAAGGTGGTGAGGCACTGGAACAGGTAAATGGTTCATCCCTGACAGTGTTCAAAGCCAGGCTGGACAGAGCCTTGAGTGACATGATCCAGCGTGAGGCATCCCTGCCCATGGCAAGGGTGTTGTAACTAGATGATCTTAGGGTCCTTAACAACCCAAACCATTCTATGATTCTAAAACTGCTAGTCCAGAAAGCTGCAAAGCAGGTTGGATAGAAAGCAAGCATTACAGCTGGGAAGTTCCATATTGTAGAAGAATATCAACACATCAAAGCCCACTCTGGTCTATGTTCAGAAACTACATTCCTCTTGAGGAAAATTACCAGGAAACAAAGTTTAAAAACACAAAGAAAACACAGGTGTGAAATAGGAGAGTCTTTCTTATCCTAAAAAAAGTGTGCAAGCGTGGGAGGGAGTAGCTTTAGGGCTGATGGAAGGCCCAAGAGAAAAACAAATTGGAGCTCCCTCCTTCCTCAAAGCATGGAGATGAAGGAGATTAAAAAACAAACAGAAGAACAAATTCCTCCACAGTCTTGTTCTTCAAAGGAGGAAATGAGGTGACAGGTCTCTTATCCCACCAGGACAAGGCTGTGTGCCAAGTAACTGTGGAATACTTGGGGTGAACCGTAGCTAGCTCTTTTAGAAGTATGCCAAAATCTTGCAGGAGCAAAATCATTTGTTCATTACAGTATCAGTCTGCAGCTTTTAGTAACCACACAATACAGAATGTAGGGTTTTCACTTTCTAAGAGCATAACTCAACCAATAAAACTGAAGATCAAAGCTATTTTCTCCATTTGTCTGGTCACAAAGTGATAGCACATGCTTAATTTCATAAATAATTTAAGCTAATGGGAAGTATTAACTTTAAAGAAAATATTAGCAAAAATAGGGCTTAGGAAGCACTGCCAACAGTATAAAAAAATACTCATACTCCTGGGAATAATTACATTTATAGTCATTAAATGCATCTTTTTCAAGGACATCAATGTAGATACAAATGGGAGAGTGCCTAGCACTTCAGGCAGCTCCAGCAAGGTGCTGCATGGAGAAATGTATTTGGCTGAATCCCAGTTACAGAATGGAACCTGGGTGAAGCAGGCTGCAACAGAACTATAGCTAAATCCAGATGTCTTGGCAATAGAAATTAAAGTCAGACTGTTGTCTTTTTCTTATGTGATACCACTCTTCTCAATGTTCCTAAAGCTGATTTTACCAGCAATGGTCTTTATTTTTCTTTTTTCCCCCCAAATGTTAAGACAGGTTCTTTAGAATCTTATTTCTCAAACCATCAAATACGTATCAGAAGAAATGAGAGCGATCCAGAAGAACAATTCATCTCCCTGGTTAGATTATGTATGTCATCTAGACCCATTAATAAAACAGGACTCTTCAGTAAACTTTGGACAATGTCTAATTCTAAAAGAAGTAGATAAGTGGCAGGATTTGTTGTAACTCTCTAGCAAAGCAGGTGAATTATTTGGTATACAACCAAAGTGACTGGTGAATGTGTTTAGGCTAGTGGAATATTGCAAGTATCAGGCACTAATGAAATACACTGGAATGTGACTGTTCATTGGATATCTTAAAATTGAAATTATAGCACATGATAATCACTACACAGCTGAAAATAGAGAAGCAACCATCACGTTACCTGTAAATTAAAAACCCCTCAGGTTACATACCACATCTTTCACTGAGTTGAAATCTATATGTGTGGACACATATTTTTAACACTGCCAATCAATTATTATGTACTGCATGCTGAAATTACATTACCCACTGTATAGATTTACAAAGCAAGCCTAAACCAGCCTCTGAATGCAATACTCTCCAACTGCTATGTCAAGGACTTAACCTCCAGAATTAACACACCCTGCACACATATCCCTACAAATCCAAACAAGACAAGCAGGACAAAATGCCAACCAGCAAAACTTGTACCATTCCCAGAAGGAAAATCTACCTGTAAATCCTAGGAAGGACAACAGCTGTCCAGCTGCTACTGGAGACACTGTTCCAGAGCTGAGCATCTGGGGTCTGTAAACATACAGCTGTCATAGCTCCTTAGGTGAAGCAGCAAAGTGGGAAAAGAAGGCAAAGCTTGCTTGCTTCCCAGGGAAATGACAAGGTAATATGGTAATTGCGTACACACAATGATGCAGGAATGAAAATGCTATTTTTAAAAAGCCTAAAAACCTTACAAAAGAAGCAGATCATAAAGATGTTTAAATTTTATAAGGGATAACTTTAAGTACATGTAACTCATGTAAAACTCAATTTTCTGTTATGGGGTAGAGATAGATACTTACCTTTTGACTATATAATGAGATATGCCTAAACTCACAAACTGAAATACACATGAATGCATACAAGTGTGCACAACTTGCAGCACTTGAATCCATCATTTTGACCAAATCAGAACTGTCATGCTGATCAAGTCCATGTAACAGGGATTATGCTAGAAATTTTGGGGATAAAGGGTTGCACAATAAACCAGTTACTGGGGAAAGAGGGTAAGGCACAGATCACAAATTAAAGGTTATGGAACTTCAAACACTGGATTGTTTCTGAATACATTATCTTGAAGGAAAAGTTGTAGGAAGCTTGGGCTGCTGGTCTAATCTTAAAGCATTCTTTACTGCAATATGACATTTGTTTGTTTTGTTTCCCCAAAATACTAACCATTTGGAATGAACCTCTCACACCAGGTCTCTAACTCCAGGGGTTCAGGGAAGCAGGAAGAGTTATTCAGATTCACTGAGACATCTCTGAGGATGATGTTAGGGACATGTTTTACATATGCTGCTGGAGACTCTCACCCTAAAATGTACCAGAGACCCCATCTGTGGCTGGAACAAGAGACAGGCAAATTGTCAGAGCATTAGCCCTTATGTCAGTCTTGAATGCAACCTGAATGCACACAAGTCTTCAGAGGCTTCCAGGTGACCAGGAAGTGCTGCCATCACATTGTAGAGAGGCTGAGAAGACTTCATCCCAGGGCTACAGTGGTCAAGCCTCTGCTCTCGCTGCTACGAGTACTCATCCAGCAAGGACAGTGCTAGAGAATGAGTCTGTGAGCCAGAGATTTCCTCCTTCTACGCTCCTAAAAGCCTCTGCTTAATGGCACTTATGTATGATGGAGAAGACAGTTCATTTAAACTGCTACAAAAGAGAGAAGATCAGATGAAACCATGTAGACAGAAACCAGAAGAAAGAAATAAACAGAAACAAAACGTGAGGCTGAAAGCAAAAGGGGAGAAGTGGGGAGCACAGAAAACAATTTGAGCAGGAACAGTGAGATCAGATCTCTCGAAGTCTGCTATGGTAAGATGACCAGAATTTGAATGGGAGGTCCAGCAAGAAGAAATTAAGTAAGAGAAAAACACTAGGGCTTGGAAAAAAAGTGCTGAGGACCAGTCCAGGGAAAGAAGTCAACTTAAGGTAGGGAAGGGAAAAAAAAAAAAGAAAGCTATTAGTTAACATTTGTGAAACCCAAGAGAAACCCATGGATTTCTTTTCCTTTCAGTGCTGGTTTCAAAGAGAAGATGATAGCTTGCTACTGCTATCAAAAGTTCTTCAGCTCAAGCAGTATAAATATATTGAATCTCGATATTAGAAACTGCTCAAACCAACTAATATCACGTGATAATTTCACTTGTTATTTTGCCTTTTTATAAACCTACAGAGCTGTAAATTAAGTCATTAAGAACTATTTTTAATATTGTATTGCACTAATATTTGAAATATTATGAAAAAAATCAGGTGCTGAACAATTCAAATTAGATGCCTAACTTCAGCAGGTATTTTTCACTTAATTTGTATGTAAGTGAATTCACCATCCATAAAATGGACATAATACCCCCCTCGTTTCCCAGCGTTATTGCAAAGAGAAATACATTAGCATATATGAAGTATTTGAACACTGCAATGATGAGCACCATGGAATTGCCAACAGGAAATTAAGACTGCTTTAAGAACAAGGTCTGAATAGTGGTAATAAATAAGGCTTAAGGCTATACATTGGACCGTTAAAATAAACTAAAATACTGAACAGCTTATCATTATGCTGGCACAGGCTATTCTGCACACCCAATGTGAGAGGGGTCCTCAGAGAGAGGGCATAAGCAGAAAATGCATCTAGTGACTGTAACACAATGCATATGCATACACCCCTTTAATTCTGGCACCAGAAATTTTATGACAGCTAGACTTGACATTCACAGACATTCACAGGTCATTATCATAAGAAAAAGAGCATAAATACAGAAAAGTAGCGTTATTCACATGCTGAAAACATACCTGTAGGCAGATAGGAATACTCAGTACTGCTCTAAAGATTCCATTTTAACAAAGGTGGTGACACATTATAGAATTCTTTTTGCTTGAATCTTTTAATTTAACAGTGAACACTTATAACTGATGAACACAGGAATGCGAGTTTCTCTGTTCCAGTCCTTCTTCCCATTACACATGTCTATACACAACTACAGAAGACCATTATTCCTACTTCTTTGGGAACATATTTTGTTTAATTTCACGGCATAATGCTTAGATACACACATACACACTCTTACTTCATTCACCTGTTCAATTCTCTGTGATCTTTGTCTATATGAAGAACAAAGGTAGAGATTACAGTATGTGCTTTAAGACCACAATGAAGCAAATTCTGCTCCTATATAACTGGGATTATACAGCAGAGCTGAAACCTTCTCATTCATAAAATTAACGGATTACTTAGTATGCAAGTGATAGCAATAATTAAATTAATTGTCATGTGTATTTACACATAACGAGTGCCTTTGCCATGAGCTATTATTAGCACTTATAAGCTAATTCATAATGAGGCAGCAGAACTAAGCATGAGGATGCTAGTGCCTGCATTTTAGTCTTATAGAGGAGCATAACATCATGTCTGCTCCTGTTCTGGCATCTCGCTTAATGCATGTCAGATCCTGCAGCCCTTCCTCAGGTAAAAATCCCAAATGTTTTCACCCAAGCAAACAGTCAGAAGCCAAGTAACAGTACTGCTGCTTTTATAAACAAGTTTTGACTGGGCCTCACCACCAGTGCTGAGCTTCACTGGGCTGCTCAGATGCTGGGTACTTGCCCGCTTCCAGAACACACTGCTGGGCCTGTGCTCCATGCAGTCACATTCGCTCCTAGTGCTTTTAAAACAAAACCAGACTGACACAGAACTACAACTCTGGACCTCATTAAAAAAATTCTAGGCCAAGGGTCATTTTTTCATATGCCTTAATGTCGAGAGTGCAGTCATGAATTGTTGTGCTCTAGTGTGAGATAATAAAATGCCTTTAGTACATTCCTCTGCCTCACTAGATGCAGCTGTCACAAAACAACAGTAACATCCCTGTGTAATAGATAATAAAAGAGAAGGTAGCCTGTTACACACTCCAAAGGCTGTTGTAAACTTACTTAAAAACACTGATCTATTGCAGTAAAGTTAACATATTGTTTCATATTCACATTTAAGTCCAATTTCTCTGGCTCTCCACAAACAATGACAGCACCTAATTTACAACACTTGTTTCGAGGTAATTTAATTTAATTTTTTTTTTCCACTGATTTCAAACTAGTCACACACTAGTCCATGGATAAGAAATTCAATGCTAGATCTCCTCTAAAGAAATAGTAAGGCTTAGACAAGCAGAACTATCTTTTCACATTAATTTTAAGTTAATGACAAGCAAAAGACAGGCTGCTAAAGGAGAGTCATCAGCCCTCAGCAGGAAGTCAAAGATACATCCTGCAGGCAGTCTTTGCAGATACATGACTTAGAGCAGAAAGAAGTTACTGTGATACCAATGCTTTGTTAAGAAGCAGGTAACAGCTGAGATGATGTGCTCCACACCTATGCCTATGCTATACCTGGAATAAAGATAGATCAGGACTTATCTCATGCACAGCAAGTATGCAGGGGAGAACCACAGATGAGATAATCAGCCTGTATTTAGATCACTACATTCATAATAAAGCAAAACAAGCTCCACCAAATAGTAACCACTCCCAGTAGGTTTTCCTTGTTAAGAAAGGTGTTCTTGCCACAATGTAACTAACTAAAAGTCCAGACAAAGCATAGCAGCCTGTAAGTTTCTGAGCCAGTAGGTCAAATTACAGAATAGCATTCAACAAGTTCCTAATTAATAATAAAATTACAAAATTACTTACTTGGCTTTTAGGCTTAAGCTGGTTAATTTATATATGAAAGTATTTAATGTTTTTCTTTACATGAGGTCAATACTAAAATTCTGAAGCAAAGACAAATGATAACAAAAGATTTTAATTACCTCTATCGAATGTTTGGCACAATATACAGACATACATGCTCAAGGGACATACAAAATTCCCAATTCAAAATTTTCCAAAGCTAGCATTTGGCAAAGCCAGTTTCTGACAGATGAGATGAAAAGTAATCCCAGGTGAGACACATGCACTGACAGAGACTTTGGGGATCAGCCACTCAAAATGAAAAGTGGATTAATTAGCAGTGTCCACCCTTAATCAAGAATTCTGGGAACCAAAAAATTAAATGTCTCAGAAGACTACAAACTCCACCAGAGGCAGAAAAGAAAACGTGCTAGAAGGGGTGGAAAACTTTAAGAAGAAACAGACCCTGCATGCCTGGAATGTCAAGTGCAAACTATACAGGAGAAAAAGAAGCTGTGATCAACACCTTGTCAAGGGAGGGCAGCAATGCAGTAGGATAATGAATGGAAGGCTTTCATTTAATCCTGGCACAGTTTGATTAGATGTGTATTTCTTTAATTTATTTGCTTAAACCTTTAATAAACATTTGTCTACAGATAAATATCTTGACCTATGTTCAACTGAACTCCCCTTTATTTAATGACTGATTACTGCACAAGTACTTCTCTGATGTTTCAGCATTATTATTTTACTAATGGATTTTACCAGCTCATTCCCAGATGTATTGTCTTCAGACTCAATAAGCTTTCTGTATAAACAACAGATTGAATGGCCTTTGACTTATTAGCTTATAGAAAATTAATTTCTTAGTGTTAATTTTTGGTCTTGGGACAGCTGCCAAATGTTTAAGGTAGCTGCTAGAACTACAGACAATATCACACAAGTTAGAGAGGGAAAGATCTATTAGGTTATTTCCTTCAACTACAAACTGATGAAGAACTGCAATCAATGAATCACATGCCTGTCATGTCCCATAGAGTATGTACTCAATTGTGTTTGCTGGTTTTACACAGCTGCAGCCACAAAACCTCTTCACTTCATTTGTTGCTTCATACTACTGTAAACCAGACGTGTTTGAAAAAATGAATAGTCAGTAGAAACTTAAGAGCTTTACAGATATGAAGCAAAAAAAAGCCAATGCACCCATCAAGTCCAATCCCCTTCACAATCAGAACTACAGTTTTAATCAGTGACCCTCACATTAACTCTGGTAACGCAAGGCTCAGCTCAAGCATGTTTTGAAAAACACTCAGACCCCAAGGGCTCCAAGTACTAAGGACTTACTGCCCCTCAGCAAAGTGTTCCCATGTTCACTGAATACACTGGTGTAAAACTGCCTCTGATTTCGTATTTAAATTTCTCAGACTGCCAGTTACAGCTACTGAGCCAACACTGCTGAGTTGGTGCCTGCCAGCAGATATATTCTGCTCTATATTCTGCACTGTATTCTTAGTGAAACACCTCTGATGCTATACACCTTTAAAGTTCTTCCCTCCCCATCCCCCATATGTGTTTCAGTTTCCCGAGTGAGAACTCATTTTCTGCAGATACAGACCTTCATCAAGTAAATCTCTCCCAAAGACATCATTGCATTTTGCCCCCCCCTCTGAGAGTGTCTTCACTTTTATACATCCCCAGTGTTGAAATGGCCAGAACTGACTTGCCAGAGAAGTCATAGTGACACCTGCTATATCTCATAGATCCTTGACAAGATACATGTACACAGGCAGTCCAAAGTAGCATTTGACTTGTTGGTTCCATTTATCTCATTTACTGGCCCTTAAGGTCCCTTTCAGCATTACTGCTTTCCAAAATAGCTCCTATTAAATATTTTATATTTGGTTACTATTCCCCACACTAAATCTCATTCAGTTTCCTGTGTATCCTTGTGGATCTTTGAACTGTTCTCTATCGATTTCTGTGTCAGCAATAATGTTTTTAATGTCTGCAGCTTAAATATCAGCTAGGAACACATTTCTGACATCTTTCACTACAATTTCTCATAAAGATCTTCATGTCCCTGACAGACGCATGCTCCGCTCCCCCCCAACCCCATGTTGCAGATATTGGAGGCAACCAGCTAGATTTTAATATTGCAATAAATGTCTATATTATCTATCACTTAAAATTTAAAAGTATTACATTTAACTTTATTTGGTAATTACTAGTTCTAAACACAGACACCAGCAATAAAGGGAGCAAGTACTACTTTCAATGGTCTGCTCCACTTCCCTATCCCACCTGTTATAACTTCTACAAAACACTACATGGCAAACAAAATTTTATAAAAATATAAAAAATAATTAAACTTGACACAATAAAAGCTTTCTTATGCAGAAACTAAACATTTGTGCAAATTCTGGCCTGATATATCTTAATAATAGATAAGGATAACAATGCAGTTAAAATTCTGAATTGAAGAGTTTTATGTATATTATTTTAGCCTCAGAATGAACCCGTGAAAGATTAACAGAAATAAATATCATATATGTATACCATTTGGGCTCTTCAGAGGACAGGCTCATCTTTGACCCATATTTGCCTGATATGAAGAAAAATAAGCCTTGATTTTGATGAGACTCTATTAGCATTCTTGTAACACAAACAATAATTATCACCGCCTGGAAGGAGTGTTTCGGAGATTAGAAAACCACCAAGTGATAAGGTAAACAGAGTTAACTAAAACCTTCACTCGTTACCTGTCTCTATGATAGTGTCTTACTCTGATTAGGCATATGTTTTGCATTTATTTCCACTATTCCATTAACTGATAAACTTCATTGTGTATACTGAACATAGATAAATATTTCAAAGTAATACTATACGACCTGTGAAGAAGAGGCAATCCAGTGTTCTCAGCACAACCAGAGTATTTCCAAATGTTTTAAATTTCACCCAGCAGAATCGGAATAACTATGGCTTTGTCATCAAATTTGTCCTGTGTCAGCCTCTGAGACAACAGCTCAATGAAACTGGGCTTTCTACTTCTCTGTTTCCTTCTGGGATGACTAGAAATTTGAGTCTCAGTTACCAGCATATCACATAACTGAGGTGACCCAGAAGCATGTCTCTAACTAATTCCCTGGGTGTCCTCATGCTACTAGAAACAAGCTACATTCAAGAGTAAAGTAAAGAAATTAATTTAGAGATACCGAGTTATGAAATGCCACTGAATTTGTAGGCATTTAAAATCAATCAGGTTAGATTAGTAGAAGGCTGTTCCTTGCTCTGCTAGTCCTAAAGAAATAAAATGACCAATCAGAAAAACAAATACATTAAAAATACCTATCATCTGTTTCCAAATCATTATCTCTAAAGCAAACATGGAGAAATATTTTTAGAAGTAACTAAATCTGCCAAGCCCAGAAGCATGTAGGAAAGGCCTACTTGCAGTGCAGAATTTCTAGGCAACTAGTAGAACTACCATCCCTACTTGTCTCCTTCCTGTTCTGGCGCCTCACTGGAAGCATCCAAAGAAGGGTCCAAATCTGAAATTACCAACACAAGCTGCTTTACATAAACCAGCTGAAGAACTCCAAATACAATTATTATTCATATGAACAGGAGCAAATAATTAACTGCCCAGTCAGCTGTTTTTTGGGATGTTTGCTTGTCTTTGCACATGGATCAAAACAAGAGGAGGAACTCTCTATTATGAGGAATTTTTAGACACTTTTCAAATTAATTGAAATGCTGATGTATCACTTATGCAAGTCAAGCTAAAAAAACAACAGCAAATTTATCAACTGAGATAAATTCTGCACTTCCCACCTGCTTACCTTTTTAATTTGATAATGATTGATATCAGCGCAACTACTCTTACTTATGAAGTTTATAAATACTGCCAGGACTCAAGCAGCTGTATTGAGCCAGAGCAGGGGTGTACTCTCCACCTACCAGAATAAGGAACGCAGCCAACCCTAAACCTGCAACCTAGAAGGCTACGCACGCAGTGGTTGACATACACTTCAGAAGCTCACTCTCTGCATCACAGGAGTATTAGCAAGCCCTCTAGTTCTCCAGGAATGATTGCTCTGGAAAATTATCAGACATTTAAAAACTAATTTAATGCCTCATGTTTCCACTTCTTGACTTGAGTTAGCTTGTTTTTTCAGCTTTATCAGCACACTGATACTTATTTTGGATTCAAGCTTCAGAATAGTATCAAAGACCTTACCAACATCACCACAGAAATATGCTGATGCCCTCAGAGGCCATGAGGAGGTTTGAAGAGAGGCAAGCAACCACATAATATTATGGCAGGAAGGAGGGAAAGCAGCAGGATGGGAAGCTCCTGTCATTTATTTTTGGCGGCTATGATGTACACCTGAACTAGACAACTATACTTCAAAGAGCATTCAACTGCTGATTTTTTCCCATGGGCATACAGAACTGCAAATTACATCATTATATACTGAAAGGGCCGCAATGTCAGGGATATTAGTGAAAGAAACTATGGTTCCTTGGCGATATAGGGAACCGCTGTCAAAGATCATCATCAGAACATGATCTGAGTTGGCAAAGGTAACAGCCAAATATCTCCACTTCATGAACTATCCTCACTGCTTCTGAGCTGGCTGCAGGTCACTTCTGTTTCTGCATTCTGACTCCTTATGTGAATTTCCCCAGTGGGAACATACAACCTGAGCTCTGCCAGCTGTCTGGAGCCTAGATCAATCTACAGGAGTTCACAGCCAGGAATTATATTTTGTTTCATGACCACACAAACCTAAAGCTTTGGAAGAAAATAATCTTAAACCATTTGAAAATGGCAACTTATTGCCCCTTCTCTAACCAGAGACTTCTTGCCATAAATTTGACAATGATTCAGTATCCTATGAGTTTTACTGAGCTCTGAGAGAGAAACCTAACTGAAACTGCAGGCTTTCATATAGCTTGCTGCAATGTGAAGGAAAATGAGGTTTGTTTTTTAACCTTTTCCCAAGCAGAAGGTAGCTAAATGGTTCTAATCTATTATAGAAGCAATGAATGAACAAAGACTTCTATAAAGATTTATGCAAAACCCCAATTGATTTAGACTGTTTACTTATTGTGGCTCTATATTTAACATTAATAAGCATTGCTTAAATTCTAAAGTAATTGCATATAAACATTTTATTGTATTGTATGTACAGCTGCAGTACTGTTGAAAAATGCATTAAAAATGCATATAATCAGTACTTCTACTTTTTTTTTTCTTTTTTTCCTATTACTTTCCAGATCTTTGTGATTTATGGGGTTTGCCATTCTTAGCCACTAACCAGTTGCAAGATACCTACAAGAAAGCTCTAAAAATTCTGCTGTAGTTGGACGGTAAAGTACAGAAAATGCTTTCTATTTGATTTTGCATTAAAAGGAAATTGGATAACACAAGACTAGAATGGTGATGCCAGCCACAATGATATTCGAGACACAAAGCAAAGGACTGTCTTCAGAGAAGAGATGTAAACAAAAACGAGTGACTGAAATAATGTGGACCACTTTAGACATGGACAAGAGGTACTAGGGATCAGAAATGAATTATTGTGCTCTAAAATGATCCAATAAAAATTGAACTGTAGTGCAGTAATCAGAAAATGTATTGGAAAAAAGGTCGGTTATAAAAAGAAAAAGGAGCTTTCAAGTACTGTAGGTTATTAGCTACTATGGAGAAATCTGTATTCAGGAGATTATATTTGTAACAAACTACGTACCAAAACCAAACACAGCTGAATTTGCTGTTCAAAAGGAAGCGAACTATAAAAATTAAAAAGCTAGAATGGAGACAAGAATCACAGGCTAGAATAAAAATAATCAATGCAACCATCAATAGGAATGTCGAGATGCACACTGCACTGACTGAACACACAGCCACACAGGCTCAAGGAAGAATGGCTCAATTACTTTTTTCCCCATGGGCAAAGACATAAAAGATAGTTGTAGACGCACTGAGCACATCACAACAAAGCATTTGGGCAGCGCCCTTGTTAGAAAGGAAGAACTGCAATGCAGAATGGTGAATAACTAACAGACATTTTGGAAGACGGACATTTGGGCAGACTGTAGCCACTGTGCCCACCTTCACACTTGTGCACACTTCAGCACTTGCTAGCCCACAGACACACAAAACAGAACACAAAATGGGTCTTTACTGAAGCAATGGAGAAGCACTGGAACAGTATGTTCTTACCCGTTTCTGAGATGGGATTGGGAAGGGCTACGGATTTTTATAAAAGGCACAAAACTCTGAAGTAGTCTGATGCTGAACCGGGGCAAGGGAGAGGTGGGATACAATGGCTTCCTCGTGTACCTGCACCACAGATCATCTCTCATATTGTCCTCCTACTAAAGTGGGCGGATTTCTCAGGACTGCAGCATCCCTTACACCACTGGCACTGAAAAGACACCAAAAGACAGCAGGGACTTTGCAGAATCTGAGCTGCACCAACTGTATGAGCAAACATCCACTGTTAACAACCAAGGGTGGCATCTTCCTAGAACAGCAGCTTCTACCCCCTCTCTCACTACACCACAGAAGGATGGGATGGCTCTCTGTCTCTTTCAGGCTGAAAAATGAAAAATCTCTAGTGCCAAACTAAATAACTGCACTACTCATCAGGCCCCATTAACAACGCATGACTAGCAAGCAGCTCTGTTATGTGATCTCAACATCAACAGTTCAAGGAGATTCAAATCCAGTATGATTCAAGCAAACTTCATCAGATACTTTCCGATTGTGCAACCGGAGGTATGCTTATACCAAATTATGCCAAAAAACATAAATTCAAAGCATGAATTATGATTCCACCACTTCAACGGCAAAATACTTGTTGTGAAAGAGCATGACTGGACAAAACAAGAAAGTCTATTATCTCAAAAGCACTCCTTGGGGAAAAATTAATCAAATATGATGTTCACAAGCCAAAAGTGCCACTTGAAATTGCTGTTTGACAAAGCAATGAGTAGGGCATTCAAACCTAAACAACACTTATCATGGCTTTGGTACATACAAAGTGCAGGTATGAATTAACATTTTACATTTTACTCAAAAATAATTGTAGGCAGAGAGGGAAAATCATATTGCAGTTTAAAAGCTACATTGAAAGATGTGAGTAATACCTTTTCAATAAAATATATTTTAATCCACTAATTATGGAAAACCTGGGGTGCGTTTGTGGCACGAAGTCCCCTTTTTGCTTGCTGTCCTTCCCTAAGACAAAGGCATTGCAAGGCTTGACAGCATAGGAGAGAGTCACTTAATACTGTTGCTGATGGTAATCAACCCACCCGTGCTAAACAACCTTGCAGCTAAGTGGAGTGACAAAATGCTGAAGATCCTGTAGGCAAGTACACCATACCCCAAAAAAACTATCTTTAACATTAGGTTAATTAAAGAAATGACCTCACCCACTCCTACAGGAAATACACCTTCGACTCTTCCTTGGCCATTGCACTTGAGTGATGGGAAATGTAATGATATTTTGGAATAGACAAGAATAAATCACCATGAAATATTCCAAGCTCATTTACAAATGTGAATTCATTTCAGCTTCAAAGCAAGTGACATGCTTGCTACATTGATGTAAACAAGCCCAAAGCAACATTTGGTAATGCTCATCACAATGACTAGATTCAAAAGCCAAAAAGAAATTAACAGTTCATCAATAACATTCAACTGTTCCGCAAATATACCCCTAAGAAAAGACAACACTGGCTGCATTAAACTGGAGTTATATCTAGCAGTATTTATTAACATAACCAATGCTAAAACTATAAAGAAATAAAAAAAAGGGAGAAAATCTAGTAGCTGGAGTCAAGGCAATTCAAAATCATCGATGTTCATGTGTTCACACTTGTGTAACATGCATATAATTTGAGGATAGGAGGACATTTAATAGATACACACATTTCTCTCTTAACTTGCCTGTAGTTAAAATACTTACGCTTCTCTTCTTTTAGTTCCCGTGCACCATGCCGTCTTGATCACATTTCTAACAATGTCAGAGAAGATACAAAATCCCTCTAATGTAAAAAATTGATGAGGTGGGGAGGAAGGAAAGCTATGAACCACAATAAATGCTATATACAGTTTAGAAGTATCCTTAACTTTATGTCCCTTGGGTTTCTTACACACTTTTGGTAGCTTTTAGCAAGGTTTCCAGCAATAGAGCTGAACAACCCTGACCTGATATCCTAAGCCATCCTCACTTCAAGGCACTTCCTCCCACATATAAATCTTTTAGCAAGTGCGGTTTCACGGAGTAAAGGAACCTCCAGATCACTGACTTTCCCCAGCTCCTTTTCTGGATAACACCCAAGGCAAAGGAACATAGCTACTTCACAACATTTGGTGTCTGATGCCCAAAGGGCTGCTCCTCTGTACTGCCAATACATCTCATGGCGAGCAGCTCAGCATCAGCAGCTGACATGTGCTGCTCAATTGAAAGTCAGCGTTGTAAAGCACTGTATAAATCTACATTGCAAATCATCTGGACTAGAAAGTTAAGATAAAGAAAGAACACTGGAAATATAATTAGTCATCAGAATACGTGACTAATTAAAATATTACTCAAAAACGTGTTAGGGATAGGAAGAAGCCTGCAGGAATGATGCAGTGCTCCAAGACCTATATTCTAGAAGAGCTAATTATACACAATTTCTCTTATGCACATGTAACACAATATAAAATCAGAGTGTACAACTAGGTATGACTGAATAAAACAAAATTAGTATCTAAAGGACCTGTATAGAAAAGCAAGTTGAAACAAGCAATATTCAAATCTGCATCATTCTGTACCAACTAACTGTAATTTCATACACAACTTCCCATTTCTTTCTTACTTTCTATTGCAGAAATAAGAAACAAATGTTTCATTTAGCTTTCATTTTTAGACTATGAAGCTTGCAACCATAGGAAGCAGCCACTTTTTCCGTGTTATGTGTTTCTTCTGGATGGTCTGACCCCAGCTATTTGCTACCATCAATACTTCCCATTTGTAAGATGAGGATATGCTAATATTTGTAACTGAATAATATAGATTTATGCTGATCTTCATCTCACTCCTAAACCCAAGAGGAAATGAAATACTAACAAATCTGAAAATGGAAGATTAGACTTTCACATGTAATTTAATACACAATGAATTAAATGCGTAAAAATGGAAAAAAAAAAAGGCTGAAGAGTAAGAAAGAGCAATCTTTTGTCATCCATGGTAGGATGACAATAAATTCTTACAAGATCTCATACGATCAAGAAGAAATTATATTTAGATTAAACCTTGCTAGACCCTAAAAGGATAATTTGCCAGTATTTTCCACTTTTCTACCAATCCTGTACTCATTTGCTAGATCCCTTCTTTTCATCTCAGAGTATTACAGTTTGGAATGGATGAAAAGCATTTTACTAGGGGAAGGAGAAAGCTGTAGATACCTTTGTATTTAAAAACCATACTGCCTGAGGGTATAAGGAGCCAAATAAGAGTAATTTGATTTTATTTATCTAGTAGCCTTATCTATAATCTTCTATGATCATAGTTCACAAATTCTCCAATTAGCCTTATTTCTCACTCATGATGTTCCACTGGAAGCTTTCAGAACAACACCCCAAACTGATGAAAAGCAGGTTCCAACTGTCAGGAACATTTTCATTTTTAAGACATATAAGTGATAATTGCTTATATTTCAAAATAAGCATTAAACTATACTGTATTAAGCCAAAATAAATCATTTATTCCAAAGGATATACATATAAAATATGACTGTAGGTTGTTTCTGTAAATCAGACTTCTGATCTTCTAATACATTTTAAATTTTTAACCAAAAGAGATGAGAAATAAAAGATATTATAAACTGCATAATAAAATAATATAAATAAAGCATCAGAAAGGACACGATGATAGTTTAAAATGAACTGTTCCCAGCAATACACTAGTCCAGAGATGTCCTTGTGTTAAGCCACATCCACTATCCTTTCTGCATAACCCAGGGGAGGAAAGCCAAGCAATTTTTTTTGAGCTTTAAAGCCAAGTTACTAATTTCTGGGATAAGAATTAGACATGACTGTTCTCCTCAAGCTTCCTTGCCTCCCCTCTTTAGCTAGCCACTAAAGAAAACAAAACTGCAGGGCTAAAAATATTACACAACCTTGTGCAAATGCACAGATACTTTTTAGCATGCTGTAAGCAAAGGTCATTTGGATTATGGAATATAAAAAATACATCTGCTATATTCCAGATACTGTTTCATTATCTTTTAACGTATAATATTAAATACTGTTTGATATTTGCCTTTAAATTAGTGTTCATTTTATTTAAAAGAGAAACACAAGAAAGGAAATGTTTTAACATTGTGTATTGATTTTAGTATACCATATGAAAACTGCAAAGATAAAAACAGCAGATATGCAGATGCACTGCTCCTGTCAGAAGCCTTTTAAGGCAGAATTTTCCCTACAAAGTGGATGAACAACAACTCTTCACTAGCCTGAATTCCCATATATGAGCAATTTCAAAAATGGCTTAAATACTAAGTGCACTAAAGCAAAACCTTCATGATATTACAACTGAGGTGATGTTACAGTGCTTACAGAGGCATCTCACACTTACCCACAGCAACTCAGATAACTTACATGCTCCCTGTGAGACAGTAACATCTCCAAAGGAACCACTCTGAGATCAACAAAAGCATCTTATGCTATTAATAACTCCAGCAGAGCAGTTACAGTGTCCATGTATACTCCAATGCTCCCCAAAAGGCATTGCTATGTTACTACAGAGATTCATGCGCTTCCTCCAATACTGAGGCTTCTTTGAAGCAACCAACATAAATACCACCTAAACACTACAAGGAAAAAAATAAAACCCACAACAGAAGGGGGGGGGGGGGAGGGGGAAGAAGTCTTTTTCTCTTTTTTTTAAGGGAAGTTAGTGGCCCTTTTGTGTCAAATATCTGAGAGCATCATATATCAAATATCTGACAAGCTACAGTAAACTCCAGAAGTCAAAGGAATTTCACCAAGAGGTCTTTGTATTTTAAGTGATGAGGTTGCTTTAATCTATTAAGTGACCAAAACCATCCAACAGACAGGAATGTACAAACATGAATTCAATCCATGCTGCAATAAAAAGGCAAAATAAAGCGCAATAGGAATTGTAGAGAAAATATTAAATGGCACATATAGAATGGGATTAAGACTGATGTTTACTGTTATACACCCAAGACCGCCAACGTATTTGACCTAACTGCTCCACTTGCAAATTTGTAACTCAATTTCTTAATTGCACCATTGTAAGCAGAGAGTGACAGGATGGGAGCTAATGGAAATACTTCAGATACAGCCATTGTTATTACAAGCACAATCCCACACAGAGAGTCAGTTACATGCATACCCCTCAGAGCATGTATTGTCATTATAATGTAGCTGTTGGTAATAGTTTCCTGGAGAAATAAGAAACCCAGAGATGAGCTTAATGCTTGGCTTGTTTACAAAATATCAGTAAATAATAGCAACATTAATCCCAATACTCTCACTTTCTTTCATTAAACACAAGACACTTATGAAGAGCCAAACTCAAGTCTAATTTAAACAGGTGTGAATCACAGTAGGTCTGTTGAAACACACAATAAATTAAATGAGAACCTCATCCTTAGCTAAATCCTCCCCATGTTTGAATAACTACAGCATTCATGAGGCTGTGTTTCTCATACAGTGTCAGCAATTTAAGCATTTCTTTTACTAATTAAGCATCTTCATCCCTTTTACAGATCATGTCCAGATACTGAACCTGAAGTGCAATGTGCTGAGGTTACTTGCCCAAAAGTCACCCATCTGCACAGCAATCAAAGTGAAAAGATCCCAGAGATTCAGGGAAAGTCAAAAGCTCCGTTAAATGGACCACTGCTTTCAGAGCATAAAACAAATACATAGGTAAGTTACACAATATTAATCTTACACGTGTCTATAACATTAAAATCAGCTTTGATCTGTAACCCACTAATTTTTCTACTACATCTATTTATTAATATATGACTAATATTAGTATTCTTTGTAGTCTGCTGTTTAAAATTACTGATTTTATTAAAATTATTGTTCCAAATAGAATCTGATCCTGTGTGATGTTAAGAAAGAAGTTTCACAAAAAATTCTGTGGGAAAAAAGAAACAACTGCATTTTTATCTACCAGGATCCCCTCCCCACCTTTGCTACTTTGTTTTCAAAGAGAAAAATATGTTATTGAAAAAAGTCCCCATGCCAGATCTCAAGCACTCTAAAGTTGTATTCCATGACCAGTCCAGTGGTATTTCAGCCTGTACTAACACTTTAGTCTCTTGATACAACTCTCAAAGAAACTGCTGTGACCTATAGCCAATGCCCAGTTGTCATGAAATAATTTAGCTAAAGGAACTGTGCACAAATCTGGCTTCAAGACTTGAGTGTGGATTTCACAGTTCACTCCTCCAGCACTGGGAGCCCAGTACTCTGCTGCTGGTTCTCACTACTTAGTAAAGAAAAAGTAACTAATTGCCTGAGAACATCTAAGTACATGTCAGGAGTAAGCTAAACAAGCCAGCCTTCAAAGTACTTCAAAACAATCTGACAGCCTAAAGCAGGTTAAAAGCAGTGTTATTGTAGAAATGGCTCAAGTAGCACATTAGCTTTCAGGTGAGAAGTTGTAGGTAAAAGAGGTGGTAGTTGTACAAACAAGTCAAACTTGGTTCAAAAATTGGATTATGGCATGGCATAAATGTACTTGGAGTAAAATTAATCACTTCACAGCTGCACATACATCATGCAAAGCAAAACGTAAGAACTGCACATAAGAACAGCATCAACAATTTAATGGGGAAGACTCCAAGGGTACGAAATGGGCAGCAGTCCTTTTAGTACACTAGCTACTGTGGGATGCAGATCCATGAGGTAACTTGAGATACGTGTCTGAAAACTGCTCTTTTTGTAGATGAGGGCTGTATTGCCTCCTGGAGCTTAACTTTACTCCCAAAAAATATGGAAATAAATAAATTCGCCAGCTCAGTAATATGGAAGACTAAACCGCTGCACTCAATGTTCTGATATGCTGCAACACCAGATACCATCGTTTCAGCGAAGTGAAAGTAGATACAGTCTTCTTCAATGGAATAAAGTAACGGGTTTTGATAATGTTATTCTGCAGTGTTTCTGTCTGAAATTTACATTCACATACTGTAGAGTAACACTGTTCATGTTTAAATAGAGCTATTTATACTATATCAGAGATAAG
The DNA here is from genome assembly GCA_028858755.1 of Ara ararauna. Taxonomy (NCBI): domain Eukaryota; kingdom Metazoa; phylum Chordata; class Aves; order Psittaciformes; family Psittacidae; genus Ara; species Ara ararauna. The sequence goes on along the minus strand of CM054383.1, from coordinate 8,322,253 downwards.
CAATGATCCCCAAGAAATTGGTCATTCATTACTTGCAGTTATTATATATTTTGCTTAGCCTCAGGCAAAGCCAAAGGCAGTCTGTGCACTAATAGGCTATTATTAGTTGCCATTAACATTGACAACACTAATTTATATGGGAATGTTGGTGTTTCATACAATCTGTTCAATGCTGCCAAAACAACCTGCCAAATGTTTAAACAGTGATTATGACAGAGTTGGTGTGTCTATGAAGGAAAATAAACCTCGAATAAATTCTCAAACTGGGCTACCCAGAATACTTAATGAAGTATATATCCTGTGTCAGGGAACCTCCTGACAGAGCTTTGAATGAATATGAGAAATTCAACGAATATCTAAATAGAATTTGCAGAAGTATATTTGCTTCAGATCAATGTAGTGCAAAAAAATGTCCTGAAAGCAGGTCTGCCACAGGCCACACACAGTTGTCCTAATGTCACCACGAAGAAAGCTACTCTGCATTTGTAGCAGAATACAGGAAAAAGGGAATGCTCATAGAGGGGAAAAAAACCCCAACCCCAAACCAAACAAATCAAAACCATACCCCAAACCCCAACAACAAAAAACAATTGACCTCTATAAGATACAGACAATAATAGTAATTAGTGTTCTCAAACAATTCAACAGCTATATCTTCCTCATTAATTTTACTCCAATAGCTGTGTTCACATGCACTCTGAAAGCCAGAGTTTCTAAATACCTATTTTTACAGCAATCAGACGCTATCATGGAAAACAGCATTTCATGAACTTCCCGCAACTGATCTTCTGCGCTCGCCCATTTTCACACCACAGAAGTTACTGGCTGGCACAAAGTCTACTTCCATTGCAGGAACTCACAAGGACAAACATGACACTTGTGCCTCTCTGAAAAAGCCGCTGGCACAAATGACTGCATAGAAACAGAAAGATGGGCCATCTACTACTTTATTTAAGTAGAAATTTATGAACTTCTGTACTCAAAAGAGTCCTTTGTTACTGAGTACCTACCCAGATGGAAAATACACTGATCTCTGGATCAGGAATCTCGACTATGAATTTACCTGTGAAGTACTAGATAATATACATGAATACTGCTTGAACCATCATTGTCTTCAAATTTATCCACTTGAACTTTCAAGACAGTAATTATAATAATGACTCAACACCACAGGAAGCACTGATACCTGCTCTGTTGACCCTGCCTGGAGACAACTAAAGAGTTCAAATGACCTTGTGCTCTCAGTTTCTTTCTCTTCCAGCTTAGTCTTGCCCTCACTTTTGCCTCCCAACTGCTTAGTTAAAATTTGTATTAAAGTACCTAGAGCATGAATCCCTGATTTAAAAAGTTATGAAGCTTTCAAGGAACCCCATATTAAAGCCTCATGCAAAAGGACTATTCTGCTCTATTCTAGACCATGTCGAAAATAAGTTTGATGAAAATAATTCTCTGAGACAAACATTTAAGAAGGAATTACTCCATTCTTTGGTGAAGCTCAACGATCATGTTCACCTACTTTAACAACACTTAACCTGGGGCTCTTGCCACATCCATGTAGGACAATGAAGGTAACAAAAGCATTTCCTTTACTACCTACAATAACTTTCATCTATAGCATGACTTTAGTGCAACTTGCAAACTTGCATAGCTAGTAAAACATTACAAACACCCAGCTGCACCACTGCATTCCAGACTGAAACGCATAACTTGTTTATATGCTTAATCGACTTTCAATACATTGGTTTCCCAGCACCTTAAAATGTAAGTGACCACATGGTATTTCTTAGTAGGAAGGGTACAAGTATGCATATTCCTTTCTCAGGGAGCATTCACTTTAAACCATTTTCATAGTTAAGGACAACCAATTCCAGGCAGACCAGATTCAACTCCTTCAGTCACTGTCTAAAACCAAATGTCGTAGGAAAAAAAAACAAACCTGAAAAAGACCCCAAACAAAAGACCCCTATGCAATAACACTTTACAGGGGAGGGAACTCCCACAGTATGTGGCAGAAGCAGGAAGCTAGAAGGCAGTCATCCATTGGCTGTCCTGCAAATGGGTGGTATCTGAAAATTAATGGATTCTAGGCACATAATGCAATGTGACAGTGCAGAGTGCTCAGCCCACAAAGGATTATTTAATTAAAAATGAGCTGTGCCATAGAACTTTTTTTTTTAAACTCATTCAGATAATCTAATGTCTCTGAACATATATTAGACATTATCATTAGTATTGAAAACAAGCAGATGAAATTATAATTAAATTACCAGCCTTGTATTTGACAGATTCGTAACACATAACTATAGAAATGATATTCATGACAGAACTGACTTTCATCTTACGATTACTAAATTGTATCACTGTCAACACCAAAGTGTCAATCTGCCACTTTCACTGGTTTCCCTATCTTTTATCCACTTAAAAAGATGTATTTAATTACATTGAGACCTGACATATAGACCTGCTGTAACATGTAGCTATTAAACACAGAAATTAAAATATGAGGCAAGCACGTTGATCTTAAGCATAATAAATTTGTTTACTTACTATACTCTTTCAGGAGACATTTAGAGCACATTTTCATCAATTCTGATACAGGGATGAAAAACCTATTAATTCCCCTGTGTTAATTAAATACACATTTCTCCCATTGGTGACACACTAAACCACAATAAAAACAAATAAGTAAAAACATCCTGAGAATTTTTTTTCTTTTAAAAACAAAATAACCCAATCCCCCTGCAAAACCTAAACCTGAAACCCATCCTCCACCTACAGAGAAATACAGAACTGAGTTGATGAAGACCTGTTTAATCTGCCCGGTTGATAAGGGCATGTCTTCAGGTGTAGCCCAAAATTAGAGGTAAAAAGAGCATCTAGGATTCCAGGTTGTCTTTCTGAAGTCACCTGACAGTAGAGACTTAAAGCTATGCCCAGAAGCCAGCACATGCAGGATCAGTTCTACACAAAACATGACATAAATGCAACACGGACAGATTTATTTTAGAACCTAATTCATAGGCCAGTAAACTCAAATGATAAATGTCCTATGGCATAAAAATAGAGAATGCAGTAAGACAGTAAATAGTCTCTAGAAGAATGATGTTTTAACAAAAGCATTGTTTCATTTTTTTTACTTACTTTCTATCTACACTATAATTGCAACACACATACCAAACAACCCTTTCATCTTTCTTATAATACAGAGACCTAAAAAGGAATGGGGGAAAGAAAGAAAACAAAACAAAGCAAAAAGGAAAATAAAAACTAAGCAGAAGAAGAAAGTTTCAAATAAATTACTACTTCTATTCAATACATTAGATGCATTTCTTTATTACCATTCTCCCCATCAGACTTCCTTTCATGGTCAGTGTCAGTGAGCGACAATGCTGAGTTTGCCCGGCTTGACAAACAGGAGCTGTGTTCTGATTTCATCCCCCTCATCCACATCCTCAGGGCATGTTCCGGGGACGCACCACCTTCTGTTTCAGTATCCACATCTGAGCCCACCTCTAGTGGGTAACTGTGCTCAGCTACACCATGTAAATCTGTTTGATAGCCAGAGCAAAGAATATGGGGAGTCTCACAGAATTCCATGTCTGGAAAAAACAGAAGTTCAGAAAAAAATTTAGAAGTGAAAAGCAGTATACCTTTGGTTTTCTTTTGGAGAATCAGTTTTGAGAATTAACATTTTTAATATTATTAGAAGACTTTCTTTTGTCAGCAACTCACTCTGCTATCCAATATAATACAACTAGAAGTGTACGACTCAAAAATATATAATATTGCACTGTAATTGTGCCTTTTTGTCTGATAGAAATATTATATTATAGCTCAAATATGTGTACACACCCACATGCTGATAGTAGTACATCAATTTTACAACTGGAGTACTTACAAATACAGACATTTGGTTTTTGCCAGAAACGCAACAGCTCTAAAATTAATCTCAATAATGCATAGCAAATTAGCAAATAAGGGATTTACAAAATAACACTTGAAATATTTGAAGACAAAGAAAGGAACTTACCATTGACTTGCTCTTTGAGAGTGCTGTCCTTGCATATTCACACCAGTGGGTTTTGGTTCTCCAGTGCTGGTGACCTACAGGAACTTCCTAGAAGAGCAGGGACTACTAAGACTGTACAAGTGCCATCTGATGACACCAAGCGACCAGAGATTTTGAAGAGTTGTACAGTGCTCCATACTTCAGTTATTCTTACTAAACACTGCAACTGTAGGCAGTAGAATTCCGATGACAAACAGAATATGGACAGAACCCATCACGTGAATATGCAGAGGAAACATTCTCGAAGAACTACAGGTAAGTAACATACATCATCAAATTATAACTTCCCTTTGAGGTAGCCTCTGCATATTCTCACCTGTGAGAATCCAATTACAAATGCAACTCCCAGGGAGTAAGACAAGGAGTTCTAATTAAATAAGGATTAGAGAACTACATTCCCTAATTGAACAGCAGACCTGGGATGCCATCTTGAGAGACTAAATACAATATCAAACATGCATACAGTATTCTTTCAATTTCTAGAAAAGAAACACTGGAGACAAGAGTTCATTGATAGAGACTGAGGACAAACACTCTCTTCTACTGTCATCCTAACTAAAGCTTTAATTTGCCAAACTAATCCACTTACCAGCCAGTGAGAGGAATGGTTCTTATTTGAAGCATACTCTCCCAAATAACAAAAAGTCACGGTATTTTCTTGAATGTATCAACCAAAATCTACAAAACAAATGCTAAGCCAGAATATGCTGAGGTGGCTCAATTTTTAAGTCATCTATCTCCCTGTATCTTTCCATCAAAACATTCCTTAACATCTCAGTTGTAGTGACAGCCCACAGAGGCTGGTTTTCAGCTCAGGGAATGGCAAGCTCTTTTCAAGAAGGCAGGGGAAAAAGGTGGACAGTAAACAGAAAGAAGCGGCCATGGCCACACTTCCCAGTGCAAGAGTCCTGGAAGGTGACCCTGTCTCCCTGGTCTTGTCATAGCATTGGCTGGCCTGTCCCAGCAGCAGTGGACTTCACTGCTACTTTTGGAGCCACAAGATGCATCTGGGGAGTCCACAGTGTCCCATCACCTCTCTGATCTCTTCTGTTCACAGGTCTTGGTCACAGCCCTATACTTGAGAAGCTGCAACACAGGCCACCTTCACTAGCTCCATTCTCCAAGACTTGCAAATGCCTCAAGGCTGACTGTGAGTTTTGATGGAGACAGCTAGAGAAAATAATCAAGATGCCTAGAAGCAGCCGCACAGCTTTTGCATTAGAGGGAATATTCGGTATTTAAACTTAATCTACCATTACAATGCAGTGTTCTGCATGGTCTCTGGGGCCTGTTCACCACTGGCACTTGGCTGATGGGTAGAATGAAGGAGGAAAAGTAGTTTAAGGCAGTACTTGTGGACACAAATGTAAGATGAGACTGGATGCTACTGGTTCTCAATCCTATGCAGATGCTTGCAAGACTGTAAGAAACCTGTAAAACCATCTGGAAAAAAACTCTCCTTCCCCGACAGCTAAGATGCTAAACGGAAAACGCTCAGTCTGTAGAGAAGTCTGGTGTTTCTGAGATTTTCAAAGCTCATGGGACATGGGAGACACAGAGGCAATCTCACAGAAAGCCAAGATGTAATTAAGAACACTGCTGCTGATAAAATGCACTATTTTTAAGTATCGTTTTCATTATTTATTATATACACAACAAACTCCACTTGGTTTAATAGAAAGCACAGACCAAATCTTCGTATGACATGAAGAGTGCAGCTATTGATGTTGAACACTGAAACATCACAGCTGCATTACACCCCTAATTTTCGCTTTCTTTTTGAAAGTACTAAATCAATAAAACCATCTTTATACAAATATGGTTCCAAATGGTGCACATAAACGAATGCAAAAAGGACTTGTACATAAACCAGGAATTAAAAAGCCAGCAGCAGTCCCAGATTACTAACCCAGAGCCTAGTATCAATGAAATACAGACTGAATCATGTAAAATGGCTTATTTTACTCCACCCTGAAAGGACTATGCTGGTTATTTAAATTGAGGTTGTGGGTGCCGCTATTTCACCAAACATTTTTCACTAACAAAGCCATAAGTCAATGCTTTCTTGTGAAACAGCCGATTTAAAGTTCTGCTTAACTGAGCTGAGCTACTATATAAAAGGACAGAAGCTTCACTCCACATTCTGCACCTCTGCTCTGAAAGAAAAGTGAAAGCCAAATCTTGCTGGTATTGCTTCCTTGCAGCCAGCAAGGAGCAGGCTTGTCACATGCAGGGTACCATCCAGGCTGTCCACTCCATCAAAATTTATGATGGTTAACACATGCTTTAGCAGATGACATAAAAAGAGGAATAAATCTGTACTGCCATTTAAAGAAGTATATTATCAAAGAAAATTAAGATTCAGCTGCTAAAATCATATAAAATTCAAGGGAAGTAAATTAGGTTCATACATTTGGACAGTTGTGTTTAAAGACACTTAGCAGCTCTTTAGTGCTTCTCATAAGTGCTAATGAGAAGGTAGTTCCAAAGGAGGGTAGCCTACTGATGTACATCAAGACCAATGTATATTGAAAAACACACTTAATTCTTTTCTCATGAAATAAGAAAGCCAACAGGATTAATTATCAGCCTTTATACTGGTCTCTATTTTGACTGAGGCTCACACTGCAGAAACAACCTCCAGTGAACCTGCCTTGAAACTTTTTTTTAATTTCAAATTATCTCAAAACCCAGCATTAGTCTAACTTTTTAAATTAGATTTATGTGAAGTACAGCAGCAACCCAGGGTTCTTAGAGTAGATCTGTCAACTACATTACACCTTGTGATCTCAAGGAGCATATTCTGAACTTTCCCCTTCAAAACAGATTTCTACCTATTTTCACCAGCTGAGGAACTTCCCCATAATTACAAATCTCAGAACTTCATGAACCATGTCAACTGCTGACAGCTGCCCCAGGGAGAGAGGATGCAGGCACTTCTCCGCATGGATGTCCACTCAAGGCAGACGTCTGCCCCTAGCAGCCTGCAGCCCATGTTCTCCCTGTTTGCAACTGCATATGCTAAGGGGAAAGTAGATCCCAGTAAATCTCACAAATGCTAATTAGATTACACATGTTTAAGAAGCACAGAATTTACCCTCCAGTCTATATGTTAATGCAAAATGTAGCTGCTAACTTATTCAGTATTTTAGCTGATATTTTCTGGTGGAACAAAATAAAGACTTTTTAATACTATAACTCATATTCAATTGAAGAGTAATGCAATATATTGCCTTAATAGTATATTTCTTAAGTATACAAGCCTTTGCATTATTTTAAGTCCTATGGGATGCATTTTCTGAAAAGCACTTAGAATTCCAAAAGTGGCTGCTTTTAGTCTGCATATTTAACCTTATTACCTATAATACTACATATCTCCACAAGGAGATAAAGTTCAAGTGGGTTTAGATAGATTTAGTCTTACCGAAAAGACATAGTCACAAGAGAAATGGGGGAACATTAATATGAAACTCAAGTTTTTGCAGGAACTGTGGACAGAGGAAAAAAGGTTGCAGTTGAAATCATATAGAAGATCACAATAGAATTTTTCACCTCTGGAGCCTTGTGGAGCCTACTGCAACACAACTGTTAAACATACAAGTATTATTTCCCTCACTGGTATGTATAAAGAAATGTAAAATGTCTAATGATCAAGAAAAGGAAAGAAGTCTGAGTGCATTAAAAAAATAAATCAGTATTTCAATTAAGAGATCTCTTTCTTTCCAGCTTCAGGCAACTTAACTTTACTGAAAAAATAAATAAAAAAATCTCCAGAGATGTGCAGATAAAGAGAAGTTTGACCCCACTGGGCAATGGGGCCTTTGCTATTTAAGGTGCTCATGTTGATACGAATATTAGGCAGCTGCACAGGCAGCCAGATCTAATGCTGCTCCCAACTTTGTTCGCCAACAGAGCACTACTGAAAACTCAAATACACTCACCAAGTATTTATTTGCTACAGCATCTATTTAGCCACCAGTACAATTAACAACTTTCGGTTAGGAATTCCAGAAAGGCAAATAATAAACATTAACCTGAATAGCATCATGCTTACATTAGTCACCAGCTGGTGTCTGAAGGAGTGGTAATGGGAATGCAGGGAAAGAATATCCCAAACATGCAGTTTTGAGGCTGGTGTAGGGATTGGGATTTTCTAGCGTTACACTGTGAATCTGTACATGTTGTTTCACACTCTGAACTTATGCCAATGGTTTGATCAGCACGAGTCTCGAATGCGTTTCCAAATGAGAAGAAAGGCAGACCAGCTACTCATGGCATGAGGCTCGGAGAGAGAGGGAGGGTGGTAAGAAGGGAGGAAGGAATGTAAATCAAATGGGGAAAGTGAAGTTCACATTCATTTTTGGAAGCAATACATACGCACCCTCCTAAATGAGAAATTTTGAGGGCTGTTGAGCACTCCGCTAAATTCAGTGCGTTCAATGGCCCTTGAAATTTCTCATTTCTCACGTCAAGACCATGGTTTACTGGCTGCACACCAGACTTGAGAATTAAATAGGCAGAGATCTTAAGCTACTTCATAAAGTCATTTGTGTAACACAACCTGCTAGGTAACTGTGAATGTCTGTGCGTGTTCCCATTTCACTGAGTCAAAGTTTTCGCTTGTTTCCATGTTGAGAATATGCTACATCTTTCCTAGGACAATATAATTCAAAGACATTAAGCTTCAATAACCATTCATATGCAAATCATTGAGGAAGAGGCCAAAAATCAATCAATTTGCAAAAGCACATTATACTGACTATTAATTTGCTTTAGAAATTTCATGTTTATCACCAATTAAATTATTACCACAGCCCAAAACAGATTCTCAGTTGCACATATTTTAATTAAAAAAAAAAATTATATACCTATTACACGCAAATAATATGCACATAAAAGATATCATTTGAGGTTTTATAGTTATCTATTACATGCGTCATATTGCACATTTTCAACTTTTCCTTATCTATGTAGTTTATTTTCTTCCAGTAATCTCTAGTTACCACCAGAGTTGCTAGCAAGTTAAAAATGATGGTAATTACAAATAAAGGAGGAATAGAGGAGGACTCAGAGTCTGCTATAACACTAAGGAATTTCATTAAATATGCAGATGAGGCTGCACTTGCAGGAAACTCTTTGACTTGTGAAATTTATGAGAAAAAGAAACTCTTTATTCCTCAAGTCCTTTCCCAGAGGAACCAGAGGATGAGGTTCCAGCCCATGCCTCACAGGAAGTATCTTCTTAGTCTCTTTGTCACACTAACTCTTCAAGCTCAAAGAAAGAAGACAGGAACAGACTGAATCTATTTTTAAAACAGCTCCCGGAGTTCTCAGTTATTAATTTTTATTTTTATTGTTAGTAAAATCAACATGAATGAGGAAATGAACTTCCCAAATTCTGCATGGAAATCATCCTGATCCTGTGAGGACACAGACAAACTTTCTCTGAAGAAGTAGAATAATCATTTTGCAGATTATTGGAAATTTTTTATGTTAGAGATTTTGGTTTTCAAGGGGAACTAGGCAAGATGCCAGAGAGAAGGCTTTTGGAGCTACAATGAGGATGCAGTGGGTCTCAGCTTTAGGAAGAAACACTGTAATTATTAGACTGACTAGGATTTCAATCCTTCAGGTTTAAATACCTCTCAAGTATTGCTGGCTATAGCCTTTCCTATTCCTAAAGTGTGGCTTTCTGAGGTGAGCTACTTACACTCACAAGATTGCATTAAAGAGAAATTTCTACTGCAGGTACTTACATATATATATCTCCTTTAATGAATTTTAGAGTTATAAAATCATAGCAAATACCAGGAGTTAGCATTTAACCTAAATTCTGGACAAAGGAAACGCACTTAATGTCAAATAATGGCCACATTAACTCTACCCTATTAAAGACAAGAGTAAAAATAAATTATCTAATTATCGAAGATGAGAAGGAACCTCAATAACATTTGTGATGCTCTTCTAATGCTATGGTTGAAAGAGACTTTGAAAAAGCCTGCCTTACAATACGTTCCATTACAGTTTAATTCTCCATATGCAAAAAATCTATTGGGAAATGAAGAATTTTCAAGAGAAAAGATTTTCTGTTTCCAAAAACTCTATTCTAGGAGCAAATCATTACAATTTTCTTTGACGAATCAAAAGGTTTCTTAGCACTGAAATAATTTTTCAGTTACAAGATTTGCCATTTGTGTATGTGCTTCAGGGAAGCAGAAGATGATGGATCCTTTTTTCTTGAAATTAATTTTTCAAAATTAAAGCTAGTCACAGCCTTACCCTATAGATTTTCTTCAGTTTTTTATATATATATATATATAAAAAAGGAAGCAAGACAAAACTTTCACAAAGGAAGCAGAACTATGAATCAAATCATCCAGAGCACTTTTCTCCTTGAAAGAGTTTAATATGAACAAATATTAATCCTCAAGATTAACCACAGTGTGAGAAACAGCAGAGTACTGATAGCTTAAGTCCAGCACATTTACAATTTTCAACAGGCAAAGTTAAGGTTGTGTGTGGTTTTAACTTGTTTCAAAGCCTCTACAGCACTGAAGAGAAGAAAGATTGACATAATTATTAAACTGAGTGTAAACTGTGTACTAACATTCTTCAAAGTGAAATTAACTTCACATTATTCCTATATGCCTACAAACTTGAATTAAACTCGGAGATGCTTTCCTGGTAGTAACTTCTGAATGCAGTTACATTTAAAGCAGCATCACTTTAATTCAGACATCAGTCTTAAAGGTTTCATGACAGGTATCACTTTCTAACAGAACTTAAGAAACTAATTTTTTCCAACAGTTTTGATTCTGCCTTAGAAAACATTTTTAAAATATACCTTTTGTAATCTAAACAGAATGAAATCATTTCCCTTTCAAAATTCCAGTCAAACCATTGACTTAACATACATAAGCACCAATGCCTTTTTAAAATAAAAATGTACAAAGCAGGTATCTTTACAAATTGTAACACTGATGGAGTGTTACAAGCAACACACATAAAAATCCAGAAGTCTAAAATCTGGTTTCATTTACAGTTCCGTGAATCTGGAATTGAATTCTATGAAGACAGTGGGTCAAGTGAAGAAGGTAGCACTTAGGCTTCAGGTACCTATGACCCTCACAGAGTAAGCATCTGGCAAATGCCTATCATCATGAAGATGGAAACACTTCTAGAAAGCTGCTATCGACAGAGATTTACCAGAAACATTCCCCTTTGCTGATGGGATATTCAATAGACAGAAACTCAGGCTGACCACAGAGTAACTCAGCTCCTCACCTTAACTTCCACCAAAAAGTACGAAGCTCTAATGCAATTTTAAGACTGCTTCAGAGAGTGTCAAGGATACTGCTACCCATTTTCCTGTGAAGTGACATGAATGGGGGGCAGACAGCAACTGGAGGCAGGTAGTTGGTCATACTGTGCCAGCTTCAGTGAATGGTCAGTGAGTGAGTTCAGATATGAAGCAGCACAAGCGAGGGGAAGGTTTCTGCAAGGCAGCACTGACAAAGTGGCACTTGTGCACATTCCAACTGACAAATTGTTAAAAAGGCTGAAAATGAGGAATATGTATTATCAATGAAGCAGGTGCCACAGAGAGGTCTAAGCATGTAGAGGCCAGGTCCCTTAAAGGAAGGGTAATATACAAGGCAGCCACCAGCATCACCTTGTGTGTTTACAGAGTGAACAGGAGAACACTGCCTTGGGTGCAAGAGCCCAGAGACCACTTGCTCCTGTCACTGTGCTGCTATCACAGCAGCAAGAAAAACAGGACAACAGCTTCTCCTAGGGTGTGAGGTGCCACGAGCTACTCTTAGCACGAGGCTCTTGCCCTCCACTAGAAGCCCTGCAGCCTGCAACTTCACCCCAGGCAGCCTTTCAGAGCACCGTCAGGGCTAAGCAGGAGGTGTTCTGTTTGACCGCTTTGGTTTTACCACAGGGGCTTTCTAAGAAAGTTGTATGTGAATGGTACATTTATGTTGCATTTTGCCTTTTGCAAGTACTCTGTCATAGCAGCAAGTTGCAGAATTGAGTAAGCAAGGTTTTACTTCCCTCTCAAACCTCCACAAGCAGAAGGGTTAGGAAAACTAAGCAAGCAGGACATTTGGGCAAATGATGTGTAGAGAAGGAGGATGCTGCTTCTTTCATGTTCCACTACCCCCAAGCACATGGCTGGGCCTGGCTGGAAAAAGGTGAAGCAGGAAGAAGAGATCTGATGTAAGCAATAGGCCTTCTTCAACCCATCTTATTGGATTTGCATATGTATTCATTCCTTTTTGTTGTGAATCTGCGAGAAATCCAGAATATAGCTAACAGAAATCAAAACAGAAAAAGCTGCTAGTGAGAGATGAAAGACAGCAGCAGCAAGAGTAAATATCTTCATAAACAGATACTTCTGGCTTTAAAGGGTGAACTATTTGCTGTGATCAATCCTGCAAGCACATCTGACATGCCTCCCAACATCCACAGCTGAAAAGTCTATCTAATGCAGCCAAAATTTGAAATTTACATTCATTGTTTTCTTGGTGGGATCTCTAACATTTGCAGAATATTATATCTGATTTTATATTTCTTTTGCTTTCTTTTTTCTGCATATACACACACATATATGTGTGTGAAATATTAGATATAAACAAAGAATTTGAACAATTTGTAAAATACCTGAAACTGGGAGGAGTTCTGGCATCACTAGCACTCCTCCCTGTTCAAAGGCAAGTTAGGTCAGCTTGCCCAGAGCTCTTAATGAAGAGTGTCATAGTCCTTCTCCAGAGCAAAGCCTGTTGGTAAGACTGCTACTGTGGATCACAGAGCACCGTAAAGCATTTTAGAACCATCCTGTGTGAGACTTTCAAGACACAGTGGGTTATGCCCCAACAATAAAACTGGAAATCCAACTTTGATTCTATGATTTTGAAAAACCAACACACAAGTTGTTTTTCACTGTTAAAATAGTCAATTTTCCTACAAATTCCCAAATTGCTCCTTAGCACGTTATCACCTTTTCCACTAAAGAAAAAGAAAAATCAATAGAGACCGCAAGATGCTCCCTATTAGAGCTTAGGAGAGCTCAACAGTTTGACTTTGCTCTATTTAGGATTAGAGGTGCATATATTTTCACTTTTTTTTTTCTTTTTTCCAGCTTTTTAAAAAGTTTACATGTGATGGACATGACCTTACATGATCTTAATAAATTAACATCTAGTATGGAAGCAGCACATTAATTTAGATTGAACTGCTAAATAACATTTAGACCAACAAATACACCCTTTGGATTAATAGTGGAACAAGGAAGAGAGAAAGAATGTGCACGTGCACAAGCTCTTCCATTCACATCCAATTACATCTAGCTGCCAATCTGACATCAATGACAACATATGAAAGACAACTTGGCACATCTGTTCCATTTGATTAGCCAACTGGGGATACAGCTTGTCAGTCAAATAGCCCCTCTTCCCCCAAAAAACTCTTGAGGGATTTGTCATCAAATGTTCCATCTTATTAGGAAAAGCAAGATTAAACTACCTTCAAAAAACTCTGACCACTTCTGCTCCCTTCTTTCTTCAAGTGTTCAGTTTAGCAAAGGGATTTCAATAACAGCCGTTCAAACTTAAAGGTCAGCTCTACTGCAGTTTAATATTAAAACAATTTAATGGAAATAATTGGTTTTGTGTATCTTATTTTCGATACATGCAATCACAGTCACTGATTTTTAACTGTTTAAATTATTTCCTTCCAAGACCTTTATTCAATTTTCTATTATCTTCAGATATTATTTATTTGACATCGTATTTCTATAAATAATGATATAAAGATTATTACATTCTATTTCAGCAACTACAAAATGGGGTCATGGTTTTATACCATCAAGATGTGTCAAAGTAACTCAGCTGAAAGCGGTGGAGTCATTTCAGGTGACATCCCCAGAAAACATACTCTGGTAATTATCAGTATTACCCAGCACCATTACTATTAAAGTCAAATAACCAGTTCTTAAAATATATTTTACCCTAAAATGCACATTATTGTTACCAAGGAAAGATGAAAATTGGAGACATTTGTATCAGCATAATAAAGTTCCTAAGCATATAATATTGTGTCTACAAGATTTTCCATCTTAAGATTTGATGTAGAACTCGAGGGGAAGTACCACCATTGTTCCTGTGCTACACCAAATGGAACTAAGTATGATAAGAATTCTGAAGGACACCAAATCAAAACCTCTGTACATTTTCATGATGTTCAAACAAGTGCTGTAAGCACCAAATGTTATCCAAATTTTGGGAATACAGCCACTACACGAAGAAATAACTCAAATATTTTTATGTGGGTAGAAACACTTTTTTTGCTGCTCTAGACCTCTTTGATTTCCTTGCCCTTTCTTAAAGTTCTAATTGTTTTAAAATACGAAGTGGCTTATTTAGGTATATAATACTCACTTTAGCAGCTATTCCAGTCACTGACTTTGATAACTCCAGCCTGTGATTTAACTACATAGCATTTTTGTCCTTCACACAGACAAAGCAATATATAATTGATACCTGGGAAATAACAAGTCATGACTGGTATGCTCTACAATGTGATTGCTTGCCTTTGAAAATTAGCAGGCAGGCACCTGCTCTTTCTAATGCAAATCACAAATTTCTGCTGCTAATCTGTATAAAGATGGTTGGGAGGCTGAATACCTAACCAGAGCTAAAAGTTGTTAACAACTTTGTTAGACAAATCCTGAAAAGGGAAATCATAAAAGGAAATAATTTGTTTGGAGCTTAACAGAATGAAAAACACAGGAGGAATCACTCACAGTATTAGCATTCCCCATAAAAATTGCTTCTAAATTTTTCCATCATCTGCCTTTGAGACAACTTATTTGTGGAATATATGATATATGAATAGATTGTGGAATAGAAGACTGGTAGCTCCTTCCTAGCTAACATACCTTGTATTTTGCAGCAATGGGCAACAGAAAGCCTGTGAGCTCACCATAACTCTTGGTTCTGAGAAGCTGCTTGATCAATGATGCTTGGGAAGAGTTAAACTTATGAGCCTGCACAGCAGATGAGCATACTCTAAATCAAACCAAAAGGTCACTAACAGATTAGCTTACAGTGACCCTGTAAACTCATCCATGCTCTGAAGGTAAGCTCGCCCTAGGCAGATAAGCAAAACTCACCTTCTGTATTGCTGGAAATACTTTGTGCCTCCCTATTAAAAAATTCACGCTGTTGGAGGTGAACTAATTGAGGTGGTAGGGACAGTAACACAGAAGGCATTTAAAATGTAATTAAGCCATGATCAGAAAAGGGACACATACGAGGAAAAAGCACTCAAAACAGAGACTCCAGGGAAATACCAGATTCAAGAAAAAATGCATACTAAACCGTGTTCGAAGACATTTATATATACATTACTAAGGGTTTCTGTACAGACATCAATTCAAACATTAATGTCACAGCCAACCAGGAAAAAAGAAGAAATACACCTTTGTTTTAAATAACCTTCATGTGCTTCAACACACACCATAGGGACAGTAGCTTTGACAGGAAAAAGAGGGCCCTATCCTGTACCTGGATTTGGATTTGGATTGGAGTTCACTGCAAATTTTGCTGGGGACCTAAGAACAAGAGTGCTAAAGGAACATTAAGTGATTCAATTTTTTTGGTTTTAGTCTATAAAAACACACTTTACCTCCACTGTTAGATGTTCTGGAAGGACTGTAGCAGCAACTATTTCATATACTGAAAAGCGCAGTTCACATGTATACTCACATAACTATATGTAACTACATGTAGCTTCACAATCCTGATTTAACACATAGAACAAATTCCCTTTGTGACAAAATTTGCAGTCTAGAGAGACTGGATAGTGTACAGAATTTAGTGCCTGTTATCCTCCTGTCAGTGTTAGCTATTTTACATGGGGGAAAAAGAAATATATATATATATATATATATCTCAAAAAAATACAAGGTAATAGCAGTTAGGAGAGGAATTGTTTTTAGATTAAAGAAAAGGAAATTATTAAGCATCCTTTCATACAAAGGTTTCCTCTAGCAGACAGCTTTATGTTTTGAACAGACCTTATAGCTCTTTTCTACTTTTTTGTCCTCTGAAATTCCATGCAAACCTGCTGAGTTCAGAGTCTTCACAAGAAACAGTTCCCCCACAGAGTACAAGACACATGTGGATTTTCCTTTTTTCACATTATTCACCATTTGGTACTGTCTCATTTCCCTACCAGCTGCTTCACCATTTCCTGAGCCACACCATCTCGTACTGTGTCCAATATTAGACACAGCAGTGACAGAGCAAATGGGAAATAAACAGCACAGCTGATCAGGAGAACTGGCAAAGGATGCACACAGCACATATAGAAATGTCTGTGAATGAAAAAAGCTCCACATTCATTTGTAGGTGCTTAAATCACGTCTCTTCAAAAACGTAGCAAGATCCTCTCTGACTTGACTCTAATCAGACTGAACTCTTATAAACCAGTCTGATTACTATTTCTGTAAGCACACAAAGACCTGAGCACTGAATTAGGAGCAGACGTTTTTTACTGATAGAGGGCCCAGTGGAGGGGAAAGGAGAGAAGCAAGGGCTTGGACTCTGTGGGTTTGAATGGGAGGATGACTCACAAAACCAAGAAGGACGAACAGTGAGCTGCCATGAAGCACTGAAGAAAGTGAACACAGAGGAAAGAAACACTTTCACCAGGCTAATAAAAAGTACTCATTTGAATTGTCCCGTCCACAACAGATGCATTCAGAAGAGTATGTACATCTCTCATTGCAGCCTCCTTCCCACATCTCCCTGATTTATTTCAATTCAGAATGAGGAATGTATAAAGAGCCAGAAAAGAATGGAAAGAATGGATGCACAACAAGAGAGAAACAGAACACTGAATGACAAACAGCTGGTTCATGCATTGCTACTGGAAAACTTAGAGATACTGGCCAGCATTTTCCTGTTTAATACAGTTGTCTTTTGATAAGACTAGTTGGCTGAAATGACAACAGGCAGGTTTTTAAGCACGTTTTGAGGCTAGTTTTTGCAAAATATAATACAAATACTGTAAAATTGTGTTGAATGTTGGAGAAGACACTGAGTCAGTACATACACCTCACTTTTAAAGAGTTTGTTGCTGAACTTTAACCAGATCAAACACTGACTGATCTCTAACTGCTGTTATTGCACCTATTTTGCTTTAGCACTTACATTCTTTTTAATAATATCTACACAAAATAAAGAAAACCTTTATGTTCCCTTTTTCTCTTTTAGTAGGTCTTATTAACATTAAAATGTATTTTATGCATATAATTCTTCTATAATTCTAAAAAGATCATAAAATTAAACTGAAATATAGATACTTGCTAGCAACATTATTCCACTCAATTGACAGTCTATATAAATCCATTACCGTAGCCAATTCAAGGACTGAGATTTCTTTTAGTAACTCCCTTACTTTTAGTAACAACCCTTGAGAAAAACTTGAAAATACTGAAATGTCTGAACACTCAATTGATCGCAAAAGATAATTAGAGCACCAAATTATAGCAAAGCATCACCTTGTTTATGTCCACTGTGATGGTACCTCAGTTTCAGGTATGGGATTTAAGGCAGCACATAGAGGAGTCGCAGATGCCTCTCTTGTGTATCTAGAAACACCAATAATGAATAAAGAAAGAGTTTTCTAATCCTCATGATGGCTATTTGACCCAAGTCTGATACCACAGATGATAGAGCATTATTAAAGCATGAGGAACCATAAGCTTCATGCTGCCAATAATCATCACATGGGTGGATTCAAGGCTGAATAATACTCCACTGGAGAGTATGAATAATGTTAGGGAGAAGTTGGCCAAAGCAGACACAGCTCACTTTGTGTTGAGGTCTTGTGCAGCTGTATGACACACAGATGGGTGCCAGGAATTCATGAACTGGAGAAACAGCCTGCAATAGGCAGACCCATCTGCTCTGTTAGCTTCTAAATACAAAGCTAAAAAGTACTTAAATAGCTTTTACATCCCTGAAGGCACCCTCAGCCCTACTTCAATAAATACTGCTGGCATTTCTGAAAGAAGTAAATAGCACTGAGGTATCTAAGGCCACTCCTTCCTTTTCTCCGCAATTCCAAAACCTTTTCCTGTCAGAGAACGTCTTGCTTAGTTAGGGTTTAAGAAGTTTCCAGAGGCAACCATTTCAGAAGGCACTGCCTGCCTCTGCTGATTTCTTTGGAGAGTTTAACTTGAGATTTTTTATTATTTTCTTTAATGGATGCTATCAGACTGAAAAAATACCCCAAAATTGAAAGAAAATGTTTACATGCCAGAAGTCCTCAAATGTTTTTTCCAAAAAAGCAAGGCAGAAAACAGACTGGACTATTTGGAAGGACTTTCCCTTTCATGTCCAAAAATGAATTTAACAGCTACAGAGGTAACAGAGACTTGAGAATGCAGAGAGGAATCCTACAGGACAATGAAGGGAAAAGAAAACACTACTTCTGTCTTCTAGCTCTAGAACAGCATGGAGCATGTACAGCAACCCTTAGCAGCAAACTGGTGGCATTTAAGCGAGCACAAGTAATGAAACCTATCTTAAGGTGAAGGCAGGGTAAAGGTACACACAGCTTATCATCATCTGGATGACTGCTCTGGAGTTATGTGGAAGGCAGGTGTGATCTCCTGTCCTGGTGCCATCCCTGGGAAGCAAGCCAAACTTTAACACTGGATAGTACCATCAAAGTAGTAAAAGTGTGGGGAGAAGCCAAGAGATACTTTAAGAACACGCATCAATGAGATCTTCAGAAGTCAAATACAGCAGCTAGGACATAAAGACAGACAAATAATTCAGTAAATAGGTGTGTTTTTGCAGTTGTCTGAAAAAAGTTTTGTTTTCTAAGCACAGACTAAAAGCAAACTATTAGCATCCTTCTCCCAGAACACCTAAACTCTACAGATCAATAGCCAACAATTGCAAACATTAATTAATCACTACTACAATATCAGTTTAAACTCATGTCACACCTATAAACATAATTCTCACAGATACCAGGAAGAACTGTATCCCTAGAATCAACAGTTCGATTAATCCTTTGAGAATCTGTGTGCGAACCAAACCAACCAAATAAATGCTACAAATACTTCCTTTCCAAACCCACTAATAATACACTTCTGACAAAACACTACTCAAGGTTATGTATTGACACATGCTTCAATATACAATCTGTAATGTACTGCTTTGTGGCTGAAGACAGATTATTTTGTGATTTACAGTAGTATGACTACCAAAGTCGAAGGACTGATTGCTTATAGAATCAGTATTAAAACCAGACCTGAGTAGTATTAAAAACAGACCTGTGTTTTTCATGGTTTATTCCATAAGCAGAAATAAAAGATTAATTTCGTCCTGTATCTCCACAGAAAGATTCTCAAGTAAAGGAACAAAGATACACTTTCTGTGATGGCACTCACAACAGGAGTGCTGGCCATGCAGATAGGTACCATATGGTCATCATTATTTTTACAATAGATAACTTGCAAGATGATCATCCACGATATGCTCACATAAATGAAGATTTATCCAGTAAGAACAAGCAAATAATTTCCTTTTTTCCTTTCTCAACTGAAATACAGGGATTTTTTCATACCATGCTCTTATCTTCACAAATTCTGTATTTCCTTCCAGAAAGCCAAACGAATGTTGCAGTCAATCCCCAAAGATGGAATGAGGGGAAAAAAACACAGCAAGAGGAAATTACTAACACATTTTCCAAGCAGCACAGGGGAATACCTCTGGGGGCACCTACAAGACAGCATTTCAAGTATTTATCTATTTAAACTCTTAGTAACTGACTCCGATTGCAAAGACAAACCCCAAATTAGTCCAAAGTTGCATGCATGTGCACACACTTCAGATTTCTGCACTTTCTTTAATGTTCTGCATCTCCGTATGCCCAACGAAATCTCAGAAAACAATTCTGGCCATTTTTCTGGGCTAAACAGGGTAGGTGCAAGACTTGCACCTTAAATCAATGCAGGCAGAACTTGTACAATGTCAATACTACATGCATACCCTGCTGTATCTGTACACACATTCGTAGTAAAGAATATGAAAACTCTCACAGAAACAACAAACAGATAACGTCATTGAGATATTGTGAAATTAATTCCTCACCAAACAGAATAACTAATTTTATGTAGGGCAATATACAATCCTTTGATTTCTACTATTAAAATAAAACTATGTAATTAATTTCTTTAATTACTACGAAGGAACTGAGGTTGTTTAGTCTGGAGAAGAGAAGGCTCAGGGGGCCCTTATCATTCCCTACAACCACCTGAAAGGAGGTTGTGAATGAGGTGGGAGTTGACCTTTCCCAAGAAAGGAGCAATAGACAAGAGGAAATGGGAAGGTTTAGAATGGGTATTAGGAACAATTTCTTCACCGAGAGGGTGTTCAGGCATTGGAAGGGACTTCCCAGGGCAGTGGTGGAGTTGCCATTCCTGAAGTGTTCACAGACCATGTAGATGTGGCTCTTAGTGACACGGTTTATCGGTAGTCCTGGGGTAATGGTTGGAATTGATGAATTTAAAGGTCTTTTCCTAACTAGTTGATTCTATAATTCTATGGAAGCAAATCATTAAAACCTCTTGCATGATGTCAGAAGTACAAAATTGTACAGTTAACCAGTGAAAGCACAAGTGAGTTTCCATTTTGAAGACTTCGAAACAAAATTATTACTAATAATTTGAATTAATTAAGAAATGAGACTACCCATAAATGATCACTATGTTAGCTACATTTCTAGTTCTGTAACTTTAATATATAACAAAATTTACTTCTAGGATACATTTTAATACATTATACTGTTAAGAAAATCCTATGTGAACAATCTTTGCTCTGTAATTTAAAACAAAGGAGAACTCAAGGTTTTATGTACTTCTAATGCCAACCACTTTCATCCTACTAAAATACTTAGAGGCAAGGGAGCCTTTAGAATTTCTGGCAAATATTTTGCAGCTGACATTGTTATCCACAGGAGCTGTACAGTTGTACCAGAAAGTCAAACCCATCAATACTGGTGAACTGTTAGAAAGCTTAAATAAAACTTTCTCATAAATCACATAATTTAAGCACATTGGGCCATTTATTCTCTCACTTAGGTCACTTGCAGACCAAGGCATCTTCACTTGCTTGAATGGAAGTAATCTTAAATTATGTATGAATTAGCAAGAAAGAGTGTGGCAAATCCACACATAAAGAATTCTCCATTCAGTGAGGGAAATAAAATTCAAATAAATTAAAAAAAAAACCAAACCACAAAACAACAAGACCCCCAAACCCAACAAGTGGATTAACCTCAGCTCAACTAAAATCAACTTCAGTACCAGAAATTCTGCAGAACCATTCATGAATCTGCAATGATTTTTTTCTCAGTTTTTAAGATTACACTCAGTTTTTCCTTCTGTGTGAGCTTCCTAATAGCAAACACTAGAAATTTTTGTAAGCACGAGGATTGATGACATCCCCCCCATTCTAACAGGCCACTTCTATTGCCTGCTTGATCAAAGGGCAGCAGGAGAGCACATTCACATGAACACATTACGCAGGCTTTTCTTTTCCATCTACAGAAAGGGGAATAAGAGCATCTCTAGGTTTTTAAAGCTGATTCATTCATTATTATTTTTTTTTCTATGATGTTAATTCCAGGAAAAATGCCTTACTAGTCAAGTGATATAAACAATGGCTGAATAATGAAATACAGCATCTCCCCTTTGGCTTCTTTGCAAGGAAAGCTCTTCACAGACAACACTACATTTCTGTACTGAGGAAGTGCTAACAGCAGGGAGGTCCAGATCTTCTCCACTCCCAGGTATACAGGAAGGATTTTTTTAGCACTTCAGTCTCAAAGACAGTGTTGTCCCACTTCCAGGGGCCATGGGCAGCATAACCTGATGCTGCTTCTGTTCAGCTAATAACAGCTTCCTTTATAGCTCTCTATCATCTGCAAAGCATGGTAACATGATTGGATTTTTCTGGGCAGTTCAAAAATGGTGTGTGAAGCTAAGCACCTTACATTGATGAAGCCCATGGCAACACTGAGTCTACCTTTTCAGATACTACCATGTCCAGCTATTGGAAACAAAAAAGAGCCTAGTACTTGTGTAATAGCCTGTTTCTGAGCACACTATTTAAAACAATCCAGTCACCAAGGTTCTTTCTTACAGATGCAACTTGCATAGCAGTTATGAATTCCAGTACTTTAATACTGAAGAAAGCATAGTTAATCTGTCAAAAATTTTACAAAACTTAACATTTATGTCTCATTAATCACTGTGCTAATATTATAATTTGAATTCACTGCCTTCATAATCTCTTGGTGATTTTCACAGCAACAGTTTATATTTTGATATGTGACTTCTGTAGGTCCTCGGACTATTTTTCCTGTGGTAACAGCTGGAAGTGACTATATCAACCTCATTCAGTATTCACTGTTTCCTTATGTAACTGGTGCTTGGCAGGGGGGTGGTGGTGGTGGTGAAAGAATTAGTCTGCTGGTGTTAAACATTACCTTATTCCTTCCATGCTGTTTTTTCCATCTGAGCTAAAGGTACTTCAGTCACTTGCAAATCATTCCTAATGAGTGACAGTCAGCAGGAAACTGATTTCTGAGCAGCATCCACTAAAACTGACACTTTGAAAGGAGAAACTTGGATTTAAAACCACATTCACAATTTATTTCCTATAAATACCAACAGAACTAAGTTCAGAAGGATTTGAGAGCCCTGGTTCCAAATGGGATAGAGTTAATTTTCTTCCTAGTAGCTGGTGCAGTGCTGTGTTTTGGCTTTAGACTGAGAACAATGCTGATAACACACTGATCTTTTAGTTGTTGCCCAGTAGTGCTTACCCCAATCTAGGACTTCTCAGTCTCTCATGCCCTTCCAGTGAGGAGGGGCACAAGAAGCCAGGAGGAAGCAGAGACAGGACACCTGACCCAAACCATACCACAGCAGGTCATGCCCAGTACATAAAATGGGGGGAATTACCCAGAAGGGACCGACCATTGTTTGGGTCTGGCTAGGCATCGGTAAGCGGATGGTTAGCAATTCTATTGTGCCTCACTGCTGTCTCTTGTTTATTTTCCTTTCCACTTTTAGTTTTATATTCTCTTCCCTTGTTATTTCCCTTATCGTTATCATCATAATCAATATTATTATAGTATTATAATGTACTTGAGTTACCAAAATGCTTTTACCTCAACCCATGAGGTTTACACTCTTGATTCTCCTCCCCATCCTGCCTGGGAGTGGGGAAGATGAGGTTAGCAAGCAACTGTGGGAACTGAGTTACCAGCTGGGGTTAAACCATGACAGTCTCATTCTAAAAAGAAATACTAATTCAAGCTCTAAATGTGTTAGGATACACCCACCCTGCTGCTTATCCAGATACGCAGCAATGTCATCGACTCACTGAGCTACTTCCTGACAGTTCTTTACTTTGAGAGGCACAAAATCTTCTGACAGACACATAGTTGAGAAACCCTGGGAAGAAACGTTATTTTGTTTCAGTATCTGCTCTATAAATGAAGATAAGCAAGCCAGATTTCTAGGCCCAGAAAATACGACGGATCTTCTTTGTTTCAAAAAGAGTGACATAAAAGACACAGGAAGAGTATGTATGTTCATACAGCTCTCAAGACAAGTGCAGAGCCATTCACTGATTCCCATGCTCCATGATACTTTGTCACTCTGTCTTAATGTTTCTTCATATCTTGTTTTTAACTTATGACAGATCTTCTTAGGCACATTTAAGTTTGTAGGAAGAGGCTCTATTAATATAGCAAGAACATTGTACGTACCGAATTTCAGGCTTTGACAAACAGAATTCCAAAACGTATTAACTCAAAGTTTCAGCCTCTGCTGCAGACACTTCATCAGTATTTGGCACAGGTTACTCTAAGGATTGCTGTATCTCCAGTTCTGTTACACTGGCTAGGTTACTCTCTCCTTCTGATTTTTAATTTTATGATTTCTGGCATTTTACACCATGGAAAAATGGTGATTCAGAGAAGAGAATGGAAATTAGGATTGTCATTTGTATCTGTACACTGACAAGTGGATTGTTAAGCTTGTGTAACATTTGGAGAATGTTTTTTTCATTCCTTAAATGAGATTTGTTAGCAGGGCACTGCAAATTCACTGTGATCCTTCTTTAGTTTATTTTATTTCTCAGTAGGGGGTTTTTTTCTCACTTTTCCCCTCTCTTGGATATTCACATTTCAAAGCAAAAGAATTACTTATGAGAATGAAACTAGCTCTGATCATAGAAGGCATTTTTTCACTGAGATGATGGCAGATATTCTAAGATTGGAAGCAGTGTTACAGGAACAGTGACAGCAGGTTACGAGCTTTAGTAGCAGAGTTGTGATCTAGGAAGGGAGCACCCATTTCAGCCTTGTCGAAAAAGATTCTTTTTGCACATTCAGTTTTCTCATGTATTTTGATTTGATGAAGGGAAGAAAAAGTATTCCCTCTGTGAGATTTTAAATGAAGCCACAAACATACAGCTTCCTCACCCCAGTTATTCCAAGGAGAGAAACTTTCAATTACTTGGCTAATCAAGAAAGAATATCTGGAGGGGGTCCGAATCTTAAGTGCAGCTTTTCCTTTCCTTAGAGTTTGCAGATCCTCCCTACATAGAGGAGAAGGCTGCAGTCCAAGGAAGCCACAGGGAACTGCTCATTGCACCGTTTTTCTCTGAGAGATGGTAACATCACCATGATTAGAACACAACCAGCCAAACAAAGCACACCAGGAATCCCTATTTCTGCAAAAGAATACAGGAGGAGACAATGCAGTAAGCTTTAGGAGTGTGGAGTCTTTTACTCTGCCTCATATGTAAATTTTTTTTTGGACAACATGAAGCTCATAAACACTCAGACCAGATGGTGTAACATACAGCAGCAGGAGATGGAGCTTATTAACTATCATTTCCTTCTGCCAGTATACAACTCCAAAAGCTGAAGGACCTTTAAATCACCCTTTACTGAAAACTGAGTCCCTTTCATGAGCCAGTAAGAGGGATATATTGCATGCCCTTACACAGACAGCACTTATTCATTACATGTCACATCCCTGCTCCAAAGTAAGCAGGTACAAAACATGCTTAAATTAAGTTCCCAGCAGATTTTCTAAAATTAGCAAAGTAATGCTGTAGACAACATTAAAAGTCTAGAATTTCTATGCCTGGCACTGGATAACAAGGGAAAAAATATTCTAATAATACAAAATGAATCAACGGTCCCTAACTTTCTCTGCCAGAATTCAGGAATGCTTCATTCCACCGTGCTCCAATCATCTTCCACAACTAGATACACAGCTCTTACCAACTTATGCAGCTGAAATGTTAAAAAAATCCCATCCTTCATTAACCTGTAAACCTCACTGCAATGAAAACACTGGGAACAAGAGAAGTAACCACCCAGCTGATGAGTTCAAACCTACCACACCTCTAAAAGCCTGCAGAGCAGTAGGCCTTTCAGAGAGACTTTTTCTTCTATTTTTACATTTTTCGTTGTCCTTTTCAAAACTAATGAACTGCCCTTCAGCTGCTAAAGTAAAAAACTGCATTTCACCATGTCCTGTTTCCATATCAATAGAGAGCCATTATAATATTCTTTATTTTGATAGTCTTTAACACATGAATACTACTGGCAAAGACTCTGAAATACGTAACTAGCAGGCAGAGCTACTATATTGAACTGTTCTACACTATTCTATCAGTGCTAACTTGGTGATTGATGGTACTTGAGCTCTACTTTCTCAATATCAACAAGAATCTGGGGACATCCCCTGATAAAATTTCTCCCTTCATTAACTACTCTGTGGAAGTTTAAAAGCACAAAGTCATAAATTCACCCTGTTAAATGCTCCAAATCTCTATTAAAAGGATGAAAAATCACAGCCACTCTGCTGGCATCAATTTCCTCTGGGAAGGCTCACAACACTACAAACTTGTGAGATGTTTGAGTACTATCCCAGAGTTGTACAGAACAGATTCAGGGGAGAAGCTAATAAAGATTGGCTTATTTACCTTTACAAGTCATTTAAAAACAAAGAAATTGAAACAAAAAATGCCAATTGAACTCTCCATGGCCCTGGTAGAGACACAAAGCAGATTTGCTTCCTGGATGGATTTACATCATTCTGAAATCAAAGGAGAATATGGATATTATGTAAAAAGCTTTTGTTGCTTCACAGATGACAAAAGAACACTGTGACACTTTCCTGACAGGACAATTTCCTACCAGTGCTTCTCAGCATGCCTTATATTTCTGTCTGTGATGATAAATAAAACTGTTTTTGACTGGTTGTAACATGTTAAGAGTTAACATGTGTTTGAATCTTCCTTCCTGGTAGGTTTAAATTTGCTGAATTTTAAAGCATAGCAAAACAGGCTGCCAAGTTTTGCACCCAACATATAGTTTTTCCATTCCTAGGGAAAGCGATTTACAGCACTGAAACATTTATATTGCTTATATATCCTCACCATTGCCAGAATGTAACAGAGGGCAGAAATGAGAATCGATGGCAAAAGCAGTACGCTAAAAAAATTAAGGCTGAAGCAGCAGTGGCCTTAGGCTGAAAAACACAGCATTTGCGTGTTATGACCCAGGCCTCTTCATGAAGCCAACTGACTTCATCCATGAAGATTGTGAACATTTAGCTGGATCTATCTAGCTACAGCTCATGAAGATAACTTTATATTACGACAAAACATTTAATATGTTATCAATTTGCAGCTTTTGTTGTACAAAAGAATTTTCCTTACTTTTTGGGCTAAAAAGCAGAAAAGGTTGATTCTGTGTGAAGCACTAAAACATCATTTCCTAGAATACTAGTAATGCTGATTTTTTTCCCCTACAATTGCCAGAAAACATTCACGACTGGATCCTCTTGCTAGGAATAACTCCAGTTTGCCTTACCCCTAATGCAGTTCAATATATTTACCTTGCCAGGAAATACATGTTTGTCTAACCAGAAATTTACCGCCATATGCTCATATTGTTAACAATCAATAAACTTTATCATGCCAATGACTCAATCTCAGATGCTTATCCTATCAGGAATTCATTCCTCTAAATTAGAGTCTTCTACAAATCTATAATTAACATGTAATCCATAAACCTTTTCTGTACTGCCAGTATTTGTAGAGTACAGCTCCCTCCATATTTGCTTTAGTGGAAATACAGAAAACTGAGGAGGAAACAGTTCTAAAGATGTAAACATGTCATAAATAAGCTAGACGTGCCATCTACGTATGGTACAGCCACGAGAACTTTTTCCTTCCTGACAGGTCCATCAACGTATTTCCTAGCAAGAACAATATTTCTGATGGCTTCTGCCAACTCTTCCCCATCTCCTTCAAATACAGACCACTGTGTTTAACAATTCTTTCAAGAATTAATTTACTGTGTTTGCCAATATCCTCAAACTATATGATATTGGGTCTGCCAGGATTTTACTTCATAAAATCTTCCTGCCAGGATTTACAGGATTGCAGATTTACATATCTTCAGGAGCCTGAAGATTCCAGTAACTAAGAAAATATACTTTACATGGACATATTATGCAATTAGCACTGACTCTTCAGCAGCCAATGGTGCTTTGTCAGGACAGTTTTGTATCTGTTTCCATCCAGTTAGGCAGTAAAACTTAGCTCAGCTTGAAACAGTCTGTGGTGTTATTTGTTCAATCTGGAATTGTCAGATAACTACAAATTTCTGATGCAAATAATTCCAGAGACACAATTTATCTTGCACTGAACTTGCCATAAGAACCTTAAGAATAACACCTAGAAATCACTGCTCAAGCAACAGATTAATTCTGTACTTAGAGGTTTGGGGTTTTTTTAATTTCTTTTCTTTTTTCTTTTGTATTTTTATTTATCGGATACGTGTAATCAACCAAAGAGTCACTCTAAGAGTTGAGATACGAGTCCAGTAATTGTTCAAAAATATTGAAGCAGGTCAGTATTCTATCTTTGGGTATTGTTTTCAACCTTTAAAACAAAATTTTGTGTAATTCACAAGATCACATGGGCTTTCAAAAAACACTTTGACAGAAAACATGTTTTGCAGAATACCAACAGTGCTTTTCAATTCTGTTGGATATACTGGAGAACTCTGAAAATGTTTCCTTTGAGTTCATGCCATATAGAGTTCTGGTTTATACAGACTGTCTATATATGCAAACACAAATACCCACGCATAATGATTTTACATAATCTCAGATTTCAACTGAAACTTCTCATAGAAATAAATCCCCAATATTGACAGTAACAATGAAATAGGCAAGCTGCTCATAACAAAAAACTTCACAGAAATTGCAAAGATACATCAGTACTTTAAGCAATAAATCACATTTACTCTGAAGCTATATACAAAATTCAGATGACTGCCTGGTCTAATTTATAACCTACCATCCCTAAGTAGCCAATACAAATTCTTCCAGTATCCATTAACATCTAAATTGGTGATTCTTTTCACAAAAATAACTAGTTCAGTACAGATACCCCTAAACTTGTTCCTGTTAAAAGCTTCTCTATGTTTTTTTATTTTGAAATGATCTTCTCACATTCCGCCATTAGAGCTTGTTTGATTGCTATCTCACTCTTCAGCATCATCACTTCATTCATGACTGTTACTATGTGTCTGTTTTCTCATCTACTCTCACACCTTTCATGGATGAAGTTCATAGATTTTATCCTCGCTGTGCAACCCATTAATTCATCACACTTTAAGTACAGGGTACTATTTCAGTTGTAGCTTGAGAAGAATGTCACTGTTGGGGGATACAACCATGGATGCCCCATTACCCTTAATATGCGGATTTTTTTAATGCAATAGCCTTAAGCAACAGCATGGTACAGCACTCTCGCTCTTTGAAAAAGGGCACTGCGGGGTTTTTGATTTTCTGGGGTTTTTTTTGGTTTTGCCTTTTACATTCCAAAGATGTGTCAAGCATGAGAAAAACTTGTTAAAGATTCTGATGAGGAATTTTAGAAACAAACTGATTCAAAACAAATTCCATCTACAGTTTTATGGATCCGTGCCAGATTTACAGGCCAAAATTGAACATCTTTTTTTTTTTAATTTATTTTTTTCTGGTATTGATTGAGCAACTACCAAGAATCACCACAAACATCCCAACTCACAGGCCCCATACCATGAACCTGGTGTCCTTTTGGGAATAACGCACTAGAACGGTAATCAAATCCGACTCTGGCTGAAGTCTGAAATGCTACGCTCGGATTTACCGGCTTGTTTTCTCTTCTGTTCTTCAATTTTGAGCTCAACCAAGTTTATATTTCAAAACTGTGTTGCCTGCCAGGCCAAATATTTAGGTTCAATATCTTTCGATGAAAACTGTATGATCTGAACCACTAGAAAGATATAGGGTTAAATTCCCAAGAAGCCAAAGAGATCTATTTAGCAGTGCGTTTACCAACTCAGTTATACAAAACTGAATTTGTCACAGGAGAAAACTGTGATTTCTAGTACAAGCAAAGTTCAACTCCATACCTACAAACCAGTACACAAGTATATGCTTCTAAAAACACTTCTGTGCTCAAAAACACAATAAACCAAGCAGCATATATTAAATAGTAACATACTGACCTAGACAATTTAGGAAAGAAGGTGCCCAGAGGTAAGGAAGCATTTAAGTGCTGCCCTGCATATTGACAAGCTACTTTAGAGGCGTAAGTGATTTTCTTCGAACATGGACATCAAGCTTCATACTGCACTCTGCAGCAGTACATGAAGAAAACCACCAGCGCTTGTAAAATAGAAGATCCACAAATTCATACAGTACCTCATAAAAAAATAATTCCAATGGAAAAATCTTGGGGCATATATTTCCAAAAAGTCATCTTACTACATGACTGTAAAATACTTGTTGGTTTGCACAAGCATAAATCTCATTCCTAAGAGGCCAGCCCTGAGTAAGTGACTTAACTTCACACCTGACAACTTCCTGCAGAAATGCAGACTAATTTGAACATTTGTCCAAAATCCATAATGCGATTTCTTTCAGAAGTACTGTCCTGAAAGGATAAACTTAACATATGACACACAGGCTGGCTTTTTGTGCCTACAATAAAGTGATTGCTATCCTTTCATACATGTCCAAGCTAGTGATGCTATAGCTAACATGAATACCAAGAGCAGCAAAGCTTTGCAAACAGGGAGCTCTTCAGAGGCTGAGGGCAATGCAGAGGCTATGCTTTTATAGTCACAGTTAACACTAATGAGGTAGTTGCTTTAAGTAGGTCTACAAATACATTTACATCATCTCCAGTTACAACAAAATAAACAAACTCTCATAGCATAGTTCAAGATCAAGTCATTTATAAAGAATCAAAGGCGTCAGTTGAGTTTACTATACAATACTTTGTTGAAATCTGTATTCATGACTTTTTCTTTCCTCATGCTGCAACTTTGTAACTCTTTGGAGGGAATACATGCCATGGACTGAGGCTCTCTCTGGCAGCTAGCTATTATTTCTCCCATGAATTATAGGTACTCTCAGATAACACCAGTATTATGAAAGCTACTCGATTCAGAATATCTGCAGTAAAAAAAAAAAAAGGCTCTAAGATCTATGCAGCACAGCTATGCTAATTTTTGCATTAATTTACACATCACAGAAGAGACAAATTTTCTGCCTTCAAAAAGCCTTTTTTTTTATTTTCTTGTTTAAAAAAAATACAAATTTAGTGTTCAATAAATTGGAGGTTTTTGTGAGTGAGCAGTGAGGGACTGTGCTGCTTGGGGGGAGGGTTGCGATTAGTTTCTTTTATATGTGCTTTGTTTATTTTTTAATAAATACCAACATTTTTAGCTGAGAAATACTGGCCACATTGTAATGGATCAATTTAATCACTTCCTTGAAGAGCAGGGAGCGGCTCCCCTGGAACCCTACTGCTGTTACCTTTATGGGAACAGGACTCTTGCTGCTTCTGACACACACTCTGATGCCTAAAAATATTCTCCCCTCCCCACCATCCTCACCAAATCTGTGGCAGAGCTAAAAGGCAACAGATAAACCACTTGCCTGTACAAACTGTGTTAAATGCAGCACGTGGGTTTCCACTAACAGCAGTATATCAGTCAATGCTGCAGAAAAATATGCTCATTTCTTTCCATTTCTTTAGTCTCAGTCTTTAGCTTTCATCTCTAACCAAACAGTAGCTTTCCTTAACCCTAACTCAATCACCATAAGCTTTCCATTATTTGTACTAGACCTCTGTCTTTACCAGGCAAGAGGCTAAAAAAGAAACTTAATAGCTGGCTTTTTTCTTACAACACACATTATCTGCAGTTTCTAAATGACTTGATTATTTATGTGATTAGGAATTTCGTTAAAGAGAATTGCTGTATTTGAATTCATTCAAAGGCTTTGCAAGGACATGCAAAGATAGCCTACAACCTCAGTGTTGATTTCATACCACACAATTTATGCAAAGGTAGTAAATAATTCATCAGTCAGCATTAATAAGAAGAGCAGCTACTCTGCCCATGGCAGAGGGGCTGGAACTAGATGATCTTAAGGTCCTTTTCAACCCTAACCATTCCACATGATTCTATAGATATCATGTGATGGTCTCCAAAACACCAGTCAGTCCACCCTGCTAGAAAAGCAAATTTACTTCAAAAAATATTTCCTAAATTTCTGATGTTACAATATGGTTAAAAATAGGTGAAAAGCGGGTTATTATTACAGCCCTTGAAAACAAAATGTTCACTTGTCTGCTGACAACATGATATTGTTTCATAATAAGTAATCAGAAAGTAATAACCATAGCTAGTAGACAAAATAAATAATTTACCTTGTGTGGACTGGTCAATGTTTTTTCTTTTTCTGCTATGACTGTTATAATTAAGTCTTAGCTCTTGGCTATATTCATTCAGAGTTTCTCTTGAGTCATAAGATTGCCTTTGCTTTCCCCCATCTTCACTTTCATCTGAAGAACTTGTGTATGTTAGATCCACTTCATGTTTTACTTTTGACAGTGGCTGGTAGGGTTTGCAGTCCATCTGCTCCATCTCTGATCAAATAGGCTCAAGTCATGAAAACAAGCAACTGGAACTCCTTAAGGAAATAGTCCTGGAAAACAAAAACAATTTCAGATTCAATCATTTCAGATATTATTTAGAAGTCCAGCTCACAAAAGCCCAATTTTATTTTTAGTTGATATAAACCAATTAAACAGTATTAATGTCACTATAATCCAGGAAAGAATCTGAACATATTTTACTGTCTTACTTTTTAGAACTAGAATTAAAATAACAGCAACTTGAAGACAGGAAAAAAAAAAAAAAAACCATGACAAAACAAACCAAACAACAGCTCTTAAGCACTAGCCCATTAGACCAAGCAATAACTGTACTTTATGCACAAAATACATTACAAATCCTTATACAGACTGTATGGACATTTCAACATGAAGAAGCTTCCACCCTGAAGTACAACCCCCTTTTTCCTCTGTATCTCCTGTCTCAACTCTTGTCCTGTAACCTTGCCTTCATGAAGCTGTTTCCATCATTAATTTTAAGGCAAACACTGTAATAAAATAAGAGGGGCTATGGCACACCTTTTACAGCAGCATAGTTCAGAAACAGAGAGCTTTGTTAAAAGAAGTTTGGGGGTGGGTTGGCTTGGGTTTTTTTGTGGGTTGCTTTCTGTTTGGTTTTGGGTTTTTTTTCTAATGACTAATAGATGCTATTAACCTAGAAAAAGAAAAGTAACAATAAAGGCGGCTGTAAACATTATTGCTAGAAGACAAAACCCACTAAAATTAAAAGAGATTTTGCTTAATTAAAAAGTAATTGATCATAGCTGCTTAATGATTTTAAGGTCAGCAGCAGAGGTAAGTCAGTCTAACACCCAGTTTGGTATCAGCCCATTTCCAATCTGAAACAAGGACCTTTAACTCTGTGCACTGACAGCTGTGGCTGCAAAGCACGAATCTTCAAACACACTTTTTCACAGAAAAAGTGAAACTACACAAAAGATAAACATAAAAACCCCCACGAAAAGCACTTTTTGTTAGAGGGGTATAGAGATGAGTTTAGCTTCTGAAATTATCTGAATTCTTGAGAAACAACTGATGGCAGCTCTCACAGTGCTCCAGCACAGTAAAACTTCATCTCATGCTTATGCGTCCTCCAAACGCTTTTGAATGGACCGCCTTCCAGTAAAGGTTAACACCATGGAATGCACACCTTCCCCAGGGTTCAGGACACAATCTGGAAAAAGAGCTTCTTGAAACACAAAAAGTCAGGGGGTTTCATCCAGTCATTTAACCTGAGATGGAACAGCTCTCAGAAACAACTAACACCAGGATAAAGAACTCTAGAATTAAAAAATCAACCAACCAAACCAAAGAAACAAACCACAAAACCAAAAATGAAATGCAGTTCACATCTCATACTCAAGAAAGTGGGCTTGAAAGCACCCAGGTCAATAAAAAGCTCTTCAAGAGAAAGAGAACCAAAAAGATAGACCAGGGAGCTTCCTGTCTGGCATAAACCAAGGCTGCTGACAAGCGTGTTGTGGGGTTTCAGCAATGAAGACAAATTTTTGTGCTCTGGATTGATTGCACTGTATCAAGTTGGCATTAAGATGCCTCTGCAGACAAGTTATTAATAAGCACTATTTGTTCTCAAAAGCAATTTGCCTAAATAATTTACTGTTATTTGCCAACACTGCCTATTATTGCCTAAGAAGTTCAGTACTTATTTGATGAGTTGCTTTAATAGTCTGATCTGCAACAGAAGAACACAAAGGTGCTGTGACTTACAAGCAGGCGTCTGGCTTAAAAGATTACCTGATGACTCTGTAGAAATGGTTACTGACAGGAAAAAGCTCTCCTATATATCCTGCCTGACAGAACAAATGGAAATGATGCTACAAAAGCCAGAGGAAAATGAGGAGAAATTACAGGCCTCTACTAAGAAGATGCAGTAGACAAGAAATAAATTTTGCCACGAAGGCAACAAGCGGAAGCAGCCTCAGACATACGCGGTACATCCTACTTTCAAAAGTGCAAAACAATGAACCTGACAAATTTAGCTCATTATTGGAAAAATCAGTAGCGTATGTGAGCACTTTGACTTATGGAGACAAAATTTACGTAGAAGCTCCTCCTAAAAGATAACCTTGTGCACATCTCTTGTGCAGGAGGTTTCAACAGTGACTTAGGTTTTCTAAACAAATAACAGAAGTTTATTAGGATGCACAGAGACCTGTAAACTTGGGCCGCAGAAAACCAACTACATACTACTTGTTTTTATTCTTTTAAAACAAATTTAATAACCAAAGTCTTCACTTTTTGTGAGAACAGTTCATAGCAAAAATATGACTGATGATGTTAATCGAGGCAGCAGAGAGATCAAATTATTTAATATAAGCAATTAATATTAGATTCATTACATATTCCAGGACTTCTCTTTCAACATGTTACTTTTGTATGTGCTATCTTCTCATGCTTGAGGACATGCATTTTCTCAAACCTAAACTAATGCAAAAGATCCATGAGATAACCCTTTAGAGACTGTGAATTTATTTTTCCTTATTACTTAAGGGCAAGAATGATTAAAAAGCACAATCAATTTATGAGTTTCACAACCTTGTCACCAGATTGCCCCTACTCCTGCCATTGCCATACATGACCAACTACAGGGGTTAGCCTGGACCATGCATGTGAAGCCACAGCCCAACTTCTCTCAGATAATACTGCCCACCAAGCCACTTAAGCAAAGAGCTGTAGCACTCATTGTCTTCAGTGCATGCAGCAAAAGACCAGGAAAACATAACATGAAGTTATATATCCTTTATAGCTGAAGGACGCAGATGTAATGCAGACAGATCCCAAGTTGCCTATTCATTAACCACCCAAAGGAAGAAAACCTTCACATCACATGGCTAACTCTGCCCTTCCCTCCCCAGCCAAATTTTACCAAAGCCACTTAAGCTCAGTGGAGCCAATGGCTCACATATGAGCTGGAGATATAGCACCAGAGTGACAAATGTCACAGTAAACCTCGATTTCCTGTCCCACATGGACTAAGCTTGTGTTCCTTTATTTTTGCTTGGGGCATTAATGTCTCATAAACCCACAACTACCTGGCCTGATATGAAAGCTGGTGATAAATTATTTGCAAGAACTGGAAAAATACTTCATAATTTTTTTTATAATAAATGTTCTTATGAACCAGGACCACATGATAAAAACCAGACAAAATCTTCCAAGCTTTCCTACAGAAAGAGATTCAGTTAAATTTAAGAATGATGGCATGTTATGATAACCTGAATTTAAACACTGGCATCAAATACTTCAGCCATATTTCATATTTGTTTGGAAAAGGACAACACAATAAGCAACTCGAAGTGCTGGAATAGGGCAGGAGTATAAAGGACAGTGCCTGGATGTTTACACGGGTATGTTTCTTCAAATAAATGGCCTTCAAGTAACTAAACAAAATACCCAACCGATCAATATCAAGTTGACCTTGTCAGCAAAATGATAGTCTCATAAAAGCATATAGTTCCTGTGAGTGACCTTTGTGCAAGTGCCTTAATGCACTCCTCCTCACAAATAGCACTTTTTTGACCTTTCCATCACTGTTCAGCCACTGAAAGGTTTCACAAAATAGTTAATAAAATATAAAATATATAAGTTAATTATTTATATAAATATTCTAATATGAATTCTATATTTAGGCTCCGAATAACAAGTAATTCTCAATCATACTTCAAACCACATAGCCTATACAGTTGAGATTTCCAAAAGAATACACAACTAATCACTCAAATTCACAATGAAATACTTCTGCAAATTCAAAACAAGTCAAAAAGCTCTATTAGGTGGGAAAACGCCACCTTTTAAATACTGGAACTAATACAAGCATGTATATGGATTTGTATTTTTAATGTATGAGTTATGCCAGTTTCTAAATACATGTTGTACGTGTTATTACCAGCTATTTTCACATTTCACTTGCATCAAACCTCTCTTACATATCAAGCACCTAACCTTCATGTTCTGCTTAGATCAGAAGCCCACTTGTTCCAAAGTGCAGTAATGTCAGGATAACCATGGCTGATGAGCAAGTTTGTGCTGAGGCTGTTTGCAGTGCACAACCTTGTTGTGCTATGAATAGCTAATTTATTATAGCTATTGAATAGCTATTTATAAGAAAACTCACTGTATGCATTTATACTGCATACAGGCTCTCTACTCAAACAAAGTGATGCCACAGACATCACGTTACGTAATGGTGCTTTGTATAAATTCTTATGAGGCTGCTCTGATAGGGTGCCTATTTAATGAGCCGATTTCCACACTAATTATCCACTATCAACCCCATCAAATTACCAGGGGCATACCCAGCTGGTTACACATACCCAGTCCAGACTTGTTTAGAGGTCAGGATGTGGATAATAATGAATAACATGTAGCTGATTTTTACAAGTGTTAAGAACATAAAGAACTGTAACCTTTTTTTGGCCTCAACTAAGCATTATGTCTAATATTCAGATATGATGCTAAAATATAACCAGAAACAGTCCCTGTTTAAATGTATTGAAAACCTACATTCAGAAGGCAGCCTCCCATAATTCCATTTTTCACTCTCAGATGGATGTTCAATCAGCTACAAAACCCAGCTCCAGATTTGCTCAATTCTATCCTATATTTCTTTTCTTTCAACATATACCCTTTATCTGAAAGCTACCATTTGCTTATCACCTTTTCAGACCACTGGTTTTTGAAATGAACTACTAAGCAGGTATTTCAGCTCTGGATTGCTGAAGGCAAAAAGAATAGAACCTTTATTCTGCAAGTCCTTTTTGAAATACAAAACTGTGAAATATGAAAGGCAAAACAAAGGAAACACTCTTGATTTGAGAACCTTTGAGAAATGCAATAGCAAAGGCAAAAAAAATAATATTCTGACCTTGTACATACCTTCAAAAGTATCTCGCTCAAATATTTGTTCAGATATTACAAACAAAGGAAGACCTTATGTCATCATTGAAGTTCTCTGTTTTACAGAACAGTTACACACAGAAAGAGATACCTGATAAAACAGTTGAGCAGCATTAGAGCAGGAACAAATTATGTTTCTAGATGATGCATGGAATTAGGTAGCAGGATAAAGAAATATGGAAACTCTGCTTAAGTCTGCAGGATGGCAGCAGGCTAAGTTTTTTCCTTCCCACTGGAAGGAAAAAGACTCTCATACTAAAATCAAGAAAGAGAAATAGAAAGCAATCCCTAGAAGACTGACTGAAGAAACGGAGAATTTGTAAAAACACAAGAAGCCCAAAGTCAAAAGAACATTTAGTGGATCATAAAATATCAGCAAGTCAAAAGATGTTTGATGATGACGTAATGAAGTGTGGATCCCAAGGTATGACATGTCCAGTACTTCTCTGTGTATGAGACTGTGAACCAGAGACATTGTGTTGTTCCTCCAAGTGGACTACATACAATCTCTTAAGAAGAACAGATGTATAGATAAAAGAAAACAATGTGAGAATATGGGGGTTTACATATCTTTCTAAATCGGGTATGTAAACGCACAATCAGGTTTTCAGGAACATACCGTGGGTTTAATACACTCCCTAGAGGATGCACTGGTTTAACCCATGGATGGATTACGCTTGCCCATACATTTATATCTGTCATTGTGATAGATGCAATTGGAATAAGGTTAATTTTAACATTTAATGATCTCCATTTGAAATTAGTCAAAGTAATCTAATTCTAGTTAACAAAAGTAATCCAAAGCATTGCTCATTTTATCCAAAGTTGCAGAGGGAAAACACTGCAGAATAAAATAGTAAAGAAAGTCAGGTTGTTGCAGTATTTTTGTGACATATGGCAAGACTGAAAGTCAACTGAAAACCATACGTTATGTCAGCTACTCAACTGTGATACAGAATTCTTGGCCAACAAGTGCCCTTCACTTTACTTGGAGAATTGCCACTTACTCTAAAAATCACACAACCCCTAATGGTTACTTTTGGAAAACCACAATTTAATGTTAGTGAGCCTAACTAGTGGAGGTTCAAGCATGGAAGACCAAGCTCTGCTGCTGTGGGACAAAGTACATCCATGATTAGTAGTGATATGTCCTGGATAGGTTCAGACTACCTCCTCTACTATAGATCTTTCTGATGAATTGTACTTTAGGGAATATAATTCCTGATTATATTGCAAAGTAATTCCTGTTGTGAACTTTTAATGTCAAATAATGGAAAAACTGTGAAAAGTATCCCAGCATCTTGATGCTTCAACTAAGAACCTGAAAAACATGAAAAAAGTCTGGGGTTAAGTAAAACTAGCCAAGCGCTTGACATCTACAGATTTGGTATGGAACACATGGGCACATCATCTAATGCCTTTGCAACTTAATGTCTAACTACAGCGAGGGAGTATAGGGAAAGAGGTAAAGGAAGTTTGGCCTATATAAGAGTGTAGGTTGAGATTACAGGATCTATATTCCCATATGGAACTCTCGGAAGTCTTCAGGACATTTCCAACATATACAGGCAATTCTTTGTACTAAACATACCCAGATGAAGAGTTAAAATGTTTGCCAATGGAAACTCAGGTTGCTCTCCACCATCATGATTACTGTTTTGGTTTCAAGAGCCTAATTTAGCACTGTAAAAACCTAAAATTAAGTTACTAATGAAGTCTCCAAGTTCAATGAAAATACTTTCATTCTGAACTAAAGAGGTAAACAATATCACATTTTTTGTATATTTTTATATATATACATACACTATGTAAGTGCTATCATTTATCTAACAATACAACAGAGAGGCAAATGTAATAATGTATCGTCATTTCATCTAGGAATAAGCAAGTATTGTCCTTTGGAAGCAATGCTGTTTGAAAATACACTGACACGTAGCAAGTATTGTATTTATTTATATGTGACAAGAAAATTGAATCGTGCTTTGGCTATTTGTTGATAACGCAAATTGTACAGCCATCAAATTGAGATAATTATTACTATGTCTCTTTTCCAACTGTGTGCTTAATTAAGAAGACCCAGTAAGACCTAATTAGCAAAAATGTAATTTTTAAAATCCAATTTAGTTGCTCAGAGATTACAAAAATTGAAAATAACATGTTCCACTTTGCTATTATTAATTTTTTGAGATACCAATTTAAATTCTGTACCACAATAAGGTTAGCGCATGAGAATAATTTACCACACATCAATACCATGCAACGTGTGGAAAACAGTTCAAGTATTAGATTGCCACCGCTACTAGGATGCCTTGACAATGGCAATTTAAAAACATTCAGCTGACAATTTTGACTATGTTTTCACTTTTCCTGCTTCTAATTAGAATAAAGGGAATAAGTCTTTACTGAACAAACAAGACTTATTCATCAGAGTATTTATGGACTATCAAAGCATAACAACAAGCCTAAGTGCCATCACACTTGATGAGACAAAAGATTTGATCAGTTGACAGCACAGTGAACAAAGTCACAAAAAGGGAATTTTCATGGTAGATTTTTTGTTTGTTTGCTCCTGGCATTATTATTATGTTTTCATTCTCCTCTTAGAGAAAGATCCCACAAGATATTGTGATAGATCTGAGGCAGCCTCAGCAATTTTCCACTTGCAAAACCAAAAAAAACCACCTAAAAAATAACTGAAACAAAACCCTGGCACCAGCTTACCTCCTTTGGCTGAAAATTGCCAATTATTAGGATTTCTCTAGTATGGTCTACTCCTCAGCTTTGCTGTGGCTTGTTCATCTTCAGCTTGATGACCTTTTTGGGGTCATTTATTTTTGCTACATTACAACTTCCAGGATTTCTAGAAGCAGCATCGATTCAGCAATGTGTTTATTTCCAGTACAGCCTCAAAACATTGATGCACTTACAGTAGGCTTATGGATCTATAGTTTTATGTCTTTCAATACGCAGATATTAAAACAATTTATCCCAGCAGTGTGTAAGTTCTATGAAGCCACCATTATTCACTACACATAGAAAGTGAACTTTTCAGTCTATATACGAAGTTTTCTTGACTTTTGTTCTTCTAACTCTGGGAAGAAATAGCATCAATTATGTAGTTTTGACATCACCTACTAAGTTAAAACTTAAAAAGCTCTTCAGGCATTTGAAGTACTTTTTGCAAGAAGACCTGACTACTGCCTGACCACAAGACCAACATCTGCATCACCTTCATTTGAAGTATCACTCAGGCTGCTATTTGTGTGCCTGATACCATCAGGCTTGAGAACTGATCTTACTGTTCCTTTTCTTCTTGCTTTGATGTCTGTCAAAGTATTCAGTGTCTTCAAGTGCCATTGTTCTGACAAGCAGAACCTCCCAATGGACTTGTACTATATACTGTGACTCCCAGAACTGCTATTATTTGAGCTGGTGTCAGATTGATTTTCTTTCTGTTCACAATAGTGCTATGATCTTGCAGGGTTGAAATTACTGCTGATTTATGCCTTGATGCAACCGCTTGAGAACTGGCTTGTACCAGCATGTCACCTATGAACAGGTACATCTGAATCCTCAGGGATCTTTCTAGTGGAACCTTTGTTCTCATTTCAATAGAGAATCCTTTGTAATGGATGTTTGCTAGAAATTTCTCCTGCAAGTACCAAGAGTCTTCTGTAGTGCAAACTGCAAGTATATTATGCATCTATTAATTTTTACCAGTCTGTGGAAGCCTTCTTGGAGAGATTAATTTAAGGTAAATTCTCCATCCACAACCTTATGGTTTTCACAAATTTATTATACCATTTTCTTTAGCACTGCAGAAAGAATGCAGGTTGTGCTGGCACTGAAGAGGAAGAATATTCCCCAGATTTATGTATAAAGACTCACTTACACAAGGAACTGTAACGACTAAAAACATACAATTATACCTCTGTTGTATTTGGGGAATAACAGCCTTTTATGTCAGGGTCTTCTTTTATTTGGACTTTAGAATAGGAAACAATTTCCTCTATTGTTTAAGCATTATTCATATTTTTACATATTCTGCCTATTAGCATCATGGACAATTTTTGCACTCGCATTACAAGCAGCCTCTGCCCTGCATCTTTGTGAACAATTTTATCATAACATATAGCACCTCTTCTGCAAAAATACACTAACAAGTAGGCACTGACTTTACATTTAAACAAGTCTAACACGGTAAATTGCAATTGCAATCTTGCCTGTTTTTAAAATCAGCCTCTGAAATCTTAGGTTTTTGTCCTCTTTCCCCCAATTGGTAGAGCTAATTTAGATAAGCTGATTATTTTCTTCTCATGTATGCTTTCCCTCATGGTGGAAGAGAGAAAATAGACATGGAGTTTCAGCCACACAAATTTATATTCAACAGGAGTTTTTTCAATTAGGTATGAAAAAAACCAAGAACTACAGTAACTGCTCTGAAGCACATGCAAGTTTTGAAGTATTAACAAGTAAATAAACAAATAAACCCCCACAGAAATCAAAACAAATAAAAAACAAAAACAAACAAAAAAAACCCAAACCAGTTCCCTTACTAGAAAATAAACACTTCTATTAAAACATATTTCTGAAAAACAAGCCGTTGTGGTATTTAATAAACCATTACTATAGAAAGCACCTTCTCATTAGGACCTCTTAACAGTCCTAGACAGGATCAAAAACATCTCAATGAGGAGTTATTGACCAATTCCTCAGTTCCTGTTTCCCCAGATCTTTCAGTGCAAGTGCTTCTGATACAGATATTGTCCTTTCTTCTAATTTAGGCACCACTATCATGGTACATCATCAAGTAGTCTTTTCACAAATAGAAAAGGGACTGAAGCAGGCAAAATTTTTGGAAACTGATATTCTGCAATAACCAATTTCAGTTCAAAAGTAGACGAGAGTCTGCTGCAACTCATTTTTCCCACTAAACAAGAAACTAAGCAGAGGTATCCAAGAAATCAAGTGCTCCTACTCTCCTCTTGAGCTGCTGGAAGGAAGATGAACCACCAGAAAGACATCAATAGCCTCTATCCCCAGCGACTACCAAGGGAGACCAAGATGATTACAACCCTACCCCTGCATACAGTCAGGAGAAATGAAACCGTGCCACAGTTCATTTTTTTTTTTAATAAGGTCTCAAAACTCTCAGCTACTTAAGCCCTTATATCATATACTTAATACATTACTATTGCTATGACCACCCTGCTAAAGTACTTGTCAAGAATAAATTCTCCTTAGCACTTGTGCAACAACTCCATTTAGCTCAGCTCCCTTTCTTCATCTGAAAAATCACAGCAAGAAGAAAGAGAAGGATGAAATCGAAATATGTGGCTTTCATCTATTGCTTTTATAGCTATGTATATACACACACCCTTATAGTAGCTGCATTTGAAAAAAAAAAAAAACCCAGAATCATTATCCCTGCCTTAGTATTAGGATGTGCTGCTGTCTTGGTGAATCATTTTTCCCCAGGGACTTTGGGTGGATAACAATTCCACCCATGCTAATTCTATTTACATTGGGAGCCCTGTAGTACACACTTAATGTGAAGCTGTGTTTCTTTCATAAGCAAGAAAAATGTCACTTTCTTCTCCCAAAGTATCAAAAGGTTCCTTTTACTGTCACAGAACACAATTATATGTTAGGGCTCTGCTTTCTCTTTCTAGCCAACAAGGCAAGAAAATGACCTTTCTTTAACCTATGGCTGAATTGGATTACACTTGGTTCAGTGGATATCCTTTTTTATGTTCTTCCTTACCGAGTGTCTCCTTATTGAGGTTATGAGACAGGCACCTGCCTTTCAAATCTGCTAGGGATTTCATTTCTTCCAAAAAACTTGCTTTCATTTGTGGAGGGACGTTAATGCTCACCCCACGTTTCAAATCCTGGTTTGTTACATTTGTATATATCTGAAAACACTCAAAGCTGCGAGGAACCTTTGCCAGCAGAACTTGCCACTGGCAGCTGCATTTCATCCCACCACACAATCATGTAAAAAGGTCAGGAAGAAATATACCCTGCACACTCACTCACTCCGGGTCATGCTGAGGTCTTGTGTAGAATAACAATGCTTTGCAACAGACCCCAGATCCCCCCACCATTCTGTGCAGTAATCTGCATGCCTGGTCTTTTTTTGTGGGTAGCATGGTAATGAAAAGACTGAGCACAGGTATCTCAACTGCGCTTTGCTTCACATGAACAAGATGCTTGGGTAAGCAGAAAAACGTAGCTGTGATGTTAATGAAGTAAGCCACTGCTGATCTGCACAACAGAGCTAGCCAGTGGTGGAGGATTTCTAAATCATGAACATCATTACTGAGGAAAATGACACTATACAGCTGCAACAGAGTGTTATATTTTAAAAATAAGTTCAGAGGCAAAAGAACACGCAAATCATTACTTACACACACATAGATTAGCTCACAGGTAATAAGCTTCCTAGAAAACATCTGGCATCACTGTTGATCTGGAGAGAATTCTAAATATTCATTTCAGGGCATTTAGGTGCTCAGGAGTTTTAAAGTTTGACAATTAACTATGTGAAAAGAAGTTTTCTATAAACTGTTATTAAAGATGACTCAAATTAATATCTCATCTGCCTAAGAAGGAAAGTTGTGTAGCTTAAAGACACCTTCCTAAATGCTACCATTTTCCCAGCACCTTGTTACATTAGCACTGAAGGCATTAGTAACATGGAGGTAAAATTGGACTATAGGCATGAAAGGAGACTAGTAATGTGCATTACGTTGATCTTGTGAAGAACACTGTTCTCTTAAAGGCTTAGATCTGAGCTTCTGCTATTATTTTACACTGAAAAGAAATGGAAAGTACCAAACATTCAAAATAAAATAAAATAGTAATTTCTTGTTCTGTAGCACAGAAAAAGAAAACTCTGGTTGAAGATTAGCTGAAGGCCTTTATATACATCTAGAAGCACTTCATGCCCAAGTGACTGTCAGTATGTGAAATATGTCCGGGGCTACACTTGCATGAGAGATACCAGTCCTATATACTTCTGACAGGACAAAACTACTTTTTAGTGAAAATATTGTGCAAAATTGTCTAAACAATTGTTTACATATATCAAATTGCTCCAACATCCCTGTGGTAATCTGTCAAGGTGAATTTTTTTGGAAGTCAATACTGGCTTTGGAATTCACTGTGAACTAAAGATAGGCTCTCATTACCAACAATTATAAAAAAGAGATGAGAAATAAGTGCACTAATTCCTCTGAAGAAGATCAAATAAAATACAGGCTTCACATGCACCTACAGTAGCCTATATAATTATTGATCCAAAGTGCATTGTCTAGGATAAACCAAAAAATCCCAACCCAACCAACCAACCTACTCCACAACAAACTGAAGTAGATGCAGAGTGCAATCGTTTTGCTAAAAGCAGAAGTCTGCATATACTACTAGAACACAAGTTCTGACACATGCTCACTTACTAAGCATCTAGCTTTCAAGTGGCAGTATTTGTTTATGGTTTTTACAAACAAATATATATTTTTTGGCTTCAAAAGTACTGCAAGTAGAAGGGTTTTAAACTAATTTTTATTTCCTAGAAAAACCACAGAAATTACTCCAACACACAACATCTACTTATATTTTTGTATGTTACCCTTATAAAATTACAAGGAAAAGAAATCTGCAGTCTAAACTATAAACATTAACATAAAATTTGCTGCTAAAACGGTCATTAGAGGGCCTATTCCTCATTTCAGCTCCAACAATTCTCAAACATGCTATTAATAGACTCTCAGCTAAGCTTTAATCAGGACTGGAGACCTTATCACAGTTAAAATATATATAAATCAAACTCTTATTCTTACTCCTACATACAATCCTTACAAC
Source organism: Ara ararauna (assembly GCA_028858755.1). Classification (NCBI taxonomy): domain Eukaryota; kingdom Metazoa; phylum Chordata; class Aves; order Psittaciformes; family Psittacidae; genus Ara; species Ara ararauna. The sequence continues at coordinate 8,277,259 of CM054383.1, read as the reverse complement.
AGTCGACTTTGAATCATATGTGGTGAAGATGCTGCCAGAAAACCAAGGATAGAAAAGCACCTGCACTGTTCTGCAGGTGCTTTTCTGGGAACAGCAGGAATCTGGTCCCAGGGTGACATCCCAGCTGGAACGCTTGGAAGGGGAAATAATTATTCTTCCAGTGGCTTCAGCTGATCTATATATTTAGGCAACAGAGCATTGAATGAGTCTGACAGAGCGCCATTTTAACAAAAAGAAGGAAACAGTCAACTTGCTACTGGAAATAGCTGAAAAGTTGGAGGAAGGAAAAAATTACCATCAGTAGACTGAGAAAAGAGATTTAGTTTCATTTTTTTCTGCAGTTAATGGAATATAAAAAAAAAAGAGAAAAGAAAAAAGGTTAAACTTTAGCTACACCAAGCTCTATGTAACAGATCCTGTTGCCTAGTAATACAGCTACATCACTCAATTGATCTAAATAAATTTAAGGATGAGCACACATGGAGAATTGGACCAAAGATTCCAGGGCTCCCCAAAATGGTTTCAGGATGCTGCTATCTCTAATACCACGATGGCCAGGGAGCTGCTTGTGTGAGAACACACAGGTATTTCTATTCAAATTCTTTGCTCCTTAATTAAGACTTCAAGTTTGTCTTTAATTCCTAAAGCATTCATTATTCTTGAACACTTCCATTTCAATTGATCTTCCAGGTCAGTTCAGTAGTCCAGGTACTTTCTTCTTACTGAAACAAGCAGTTCATTCTACATTTGGAAAATCATGCCTCAACAACACATCCATCTGCGTGACTCTCTGTGAAACCTGAATTCCTAAAACTGTTGAGAACAAAGCATGACTTCCCTCTAGCTCTTGTTAAACTTTTTTTGTTAAGTCAAACAACAGTAGTCTTGTAAAATGTTGCAAAGTAAAAAGGTCTTTTGCTCTTTAAAGTGATAATCCTACTTAAGTTTCTTGCTTAAATACAGCATCTAGGAAGTTAGTAGGTGTTCAAACCATTGTAACACTGGTACCTTAGCAAAACAGATAAACACATAAACGACCCTCCATTTCAGCAGGAGACAAGAGGAATTTTAGTATGTTAAAGAAAAAATACAAGGAAAATGTGGTTGTACTAACCAAGCAGTAGGAAACACAGCAGTTGGAACGTGAATACTTTCTTACTTCATAGTTTCATATTTTATTACTGCAAAAATGAGCTCATTCAGATTCCACATTTACAAGTTACACAATTAAGGACATCTCAAATATTATCCCTAAATAATATTTCAAATATGAGCAAATACAGTGAAACTGCTGCACTTGTAATATTCACCACCTGATTGACTATGAAAGTTTGAAATATTTTTTTTCTGGGGTGGTAACATGCATTCTTCTAAAATTTGCATTTCTTCTATAAATCCACATATATTTCTCTAAATTTCGATGGGAACTGCACTGATGCACAGTGGCATAAATGAGTTCAGACTCCAACTTCATGCACTTAGCAATGTAATCCTGTGTTTTGTCCTTTGAAGTTCAAATAAAAGCGCTAAAGAGAGCCACTGCAAAAGCACTGGGAGAAATACTGAAAAAAAAGGGTCTTATTAGCAGCTTGAGAGGGTCCCTTTTACAACCACAGATGTTTGGAGGCTGAACTACTTCAATAACTTGGCTTTAAACTATCTTAAGCTGCATTACAGTCCAAAAGTAATTCAGATAACAAACTGTATTAGGTGAGTTTGGAATTAAAAAATATCCTCCTTTATCTATGCAGAACAAGGGAAGTAGACAAGTTAGTATTTTAGCGAACGTGTGTGTCATCCAAAATGTTAAAAAAGTGAGTTAAGAATTCATTACTTTTTTTGGGCAACATCCAAATGTTGGGGCACACAGATCCCAAATTAATCAGTTGACCAAAGCACCAAGTAAATTTATCTCCCTGATGAGTTTAAACATAAAAGAAAACATGAGAAATTGAAACAGCATAAATATCTTGGCTGCAATGTGGAATGTAATAAACATTATCATATTTACTGGAAGTTAAAGACTTAAATTAATGAGTGCCAAGTGTTTATCTACCAAATTTCAACTTGCTAATCTAGTCTGATCATCATTTTCCAAGTCAAATGGTTATAAGAAATGATCAATAAATGTTTAGTAACTATCAAATGCCTTTTTACATCAAAACAAGCAACCCAAATGTAACAGAGAATACATTTTCATTATCACATAAAAATGAAAAATGGATCTGCTAGGAATACTGGTGCTGCTAATGAAAAATAATCCTTTGGTGTAAATGTATTGCCTGCATTGACAGGATAAGAAAGCATTTAGTCATCTGTGTGGCTAACTTTAAAAGTAACAGTTGAGATTTTAGCTAATGGATACTCATATCACAAATTTAATCTCTAAACTTCAATAACAAATACGTTTGTGAAAAGTTAACTGGAATGCTTAAGAATCACGTAAAAAGTGAAGCACTCTGCCCATGAGAAGTATCCTGCTCAGGAAACACAGACTGAGAAAAATCAATGACAACAGAATATGTAGAAATCTATCACTGCTGATTCACACTGACAGGGACAGTAACATTGGGATATTGGTACTGCACAGCCTGAACCCACATGGTACTTTGCATCAGGTCTATATTATTCCAAGCACATAACTAAAGAAATAAAAAACAGCCCTCCCAAATGTCAGGTTTTCCAGTTCAACATCCAGTCCTCTACATTCCTAACCAATAAAAGATTATTTCTGTTTGAGTATCATTTAGCAGTGAACTCGTCAGTCAGTTTAGATTTTGTAATTCAGGGTTTTTTTATCAGGATTAGGTTGATCTCTGAAGAGATGCACTGATTCCTAAGAAGTTAAGGTCTCTCAAAATTAAAATAAGTAAATTAATAAATAAATAAATAAGTCCAAGGTAATCATCAGAAACAGCCTAATCTGATTAAGGTTGTGAACTCTGGACTACCACAGCGTTTTCCAGCAGCTCAGTAATCTTAATCCACAACTGGATAATACGATAGAAAGAATTCCATCAAATACTCCCTTGCATGACTCCAAACCTATAATTCTTGTAAAGGAAATAAATATCTTTCTAAATCTAATAAGAGATTTAACCAAGACCTTTAAGCGAGCTATCAGGGGCTACAATTTTTGCCATGTTAATCCTTTTTTTCAAAACAAACATATTTCTTTGCATGTTCAAATTCATTGTCATTTGAAATAAGATAAACAATATTTCAGTAGGAATATAAAGACTTCTCTTCTTACAGCAGCTTCCTGTACTAGCAATTAACTGAAACCCTCAAATTTCAGAACCAGTCCTTTTCTACAGGCAGCCTTTTTCTCCAATATTCTATGCTCCCTTCTACATCTATCCTTTCATCCTGAAGATACCACAAATCTTTTCCTTCAACTTCACAGAAGGGCTCCCTGTCTGTCAGACTGCCAATACCATACCAAGGTCTAGACACAGTTCAGCTAAAGGTCTGAAGATTAATAATGATACAATTTCGTTTTTAGAAAGTATGCACATGAAATGACATCTCTCACATGTTATTACGTATACTAAACTTTTCCACTGCATTACAGTACTTAAAAGCATAAATTTTAAGCCCACTATTATTTCTACAAACTTATTTTAATAAGTTATACATTCTAAAGCTGGACATTCCTAATAAACAACATCAGACCCCCAAATAAGGTGCTTTAGAAGTCTTAACTTCTAGGGCATGCAAGTGTCAAGGTTTTCCCACTCCTCCTTCCACAAACCAAAAGACAAGACTGCATTTAAAAAGGTTAGTGGCCAACCAAAAAAAAAAAATCTTCCCCCTATTGCTTGAATTACTTTCTGAGAAATGTCAAGATTACTTTCAAGAAAATATGCTCCTTCTTTATCTATAGTGATAGCAGTGCGACTAAATGGTACAAAGCCATTTCAGAATACCATTTCATTAGAAGTGGCTCAGTGTACACCACGTGTGATGTAACTTGGACTGCCTTATTAGCAAAGGTCATCCCCATAGTCTGGTATTATTGGGTACATTCTATTTGTCAGTTAAGCTTGGATGAATACATAGTTAACAGGTTGAACAAGCCATACGGATGTTTCCTATCAGCTCTTGACAAATGAGAGACAGATAAGGCCATACAGTTCTCATGAGCTGCTGATTTTTACATGCTGATATCTGTAAAACAAACTGTCATACAGATATATGTCACAGCTATAAGCAGACATTAAAACTCTGACAAGGAATTCAGCTAAGAAGCTGCGCTTTGCTATCACAAATATTATGCCTTTCTAATATACGGCATTTACCGTAAAGCTCTGGACTACCACCTAAGTAGTCCAAATTGATGTATGTATTCATTTTACAATGAGTACACAAAATTGCACTTCCCTGGATTTAAAAGCAATAATCTTTTTTACACTTATAAGTTTATTCTTTGTAGTTCTTTATCTTTTGTCAGGGAAGACAAAACACAATCATACATTTCGCTGCACAGCTCCAAAATCAAAGGGCTTATCCCAAAGCTAATACTGATAAATACTGAAAAAAGCCCTAATTTAGAATAAATATTGATTGCTCAAGAGAATGACAGGCAATTGCACACGTGTTCATGTAGCTTAATGTCTACATAAACAATATTTCACTGGTGATTTTTTTTTTCACCAACTATAAATCAGCGCTCACATTTTCCTATCCATTTTTCATGTAAATGTTCCCAGTATGTATTGGACAACTTCTGATTAATTTTCATTTGTTTTCCAAAACCAAAACCATTTTTCTGCAGAACAAAACAGTCTTCTCAAACAGAAATGCAAATTAACTAGCTTTTTGTTCTCCAAATAATACTCATTTTTCACCATCAGCATCAGATTTAAAGCCAATGGGTATTTGTTTATTTTCTAAATAAAACTGTATCACCTCTTCAGTACAATTAATAGAGAACCACTTGACTCCACATTTTTGAAGTACAGCTTAAGCAGCCATACATTTATAAATATTGCCTCAATTTACTTAGCTAGTTATTCCACTGTTCATTTTATTCCTATGAAAATTACAGAGAGAAGCTTGAAATGCACAGACCAGAGACACTCACTAACTTGTTCATCAAAGAGCTGCCACTGACAATGGGATCATACATCTAAGTTAAGCAAAAGCATCAGCAGCTTTAGGTTTCTTTGATAACATTTATCCTTTTCTGGTTTCTGATCAGCATCCATTACTTCATAACACTATGGCATTATTAGAGCCTGTAAGAGCTATTCGTCCATAAATAATACATATTTCCTTTGCCAGTCTCATGAGAAGGAGACCTTAACTATGATGGAAAAAATACATTCTAAACATCAATGTGAAGTTTAAATTTCTATCAATAGGTGGCAACACTGCCATGTGTAACATATGAATCACATGTGTTTATGGACATGCACATGCCCAGATAATTTCTATACCACACTCCAGTGGCACACTCCTTCACGTGTCGTTTTAAATGTTACCTGATACCATTTTCCAACTACAGACAAGTAAAAACTACCTGGTTCACATGCTTTGCATAGAATGTATGCATGCATCACCATGATATTTTATAAATGATTTAGTAATTCTTCCTGACAGACTGCAAACTGTACCAGCTGGATCAGGAGGTGAATATGTGCATTTGGGGTATGGGTCAATTGGGTAATGCATACCATGGCTGCTACTTGGGGACCAAAAGATGTTTCAGGAAGACTGAAAAGTTGTTCTTGTCCCTTGTGAAGCCCACATAACTGCGGGGGCAGTTATGGAATTTTGGGGTGTTGAAACTTTTGCTTATTCATCATTGCAAACAAGTTTTGTATTGCAGTGTGAGGCAGAAATTCTTTCCCATAATTTTTTCCAATTTCTGAACAGAGAAAGCTTTAAACACAGTGGTCGATTTAGTGTACCTTATATTGACTCTTGCATCCAAAACTGGTATGGTGGTGCAAAAAAAAGGCACTGGTTGGGGATGTAAAATCCTGCCTTAGAGAAAAGTGTTCCTGAGGTACAGCCAAGGTATGCAATTTGCCCAAGGTTATCGGAGAAGCCACTGGTAATGAGAACCAGAATCTGAGGCTCTTGCCTTTGAGGTGAGCTTTAGCCAAGAGGCAGATGTCACCTTGCACAATTCATCATACTCACCAGTCAGTAAACCCAGAGCTCTGTTAAAGCCAAATACCTTCGTAACACCTCACCACCACAAAGCACTGCAGACTAATTAATTCACTTTCCAAATATATTTTTTTAAATCTTCTATCACACCGAAGAATAGCACTAGAAAGCTTAGTGCTACTAAACGGACATTTCTATATACACTGTTAGTCTACGGAGAAAAGCTAAACCTTCAAAGAGACAGAATTATACAATGAGATAGCAGTTCAGCACACACAGATACTCTCTTGTTATTTTCTGAGCTACATTCATCTCCCTTTTCAAAACAGGCGGTTTTTTTTTTTTTTTTTCTTTTTCCCTAAACTAAAGAAAAATCCGACTGTGTATTCTCAACTGATAAGAAATGAATTCGGGTGTCAGTGCAAACAGAAAAGCTGTAGAAATTTTGATAAAACCTCTTTCTGGGGAAAAAAAAAAAAAAAAAAAAAAATAAGTGCAAACAGAAAAGGCATAAAAGAGTTCCGCTGGACAAGGTTTCAGATACCATGGTTACAGCTGACCAGAGAAGGAAGCTTCTTGCGCTCCTTCTCTTTGGATATTCCATTAATTATTAACAGTTTAACAGCAAAGTCACATGCTGGCTAGGGCTCACATATGATGAGAGGCATATAACTAAAGTTGCCAGGGGAGGGGAACCTCAGTCCATCCACTCCCCAACCAGTTTGATGACAGTGCCATCAGGAGAGCATCTGAAGGGCAGTACAAAGGAATTCCAGCCACTCCAGCCAACAAGTCGGCTTCATCAGCAGCCCAACTTAAACGTCTCTATGCAAACACATGTAGCATGGGAAATAAACAAGATGGGCTCAAGATGTGCACACATCTGTAGGGCTACGGTCTAATTGGCATCATGGAGGGGCAGTGGGATGGCTCCTATGACTGGAGTGCTGGAATGGAAGGATACAGGCTCTTCAGAAAGGACAGGCTGGGAAGACTAGGAGGAGGTGTCACCCTCTAGGTCAATGACCATCTGGAGTACATGAAGCTACACCTGGGGAAGGATGAGGAGCCAACAGAGAGCTTCTGGGTCAGGATTAAAGGGAGGGCAGGGGCAGGGGACATTATCGTGGGTGTCTGCTGCAGGCTGCCCAAGCAGGAAGACTGAGTGGATGAGGCCCTCTATAGACAGACAGGTGCAGCTTCACATTTCACAAGCCCTGCTCCTCGCTCCTCATGCGAGACTTCAACCATCATAATATCACTTAGGACAATACAGCAGGACATAAGCAAGCCAGGAGGTTCATGGAATGCCTTGATGATAACTTCCTCCTCCAAGTGACAGAGGAGTGAACAAGGAGAGTTGGTCTGCTGAGCCTTGTGCTCACCTGCAAGGATGGGCTGGTAAAGCTCAAGGGCAGCAAGGGAGACTTTACAGCAGCCTTCTAGTACATACAGGGGCTGACAAGGCTGGTGAGGGGCTTTTTACAAGGACATGCAGTTATGAGGATAGCTAAAATACATCAAAATTAACATCTAAAAACTGTATAAACTCTTTCATAAATACTGATATATCTCAATACACAAGCATATGTAGACTCACATCCCAGGTTTTCTTATCTGAAGCGTTATCTTTGCACTGCCATAAAGCTGATATAGGAACAGCACTGTTATTCTAAGAGAACTCAATAAACAAACTGAATACATGTTTTAATTGATAACATAACACAACCATCTCCATGTTAAACAACTAAAACTGAAAATATGCGTACGTACATGTAGCAGCAATACTGTTGGTCAGATTTAAAACAGAGAGGCACTAACCATCAATGATCTTCTCAACATTTCCATCTGGTGAGATTAAATCAGTTTACTTAAAAATATTTCCAAATTTAAGTCTTTCCTCCTTCTCTCTCCTTTTTCCTTCTTTCATTTCTTTTTAAAGATGGATATAACATGATGCACAGCCTGATATGGCAGCATTTCAATAACAGCAGATCAGGCTGCTGTGCTTACTGAAGTTATTTTCATGTTTGCAGATGATGAAAAATGATGTCTCTAGGACTGCAATCCACACTACTTTGTGAAGGCAAACACACAGACTTGGTACTGCAGTAAGCTTTGGTAAAATACATTTGTCACAGTGAAACCATAGGATTTTATCGAGTCAGAAAGATTGCAAAATTCCTCCTATTCCTTGTGGAATTCATTCAGAATTACATAGTTTTAGGCTGGCCATTTGTTTATTTACCACCTCCTAGGCAAAATACTATGCCAGAAATTAGCATGTAGAAGACTCATCTACATTTTCCTCACGTAGGCTTATTTGTGTTCTGCTCATGTATCTCACCCTCACAGTATAGGCAGGATCAACCTATCGGCTTATACCTTACCAGAAAGCTATTAGTGGTAATTTATGGAAAATATTTATTAGCTACTTACTAAGGCAACCCTAACAGGTTTATCATTCATGAAGGCCTAGTAAAGCCACCATATGCTTGGAAATATTTGTCCCATCCTTTCTGTCTTATTTCTTGCCTGCAAAGTGAGAAGTATGCATTACCCAGTTATAAAAAGATTGCCAGTATCCATGCAGAAATTTACAAAGAACTACATGTAATTCAGTGGCAAGTGTCACAGATGAAATAAAAATATTTCTATACACAAAACCTTCACTGTAATGTAGTCATCAGTTTACAGAAGAATCTGACGTTCTCTAACTGCACTATACATCTACATAATGTCTCAAATGCTAGCTGTTGCTTTTTACCTTTCATTTATCTGAAAATGTGTAAAATATCGTATCACAGGACAGCTCTTCATTGGCTACCCACCCGAAGATGCTGACGAGAGTTATTCAAGCAAAAAAGATGCCAGTAATTTACACTCAAAAAAGGCTCAATAAATTGATTCCTCTTTTTTTCCAAGAGGAATCCAGGAACTAATCAGATCTGTTAAGTCTCCATTTCTGTGGGTTCCTAACACACATTCTGGGGGTAGAAGATGAGCAAAGCACTTCTACAGAACATCTGCTGTTACCTTCACTGACAGAAAACTTGTTACAGAGTTCAGAAATACATAAATCCCAAGCAAACTGTGGCTTAGAAAATATCCTTGGATGGGAGAACCTTGGTTTGCACAGCCGTTTTTAACCTGACCTTATTTGTATAAAGAGAAAAATTGAAAACATTCTTCAAATATACTGTGTTATTAAGTGTAGAAGAGAGAGAAACTCCCCCAAAGGGAAGCACTGGCAAAACAATTCTAGTAAATACATCTTGGTTACATTGCTACACTGAAAAAATGTAGAATCTTTTTTCCTCCAGAAGCACTACCAGACACTTTAGAAACACTGCATGGTATGCTGATTCACTTCATCCTTCACTGACGCACAGTTACCTCTAACCAGAAAGGCAGCGGCACTTTACAGCATGTAAGAATACCTCCCTCCAGTTAAAAGTCATGAGGAAAGATAACTTACCCAGTAAGTTAACTTGGCTTATGCTACAATGTATCAGCCTTATACAAACCATAAAGTGTGTTTCCTGAATACTTCTAACAAAGACTATGATGCAGTCAAGGGTTGTGCAAAACATACAGAAACCCTAAAAATATGCCTGTAACACATGCATATATGCACAGGCAGGCACAGAGAACAGCTCCAGAAATAAAACATTAATTGTAATATCTTGAATATAAATAGAAGTGTAAAGTATAATCATCCTAAAATAACACATCCTGGGGGGTGTGGTTGGGTGAGGGGGTGGAATTACTATAACAAAATGAAGTCCCAAGTACTTGCAGCAGCGTGCAGTATCCCAGCGCTACCTCCGGTATAATTTCTTACAAAAATGCCACCAACAATCCTGCTGCAGTAACTCCCTAGAGATACACAATGTGCAAGCTCAGGTTTTGCAGACAACTCTTAGGGAGGGTAATGGAGGGGGAGAGGGAGAAAGAAAATGACAATATTTCTGCGCAGATTCTAATATGCTAAAGTGATTTTATCTTGACATAACTCTGTTGCCCTCTTGCTCCTGTTCCATTCGATTAGTATAGCAAGATCTGCTTTTATATAGTGTTTGGAAATAATCACAGCTAGAGTTCATGTGATGCACGTTGCACACCAGATTGTCAGAGCACTAAAAGTTTAATTGATAATAAAGATAGTATCATTGCCTTACGTTTATATGGCAACTTTCACAGTAAAAGATCCCACAGGCAGTGTTGACTTACAGATACCACTGCAGTGGAAATGAACTGCTATTTGCTACCACATAGCAGAAGATGGCATGCAAAATCACCTCCCAAAAGTTCAGGATTTACCTCCAGTCATTCTCCCTGCCCTGCAAGCTTTGGTTCTGTATAACAACTGGGCTCGATTAGACAAGCAAAAGTAGAACTTAACATCAACCCCTTCTTCTACCCAGTTGTTTTGACTGACAGCTGAAAGAGTGCAGATGCGAAAGACACTCCAGTTTTTCTTCACAGTAATTTGATCACAAAGATTCTCTGAAGCACAGATACTGAAATCAAAAGATTTTCAAAGGCCTGGGTGCCACAGGGCCTGGGTAAATGGCTGCCCCTGAACCTTCACCATCAAGGTTTCTGCAGAGGATGGCAGACCCACAGCACCTCAATTCCCTCCCAGCTCAACTCTGTTCTTGTACAGTAGAGAACTGTAACTGAGCTCCACTGATTAAAAAAAGCCTTGAAAAAGCTTCTCGAAAGCATGTATCCTCTCCACATCCAAAAAAACCCCACAAAATTATCTGAACGCTGTCAGTGCACTTCCTAGTTGATGGAAGAGTAATACTGATCACCTTGTCTTTATGACTGATCACTGACTCAAATGGCATGGGAGAAGGGACAAACATCCTCTCCCTTGTTTTTCAGGCATACCTTAGTCCAACCAGTACTGAAGATGGTACCAATGCTTTCTGGATGTTCCTAACTTGCATCTGACAGCAGTCTGCTATTCAAAAAGCAGAAGTGTTTTTCAGGCATACCTTAGTCCAACCAGTACTGAAGATGGTACCAATGCTTTCTGGATGTTCCTAACTTGCATCTGACAGCAGTCTGCTATTCAAAAAGCAGAAGTGTTAGCCAAAGCCTGACGACTGGCTCCTCTCCTAGACCCAGCAAGGTCAAGATTCTGCCCAAGGCATGAAGAAAGAAATCAGCTTCAACAACACTGATGCACAGATCTGTCTCCAGTGATGAATGGTAAGCAGACATCTGTTCCCATACTCCTAGACTTCCCAACAGTGTTCAGCATTGTGGATCAGAGATGGCTAGGATCCAAAGATCCACACTGAAGTCAGTTAAGTCCTTTTCAAAGGAACATACCTAAAGTACGGATGCAAAAAGCAATCTCAACACTGCAAACCTCTCCTCAGAGAACTGACAAAGATAACAGTGTCTCCATTTGTATTAACAACAAGATACACTCGAGCCAACAGACAAATGGCAGTGAAGCCGAAGTGGTATTTATCTCACATAAGCATAAAAACACCCCAAACTCCACAATTCTGTAATACTTCATTGAAATCAGAACTAGAGACCGAATCTGAACCCTGACTTATGCAAAAACTAATGACTATGTAAACATCAGTGCTACAACTGATGGCGCATATTAACCACAGACATTGTGGCTGCATGGGAACTATTAAGAAGTGATGTCTCTAGTTCTCCTAGTCTAATCACTTAGCAATACGCTGTATCTGGTGTAAATCACATAAAGCCAGTCTAATTTCAGACAGAGTGGGAAACATTCCAGGAGGAGCATCACTACCAGAACAGTCAACACCTACTGACTTAGGCATCAAGTAATTTATTTTTATCTTGCCTTCCTAAGTATGAAGAAGTAATTACTTTTCTCAGCCTATCACATTGGCCTTTGTTCTCCAAACTACATGGAGGGCAAAAAAAGAAGACACTTCTTCCCCTTTCCCCCCTACCCCCAACTGAGTGAAATGTGACAGAGCACTGAGAATATTTTTTCATTTCTTAAAAAAATGTTAATTAAGCAACCATGACATTTCCTCTCGTGCCTCTCACTGCCATGTCAGCTTATTTTGCCAAAAGAAAGAAAAATCTACAGTCTTTCACCTGCACTTAAAATACTAAAATGTGTATTCCAAAGGAAGGAAAAAATGCTGAATTCGTTGCTCGCTCTTTAAGCTCCTCCAGGTCTTTAACGTAGGAAGGCTACAGCAGAAACTAAAGTAGGGGTTTGGTATTCTTTTCTTTTTTTTTTTTTCTTGGTTGTTTGGTTTGTTTTGTCATTTTTTCCCCTTGTTTTTGTTTTACTTTGTGGGTTTTGGGTTTTTTTTTGGTTGGTTGGGGTTTGTGGGGGTTTTTTTTGTTTTTTTTTTTTTTTTTTTAAGAAAAAAGTACCATAAAACTGCATCCATTTGATTCACAGAATTTGCTTCCACCCATATATAAAAAAATTCTGCAGACACAATAATGTTCTCATCTTCACTTGCTATGTTTATGCAATCCATTTCAATTAAGTTACTGTGGAGGCTAAACATAAGCACAGAAATGGATCCACTCTGTCTTCAGTGGACACACACAATCATTTTAGATTTACATCTTCATGGCTGACATTAGAATACAACTCCATCTTACATTTAATGTTCGGGTATTTCTCAATAAATTTGGTACCTCCACGTATTTCAGGGAAAAACAAACAAAAAGAAAATAAAAAGTAAAATCACAACCCAAAAGTTTATTATTCAGATAAAAGGAACATACGGATGTATTTTCTGTTTTATCCTTACAAGAGCAGATGTTTCTGGCAACAGAAATACATTTATGGATGAGTTACATATTAAATTTGGAGGAGAGGGAAGCTATCGGTAGACTCAGGTTAACCTCATTGTTGACAAATGCCAGGCAATACATTCATACACACAACTGAGCCATAAATAAAATGCATTTACTCAAGGGGAAGACCTTGTATTACCACAGACAATTTAATTAATGTTGCTGCTCTCATATCCTGACAATGGAAAATAATACAAAATAAAAATATGAAGATGCATTAAAAAATTAAAGTACAAAATGAATCATTAAATGTTCTCAGTAATGTGGTATACAATGAATGCTAAGCCTCCTCCTGTAACACTACTAAAATACTTGTAATGAAAGTGTCACAGATTCAAAAATGGGCAATGAAAATTATTACTAAAATAAATATCCTTCAGGTTTTGAACCCTATACAGATGTATTATCTGCTGCTATGTGGATGTATCATGCTGCTAAGCAAGGATTCTGGATTACTGATCTGTTGGACTGCTCACTATTGATCATAAGTTGGTTCAATTTTTTATTGAGCCATAATCTAGTCATGAGTTCTCAAAAAAGCAAATAAAAAGTGAACAAAAGTCTAGAGCATACCTCAAAGATAATGACAGATTTCCATTTCGATTAGAATTTCATAGTTCAGAACAGTCTCTTTTGCAAAATAAGATCTAGAGTGTGCATACTGACTCTTATTTAAAACATCTACAAAGAAAAAAGTAAATGAAGTATCTCCTGGGATCTTGGGCAAAAAAAATCTTGAAAGGCTCAGCTTCAGCTCAGAAGTCTCTTATCACATGTGCTATGTTATATATAAACACTGAATGCTTCAGAAATTCATTTTTCTACAATGAATTATGTATGAACTGCTTCATCTCCCCTTCTTGCTCCCTTCGTTAAGGGCAGTCAACACTGTGCTTACACTGATAAGTCATTCAGCTCGTCTGCAGTTTCCAGTCATACATTCAGCTGTATCAGTCACATCACTGTTTACAGTGCTCCCCAGGTTGTTTTGTTTTCAGTAAGCAAAATGCCTGATAGGAGACTTTCAGCAACAATGACTAATATTGTGCCGTCTGTTGTTAATCCTTTTCATGAAGCTTCTCTGATCTATTACAAATGTAGACCCTCATTAAGATTCATATCCTTTTTTTTTTCCTTTCTGTGTGTATTACCACAAGGGAAACTCTAAGTCATTTCTCTCTCACTGATCCTTTAAGAGCCCATGGCTACTGCTGATCTGTATTAATTGCTACTGAGAATTCAAAATCTGCATCTTCAAAACAGGCCAGAAGAGCTCCCTTCATCATTATGTCAACTGCAGTAACATTTTACCATAGAAACCCTGAGCACGATGAGGCTGGAGTCTTCTGTGATTTCAGAGTAAGAAATCATTTCTGGTGAGCTGCATTTACAAAACAATTTAGGGCTTTTTCTTTACAACAGTAATTTCAATAAGCACTTCGCTCTTTCCAAGTGCTTTTAAGTGTATCTGAATGCACCAGTTTGCCAATCTAGACAAAGTTTTCTTTGTATATTTAAGTCATTAGACTTACAATTTCCTCTTCTCTGAAACAGCCTTTCCAGCAGAGTAAACATATCTAAATTTGGCCCAAACCTGCACATTCAAAAATAAGATATGCAACATGCATACACAAGTATTGAGGACAAGTTCACTGGGATTAGACAGAACAAGCACAAACATTCAAGAATAACATAAATGAAAGATAACTCTCTTATAGCTGAAAGTACTACTTAAGGAAAGCATAGGCACACTGGAAAACTGCAAAAGCCTGTTGGAAAATATTATTTCTTTCTGTGTGAATAAATACAGAGAGAATGTGTACAGAGTTTTAAGCCCAGACTAGCTATATCTGAAATGCAATTTCAAATAGTCACTAGCTTTCCTATCCACCTCAGAGCACTTCAGCGTATGTGCATTTACTGACACACTAAATTAGAGAAAAAAAATGCTCCCTTTAAAATTCTTCCTTCTGCGAGTCACTGCTGTATCAAACCCAGAGGTGCTGCCTGTCCTGTCAAAATCTGTATTAGCTCAAGAGGATTAACAGTCTTCATATAAAATGCCTTAACTACTTAAACAATAAACTTGCAGAATCATACGTACAAATATGAGAGATAGGCTTCCCTAACAGTTAGTATTGCCAATGAGAGGAACCACTGCTTCCCCGCAACAGATGCCAAGAAATGAGAGAGACGAATGCATTGTTTAAATATAAACTCAGGATCCAGAAGCCATGGAGGTATCTGGTCAAAGAGTCAAAGCTTGAAGGGAAGCAAAAAGTTTGCAAAAAATTTTAACAGCCCCAGAAACAAAATTCACTGATGTGGCCAATAAGAGCTCACAGAAATGTTCACTTAGAACATGGAAGATGGTGTGTTCACAGATGATGATAAAATGCTGATCACATTTTAGCTGCAAAAGACCACTATTTACATTCACTAAAGACAACAGCTTACTATGAATAGCATTTGACTTCAGACATTGATTGAAATAACCTTTAAATAGTAATGTAGCATTATTTTAATTTTAATGAATAATTTACAGATCAAAAATGCTTAAAAATAAAACCTTGCAGAATTGCAAGCTAAAAAAGTTGGGAGTTTTATTTGGTTGGGGTTTTTTTCCCCCCTAAATTGGAAGGCAATTTAATATCCCACAGCATGTGACTTCTTCTGTGAAACACGGATTTACCAAACACTTGGGAGCAGAAAAATCAAAGTTCTAATAAGAACATGCTGAAGTGCATGTTGCAGAGTCTGATTGAAATTGGATTGGCAAAGCAGTTTATCAAACAAAATAGCCCAAACCAGAAAATATTTTATTACATTGTTTTATGTTTACTACTGATTTTCAAGCCATGAGATATATTGTAGAGAACAGAATCTACAATATGATGGTGCTGAAAAAGTTTCTCCACTAAAAGCTGCATAAAGTCTGACCAACCATCTGTATACTCGGAAATTCAGCAAAGAGGTTTTTTCCATTTCCTTAAAAAAGGAAGAAGAGAAATCATGATACTCAACTATCAAAAAAATCATGAAAGAGAAATCACGCTACCCAACTATCAAGAGCTCAGAAGTAAGATCAATGGCAAAGTTTATAAGCTGTATTTAACTCAACATTATATCTTGCTTAGCCTCTGAAACCCAGGAGAATTTTCCAAAGAGTAACAAAATCCCCAAATATCCCCCTTCTTATGCTACAACAGCAAGCAAAGACTATGCCAGGTACAGGTGCACAACACGAGCATCAGCAGCACTTCTGAGGCTCAAGTGCACATAAATAATGTATTTAAGACATAAGCCAGACAGAAATCAATGGCCTAGATGCAATTCTGGAGCAGAATGCAACACCATGCCCCATACTTTAGTTACAAAGGGGATGTGGTGTAAAACTACGTAAAAGGTGGTAGCATCCCAATATTATGGGCCTTTGACCTATGTTGAAATGCCAAAAAAAATTCTACCTTGCAAGTGGCTCAGAGATTCTGCGAAGGCAGGTTGGTAGCTGGCATCTAGCTCTGCATCTTGACATTTTATGGACAGTTAACAGAACAGCCAGTATTTTAGAAGGGAGAAATCTAAACCAGCAAGACCTAAACACGTTAGTGCATTTTGCAGTCACTGTCAAGTTTGCAGAAAAAAAAAAAATGTTTCAGTCTAAACCCATTTGTCATTATTTTAAAATAATGTCAAGGAGTTCTCTAAAACTCTTCAGTCATACATCATCTGTGTCCTACAGAGGATTCAGGTGGCAAAAAGCTAACAAAACAAAAAAAAACCCAACACACAATCACTTTTTGTGATCTGAAAGGCTCTGAAAACAACACTATATATCAACAAATAAAAACTTCAGTGGTGTTAGTGCAAGAAAAAAACCCCACAAAAACCAAAAAATAGCCCAACACAACACCACAGAGAGCCAAGCTTTTGTTCATGGAACCAAAAAATAAAAACTAGCATGTATTTCACACTGGGTCTAGACATGCATTTTGCTCTGCGATTGTCAGGTTTTTCTCTATCTCTTCACTCCCAGCATTCAAAGCCTAAAACAGTGTAGAACAGTTTCAATTCAGCTATTTTGCTCTCTTTCAGAAGCAGGGCCTCTGCTCAGCCCTTCACTCCAATCTTAAGCCTCACCTTCCAGTACCGCTCACCACTCAAGGGCATCAACTCAGACCTCCTCTTCCCCAACAGCCTCCAATTTCTTAAACATGAAGTACAAATTAGCCATGATGGCTAAACAGGCTCTAGCTCTTCATTTGCTCTCCTTTTTTATTCTCCCTGTGTGGCATCAGCCACATTTGGATATAAGGCAAAATTATCAGCTTCTTCTCCCAAGCAACAAGTGACAGGACAAGAGGAAATTGCCTCAAGTTTTGTCAGGGGAGGCTTAGACTCCATATTAGGAAAAAATTCTCCCCTAAAAGGGTTGTCAAGCATTGGAACAGGCTGCCCAGGGAAGTGATTCAGTCACAATATACCAATATACCACTGTAATCATTTAGCTAATTCGTATTTCTTGACCCCATTTTTGAGAAAATAAAATTATTTGAGCTAAAGTTCTAGAGCAGGCAACAATTCTGTGTAAGACTTTCAACACAATGTCCACAAACAGCTCTCCTTGTGCACCTCTGGTAATTCACTTGTGTTACACAAGAGAGTTAGCATCAACTTCCCAGTTTTGTTTTTAGCCAGCTGTACCAAACCTTACAAAGACAAAAAGGAAACACCATCCCTGCTGTCTCTGGCAGAAATAAAGACTCAGTTATCTTAGCACCATCCTCCCTTCAGTGTCTAGATTCTACCACAGCTCCCAAAAACTGATCTCCTCCCTGCACATTAAGAGGTTTATATCAACACACAACTGCATTGTGACAAAAGATGGAGGAAAGCGTGTCAGATGGGCAGAAAAGAAAAACTTCACTGAATAACACATATAAAAAAAAGCATCTCATACAATGAAGCAATTTTTCTTAATCTTTTAAATAAATGCTGCTTTGCATTCCTCCCAAACTGCATTTATAGTATAATTATATGATTGCTGGGGGCTTCATATAGCTGAATTATAGGGTGTCTCTTCCACATTAAGGTTTGTGAAAGAGTCTCTCTGCTTCCCTTCATATTTCTCTAACCACCGACAAGGATACTCTCAAGCATTCTATAATTCAATTACAACTATCCTCTGAGAAACATATAATTTTATAGAAAGAAGATTTAAGCCATCATGCATCCATTTTTTCCTTTTATGAAAGCATTTGTCTAAAGTCCGGTATTAAATTTAAATAGGTCTCAAAGTCTTAACCTAACAGCTTTCAACTGTATTCTTCAACAGTTGCCAGACTGGCACAACACACCAGGCTCACTTTTAAACTGAAGCGCTACATGGACTATGTACGTGTCAAAGACTACTGTATGTGAAACACCACACAGGGAGGGTACAATGGGTTGGTTTTTGCAAATGTGTGAATATGTATGATATATGCACTCAACTTCTATGAAACTAAGTTCTTCAGAAATACACACACTGAACAGATTCAATGCAATTCAACTGTAGCATCACATCCTCAGCTGCTGTACTAAATGTGATATGCTGACTAGAATGGAAAAAAACAAATGTCTGAGCTAATTAGTAAATGGCATTACAGTGTCAGAAATGCTTCCTTATCATACAGTTTTTTCCAAGCACAGAAATATTGGTTCATAACGAATCAGAAAGTGTTTGACTTTTTTTTCCTAAGTAATGATATTAAAGCCAATTGTAGCCAAAACCTAAAAAAGTACTTATGGACAATTCCCACCCAAATAGCTTTCTTGTATGCTTTTCAGCAAGTAGTGCACATAACTACCCCAAGTAAGCTACAGATTGCCTGAATTTGTATTCGAACAAACCAGCCCAAACCTTGCAAACAGCAGGATGTCTACAGCACTGTATAGCTCACATTCCTACAATTCAAGATGCAGATGAAAAATGGGTTTAGATTTGCAAATATCAAAGTTAATTTTCATAATTTTTACTCAGTTTATTTCAGCTGAATGATAGAACTAAGTTTCTCGTGTCTTCTATTTTAAATCCATTATGGGGGTTTCAAACAAATCATTTAAATATAGTTTGCTTCACTGTTTAAAGATTTCTAATCTAGTGTTTTCTCTAGAAATTGATGTTATACAACTTATATTTCATATTACGAATATCCATGCACCACAAAGTATTATTACAAGAATGCAATATTTGAAGCTTGATTTCAGCTTGATCAAATAAAATAGGATGGAAAAAGCAAGTACGTTTTAAAGAAAAATAATGCACTCAAAAGTATCTTATGAGAAAAGTATCTCATAAATGCACTCCATTATGAGAGGAACAACAGAAAGCAAGAAATCTGCTCACAGTTCTGGAATGCTTTGACACTAATGAGCAGAGACACACGAGTTTGCTTACCCTGGTGTACTTAAGGCTCTCCAGTGCCAGACACTACTTGTGGCAGGTGACTCAATTGCTTTTACAAGGCTACTAAAACCTGCATTTTCAAAAGCTCAAGTCTGAATAGAAACTAGCTTTGTTCTCAATATATTCAACAGGGACTTATCTTAAGGTATTTGGACGTATCTAGAAAAAAAATAGATCTTGAAGGAACAGTGCTCGTTGTAGCTCAACTTGTGGAACATACCAATGAACCTAGTGCCAAATTTCAAAAACAGGTAACTAAGACTTCTTGACAACATACTCTTGTACAAGTCTTTTTTGAGTATTTTTCTAGTATTTTGTAGTTATTTTAACCATAAGGCCAAAAAGCAAGAATTTTCACTGTTAATACATACTGCTTTATTTATACAGAACAAAAAATACCTTTGTGTATTTAAGTCATCACTTGTGATTTTTTCAGATGACACCTGTAATGGATTCTGAAAGCATCCCTGGGGCACAGAACTCCCAACTGCACTGTGCAAGGAAAACAGACCTTGTGCATTTTCAAGTCATCTTTACTCCAGTTTATTTTAGTGTTTTTGAAATCTGCAGGCTCAAAGCAATCTCTGACTCATCTTTCTTCAGCAAATTCAAAACAAGCCATCAGAATAATTCAACTCCACCATGGCAGTTATTTTCTACTTCCTAGTATTTCAAGCATGACTGGATGGCAGCCAATGCCAAATGCTGATTTTTGTAAGGGTAACCACTAGCTACCTAGAGAAGGGAAGAAAGTTGCCGGTTGACATATCATATTTCATCTATCATAATTTGTCAGCTAAACCCAACAAGGTTTTCTAAAAAGACAACCTAGACAGCACTTCAGGAGTCTTATTTTTCAGAAAATGCTCACAGTTGACAAAAAAATAGGTCTTTCAAACTCTTTCATACTTGTGATGAAATTAAGCAGATACACTGAATCATTTACGATTACTTTCATGAGGATGTTTTCTGGATCAGACAGTTCTAAAATGGTGTTACAAGTGACACAGCAGTAACACTAGATTCACACTTAAGAATAGAGGTGAATTTAATTACCTTCACACTTCAAAGCAGACATCATTACCATAACTTCACAAACATTCTGATTGTTCCATAGCAACAATCTAAACATTTCACATTGCTCAAAAAGATGTTATTTGAGCAAATTTAACAATTACAGCACCAAACTAACAAACTGTGACCTAAATCAAAATAATTCCAACACAAATGCATCTGAAATCTATGATACAAACTTAAACAGAACTAAAACCTGTGAACAATAAATACCTTCATATTCCAGTTTAGACTGAACAACAGATACTTCATAAGTAAATGAAGTATAAACCATGGCATAGGCTCTGTTTGCAACACCTAGCAACTGATACACCACTGATACTCACAAATCAAAAAGCTTTATGGGAAAATAAGAAAAAGTCAGTATTATGGTTAGAATATTAAGTATGTACCAGAGAACATGTCAGGCCAAGTGACTGGGTCCACTATAATCTAAAAACAAACCAAAAAAAAAAAACCAAACCAAAACATGCATACATGCCTACCAACCCATAATAAGGAACGAGTTGTAGCATCCCAGATTTTTCTGGTAAAGAGAAGTATCTCTACATTCATGGAGACTGGGTCTGTTCCCAGTTTGTGAAGACAATAGAAACAAATGGATTCTGTCATCACCCTGCCTCCAGCTGTGGTGCTAACAGGACTTGACATACAACAGAATGTAGTATGTCATCTATTTTCACCCACATGTCTGGGTCGGAGGAATGCTGGTCATGCTTCCCCTGCTTCAGTACTACTGCTCACGTGCCTCAGTGCAGCTAATCAGTAATTCCAACGGGTGACTACTTACTCTGAGACACCTTACAGTGCCATCAGATTAGTCTGTTTGAATACCAAAGCAGTGAGTTTCAGTGATGGAAACGTTCCTTAAAGATAAAAATGTATTTGAGAACCATGTAGAAGATGTCAAAATATGTTTCAGATCTGCTACCAAATGCCCACCTGTGGTTCCACCTTTCCTCTGCACCAGGCCCCATGACATGGAGAAACATTAGTTTGGATGTTGTTGGCAAGCTGCCTGGAACTCCACTGTTAAATGCAAGGATTCAATCTCTTGATGCTGCCAGAAAGAACCTCAGGCTAAGACAGGGAGCCAGCCTGGATGGAGGGAAGAGATTAGTACAATGCGGGGGGAAAAAAAAAAAAAAGTAATGGGATAAATAACAACACTGCAGGCCTTTAAAGACAAAGCTTGCTGGAAAGAAAATATCACATCAGATTTGTTTCTAATAAGAAAGTGAGATTACACTGGGAAGCCCTGAAGAGGAAAGCTGCTAAATCTTTGTGACACTGATCCTCAGAACACAGTGGAATAATACATTTTAATATGGCGTTGAATTTTAACAAAATGCAAAGGCCTTAACAAATGTTAACAGAAGAAACAAAAAAATTATCAAGATTGTTCAGTCTGTGAATTCCTCATAACTGTGATTAGAAAACGGAAATAAAATACACCAATAAAAACGCAGTGGCAAATGTATCAGAAAGTATGATGACAGTTAATGAATAACCAAAAAACCGTAGAGCATACTGAGATTACTGTTGTGACAACTCATATCTAGGGGAAAGCTAAGCAAAACAGAAATCTTCTACTCTTTATGTATAAAATGTCTTAGAAAGATCAAGGCGATAGCTTTGGTTTTGTACAAATTAAAACATTTTTTAAGGTAAAATCTCTTACTTGCTATAGTACTTCTATAAAAATATCATAATTTGGCTATCTTTGTAGCAGGACAAAACCACCCACCTCATGAGGAGTATACAATACTCCTTTGAGTATTTGTCATTTATAAGTTTTCCTACACCTTCCAAGAGCAGTGCAAACCTAATTAAAGTTACTACTTTACTACAACTGGTGCATCGTTAACACAGTATTCTGAATGCCAAGGGTGTGACTGGCCTCTGTGCTGAGTCCTGTTTACAAACCTCCAGTTTCCCAGTGATCCAAACAACAGAACAGCTCATTCTAAGTGTGTCATATCTGGAAGAATGAGCAGATATTTAACTGAGTTAAAGAAGATTATTGACACAACAGATTTTACAGGGGCTTGACATAGAATGCCTTAAAGGGCAATTATCTTACCAGGAACCAGTTAGAGTGAAAGAAATTGATGCTTGAAGGAAATGGAGTAGAAGCCAGGTCACAAAATGCATGTGAAAAAGTAGTGCTGACTGCTGGGGGTGTCCCAGGCAACTTGATGGAGAAAACACTCTTCTCTGCTCTTTCAGCCACCACCTGCTTGGTCATCAGAGTGGGGTACAGCATGAAGGAAAAGGACAGCCAAAAGGCACTCTGCATGCTGGGACCATATGATTCCCATCTGCTATCATCAGTCTTATTTTGCCAGTAGTTGATAAAATTCCTATACAAGAACAACCAGGTAACAAAAAAAAGCAGCATTGCTACCAGAGAACTGTATTTCTCTGCAGGTGCAGTCTTCCATTTGGGTGGAACACACTACTTATACTCTCATCAAATGTATTCTCACTGGAGGCCTAAGGACTAGCCTGTATTCTCCAGATGTAAATTAATCTTTAACAGAAACCATTTACTGAAAAGGTTATTTTCGGATTCAAATTAGAGGATCCACAGAGAACTAACTTATCCACCATCCAAACAAAGGCCACATCCCACCACTGTTCCAGGTGCTGAGCAGATTCCTATTCTGCAAATAGGATAGAATATTTTAACATAAAATAAATTACTAGCTCACCTAATTAGGTTGAAAGACTTGGCATATACTATTTCTTACTCAAATGAAACAAAACCACTTATAAATTATCCAGTCATGAGATCTGAACTGAGCTTTTTACTCGTTAACTAGAAATCTCAGTACTGTTGCATATGGTTCATAACAGCTACATGCATTTTTACTACGGTGCCAGTATAAAAACAAGAAAAGCTTGGCAATTTACCTTATGATAAGAAGTAGGTGGTCTTTGAACAAGACTACAAAGTAATCTTCAATTAAAACAAACAACAAGGAAGCATCCCTGAAAATAGTAGATCAATTGCTTTCATTAAACACATACCAGTACTCTTTCAAAAATTAATTGGTTTTAACAATTAGCTGATGATAAAAGAATCTTCAAAATCTTTCAAAGAGTAAATACAAGAATAAAAACCTCAAAATAAATTCCATAAACTTCCCTGTTGTCCTCATATGGTTGGAAATTGGGGTGAGCCCCAAGGCGCCTGGTCGGTGGCAATGCCGGCACACTCTAATAAAACAAGTATCTCCAAACCACACAAGCCTCTTGCTCTCTTTTCCACAGTCCCAGAGGTTAATCATATCAGCCTGTGATAGAGCCCCACTAAATTTATCTGTAAGCAGATAAGGGAAAATTCCAGGACTCAGGCTCTTCCAGGTTATAGGAAAAGCACCCAAGAAAGTGAGAGAAAAACTGCACTGCACAAACAATAAGCAAGGCACAGGCATATCAGAATGCCCAAAGCACCAGATAAAATAAAACACTGCATTATTGTTTAGGAAGGTTATTTTCCCAGAAATACCATAATAATAAATTTGAATATTCTATCTCATATTAATATTCCACTGTAAAATTATAACTCAAGCTTAAATCTAAAGAAGGCAAGGGAAGAACCTGGCAGAATTTTGGTTGCAAACTTACTCATCTTGGTTTTTCAATTACTCTGGAAATAATCAGCTGTTTAATAAGTAAACTACTGATATATTATCCCTTAATAGCAGAAACAGAACTGGCAAGCCAGGCTGAAACATGGCTGAGTGGATCGATTTTTTATTAATACATCCCACTTAGTAACATAGGAACACTGTTGGCCTTGTAAACTTCCCTTCAACCCTCTTCTGACACTTCAGACACATCCAACTAAGATTCATGCACCTCTCAAAGGACTCCTTGAAATTATAATCATAGCCTTCACCAACAGGGTTGTCTGCGAGCCTGTTTCTTTCTTTTATCTGCATTTACTTCCTTTCTTTTTAAGTTTTCAAACAAATTTTGACATTGTCAGGCTGCATAGCATTATTATATTAGACAGAAGATGAATAATTCCTAATTCCTGTATTCTTCATAATCCTTTGTCTCAGTGAGGGGAAGAGAGCAAGGGTGAGGCACATCTTTATCAATAAATGCCGCTTTCCTTTTTCATCCTCACGCCAATCTTACTACACCTGCATTCCTAAGGCATGAAAAATACCTCTGATCCTTTTCCCCAGATAACAAAGAAGCTACATTACACTTTCCAATTCAATGTTTTGATTCAGGTATGCACAGTGTTAGCTACTCTACAAAAGCGTAACTAATTCAGTACACTCAGTAAGCATAAAATTTTCTGTTAAGGCCATCTGGAAAAAGACAATAGGCCTTTCAGCAGCGCAAATTTAACTCAAGTATCTGGTATGAGCTAAAGGATAAAAAAGCAACAATACTGGGATTTAGGTGTCCCTTCTTTCATTCACAGCCCTGCTGTTTAATCAGTATAAGGCAAGGATCAAGACATTCTGACTTGGTCTGAACTATCAGTGAACAAATGAGCAAACCCCTGCATTAAAAGGTATCTCTAATTTGAAGTGTAGGTGTCGGAGGGTCACAGAAGGGTGTCAGCAGTGCTAATCTGAATTCTTCTTCTAGGTCAAGTGAATCTCTAAAGTGGGGTAAGGTTAACTCCCCGTGCAGAGGCCTGCAGACAGCACTAAGTGACATGTGAATGGAGTTCCTTTGCAAGCACTGCTGTACTATAAGGACAGCCCTGGGGTAGGGTGTGCTGGTCAGCTAAAGCCAGACTCTGACTAACACCACCAATCTCCTCACAGCAATCCAAGCAGAGCACTGGTACGAAGCAGCAGCTGCCAAGCTCCTTGCATCTGCACTGTGATTAGGACAGAGGATTTAGGTATCTCGATTTAGATATTTTAGGTATTTGGGGATTTAGATATTTGCAAGAAATGCTCCAACTCAAAAGGCTACAAAAGACACGGTTAGTGTTTGGTTTTTTTTAAAGAAAATTACTAACTGCATTGAGGTTTTATGGAATAAGAAAGAATCCTGCAGGTAAACAATCATGTAAGCGCAGAATCTTAGTTTATAACCTACTGAAAACACCTACCTCGGACATTAAGCTAGCTGGTCATTAATTAAAAAAAGCCAACAACTTCCTACAGAACAGACGTCAAAAACTGAACAAACTTTTCCCAGAACAAATTTTTCTATCTAAATCAAGCCTTGAAAGCAATAGGTGGGGGGTGTGTGTGAAGGAAAGAATTAAAAACTAATTAAAGCTAAATAAACTAAATAATTTAAGAGTAAAAAAGAAAATCTGTTTGGAAGCGGCCTCTGAAGGTCCAACTTCATCCTCCAAGCAGGCCTAACTTCAACATTTGAGTAAGGTTCCCCACAGCCTTATCCAGACAAATTTGGATGCACTCCTGGGATCCCCCTGGGTTCACTGACTAGGAGCTGTCAATGTGTTCCTAGGTCCATCCCAACTCTCATCATGAAGAATTCCTTGCTCTGCCTTCCTAACAAGCACTTCCCTGTGATCCCTCCTCTGTTGACTCTTGTCTAGTCACTGTGTGCCCCGAGAGGAGCCTGGCTCCTGCAAGCTAGCATGCATGGAGATGCTGCAGGCTGGATTCAGCCCTTCCACTGTCCTTCTTTGCAAGATTGGCTCTTCCCCACCTCCACTCAGCAGCACTTTGAGTGTGTGAGACCTTGTGTGGGAGACTTTCAAAACCATTTGGTATCGACTTCACACTGGTCGCACTTCTAAGCTAACAACAAATGCTTATGAAAATCCCAGCCTACCAGCCTGCTAGCTGAAAATACTATAGAATCATAGAATCATAGAATAGTTTGGGTTGGAAAGGACATTAAGATCATCTAGTTGCAACCCCCCTGCCATGGGCAGGGACACCTCCCACTAAACCATGCCACCCAAGGCTATGTCCAATCCAGCCTTGAACACCGCCAGTGATGGAGCATTCACAACTTCCCTGGGCAACCCATTCCAGTGCCTCACCACCCAACAAATAAAGAGGTCAAAAAATACCCTTTTTCCCCCTCCATGTCCTATAATTGCAGAGCCCCTCTGCTGTTTACTAACCCTTCATTTGGAAGGAAAAAGACTCTACGAACTGCTGGAACAAGTCCAGGAGGGCCACGAGGATGATCAGGGGACTGCAGCACCTCCCGTATGAAGACAGGCTGAGAAAGTTGGGGCTGTTCAGCCTGGAGAAGAGAAGGCTTCGTGGAGACCTCAGAGCAGCCTTTCAGAGACTAAAGGGGGCCTGTACAGATGCTGGGGAGGGACTATTCTCTAGTGACT
This sequence comes from Ara ararauna, assembly GCA_028858755.1. NCBI lineage: Eukaryota > Metazoa > Chordata > Aves > Psittaciformes > Psittacidae > Ara > Ara ararauna. The sequence goes on along the minus strand of CM054383.1, from coordinate 8,250,476 downwards.
GTAGTGACAGGACAAGGGGTAAAGGGTTCAAACTTAAACAGGGGAAGTTTAGATTGGATATAAGGAAGAAATTCTTTACTGTAAGGGTGGTGAAGCACTGGAATGGGCTGCCCAGGGAAGTTGTCAACGCTCCATCCCTGGCGGCGTTCGAGGCCGGGTTGGACAGAGCCTTGGGTGACATGGTTTAGAGTGAGGTGCCCCTGCCCATGGCAGGGGAGTTGGAACTAGATGATGTGAATGCTCCATCACTGACGGTGTTCCAGGCTGGACTGGACATAGCCTTGGGTGGCATGGTTTAGTGGGAGGTGTCCCTGCCCCTGGCAGGGGGGTTGGAACTAGATGATCTTAATGTCCTTTCCAATCCTAACTATTCTATGATTCTATGATCTTAAGGTCCTCTCCAGCCCTAACTATTCTATGATTCTATGAATCTTTTCTTGTTCTGCGATTCCTGGTACACCGATTATTTATAATCTATCTGAATGATTTTCTTTCATTTTTAATGGGACTGAAAGAAGGTTTGTAAAATATTTTTATTTGTTCATCACACACTATGTTTGCAAAATGCCTTTTCTGAGAAAAAAGGACAAAATCAAGTGCATGTTACAGAATCCTTGCATGAAACGTACTTTGCCTAATAAGTGTGCATTTGTAGGTGTATATGTAAGTAGAAATACGACCCATTTCATATGCATTTTGAGAATGAAGTGTCTGTTCTCTCCTCCCAGATGCCACTTTCAGACTATTAATCTTTTTTGCTACAGAAACACAAAAGAAATTAATAACGTAAATCAAACTACATAAAATGGAAGCTTATTCTTTAAAAGGGCTCACTAATCTTGCAGTCAAGTCCTGTTAAAATATCTCAGCTTGTCTCCTCCAGAAGCAGAAGAAACAGTACTGCAATTAGATCATTATTTTCAGCAGTCAGTAACACTGCACTGATACTAGACATTGGGATTTGGCTCTGGGAAGGGTCCTGGTGGATCCAAAGTGAATCCTACAGGCCCATCCCATCTGAATTACTTTCTGACTTTTCCAGTGAAGCCTAGAGCATATGCTAAAAGAAGCTTTTACTTAGTGAGAGTTATTGCAACATTTTAATTACATTTCAACACAGACTTAAAATTGTCTCCTGGTCAAAATTATTTTAAATAAAATTATTAACCACTGTTTTTAAGCTTAAGAAAAATACTGAAATAATACTTGAAAATAGGAAAACAATATATAAGTGAGCAGGCAGGTCCCTGCTTTGCTGCTCACCTATAACCAATCCCTCAGGAGACCAGGTGTCCAAGGGAGGGACCTGTCGCAGGCAGAGAGACATCGCACCCAGCTTTTCTCTTTAAACTGCAGGACTTTGTGACAACATTGCCATAGCGTCTCTGAATTATTAAAAGGCTAGTGAATTCCAGCATAAACAAATATTAGTATAATAAATGATCAAAAAAATTATGATTCTTGTAGATTTGTACATATACTAACACACTAGAAATCAGCATCAACCTCAATAAGAAAAATCACTACTGACATGTAAAGAAACATAGAAAATACTACCTTTACTTCGCCTTTCTGTTAAAATTTTGAGGGTTTTTAGCAGAGTTCAACATAATTGATGCAAAAAATTGTAATCCACTGTTACAAATGCAGCAGTCCTTAAAAGCAGTATGCTTAATAACTGACATTGATTAGAAGCTCAAAATGATCCTACTGGGATTCTCTAACAGAATGCTTCTCTATGAAGTCACACTGGCTGATGAAGGAGTCAGAAGATGATGATGTGTGCAAAGGGGATGTTTCTTTGACTTTCAGCAGTAGTTCCCTTTTCCATCTTACACCCCTTCTATCCCAAACTGAAATACATTCAAAGAATTTCTTTGCTCTATTTCTCACCATCAATCTGGCAAGTTGAGTAGTAAACTCCATGGTACCATATGGTAGAAGACAGCTGAGATATAAACGTGTTGTGTAATGTCAGTCCTAATGAGTGATAGAAATAAAACTAAAAGAGCTAAATATCTGGCTTAAGCATTAGAAAGCTTAAAAAAAAAAAAAAAATCACAGTTAAGGATAAAAACCTACTGTGTATTCAATGACAAGTATTTCCAAACTGTAATGTTGTTATCATACAGATGCGTAAGATCTTACTTTTGTTTCTTGCAGCAGCCTGACTAAAAATATGCATTCTTCAAAACTCTCCATGAAGAGCTCAGCAATGCCATCAGCTGCGCCTAATTGCTCAATGCTGACAGAAGAGAAAAGGAATGTAAACACATGTATTTATCTTTCTCCTCTTGAGATGAACGGAAGAGAGAACTACAAGCTATTTTCAGACTCTCTTCAGTACAGTTTATCATGTATGTAAAAAATCAGCTTGAAAAAGCAGGTAATAAGAAACAGAGAAACACTTAGCATTTGGAGAATTGTAGGCTTTAAGACCTGTCTCAAATGTTTTAGTTCTAGTTTTCTTCAACATCGAATATACTACTGACAATCCTGGGCAGAGTTGCAGTACTAGAAGCACAGCAAGTAAATTACTGCTCCCTCCTAACTCCTCCACCCCCTTTTAAAAATATTTCTATAGCTCAATCTTTTCCACTAACATCATGAGACAATCAGATATAATAATGCCTGCAAAGCTCTCTTATTTATTTATTTATTTTAATCTCCTCCTTTTAGAATACACTTGGAGAAAATCAAGTCTCCACCAAGAGTGGCAGCTATCAAAATCCATCTGCATAGGCCTAGAGTTATGTAAGTATCACAAACTGACACATTATTGGGCAGAAAAGAAGTACAGAATATTCCACAGAAAAGAGTTTCTCTTACAATGTACAAGACAAAGGAACAAGTATTGAGCAAAGAACCCAAGCCTCCTAAATAGTCCTCATGCTAGGCTGGTGCACCTGAATTTCAGGGAGACTATAGTGTGACTTTCCTTTTTTAAGGTTTCCAACTTTACTGCAAGTCTTCTGGTCTACTTAGACTTGTATCACCCATCAAACACAGTAGCCTGCAACAGTGAGTTCACAAATGCAGAAGGGAGTGCTGATCTAAGCTCTTTGGTAGGCAGAATGCTTTGTTTTCAGTCTGTCAAGTACCAAAAAGTTTCCCACACAGTTTACTCTGCAAAATTATTGAAGGCAACTCTTCTATTACTTATTACATGGCATATTTCAATTACAATTTAATCTAGTAAGAGACATTAATCAAAAGGATAAAACATAACTCTCAATGTAACAGGCACATATGCTAAGACACAAAGAGAAGGGCAAGAGAGAGCGGGTGTTGAAGCAGTACCTTGGACAGCAGCCCAGCGTCATGGCCTAATATTCGGTAGCTGGCCACTAATTACTTGAGTATGTTATTGCAACACAATTTTTCATGTTTTTAAATGGAGTAAATTTGTGTGTTATATCTGAACAGTTAAGCTTGATTCAAGTTCACTGAATAAATGTTGCTGAGGAGACTAATGCTTCGTTTGAGTTTTGCAGCCACGTAAAATGTAGAAACAAGTTTTGAGGCTCCTGTGCCACTCAGAGAAGAGTTTTATGCTCTGACTTGTCCCTAAGTTCCAAAGAACATATCAAGCATAAATCCTGAGATAAAGGAGTAGAAGGAACAGCTTCTCCACCTGTTCAGTTGAAACACCATTTATACATAGCTTAACAGTGCTCCAAACTGCATTAACTTTACCTTAGAGCCATCACTTACTCCAACAGATTTTGTAGACTCTTATTCTAGCTGGCACAAGATAGAAGCAATTTGACTGAAACAGTTTACAAATCATGAATGAGACAGCACACAACCGATGAATATAGCAAGCAGATGGGAAAAGTAAAGGGAACAAATAATGAGACAATACTGGTTAAAGGATAGTCTCAGAACATAATCTGAAGTGACTGGGTGGCTAAACATTCCATAGATACCATAAATGCAGAGTTCTACACAGGCATTTGAGGATGATGAACTAACTTGGCAGACATTTATGGAAAATCTTTTTGTTGAATAAATGGGACAAAGGTAATTTTCTAAACACTTTACTACATGGAGACGAAACTTGGCACAGGCTGGTTTGCGCACAAGTTGTCTCCTCTTCTAGCCTACAAAAAGAGGATCTAGACCACAGAGATCCAAGAAGAGAAAAGTTAACCAGTTTATATCTGAAGAGGCAGAGAAAGTGAGTTGGAAGAGAGGCTGAAATGACAAGCCAGAAATCTAGTTTTTACGGAACAGGTTAAAGTGTTTACAATGGGAATATGTTTAGGTAGGACTGGAGGCAATGGCCACAGTAGTCGAGAACAACAGAACAATATTAAGAGATTCAACTCTTCTGTAAGAATGATTTTATCTGAGAATGTTAGTTACATTCATATATAAAGCACACTCACTTTGGCAGCCTGAGTCAACCAGAAGTCACAGAAATGGGCCTGCTGCAGCACTGAGCCTGAGCTATCAAAACCTGTCAGATTCTTTCAGGAAGAATGCAATAGAATATTAAAAAAACCCAAAAAACCAACCAAACAAAAAACACACAGCCCAAAAAAACCCCACACAACCCCCCCCCCACCAAAGCAAAACTAACAAACAAACCCCCCAAACAAAAAAAACACAAAACCCCACAACCCAAAAGAACAACTTACCTCTTACTGTCAAGACTGCCCAAAGAAAAGTTGTACGAAAAGAAGTGACCAAGACATCGACAGGAGAAATTTAAGGTCGAATGTGAAAACAGAGGAGTGAAGATAAAGAAAGGATTAGAGACAAGCAGATGATCCACGAGACGGCTGAGTCCTGAAGCTCATGGAGGAAAGGATTTCAGGAACTGAACATGGTACAAAATGTTAAAAGCATGCAATGGCTTTCAGAGGATAAATGGCTTTTGCTCTGACCTTTCCTTTGGCATTATTTTCTAAGCAAAACAGAAAAGATTCAGTAGGTCCCACCTCCCCAGCTATTGCTACAGGACTCCTAACAAACTACAACAGCTCTCTGTCACCAAGAGTTGTCTTTAACAAACCCATAAATCACAAGAAATCACCGAAGTCTTCACAATGAGGCTTCTACCCACAATCCCCTTCTTCTGAGAAAATGTTATTATTAGACTTCAGATAAAGAAACTCAAGAATATTTTTATTGGTATTTACTATATGCCACAAACATCCTTCTGCTCACATAAGCACTAACAGTAAAAATCAACAAGCGACGATATAAAAGCTCCCGTTCCAGTCAGTTTCCCAGTGACACTACAGAACATGGACTCCACTGGCCCTCTCAGTGGAAGAATTCAGCAGGAATTTCACACAGCACTGACAACTATATATTTTAACCTTTATAGGTTATTTATACCAAAGGAGAAATAAAATAAGTGAAGACCAATAATATTATTACCTAAAATATGAGGAGTGGTATCTGCCTGCATGTTAAGAGATCTGCTGCTTACTGGAAGACAGACTTCTGATTAAGGCAGTGGAAAGCAAGTGACAAATTATGAGCTTACTTCATTGCTTTAGCTGAATTTTCTCAGATAACTACATGAAAGTAGATGAAATTTCTTTTCACTTTTAATTTCTGGGAAAAAAAAAAGAAGCCTGTAATTATTTTAAAATAAACCAAAAACTGAACCATATGTATTTTTCATCCATGTTACTCTTTTCCAGGGTAGGCGTGCAGTGAAAATTAAGAACACCTCAATCAATACTGACCTAAAAAATCTAATTGTCCAACCAATTTGTCAGAAGTGACTAGACTTTTAAAGGAAGGAAGATGCTGAACCTTATCCAACTTTGTTAATTAATAGCCTCCCCAGATAAATTTCTTCTTACTGTTGTACTCGATTAATAAATCTCTCTGCTTCAAGGCAACAGATGGCTTAAGTTCTTCCAAAACCAAAAAGTCCAAAAGCCTCCATACTACAACAATCTAAATTTAGTCAGACACATAAGTATTACTATTATTTTAATTGAGCAGTGAAACAGCCATGGATAGATGGAAAATTCACCCTTGTAATTTTCTGGAGATTTACAACTTCAAGAAAATGATTTATATCTCTTTCCCTTGTATAGTAAATTTTTGTTGAGCGCAAGGAACATAAGCAAACACACCAAACCCTTGACACCAAATCTAAAACCATCATGATAAGACTGGGTCAATCACTCCCTTCTGTCAAACTTATTGTCAAACTTTCTCCATCTTAAGAAAATGAAAACACATTACACTCTCAAGTTTTCAGTCCAGTATCTTCAATTGTTCCTTCCACTTTCAATTCCTTCCAAAAAGAAGGGGACAGCCCTTCTGAACTGACCTATATTAATTGAGGAGTTTAAATGAAGACCACAGTACCCACTTCCTTTTGGTGACTATACTCTAGAAGACTCTAAACAGAAATACCTCTCATTTTCTCCCCTTTCTATTGCATCATGACCTGAAGGCCACCAAAGTCAGCAGAAACCTTTTAATTGATTTGAAAATGCGTCCTCTTACCCTGATGCTGCAAAGATCCGCACAGACAGATCCTGCTTCAGTGACTGCACATTTCTTTGTGGAACCAGGGCTACTAAAATATAGCAGCTGATTCTTTGTAGCAATTTCAGATTTTACTGCTTTTCAAGTGGTCAAAAATGCTGTGGAGTACTTTTTTATCACTTACACTAATCCCACAAAAGGAAAACTCTAGCTGTGGCATCACATGAAAGTGTGTATCAGAATCCAAGTGCAAAACAAGCAGGTCAGCTGCCAGAACTCCCAGCACAAAATGAACATCAAGCCTGCACACATTAGCATTTCTGAATAGATCATGGCTATTCAGCTATTAATGCTTTTATAATAATGTTTTCAAACTATTTTGTAAATTGCTGTCTTAAGTTTCACCACAACTGCGTTCATTTTCCTCCTCTAGAGTTCATAGTATCTCATGTTCAGCATCCCGTAACTTGAGATGTTTTCAAACCACTTAACTTGAGAACTTTTGGATAATTTAATTTTTCAGTACACTGTCGCTTCTGAGTGCATTCCACTTTCTCCAAAATTAAGTCACAGAGAAGAAGTCATCAACATTTCTATTACTCTATTTTTTTTTCTTAAAATTTCAATGCATTCATAACTGTCTGTTCTGTTAGAATTTAAAAGAAAGAACATTCAGCCTCTGGGAGCTGAAAATCAATTATACATATGTGTCCACTGGTGCTGGGGGAGAAGCTGATCTATATGTGGAAACCACAACACAGAATTCTCCATTGGTTTTGTAAAGAAAATGCTAAAACGGTCAGCATAAGAATATAAAATTTCTAATCTGAATTTTAATTAGAAATAGGTCAAGAGAATGCACTTCCCTCCCCCTCAAATTTTTCTGGCATGCATCTCATTATTCTGAAAAGCATAGTGAAACACAAAAGTATTAAAATACTTTTAGCACTGCTACCAAGAGTGACAGTTTTCTGACAGTTTCACAAAACATGGACGCAAAAAAGAAATTTCTGAAACCTTGATTAAACCCGTTACTCAGAATTAAATGTTTGACTATTAAAAAAAACATATTTGCATAATATATTACTAAACTCTTCATATGTAGTTATTTCCTTCCCAGAAGGTCTCAGAAGGAGACGTCCTAGATACAAAAGCTATCCCTTCAGACATGCATAAATGCAAGACATACACACTATAGTCTCACAGGCACCTTGGATTTCACTGCATTGCTACAAGTACTTGATTTTCAAGAAAAGCCCACGTACTGCAATAAGTGATCCTGGTGGAATAATATTGTCCGGCCTGCCTTAAACTGAGCTGTCTACGGGAAGCAATTCTGATATTAAAGGTACTCTGGCACACTGTAGAAGAGTTGAGAAATTTTAATTTTTGCAGGAAAAAAATCACCCTAATAGCAAGAAGGAAAAGGGCTCAGTCCTGCAAGTTCTTGCATGAGCAGCTCCCTGAAACCTGTGAAATCACAGTAAACAAAAACACAGGCTTCATCTCACAGTTATGATTAGAGACTAATCTATCAATACACATGCATAAAGTTACTTACATCAGTGCATTTAAGTTTTTATTCCTCTTTTGGAGGAATATCAGAACCCTTTGTTACACAATGTTTACTACTTATAACTCTATTTTGATTCAGAAGCCAGTAGATTATTTTAAGCCAATAAAATTACCTAATTGTTTGATAACAATTCAGCTATGTATTGGACTACTTGCAGCTCTAGACAGGTTGCTATAAAACATGCTCAAAAGCACTGACATTATTTATTTAAATATAAATTCTTACGCACCTATATTCCAAGTTTCTAATTCAGAGGAAAACTAAATATATTCAGTAACATTATTTCTAACTTCAATTGACTTCTGTCTATATATTTAAACATACTAAAACTTTTTTAATTTTATGCCTGTATGCTTGGTTTTCCGATATAATTACTGCATACAAAACTAGTTTAGATATAATAACAACAGACTATCATAGTTATCTTGCCATTTATTTAGAAAGACATTATTCCAGTAAGACTCCTCCTGTGTCACATTTAATTGCCTTTGAAGATCCTGCCATTTGAATCTGTCTTCTGGAACATGCATTTCATCATTATTTTTTAGCCTTGTTACATCAATCACCACAACTGCTACAGAAGATTTCTGGGCTGTGAAGTGATAATTTGTTCCAGCGATATTAATGAGGCAAGCAGTGGTCTTGAGGGAGGCGACAGCCCATTGCTTTAAAGACAGCAGCAGATTAAGGTGGTATACTATAAATAGTTTGAAACATATCACTAGAACCTGCAAAACATATACACTACAACTTAAGGTATTCCTGACACCCATACTACCAACTACTCATGGAGTAACTTACATCCCTTGCCATAGTGCACTGTCATTGGAAGAGACAATACCAACAGCAGGTGGTTTGAAGCTTACAGGAAAGACACTATAGAACCACGGAAAAAAAAAAATATGGAGAGAGATTTGTTGTTGCTGTAATGGCATTCCCAGTATGCTGCTGCAGGAAGCCGTACATCTGGAAACAACAGATGGCCTGTGTTTAAATGGGAGGGAATAGAGTATTTTAATACCCACACATCCCTAATTCAGTTCTACAAGTTTCATTCCTACGTTTTCTCAGATTATGGAGTGTTACAGGTTCTCTATGACAGGCTTTATTCGTATTACTGTTACTACCAACATTGCCAGCTAAAACCTTGATGTTGTACTATCTTTATCTGTGAACTCTGACTTAGCCATATGTGCACTTTCAGAAAAGCAGACTCGGTTTTTAAAACAAAGCTAAAACCAGAAATTTATATGAAATAAAATACTATTCATTACAGGCCAGATGCTCTACCATCACGAATCATTCATGATCACCTATTTAGCCTTTTACATTTGGTTTATGATGTATCTTGTAGAGGTCCACATGGTTTTCCAGAATAATTTTAGCTAAAAGAAAAAAAAAAAAAAAGAAAAGAAGAAAAAAAAAAGATGACAGAGAGAACACACTTTGGAATTTTTTACATATATCCTTTCCACATAAATGTCTCAAGCTCTTAACCGATTTATACATAAGAGCTACTTACAGGCATTCTAAAGAATAATCCTAACCATGCATGATTTACATTTACACATTTTAACTCAAAGGAGGAGAGGAAAGAGGATATGGCCATCTGCATAGTTCCAAAGCCTTCTGTGGATAACAGCTAGTGCTACCAGCTCTCCCAGTTACTAAAGCCAGATTGAACCATTTGTAACTGGTGCACAGGGAATGGCTGGCTCAGAAGATAAGCTTCTAGGAAAAAAACCACATACACTTTCTAAGCAGAAAGCATAATTATCTTTCTGATGATTAATCTCCAACAGAAATATAACATGGGAAAGATGAATGAGCTGCAAATCTTCTAAGGACATTTGGCTTTATCTTCTTTTCAAGAGCATGCATTCAAGGTACTGGAATTTTGAGCCTGACACATCTTACGGCAAATGTTAACAGGTATGTTATACTGATCCAACAAAATGTGCATGGAAACATAAACAGTTCCTTATAGATTGCTGAAACTAGAAATTTGTTCAAGCATAATTAGCCCTTATGCCTTGGTAATAATAGAGAGGTCAGCATCTGTTTAAAGTAGGATTTGACATCAATTGAAGCATATGGATAGAAATCCAAACTCTTTTTCTCATTAAAAATACACCATTTAATTTGGCTCAGTTCAGGATGATTAGCAGTATGTGCTCAAAGAGAAGCTGACAATTGGAACAGGGAGAGTTGGCTTGGGCAGAAGACCACACACAGAAGACAATCAAGAGCTTGTAAGGACGGCCTGTACACACTATGCCAGGCTCTTGTTAATCCTATGAGCTCTTCATTTTCATAAGCACTCAGATATATCAAGTAAAAACATTCAGACAGCTAGAGATGTATAACAACAATTACATATTAATAAACCAAATGTCTTACCTCCCTAAAATACACAAAGACCTATCTTCCAAGCTTTCTAGAAATAACAGACTTCCAAAACCAAAAACCACTGAGGTTATTTACATCCAAACATTACTAGAAACAATTAGACAAAATATGCATTTGAAGAAGATAGAAATAATGCTGATTCATGGCTAAGAATATGCTACCAAATACATTGCCAAACATAACACTTACACAGCTGTCCAACTGTAAGGTTCAAAGAACGTTGCAATGCAGTAAGTATGTTGGAGAAGGGATGTAAAAGTAAGTACTAGAACTTCTCAGTACCTGTCCTAATCTAAGTTAAAAAAAAAAACCAAACACAACATCCCCCCCAACTGAAAACCCCACTCTGTCATCTTAACATTCTCCTCTCTAGCACTTCTATGTATGCACAGAAGTACTGAACAGAATGATAACCCACTACTGTGTACTGACATACACAAGGTGTCAAAACCAACATTTTAAAAATAATTAGCTGTTTAATATAGTTGAAGAGTTTTCAAAATTATCTGGTAGCAAACACTGCAGACTAGTACCAGCAGCAAAGCTGACTGAGCATAAATTTATCTAAATATCTCTCTTTTCTCTCCCTCAGCCCTCCCCCCCAAAAAAATTACACAACAATTATGAAAAGGACCAAATACAGTGTATTTTTTCTACAGTAATATATAATCACAGGAAACTCACTGCTGTAACTTTACATTTCACTTTCCACAATTTAACTGAAGTTATCTGGACACTGGATGTCAGTGGCTTGAGCTTTTAAGCTTTAAGACTTAGTGCAAACTTTTAAAAAGAAAGCAAAAACCTAATTTCAACTAACTTCTTCACATTTACTCATTTTATGTGCTTAACATTTTATATAGAGTCTTGCTATAAAAACCACAAACAAAAAGGAGAGCACATCCATGCCTCCTTCTACCATACAAGTATCTTCTGCCCATTCATTGTTTATGAATCAGGTGATATGATAACATGAGACAGTCAAACATTTTTGGAAGTGCTATTACTCTGTCATGATATAATGATGGTGTATTTGCTCACAGCTTTCCCTGCTTTTATAGAAAGTGACTGAGAAATTACCTCTCCCTGCACTAGTATTTTTAGCAATGCTGCTGATACAACAGAATGCACAGATTCTCTCCCTATGGTCACAGAGTACAAGTTCACTTGTTCTTCATTTTTAGGTTTGATTTAATAGGTCCTCTATCAAAAACCTTGCCTTGGGGCTCTTGATAAAAACCCTTTCATGCTTCCAGGTCAGTGTTACAACATAAAAATGTAAACGTCATCACTTCTACACAGCCTTCTTCCCATTCTTACTAAGAAACTGGTAGAAACAAAGGTGGACTTAGGGCATCTTCTCATACACTATTAATGCATTCACCTAATGGCCTCACATAAAATTTACCTTTACTATAAAATATGCTTTTTCTTCAGGGGGTCATTAGATGGTTTTTAATTACAGACTCTTCTTTGCCTACTGGAATAATAGATCAAATTTTGGAGAAAATGCTTCTCACTCTAGCTTGTTTCTGAGTAATTTAAAACCCCGTGATACTCTGTTCTTTGACTGTCAGTCTGAAAAGCAGAATAAGCTGACCAGATCCCTGTTCCTTCTTAATAGGATTGACTGTTCCACCAAATATGTGGAAGAAGGAGAGGAAAACAGGCATTTATTTTCCCCTCCTTTGGATTTATCAGCTAGGGAGAATACTCTTACCAAAAGTTTTCAAGAATACCAAAGTAAAACCTAAATCTTCAACTTCAAATAATGTAATCATATTCAAAGGTATTTTTTCTTCATGTGCTGAATATAACCATATTAAAATGTACTTAGAGTGGAACGGCAATTTTCCCATCGATTTGAAGGCGCAGTAAGGCAACAAACATGGCTGTACAACATTGAACTTTTTGCCCAATTCTAAGTACCAGAATAAACATTTCCTGCCCAGATATTAACTTGATTATTCTGCAAGATACCTTAATTGCATAATGATTGCTTCCAAAATAAAATGCATGCCAAATTTTGATACATGGACATTCATATAGATTCAGGTGTCTTAAAATTATTAAAAAAGAAATATACGTAATTAGTAAAAATCTGCTGTTATTACAGAGACACAAACAATAAAAATGATTTGTTGCATTAGGAGACATCCACATGCATTCTGAGAAGCTCAGAAAAGCTGGGTTTGTATCTCAAAATTTCTAACAAACAAAATAGTGCAGCACAGAATGAAACACCAACGGGAAAAAATCACCTAGAAGCATTGTAACAACTCTGATGCCTATTCCTCCCCTTGCAGGGAGCAGGTAAGAGGCAGGCGGCAGCAGCAGCCACCTGCAGAGCTCCAGCAGTCCGGTCTGTTGGTACCTCTTCCAAGAATAAGGACTAGTTTTCATGTCCTGATACTGCTCAAAGATTTCTCACTGTAGTTCAAACAGTATTTGAAAATCTAGCTTTATTTCTCTTCTGCTTAAAAGCTTAGAAACTGGAAATCTAAACAATTTTAACTACCAGACACAAGCCTCACTCCTTTTTAATAAAGTAACTGATGCACAACAATACAAAACATGCTGAATTCTTTTAATCAAAAAGGTTCTTTAACCCAAGAATACTGAAAAACAATTTTGCTTTAAACAATTCCTTTTCTTTCCATATAATCATTACAATACAAAGACAACAGAGAAGATTTCAAACAAACTCTTATGATCACTACAAAAAGACTAACATAAATGTTCTTTTCCTAGTCAAATAATGCACCTACAGAAGTTTGTTTAGAACATGGTTTCAGGAAACGTTCTTCATGAGAAACCACAGACTGAAACATATGAATGAAAAACATTGTCCTAATTATCTTATACTGGAATAAATACATATGAAAGCGTTACCCACTATCTTCCTTCAAAGCCAACACAGATTTAGATCATGCCCCCAACATTACCGAGTAGATTTTGGTAAAATGAGATGCCTACAAGAATACAGCAAAATTACTGCTGTACGCCGCCTTCAGCACCTCTTGGTTTTACCAAAACCTAAACTGGTAATGCCTTCTGAATACAAAACCTTACACTAAAGAACAGCATCCACGTATAAAGGAGTCAAACCCAACTCTTATCTTCACTTGCAGCCATTTCTTAGATCACTATGAAAACCAGTAAGGTTCCTGTGGGAAATTAAGATGAACAAAAACCACAAGTAACAAACAATAATGACATGTTCTTCCACATTCCATGCTAACGGTGATCTGCTAGGCTATGTGGTAAAGCTACATAAAGACAATACAGCATCACCTGTAGGGAAGACTGCAACATTTTCAGTCCTTTAAGATGAAACTGAGAGAGATGCATTCGCACTTTTCATTTGCTGTTTTAGACCAGACTCAAACCAGACAAATCCAGTAATAAATGACACAGAGAGGTAAGTCAGGAGGAACTGCAGATTCTTTTATCAGGCCTCTCCCAACTGGCATGTGAATTGAAAGTTCACAGCTATGAGTCAATCAAAAAACTAACCTGGAAGAAATAAGCACATTTTTACAAGAAAATATTTCAGGTCTTATTTTTACTACATAAAAAAAATATCAAAATATATAAATAAATTGACCACCAGATATGAAAGACCTACTTAAAAGAATGGAAAATTATTACGATGTCAGTCTTAGCTTTTTCTTAGCTTAGTTTCTTAGCGTATGTGCAACAAAAGGTAGTTTTAGAGGCAGATACCTTCTCAAATCTCAATGAGCTCACTATTTCTGAAAAACTACTTTAATTAACTTCATTCTCTGTATGAAATCTACAAGGTACTACTCTTTATTAATAAAGATCTTAATCATGGACTAGTGCAATGATAAGAAATAAGAAGAACATTGCCACCTAGCTGTTTCAGCAGTGCCCATGGAAGATGGCACGTTCAGCTTGAGGCTTTCAAATACTCCTGAGATAAATTGGTCCAATTCACACATGTAGGAAAGGCCACCTGAAAACATGGGACACGAGAAAGTTTCTGACGCTTTTATCTTACCAACTCTGAAAGCAGCTGGCCACAAAATACATGCTTTTAAAAGAAAATAATTCAGTAGAATCATGAATCTGTTTCTGACACCATCTTTCTTTCATCGTATCCCAGCAGAAAGTCTAACAGACTAACGTAACATGTAAGTATATACGCTGACATGTATACACATTCAGCACTGTGAAATTCCTGCCAAATATGAAATATCCTTAGATAAGATACCCATGTATATGTAGATAAGTGAATGCTCTGATGGACAGATGCGTTTCTTCAAAATGCATTTCCTGGCTTTTGGTTTGTATTTTTAAAAATACATTTTTAAATGTATTTAATAAAGGTTACATTTGAAAAGCAATCCCTGTGCAATTTACAAAATGCAACTGGCTATGTGCATGCAGTGTAATGACTTCCCAGAAAATTCAGGATAAAGCAAACCAGCTGAAGCCTGACACTGCAGATGCGCAGGCTGGTATTTCTGAGTAAGAAACGCCAGAGTAGAAGAGCATCCTGCCCTGTCCCCCAGTCCAGCAAGAACAAAGAAAAGCATAACAGAACTGGCACGTCATCTGCTCAGCAGCTGTGCATTCCCCGCTCTGCAGCTGGGAGCCCATGCGTTCCAAAAGCATTTGGTAGTTTCACCGAAGCTCTTCAACCTAATACACTAAATTGAGGGAGCTATAGGACCAAGTAAACAATCAGAAAAGGGTATAAAGCTTCTGCATAGCTGAAAGGCTTCAGACAGAGATTTGATCCCCCCTCCTATGAATTTTTTATCATCTTTAATCTGGAATACTGCCAGTCTCTGAGGAATGGAACTAAGCTATGTCCTGTTAGGAAATGAGGTGTAACACCACAAAATGTCAAATTCTATGAAGCTTTCCATTAAAACCTGAACCCTCACCAGGTAGCTGCTGACCACTCCATAGCACTGGAGCTCCCAGGTCCTGTCAGTCTGCAAATCGTATGTGCTGACCGATCCTCCACACAGCCCACCCTTGAAAGAAACAACCTAAGAAGTTCATGCTGCACTCTTCTCCACACTGAGCTTCCTCTGTTCCTCAGTTCCATGCAGTGTAGGGAAGACAAAAGCCCAGCAGGGTCCCAAGTGCCTCCAGCCTCAAAAAAACCCATCAACTTCATGACACTGGTGGAGCACATTCCTGCATGAGCTCTTCCCTCCTCAACACCACCACTACACAACCAGGTAGGACTGCAATATGCTCATGTTTAATACCAGTATTTCCATTAAAATCTACGAATAAAATACAATGGGACAAAGAAGAAGGGAGGAGGGGAGTATTTATTTTAGCACTTTACCCTTCATTTGAAACACTATAAAAGATCAACAGGGACTGCGTAAGTTTAATGCAGGCCTAGCTATATTCCTAACTCTTCTGGAGTACTAAAGACCTCTCACTTCTTGCTTCTCAAGTTTCACTTCAGAAACTTACCAAAACTATTACACAAAGTGGAAGGAATAATTATTCAAGACCATGTTTCCACCATGAGCATGAACACAGACAATCCACCTGGAATGGGTATGAATTACCTCCTCTGCTGTAGGTATACCAAATAATTAGTTGCATACATTAACTAATAATTATTCAGATACACTCACAGAGATAAAAAACCTAGTAACCAACAAACTGTACTGTTCCACACAAAAGTTTGCCCAAATTAAAAGGCAACGTATAAAGCAAGAAAAAGTTTATTTTTATGATGGAGCTTAAAGCATAAGCGATACATAAAAATAATACCAAGCTGATTCAAAAAGAGAGTACAAATTACATTTATCACTGTTGGGGGGTACATTTATTTTAAAGTGGAATATTATGACAACCGAACATAAAGTCTCTCTCCATTTCCAAATGATGCTGAAAAATCACTTCAGCTGTTACGTTGTTATAAAAGCAACACATCAATCATTTTACAGTAATAATGCACTTGATTCAGTACCAATGCTGGCTACACTACTCACATTGAGTATATGAAAGTACACACAGTTTCACTTTACAATCACTAATTTTCACTACTTAATAGCAGTTTATTCACTGCCTATGGATATGCTTTAATACTGAAATACTTCTTTACATATAAGAAAGAAAAAACAAACAAAACTTTTACAGACCTCCCTGGTCTTCACTGGGAAAGCTTTCTGTTAACAGTAAGGTTAGCTCATGACTAAAAGGTAAGAGTTATAGTTGAAGCCTTTCCCAGGCTTCTCTGAAATTCTTAAACAAGGCATTTAAAAAGTTTATTTTTAAGGTCCACAGGTGCTTAATTCCCATTAATCTCTTGATGTCTCGACCCTTCCGTAAGTAATTTGCCCATCACACTATGGCTGGCATCCAATCCAAATTCTGAGCACTCCAACAACTCTTTAGCTTTTATAAAGAACATTGAGCTTATCAAAGAAAAGTTGTCACAGATGGAAAAACAGACTACTACTCCTAATAAAGCAACCCAGCTCTCTAATAAGCAGCAATGAAAAAGGAATCGCATCTACAAGATCTGCAAACACTAACAGTAGTGCCAGAAGAGACAAATTACAAATAATGGAATGTTTATTGTAAATGCAATGCAAAAGTAGCTGGGCAAATCTCAGAGCTGCAAATCCCAACAAGACATAAAACACAGGAATTAGCAATTCATCCTTTAAAATTAACTACATGTATACTTGTAGAAGCAGGCAAAATAATATGTCAGGACACAACAGAAAACTCGATGACGGCACAGGTATGCAACCAGAGCTTCCTGCTAGATCCTCCCTCTGCTGAAGAAGTAGATATTAAGTAGTAAAAGTTTAAGCTTTGGCACAGAAAGTATTTTCTCCACAGTGTGCAAAATATTAGGTGCTGAAGAAGAATAGTAGGAGCTGTGTCAGCAGCCCTCAAACCACAAAGTTCTCTTGCATATTTCTATTGACAGTTAATTCAATGTCGTTTTTATTTTTTATATACACAGATGTGAGACCTGTGAGTTGCAATAAGCTGCTCACTGCATAGTAAACCAATGTGGTACTCAGGCCTGCAAAATTAATGGCTATTTGCTTAACATGCCCACCAGATGCAGTTGCTATTCTGTGGCTGAAGGCTACAGATACTTATTTTTTCCTCTTATCCAAACCTGAGAAGTATATCAACATTCTTATACTTAAGAATAACAGGCTGAAAGTCCATAGCCTCAAGCGCTATGCAGATAAGACTTACATTCAAAATTCATTCAGAAAAGAGGCTTTAAATCCCAGTCAGTCACCTTATCATTATAAATTATGGCCTCAGTCCTATAAGGCAACTTGAAGAAAAGGTAAAATTGTTTTGCAGCAACCAAACCCCACGTCTTTTTTGGTTTTTTTAAACACATTCAGAGCCACTTGTTGCCAAGCTCCTTTCGTTCATTCTACAAACAGCTTAGAACCATTTACTATGGAAAGAATTTTTATCTGACATCCTTTGAAATTCTTTTGTCTATCTGACTGCAAAGGAGGAATGAACTGATTTTAATTAATTTTTCAGTGAGATAAAATTCCAGCAAGTCTACAGTATCCAGAATTCAAATTGACAATTGTCATCTTGAATACCATTCATTAAAAAGTACTCATCCCTATGAGAATTATATTCTTTAGCTGATGATATCAATCCTTAGATTTGTCATTTAATTAAATGCTCATTTATTTAAAGGTACATTCTCCAAATATAAGTATTTGTACTCTATAAATCTATGCTTGTTCAGGTCAGAGGTATATTAACAACAGGACTTGTACACTAAATTGAGCTCTCCTGGGCCTGCCACCATTTCTATCGTCCATTCAAAAGTATCCAAGTCAAAATGTTTCTTGTTTGTGAGTTTCTGTCATGGCTGTTGGGATAACTGCAGTCCAGAAGCTGAACTAAATCATCTACTTTATTTTTTGATCTGATATGGAAAACCCTACATCTGACCCTCATATTATCCCCTTACTCATGTAAAATTGTTAAACTGTTTGCCTGGAGGAAAGAACTTCATCTAAGCTGTTCAGGAAATGTCAGAAGGAAGAGTTAAAAGAGCTCTCTTTAGTCTTTTAGTCACAACTAAAAAATGCAGGACTGGATGCCTACTTGGCAATGCAGATCTCTGGTTCTAAAAATAATTCTCCTCCACCTGCAATATCCTTCGAAGGTTGACAAGTTGCCCCAAGAACTTAAAACTTCTTAAGAGCACTTATGTTTCTTTTGCTCTCTTTATAAACACAGGTCCCATGTAATATAAAAAAACCATGGACTGAGCATAGCTTTAAGTAAGCTTTACTGCTTTGAAAACCTAGAAGGATAAAAACCTAAGCAGCGCCCAGCTGCCTATATATCAACATGCAACAGGCACTTGATTGGTGCTTTACAACCCAGCAACTTCAGAATCTGCTCCTGTTCTCCTAGAAAAATCTGCCCGCTGACTCTGTATTTAGACCTATTTACCCAGCCACTGCTAGCTATCCTTACTATACTTAGGAGTACTTAAGCATCCTTCCAAACAGTACCTGTGGGCACATGAGGAGAGAGAAGAAATGGAGAGGAGAAACATATACCCAAAAGGGAAGATTAGCCTTGCACACTGGAGAGAGGGCAATGCGCCTTCAGAGACAAGTGGAACATCTATCACAGACTTCTAAGACCAAGAGGCAGATAAAACAGTGCTATTTTATTTCCACATTAACTGTGCTTACCAGAAGGGTAAAAGTGAATTTTGATACAATCTGGGAATGCTCAGAAACTGGACACAATGAACTGCACTTCAGGGAGTATCATCTACATATTCCCCCAAACAGATGAGTTATTTCAGCAAGCAGGAAATAACAAATCTTTATTTCTACTAATTCTGTTATCATCATCCCTTAGGCCCATACAGCTCATCTGCTGCCCAACTGTAGCTGTATGCTTCCCCAGAAACATAATCTGAAACTGTGTCCTTTTCTGCCCTTCTTTTTTATTATACATATCTCATCCAGCATTAGGAAAATCATCAAAACATTTATAAGGGCTAAAATAGTAATTCATTTAAATGGTCATAGCTCTTAATAAGTAGTACTTACAAGGAGCTCTGTTTGAATCGCTATAGTAGAAACAGTTCTGGTTTTTTCTCTGTAATGAGCCATGCATTTTTACTCAAATGTAACAGGATGCTCAACTCCCAGGGTAACAATTAGAAGAGCTCCGGTTTTATTCTGCAGACAAAGCACATACCATACTTCAGTTTTTGCCCCTAGGAGCTGAAACCATAGCAGAAGTTTTACTAACAGTTTAAGGAAATAACCTTTTAAAAGTTTCCATGCTATACAATTATGTCCTAAAGCAATTTTGATACAAGTTTCCTGCGGTCATAATCACCTTCATGGTACATATAGTTGTCTTCTCATCTATTAACAGTTTTGTAATCCCACAGCCCTTTTGTGCTGGAACACTAAATCAGCTTTGGAGGGGAATTTTGCACAAATGCAAACAAACAACTTCTGTTAATAGGCGCAGTGCTATTTAAGTCTTTTAGTGCCTGTAGACAGCAGGCATCAAGAACACATTTGTGACCCCCAGGCAAGGCATCAGAAAAAAATTGAGAGAACAACTTGGAGGTTTATTTCTTAATTACAATGAGCTGTCTGCAAATTCTGGGCATGATAGCCTTGAACTGATGTCATTCATCCTCAGTGTAGGAAATTAGTATTTAAGTTGTTTCTGGGTATCAGTTTATAGTAGATAAACAGATTTACTGGAGTGTAGCTCTATTTGAAAAATCCCTCATTTCCACTTCTAATTTATTTCAAACTTTATCACTCATGAGATTCCCACTAATACATTTTTTTCTGAGGCCTACCATCATTCAGTCATGCACTCATGTTCAAATAATATTGCAGAAAGTTGGTAACAGATTTGCTGTCCTCCTTCAGCTCTCTCATGCTCTTCACATAAACCATGAGCTGCTCCACAGATTTCATTTAAAAAAAACCACCAAGACATAATTTCCCCCTAGAATTCACCATAACCTCAGGCGTCAAGGTTAGGATGCATAAGGTATCCAACACAGCTTTACAGTTTTCACTCTAACAGGAGACAAGAAAGAGACTCAGGAAATCTCAACCCTTGTTCTACAGAAGACAAACTGAACCACAGAGCACACAGGTGAGCCAGCAGTGCCCTTTCTTTTCAGCCCAAGGAGATTGCTTCCTTTTCTGATGGAAAACTGGAAATACTTTCCTAACTACCTCCCACATCTGAAGTTATTACAAGTTTCTTTACAAAATACTTATGAGCACACATGTACACATACACTGATGATGTTCCAGGGAACAAAAGAAGAAAAACTCCCAAACCCTCCACTCCCCCCTTTGTCCTCCAGTTTCCTGGCATTTCTCAGAACAAAGAAGTTTTTTAAAAACTACAAGAATCAGGGACACCAAATGCAAGTGGAAAATGCAAGACAAAGTGAAACCATCTAATGAAGACGACAAAGGCAAGAACAACTTCAAGCTGGAGGGATTCACAGCTGATTTATCAATGGATATCATGATCCAATGTTAGTTCCAGAAAAGCTGTCAAGTTCAGTTTTTTTGCTGCCCCTGTTGCCATGAATCTTCCCATGAGATTTCACATAAACAGAAAATGAAAAAAAAGTTAATTATAGAGGACCTTGCTATTATCTAACGCAAGCTCAGAGGTAGTGGAAGAACATGTACAAATCACTACAAATATTTAAACAAGAAGTTCAGTGTTTGATTACATCAGTCAAGGCAAATTTGGAATTGGACAGACCTGCCAAAAGCACTTTTCTATCAGATGACATCAGGAAGCAGGCAGCACATATCTGCCTGCTGCAGCCTATCTGAAACACCGCACCAAAGCCCCCATGCTTCTTCTACTCCTGCAGTCACGCTACTACATCCTCCTGCTCCACCTCACCTCTCCTTTTCCTCCTGCAGCATTTCCAAACCGCTTGAGCATACTCAGTTCTGCACAGCTCTACAATACAGTTGGTTTCCTTCCCTTCAGATTTATTTCTCACTTTTTTCTCCCTGGATCTTCCCTAAATGATGCACAACCTGAAGTCCTGAACCCTCAGCTTTTCTCCAGCAGAATACTATCACATTAGAAGAAATAGGCAGTGGTCTCTGTGGACAGATACCCAACAGTAACACTCTTCTCTAAGAGCACTTTCCCTTTGATTACATTACAGGATTTGCACTCTTTCAATCTCACCTATTATTTCCCTCTTCTTTTAAAAAACTAATCAAATTCTTAGGAGGAACAGCCACAGTAGATTTCTCATACTGTATTATAACATGCAATAGGGGAGTGCTACCTGGTAAGGTTTTTCCTTTTGAGGGCGTAGCCTGTTTTGGGTAACTTTTAGAGGTATGTGTCCTAAGCATTCAGCCTTGATTTTAAATTCCTCCAAAAAGGTATCATATCCTTTTTCACATGTAGAAAAGCGCAGATATAGAATACAATTTACAAACAAACAAAACAACAAACAAAACCTCTTCAGTTTTATTTGGAAAGAAAGACAGCTACTAAGGGTACCCTGGTACAATAGCCATGCACTGTCATATAAAAGATGCGGCTCTCAATAGCATTATTTAGAAGTACAAGCCAGATCCTTAATATTCTTTTATGCAATATTTTTAACTGATATGGTGCTTATGCTTGCAGAATGTTTTGATGCATTTACACTGCATTTGTGATTTGATCTACAGCTCTACACTTACCCCTCAGGGGTGTGGTAATCCCCACTGTTAAAACGGCAAAGCAAAACAAAAAAGCTGAACACAGACTATTTAAGCAATCTATCTCAAAAGAGACGTCAGAGATATATTTTATTATTTCTAAATTGGGCCATTGATCAGCAAGGTGATGAGCAAAGAAAAAGATCTGCTAACTTAAAATGTGCGACTCTTATTTACACTGCATTTCTAATCAATAAGGTAAAAATACTACTAAAATATGAAGAGTCATGGGTTTTATTTACTGCTGCTTCTCATGCTCTGGTGTGAAGTCAACCATCACATTGTGCTAGAATTGTTTATACTTCATACACTATCACTTTGTCGCTGTAACATATTAATGCCACATCAGTTATGCAGAAATGGTTTAACATTTTTAAGCTCTAATGAAGGTGCTAGACGTCTCTGGCTATATTCTTGAGCATTATCCTCAGGTATTAGCTCATCCTGTAAATACCCTGCACATTGACAGCAACTGTTATGATAAAATAAAAGCTTGCAAACACTTGCTCACAGCTTTTGTTTTTTAAGAACACTAGAAAGATTTATTGTCATTTACTTATCTACAAACAAAAGCACATGTGAAGGAGGAGTGGGCAATACATATTTATCTTGTATCATTTCTGTATTTGACCTTCAATAATTTCTTTTTCTGATAACTTGTCTCCATCTGATAATAACAGAGAAAGCACATTTAGTATCCAACACAATGATGTTTACTGAAATGTCAATGGTTACTCATTAAGAACAGGACTGGAATGACTAACACTTCAAGGGCCCTATTTGTATTGGCTTGATTTATGGCATGGTAGTTATAAGCAATGATTAAACACAATATAATCATCTGTGAAAAGTTCTAGACACTGAAAACTTCAGACAAATTTTTAAATCAGCAACACAGACATCTCTGTTCATCTGAGAATTATGATTTTAAAAAAAATCACTTTTTAGTTAATTTTTGGGACCTTGATTATTTTTATTGCTTTGAGCACAAGGTCTAAGTTGAAGCATAACAGCATGTGTGTGTATATATACACATAAGACGACTACCAGCATTACTTGATTTCCATATATCTGGCACTTGTAGATACAGTTATAAGTCTGAAAGCACGAAGGGTTACAACCATAATACTTAACAGGACTCCAGAACCTGCTCTATTCAAGATCCAATCAATTGAACTCAAGAAATCCAATGTGTAGAAAATACCATCCATATTCAGAACAGAGATTACCTTACATCTTCTACATCTCAGTTCTCCAAAACAGATCCCATCCTCATTCACAGCTGATAAATCTAACCATCACAACATTCATTTCTGACAAGAAAACAGAAACAAGTTCAGTTCAAGATCAAGCCACAGAACAAAAAGCTTTAGTGCTATTATTAAGTGAGCTGCTTCTGGAAGTGTGGAAGGAAAATAGTTTCCTCTTTTTCAGTCTAAGTGGAGCTTTAGCAGAGAAACTTTGAAAATACCACTTATGTATTGATACACAATGAGAATCCAGCTAATCTAGAAATACCTGCACTCAACTAATGCCCCATTCTGTGGAAAAGGGCAGGCATATTCAAACATCCTCTGCTCAAGAAAATAAGGAAAAGGAATATCAAAACTTACTACATGTGAGTAAATAAAGACTACTCACTAACAGAAAGATGAGAAATGTCTCCTCTCCTTGCACACCAGAATGCTCTTCACAAAGTCATCTGTCGTTTATTCCCTTAGGGACTTTTTATGGAGATTAATTTCTGTGCTTTGTTTCATTATTATTATTTAAGAAAGTGCTTTAGATTTTCTGTTTACATGCAACACCAGCAGTTGAGTTACATACTGCATTTTTAGGATGCGTATTCCCCAGTATTTTGGGACTCATTTCAGCTTTTAAAACACCTTGAAATTATTCTCAAAATAGAACTTACAAATAAAGCATTTTCATCCTCCAGATGGTATTTTTTCCTGACATTCTATTAACCCTCTATCACCGATATTAATATTTCAATTTCCACTAAAGTTACATTCCTGGTGATTTTTTTTTTTTTTTTGTTGCTCAATGAGGTTTCTAAATTTATTAAAGGTACATAAAGGTAAAACCAATAGCATATAATATAGTGAAGTAACTGAACAGGTAACACCTACAAGCTATTCAAAAAAGCTGGGAAGCCTCTAAATTACATCTCCTGTCAAGTATAAATACTAGTGACATTACAGTGCTGCATAATGCTAACTGCAGCTATAAATTATACAGAGATTTCTACATGATATTACACCAATATTAAGATGGGTGAGGGCTTTCAAACAAATACCTTTAAATAAACAGAAACCACTTAAACATCAATAAAAAAGATACAGCTTTCCTGAAGTTCGGCACCAACGGCAGACACTAGCTTCATCCACATGAACTGATTTTTAAACGTACCAATAAAGAATCTTATTTTTTTTTAGCAAATTAATTTTTATGCTGTTTCAACCATAGTCAAAGATGAATGAAGACTGAAAAAAAGATTGATGAAATCTGTTCATTTAAACATAGTCTCCTCACCATGAAATGCAATAGAGGATTCTCAAGAACAGACTTAGCTACTGTGCCAAGATAAAATTTTAACCAGTACCTTCTTTTTACTTTTTTACATCAAAATCTGCTACTATATATTATAACAACACTGGGGTTATAACTGAACTTTAAGGACAAGCAAACAAAGGTGGCAAAGCAAACACTGCACCTCCTTTTCCTAACCTGCATAAAAGCTGCCCCAGTATTACAATACTTCATGCACCTACCCCTTTAAAACAATAAAGAAATTAAACTGAACAGTGACTGCTACACGCAAAATTGCTTAACTGGTCTTTGCTAATCTACAGTCCTATATATCCTATTCTCACTAATTTCAAAGGCAGAAAACCCTGTAACTCAAATCAGCAGAATAGAGACTGGGCCTTTAGAAAGAAAGCAAAACTATATTAAATTCTGTTTGGTTTCATGAAAATACACTGGTTTCACTTGTTCATTATTTCAAGGGCAATATTACAAAATAAAATAGACTTAATGAAAAGAAACAAAACTCGCTCACCAATTCAGCTGCACAGCAAAAAGAAATGCTACAACGTACAGGAACACTGCTTTTTTTTTTTTTTAATTACTATAATGATCAAGAATTGCACAGCAATAGCTAAGTAATTTCAAAGTTTTTAGGATTACAATATATCCACTTTCTAAGTCTTCCATGATTGGCTTCCTTTAGTTAGGTCTCAAGAAGCTTAGAGCCATTTACCTGAAGATAATTTTTGTGATGCTGATTTACAAGCTATAGCTTGCTACAGTTCCATTAGATTACCACACAAGGGTTACCACGCATTAGATGTGGTAAGAGCTCGTGTACATACGTATAAAGACAGTAAATACATTTGGTACTAAGAATAAAACACCTATATTAATACCTAAGAGATTAATTTTAAAGCTGTATTGTGTGCTATATAAAAATAGGGCTGGGAGTGAGCAGGGGCAATCTTTTACCTGAATAGTTTCACCACTAAAGAAAGCTGCTTGGCACTGATTAAAAAAAAAAAAAAAATCTGTAAATTTGGACAGAATTTGGTTGTTTCATTCATGTCAAAACAAAGCTCCTCTCCAGAAAAAGGCAAAAAGAAATTGAAAAAAATGCTTCAGAATTTCTCATTTTACATCTCCCAGTGTAGTGTTTCTCAGTCCCAATTCCTTCTTAATTTGCTTACGAAATAACTTTGAAACATTCCTGGTTTTGGTTCTATTCCCAATTCGAAGATTAAGAGATGGCATTAGACATAGGATATTAAACCCACCTGTCTCTCTCTACAATGTCTTTAAAGATGGACCATATTTTTATTCTATAGAGAAGACAAAGCACACAATTAAAAACAAAGAGAAAATGGAGCATTTTTTCCTAGTTTCAATATATGGACTGAACAGTTTTTTTCTCTTATCTGCAGTTAAGAGCGAAACAAAGCCTTCTTTTCTACCATGAATTTTTATTAAAAACCCCCTGAAAAACCCATAAAACCAAAAAACCCCTGAAGCCTTCATGCTTTCCATTAAAAAAAAAAAAAAAAGACATATTGCCAAGCAAAAAAAACCCAACATAACTGCTAATAGTACTGACCGTATTGATACAGTATCTAAATGAAGTCTCAAAATAGAAGTTCAGTAATTTATGGTAATCTCCTATGAACATTACAGGTTTGCATTCGGGAATGGTAACATCAACATATAAAACCATTTCTCATAGTCTGGAGCAGCTACTCCAGAAGGCTTAGTAGGAATTGTTCACAGCAGTTCAATACTGCTCACATATGCTTTGTGATGGCAAAATTCAATTTTGTAACTCGTAATCAACTCCCAAAATATTGTGAACTGAACACGAGCAACATTAAAAGGCAATTTCTTCTTAATATTGACTTCTTATCAACTGATAACTTAGTCTATTGAAATGAAAATGATTAATATATTTTATTGCAACTGCTGAAGTTGCTGACCATAAGTAAAATTATTGTGCTTTATAGACTTGAGAGTCTCTTTATCTAAGCAGCCAATTTAACCTAACATTTATAAAGACAATGTAACTTTAAATAAAGTGTGTTAATGAGACATTAAAAGGTTGCACAATTAAATTATAGTTGACTATGTTCATACTAACTCTTCTCTCCAGTTTGTCTGCAGAGATAAGAGTCTGCTTTAGTCACACAATAAAATTGCTCAGCATGGCACAGAAATGATGGCTATCCATCTACATTTACACAAGTTCATATGAAAGACATCTCATCCCTTCCTTCTCACTCCCTGCTCAAACCATTAGTTAGGGAAGTAAATCAGGATCAAATCCTCTGCTGAATCACTGGACATGACTTCACTGATGAAATCCATGGCGCATTTCCACACAGGTGTAAATACAACATTTGGTGACATATGCCACACCAGTGGAAATACATCTACTTACACCTGCGAGAAGCTGGCCCACTTCCTCTCAATTAATGCTTTATTTAATAAGCATCACCAAAATATGAGTTCTCAAAATAGCACTGCAAGGTTAAAGCAACAGACAATAGTAAAAGTAAAGTTTCCACACTAAACTTCACATAGAATCATAGAATCATAGAATAGTTAGGGTTGGAAAAGACCTTAAGATCATCTAGTTCCAACCCCCCTGCCATGGGCAGGGACACCTCACACTAAACCATGCCACCATGCTACATCCTCCAATTTTTTAATAACCAAATTATTACTTACTTACAACTTACTAAGTGCTTATTACTAAGATTTACACTTGTATGCTTTAAACACCTACAGTCCATGGCGGCTCTGATTTATTAAAATGCATGGAATTTATGGAAATCTACAGTACAGCTAATGGGCTGATAAAATTCCAAATGTTACAATGCTATAATTACATTGTAATAGAGTGCAGCACTCACGTTCTACCAAACATGCATGAAAATGCATTGCACAGATAAGAAACATCACTGTTCGTGGACATCAAATCATCTGGACAAATGCAAGAGGCATCTTATGCAACAACAAAAAGAACAAATTATGCAGACATGCTGTATCTGAGACAGTCTGCACATATTAACCTAAGAACTTCAATCACTGAAATGCTATTTTGTACCAAAAAAAAACAGGACACCTTTCCTGATAGAAGTAGCTAGTCAACATGATGCAAAATCCATCATAGAATCATAGAATAGTTAGGGCTGGAAAGGACATTAAGATTTTCTAGTTGCAACCCCCCTGCCACAGGCAGGGACACCTCACACTAAACCCTGCCACCCAAGGCTATGTCCAATCCAGCCTTGAACACCACCAGCGATGGAGCATTCACAACTTCCCTGGGAAACCCATTCCAGTGCCTCACCACCCTTACAGTAAAGAATTTCTCCTTGTATCCAATCTAAACTTCCCCTGTTCAAGTTTGAACCCGTTATCCCTTGTCCTCTCATTACAGTCCCTAATGAAGAGTCCCTCCCCAGCATCCCTATAGGCCCCCTTCAGATACTGGAAGGCTGCTCTGAGGTCTCCACGCAGCCTTCTCTTCACCAGGCTCAACAGCTCCAACTTTCTCAGCCTATCTTCATATGGGAGGTGCTCCAGCCCCCTGATCATCCTCGCGGCCCTCCTCTGGACTTGTTTCAACAGTTCCATGTCCTTTTTATGTTGAGGACACCAGAACTGCACACAATACTCCAAATGAAGTCTCACAAGAGCAGAGTAGAGGGGGCTAGGAAATATCTAGGTGCAAATTCTGACTATAGGGCTGCTATTGTGTAACAAACTGTCCACCCATAATACAGGAAGAAGAGGAAAGAAGAAGAAACACCACCAGTTTCTATGCCTACAATCAGACTTTTATCACTTAAAGCCAGATAGTAACACAGACTTAAACAACAAAAATTTACTATTTAAATGCTATCTTACTAGTTGAAGGCACTGCATGGGCAGTACATCAAAGAGAATGATCTGTACTTTATAGGGGTGGGATAGAATCTGCATGTAGCAGCCAAATTACTAATAAAAAAAAATGGAAAGGGAAATAAAGACCAAAGCTCACAAACCTATTGAGTTCTCAATCCAACACTGACCTCATGTTGGAGAACCTGGCATGTGGCACTTCCTCAGCAAAAAAATGTAATAAGGGTGCTATTTACTTCCCAAATACAAATCTGAATAAAAATATGTAGGAAAGAGATGGTGGAGAAAGGCTTACCTCTGGGAGAGACTATAAGGGGAGGCTGGTGATGGGTAAGATCAAAGTTGTGAAAAAGCAGCTGAAAGCAGAACTGGGTGGATTTCAATTCGCTGGACTTCATGAAACAGAAGGGCTCAACACGATGAGACAGAGCTCTGCAGAAAAGCAGACAAAATTCTGAATGAAAACGGGAGCTCTGAGAAAAGAGCTGGGAAAGAAACTGAGGAAAAGAATTGAAAGTCAGCTCATAGGTGCCATCTACAACCTGGATGTATAGAAGGTGAGGGATATTGAGTTGTAATGGTTTAGAAAAGACATCAGGTGGTTATGGAAGAATAAGCATGGCTCTCAAATATTGTGAACAGAAAGGGCTAAGAGCTGTGCAAAAGTAGGAGTAAGAGGAAGCAGGAAAAACTGGTGAATGGTGCAGAGAACGAAGTCAGAAAAACACAGCAGTAGTTTGAAGCATGAAATAATTTGGTCTAAAAGGGGCATCAGAAGCACCTGTCTGTGGGAAAGCGGTATGGTCTTCCAAAGTGAAAAGGGGTCTATGGTTAGGGGTACACATGTGGATGACAGAATTTGAAAGAAGAAACTTGTATATGAGGAGTAATAAATATTCCTGCTGAGGATGGCTTATAGGAACAACAGGAAGGCTTATACCGAAGACCGTCACAAAGCTCACAATGAGCAAAGCTACTTCTGCATTCATTTCTTTCCCTGTGAAACCTCCCTTGTCCAGTAGTTGGCTAATGCCTTGAGTAAGAAACGAATTCAGAACCAAAATGAGCTGCAGAGCTAAATCAGAAAAGCTGTATCACACATAAGCAAGCTGAAAAAGAAAAGTGTTTTCTGGAACAAAAACAAGTGTTATGAGAGAAGTAGTTTACCCACTTGCTTTTAAAAAGAGATATCTGCGCTGCTTCAGATAAGCAAGACAACCTCCATGAATCTTTCTATTCCACAAAAATGAAGCCAGAAGGTCTCACTCCTCCAACCAGTATGTGAAAACCCCATCATATCCCCCACTCCACTGCTGCCTCTTATCACTTTTTGGAAACAGTTTCCATAGGATCACAGCACTTGTAAGAGGAAACACAGTGGAGGACAGTCAACTATCTCCCAGGTTTGGATTCACTGTCAAGCACACTAGTCCACCAATCATTACCCCTGAGCTTTCTCTTCCCTAGGCTGAACATGACCAGCTCCCTCAGCCTTTCCTCACAGGAGAGGTGTTTCAGATCCCTAATCATTCTAGTAGCCCTTTGCTAGACTTGCTCCAGGAGCTCCATGTCTCTCTTGTACTGGACCAGAACTGGACACAGCACACCAAGTGAAGCCTCATCAGAGCTGAGTAAAGAGGGAGCATAACCTGCTTGGCTACGTTCTTCCTCAGGCAGCCCAGAACACCACCGACTTTCTTGGCCACAAGGGCACATTGCTGACTCATGGACAACTTGGTGTCCCGCCAGGACTTCCAAGTCTCTCTCTACAGAGCTACTTTTCAGCCTGTCAGCCCTCATCCTGCACTGGCACATGGGGTCATTCCTCCCCAGGGGCAGCACCCTGCACTTGCCTTTGTTGAATTTCAAAAGGTTCCTCTCTGCCCCTCTCTTCAGCCTATCTAGATCCTTCTGAATGAAAGCACAGCACTCTGGGGTATCAGCCACTCCTCCCAGCTTCATATCACCAAGCAAAATTGCTGAGGTTGCACTCTCAAAGTCAATGCAGTCACATTCATAAATGCCATCTTTGCTTACTAAGTTTCTGCAGTTAGTACGACCCAACACAAACCTCTCTGGTAGATGAGGCAAATACACTGCATGCACACACTGCAGCCAGTACTTCGTAAATGACCACTTAAGTCCCAAGAGAACTCCCTCTTAGCAGATGTTCCTTCAAAAGTTGTGTTGCTACAAAACACACTCCTCTGCAGCCCCAACATCATGTCACAGTCTGTGAACATTCATATGAACAAAATTATGCATAAAGCAATTACTCCTTAGAGTAGAAAACGATGCAAGAGCAACTGCATGAAAATGTAATCCAAAATAGCGTTCCAAATCTACCTACAGTCCTGAAATAGCTACAGAAGGGACTACTTGCTTACAACCCTTTTCAGATCTAACCCCCAACCCTTTAATAATGGAAACGTGAATTCTCTGAAATACATCAAAATGTTGTCAGTTATTTAAGACTGAAGTCCATGCAGACAGAAAGAGGTGTACAGGTAAGACACATTCTGTGTCAAAGCCGAACTTTATACTTAAAACCCCTTGGGGAGAAGTTTATACATTTCTCAAAACCCTTAGCAAACATCAAACATCTCTGCATTCAGGAAAGCAAACAAACCAAAACACCAAAAACGCCAACAGTCTACAGGCAAACCAGAAAAATACATCTGTAATTTGGAACAAGCAGTACTGTCTACTTAAAAGGGGTTGTGAACTGCAAGAGTGCGGTAATTGCTCATTAATGCTACAGAAAATAAGCACTGCTGAGTGATGCCTTCCAAAGCAATAAGCCAGTGCTAAGCCCAATTCAACACTGTCATTTTAATTTCAATATACTTATAGACAACACATTTAACTGGAAGTTATCTTTTCCCTCCAATCTTACACTGCTTGTTTTCTAAAATGCTGAAATGAGAATTCTGTACTAGACAGTAGAAAACAAATACAACAGTCTCACACTACAGCTTCAGCCAAAGTGATTAATATAAAATATCTGTGATTTTGCTATTTTAAATAGAGAAATTCAAATAAAATAGTTCAGCGTAACAGAGTAAAATCAAAGAAAACGGTTTCTTCTTTTCAATAATATACTCAATATAGTGAAGTTCAAATTTGTAGTAGAGAAATGGTATTAAATAAAATGAAGTAGCTTAAGTATCTTTCAAGCAGTTTTCAGAAATACTCTGTTAAAACAGTAAATACAGAAGGAAAGAAACTGACTTGTTTCCTCAGTATAGGTCAGTCCACTGGATAGTCAGTGAAGGTCTTTTTAGAATTTTTGGAGATCCTCAATATTTTACTGAAAGAAGTTTACAAAAAGAGGTTTTCATTAGAAAAAAACCTGCTTATATTCATGTTTTTAATGTATGTATTTCTGTAAGTCATCAAGAAGAGTCATAACATATCCTGTCCATAAGACTCCTATGACTCTGTTTCAGAGAGAGAACACCATGACCACTGCATATTTCCAGCTTTATTCAGCCCTAAAAATATTGTCAAAAGACTGACTACACAGTAACACCTGGGTAAAATGTTAGGTGTTAGCAAGATGCAGCCAGTGTCATTGAAAACTTGTTGACTTGATGGTTTTTATAGTTGCAGGTGTTGATCATTGATTCAGTTGTACTGACACCTGATCAACAGACAAAACTAGGTGAGCAAGATATCGGAACCTTCTGAATTGTAGACATAGCACCATCACCAATTTAATATTTGGTCTCTAAAACATTTGAAACTAGTCCCACTACAGTGACTGAAGAAGAGAAAGGACACACCATTCTCCCAGTCTGTAAAATGGGAACAACAACTATTTCTAACCAAATTGAGAGGATGGCTTTTCATGCTTTCCAGAGCCCTAAGATAATGATGAATTAAGCAGCACTATTCTTCTTACATTTTTCAGAGTAAGATCATTTAAAAATTAAATTAATACCATTTAGACCTCATGAATCACATGGAGGTAATGTCCTGCCTGCTCCTGTTAACATCACTGTCAATCCTCAGAATCTCCTACCTCAAGGAAAAGAAGAAAGTACGCACTTACCTATTCCTAAACCATTACTGCAGAGCAAAAATGTTGCCTATCTCCATATGTGACTATAGGCACACATATAACCAACCCTGCTGTTTCTTCAGTTATAAAGCCTACCATTCTAAATTACAATGCCACATCAAATGAGTAATAATAGATTTTCTTTGCTACATCTTTTCTCACATAACACTGCTTTTATAGAAATCTGAATACACTTCAATGGCTTTTTCACACATAAACCATCAATACAACATGTTCATTTACTTCCACATCTGACTACTTGAGATATTGAGGAGTAATCTGCATTCCCACATTCTTAAGGGTTGCTTTTAATAAGAATTCTCTCTTTTCTGGTGACATTTAAATTCTTAAAATTTGGCAAATTGAAGCAACTTTTCACTTCAAAGAAAATATTTAAGTATCTGTAATGCAGTTTTCTTGGGTATTTGTAAAGATCAGAGAGTCAAAGAACAAAAACTACTGGGAACGTGCTATTCAGAAAACTTCTAATCACTCCTTGAAACAAAACTGTGATGTAACAAAAGAAAGGCAACACCCACAAAGGTTCCTAAATCCCCAAGCTGTTAAAAGATTTGAGTTCCTGAAACAAGCCAAAACCCTCAGAACACACAGATGCATTAAAAATACATTAACTTCTGACGATTTTGTATTATTGATATATGCTCTCTATAGGGAAAAGAGCAATTAGTTTATTAACAAGCCTGTATTGCATCTGAGAAGTATTTTGAAATTAGCCCATCGCATTACATGTCATGCATAAAATAGCTTTGAAAAGAATCTGTGGACAGGAAAGAAAGAAAACTACTGGGCTGAGCCTCAGCTTCAGATGTACAGCTCTTTCCCTACTACAGTGTATCATCCTATTTGTGATTCACAAAGTATTCTCTACAACACCCATACATCAAATATCAAACTGCTCTACGTTAAGCTTCACAATTAACAGCGAAAAGACAGGCACTAGAAGTGGTGGGGTTTTGTTACTGCAAAAACATTTGGAGATGTAGTAGATGTTTGAGATGCTTGCCCCACCACACGGACAGCTGGTGTTTATTTCCACAGTACAGTGTATCTGACTAGTTAATTATCAGAGAAGCATCAGTGCAATCAAGATGGGTATCTACAACCTTTGGATATTATGAGCACAATCAATCAACGACTATTACTAAGATAGTTATACAGTTTGAAAAGACAGCATATGTTTAAGCTATAGAATGGGGAGGTGAGGGTTGCAGAAGTTCTTGCCTTTGATTTGAGGATTAGAACAAGCAAACCCTATACCTGCTAAGGTAAACGTGTTGGCGTTTAACACGGCAAGACTGTACAGTTAACACCCGAGAAACAGGGACCTCTCTACGTACCACAATCGTATCAATCGCCAGCCTAAGCATTCACCAGCCAAGCCTGCAGAGTCAGTCTCGAGCTACGGCTGTACCGTCTTTCGGGGAAAAATAAAATAAAAACAGTTGAAAGCAGCAGCCCGCCTCGCCTAAAACTGGATACTGCCGGATCCCACAGCCAGCACACGGAGAATACGCTAGACGCACGTTTCACAGATTACACCTGAGAATCCGTCAGGAACAAGGCAGCACCATGTACCCGCGGGAAGGAGCGCGGTAGCGCTGCCCCGGCAGAGCCACCTTAGCGCTGCGCGCACCGGAGATGCGGAGTTCCGCGGGGAGGGAGCAGGAACCGAGCGCCGCACCGGGGCACCCCGCGGGGACGGGAGCGAAGGGGAAGCGGGCGGCGGCTCCCGGCAGCGCGCCCCGCCTTTCCCCGCGGACACTCGCGCACACAAACCGGGGCCGCCGCCCCGCTTCGTCTCCGCGTGTCCGGGCACCACCATCCCGGCCGGACGGGCAGAGCCCCACGCCGCGCCAGCCCATCCCTGCCCGCTCGCTGGACCGTGCAGAGCGTGCTGCAACCGCGGGCGAAAGAGCCCCGCTGCTGGTGCGAGGGCAGCGAGTGCCTCAGCCCGCGAAGAGCCCGCATCCGCCGCAGAGCCGCGCGCCCGCCCGCACCGCTCCGCCGCCTCCCGCACACATGCAGTCGCACGTACACACCCGGCGGCATCCACAAACACTCCCCGAGAGCGCCCGGCAGCTCCCGCTCCGGCGGGGCAGGGCACCCCGGCGGGGCCGGACACACCCCGCGCCACCCCGGCGCGGCCGCCGCCCGTGAGAAGCGAAGTTCGGGCGCCCGCGGCGCCGCTCCCGCTTACCCCAGCAAACTTACCGAGCGCGGCCACCGGCTGAACTTTCAGCAGCGCCCCGGCTCAGCCCCGCCGACGGTTTGTCCCATAGCCTCTAGGTGCGGTGCCCGCGCCCCGCTCCCCGGCGGCTGCGGCGCGGGCGAATATAAATCCACATTGCCGGCGCCTCGCGGCTCCCCTACAGCCCGCCCCGGTCCCTCCGCCCCGTTGAGGGGACGGCGCCGGCTCCTGCTGCTGCGGCTCGACCCGCAGCTAACAGCGGCGGCGCGCCAGGCTGCGAGAAGCCAAGGCGTGAGGGGAACGGGGCCGGGCTCGGCGCAGCCCCGCCGCTGCCGCCGCCGCCGCTCCTCTCCGGCGGGTTTCTGTCAGCGGCGCCGCTCGCGCTCAGGGTTTGGTGGTGCTTTTTTTTTTTTTTCCCCCTCTCTTTTTCTTTTTTTTTTTTTCCCCTTTTCGGCTCCCTCGCCGTTAATGAGCATGCCCGGCAGAGCTGCGCAGGCGCCTTACCGAGCACCGCGCCTCAAGTCGCCTCGCATCGACCGCCGCTGCGAGGGGATGCGAGTTGGGGGTACCAAGGCGGGAAGGTTTCGGCAGGGCTCGAGAAGTGGCCGGGGCAGTGAGATGAGGCGGCTGCGCCCGCTTGAGGGAGGGAAGCTGCCACTGACCCGCGGGGTCTGGCCACCTGCGACGGCCAGCGGCTCCTGACACGCATGGGAAAGGAAGGATAAACCCAGCAGCAGTTCTCTGCGTTTGGAAATAACGCAGAACGCCTCCTTCTAAATAATTTACCTTGCCGAGGAAGTGAGGCTGGTAGCGGAATCAAGGCTTGGGAGAGTGCTGTTAAATTTATAGCTGGTGCTTCAAGCGCTTTCCTTTCACGAGCTGAGCTTATTAACGCGGGGATCTCCCGTGGCCACCTCCATTAACAGTCCCGGGGTTGGTGCAGGGGAACTTCATCTTCTGGTGATGATCGCTATAATTCCATCATCTATACACTGTGTATCCTCAAGAGGACATGCAAAGGCGTAAAGGTGATTACAGCCTGCTTTTTCATAACAGCTAAATCTGCATCTGCAGTTACTAGTAAAGATATGATTGTGCTTAAGAATCCCAGGGACTGGCAGCGGTGTGCCTCTAAGGGTGGACCCAGCTCATCAGTCCATCTCCATCCCAGTTACAGTTTACATGCATACTGCACACACAAATCTATGCAGTCCTTGAAATCACTGTGGTTGTTTACATTATTTGCCCTGTCCATTCATCAACAGGAGTACGCTGGAAAAAAAATGTGTAATTGACAGTTCCTGTTAACTTCTTCGTAAGTTTCTGCATAGACTACCTTAAGTCAAGTTTCTCTTAACTCTCTGTCGTGCCCCAGGACATACTTCATTTAGACAGTTTATGCTATTTACATAAGTATTTGGGAAAAAACCATCTTGAGAATAAAAAACAGCTTATGAACTGGCTCCTAAGTAAAAAATAGATACATATTTGCCTATCTAATGGCTTGCAGTGCATTAATAAATGAATTAGGTAAGACCATCTATAATTCTAATACACTGCTGCCAATACAGAAGTTTTCTATCATTTTTAATATTTGCCCTTTGAGCTGACCTCACCCTGAGCGTGCTCTATCAAAAATAAAACTCAGATGCCTATGAAAAAATACTTGTGGAGTCATTTTTTGTTGGTTCTTCAGGTAAACAAATGCATAGGGGTTTTCTTTCCTGCCAATGTGGGCAGTCTGCAGGGAGCAAAGGATAAAAAGAAAATTCTCACTAAACAGCACTGCAAAGGTGATGAAGGCACTGGCCCAAAATACAGCTCCCTTTCCAAAGCATGTGTATTGGTATCTGCATAAATGTAAAACAATGGAGGTGTGTCTCCCCAGTTTATGTAGGCTGCAACCCAAATCTGAAAAAAGTTGTGAGGTTTTAGTAATTCCAAAGCCATCCTCTTTGAAAAGTAAAGGATGAGAAGATGAAAAGAAGGATGAAGAACCACAAAAGTGATAAAGTTTACAAATCTAATATCAGAACTGCTGCTTACATGAACAACAAGGTACTGACTTTGTGTCGTCTTCTTTCTAGACCTCAGGTATTTATTTCCTTCTATGCTATGGATTTCTAAAGACACAAATCCAAGATAAGAAGTTGGTCTAGTTCTTCAGAATGAAATCTCCTTTCAGCAGTACTCCGGAAATCTAAATCTGCCTCTCCCTAAAGAAAGCACAGCTGTAAAGATCCTGAGGTAAATATAGAGTCCTTTAGGAAGTCTGTTCTATCTTCCTTGGATTAAATGCATTCTATGCAGCAGAAGCAGTCTTGAACTACTGGTTATACATTACTTTCTTAGGAAGGCCAGAAGTAACAAACCAGACCCGTTTCTCATGAATCTTCAAGCTGTTAAACTTAACCACAAACTCAATCTAAAAATACATTATGTAAAATCAGAACAGTCCTCTCTCAAAAGTTTATCTCAAAGATCTGTGACTTAGTCCTGGTAGGTAGAATCATTCTTCAGCAGTATAGATCAGTCATGAACTGTTCTGAGCCTAGAGTAAAGAGTAGATTTTCCCTCCCAGGAGATGTGGTTGTTTTGATTTCTTCTCTCTCTGGACAGAGTTTAACATTTGCTTTTCATCAATACAAAAAATAGGTACCACAGGCTGAGCATGGAAATAGTTCAAATGCAAAAATAAAAAAGAAAAATATCCTGGATAAAATTACTATGTTAGTCACAAAATCATAAACCAAGGTAGCTGACTGGTCTAGATTCCAGGTTTTAAGATACTACCATAGTCAAGGAAATATTCCTTGCTATTAGCAGACAAAGATCACATATCATTATTAATGCTTTTGCTTGGAATGCTATGGAGTTGCCTATTGTAGTCATTAACATATAGTAGTCATAAAAGTGTGGTAGCCTCATCAAGGGAAGACATGAAAAGATAACTAGTAGAGGTGGACATTGAATCTACCTTTGTCCCTTCAGCCACTGCCGAGATAAATGAGCTGAGCCTGATAAACTCAATAGTGGAAAACTGTTGCCAGACACCAAGTGGACTATCTGGTACATATGGTAATTTCAGATCCCCGTGGCATGCTTCCTGGTGAGTTGGGGTTTGGGAAACCAGAAAGGTGTGTTTGGAGTACCATGCAGATAGTACATATTTGTCCATGAGAAGACAGATGGGAAGGTGTAAACTTGAGGTATATTCTATGCATGTTCCAACAGAACCGGGAGCAGATTCCAATGCAAGATGAGATCCACTGAATAATGAGAGTATTTCTTTTAGAGGAGCCACCCCAATAGAAGGAACAGATATAGATACAGATTTTTCCAAGAAACAGAACAAAGATGCTTGTAAGTGGCAACAAGAGCCCTTAAACACATCAAACCTAAATGTACCAAAAGTGCATTGAGCAAAACCAAATCTGACCATCAGATTTCTCAACCTGGTATGCTGAACTGGCTTAGGAGAAAGCGGTAGGTAAAATGTTGCTAAATAACTGGTGGCTAATGGAATTTTCTTGAGTGAGAACAAATGTAGTTTTATACAGAACTGCAGCACCCTGCACTAACGATTTCCTCTTTAAGTAGCAAAGGGTAGTATCTCTAGCGCACAGCTGCAATACTAGTCAACACAGTACTGATGCTAAGGACTTGCTTGACGCCTTTTGGCTAGCTCAAGTTCAGAAGAGTCTCCTGAGTGATTCATTGTCTTTTGACTGGTAACTAAGTTATGCTGAAGCATTAGTTTTAAATTATTCCCGTGCCTCCTGCGGGAACAGAGATTGCTGCCTGTGTTGTAACCATCTCCGTTGAGACCTGAGACACAGCTGCTGGTCTCACTGCTAAACAGAATCTATTCAGCCCACCTGGGGCAGGGCATGGCCACACTTACCAGTGCTCTGTCAGCCTGTGCTTTTGAGAATGTTGCTAAAAGTTTCTCTTTTTGCCTCTTTGAATCAGATGAAGTAGTCAAAAACTTCTCTGAAATTTTGGGGAATTTTCCTGCTTTACAAGGCTGCTTCCTGGACAACTGTAAGATAGAATAAAACACTTCCCTAAAAAATTGAAGTAGGTGGTTGGTGTGCAGTTTATGGAAATTATTCTTTTGTACAGTTAACATGCTTCAAAACACAGAGGCAGGAAATTAGCCGGATCCCAGCACTGACTGTGCTTTCTAACACATTGAAATGCAAAGGTTCCCTTCTTTCTTTTTTGGTATTCTCAACAGACTGAAGGAAAACTATGCCAAAAAGGAGGTGAAATATTTTCAGTAAGTCTCTCAATACTGGTAGGAAACAACACATACATGAAGGGCATGGAGATCCCAGCTGTCTGCCAGAAAGTGACAGAAGGTAATGAGTAGCACTAATAACATTGCCCTGCCCCTTAGTGACAGGCAAAAAAAGTTACAAGGACATTTGAGACCTTGTCAGACTCCAGAAGGACACCACTGAGGAAGTTCTTGTGTACATCAACATGGGATTCCAACCATACTGCAAAAGGTTAAATTATTTTCAAAACCCAGTTGTTCATACTTGATAAGAACTGAGGAGACCAATCCATCATTCCTAGCTGTGCACAGCGGTTTTGGAATGTTTCCGTCTTTTAAAATGATACCTTACATGAGTCTGATGTAGGTGCATCTGAGGTGTGGATGTAAAACAGGATCAAAACACAGTAACACAAACCTAGCTGTACCTGATGTGTACTTACTTTGACAAGGCACAGATCATTACACAAACTGAAATGTAAAGGAGAATTGGGATCATTTTTTAAAGTTATGAATATATTATGTCATTATTTATTTTTCTAGATCTGTTCCTGTTAAACAGGATATTCCACTCAAGTGACCCAAAGGCACAGTCTTGCCCTTAGTCTGGGCAGTCCTAATTTGTAAGAGATTAGGAAGGAGAAAGGGATGAAATGCCAGTCAGAAGTTTTTACTTTCTGGACCAAAAGAAATGTCCAGAAAGTAGGGAAAATTGTTTTTCTATTTCCTTCTCACTGAGAAGAGCTGAATTTTGTGAAGCTCGGCTAAATATACATAGGTATTAAAAAAGTATGTGAAATTGCCCTACCTTTACGGTTGCCAGCTCCCAGCAACAACAGGTTTTGCCTGACTTTCTACCAGAAACCATACATGGGTTCAAACTTAAATAGGGGAAGTTTAGATTGGATATGAGGAAGAAATTCTTTACTGTGAGGGTGGTGAGGCACTGGAATGGGTTGTCCAGGGAAGCTGTGAATGCTGCATTGCTGTCAGTGTTCAAGGGCATGTTGGACATAGCCTTGGGTGGCATGGTTTAGTGGGAGGTGTCCCTGCCCATGGCAGGGGGTTGGAACTAGATGATCTTCAGGTCCTTTCCAACTCTGACTATTCTATGATTCTATGATCATGTAGTAGAGCCAAGAGAGGGCTAAGTAACTGCAATTTTGGATGGGATACCATTTTTCAGAAATTGTGCCCCCATAACAAATAAGATGACTAGAGAGAGGCTGATACTCTTGAAAAAGAAATGAAAACTGATGTATTTTGATAGTCATCTTGGTGAGAAATGTACCAGAAATAGGTTTGTTTACAGAACAGCTTCTACAATGCAAGAGACTGAAGACAGCAAAGCTGCCTTGTGCCATGTTCACAGGTTATGAAAAAATTGATACAAACAAATGATACTGAGTCTCTCTTCAGGGCTTTCCATCACTGCATGATGCCCGTGTCCTTTGCTCACCTTTTAAATTTTCAAAGACTTTCATAGTTTTTATAGTGTTGTCTCTCCCATTCAGAAAGAACTTCTGTAAGTAACTGCAACTCTTCTTTCAAAATTCACCTTTAAACTATGTTGTTCCCAGACGCTTTCCAGGACTCTTGACAACATTTAGGCTGTTTATATATCATGACCACTGCGCATTAACCAAAACTGCAAACTTGTTTCCTGATAATTTCCCATCTATCTGGATGAATCGATTCTTCTAAACGTATGCCTCCAAAGAAATACACACATTTTGCACAAATGTGGCTCCCTCGTCAATATGTGATAGAGAGACCAGACAAGTCACATTTTTAATGGCTGGAGAGGGGTGTTACATATTTTCCTATCTCGTGAACACAAGGTGGTGCTAATGCTCCTGTCACCAGTACTGATTCTTCACTTCCCCAGTAAGCCTTTCCTGGTGATGGTAGCTGATGTCTAGTTAATGTACTAGATATTTCCTTTTCCTTAAATTAATTATAAGAAATAATAACCATTAAGATAAAACATGTAGTTTAAAATTAAACTCTTGGTTTTCTTTTGATAAACTGAAAACAAAATTCTATTTCCAATTGACACAGAGAAATATTTTCTTCATTGTTTTGGTTTGAATCGCAGAACCCTCCAAACAGATCAGTTGTATTCTCAGCTTCCATTCAAGACCCAAATAAAAATGAATTCTAGATCAAGAAAGAAAAGGGAAAAAAAGCATTAAAAGTGTCCTTTTTCTTTTTTTTTTTTTTTTTTTTGGTTTTTAAAGAAGAATTAAAAAACCACAAACGCATGAAATAAACATGTAAAATATATGAATAAGTACACTTCCAGATAACTGAAAAGAGCTGGAGATACAAAAAGACCAGCTGAAATGTGTTCCTGCTTTTAGGGGGAAGTCCTTTGGTACTGCAGAAAGGTGCATCTGAAATTAGAAGATTTAAAAAAAACCCAAAAAACCAAAAAAACCCAAACCTTTTGTTACGCAAGATGACTGTCAAAACTTTGTTGAGAAATAGTCAATTAAAATATTTATTCCTGAATATGGATACATGCTAAAAGAGGTTTGAGTCTATCAGCTTGCCTCTTAGAGTACAACTAAAGTAAAACACTTTTTAAGAGAAATTAAACTTCAAAATAGCAGGGATCATTTCTTTCCTAAATAAAGTACTAGTAAACCTCCTCACTGTATTGGAAGCTGACACAGACACCAACAAAGATAAAGAACATAAGAAACAAAGTCATGTTTTATAGAGTATTTTGGATCTATTTCATCAACTTCATGCTCAGCCTACAATGTAATTTATTTCATGGGAAGGAAATAATAATGAAGATCTTTTTTTCAAATATAAAGACATAAAGCCCCTTCTTCCATATTTCTCTTCAGGTTCGCCTGATAATTACATAGTTATTGTGTTAGAGAGAAATCTGGACTCAGTGCAGTGCAATAGTTTTTGAAACATTTGAAAGTGAGCATACTGTATAATGGATCATATCCCCAACCTGCTTCTCCCTTTTTTCTTTTCCCATTTATTACATAATACTCCCCTGTGTTCCTACTGCTTTGCTGCTTTCTTGTATTTCTGCTGATCTCTGTTGTTCATGTATTTACTTTTCCCTCAGGAAAATATACAAAACTGAGACCTAAATATCTTAATCTCTTCAGCCTAATTAGACATGAAAGCAGCTCTGGCCTCATTAAGAAATGTCCTAAAGCAACAGGTAAAATGGAATCAGATGAATTTGAAATCTCATCCAGAGATCAGCTTGTCAGACAGTCCTAGAAGCCAGGGATATAGCTACTGTAGAGAAGAGAAAAACTAAATGCTTAGTATAAATCTCAGTGGAAGAGATGACTAATTAGAGATAATTATACACAGATTTCTTGCATTAAAAGTGCTTTAAAACATAAACATTCAAATTTTACTTAGGCTCCCAAGTGCTTCCTAGGAGGCAAGCTTGCAAAAAATGTCTTTTAAATGATGTCAAATGCTTTTAAACCAAATGATTTTTAAGAGACATCTTACTGGAAATTGTGATGCCTTGAATTTTCTTGTTCAGCATCAGTTTAGTAAGAAACTGTAATAAAATTCATGGGCTACATTAGTATCCTAATTGCCCTAGAACAAAGGTAATCGAGAGCCACGTGGTGCTGATTTTCTACCATTCATTAGCAAGTTCAAAACCTGTACCCAAAATTCACTTGAGAGGAAGACACTGAATTGTCTTCAGTACTGAGGTCAAAACTGTCAGAACATTGATAAGAGACATAAAAGGAAACTGTGCTAAAAATATATCATTTGTGAGATTTAAAAAAAAAAAACCCAACAACAACAAAAAATCCCAACAAAAACCACAACAAAAACTTAGGACGTGCTCTATAGGCAAATTTCTGGAATATTTGTAGAAAATTCTGAAAACCAGTGTAGAAAATTATCTTAGATATCTTTATCCCTTAATACTGCTTACACTGGAGCAAATAGAGAATTTCAGATTTGAAAATTGGACCCTATTTTTCTTCCAGTTTTATATTGGTTATCAAAATCTATCATGACTCCCAGTAAATCTTCATGTCCAAAATACACTGTGAAACTGATTAATATACTTTTTTTGAGGCAGGAACTTAAGACATTGCAGTTAAAAGCTCAAATATTTCTGAGGTTTCACATAGTTATCATGGAGGTGTTGAGGAAAATCTGTGTATACTTATTTATACAAGTTCCGGAGGTGTCCCTG
This sequence comes from Ara ararauna, assembly GCA_028858755.1. Lineage (NCBI taxonomy): Eukaryota > Metazoa > Chordata > Aves > Psittaciformes > Psittacidae > Ara > Ara ararauna. The sequence goes on along the minus strand of CM054383.1, from coordinate 8,207,071 downwards.
CACCTGGCAGGGGCGTTGGAACTAGATGATTTTAAGGTCCTTTCCAACCCTAACTATTCTATGATTCTATGATATTAGAACAAATATTTTCACCATGGGGTCATCAATTACTAGAACAGGTTGCCTGGAGAGGTTATGGGATCTCCATCTTTGGAAATACTCAAATTTGAAAGGACTTGGCCAAAAGAAAACAAGGTAAAAATACTTGCATATAAAACCTTCACAACCACTATAACAAACCATGCCTTTCAATTGATTCAGTCCGTTCTTCCAATTAGATAATAGTCCTAAACAGACACAAAAAATACAAAACTCTTTTCAGCCCTTCACTTGAACTTCAAAAAGTTTATATCATTACTACTCTTCCAGTGAACTGCTGTCTTCTAGTTAGGGTCATTGCTATCAGCATATATTGAAAGAGATCAGCCATTCCAAGTGGGTAAAGAATTAAAACACATAACTGGTCACAACAATAATGAATGTTTAATCACTGTGAAAAGTTTTAAAAGGAGCAGTTCCTTACGTATACAAATCTCAGTTTTTATCACAAGAATTGGTACTTTGGTACCAGCCATGTCAATAGCCTGAAGCTAGTAGTAGTGCATGAATAAGGTTAATATTATTTATCTTATATTCACTTACCATCAGTACATATTGGCAGCGATGATGGGGAGAGTTGACTAAAGCAAAGAGCATACACACACGCAGTCATAGAAAGCACCCTCAATTAAAATAAATACTGCAGGGGCCTATATGAATGCCAGGAAAAAGCAATGAATTTGTCAAGCCAGTAAAAAGTAACATAAGAATATTGTGGCTACATTTGTTCTATAACTTTTTTCTTTTTATTTTTTAAGCAGAAATAGACAACTATTATTTATCAGACAAACAGTATTAATCTGTAATTAGAAGGTGTCTTGAGTCTTACAGTGTTACAGCATATAGACAATTGCAGAAATATTCTGATAATTATAAATGCAATTTGTGGGTGAAGACTGGCTCCCCCATTCCTTAGTACATTTTTAACTGCAAGTAATGTGATGAAAGTGTTAGTATTCAAGGCTGCTAGTTCTACTCTGCTAATTTACATTTACATTCTTAATGTCTAGATTGAGCCTAGGGAAATTTAAAACTCTATTTCATTAATGCTAACTTCTACAGAAGTCCCAGTATGCACAGAAGTTCCTAGATTGCAAGGCTAGTTAGATGAGAACACAGAAGCTAAAACATAATTGCTGGGTGGTTATGATAGTTAAATATGTACTGGCAGTTTTGACTTTCGAAATCCCTATTGACATAAACCTACATTCTGAAAGTTAGAAAGATGGTAGAAACAGGGTAATGGTTTAAAATCTCTTTAAAACAAGTGTTTTGAGTTTAAACTCTAGTTTGCAAATATGTTTTAACCTGTTACAGTGTAACAGCATTGTGTTTGGCATTTTCAAGAGAAGTTTCTGTGAAGAGTTAGATAATTTAATCTCTTTATTTTTGGCTTTTGAATGAATAGCAAATTACAAATTATATGCAGCCATTTTTACAGTCCAGATTGGGTCGTGTTCTGGCAGGTTTTTGTCAAGTGATGCAGTTTTACAGTGCTAATACAGCATTAATGTGCACCCATTTACTGTCATCAGCCCTGTGTAGAAAGTTCTGATTCAGCTTCTTAAAAAACTTATCCATTTAGAGATCTGGATGCAGAAATCTTGGTTGCCTGCAAAAATATGTAATATGCATCAATTCAGAAATAAATAAAGCATGTTTGCTTTAAGTGATCAGAAAGTTCTGCTTTGGTCTAGTTTGTATCCATCTTGCACAGGTAAGACTGCACCGGTAGGAGACTGCAAAGAATCAGACCCAGAATAAATAAATTAAAAGTTATTATAAAATATGCATGGAGCATTTATATAAAACCATATTTTTTGCAAGGTAATCTCTTATGGAATTTATAGTACAGTATATCACCAAAGAGAGAAACTGGAGAAAAGGTTAATAGCTGGACTAATTATAAATCGAGATATATATATAATTCAGCCTACTAAACAACATCATGCCCTTGTAGTTTAAGTAAGAAGTTATAAGGGAAATACTCTTTTTGAACTTATTGGTCTTTTCTGTAATATTTATGAGTATGCTAGCAATTATTTATAGGCTTCTGACATGCATCTCATTTGTTTGATATATAATTTTTATCAGTAGTACTTTGTAGACAAGCAAGTACTTCAGGAAACCAGAATATAACATAAATCTGCAATAGCCTGTGGGAAAATGTATTAAGTATGTAAACCTGACTAATGTGTGAAGATGTGGGACAGTATGTTAAACTTACAATTTTGCTGCAGATGAGGTAAATTTTAATGTTTATGTTATTCATCCTAACTGCAAAATCTTTAATTTTAATTTTCACTATATAGCAATAGATAAGAAACCCAATCATTCTCATATGAGTGAGAACTAAAATACCAGAATTCCCTCCTGTTCCTTTAACCTAGGGCTTATTTACGTTGTTTGTATAGTGGTTAGGAAGAGGAGAATCAGTTTGAAACAATCCAGTGTAATATTTAGGATAAAAACTAATGACTGGCTAAAAGGCCTGTTTATAAATGAATGCTATTTAGCTGTTCAGAAACTGATAAGTATTTATATATATATATAAAAATCAGGAAGCTGTAATGTAGTGTAGAATTACTACAACACATCTTGGAGTCTACAGATGGAATGTACCTGCAGTAAAGCAGCTCCAATAGCTTTGAACTGTAGAATTTGGGGTGATGGTATAAGCCTATACACTATTTAAAAGAGACTGTGGAAATGCATAGGAAAGATAGGTGTGAGATATGTCAATCTAAGTAGAAAAATGTAGAAATACTATGACTCATGAGTAGAAATAATAATGAGATATAGGCCCAGTTGAAAGATAAATGGAAAAGTGCAATAATGCTTCTTGAAACTGTGCTTTGCAATAACATAGCTAAAGTGTATGTATCTGCCCAATCTTTTACAGCTAAAGATTGTATTGTAGGGGTTTAAATGGATTATTTTTTTTCCTTCCTTCACAGATCTTGCATTACTGTAACTGCCACAATTATAGAATCATAGAATCATAGACTAGTTAGGGTTGGAAAGGACATTAAGATCATCTAGTTGCACCCCCCCTGCCACAGGCAGGGACACCTCACACTAAACCATGCCACCCAAGGCTATGTCCAATCCAGCCTTGAACACCACCAGCGATGGAGCATTCACAACTTCCCTGGGCAACCCATTCCACTGCCTCTCCACCCTTACAGTAAAGAATTTCTTCCTCATATCCAATCTAAACTTCCCCTGCTTAAGTTTGAACCCGTTACCCCTTGTCCTCTCACTACAGTCCCTAATGAATAGTCCCTCCCCAGCATCCCTGTAGGCCCCCTTCAGATACTGGAAGGATGCTCTGAGGTCTCCACGCAGCCTTCTCTTCACCAGGCTCAACAGTTCCAACTTTCTCAGCCTATCTTCATACGGGAGGTGCTCCAGACCCCTGATCATCCTCGTGGCCCTCCTTTGGACTTGTTCCAATAGTTCCATGTCCTTTTTATGTTGAGGACACCAGAACTGCACACAATACTCCAAGTGAGGTCTCACAAGAGCAGAGTAGAGGGGCAGGATCACCTCCCTCGACCTGCTAGTCATGCTGATCATTTTACGTAACTCATCACAAAAAGGTGATGAATTTTTTTTGAAGACATCACAAGAGAGAGCTGTCATTTTGCTAGATAACCTATCAAATGCACAGAGAGCTTTTGTTCCATAAAACACTCAGTGGTCACGGAGAATAAAGAATTACAGGCATTTATTTATTCTTAAAACTAGTAAAAGTGACAACTACTCAAGCCTCTCAGTGACTGCAACTGAATGCAGAGGATTTCAGCCTTTTTGGAGCGAGATTCACTGCTGACATTCCTCCTGAATCCTATTCTCTCAGTCCTTGCTAGAGATAAAAGGCAGGAGAACCAGAACTGTTTGGAATACAAGCTGCAAGGGCCAGAGGAGTTACTGCAGTGAGTTGTGCTGGAATCAGTCTGGCAGAGGAGAAATGAAGTCTGACTTGTCCCACACCTACTGCTTCCTTCCTGACTCAAGATGTGGGAATAAAGCAGAAACAAGTCTAGGCCATTTTGTCACTGTTTGGGAATCACTGATCTAGGAAACAAACACAAAGTTAGGTCTCTGCAAATTAGGGTCTACTCCCAGTTTAGCAACTATATTCCAGACCTCATTTCTTCATCTATTAGAACGACACTGACCTTTACAAGGAACATTAGTCTCTATTAAAGAGAAGTACATTGTAAGAGTGAAAAAAGGCTCTATTCTTATTGTGTGGAAGAATAAAATGGGAAAAGGTAATAATAGTTCTACAAATTTTGAAAACAACATTTTTTTATATTTAACTGTATGAAGATATGTTTATAACATTCACTGGGCAGATTCTTTTGCTTTTCTTATTAAAAGCAGTTGACAACAATCTGTTTTCAATAAATTTAGATATTTACTTTCAAATGTGATGGTAAAAAACTTCAAAAAATAATCAAACAGAATGAACTTTGCCCCAGTTGGTAATTTCCCACAGGCCTTCTATAAACACAAGCACTAAATCTTTAACTCATTACCTCTTTCCTTGTTAGAGGCTAAATGATACTTCTTTCCATTGTAAGAGGAATGAAGAGTATGCATTTTCTGAGCTGCTGAAGCTTGTTATTGAAATTAAGCTTTATGACACTGCTGTTTTCCATACTTGGACCCAGTCTATTGGATTTGTGTGGCTGCTTCCAGAAATAAGAAGGGCAAATGTCAATGCGTTTTCAAAAGCAAAGGCAAGGAACAGTTGTTAAATGGGCTGAGTTAAGCAATCTCCTAGAAAGGACACCTACTAAAAGTAGTATACAGAAGAGCTTGTCCTAATGTGCTCCTCCATTTCTGTGACAGTACAGTCCAAATTCAACAATGTCCTTTCCTTTTACATTTAATACCTTTGCATCTCTGTGCTTTTCACTGAGATTGATTCTTTTAAAAAGGCAGGATGGCAAGGAACATATCAACCACTTCACTCATCTTTAAATAAAAGAATGTGTATTTCAGTGTTTGTGAAGTAGTGAGGAAGTACTGCCTCTATTTTCCAAAGAATTCTTGTCAATTTTGCTTTCCACATGTTATAAACCATATTGATGTGAATGCCTTCTGAAGTTACTCAGTCAAAAAAGTAATTCATTTCAGTAGAACGATTTCTGAGGCACATCACTGCGCTGTAGACTTCCATCAGATTCCTTTCTTCACATGAAAAATGAGTACATTTCTAAACTGCAATTTTAAATATTGAATAAGGTTACTGATATCAATAAGTTTGATTATTCAAGACATGAGCTTACAAAGTGTTGAACGCTATTACTATCAAGGAACAAAGAAAAGGCTGCAGACTCTTGCTATGTAGCATGCAGCACTTTGGAGGATTGGATCCTAAAGAAAGAGGATTAACAGTTTATAGGAATTAATGTAGAGAGATGAAAGCCAAGATATTACCAAAGCCAGTATCTGGCTTTTTAGATTATTTAGATATCTTAATTAGAAGGATACATTTGGTTTATATTAAAATGCATTCAAGCATAGATCAATAGACTTTTTTTGATGTAGTTGTGTGTTACATCTATTTCACAGAGTTCCTATTCCCTTGGATCAAGAAGTTGGCAGCTCTGGATATTTAACACTTCATTAACACACATTATATACATCAGCATATAATAACAACAGGTTATACTGACAAAAATATGCACTTGGTAATTTGACAACATTCATTTAGAATTAGCAACAGAGGGTGAGCTAGGAAGCAATTATATTATAAATGGCATTGCAGTGAAAAGCATATTTTTTGTGCATTATTAATAATGTGATATATATACTTTAAAGTCCTGAAGAGCTTGTATGCTAGCTTCATGTTTTCACATGGCTGCAGTGGAAGCAGAAGAACTACTGAAATTACAATCATAGAATCATAGAACAGTTAGGGTTGGAAAGGTCATTAAGATCATCTAGTTGCAACCCCCCTGCCATGGGCAGGGACACCTCACACTGAACCATGCCTCCAAAGGCTTTGTCCAACTTGGCCTTGAACACTGCATTCACAGCTCCCCTGGGCAACCCGTTCCAGTGCCTCACCACCCTTAACAGTAAAGAACTTCATCCTTATTTCCAATCTAAACTTCCCCTGTTTAAGTTTTAACCCATCACCCCTTGTGCTATCACTACAGTCCCTAATGAAGAGTCCCTCACCAGCATCCTTATCAGCCCCCTCCAGATACTGGAAGGCTGCTATGAGGTCTCCACACACCCTTCTCTTCTCCAGGTTGAATTATTAATTGAAATTAGATTATTCAGTTGTTCAGAAGAACAACTGAAATTAGATTATGCGATTACAACCCTACGTGTCTCTGCGGTTTGACAGTATTTTATTGTGTGCTAGTTCTAGAGAAAAAAAAAAAAAAGTGTAGTTCTTCATCCAATCAGTTTTCCAGTCAAGTTGTTATCTTTGGAAGTCAAGTGAAATTCTGCTGGGGAATGGGCACATATTTATCTTTCTGCCGTACATGTACCATTTTGCGCATTAAAGTTTCCACAAAAAAAATTTGCCATATTTGTTGAGCACTTTGATAAATGACAAATGCACTTGTTTGTGAGTTAGGAAGTCTGTTCTGTAAGTTGATTTTAACATACTTAATACGTGCTTTGATTCTTACAGCTCTTTATCTTGCTTCTTGATTTCAGTAGTTTCCTTCTTCAAGGAGTACATGCTTTCAGATGGACGTTTTGCTATTTTGCCTAGGGTATTCTGATTCATCTCATTCTAGTGTGTTTTCCTATTCAGCTAGTTGTCATGAATCAAAAATTTATTTTCTTTTCATCAAGAGCTTTCTCTTTCCATAAAGTATAATTTTATTTACTTTTCCCCATTTCTTTTGCCTTTTGATTTGGTTCTTTTTGATAATTCACTTAAAGGAGGCAACACTTTTTTAATGCCATTGTAAACCATCGCTGAATATATTAGTAAAGAGTAAATTATTCCTCTTTCACAAATTGTAATAATACAAATTCTGTAGAGTCAATTGAATAACTTGATTGAAGGAGAGAAAACAATATCCTCTCATTTCACCAATCTAGATCCTATGAATTAGATAACAATACATCATTAAGCACTGATGAGCCTAGTTTGCAGGTGAGTAATTAAAGGCCAGGAGACAGGTAAATCTCTAAATCCCTCATCTTTAATTGTTTATGCTGAGCAATATTTGGAACCAGATGTTCTATGGATTACAGCAACACTGGTTTTAGTAAACCTTCCTTCCTCTCTTCTGCCCTTCAGAATCTTTTGCATCACCATTTCTAGATACTTAACAGAAATCACTAACAAGATTGTTCAGCTTCAAAGCCTGACATTTCAAAGATAAGGTCAAAATATGTTTTAGGACACAATGGAGGAGTCAAACTATTTTTCCTTTGAGGTGATGTTAATACTGCAGCCTTAAATCTGCAGCATCTCAACTCATTATTCTGTCTTTTGTAAGTTGTAATTTAGAGTGTATTATACACACATATGCTTCATCTATAAAGAATTATTTTCTGTACTGAAAGGATAACAAAGGAAGCCGTGTTCCACAAACATGATAAAATTCCCTGTTTACACTGGAAATTACACCAGTTCAAAATCTGGTGTGTTGAGTAAAGGTAAAAGATTAGGGTTATCTTTCTCCAGTCCCTGTCAGAAAGTATATTCTTCTCCCAAGCTGCAGCAGCAAGCTTAAGGGAGTCATTGATAACAGTTTTATACAGAAAAAGCTAATTGCTGAAGTTAGGAAAAGGAGGAAAAAATGTATGGTTAAATAAAGGAATCATGTATTTGCATGATAACTATATGATCTTGCAATGCAAACATGATTTGCATTTCAGATCAGTAACCTGAAAGGCACAGCTTTAAAATCATATCTATGTATATTTAGTGAAAGAAAGGTACAAAAAGTTGCAGAAAAAATGAGGAGAATAATAGAAAAGGTAAAGTTCATGAGAAATTTCCTTTAGCCACTTTTACTTATAAACTATCACACACATGAACTGAGAGGTGAAAATTCCGAGAAATTGAATATGAAAATAGGACGACTGTATCTTACAAAGTGAGGATATTGTAAAAACAGATAACAGAAAATAAGACCTTTCACAGTAAATACTAAAATAAACTAAGAATAAAACACAATTAAAAGAAACTACAGTTTAAATAAGTGATTTAAAAATAGGATCCATAAAGGGATAGCAAAATATCTATTCATGTAAGAATAGCTGTCTGTCTTAAAGGTCTCTAATGGAAGAGTAGTTACAGACACACTTTTCAGCGAGCATCCAGCTTTCACCAGCCTTTTAAGTAGGACCCTTACAAATGTGACAGCTACTACACTTTACATCACAGCAAGAAAAAAGAATTAAAAGGAAAAATTAAGATTATTGTTTCCTTATACATAGAACAACAGTGTTCTCAAGTCTAAAGGTGACAATATGCATGACAGAGACCCTAAATAAGAATTTTATTTCTTATTATTCTGTCCCAAAGTATTGTCCATTTCATTCTTTCTTTAGAAATACTAATCTTTAAACTTTCACCAAATTCCAAACCTTCACATTAGGGATTAGTACAAATTCTTTGGTATTATTATACTTTATATACAGCTTTAATTTGTCCATCTGAGAAACGAAGAAAATGGTTCCTTAAACGATACTGCATCTTATATCTTGCCACAATGACTCCAGATTACACCCCCCTACAGTAAAAAACTAAGTAAAAAGGTGCCTGTTCAGTGCAAAAATTAATTGTGAAGTCCAAAGATCAAGTTCTCAAAACATCATAATGTAGTCAAAGATTGTCAAGTAAGAAAATTATATTATTTATTCTAAGAAAATAATAAATTAAAAATTATATCACCAGTTTAATCTACCGTTAAGGAACACTGTTAAGAATTAAATATTTTATCATGTAAATGTTCAAGATAGGGTCTGATTTCCGTCTTACTAATGTGAGAGGTACTAAGGATTTTTTCAGCAGGAGACTGCAGTACTGCAAATGAAAGCATGAATTCTGAGAAGAGATTACAGAAACTTCATTATATCTTGGATTTTTTTGTCTAAGTTTCTATATTTTGCCTAGAATTCTGGCCTTTATATAATTACAAAGCTATGAGTTAACTGTAATTGGAGGAAATTCACCAAAAATTGGCAATTACATTTCTGATCCAATGTCCAGTATAAAAATTCTCTTCAGTTTTTGTTTGTCTAACTAGGAGAAGCACGGCAAGAAAAGTATTTTTGTCTCTGAAATATACACAGAAAGCAGTATTGCTGAGGAAGCAAACATCACCTCTGTAATGACCTGGATATGCTCCTAGATTGATAAACGGTGTGTGATAAACTGTAGAGCTCACCAAAACAACGGTTACTTTTTAAGTGACATTTTTTGCATATGCCACAAACATGTGGTTTCTATTCCTCTTGGAAAATAAGGCTGATCTGCAGCATTCCCAGAATTGCTACATTTAACCTATGTATTGCTCATGCTGTTTGCAAGTCTACTGCCACCTAAGATCTACAATCTCTCTGTCAAGTTCTCTGCTAGTTCGAGTAGTATTTGCTCCATATTTTTAAAGGGTTTCTCCATCTGAAAAGCTATACAAAAGAAAAGGCATAACAGACAAGGAAAGGTTTATTCTTGCAGCTATCTACCTGAAAATATACGCTGTTTTATTCTTTAGCTTTCTATGGAAGTTGATCTACTTATTATGAGATTTCCTGCTATCATTCTTTGATAGCTGTCTAAAGAAGATATGCACAAGTTATTATAATTTATTTTCATGTTGAATGATACTCTCAATAGCGTGGCTTTAGGTATTTAGTCTACATCAGAATAGGAAATCAGTATAAAAAAAAAGGAAATCTCCTTCTTCCTAAGAACTGGTAAACATTGATTCTCATCTCTGATCATGAGAACATCTTTCAGTTTATGGTTGGGAGAGAGGCTCATTTTCTTCTAGTACTGATAGAAGCTATCCATCTCTGCTCTGGGAGCCACACATCTGCACCCTCAGACAGAATGTTCTGTCAATTGGTTAAGGCAGCTGTGATGGAAATTTTTATCCAGAGGACATTTCAAATACAGAGAAGCAGCACCATGCTTACATCAGACATAAGTGCGACTGTAGCCATGCAGGTGCCATAAACAATGTGCCTTCCTGCTACCTCTAGCCATGGCATGGCACCAGCTCAGATAACAGTCCTGTGCATAAAAAGTGGATTATATTTACATTTCAATTATATAACATGGTAGAAGAATAACTAAGCAATAAATAAAATAGTTTAGATTTTACTGTGCAAAGAAAATTAGGAATTCTTGTAGATGGTCTCCAGCAATAACCAAAGGACATACAATTCTCACTACAACTGCCCCAGCTGACTGCAGCCAGTTTTATCATGGCAGTGCTTGGTGATGTAGATATCCACATCATTAACAACATAGTAACAACTAGTAAGTGAAGCCTTCATTAGCAGAAAAAGGCAAGGATATAAAAGAGATGACACTTGAAGGTCATGGCACAATAGCATTGAGAAAGCTGCCATGCTGCAACCTATGCTATGTCTGCTCTCAAGAAAACATGCCTTTCAGTGATGTGAATATAGACTTTTCATAGTAATAAAATTTACTTTTAGAAGATTACTATATCATCTGAAATATGCTTCATTCTATAAACATAAATAAGTCTTTTAGCTTGATATGACACCAGTGAATACTGAGAAGTGAATATCTTTCCATTACTATACTCAGTTTATTCGTTTTTGTTATCTAAGAATTCTGATCTGTATTCCTTTGCCCTTACTGAATGGATGTTCCAGTATTCACAGCATTTGATAACCCCTGTTCTAAAATCTATTTGTTATATCTATTGCTCCCACTACCTAAATTTGTCATCTGCATGGAAGATATAACCTTGTGACCTTGAGTTAAAAGATGATCATACTGAATAGCTGGTTTGCAGCAATGTATTTGCATAGCTTTAGCACTGGTTGGCCTGTGACTCATCCCAAATTAATGCCCCATTTTGCTGCGCACTGAGCACAGCAGAATAGTATCTTGGGGCTTAAGACAATTTTGAGCAAATCCTGCATAAGGTATGAGATGCACAGCTAACGTATCATTTGCTGTCCTGGTTTTTATTGTTTTAGAGAGATGTATCTCTATGGATAGACATAAAAATCACATGGCTGACAAGATTCAGCATAGGATACATACACTGGAATCTCCTCCTCCTCCACTTCTAGCACTCCACCTACACCTCCAGGATCTCTCATGGTGCTTTCTCACCTCTTGCCTATATCAGCATCCCACATATAGCACTAAACTGATTGCCAAGACACTAATATGGCAGCAAGATGAAGATGTACTCACACAAAAAGAAACCCTGTCTATAAATGTTTAACTGTGTCTGTAGCACATGCTTTAGCTTCTCTCTCAATCCCACTCAGCCATGTCTCCTCATCCATCAGAATATATTTCAGAGACTTTACATCAACATGTAATTCAGTGGCTAATATGATTGTTTGATTCAACCATTTTGGAAGGCACAGGATTCAGTCACAATGGTTTGTAAAATTCCAACATTAAAATACTAAAAATGACATCTGTATTGAAAAGATGATGGAAAAAAAACCCAGCGTATGACTTCACTACTTCTCAAAGTATTTGAAAAATTATGACTCAACTAACACTACCTAAACTGCATATTTTTTTCTAGAAGCCTTCAGATTTTGATATCAGGCGATGATACTGGGATCATAAGACAAAGAGCATCCAATATCAAGACAACTGCTGCAAAACAGACTAATCTGAAAGGGTATTTCACAAAGGAGAAAAAGTAGTTTCTTTTTTTACATACACTGTTCCATTACAGAATGGGTTTTTTTAGCAAACTTATTTCAAGTCCAACACCCTAACAATATCTCAGATAGGCCACAGTAACTTAACTTTTAGATTTTATTTATTTTTTTTTTATTCAACTACATCTCAATGTTATTTTAGTTTATTCTTAGCTAACTACAAGCTTTGTGTATTCCTTTTAACTCCATCTGTGTACTAATGGTGTCACGTCTGTTTTCAGGTTTTCAAGATTGCTGTTAATGGAGAATTTTTCTGACAGTTTTATACAGCATTTTCCATTTTAGTGGTAATGCTACTGACCTAAGAGTTTCCATCATGCACTAAGAAGTATTACTGGTAGAGATCTTTGTTTCTTTATAAAGATCCATAATACTCTGCGCCAAAAAATTCTCACAGCCATAGAAAAGTTACAGGACCACATTACTATTACAACAGAGAAAGTAATTCTAGAAGTGATAAAATAACACAAGTTATTTGAACTCGTATTAAAATATTACTGAAATATTAGTACAAGTATTTAAATACTGTGAGTAGCTATTTTAAAGAATAACTAAGGGTATTTTTAGATACCCAGCCTTCTGAGATAAAGTTTTAAGAACTCATACCACTTAAAGTTAATATTCTTCTACTATAAAATCTCTTAATAATAGTGGGAAGCAGAAAATGTAGAAGGAATGTACGCTCTTTCCATTTAATCCAAATATTCCAATAGGGAAATTTACACTAATTTTGACAAAACTTAGTTGGCATTTAAGCTAGAGGCAAAATTACCAATGCAAACATTTATGCCACCTCAGAATAAATACAAGATATATATATAATTTGTTTGAATCTAGTTGTAGCAGTAACACTTATTAATATTTGCATTACATAAATACCAAAAATGTTTAAATGGAAAAAAAAACTAAAATGTGAATTCTCTTTAGAATTCTACCATAGAAATATATAGGTTCAAGGCTACCACTTGGAACAAAGTCAACGGTGTCATGCCTAACCTTAACCTTTAAGGATCCCACTAAATTTTGGCCACTATCTGGGAAACAAAACAGTGTACCACATGGGAATCAGCAGATGCCAAACACTGTATTTCTTAAGAAAAAACCTATCACTCTTTATGAAAATCCTATTTCAAAAAGAATATGAAAGAGAATCAATGAGTGGAAACAGATTTTTCAATGTTTTATGCTGGAAAACCACACACAGATCTAATTCAGCTCTGTGTGTCAGGCTTAACTTCCAATGACCTGATTTTGGCCAAATATGTCAGAGATTTAATGTTATTTAAATGTAGGGGGTTTTTGTCTGTGAATATTAGCAAAGTCGTTGCTGCTTTAGATAAGCAGATGACATTCTATTCCTCTTCGTTTCCCTCATTAAAGCAAAGAAGTTGAATATTAATGAGTGTGGAGAATTATGTTGTCATGCATGTTAGCCTAGAAAATATAAATTCATCTCATAAAAAAGTCAAAGGATCAAAGACGGCTTTTACTGTTAATTGGAAACAAAGTGTCAATGCTGCCCTGATTTAAAGGGCACTCAAGGATGATAAGGGAGGAGGTTTTTTTCCAAAAAAGAAATATAATTAAGGTAGAAGTGGAGTTATTATTAGTATTTCTTTACTAAAATCCTTTTTGTTGCGTGTGGCATTCACAATGTTCAAACTAGTTTTAAAAATAAAAAAATACATTCTTGCAAACATACTTAAAAATTAACAAAAGTAATCTTTTCATAGACCAAAGTACTTTAAACATTATGGTTGACGTATTACGGTAGTTTTACATGCTTCTTTTAGGTCTACACATTTAATGCAACTGGTACATTTTCATCGTACTTTTGGTGCATAAATCTAAAAATAGCACATTAATAGCTATTTAATAAACAAATTAACAGAGGATCACTTCCCCCTTTTGGATTCACAAGTCCATGGGACCTGATGAAATCCATCTGCGGGTCCTGAAGGAGCTGGCAAATGAAGCTGTTAAGCCACTGTCCATCATATTTGAAAAATCATGGCAGTCAGGTGAAGTTCCTGATGACTGGAAAAAGGGAAATATAACCCCCATTTTCAAGAAGGGCAAAATGGATGAGCCAAGGAACTACAGACCAGTCAGTCTCACCTCTGTGCCTGGCAAAATCTTGGAGGAGATTCTCCTGGAAGGCATGCTAAGGCACATGAAAAACAACAAGGTGGTTGGTGACAGCCAGCATGGCTTCACTAAGGGGAAATCCTGCCTGACCAATCTGGTGGCCTTCTATGATGGGGCTACGGAAGTGATGGACAGGGGTAGAGCAGTTGATGTCATCTACCTGGACTTGTGCAAAGCGTTTGACACTGTCCCACATGACATCCTTGTCTCTAAGTTGGAGAGACATCAATTTGATAGGTGGACCACTCAGTGGATAAAGAACTGGCTGGATGGCCACACGCAAAGAGTTGTGCTCAATGGCTCAATGTCCAGCTGGAGACCAGTAATGAGTGGTGTCCCTCAGGGGTCGGTGTTGGGACCGGTCTTGTTCAACATCTTTGTTGGTGACATGGATGGGGGGATTGAGTGCTCCCTCAGCAAGTTTGCCAATGACACCAAGCTGTGTGGTTCGGTTGATACACTGGAGGGAAGGAATGCCATCCAGAGGGACCTTGTCATGCCTGTGAGGTGGGCTGATGCCAACCTGATGAAGTTTAACCATGCCAAGTGCGAGGTCCTACACCTGGGTCGGAACAATCCCAGGCACAGCTACAGGTTGGGCAGAGAAGAGATTCAGAGCAACCCTGCAGAGAAGGACTTGGGGGTGTTGGTTGATGAGAAAATGAACATGAGCCGTCTTCAGTGTGCGCTTGCAGCCCAGAAAGCCAACCGTATCCTGGGCTGCATCAAAAGGAGCGTGACCAGCAGGTCGAGGGAGGTGATCCTGCCCCCTCTACTCTGCTCTTGTGAGACTTCACTTGGAGTATTGTGTGCAGTTCTGGGGTCCTCAACATAAAAAGGACATGGAAGTGTTAGAACAAGTCCAAAGGAGGGCCACGAGAATGATCAGGGGACTGGAGCACCTCCCGTATGAAGATAGGCTGAGAAAGTTGGAACTGTTCAGCCTGGAGAAGGGAAGGCTGCGTGGGGACCTCAGGGCAGCCTTCCAGTATTTGAAGGGGGCCTATAGGGATGCTGGGGATGGACTCTTCATTAGGGACTGTAGTGAATAGGACAAGGGGTAACGGGTTCAAACTTAAACAGAGGAAGTTTAGACTGGATATGAGGAAGAAATTCTTTACTGTAAGGGTGGAGAGGCAGTGGAATGGGTTGCCCAGGGTAGTTGTGAATGCTCCATTGCTGGCGTTGTTCATGGCCTGGTTGGACAGAGCCTTGGGTGGCATGGTTTAGTATGAGGTGTCCCTGCCCATAGCAGGGGGTTGGAACTAGGTGATCTTAATGTCCTTTCCAACCCTAACTATTCTATGATTCTATGATTCCTGTGCTCAGGCTGTTGCAGTAGTAAAACTTAAACCTGTGCTTGTTCAGCAAGCCTAGAAACACCAGATTTCTTGCATACACACTAAAACAACAGACCGAGCTAGCATAGAGTATACTGTTAGTATCACCTTCAGTTATGAGTAATATTATACTCAACATATTCTCAAACCAGCAGTATTACAAGCATATCCTAACTGCTTAAACTTTACTAAGTAACTCTCAAGAGCGAGCAAATGTCATTTACGTGTCAGAATATAGAGTATCACAGGAGTATAAACTGGGAACAATTTTATGTTAATGTTCTAATTAAATACATGAACTGTAAACTCTAAGGGATAGATCTCACTTTCTGATGAGATAACCTTTATGCCTTTATAAAAGGGAAAGTAATTTGTGTAGTTTTCTTGTTTAATTGCAGTATTCTTCAGATACATCTTGTAAAAAGATCTGTTGTTTACTGTAGCAACTGTACATATTAATTCTCATTGCCATATGAACATATGAGATTTTGCTGGAAAAGAAAAAAAAGTGAAAACCTATTATTTACATTAACCTTAAGAGAAAATGCTGAAGGCAAGTGAATATTGACAATACTATCTGAAACTTGCCTGGTCCTTTTGTATAATCCCTAAGGTAAAGTTTAAAAGGTTACGAAGCCCGATAGTTTGCACAATCAATCAGAATGCTCTAAAATGCATTTATTAACAAGGAAAAATACAAACAAAAATATTCTATGTGCTCTTCCATATACATCAGCTGAAATACTATGAAAATGAATTAATACCACATTATTACTACTGTATTTTACTAGAATACTTGCTAATAACACCAATAAATAATTAAAATGTAAGTGAGATGATATTACAAATCATTACTGCTTAGACCAGAGCGCATGAACTTTTTTCAGTAGTAACAGAATTTACTGGATAACAAGTGCAGTGGGTGCCATTAAAATTTTAACATTTGCCACCTTTTGTCACTGTAATTCTGCATATATTCAGTGGAAGTGAATTTGGAGGTCTTAAAGCACCTCCTATATAAGTTGCAAATTATATTTCATTATAAAATAATTTGAATGTTCTGAAGATAGGATTATTCAGCTGCCTGAGCTCACTAGCATCATTTTTCTTTGATCATAGACCCTCTGGGGCAACATCAACCCAATAGAATATTACATTACTCATGTTCAAAACACAGAAACTTCTTTTTAATTTTAAAGTTTCAAGGCCACTCCTTTATGCTTGCAAAATGGAAAGTCAATGAAGAAAGTCCCCTCTTAAAAATGTACACGCATGGGGGATATTTTAGGATATATATGAGCAACTGCTCCTTCTTCTAACAAGCAAGCTATAGACATGGGTTCATTGCTCAGCTGTCAGAAACAGAACTTTTTTGTGCATGTTTGGGTGGCCTATAAAGCCCTGTGCCTATAAGGTCATTCAGCAAGAGTCATTAATTCCAGAATGACATGGAGTAAAATCAAATGTGGTTTCAGACTGGTGAGAAATTAATGATTTTTTTCTTTTCACCACTTGAGATACAGAATCATAGAAACTTTTAGGTTGGAAAATACCTGTAAGGTCATTAGGTCCAACTGTAAAACATGAAGGGCAAATACAAATTGGAGAGCTTAGGGAGTCTATGCTGGGGAGCAGAGGCTTTTAGGCTTCACTTTCAGAGCAAGGAGAACTGCTGAGCAAGGGCAAAGCCAGAGACATAGCAGTTCAGACACAATCCTTCTGGCTGAGCAACCTGCATTATCAAGTGTCATGGTTTAAACCCAGTCGGCAAATCAGCCACACAGCCCTCACTCACTCCTCCCCTTCCTCCCCCCCCTCCCCCGCCCCCGGTCCCAGAGGGATGGGGAGGAGAATCGAAAGAATGTGGCTCCCATGGGTTGAGATAAGAACAGTCCAGTAACTAAGGTATAACATAAACCACTGCTGCTACCACCAATAATAATAATGATAAGGGAAATAACAAGGGAAGAGAATACAACCGCTCACCACCCGCCAACCAATACCCAGCCCGACCCAGCAGTGATCTCACCCTTCCAGGTAACTGCCCCCAGTTTATATAGTGGGCATGACGTGCTGTGGTATGGAATACCTCTTTGGTTAGTTTGGGTCAGGTGTTCTGTCTCTGCTTCTTCCTGACTTCCCCTCCTCCCTGGCAGACCATGAGGCTCAGAAAGTCCTTGGTCAGAGTAAACATTACTGCAACAACTAAAAGCATCAGTGTTAGGAGCACTGTTCCCAGGCTGAAAGTCAAAAACACAGCACTGCACCAGCTGCTAAGAAGGAGAAAAATGACTGCTACTGCTGAACCTAGGACATCAAGGAAGGAAGGAAACAAACTCCAGGTTTCTGCATGAATTACCATGTATTCTGCAGTTACAGCTACGTGTTACCATCCCTGTAGGTCTGCCTGTCTAGATGATAACAAAGGCTTCAGTACTAATGACTAATCCTGCTAGGACATCCAAATGCTCTGACTTCACCAGGAAGACACTGTTACCTCCTTCCAAAAGGAACAGTCTAACTACAGTCCTTTACTGAAAAGGCTTAAAAAGTTTATACTTCAAAATGGCATAAATATGCTTTTCTATTAAGTTCCAGGGAAACAATTAACAAAATAGAATAGTTGTTAACTGAACAAGAATTTACATTAACTTCTTCAATTGCTACTTTCATATGTTTCTCAGATTTAAATATAATTCATAGGATCAGTGTAGTTAGAAGTCTAAGAGACTTATTCAGGTCACCTAGTCCATCTTTGCTAGCACAGCATTATTTTCATCACTGTATGTCCATTTGCTCTTTAAAACTTGATAACCTGCAAGTCTGGTAGGGTTTGTAAAATGGGTGCTTAGCAGAAATGCTATTTGCAGATGATAATCACAAGCCAAGGAGAAACAGTGTAGTACACACTGAATTTGTGGATTTGGCTTTGTCCATTGCAAAATGGCTATACCTACTGGTAACAAGTTATGAGAGCAGTCAGGTACCACCCAAGTATACCATCTTTTTGTGCAGTTTCACTACAATATGCTATGTAGAATTGTGTTTACTATTTGAACTCAGCATAGGAAAACTAATTCATGCTATCAGGAAATCCATTTAAAAAATACATATCCTAGAACTCCCCAGTGCAGGTACTTTGCTATAAACATGACTCACATGCACAAGCACACAAAGGAAGTCTATTTTTAGAGATACTTATTAACAACAGAGGAAGCTTCTACAACCAGTTATACTACCTGTCACGTGTTAGAATCAGTTTAGGTGAATTCAGTGTTCACTTTATTTTTTCTTTTTAATGACCATCAATAAAGGAATGCCCAAATCTGCTGCTGAACCATAAGGAAGCAACATCTGAGGTTCAGTCAAGAAAGACAGAAGCCCTGCAAGTATGCTGAGCTTCAGCTACTTGGACTGAACTGAAACAGAACAAATACCTATGACTTGAAAAAAATCAAAGCTGCTCCCAAACAGTTCTTAGGAGATACCACAGACTTACAGGGATGAAAGGGAGCACAGGAAATTTTATATATATATATATAAATATTATATATATAATATAAAATATAGAAATATTATTTGTGTTTATGTGTGTATATATGCATATAAAAGTATATATATATTTAAATTACTTATTATGAAGGAAACATTCTGCTTGGAACACAGTGTTAATAGACAGGTTTTTGTTAAATCTGAAACAAATGCCTTGGAGCTTTCCACACTTTCTTAATTCAGCAGAGACTTTGGAAGTTAATGAGAACAATTAAAACATCAATTTTGTCAATAATAGTACTTCAGAGCATTTTCACAGAGACCTCCAACTACCGAGGTTGTCTGCAGTCTGAAAGAGTGGCAAGTTCTAGACTGAGGAAGAGCAGAAAATGTGCTAGCTGAAAGACACTGCTAGGACAACACAGCCTGTGTAGAATATAGATTTAAGATTCAAACAATTTGGTCACTAAAGCCTCTACCTGAGATCTCTCCCAATATCTTCTGTATGCTCCAAAATCCTCCCTTGCAAGAGCCAGTTGTCTCTAGGCTCTAGCCAGCTGTCAAGGATTCTAGCTACAGATTTCCAGCTTTTATCTGTCTTTCTGGAAACAAACACCTCCCCAGTTCTCTGTGGAGTACTGTAATTAATGAAAGCTCATGCATTTATTCTGCATAGTATATAAACCTACTTACAAAACAAAGCAGAACAAGGTGCATCACATCACTCTCAGTCTGAGTTTTCCATCACTGGAAAGCAGTAAGGGTAAGATCAGCTGACAGATTCAGGGCAGGGGATTGACAGTCAGGGAGTGGAACAAGGGCCCAAAGAGCTTGTGCACTTTCTGTCCTTGGAGGCTTTCAAGACCCCACAATAAAGCCGTAAACTGCCTGGCTGGACCCTAAACCTGACCCTGCTTCAGCAGCAGATCAGGCAGTATGACCTCCTGTGCTCTCTTTGAACCTCACCTATCTTACCAGCCTTTAACTGTTTGCCTCCAGGTTCAAACTGATTTTAAAACAAGAACCAACCATACAACAAAGAAGAATTAAGATGAGTGATAAAGTATACTCAGTTATTAAGGTTTAATAGAACTTGGATATTGCTTGAATACCCTCTTGAACAGCTTTGATCACCCTTGTATTTCTAGGAGTCTCTTCACTTTATGATTATAAAGTCCTTCAAGATGAAAAGCACTCCATGAATGGCATGTATATGCATTTTTCCTGTATTTTTAACCTACCTGAGGGATCAACAAAGACATGGTTTACTTCCATGACAGTTACCTGTTAATTTTGTTCAGCTCATAGAAATGTGCAGCTATTCTGAATGCACAGAAGTGATTTATTTTCATGCTTTATCATGTCAGCCAACTCTCTGCTATTAATTCAGGACATTAAAAATCTATGCCAGCATGCAAGGGATTCAGAAATACTCCACAATTTATTTTATGTGTAAGTCTGAGGTTAATCTAAACAACCAGAGCACAAAGACTTTGTGATACAGAATTAGTGTGATGCAGTAATTAGGCTTGTAACCAGAGATGATGAGGATTTTTTGAAAATACACAAAAATGTAGAATTTCCTCCAATTAATCTTACGTAAGCATTAATACAATCTCATTTATTTTAAGTTTATGCTATCATTTTCCTTTTAATTTATGAAGAAGAAAGCATTTGGGAAGATGCCTTTTTTCCTCCACCATTCTTTATCTGATTTATCAGCTTCATTTGTCCTAGTACTTGGCGAACAATTTGAGGCATTACACATTGGATGCAACAGCAAGATCGCTTCCTAAACAGTGCAAAATTTCCCATCCCAATGTGCCTCATTCCCATTGACAAACTGTATCTGCACTCGGGCATCCCATCAAAAAGGCTGAATTCATTAACACAGTGAAATTATTTTCCTCCCACTTCCTTCAGTACTACTATATCCCAGATGAAATGCATTCAACGGTATAGGGGTCCATGATAGCAAAATACTATGTTTGATAGAAACAGCAAGGAAAATTGAGTTGTGCAATTAGATGAACATATCTAGCTTAACATAGCTTTAGCAGCGAAAAGTTTTGGTGGATCTGAAACCTGTCGACTGCATTTGTTGAGAATCTCAGCTCTTATGGTGCCCAAGCCCTCTGCCCTGGAGGCAAGACACACATCTTACAGAAACTTTTTCTCCTTAAGTCTGTCTGTGTAAAATTACATTTTGCAGACTGTCTACCTGAAGTGGGAAAAGGGGACTGTAACAGAGAGAAGGAAAGGAGAAGATTGCCTACATGTAAACCAATTTTTCTCCCAAGATCTTTGCAGTAACAGAAATAATTGCTTAGTTTTATGAAATCCAGGAAATCCTTCAAGTAACAGTTTATCCCTGGCCTCACAGCAATAGTTGAGAAGCACAAAAGGAGGCTGAGCCAACTCCCTTGTAAGTTCATCTCCTGGTGTTACAGCCCTGACTCTTGTACACGACTTCAAATGAGTTTCTTTCCAATCAAATACTAAATTGACTCACACTTACATTGTGAAATCACATGAGACTCTCAGGTCAGGATGGCAAGTCTGCAGGACTGACTCAGATACGTTCTTCTACATGTCTTGTTTCAGGAGATCTGACACAAACCCAAAACTAAAGCCTGTCTCACAGAGCGAAGTTCTAGTAAAAATATGAAACTGTTCATTTCTACTTGAAATGGCCTCACCTGTTAGGTACTGTATATAACACAGTGGTGACATATTTCACTTCCATCTCACAAACATTAGAGTCTTAGTTCCTCAAAATCATGTTGCCCCTGTATAAAGGCAGATCCAATTTAAACTGGAATACTGATGACACCTGTTTGCCACACCTGTTCCTGTGGCAGGGAACATCAAAATGCATATCTTGGAAAAACCACCTCTTTTGAAAGACCTTCCATCTTGACCACTCATATGACATTGACTCAAGTGCAAAATAGATACCCAAAGAGAGCAAAGCCAGGTACAAGATTGTAAGCTTGTAAGTATAGACTCAAGTATTTTCTGAAACAGACCCAAATTTTCTCCAGAAATATACTAGGAGAGTTATCCTGTAGACTAGTGGGCATCAATGACAGATGAAGAATGTGAACAGTGGGATGAATGAGGCCTTGAGCACAGGCTCAAACTAGGTCCCATATCACTCTAGAAAATATAGCTCCTGAACTCATTCTTGTAGAAATATCTTGCATACCATCCATATGCAGATTTATTACTGATGTACTTGGAACACATAAGAAGGATAAACATTATCCCTTAGATTTGACAACCTGTAGAAGAAAAATAAGGTTTACCTAGAAATGTATCTGTTTCTGACAAGAGAATGATGAATAGAGCCACTTTATTTACCCTGACAGAAATATCTTTGTTGATGAGCTTTGCATTTTGCAAAAGAAAAGGAACAGTGAGTATCTAGATTTATATATATGAGGTGAAATATTGCATTTTAGCCTTGAATATATAATTTCATAGATTATGAGTTTTGTTTAATGACTGTAAATCTGATATTTCAAGGTTTAGCATTTCAATGATTTATGGTCTTGTCAGTGTATTTTTAATATGCTTTATGTGCACAGATGTTTCTGCAATTGTGACGTGCTATAAAAATTCACAGTGGTCAATTGCCCTCTAGTGCTTTTCATGTCAAGTCTGTGGCAGAAAAGTTAAAGGATTGTGTAGTGGAGCTTGCAAATTTCTTGTTCTTCATCACGGCTTGCAGTCACCTGGGCTTCCAAAGGTGTTGAGAATAAAAAGATTATTTAAAATAAAAGAAGAAATGAAATTCAGCTGAAAACACTGCAACAATAACACCCTTTCAATAGGGTAAATTAAAATAGATAGATAAATAATAACAATAAAAGAAAAAATACATGTACAGACCTAACTTCCTCATACCTAATTTCTGGGCTAAATCACTAAATAGAAACAATGTTAGCTAGAAACAAATTCCCCTCAAAACAAAGGAGAAGGACTGGTTGGATTTGTAAGGTTGGATTGGTTGGAAGGATTAAAGGATTTCATGAGATGCATAATTTTATAGCATAAAGATGCCCCTGCTCATTGCAGGGGGGTTGGACTAGACGACCTCTGAAGGTCCCTTCCAACACAAACTATTCTATGATTCTATGATACTGACAGAAAGGTGCTGCTGTCCAACTGGTTTGGGGTCCATCAGGATGTGGAAGAACCAGCATCCACAGCAGCGCTGCTTAATGAAGAAAGATCGTACAATCTCTTGACACACATTTCTATAAGACCTGAATAAATTTAAGCTTCAAAGCATCCTCTGTTCTCAAAGCAGCATTCACTAGATCCCAAGACTCCTATTCTGAAAGCAAAAGATCTGGTCCTTAGTTTTTTGTTTATTTTAAGATTCATTTTTATCCCTCTATTCCTACATAATTTTCAGAGTTGTGTTCACTAGTTCTGGTTTTGTTGGAATAGTTTTGTCTTACCATAGGCCTATGAAAGCAGCAGAGAATTGTGATATTACATTGTTATGCAGCAGGCCAGGGATAACCTAGTGAGCTTGGTAACTTTTTTGAATTTTATATCGTTTTTTTCTGCCTTCCTTCAAACTGTTTCTTAGTCAGTCTTTGGTTTCATGTTCTGTTTGACAGGCCTATTTTCAGTCTAACTGAGTTAACTGAATTGCAAAGGAAACTAATGAGTGTGAGCATTACAACACTCCCACATAGATAGGCTCTTCCAACTGGATGCCTAAGTGCCACATAAACCCTCTCACAACTCTACCAGATTTGTTGAGCAACAGTGATGTATCAAAACAACAATAAGTGGCTTAAAAAAAGCTCTTCTTTCATATATATAGGTGAGCATACAAGTAAACAAAGCTATATTTTAGAAAATTGAGAATTATTCTTACAGAACATTTGGGAAACAAAGTCAATGTACATCTAAAATTGGTATGTCTGCTGTTATCTGTTGTTAGCTGCTAGGAAGCAAACAAATTGAAAAAGGAGCTGTGCCATTTCTTCCCCCTACTGAATGGACTGATTAATCCAATGCAACAATATTGAAAGAACATTCACACACAGAGGAGGAAAAAAAAAAGGGGGGGGGGGGGGGGGGAGAAAACAAGAAAAGAAAGAGACGAGTTTCACCATGATCTTAGTGTATGTGTCTTCTTCCACAGCATGGTTCCATGCTGCCTGTTGCATGCCTGTAAATTCCCTGTACCTTAAAGACTTCCACATTTCTCCATGGATCCATTCATGTCTCTCTATAAAGCTCAGTCAAGTCAAATGACATGAGAATTCATCTGTTCATCTCGAGTATGAAAGTCAGTGGCTCTGGGATATGTCATGTATAGCCACTTCTGGCTGTGCCTGCTTTGTAATAAGCCGCATGCATTAACAATAGCTGTCAGTAAGGATAATCATTCCTCCTTCAGAAACAGTTTTTGGAAGTTGTTATTTAAGAGTTTCATTAGAGAGAAGCAATACTGCAAAGTAACCAACTTTTCTTTATTGTCCTGTCATTACATATGACTTCATAATTTATCTTTTATAAAAAGAAAACCAATAAATTTTGCTTAAATATAGCTGTGGAAAACAGACAAGCCTTTAAAAAAATACTATGAGTAGTGAAACACATGGCAACAGATTTTAGCGCAGCCAGAATATGAACAAACTCCCATATGGCAGCATGAGCAATCATGACCAAAACAAGACTATATATCTTGTACAAGGAATAACAAACAACTATGTTTTAACAAAAAAAAAAAAAAGTCACTGTTCTATTTGCATTGAAAAAATAATTGTGTTTATCTGAAAGTTTAACTACAGAAATTGCCAGATTACTAAATATTAAAAGTCCTTTACCAAGCTGATTCCAGAAGTAACAGATGATCATAAACAGCTTATATTCTTATTTTCAGTAGAAAATTGTTCATTAACACACTGCATCAGAGAAAATACATTTGTGTATCTCACTGGGTGCAGATACAAAAATATTCTTAAATCAGGATTCAGAGAAAATAAGTTGGACTGTAGGTGGAAAAGGGTATAAATCAGCACATAGCTGGACGTTTTCCCTGAAAAAGTAAATTAAATACACTAGTAGAAGTCCAGACAGTGAATGATATATATGCTGCTTCTACTTGCAGTTTAACATTCTGGGTCCTCTGCACTAGATATCTAACTGCTGCAGGGCTGTGAAGTAGAGAGCAACAGTACAGTAAACTTGGAGCAGAATATCTGCTTGCTTGCCAAAGGTTTAATTTGCTGGACAGCCCTAGATATCTTCATTTCTTGTATGCAAAAGGAAGATAGGATGGCTATCTAGCCATCACAGAAAAGCTTTTTTACCAAGGAAATATTGATAGATTTCAGCACAACTGCATTTATTCTCCAACATTAAGCTTATTGCACTGAAAATGAGATGACAAAGATTTTCTTCCTATTTTTTTTAATAAATGTTACCTATTCTAATTTAAATATTATAGCAAGTAAAGAGTACTGTAATATAAAATGAAGGTAAATAAAGCAAGAGTGCTAATGTGATAGTCTGCCCCCATTAGAAGGATTTGCTGCAGTTTTTGTGTATTTTCCCAACAAACTTCTACATCTCTTGTCAGGTGGCATGTCTGACCTCAAAATCTCTTTCCAAACAGGCTAATGCAGTAGATATTCAAATCATTCTTTCTAGAGAACAGCTTGAATCAACATTCAGGCGAGGTGCAACACCTATATTTGTTCAATATTAATTACACCTCTGCCTAGTTCAGTACATTACATCTGGCTCACAGCCATCAAGAAGGAAGTCAGTAATAAGAAGTATTACCATGCTGACTAAAGACGTATGCAAACCAACAGTCTGAGTCAATGTGTCAATCTCTTACCTCTCACAAGCATCATGCATAATCCATCTGCTCTTAGAGAATAAGGCAAGATCATAGAATTATCTAGCAAAAATGTTAAGTTCCTTAAAAATTATCTCATAGTATGTTCATACGTCCACCGAGATGTTAACAAGAGCTACCTCCATACTTCTGTTACGCATTAGCCTTACCCTGCATGAGGTATAATTTCTAAAGTGCACATAATAAATAGAAAAGCACATCCTTAAACAGCACTGGAATTTGCTACAGACTTGTGAATTCAATATCAAGTACTGCACCCTCTCACTGAATAATGGTGACTTCATCCACTAATATTGGGAGGTTTGCATATCCATATCTCAGGGAATTTTGCAAGAAATGTGTCTTAGTATCCCAGCTTTTTAGTCAAGGAAGAGATGCCCCTTGAGTCCTGGTACAGTGTTCTGTCCATTACCTTCCATGGACACTACTGAAAAATAACTGGATACCAGAAAATAGAACTTGCCTCCTAAAGAAACAGATACTGTGTATTGTACGTACTAGAAAGGGCAGCTTTTTGACAGCCAGAAATCTCACAGTGCACATGATGTTCCGGAACATTGTAGAGCTTTGGGCAAGAGCTGCACAAAATGGAGCAGCCTCTGCACAGGCAGTGTTTGGAGCCTCACAAGGTTTCAGTGCTTTTCCAAAGGAGCTCTTATTCAGATACTATACAGTTAGATGATGGTTATCATAATGATAATTATGTCAGGAAAGGAATCAAAATACTATCAGACTGCTACCCAAACTCACTCTTCATCCTGCAAACTCAATTTAAACTGTCAGCAACGATTATTAATATCAAGAAATGACCCATGCTGAGAATTCCTGCCAACCGTAAAGGGTATGTTGAAAAAGTGGATTCATAATAACCACAGAATCTCCTCCTTTGATTTGTGTGATCAGTATCTTTTGGAGTTGAAAACAGAAAGCTTGCATGCACAGTTTTTGAATTTGTATATAACTGCCCACTATAAAGTTATTTTTTCCTCTCTTGCCCTTTTTTAATACTATAAAAGTACTTAAAATAAAAATTGTAATTAGAGACTCCCGTGGGAGATTTACAAAAAAATTTTTTTTTCTTTACACCTGCCACAAACTGCTCTATTTTAAATGCAATTTACACAAATTGGGCTGTTTGCCAGTAATGAGCTGAAAAGAACATCTGGACACGTGCAGCACATGCAAATTCACCTCTAGCAAATCAATCTGGTGCTAGTGAATCTTACTTTGCTTCTAGCAATTTTCTCATTTGTGGCCAGTCAAACTTGACCTCTAAAAAGGACTAAAGCATTCCTATACTTGTAACTCTTTAGACATACTCTTCTTGTTTACTCTGTAATAAGAGATTTTAATGCAGTCTTCCACTAAAGATACAGATACACAGATAGTTCCAACAGTTTCATATACTTCCTCTATACAGATACTCATGACTCACAATATATTAACATGTAGCAGATGTTTGCAAATCTGTAGAGATATTTAATTTTAGAAACTTTGCTTATAAAAGACTTGAGTCATCTACAAAGTGGCCAGATTCATCCCCAGTGTCACTGTCCTGAGATCAGTGGCGTCAAAACTGCACTGATGAATGAAGTTGCTTGCAGGAGGCATTGAACTCCATTGGGATTTCACATTAATGACTTAAAGGGGTTTTGAGGAGTCCCATATGATGAATCCATCTGAAAGGGCTCAGAATCCAGCAGAATCATAGAATCACAGAATGGCTTGGTTTGGACAGCACCTTTAAGATCATCTGGTCCCAAACCCCCTGCCATGTCAGAGACACCTTCCACTAGACCAGGTTGCTCAAACCCCCATGCAACTGGCTTTGAACACTTCCAGGGATGAGGCATCCACAACTTCCTCTGGGCAACTTGTTCCAGCTTCTCACCACCATCATAGTGAAGAATTTTTTCCTTAATATCTAATCTAAATCCAGTATTCAGCCTGTTACAGGATGGGACCTCAAAGGCAGAAAAAAACCCAGGTTTTAAGGGAAGTGGACACATTAGCCGTAGGATATTTTTGTCTCATACTAGTTGTCAGAGGCCTGACACACCTGAAATGTGTTCTGACAGGTACAGTAATGCTCTCCTGGATTAGCCTTCATTTCAATAACTCTTAAGACAGATACTAAAGATAATTTCAATATCAACATGGGTTTGCATTTTGCTGCACTTACACAGTCCTTCAGGCTGAAAAGTGAATGTTAGCCTTTATTTCTTGAAATGGCCTATGTGTTTATAAATTTGTAAAATTCTACAGCATACTAGGGTAAGAACACCTAAAGTAATGAGAAATACCTCAAATGTGTCCATGGTTCTTCCATTATAGATTTAATTCTGCAGGAAACATACAAGATTTTAACCTGCCTAATATTACCCTGAAATTCCAACAACTCACCAGAGACAATGGTAGCTATCAGAGTTCACTAACCTCATTTCATTTAAAACACTTTCAAATTAGAAAGAAGTAATGCAGGCACATGACTTTGCTGTGTCAGTCCAGCAACCACTGAGATCAGGAAGAGCTGAGATTAGTTCCTAGGTGATCATTTCCTCGTAGGATGTTCAGTGCAATTTCTCTATGTCAAAACTGGAAGAGCTGCTTCTCTCTTGCACCAGAGCAAAAATAAGTTTGCCCTTCTGGTGCTTGTTCTTGTGCAAGCAGCAGGGTAAATCACCAGACTTGTAATGCATTAAAAATAAAAAGCAATTGTTATACCAGTATGATTTTCCTCATGATAGAGAATGGTAATGCTGCTAGCAGAAAATTTATTCTGGAAGTCACAATAACAATTACTGTCTGATGCTGGAGAAGTTCAGATCTGTTTTATGTTAGGTCTAAATACTTAAGTAAAACTGGAATTCTTTTTAAAAGCATGACAGTTGAGGAAATGAAAAACCAGTTTGGTTTGTCTATATAAGTGGCTTTGAAAATGCACATTTTTCTGCCTGATGTAGTATAAGTAAATAGATAGATGAAATAAGAGGTTAACAACAAAACGAGCTTTGAAGAGCTTCTCACAGCATGCAAGAGGCTGCAAAAGTGTAGTCTTGATATCAGTAAAGCGTATTAGTTTGAGCACAATTTTTTCCCTGTTCATTATCTGTCTGCTTCCCAAGAGAATATTTCAGAGATTAGTGTATAATTATAATCAACAGTTATTTTATGAGGCCGACAAGACCTCCCTGAACTAAATGACTTTTCCCTTTTAGTCACAAGCCTTTCTATAGCACTAGTAATTTCCTTAAGTGGTCAATCACACAAACTCAAATAATGAATAACAATCTTTATTAACACCGGGTTCAGCTGCCTTATCAATTGATGAACATATGTCAGACATTTTTTAATGCGCAGTTACTTCTATTTTTATTATTTATTTATCTGACATGAGAAGTTTGGCTCTGATAGAAAGAGATTTTGACAACTACTGTAGGTGTATCAAAAAAAATGAGATAAAAAAGCAATGATAGCTTTTTGTTACTTCCACGATCATTGTATTTTCCTTCTTATTAATTTCCTTTTAATTTGAAGGCTGCCATGCAATTCACTACTATGTAATGGCTAAGTAGAAGGAATATTTTCAAAGGAATTTTCAAAGTCATTTATACTTACTGCAAATCAGAGTACTGTTAAAAGAAGTACTAACAAAGGCGGACTCCACTCACAGCCTCAATTTTTTTTTACAATAGCTCACATTTTTCCACTTTAAACCTCTGATAGAAAATAATAAAGAATACTAACATAAAATGAAAAGTGAATATTCAAGTGTTGCAAGGAAAGATATCATTTGTAATGGTAATTATAAATGTATGCTATTTCCTATTGATCATACCAGCTTTTCATTGGGAAAACCCGATTTACAATTTCCATTGATAATGATTACACTTCATAAATGAGACAAGAAGTTAGTAATTCCAATAGGAAATATGTAGCAACTATTACTTTTTTATTTCCCCTGGAGGAAGACTCCAAGAGCCAGCATTTTGATTATTAGACAAAATACAGCAGATGGTACTAGGAAAAATTATGCCAGAATAGTAGGCAATGGGTTTAGACTAGCAGGAGCTGAAGCACTGACAAGTTTTTTTGGGACTGCACAGAAGAGAGCACTATGGATCTGAGGCAGAATAACAGTGTGGCTAGACAGACGTTCCCAGAAAAACCTCCTCCCAAATTCCTATAGCAACATGAAGGAAAGCACATCACTGAGCAGCCCTCACTGATCAGAGGCAGAAGTTAACTTCCTAGTAGCTGATGGAAGACTTTAAACAGAAGCGATAAGTAGTGCAGGATCCTAAATATGAACATAAAAGTTTATGACTTTTAGAAGAGTGAAAAAAAAGACACATAGAGAGGAAGGGCACACTCAGAATAAGGGGCTGAGAGGATAATCTCTGCAACAGTCTTTGGAAAAACCATGGGCATGTCATAGTTAAACAAAAGGATGGTGTAGCTGCAAGAAGGGAAATTAGATGCCACTCCTGAAGGTGTTATTTGCAACAGAAAGGTCTGTTAAGTAGAAGGTGAATGGAGAAACACAAAGTTCTCTAAGCATTTCTAGACCTGGACTGCATCTGAGCAAGACGGGTAGATGAGAAGATGGGTAAAGCTGCACCAAAGTGTCTCTCAGCAACCCAGTAGCAGACCCAGCTCTTCCCCACTACAGCACCTGTCTTTGCAGTAACCCTGAAGCAATGCTAACTTCCCAGCAGCATAGCACTTGCTGCTGTTTCTCTTCTTTACATAAATATGTATAGGCATACTGTACAATTGCAGTTCCCTCAGAGGAGGACAGTTTCTTTAATATGGTGTATCTAAACTTAACATACTCAGATACAAGCATATCCCAAACCCATATATCAATAAAGTTATGTGAGCAAAGACATTAAAAAAATTTAAAAAAATTAGATTATTTGGAAAAAGTAGCTAGAAAAAGTTTCTAGTATCAGTCAATAGAAAAAGTCAATGAGCTAAGTAAACTCTGTGTGTTGCATACAGTGCCTTCCTTGTACAAGCACAATGCAGCTGGTGGAAGTTGCTCAGACCGTGAGCATCCCTGCCAAGCTTCTACGATTACCTCTAATTAAGAAACATTCCTTTTAAAACTAAAAGATTCTCATGGTCACAATATTCACCTTCTTTAGTTTGCTCTGTACGTAAAAAAAAAAAAAAAAAGCTCTTGGACTGGAAACATCGTTTGCTTAAACAGAAAAACCCACAAGGTGCGTGTTAAAATGAGATAATACATGCCCCACTGGCCTTAAATGATCCAATAAAAGGACTATCTTACAATACCACACTTGGAAATGTCTTATTGTGATAGCAAAATGGCACAAAGGTTCATTTTGCTATGGAAAAGCTGTGTTCATCCACATACTATGAGTATTTTTATGTGATTTCAAGCAAAACAAGCCAACCTTCCTGTTATTCTGAGGCACAGCAGAGAAACACCCACTGAAGTATTTAATATATTAACTGTGTAATATAATGATATGTGATAGTTATAAAATGGATTTCTTATGTATATGTTGACCAACATCATGACAATGTAGTGGCCTAGACAGAGGTTTATTCTTCTGTGTTTCCAGTAAAATTCTGGACATGAGACTGACACTGTTTCTGGATTAATACCAGTGATACTGTGGAAAGGAGAAAATAAACCAGTATTTATTGATAAGCCCTTTTTTATTTTTTCTTTTCTAAACTTTGTCTTTCTTCTCTTATTACTGAATTCTTTCTGCTGGACAATTATCAACATTAGTGATACTAAATTTTCTTATCATGTGTAGGGCTCTGTAATTAATGCTTACAGACAACCAAAATATATTTGCTGTCTGGACAGTTATAACTAAGAAACTTCAAAAGCAATGAATCACTCCAAGACAGGAAGAAGTGATGACATTTATGATCCTGCATATTTCCAGCCAGACATCAGAGTACATATCAAGGGCACTTGTCTATAGAGTGATGTTGGAAAAAGCCATTAAAGGCTTGACTCTTTCTTCCATTTCTCCTAGCAGAAGGGGACTGTATAAAAGCAGAAGCAAAAGGCCCATCACATTATTCTCTCCTTTTACTTTCTTCTGTGTCAGGTGGCTAAAACTGAGAGACTAACGTTCTAGTCCAATTCTGTCACCACTGCCATAGATGATTTCTTAAATCTCAGTTTCAGCTTCACAATGAACTAGGAAAAAATAATTTTTAAGTTCTGTAAACCATTTTTTCTCCCAGTGAAATCCTAGAAACGAAAGTGCTTAAATTGCCTACACTTCTACCTAGGGTGTAAAGTTTGTACGTACTTTGGAGACTCAACAAAGGCCATGTTTAGCTTCTGCCCTCCAAAAAGGAAAAAGTCTGAGAAGAAAAGCAGGAAAGTAGGTCAGAAAAAATGAACCCAAATATTTCTGGACCCATTCCAATGTTATATTTGAAAATGAAGTAACTACTGTGAATGATGGCTAGGAATTTTCTTTATCAAGTGTTTCCCCACTTCCCCTCCCTTCACCCCCATCTTTGTATCTGACATAGGTAGTCATTAGGGATAATGTTAGTTCTTTATTTTAATTGTGAATATTAAGGGAAGAAATTGTCTAGTCAGTGGTGAAATATTATAGCAATAAAAGTCTTTGGTGGAAGACGAATCTTCTTGAAAATAGTATGAGGGTGTCAATAAATGAAGAGTAATGTGAAGATCACTTATAGTTATTGAGACTGCAGCATTTATCAAAGTCATCAGCATTTAATTGGAGCTAATATGCTTGCTAGTTTTTTATTTCTACTGTATAAGTTTGTTAGTATATTTAAGGATAAAGTGGTAGACTTACTAGTTTTTATTTAACTCTTTTGGGCTTTTATCCTCCATCTTTAAATAAATCTGTATTTGGATTACACCTGTAGCATTTCTTTGGTGGAACAGCTGGGCTACTTTGTAAATGCATTAGTACTTCCCATAGTGGACCTGCATGTTAACAGCGCCTCTCACATCTTAGAAATAACACAAGTAAAAACCTAGGAATTTTGGAATTTGAAGTCAGTAAAAATACTTTATCTACATGCATTTATTAACCATTGCTTTACATTTATAAAAAATTATATGATTACTGTGTTAGCTTAAGATGTGATTCCATTTATGAAGTCTTTCATCCAGGCATGAATCTGAGGGTTGTTTGAATTCTGGAATAAATCTTAACATCTTGGCTATCCCAAGCACTACATTTGCTAATGTCTCAGAACCTGAGACAGAAAGGAGAGCAGAGATGTCAGGATCTGAAACAATCTCACAGACCAGGCTCCCTTCTCTGTCAGGGGATGAAGAAGCTACTAGAAAACCTGGAATTTATGAACTTTGCATTTGGTGGTATTTATCTTTTAAAACCATACTCAGCTGATACTGTAGATTACAGCTACATCCAGTGGGCAGCAGACACTGGCTCACTCTCTTCTACTTGGGGCTCTCAGGAGCTGGTCACCCAAGAGCAGTTGTAGCAGCCGCTGGCCATGTTTCATCATTCCCTTAAACTGACATGTCGTATGACGAGGATATATCCAGCTGTATGGGGGCAAGTGAATCAGGCTCACCCAGGACATCTAGGAAGAGTACTCTGTAATTGTTCGGACTGGGGCAGCTATTCTCTTTCTTAGAGATCCTCTGGCTTCTGCATGAACTGGATTGGAGGGAGAAGGGGCTGAGAAAATACAGCTGCCTGGGTACAGCAAAGCCAGGGCTGTTGAGAGGAGTAAAGCTTGAGAGTGACACAGCAGGGTGCCCTCTGCACCACAGCCAGCCAAGAGCTTTCTGGGGCAGTGCTGCAGGAGGTCCAGCTGTGCCAAGCCTCGCACAGCAAATCTGTGCAGCCCACAGCTGGCGGAGCATGATTGCCAGTGTACACAAAAATAGATGAACAAATTCCTTGTGAAAAGAAATTACAGAAAGATGACTCAGAGACAGTATTTTACTGGAATCTGCAGACCTATCAGGACACTTACATTATTGATTTTTTTCATTGATAGATTCCTTTTCAGAAAGTAAAGAAAGCAATCAGGCATTAATATATGCATGCAGATTTCATGAGGCTCCCTAACCAGCAGCTCATGAAATAGTAATATCATCTTTGAATAAGGGAAATGGTGAATCTACTGGTCATTTTAACTGCATCAAATTGCTTGACAAAAAAGTACCTACATGGTACAACATAAGATGACTTGTTACTGTAGTTCATATTTCAAGCCTGAATTTGTAGTAGTTGAAGCACGATTCCTAAAAAATCCTCAGATGCACTGTAAGCTGTAAATTCCTACTACACTGTAAAGAGGATGTGTTGTTTACAGCTTTAGATCCACTAAATATTTGTGGATTTGCTTCCTCAGCGATAGTAGGAACTTACTGGTGATAACTCCCTGCCTTGTTCAATAACTTCCAGTAATTATCATGAAGAAAATGCAATAAATTTATGTAATAGACTGCTCCTTTGCTATCATATACAATGAAAAGCAATCAGTGCTCCTTAGAATAAGGAGAAGAAATACAATTGCGTTTCATTTTATAGCTTTGGTAATGCAGCTTTGGAAGCCACCAGAGGACAAAGAGTGGAACTCCAGTGGTCAAATTCCAGCCCCATAAAACCACTGGGGGCTGACATTTTACAAAGCAGCAACACAACACCATGCTGCGTACTTCTTAGTAGACTATTTTATTTGTTCACCCATCCAGCAAATACAACATTCCCATGAATTGCTGCTCTTATTTCATATGCTTAGAAGCAAGGAGGCTATATGAATCTCATAAATAATCCTCAAACTTAACCTTTTGCAAAATAGTTACAAAAAAAGATGATGTAGGAAGACAACAGCAAAATAATCTACTTTCACAGTTACCAACAATAATCTTGGAAAACAAGATGGCTATATTTAATCATGGTTTTGATATATAGTTTTACTGTAGTTTAAACCAAAGGGCATTTCTGAGACCATCCTAGTTATGCTTAAAGTATAATTACAAGCTACATATCTTGGAAAGCAAATGAAAGCCTTTTCCTGGTGATTTGTTACACATTTCTTTTTTGCCTCTGGCTAAGTGAATGCCAGGCCTCTGAAGAGTTTCAAGTATAATGCACAGTGAATATAAAACAGTCCATTAATTGGGATAATAGGTCCTGGCATGTAATTGCATTGCTAAGGTGCTATGGATAGCTGCTGAGTGAAATGGTATTTATTCAAGGTTGTTAGTCACCCGTGGATAACTTTATTTGTCCACTGATGCTTAAATAAGTGCATCATCCATCAGTAAGAATACTTATGAAAAAAATTTATAGCAAAAATCATTATCATGTCTCAAATTATAAAAGGAAACAGTATATAAAAATTGCTGAACAGTGGTACAATAAAGCCATGCCATGATGCGGTTTGCTTGGGTTTCTGCTAGTGGACGGTAAAGTGTGATTGAAAAAAAAAATCAAGGCTGAGTGGTGAGTATACATGCTCACACTATTCACCCCAGCCACTGAATATACCAGCTATTTCTAGAAGAAATTTTTTTTTCCTAATAATTCATTCTGAAAGTTAAGAAATTTACATTGTCTAAATAGAAGAATTCACTCAATAATGCATGCAGCACAGACTGCAAAAAACCCCGAACAACCCAAACCAAAACCAGCATGTTTAAGCCACATATATGAGTAAGACAGCATGTTTTGTTCATGTCATCAGTTTGTCATTACTTTGAAGTCATCAGTGCCCCTAATAAAATAGTGAAAAACAAGTCATCCAGACCCAACAGAGAGATGCAAGTATTGCTTGATTAGGGACAATCTTATAACAAAGCATAAATAAGACAGTAAAGACCTACAAAGAATTCCCATTGATACTGCCAACAGCTCAGCTCAAATCACCTTTGTATCCCACGTAGATAAAGAAATAATTATTAAGGATCTGATCTTCACATAGAGTGCAGCTGCACCCTCTTTTATCTTCAGCTACATATGCAAACACATTATTTTGACAATCCTACCTTCAAGATCTTATCATACTTTCCTTCTGAAAAGAACTCAATAATATCTAATAATACAAAGGATACAGGTTTCCAAACAAGGTTTCAAAGGGAATGCATATATTAATTGAAATAATAGTGCCTATAGCTGCAGGAAATGTCTTATAATTCATATTTATAATTTCTAAGTAATTGACAGCATAGTTTGACTGGGATCATGATGCTTTGTCTGTTGGGTCCACAAGTGTATCCCTTTTGGAAAAGTCACTGACAGCTTTCCAGGTGGAGACAAAGAGAAAACAACCTCTCTGAGATCAAAAGGCTAGCATAAGCTTTCTTTGCAATGCACAGCAACAAATCACAGGTCAGCTTTGGCCATGTTTGATCTCCATACCTCCCACCTACTTCAGGGCCACCATTCACCTCCTCACCTCAGTCAAAGCCATCCTGTTTGGCAAGCGGCTAAACCCACTAGATTCATCCATTTCATGGCATATAAACGCTAGCAAATGGAACTGTTTGATGAGAAAGAAGCACATTTGAAAAACAGTTTACATTTTTAACAGTGCAAAAACAGCAGTCATAGAACAGTCACCCTGGCCTTCCTAACAGAAACATCAAATTGCAAAGGGGACAGGGAAAATTCCACCCAACTCACAGAAGGGGTTATAGTTACATCTAAACATAAAGCTGATCAGTGAAGCCTGATCCTGCAAACATGCATGCATGCTATTAACTTTAGTTATACAAGGTGCTGTACATTCCTAGTGATTGAGGTAATTCATGCATTAAATTAACCATATATATATAATGTGTATTAGAACATAGCAGCAATGTCTTTTCCTTAAGATTCACCTCTGGGGACTTCTGGAAGGTGCCAAATATTGAAATCTCAAATAACATGATATCACTGATTAGTAAGTCAAAAAGACCTCAAATTCTTTCTCAAAGACCCTCTGTTCTCAAATCAGGATTAACAGCTTTTCCTCTGAGTTCTGTGCTCTAAAAAGGGGCTTTCAACCTCTCTGCATATTACTTTATCTCCACCTCTCTAGACAATATATTCCCAGATTTATCAAGTTCACTGAATGTGCTTTTTTATTTTAGCCCCCAGTATTTCTATGTTTAGAACTTACATGATCAAACAGGGAAATTTGGCCTAATGGTGATTCTGTAAGAACATGTTTATAAAGTAAGTTCAATTTCACATTTAAAGTCCATTTGGACACATTAGCCTTTATTGCTGCTACACAATGAATAAACATTTAACATTGAATCTCTCAATAAGCATTGAACACTTCTTCTGACTATTACCTGACTCAATATCGAGTTCAACTCAATATGTGCAATATTCCTACCCAGGAGCATCGCTTAGCACTTAGATCTAGTGCATCTAATTTTCCACCCCCTGGTCTGTTCATTCAATTTATCAGAAATTAAACTGTAAAGCATCTACAATCATCTGCATTTAAACAATCTCTTTATTTTAGCACCGCTTGAAATATTTATTGCCTTACATGTTTTTAACTGAATCAATAATTAAAATATTAAAGAGAATGATCCCAACAAAGAAAGCAAAAGGATTCCACTCTTCAACAGTCCCCCAACATGAACTTTCCATGCACTGCTATTGTGGTTACTTATCAGTACTAAAAATCTTATGCATCCACTCCATATTCAGACAGGTTACAAACGCTGATGCATGAAACTTTGTTAAAAGAGAAAAAGTTTTATTGACATGAAGAAATAGTAAATCTTGCCTTTCCTTCCATTCATGCAAAGAGGTAATCATATTTGCTTAACATGATTCACCTTTCAGAAATCCTTGCTTCCTCATGCCCTTTAAGTTATAATTTTCTAAGTATATCCTTCGGCAACCGTGAATTAGCATTCTCTGCTAACATACTGAAAATATTACACTTAACAGGACTCTAATTTTCAACCTTTCATGGAATTTCTCATTTGAAGAACAGTAACTTAATTCACAGTTTTCAGTTTCCGGGAGACTTTTGTCTCAAATATGCATTGAAAAATGATAATGGCATCAGCAGTTTGTTTTCACTGCCACATACAAAGCATATGCATAGTCTGGTTTTATTCTTCACTTCATTTTCATTTGCCTTAACATTTGCTTACTAGCACTTCTTTAAATATTCGACTTAATGCTTTTCTACATTAGCAATGTTTCACAAAATATTAAAAAATTAAAAAACCTTCCAGCAACTCCCCACATGACCTGAGAGAACACAATAAAGAGACCATTCATAAACACAATTGTCATCATTAAAATCTGTGGTAGTATCTTCAATGTGACACATATACCAGGCTAGGTTGAGCCCTGACCTGGGCTCCTGCCTGGAATTAGGGGGAAGAAACAAGAACACCTGTAGCAATTTTTTCCAGGCTATCAGGGTACGCTTCTTGCATCCAAAAAATGCTGCTGAAGGATTTCTGACACTTCCATTTTCCATTCATTCATGCCAGTTTTTAAGCACTCATCTGAGTGCCAGCTATATCCTCTTCTACTTCATTGTGTTTAACCCTTGGTTTTAATTTAAAGATGGGTCGTGTGCTTCTGTCTTCATTTTACTCAGCTAAACAAGTAGGTCCTACTATATAACACACTCATTTTTTCTTATATGATGGATTCACTGTTCACTTAATCATTGTAATTGCACTTCTTTCCATCTGTTCTCATTTTAGTTCATTTTTCTTGAACAAGAATGACCAGATTGTACCTACTATTCTAAATAAGATTAATGCCTTCAGTGGCTCTCATTCCTCACTATTTCTGTTGGAAATACTTCGCACGATCTTAATGGACTGCATTTGCTTTTTTTTTAGTGTATCACACATCTACAGAACTGAATTGCCAGAGTAATTCAGTACAATTTACAACTGAAACATCTTCCAATATCTTAATATTAAGTTCTATTAATAAAAATTGTTACTTATGAATTCTGAACTTACTATGAGATGTCCTTTGATGTAATCATGTGTCAGTGTTACACTAGGCATCGACTTACATGAGTTTTGAAACTTCAGTGATATGTGCTTTACAATATCTCCTTTCAAAGCTTATTTTACTTATAAACCCATGAAGTTTGAAATCCACCATGAAAGAAAGGGAAATAATGGCCTTCATAGCAGAAATTGGGATCATTCTCTCTCCCCTTTTCCCCTCCCCACAATTTCCATTAGTTTTCTTCATTTTTGCCCCAACATCCAGCGGCATACTGTCAGAAAACTAAAGACAAAGCAATAAGCCTCTGTTACTGCTACATGTGTTCAAGAAATGTCATTAAG
Organism: Ara ararauna; assembly: GCA_028858755.1. Lineage (NCBI taxonomy): Eukaryota > Metazoa > Chordata > Aves > Psittaciformes > Psittacidae > Ara > Ara ararauna. The sequence goes on along the minus strand of CM054383.1, from coordinate 8,167,908 downwards.
TCAGAGAACAAGTGAAAGGCAGGTAAATATTTTACATTCTTCTCTCTATTCTCTCCTTTATTTCTATTTTTTTCTAATTAGTAACACAAGCAGTACCATCAACTTTGTAGTGAGAATAACAAGAGCTATCATCCTCATAGAATCATCATAGAATGGTTTGGGTTGGAAAGGACCTGAAGGTCATCTAGTTTCAAACCCCCTTCCATGGGCAGGGATGTCTTACACTAGACCATGTCACTCAAGGCTCTGTCCAACCTGGCCTTGAACACTGCCAGAGATGGAGCATTTACCACTTCTTTGGACAACCTGTTCCAGGGACTCATGACCCTTATGGTAAAGAACTTCAGTAAATCTAACCTGAACTTCCCCTGATTTACTTTAAACACATCTGCCAAGAGAAACCTGTTGATATTTAATTCATGATACACAGATAGCAGAAAGGAAAGCTACAGATTAAAAGCTTCTTTTTTTGTTTCATTCAATAAGCAACTTACTTGTTAGAAATTTTGGTCACAAATATTTACTGAAAACCCAAGCCCAGAATTAAGGCCTTTAAATAGTGAAATTCTGAAAGAAAAATATAAATACATTCATTATGAGAGCCAGCTATATTTTAGCAATTAAGTAAAACTTTTGTTCTATTACCACTGAATAAATTAGGTTTTTAAAGGAGTTATCAGAAGTGAATCCACATCATTAAAGAGCCATTTTCTCTATAGGATATTATACCCATATCTTAAAATCTCAGTACTTTCACTTATTTGCCATATGTTTATACCAAGAAAACATTGGAAGATCACAAAGGCATTTCAGACCCTACTCTATGAAACCATAGTCCATTACAGTCCACTCCCTATGAAGAATAGGGACTCCCTATGATATGGTAAGAAAAAATGAATATGGTTGGGTTGTAAAAAAACAAAAGTGTACTGTTGTATAGTATCATTAAGTTACTCAATTTGGCTATTTCTGAAATGGAATAATATAAAGCAATTAGCACTATTTTTGTCTGTTTTTACTGCAATAAAGAAGAAATTGAATACACATTACTGAAACTTGCTAGACTACCTCATGTTATGAGAAAGCTTTAGCACAAATTAAGAGCATCTAATCAAAAAGCATCACCCAGAAATCATGCATAGCTTCTATCCTAGCAAAGCCTGGCTCACAACTCTAGGACTGCATGGGCTCCTTACTGGTCTGTAATTTACATAAATACAAAATCCGTGAAACTGTTCCAACTACTTTTCCAAATACATGTCTGAACAACTGACATCTGTAATCACAAAAGGAGATAAAGCTAAAGTAAAAGGCAGTGATATGTTCAATCAGGAAGAGAATTTTCATTCATTTGCATACAATTTGCAAATTTAATGTTCTGCAACAGAATTCACCTTTTGATAGTGTAAATTCGAATTTTTTTGAAACCTGACAAGGAAATAACTCACAGGAAAACTTATTCTATAGGATTTCTCTTAAGAAATCTTGTTCTACAATTCAAACGTGACATTCTCCCCAAGCCCCCATTTTAATGTTTTCTCATTTTGGCAGGAATTTTCATATCCTTGCAGGAAAAGTAGCCCAGAACGTCTGTGTTTCCTTTAAACATTAAAATTCACCTAAAGACTGCGATAAAAACTAAACTTACACCTTAGACTAGCATCTTAAAGATACTGCTTTTCCTACCTCTATCCTGCTCCAACTTTCATATTGCAGTACTTTAAGTATAAAGAGAATATTTCAACTTAGAATTCCCTAGTATAAAGTTTAAGTCCATCTATTAGCAAAGGAAAGTGGCTGCATAACAGACTTATTGAGATTAAAAAGTACCGATTTTTGGATTTAGAAACCACAATTTAGAGATTTCTTAAACTAAAATTTGTTTCACTCACAGGGAATCAGGAGCAGCTTCTGCTTCCTCAGCTTCTAACTGGATGCAGCAAGATAGTTCTAGCATGCGAAACTTGGAATTTCTTCTCCTAGAACACATACAGATAGTTGTGAAGAAACCTCAATTGACTTTTCTCAGGCACTTCTCATCACTTAATGATGATTCACACTCATTCAGCACAGCTGATGCCTTTGGGAAGTCAGCAGCTCTTCCACAGAACGCTGCTCTGAATGCAAAGTAATATTTGAGTTTACAATTTACTTGTGCCATGTAGTAACTTTTTTCTATGAGGGTTTGTTGGATGCACATACAATAATGGACTTAAATCGTTTGGGTAGATATGGAGTACTAAGAAGTAGGCTCTCTTGTTTCAAACAACTTTTCCTTTATTTGACAAGACAGCATTAATAATTTCACTGGAAAAAAAAAAAACCTAGTGTATGGAACCATTTTACTTTAATAAATCCATCATACATCAATAGAATTAGCATATACACATCATCCTGTATAAAAAACACTATCAAGTGACATATTACAAACTCTTAAAAACTTTTTTTTGAGTTTAACATCAATGCAGCTGAATGCCATTTACAGTTTGAGATGAGATGTGCGTATACATACATGAGGTACAAACCCAGAACTCTGCACACAACAACCCCCTACCTATCATAACATATATGCAGTGGGTATAAAGTGCGCTTGGAGATTAATGTTATCTCTGACTTTTTCTTGGCTGATGAGTGGCATACTAGAACTGAAGAGCCTCTGGCCAAGCCTATGCCCTCTGGTAGCCAACAGCTCTAAGAGGAGCATTTCAACCAGAAAGTAAAAATCTACACCCCACCTATCCCACCCCAAGCTCATCTGAAAACCCAAGGAATGAAAACTTGCCTTATATTTCCCTCCATATACAATAACAGGACAAAGTAGAGAGACTTGATTCCATAACCATGACCTAAGAAGAAATCTCTCAAAATCATGGATTCAAAGAATCACAGAACACCAGGCTGGAAGGGAACTCAAGGATCATCTGGTCCAACCTTTCTTGACAAAAACACAGCCTAGACAAGACTGTCCAGCACGCTGAATCTTAAAAGTGTCCAGTGTTGGGGAGAAGGCAGGAAAGGAGCTGAAATGAAAATTAATGTATCAGGTAATGGAGATAATCTGTCCCTTATTTGACTTTGTTTGTTTGGGATGTTTTCTATTACTGATTTCTAGTCTTTGATGGTGCAAGGATACCTGTTTTCTCAGGATACATAATTATAATGTCATCAGAAAAATAGAGAGTGTACTGCCTAGAGCATAATGAGAAAGCCTATTTTAAATTGTGCAGGAGCTCATAAAGAAAATAGTGATAAACTTATTTTTTAGTAGCAATATTAGCAGTCACTGGAATGCACAATCTGATTTCCTCTGGTTTTAACAGTTAACTAAAGTTCATAACCATTCTAAAAATCAAAACCACAGTTCATTCAATTAAACTCTACACATAAAAAATATCCCTCAGCTCTCGACAGCATGCATTTGGATTGGAAGCAGAACAAATGCAGTATTTCAGATGCTGGCAGGCTATTCTTTGTGCACATGAGAGCAAGCAGCACACTAAAAAGTATTTCAATTTTAACTACTAGACTGGAGTGAAGCCCAAGTAGCTGAGGGAATCCATTACACATGAATAGGCCCGTTGGACTTCGGGAGAAGTCAGTGACATATGTACTCCTGAGTCACTAGAAGAATAACTTTGATAAGGACAGATAATAAGAAAGTTCATTTCTGTGCAGGAAACTGAAATAACGTATTGTCCCATCCTCTGATACAAGGAGACAGAAGCACATGACAGTCTTTTGTTTAAAAGAAGAAAAAAACCACCAAAAACCCTTGTTTTGTTTCTCCGAATTTTTGCAACATATTAACAAAAAGAAAATGAGATATTTCACGTAGCTATCTGGAACTATACTCCACAAGCTCTCTTTGCTTGACAGGTGTAGTAAGTAGGGCTGAGCAGACTAAAATATGCACTAGTAAGATCCAGCTGATCAAGTCACCTGCTGATTAAGTTTGGATTTAGATAAATCTGTTAAATATATTTTAGATGATTAAGGAGCTTCCTGGGTGACATAAATGGATTTTGATTAGCACAGTACTAGTAGCTGGCCACATTTTAGAAGTATCATGAGGAGTATGAAGTATAGGTTATATTTGAAGAAAGAATTATTCCTCTTGCTCTTTTTCTTTCAAATTGACTGGAAAAGAAATCAGAAGGGAGGTCTGTGACACATCACAGACTTTTGATGTGCAAGTATTCAAGTATTAAGTGTTCAAGGCCAGCTTGAACAGGGCCCTGAGCAACCTGGCCTGTTGGAAGGGGTCCGGGCCTGTGGCAGGGAGTTGGAACTAGATGGTCTTTAAGGTTCCTTCAAACCCAAACCATTCTATGATTCAAGGAGTTATTTGCACAGAAAGCTAGTGATAGATTATAAATGTAAGTAAATTTATATTTATAAATTTAGATTTTTAGTTTGTGGGCAATTAAACAAGATTTTTTTTAAAATAATATTTTCTAATTAAAGAAAAGGTAATTTATTTCTCTGTGGCTAGCCCTTTCCTGTGCTGTTATAGTGGCGGGACCCGGTATCTACTTCCTGTTTATACCAACATCAGTGATAATTCACCAAAAGCTTTGTTCTTTCCTTCCATATCTGTGAAACTTTCTGAAAAGTATGAGTAGTAATCGTAGCCCAGTAGTATAATTACAGAATTGTTCTTTGCCATGATATATTCCATGTTCTTTTAATAGCAGAACTAGAATATGCACTTAAACAAGTTGATTGTAAAAATTATGTCAGTTTTATTACTGAATGTCTTTCACATGATTATGAAAGAGTTGATTAGTTCTGGTTTTTATCCAAAGACTGTGTCTGATGCCTTTTATGTGAGAATATAAGTATATTTAATGTATTTAATCTCATAGTAGTCATCAAAGTAGCAAAGAATTAACTCTGTTTCATGGATAGCAAGCCAAAGGACAGAAGGGCTAAGACCAATTTGGTCCAGGTTCACACAGAACATGATTAGCATGGTAGGTACCTGAACTCAGTCTTGCAAAGCCCTAACCTAATACACTGACTTTTTTGCCTTTTGGGCATCAGGATAACACAAAGCCATTAGAAAGAAAGCAACATAAAATCTCTTACAATGTTCTTTCAGGAAAAGTACATTACATTTTGAAGAAGAATGTGGGTTACTACTTTTTTTGTGAAGATGACACTTTCAAATTTTCTTCATTTGTGGATGTTATCGTAAAAAATCTATTGTTATCAGTTGAAAAGCACGTCACTTTTGGCCACACTGACTTTGACCCAGAAAAATCACTAGGAAGCTCTAAGAAAGCTTCAAGATTAGCTTCTTCAATTTTCCTGCCTAAAAGGACTTCAGCCCCTCTATGAGCACACCCTACTGAAGTACACCTGCTACAAGTCACATGAAGAACTATTTTTCCTCCCTGCCCCTGCCTTGCAAGTGTGTACTCTTGGTGCATCAGCCTCAGCACCACAGACAGGTGGGTCTGAGGAGAATCACCAAAGCAACATTATGAAACACATATAGGAATTATCTTTCTCTTACTTTTTGAGAAGCTCCTAGGAAAGCATAACCAGTTCAACAGCATGTTGCAGTTGGGGGCAACAGCACTGAGCTGAGTTGTAGCCAGCCCTCGATGGCCACAGGAGCTGGGCAGTGGAAGGCAACGCAACTTGGCCACACCAGTGAAGAGGGAAGAGTCTGAGCCTGTATTTCCTTCTCATGTCCAGAAAATCTCTTCTGAGCATGTGCAGAAACTTTTCAAAGGCTTAGTAATTTCACCAAGTACGGATTGATTTTCATAGAAACGGCAAAACACACATTTCTGACACAAAGAGTTCCCTCCTCCTGCCAAATTTCAAGTCTCTGCTTTGTAAAATGTAAATCAAAGTGGAGTCAGACCTTCCATTTTCAGAATCTCTTTGAATTTGCCTTGACAGTTTCCTACTCTTTAATGAAATAAAATTGAATCATCTGAGAACTCCTGACCTATACTGCAAGTTTGTTTTGGTTATTAGCTGTTTTCAAGAAAACTGGGTTTTGTTTTCTTCAAGCAGCCATCCTGTCAAAATTAAGACACCCTTTTTCCAGTAGTATTAATGTGAATATTTCTTGGAGAACATATAGAAACAGGGAAAAAGAAACCTTCCTACAGCTTTTGTGACAGGCTGCTCTCACAATACAGTTTTGAGCAAATTAAAAGTCAAATCCTTAAGGAAAAAAAAAAACCCCTTCATTTACAAAAAGGCATATTTATGAAAGCACAGGCACTCTAAGAAGCTTAAATGATGTGTATATAAAGAAAATCTGCCCATACATACATTGAGAAATTAATTCAGAAAGCAAGAGAAAGGGACAGGAAGCAAAGTCTCTCTGCTTTGAAATAAAACATATGGCATAAATAGGCTTGCAATGGAAAGTGGATGTACGGGGGAGGGAGGTAGGAAATTTGAGAAATATAAACAAGTGGAAGTAGACAAATAGATACAAGAGAACGGAATAGATACGGACACGCATAGCCTGAGATGTTCAATTAAGGGACAAGATTTTTTTATTTGGGATAGAAAATTGAGAAATCATTTTCTGTGGTTTTATTTTGTATTGGTATTAACTCAAATGAATTAAAGCACTACTAAAAGGGAACAGTTAATTAATGAAAACAGTGCTGTTTATTTCCACTTCACATTATAGCAGCATGCTCTTTGGCTTTAAGAAAAATTTTGAAGAGTCCAAATTTCTTCTAGGTTTGGGAATATGATCAAACAATAAAGATGGGAATATGATCAAACAATAAAGAGGTATACTTCTAGCACTTGATGCTTTTGAACCACTGAACAACATTAATATTTAATGTATGAAATAGATAAATACTGTTAGGGATCCAAGGGAGGTGGAGGTCATGTTATCTGCTAAAGACTACACAGTAACTTGGAAGCCACAAATTTGTTTATACTTGAGACCTGGGTTTAAGGGGGGTTTAGGGTTCTTTATTACTATTTGAATATTTTAAGTTTTATATTTTAGTTCTTGGAGGGGGTCCACTAATTTTCCCTTGGCCTTTAATGTAAATCTGTCATAGAGGTATTTGCAAAGAAATTTTTATTAGAAGTCAACCCAAGACTGCTGAATCTTACTCCTTCTGTCATATATCATGCTTCAAAGTAAACCTCAACCTCCCTGCTCTTATTTCTTGTTTCTTTTCTTCCCTTCTCCTCTCTTCCATTTCAAAACCAGGAATAATTGAACATGCTTTTCCTCTTCCTTTCATACCAATATATTTATACTGTTAATATCCTCTTATACTGTATTTTCTTCCATAATAATAATAATTTCATTCTTCTATCCTGCTACAGGCAAGTACTAGAGCTCCTGTTAAAGTTAATGGATGCCTTGCCATTAACTTTGATGGGGGAAAGATTAGCCTCTACCCTGTCTACCCTGGTTAGTTCTTTCAGGAGAGAATTCAACTTTTAACTCTTTATTCCTTATTTATATTGGTACTTCGTACATGTGATATATTCCCTCCATTTTCTTTCCAAGTGCTCTCCTTGTTTCTTTCTCCATATTATAAATATATCTATTTTTTATTACTTTTTTAAGTTTTCAAAATACATATGTGAAAACACTTAAACACATTCATGCCACAGTTCATTTCTCTGGGGTCACACAGGAATACAGAAAAACTTCGCTGCTAGCACAAGACAGCTCCATTAACTTCTAGGGAATTGCACAGGTACAACCAAGGGCAAAATTTTAGGCTTTAACAGAGCTGGAAGCCACAGTAGAGTACTTTATAGGAAATGTAGCATAGTAACAGGTAACATTACAGCACAGCTTCCCTATCTCTTATTCTGTGTATCCATAACAAGTAGTATCACATCTGTCAGATAAAATCGGCCTGGGTAAATTATTTTTCCCAAACAATAATCACAGTGCACGTTCATGCTGCTTCACTCTGTCAGTGTATCTTACATATACTCTTTTACCAGATGCTTTAGGGACAATCTTAGGAATGTGCTGAAGGCATCAGGCTAATCCTGCTGAGGTGTAGCGCTGACTACAGCGGGATGAATTCACGGAGGGAAAGTCACTTGAGTGGGTTTGAAAGATCTGGCACTAAAGGTGCTTTCAAAATAGTAGTGGAGTGAAAAAAAAAAAAAAACTAAAAGCATTAAAATAATTAATAGGTTACAAGAGATCAGTCACATATGTAAATATGTCTTCGCAGCTGTAAGATTTATTATATCCAGGGGTAAAGAAGCAGTGCTGACCACTGAGCAGAACTGAACACAATGAAATAATATTAAGATATAAGTGTAAGAGTTGATTTCTTAATGCACTTCTAGGATTTCAGAGAATTAACACAGAATTATTTACTATACTGAGTATGCCATGTGTGATGCAATACCTACTCTAACGGTAACAGCAGGGTTTCTAATTGCACACTCAGGTTTCTTATCACTTTTATCCTTATATAGCATGTAAATATCCATAGTTATTCAACAAATTAATTTTTCTTTACTTAATGAAATTATAATAACCACCAGGAAAATGTTTCCCATGTAACCACAAGTATTATATTTTGCTTATGTGAGCAGGAGTGAAGTTTAAGTATTTACTATTTGCTAATTATTTCTGTTCCCTTTTTTATCTGTTAGCATGTCTACATCATAGAACCTGTTACAACGATGTATGAGTTACCTTGGCCTAAACCTGTCCGTATCTCCAGATAAACGTGCAGCAGAGCAATACCATATAGATATGTTTTTTGTGTCTAAAAAGACATAACCACTGTTGTGGTTTAAGCCTCTATAACTCACGCAGTTTCGCTCACTCACTCCCCCCTCTTTCTTCCTCCCGCTCCCGGGTGGATGGGGAGGAGAATCAAAAGAATGCAACTCCCACAGGTTGAGATAAGAACAGTTTAGTAACTAAAGTATAACACAAGACCACTACTGCTACCACAATGACAAGGCAAATACAAGGAAAGAATACAATCGCTCATCACCTATACCCAGCCCGAGCAAGCAGTGCACCCCCACCCTTCTGGGTCTCTCCTCTCCATTTTGACATCCTGGGCATGACATGCTGTGGCATGGAATACCTCTTTGGCTAGTTTGGGTCAAGTGTCCTGACTCTGCTTCCTCCTGGCTTCCCCTCCTCCCAGGCAGTGCATGAGACTCAGAAAGTCCTTGGTCAAACCAAAACATTACCAAGCAGTAACTGAAAACACTGGTGTTATCAGCGCAGTTCCCAGGCCCAAAATCAAAAACACAGCGCTGCACCAGCTACCAAGAAGGAGAAAAATGACTGCTACTGCTGAACCCATGACAACCACGTAGTTCAGGAGCTCTGCCTCCTGAACTAATTCCAGTTCCACAGCTGCGAGAGATACCAATGGGTCAGGCAGTTTTGCATGACAATGATATGTATAATATGTTTATGTCATTCATAACACAGGAAAATTCTGAAAGTTAAAACTTAAGCTCATATTCATGTCACTTTTCATGTGGAATCCCCTATTCCTGAATATAAAAATCCATATGGAGATTAGCATTAAATAATTAAAACAGCTACTTTATGAGCTGGCTGTGTAATGAAGTAAGGGATGAGGAGGGACAAAGGCTTGGCATTACCACCTTGATGAGCCAGTACTTTTGCAAATACACAGCTGAAGAAATCGAGACACCAGCCCCAAGTAATTCACTGTGAAAAGTAGTTAGACCTTTATAATACTGTTTAAAGTGATCTGCAGGTGTCCTTCCGCAGTTGCAAGTCTCTGCCTTAAGTCTTCAAGAAGATAGCGCTTCCTTGGAAAATTACTAGTTGTAGAATCATTCATCTCTTTCTGTTGAACAGGTCTATTTATAATTACAAACTCATGGCCTTTTCTGGATGAAATATTCATGTAAACTCAACTGCCAAGCTGCACTTATGGCATAGTAAACTGTAAAACATTATCATATTAAAAGCAATTCAGCAACATGCTTCATACCAGCTTAATAAAAATGTCATTTTAAATACTGTTCAGAAGCACTAGTCTATTTTACAATGCAGGATCCCAACATATACTCAGGAGACAGTACATCTTGAGAAAATGAAATCAAAATATGAGGCAAAGGATTGAACTCAGGTAAATAATTTCCAGGTACTGGCCAAGTATTTTATTTAGTGAAAAGTGTTTTATTTTTTTCCAATGGCTTCCTAAGACCTACTATAGACATTCTACACCTTTATATCTTCAGCAACCTTGTAACTAGTACACATATGAAGTAAATAAAGTGAACTGAAGATTATCTAAATGGCACTTGAAAATATTTGTGAATTTGTATGTATGTATACTGACTTCAAAGGTTTGTAAAGACTGTAGAAACCTGTTAGGTCTGGGGATTACACAAACTGAAAAGCACTGAGTATTTTTAATTAAAGAGGTAATAGATAAAATTTAAAAAGTATGCATGTAACAATAAAGATCATTTGCATGGTGCAAAGGGATCCAAAGATTTATATGGTTACGTACCAAGCTTCACTAATGAAATGTTCAGAAGTAGCATCTTATATTTATTCCTACTGAGAGCAGGAGTAATAACTGTTAATGGCAGTAACCTGAGATCAGAAATTCTGAAAATGAGGATTGAACTCTCAAACTGGATAGTGGAAAAAAGAGGCTCTATCTCAGAAATAACTTTTTAAGTAACAAAGGGCTATCCTGTTATGAAAAATAGGACAAATTTGAACCAAAACAGAATAATTTTCCATTCTGTTGAACAGTACAAACAGTAGAGACTGAAATCAACTTGATAGGAATCACTCTGCATCTCCTCGAGAAATAATCTATGTTCAGATTCCCCTATGAGGTTGCTGCTGAAAGGAAAGGGAACTGAATCCACCCTTCACCTCTGGGCTAAGTAAACCTTGAGCTGTTCTGCACACTGCCTGGTTTTGTCAATACCCACCCCGCTCATGCCCCACAGCTCACCTAAATAATCCTTTCAGCCACACATACTGTGCTATTTATTTTGCCTTTTGTCATCCTTACTCAGTGTGTCCCCAAGACCAAATTTTGCTTTCTTTTTGTCCCTGTAACACAAGTAACATCCTTAGAACATGCACAGGTTTATGCAGATATTACCAAAACTGAAGATAATCTTTGTCTAGCTTGATAAATCGGTCTCTCCCATAAAAAGAAAAATCTACAAAATTGTTGAAGGAGGAAAAGAAGGAAAAGAAATATCCTCTTTCCTCAATTGTCCCACATTTTTTCCAGTGGGAATGTGAATGAAGTGGTGTCTAGGGGGACATAAAGCCAAGAACGTAAATGAAACAAAGAAATTACTGACTAGGCCCAAGAAGCTTGCTATAGGAGGGAATTCATAGACTCCAGCAGTTCTGTGTTTACTTTTTATACCATTTTCTTTCAAAGCCAGTGAGAACTCTACTCCCTGCTCATTTGTTATCAGGGCAATTATCTGTCCACAGGGAAGTCTTTCCTGCTCAGGGTGCTGCGGATGTCATGCAATGTGTGCTGACATTTATTTACCAATGTTCTAGTAGTATTTTTATAGTTGTTATGTTCCAACAGGTTTGATCTCTATGAATTTTACTTTAAAATGTTTAAGTTATTCAGGTCTGGTGAATAATTTCTGGATGGGAAAAACTTCAGATGGATGATAAGGAGCTCTTAATTTTAAATAGTTATCACAATTTATGACAAACTAATAACCCTGTCTTTTCTTTCTTTCTATAAGATATTAATTGCTGAAGAGAGGTTTTACTACTGAAATTTTACTGTATTAAAAAGATAGTATTTTCTACACTGGTATTTTGTAACTAAAACACTTTCTAGTTTAATTACTTTAAATTATTTAATACCATTGCAGCATTCAGTAATGTGCAACACCTTTATCTGCAGCAATCACTGAAATTGCTGTATAGAGGTTCCTTGACAGCAGAAAGGGTTTACTACAATTATAAAGTAACTCTAAGATTTTCAGCATATTGCAGAGTGCTGTAGAATGTCTTTGAGACAAATGCAAAACAAAATGTATTCAGCTCTGTGGTACTGACTGAATGTCTTGTCAGACACTCCAACATCACAGTACTTAATCAATAGAGGAAGATTATATTTGCCATAAAATCCAAAGAGTATGGTCTTCTAACTACACATTTACTACCAAAGAGGAAAAATATATTTATTCTTGGAACTCCACATTACAGAGAAGAAGAATGATTCGCAGTTGTTATTAGGTGTTTGAATCATTTCATTTTACCTCTGGAATATACTAACTAGGTAATAGTAGTGGGGGGTGGGGTGGGGAGGAAGGGGGAAGCATAAGCAGGCTAGGTTAATGCATACTGTAAGGTATTTACATACATACGTGTGTATGTGGGTGTGTGCTCGTTAATATTAATCTCCAAAATTTCTTTGCAATCATAATTCCATGTAGATTCAAATTTAAAAAAAAATATTTTCACATTAAACACACAACAGCATTCTGCTAAATGCCAATAAACATCTTGGTCCAAATAAAAGTGATGAAACTATGAATCAGATTAGAAGCAAAGTAGCAAATGATTGACATATGTGTTTGAAATTTACAGTACTTTTTCCACAGCTTGTCCAATGTATTCACTGCATACATTTGAACGCAGAAACATAGCATTATTTTAGGCCAAGATCATATCACCCAATAGTGAACTCACAAGTTGATTACTGCCCATCCTCATTATAATATCTGTAACGTACACCCTTCTCATGGTGTACCATTATTCTTTTTGCATCCTTTACTCTGGCTGCTCAGTATTGGAGCTGGTTCTCCTGTGAACAACTGCTCACAATGCTAGTAGTCAGCATCAGCAGGTGTTGCATAAAGCTGCTCTTATTCAATCCAGAGTTTTATAAAAAAATTATGTGAATTTCACAGTCATCAAAATATTATCTTAAACCCTCATCAACTTAAGGAGAAAAATATGCATCGGCTTTACTTGGGCCATAGTGATTGAAGCCATTCACTTGGAAGGGTTCAAAAGGATTGAAGAAGAAATTATGGCTGGCTGGTTTTTGAGTTTGACATAATTTTCAAGAACACTCAAGGATTAAAGCCTTATGAGGTCAGCATAAAAATTGTTGTTCACTTCACTGGTTTTGTATCAGGCCTCAGTAACTTATTTTTATAAAATGCCATATCACACTGAATGCATAAGTCTGTAACAAGACAATAGGGAAAACTCTATTGTTAAAAAGTACAATCTTTCAAATAAAGTGATGAAATTATTTCCTCTTTGCTAATGTTTACTGATCATTTTAGAAGGATTGGTAATAGCTTCTTTGAGTTTATCAACATTATTAAGACTCCAAGGAGCTGAGTATGCTTTTGAACACAAATTACCCTGTGTATACTCACTACAGGTTCTTGATTATTGTGCTAGTAAAAAATGTTAACTAACACATTTTGAAAATAAACTTACATGCTTCCTTGTAGACATGACCCAGATGGGATGTCTACAACTTTGCAGAAACTTTTAGCTGGCGAATACATCATTTCTATATTGTTTTCTGAACATATCTGTGCTATTGTGAAATAAAACCCAACAAAACCATATCTCCTCTCACTGAATTTGGCTTCAGAATAGTAGAAAGGCATACAAACTCTGGATGTGCAAAGCCTGCAGCACTCCATACTGCAGTGTAGGTGGAGGTAAAGCCAGTGGCTAGGACCTTCTAGGGACTTTAGCATAGATTTTCTTTCTTTTCATTTCTTCTTGGGTCTTTGGTTCTGGGTTTGTTTTGTTTTTTGGTATTTGTTTTGGGTGTGTTTTTGTTTTTGCATTACAAAAATAAATATTGCAGCTCTAGATGAATATTAATCAGAGTATTTTGGAAAATAAGCTCCTGAAACTCATTACCTTCCTAGTAATTACTTGGTGTTGCTCATTCAATATCATGTTTTTATACCCACTCCGTACTGTATAGTGTGCCTTGTTCATTGTATACTTGTCAAACCCTGTAGACTAAATGATTAATTTCTTCAGAGCCTGTGACGCTCATGAATGCAGTGTTTAGGTCCTTCACAACACATTCATAAAAACTATCTGAGATAAGTGTGTATTATTATTCCTATTCTAAAGATAGCAGATGCTATGCCAGAAATGTAAAATCTGATTAAGTGTTATATGATACTTTATATATCCAAGGCAGAGCAATTTACTTCAGTTACAGCCATGAGGTCTCAGCACTGGTGTACATTACAATACCAAGTCAGATGTCCAGAATATATACAGCTAAGGCAAAACCATTGTCAAGTGTGGGTTTAACAACCAGTATAGCATTACTATGTGTCAAGAGAATGAAGAAAACCAATTCTTCAGGTCACTAACCCTGAGGATATCTTTTTTTTTCTTCCTATAACACCTGCCTCATTCACTGAATCCTATTCAGCTGCTGAAATAAATGAGACAGGGTTCTAAACAGTTTTCTTTATAAAGAAGTTGCTGTTCCACAAACTGTTGGAGAATTGGAGAGTTTTATAGGTGAGCATCACTACATTCTTCTGTTCTGCTCTTGTCTATGCATCCCTTGTGGGTAGTTACCTGTCACAGGACACGGGGATAGATCAGCCTTGTGCTTTAACCCAGAATGTATTTTCCTTTTTGTTCTCTTCAAGAAACTTCCATAAATTCTCTTATCACATACTATCTTTTTTAAAACCATATACTTCCTTACAAGTTTTGGGACCCATCACATGGGTCCAAGTGCCATAAAAGTCTTCATGGACCAGTTCCAGAAAAGGATCCAGAACTCCTACACTGGGTTTCAGATATTTACTGACAGCTGAAGAATATGAAAATTCAGTATTTCATCCACTCTGCTCAGGGGCTATGGAGGACACAGGAGAGAGAGATTTTCTGCTCATGTGCTCAAACTTTCTCCTAGCAAAACCAACACAATCAAAACCTGCAGGAAAAGTCTTGTTTGGCTCTAGGGCTGGATTGTACCCACTGCAAATAAAACTTCTACAAAGTTTGTTGCAAAAACTGAAATCTGAGAAAACAGAATTTACCAGAAGGTTTTAAGGTGGATTTAATTTTCAGAGTTCCATGTTAAATATTCAAGAATAATCCCCTGGATATAACAGCTACTCTTCCTCCTACCTGCTTCTAGGAATAATTCCAATTTGGCATTATGAGGTGTCAGATCATCTTTTAGTTGCGCAAACCAATATATTTTTTCCTTGTCTTATTCTGGACATGTATTGTACTTTTGCTGACATTTTTGAAAGCACATTCTAACTGAGGCAGACAGTTTTCACATACAAATTCAATGTAAGCAGTTAAAGAGTGACACAGACAAGTAAAAACTAGGTCTTATGATGAAGCTATTTAATGGTGATTTTTGGTGGTGCTTCCTGTTCCATCCACAGAATAAGGATGCCCATACATTTGTCCATGCATTTGGCATCTCAGACAGTAATTATATTAAAGTGAATATTTTAATTCATTTTTATCAATATGTAAATGGCTTCATGGAGATCTGAAGAAAAAATAATACATAGCAAATCCCATTTGAAAATGTAGTTTAAGAAAAAACCCTGGAATGCCAACAAATCTGAAAAGTAATAAAATTGTACTTAAAACAAAATGCTGAATATTTCAGAAAAATTGGTGTCATGAATCAAAATCGGATGGAGGATATCAGAGCACCACAGAAGATTATATATACAAAAACACAATATGTGAAATTTGGCTTCCAAAACTGCAGGGGAAAGAAAAGAGGAAAAAAAAGGAAAGGATGATTTCCATGTCGGTTTTGTTATTTAAAAAAAACCTGTATCATCTAATTTTTCTTGCCCCTTCATCATCTATTTAATGATTTATATATATAGTTAGATAGATATTTGTAATTAATAGAATCTATTTTTTTTTATTTCTGTGTGTTTTCTTTTTTTAAGCAGAGCTTAAAGTTAGGCAAATATTTTTCAAGAACAATTTGGGTTTAATTTTTTGGGGGTTACATGAATGAACTGGAGGATCTCTTGAGAACACTCCCAGGTCTAATCATCTATGATGAGTACCCAGAGACATCTGTAACTTGAAGCCTCTTATTGATCATAAAAAGCGTGCAGGCTGCATAGTGCCCACTACAGCACTGTTTCTCAGCTCATGGTAATTCTAGAGCTGATATGTCACTTAATTGAAATGTGACCCTCACTATAACATAAAACTGACACTCAGATGCATGAAATTTTTAAATTGAAGTGCAGGGATGCAATCTGGGAATCTCTTATTCCTCAAGCCTATCGCTTACTATTGTTGGTATTCCCACTGCAGAAGTCACTCCCATGGCACAAAGCACTAAATGTTTGAAGGACTGAGATTTCAGTAAGTCACCATATGCCCAAATAAAGCACAAGAGAAAGACAGGAAAGACAATATATCCTATGTCTTACAGCAAGCAGTAAACAACAGGATTTATGCAAAGACTAGTGTGCTGGTGAGAAAACTCATTCATTCCCTTTTTTTATAATTCCATGCATTTCCTCACACATTTCACATTTCTTGTTGAAACAAAGCATAGTATTGTTTTATCTCCTTGTCTACCCATTCTTTTATGATATAAAGCTTTCCCTACCTCAGTAATAGGAGTTCAATCTATCACTTCACCCTAATGTGCTCATCAAAACAGGCAGCCTCACTCCATTTCTCCTTTACCATACGCCACTGATTCATGCGTCTTCACCTTCTTTCAGAGTTCAGGGAGTGCTCCTATATCTGAGTAGGATTTTAGTTCCTTCAGTCTTTACACAGAATAAAAGGCACACACCGTGCAGATGTCACAAAGCAGATGCCAAACAGTGTGCCTCTGTGCTCTCGCTTACTTTCCTCTTGTGTTTCTTTACTAACTTGCTGTAATTGCCTCTGTCTGTAACATACTCCATATTCTGCTTTCATAACATAATTAAGCCAAGCCCAACTTCAGGTATTCTCTCTATATCCAGAACCAACAAAAGGTATGTGTGAAGTCTGAAAAGAAAATATTCAGGATTACCTTCCAGTAAACCCAGAAATTCATAGCAAATGGTTATTCATCTATCCCCACTTTTGGGAAGCAAAAATGAATTTTTATGCACAGATAGCTTACAGAGCAAGAAAAAAACAGCACTAAGAAAGGTGCGCCTAATTAACATCAATGAACAGCTAATTACAAACTATAAACAGAGGAAGAGAATCAGGCTGCAAGAAGCAGCAAAGGGTGCTGATTTGATCACATAAATCCTTGATCAAATACTTCAGGGCAGCTAAAACTAACAGGAGCAAATTAACTATTTTCTGAGAAGTTTTCTTGGGTCTATGCAGCTTTATTTCCTACAGCAGCATCTCCCCCTAGCCCTGCATCTTACAAAGTAAGCAGACATGGAAAACAAGGCTGGTCATTTAAGAGGAAAGGTTCTGTTTCTATCAAAGCATCTATATAACAAACAAAAGGATAAAATGACTGGAAGACATTGAACACACCTGAGACTTAAAAAACTAATATTGTTACAGATCTTACTGTGGTGTGCTGAAGTCTCTCCAAGTATTGCCTTACATCCCAGCTCAAACCCTCTGAAAGTGTTTGGGGTTTGGGTGGGTTTTTTTTCATTTCAGTGTTTTTAGTATTTCCTGAATACTCTAGAGGTTTCTCCAGATTACCTTTCTTTCAGGGTATATGAAAACTGCTTCTTTTCCCTTACAGCAGCTGTGAAATAGCACACTTTAAACCTTATCCAAAAGTTTTGGACGACTGAGCAGGTCACAATGCAATGTTTCATTTTGCCTTAGTCCATGAAGGGATTGCTATGGCAGCAGACTACATGTAGCTAAATTGCTGGGGGTGGTTCCAATTAAATATAGATTTTTACCTCTTTTTATTACTTGCTGTAAATGTCCTGACTTACATTTAACAGTTAATAAGAATCTCAGACAAAGAAAATGAAGAAATAAATGGTCAGCACTTCGCTTGACTTGGGAATAGCAAAATGCTTGAGCCTGTGAAGGTGTGCTTCCCCTCCTCCCTGAACCTGACCTTTATTTCCCGTAATAAAGTGATAACCACCAGTGGTAATCAAAATGGATGCATCTGGTTGTGATGCCTACATCCAACTCAAAGTCGTTTGGGGGCAGACAGATAACAACACAATAGAGAAGGGCTAATCTGAGCAACATGCCCACCTCAACATAGTGCTGGTCAAGGTCCAGCTCAAGCCAACTTTGGATGAAACCAACATCTGTAGTTGGTATGCAACCATGACTATGAGCCAATAAACATGATCCAATAAATAGCGGACAGCCCAGGGCCCACTTAGCACTCCTGCACAGCAGCGGGCTGCACACCAGGATCTCCCCCTGAGTGGGGATGCCACTCAAGGTTACTCCTCCAGGTTGAGAGAATCCTTATCATATCAGCACAGTGAAACTTTGAAGTTGTAGCTAAGTGATATAAAGGATTGACTGTGTACATATAGTCCTTTAGACGTAAACCATTGATGAAATCTGTGACTAAGTCTATGCCCTGCCACACCTAATCCCTGTTCTGAGAAGGTGTTTAGAATGAAAGGGTGTCCTTTCAGAACCTCATGGCTCAACAGGAGAGTTTCCCCAACAATTTTGTCTGACCCTGTCCTCTATGCAATAAATAATCAAATGTACCTTGCCACTGAACCATGTTAAACCACTGTCACATTTACTATCAAACTGTAAAGTTTCCATTTTGTATCAATACACATATTGCTGCTTCCGTCTTACAAGTGAAAAGCATCACTCCATCCGTGACAGAGACAAAATTTCAAATCATGATTATGTGCTGTTCCATTATTCCTATATTTTTACCAGGAAATAAATACTTCATATCTGTAGGCACGTTAGCTATTGTGCTTACTTGAATCACTAAAATACCACGATTACTTCAAAGAGAGATAAAGCTAATTTTTCATATGTTAACACGCGATTAAAAATTGATAATGAAATACTGATGCAGTCAAAGCATAGACATTTATGGTGTGTAAATGCTGGTGCCAGTTTCAGAGTATACTAAAAACCTAACAATTGGGTGATGCACACAGCAATTCAGTTATTTATAGAAAAAATGCAAGCCAGCTTGGCACCTATAAATGGACATACTTTCAGCAGCCGAAAACCATAAACATTGCTGGAAGTAGCATCCCACGAGATTTTAAATAGCTGCTAAGCTATTATTACAGGTCAAACACAAAGGCAATCAATTTGGAAGCTTTTCAGGTAGGACCATTTTGCTCAAGGTCTGGCATCTCAAACAAGGATAAGCTCATTTCCCTGTGTCCCTGGGACAGCTTTGTGACTGCCTGGTGGTGCAGTTCTCTCCAGGGTGCTTTGGCTGGTGTGGCTGCAGCCTCCCACGTCAAGGCTTACTTCTGGTTTATAGGAAAAAGTACACATTTGTGTGCAGGTGTGTACCCACACTCACTGCCACCCCCCCATGAATCTTTCTCAGCTCCACATGGTCTTACTGCCTTACAGCAGTATCGTGGATGCACTGTTTAGTTGTGGGGGTTTTTTCATGTGAAGATTTGAAAATTTCATTTTGTATTTGTACACAACATTTTTTAATCATCTATTTCAAGGTGAGTATAATTGATCAGGAGGAGATGGATCTGGCAGTTGAATTTAAGACTGCCAAAATTGCACAAGAAGTATAGTTTATCAGATGGATATCAGTACTGGATGCATGGTGAAAACAGAGAAATTTTGGAAGTGCAAATTTCTGTTGTAATACACCATTAACTTTTGAAGGCACAACTATCCCGCTGCACTCTTGTCTCCAGGATCTCCTTACATCCTGCTTCGTTTCAGCCACAAACTGAAAGGTAACAGAAACCAGACTGAAGTTGCATGCTAAAAGTAACTATTTAGTGTTTGGCTAGAATACCAAGAGGTAACTCAGAGTATAATCAAACTGCACTGTTTCTTACATGACTGCTTAATTGATTTATTTGCACACACGTGTGCAAAGGATGCACAGAGTGTGCAGAAAGAGTGCACAGAGAGTACATCTTATGCATTGATTTATATATATATATATGTTCAACCTCTTGTTAAAAAAGAAACTTGCCAAGAGGCATCAGAAAAATTCATATTTTCTTATATGTGCTAGATGGTTGCAGTGTATTACAGAAAGGCACTGTATATGCACCACAGAAATCACAGATGATATGTGCAGTGCCATAAGGCAGCCAGCCATCAAGCACAGGGACTTGTAAAAATCATGCCCTTCTTACGCTCTTGATAGAGCCTGACCTTATCACCACTTCTTAAGCTGTTTTTAAAAGGTTGCAGTAAAGAGTTGGCATGCAGTCTATAGGGTGGGTAGATGACAAGCTGCTCAAGCATGGAGGCCAAAACACAGAGGTCAAAATCATAATGTATTTCTGGAAAAAATATCTACTCATTTGGTCATGTTAAATACATCTTTAAAGGTCTGTTTAACAAAGGACAGCAATGACAGTTTTAGCTCAGAATGCAAAAATATTGACGTTCTCCTGTGCTAGTGTTTTAATCTGTTAGGTTTATAATGCTGTTTCTGGTAGCATTCCTTGTTTTCCCATGCTGTATATAGTGAAAGAATAAAAAATCACCACCACAACCAGAAGCCACTAACTATATATGTTAAGTATTACTGAACTGCATAGCTCTCTGACTAGGTTTCAAATGGAGACTGACTTAAATGAACTTGCTGCTGGTCCTAGAAAGTACTGCACAGTGCAGTCAAGCTACAGCAATAGAATACCTGAAGCAGAGCTTTTCTCTCCCCAAGCAGCAAACTGGTATGCAGCCGGTGTGGCACAGGGCACTGTGTCTCTCCGAGGAATTCTCATTGGCAATTTAATACTTTAGATATCACGGGAACCTCTACGTTATAAGGTAGTAGTTACTAAGATGTTTAAATTAATTCTTATAATAGTACAAGTAATTGCATGCATGTGGACAGCATTTAGATGAATGGGTCCTATACCCATCCACACCACCACTGTAAATATCAAAGAGATTATGGAGAGTCGCACATTAAGAGGCAAATGGCTTACCCACTCCCACCACAGCTGCCTCTGACCTCCCCACTCTGCCACAACAGTTTAATGCTCTCAAAGACACTTCCTTGCAGTTAGCAGCCACAAACAAGGTCTGAAGGCTGTACTGTGGTCTTAACAAGCCCTAATCCTGCCTGGCAACCTCTGATAAATAAGTTGTTATAAGCCACTGGAACTTGGATCAATGCAAAGAAACATCCCCCCAAAGAAATACGCCTGGAAATTTTGCAAAGCGGGAAACTGCTGAGAAAGAATGGCATTGGTGTGTTAACAGCATTCAAGCAGCTGCGCCTGGTCCCTGCCAATCCCAGGTCAACTCAATAGAGTTACTCCAAATGCTTCAAAGACTCTTAGTATTGCAAAAATAATTATAGCCATCTAAAAATAAAGAAGTAATTCATGCTAGTCCCCCTTCCTCCCACCACCCTGGGCTCCATAAGTTGCATTTAACCTTTCAGTTTGTATTTTACCATTTAGGGTGCCCATTGAACCTTTGCTATGAGACCTTAACAACACTGTGTTCACAGGATACTTATCTGCCCATGTATAACCAATTGTGTAGCTCAACTACTCAACAAAATTAAAATCAGCAGACTCCTATGTGGACAAAACAGCACACAATAGGTACAAGTCCTCCAGATTTGTCTTCTGTGCAATCCCTGGATTGTATTACAAACCACATGTGCCACATAGTTATCTTGAATTTGCTGTTTGGTACTAGGTGATGGTAGAATAAAATATGTAAAGTTTAAGGTAAATATTCACTTATAAAAACTGCGAACTGAAGTGCAGGGCTCTGAGTCTGTTTAAATATGAAATCATGGTCAAATAATCACATAAATGTAATAGAGATTGAATGATGTGAAAATCAATAAGGTCTTTTTTCACTTCGGTCTTCCAAGTTTTTCTTAGAAATAAAGTAGTGGAAGGGAGGAAAAAAAAAGGTAAAAAGTGTGATCAAAGTTTTTGTATTTGCATCAAAATGTATTTTTTAACATGCCATGCATTCCTTTATTAAGAGAGATTTCAAATCCACTTGTTTTCAGCTCTTTGCTTGATAACTGGAACATTTAAAGAATTCTGAATTACACTGAAAATATTCTGCACAGCTCTAACCAGAATACTCATGAGTTCTTTTCTATGACAGTCACTCCCTCCAAAGCTTTTGGAAAGTGGCTGAGGATGAAACTTTGTGTAGTAAAGTCAAAGGGTATTTCATTGCTTCTTTAGGTGAGACCAACATTTCCCAGTCTGACCGTTCCCCTCTACAGTAATCAGAAATGTCTGAAGTGTGAGATCTTGCAACAACATTTGTTAATTGACATTTAAAATCATATTCTAAACCACAACATTTTCAAGTCCTAAACTCTAGCTGCTCTAGTAAATAGGTACTTCATGATCATCAGAGACCACCAGTATTGTTTTTCTTAATTACATTTGCAATTAATTAATGCCATTGCTGCATTCCTGGATTTGTAGCATTCCCTAGATGTTCTATACTGAGTAAAAGGGGAATACTGTAGTAACATAATCTAATTGCAAAGTCAAACTGTAAAGATTTTTAATAGCAACCACTCTCTAACACTTTTAATTTTCTGTCTGCTTCATAAGCATTAAATGATTATTTCTCACATTACCCATGTGAGTAGATTACACCACTCCTGTCTCTAAGGTTGGTAGCATATATTCTCACTCTACCATACTGCTGAACATGCTATGCTTGAGAGGCATCTATTTCAGATGCAGAGGCTGAATACCAGTGTTTCAAATAAGGTCTGTTATTTAGTCGTATAGCATCTTTCTGGCATCATCCATGGAAATTTGTTACATGATGTAGCTGCTGTACCAAATCAGATTTCTGCATGCAGAGGAGGTTCGAATGAAGATCTTTTCAAATTAGCAGATGAGAATTTAGGAAATAATCTGATGCCATCTGCTTTACTGTCTTTAAATTTTAGCAGTTCGTATTCTAAATACCCACTATCAAATGCATATTTTATAATGTTATCACTAGGATCCAAATTAAGGTCAAATTTGATGCTGCAAGAAGAAAGAAATGTTGGCAGGACATATATGGAAATAACTGCCACTATATGAAGAAGGACAAGCCTTCTTGCACTCCACCTAAAACATGTTCCTTATAGCAAAATACAATGTTTTTTTGCAGGCCAAGTGAGGGAGGATAGATCTTTTTTGTTTCACAAGCCAGTGACAATTTTATTAGCAAAAGGAGCTATGCAAGACCTTTTTCTTGGAGCAAAACCATTTCAAACCATATCCTACGTGAACTTCATTATAATTTGCTATGGCAAGGCAGATTAACAGGCAACGACTAGCTGCCCTGAATCCTATTGGAAATGCAGGCTATAGCAGATCAGTTTGGGTGCGGGAAGTTGGGGGACTCACTGAATGGATTACCTTCATAAGTCTCCAAGTTCGTCATCAGCCCAGCTCAAATTTTCCTGAGAAATGTCTCACAAACAAGTAAAGAACTTTTCCTTTGGATGTCTATCTATTTCAGTTCCTATATACCATAATTATTTTGATTTCAAAATACTTTGTGCATTTCCAAAAATGTCAAATTTTAAAGAAAGGGAGTCACTGTAATAATTTTCTTTGACTTCCTGACCAACACAAAACACTGCACCGACTTCCTTGAACCTTCTTCTTCTTTCTTTTTTTTCTTTATGCTTTACAAAAAATGTTTGGTCTGGGATTTACTCCCCCAGTTTCCCCCTTTAAGTTTTCATTTCCATCTGAATTAATTTCCTAAAAGTTCTTATTCTTGCTCTTCTGTGAATGCTGACAGGGGCAGAACTGGAGCCATCTGGGGACAGGCAGACATATAGATGAAGTAATGGATTTGACAAACATTTTGAAATTAATATATTCGGCTTTCATATAGCTTAAACAACATAAAAAGTATGGATGATGTACCCCACACAAATGATTTAATAAATTTCTTATAACTTACATTGGTAAATTCTAATCAAGAGTGGGGGAGATGGTTAATGGAACAGAAAGTTTCTGAATGAGGTTAGTAATTTTTTCTTTGAGGTCTTAAAATATTTCAGTCCAGTATATTTTATGGCATTGATAATTTGTGTTTTCAAATGCTACAAGCACTCAAGTCTTTAAAACTGGCTTGGGAGTGCTTTGCTTGTTTTCATCAAAGGAAATTTTCTTTCTGACAATCACCTGGCCAGAAGCCTGGGGAGCCTAGTCAGGTGAAACTTGACATTTTTTCTGCCCATTAATATAACCACCCCAGTCATCTTTCAACAGAGTCTGCCCTATTAGGTTCAGACAAAAACAAATGAATCAAGTTTAGAAGGTGAGTTAAGAAAAATCAAAATTAAACAAGATTTACTAGGTGTTCTAGTGCTATCAAGGAGAGAAGCTTGAAAGAGGAATTTAAGAAAATTGTTATTAAGAGGTTAATGTGTTCATCAGACTCTTAAATCACAGTGCCAGTAGACTCAATGAAATGACAAATTGAACTATAAAAAAACATAAAATAAATCATTCTTTAAGCTAAGTATAGAACAACCAGTTCTCACTGGTTTCTGCAGTATTTTTGTAGACTTTAAAGGTTCCAACACATGCTGCGGATCACCTGTATCCTCTTGGGAGTTTAATAAAAGAAAGGATTTCCTTCTCAGCTTTTTGATGCTTGTCTGAGACAAGTGTCTGAGCTCTGACACTCACCAGCCATTTTAACTAGTCAACACATTATTTTTCCAGCAATGATCAATATTAAAAATGTAGGACACGTTTTCTATGAAATTAAATCAGAGCAGGAGGAATGCAAGAAGGATGGAGGGAATAAAATTCCAAACTAAATCATTCTTGGTTTAAACAGAGATCATTTCTCATGTTCATGAGATATGTAGGGCCTACCTCTACAAAAATTATACAATGGGAAACTTTTAAGTTTCCTATTCCTTTTTTATTAAATTATTTTATAACAAACAGAATACTCAAAGACATCAATACAGGAAAATTAGCCAACTTAACCTTAGAGTAGAAAATAGTTTGACAAAGAATAATAATAAACTATTCAAACCTCAATGCACTTGTAATCTTTTGAACTCATTCAGGCCACCTGTGTAACAGGGGCTCTCCCTTCATTTCTGCCCAATGAGGTAAGTATTTACTTGGAAAACAAATCTCTTCTGGTCTGTAATTCAGCTTCTCTCAGAATCATACTGCCCTCAGCACTCCACTTCTCCTTTCACCTTGGCTCCTCTCATATGTTTGATTTCTATCTCTCCTTCTGTGCCTCTTTTTTTCTCTGCTCCCAGTTCTGTACCTTTTTCTGTGTGTTTACTCCTCACTATTACTGAGCCCTTTCTTATTCCACAATGGTTTGCTAATTAAAAGTCACAAAATTCCTGTGAGACCATGCTGAATGACAACGCCAAATAGATGGATAAAATTAAAGAAAAAAAGTCTAATTAGTTTAATCAGGTCCCTGAGAATTCAAAATCAGAGGTGCTATTAGGGCATAGATATATCCCTTACTGATGTTTGGCATCCTCTAAGTAGAACAGGCAGGTAAGTATGCATCAGCTGCAGCTCTGGCAGTTAGTGCTGGTGGCAGCTTGATGAACATCTCCAAAGCTGCAATTGATCTGTACTTTTCTCAAGTTTGTACTAAGCTGTAGTGTAGGCCATTTATGATTTCTACAAAGAACTCAATACGAAAACATTTTTGTTAACATGATCACGTCTGTATTTATGGCTTTTCAATAGAAGGACTGATACGTTACTTTTAAAAATGGAGTTTCAATGTCAGGCTCAAAGTACTAAAAATCACAGCAGCACCAGGGACGCTGAGATAAAAGAAACACAGACTTACAGTGTGAAGGCCAGCTTCACTTATACATCTGTTATCAGAATAAACTTATAGAGAACCTCTGCTTTCTTGGAAATATCTTGAGTTTCATATAGATGTGCAACAGAGAAGCCAAGCAAGAATAATTTCATGAAAGGAAGACCCAAAGCATATCGATATGTGTTATTCGCTTACCCACCAAAAGCCTTTACCCACATACACTTCTGCTGCTTTGCTCCTGTTCTCTGACTGCAAGGAAGTCTGATACTAAACTAAACAGGACTGACTTCAGTCAGTAAATCCAGAATATGCTGGGATAGAAACACTCCTTATAGCATGTATGATCTTGTCTAGAAAGGCTAATCTTTAATGTCTGTATATATATATAGAAAAAACCCCTGTAACTATTTTTATCCATTACTAAGTTTATAGCTCTCACATCTGGGGACATAGAATAACAACACACACTGAACCTTTAATTTTCTCAAGAGTATGAGAAAGAGATAGCCATTGCTTGCACCTTCATTTCAAATACCCCATCAAATGGCTGATTAGGGAGCAAAACACATAATTTCATAGGGGTAATTGGATACATTTTCTTCTATTGCAAGCAAATTGCAACCTGGCATGAGAATTCAAAAATCTTTGGCAGTGGACCTCCTGAAACCCATCTGTGATGGAAATTAATTTTTTGCTTTTGGGCATACTATATTTACATATTTTGTTTTATTTCTCAATATTTAATCTAGCGAGAAAAGAGACTCTTAGGGCAAGCGCTGAAACTTCTCAACAGATTTTAAAAGAACAAAGGTCTCCAAAACTAACTGGCCATAGTAATATAGCCAACATGCCAAAATGGAGCTGACTTGACTTTCATTAGGCAGTCAGATGTTAATTGTATGCACACCTATTTTTAAACATCTATTATTTATAATATTATACTGAGAGAGTATCTGATAGCATTTGCTACAAATGCAAACTACGACTATTCTTTCATACACTTGTAATTTCCCCAAACTTTCCTTCAGTGAAATGTGCCATGCAGGGTCTCCTAGCAACATTGAATTCCTGCTGTTTTCACACATTTTGTTTATTTCATATAAAGAACTGATAAAATAATTTTGACAACCAAAGCATAGGACATTTGAGCACAGACTTACCCCTCCTGATTTAGGACTATCATTCCCCTAACTTCCTCCTTAGCAATGGCAGTAGACAGACACATTAGATGGTAAACCCATACTAAACTCAGCTGGGTTGAGTCTACTTGGTTTGCTTCTCGTCAATGTTCTGGTTGCAATGAAATATAAAGAGGAAGTTATAATTTCACCAGTGCAAAAGTAACTTTTAAAACTGCATTTTGTGTAAAACATTCACATAGATTTCTGGAGAAAAGCAAGAAGTGCACATTACTTGAAAGTAAAAGGGTCGTTGTTGAAATAAACAGCATAAATGCTTAAAGGAGTTGCTACCATGAAATGTCTGAAGCCCTCCATAATACTTAACAGGAAGCATGTCAGCATACAGAAAAGCTTCATGATAAGTGCTATGTGTGCAAAAGAGAAACACTTACTGTAAAAGCTTGACCTCTGTTGTAGGAAACTACTGCTGTAAACACACAAAACACTTTAAAAACTAACAAAAAGTATTCAAGGTTATCAAGGTTGCAAACTATGAAAAACACAGGCTATTAAAAAAAACCCCTGAAACTCAGATGAGCAAAGAAAATTTACAGAGCTGACACAACTCTAAAACCTAAGTAGATAAAGCAAATGCAACATTTCAAAGGACATGTTGTGAAAACGACAAACTTGAGGGCATAAGCTTGTTCCCAGATGAGGTTTGGAACAAATTATTTTCTTGTGCAACATCTGGCATGGTCTATTGACAAAGAAAAGGATATCCAAAATGCTGAGCTACTGTTCTGTTTAGCAATTTCTGTATTCTGAATTGTTTGAAGAGGTGATACCTATGTACCCTGTATGAA
This sequence comes from Ara ararauna, assembly GCA_028858755.1. Classification (NCBI taxonomy): domain Eukaryota; kingdom Metazoa; phylum Chordata; class Aves; order Psittaciformes; family Psittacidae; genus Ara; species Ara ararauna. The sequence goes on along the minus strand of CM054383.1, from coordinate 8,140,015 downwards.
GTATCTATGGCCAAGGTAAAAAAGGAACTTCCTCTGAAAGACAGATATCAGAAAATACTCATTATTACAGACATAAAAAGACAGAATAATCCAAACTGTTATAAATAAAAAATGCCTGAAAAATAAATTCTAGCTGTGAAATACATGAGCACTGTGAAGTTGTCTATTCATATGTGCACCGGCTGGCTATGGCACTGCTGTCTAAATGGTATTTATCAGCCAAATCTTGCATTAGCCTCCCAGGCAGACAGAGACAGATGTAACTGCTAGGACGCACACAGGCAGGAGAGCACATCAGTATTTTTGAAGTACATTTTCTACAGTATGACATGACTGAAGTATGATAAGAATCCACTCTGAAACTCTGATCAAAGAATGTGAAAGGCACTGAAACAATTGACCCTGAGGGAAGGCAGAGGACAGTGTCCATGGATGATAAAACCACTCCTGACAAGCTCGACAGCAGGGACAAGAGCATAGGTGCCAACACCTCCATGTGATGGCCAGACTTAGCAAAATGATAGGTATGCTCTTTTGTTATCTTTAAACCTTTCTTGATCTCCTCATTATTTCCCAGTGGGTAACTAAAGCACTTTGTTTCAGCTCAGGTATTTTCTTCCATAGTCCACAGGCTGGAAGGTAAAGCAGGTGCTGTTGCTTTGGAGGTGTCAGAGCTGAGAGGAATGGTGGGTGCTGCTTGCAGATCTGGCCTTGGCACCACCAGCCTGGGCCCTCAGCAAAGTGTCAAATGTGCAGATTACCCCGGAGGCATAGCTCCCGGGTGTGAAAATCATCAGATGGTTACATGAGCAATCTCCACCAATTTCTCCTGCTATTTTCATTTGTATTTGGTATATTTAAATTTCCCTTATCTTCCGTACTCTGGTTAGGGCGCCAATATTTCAGTCTTCAGATGTCAAGTTTCTGGCAGTCCTCCTCCAGGCTTTAACCCCTGTTAGGCCAACAGTGAGCCTTTAAAACTGGATCAACTTAATCTGCATGAGAGAGCAACGCTAAATGGTCTTTTCCAGCATTCTCCCACAGCATACCAAGTAGAGGGATAAGATAAATTACCACTGCACATCATATATATGAAACTTAAGAGTGTATCAGTATCTCTTTGTAAGTCACACAGCAACTAGCTATTTTAGCCATTCAAGGTGGAGCATGGAATAAAAAAAATGGAAGTAGACTTCACAGCTATTTGGAATGGACACCTCAGAGCAACTAAGGACACAAGACAAGCAAACACAGAGGCATAATCCTTCCCCCCTGTGAAAACACAGCACTGAAGGACTAGAAAAGAAAAACCAGCTTCAGAGTCTGTGTCTGGTAAAAAAAGCCTGGAACCTGATGGAAAGCAGGAAGTAGTCTGTGAAACTCCATGATGAAATTAAATTTATCTGCTACAAAATAGGACATCCACTTCACTGAGAGCAGATGTACTCATTTGTGGATGGAGAAGAAAAGAGCAGTTTCTCATTCAGGGTGGCCAGAGCAAAGCATTCCATAGGTTTGCTGGCCAGAGGGATCATTATGATTATCTGCTGATTTTGAATAAAAAAGGCCATAGGATTTTGTTGAAAATAATCTAAACAATATATTTGGAACATATGAATACATTTAGAAAATAATTGATTAAATAACTAAAAGCCCTAATTTATGTTGAGTTGACAAATACAAGCAGTAAAACATATCAGGGAAAACTAAACCAGATTTAATGACATCTAAAACAGCATTACTGCGCTATATTAATATGCATTTAACAAAGTAAGTAGGTTGGAATTCCTGCTTCTCATGATAAGGGTAGCAGGAACAAAATTAAATATATCTCCATTTGGAGCCAAACCAATGAAATAGTCTTTGTAATGTGTTGCCATGCTGGTGTTATACTATAAATATTACAAGAGCCTAGGAAGAATCCTATTTTCCAAAAGATGAACTTCAATATTCAGAACTGCAGACACTTTTGGTTTATGAATGTGATGTTCAAAACCTAAAGGGTTTTTTATATAAATCTTAAACAAAATTATGTACCAGAAAACAAACCAGATGTGCAATGTGAAAGGAAAGCAAATTTCCCTCTGAAAGAATAGTTGCATGTTATGCATATCTTAAGTACTGTAGCAGTTCATTTGCATTTCCATAACATTTATACTCATAGCATAAGCTCCCAAAATAATATAGAAATAAAAATTACTGTACCTGCAGCTTTGTGCAACATTTGCTCATGAAAAAGATTAGGCTTTTATTAATTCTTCACTAATTTAACAGTCCCAGCATCCTGCTTCTTTCAAGTAGGGGAAGCCGTTTGTTTTGTTTTGCTGTATTGAGTATTTTTTAAGAGAAGCAGTATACAGTCTGTCAGTAACATAATTATTAGATAATATTCCTGAATTTTAAAGTTATGAAAAAGAAACATGGAATTTTTTTTTGGCTGATCTTCAGTGAAAAAGAGATAGAACAGCTTCTGTGAAATAAACCATATAATCAGATTAGCTTTAGAGCACTGATTACTGAACTTCATATTAAAATAAATGCCAAAGAAGGATTCATTTGATCTACTAGTTAAGCTAAAAATGCAGAATTGACAGAATATGGAAGTTCTTTGATCTTTTGTAGGTATTCAATATACTCTCAATGCTGCTTGATGAGTGACAACAATTCATAATGTTTTAAAAATAAACCTCTACACAGAGGGGTTTTTTCAGCTTTAAGCTTATGCTTTTATTATATAACTGTTGCTTTGACTTTGAAGATTTTAACTTTTTTTTTTTTTAAACAACATATTTTATTCTTGTCTTTGAACGCACACAGCTAGGAGCTGAAATAGGTTTGTAAGAGGGAAACAAAGTTGAATCAGAATTTTAATACCAGAATTTTTAATAACTAAAATTTTAATTTAAATATTATTCAATAATTTCAATTGAATTAAAAATATGGCAAGCAGGGTAAGGTTCTCATTTACTTTCCTTTTCAAAGCTGATAAAAATTGCCAGAAGTCAATTTGGGTTCATTCCTGTAGTACCTAGGTACATTTTTCTGAATGTTATGTTTAGTCAGGCCTGCCTTCATATTTGTCTCCCATTTCCTATTCTGTCATTTGCCACATTAAGGGAAATCACAAATTGTGAATGAGCCCCCCGTCCCTCCGTATCTCCCAACACATAACCCGTTATATCCTGACATCTAGAAACAAATCAAAATTTTCTAAGGACTAAAGGTAGTCCAGTATTAAGACTGACAGGAGGATTTACCCTCAGAAAAAATTAACAAAGCAGCAAATTTTTTTTTCAGCTGGAAGAATTATTAACTTTTTAGAGAAACTTCTCCTATCGCTTTCTATACAAGACCAGAATTAAACAAAGCTGATGACATTTGCATTGTTTCTTTAAACTGCAAACCACAATTCATTCCACTGGTGACTTTTGGTCTGCAGTGGACAATAGGGGGTTTATTTCAGGTTTCCCATATAAAATTCCAGACACAAGTAGCAGGACCGTCCAGTCAGTATGCAAAGCTGCATTTTTTCCATCAAAGTCTGCATCAGGACAATTAGTGCAGTGCAGAGCAACCAGGCTAGCAAGAAAATGATGTCAAGACATTCACCTCAGATGAAAATCCATTTTCAGGCAGGTACTGAGGTGAATAAGATAACAGAGAAAGACTGTATGTTGCAAATTGTTCTGTTATTTATTTAACTATGCTTTGAATTTGCCACCCATATCAATCTTTGATATGAAACAATTGTGTTGGTGCTGCACTGTTGAGATATGGTCATCAATTCAAATAGAGCAGAAGGGACCGGGCTATTCATATTCAACAAGGCTAATGTGAAAAACATTTTAATGAAAAGACCTGAATGTACTTCAGGGAAAGGGAGATTCACATTTTCAGAAGACATGATTTTCTTGCCTTTATTTATATAATTCTAAATGTTGTTTCCCAGAATAAAATAAAGCAACCAAAAACTATTATAAAACTTGAACTTTTAGTTGTATTCTAGAGAGGAAAGAGTAAAAAAAAAACCAACCACCTGCAGTAAGTATTTGATTCCAAGTGTATTTTAAGCTCATGTGTTCATAATTCTCTCAACATCTAAGATCACAATACAATACTGGTATTTAAAAAACCTTGGTGTATCTTTACTTTCAACAATTTCTTGGATATCAGAACTTAAACCTTTAATATGTTTTCATTAGAGTTTGTGTTTTTTTTTTTAACTGATGCTGAAAGTGGCTTTGAACAAGTAAAATTTTTGCTTGGTAACACAAGCAACTTGAGCATCAAGAGATCAGGGTTGCAGTAAACCAGCTAGCTAATTTGAGGGAAAGAAAAAAAAGTTATTCCAAGATTTTTACTGCTTCTGAGTTTAAGCGATTTTATTCTACCCATGAAAGACATTGAGAGATAGCTAGAATGGGATTTTCTCAAAAGAAGATGTCTCAAGCAAGTAATTCTGTAAGCAGTTGTACTAATCAAACCACCTTCCTTCTGCCCACCACATACCTAGCAGCTGAGCAGCAGTCTGTTCAGCTCTTTTTTCACCTGCCCCTACTGCATTATCATACAGGCATTTCTGCTCCTTCCCTATTTTCCTCCAACAAGTCACCACTCCAGAACCACAGTTCCCTGCAAGCCATAGTTTTCACTCTGAAACCACATCACAGTGTCTTCAATCAACCCCTCAGATCTCTACTTCTGAACTGTAAGGTTCCCTAAAGATAATTTGATTTCTAACACAGACTCAGCATGTCCCAGGATAATTCTGGAGCAGGGGACAGGAGGACTGTCCTGGCAAGTGAGCCTGATCAACATTTTACTTAGGTCATCTTCCTAGGATCTGAAGATCTCAGGAGTGTTTCTCTCCAAAACACAATCCAAACAATCAACTCTTTGCTGCAGAATATGATGTCCGGTTCCTTGTGCCTCTGTGTTCTGAAATTCATTTCATCCCCACTTATGTTGAGCCATAGTTTCCCTGGGCTCCCTCAACCATGCTATGAAGGGATGTATTAGTTAAGATTCCTGATGTAGTGTTATGCCATTTTATGTCAGCTTGACTATTTTCTATTAATGCAACTTTAATATTTGCTATGGTTTTCCACTCTTTGACCTTCTTGGTATGTGTGCCAGAGCACCAAAATAAATGTTGGCTTCAAATTCATGCTAGAACAAAATTTCGGTCTTTAAGTAAACCGTAAAAGGGGCATTGGTGGCTATAAAGACTCAGCTGCACATTTCTGCTCAAGTATTAGCATCAGAAACAATCTCTTCCCATGATTAACTGCTCTCACATGACCTTGTAAGTTGAGCTCATGAGGAATTTTGTGAAAAACTGTGGTCTTGAGCATGCAACAGTGACTAAATTCCTCACAAATCACATATGATTTACATAAATGAGTGTCTTAGCTCTCACAGTCAGTGCTAGACCTAGTTACTAACACATGAAAAATGCTTTCTCAGACTTGGCACACAGCTTTTGCAGCTGCCAAATATACCCCCAGTGAGATGAGAGCAGGCTGATGAGGAGGGCAACAAAAATATTTTCAACACTGTTAGCGACAGGAAGAAGAATGAGAATTCTGTTTATCTTGTTAAAGATTTTCTGATCTTATCAGTTATTTCATTATGCTGTTCCTAGAGACCAAACCTTTTAAAATGGCATGAAGCTCAAAAATGCCCTATGAAAATTGCTGCTATAAATCAGACTCACACCATATTAACAGGGCAAGAATTATACAATATTATGAAAATACAGACACTCCTTGTAGTTGGTGTTTGAATGCATTTTGCACTGATATTTGCACAGATGAACCTGTCTCCATTCCATAAATTTATTCTAGTATCTGGTTTGTGACATGGACTGACTTCACCATAGGCCACGGACACATTTGCTCTTGTGCTTTCAGGAGTGCCCTGAAAAATGGGGCGACTGAGCAGTGAATGAAGAGACAGACTTTGGAGCAATAGGTGTTGCTTGGTCATGATCGTGAAAAGGCACAAATTCTTTTAAATGCTAGAAAGTTTCTAGCTGGATAGATGAATTTTAAAAAAGGAATCTCAAAAATCCTGGTGGAATAAGAAAAATGTACACTGGATGTTATTTGACTATTAAGACACAAAAAATGACATATAATCCATCTCTCATAATCAGGTTGATAGGTGCCCGTAACAAGGTTAGAGGAATGCTAACTCTTAATCTGCATATGTTTCTAAGACTTGTTTCATTTTGTGCCTGTGTCTACAATCACATGGAACTGTTGGAACAAGTCCAGAGGAGGGCCACGAGGATCATCAGGGGACTGGAGCACCTCCCGTGTGAAGACAGGCTGAGAAAGTTGGGGCTTTTCTGGAGAAGAGAAGGCTGTGTGGAGACCTCATAGCATCCTTCCAGTACCTGAAGGGGGCCTATAGGGATGCTGAGGAGAGACCCTTCATTAGGGACTGTAGTGAGAGGACAAGGGGTAATGAGTTCAAACTTAAACAGGGGAAGTTTAGATTGGATATGAGGAAGAAATTCTTTACTGTAAGGGTGGTGAGGCACTGGCATGGGTTGCCCAGGGAAGTTGTGAATGCTCCATCACTGGTGGTGTTCAAGGCCAGGTTGGACAGAGCCTTGGGTGGCATGGTTTAGTGGGAGGTGTCCCTGCTCATGGCAGGGGGGTTGCAACTAGATGGTCTTAAGGTCCTTTCCAACCCTAACTATTCTATGATTCTATGACCTACTATATTCTCTCTCTGTTTAAAATAATATAAAAATGCTGCTACACCTGTATATAGTCTCTCTGTCTGGCTTCATGTGCCAGATGATCTCATCTCCTGTTTATCAAAGATTTCAGAAATAAAAATAATATTTAAAAAACCCACTGTTTGGAGCAATCTCAAAACTCGTATTAAAAGACTTTCACAATATAGAGCTATTGTGACTTACATAAATCTTTGGGCAATGATAAATCAAACCTATGTAATAAAAATGACTGAAGAAAACTGTGTACTGTTAGCAAACCATATTTTAAGGGATGCCATTGCATTCAGCAAAGGATATGCTTAAATTTTTTTAAAAGGACTTCTCTTGTGAAGATGTGAGCTGAAAGCAGCATAATCATAAATTATAAAAACCCTTTACCACCATCTACTTCAGAGTAATCCATTAACTGTGGTAACACTATGATAATAAAAAGTTTGATGACATAAATATATTCATATCATTACATATGCCATTAGTTTTGGTATTACATAGAAGTCTTAGATTTTATATGAAAGGCAAGCAAATAAAAGTAGCAAGGTTGGAATCCAGGCAGAAGACTTTGGAGAGTGGATTATGTGTGTGGTGTGAAGTCTCAGTATTTTACTACAATTACTAAATCAAGGGACTGTGCCCAGTGTCTTCAACAGAAACTGGAGCAGACCTTCTGTGAAGTGAAATACAAACTGTCGATCTGTTCTTTAAACCAGACTGTGGTTTTACCCAGTCATATTTTCAAAAGGGAAGAAAAAGTGAGTTTTTAGTATATATAGCTAAGCTATGCCATCTTTTAATAAATTGACGAGAGATGATAGAATGTCCTGGACTTTGAGAAAATGAAATCTCATTTGCCAACACTAATTTATAAACTTTGGAAGATCCCATTCTTGGCTTTGTAATAGCTGTCCAAAGAAAAAGCATCTAATCTTCACAAAGGGAGAATAAACTAATTTCTTTTTTGAGATATCTAAAATCCTTCAGTAGCACATGAGAGGTAAAAATAGAAACAGACGTTTGGCTTGATTTTTCTTGTGTTTTGACAATCTAAAGAAAAACTGGCAGACAGAATTGTCCGGAATACAAAATCCTCTCATCCTGGAAGGATCAGTAGTACCACTCTGCTGGGGTTTTCTAACAAATGCTTGGTTTCTACTAACAGGGAATATCTACACCAGGAGGGTAGGGAATAACAGCAGCACTGAATACAAAAAGGGAAAATCAAGGCCATCTGATATTACTGAATAGTAGTGCACAGAGAACGAAATTAGATATGTTATGATACACAGGTCCTGCTCAGTAGTCTTCTCTCTTTGAATTGATGACAGCATCAGTGGGACAGCATTACTCAATGGCAAAAAAGTCCCCAGCCCCTTTGATAAAAATTACTATAGTACATCTCACAGACTGAGCACTTTTTGGCTTTGCACATAAGTTAAAATGTGTTTCAGTTGGCATGCCCAGATGAATCCAGGTTAATCTACCAAAAAATACACAAGAGTATTTAAAAGGTTAGAGTAATTCCACACATGAAGCAAACAATTTTACAGTCTTAGTGGTCTTACGTACAGCCTTCCCATTAAAACTTTCTATTTATTCATTTGCCTATACTATTTCCTAATTATTAGGTACATCCAATTCTTGTTATCCGTTACCTTATTTTACTGTATCAACGCCACAGTTTCTGCTACTTCTCTGATACCTCTCTGTGATAAGCACTGAAGTATTTTTTCATGTTGCTGCCCCATTTTATTTTTCTGTTTTTCTTTAAAATTATGAAAATTGAAGATCTTACCAGGATATTGGTAGTTTGATCTTATTCTCAGTTACCCTCTCACAAGCACAACATGCTCTCTCTTCACTGTGCTGTGCTTTAAATTCACCTTCTGACAGCAACAGGTCTCTCACTACAATGTTGTATCTCAACCAACAAATCCTTGATCCTGTGTGATGCACACCATTTTTCCCTGTACTTGCAATACAAAAGGGGCCCTTATAACTTTTCTTGTTCAAGTATGTTCCTTGTTCATGATCCTGCCAAATTTCTAGGATTTCAACTTTGCATCTAAAGCTGAAAACAGAACAGATTGATTGTCTGATATGCTCTTGGTTCAATTCCTCACATAACCTCTTTCAAAAAAAAAAAAAAAAAGATTAATTCTAAGATAAATTAGACACTAGAGGGATAGAAGTGGAACAAAACCCCAAACCACCAAGTAAAGAAGTGATATCCCAGATGTTCATATGCTATGGATGATTATGGTATTTTGAAACTACTATTCATCCTAATAGATAAACAAAATGCGTAGTAGTTAAAATGACTGAATGGTGATGATGATGGTATTTGTCTGTTGCATCGTTTATCCTTGCCCCTGAAGGATTGTACAAGTAGGCAAATATCCTAGCTATATATAAAAAAATACACATACAGAACTATTTAACCCAAGACTTGACGCATAAGTAACAGCTGACTGAAATGAAACTCTATGAACAGCATAAAAAATCCTGATCTAGATTTTCAACTCAATAGGCTAAGCTAGTGAAAATTAAATACACAATTGTTATCTCAAAAAACGCAGCCACAGGATCATCAGCTTGTGTGAACATACATCCCATAAACATTGTAATGTTGGAGATGAAATCCATTAAAATAAATACTTTGAATTGGACAGGTCAGGTAAATAACCATTCCTTAGGCAGTGAATGTAGAACCAGATCTTGGCAATTTATACTGTATATTTTACATAACAGATTCTTTTTCCTGATATAATCATGGAACGCTTGTTGTATTTCAGTTCTCAATTGTTCACTGTGAAAGTTGTCACCTTTCAGCCCAGAAAAATTCAATAGGAGTTATTAAGAGAAATCCATCCTAAGCACTCTTCAAAAAAGTTGTTGTTTTCAAGTAGAATTACATATTCCATTTTTTCAGTTACTACAGGAGATATCACTATGTCCTTTATGATACAGGTGACTTGAATTGTTAGATGATCATACTCTTTTCATGCTTATAATCTAATTGTGTATACAGCCCATTTTACAGAGAAGCAATGCAGCAGACAAGTAGCTATTTAAATAGGATATGCAAATACATACCTTATCATAAAAATATCATAAAAATTTCAAAGATACGTATGATCATGGAAGCAACAACAGTTACATGACATGCAAGATGAAATAAAAATAGGGACACCATATGTCAATGTGATGTTGGAAAAGTATTGAAATACGTCAGAAAGTACTGAATTACCTATATATCAGAGTATGATAATATCCAAGAGTGCAATATAGGAAACACAAACAGGAACTGCTAAGCTAGAGAATGAGTTTTGAAATCTGGATTTGTAAATTCACTTGGGCATCAAGTACCCTTTCACTGAAAGTACATACGATCTATCAGCATCTCAAATTCTCCACTGTGCTAAACTGATTGCCATTCCTTTGACCATTTAGGGTTCAAAAACACGTGGAAAGCTTCATTACTGCCTTTCAATGACACTCTAGCAAAAGGAAACAGTAGAGAGACAGCAGAATGCTTCAGCTTGAAGAGAAAAGATACACAGATTGATGTCACGCTTTGTTTTTGCACCTTGGCAAAAACACAAATAGAGTTATATAGCCAGTCATTAAAAACCTCTTATTGCAGAGACCCTGATCAAGATAATTCCTTTCTAATGCAATGATGTTGTTGCAAGGTCTTGTAGTGTCTCCTTTTTTCTCCATTAGATACCATTTTCAAAAAAGTCTTTTCTTTTATCATTGCTATTTTAACTTTATCTCATGTATAGGAAGAAAATATAATAAGCTTCTTTCAGAAAACCAGGCTCATGTGTAAGTGTGCATTCTTTATATAATTTTAGGGGGAAAACAGTTAACATTTTAGCCTCATGACTTGCAAATGAAAGAAAATAATAACGCTTAACAAAAGACATTAGAAGAACACATTTACCATGAATCATACTGCCCTTGAAGGTTCAGCTTAAAAAAGCAGAGAAATAGATTTGACACCACTTGGACTTGCAGCTCGGACATGCCGCATTAAACTGTTCAAAATTAATTTAATCTGAGCATGGAGAATAATAGCCTCTCAGTTCAAGGCTTCTGATAGCAGTAATTTGCACTCGAAAGTACTTCCAAAGGGAAAGAATAAATGAAGGGCGACTCTCCAAAACTGAGTGAGCAAATGTATTCACTAAATGAAAGCCTCTTGATCACCCTCTAAAAGAGCATTCAGGAAAACGACACATTCTATATCATTTTGTGGGTTTGGAATTTTTTCTTCAAACTACTCCCCGCTACAAGGAGAGATGCTGTTCTTCCTGGACTGATGATGGGATAAGGAGCTATTTACGTAGAGCTCTTGCATTTTAACTCAAAAGCCTGACATCCATTTGCCTTAGAAACGAGTAAGTAAAACATCTTCTTGTCATATTTCTAATAAGGCACTTTGTAGATTAATTTCATATGGGGTATTGGCAGTTCACCTTGCTTTTTTAGCAGAGAACTAAGAGGTAACTGTAACGCTCCAGCCCTTAAAAAGTACTTTATCAACCCAAAATATTTTTATATTTTGTAAGCATCATTCTTTTCACTTACACATTCATAACTTTCAATTCCATTCACCATGTCTGCAACAAAATCTTTCAATTTTGTTTAGTATCTCACTCAGCTCCTAATCAACAGTGTGATCACATTGAGAGGGCACTGGAACAGGACACAAGAAACACTTTCTCAGACATAGGTGGTGTTTTATAGCAGCATCAACCCAACAAAAACTGCTCAGGTCATACATGGCAACACACTGGACAATGGAATGGGAAAACCTCATCACCTTCAAAAATCACACGCAGGCAGAGATACACAACATGAGAGACTTCACGGCTGCACTCCAATATTAGTTTCTGGCCTTCAGTATGGCTTCTGCAGCCCAAAATGGCTGTCCCAAAGTATTCTTCAAGTACAAGAGCAAAGTCTAACCTGTATTAAGCCCCAGATAGCTGGGAAAGACTGTGGGGACAATCACTGGGGTTGTAATTTAATCAAGAACTTTGCAAAGGTTAGTGCTGTAGAGAGAGCAGGGGTGAAAGAAGGGGAAAGAGACTGATGTTGCTGAAAAATGTGGATTTGGCCCAAGCAAACAACTTCCAAAAGATCCATTTTAGTTTTAACTGCGGGTGAGCAGGGAAGAACAAGGAAATAGAGCCATTTTCAAGTTCTCACTCAATCTTCTGCTCCTTTCTGAATGATGTTCCTACCCCATTTAATATTAATTAAAAAATAAATTAAAGAAGAATGTATTTAACAGTACACGTTATCTCCATTTATTAGTAAAGCAGACAAGCCAAATATCCCAGCCACAGTAGATAATTTAGCAGTTCTAGCAAGTGAAATACATGTGAGAGCCTAGGCAAGCCTGGGAACAAGCAGTGACAAGATGACTTAAAGACCTAACACCTTTAAAATTAGGGGGTTGGGCTGTCTCTTTTACAGTTTTAAGAGTCTCAGGCAGTGTCTTTAGCTGCACCTTTTTAGTTATACCTCTAATGGAAAAAGGCAAAATCATGCTTGGTGTGCTTGTGTGCATGCACCAGTGTGTATGCAAGTGCCCACACACAGACACAGTGCATCTTTCTTTTAGTAAATAAAGCGCTGTTACGAGCTGTATCCTGTGGAGGTACAGCACAAGGCAAACTGAGTCCTTAAGTAACAGCAAATAAAAATTAATAATATCCTTCCAAAGCAAAGAAGAACAATGGTTTGCACTACAATGCACTGGCAGAATGACAAAAAAGAAACAAACTTCTAGTCAACAAAAAATAAACTTAACAAACAAAATGAGTTCTTAACTTCTTTCCATTCACTTAAATATTTCATCTCCTTTTTCTCCCTTTTTTTTTTTTTTGTAAAAGTGATAAGAATCCACTATTTTGAATGAGCTTAGTAGTGTGAGAAAGTCTTAGGAACAGATACAAAGAAAAAGTTTCATCAAACAGCAGGAGAGTAAATAATGTATTAGTATTTGAATTTCATTTCTAATCCCACAGTTGCATTACTTTTGCAAATTTACAACAAAACAAGCCAAAAGGTCTTTTTAAATTCTCTGGTATCGCTTAATTTCTTCTGAATAATTTACCTGCCAGTAGCTGTTTGTTGTATAATACTTCAAAGAAAACTGGTTATGCCAAAAGTCTAAAAAAATGAAACGTGCTTCTAGAATGTATTAAAAAGTTAAAATCAATTGAAAGCCTTCAGGATATTGTAACTCATACACAACTGGTATGAACAGCATTGCCAATACATGGCACTTAGAAGACGAAAAATAGTCTAGACATGATGTTTCTGGCACCTTTTTACCACATTAAAATTGGCGGTTAAATTGTGAACTTCCATTTCTTTCAAGAAAATTCAGGATGCCAATACAAGTAATTCAGGTCTTTGAGGGCTCATCCTTCTATATCCAACAGCTTTCTTAAAATACCTAGGTTTAGATTTTATGATTAGGCTTTATGATTAAAAAAAGGATGTCTCAGTTTTTAAAGTTTGTTCTTTGCAGCGCAAAGCCCATTGCATTCGCTAAGTTAAGTAATCAGATTCCATTTGAAGTACACTAGTATTTAACCCTTGACTTTGCAGATGAATTAACATACTGATATTGAGTGACTTATGGGAAAACTACCCTGCAAGCTAACAAGTAATTGCTTTTAGAATACACAATAAAGTATATAATTCCATGGTTTAGTCCCTTAGGAGTATTAGTGCCAGAGAATATTAGTGAGGGAATAATGACTGGTTAACATCTCAACTCATTTCTGTCTTTCAAAACTGAAGTGCATTTTTACATCCACTGCTTTCTACAAGTGTGCTTGTTTTGGCTGGGATAACTGTCATCACAGAAGCTGGTATGGGGCAATGGTTTGGATTTGTGCTGGAAACGAAAACACAAGCATGTTCTAGTGATTGCTGAGCAGCACTTGCTTTCCTTTTCTGCTCCCCACCCCACCCCACCCCACCAGTGAGGAGGTTGGGGGTGCACCAGGAGTTGAGATGGGACACAGCAGAACAGCTGACCCTGGTTGATCCCAGGGATATCCAATACCATAGGGTGTCATGCTCAGCAGATAAAACTGGGGGAAGAAGGAGGAAGTGAGGGGAGAGGGTGGATGTTGGGAGTGATGGTGTTTGACTTTCCAAGTCACTGTCACGCGTGATAGTGCCCTGCTGTCCTGGAGATGGCAATACCTGGTGACCATGGGAAGTGGTGAATTAATTCCTTATTTGGCTTTGCTTGTGTGCGTGGCTTTTGCTTTGCATATTAAACTGACTTTGTCTCAACCCAGGTTCTCACTTTTACCCTTTCAGCTCTCACCCTCATCCCACTGCCAGGGCGAGTGAATGAGCGGCTGTGTGAGCCTTAGTTCCTGGCCTGGGTTAGAGGACAACAAGAAGGGAGGAACACTTTTTCCTTCTCAAGAATAAGAAAGGATGCCTATTGTAAGAATTAGCTTTAAATTGAACTGAACTTAGATCAGGACTATAACTTTCAAGAAAAGAAGAATGGGATAATAGCAACCTACAATTTTAAATCGAATTCAACAACATATCAGGAATAACAATTGTAATGGCAATTGGTACCAACCCTTTTTTCTTTTGACACAATGAGTTTGTAGAGTTTGGAATATCTCTAGGAGGGAAAAAATGAAAACAATTTGGTCTTATAATATATTATAATTTACATATTTTGCTTATTTACAGTTTTCAGAGATAAAAATAAGCAGACAAATACCAGACATGACACTTTAATTTTGTTAGGCCATAAAGTTTCATGGCCCTAGTACATTTGGAAACTAAAAGCTCTAGTATCTTTGTGAAGAATTAAATGTTATAAAAGAGTTTAATCTAAACATTACATCTTTGTTTTAAAAGATAAGTGCAGGCAATTAACCTGTTCAATGACTTTTGACTGCACATCCTGCTAAGGAGCTCCCTCATGGCCCTATACAACTATATCACATTTTTTAAAGATGAAGAAAGCAACTCGGACCCAGGGTTCACACAAGGTTTATACAATCAGGAGATTAACAATGTTTGTTACTGTAAGAAACTTAAGTCTTTTCCTGGGAAAATGAGGTTGCATGTAAAACTTCTGTATATTCTGTTTGGAGTCATCAGCTTTTTGCAAAACCATGGGGCAAGAGGCTGCTTAACTTATTCTAGTCACCGTGGAAGGAGATAAGCTGTGGCCCTTTTTCTGCAATGCATCCCTCCCATTCCACATGCACAGTTGAGGGGACTGGAGCATGAATTCACAGCCCCAGTCTCCTTTTGCATGACAAGGAAAGGCCAAGAATCTGATGCCTGTTAAGAAGCATGTTTCATAAAATAAAATCAGAAGACTCAGTTTTGCAAAGCCTTAACAAACTAATTCTCCTAAAATGAAGAAATATTGCTTGATTTTCCCTACCACATGGGGAACTATCGACCACACAGAAAATTTGAGGAAGCTAAGTTATGATCCCTAAAAATTTTGGGTTCTTTTTGTTTGTTTCTTTGTACAGGGGAACAATATTCTCATGGCTGAAAATGCTTATAAATATTTACTTTCAAAGGATAAGATGGAGAAAATGAAGATGCCCACAAGGATGATAATTCAGAATGGGATAAACATCTTTGTGAACTATCTCTGGTTTTGCATATCAAGATTTCTGTTTTCACAGGCTCACTAAAAAGCAAGTCATAGAAATTTAGAAGTTTATGATCCATTAAAAGGAAGCATCTGTGCAAAATGAATCCTGAGTGTGGGAACTTGCACCAGGAACTTGAAGAGTTATATTCCTCTGTTGGGAGAAAGTATTAGATCTCAAAATGACTACTCAACCAAGACAAGGCAGAACTATTTCAATTTCTGGTGATTCCACCCTTCCTACAGACCACTAAGTATTTCCATGTGTGAGTAGTGATAACCCATTACATCGACATGGTAACCAAGCTACATGTGCAGAAGAGAGCAGAGAAGCTGAGATGAGAATGAAAAATTACTCCTGACATAGCATTATACAGAGAACTAACCAATCCACAAACCACTAAAGCCCACTCAGGCTTGTAGACTGGTACATGTATATCTCACTCTGCCACAATCTTCATAGCTGACAAACGACAGAGTTATTTTTTTCTACAGCACCTGCAAGTATTTATCTTATCTGAACTGCAAGCATAAATTACACAGACAGTAATAACTGAAAATAATATAAAATTCTCCTATCAAGCAACAAGCTATTATTCAACTTGGCAAAAATAGGATCTTTACTTACTGAAAACCAGTTGACAACTTCCCAGCACCACTCCAGTACTACACATGGGGGGTTGCAGAAGCTTTGTGGCATCTCCAGTCTCATGTCTGACTGTGCATGGACACATTCTGTGGCAAAATACCATCAGCACAGGTGCTACAGGTCACCTGGGGTTCCTCCTCACAAACCTTCTGTGCAGACTGAGAGGATGTGGTGAATGTACGATATAGGTGGATTCACAATAAGGATGTAATGAATTTAAAGGGATAGAGAAAATATGAGGACATTTTTCTATCTCAGGAATACCATTAACAATACAAGAAATACAGTAAGGGAAATAAATCTACTGCTATCTCCATGTCATCCCTCACAGTAGGATGATACCTGGGTTAAAATCTGCAGATTAGACAAACAACAGAGAAAAGCAAAGACTACATTTTTAGGGCTGCAAATAGCATTTGGCCCTTCTATGAAAAACAATTGAATTTTGTCTTCTGAAACAACACAGCAGACGCAATTTGCTTTGCCAGACTGAGTTACTGAGCAACAGCGCTGTGGACTACTTAAGAGTAGTGTCTAACAGGTAGTGAAAAAAATCAACTCTCTGATAGCATCACAGAAAAAGAGAAATGTTACCTTTGCAGAATGTCTCAGCTTAAAGAATAACTGAACAAAACCAGAAACATGAACTCTGAAAAATATTCAACAAGCAGATGGTGTGAGAATAATTCGGGAAGCTGATATCCAGTTAAAAACACTGCCTAAGGACTGACAACGCAAGGCATTGGTGGCATTTGTTAAGTAAGTGGATACACTGTGTGTTATGAGAGCTGAGGACCAGCTGCAATGTAAAATTACAGATGGGCAGCAAAAGGAAAAGAAGCAGAAGCAATTATTGCAAAGATGAAATAGAGCAGGAAAGTGGAAACATGGAATTGAAATGAAAGCCTGGTAATCAAGCAAAAGTAGTAGGAAAGTAAAAGAAAATATTTTGTTTCCAAACAATTAATTAGAAAACTAATTTAGGATATTTATCAACCATATCTGAAGTCTACTGGATATGGATCACAAACTCATATCGCTATTATTATTGTGTTAGTCACCATCCTTTTATTAACTGTATTACTTTATATCACACTTCGTTCATGCACTTAGCTATAATTAACCACCTCTCTTATGCTGCATCTTTTTAACAGTCCAAATCACCTTGAAAATGCTCCAGGGTGAAATACTGACATGCCTCTCAGCACAGATATCGGAAACAAGTTTAAGAACGTCAAATTAACTGTGACTGATTTTAAGAAGGATCCTTCAAGAGCACATCTGTACTTGATATCATTCCAAGCCTGGTTAAGTTCTGACAATGTATTTTTGCCTTGTAGTGCATCTTGAAAACCTTGTTCATCTTTCTAGGGGCATGTATGTCATCAAATTGGTGATAACACATGAACTGCATTTTAAGAAGCCAAATGTCATCTCTCTGGAGGCTTCTTAGCACTTTTGAAAATCTAGTCCCTGTCTTGCCCTCTCAAAAGTGATTAGCTCCTAGAAAGCTCAAAGAACTGTAACTCACAAAATATCTATTCAGAAACTCTCACAACTGAGCAAATATTCATGGATCCCTTGTCAGAATATTTAACAGAGGTTCTGCAGAAAACTAGGCTTTCAGAATCTTTTGCCTTCCCTTTTTCTCCAAGGAAATACAGTGTAAAATATATACCACAGTAATGACCAGCAATTACTTATATAAAACATTAGCTTTCACTAGAGCAATACTCCACTTTTTTGGGTTTATGTCCATCTTTATTTAGTAAACATTTACAGAGTAAATAGTGCTCATGGACATCCAGATTTATTATGGTTATATCACTTTTCCTTGCAACAATAATGAAGATTGATTCAATCTCAACAGCATTAGCCCCTTGCCAGCTGAATACTGTGTTGTTCTCATAAGTCAGTAAGAAAACTCTTTATGGTGCTGCTGCTTACCATTCCACTTTCTGAAATACTGCCTTTCATAAAACACAGTTTATTAATTTATAGTTAAAAGATCTCTTACACTGAAGAATCAAAAATGATGGGGGGAAAAAAAAGAAATAGCTTTGCCTCTTCTTTGAAGGATCATTTGTAAGTTATGAGCATTTCTCTGCTAAGAACTCTAAGGGGTTAAATAATTCATCTTTTCAAGTGAATTAAATGTCACTTTTCTCATTCAGGTCATACAGTATCAATATCATCAAAACTACAATAGGCACTCCACTGTGTTGCTAATGACTGCAATCATTACAATCTTCTTTACAAAGCATCATGTATGGGAGAAGTGGCTGTACACCACAGCTTTCAGAATGAACAGGAGGTCCCTTTTCTGTCTCTCTCTTTTAAACTCTGTCCAGTTAAGAGGCACATATCCATCTGCTAAGATATTTAAGGAGAGAGTAGATTTTTTTTTTGTTTCAAACATGTTTCTCCCGGCAGGAATCATTAAATACTTGGATTCATTGCTAAAATGGAAGGATTTATCAAGTTTCCTTCCTGGGCTTAGATCATCATTAGAACTATTTTCAGCTATTTTAATTACACTTTCCTGACTGAACCTTAACCACATGATTAAAGCACCACCCACTTCAGTCTATTCTGCTTTCTCAGGATTTGAAGAGTAAAGGCTAAACTATGCATTCATGCTTGACAGATCAGAGTGAATACAAGCACATCCTAAGACAAAACATGTGGACATAATATTGTAGATGTTTGAGCTTTACTAAAAAAGTGTTCCAAAACCACCTTTAAAGCTTCACTGAAATTCACTCATAACAAGAACTGAATAATTCTGACAAAGCTGGCATATGATTTATGGCATATGCATGATATGGCATCTGCAAAATAATATCACATGTAGGAATCTGCATATGGCAGTATTTTGAGATCACTAACTAAAAAGATTGGACAAGAACAGTGAAAGAACAAGAAAGCAAGCAAGGCTGGTATCACTGAAGTATATTAATTAGACAATGATGATTTTTCAGACCATTAAATGAAGAGCTGATTATGTCATCATACTGTGTCTTTAATGAAAGATCTAATTGTAAAATTGCCCAGTATTTATTTTTATTTATATAACTGACATTTCTAAAACAAGGTGTTTAATTACGTATTGGGCAGAGGTTTATATCTTAGTGAAGATATAAACCAAATGTCCTTGTACTGCAGTCAGGTGATTCGTGGCAGATATATTCAGTTCCTCAAAAAATACTGAACAGTTGCACAGAGGAATGCACCTGTCAAGAAATATGACAAAAAGCCTTTGTTCCAGTCTGGAATTCTCTGCAGGGATCTCTGTCTAGCTCAGCTGCCTTTCTCTGCACACGTTGTTTCTGTGCTGCACTTCAAAATACAACAAACCATATATTGCATTAAATACTGACATTGGAATCTATTAATACAACTGTCCTGACAGGACAGAAACTATTCCTTTTTCTCCATGAGCAGGGAGGACAAATCATACATGGGAAATCATTTCTGTGCCTTCTAGAAAAAACTGGGCCTAAAACTGAACAGATGAAACCTTTAAATAATTGGCTGAAAATAAAATGTAATCTCAGTCTGGGTTTAAATTTTGTAGTGATATCCCATTCTCTTCAATTTTAAGTTAAAATACCTTTCTTTATCTCCATATAATTTTGAAAGGTGGAAATAAAATATTTCTCAGCTTGATTCCTTGCTTTTTTATGCATTTCTATATCCATCCTTTCAAAAGTCAACAGAAATACTCGTCAAAATATTCATGCTTCAAAAAAACCTTGCCTATTACATATGGTCTCTACCTGAGAAGATCAAAAGCAACACAGTCAAAGTGAATCATGAAAGCTTAACTTTAAAGAATAATTTTTCGTTTGCTAGTTTGAGATTATTTTAAGTTCTTGGTATGATTCCAATACTTTCAGGAGACTTGTCAACAGCATGGTAGACATATGCAACTTAGATTAGATAACAAGAGCTGTGAAGATGTAGCAAGAGCAACCTTGAACTTACCAAGAACCTAAAGTACTTACTGAAACTGTTAGCCTGGGCTGATGTGCATGCTGTTGTGTCTTCACTATTACCAAAATAAATTAGATGGTTATGTAAACTTCCTCATGCAGCAAGCAGAACTCTAGATATGGATGGGAGCTGAACAAAATATAAGGGAACTTTTCAGAATTTTTAGAATTGCACACAGCTGTATGAGAACCCACACCAAAACAAGGGGCATTTTGCTATTACAATCATTGTGTTTAGTAGGGTGGTTGCATGTACTGATAGATACAAATGGATATTTTTACTGGTAAACACAAAATGTCAGGCACAAGAAATCTATCCGTAATGTTCCTGTTCCAACTATGCCCTACCATATACAGGCTGATCTAGCTTTAAATAGCTGGATACGAAACAGCGCTGTTGGGATGCCAACATACTTAAACAGCTTCTGTGGATTTTGCTGCCAAATGACTTAATTGCAAGTGTAACCAATACCTGTTATTATTATGGTTTCATGTAGATACAGAACTGTACTCAGATCAAGACTTGGCTTCTATTTACTGCACTCAGCATATTTACCAGTTTAGGTTTTTATATTTATGATGAAATACTGATATTTATTATGCATACTGAGTAATACATTTGTTTACAAGCGTAAAGCCTGGAACAAAAAACTCAGATATTTATCATCTCATATTAAAACTATGCCAGTGGGGTTGTCTCTGCTGCTCCTTCCTCCTCACACTCTTCCCCTGTTCCAGCATGGGGCCCCTCCCAAAGGAGACAGTCCTCCACAAACTTCTCCAAACTCTAACCAGGTATTTTCATAAGATATTTTTTTTGTCACGGTGTACTTATGCTTTTATTGACTCTGTGAGACTGTGCAGTGCCTGATCTCAAAAGTGATACTCGAGCACAAGAACACTGTTCAAGTTAATAAACAGAATACAAGCAGAGCAAATACCAGATTACTGTCTTTCTAAACACACCCAGAAATTCATACATGTAAAACAACAAGCCATTGATTTTCTCCTGTCAATTTGTCCTTTCAAAGGTATTGAACTCATGCAATACAAACAAATACAAACTAAATACATTTCAAAATACTACCCGCTTTCACAAATTTAAAATAAAAAATTAAATAGATAATAAAATTGTGTTTGGTTCCTCCCCTTCCCTCCAGACGAGCTAGTAGCTTGAGCGGCTATATTATTTCCTTCATAAGGTATTCCCGTACCTCAGACTCTTGGCATGCCTATTACTGGGCTCAAGTTATTCCCACTTATTACAGACCTAATGTTATTGATGTATCTACTGCTATTGATGCTTTTACTAGAAGAATATTTTGAACACAGCCTGCTGCTCTAAGGGCTGTTAACAAATGCCTGCTTGAGGAAAGCAGTTTTGGGGACAAAGAAAACCTCAGTTTATGCTTCCCTCATCTGCTCCATCTAAAAGTTAGACCAGCATTCAGCTGGCCAGCTTTGGGACTGACCTTCTACTTTCTTCTGCAAGTATTTCCTGCATGGTTTAGAAATCCAAAAGAACATGAAAATTATCAAATGCACTGTTGAGAGGCAGATGATAGAGCAGGAGGAACATAATCAGTACAGCCTTCAACTTTACTAGGGAGTTACTAAGGAATTTGCAATAATTAATCCCCAGAAAAAACTGTTAAATAAATTCATTACAAATAGAGGAGCAGAAGGCCACTGACTGTGGAGCAAATAGTATTATTTACTGTATTCTATTCTAGATAGAAGTTAAATGCTTTTCAAGACTTTGCAAAAGAGCCTTTCTTTAGGCAGTCATTTGAACTGCCTAGAGACCAGCTTCCAAAACTGTGATTTTTTTTTTTTTTTTATTTAAAACTATATTCCGTGCCACAATGGAACAATGTCAATCCATGCTGTAAAAAATTCCATGGGAAGAAAAACACACAGAGATATCATCTTTAAATTCCATCTACTGCTATGTGAAAATATTTTTAGAAGCAAAACAAAGCCTAGTTTTATTCCCAGAAGCACTGGCAACTTCTTGATCATTCTCATGTTAATTGGGTCCAAATTCTGCAAAGCAGTTACAAGTACGCACTTAACTTTTGAACAGGCACATTCTAGTTCCAGCTGAATTCATGTAATTATCCCCCAAATTAGTCAATCATTTAGCATTCAGACAGCTGTACTCTATGAAGTTCTATTTACTAAAAAATTAAATGTGTGCGCAAATACGAAGTACACTAAAAAAGCAAAATTTAAATGTCAATCTGGAAAGCACAGCTCCAGAAAAACATAAATCATGAAGACTGATAGAAAGCAATAGATCGCATCTGCAGCAAATGTCACCTGACTTTATTCCAGTTTGCCTTCAGCCTGTGGGAGTTTGCTGAAGGAGGAACTGCTCTTTATTTGTTGATCAGATAAGAAATACAATTCTAATATTTACTATATCTTAATGAAGCATTATTAGTCATAAACTTCATAATAAATATATATATTATGATTCAAACATTAGTAATTTATAAACAATTTGTAAGTATTAAAGTACTGCCATTTTTAAGGGGAAAGCTCTTTTTGACTGTTGAAGTACTTTTTGCACGCTGCATTTAAAATAGGATGTTTCATGCAAAAGGTATGGATTAGATAAGAACTCGGTGTGATCAAAAGAACACCTTTCATGCAAGTAAATCTAAAAGATTCCTACTGACTCCTTTGTTTTCTAGACAAGATGTATGTCATAACTGAAACACAGAAAATATGCTTACAGGAGGGGGGGAATCCTGAAATTGAACAGAAACTGAAATTTTAGGGCATGTAGCGGGCATCACTGAGGTGTAGCTCATGGAGAAAAACATCTCAAAAGAAGTCCAGTGAAGAGTATCTTCACTGTAATTTTGGTCTCCCATGGCTCTGATTCAACCTATTGTGGCTCAATGGATTGTTGATCCTAGGAATTTAAAGCAATTTCTGGCACCTTGTATTTCAGGAGGGCTCTCTTGCATTAAGATTTTTTTTCCTCTATAGTCCTGTTGTCTGTCATCTCTGAAGTAAAAATAGAGATATAGGACCTGTAGGAAGACTGTGAAACAATGAAAGGACCCATAACAGATGAGATAAAAGTTCTATGTGCAGCCTCCCCTTATTTATTGCTGAACTTCTGCCCACATAAATGTTGCAAGTTACGTAGCTGTTTTATTGCAATTCTCTCAGAATCTCTTATTTCTATTTCTGTGTTAAAAATATATCAACTTGGTAAATATGTGATATGCAGTTTAAGAGATACTTGACATTTAATCAGACAGGGGTTATGCTCTTTTTCTCTTAAGTGCCCAGCCAATCTGCTGCTGAATTCAGTATCCTTGCTATTCATGGTATTTATAAATATTTGTTGAAACCACATCCTCATAAAACACTCCAAGAAAATCCTGGGTTTAAATGACTTCTTGAGAAGGGTAACAAACAGTCTGTGACTGGGCTTCCATATACAGAAGTTCTTTTTGAAACTGTGATGACATGAAATGAATTTAAACTAGGAATAACCAATTTTAAGACCTCCTCTGAGATTTGTTCTTTGACAATTGACAGAGAGCCTGAGAAATTAGCATTTTGGTAAAACCTTTGTTTGTTTAAGATGCCTCTTAGCCAAAGAGACTGTCTGTTCAAAAGGATTAACCTATTGACAATGACTTTCTAAATCCAAACTCATTGAATAACAAGTACTGAATGTGTTTACCTTCCTAATGCACCCACAATTCACAATGAAGCAGGCTTTCTTGAAAAGGTCAAAATGCATGAAGAGCTGAATTTCAATAGGAAAACGTAGAAAAATTTAGAGTTGAATTGAATGGTATTTATTTTATACAATTGTTGGGATTAAATGCATTTTTGGCTATCCAAATGGATAAAAACATTTTAAAAATTATTTTTAAATACTACCTTTGCAGGCCTGTTAGGTTTACCTGATCTACATTTAATTGAATCAAGTTGATTATTCACCATAAGGCATAGTGAAAAGATAATTATTAAGATAGATCACTTGTCATACATGGAAACATTTTTTCAGGTAAGACTAAAAATGCAAATGAAGCAGTTTAGATTAGGTAACTGTGAGTAGGTTGCAGATATCATAATATGAGTACTGTATATATATGAAAGAGAACATTTTTATAGAACAAGGTGAAGAATGTGATAGAATCAAAATAGAACATTGTGCCTGTATGAATAAAATCTTCACCACATTATAAAAATGTTAGCTTCTCTTGAGTACTTCTGACTAAACTATGTATGGAGGTTGAGTAATGTTTAAAATGTCACTCAGACACCAAATTCAGGTGTGGTTTTAATGGCACACACTCTTAGATAAGTAACTTGTGTTTGCAAGCAATACTTAAGCACTTAACTCAATACGAGGCTTTTGAAAAATTTCCTCAGCTCTGTATTTTTGTAGCTTTTAGGTAGTCTCTTTTTTCAGGACTGCACTCTTTTACTACACCTGGAATACATCTGCCAGGATGTTTAGATCTCATCCTGCACCACCACGGCTGGATCATGAATTCTGAACTATTCTGAATTAACTGAACCTGTTCAGTATTTTATGGTGCTAACAGTGATGAGACTTAAAGACACATCAGGCTTGCAAAATTGGCAAGGATATGAGTCCCTAAATAGAACTGTTTCGAGGTGAGTCTATCATGGAAGGATTTAATGACATGTATCATTAGGAAACAGTCCCTTAGGTGCAGACTATTTCCTTTATACCCTAATCACAGAATGATGCCCACATTCCATATTACATTATGAATATGAATTATAATTTTGCTATCTCATCTTGGCCAGAAGATCCCTTTTCTGGCAGATGAAGATGTGACCTCAGTCCTTCAATCTTTCTCACTCCTGTGTCAAACAGCAGCAATAAAATCCACCCAGAATTTTCTGCTACTGGGAAATACCAAACAGTATAGCATGCAGCATGACACAGCATCCTACTGATTAACACAGGCTACTGCAAACAGCGCAACTTTATCCTGTATCTTGGGGGGTTTTTATTTGTATTTTATTAAGAAATTTAGAATCTATTTTCCCTCAAGCTCTTGAGTTAAAGAAATAAAAAAAGCAACCTGCAAGCTTCAGCCTGCTGGCAGTCATTTTTCTGTTGCAGAGCAGAACTTTCTGCAGTACAAATAAGATTCACTTGTGTTTTAAACAGAGTTTTCTTCAAGGTGTCCTAAAAAGACAACACACTTGAGAACCAGTGGTCACCACATCAGTTAAGCCTCATCAATACTTACTAAAAGTGGAAGGAAAAATACAGTGATGCTTTGTCCCACATTCTTATGCATGAGCTACCAGAAGACTACATTCCACTGCAACCAGCCACATTCCTATCCTGAATATGATGGAGTAAACATGACAGAAACACTTATTAATGTGTTATTGAAGGTTTTTAAATTGGACAAAGATGAGCATAATAGCAGAACATGGACAGAAAGTCATCATTATTGTTTTACTGAATATATGCCACAGAGCCCAAACAGGTAAGAATGCTAATGACAAAAAAATAAGAATAAAAATGATCAGTGAGCACCTTATTTCACTTATAGGCATACAGTAATGAAATCATATAGCAGATGACCTCATTAAAATTGAAGTACTGTTCTGCTGCAATAATAATTTAGTATTTTTGAAGAGGAGCTTGAAATGAAGGTCATGCATCTGTGTATATAAATACAGATATAGGTATGTATATACTACTACATGTACATAGTTAATCACAAGTTTGCTCTTCAGGATATAGACATCAAATAAGTTGGGAAGAAGAAGTCAAATGAGAGTGTTATGTAGAACTCATATATTTTCTTGTTCTGGAGCACAGAAACCTGAATCTTTATATGCAAAGTGGGTATTGTGCAGAACAAGCTCTGAAATGTAAACTGCTCAAATAACCAGAGTGAAGCAGCCTGATTTTCAGGAATGCGATTTGGAAGACAAAAGCGAAAGATTTAGAAGATGACTACTGCAGTGTTAATATATGTGAGTGGCAGTAGATCATTCAGAATATTTCAATCAAAGCATGAATTTCTATTAATGCCAGTGGAGAAAAAGAGAGAAATTTAATATATGGTAATGACAATAGAAGGAACAGATTTAAAAACCATTCTTAGCCATGAAGCAGAAGGAAAAGACAATGTATTAAACCTGTACAACACGTGTTTGAGAACACTGCATCAGTTTCCTCTATTATCTGGAGACCCACATCCAATATAGAAACTCTTAAGATGCTTCCAAAGTTCTGCATATCAAAAAAGGATAACTATTGTTGGGGGAAATGCTTATGATTATTTCTGATTCACTGTTTTTCACTCTTCAAAATTTCGCACAACTATCAGGTGCACTTTTGATGAAGTTAGTTTCAACTATTAACCATAATTATTAGATAAATTAATAAAAATATCCATATTATTAATGAAAATATCTATAGTTCTTTTAATTACATACTGATTGACGTCTGCCTAATACTATGTAGCAGAAAAAAGTCCATAAACTAATTTATTTACGGACAACTGCATTCTCACATAATCTTACCGACATCAACATTTATAGGGCCTAGATCTGTTCAAAGGTCTAATTCACGAGGAACCATGTCTGAGCTTAAAGTGAAATCTATTTAGGCTAATATGCTCTTTTTATATGACAACCTACTTTACAAATACAGTTTATGAACAATAGGTTTTAAAAACAAAGGGTTTGGCAATGCAGCTTTGGAAAAGAAAGAAAGTATTTTTTTTTTTTAACTGATGTCTATAAGGTACTTAAATTGAGTGCTTCTATTGCAAAAATTCACCATAATGCTGTAACTCTATGGCATTTAATGTAAAAGTCAGTAAACAAGTTATGGAAATTAAACATATTGATTATAATTTAAATGTTAGAAGATAAATATAATTAGAATAAAGACTGTTTAACTTAAAGAATGTGTTTATGTGCATATTTAATTTCCCTCTTCTTATTACACTGATTGTATAGTTAAGGAAGGTTAGCATGATTTTTGATCCCAAGAATTTTTCTGTGTTTTTTTGCTACATAAAAATAAAAAATGTTTTCCTTTAATTTAAAACCAGTTTTATCAATTAGAAAATATCTTCTATGCTTGTCAGATGAGAAACGTTTTTCAGTCATTGTAGGACTAGACAATAGGATTAGAATAACCTAATGACATTATGAAGAAAGGATTTTGCGCTACTGGGCAGGCATTTTTCTTCTTTCCTGTGTGCATTTAAAAACCCGTATGCATTTAAAAACCCTTGTCAGACAACTCTGTTTTACTATTACTATTTTAACAAAATCTTCCTCTGTCAGACTTGCATTTATTTATGATAAATCAAAGAGAAACATGCAGCTAACATGCAGTGTTTCTGACCCACTGGGAGCACATGCAAGAGAGCGCTTAGAGCAGGTCAAATCTGTGACACAGCTGAATGTGTTTACTTTTTCCTTGCTTTCCTGATATGGTTCAATGTCATTTTCACTTTATTTTGCTTTTCTAGTATGGTAGATCAGTTAAAACAATGTTGAAGTGGAGCGTCAGTGCTGAAGGTCATGCTAGGTATTAACAGTCATACAGGAACCAACTGTTCACCAGGTGAGGACATGCTGTCATCTTCTATGCACATGTAATCCTCTGTCTTCTACTCTTCATGAAATCTTAAATGTTATGAGACAAAGAGCAAACCAAAATAGTCACAAAATACTTCAGCTGCAAAGACTTTGACTTCTGATGGCACACAGGTTTAACCTCTATGCTAAAAAAAACAAAACCCCCTTACAATAAACTGTACCTACTTGTTTTGTACAGGTAGGGCTTAGGTAACTGACCAGTGTTTAGTGTGTTTCTACACTAATGCAAGAAATCTAAAAAAGAGATGTGATTCTGAATACCTGGTTTTAAATGAGGGTATTAACATAATAGGCACATCAGACACTTGGTAGAAAGAAAATAATTAATTGAAAACCCTTATATCAGCAAACATTCTATACAAATAACAGAGCAAATAACTCTGCTGGACAAGTGCTCTAGGTTAAAAAAAAAAAAAAAGCTTAGGACCAAATAAAGGAAATAGGTTACAAGGATTTGTATCAAGGATTCAAATTCCAAGCTTAAGTAGAAAGAAGATTAGTATTAGATCTATAATAGTGACAACTTGACCAGGTGCACAGACTGTGAGATGCGAAGGCAGATTGAACTGCAAGGACAGAAAACAGAGCAGGATCGAGAGACTTGAGTTATTTTTAGCCAGCCCAGGTAAATGTTGCAAATGGATTTTGGTTCTCGCATCAAATTCACTTTTATAAAGGACACATTTTTTGCAGAGAGAAGTACCAGGATTTTCTTACGCAAAACAATGTATGTGCTCATTGCTGTCCTGGGCCTCTCAGTGGCTCTGTTCCTCCCATTTTTGGAACTCAGGAATTAAGCTTTTTCTGACTTGCGTGACTGAATACTGCTACAGAGGCAAGGCACACTCCACAGACAACAAAATTACAACTGAAAACCAGCTGTAATTGCACTATGACAGGGGAAAAGAAAAATTACATCTAAGGAAAGTTTGTGCGTGAAGACATGGAAAAAATATACAGTTCTTTGGGTGGGATTTAGAAATAGTGAGTCACTGAAACTTGGGTTCAGGCTGAAGTTGTAGCCATATGCTGGCTATATTGGATATTGTTATCACCTCCAGTTCTGAGTTAACATATGCAAGGGAGCTCAACAGCATACAAATTGGCTACTAAGAGAATAAAATCCATAATAAGATGATCTTACTTCCCCAGGATGCTAGGAGAATATTTTGCTATAGATGAGGTACACCTCTATGCACTCCACTGAAAATTAGCTATACTGTTTTACATTCATGATATTGTTTCAAGTACAAAGAATTGATTAGAAGGTGTAAATCATTGACTGCTTTGGATTGTTTTATCTAATCCTTTACAAATATATTAGTCACATTGTAAAACAAAGATGTAATTTCCCTTTCTCAAAACCTAACTAAATCTTAACATTATGTAAATAGACATCTGCTCTTTAAAACACAGCTAGAAAACAAACCACATTTACTACAGGATAACGCAGGATTAAAGGGTACTGTAACATAATTTTGCTTTACTTTATTTGCTCAGCAACATCAGGGTCTAAAAGCACTGAATTTCACTATGACTAATGCTGCAATTAATATTTCTCTTCAGAGCACAGGTATCACAGCAAGAACCAATGTACAGCAAATCATAACCGCTTATATGTAGTATGTTTAAGGTAGCTACCGCCTTTAAAATAACAGCCTCCAATGTGATCTGATTATACAAATATAAAATATCAGAAACATAAGGACTCAAGGGAAATGTGGAACAAGAGCACTTGACTACAATCCAGCTATCTAAATCAAGGAGTGAGGAAACACGTGTCTCTAAGTGCACATTTGCAGGTGCATGTGCTTTGAGCTCACACCTGTTTACCTTACTGTAGTTGCTTTGCAGTGCAATGGATTTTTTCCATATTTTTCCTTTTATTTTTCTCTAGGAGTTTTCCAAGATGTGGAACTGGAATTCATCTACTTCAGCAATATCAAAAAAAGGAAAGGGAAAACCAGAGTCTAAGAGAAGTATTTCAGGCAGGGTTTCTGAAAGGTTAGTGAAACGCCACTCAATACATTTTAGAAAGATACCCCACATTAAGTAGGAAAACAGGAGCTACAAAGTTTGAAACACTTGACTGGACAATAAATATTTGTTACATTATATGACTATGGTAATATGGATGTTGGTAGTTGTCTATTGTAAATCAAAATCTAAGATTATAGTTTCAAATACATAATCATTATAGCATGAGATCTTGTTTTTCACACACTGAAGACAGAAAATACCTTGAGCTGCTCATGTGGGTGATATTTACTTCCAGTATAAAGCACAGAAATTTGTACAAGGGTAAGTTATGGGAAATGATACTCAAAAGCCCTGAACCTCTAAACAAAATTCATAGATATGGTGAAGGTGTTGCATAAAGACGGAAGCAGTCTTTTAGAGATTATGATGACATAAAATTCCCAAGAGAGCGCAATACACAAATTCAGACAGATTCTTAAATTCTTAATCATGGGCAAAGTGCAAACTATTATAGATGATACTTCTGTCTGAAGGAAAATATTTGTATATCACTGTAAAAATTGAAATATCTCTCCAATAGCTATATTTCTAAAAGCTACTGAAATGGTATTAAGGTTTCTAAACTCAAGATCAAGAAAAATACTATTATACTTTGAAGGTTCCATGCAACCACAGAGAACAAGGCTGCTTGTTTAGTTACAATACAGTTTTCTGATACATTTGGGATAGTAGGGAGCATAAACGAAAAATAGAAACTGCTCATAGTTCTCAACATTATCATGCATATGCAGCAAAACCAGCTCTCCGGTCTATTATTTATTTCACTTTTCCCCAGACAGAATGCAGACCATGCAGCTTTCCAAACACAGCAATATTGCATGATAGACAGAAAAAAATAATTTTTACCTTCTGCTTTCAAGAGATGGGACTTTAACCCAATATGCAAGGGATTCATTCAACTGAGCATGAGTTTCTTTACTGCATCCAGAAAAGCTACATGCTTATTTTGAGGATAGGTCAAAATTGTTTGAATTCCTCAAGGGGCTTTGGATTCTTGAATGCTATGTCCAGGAATACAAATGAAGACAGATCTTGAAATAACTATTTTTTTGTTTGCATTTCAGATGCTTAAGAGTAACCAGCATAAGGCCAAGTACAGACGTCATTTATAAAGGGTTTGTCAATGCCAGAAAACAGATATTACAGAGTGGTTATTTCTGATGAGAAACCAGATGAAAAGTCACATAGCCAAAAACCCCTCCTATCTTAAGCATAAAGCAAGAAGGCAGAGAAGTAACCAACTTCTAAACCAATATGTAACAGTTGTGCACCTCTCTCTCTGGTTTGTCTTGGGCTCCAGTGCATTTAGCACATTTCTTCAAATACTAGAACAGTATCTTTTAAACTTTTGTTGATTTATAACCTCCAAACATTTAATGAGAAAGGTAAGGTCCTGCTTTTATACATTTTGAAAGTAGCTCTATTTTTCTTTCTTACCTATTATTGACAATAAGAAACAGAAAGCACTTGGTACATTTTTTTCTTATATCAGTTAAGTATGTAATTTGTAATTGTGGCCTGAACTCTTGCTATGAGACTCTTGCACTTCTTTGTATGCTACAGTGTTTGAAAATAAGCGTCTTCATGAAAAATACAGCACTTTGTAACAGAAATTCATGGTCTCTTCTGATGTTCTTTCTCAGCCATTTTCCTTTCATACAGCCTTTCTTTCTAAGGTACATAACAAAAACATAGACCAGAACACAGTAAGCCTACACAATATACAGGTTGTCTCTAACAGGGACTTATTTTCTTTTTTCTGTAAACATGGTAACATCAGTGTATTTCATGAATGGCTATTTCATTCCAGGTAAAAGTGAAGTAAATGCTATGCTTCTCAATTAATAAAAGCATTTCTTCAGTGAGTTGTAGAATTATAATGTAGTTGTCAAGTTCCAGGGTCTTGTTCTTTGATTTCATTTACATCAGGATTTTAGAGAGCAGAGGATAACAGTTGCATGAAAACGGTTTTGGTCTTAGTAATATTTTAAAAAGTAAGATCTGCAAAATAAACTTCTTCTCCACCCCAACTCAAAAGATCATTCAAACAAATCACATTAGAAGCCCCAAAACGGAGCTTTACAGAGTGCTGCTGATTGGCAGTGTACAGCTGGCAGCACTGAAGGAACTGCAAGTTCAATCCCAAAGGGAAGGCTGAAAAATTCTCATTCCAGAACGTGTAATTATTAACACTAACCAGTTATTCTAATGGTAATCACCATAGTATAAGTGACACATAAAAGGACATTATGCTTTGATACAAATCACAAAATACAAATTAATTTAAAGCAGATGCTGATAGGAATTTCTTTATGGTTACACAGTGGTCAGAAAACTGTGGCTACTATATTAAACAAAACAGCAAACAAACTACTACAAACCATCATTCAATTGTCCTTGGGAACACAGTGTTTTGCAGTACATCCAGTGACTGAGGCAGGTTATGGTGAAGGTTATGGTGTAGTATGTAACTGGCAATCATGCCTGAGATACCCTGAACATATGGAACCTACAGAATTAAATAGTCTCAATTCTACTGTATAGACCTGTCTCTCTTGACAAGCTATTTGAGTAACTTTTGGTGAAATGTGTCTAAATTCAGATCACTTTTTCTCTTTCCAAATTAATCTTCCATATAACAGAACACAGCATACCTACTGTACTTAACAGGTTAGAGAAGAATAAAAAATATGGAATCACACCTTTCTCTGCACTTCTTGTCTTCTTGCCAAAGAACAAAAAATCCATCCAAAGCAAGTTGGTTTTAGTTGAAAACTCATGAAATAATTTTCCTAGCAGTTATCCACACAAAGCCTAAAAATTCAGGGGAACAGCATTTTTCTGCCTAATTCTGAAGAATGTATCCTCTTTAAAGACAAGGATATTGTATGGCACAGTGTCAAAGACTTTGTACAAATCCAGATAGATTATACTGAAAGGGACACTACAAATGTCAAATGTTTGTTTCTATATAGGCCAAATATATCTATTATACAGTTTTTTATTGTATGCTAAACTTCGTATGTAGGATGCATTTTAAAGTAATTGAGTATCTGAATTTTCTAAGACTGTTTTAGGTGCAAAGATAAAAGTCTAAAATACAATTTTTAATATTTCACAATTGACATAAAGGGTTAGTGAGTGAGAGAGACAGATATTTCAGACTTCACTCATTTGCAATACCATAACAAGGATTCTAGCTATTTAGGTATCAAGAAAATGAGGTCCTGGCTTCCAGGCTTCTGGACACTTCACAATTCACTTGAACACAGTTTCTCTGAGGAATTATTCTTATGAAGCCAAAGCCCTGCTGATCATCCTTTTTTTGCCAATTAAATTAATAGGACCACGTAGAAATACACAAAAGAGATTTTTACAAGAAGTAAATGGAATTTATATTTCACAGCATGAGCAGTAAATCTAAGGAAACAATCAAGATAGTAGACCTACTAGAGATAGGTTATTCTTTGACAGACATGGTGTATACAGCTCAGTAAACTGCAGGAGAAGGAGAAAATAATATATTTTCTCTAGTTTAATAGAAACGCAAAAGAAGTGAAACAGGCACTTACAGCCTTCACTTTCTGGTATTGACTTTTTGGGGAGACAACAGCTTCTGTACTATGCAGTGCAGTTTGTAACCCCATCATCATTAGATGCCAGGTTCCAAATGCTTTTGTTTCAAATGCTGAAATAACTATCACCTTAAAGTGCAGGACATCAACGCAGTACCTTAACTGATAAGACTAAGAAGAAAAGGAAGATTTGATTTAGCAACAAGAGCTACAGGTGAGATGCTCCTTACCAAACACAGAAATAAATAGAACAATTTCATTTAAAAGAAAGTTTAGATTTCAAACTTGCCAAACCATTAGCAGGGTCAAAAAAAATATTATATATCAATTTTGAGTACAATCTCTTACTTATTATGAAGTACCTAAAAAGATTAAACACAATAACTTTGAGGAAATCATAAACCTGTCATTTATCTGAACATAAAAAAGCATTAGTATAGTGGCATATAGGCAAGGCATTCTTTCATGTGACAAAAAATTCTATTAAAAAGATATTTTTTATACCTGGTCTAGTTTCTTTAGCATGGCAATATGATGTCCTGCATGCTTTGGAAGCTATTGTATTATCCATTATTAAATTTGCAAAGGATATTATTAAAAGAAATTCAAATTCACAGCTTCTTGAAAACAGAAAACAAGCTCAAGATGAAAATTCAGTGTGTCTAGTAAGTATACACAGAGGTTTTCAAAGCATTGCTCAGTGATTGCAAAAGCTGTAGAAGTGACCATAAATAAGTTAACTCCACGGTTCTACTAATTGCTTTTTTACAATGCACAAATAACTACCTGCCACTTTTCTGTTGAAAGTAGGAATCAAAGCAAAAAGAGCAATATTGATCAAATCATAGTTTTAAAAGCTTCCTTGATTCTGACATTTATTAATGCTGTGACTAATTTGTCTGCTGTATACTAATAAAAGCTAGCTTTAATAAAAAAATTAGCTAAAGGAAGGAAAAACTTAGCAACATCATTTCAGTTTTCTTCATCATCATACTGTTGTTACAGGTTGGTTAAAAGTCAATTAAAATCTTGATGAGCCTAGGCCTATGTGATTGATTATATTGACATTTTCTGATGCTTGCTTCCAAAATTTCACACAGGACTGAAACAATTATGTCAGACTTGCTCTCTAAAACTGGAAAGTTCATTACAGAAGTTGCTCTTGTACAAATGCTACAGATTTGCCAAAATGTCTGACCTCATGAGATTTCAGTCAGTGACTGAAAAACTGTTCTGTTCTATTCACTATCTAAACCCACTCTTCAATGTGTTTGAGACATGATGGCATGGGAGCCTTAAAGTAGGTTAATTACTCCATCGTCTTGCTCACTATAGCCTGTTTAGTATTTATTTCTTACAATATTTGCCCCAGGAATGACACTCATTTGTGTAATTTTTTGCTTGAAGTTTAATTCAAGAATCGCATTAAAAGAAATTGTGACAGAGCTTCCCCGCTACTTCATGCCTTCCTCTTTTTTTGCTGATAAATAAGAGAAACAGTGATTAGGTAGTGAGTGAGCACAAACAACTGCTGACTGAAGGGAAGTAATTAATGTTTACTATTTTAAAGAATTTGTGGGCTGCACTATGTGTACCACAGTAATGGAACACTGTTGTGAATCCAAGTGGTAGAAGCAATTCCAGCATAAAAAAGATCTATGAAATTTACAGAACACCCAGAAAGTGGAAAAACAGTGACATAGAAACATAGCTACTACATAAGTCTACAGAGTTTAAGTAGTATTATTTTGTATTTAAAAACAATATACTGAGTACTGGAAACTGCAGTAGAGATTGCACATCAGTATGTCCATTGTGGAAACAGGAAAGCCAGATATTTATTCAGCTTAAACTTTCTGGCTGCTACCTTTACATGTACAGTTACAAAGTATTACCTGGATCTTTCCTCTTGTTCTTTAAGGAGATTAGATGAAAATAACCCATTTTGTCTGGGACTCCTGTAAAGCTACCATATTTATTCAGAGCAAACAGAAAGTGAGATTTGCAAACTCTTTCAGTTCAGTGAAGGCATGTTTTAAAGTTTTAAGTGACCTGGGGATATCTAAGAATGCAGTTTGTGCTTTAAAAAGGTAGAAATATTTTCCTGATTTATTTGTGAGCTGGAAGTCACTTTGGGCAAAAGCCACAGAACTATTCCTGTTATTGCTTTGTTAGAGAAAAATATGTAAGATAGGAGCAGAAGAGCATGAAGCTCTAACTCATCAAGCCAAACACGTAGTAAGCTAGAAGGCAGAGTTCACGTCAAAAGCCTAAAAGAAATGGAAGCCATGGTTGAAATGAAGAGTCCATCAGAAGCCTCAGCACTACTTTTAGGTCCCATGAGGAAAAAAACCCAACTCTTATGTGGGGTCATATGGGGGACACTTTGTGAAAAGACTGCATTAGGTTTGGATGTGAACAAATCTGTTTCCCTTTGATGCATCCCCTACAGTAATGCTGGAAATGTTTGCAACCTAAAGTACTCTTAGCTCCTTTCAGAATCTACAGAGTGCAATACAGTGGAAACTAAGTATGACTTAGAGTAAACTGTGCCACGCTTTCAGTGAGAGTTTTTAAAAGGAGCACATGAGACTTTCTTAAAATACATGTACAACATCGGAAGCACAACCTAGATCAACATAACAGAATATAGATTGCACTTTACTTTGGAAATCTGGAAAGGTTTAAAGCATGATTTCTTCACAGGAAGCTTATGAGACTAGCAAAGCTGGTTTCTGATACTGCCAGAACACGCAGCATTGACAGTTCTAATTCTGGGATCAGAGCTGGTTGTGCTACGAGATGGCATCTAAACTGCAGGTCCAGTGGTTTCTAAACCACACAGACACAAAACAATTATCCCTAAATCCATTAAATGTAACACAATTTACCTGCATTATTTCACATTTCTGAACAGACTCAAACTTAGTGCCTTTTTCTTAGCAGCTTAATACCTTTATGGATGACACAGAAAATACTCTAATACTTTCCTGTCTTCCTCTGGAAGGACATAATTAAAACCCAGTTTCTTTAATCTCTGAAAAGTACTTATATCGGTATGCAAAGAGATCTTTAAATTTATCCGAATTTTTAGCTAACATAATGATTATACGACAATTTACCACTAACCCCAAACAGGAAGATTTCTATATGATTCAGCCATAAATACAAAATAATATGGATCTAAAAAATATGCTTAATCTATATATGACATGGATGTGAAAAAGAAAAGAAATATGCCTTGACTTATGTACCTTTTCTAGGACAGGGCAAAGTATGGAATGGATTATTAAAGTCAATTTAAGTTAATTTCAGTAGTGATTAAGAATTACAAACTCAATATTTTATATGTTGATAAGCTCAATACTGTTAAACCAGGGAAATGACAAGGGAAAAAAAGATTTTGACTTTAAAAAGTCAGTATTTTTGAAGTGAGATGTCCAGATTTAATTTATGGTACTGAAAGATGTGACACAAAAGACCAAATTAGTCTAGCATGTTTTTCTACTTTAACTTTCAAAAACATAAAAGCATGGCAAAATGGCTTAAAGTAACACCTTACACTACAAAATTGGATTAAAATTCTGAATTACAACACACACAAAATTACCTAGTTACTACTCTTTTTGCTGTACTTATTGCAAATTACTGTACAAATACTCTTTGGCTTATGCTCATAAGAAGCATACAGGTTTATAGATATCCTATCTATTAAGCTGGACTTGTATTGTGAAAACTGAATAGAAAAATATTGTACACTGTTCTCACATACAATCGAACCAATATTGTGATCCCCTCTAGCAGCATATTCAGAAACTCCATTAAGAAAATATTATGTCTTTAAAAATCTATTGCAAAGCTCTACATGGCAATTTGGTCATTATTTAATGGATAAAACAAGCACTCATGAAATGATCACTCTTCATGTCTAAGTGTTCTGCGTAAGTGATGGTAGAAATGACAAAGGAGACAGATATTTTCCTTCCTTAGTAATTTTAGTTTGGTAATACCAGTTTTCCTTAGATTTATGAAATCTGACATCATTAAAATCTGAACATTTCATCATAAACCCTTCAATTTAGAATAGATTCAATAATTGTTTATGTCTTCCTGCAGACAAGCTTAGATATAAGCGACACTGAAATTAATTTATGAAATTCACCAGAGGATTCCTAGCAGAGGAAGGCACTTCAAAGTCAACGGAGCAATTCCTGAAGCATTAAGCTCACATGTTGTTTCAAAAAAACCTCAACTGTTCATGGTCTGTGGTATCCTGCACCCATGCCGTTGACCCCTTTAGCCTGGGCTCGGTTAATCTGTGCTTAGGAATAGCTGAGTTCACAGTAGGTAGTCCAAATTTTGGAGCGGTTTATCATTACACATGCCTTGTCTAGAGCACGTGATTACCCTATATTTAACATCTCATGTGAGCCCTACCTTCACAATCCTTCCCAGCTTTCAGGGGCTTCCTAGGAGAATGCTCAAAGATCTAGAGCTTTCTGGGTGTGGATATTCTCACCTGCAGCTCTTGAACTTTTTCCACTGGCAAAAAAGTCACATCTTCAATAAGGCAGAAATAAAGTAACTTGGTCCTCTAGGTAGGAATTCAAAGAGACATGAAAACCAGGCTGTAGTATCCACACTCTAAGAAATTATTCTTTTCTTTTTACATTGGCCAATGTGGGCACAAGGACTAAAGTGGTCACCATGAAGTTTTGAAGCTGGTCTCTGTGATTGAGCTAAAAATTCCCCATCTCATCTCAAATGGGAAATGGAAGGCGGCCCAGGATTACAGCTTGCTACGATATCCATGGGAGCACTTTTTTCCTTAAGGTGTATGCTGATGAGTCAGCCAGCCTGACAAGGACAGGGACTGGGCAAGTAATACTTGTTCCTAAGTCAATTATTTGAAAATAGAACCGGTAATGTGAGCTTTACTGCGATACTGGTAACTTTGTAGTGAATTGAAGTGTTTGTAGCATCTGTAAAATTGATGGATTGTTTCTCATAGAGCTAGCAGTTCAATAGCAAACATGGCTTTTACGTGCAGAAAAGCAGCAAGGTCAAACAGCTGTGAAGGGTATACTGGAAGCACAACTGATTTCTAGGGGAATAATGCATGCCCCCTAGAACTTACTATTTGTTTCTTTGAAATGAGAGCAGATGTGAAAATATCCACAAATGTCATCCACTCTTTTCTGCCAGCTTCATGTACCCAAGAACAGAATGGCTAGGAAAAAAACTGCTGGGATTTGGATTTATTTTTAAAGAGGATTCAACAGAGAAAAGTATATGCTCAGATCTTCCCAAATGTAGAAAGAATACCTTGTGTGACTGTGATACCACTGCTAATTTCAGAAATTACAAAAGTGGAAGAGGGAACTGTTCTTTTTTTTTCTGCTCATGCATAAAATAATTGCAATGTGAGTAAAAGCAACAGACATCTGAATCTTACTTTTTATTCTCTCCTTCTATTTCTTTGGTTCATACTTTTGTGTTGAATTAAGAGCGGAGAAGGCAAATTAACTCTTCAGAAAATGCATTTCTCCATTGTACGGAAAAGTATCTTTGTTATTCAAAGTAAAAGTCCGTTGAAAAATTCCACTGGGAGAAAGGTGCATGACAAAATATGATTTTTGATTTTAAAACTACATCAGATAACATTTGATCAGATCTTGTAAAGAACTAAGTCATTGTGAAAAGCATGTGAGTTTACGATACAGTCTAGTTTAAGATAACTGG
Source organism: Ara ararauna (assembly GCA_028858755.1). Taxonomy (NCBI): domain Eukaryota; kingdom Metazoa; phylum Chordata; class Aves; order Psittaciformes; family Psittacidae; genus Ara; species Ara ararauna. The sequence goes on along the minus strand of CM054383.1, from coordinate 8,100,939 downwards.
CTGGCTGTGGCTTGTTATTACTGAAGAAACATGAACTGTTAATAGTAACAGTAAAATGTAGATATCTTGTCAAGCTGGGAAAGCTGTCACGACTTTGGCTATTTCCCAACCAAACCACCATAATAGGAAATTGTGTTAAACAAATATGAAACCAGACAATTAATACAAATCTGTTTAATCCCTGGCTTTGTGTGACCTTCAGTGAGGCATTTAATCTCTCTGTATCAAACTGTAAAGAGCTGCCTGAGAATGACTATGGGATACTAGAGGGCACATAAATAGCTAGCAGAAAAAGAGTAACATAAATTATTCATCTGTTGTATGAAAAGCTTGCCTCCAATTGAGTAAATAGAGCTTTTCAGTCTGAATTACAGTGTATGTGTAATATTTTCTTTACAATGAGCTCATTTTATTCACTAATATATTATGTTCTTCAAACACCAGGAAAATGGTGTCAACTATACCTTTCATCACTTATGGTGACATTATAGTCCCACTTATTAGACTTAGAGCTTTAATACTACTCGTATCACTTCCTTAACATAGACTGGGCTCTTCAATGCAGAGAATTACCAGACACCTTGCCCTGACAAAAATATGCGCTAAAATGTAGAAAGCAATAAGACACTTGTTTAAAACCAGTCTACTTGAAATCAAGTTTCTGAGATTTATCCCTGTACCTAAACAACATTGTTCCCATTACTCCATACTGGCAGGTTAGTCTAGCCTTCTGTAAATATGAATGAAGGTATGCGTGTGCTCTGTGAGCACTCAGGACTGCTTGGTGTGGAAAGCAGAAATTAAAAAGCTGATTATACACCCACCCAGCAACAGAACAGCAGTGCAATGACAGTAAAGTATTTCCCCCTCATTAAAATGCATATAATTAATTTCAAAACTGCATGTCTAATAGGATGCCTTGCTATTTAAAGAATCTTAACTCTGCCATGATGTCATGAAAATAAATTCATAGAACTTCTTCCTATCTCATTTAACAAGAAGATGCAAATGTAACTAATGTTTCCTGAAAATTGAGAAAAATATCAGCACAGTGCCTAATCAACTTCAGTAATGTAATGCTGTTTATCACCAACCACAAGTGTAAAATTGCTTCAGCAAAATAGATAACCACCTTTTTCACTTTGCATTGCACTTCAGCATAACTTACAAACTGAGAATCATTTTAGCTAAGAGATGATGAACATCAGATACAGATTTGAGTTTAATCTTTCATCCCACACTCTTTGGCCTGATTCTTACCCAGGTTCAGAAGAAGAAAGTTATGAAACTAGCTTTGGTGATCTAAGTGTGTATATCAAATATTCATGAGTAAAGAACATACCATAGCTAATATATATGCTTAAAATCATATGGCATGTAAAAAAGAAAAAAAAAAAGTAAATTCATAAAACACAATTTACCTCACTGTGAATCTGACACCAAACATCAGCAGAACATCCTAATTTTCACTTTAGATTCTACGAAGCACTCGAAATCTAGTCTAGTGCAGAGAAGCTGGCTATCCATACCCCTGTGTTCCTAGACAACTATTGTACAAGTGTGCAGAAGATAAGAGAGCAATTTCTGGCTAACTAGAATTGGTATAAGGGTTTTGACAGGTTGAGCAGCTCAGTTAATCCTAAAAGAAATAAAATTACATTTCTGAAACAGAATCCTGAAAGGACACTTCAGCCAGCACAACTTATTTTCATCCAGGCAGTTTCACCGGAATAAACGTCAATACATGCATCAACATCAATCATCATCAGTTTTAAACAAATTCAGAAGTTTGGCTCCCTGTTTCTAGCAAACCCAAGTCTGTCTAAAATTACTCTTTTTTTTTGTACAAAGCATGAAACAGCTCAAAAAAATAAGCTATGGCACTCAAAGCAGCCCCAAAGAATTCTGAAGTAATCCAGAAGACCTTTTTTATTTAAGATCCTGAATTGAGATGAGAAATGAGATCTTAGTGCCACTACCAGAGTCAGTATTGGAAAACTGGGATCACTAAGTTGTTTGGCTGAAAAAGAGCTTTCTGATGAATAAAAAACTTTGAAGACATAAATATTTAAGGGGTCTATTTCAAGGGGTCTATTTCAATCAAAAATAAAAGCCATGATACAGAGCAGTTTTATTTCAAAGAAACAGAATAATGTAGTATTATGCTACAGTAACTTTTTCTATTGAGACGCTATTGAATATGTGCCACTTGCACTGAAATACTAACTACTGAAAAACAATTGCTTGAAAGATATGGACAGATAGATCAGTGTTTTGAAAAACTCCTGTTACTGTTGTATTCCCAACACTTGAACAGAAAGCCATTCATGCTTCACAACCACAATTCTTACCCGTACTCAAGTGTTCCTTCTCTTCTTTTGCTATGTCTTTTATGACTCTGATTACACTCAACTTCATGATTCCTTGCAGTCAAGTCTTGCCAACTACTGCACACCAACTTGAGTTTAAAATCAAAGCATGAGTGATCCCAATGTTTGGTAAAGTTTTTAACTTTACTGTGCCATAGAAGTTACAGGATTCAAAAAGAATGCTGTCTAAATTAACTGCTTTTATCAAACAAGTTTCAGTAGACTTGCAACATTTGTTTTCAGCTCAACCCTATTCAATAAACTATCTTGTCAGATTCTTATTACTCTGATTAATTGATCAAAGGCAATGACAGCCATAAATGTGCAAATGGAATGAACTCTAGTACCCTCATATTTCTCTGCAACCCATATTTGCCTGGGTTACTGAACATACATGAAGTAATAAATCACAAAAAAATTGTTTATCAGGAGGTGGTGTAGAGATCAACCTGGAAGTTAAGAAAGCATAATTTATCCTGAGACAGAAAACTGCCACTAAGCTCTTAATAAAGCATGTTTTGCATGCTTTGCTGTGGTATCTTAAAGCTTACCAATGCTAATGAAATCAAGATCCTACTCTAAAATTATTCTCTTCCCACCCTAAATCTAAAGTTAAAAAGTTTTTTATTCATTTAAGAGACAACAGATAGGAAGCTTTAACAGTGTATTTTAGTACTGACAAAGAGTATGTCAGTTCTTCAGCCTGGGTATCTTGGTATAAGTTAAGAACAGTATAAGTTTATACCAAATCTAACTGAAACCCATTATACAGCTAACTGACTTTTATTTGTTATTGCCTCCGTGCACCCCAGGAAAGCACAGTTGATGCCTCCAAAATGGAACAGACTAGGAACTGAGCTTTGCTCAGATATATTATAAATCCAGCTGTTATTTTGAAAAAAGGAGAGAAACTGAGGCGAAAACAAGAAGGGGAGGGTGGAGAGAAAGAGAGAGATAAAAGATAGCTAAGGAGGCAAGCCTTTCATCCAGCACAAGCAGGAATATGTCAATATCTGATGGCTCTCCAGACCTAATGCAAACTCCAAAGCTGAAAAAGCTATTTAAGTTTCCTAATGCCTGGCTCAATGCAGTCATCCTGTTATTTTAGGCTGACTGAATTGCACCAGTTCAGGCTGCCTAGAAATCACTGCCTTTGCAACAGGCAACATAATGGTCCTTTCAGGAAGAAATTAAGACTGTCTCATCTGCCCTGTCTTGCTAATATGAGCACCATTAAGACAGCATTTAGAAAAGAGTTAGCACAGACATAAATAAGTTCCAACACACATATAAATGTCTTCACAATAAGGACTGCAGTAAAGCATAAATATTCTAAATCATCACACTGCTGCTTACTGTCACCAAAGAGTTGCTGTATTAAGTTATATGATAGGGTGACCCACTAAGTGGATGAGGGAAAGACCGTGTTGTTTACCTGGATTCTACTACAGCCTTTGACACCTTTTCCCACAATATTCTCCTGCTGGATATTAGGAAAAATTTCTTCACCAAAGGGGTTGTCAAGCACTGGAACAGGCTGCCCAGGGAACTGGTGGAGTCCCAGCCCCTGGAGGTGCTTAAAATATGTGTACATGTGGTGCTCAAGGACACTGTTTAGTGGCAGACTTGGCAGTGACAGGTTTACAACTGAACTTGAGGATCTTAAAAGTCTTTTCCATCCTAAATGATTCCAAATCTCCAGCTCAGCTGTGTCCTTTGTCTGCTGAAGGCTAAATCTTATAAGACTACTGACAACCTAATGTCAAGGAATGCGATTGCTCCCTGTCTTTTAACTTTCTGGTCTCTAGGTTTATCCAGAGAAATATATTACCCAAATACTGCAAGTTTTTGGAGTCTACTAGGTAGCTTACTAGAAGCAGTGCTAAGTCCTCTGTTGACTTCAGAGAACTTCAGAGCAGATGTCTGGTTAACATTCAATGCATAAATACAAAGACGTCAAATTTTATGAGGTCTAGGATCTAAGTTACCCAGTTTTGAAAGGCACTCTATTATTTGGCAATAAGATATAATGGGAATATCTGTACCAGTGACAGAGAATTTCAGTTCGAATCAGATAGTTTCAGCTCTGTGTTATCATGTAACCTGAAGTCACTTTATCTATTAAATGTCTGCTAGCTTGAAGACTAAAGATTCAAAGTTTTCACTTTAAAATATTCAGTTTTCATTTTCACTGCTATTTTTTACTCAGGCAAATAAGTGCATAAGTACAAAGATGTTATATTCATACACAGTTTGAGCCTTCAAAGAATTCAATGAAGAGAATGTAAGAACCAGCCGAGTTATACTGGATAGTGACTATAATTTATGTTGCCAAACTCAGGCTACATCTATAAAAAAAAAAAAGGAGTTCAACAAATTTGGTGTTTGTCATTACAAGTTCCCTAGGTTATACAGCTGCAATGTGTTGCATCAGGTTTTTATAAGACGGAGCAAGAGTAAAAAGAAGCTTTATCCATACATGTGTTTATAATGTGCACACAGCTGTATTGTATATGCATTCTTTTGACAAAAAGGAAATTTGAAAGGAATTGTCCCTAACCACCTGGTGTGAAAGCAGACATAGGAAAAGATCCAAGCACCACTACTCCAACACATAATTGTCATATCTTTTTTCACAAATGCTATCATATGGATTTGGGTAGAATAGGAAAACCTAGCAAACTATAGACAGGGGCAGAGACCCTCACCTAAAATGGCCAATGTGCATTTCTGCATTAATAGGATTTGGGTTATTTGACATTTTGTGTCAGATAGCATATACATTTTATCTTCCCTTAAATTAGAAAGAGATAGGAAGGAAGTTCCTAAACAAGATACTTTCCCAACAAATTTCGTCATTTACGTAGTATTGTTAAGAAGTATCAGAGCACTGAGAAATCATAAGATGACAAGTGCTTAAGGGTTTGTCTCTGCTTGCTACGATTTTTGAGTATAGCTATTCAAACAGCTTTAAACAGATATCACAATTTAAAAAATCAAGAGCATGAATTCTTGTGGAAGCTTTTACGAGTAATCAATTCAAGAATCCTGAAAACAGCCTGAAGAGCTTTCACCACTGCAGAGAACCACACAGTGACTGACATATCCTACACTGAAAAAATACACTTCAAAATACAAAGTAGACTCGGTGCCACCATACACAGGTTTGGGAAGTCTGCCTCTCTCCTTTGTAAGGTCTCTATTGGCTTAAAAGCAAAGAAGCAGATCTAAACAATTAAGTACTCATAATACAAAATTAACTTAATTACAGATGCACATTAACAGACTACACTGGCTAAAAAAGTGAAGATTTAATGATCTGGGGAGATGAGACAGAAAAATCTAATTCAAGTGCATTTATTTATCAGTTTAACAGAACTATAGCTTAAGAAATCAAAAACATTTGTCATATAAGTAGCTGCCATGTTATCTTTGTGACAGACCATTTGAGACACATGATGATAATACTTGTGCCCTTACTCCCTGAATTAGGATCATCAATTTTTTTTGAAAGTAGAGGACTTTATTTCCCATTATATTTATACCAATTTTTATGGACTGGTAGAAAGCCCATGTTTTAAATCTGGAATGTTTGTCTCAGATTCAACTTCAGATTTTATTTTTTTTTTTAATGCTGAACAAGTGTCTCATCGCAAAGACTACGTTTCAAGGTAAACTGGATTTGTTGGGCAGTGGACTTGGAGAAGAGGTCAATGTTATGAGGAATGCGTGAGCACATCTTCTAATATTAAAAGAAAATGAAAAGAAAGTAAATTAAACAATGATGCTTCAGAAGTTTCAAACTAGTACGGAAAAAATCAAAACTAGCATCCAGTATAGAGTACAATGATATTACAAGTGCCGAGTCAATTTCATTAAAGCAAAATTTTGATAGGGCCTCATTTCATTCAAAACAACTTCCTCCTCCTAAAAACTAAACACCACAATGATAAAGAATTTATTTACTATATTCAGGTTTTGACTTGTGAAACAAATTAAACTGAGTGTAGAAATATGCAGTTCCTGCAAATAACACCCAAATCCTCACACAAAACTCTAAATCTGAAGTTGATTTATTTTGAAAGAGCTTCCTAGAACAATTTCTGCTTACATATTTTGATTTTATTGAATACCGTACATCCAAAGGTCTGTACAAAACGATGGAGACTTAACACTGTCAACTTCCCTGTAATAAGTTATCTTTCAAAAAGGCTTAGAAAAAGGGTCCATCCACATTTGATGATGGACTCTCCCTACCAATTTGTTAATTTTTGTGCCATATTTGCCTACATCCTAGCATTTATCTCCTCAGGCTCAGCTTCATTTTGTGACTTTGCTATCTTTAACGGTTTTCAGGGCATCAGCGCATGATAGAGCTATACCAACCAGAGCTGAGTCACTGACATTCTCAATCTCTTTTTCAGTTAAAATGTTTTTGGGTTGGGTTTTTTGTTTGCTTCTTTTGTTTTGTTTAAAAATTTGTTGCGTTTGGTTTTGGTTTTGTTGGGTTTTATGCAAATAAAATGATTCTCATGTGGAAGGACTTCAGTGCACACTTTTTTCTATGGGTACTTTGCATTTTCTAGGAATGAATTCACTGGCACGTTTATGACCCACTGGCATGTAATGAAGGCAGAATTATTATTGTGTCCCATGCAGTTAAGACATGCTTGTATCATGTAAACAACCTAAGTCCAATGGTCATGACAGAGCCAAGATATTTTAAAAATAAATAGGAGTCATAAGTGCTTTCAGGATTAGGTACCCAAATTTCACCATTTACATAATCAACAGCATGCAGTTGAGATGATATCAAAATAAGTGAAGTCCAGCAAAATCCCAAAGATTTCCAAGAAATCACTGAGAACATCAAAACTTTTTCAAACAGAGGGAAAAAAACTGCTGACTTCTAGAGCTAAAAATTGTGTGTTGTCTTTGAGGAAGGAAATGGGAAATAAAAGAACTTGAGGTAGCTGCAAAGTAGTGTATGTGCTGCAGTTAAAGGAATATAAAGGAAGCACACGTAATTTTAGTTTGCAAAATCATTATAGCTGGCCATTCAAGCGTAAAAGTGGATTTTCTGCTGTAGCAACAGTTTTGGTTTCTGTTTTTCATCATAAAACAAATTACAAGTAGAGATGGGTTCAACTGCTAAGAAAAGTAAAAAAAAGTTTGGGTACATTTAAATACTGGATTATCCATTAAGGCACATATCACTTACCAAATACAGTTCACTTGTATTGAGTTCAAGCTGTACCACAGAAAAAGCTCCAGAGGACTTTAACTGAAGCACACTTCCACAGATTTAATATCTCTTAGATTTCCAAAACATGTTTTTTTTTTCTCCTATGACTGTCTAAAATAATATTTCCTTTTTGCCTGGTAGTTGATAAAAGATAACATTCTAATGTTGATTTGCTAGGAGGAAGCAATTGCTACATAAGCTGTATAAAGTGAGACAATTTCATTAAGTGCGCACAAACCCCCTCTGCTGCTCTTAAAGGCTTGCTCTTAAATTCAGATGTGTTACGGCCCTATTTAAGCACATGTATAACTAATGGAAAAAACGCCTGATATAGAAATACAAGCCTGAACCCCTGGGTAGACAAAATGTTTTAAGATCTAATCCACCAAGAGTTCTACTTGTTTACTTAGGCATATGGGTGTAACTAAAAGCAGTTTTAGGAAGAAGAGTAAATAGAAAGAGACAGTTGGTGTAGTACATAAGCTGTATCAAAACTCAAGAGAGATTTTAACACGAAGATAATGGAGGTACCTTAAGAACAGTTACCAAAGACTTGATAGAATATAGACCTGGAGGCCAGAGAATGGGCTAATGAACCATAACTTTCCATTTCACATTTCTAGAACTTCATAATTGAAAAGCAAAATACACAATGCATGTGAAAATGCACACGCTTGGAATCCTTCATCCTTCAGTTACTACTTGCATGTCCTGTCCTTCCCAACATACACACACATAGATATATGTAACTAGTTATTATATTACAAAATTATATGGTGTGCTAGTATTCTCACCCTCTGGCACCTGCCTCAAGCTGCCGTTGGGGACAGGGGACCCCAAGGTGGCGAGACCTGGGATGTGCTCCACAGATCAGCCCCAGTCACTTGTGTGTTACGACAGTCCTATTACATAAGAGTCACAAGTACTTGAAAAGTTATTTTCAGGAGTACTGAAACAATATTTTCCTCAAAACATATGCAACTATTTCCAGATTGTACACTTGGATAATGCAAACACCTGATCTGTGTGGAAAGCAAATGATTTGAATGAGCCCTCCCCCTCCTGAATGTTACAGTTGTCCCACAGTAAGTTAGGAATTCAAACTCCTGTCCAATTTCTAATTAAAAGATGTAAATGAAAAGCTGACATTCCATGGTCCCTGAGAAGACTGGGGGTTTTAAATTCCAGATCTTAAAATCATAGGCAATTATTTATTCACTGTAGGACTACCCTATGCAAATGCTCTAGAAGTTGGATGTTAATTTGACATTTGTAATATAACATTTCTGGTGCTCAAGTCACACAGTTTATAATATTGTGTTACCTGCCATAGCATCGAGAGTTCAAGTCCATTTCTCCTGAATGCTTTCAGCCTAGTAAAATAATTTAAATGCTGAAGAAATATGTATCATAATCAAAAATTAAATATTATTAATAACTAGTTTCATAACTAAAATGCTTACAAAGTGGGTTTTAATTTTTAATAAACCTGTAGTACTATGTAGGTATGTTTGGTTTTATATTCAAAACTTACTGGCATTTTAATTGCTTTATTTGTCATTGTTACAGATTGTTACTATAACAATTACTACAAAAATTATTTTTTTGTCCTATTTTATCAAAGTTATTCAGAATAGGACAGCATAACAACTAAAACTGTAGAATAAACCAATAATTTCTTCCACAAAGTGTATTGTTTTAGTTATGTCTACGATCACCTAGAAACTTAAAGATGCACATTTTAATGAACAATTATCATATGCCAAAGAGATGAAGAAGGATCAAGTGCTGATTATAACTGAGAAACAGAAATGTGCGTAAAAATAAAAAGCTGGAATATTGCATCCCCGAGAAAGAATTAAAAAACAATTTAAAGAGACATGGAAAATTGCACAGGATTAATGAGAATCAATTGACTGCCCTAATTTAACTTACATAAAAATTCTCCTCTCAGTACAGGGCACACCATTAATATCTACTAATGAAATGAAATTTTCTCAATTATCTATATTTATACAACTGTTATACGTGCTGCTGATCAATAATGGTCACACAGCAGAGGTGCCTTCAAACCTAACAATTCTGTGATTATTAAGGTCCTAGGGCAACTTGCCAGAGCTTACATGTAAATCTACAATACAGTCCAACCAAAACAGGACAATCAATGGAAATACAAACTGAAAGTGAATAAGAATTTGTAGCATCACAGCTACTCATATCTGCAATGCTTTCAGATGGCTAAATAGACAATATTTACTGCTATGCAGTGCCAAATAACTAACTAAACAGATCAGCCTTTACACCTCCAGAAAGAACACCTCCTTAGTAGGGACAGGATCGATGCAGTATTATTAGGCCTGCATCTTTCACCTTGATTAGCACTGTGACTTATTCTTGAGAGGAAGCTGACAGGGTAGATACATTCATGGTCTGACTCAGTACAATAAAATACTCTGCTCTTTCTTAAATTCAGCACATCCAAACATGAGTTTTTTTATGGGAACTGAAAATCAGAGCTTACTCTGAAATTTTACAGTTGAACTGTGCCGCCCAAAATAAATATATAGACACATGCCTATTGTTTAATTTATTTAGTATCCATATTTTTCCTACTCACATCAGTCATTTCTTTAGGTACATGCAGAAGAAAGGCCTGTCCTACATCTCATTAAATAAGCAGACATTTTTATCAGCAATATTTTACATAGCAGAGAAAAACTGGAAGCCAGTTTAAAATCTGCAGGCATATAGTCTGCCAGATCAATGCAAAAGCAACTATGTTAACTCAGTCTAGAAAATAACTAACATATCAGTATATTGCTTCTAGGAGAAGGAAAACTTATAATCCTAGGAGGGCAAAAGCTGGGGCCTTGTGTAGTCCAGAAAACACCAGTGCCCATAGGCACTAATAGAAGCAACTGGATCCCATCGCTAAAGTAGTGTTGCATGTCAGCTTACAAGAAACATCTCTATTACATCTAATAATTAAATTCAAAGGACTTTCAAACAAATGCTTTATTAGCATGAAAGTTCCAGTTTTAATTCCTCTAGCAAAGGCTGAATGAAAATCAAAATGTACATTTTAATTTAGCCTGTGATCCAATTGTACAAAGTGGTCACTTGGTAAATTCTTCTGGTTATATAAGGCGGCCATTTGGTACAAAAATAGTATTAACAAAAAGCCTTATGAAGCCTTATGGAGACTTTTTTTTTTTCTTTTTCTTTTTAACTTTTTTCAACTTTTTATTGTATAAATTTATAAATTAAGCTAAAAGCTTGTGGACACCATGTCGTTTACACTGATTGCACATAGCATCTACCCTCTATGAAACGACTGTCTGAAATGATTCAAGAGTCAAGTAACTAAAAGTCTGCTTACACTGTAAAATACTTCAATGTATTACCCATGGACACAATATGAGTGCATGTCACAATTCTTCTCACTGAACTTCTTCCCTTCACCTTCTCTCCCCACTTCCACTTAGTGCAGCTAAACCGAATGTTGACCTAAACTCAGGGATTCAAATGAATGTGTTCTATCACTATACAGTTAGTTTTGAATGTCCGCTCAGGGCCTTTTTGATTGATCCTATTCAGAGAAGAACCTTGAGTCCTGATTTAGGCATCTATTGGACACAATTAGCATTATAATAGAAATCTAATGTTATGACACTTCGCATTTGATCCCAGTGCCCTGCTTCATTCTAGCTGGCACATCAACTAAGGGAATTCTCTTGTCATGTGGTTTTCAAGGTCATATTACGACTTCTTGGTTTTGCTGGGAAGCTTCCTTACTACTTATTTCTATATTTAGCATTTTCTTCCTTTAAAGTCTTTTGTATAGGTTTCTTAATACCACTTTTTACATTCAGGACCCAAACTGTCTTGGTCTATATAGCTCAACTACTCTAAGTCTCAGCATCATGCATGGTGCTTCCTACTGCTCTGCTGGCTGTCAGTAAAGGAGTTTATCTTGCTTTTCAGTCTGAGTGAATAATAGTTATTGTGTCCATCAGGTTCACTGAGCTTTCATGCCTCATCTTAACTCACACTAATATATATATATGCATGCATGTGTACGAATATATATGCACACACATATATCTAATGTCCTTTATGGGAAAGATACAACATTTTCTATTGGCGCCCAAGTCTTTGCTCTTCTCAGATTTTGAAGTCCTAACAACCGTGGTAAAATTGTTTCTGAGAAAATATCAAATCTGCATGATTTCCCAGCTTCAGCAGTGTCAGCCAGCCAATGCGGAAGAGACAGAACGTCTCTAGACAGCCTATAGATGCCAGCTCTAGAATAACAACTTTGCAAACTGAACAAGAGATGAGGAAATCCCATTAGTTTACTCATGACGATTTCTTTCGCCTTGTGACATGAGGGAAAAGCAGGAGCTTCCTCTCAACCTCCATGCCCAGCACACAGCACAAACTGAAGTGCTTAAGTTTCCACAGCTGCCTTCACCTCAAAGGTACTGAAGAGATTACTGAAGTCCTAATAACAAATACATTTTACATCTTTTAAGTATCAAGTGGTAGACAAAGATGGGAGATTAAAAGTTGCATAAGCTAATTCAAGCAAGATTATTTCCAGTCTATTCTTGGCCTAGGGAAAAGCAGAGATCAATTTTGGCAATCTTTAGACTTTTGAATGTTCCCGAGCAGATATTTTACAAGGTGTTAACAGTAGGATCTGCTACTTGTTCAAGACCTTTATTAATTGCCTTTTTTTTTTTTTCTTTTATTTTTTTAACAATTTCTTTTCCGGTCTGTATTTCAGCTACAACCCTTGGTACCATTTGTCGGTGAGGTCTTAAGCACTTGAAAATATATTTTGTTTTAAAAATGTAGATTATTGCAACAATTGATAATCAAAGAAATGATGAATTTTTTCAGTTTGAGATTGTTCAGATGCTTGTGTGTATCTGGAGTGGACTTCGATGACTAGTTCAAGCAGAACCTTTTCATTAGGTATGGCACTTGGTGCTAAGCTTCATAGTTTATTTCCAATGAAATACTGCGGAACAGAGCCACAATTTCCAAAGCATTTATCAATAGCTAGTGATGTGAAATATGAATGAGTCTCCTTGTGATGACATTTAATGAGTGTCACACTTGCTAAGTCTGCTTCCCTTCCTGTCCTAGTTCTGTAAAGGAGAAACAACTGTTTAAACAGACTCATAAAGGACTTCAAAATATATGGATGACCAGTGCTACGAGAAACAAATACCAAGTGATAGGAGACAAATAAAGTATTATTCCCTGGTAAAAATATGCATTACAGTAGACATTGTCTCCTCCAAGGAGCTGTTTGTGCTCTGACTGAATGCTGAAAATGAATAGACCTTCTATGTTAGACAAGGGAAATGCCTGCCTTCTTTCAGCTCATTGCAGATACCCCTCTACAAAGTTAAGCAGACCCTGCATGAGACAGATGCCCATTAGTATTTACAAGCAAGGCTTACTTATTTCAAAATGTATAAAAGACACACAGATGTTAAAATACTCTGTCTTCAAGAAACAAAGTTAACAGGTTTTGTGTTATAATAAAGTATTCTGATTTTAAGAAATGAGTTATAAAGCACCTCTTTGTAGGTGGAAAGATTTATATGCACACTGAAAGTAGCAGGAAAAATGATGCTTTCAGTTAAGTCACGGGAAGTTCCATGACTCTACAATGAAAACAGAATCAGTGCACACAAAAATTATGTGGTAACTACAGTCAAGAAACTACAGACACACACATCTCATGGATGCCACAGAGACACTGGAGCTACCTCCTTAACAGCCATTTCTTTATGGTATTAAATGCGCTTTGTCTCCTCCATCTTTCCTATTGCTCTTCCTTTCTTCTGTATATCTGAGGACTGTCACCCTCTGAAGTTTTAGTCTAATCTGGGTTTTAATCAACAGCAGTATTGCCACAGCCCTCAGATCACCTCGGATGATGCTGCAAAACTCCAGCTGTACATCATATCAAACTGAGCAGAACCCAAAATCATCTCTACAAAACTGGTGAGCTCAAGAAGATCCAAGACAGTAACAGAAGCTCTCTCATTCCAGCATCACAACTCCTTTTACTGAAATATTTTGGAAATTAATTTCAAGCTGACAAGCTTTGTGAAACACAAACAGCTAAAACTGTCCAATCTATTATTCAGACAAAAATGAAATATGTGCACTTTTGTTGTTACTGCTTCTGCAGAGATTAAGCGATCTTCTATTGAGCCGTTTATTGTTCAGTATCTTAATTTGCAGTATGAGCAGTGCCAACATTCTGACAGAAAGATCCAAAAAACATTTCTTTCTGTGCTTTTTGAATGAAATAAAACTTCTCCAGAACCCAAAAAAAGTAGGAACTAAGAATGTTTCACTGAACTCAGATCTGCAATGCCCACTGGACAAGGGGGAAAAAAACCCCAAACCTATCTGAACAGTCCTAACAATGAAATGTAACCTTATACTGAACACACCCTCATATCCCCGATTTTAAAATATTTGCATAACATTTTGTCATTGTAATTTTTGCTGTTACACCACCATTATCTGTCTCTAGCTGTGAAATAAGTGACTGCTCTAAGTTGTATAGTCTGATTTTTACATATAAAAGAGAACTGGAAAAAAAAAATGGACTGCATTTAATGTATACAGCAGGTACATCATCCCAGCTGGAAACTGGATTTGATGGTGAGTACCAATGATGGACTCTTTCCTGTGGAGGATATCACAATGTAATAGAGTAGCGGTTGAAACAACACTTTCAGTAACACATTATACCAGCTTCATTTATCTGTTCAATGAATAGGAAATCTACTCAAGTCATGCTGTCAAGATATGCTATTTCTTTTGCCTCAAATGCATTTTTTACATTGCCACGCTACTAATGGAAAATGCGTTATAAACAACTAAAAATGTATTTTATCTCACAGAACACTTAATTCATGCAGCAAAGAGTTTAACTGAAGTTTCAATCATTTTAGATATGGAAAAGGTTTTGCTGGGTTTTTTCAAACTTCCGGATTGCTTTAAAAATGATGTATTCAATATCAGTTAAAAATACCTATACACATCATAGTTGTCTGTCAGCAGTACATAAGGCATATAAAATATAACTGTCTTCTATACAGGGCATCTGTCATCAGCTTTTAGAGTGGTGGCCAGTAGCGGAGGGCTACTCCATGCATCTCTTCATTTGCACACTCAAATTCCAGGCCAAGAACACTTTTTTCCAAAATCAGTTGGAAAGAAAGTTGCTCCCAATTTACTGTGCTGGGACTGTAATCACTCTGAAGCGTACCTTCATCATTTCTGTGCTTGACCAAAGCAGTGTGATCTACGCAGTAGCTGACAGCTGAGTAACAGAATACTTGGACAGATCAAAATCACAGCTGTTTAAGCCAGAAGGAAGAGCACACCAGGTGTCTTTATCTCTACGGTGGCTTCCAAGTTCTTGTTAAATATATATAATAGTATTTCTCAAGATAACAAAAAACAGGATGGTATCCAAAATTCTATCATGAATGCTATCAAATTTTGATGTCAGTACTGTCACAAGCATAAATGACAGAGTTGGCCTAGAATCAGGATCACCTACAACTGCAGGCATGTCCTCTCACATGACATAAAATGCAAAAAAACTGTCTAATTTCATCCTATATAAATGAGTAACATAATATAACATAACAAGAATGTTCAGCAGAATGAGCAATGGTTTCATAATTTGTAATCACTGAATCATGTCAGGTTGGAGGCTCATTATTTGATGCTTCAACAGATATACTGCTTTATTTTTATGAAAACAACAAAGGCAGATGAATAACATTTGAATTTTCTGAATTTAGCAGTCTATTTTCTATATATTCAAAATCAAAGTACAAAAGCTAATGCAAGAGATGATTTGAGGTGATAAAAAAGAACCAATGACAAATTCAGAGATGATGGATATTTATGGGGGATAAAACATTTTGAAAATTCCTGTGAGGGAAAGGTGTTGAAGGCAGGAGTAGTACTATAGTTATTTCTCAAACTTACTACCAATTCAACAGATTCACTTAAAAAACAGCTGTAAAAGGCCACTCTTCTGCTGTAACAGCATTCTCTATGTAACACTCACTGATGATTTTGTAAGAACAAGAAAACATTCTTGGTACTGTTATGGTAAGAAAATGGTAGAAAATAGCATCTTCTTTTGTTGTTTAGGTCCATTGTTGATATCAAGCAATATTTAGAAATATCTGCAGCCCTCAAAGCTCACTTATTCCTCAAATTTCCCTTCTAATCAACAAGTTCAGGTGAGCCAAGTAGCAGCAGTCAAGCATCTTAGCGTGAACATTTTACCACGCTGCCCCAATGCACATTAAGTTGTTTTATTTTCAGTGCCACGTGGCTACATTTTTTGATCACATGGAGCACAATGAAATAAGTTTTTGTGATTTGTGAAGGGCACAGGCAATCAAACAACTTCTTTGCCATTACCACTGCATAAAATCGTATGTTCACTGCAATGTTCTGGAGCTATACAAAATGCCAAGTAAAAGAAAAACAATGTTAGATTGTTTACTCACTCCATTTATCCCACATTTATGTGAAATAAATAAAGGACCTACAAAGGGGCTCCAGTAGCACACTACATTTAACTCTTGCTGTTGAAAAGCAGAAACATAGTAGATAAATACCAGAATATTTTGAGTAACATACACCGCTCTCATCCCAGCACAGCCTATATCCCAAAACAGCAAAAACACAGAGAGGAAAATATTTAAGAATATGAATTATTTTTATTTTTTTTTTATGTCTGTGTGTGCATTCTGTTGCAGTCAAAAGTCTGGCTTCACTTAGGCAAATAACCATTGCTATGTGAAAGATTAATATCAAGCATCTACGTGAAGTACCACATATAAACTAGAAAGGCCCTAGAGCATCGAGATATTACAAGACAAACAAAACCAATTTGTTCTTTAGAGATTTGGTCTGTTGCAGTGGGAGATTTTAATCATCTGTGTTGGTAACTGTCACAAACTGCCTAGAATCCTTCAGACTCCTTAGTTAAAAGTATATTAATTACACTTAAGTGGCATAAATTACATTTGGTTTTAGACAGCAGAGAAAAATGCATGATTGGTAGGTATGGCTTATACTTTCAAGTTTGTGATGCGAATAATCTTTTACTCAGTAAAACTCAATGTTATGGTTATCATAAGCAATGGATACAATTTTCAACACCTGCATCTTGACTTAAGATGCACAGATTTTTTGAGGATAAGTAGGCTAAGAGTTTACAGTACTTCAGGTGATGCACTGTAACTGCCTGTACTCTCATCTGTAGCAAATGTGAGGTACATTATCCTCAGAAGGAAAGGGGAGCTACCTACACCACTGTTAAACAGAGGAGACGTCATAATATAAGAACTTAGCTTATTGCAATGTAACTTTTTGGACGCCTTTACACTTTCATTCATCCATGGAAAAAGAGGTGAATTTTCAGTTTATATAATGACTACTTCTAAAATCAAGTTAATGATACTTTTAAAGAAAGACTGTCAGCAAATCCCATCCTGAAGACCACTGTTGCATTGTCATACTTATCATGTGATAAGCCTTTTCCATAGTGAAATACTGATTGCTACTCTCAGAAGAGCAGCACTCCACCAAACCCATATATCAACTATTACAATGTCTAGTAACTGAAGCTTCAGTTTAACTTAGAAGAAAACCTGCCTGAACAGAATAACCAGCAGAGAGGAAGCTATTTGTTACCTGAGGCAGTCGATTATTTGCATTAAACTCCAAACTTACAGCCTTATCTCATTTAAAGAAATATTTACCCACTATAATTGCTTTCTTATTATTCACATACAGTGCCGCTTCTCTCTGGAACCTTCAGTCTCAGAATTTTCATTGAATCCAGTTTCTGGAGTTTAGTGTTTACCTTCTTCCCTTAAATGTTTAGTTTTCTAACTTTTAAATTAAATTTCTCTTCAGCTTTAGAGAAACACAGAAATCCATCATGTGCTCTGGTATTCAGTAATTTCTACGTAACTCTACTGTGTTCCAAGGTAATTATCTAATCATAAAGTAACATTTCCATCCTGTCTCACTCCTTTTGAAGGTTTCCCTTAGCTCTAATGATTGTCTTTCTTTATAACATCTTTTCTTTTTCTTTCTTTTAAAGAAGCCGAGAGATTATAACAGTGCAGGGGTTACTGTATAACATTTTTTTTCCAGCGTTTTCAGTACAGTCATATATTTTACTCGTATACATCAAGTTTTCTTTAAGAAGCACCATAGCATACTGATCAGGTCCTCACTAACGATACCATTTCTTCCAAGGCACTACAGTCAAAGCCCAGTAACAGGTGTGACCAGCCAAACTGTCTTTCTGCCATGCAATATATGTTTAATTCATCAAAACTGGAATTAATTGTCCACATACAGCTTATTCACCAACTTTGTAAAAAAATTCAGTGAGACCTATGAGTGTTCAGCAGCACTGTGAAGAAAGCTGCTTTCTGAAAACTCCAATACCTTCCTGTGTTCAGAACAGTAGTAAACCTATTATGCAATGCTGTTTCTGCTATATACTTTAGGTCTCTTGACAACATCATTAACCTTTTGCCACACTGAAAATTGCCCATTTATTTCTACTTTTTGGTTTCTGTTTTAGCCATTTTCTAATTCGATACAGTACTTTACCTTTCAGCCAAAACTATTTATTAGCTTTGACAATGGATGACTTCAAATTGTGTCCTCAAGTCTATTATCCACTATCTGACAAACAAGGTAGAATGTCTTTTTCTCAAACAAAGGCATACTAGTTTCTTTATATCAAGTACAGATATTTGCAAAATATGATTTTTTATGAATGCCTACCTTCTGTAATTTAATAAAAATTCCTTAATCGATTTATGAACCTGATTGCCAAGAATTAAATCTTGAAAAGACAACCACAAAGCTGAGATAACTGAGGTGAATACAACTTAAAAATGTAGATTAAAAATTTGCCTTAAAATATGCTGACACTATAAATCAAGCTATTCCTACAGCGATAGAGGTTCACCTGAACAACGGTGAATGTGTCCTGAGAATTTGGTTTAGATGTCTGCAGATAATATAACCATGTTGCTAAGGTAACAAGTGGGCTTTTTTTTTCTTGGAAGAATAAACAGGGATGTAAAACCAGTAAAAAACTGACAAGTAATATCTCGATGCCCTAGGGCTTTTCTAGTTTATATATGGTACTTCATGTAGATGCTTAATATTCATCTTTCACAGCTGATTACCCCTTTCCTCATTTAGTGACTCCTTCAGACACCAGTTGTGTAAAATGGCGAAATAACTGAAGATTCAGAAGAAAGAGCAAACTGGACTGCAAAGGCAGTGCTACAGTCCTACTCAGCTGCTGTATCCATGAGTGAAATGCTGAGCTTTTTTGTCTAAAGCATAGCAGAGGGAATGGCAACGCAAACCAGCTCACACATAAGGGAACTCTAAATCATTGAATAAATAAGGTAACATTAGAACTGCGAATATTAAAAAAAAAAACAAAACAATCTGCTTCCATTTTTAAAGTAAATTACACTGGAATATTTTCCCTTTTATATTTATTTTCTACAAACTGTGATATTTTATTTGCACGAATCTTCCTTTGCATTATAATGGGAAATCTCAGGGCCCAGAGCACAGTTAGTTACTCTCAGCACCCTAATCACTATCCTAATATTTTGTCAGTTAAATGAACTAGAGAAGAGTTTCAACTATAAACGTCTCTCTCCCTGTGCTCTAGACAATATAGGTCTGGGACCAGGTGGCATTATACCACAGCAGTGCTTTTTACTGATGTCTCATCAGGTTTTATTCAGAGAAGGCAAAGACTGAAGCACTAGAGGTTTTTATGTCACTTAAGTGCAGCCTCCTTTTTCCACTACAACCTTCTTTCCTTCTCTTCCTTCCTCCTATCTAGCTATAAATCCACTATTTGCACTTCTGGGAAATTACCATCTCTTCATCTACTTTCAGGCAATTCAAAGCTATACCTTCTTTGCGAAGTAAGGTCAAAGGCAGAAACACAATTCTTAGGACTTCCAATCCATCCACATGCACCAACACTGTAAAAAGAGGAGTTGCTTATGGATTAATGAATATTTAATTAGCTTGTGATTCTTCCACAAGCTAATGAGCACCACCAAGATGTATTTTAATACATGATCTGCTGTGCGATAAGTCCCTTTTGGTCATAGAAGGCATTAGTAATAAGGTAACAGGAGGTGACAGTGTGAAATGGGGGTGAAGGAGTGAGATATGATGGAATTAGCAGTATCTCATTGAGCTGGAGTAAGAGCAGAGCAAGAGTTTCGTGAAGGGCTGGCATGGACATGAAGAAAGAATGACTGAATTGATGAGAAAATCTGGGGAATTAGACCGGGAGTTGGAAAGAGGATTGGGAACCTCTGAAATAGGAGGAGTGTTAAGTTTGATAAGAAAGGACAGGGACTGTCATACAGGTGGAAAAGGATGGGCAGAACATGAGATGGAAGATTGGTGAACTGGACATCTTATGTCAGGAGGAGGAACAGGGAATGATAGCAACGGAAGTCCTATGTCCACAAAAGTGAGAGGCTGCCCTTTTGGGATGCAAAAGGAGCTGGGATAGGAGACCTCAGGACTTTGATAACTCTAGAGCAATTCTGAACTCTGATCTAGTTTGGCAGTGGACGTTATGCACAAACCAGGCCTCCCTCTCTCACCACACTCTCTCACCACACTCTCTCATTCAAGCCAAACACACTTCCCTTTTGCTGAAATTCTTCCTAACTGCAATGCTTTGGGGCAAACCAGAATGACAGCAAATCACTGGGAAGGAAATTGAGATTGCAGTCTGAACCCAACAACTTCCACAACTGCAGCACACTGTTTACAAGCTTTCCCTACTCAAGAAACAAAAAATCATCTGCATCTAAACCTAACCCTTCAGAACACTGAAATAATGCAGTGCAAATATACTTTCTTCTGAATACTTAAGATGTTTGAAAAGACAGTAGTTTGAAAATGACGTCTTCATACAGCACACATTGGTAATCTACAAATTATTCTATAGTAGCATGACAGCACACTCCTTCATATAACAAACAAGCCTTTAACACAAAACAGTTTGTATGTAATAAACATTAGTTTGCACACTGAAAATTTAAGTTTTTGCATTCTGAATAGAATATATTTAATTTCACTAAAACTTTGTCTGATTTTTCATCACCATGTGATCATTTGAGGTCTGTCACGCTTACACATACATACACACTACATGAAGCTTTAAAATACAGCATAAGATGTTATTGCAACCATTTTAGTAGCTGAACAAATGCTGTACAAAACTGAGTCAGAACAAAATGAAAATATTTAATACTATCCGGGCAACTGGCCACCATATGCTACTCACAAACTAGCTCCTCTAGCTCACTGGTAGCTTTGATACCATCTGGATAATTATTTTCTTCATTGTTTTTGAAAGGAAAAAAAAATAAAAAGAATTAACCTAATTAATAATATCGGTAACAGCAAGCATTTTGTATCACATTCAGAGTTTGGAACAACTTGAGATTTCCTGTTTGATCAGCAAGAGGATTTTGTTGTTTGTTTTAGAAGCCTTAATTAGCTTTAAACCTTTATGACCAAGTAGAAACACCAGTGGGAAGAACTTGTCCCTGTGCAGACATGCACCAGCTTAGCCATAAGCCGAGAATTAACTGCAGTCTTTGGGAGCTAATGGAATTAGTAATTAGCAAAACCAAAACACAGTTGTGCACATTTGCTCTCCTGTTTCTTCTTTTTCTCTATTAGCTGGAGCATTTACATTGTAACTACCCTTGCTACTGACTTCCTATCTGAAACCTCAACTATCATTAGCAACCATTTATTATATCAAAACATTGTACTACAATTTAAGGTCGTAAAGTGTTGCAGAAATAAAAGTATGCTTATTAAACAAGGTTACTTTTATTTAAACAATTTGAACAGCTTTTCAACAGGTGCTGAGAATAACAAACACCCTCATTAGAACAATGTGGGTTCTTTCTAATAAGCTTAGGAAGAACACAAAGAAAACATTTCTCTTCAGGTATGTTGTACACCATCCATAAGGTACTGTGCAGCAGGAAAATATTTTTCCATACATTATTTCTACTCTCCATTTAAATAATGTCGTAAGCTGACTTGGAGCATTATAACTGACTAGAACACACAGAGAACTGTTTCCAAGAAATTACTACATTTTTTCCTCTAGGTAAAAACTGTTAAATGTAAATTATATAGATACTTGCATGTTAAAAACCATACACGTTTCTATAGACCTTGCTCATTGACCTTTGCATTATGCTGGCCTGCTCCTCCAAGTACTAAGAGGCCCCAGAGCAGCTGTGTCTGTAAACCAGGATGGTTTAAACTCGTTGATTTGCATACATGTAAGTTTTTTAAATTGCGTGGCTCAAGGATATGTGTATTCTGAAAGCTATTCCATGGGATTTAAAAACAGGCCTCCTGAGTCAGTGAGCAGTGAATGTGGTGAGCAGGGGTGGTGAGCTATCAGTAGAGTGAATGACAAGCCATGCTCACATCAATCTTAGGCCTTGTATCTGGGCTTTGGTTAAAGATACCACTGCGAATAGATGAGTCGTCTACAAAACGAAGCAGGCTAGCTTGGAACAGTCCCAACTTTCCAGAATGGCTTGGCTTCAGTTATATGCATCTGATCACAGAAATTTAAGAACAGTGAAATGCCATTTCCTTCACTCTCGAGGTTTAGAAAAAAAAACCAACAAACTTATAAATGTCCCATCTATCAAAATAGTAAGAGGATTCTAAATTCTGAATAACTTTGATGCAGATGGAAAGCAATAAAACAGCTCTATCTCAAGTTTGAGAAGAAGCATCACATTACCACCACAGAGCTGACAAGAAGTGACAAACATTTGCTCCATTCTAGAAGCTTGTTTAACAACCAGAAGGGGACAAAATGTGACTATCACAGGCATGCTCTTTGGGATTCAAGTGGTAACTCACAATCTCAAATATAGGTTTTTAAAATGGAAAAACCCTGTGTGACCATTACTATTAAACTAGGGGAAGATGCAAACTCATTTTGATAGCCCTGTCATCCAGTCTTATCCTCAGCTCCTTAAATGTGCACAAAGAATGTTGCAATCAGCTCCAGGACAACACAAAATCTCCCAGGCCCTGACAGGCACAATCCTTTGGTAAAATAGCCTTCCTTATCTGAAATGCTATCACCTGTCAACAGAAATGATATGATGCCACATTGAGGACAGCATATAATGTGATTCAGACACAGATTTTTTTAATTTTTAAGTTTTCTTTTGCGTGACATAATCTTATTTAGAGATTTCTGACAAGTGTTATAATTATTTGAGGTACTTATGACAAAATGGTGTAATTTGTCAATATAGCAAAGATATCTGCAAGGTGACTGGTCAAAATAATTGTGATTAAGCCACTTTCTAGATACTGTTTAGATGATGATATAATGAGAATGACAACACAATCCTGTTACTGACATTTAGAACTCTTGGAAACATTTCAAATGTCTCAGAAATCATGTAGCTGGAAAAACATTTTCTGTTTTTATTTGGATGTTACAGAGGTATTTGGTACTGTTAGGTTTTTTCCCTGTGGACCTGTCACTGGAAATCTCAAGCTTCGCACAAGATGTCCCATTAGTCTAACATTACTGTTCCATCTTCTGGAAGAGACACATCGCTCCTGCCAATGGTTTATGTCAAACTGGGTCCCTTCATGGTATCTCAGGTGATTGAAAAACTGTATTGTCTAAAGTGTTTTACAACATTTTTCTTTTTCTCTGCTTTTAAATAGATATTAATCAAGTTATGATACACCATGCATATACCTGTCTTTGCTTGGGGGGAACTCAAAAGATTATGGCTGAAGCCTTTATGTTAGTTCTCTACACAACCAGTATATCAATTAACTTTTTTTTTTTAAGGTATGTATGGACTCACATATTCATGTTCTACATGAACAGTTTATATAAGACATAGTGACTCAAACACTGCATTGTTTAACAGACTTTTAACGTCTTCAGTTCATCTGTTGAGTGTACTTATTGAACCCTCACAGTCCTGACAGACTCATGAGCCTGTAAAAGAAATATGACCATCAGAATGCTCCCCTGAACTTGGGAGAACTAGGCAGTAGATCATTTTAACAGCCATCCGAGAGTCAATGTCTTCTGGTATTTTAATAATGCTGGCTAGTATTATAGTAAAAATAATGTGCTTGAACTTTGGAAAATGCAGTTAAACTTGTATGGCACCTTCACAATTTTGTCCCCTCTACATAAAGCCTATTATATGCAAAGACTGATTTATCTCTTGATTGGGTTTTATAAAGCTATGACAATTCTTTGCAGAGAAGGATGAAAAATATTCATCCCCAGAGCTTTCATAATCTAGTTGGGAAAAAAAAAGCATTCGAATTTCTATTTAATTTCAAAATACTCAGAGCCTTATAGACCTGACATTTTTTAATCAGAGCAGAACTACTCTTTCAAGCCTCCCAACCAACCCCTCTTCTTGCTTTCTGAATTAACTCTGCCTTGCACAAAAAAAACCCCAGATAAATATTTTCACAGCAGTAAGTAAATATAACACAGTATACAGATAGAATAGACATCAATGAACAAGTTCTGAGGTCATATTTCTTACACTCTCATTCTTAGTTCTTGGGGATAGATCCCACCACCTCTCCTGTGAGACCACCACATGGAAACTCATGCTGTAGCTACTCTTTAGCTATTCAAGCGTGACTGGGTGACCATCCCAAACATTGCAGAAAGTGGCTGAACACTTGTGGACCAAACTGAGATTCTCTTCCGAACTGCTGCTGGTTGCTACAAAACTCGTAAAAAAAAACCCATTTAATTCAGTTAAAATTAGACAATGCTTGAGGAAAATAGCATGCCTGTCTTCTGAAAATGTCTCCCCAAGTATTAAAGATCTCAGAGTGAAATCCTCCTGTAGCTGAGAATCATCCCCCTAATAATTACAGTTTACAAGAGAGCCTAAGAGGCAGCAATAGAGCCAAGCAAGAGTGAGAATCATGTATATCATGTCATGCACCATATATTTACATTGATACACATGATTCTCACTCTTGAACGTTAAGGTAACCATATACTTGGGTAAAGATATAAGGAAATAAATTATTAGAAATGCCACACTAGGAACTTAGTCCTGATGATCTGCTCATACGAAAAAATCCTGAGGCAACCACTTTGTCTGATGTCAAACCCAACTTTTAGAGATATAAGAAGGAAACTGTTCTTAGACTACCGTACATTTGATTAATGAGGATGAACTAATTTCAACACCTCATAGAAAGTCTGGCTGCTTCAGGACCTCTTTTGTATTATAAGAATCAAGCATCTTAAAACAGGAAATGAAAACAACTACTGTGATCATATAGCTTAAATAGTTGGGGTTTATTCCAGTGTAAAGAACAGTTACAGAAATAATTGAATAATTTAGAATTACCTAAGTTAGCAAATTAATTTCTTTAGAGTATCCTTCCCTAAAAAGCCAATCTTGGAACCTCTAATATCTGAAAACCTACTGAAAACAGGTGAAGGGCTACCAGAAAAAAAAAAAGGGAACAGCCAAGGAATTGCTGGCCTGCCTTCCTAACTTTGGAATACGTAAAGAGCAAACAATTAGGCAATCACTTTATGAAATAACCAAACAATCTTTTTGAAGGTGCGCATTAACAGGCAATAATCACTTGACAAAAAAACAACATTCCTTATAGGAAAAATTATAAACCTGATTAAAAGAAAACAATACTTGGTCAGTTTTTCCAATAGCCAACTTATTAGCACTATTTGATGTTATCTCTGTTCTAAATTTGTCAATCTTCAGTTTATATTTTAAGACATTTTTAACAGGTATTTTTAAATCTTCCTCTGCTAGATTGAAGGCACATCTGTTTCTTTCTTCTCCACTGACATTTAGGGAAAAATCTGATCAACATCTTGTATTTGATAAACACTTCGAAACTTAGATTCTTGAACATTTTCCCTATGAATCGCATTTTCTCGTTAATACTGCTCTTTAATCATTCCTCATTCAACTTGCTGAGCTTTTCTATATTTTTATCATTCATCCTGAATTCTGGACACTGGAAATGAAGACACTGCTCAGATTAGTATTGACATAGAGATTTTGGACTAGAATAAAAACTTCTTAGGCACCTGTATTCAAAGCCTACCATCATTAGAAACTCAAAGACACAAAGGAATGAGAAAAGCTCTGTCCAGCTCCAGCTCTTTATTCCATATGTAGATAGGTTATATCTTACGTCAGAAACATCCTAGAGAGACATTTAACAGTATTTCCTTACATAATAACCTCTGCCCAGTGACACTAATTCATGGTGTGACCCTGCCACAGCAAAGGCTAAAATCCCAAACAAAGCAAATACAAATATTGAGGTCATCCTTCTACTTGCTGTTAATTCATCACTATCATTTCAAGGACATCATTTGGGATTAGAGTTGATTAAGGCCTTATTAGTTAGTTTAAATCACATGGTATTCAATAATTTTAAGTTCAAAAGTGCATTTTATATTTCAATTTTGATCTTCCTGCTACAGTTTTACAGAGAAAGAAAACAACATGAGACATAGGAATTTGCAAATTTAATTGATACAGGTTTTGAACTTTATCATATTTTAAGAATGACGAAGATGAGATTGTGAACTTTCAAATCTTCAATCGCTTTTTAGCTTCCTTCCAAGCACTTTGGTTTCTTATTGAAAGATACTTTTGCTTATTTTGTTTTCTTTTTAGTGTAAGTTCTTCCCTCATTTCTTCCTCCTGTACACTTTTTAAAACAACATACAAATCTACTAAAGTTTCAGATGAAGTTTGCTTTATCTGGGGCTGGACAACGGGATTACTAGGATGGATCTGCTGAAATCAATTTGTTCAGTCTTAAATAGAATAAATTCACAGACCATGGCTTTTGGTTCACCATCCTGGTCAGCTAAGTAGTGTTCCTATACAGCACACTCTTTTTTATATACAGAACCAATCTAGCATGAAGTTCTTTGAAGTTGGTTACTTACAGTACCTGAAAAGGAATGCACTTAAAAATCTACTTATTTATTTATTAAGCAGATAAGGGATGATGTGCAAGTGAAAGTAAATGAGGAATTCGTGAATAAAGCAAGCTAGCAACTAGATTTAGAAGGTCAAATGCCCACTTTTTGTCTACAGAAAATGCACGCACAAACATGACAGGAATGCAAGTACTTCATTGTCCTAAATCAAATTGTCACCATTTAACAGTTATCTTTCAATCTTCCTTAAACTCTTTGGGAATCTGTAAAAAACAGCAAACCATATTCTGTTCATGCCATTTTAGAGGAAGATTGATGTATGCTGTCCTGCTCTAAATACAATGTTGAGATGTCGCAAACCTTTGTGGGGCCACAATTTTTAAAGGTAGTATAGAAACAGTGCTGTAATCATTTAAAATTACACTGAGCTCTATAGTATCTATTATAGTAATTTTTCAATACAATTTCCCATCCCTACTTTTAAAGCACAGTTGCACTCAGAAGATCATAACAGGCCTTGGATAATAGAAATAATACTGGTTATTGTAATCCCTCTGACATGAGCTTGCCTAGCAGTAGCCAGAGTAGCCTCCCATTAACTTTCCATTATACTTAGTGGCATTTTGTTGCTACTGTGCTATTAACTCTCACTATGTCACACTGCAAAAAATAGCATCTGTATTTTGTGGTGACGTGTCAGCCAAACATCAAGGAAAAAAGAATACTGTACTCAAAGTCTCCCTGTAAACAGAAAAAGGAGAGTACGGAGGACAGAAGGAATACATGGCCCCACATTAAAATAAATTACTCTAATTAGGAAGACAACAGGCAAGATGTGAAACAATAAATCTTCCTGCACAAAAGTGATTCACATAACTGACCCCCTAGATTTCCATCAGCCAGCAGTGACAAATATACCGCCAAATAAAAATATTTCCTCAAATGCAGACACTGGGGTTTTTTTTTTTTGTTGTATTTTCATCTCCTGCTAACTAAGTAAATTTCATGTGTTTTCAAGTATGATAGGTTATAATCTCTATTATTAGCTCAGTTGAAAGCACTCATCAGTAGAGTGAATTAGTTCATCACTTCATTAGTTCATCACTTCATGTGTCACTTCTACCTCCTCTGACACAATAAGGTCTTTTTTCTGGTGATGATTTAATGAGTGAAGCTCAGAAGCACAGCATATATTTTTCACATTCAAATTCACTTCTTGTAACCCAAAATATTTTTAAACTAGGTGTTGGTTGATTGGTATGTTTCTTAAATAATGCTTATACGCTGCATGTAACAATACAATGACAAATAGAAAAGAAACAAAGGCTAAATCTAATTTTGAGAAAAATGTTTCTTTTACCACACTGCAAGGGACTACAAGAGCTGCCTGTGGTATTATGCTGTTTTTCAAAATAATAGAAAACTAAATGGGAATGCAGGAATTTAGGTTTCTTATGTATTTCCATCATCATAAACTAGCAGTTTTCATTAAAATTCAGATGGATTGGAAGGTGATAGAGCTTTTTCCTTTTTTTTTCTCTCATTGCATATTCTTTTCATATATTTTATTGATATGAAATGGTTGCATTTTTGCTGGTAACAGTAAGAAACAGTAGACTAAGAATGCAAATTTATTTTGTAGCCTGAGAGGTCTATTCAAAAACATTTTGCTAGGACTCATTCAACTTCATTTTTACACAATTTCTCTACATGGTCACTCCAAGCTACTAGCACATTATTTAAGCACATGCCAACCTGACGCAAATATTCATGGGTTCACTGGCTGAGGGAACAATCACAATTCACACCAGCTGACAAACAGTTGACAGAAATGGGTATATATTCATAATACACTAAACTATGAATAAATCATTTTTACAATTAAAGAGAATGTAGGTTGAAAATGTACACTTACTGAAGGAATAAGCTGTATTTCTTCAGTCCATCTCACACTGGTGAAAGACTGCACAGGTATGAGAGAAACAAATATGATCCTATATATGTTCATGTTTAAATTTTATCCTTCTGCAACTACACAGATAAATTTCAAATTGAAATTGGAAAGTTCTTTTGATAACATATAACCAACTATGATAATAAACCACCATTCTCTTAATCTTTAAAACACTGCAGACTTGTAAAGTTAGACTCTGAAAAACTGTTTTGTCCAGCTGAAGTCTTCATGACTGCAAGTTTACATATTTGCAGCAAGGGACTCTTTACACTAGCACCACGTATTTGTACCTGCAGGCTGTCCAGAGAGGTTGTAGAATCTCCCTCCTTGGATATTTTGAAATATCTTTGAGTATATTTAAAAATCCATCCAGACATGCTCCTGGGTAATCAGCTCTAGGTGGCCCTGCCTGAGCAGAGGGGTTAGAAAAGATGACCTCTAGAACCTTCCTACCTCAACCATTCTGTGATTAGGCATGCATAAAGATGACTATTTCTACAAATATTACAGTCATTATTAAGATATCCAGTCATACAGCCACATGATTCAGATAAATGTGGGGAAGTAACTACCACTTCAGTTGCTTGGTGTTCTTTTGATAAAATCTCAAGATGCACCGAATCCTTGAAATACATTCAAAACATTGAATGCTATTTAAAGAGAGGATATAGGTAAGGATCACCTAAATATTTCCTTAAAGAAAGATCTCATCGGCTGAAAGAGAACTTGCTTACATGGCGCACTTATATTATGGCAATTCATTCCACATTTGCATGTTTTATTTGTCAAACATTGAGATATATAGTCTCCCCTCCTCCCAAGTTTATAATATTCATTACATGATAACATATAGCCATTTAGGTATGCAGATATGAAAACTAGAAACTTAAATTGGAAATAAAATGTTAAAAACCTGGTCCATATCTAAACTCCATCATTCAATATAATAATTTTCTCCAGTCCATTCCCCCTGCATGTGCCTCCCATTCCTGTCCCACTGTAATTACCTTCACTGTTTATTGCACACAAGCCATTTCTATCACTAATCCACGCTATTTCCATATGAGACAAAGGAAACACAGTAGCTGCTATTGATCTATATTTCAGTAAAGTATTTAATGTGATACACCCCAAGGAAAATATTAGCAAAATATTATAAGGTAGATCAAGAAATTATCACAGAAAGAAAGGAAAAAGGGAGTGACAAAAGAAAAAATTAGGCTTAGAAAAGTTTAAGAAGGTTTTATTCCTCAAGCATCAGTTTTGGACCAATCTTGTAAAACATCCTCACTGTCAAAGGTGATTCTTTTTAATAAAAATAAAGAAGGTTCTTACCCAATCTGCTGATGAAAAAAAGTCAGAATATTTCATTGATGTAGAAAAAGCATCATAAAACCAAACTATATATCCTTGAGGACTCATGTAACACAGACAGAATGAAGTTCAGTAGTGCAAGAAAGGCATGGAAATTATTGGAAACTATTGACAAAAACATCTCCTCAAGTTGAAAGATCATGAAATAGAAAATGTGAAAGAATAAAATATTTGGCACCACATGGCTAGGAATAAGATGACCAAATGCAGTGCTCAGACACATCAGTCGGTGACATGTGACTTAAAGAAATTCAGTAGACATATGTAAGTATTAGTGT
Organism: Ara ararauna; assembly: GCA_028858755.1. NCBI lineage: Eukaryota > Metazoa > Chordata > Aves > Psittaciformes > Psittacidae > Ara > Ara ararauna. The sequence goes on along the minus strand of CM054383.1, from coordinate 8,070,569 downwards.
TATTCAAGCTGTACTCTTTTATATAATCCATTATACATATTCAAGGAATAGTACTGCAAGCCAAAACTAGATTCAGAGATGAGCTCCCTGAATGATCAAGAAAATAGTTTAGTAGTGTGAGCAAACTTCGCCAGATTCTCATTTTGACACAAGCAGAACAAAGTCAAGTGAAAAGGGCAAAGATTCACTTTGTAGCCAATCTGAAATCCCAAAGCAGAAACTCACAGCACAACTGGATCTCAGAAAAGAGTTCAGGAGACACCTTTTTTACACAGTTTGGTCCTTGTTAGAGACATTTCCTATCTCTGCTTATGGGAGTGAATAATTGCCTTTGAGGTACATGCTTGCGAATATGGACGCAGAGAGCTTTGTTAGTGTTTACATCAGTGAGCAGATGAAATGATTTCTATAGCTATCTGTAAACCAGGAACTTATAAGACATTATTTTTCTTTACACTTCTTACTATGTTGTTTTTATAACACGTCAAAGATCTCTCATTACAATTATATCAACAAAGAAGTCCATTACCGTATCAGCTTATTACACCCAATTATAGCCCCTGAGCTGCTTTGTTAAAGTAATCATTAACCTTTTCAGAACTTATAATAAGAAATCTAATCAAATAGAAGTGGCAGGGTGCATTCTGAAATAAGAAGAGTTGTCATGTACAGTAAATTTTAATACACTGACTTTTCTTAAATTAGCTAGTTTTATTAAATTGAATGAGAGGAATTTCTTTTAATCAGCACTAGCTGTAAAAACCAGGAATTATTCTGCACTGTAAAAATAATATATTTTCTGGGCTGAGTGTTACAAACTATTTTTACTTTTATTCAAATTAAAGGTGCACCATTTATTAAATTTATTGTTTTTAATTATGTGCCAGGTGAATTTGCATTCTTAAAGAAATTGCATAAGAAATTATAAACAGACCTAATTAATTTCTTTAATGTTTATCATTCTAGAACTATACAACACACTTGAAAATAAGTAGAGACTGAAATGGCAGGCAGTTTACAGAGCAATTTTATCCAAATAATCAGTAGCTATTTTACAGGACTATTTTAGTAAATAGCCCCTATAAGACTTGGTTGGATATGAGCTGAAGCCAACTGGTAGGGGACTGTGTTGTACCGTTTGACTCCTAGAAACCCAGAAAAATCCTCCTGTGACAGTCAGTCTGCTTAAGAAAGATGAAGAAAGAGCTCTTGGAGAAGGAGAGTTGAATACAACAACTAATTACATCAGTCTTCTGAAAGAGGCTACATCTGGGATCTAGTCCCTTTTCTAATAAAAATTTAAATAGTCTGTATGAAATTGCACAATTTCAGAAGGAAAGACTATGAGAGACCTCAGAATACTTTATAGACTGACTAAACAGTATATTCAAAATATACTTGGGATAAAAAAGAAATTATTTTGAACCTTTGTACTGAAAGATGTTGGAGGAATTTGGGCCTGTTTGTTATTTCCAGATGTATGAAAACTGCCAGGAAGTATTTTGCAAATATAAATCCTCATTGCGAATGTAGCCTTTGGCTGTTATTTAGAAAGCCAGAAAATCAACACAGTTCCCTTTGAGTGCATCTTTTCTTTATCTTCCTGTCACTTGTCCAATATTCTGTTGCACACATGAACATTTCTTTCCCCAAAACCCACTTAAAGATAATTTCTCTTGTTAGACACCATTACAATCTCAATTTTTTAGAGCACTTTTAGCTCCTCCTCCCAAATCTCATGCATATCTCCAGTACATCATTCCTAGGTGTTGGAGGGCTCAAACAGAGGCAGAGTTTCAGAACGCAGTTTTGGGTTTAATTAGAAATTATGAGATCCATATTTCAGCCACAATACTGTTGCTCTTTTCACAAGGATTTTCTGTTCTGTCTCGCTTCTCCTGTTCCTTTCGTAAGTTAGCACCTTTTTTTTTTTTTTTGGGGGGGGGGAAGAGGAGGAAGGGGGTTATTGATTTCAACAATATGGAATTTTGTTGATGTTCTCATGTTCTCAATGCGGTTTGGAAGTTGCAAGGTGATGCTTAGCTTATGCGACTGCGTCCTGTAGCACAGTATCAAACTGCTTTGAAAAGAATTGCAATTATGCACAGAATACTAATCATATTACAAATTTAAGCACTGTTAACGCTCATGATTTAGACTTGTGCACTGACAACTGGCTCTCACACTGGTGTACCGTCAGCAAGACCCACATTAAATACGCTATTTCTTAGATTAAAATATCAATTGATAGAAATCACAATTAGTGTTGTACTTGCTTATTGTCCAGGTATAAGACAGTAAATGAAGAACTTCATAAAAAATATAACATTTAGTTGCCATAATTTTGGTATGTTGGTTTCTGCCTCCTCCCATATCAAATCCTTCTAACCTGTCTCAATGATAACAGCCAGTTAATCATCACTAATTATTCAGGGGATTATTTCACATACGTAATTACAGTTTTTGGTTTACCAATTCCCTGTAAAATACTGGCCTATAAAAGCTTCTGTTAACCTGACCTTGCTGTAAAATACATTATTAAATGACCAAAGCATTTAGCAAAGAGAACTAAAAGCCAATGTATGAAGGACAGAGGCAACTACCTCCACATTTAAATATTTCTGTTACTAGATAAAAGTACATATGAAGTCAAGGTCAATTAACTGATTACCTTCTGATTCTCATCTGCAATTTTCCTGGCTAACCAAATAGCAGCAATTTTGGAGGTGAATGAACATAAAGTTGAGTAAAAATGTTAAATTTCATTCAACATTAAAGATTTGTGGAAACAAGCAAACTGTGAATTGTATTTATACATTGTCATTCCAAGTGCTAAAGTTAATAACAGATGGTCTGAACAAAGAGACTACTGAAAAATTCAAAGTTATGGGAGGCTGTTTAAAAGCTAGGAAGTGAAAGTGAACAATAAAAAGTAAATGAAAACATAACTGTTCTAATTGTAAATATACATCTATTAAACACTGATTCAGTAAAACACTTTCATAAAAGTCTCTGGTCTATTTTGGGTACTTCTGGAGGAATGATGCTGAGATGAGTCAGATGCCCTGGCTAAGCTAAGACCTGAAAAAGGATCACAGGTGTGATCACATTATGATCTCAGAAGTTCTTGGAGTTAAAATCTGTTCTCTGTTCTTCATACAGCTGTGGTCAGATTTCAAAGGTATTTATAAAGAAAGCTGTTTTCTGGGGGTTTCAGAGGATATGGAATTTACACTGGTGCAGAAAAATATTCATCTCCTGCAAAGAACTGGATACCCTAACAAAACACACTACTGGAAGAAGAAAATGTTTTTGAAACACTACCACAGAATAATCATGTGAGGCCCTTAAAATCCTCCCTCCAGGCTGAGATTAATCCATGCATACAGAAACTTATATTGTGGTTTCTTACAGCATTATTGGGTATCTGTTTAAATATATTGACCATCAACATCTGATAATGGTCACATAAAAATTTATAAGTATTAATAAAAATGTCAAGAACTAGATTTTTTTTATCATCTTGCTCATTCCTATTTTAAAGTATTACTCTTAATGTTTCCTAGGCACTTAGAGACTTGAATGTGAAAAATAACCTGGATGATGGGACAGAGTGCACCCACTAACTTTACAGGCAATACCAATTACAGGGAAAATGGTCAAATATGTGAAGTGATCCTTCTCTATTCAGGACTTGTGAGACCACATTCCGAGTGCTGTGTCTCATTTTGTGTCTCCCTGTACAAGACTAATATAGACATATCGGAATGAGGTCCTGCAAAGGGACCACCACAAGGATGGTAACTTGGATGAAGCACTTGGCACATGAGGAGAGGAAAAGAGCTGTCCTTGTTCAGCCTGGAGAAAGGAGACAAAGGAGAGATCTTATTGCCATCTACAACTACATAGTGGGAGAATGTAGAGGAGATGCAGCCAGATGCTTCCTGAAGAGGCATGAAGACAGGACAAGAGGCAACAAAAACATGTTGGAATGTGGGAAATTCTACTAAATATAAGAAATAAATCTTTTAACAAAGAAGGTGGCCTGATACTTGAACAGGGGTCCAGAGAACTTGTGGAACCTCTATCCTTGGAGCTATTCAAAGCAATTCAACAAGGCTCTGAACTAAACCAGAACCAAATATACCCTGCACTTGAGACATAACAAGGGGTCTCTTCTAGATAAGTGATGTCTTTCTAAATGTCTGGGAGTCTTCTTGGGATTAGCAGAAATCATTGCACTATTTTAATAATCTATAAAAGGGTAGATACTTCCATCCCAAAGGCGTTTCTTCTGGTAATTCACTAGCACGCATTTTTTGCATTAATACGATTTTTGCTCACAGTAAGTTCCAAGAGTGCTACTAAACTGGTAATGTATATTAATGGTTTTCTAAACTTAGCTCCTAAAAAGTTGCAACGTTTGTTAATAATAGACTCCAAAACCAACAGCAGATTCTTGCTTCATTTGTTTTCAACAACACAGTTGTTATTCCTCTGCAAACGCGAACACTTAAAAAAAAGCTATGCTGGATTGGTGCAAGGGTAAAACATAAGAACCTAGGAAAGCCTACCATTAGCATTCCTACCAGCAAACCGTCCCAGTGCAATTCACTGTGTGCAATTCTAGTTTTGGCACTGTGATATTGTTTAATAGGATTCTGATTTTTATACAGATTTAAGCACTGTTGGAGATTAGAAAAATAGGAAGCAGGAAAGAAAAATAGGAAAAGTACAACAAAAAAAAAAAATTCTGAAATACAAGCTTAATGCACAATCCCAAAATGAATTAAAACAGTATAAAAGACAGGATAATCTCAGGAAGCAATGAGGAAAAAAAATTTAATGTTGGTACAGTTTGGATTGATTTTGATTTTACATGTAATTCTGTTACTTCAAATACAGAGCCTCTGGGCAAAGAAAAAGCATTCCTCAAAGCATCCTTTTCTTCCCTTGTGTTCTCCCAACAAACTCTTTGGACTACACCAATGAACTCTTGCCTACATCCTCCACCGAACAAATACACCATAACGTTCAAACACCATCAAAAAGAAAATGAAAGAGAAAGGTGCAACCCTTCCATTTCAATGCATTTGAGGTCCAGCTTTTTTCAGAGAAGTTGTCAATTTTCCTCCATCTCTCAATGCCATCTGCCTGCTGCCGACCCGTCACTCCCTCATATTCCAGTACTGCGTTTCCAGTCCCTGATGTTCTATAGCACTCCCCACCATCTTGTCCCCTTCTATGAAATAACGAAAGACTAAAAATTCACAGTGAGCTCATGTGTAGAAGGAAACAGTTCAGTGCTGTCTTGATTATTCTTACATGAATTATTGCAGCTTTTTGACTTAAATAGTTGAAAAATTGAAAGGAGAAACATTACCACATAAAGTCGTTTCTTAAAGAAATTTTTCATATTGAATTAAAAAATGCTAAATAATGAAAAACCTGCCACATGACAGCTCAAGGCATAAGAAATGATTAGAAAACAGCAAGGTTTTGGGTCGGGTTTTTGTCTGTTTCTGTTTTCTTTTTTAAAATTTAAAGTAGAAAAGCAGTAAGTACTTGGAGAGACTTAGGGATGATCTTTTACAACAGAAAGTCACAAGAAAATTATAGTTTTGCTATAAATCGTAATGTTTAGTGGGCAAAACCTGCACTGAGTAGCAGTGCATGGACAGTTCAAAAGCCTGTATTTGAATACATTTTTGAAAGTAATATCTGCAACACTGGCCTAATTGTACACCCTGTAAGAATTCTTACAGCTGTATAATCCATGTTGAATTTGGAGACTGTTGAAATATAGCCCTGCATTCACAAGGTAATTCAGAGTTAAAAGCACCTTATCAAAGACCTATATAATGAGTTAGTTTCATATATCAAATCAGTATTTATCTGTTCAGCTCAAATGTACAGCAAAATGTTCTCAGCATCACAAATGATCTCCTGCTAGCAATGTTGTGTCTTGCACAGCAAAGGCACTCCAGGAGAACAAGTCACTTGTAAAAATATCTCCTCCTTTCCCACAAAAATAAAAAGCTAAATTCTTCGCAGTAAATTATTTGGTTCTGCTTTCCTAGTCATATACCTCTGAATACATCACTTAAATCTTATTTCAGCCAATAACTTACGTAAAATGCAAGCTACTAGTACAGCACTGGCAAGGCAAGCTCTACTGGCAGAGCTACCTGAAAAGGTTTTTGTCTTCACAGATCAGATATTTGCAAGTCAGCAACTGTCGTGGAGGAGTTGTCAATAAAATTATTGGGTAGATGGGCTCCTCAGATCCAGCAGTGCACAGTGACAGTTTGTACATTGTGATAACTGACAAAAGTTAAGCAGAAGCTGCAGAGGTACATAGGGAGCCCAGCTTCAACATAAATGAGTACAGTACTAGATTTAATTTTTTATCTTATTAGCTTAAAGCATCTTAAGCTTCAATGGAACACTAGAATTTATGTATGTCATCATGGATGACAGCATACATCAAATGCGCTACTTTAAGAGTCTAAGGAATCCAAGAAAAGTGAAAAAAGAACTACTCCTGTGCTTAGAAATAAAGTAGAAAAGCCAAAGTTGCAGAACAATTGTGCTGTTTGCCTGGCATCTTCTGCAGAGGAGGGGTTATCATCTGCAGCAACTGCCAGCACGGAAAGAGGCTAGGACTTGGTCCTGAGGGGTGCTAGGGCTGATTTGCGTGTAGGTGGGTTACTGGGCAATTAACTTGGCTTCCTAGCAATAGACAGGAAAATCCCGTTTGAGGCAATATGCTCAAGGAGTGGGAGGGGAGCATGGGGGAATCCCAAAGAATGCCTCAACTATATAGTAATTCACCAGTGAATTACTACTTTACAAACAGCAGAATACAAACTTATTAGGACATGCTATTTTTTTTTTTTTTTGTATTTTCAGTTTAAAAATAATTATTTTTATTTGAAAGTGAAATTTTAAGCAGGCTTGAATTTAGTAGACAAATATGAAGAAAAAACAGTAACTAGTTTGATCTAGCTGCTTCTCAGAAAACTGGAAGACTGAGAACTGCAACAGAATCAAAATCAAATGACTTACACAGCTCCGTCTACATGATCTATGTTCAGCAGTCAGTCTGCATCCACCTTTAAAGGTTCACATATACACAATTCAGGTACACTTTTAAGCAGAATTTCACACCTCTGTAGACACGATGGTAGAGGTAGGAAAGAAAAAGTCAATTTTCTGTTCCTACTCTTCCTTTTAGAGAAGATAAGAAATCCATCATCATTATCTAGGGGAATCATTTGTCCACAGGAATGGACATGGAAGTTACTTTATGCAGCAATATGAAGATAAGAAGCCCCTTTAATTCCACCCATGAATTAATGAAGTGTATTGGAGTGCTCTCACATTACACACTGAGCTTTGGAAATTAAACAAAACAATTATTTCATCACCATTTGAAGTTGCTGCTCACAGCCACGTTCCAGGGAATATGAGAATTTACTTCTCTATTTTTAATGAGTTGAACATATTTTGAAAAAAGGCATACTACAGTAATACTGGATAATCTTAATGCTAATATATAGGTATACAGCAGATGGGGTAGAGTGCTCATAAGTAAATTAAGCTTTATTACTTTTCTTTGTATTTGCTTAAAGCATATTTGTGAATTCATAAAAATAATTTCTCTGGCTAAATGCACTTTTTAATTAGCTGGTGCTCAGTGATACAGAGCAATGTAATATCTGTGACAAGTATCCAGTTGCTCTTGTAACTCTGTATCTGCATTGTTGCTAAGGAATATGTTCATGTCCCATCTGTTTTTCACCATGCTAAGACTATTCCTAATATTAAGGTTACTGTGTACTCTAAATGAAAACAGGTTTATTTGCAGTTAACTATTTGTAGGTAAACCAGACAGAAGTCTCTGACAACTAACCTTACAGCTACAATAAGTTATAAAAGTCGGCTGGTCTGAATTTTAGAGTGCTCTGTAAAAATAACTCTTTTAAAATAGCTACTCTTCTAATGCAAGCATCACCTATTAAGTGGTCAGATTGTAGAGTGAAAGCATTCAATAACTGTTTAACCTACTGCTATAAGATTTTGACTTAGAATTTGGAGAGATTTTTTGTTTCAATCTGCAAAATGGCTGTTTGCTTTGTACTGTTAGCCTGTCTCCGCAGCTTCAGAGCAGAGACTTGACATGCGCTCCTAATCAAACCCTACTAGACTGAGGATTACCTGCAGCTGCGCAGTGGTTAATTATTTTTGAAAATCTGACCATATATTTATCTAGAGGAATGTATGTGAGCTGAGGTCCTCAGAACACTGAGCATTCTGATTGAGCTCCTCTGAAAACACATACCAAGAATCACATACAACACTAGAATTTCTAGTCTGTGAAGAAAATTGCCATTTAGGGAAGTTTCCTTTAAAGACAAAGGTCTAAAAACTTACTTATAAAGTAAGTTGTTTTTTTCCTTGCTGAGCTGCTTCTAATTCTTATTGTTTCACCTTTTTTCAGAAGCCACAAAGATTCTAGCAACAGTTGGTGTATGAGTAACAGAAACCCAAAACCACAGAATAATTTAAAAGTGAAGAATCCTCTGTGGAAGGAAGTAGTTATCTCAAAAGAATTATTTCATGCAAGGGTAATAAATCTACTCAGTAAGCAAACAGAAGAAAAATAAAACAGTAAATGAGCCATGAGCACACGAAGCAATGAAAATTTAGCAGAACTGCCGTCTAAGGCAGGAAAACAACTAATCACAGTGCATGAGAAAAAAACCACTGAGAGTTGGTTTTCCACAGTGAGAGATTCAGCTACTAATAGGTGTAAAGAATGTTTAGGCTTCCTATGCAGAGAGTGTTTTTGCTGGTGAAGCGCAATGAAGCTAGAATTCTGAAAACTGTATGAAGTTTTCAAATGCTGTTTGAGAGCTGATGCTTTAAACTTCTGTTTACACAGACCGGCCTGTGTGTAACAAATGTATAAAAAATTGAATATGCAACTTCTACATATGATTGGCATGAGCAGCATGATAATACCACACATTGCAATGAGTTATTGAAAGCATGCTAGGAGAGGGAAGTAAATAATCATCAGCATGTTCTAGCAACAACAGAAAGGAAAAAGCAAGTAGTAGTACTAGTGCCATCAAAAGTAAAGTAGCAGTAAATATTAAATTTGTTCCTTGGACAATGAAATACCTGCAATTTCATAGTTGGTTTAAGTATGGCAGTGCAGGCAGTATGCAAAGTCACCGATGAAGTATTTAAGGATTATGGCATAAGGCTAAAGATAAACATTAGTCTGGACTGAATTACCTGTTGATCATTAATGTAATTCAAGCTCCAATTTTTACTCTTTAAATGGACCTTTTAAATGCAATAATATATAAAGGTGAGTGAGTGTAATGCACTAAGATGATCTAGATTTGTCTTTCTGACAGAGTTACTAGAAACCTACTAGGCGCTTGCAATCTGAATGATGCACTGAAACCCAAGTTAATAACGGCTGTAATAGAAATATTTCTTAGAAATATATTCCATTAGTCTGCAAATGAGAGCTTTTCTTTCTTCCCCTGTATAGAAGACTTACTGTATGGACTAGGAGATTTCCTAGTGAAAGTGAGAGGTATTATGTATTGCTGACAGTAGGTCCAGGTCGCTCAAAGCAAAACAATGATATGATGACTACATAACAGGCAGTTTTCCTGCTAAAAATTGAATAGCAAGATTTTCTTTTTTCTGCCAAAAAAAAAAAGCCACAACAAATTTCCCTATTCTACTGCATGAAATAGGGCAAGACACATACCAAACAACTGAATCTGCTCCTGACATACACATTTAACAAAACACTTTGATAATATTAGAACAATGCCAAACAATGAACATTCATGAAGGAAAGAATCGAGAGTTGACGAGAGGATCTAAATGTCTAAGAAAAAAAAAAAAAACAAATCCCCAAAACTGAAAGAAGTATAAATCTGGCAGCACAGTACAATCTAACAAGAAACTCAGGATGGACAAATGTGACCTGGAAATAAGGCACATATTTTGAGGATAATTAATCTTTGGAATAAAAAACCAAAGGATACCACCCCCCTCTCCAAACGCCACTACCTTTTTTATTCCTATTGGTATCTTCTGATCAGAATCAGCTGGAGGACAATATCAGCAATATCAGTGTTAAATTAAAATACAAGGGTATATGTGTAAAATACAATGACACTACTGTGCTTTGAACTGTGAAAGCTCACTCTTAAATTAACAGGAGAAAAACCTTTTTCTGACCTCACACAATATTAACATGTTGTACCATTTCACTTAACAGAATTTAGTTATTTGAATTTTGAGTGATACTGTCCTAGGACATATACACAGCTTTAGAGTCAATGTCTGACACAACAAAAGAGCAAATATCACATTCAAGGCAAAGCTGTTCTGATCCCAGAGCTCCCATTGTCATGTGAGCCAGAATTAGAAAGAAAATACATAGTATCTCCTTTCCAACCCAAACCAGACTGTGATTCTGTGATGTGTTCTGAAATAAGTATTAGGCCACCCAAAAAACATGTAGATGCTTCATGTTGACTGTTTGCATTCTGTTGTATGTTCTATAAGAATATTTCACAGCTAAATTAAGTAACCAACAAATCTTCAAATGCTTCAAAAATACATTTAATTTTAAATATTTTGTGTCCCAAGGCAGCTCCTTTGCTTTACTTGTTCTGGACTGTGGGTTTGGGACTTTCAGTGGTGGTGCTTTAAGATTTTGTTCTGTTTGCTTTTGCAAAGATGTGTGTCCAAAATCATGGAATCACAGAATAGTTTGGGTTGGCAGGGACCTTAAGCATAATCCAGTTCCAACAACCTGCCACAGGCAGGGACACCTTCCACCAGACCAGGTTGATAAAAGCCCTGTCCAACCTGGCCTTGAACACTGCCAGGGTTGCAGCAGCCACAGCTTCGGTGGGCAACCTGTGCCAGTGTCTCACCACCTTCTTCCTTATATCTAATCTAAATATACCCTCTCCCAGTGTAAAGCCATTACTTTATTGTTGCCGCTGATGAAGTATCCTCTCTATTTCATTAAAAATTAAATAAAGACCCAAAGGGTTGAAGTAAAATGGATTTTTCATTTTTCTTCCTTTTGCTCTTGAGAATGATTTATGAAGTCCAAGTACATTCATAAACTAGATACTATACCCTGGAGAAAATAAACTAGATATTATTCAGTTGTTAGTGGTTCATATTATAAATGGCCACCACCATTTTTATATGTTTGTTGAAATCATTTTTAACCACATAACTCTCACTCAAACCATGAAAAAATTGGATTGAAAAATGCCCCATTTATCATCCAGATCAAAACTTAAACTCACACGTCTTTCTTCAGTAGTTAAACCCCAAATTATATTGTCATGTTTTATTCCATTCATTAAAAGTTACGAACACACCGAAATAATATGTTGCTACAAAAAGCTGGTCGTTTGCTTGGCTGTCAAATTTAAGAAGCACACGTAAATGTGTACCGTTAGGCAAAACTCACTACAGGCTTACAACAGCCTTTGCGTAGTCGGACCCAAGTGTCAATACTATCCCACAGCTTTCAAATTCCATGCACCTTCAAAAAACTTTCTTTTCCCTGCAAGTAAATTTCACCTGGGTGGGACACTGGGACACTAAAGGGTGGCATAAGATTCCTAATGGAATCTCATACCTATTGGGGATCTCTCCCTAATTAGGCAAGATAATATGCATCACCATATGCAAGCAGGATTTTGGACGATCAGTATCAATATGAGCCTTGTATAATCGGTTGTGGAGCTTTCTCAGGTATGTGGCACAGAAATCGGTAACACATTCTTTCAAATTACCCACAAACTAAATGTGAGGGAAAGCATAAGGGATGCTTAGGCTTGTCTGAACTGCATTTGTCAGCAAACCTTACACTATCAGAATGACACGCTGGCTACATCTAAGGGGAGGGAGCAGAACCACCCTGTGTGATGCAAAGGCACACATGAGCTGGTGTAAAACGAACCTGTACCCTTGAAATATTCTCTAAATCTTTGAAATACTTGAAATAAAAAGAACAGTTCTCCCTTAAACCCTTCTCACTGTATAATTTTGGAGATGATCTGCATATTAGTTAATATTTATAAGCCATCCCAAAAAAGAAGCTAATAGTTACTGCCACCTCATAACCTGTCATGGTTTAACCCAAACTGGCAACTGAAGTAGCATACAGATGCTTGCTGCCCCCTCCCCCCCTCTCCTATGGCATGGGGAGGAGTACTGGAGAAAGACAAAACCTGAGAGAGGAACAGTTTAATAATGAAATAAATCAAAATGTAAAATCAGCCATCCTGTCTCCATTCCCTCCTGGCTTCCTCCTCACTGGCAGAGCATAGTCCTTGACTTGGAGTAAACACTACTGTGCAACAACTAACACATCAGTGCCTCATCAACATATTTCTCATACCAAATCCAAAACACAGCACTGTACCAGCACTGTACCAGCACTCTACCACTGTATTTAATTTCCTAAGTAGGAAATTAACTCTATCCCAGCCAAAACCAGGACATAAATGTAGCCATGTAAACAGACACTGAATGCGACTTTTGTTGTTGTTGTCAAACACACAGTTACATTATGGAATCGTAGAATCATAGAATAGTTAGGGTTGGAAAGGACCTTAAGATCATCTAGATCCAATCCCCCTGCCAGGGGCAGGGACACCTTCCATGAAACCATGCCACCCAAGGCTATGTCCAACCCAGCCTTGAACACTGCCAACGATGGAGCATTCATAACTTCCGTGGGCAACCCATTCCAGTGCCTCACCACCCTTACAGTAAAGAATTTCTTCCTCATATCCAGTCTAAACTTCCCCTGTTTAAGTTTGAACCCATTACCCCTTGTCCTCTCACTGCAGTCCTTAATGAAGAGTCCCTCTCCAGCACCCCTATAGCCCACCTTCAGGTACCGGAAGGCTGCTCTGAGGTCTCCACGCAGCCTTCTCTTCTCCAGGCTGAACAGCCCCAGCTTTCTCAGCCCATCTTCATACTGGAGGTTCTTAGCAGAAACCCTTTTTTTAATGGAACTCAGTTTAACACATACAGCTGAAAATATAGTTTTAATGATTTTCAGACACTTTTTTAAAACTTAATGATGGCCTGTATTTTCTTTTAGCGCTTGACTTGTTCTGCATTGCCATTTCAGGTACTACTACTGACAGATAGCAGCTACACATGTATTTAAAGTTCAATAGATATCCACTGGCAGTAGTATTGCAAGGAACGTTATGTAAACACTGCCTCTGAGCACTTCTTTTTCACTCATTCCTAGCTGCAGAGCTACTGCAGCAAAGCTTTCAAACAGTTCACATTTATTGCAGCTATGCTGGAGAATGTAATTACCCTACACTAGCCCTATGTAAGAGTATCTCTGAAGTTTAATAAATGATGAGACAAAGAGAGCATAAGGAACTCCATTTTAGAAGACAAAGTGATTCAAGCCCCATCCTGTAAATATTTCCTCGATCAAGGAGCATGTGCATGGAGAAGGGAAATAGATGAGAAAAATTATGAGATTCAGCAAAGCTGCCTAACCTTGCCAAGGTTAGAGAGATTCCCAGCTTCATAACATTGGGATTCCACTTAGCTAAAGGGAGATGACATCTCTTAGTAAGTGTTGTTTAGTCTTGCTGTTTGGTAAACTCAGGCATTCATTTCACATAAAGGTCTGAGGATACATACTTAGTCACACTAGGGAGGTGGTTCAAATGTGACACAATTAGCTGTCTGGAGAAGCCATGGGAGCAACAAGAGCCTCTTTTCTCCTATTAACAAGACAAGTCCACTGAGAACCAATCAACTCTGCCACTGCAGAGCCTGTACGAGGATTGTTCTGCACTAATAGACTGGAAGAAAGTAAATAATGACTTTTTAGTATTCTGAAAGCTCTCTCTAAATCACAGAAGGCTCTAATAGCATAGTTACACATTTAAAAATAATATTCACACTTCAGTAACACGAAATGCTGGGAATGATTCACAGAGTAGGTTTCAAAGCCTTCCCATCCCCCAACTCACCACAAAATAGCTAGAAGCTGTTACAGAAAACGCTTTTTGCTTTACAAACTTGATAGCTTTTGTTTAGTGCCTCACCAGTTGGCCTTTAAACAATTACTGAAATAGCATTTTTAAACTGAGCACTAAATTCAGCTAAGTATTTTAAGTAAGACAATGAATTTCGGAAGGGTACAAATCACAGAGTCAGTGTGCTTATATTTCTTTTTCAGTAGAAGCCTAGAACAATCCTAAGCAAAAAAGTGAAGCGGCTGTTTGCACGCAGATGGAGTGAGGATGTGCCCCTGCAACGTCAGTTCTAATGTCTTAGATCTCTTGAGAGCATCAAGCTTGAGCATCGGTTTGCCATAGCCCATTCCGCTGAACTTCTGTGGCTTGTCAGCCAGAGGAAAAGGGCACACACATTTTATAACAAAGAGAGAAAGAAACTCATGTAGTAACAGGAATATGTGCAAAGTGTTACATATATGACAATATGAAATAATCTCAGTTGATTTGTAACCACAGATTTGGTAGCTGTTGTGATTTAAAATTAAAAAAGGGACCAAGAATACATCTCCAGTGGGACAGGAGATTATTTTGAACAGTGCATATGAGAAAAATCTAAGGCTGCTGTACAATCAAAGGGCAAAGCAATAACTGGGAACTGGCTAAAAGCTTCTATGACCAAACACAGTGGATTCTTAAAGCAATGGACAAATGAGTTCAGGTGGAATTGCTGCACATGCACAGTGAGGTACAACACAGGCCATCTTCAACAGGAGATTCATAGTATTTGTAACTGACATTATTTGTAAGTATTTTAGAGCAACAGCCGTGTGTGTAAAACTGTCCATGTATAATTGTGTATCATTTAATGACGATACCATGTGTAAATGATATTCCATGTGTTTTTCTTCCAACTGTGATCACACTGATTTCACACAATATCAGAAATCCTGTCTACAGTCAATTTTCCACAATAAGCAGACAAATAGACATTCATGATACCACAGGAAACAATGACGCATCAGATGGTTACTATAAATAGAATATGTCTGAAATGGCACAGGAGTGATCTTCAGGTATGATACAGTAGTTTTTTCAGTTACAGTCTTTTTGGCTGACTACTAAAACAGGACACTACACACCAAAACATCTGCTCTGCAATGCCTGAAAGGCTTCATCATAGATGAAGGAACAAACTTTTCAGGAAAGAACTTGCTTCAACAACCAACCACTGCAGTGCAGCAAAACCCAAGAGGGCCTGCATTTTAAATCATCTAATTGATTGTAGTACCTACAGCTGTGGGCTACAGCTGCTTTCTTAAAATCCTACTCAACCCAGTTCACCTATTCTTACTTTTATTTAAAGCATGCTATTGATAGATTCCCTCTCCAAAATGTTAGAGTAATATTGAGTAGAAAAAAGTAACACTAGAAATGCAATGGTCTAGAAAAGACAGCTTTCCTCAGCTCTTTACAGTTAAAGCATGACACTCCTAGAGGGAGAGATAGAACACAGTAATCTACTGCTAGAGTCCATACAGTCCTTCCTGCATCCTCCTCTCCTCCCACTAGATTCATACAGTACATTACTTCAGCATTAGACTAGTACCCCTTAAAAGCTGGCTTTCAGCCTAGATTCTGTTGGCAGTTAAACCACTACATTGTTCAGATTTATATAAGCCAAACTAGACATAAATGAAAACAAAACAAATACAGGAATACCAATAAATCCCATTAGCTGTGTAACTCAAAATATAATTGCAAAATGGTTATTAAGATATTCCACACCTCTTCTGTAAAAGATAGCATATATCATTGCTTGTTTCAGATATGCAAGAAGCCAACAAAGCTGTGAGGGATGCGGTGTGATTACTCAATAACTTCATTAGCTTATTTAGAAATTACACAGATAAATTATACAATGCAGGATATCATGTACCTTAAAATAGGTTCTATTTTCCACTACAATATTATTAAAAGCTTTAAACGCATATTAAAAGAAAAAAAGTTAACTATATTGGAATAAGTAGCAATTTATTGCCTAGGCCTTTTGTGTCACCCAGCTGAACATGTAGCTTAGACACAAACAGGGCTAACAGGAGGGGGTTGGTTGCACCTGCTGACACCCATCACACTTCTCCCCAAACCAAGAAAATCCCTACAGGAAGAAAACATTGCTCTTCAATAACATCTTCATTAAAAAACAGGCGAGTTATGAGCTGCTGCAGCATTTGTAGCCATTCATCCCCAGACAGTGCAGTTCCATCCTAACCCATATTAGCACACTTCTAATTAGTCCAGCTTGGTAACTCATTTGCAAAGCTTTGTTCCTGAGGTCCCCTCAGAATCTAACCAGGGCTGTCATCACTCTGCTAAGCAACACCAACCACCCACTAACAGGGTGACCATGGGGCTGGTGCCACATCTTTGTTATGGATGGTGCAGGTTTCACTGAAGTTTTCAAAGCTAGAGCAGAGGGGAGCTCCCTGTAGCGGGCAAGTATGCCTCCAGAGAGGAAAAAGGCATTCCTAAGCCTTCCATGGAAAAAAAAAAAAAAAATAAAAATCAGGTTCTGTATAATAGCCATTTCCTTAATGGCAGTTACATAGCATAATGATCCATGCTGCCTCAAAATGAAATGTGTACTCAAATACTCCATTTGAATATCTTTCTTTTCTAAAAGGAATATCATAAAGCAGATATGGGATCTAATGAGCCAGTATGTCCTAACACAGCAGCCTCAGTGTGTTAAGAAATGATACCATAACTGTATTAAAAATTATCATAGCATCATCACATTCAAAATATTATAAACAGCACTAGTTGTTACCTTTGAAGCAAAAGATTAAAACTATTTGTCTGTGGATGAAGCAATAACTGATCAGCGTCGTCTGGGAGGAAGAGAAGCCCACAGCAGCAGTGTCACATGTCCTTCTGCACACGACAGCCCTGGCTGCTCCCCTTGCACCTTCATCCCCACACACAAGCACTGAGATAGGATAAATGCAGCAATAATGGGGCATCCAGTGCTTGCCATCTTCAGCAAGCAAGTTGGTGCCTTGGAACTTGCTGTTCATTCAGAAATTAGCTGTCACATCCATAGAAAACTAAACAAAAATATCATTGTTAATGTGATGTTCACTGAAATACTGAGCAATGGAGTGTTGCTAACACACATCAAGTGCAAGGGACCAAATCAGACCCTGCATCTCTCTGTATTAGGAGATACATATTAAAAGATATTAGAACATATTTCCTATGCTTTCAAAACATATCCAGGATAAATTAAAAGCACAGTAATTATTTCAGAATAACAATATTTTATTTTATTAATACTAGTTCACTTATAATAATAATAATTTTGAAATATTTGTAAATTATAGTTTCAAGACACAGGATACAAAATTCAGTGAACAAAGAAGTCCACCACATATTTTTTAAGTACTACAGTAAATGTACATGAGAATAAAATAATAAAAACAATACAGTTGATCTCTTTCACAAATAGTTTATTATTCAACAAGTTAGGATAGAAATTCAATAATGGAGTGCATGAATGTGTAAGGTGGATTAGAGATGGCTCTGAGGAAGGCTCCAAAGGGTAGGAGCAGAAAATGGTAAGAAGCCAATGCAGAAGTATGGAGCTATGCGGGAAAAGAGGCAAAGCTAAAGGATGAAAACCTAATTGGGGAAAATATGCAAAGGGTAAGCAGGGTAGACTAAATGAGCTAAGAGATAAAGACAAATTATATCAGGATTTTGAAAGATGCTTTGATGCAGCAAAATTCAGCAATGGTGAAGAATTGCTTCAAGAGAAAAACTAATGTTTTGAGTTTGGGAATGGAAGATTTCTCATCAGATCTCTACAAAACAATTATCAGGAAGGTGAAGGACAGAAGAAGAATGAAGAAAAGATGGAATTTAACTGTATTATAGAATAAAACCCATAAGGCTCAGTTAAAAGTGGATAGAAAAAAAGACGTAGGTAACATGTGGAGTCTGGAAAGGAAAAGAGCAGCCATCAGTGGAAATTAACAAAAAGGTAATTGAAAAATTCAGAGAAAACATGATGAGAAGCCCGATTTTGAAAACAGGGGCTGTGCGGCCACATATTTACTTTTCATTTTTATTTTTACTTTTTTCTTTTGTCTTTATTTTTACGTAGTCTGTCAGAGTGGTCTGCAAGTGTTAGAGAACAAACATCACTTGCATGAAAAGACTGATTCATTTTTAGAGTATTGCTCAGAAAAAAAATCTGTACTACATAAACAATTACCTTCTTGCATTAAAATATATCATCAATACCTAACCGATAATGTATTATGTCTCCTTTGCCTTTCTGCTTCTTCCAGGCAGAAACTGTAGCATTTATGCACAGAAAAAAATACTATGTCAGTAAAGGTTTCATCTACACACACCTTTACCATTCCTCCCCCTCCTCCATTTCATTTGTAAGAGTGAGAGTTTTTGTGCTGTACTCTGCAGATACACACACTATTGTACAAAATTGATACTTCTGCCTTTTCAGCATTCTCTTTAGGATACGCGAGTCTAGTGTCTCTGCAGATACATTATGAAATGATTGATTCTGCAAGAGCATTCCTTTGTACTTTTGAATGTTTTAATGATACAAAAATAAATTGAGTTTGAGACTTTCCATGACTTTCCATTCTTTCTCTCTCTTTTCTCTCTGAGGAGAATATATAATATTTTTTTTCAGTCAAAAGAAAAAAAGAAAAAAGCAATCACACTTCAGCCATTAGTGTTCTCACTGAAATTGCAAAGCATCACACTAAACGCACCAGCATCCCTTTGACAGACGTATAAGAGCACCTACTCACTAGTGTAATGGAAAAAGTTAGTGATTATATATACTGAAGTGATTGAGCCAACAATGACTCTAATGGAGGAAAAAAAACCTTGATTAATAATAAGAGCCGCTAAAAGAACAGATTGTTTCATGAGGAATGAATCACAAAACAGTAGCAACACACCATGTCCTTGTCCACTGGCTGAGAATTGGTAAGGGAAAGAATAAAGAGACAAATGCCTCAAAATCAGTACCAGTTTTGCTATGAATATCTTAAAATAAATTTCTCCCTTCAGTTCACAGTGTGCAAATGTAGCAGGATAGGGATTACATGGTTATGTGTTTCTGGAAGACTCCTCCCTATTAACTACACCGCTGTTTTCATGGTTTGTACTTAATGCATGTGAAACTAAGGAGGATGCAGAATGATTTACCACAAAACACTGTTCTGATGTGTTAAGTTTGCATGCCATTTCTATAAATTAAATACTGTGTGTTTATAGACTCCTGAACACTGAAATTTACATACACATATAACTACCTTTGAATAATGTTGATCCAGTTAATACAAAGGGCAGGAAAACCTTTAAATCATAAAGAAGGCAAAGCTTCAAGATAGGGATATAATGCATGCTTTAGTCTAACGCCAGACATTTGCATGCAAGAAACGTTCAGTAGTGAAGAAAACAAATCAGTGTCCAAATGAATCATTTACTATGATTCCATAAAACCTTTCTACTTTTATTTAGACAAACATCTTGATCTTACTAAAAGAGAAAATTCATTGGTTTAAACAACAATCATAATACACTGTCATATCTCAGGAGTATTGGTAATCTCATGATACTGTTAGAGGCACTGTACCAGGTAAAGTCTGAGAACTGGCAAAACTTAGTACAGCCACTCTTCTGTGAAAGCAAGAAATAAACATGCCTCCTCTCTCACCAAGGGGGGCCAGGAACTGCAGCCACCACCAACAGTGGTTCCATCCCTTTGGTCCTTTAACAGAACTAAAGAGCAGTTTCAAACATACAGCGCTAAACATCAGAACATATCTATACATTCTCGTGCCAATTATCCTGCACTTACCCATTGCAGCACCAACACAAACCAAAGCAAATACTGATGAGAATTAGTATTCTTGGTCCATCTCCCATTTGTGTTTGAACACTATTTTGTGCACTCAGCGCACTGAATCCCTCACTTCAAAATGTATTCGTAACAGTGTGCCACGTACTTGCTCCAAAAAGTTAAGTAGCAGATGGGCAGTGCACACATACACACACGCATAGTAGAAGTCATAATGGCCACCAGTAAGTCTGACATTACCAGCAGCAGACTAATGGAAAAATCACCTGTGCTGTTACAGTGTGCAGTTCTGGATATGGACTTAATCAACCCATCCCACTGCTTCCATTTTTTATCATTTTTTTACTTGTTAGAGTGTTTAAATTAAATCATCACAGCCAGAATGATTTATTTGCTGCATATTTGTTTCTAATCTGCTCAGGGGAATGAACAGATCTGCTTTCTTAAGAGCTGCAATCCTAGCCTCTTTAGCAATAACACTAACCAGATATTGGCTTTTTTCCTGAAAGCATCAAGATTTGCTGCTCTACAGCATATTGTTTCAGATAAAGTGTCATAGAGTTATGGAATGGTTTGTGTTGGAAGGGACCTTTAAAGATCATCTAGACAAACCCTCAAATGTCAGAATATTGCAGCTTATGAAACCTATTTGGTGAAAACAAGAAAACAATCTGAAGGCAGATTGATAAATTAGTAGGCCCACCCTACTAAGCTGTTACTGTTATAAAAGCACCATTTGTAAAGCAATACCTATGCAATTCTTGTAGGGAGAATGCTAACTTTTATATTAGTATACAAGAAACAGATGAAGTTAATGATCTATTATTAAAGAATTTGGTAAACAGACTGGAAATGGTACATTTCTGATAGGCTTTGCCTTTGTAGAGCTTGAATATTCTGGCTTTGAATCAGCAGAATACTAAAGTAAATGTCTTAATGGGATAATTATACCAATAAGTATTAAAGTCATTCCATTGATTTTAGTGGCAAGACTCAAATCTAAGTGCATGAATACTTCAAGTATTTTTCTGCATAGTGATCTTTAGCATCTATCTAAATAGGAACGCATGCTTAATTCTACCTGTGTAGTTATTCCCGACCTAAAACTGAAGTTTTGTATTCCACAGATATATCTATATTTTATTTTGAAATCAAGGCAATAAGCTTCCTTTCACTGTTGTTTAAAAAAGTGTTTCTAGTTGCTGCAATAAAACAGACCAGTAAGCTTAACAGAAGAGAAATAGGAATTGGACAAAATCCATATTAATGACACTGTATTATTAATAAATACCTACTGTGAATTTTCAATGAATTATTAAAGATAACAAATCCTATTTTTAAGTGTTATGGATACTAAATAATTTATAAATATGGAATCATTGAATTATAATTCAATCTTTTCCCCTGATCTCTGTCTGTACTTCCATTTCCAAATGGCTTGTAGAATGTCCATGCAGTATTACTGGGTATAGCTATTTATATATGAATTTGAATGCTCCTGCTTCAATGCAGTGTTATCAAGCTTGCTATATACCTGAGGCACTACAGGTACCATAGCAGGATAGTTGCTTATCTGCTCTTTGTTATGAAGTTGTTCTCTGCACCCCACTCTCTAACAGGACATAGACACATGCCCTTCTACACCCATCCCTCACTTCTGGATAGTGATTATGTAATCATGTTTTAAAGAGACTGAGAGGGGGGGAAAGGCAGGCAAAATATGAAGGTGTATGTTACGTACTCTAACAACTTTTACTGGCAGGAAACCTTTTTTCTAGAAGCACAATTCTGCTGTCTAACAGCTGTTGGCTCCCGGAAGTTCTGCCATCAAATTTCTTGAAGAGAATTTATAGTGTTCCGAGTAAGCAATGATCGCAGACATGACCTGCCTAGGGTCAATTTGGGGAGGGCATAGCAGTGAGCAAAGCTATGGCTAAGTGTCCAAAATGCTGATGTTTGGGTGCTGCTGGTTGAACTCTGGTACAAGGCACTGAGACAGGTTTGAAATTCTCCATTCCCACTCATACAGCCAGCCTGCACATATGCAGAGATCCACTGGACAAATGTTGTGCAGAAATCACAAATGTTGTACATCCCACTGATGGAAACTGGGTGACTATGGTAGGTCTGTACCTGAGCAGCTGAAAGAAAGAGTGTTCCTGATACTGAGGAGGCAAGATATCAAATTTCTCAAAAGAGTTTCTGAAGAAGTCAGGGAAAGTAATCACTGGACAAATCTAGATTTCCCCAAGTTGCTGGCCCTAAACTTCCTGACATTATAAAAAACAAGCCACCCTGCTAAGAGTTTTGATACATCCAGTATTTCTATTGTGATATGTTTTTTACATTGAAAACAAAGCGTAAAATCCCCCTAAATGAAGGAATAGAAAATACAGGGGGCCAGCTTTATGTGCATTGGAACACTCTATTTTTATTCCAGCAAATGCTATTTCTTTCTCTTTTGCCTGCCACATTTCAGATGCAAAAAACCCTACAGTAATTAAATTAAAAGCTTACACTGCAGTTTTAGTTTGTTTTCATACAAGTTTTTTTTGCTACTTGACACATTTTCAGATTTTTTTCTTTTTTGATGAATTCAACATGTCCCACAAGGCAGGCACTGTCAAGACAGTGTTATGTTACCACTCTTCATTACCTACATCAAGTCCTGACCTGCAGCACCTGGTCTTTTCTTTCAAGTACTGAGCTACGTAGGTTAAAAAAAAACAACCCAAGTTTACATATGTATATCAACATGACTGCAACCACAGTTTTAAGATTTGGAAGAATGTCTGCCAGGGATTAGGATTAGATCAGTCTACTTACACAGTGTTTTATCTAAATATCTGGAAGTGAAGCTTTAGTACAATAAGCCACCTAAAAGTGATGTAAAAATTAGCACCCAAGAAAATCTCCAAATATTTTTTCTGGGAATAGAGGGAAGAAAAAGTTGCAGTAGAGGTTGCAGCAACCAAAGAGAGGTTATCAGAATACTAATTCTGATGCGTCTGGTTTTTTCTTTAGCTGCTAACAAAATCATTCACTAAAAGGCACTGCCATGTGTAGTCTTAAATGGAGTCTTAAATGAAGCAGAACACGGCCAGCAGTCTTTCAGTGATCACATGCTGTCAAGGAACAGAACGAACACCGCGCTCCTCTGCCTCGTTGCCCCAACTCTAGAACACAGTGAGGCTCAGACACATGCACAAGCACTCTTGGCAGTTTGAGCAAAAGGTGTTGAAGCTACCAACTTGCTGCAACCCTGCGGTAGGATTTCACCAGGGTAAGAGGCACCTTTGAGACCTTGTGCCTAAAGGGATTTGTGCTCCCCTAGCATCTTGATGCTTCTTGCCTTGCTGTTCACTGACAGCCTAAAAAGGACAATTCAGTGCTGATTTCCTTCTAAGCAAGGCAGCAAAGCATTCAACCCCAGCAGCATTCAAATAGCCTAAGAACTCTTGTCACAGGTCTCCCTGTGCTGGAAAGCATGAACAGTCAAAAGATAAAAAGCACAGGATATGATCACTTTTGTGGAAGTGTAAAGTGAAATGTGTCAGGCAGAAGATATATATTTAATCATTTATTGCCATTTTGATGCCAGCAAAGTACATCACAGAATGTACCCACACAATCATTCTAATAATAGAAAAAGCACATATTACTATCTTTATAGATATAATATATAGTGATCAGCTTTATTTACTCCAAAGTATGTTTTATCTGTAAAATTATGGCCTATAGGCACAAACACAAAATATATTAATACTGTAAGTATCTCTGGTCTTTAGTCAGGATATTTTGAATGATTCATTTTATTTTTCCTGTTACTGATTTACTGGTTTATAGAAGATGCTGGAAGAAGTAAGAAACATCTCTACCATATATGTGCATTTACTGGACTAAAGTCAGACCGATGATTAAGCTAACATATCAGTGATTTGTAAAATGAGACTTTAAAGATTGTGAAATAAATTGAATTGCATAAAAATACATTTATCTTAAAGGACAGAACTCTGGAATGTTGCAAGAAACTGTCTCCATGGTGAATTACCGAGAAATTGCATTGCTGGAATTCTTTGGCAACTTGTACTTTTTATTTTATGTATATAATTAAAAGAGTAATGACATTTCATTGCTTGATAGTTCAACTTACCTCTAAGAAATGCTTTAATTCTATATTTAAAAACAGTGGTTTAATGTTATAAGTAGAAACAGAGTGTGTGAGAACACAATTCAAATGATACATATGCATGTGATTTCTAGTACCGGACAATGTGAAAAATGTCACCTTTGCATCATGGATTTCCATTGATATCAAAAGGAGTTTTTGTTGCACAAATGAATAAAGCATATGATCGTACAATAGTATTGTACTGTCTACCTTGCTATCTCTGTAACTTACACTGACTCTGTAAACCTATCTTGGAATCACTACAAAATATATTTCTAATGTATTTTTATCCTGTGAAAGTTGGAACGAGATTCCAGTGAGACAAGCTGACAAGACACAAGCATAATAATTTGCCAGGCACTTTCTGACAATGTGTAGTTCCGACCCTACATTAAGCCATCTTGCCTAGGAGTTGTTCATAAAGAATAAAAGGTTTATATTTATATACAGAATACAATGTAAAATGTAAACAGACACTTCATGGGGGAAAAAAAAAAGAAAGAAAAGTAAAAGCCTGTCAAACGCAGCTCAGGCTTTGCTGTTTGACCTGTCAATACTTGGCTATTCTTCTTTATCCCTAATTCACAGTTCCAGTTTCAACAGTGTAAGACTGATTGAATGTTGACCATGATAATTCTACCTAAGAAAGTTTCTATACCTAGTCAAGGTAAAGGCTGCTATTAGAAAGCTGATTTCATTCTCAGGAGATTCAATGAACCCTTTTATCCTCTCCAGTTAATGTCTTTGTTTCCTTTTGATTAGAAACATAGAATCACAGAATGGTTTGGGTTGGAAAGGAGCTTAAGATCACCTCATTCCAGTCCCCTTACATGGGCAGGGACACCTTCCACTAGACCAAGCTGCTCCGAGCCGCATCTAACCTGGACAGGATTCTTCAGAATCTTTCAAAATGTAGATGAAGTTAATAAAAAGCTCAAGGTGGACCAGAGCCCCCAGTGAAGAATCACAGTTAGCCTCCAGAGGTAAACTCCAGAGCTGGGAAGCTGCAACCTCTTATCATTTCTTGAAATTAAACTTTATGGATGTCCCAGGGGTTCCACCAAAAACAGAGCCCAGCAAAGCAGTAGTTGTTTCTACTGTCACAGCAGTTACCCATTTTCCAGACAGTTCAAGAGTTTCCAGGACTAAATGCTCACAGATATAGAGTTTTAGCAGCTTACCATAATGTGTTATTAATGTTTGTAAATTGTTTTCACAACCTTTAACTAAAGTGAAAGGGACAGTATCGTTGCAAAGCATTTTTCATTGATTGCCTGGTGATTCCCAGCAGTCAGACTCCTATTTCACTATAGCAATATTAATATAGACTCTGTGATATAAGAACCAACAGAAATGAATGTTTAAGATCCTCAGAGCAAACCATCCACTGTATGGAAGAGAAGCCTCTGGCATTTTAAGTGATACTATATCTAAAATAGAAACTACAGAGCATACTCTATCTTTTATAGCTTGTAAATCCAAATACATCTTGAAAATATGAATACCCCAAAGATGCGTTATACAAATTATCCATGAAACCACATTTCATCTTGAAGGCCTGTAATACTATCAAGATTTGGCAATGGCTAGGAGCCATGTGTTGACACATATTGCATCTGCTTAAGGACTTTACTGCAGAACCTTTTCCTGATTGTACAAGCTAACATGGATTTATAAAATAGCAACATATGACGTGGCTTATGAGACTGATGTCTAATCACATACCTAGCACACTTAATAACACAGGTAAATCAAATTCTTTCAACCAAAGCATAAGGTTACTTTACTGCTCAGTAACAATAATAAGCTGTCCCATAAGCAAAACAGATGTTTTCCTGTGTTTACAATTGAAACTGCAAATGTAATAAACTATAAAGTGCAAAGCCTGCCAACCACAAGTATGATAATGTTTTGGGGTTTTTTTAACACAAAAGCTATAACCTGAAACTAAATGTTCCTACTGCTGCAAGACTGAGCCCCTGGTTTTGAGATCACATATCAGCATCTTACGAAGGAACAGGATATGTGCTGTGACGAAGAGAGAGACATTCAGAACACAAGGAGGAAGGCAGTCTGACTTCCTTAGCAGGACCTAGGACAGTCCCCTGCATTTATATATTTTCTTTGTGGATCCTCCCATGTTTAAAAGGTGCAGGTTCTGACTGAAATGTCTCTCCAAACTTGGCACATTAATTATGTCTCTTTCTGTTGTACAATCTCTTAGAGAAGCTTGTAAAATCACCTTCCCTTAGGGCATTATAAAAATCCTTTTTTTCCCAGAATGTTTGGAACATAATTTTCATTAAAAACTCCATGTTCTGGTTAATGTCAGTCATTAGGCTAAAAGAATCCCTGATATCAGTAAACAGGTTAAAAATTACTGGGGGATACAGATACAAAGACATCTCAGTCATCCATATACATTGTTATAATCATATAAGCCTTGTTGTTGTTAGAAACCACAACAAAACTTTGGCTGTTTTCATTATCAGTACCGATTAAACTGCATCCATAGTTAACACAGTACTTGTTTTAAGCACCAAATCAATGTGAGATTTTTTTTAATGTCATCCACGCTCACCACAAGATGATAATGCTTATAAGAAACTAACAATTTCTAGGATTATATGGTTTAAGTTGTTAACATTACCTCACATTAATAAGGCTTTGAAGGTGAAAAAGTTAATTTTTTAAACAAGAACTTATCAGAGAATTTTTAAGGCATTACATTTGAAATATCTATCTATTGAAAGAATACCTTGAAATGTAATTATCAGGCACTGAAAGTTGAAGAGCTACAGACAAATCAAGTGCACGTTTTTCAAGACCTGTTAAGAGTAGCTAATTAAAGTTTAATTAATTTTTTTGAAGATGGACCCTGTCAGGAGAAACCGAACTCCAAGCACCTCATCTTGCTTCCTTAAGCAATTCTAGGAAGTAATTTTTATTACATTATACAAATGAATTTTGTTTCATCATCTTTTCCAGTCTCAGAGACCAATACAGTGAGATCTGTACTGCAGCTGTTCAACAAACGGATTACTCTGCCAAATTCTGCAAGATCAAACATTAGTCAAAATGTTTTCCTGTGCATGTCCCCAACTTTCAGAAGAAATGATACCCTACATGGGCAATATAGGATGACAACTGTGCTGTAAGACAGTTACTGTAAGACAGTTACTGTAAGACATGATTCAGAAATCATGAAGTTATCTGGCAAGCCTCAAGGAGTTACATAGCATATCCAACAATCTACACATGTAAGAATGTATTATTTTCGGAATGCTCATACCAGTCAGTTACATATATTATCAGTTCTGGATTTGGAGGTACAACACTCCCCTTGACAATACACATGCTTTAAAACCACACCTACTAAACCCAGTTTTATTTATTGCTGACAACTACAACCAGCTATTGTCTAAATGGCCAACGGCTATCCATGGTCTGCTGATGTCACATTCAACATTTTTTCCTCAGCTATTTAATAATACCCCTCATACAGCTAGAAATGCAAAATTATAAATAGCACTGTTGAGAGAGACTCCAGAAGGCATGCATGCTTAACAATTCCAAACCAAATACATGTTGATTTATGTTGAGAAGGCAAGAAACCAACAAGCTTTCTAGCCTGCTTGTTTTCGTATAGGGGGTTGAGTAAAAGAACCCACTGGCCCTGGTCTGCACCAGCTAATATAAGTTTGAACCCAACCCATCACAGAGATCTGAATATGCAGAAAAAAAATGAGTGAACAGGAAAACTAAGAAATTAGTTCCAAATATTCTCTCTTGATGAATCATAGAATAGTCAGGGTTGGAAAGGACCTTAAGATCATCTAGTTCCAACCCCCCTGCCCTGAGCAGGGACACCTCTCACTCAACCATGCCACCCAAGGCTCTGTCCAACCTGGCCTTGAATGTCAGCAGTGACTACAGAGGTGGCCACTGCAGGCTATACTTCTCCTATTCAAAAAAGTCTCATATTTTTCAAGCCATGTCTACCTTACATCCCTATCCCATAAAGGCTAAATCACTGTATTACTCTTCTCTGTCACCTCTAGTTCTGCCTGCCTTGTTGTATATTATTGCAATCCTAAGTGACATAGCAAAAGTCAGCTCCAAGTATTTTAGAAAGATGTATTATCAACAACAAAGGATAGCATAGCTCTGAGTGCAGAAACAGGTTCAGTCTTTTAATACAGTACCCAATATTTCATTATGGATATTTGGAGAACATCAATCTAGACTGACCCAAAACTGAATTTTAAATAACTCCAGAAAGGTTAATTATATTCATAAGTTCAGCACCAAGATGTCAAACAATCTTCCAAAGGACCCTAGAGTAGAGAGAGGTGCATTTAGCAATCCCAGAGCTCCTATTCCTATCAGTCATTTGTATCCTGTGGCTACATCAACAGTAAATCTCTTAAACACAAACAACCAAACCCCAGTGTATGCAAGAACATATTGAGAGTTACAGATCACTTAGAATTAGGATGCATAACACGAACACATTTAGTGCACAACAAATAATTTTTTAATGTCATTGATCCTATATTTTTTAAAGCTACTTTCTGTTCCTTTGACAGATGCATTATGCTGCATTTCATTACTTTCTCTCCTTACCTCGTTCTTCTTTTGTTTTAGATAAGTGATGAGGCTTTCAGGAAAGATTAAGTACTGGCAGGCAAAGCAATGGTCCGAACACAGTTTTAATTGGAACCTCAAATCCTGTGGAAAAAATAAGAAATAAAACCATTAATAATTTAATTTTACTAGCAGATGGAGTGAGTTCACATATTCGTTTTTAAGCAGCTTTTACAATATCCTTCATGTTTGATTTCAACAGGTACGCAATCCGTTAGTCAAATCATGTTAAAATCAAATTATTAGCACAAGATTTCAGTGAGGTATTCATAGATGCTAAGAAATGCTGATGTGAGTAGTTCTCATCTAGACACATAGTTCACTGATTACTAGTAATACATCAGAATTTACCTGATTAAGCCCTAGGTCCAAAAAAATGCTTTCTTCTACAAAACCTAAAAATCTTCCCATTGCAGTATTACATTCATAGCACTGGCTTTTTATGCTGCTGCAATATGCTCTTTGCCCCATGAATGCGTGACAGAGTACAGCCATTACATAGCAATACGACTCAAATGCAACTAAGACATAATGTGGAACAATTCAAGCTTCAAGACAAAAGATAGTGGAAGAAATTTCATTTCTCCTGAGATTGCAAAAGCTCTAAACATAAATACTTCCATAAAAGAAAACTATAAAAGCAATTTTTTTAGAGAGTCAGAGGTTATACGTTGTAGTATTGGGCAAGCAGCAACAAAATAACCAACAAAATAAAACAACTCAGCATATGAGTAACTTGCTTATTTCGGAAAACAAGACATTCTTGTGTTAGTAATTTTTACTCAGACATACAGTACAAAAAAGTCCCAGACACATCACAGAATAGCTCTGATTTTTTTTCTGATACATTCACTTTGCATTTTAAAAGATAATAGGCCCAGATTCTTATAGATAGTAAAATGGCATTAATACATTTATTTCAGTGGATAAGCAGTAACTTCCACAAGTAACTAAATTGACCAACAGAGCTGAAATTGTCTTAAGTTCTCATAGCTGTACTGGGGAGGCTGTGTTTCATTTTCTTACTTTGCTGTTATTGTACAGCAAGTATATGTAAATTTAATTTGGGATTACAATCAAATTTATGCACCATGACCACAGTCACACCAGTTCTCTGGAATTCAGTATCTATTTTGTAGTAGGCAACAAGTTATCAATAAACGTGTTTGTCGTGGTTTAAACCCAGCCATAACTCAGAACCAAGCAGCTGCTCTCTCACGCCCCCTACCCCCTTTCTTCCCCCCCCCTCCCCCCCCCCCCGAGGGATGGGAAGGAGAATCGAAAGAATGTAACTCCCACAGGTTGAGATAAGAACAGTACAGTAACTAAGGTGTAACACAAACCACTGCTGCTACCATCAATAATAATAATGATAAGGGAAATAACAAGGGAAGAGAATACAACCGCTCACCACCTGCCGACCAGTACCCATCCTGACCCAGCAGTGATCTCACCCTTCCGGGTAACTGCCCCCAGTTTATATAATGGGCATGACATGCTGTGGTATGGAATACCTCTTTGGTTAGTTTGGGTCAGGAGTCCTGTCTCTGCTTCCTCCTGGCTTCCCCTCCTCCCTGGCAGAGCATGAGGCTCAGAAAGTCCTTGGTCTGAGTAAACATTACTGAACAGCAACTAAAAACATCGGTGTTATCAGTGCTGTTCCCAGGCTGAAAGTCAAAAACACAGCACTGCACCAGCTACTAAGAAGGAGAAAAAATGACTGCTACTGCTGAACCTAGGTCAGTGTTCAACTACATACATTGCTGTTATTTAATGCAGCAAATATATCTAAAGCCCATGTAGGAAGTGGTATTTGGAATTGCTGTAAGACCATATATTTGCAAAAGCTCCTTTTATAATGGTGGTTTGGATGGATAGTGAATTTATTTTTTATTGTTTGTTAATTGCGGAATGCAGGATGATGTGGGGGTTTTAAAGACTAGACTGATGTTTATGACTAGAATGGGAGCCAATATTTTTATTAAACTTTCTTTTCTATAAAATTAATTTGCTGATTTTTTTCTCTGAACATTCCATCAGAAGCATTTCTTAGGATGAAGAGGTAATTTCTGGTCAAAATGAAGGTAAGATAAAAATGGAAAATCTAAGTTCAAGTCTCTAGCCTGGCCAACGTTGGAGAATATCTTTCCCTTAATTAACTTTTTGGTTTCTGAATTCCACTCATGACCTAATCCATGGAAACTGCAAGCAATAGCAGGGCTGTAGTCCATGCTCAAATCATCTAGTCTATAGTTTCCTTTCAAGAATTGATTAGCTCAAGGCACAATGTGTATGTGACAGTCTACTTGCAGAGCTGCTCAAGATGGAAAGCAGAGGCAGGTTTTTTGCATGGTATAAAGACTGTGCCAACAAAATCTGCAAGAACAAGATATCCGTGTGCCATGTGATCACTGTGACCTCCAAGAAATCAGAAGCCAGGAGACTGCAGCACTGAGGTACAGAAAAGGCTGTGCCAGGGCCAGTGCAGACCAAGCATGGCTGATGAGGCAGAGCTAACAACCTTTGCCTTCCGGCAAATCTGGGTGTAGTCATTAGTGTATCTGCATGAGGCTTCCCAGTATTTCTATCTGGTCTTTGTTATCAGAATCTTCTCCACTGCCCAGATACATCCACCTTCCCTCAGCCTAGTGGAGAAAAAGACAGATGTTATCGCTTTACTAGGTACAAAGGTAGATGAAATAGGTACTAGATGAAGGCTGTCATGAGTACTGCCAATTAATTTCAATTTATATAGAGCTGAAACCAAAGCAGAGGAAGTCTACACTGTCAGCTTCAAAGCAAAAGTCCTGACATACAGATAATGACATACTTGTGGATTCCCAGTGTATCACAGGTGGGAAGCAACTGATGCTCGACATTTGCACTTGAGCCTTAGAAATGTTTTGAGGTTTATAAGACTGGTTTGTTGTTTGTTTTTTTTTTTTTTCCTGAAATTCAGAAATGAGCTTGAGGGAAAACCAGGCTACTTCTTCCAGAAAACAACTCTTGGTCCAAATATCACTCTTTCACTTACTCCTCCCCATCAACAAATAATTTTAACCACAACTACTGGGCTTCTCTGTGACCATTTCAAAAATATCTTGGAAACTGCAAGCTCTCCAGGCAGCACTGTCCCTTTTAGCGCAAAGAAACATTTAAGTCAGTCATTCAGTACACAGCCATTCAAAGACATTACTAAAGTTTCACAGAAGGCAGTTTTAGAGCCTGGTATTCTAAATGAGACCCAGATACTAAGTTCCTGACCAGTTTTCAAAATGTGTTATTTGCCTATGGAGCTATAAAAACAAAAATACAAAAATAACAACCACCACAATAGCCATCATTATAGTTTTGCAGCATAGCCTGCCAGGCTTGTCTTATCCTGAGCAGTAAAAGCAGGACAGAGCAGCTGTTAGGCCCCCTCTAGAAATATGTGAACCCCTGGGGCATTCAGATTTTGTGCTGTATAAGAGGCGCATGAAGGCTCTGGTTGGGATCCATGAGAACAATAATTGAAAAAAAAAAAAAATCAAAACTGTTGAATAGCTTGGCTATAAATATACTAATTGATGCTTCAGGCGTAGAAAATTCAATAAAGTGGTGAAGTATAGAGTAAAACAAATCTCACAACGGTCTTCAAATTAATTCACATTCACAGAAATGTCATAAAGATAACTTCAAGAGAGGGGAACAAACTCCGCCAGACTAACAAACTAAATATTTATTTAGAGAGGAACGGCATTGCTTGGTTTGCTGCCAGCACATTCTGTGCTGCTCAAGCTGCTGTTTTATAATGACCGAGTTTTTCAGCATTTGAAAGAGGGCCACACCTCACCAGACCACACTTTACTATGATATGAAATTTATTTTAAGTTTACCCTACCATGATGAGTATGTGCTTGGAATGGAACAAGAGAAGAAATGACAGCATCTCCTCCATGGCACGGTTTGTTTAAGAATATACTTGAAAGAAAGAGTATGTGAGAGCTTGACATATCCTTGGGGTTTGATTAAAAGCTCGTGAAATAAAATAATTCAGAAAAGAAAGCTCTGACTTTAACCACCACTGGGGACAAGAGATCTTTCACTTAAGACATGTCAGTCATTCACAGGTATAGCTGAAATCATACAGAATAAATATTTTAAAGCCTGGTGATTTAGATACAAACCCCTAACAAGACAGACCCTGCAGGTCACACAAAAATGCCACAAAGTTTAACTACAGTTTCATTTTTCATTATAATAGTAAGCTAAAGCTTAAAAACATATCCACTTAATATTGATAATATCAAATGATAGAGAAAACTACAATTTAGGGGAGAAAAAATCCAAGAGAAGAGATATAAAACACTATGTAGAATACGATTATTTAGTAAAGAAGAAATCTTGCCCCCAGGCTGCATCTATCTAATGCTACATCTGGGCGTGTAGCTCTGCAGCAAAGGTCTGAGTTTACCAAAGCTAGTAAGTTCGTAATGTAGACTATTTTATGTTTTATATAATGCTGCTTTTTAAGTGCATGTATTTCATTAATGACATTCTTTACCAAGCTTCAGAGTCTGTTCCATTTTTGTGAATTCCCTTTATTTCCTTTCTGACAGTGCTTCAATTTACCATCTATAGAGATGAAAAGCCAGCTGTAACTCACATTAGAATATATATGTATAAATATATAAACACAATTTACATGAGCTCTCATCTCACCCAAAGTTACCTTCAGCAATTTCTTTACAAAAAATAATGAGATTGACCCAAGCATGAGACCACAGTATCTGGAATGCGAAACATCTTGTTATGTAAACAGCAGAACTGATAAAAGTCTAGTTCAGAGTCTAATTCTTTTCTTCTGTATTTATGCTTTAGCATCCAGGTTGTTCAGGACTGAAGTTAAAATTTTGCCAAGTGCAAACACTGATCACGTTTCTCTCCTGTGTGCAGTAGATGGTATCTAATAAAGAGCATAATCATGCTACAGCCTCAACTGGAACATGCATAAAAACTGCTGACATGGGTGCACCCACTGAACCCTCGAGTGTCGACAACTACTTGGAGGACTGTCAGTTTGCAGGAGCTTACTGTCTTTGAGATCTCTGTCTCTGTGAAATGTGTTTCAAAATAGTTTCAAAAGCGACCAGGGCAACACCAGACAGATGTAAAGCACAAATCTTGTTTCCTTAGCAAAAAGAAAAAAAAAAAAAAAGAACAAAACCATATTGCATCTTTGTTTCTGACTGGAAGGACCGAACTAAAAGACCAATCAGAAAACTGCATTCAAAATATTGTACTATGACAGACTGTGCTTAGTTGTGACAGTGAAGTCCTAAACCACTGGAAGTTAAAAGAAGCTTAGATATTGACTTTAGCACAGGTAGGGTTTTGCCCTGGTTCTATCTGCCCAGATATAGAGAGGATAGAACTGCACAAGCTTTTAGGCATAGAAGATCAGTAGGACCCCAAAATCATAAATCCTTCAGACTCTTGAAAAAAAAACTATCTTTTAGAGAGTCATCATCCCTGTTCTCAATGGAGTTGCTGAGAGCAAGAAGGAGGCTTTGTTTTCTCTAGGAGGAGAGGTGTGATGTTCAGATTATTTGAGAGCTCACTGTTAACACAAATACAGCTTAGGTTATGAATATTGAGATACTGTGAAACACAGTCACAGGATCACTCCTGCTACTCCTTGTATAATAAATTCTACAATGGAATACTTGACATTACTTATTCTCAAAGTGATATTTACTGTTTTCCATAAGCCAGCTTCTAGCTTCCATTTAGCACCTGCTGAATGTTTTTTTTTGTTGAATTGTTTAATATATACAAAAGAAACCAGGAGATTTGTCACATGCTTTCTTTTGTATATTTGTATTTGTTGAAATTAACTGTAACAGTGCTTTTGTATTAATAACAAGCCCATTAGTAATAAGACTAAAGTGATTAGGAGATACTTTTTTTGTCTTTATCAAGCATGGATGTCAGCTGAGACTACACTGTTGTTCAAATTGCATTCTGTAGTGCAGAGAGTGTCATGAATTTGACAAGCTTAAATATGCATGGCTTTCTGACAGAAATGAAAACAATTCCAAACATGGGTATTCTCCAGCTAAGGAAAGGTGTTTACAGACAACAAATTTAACACTAATAAAGCACTTAAAGCTCTGAAGATATTTTTCTAACCCACAAAGTTTTGATTTGCCACATTCTCGTCTCTCATATCCTCTCTCTTGAAAGACATTCCTTAATTTGTTCTGAAATCTACACCCTATTTTAGCCCATAATAGGTCTTCAGATGCAGTTAAAAGCACATTGTCACTGTGCTTAAGGATCTTTCCTCTCACAGTGACATACTATTTAGATTTTCTATCAATTTTCTAGCCTAGATCAAAACCAGCCTGCATAGACCTCGGAACAGTCTCCAAATTCAGGATGCTTATTCCAGAGCAAACATCAGTTTTGGTTTTTGAACTCTAATCCCTTTTCTGCTAAGATATTAAAGCCTGCTTCATGGTGCTTTCATTACTGCAAAAAAAAGTGCTACTTTTCTCTTCCTGCTTGTGCTCTCTTCCCTTCAAAGCGCTTACATCCTTCTACCTCAGAAGTATCTTCAGTCTTATTACTATCAATAAATAAATTGCTTTCAATAACAACCATTTCATTGAAATTTTGCTTAGGTTGCATCTGAAAAATGAATTTCCAGCAAATAAATGGATGTTATTAGTTAGCTATTCCACTCTGTTACTTGCTGTTATGACAACCTAAACACATAGCTATGCGACTCCCTACTGAAAAGGTCTCAGCAATACCATGTGAGTACTTAGTTAAGCTTTTAATTCGTTTGTTGTTAGTTTTATTCCTCTGAAATTTCCTCATTAAGTTATTGCAGGGAGCTGTGTTTGCACAGCAGAAGAGAAAATGCAAGCTCTTGATTGCATTCTTTTAATACCCCTTTTATCTTTAAACTAGATAATTAGCATATTAATTAACTAGATATAGCACTCACGATCCTACAATTAGCTGTGGGTACCACATTCTACTGATTTAGT
This sequence comes from Ara ararauna, assembly GCA_028858755.1. Taxonomy (NCBI): domain Eukaryota; kingdom Metazoa; phylum Chordata; class Aves; order Psittaciformes; family Psittacidae; genus Ara; species Ara ararauna. The sequence goes on along the minus strand of CM054383.1, from coordinate 8,034,746 downwards.
GTAACGCCATTTGTACTTACATCATAATAATATCTTCAGTTAAATTTGCTCTGATATGTCAAGCATTTCAAAATTAAAATGAGTATTGTAACATATCTTAATGGCAACTATCCAAATGAATTTTTTTGTACTTTGTCAAAACATTCCAGTCATAGCAAAGAAATACACAAGGCTTATTAATTACCTAAGAAATTAAACCCTATTGCCCCCACATACCAAAAGCTTATTCCTTTTCTGGCTTCTACCATCAAGTCTTTTATCTGGCTTTCTCAGACCTAACTGCTTTCCTTGCTAACCTCCAAACTTCCAGTAAAATAAAATATTTATTCACTACTAAAAATTTTGAAGGGGAAAAAGAAAACCAAAACCCTACCAAAACTAAAAACCAACAAACTGTAAACTAAATAAATGAACATATTTCCTGTTCTAACTCAATCTGCTGCTAAGGGACATTATGGCATTACCAGAAACTCATTGATAGCACCCACCACCACTGGGAGCATCTCTCTTCTCTCCTGCTCATGTCCCTAGTGTTATGCATGGTATGGCTGTAATTATACCAAGAAACCTACGCAACTGAAGTTCTTACCCTTCTAAAGCACATCACTGGAACATGAAAGCAAAGTAACATTTTCTCATAAGAACAAGAATAATGAAAATCTCCTGACTCAACAATTAAAAACAAAGGAAATGTGTACAAACTTCCAGCCATTGAGGTTTGTCCATATTCTGTGGTTCACACCTAAGATATTGAAAAACCAATGTACAGATGTGGGTATAGAAGAAGAGAGGAAAAAATACACTAAACCTCACACCACCTCCAGGCATTACCCTGCCAAGGAATTGTCTCCATCAAGTTGCCCGATAGCAACTCCAAGGTCTAACAGGTAAAAAAAAACAGCCAGCGCAAATACACCACATTTCTGGTCTGTTTAATCACACCAGGCTGCCCTTGACCTCCAGTGACTTTTGTAAAGCATCTGCACAGTTGCTGTATCACAATAATCTTGCTGAATTGGAGAAAGGGCAGCCTCTATATGTCAGGAAGCACAGCGACTGTCTGTATGGTTCACTTTTCAGGAGCTGTGCAAAACAGGAGCTATAACCTCATCCCAAACTGCATCTTCAAAAATGGACTCAGCTGGGAATGGACACTTCAGCTGGGAGTATTTCAGAACAAACTATCTCAGTAATAAACTCCTAAAGGAACAAATTCTGGTTGACAGTGAAATAAAATTACTTTGCACTTGCAGGGTTCATTCACTACAGTTTGGTCCACAATGGTCAAAACATGTCAGCCAGTAAATATCTAATAACAATTTCAGTATAAGTGCCTAAGTTCAGTGAGTAAGATTCAGCTCCTGGAGCGGTACCATTACACTTCCTGTAGCTGAGCATTTTACTATACAAAGAATTCATTTCAGTGCAAAATTCTAGTAATGCCCTCATAAAACTATGGTAGCCTAGATCTATGTTTTCACACGAACTGAAAGGAACACAAATATTTATAACAGAAGTCTGAGAGCCTGAATACAAAATATGTATCTAAGCATAGTACTAACTTCAATAAAGCTATTACAAGACCCACACTGGAGAGAGAACACTTCTACACTGCAGTTGTTCCCAACAGTTTCTATCATATGAAAAGCTCTAGTCTCATAAAGAATGGTATGCATCAGCCCAGTCTGCAGCTCTGTTTTCCTACCCCTGTCCTATAACTCTCCTCAAGTCCTCTGGACTTGGGCAAAAATCCAAAACAATTTAAGAAATGAAAAGATGAATCACAGGCTTTCCACTTACCGTTTTTCTATCTTTGCAATAGTTTACTGATATTAGCAGGTGTTTATGAAGTCACATATATAAGACAACAGTATTTCATGCTGGCTGTGGCCTTCTGGGAACGTACATAATTTACATTACATTTTTTATTTGAGAAACCTAGCAGACCTGGACATTTTATATGCAGTTTCATATAGACATTGATGTATTGGGTGATTTACAGTGTGTATACTTTGCATTTGTTTGAAATATCTCTGACAAGTAGGTATTTTTGAATTAGTGATCTAAAGGTTTTTTTTATGATACAATTATGAGCTGGAGGCTGAATTTTTAGAAGTGATTTTGGTGGTAGATTTGCAATTCAAAGAAGTTACTTAAATTAACAAAAATGCCCTAAAAGAACAGCTGTCTACCTGACTGATCCAAGAAAATGAACACTGAAAATAAACAGCTGCCCTGTAGAAGACTATGTGATAAAACTAATCACCCTTTGCATAATGTATTTATTTTCCCCTGTGCTTATAACACACTCAGTGAACCTTCAAAGCTATAAATATTTAAACGTAACAGACATCCCAAGCATGTGAGTTCAACTCAAAATAGGATTTCAATAGCCTGACTACAGCAAATCCAGTTCTCTTACAGAAATCGGTTCCAATTGTTATATAACACTCCAAAACTTTTTTTTTTATTTTTATATTTTTTCTAGTATCAAAAAAATCCAGTTTTAAAGGACCTTTCTGGTAAAATCTGAATGTTCTCCAAACAATACAAGGCTACAGTTCTACTGGCATCATCAAAACTATGTATTATGGTCAAGAAAACAACAGTACATATTAGAAGTTGCTGGGATAAATATTCCCCCGTGCTATACAGAGAACTTACAAAAGTCACTAAAATTAACCAAGTAATGTCAATATCCATTAGCTAAGATATCTCAGCTATGTCTTTTCCACTTTCAAAAAGCTAAATGAAAGCACAGATAGAAATAAGGATGCCTCAAAAAATATTTATGGTTTAACCCATGGGACTGGCTTCAGCTGCAGGCATTTTCATAGCCATGAGGACCAAAATTAAGACAGCACACAGTATTGGTTGTGAAAAAACACTGTGTGTCAAGTAAAATAGAGTGTCTGAAAACAAACTGATTTCCCTCTTATCATGTCCATGCATTGAGGGAAGGTGGGATGTCCTTTCCTTTGGACTTTTTTTTCACTGGAGCAATTGTCAGTGGCTTCTACCACTGAAATCATCCTCAGAGCATGCTGTTCTCTCACCTGTTCCCTGAGCAGTGGATCATATGGGGGTAGTCCAAAACGAATACCAACAAGTTCAGTTACAGCAGAAGGCACAAGAGATAACATCCAAAGCAAAGCTAAGCCAGTTAAGGATCACTTGCCCTGCTTTGCAGGCATTAAGTATAGCTTGGTTTGATTTAAGAGAAATCCATGGTGTCTCAAAGGCCTCTTTTTAAGAGCACGATTTGGGATGCTGCCACTGCCACTGCAGCAACCAGAAAGTTTTAATAGCTGTGGATACTGTCTCTGCACTGAAGTGGCATGGAGGTACCCTTTACATTTCCAACCATCCCAACAGTATGCTGGGCTTTCTTGTAAAGCCTTCTAGCTTCCAGGCATCCCAGGTCCTCTCAGCCCTGGTGCCATGTCATACAATCTGCAAAATAACCGAATATTTTTGTTCTCAAGATTGGAACAAGTTCTGCTCTCTCCAGGGACTCAGTCTCATTCAGCAGCAAAGTAGAGGAAGAGAAGCTTGATGCTCAGACATACCCTCTTAAGTGCCATGCACAGTCCCTACGGAGTCAACTGAACAATTGTGTCATTTGTCAGACTTAACATTTTACTTGTGTCTATCTATAGGTCTTTATTAGAACTGCTCACAAGCAGCTGCAGGATTCACTGGGCAGAAAGGCCACGATAAGCAAATGTATATTTACTGTACTTCAATTACTAAACTGGACAGCTTCAGTTTATGCTAATTTATTAAGGTGAAAATCTGCCTATTATCATATCAGTCCATTACCCCTTTCAAATCCATCCATTAAAAAGCAATTGTAGTTGTCACTTGCCCAGATGCACAGGAAGAGGAAGACGCAAGCAGCAGTCTTCCTTTGATTCTGCCACAAAGGGTGTACTTTCAGACTAACCGCTATAAAAAGTGAGGAAAGTATGTAGAGATGTTTCAGTCAGTCAGCAGAGGTAGCAGCCTGGAAAGGAGAGCACAAAACATAAAACAGTTTTGCCCTTGAGAACTCTAACAGACATTTGTCTTTATGAAGCATGCATTCTTCCCTTTACCTCTTCAAAAGCATGCTGAGAAGATCCAGCCCCTACCAAAGTCAAGAGAAGTCTAATGCACTAATTTTAATGAGAGCTGGAGATTGCAGCATTCACCCTCAATGAGGCCAGAAATTTTATCTCCTCCTTTTTTTTTTTTAATTCAAAAATTGCTTTATGCAGACTGTCTGGAAGGACGTAAAGAAGATTAAGAGCAATATCCTGAGCTAGCTTAACCTAAAAAGAATATATTTATTCTAACAGGTCTCAGCACATTCAGGTGTAGAGCGTTATGAATATTCAGTACAGCCCCTCCCTGACCTCCCAGTAGCCATTCTTTGCGAGACTATTTTTACTAAAAGCCATTTTTACATGACATAAAAAAGATAAGACTTTTTACACAAAATAGGATTCACTGGAAATACTTCCATAATGAAATTTTTATAGTATGTAAGCTAGCCTGCCTGAACTCCTTTGGCTCATCCTTCATTTGCTGCTACAATGCATCCTACTGTACAGCATGTTAAAAGAAGGACCAATATGGTGATTCTTGAGCCTAAGCATATGAATATGCTATTACAAACATGAGAAAACCCAGGGATTTCTCAAGAGTAGAACACTTAAATTGCATACCCTCACTGTGCCACCAAATTTGTTACACATCCTTTAAAATTAATAACAAATATAGATCTAAAAAGACCATTAATGAAGCACAAGTGAAAGGAATTTGAAATAGCTCATGTTAATTGTGTTTATCTCAGTGTGAAGCCATGTCAAAAAGCCTGCTGCAAATGTATTTTGTTAAAAGTACCACTTGCACAGCAGGCGATAAACATTAGAAAGCAAGCTTGTCATTAGTGGACTACAACTGAAAAGGCTACTAAAACTCAGCTAAATTATTAATAGGGTATCTTAAAAATATGAGATGGAGAATTAAACTCCTTTTACACAGTACATGATTTTAATGCTACTTTTTCATCATGTTTTCCCATTAGTAATGTCCCAGCTTATACAACAGTAGGGAGAACCAGTCGGTACCCTGGTTTGCATCCTTCAGTGTGGGAAATCACCACCACTGCTCTCGCCTTCTTGTATGTTTATCCAAATGGAGCCGATAATTTTGCATATTTTCTCAGGTTATTTAAATGGTCAATGAAGTATAAATGATGAGAATAATTTTTTGTGTGATTATTTACACCCATTGCAGTGTTTGGGATGCCTTATATATCTGCATACATGCTTTCAGGCTGCATCTAAGTCAGTTTATCACTGAGCTGACAGTGAAAGGAGCAATTCTGCTCTTTGCAAAGTCATGTGTCATAGAGTTGAGTTGGTTGGCTTGTGAAATGAAATATTTTGCTCTTTCAGAGTTATTTTTTCATAGGATCAGCTACACTAGCAGTACAGAAAAAGAAAGGGAAGCATGAGAAGACCAAGGTGCAAGGTAGGAAACAGATAGTGATTTTAGGCAGCAGTATGCTTTTAGTTTCCTTTAACAAGGAAGTCACCAAATCTGATGGTTTCAAGAAAATGGCTGAAATCTGGAAAACACCAGTGTCTACTAGGAAGTGCAGATAAAGAGTATCTCAACTGGGGAAATGAGCTACATATTGTATGTCCTACTTAAAGTTTTGCTTGCTTTTGTAATTCATTCCCCACTCTCCACAATGAACAGGCAATACATGCACACAATGCAACATTTTTTCTGGTTGGTCTTTGAAGTCTGACAGAGAATAAGAAAGACAAGAAATACAAGAGATCCCTTAGCAACACCGCTATGATCACCAACTGTGTTGCTTTAAAACATGAGCAGGCTCTCACCTCAGCAGGCTGTACTCTCAGCCACCAGCTGCATGGGTCAGCGCACACATTCATCTACCATGCTGAGAAAAGAACTTCTGGGGGTTTGAAGCTGATTTTGTTTGGTTTATTTTTTTTGCTTACAGAAGTTTACGGTTATTCCACAGATTACATTTAGTTACAAAGCAATGGCAGGGGGTGGAACTAGAGGATCTTAAGGTCCTTTCCAACCCTAACTATTCTATGATTCTATGATAAGCCAATGAAAGCCCAAACACACAATACTATCCAATTCCTACAGTTGAAGAGAGGGTACCAAAGATTATGTGCTCCTATACCATCAAGATATACAAAGCAAAAGGTTTACAAAATAAATACCTTTTTTCAGAAACGCTATAGCCATAACACCTTTGATATTAGCCAAACCCTTTTTGTAAAGTAGTTTTTTTCTAACTTCAGAGAGGATGGGATGACATGAAATGAAATAGCATGAAGAAACTCTTGTTTGTGGAGGCAGAGTAGAAAATGCCTTGGTATCAAATATGAATAGCTCTTTTACTTCCAGATTACTTGAGACACAATAAGAGAGACAGAGTAACTAATATGGATGCATGCTTTCACTGTTGCCAGAGTTCAAATGTGCTGTTCAGTATGTCTTAGATGAAGGTGCTGTGACATCCCAGCATGATTTTCTGCTGGCGGTCTAAATCTGATACTAGTGAGATGCTCTGCGAGTCCAGCAATCCTTCCTCAAGCTAAAGGTCATCCACTTAGTACAGGTGTCTTGAGGAGCAAAGGAATGCATGCTTCCCCAAACTTCAGCATCTTGCAGACTGAAATGTTTCTCAGGCTGTTGTGTAACATCAACAGAAGGCACTCCATGTGTCAGTCACTCAAATTTTGAAGAAATACAGCAGGCTTCTAAATGTAAGCTAAAATTATACTATAAACTTGTTTTGGTATTTTATTATTATTATTATTATTTTCTGAATAAGCCTAAGAAAAAAAATGTTTTGAAATAGCATACTTTTCCACTCCCTGCTTCAGGCAGGCTTTCACCTTGGCCCACAATGGACAACTCAGACAAGGAAAACATACGTGCACCACCACAAACCAGGTAATAGCCCCCTTGCAGCCCTCTCTCTGCTACAGGAAGCTCAAGATCTTTCATTTTAATTATAAAATCTTAATGTCCAGGTTCCTGCCTATTTGACAAATCATATTCTCCATAAAATATAGTATTAACAAAAGTATTCAATCCTGAAAAGCTTTTCAGTTTAAGAGACTAATGTCAAGATATCATCCATCATACAACTACGGATCACGAGAACTGTCGTGGTTTAACCTCTCACGCAGTTCACTCACTCACTCCCCCCTCTTTCTTCCCCCCCACTCCAAGGGGGGGAATGGGGAGAAGAACAGAAAGAATGCAACTCCCACAGATTGAGATAAGAACAGTTTAGTAACTAAGGTATAACACAAACCACTACTGCTACCACCAATAATAATAATAATGACAAGGGAAATACAAGGAAAGAGAATATAACTGCTCACCATCTGATACCAAGTCTGACCCCGCAGCGAACCCCCCACCCTTCCAGGTCTCTACCCTCTGCGATTTTCATCTTGGGCATGACGTGCTGTGGTATGGAATACCTCTTTGGTCAGTTTGGGTCAGGTATTCTGTCTCTGCTTCCTCCTGGCTTCCCCTCCTCCCTGGCAGAGCATGAGGCTCAGAAAGTCCTTGGTCAGACCAAAACATTCTAAGCAGTAACTGGAAACACTGGTGTTTTTGGCGCAGTTACCACGCCGAAAGTCAAAAACACAGCGCTGCACCAGCTACTAAGAAGGAGAAAAATGGCTGCTGCTGCTGAACCCATGACAACGATGTGTTTCTTCTCTCTACTTCAGTGAAAAAAAAATACAAGCTTCTGGTGATGTGAGACAACATTGATTTCATTAGAAAACGGAGAACAATGACCAGTTATATTCAGCAAAAAGACGGGCAAGATCTAGAAGAGCCCACTGAAGGAACAGAATTGAACTGCAGGAAATTGTCTTTGATATTTTAATCCAAAAGGTGAACTGAAATAAATGACTGAATAGTTTCTCAACTAAGGCAACTTCCAGGAAGTTCTCTGGGCAAGTTGCCCCGGGAGCTTTCACAGAGCTCAGGTTTACACTGGATCAAGTCCTTCTGCAGCTGCGACATGCAGCTGGCTCTGGGGAAGACCTACCAGGCAGGACTGCTCCACAGAATGGCCAGGTTTCTCAGGAAATCAGCACAGTCAAACCAAAATATCTGGAATTAAACAAATAGCATCTACTATCTATCTCTAGCCAGCAGATTATTTTGCTTTGGTTGCTTAGGTTCCATTTTATGTTTTTTAAGCATTTAACAAGATTTGGGTTTTTTTCCCTAGTAACTTCAGTTCTTTAGGAAGGTGTGACTAGATATTTTTTTTTCATTTTATAAAAAATAAAAATCCAAACAAATGTATTATCATGAGGGAGAGGCAGCAGACTGCACAGAACTGACAGAATTGGAGAATAAAGGAGATAGAAGAGAAATTTCTTTGCTTGGCCTTTTTTCACAACTTAACTAACTCCTAACATCAGTTACCATTTAAATAGTCCTTCTACTTTCAGAGTCTACGCAGCCAGACAGAGCTATAAGAAACACTAATTTCAATTATTTTACCCATATTTTATTAAAATAATAAAAGAGAAAAAAAGAGGTTTGTTATATCCTTCACTGTTACCCCTCCACCACCCCATTTTGTATATGACTATCAGTATTTTCAACTACAACAAACTCTTTAAAGTACTCCAGTTTATTAGCCTTCCTCAGCAGCTTTATCAATCACTGACTTTTATAGGGAGGATCCAAAACATTGATATAGATGTTATAAGGTTGACAGATTAAGTCAAATAAAAATAAAACTAGTATGCTATTGCAGAAAGGATGCAGTCAACGTTGTGTGAAATGAGGTGGTCTCTCTATTCTGAATTGGGCTAGGAGACTGAGAAACATGTAGTCATTGTTCTGAGCACAGTCAAGGCCCGCTTAACATAAGTATTTAGAAATACGTACATAAATCCCTACAAGACCAAGCTGCTGAAGAGACAGGTTAATTGCTTGTTTTTTGGGTTATCTAGGGTCTATGCTTTTATCGTTAGAATGACTTGCAAAAGTACTTCAGTGTAAACAAGAAGTATGTATCATACTAAAGCTAAAGACATTCAAGATATTTCTGTCCTACTTTTCCGTTCTTTGAAGCTTAAATTTGACAAAAGTGTGACTACAGACTATTCAACATCGATGGCAGCCTCATCTGTGTTTACCCCTGCTGTGATAGCTAAGGTAGCCCATATCACAATGGCATCAGTAGAGAACTGCGGGTTCTTTGGTAGCTGACAAATGACCACATCCCATGGACAACGCATGAGCAAAAGACGAATCTCATGATGGAGATTCAGAAGTCAGGCAATTTATTCTCACTTCATGGAGTCCAATTTTCTTTCTCATTGTGCTAAATCAATGGCTTGTATTACAATGCTTTGTGTCATTTTACAGTGTCAGATGGACTGCCCTGTATGGGAATGGCTTGCGATGGGATAAAGTTTAAGTCTCTCCTTCAATTAACAGTTAAGCACAAAGAAGAAAATCACTGCAGGCATTAGCTCTTTAAATACGGACAGTCTTTTGCACTAATCAGCTTCTTTTCCATTTTATTCATCAGTAATATGGAGGTAGGAACTTTGTGTGTCACATCTGTCAAACAGTGAGGTTCTGACCTACTTTGCTGCTATAATAAGGACAATATTCCATTAGAGAGCACTGCAGTAAAAACATTACTTTTACCACAAATTTTTGGAGGCAATAGTCACAGTCTTAAGTGAATGGAAATAATTTTTTTGTATGGAAATTGATGGATATTTTAAAAATCTCAACTTTGAAAAAAATCCCGAAGAGACATTATGAAAGCTAGACTAAATCATTATCTACCACGTTTCCCAAGTACATACTTACTTAAAACAGGTAGAAGAATCTAAAACTAGACAGCTAAACTTACATTTTTTTCTTGATAGATTCATAACCTTATGGTTCCCAGAACTTTAATGTTCAATAACATTTCATTAGTATACTCCAGTGTATTTATTACTATGCATTATTAATACAGATATGTGCCTAGGAGATGCACAGTTTGTAATTATTTTTCCTTTCAAAACATAATAGCTTCACACTGGACTTGTTGCAGCTACAATATTTCATCTCTGAATGTTCCTTCAAACGTTCTGGGGTTGTGACAGAAATTTGTATTTGAACAGAAAAACTGTCAAGAATGTGCTGTGGTGCTATCCATCACATTATTAACCCTGACCATACTTAGATGTTAGTGGAGCTATCTGTCCAGGACACTAAACAAAGAATGAAATTATGCCTTCTGTTCTTACACATCAAAGCTACAAAGTTAGACTGCATTCAATAGGCCTGTATTACACTCTATTAATTTCCTATTAGTTCTCAGCTATGCAAAATCCAGCCACGGTGTCACTGTGGTTGAGACATGCAACCTTGATTTCAGCATCAAAAAATGGAGCCTGTCAGTTCTCCTAATTTTACAGGAGATCCTACAAATGTAAATCCTTTTTCATCCTGTCATCCTTTTATGTCTTTAATGAGTTTGCTCACTAACAGTGCAGAATCTTAATTTTACATTCAGAAATATTAACAGTTACTAAAACTTTAAGCTTCTGGAGTAGCTGCTCAATTAAGGTGTAATATATGCATTTATATTTAGTTTTACAAAAAGCAATGACATTTGGAGTTCCTATTTTCTTTCTTTTTCCTTCTCTCCCATTTATGTTTTACATTCCCAGGGAAAAGAAGTTAGAGTTAAAAACTGAACCAAAGATTTTAAACCAAAATTGTTCATCAGGAGCACATTATGTAGTATAATACGATTCCTTAGCAGTTAGAATCTAACATTTGTAAAAACAAATGGCACGCACTTGACAGGCAAATTACACATGGATTACCATTTGTTAAAATTTCATCACAGAAAATAGTTTAATTGTTGTGGATATGAGCCAAGATCAGCCTGACAAGTACTTTACATGAAGGATTAGCATATTCTCTTTCCAGAGGTTTACACTTAATTTAGATGCATCGACTTTTTGCCACCATTGCTGACCTTTATGTCTAATCAAACACCCTTTGAATCCAAATCCCCAACCTTTTAACTCTCCTGACAGCTTTTAATTTGAAGGCTTCTAATAAAGTCTATTAAAATTCAAAATGTATCAGTGTTTAAAGCTTGGTTCACTTTGCTGGATTTTCAGATATGAAACTTCAAATGGGCTGATTACAGAGACTCCAAATTTTTCATTATAAGCCATACAACAGGCTAAAAGTCCTTTGGAAGGGGGAATCAACCTGGATTTTTTAGTTATAATGCACAGAGATTACATATATGGCACAACTATAAAAAACAGGTACCTATAAGTAGCACTGTACATAGATGTTGGGTAAGTTAGGACTGCAGTTGCTGCTGCGATAGTCCTGTAGCTGTGGTTAATTTTATACTGCCTTTTCATATGCAGCAGCCAGAGTTTCTATGAGAGAGAGTACAAACTCAGTATAATGAACTCTGAGGAAATAGCTGTTGATGCTGCATCCACCCAGCCCTGTTACACATGATGGTTCACCAAGGTGCCACCTCCCATGGTGTGGCTTGCAGCCTGACAGGCTACGTGGTGTCAGCGCCAAGCAGCACCTCTATAGCTAATCTCCCCTGAAAGAAAACAAAGCCTCATCCTCTAGGTCACCTGTAGCTGTTAGTTCGCAGAAGAATAAATCAATCTTCTATCTTAACTTAGACAATTATTTTTAAAATAGTACAGTAATTGGGAGTAAAATGTTACAAAATTACTGAAACTAATGATTAAATCTTTTTTTTTTTTTTTCTTTTTTAAAACCTCCTCTTGTTCAAGTTCACTGTTTCTCTTCTTGGATTTTTTTCTATTCTCTCACACTAGCATGTACAAATTCAAATATTATATATATGATTATCACACATAATCCTATTGTTTCATCAAGGAAGGAGCTGTAGATATGAAGAGGGGATTAAAAAGTAGCCTAAAATAAGTTGATGTTACAAATTCTGTTAAAGAAATATGTATCTGAAGTCTAAAATGAAATACAAACACAGGTGAGATTTCTTACCTTTGCATGGGCATCAATAATAGAACTATGTAAAAACCCCTGTAAACTACTGTTCCTATAAAGAGCACAGGTTATTCCACAAAGGCTCAGAGATCCCTCCATATGGATCTCATGGTAAGATAAGCACTTAATTTTGCTTGCAGTTCAGAGAGGAGGGGGGAAATGAAAATCTAACTTCTGGGGTGAATTAAGTTAAAGCCAACTGTTAGCCGGTCACAAGTTGTGTACCCCAGAGCTCAGTGTTAGGGCCAGTTTTGTTTAATACCTTTTTCAACAAGCAATGCTGGGTTAATGGTTGAATTTGACGATCTTGAAGGTCTTTTCAAACCTAAACAATTCTATGATTCTATTCTTTTTAATATAAACATGAATTAAAACCCTTGAATTTGTGACAGCACTGTAGTTCTAAATACAGTTTTCCTTGACTGCTACCAAGCACACCTGGATTTAAACCACAGCCCTTTCAATGATATTGTAGTTTAATCCTTTACAGCTGCTTTTAGTTTATTACAAAAAGGCAAAACTTTTCACATTTAATTAACTTATTCTCCAATTCCAGCCGAGCAAATTATACATCACCCTCATCTCATGCAAGTGAAATGCCAGATTACACAAGGAACTTCTGAAACAGAGCCTGAGACACCAGTTCCAAGGATGCATTGGAGAATACAGAAAGGTTATTTGCAAAATTAGCCTAGATAAATATACAAAAGAGGAATGTCTGCACTCATTTCTTAGTGTTGAAATGACTCGGAGGTTGCAGGTGCAAGCGTAGCTGGGGCTGCAGCGATGGGCATTTGTCTTTCTTTTATTTCTTCCTATTCATTTCACACATTCCTCTTTATAACTTCCCTGTTTCCAGAGGCTGATAACTAAAATAAGCTGAACATCTTCCATTGCTTCAGCTGCTCTCACTACGCTATCAGATGCTTTCCGAACAGCGCCTCCAGACAAGATAATCCTCACGTCCCTATGCCACTTCCAGGCACTCTAGTGGAGCATGGTACAAATGTACTCAATGTCACCCCAAGTTCAGAACGAGCAAAGCTGTTTCTTCCCGAAACAGCTGCAGCATCATCTGTAGAATGTAACAAGTACGAATTGCTTTATACAACTTGAAAGTAGCTTTGCTTTAGCCTCATTAAAGACTTATACCCATAGTGCATATGTTACTAACCAAGAACCTATGCACTTTACCCTATATCCTTGACCGACAACATGAAAGTGAGAATTTCTCTGATCTTGAAACTGGCTTTAGGGTTTCTCTTAGAGTTCTGTTAAATAAAGTGTGTATTTTAAACGATTTTCATTTTAATCCTCTTTATATACAACTAATTAAAACATTCTTTTCTTTTTCCTGTTAACAATAATTGTGCTTTGTCTTGATAGATAAGAAGCGCTTCTTATATTTTAGCCTTTGACCAAGTATTTGATTTTAAAGTATGTAAAGATTTAAATATAATTTTACCTACAGATAAATAAGCGAATAAATAAAAGCTAAACTTCAAATTTCAAAGAATTGTTTCTATAAAAGAGTCATCAACAAATATGATTACCCTAACCAAAGAGAAGAGCTTAATAATAAACAATGCACTTAGAGGCTGACTCTGTAAAAGCTCTCAAATCTAACAGTACTTAATATATATCTACAAAGGTGTAGAACTCCTCAGATGTTTAAAAGGCAAACAAACTAAACACCCCGAAACCCAGTTCTGAAGCTCTGGAGTATGACTTTGCAAGGTTTAAGAGGATGTTCAAAACACCATCACCATCAGCTGAACGTCTACAGCTGCCAAACACTGTTTAGGTTTTATAAATTACTAGTCAGCCTATTTGACCTGAATTTCCTGGGCTATGTGCAAGCATTTATGCAAAACTCTCGCTGCATTCTGTAGACAGAAAGAAGAAAAATGGGATGAGAAGATGAGACAAGTTGGACACCATCTTCATTTAGGAACACATCATTCCTCTGACACATTTATCCAGTGTTTTATCACTGGGTTTCTGTCAATGTTTATGTGTTAGCATTACTAAGGAAGCCCTACTGCTGATTCTCATAGGGATTTTAAATTAGCTTGCGTTGTATCTATTTACAAAGATGTATGAGCAAAATATTGCTGCCTGATTTGCCAAATGGTCTTCTACTAGCAAGCTCTTCCTGTGTGGAAGAAAAGAAACATCTCAAACATGTGCTGCATCAGATGGGAGGTGAGGTTAAGCGCTAGTGCAGTTTCTCTTTCCCCTTCCTTCTCTCCTCCATTTTGCATGTATTTTGTATGCATTTATCACTAGATTTAAGAGACAGTCTATTTTCCAAAGTTAGAAGGCACATAATTGCTCATTAAATCTAATTACACAGATTCAAGTTCTAAAGTGTATCCCTGTGTAAAGAATGAAATGTGGCCAGTATTGTCTCCTGGTTTCCTACACTGTAGAAAAAAAACCCAACCCAAAACTAATGGAATTTTGATCAAGTGTGCTAAATGATTTAAAAGTTAAACTTTAGACCTTTCAGGCCAGAAAGGTGACGCTTCAGAAAAAACAAATTCTAAGAGTAATCTTTAAAATACAAAGTATTTGGAGAAACCAGCTCCATTTATCATCACAGACTGAATTTACTTCCAGGGACCCAGGTTAAAAATTCTCCTTTTCAGTGTTCTCTGCAAGAAAAAAATCAAAGGCTCACTTGCATACGCTGCTCAGCCCTTGCTTTGAAGACAACTGGAAGGAATCCACTCAAATTTTCCTTATAGTTCTTTATAATGACAGTATGCAATTGCTAATTAAGGGATGATTTAATTTTCAAGACACATCCAGGTAGAAGAAACAGCTATGTTATTCCCATTTTCCAGGTGAAGCACAATCAGCATCAGGTAAACAAAACATGTTCATTTTAGATGCAGATTTTGAGAATGCAGGACCTTGTTTTCATAATAGTATTTTCTGTTACAGCACTTTGCATTTTCAAAGCACGGCTCCCAGTGCACTACAAGGTGTCAGTACCCAGTATTTCTTTGAATCAGACCCCAATTATTAAGTTAGACAGCACACAAAATGAAAACCAGACGGTGACTATCTATGAAATCCTTTTTAACTTGTATGATTTAAGAGGTTTGTGGCACAGGCCCTGACATAACCAGTTCCCCAGCAGAGCATTCAGCTGCTTTACACGAAAACCTTCTTACCCTCACAGTCCTCTGTATCATTCCCTTAACGTTCTCCATCTTTTGTAATCAATAGTTTGGTGATAATACAGAGGAGATACCCCTGTGAGATACAATCTATTCCAAAGTAAATTTATCACATCTATTCAGACAGCTATGCAATGATGGGTGTAAGCCGTCCTACCGCTGATTCCCATCAGAATACGTACACCCTGCCTCTGATGGAAAAAAGAATAAGAGATCTCATGCTAGATTATTGTCATTGTTTTGATGTGGAAGGTAGTTCAGTTCTGTAAAGTATGCCAGAAATATCTAGTTCATAAATGTGCATGAATTGACTCTTACGATTCTGAAAGCATAACCACAAATCTCAAGCACACTTTAGAATAAAACTTACAGATCTGCAATGTATGCCACCAGTCTAAGCAAAAATGACACCAATGTAATTATATATGCTTTAGGGAGATATTATCGTTTTAGCTAATTAAGTCAAAATGCCGATGAAGACAAAGGAAATTGAACCTTTTTATGCAAGATTTCCAGAACCTCAGGGGATAATTTCAAAACCTCAAATGCAACATCCAGTGGAACATTCAGTATGGTTAAGGACAGAACTTTTAATATTCAAAGTAGACAGATAATTTTCCATAAAAAGCTGGTTTATGTAAAAGGCTAATCAAAATATTCATTTCCTGTTTGCAACTTGAGCCCACACCAATTCAACTACAAAGCCATAAAATACGTCTAATGGATAATCAGCACTAAAATATTTTATCAGCCAAATGATACTTTCCAATGCTACTGCTCCTGATCTGCATTGGGTGGGAGAATACCAAACAACCCAAACCAACAAAACCCCCACCACATCTTGCACGCAATTCTCAGTTGAAATATTGTTTCTCTGCCAGGAGAAAGAAGCTGTAGAGTTAGTTGACTTACAGAGTCTACAGGGTATTCTGGAAGAAGACAGAGACAACACTGCTCCCTTGTCATTAAGGGTGAGAACTAGAGGTAGTGAGTACAAGCTATAGTAAAAATCAACTGGGGCAAACATTAGAAAATTATTCTTTAAATCTCATATCTGTAGAGCTAAGATGTGAAGATGGGTCTAGTAACTCTAAACCACAAGACAGAAATACAAACTGCTTGATTCTCAAAAAGCCGTGCCTCACTAGCAGTGGTAAATCTACCCATGGAGAATAACTGTGCACTGGGAAAGGCTGTCTAAGAGCACTGCACTTGAATCTTTCCTACTTGTGAGCACTCACATAACATCAATGTAGTACCAGAACTAGAAGCAAAATTTTTCTATTCTCAGTTAGGTCTCCATAATAAAAGATTTAAAAGGCACCTATAACCAGTCCCTGCCACTTTAATTAACAGCAAAAAGCATATAAAAAAGCCCTTGGAACATACTTGCAGAAGGCACAAAGAACTGTATCTGAGATGCTATTAAAGTAACAAAGACAAAACCTGATGAGATTTTCTACATATTGTTAAGAGATGTCTTTTATCCGTATTGGAGACTACTTTAAAGACAACAACTTTTCAGCTTTTCATTACTGGTTTGAAGCAGTGCCAACTTATGAGTCTGCACCATCTCATTTTCAAAATAGGACCTGGAACGACCACTGGGAGTAAGGTCTGCTGAAAGAGCCAATTGTCTAATTTATCTATAGAGGCCTTTCCGGAGACCAAAAAATAATAATAGTACTACATATTAAAACATCTCATTTGATTATCTCTAGTGCACAGGTTTTTAAGGCTCGAATGCTGTCACAAGTAATACAATGACATGCAGCAGTGACCTAAAATTCTAAAAAACTTTGAAGTTTGAATTCCCATAATAATCACTGGAAGTTGACAGCAAGGCATTGGTTTGGCCTTAAGCAAACTCTTTATACATAGTCTTGAAAAGCAGCTTTTACTTTTACCACATTAAAAAAGAAACCCACACCTCATTATTTACCTAAGAGATTCCCTTATGTTCCTGATCATGGCAACTCTGTGCCACAGAGTAGGGATGGATTAGTTCAGCAATGGATTAGTTCAGCATGAGCTCTTTCCACAAGTCGTAATGGATAAAAAGCATAGTACAGAGACACCCAAGGGAATTTACTGGTCCAGGTTGGTCTAAGCTTATTGTCTTGTATTTCATTACAGTCAGAGATGCCAAAGGATATCTTTACGGAGAATGTGTTGATGGTTTTCCCAAGCTGATCATGAGGAAGAGGTCAAATTATTCTCCTTAAACATTTACACTGCATTTATTACCATCCAGTTTTGGCTCACACACAAAACCTGAGGCTATTCTTTAGTGCAACCTCCAGGAGCAAGAAAAGCTCTCTGCTCCTTTTGCATGACTCTGAAAAAGAGAAAGGAAATTTTCTCAGAGGATGTAGGTCGTAACTATGTCCCCTAACATCTGGTCCTTGAAACTCAGGAAAGGAGGCTAAATATATTGCATCCCAGCAATCTCCACTGACAGGCAGTCCTTCAAGGATTGTAACAAACTGGTGAAGTTTAGAACAACCTCCAAACTTCTCTAAGCACCATTAGAGCTACAGAAGTCTTCTTCACCTGTTTCCACTTTTACCACAGTTAATCTGCACCTATTTGCATTCAGAAACCATTCATACCTGAAGCTCAACTATTTTTTTCATGTAATCCTCTTAATCAGCGACAGAGCATTTATATATTTAATTCTAGACTACATTTGATGGTGGTTAATACTTTAATTAGCTATTTACACATGGTAAAAATTACAGAAGTAATTAAGGATATTCAGATTAATTAAAAGCATTAGGCAGTATTAAATGTGAGAGAACATATTTCAATTAAATCTTTCTTTTTTTATAATCTCTTCTGTTGAGAAATAAACTATATTAAAACAATTATATCTGAATCAGATAGCTTTGCACTATCATCACCATAATATTTAAAAAAAAAAGCCAAAAGCAGTGCATAAACTTATTCTTTACTGTTGATTAAAATCCCTATCCATACAGATTAACTTTCTTTTCCCTCCATGTATCTGTTTTACTGATACTGCTACAGAATGACTGGTAGTCAACTGAGCTGATTGAAATGATTACTCACTGTAGTTTATTCATACATTTAGAATCACAGAATAGTTAGGGTTGGAAAGGACCTTAAGATCATCTATTTCCTACCCCCCCTGCCATTGGCAGGGACACCTCCCACTAAACGATGCCACCCAAGGCTCTGTCCAACCTCGCCATGAACACCGCCAGCGATGGAGCATTCACAACTTCCCTGGGCAACCCATTCCACTGCCTCTCCACCCTTACAGTAAAGAATTTCTTCCTCATATCCAATCTAAACTTCCCCTGTTTAAGTTTGAACCTGTTACCCCTTGTTCTATTCACTACAGTCCCTAATGAAGAGTCCATCCCCAGCATCCCTATAGGCCCCCTTTCAGGTATTGGAAGGCTGCTCTGAGGTCTCCATGCAGCCTTCTCTTCTCCAGGCTGAACAGCCCCAACTTTCTCAGCCTGTCTTCATATGGGAGGTGCTCCAGTCCCCTGATCATCCTCGTGGCCCTCCTCTGCACTTGTTCCAACAGTTGCATGTCCTTTTTATGTTGAGAACACCAGAACTGCACACAATACTCCAAGTGAGGTCTCATAGGAGCAGAGTAGAGGGGCAGAATCATCTCCCTCGACCTGCTGGTCACGCTCCTTTTAATGCAGCCCAGGATACGGTTGGCTTTCTGGGCTGCAAGCGCACACTGAAGACGGCTCATGTTCATTTTCTCATCAACCAACACCCCCAAGACCTTCTCTGCAGGGCTGCTCTGAATCTCTTCTCTGCCCACCCTGTAGCTGTGCCTGAGATTTCTCCCACCCAGGTATAGGACCTTGCACTTGGCATGGTTAAACTTCATAAGGTTGGCACCTGCCCACCTCACAAGCATGTCAAGGTCCCTCTGGATGGCATTCCTTCCCTCCAGTGTATCAACCGAACCACACAGCTTGGCGTCATTGGCAAACTTGCTGAAGGCGCACTCAATCCCACTGTCCATGTCACCAACAAAGATGTTGAACAAGACCGGTCCCAACACTGATCCCTGAGGGACACCACTAGTTACATTTTTGTGAGAAATACCTTTTAGTCTGTCTAAAAAACACTATCCACAGATCCCTCTTTTATCTACTTAAAACTAAGCGCAACCCAGAAGATTGCAGATAACCTAAGGGTTCCAGCATCACTGTTCACACACTCTTTAGACAAATCATGCCATCATTAACACATCATTCTGTATGCATAGGTCCCAAGTTTATCTCTGTGAATGGAGCAGTACTGAGATAGCAGTACTGCTATCTCAGCAATAGCACTTCGCCAGCTGCTGTCTGGGGAGCCGGCACCATGGTCCTTTGCTGCGTAGCATGGACCTGACAGGGGTGCCTGCCTTCCTATGCTCCAAATCATCACTAGTGGACTGAAATAAAAAAAATCATGTGAAGCACATAAAACCACTGAGGCGAAATGTCAGGTTTGTGATGATCTACACATACAGACTGTGTCCAAAAGCAAGAAACCTACTTAAGAAAGGTGGACTGAAATGTCTGGTTAACCCACAGGAAAAAGAAACATGCTAAGATTTGGATGCCGGAATAAGAAAAGCAAAAGGCTTGTGGCATCACGGTTGGCAAACACCACCTGCACCAACATAATTCCCCTGGAGTATCCTTGGTTAAATTACAAGGAATAAGATAATCCATAATACTATAAATGAAGAATCACAAGGTATTTTAGGTCAAGCAGTTTAGGATACTGAAGCATACCAGAAGTAAACAATGTAACTATTTACATTTACATATGTGCTTCTAAATCATATATCTATACAAAAATACTACAACAAAATCTAAAAAGCTTTTAAATTCAGTGCTCCCACTATACTTATGCAAGCCGGGCTAAGACAAGTTCTTTTACTCACAAATGAATCATCCACACAAATGCCGGTGCTGTTTGTTACATCCCCATATGTTCCAGAATACTATTTTGTCCTACTTTTGTGCGTATACAAAATTAGAATTGTAAGTTGCATCAATTTTAATCTTTAAATTGGCTTTATTTACAACCTCTAAAGTTTCCTGATTATTTCTAGTAACATTTGCATCAATGTTTGCTTAAATTATTCATGACATTTCAGTTATATCATTGGATGCTTCAAAGTAAAACTCAAAGTAACTTTTCTTTCCTGAGAACAAAGATATACTTTCCTTGCTCTCAAGCACAAATTCATAGGAAGATGAAAGAAATGCCAAGAATTGTTAATAGACAAATTCAGGGAGTAAATTATAAACAGAAATATAAAAATATTCCCGGTGGAAATAGAAAACTCTCTAAAAATGCCTCCAAACACCAATTAAGTCTATTCAATTAGGATAATATTTATCTAGGTCAGGACTCAAAAATTTTTTGCTGTTTAAGTAGCCTCAGAATTAAACGTCCTCCCTGTGTGAGACATGTGACTGGAGAAAGTTGCACTGCCATGAGCCAGACCCAGAGCTGCTTAGAGACCCACTCGGTGCTGCAAAGCATCTGCTGGTGCCAGATGGAGCTCATCCCTGACACACCAAGGGATGAATGCTGCTTTGGGCTGTGGCCTTGCCCTTGTCCACTCCAGCCTTGGGGGGTTCAGGCCTGGGGGATCCAAGGGGATTAAACCAAGCAGGAGATAGGACAAGCACAGGAACTGCAACCTCTTCAATGTCTCTGTTGTCCTCCTCTCCTGTACCAGACAAGCACACTCTCTTACTTCAATAAATGTAAAGCAAATAAAACTACATAAAGAACATCATAGGATTTGCATACATTACTGTTTTGTTAAAGATGAGTAACTGGAACTGTAATTCTTTACCCTTAAACTACTAGAAAATATAAAACATGATTCAGAACCCCATGGATTTAATTCACCACAATCTTATTTTCATGTTCTGACATTGAGACAAACATATTTGTATATCTCAATGGAAGAGCAGGACACTATGAAACTTTTCATTCGAAGCCTTCAATTAATACTCTCAATGAAAAGCTTTTCTTCTTTTGTTAAGTATGTTTAATGACAATTTTTAGTGAATGTAAGCAATGACATTTATGAATGAAATGCAACTTCACAGTAAATAAATCAACTATTAAATCAGCTCAATTTTACACTATAAAATTCATGGTAGCATTTTCTTTTTCATAGGACTGAGGTGAATTATTCCTAAAAAAAAAAAAAACAAACACAAAACAAACCAAACCAAAAAACAATACAAGGAAAATACAAGCTATTTTTCATAGTAATTTAGCTTCCTCAGAAGGTTTCCTCAGGCGCACGATTAAGCATATTTATGTTTTCAAAACATATTTATGATTTCACACCACATCATGTGAAATGGGAAGTTTCATATGGCTTTGAATCACAACCAAACGGAAATGTATAAAAGGCTGCCACTACTTGCCTGAAATGCCACATAGCGACAATAGAGGTCGATTCTGTTATGCAAGTGATAAAGAGGTCATGACCACTTATTGAAATATGTGATTTCTTCTTTCACCAGGAGAAAACAGAAAAATGTGGTTAAAAAGAAGTTTGGACTGAGAAGCCTTCCTTGAAGAATGATTTCATTAAAGGGTAGAAAAAAAGGCAGCACTAAACTATTTTTCCCTTATCAACATTTTTGTATTAGAATGCTAAGCATCAATGTGGGCACAAGGCATTCTAGCTATGGCTCTGACAAAAGACCCCTGTACCAGGTCCAAAACAAGTTCAGCCGAAGTCTTCAGCAGTTGTGCAAGAGGAGAGTTTAAGTGAAGAGAACAAGGCAGACAAAGGATTGCAGCAAGACATTTTTGCTTTTCCAATTCTTGCTTGCTGTCTTTAAGCTTACCAAGCAAAGAGAAGAATCATCATGGAGGGAATATTATTTTTAGTGATATTTCCATTAGCCAAACTGTGAATGATGTTGTCATCATCTACCTCATTGACAAGAGTGGGTGAAAGCCTCAGAAATAAAATTCACATTTTAAAATCTACAAATATTTATTTTCTTTACGGCAATGGAAACAAGGGAAGGATGCAGTGAAAATGCGTGTTAAACTTGTTAAAATTGTTCAAGCTTAAAGAGATATTTAATCTTGGCAGATGCACATAAGATCTTAAAAAATAACTATTATTTTATGCTAAAGATCTTGAAGAAATGGTCTGAAGAAAGAGAGACATCTGCTAGGCATTATCTGAATAGAAATAAATGACTAATGATGTAAAGCAAAGGCGACAGATGGTCCACACTTCACAAGCTAGCCTGAGATGTGGAATGAGCTCAAAAAGTTCTTCAGGCCTGGATTGGTGGAATGGCACAGTAGAAAGATATCTGCATTCACTTGAAATGTTTTGGTGATATTTTCTGTATAAATCTCTTCCATTTTCTTATAGTAGTGTCTATCATCCTAACACTTTTATTTGACCCCAATACGGTTAGTAGATGCCAAAGAAACATTAAAAGGCTACAATATAGCCAAAGGAAGAAAGTGAGATGGGGAACTAATTTCATTCTTAAACTACACATCATGAGGGTTAAAATGGCTTACATAGGCAAACTAGAAATTAGAAATTTGTAAGTGGGAAAAATAAGGTTTGGAATTTAAAACACAGGGAGTAGGAGATTTTATAAAGCATCATATTAACAATTCTTTATTAAGATGCTCTTTAAGGATACTGCTTCAATCTTAAAGATCAGGAAATTAAAATCCACCTGAATAAGCATGCTCTTGTAGCTGTGTTCGAGACTTGCTCACAAGGTGACATATAGCTTCAGAGATAAAAACTGACAACCTATTTAAATTTTATTAAGGCAGCCACATTCTTTAGATACAATCACACCACAAGCACTGCCAATTAAAATCAGATCATTTGACCTTCATTGGGGAAAAAAATACCCTCATCTATCTAACAAATAATTCCAAAAAATATTAAGAAATCTACACACAGAACAAAGACTAAAGTTTATTTCTACTTCATAGTTCAAAATGGCCATTACTCTTCATGGCCTTCAAATTCAGAGTCAGGAATATCTGTTAAAGTAGTTAATGGGAAAGGAAGCACTACCTGGTCTGAAAATGAAGATTTTTCTCATGGCCTGCAAATAAGTCAGAGTTAGGCTTCAATTTTCACCAACAAAAAAGTTGAAATTTATCCACATTAATATTTGGAATATCACTTTTATTTTCCACTTTTAGCTTTTGCAGTAAATTGTGTTTGTAAATAGCACTGTGTGGCAACCACTAGAGTAGGCTCCCATAAATAAATATTTGCTTTCAGACCTTTTCAGACAGAGCTCTTCACCTCTGGCTTGTGTGAAATGGGTAAAAGACATTCAAGAGAACGTTCTGCAAATACAGAGTTGTTATTTCAGAGATAAAACTATACCACATCTTATAAGAATTTCTTTTGAAAGAGCTACACTAAGCGGAATATTATTCTGGAAATACACAGTACTGTTAGCACTGCTTCTTGGTATGCAGTTACACTAGAGGCCTCACAGCCACTCATACTGAACAAGCTTTAGCGATATACGTTGTATGACTAGTTCTCTTTTCCTCTCTAATGTTTTAGTATCTCTCTTCTTTCTGCTACACTAAAAGGGCTTTATTAGAAAACCGAGAAACCATTTCTTTTGTTGTCAAGATAAATACTGACCAAATCAGCGATACAAAAGCCCTGGGTTTTCAGACATCTGAATGTGACTCCAGTTGCACTGCATCACTGCATTGCACTGTGTGAACATACATATGAAGATGCATTTTCTTTTAATTTCTCAAAATAACTCACTATGCATTTGAGACAATCTGTATTATTGACATCAATATTTCAGGGGGATTTTAAGGATGCTTCCCAGTGACAAAGCAGAGTACTGAACAGCAGCAGCAAATGACCATTGTATGCAGGTATACATGTTTATATACTGCTAGCTGTCAAGAAAGCTGATCTCACATCAAAAGCATTCCCAGACAGTTCTGGATGAAAACAAATAAACCCCTTACTCTTTCATTGCAGCCTTTCTCCAGGTACAATTAAATAAATAAACACAGCAGGAGTGAGCTAATGGCTGTTTATCTGAAACAAGGAAGAAGGAAAAAAAATAGAAAAAGAAAAAAAAGAAAAAAGAGCTTCCCCCCCCTCATGATTCACATTCTTGGCTTTCCAAGCTTGGCTCTGCTTCTGATGACATATGATGTGGCTGTAAATAGCAGTCCGTGTTATCAAGACAGGTCCATATCAGCTCTATTTAATAACGCAGAACTTGTAGTTACTTTCTGTCTCTCTGATTTGTACATTTTCTCCCTCCCCAACGAGCTCTTTTGGTGTGATGATTTCCTTACCTGGAATCACTCCAGAGCAGTCGCCTACCATTTATGCAGTGTCTGGTTTTGAGTTGGCCCAAGGTGGTTCAGTGGTAGGACTGAGAAGCACCACCAAGTTCAAATAACTCCAGTCTAATTAATTAGGGACATTGGGGCACAAAAGGGATGCTTTACTTTTAACATTTTTATTGAAACATCTGCCCTCTCAGATAGTTGTCTTAGAGGAAATCCTGGACTAACTGTACCCTTTCAAGCTGCCAGAACTGACATTTCAGCTTCCCTTCTACTCTGCAAAGTGAATATCTCATTAGGGACAGCTAAGGGTCTGTTCACGTGCCACGGATTTGAGGGAATTTTCACTGCACTTGCTGTGATAAAACATTTGACAGTGCTAAGGCACACTGAAGTTATGACTGAAATAAGAGCGTTCAGCAAAATTGTTAGAATCCTTAAAAAGCAGCTTGTGAAACGCTTCTGAAAGCAACTTGTGACTATGGTGAGATAGATGAAAACCAAAATAAAGTGCAGTTGTGTGAATCATAAATGATGAAAGCTCAGAGGGATGCACCTCCCCAGGTAGTTGCAAGCCTGTGATATGCACCTTTATTCTTCAGGTAAATAAATAACAATGGCTTCATTGATTTACTGTCATGAAGGCATTATCTTTGACCACACGATAAAATACACAGGAGAAAAACCTACTTTTGCCAGATAAAAAAAAAAAAAAAAAAAAAAAAAGGCTAATCCTGAAGATTCTGAAATAGGTACAAGGCTGAAAGTCCTCTAGAAACACTTAAGTGCTGTTCTGATGCCCTTACCTGCCTCACACACAGTAAAGAAAGGGAAGTATATTGAGTTGTAGCATGATTAAACATGTAAGCAAGGAAAACTGAAAGTTAATCAAGTTATAGCATTCACAACTTCCCTGGGCAACCCATTCCAGTGCCTCACCACCCTTACAGTAAAGAATTTCTTCCTCATATCCAATCTAAGCTCCCCCTGTTTAAGTTTGGACCCGTTACCCCTTGTCCTATCACTACAGTCCTCATGAAGAGTCCATCCTCAGCATCCCTATAGGCCCCTTTCAGATATTGCCCATGGGAGGCGGGTTGGAACTAGATGATCTTAAGGTCCTTCCCAACCCTAACTATTCTATCATTCTATGATTATTTTATACTGTTTTTCCTTTACAATTTTGACAAGAGTAATGGTCAGCCTATGCAGTTTATATATTTTGAATTGTATTTCAGAAAGTCTTCATACACTTTACTTGTAGGATTAAATTTTAGACAAAGAAAAGATAGAAGAGGTTTGGAGTGGTACCAGCAGCCTGCTTCTTCTCAAAGTGTGTTTAGAATGTCCAGTGTCACACAGAAAAAGGAAGATGTATCCTCTGTTGTCTCAACTTCTAGCAAGAGAAGTTACAGATGGTATGTGCTGCTGACTTACTCCACTTGCAGACCTTACAGAACTCAAAGAAAATAAAGCCACAAAGTTCAAAGTTTAAACAGAAGTAGAGGATATTTTTCAATATAGCTAAAACAAATTTTAAAAGTGTATGTATTTCCAATACAATTAGTACAGGGTCACAACTTTCTTCTGTTCTGCTGCATCATACCAGTAATTGCTTCCATCAGTTGGTGGTATGTTCAAGATGTCTTTCCGAGTAGTTGGTTTGAGACTTCTTTGCTGGTGCTCATTATCCCTGACAGATGGGACAGATGGCTGTAATACTAGAAAGAGAATTCTTTATGCCACTGTTGCATAGGAAGGCCAAGAATGCTGAGGATAGTAGATATAATCAAGTTGCCAAACAAAGATTTAAAAAGACCATTGTTAGTAGAAAAAAAAAAAGTTTCTTTTTGCAACTGAGAGACTGAACGTATGATTGCTTTATCTGACACACAATAAATAGATTTATTAACTAGTAAATACAAAGCCCCATAAAAGGCTAAATCTTCAAAGAATGTTTGCTGGTGTCTGTCACTAAGCAAATATAATCTACAAATTCTTCCAAGCTTCAATTGCAGGGACAAAATCCGCTGTTACAATTACAATCCAAAGATATTAAAACACAGCATCCACTTCACGGACGAATACCTATGGAAAATACTCACACTCGTAGTTGCTGCTGGTAGAGCTGCTCCCAGGGGTGAGATAATAACTAGGAAGAAACAGGGACTTGCGGACTCAGCAAAAATAGGGGAGCGTATGTACCAAAAATCAGTTACATAGTCACATATCTTTTTACTGGCAAGCAAGGAACAAACAGGTCAACGTGTTTTAGCATCTAACCACCTCCCTCAGGACACACTGAGCAAGGCGTCAGTGGCAACGCAACCTCTTCTGTGCAATAGAGCACTAACTTTGGCATACGGCTAAAATACTGCAAGCATTCGTATATTAAAAGTTCAAGGAAAGATCTTTTTTTATAAGAGGCCATTTCTGCATTGCACCAAGTTCCCTTTAAGAGGCTATAAAGACAGTGATTTCTTAATTTGAGAATAGTCCCAGAGCACAGGGTCTCTGGAAGATTAAGTGCCAATATGTCCAGTTCTGTGCTGCTGCGCTCGAAAAGTCTGCAAAAAAAAAGTATAGTCAAGGAGATACTGGCATAACAGAAGTTCTTAGGGCTTCTATTTGAAGTAAACACTTAGATGCTGTAATTCAATTTAGATTTTTGTGAAGCTGGTTTACTAGACATCTACATACAAATATTTGATTCCCTTTTGATTTACGAGTATCGGAATGTCCTCTGTTGGTGTGTAAATGAGAGAAGGGCTATAGATCTTTTCACTTATTATTTATAGGTTATAATGACTTTTCAGATAGAAAATATCCACATTATAAAGCAGTGCCATTCATAGGCACTGCCAGTCATTTGAGCTCTGATGTGTCCATTTCAAATAAGAACAAAATTGGCAGGGTGAATTCATTGTTACATACTATTTCTCAGAAGACATACAAATCAATTGGAATTCACTTTCATAGCAAAACTAAAGGAGGAAAATTACACAAGCTCAAGTCCTGTTATTGTACCAATGAAACTGAAATTTAATTCATTTTCCAATAATTTGCCAGAAGAGACTTCAATCTCTTGATGTAAAATTCTTATTGAGATTATGTTCCCAATGCTTGCACTGACAAGATTTACCCAAGTTAACCACCCTGTTATGCTAAAAAGCTTTTCTGTTATCAAAACTCTTATTTTAATCCAAGCAACGGCACACTTTGTTACTGAATAAAAACTATTTTTAACATCCAAAATACTTGCATCACACTGCTTCGTTGATTTATTAAAACAAAAAACACCCTCCAAAATAAACCTCTCCACCGTCCTTTCTTAATGCCTACTTATCCAACACTAAACATACTTATTTGTTCATCACATTCACAAAAATTAATAACAAGATAGGATAGCTTTTGTGCCTCTTCTTCATTGCTCTAAGCACTGTTAACAACATGCTGTTCAAAACAAATAGAACTATAACCCTTTTCTCTGTCTGTCTCTTTTCTGGCCACGGAAAAGATTCATTAACAAACTGAAGCTTTTAAACACAAAATAGTAACCTTCCCTTGCCCTCCAGCTCCAGGAGATGAGGAGATTTCATTTCACCTTCCTCAGTCACAAAAATACTTCCCTACAAGGTGTTTACAGCCAAGCTTTCCTTGCACTGCTTTTTCCATGAAGCATAATTGAACTTTCCCATCACCTTCTATAAAGCTGGGAGTAAGTAGAAACTTGGCTTTACCTAATTACTGAATAAGTGAGAACATGAGCTTCATTTCTCAAATGGGGAATCATTTATTTAACAATATTTAATGATATTGAAGTTATTTCAGCTAAACTTATGTATTCAAGCTCCTGTGAACCACTTCTGATCACTGCACACTTTTCACCATCTAGTCTATGCTCCTTGCAAATAAGGAACCAAAACATAAAACTTAGTTATTTTAAAGTAACTAACATGTAGTTTCATGTTCCTTCCAAAATACACAAGTGAATGTATAAACCCAAAAAAGCTCTTCAGAGATATTTGAAAATGGTATCGACACTCACATACTGAAGAAGAGGAACATTAACATTCAAAGAATGCTAAAATATAGGAATTTTATGAAGGTCAACCCCTAGTTCAAAGTATTAAATAGAAGAAAAAACGTATTTGTCTAGCACTGTTTGAAATAGAGACATCTGAGAGTTAGAAAATCAGACGAAATACATATCTCTAAATGCAAATCATCAAAACCCACCAATGTGCAAACATATTTGCACTAACACGTTTTTGCTTCATATGAGCATACAAAAAGGAGGACTGAAAAGTAAATTTATAAAATATACTTCTCTGTGCTAAAAATGTAAATCAGTTTTTAAGAGTTTGGAGCGGAATAAATCTGAACAAATAAAACACTATTATTACTTTATGAAGAGGTAAGAAATGCAGCAGAATTGTGGGGCTCCATTTCACACTCGTTTTAGTGACCTTGGTAAATATTATTGTTGGTTTACTATTGTTACAATTCTTTCACAATTGTTCTAAAGCAAAAGTGAAGATTATCCTAGCTGCTTTGCTATCAATTAGAAATGGTTTAGGCCAATTTGGTAATTCTTACAGCTGTCTGCTTCCATGCCAAACAATTGCTTATGCTATTTACTTGTACCCCACAAAACTATTAGACTGGAGCTAACAAAAAGGTAGCATAACTCATCCACCCATTCCACCCTGACATTACAAGTTTCAACACCCCAGTTACATCCCAGCTTGGCTCTTCCTTCTTACCCATGAGGAATGAATCCTGCCCTCCAGCCATGCAGCTCCTCTGACAGGGCCGCTCCTTTTTGCCACGGTTCAGTGTCAGAGTGACAGTGAGGCCAACAACTAAGACACATTAGTTTTCAAGAAACCATCCTGCAGGCTCGAAAGGTCAAGCATTCAGCAACACATAGTCATGAAGTAACAATACTAAAATAATTCAACTCTGCCTTACTGCATCTCAACAAGCATACAGAGCTACAAAGGATTATTCCGACTTCTAACGGACAGAGTCAGGCAAATGCATTTTGATTACACACAAGAATCGGTAATTCTAGTATTAGCAGCTTTGCAGGTTTTGTGCTATTTATTTATTGATTGTATTTGTTATTTTTTAGCAGTTTATCAGCCACATCTGAATCGCCATGTATTTAAACTACACTGTCAGGAAAGGGAAAAAAAAAAAAAAGCTTAAAAAAAACCCAAATCACTGTAATTTCTTCCAGTTTACCCAGTGGCAGAGTTAATTGGCCATTGAAATTCATTACCAAAGCCACAGACCTTTGGGATAGGCTGAATGCACCTCAACTATTTTATTATCTATTCCTCAATTATAAACATCCGTGTCTTGCTAAACATTCCATAGAATAAAGGACTTCCATGGAACAACTGGACAAATTAAGGCACTTTATTACGAATTTGTTTAAAACAACATCCTCATAAGCGTAAAAAAAATTAAAAGCTGTTGACTTAGTAAATATATCTGCTATGAGTGACAATATGTTTTTAACACTGTTTATTTCTACTATTCTAAATGAGTTAACAGCTGTAAGAAAGTTACCTATTGTAGCAACGGGTGAAGTTTATATAAAACAAAAAATATCTTAAAAACAAACCAACCAACCAACCACCATGGAAAAAAGTTGCTGTTTCCACAAACATGAGGTCTCTATTGACCTTAAACAGATTTTTAAAAGACTGTCCCTTCACTCTTTAAATTGATTAGCATACATTTGTAAGACAGGTCAATATAACATTCTTAAGTTATGTTTCTAATGTAGCCCTTGCTTGTAAAAAAGAATTGAGGGTTTGGGGTGTTTTATTCCATTATCTATTTAATCACAGTAGATAAGGTCTATTTATAGCAATCACAAACTTCAAGGAATTGACTTAAATTCTAGATAGATACTACATATTTATTGACAAACATTTAACTTGGACTCAAAGTACTGACAGGATTTCATACTGTTGATCTCAAATACTTAAATTCCTAGTGGTTAATGGGTTTGTGAGATTATAAGCCTTGTAGATAAATGCCTAGTTAAAGAACCTATAGAAAAATATTATCACTAGAGACTCATGCAAGAAAAAGAGGATAACAAACACCTGAATGCAACTTCATGTATGATCAAAGTGTCCATGTTATCATACAGTCCTTCACATTTGTTCAGGGGGAGAAAAGCTTGTAGCAGATTGCTGAAGTAAATAAGATTTGCTTGATTATGCGTTTTGTAGAAAATATATGCAAGGTTAGCTAAGGTTTGTGTCAGATTTTCATCCCTCTGTCCCTCAAATCATAGCCTTGATTTTGTATCCCTCTGTGGAAGAAGTGAAATCAATTTTCAATTATATACTCTAAAAAAAAAAAAAAAAAAAGATAAAAATAATTCATTTCTCTTCAGAGGATGAGCCCAGGGTCTAAGAAATGTTCAAATCCTTATTTCTCAAAGGATACAATTTAAGTAGTATCCTCTATCCATATCCAGTGAAACCCAAAATCAATTTCTTATGTATTATAAATGCAGGACAGCTGAAGAAACTGGCCACGTAATCTCAAGATATTATTTTTGACACTGACTATATTATTCATTTTGAGCCTGATTTATACACTAATTTTGATTCTTCCCATTAGAAGGGGCTTATAACCAAATCACTAAGAAACCATTTATACCTATGATACACTGGCATTGCATCTTAAAATCACTTACATTGAAACCTTTATTTGTGTTAAGGAAGACAATACTTCTCTATATTTATGCTCTTTCAAATCATACTGCTCAAATTACTACCCTATGTCAAGCTGTTACAACAAATTCCTCTTAGAGTATCAACAGCAATGCAGTTTTCAGACAGGACTGACCATAAAGATTTTTATCTAACAGTGACATTCTGCAAGTCCTTTTGTTCATTAATATGGATAACAGAAGTTCCATTTTCAATATAACTGGACATCAGAAACAGAATTCCAAAGCATGCACTCTGACTACAATGACGCATACAAATCTGAGGCAATCCACTTACAAAAGTACTGTCAGATTCTTTTATATTTATTTCAGTGAGACTCTACAAATGTCATGTTCAGCCTTATCAGACACACTTTAAATGAGAAGTCTCTCAAATATTTTCATTTCTTTCATGAGGATATTTTCATTGATTCAGAAGATTAAAAAAATATATGTTTAAGGATAGTATTGCATTAAAAGCTTTCCACGGAAGTAAGAAGAGTCTTATTTCATCCCGCTACTGATGCCCTCTTTAAAAAGAAATAATGCAAGCAAAATTATATGGAAGAGGTACATTTGAAGTTTAGCAGGATTCAAAACACAATAAAATATTAACTGTGTTTTTGTTTTGAAAATTCAAAGAGGCACAATGGATAGATATCCTCTGGGCTGTGAAAATGCCACAGGATATGATCAGAATTTCCAGTATAACTTTGGACATCTTCCATGTCAACAAAGAACCATTAAGTAATGATCTTAAGTAATAATCCCTCTTTTTACTCCTATAAGAGGAAAACATTTCACAATATTTTGCCCTGATGAAGGTACACAAATCCTATGTCTAAATTTAAATGTTTACCTCAAGTTTTGCAACAGTCTCAAAATCTGGGTGTTTGGGTGTGGATATGCATCTTGCCAACAGTGGATTCCCCGTGAGCCAGGCCTATGACTCAGGCCTCTATGACAACGTAGGCCTATACAAGGACACTCAAGGTCACCCTGAGCACCAGCTAAAGGAGGAAGTTTTGCCTGTAAACAAGATAAGAGGATGTTGCAGTTTGGGAGCAGGACCTGGGCTGTGTCTGGCATAAATGAGTGAGCCCAATCAGTATCTGCAAAGAGGCACATGGACAGTGCATGCAACCATCATGTAATGCGTGATTGCATGTAATGAAGTACATATGCTGTATTAAGGCTCACTTTGCAAGCAATAAACGGCTTCTGCCTGATTCACATTGAATCGCATGCGGAGTCTGTTACTTCTTCCCGCATTCAGGTCCCAGCTTCTATCACAATGGCTCTTTCATATCCCTTGATAAGTCTATCTTATATGAAAAGCAAAACAAATCTTAATCATATATCCTACATTTAGGAGTTAAATGCAACCATGTAAACGAAAAACGGAGGTAGTCTGAATCTGTATAAGCAAAGACGGAACCTATTCTCTTCATATATTTCCAGGGACTACATATAAAGAGACTGACAGATCATTGAGCACAGAATATCATCTATTGTTTTCCATCTGGACTGCGGCAGCAGAAACCTACCTGGTCTGTAGGTACCAACATCATCTAAGATGTCCCATGTTTTCTGCAGTTTAAGACATGCCTTTGTTTCCCATCACTAATTTCCCTGCAATGCTCTATTTAATACACTAAACCTCTGTTTTGGGCATTGTTTCTTTTTTGTTTTGCACAAAAGAAAATATTTAGCTCAAGAATGACCTTGCTGAATGCTGTATTGATATTACAGAAATCCAAATGCACTTCTTAACACTTCGTTGCTGTTAGCCAACATTGCAGCATGTGGCAGAAAACCAGAAAGGAGCAATTTCTGCCACTCAGACTTCAGCCAATCACCACTACTACTCTACACGAGCTCCTCATTTCCCAAACGCCACCACTGGACCTTCCTTTGCTCCAAGTATATCAATCTAATAACATCTTCATGAAGTATATAATTTATGAGGAAATGCCACTCACCCTTCTGCTCACGATCGTGACTATGACGTTATTTAACACACTTCTGGAGTTAACCCAATTCTTTTCAAGATCAGATTAACCATAAGTATATTATAGACTGTATATACTATGTAAACAAGCTTTAGCAGAAGTTAAACAAATTACAGTACTGCCACCAGAAACCTGTCAGTTTTGCCTTTACAATCCTACTTTTAGGGAGTTTTCAAAGAAATACTCATTGAGCTCTCCCACAAATCAGGAAGATTAGGCTTTCAGTGAAAACTGGCTTAAAATCAGTTCAAAACATGACTTATGCCTACACACACACACACCCCCCTCAGCTATTACCAATGACATGCTTTCTCCTTCTATTGTTTTTAGTTTATTACCACACCAAAAAGTGTGGGGAAGGCTGAGCCACCTTTCACAGCTCAGATAATCGTCTGATTTGGTACAGACAGAAAAAGCCAAATATCCATGAAAAACTCTTTTGTTTCATGTACATATCAGATAGCAACAGAGCAAACAATTCAGCCAAGAAAAAAAGTCTCATAGGTCCTCTGCTTTCTGAAGAGTTTTCTTCCATATTCACTTCTAACTGACACTGGGAATTGCAGAAGGCCTTTTATAGCTTTGCTAAATTACGATTTCTTTTAACACAGCTGAACAAAATCACAGAGAATTTTTCCTCTTCCAAAATTATTTGTTTTAGAACTAAAGAATCACACGAGAGGCATAAACCACGTACTTAAAAATGAAACATACATGATCCAGATAAAAAATTGCCATGACCAGGTAAATTGAAATTTATAAACTCATGGAGGGAGTGGGGAGGGAGCAATAACCCATCACTTACTGTTCTCACCTATCTGCATTCCTTTATGCAGCCAATATAACCCACACCCAGCACCTGCTCACAAGGTGGAAGCACAGTGATAATATTCTTCTAATATCTGATGAGTAAGGATCTTAGAAATTTCTTGGGTTTAGAGTTATATTAAATGGATTTTGATCACTGCGGTATTTTCTTCTTGGGATGAAGAGTAGAAGATAACAATATAGCCAAGATATTTTATGACTTCTCTTTTGGTCTTGAAAGCATCCTTACATGTTTTAAACCATACTTAGGTTCCAGAGAATGTGCTTAATTAGAGCTAATGCTTTCTGGGAAAAGACAGTGGGGTTTAGATCTCTCAAAACCACCTTAGGATCTCCTTGCATGGACTTGCATAATACCAGCTTTAAAGCACTTTGAAATAAATATTTATTAAGACAAAATAAATTCTGATAAAATTGAAAACGGTAATAATTCTATTTGATTTCCAAGTTAAACATTATTGTATATTCCAGCACTAATATTTATATGGCAAACAATAATATGTTAAAAATAGCAAATCAGATCTAAAGATCTGTCTGAAAAGGGGTTCTCTTTACAGGAGAATCCTTCAAAGGCACAGAACATGCTATATGCAAAAATGGTTTCACTGGATGCTAGGAGATTATCTATGCCAATACAAACAATTTAGACATTAAATATTTACAGGAAGTGAGCTTGTAACTACAATTAAACTCTGATTCTTTTTTTTTTTTTTTTTTTTTTCACATAAGCACATTTTCTCCACTCATCAGCCTAGATACCTGAGACCTGTCTCTGCAGGGACTAAAATCCTTTACTAATCTGGCTTTAGTTTCCTGAAATTAAAGGATAAATTGGTATTAAATGTCTCTTGTGGTGTCCAAATATAGTAGAACTAGTTCCTGTGAAGAGGAAGCCCTATTAGAGACCAAGACTGCAGGTAGGTGCCTGAAAGGATGTTGCAGTCCCTAGCTGGAATCTCCTGGATGTTTTACAAATGCAAAAATGGGCCACATCATCATTCTATTTGAATAAACCCTCCTTTAAAAAAGAAACAAAAAACCAAAATCACATTTCTAATCTGTTTACTGTGATCACAAAGTGCAAAAGAAAAGGAATAATAGCATCAGTTTATTTGCACATTATCGATTGTAACTCACAAAACAAGAGATTAGATAATTATGTTAATGAGATAATGCAGCCCAGAATTTAGAGAATTATTTTGCAAATCACATCATGAATAGCGAAAGGAAGCAAAAGACAGGCTTGCACACCACAGTCAAACAATTATACCAGAATGCACACACCCTACTGAACTTTAATATAAATGAACGGAATTAAATAATGTATTTTCGTACTTCTCTAAACATGAAATATAGCAAGCTCAATTCCTCCCAGTATAGGGAAGCTACCATGTAAGCCTCTATGCACAGACACCATGCAGGCTGCACTGAAGTTAATTTAAATGAAAAGGCTCTTAGGAAATTAATATGATTAGCAATGTCCAACTAATAAAAGGTCAAAGACAAGAGTAGGGGCACATATGTCCAAATGATCCTGTGACAGGGGGTTACTTGCTAATCAAATTGCTAAAGAAGAATGCATGACCACCAGCTGAGCCCAGGGCTGAGAGACAAGAATGCAAGGTCTTGTTTGAAGTTACTCTGTTGTCTCTCCCTTGGGGAGCTGAAGTGTGTTTTAGTTTGGGGTTGATTTTTTTTCTCCTCCTTTCTTTACAGTTCTTCCCACTGCAGCCAGGGAAGCTCTTTGTATAACAGTGCTCTAGTGCTTTGTCAGGAAATGAGAAGTGAGGAGCTGCAAAATCCTCAGATTTAGGTAATATTCAAATACAAATATTTAAATAATCTTTCATTGAGGGATTCTAAACACACTGGCTTTAACACAGCTTAAAAGTTCAATGACCTGATAAAAAAGTCCCCAGCAAATTGCACTACTCAGCTAGCCTAGTCCAAGATGTTTGAGCTCTAAAAGGAGAATACTTCAGCTAATTGAAAGATATCCTTAAACTATGGGAGTGAAGCTGTCGAAAAATACATTTACATGAAGGTGTTATTCCACAGCGAGACCAATGAGGCCATGAGCAAAACCATACTGTGGTCCCCTCTAAAACTGTAAGGTCAACACATTCATTTCTCAGTTCGTTAAACCATGATCTCAGTGGCACTTTTTAAAAGCTACGTTGATGAGCTAAGGCTAATTCAAATGACAATGGGAAAACAGCCAAAGAAAAGTTTGAAACTAAGGAACTGCCTGACCTTGAATAGCTGCTTGGCTCTGTCAGCAGTGGACTGAACTAGCAAAAGAGCATCATCTAAGGAAAACACAATGTACCCAAACATACAACACAAAAACAATGCTTATGGATTATCTCATTACTTTAGCACTTGTACCCCTCATCCAGCAAAATGAAAGGTTATACCTGGGACAGCTCAGGCTTTCATGAAAGCGAAATCAAATAGGATTTACCATTTCTTTAATGTAAGACTGACTCTCATAAAGAGGAGGAATGTGCTATGATCCTGGGAAAGCTTTTCTCATTTAACCGTTGATTCTGTGCTGCTAAAAATTGCTTAAGTGAAGTACACATTGATGATTCTGTGAATCTTAACAACTTTAAGTCAATTACATCAGCATCCAGGCACAGAGTTTCAATATTGATGCTGGGATGTCATCTTTTACACCTGAAAGAAATAAATGTCTTAAAAAGCCAAAGCCAGGAGGGATAGCTTCAAATGTGAGGATGTAAAGGGCAGCTTAGAAATCACTTAGAAATCATAACAAAGCATCACTTCTTAAAGCCTAAAATTATTCTGATGGAGACAGCGTTTCCTCCTGCTTTACCTGTGAATCACACTACACAGCAGAAGATGAAAGAAAACTCAGTATCACAGAAACTCCAGAGCTGTTTTTATCTTTTTAAGCAGGAAACGATGCAGACTACTACCAGGATAACGAGTCACATGTGTCCTCTTAAGCACCAGTTAGGGTGGAATACAATATCCATATGCCCAAGCAAAAACCTAACTGGGAGAAATAGGGGAACAAACCTAACTAATCAAGAAAACAAGCAAACAGGAAAAGAAAACCTAAACTGACCCTAAGCACTTTAAAATATCAGAAACAGCCCATCAAATTAGACTTAAATGCTTTATTAGTGAGTCCTTGACTTGTGGAAAGAAATTGTTAAATTTGGAAAACAGATTATATTTTGTCTCTTTTCCCCCTACTTACAGCTCCTACACTTTGAATTTGGAAAGCCGCAATAACAAAAAAGCCAGTGTTTTATTTGTGCATTTGATGTTTCCAGGATTGTAGGCAGAGTGAGAATTATTGTATAGTTAACCTGTTGATTAGTTTAGGAACCATACTGCAATTACAATGACTGAGAAAGACATTCTAATGGAGCATAGCCCTTTATGCAACAATTGTATCAACTCATAATGACAGAAAAGTTTTTGTTGGTTGGGTTTAGTCATTAGTGACCAGGTTATTGCTTAGGAAATTATCCTTAGGGAGGGAGCATGTATATTTTAACCTCATTTCAATACTTTATATAAACATGAAAGATTAATGCTTTTAGGGGAGAAGAGCAATATGCTGGATAACACAAAGTTTTTAAAAAGACACTGACAATTTTCTGCACTAGTTTACTAAGTTTTAGTGAACATTATCCACAAAAGCATGTTTTCTAGACCTGGTAAGAACAGAGTGCACTGATTTAAGTCCTGGACTGCCTACTGTCCCAACATTATTTCTTACTACAGGAATCTATACAACTGATATGTTGCAGAAAGAAGAATATACTTTATGTCAGAGACAAGCCATATTTTATTTATATATGATTTTGCTACATGTACTTTTTGAATAACGGCTTATTGTACCTTTAGTGCAAAGGCGTTCAACCCTTTTTACCTGTCGTAGGAGAAAACAAAAGGGGAATAATGCTTAATACTGTATTCCCTATAGAAGTACAAGCCTTGTAGATTTGGGGCAGACAGGGGAGAAGAGGGTGTGGACAGGGAAGCCATTCTGTGAGCGTGACATAAATTAAATAATTTTATCATCTTCAGATTTAAATTTCAAATCCTACCTTGGGAGAAAAGTAAGATAAATTTTTATTTATCTTACCTTAGGGACTTTGAAACATCAGATTAGAGCTTGTGAATTCCAGACTTCTGTTGATAAAATTGGATTCCTCAAAGTTTGACCTGTGGCAATGACTTTGTTTTGCTTTGTTTTCTTCCCCAGCGGCAGCAGGTTTCAGAACAAATGAAATACGCAATAGTCTGTGAATGACTGAATGCAGCAAATATTGTCACAACACCACTCACATGGTAGGGAAAGGGTAAGATGACAGTTAAAAGGGACATAAAATGATTTAATGGTCTTCATTTTCTCCCTTGCCCAATGGATTGTCCATTGGTTCAACAGCCGATGTAAGGCACATTTTGCTGATAAATCAAACTGGCTTACATTAATCTTTAAAATTAGAGTTGTTCAAGCCTTTCTAGACTCAATAAGGTTTCTTTTTCCTACAGTGAAATCTTGGGGACATTTGAAATACATTTCTGTGTGTAGACTGCACAACAGAGAGCAATTCAGCAAGGGTTAGATTTAGTTCAACTGTGAAGCTTAGCAAATCTACTGGGGGCATAAAACTTGGATGACATGGCATCTGCATTCCCTCCCTGTTCAGGAAATGGCTTCTCACTGACATGCTAAGGTTGTTCCTCTCAATGATGGCACTGGGAAGTTATGTATTTCATACTAAGGAAAATTCTGTCTTCCCATTAGTCAGTATCAATTAGCAAATTACATTTTAGCCTTACATCATAGGCATAGACTAGTTGAGAGAGGTAAAGTTGATTTCGCCTCCCTACATTCCCCTGCAATGTTTGGTGTTAGGCAGCTGCAACGCATTTCATATTTATAATTGCTCACCATAGATTCTTTCCAACCGTTTTAAATTTTTTTCCCCAAAAGGTGCATCTTTTCTCACAGAAATCTTTTTCATTGCTCTATGAATTAAGGATGATTTTTCCTGAATAGCTGTGTTAAATCAGTGCTGAATTTATAATATCTAATTCCCAGTAGCAGGAAGATGAAGATGAACTGATTTAAATTACAAACAAAATACAATTTTACTATGTGGATAATCAAACCTTAAAACAATTTACCTACAGGTGTGCTGGATTCTCCATCACTTGAAGTCTCCAAATCAGTACTCAATATCTCTTAAAAATATGAAGCTCTAAATCAACCAGGTACCACATTATATGTGATGCAAGTTACTGCAGGAAATTCTAGGTTTGTATTACACGGCACAACTGACAAATTGACCATGATAGGCTATTGAACCTTAAAATCCACATAATGATTGC
The DNA here is from genome assembly GCA_028858755.1 of Ara ararauna. Lineage (NCBI taxonomy): Eukaryota > Metazoa > Chordata > Aves > Psittaciformes > Psittacidae > Ara > Ara ararauna. The sequence continues at coordinate 7,995,129 of CM054383.1, read as the reverse complement.
ATGGAAAGATAAAGAAGCAATCATAAACCAGCAAAACTTCTGTAAGTGATAGCAGAATAGGGAAACAGGATTTGGATAAAGTTAGTAGTTTCAGTTAAGACCAGCAACACAAAATTACCAAAAATTCCTTGAAATTATACTATTATTATATACCGGTGGAAGCAGTAAAAGTCTTAAGCAGAAAAAAATCCTCACTTGTATTGAGAGACTGCGGTTGGCAGCAAGGGGTTCCGCCCTCTCACTGAGCCTGGCTTATGTAGAGTTTACAACTTTATAAAACTCACATGATTTGAAAAAGATTATCGTCAGTAATTAGTAATGATAGTAGAAATTATAAAAGAACAGACAAGCTAACAACAATGTATTAACAGGTTGTTTTTTTTGTTGGTTTTTTTTTTTTTTTTAAAAGAGTGCTTTTACAAAGAAAAAACCCCATCAAACTAAACCCCAACAATGCTGTCCATGGATATCCATTTCCATTAACATTTCACGGGAAGTCACTATAACCAGGCAATATCAATGCTGAAAATTCTGATTTCCCCCCCCCCCTCACTTTTTTAACACCTTCTCCTCTGAAGAGTCCTTACAGAATAAGGAAAACTTGAGACTGAGAACATGTGCATGGTTCTTCAGTTCTCAAGCATAATGTATGCATTTACTTGTTCTTCAATCCACCCAGAAACCAGCTCTGAAGCATTCCAGTATCCTTTTTAGGTTTTTTTTTTGTTTTTTTTTTTTTTTTCTCCCCAAGTGATGCTTGTCTGATAAAGAAGAAACTGATTAAGAGAGAAAAAAGCTGAACTGCTGAGTAAAGCACTCTGGAGTACTGTGACAAAAAGGGATGGTAAAACATGTCAGGATAAATTCAACTATGGAAAAATTAATGGACATAAGCAGAGGTCCAGAATCTGGGTACATTCCTCTGTTCTCTACCTTTTCCTTTTATTAAACCCTTTTTACATAGCCACTGTGAGACACCGATTCTGCTACAGAAGCATCAGTAAACAGACCTCTCAGAAGTGCTATCTGATTAAATCAATTACTGATTTTCCTAGAAAATGAAGGATCTGCTTTCCTGTATTTAAAATGACAACCAAATGAAATGAAACCCACTGCATGGGCAAAACTCAAAGTAGAAAATGAGATTTAAACTCAGAATGGATGTCAGATTTGCTAAATTTTAAGGTTATAACCACCACACTGGTCATACAGCCGGGGTGTACAACAGGGCAACATATAGGAATACTTCTGTTTCCATTTCTGAACTGTGGCTACCACAGCTGAGGGGAAGAGGAGGTTATATGAGGTTAGATGCCTCCAAATGTATCTTCACAATAAGCAAAGATAATGAAAACCTATTAGAAGATCATTATCTGCATGTGTTAATGCTTCAGCAGAAGGAAGTGGATGACACTTAATAGTGAGTTTATTTATTGTCACTATAGACTGTTTGACATTTTTATTTTAAAAATCATGGCCCACACTGATAACACTGGCCATACACAGGCTGCATTTAATGCCAAGTTGTGGCTGAAGCCATTCACCATTCTTACAAATCTGAGTTAGGAAGCCAGAAGGAGATAACTATAAATCCCTACAGTATCTCGTACTTTGAAATTTCTAGTATTTGAACTAGAGGACAGGTTTAGTGCAAGAGTATTAAAATAATTCATAAGGGTGTGAGAAAATTCTTTAATTATCATGTGACACCCACCCCTGAAGCTCTCCCATGTCTTATGTTTTGCACAGAAAGTAAAGAAGAAATTTGCTTTGTGTTATTTTCATTAATAAAAATGACATGATTCTCCAGCCAAGTTCCCAAAGCAGAAAAAGTGTCCTGCAGCATTATTATTCTTTTCTAAAGACATTGTTGTCCTGAGAATGTGCAGTAATACAGTGCCAATTTGGAGGCTGCCACCTGCTTGTCAAAATATGAGGCCATAACACTAACCAAAGAAAAATTTCTACTGCAAGTGAGTGCCAAAGTACAGGACATTTCTACCAAAACTGAGAATATTGCCATTAAACCAGTCAATCTTTCTAAATGCTTCTTTTCTTGGCTTGCTCTTGCCTGGGGTCAGGCAGGACAGGCACCTCTCCCTACTTGTTACCGGAAGTTTTGGCAGCTCTATTCCTTCCTTTGAGACGACAGAGAACAAAAATACTATGTTACTAAGGTGAACCTTCACACTTTTAGAATTGTCGTGGTTTAAGCCTAACTCACGCAGACTCTCTCTCAATCACTCCCCCCTCTTTCTTGCCCCCCACTCCCGGAGGGATGGGAAGGAGAATTAAAAAAAGAATGCAACTCCCACCGGTTGAGATAAGAACAGTTTAGTAACCAAAGTATAACACAAACCACTACTGCTACCACCAATAATAATAATGACAAGGCAAATACAAGGAAAGAATACAATTTCTCACCACCTAAAACCAAGCCCGACCACGCAGTGCATCCCCACCCTTCTGGGTCTCTCCTCTCCGTCCTCCATCTTGGGCATGACGTGCTGTGGTATGGAATACCTCTTTGGTCAGTTTGGGTCAGGTGTCCTGTCTCTGCTTCCTCCCGGCTCCCCTCCTCCCTGGCAGAGCATGAAACTCAGAAAGTCCTTGGCCAGACCAAAACATCACTAAGCAGTAACCGAAACACTGGTGTTATCAGCGCTGTTTCCAGGCCCAAAATAAAAAACACAGCGCTGCACCAGCTACCAAGAAGGAGAAAAATGACTGCTGCTGCTGAACCCATGACAAGAATACATAAAGTTTGTAAGATAGATGCATAAATGACAATTCTTTTTGCACATGAGCTAGATGACAAAGTTGTTATCTGCTAAAATTAACGTATATTGTCCCTCTACTGAAATAAAACCACCTTCAATTTTCTATTTTTTAGAAATACTGTTTTGCACAAGTTGCGTTCAATTCAACAAATCACTTGAATATATGCTTACTGGTAAATTGACTTTCATAGGGCTGTATTTGATATGAGAGACGTACTTACTTTACTGAATACTGATAACGTCATTATGCTATGTTATTGGCCCATCTTCTGTACCTCCCAGGCATGTCACAATCACAGTTATATTTATTGGAATATGTGTTAGTAATGCAGCACTTGACACATAACATATGTTCAGTAAGGAAAGTGTTATAAAATATCATTCTAAACCAGCTTTTCTATCAGAATAATCTCTGCAGAGACATATATTAGGAGCAACCTAACATTCAATCCTTTATTTTTAAAGGATCAAGGGCATATATTTATCCTAGGGTATAGGACTTGGGTCACCCATATGCCAGACTTCCCATTGTCAGGGATTAACCCCAGCCAGCAACTAAGTACCACACAGCCACTCACTCAATTCCCCCATGTCGTAGGATGTGGAAGAGAATCAGAAAGAAAAAATCCACATGTTGAGACAACAACAGTTTAATAACAGAAATAAATATAATAATAATAATAGCAATGAAAATGGAAAAAAACTGGAAAGATAAATACCTCCCCCCCACCCCAGGAAAAAAAGAAAAAAACAACAAAAAAAAACCCAACTAAGTGATGTTCCATACAGTTGCTCACCACCCCCTGTCTGATGCTCAGACTGTCCCGAAGCAGCAATTGGTTGTTCCCAGCCAACTGCCCCTATTTTATATACTGGGCACAACGTGCTGTGGTATGGAATACCACTTTGTCTAGCTTGGGTCAGGTGTCCTGTCTCTGCTCCCTCGTGGCTTCTTGTGCCCCTCCTCACTGGCAGAGCATGAGAGACTGAAAATTCTTTGACTTGGAGTAAGTGCTACTGAGCAACTACCAACACATCAGTGCCTTATCAACATTCTCATACCAAACCCAAAACACAGCACTGTACCAGCTACTAGGAAGAAACCAGGTCACCTAGCTAAGAAAAGTCCATGCTCTAAAATTGTAAAAGGACTTAAAGGCAAAGCAATTTCTATTAATACAGATGCCAAGAATAAAAAGAAAAAGGCTTCAGATATAAGAAAAAATCCCCCTTCAGAAAGCTTTTTGATGTTGTAAACCAGATGGCAATTCCAAGGAGGTGTTCTGAAAACAATCAACCACAGTCACTAACTACCAGTAAGTATTGTTTGTTTTTAAACCTGAATGTAGAAGAAAATAGGATGTTTGGGTTTTTCTTTTTCTGTTTCAGTTTTTAAGGAATTCAGCATTTTGCTTGTTACACCTACAATTTCCCTTTCATTCTCTTAAAGTGCATTTCTGATACACTGAGCTGCATGATAAAATTTTCATACTCAGTGCTTTTGCAAGAACTTAACACACACACAGAGGATGACAATCTGCCTTTAACTTAATCAGCCAGTGGGTTTCTAGTCAAGTTTCACCTTGCAGTTCCAGTCATATGATTATGGCAGAACCCAGCAGTTTTCAATTGTTTCCTAGCATATTTATTTTCTTAAAAATAGCGACTTGAAAACCCTAAAGCAATCTTTCAAATTTCTCATAGATAACTCCGGAAATACATTTACTCCTTGTAGTAACGAGGAGTAGGTTGGTCAATACTGTAAGATCAGGCAAAAGGACCTTTGACCTGACCAGGAAGCCAGCATTGAGTCTGACTTTTACAGTGACAAAGTGGAAACTGGTAAAATTGGAGTTAAAGGAAGAATGTAAACAAAAAAGTATTATTTTGCTTATAAAAGGTAGTTTCAAAGAGAAAATAAAATATGAGGTATAATTTAATCGAAGTCACTAGACTATTCTTCACATTACACAAAGTGTTCAGTCACTGGTGCAAACAGGTAAAATTAAACAAAAATGAATAATGTTTCCCAACAAATTTTAATGCATTTATCTCTTTTACTACAAATCATATACAGAAGTTGCATAGGTCTCCAAAGTACCACATTTCCTAAAACTAATTACATCCACACCAGATAAAGGAATGCATTAAATACAAGTTTGTTCATCCGTTCGTTTGCAGAGTGTTCATTATGAAGAAAGGCACAGCAATTGGATTATGAGCCAAATCCCATTTTCATTCTTCTCTGCAGCAAAACCCCTGTTCACTGGGACTAGTCTGTCTGTAGTTTTTCAGCTGCAATGAAGTCACAAATTCTTGGGTTTGGGGGCAGACTGTGCTTCACCTTGAGCAAAAGAACTTTCAGGTCGTTATCAACAACTATATTCCCACATGAAAATATTTTCTTCTTCTGCAAATAGTATTAATCCTAAAGTACAGGAGCAAGTCATCTAAGCACAAATAAAAGAAAAATAGATCTAATATTTAAGATAAAGTTATAGAGACCAAATTTCCACCAGTATTCCTTCTTCCTCAGCCAACTCAGTTTTGTAAGACTCCCAACTTCATATGACTACAGGGAGCTACAGGTAATAGACAATAAACATCTGCAAGCTGGCATCAAGAAAAGAATAAATATGAGAATATATGCCTAAGTAATTATTCCAAGTGAGTTGGTCAAAAGTTATACCTACCTCTAGCCAGTGCAAAGTGAATATATTAAAGAGTGGCTATTGTATATTGTTAAAAAAAAAAGGGGGGGGGGAATGCCTTGAAAATGCATAATTTTACTATTGTCAGCCTGTATCTCCAGTTCTGCCTTATCAACAAAAGATAAATGCCAGTGACACAGGGACCGACCAGTGTGCAAATTAATTTTTTGCAGTTTTATTTATAAGATAAAAACATTTCCTTTGAGACACTGCAGCAGGGAAACAGCAGTACATGGTACATGAATCACGCAGTATTTTTAAGAGAAATACCTATGTGTCCCTATAGCTTAATGTTGTTACAGCGATTTGTTTTAGGGTTTAGTGCTGGAGTGGACAAAATAAAATATTATCGGACAATATTGCCAGCAGATTGCAAGTGTGAACTATAAAGCACATCAGCCCAATCAGAAAGGAAACCACTGGAAATGTTCTGTTATTGGTTTGGCATAGATATAATGAAGTGTTCCCTAGCACTAAAATAAAAAAAACCCCATATATTTCATGTACCTTCATTTTGCACATATAGCATATCAGGGTTGTGCCTAATGGGGTCCTGTCTAAAAGCCTTCATAGTTATTTTTAGATGTCTTTTCCTATGAAACCCACATCCCTTTTCACCTCCCACTTTACAGTACTGATTCACATGCCTTATCTCCTGAACCACAGCATCTACTATTGTTCAAGAAGCGAATCAAAGATAACATGGGGCTTCAGATTCAGGAATTGTTGTTTTCCAGTGGAGACAAACCTCATCTGCATGAATTAAAGTATTAATGAGCTAAACAGCACCGAGACAGACTAGAAAAAAGTGAAATGGCATGATTTTATAATACCATCTTTACTTACTGTACAGTAAATCTAAGGATCTCATTAATATTTTATTGATTGTTACTTATGAACAGTAAAGGAAAACAGAAGATTCGGCAGTGGCCAGGGTGGGTGTAATAAAGGAAACTACATAAACTACATACTGCCTTAGCAAAAAATGAGCAAAAGCGAATCTTTAAGTAGCAAAAGACCTACTTTAAGAAATCAGCTCATTTTGAAGATGCATAAAATGTCAAGTCACCTAATTGCATGCCAGTATTCACTTGGTTTAAAAAAAATAAAGGAAAGAAAGAAAGAGACCTGTTTATGAGCAGTGGGATCCATCAGCCGAGTCCCCTTCCAATAGCAGGACTCACTCAGTCCAAGCTGTTTGAGCAGCCTACCCAGGAAGTGAGAATGGTATTGTGACACTTCTGTTGAAGTGTAGCTTGCACCGAAGTTTCTGATTCATTTTTAGCTCCTTTTTTTCCCAGAGAGAATTACCAGTTTATCCAGTTCCATCAGTATGCAAAACCAACTAAAAATCCCTATAAAGAACTAACATAAAAGTCACCAGGCTTAACTTCTAGCTACTTTGCAGACAAGACCAAATTCTACCACCTTTGCTTTTTGAAGCCGGTTACAAACCTCAGTATGTCTAACTGTCCTTGAAGTTAAGAGTGAACCAAGTATCTAAGCAAGTGGCCTAATTTTTCCAAACCTCAAATTGCCTTTTTCACCTTTAAAATCCCCCTGTTATTACCACAGAGCAGATCTTGAAAGGCTGTGCTGATGCACAGGAGGCAGCATTTTAAAAAACCTTTCATGCTTAGTGTATGGGTATGTCAGAATTGCAGTTCCAGGAGAGAAAGAACATGTCCCAGCAGGAGAGCAGGAGGCATTTTGAACCACCACAAAGAGCTGCATCAAAGCTTGTCCTTCTCCTAGACACCATATTAACGCCGTGGAAGTAAAAGGGAAGAAAGAGACCCTGGTTCTCTGGGAGAACGAAGAACTAATGGAGGACTAAGGCAACAGATCATAATTCTGATGCATGCAGACCTTTCAGAAGAAAACACTGATCACGATCTAACAACAGGCTGCTGCAGGAATATTAATAAAGCATAAAGGCAGATTGCAAAGATGCATGAATGATGCCCAATAAATCATTCCCTAGTTTGCTGCACAACTGACATGCTGGGAAGAAACTCTGAGACAGAATATTACCTTTTCACTGCTGACAGGACTGCCCATGTCCCTATCCCTTCCCCTCCTGCCAGTTGCTTGCCAAAACCCAAGAGTATTCCAAAACCTTAAACACCACCATGCCTTCAGTGTCTCAGTATGTCGGCAAACCAGCTTGAAAAATACCCCTGATCATTTCTGGATGCTGAAAATGAAGTAAAGGTGGGTAGCTAAGGACATACCTACTGGTTAGAAAGTAAAGTTTATGGAAATTTTTACTTATCATTCATCTTGAACTACTTTATGATAAAGGAAGAAAAAAAAATTAATAAAAAAATAAACCAAAAAACCACACCAAACCAGAAAAGAAAAGCCAACCCAAAGCAATATATCAAATAAAAAAGAGAATCAGCCCATTAACCTTAAAATGCTTCAAATTTGAGGTGGAAGCTGATTTCCCAGTCAGGCCTCCTTCTAAGCAACTTCCATGTAAAAGGACATAGTTTTAAGCATCGATTTTTGGGCAACATTTGCCTGAAACTGTTTTTTTTCACAACCACTTCTACACTGTTACCTTCTTTACTTGCCACTGGAATAGTGGCAAGCGAATAACATGCCAGAAAGCCCTAGGAAACTGCATATATAATACTGAGGGTGTTTGTGGAAAGAATGAGAAGAATTCTCAGTTGTAATACAATGGTATTTTCAAAACTCTTAACATTATGTGTTGAAACAAGCTATGAAATTACAGAAAGGGACACTCTGATTTGCTCTGAAATTTTCAAACTGCAGAGCCTGGTCTCTAGTTCCATTCACAAAGCTCACACAAGTTAACCTGTGGCTTACCTAGAGGGTTTATGATATAGAATTAAACCATACAGACCTGCAGAATTTAAACATAACTATTTATTTTTAAGTACTAGACTTTTCCCAGGTTAAGCCTACACAGCCAGACAGCCTAAGCTCCCAAGAGGTTTAATGCCATGTATTACAGATGCAGGGTGGACACAAACTTAAGGCACATGCCCACATAGGCAAGTACTCTCTCAGCAACCCTCTGTGATAAGCTGATAACATTCCTTTTTCTGTTTTCAGTAGTTATAAAATGCAACTTTTGCATCAGAAACAAATATCAAGCAAAGCAGAAGTGAAAATTAGTGAGAATTCTTTTACAGATTTCTATTCTTAATTTTAGCTACACCTACTAAAAGAACACAACATGCAGGCAGCTGCAGGAAAACTTTTTGGTGGAGAGAGGATCATAGGATTTACACCCTTACTACTAGAGGTTTTCTGAAAAATACAACTGTAACAAAACAAACACCAAAGGCTTCTGACAGGTTTTTTCAGAATTTTTGTGAAGGCGTCAGAAAAATTCTGCCTTAATTGCTTTTTGTATCCATGAAAGCCCCCCAGATCTGCTCCAGTAACACCTTGGATAGCCAGAGAGAGGCTTGTATGGTCTTCCACTCCAGTATGGCTGGGATTTCAGTTTAAAACTGAGGACTTAAACCACTTATTCCCAGATCTGGTCTAGCGTTCAAGTGTCAAAACATAGGATATAAATCATATACTTACTGCATCTTTGGCAAACTGGAAGAAAGCCTGGGAGGACACTGACAAAAATTCACTGTTATTTCAGCACTGTCTGGGTTCTTATCTGAAACAGTACACAATAGTAGAGCTAGCTCTGTACTCCAAATAATACAGTGTATAGTTTAATCAAACAATGAATTTGCATGCTCAATATATCAAGCTTCACACATCATGTAACTGAAGGCATCATAGATTAAAAAAAAATATATATTCTACTAAAACTAAATTACAAGTCAACAAGGAGGAGAACAAACCCAACACCTGACTATCTGCTGAGTTCCTGCAGACCAGTCTTTCATGGAATCGCAAGCTTGCCATTAATGAATCTATCCACAAAGCCTCTCATTTTGTTTCCTTATTAGAAATAATAGCTACAGAAAGAAGGATGAGAACAAGATATGCCTGGGTTAAAAACAGATACATTTCCAAGAAATGTCAGTAGAGAAGAAATGGCACAAAGTAAAATTTGTATTTCGTAACCTTTACAGCATGACTTTAAGTTTCCTGCTACAAAGTCATTTAAGATCACACAAACACTGTCAGAACAAAATAAATTCAAGATTTGTTATATGCAGACATTCATGTGGAACAAACTTCTGATCTATTGTGTAACTTTCAACTCTACCCCTACAGATCAAGATACAGCTCCAATTACAGAATAATGCAAATCTTCGTATGAACTAGTTTGACATATGGCTCTTAGTATGCCAAAACTATTTTTTGTAATTCAATAATAGTAAATCCCCTACAAACCTTACAATTAAAGAAGCTAATGCCTTACAATTAGAATTAAGAAAACCATTTTTTTTAATAATGGACTGCCCTAAATCACTAAAACTTTAGAAGAGCAATCTTCTATAATCTCTTTGCAACAACTAATAATATAAACTAAATAAAAAGTGCAATATTAGTCCCGGTATGCACGTCTAGTTAAATACCAATTATTTTACACATTCCCAAATGAACACGTAGAGTTCATGCAAACCAAAAAGATTCATCACATAAAAGGAAGTGGAGTAGGGATGTAGATCAAGTTTCCGGGAGACACAATGTGTTAGACTGAAAGTTGCTAATTTCTGAAGATACTTCAGAATGCTCCAGGAAGAATACTTCTGGAAAATTAATGTCTTCATAAAAATGTGCAGAAGCAATAAACCCCCGAGATTAGCAATACAGCATCTGTTAAGTAGTTTATTTTTTATGTTGGTATAAAGTCTGACAATGAGGTCATGCAGAGTTAGTATGCATGTCACAAGTTATAATACATTTATTTCTCTGTGAAGCATAAAATATTTACTGTTCTGTAATATGTTGCTGATATTAAATAATTCTATCAAAGCCAAGACACATATGAGGTTTTGCTGATTTCTTGAGAAAATATCAGCATAAATCTTAAGTTTCTGTATAATTAGCTAAACCAGCCAGTAGACCTCATACAGTTTCTTCAAGCCTCTTTGTTTCTTAGAGCAAAAAGAGAAATGGTGGTGCTTCTTCAGGCAAAATTTTTCAAATATACAGACATTAACACTCCAGCTTTCAGCTTCCTACAACCTCATCAACTCTACTGCTATTGTGAAGAAGGATCAAATGTTTTTCCAATTACAACAATCCAAACTGGCTTTTAGGTAGTAACAGGCAGTGTAAATAGAAGAAAATAACTCCCTTTGCACTAAGTGAGCATGTATACGCAACTTCTTAACTTTACTGGTCATAGCTTAAATAAACTATTTCACATCAGGATGTAGCACAAGCTGTGGATGAACCATCACTTGGACAGAGCCGAAGTCACTTCCCACAGTTATCTAACACTACAGGAAGAAAATATTCATGCTTGAACTCCTAGGAATTCATAAACCAAGGCATTTCCACCTATTTTTCGACAAGCTTATGCTACTTTGAACACTGTTCTTTGCTAACTGTAGCTAAAACATTATTTTGCTTCTATTTAAGCACTCTTGTTTGTCTTCAAATGCCGACAATTTGTAGTTTACATCTCTTATACTGTCAATGCAGCAGCTGTTTACTGCTACTTACTATTCATAAGCAAGTAATACAGTTGACAGTAAACAAATTTGAAATTGTTTCAGCCACGGTGTTCTACAAATGGCGACTTTCTTCTTTAGTGTCATTTTAAGACTGAAAGTAATATTTTATTTCTTAAAATTATCAGCCTAATCTTTGTGAAAGCACACAGTGGGGAACATTGAAATTCCTTATAATTATAGTGGTTACATTATGAGAAGCCTACTACATTTTATTAATTTCAAATATTGGTACTGCCATGAATGTTTCAGAAACAAACAGATTTTTTTTCATTTCTGTGTACCTACGGCCAACTGTGCTGATCTAGAGGCTATTATATGATCAATAACATTTAACATTCTTTTAAATTTACTATTTTACTAATATTATTCTAATTTAAACTGCCTTAATAGCTATTTATAACCAGCATCTTTGGTTAAAGACCAGATAAACCCAGTCCCCAATTTAAAATTAAATAAAAATAAAAAAGGTGACAGAGCCCTACCCATCTTATCTGCTAAGAGTATTTGTGTTACCTAACAAAGTTCCCAAGTCTAAAATTTTACCAATTCAGATTTTTTTCCCATCTTTGTCATTACAGACAGACATATCCTCTCCTAACACAGTAGTCAACTAGCTTATAGCAAACCTATCTGAACTTTCATGGGGGTTAAATACCGGTGGAGCCTCAGTCAAGCTCAGAAGTTCTTTTCAGAGCTGTGAATGCTATTATCTTCTGGCAGAAAATGAAAAGAAAATCCCAAAGTAATCATCAATAGTATCATCAAATTCCAAAGTAACACTCTTTGCAAAACTCTGAAGAATGGTTACTTGCTTGTTCCAAACTGGTCTTCCCCTTTGACTTCTTTGCTGTTGGGTAGTATTTGGGACAGTCAGTCTTACCTATCTGGGGTATAATAAAACCCTCTGATCTTCCTCAAAGGAAATGAAAGCAACCAATATAAAATTGGGACAGAATACTCCATTCTTCATGCACTCACTCATTCAAGCTACAGATCAGGAGTCGTCAAGGCCAGTCTTGTTTCAAGTGGGTCTACTTCTCTTAAATAAGGACATTCAGTGAGTTGGCTAACCTTTTCAGAAACCTTTTCAGGATTCATTCCACTTCCAATTTGTACTGAAAGAATGGAAAAGACATTTTGCTTATAGTTCCAAACATGTGTCACTGCACATATTCTGTCACAGAAATATTTTCCTAATTACATTACCCGTTCATTATTAACGTCAGGTTTTCCTTCCAACTTTCAAAGGCACAAAAGCTTTTAAAGGGAAAAAAAAAGAACCGCTATTAATTTGGGTTTTTTTCCTTCTAAGTGAGTTTGGAATGCCTCAGATGCGTTTTGACTGACATGGTTAAATGTGTATTGCTTCAGCACACAGTTTAGTTATTTTGATAATGGGACCACAGAAAATACTGCATGCATTTTTGTCAGATATAGAGGATCCTTACTAAGCTGGTCAGGCCCTAAGCGGTTAGCAGGAAGACAAGAAAGGCAATAAACAAGCACAGATTGAGGGATTGTTCACAAGGACTGGGATCAATCCCTTCAGCTGCCTGAATGATCAAACCATATCCTCAGGCAGCTTGAGACAACTTACCAAAATAATTGTTTCAGCATGAACTAGCCTAGTCAACAATAGCAGGAGACAGCACAGGAATTTTGTTAAAGGATACTTACAAGCTTCAGTTATAATTCAGATTACAAATGAAAACAGAGTTCTGGGAGAGCCTCATACCACTGCATTCAATGTAACCAGTACATATTAAGTTCTAATATCTAACAGAAGTTGTGATTAATTACAGTCTAACTATGAGATAGAACAACCAGTAGGTGAAAGGGATGAAGAGACCAGACATCACAGAATAAAGTTGGTGGATTTTTGTGACCTGTCCTTTGTTATCATTCATTCAAAGCAGATCTCTCTTGTGCCAAACATTTAAGGACCTTTTGCTCTCGAGCAGGACAGGCGTATTATGTATGTGTGCCCTGGATTGAGAAGCCAGTACAGAAATAAAATCTTATAAATGAGAACTTTACCCTCAATTCTAGATACTTTGTCTAGTAAAGGGGCACAAAACCTCTGATTCTGCTTCACTTGAAATCTTCAATGCAGTCACTATTAAAGACTGTCTGCAAGCTGCCTTCTGAGCATCTCATTACAAACTCTGACAAAGGAATGAAACTCAGAATCCAGCAGTATAAAGATTCTGAATAACACTGTGGCTACATGACCACATAGATAACCTTAACTTTGAGAACTCCCTTCTTCAGCTCTTCCCAACACTCCCACAGGCTTTGCTAGAAGTGAATTTACATAGGCAGATGCAAACAGTAAGTAGGCCTCCAGAGGCACTCCAGAATCACCTTTGCTCTGTTTCTCTAGGCAGGCATACCATCACAGATCTTTTGAGACCCTGTACTACAGAAGGAACACAAATATCCATGTAGCCCAACTCAAGCAGAAAGTATCAAATTTGTTTAGAAGTTGTGCAGCAGCTTTGCTGTGTACCTTGCCATACACTGACCAAGTTTGCAGAGTGAAGTGCACTCTGCAAACTCTTTAACTTTGGGAAAATGAACTGGCAGTACCATGTGAGGATGCATATATGTGCTCCAATCCATAAGGCGACAAAGCTCCAAAGCAAAGAATCATCTTTTGGACAGCTTCAAAGAAGCCTAGTGGAAATGAGATACATCAGGAACCAGACTATATCTCGTCCAAAGTAACATCAGTGAAACAAATACAGCACAGTTATAGGGGGCTCAACATCATCTGGTTTGACCTAGTGAACTTTACTGATTGCAGAGAATAACATGCTAATGTAGGCTGTTATCCTATTTCTTTGAAAGAATTCAGAACTTATACAATGATAAAATAAGCTATGAGGTAACAAATCAAACACAAAACTCACAATATAAATATTACAAATTCCCCTTATGATTTTTCCCCACAATTCTGTCACAAAAAATAAAAAAATTAAGATCAAGGTGCATTTTGAAATCTAGTCCCGCATCTGCCTTCCAAAAACGTGCTCGTCCCTGATGAGAGTTGTTCACAACCACTCTAAATTTATTGAAGGACAAAGTTTGATGAAGATAAATATTATACCCTTTATGGTGGCTCCAGTTTTATATCTGTAGACAATTCAGGTCTGAGCAAATTCACTAGTGGTCTCAAAATTCACAGCTTATCGGATTTAGGGGCACAGCAAGGGACTTTATTCTACAATTTAATAACTTGCAGTGCTGAGACCAAATGTGAATTTAGTTTGTAGAGAGTAAAAATAGAAACAGGTAGGGCCAATTATCAATGGCCTGCAGAAAGGGACCTGTCAGAAATTGCAAACAGCTGTTAAAAAAATCATTTTTACAGGTTAAAATCAAACGCCTATTGCACAAGAAGGCCTCTGTGACATTGGGCTGTGATGATTTGTGGATTTACAAGGAATTGTTATTACTCATAAGAATCAGAGGAGAGACCCGCTTCCCACATGGCTCTGAAGGCAGTAAGCTCTTTTTTCCAACGGGCAGAGTCCTGGTGTCATGGAAAGATGGCAAAATGCATATTACACCTGCAACACTTGGGAGCAGTTTGAGGTTTGAATATGGCTGAATACCCCCCAAGTTTTAAACTTCATCATTAATATTTTGGTCTCATTTATCTGCAGTAATAACCGCAGATTGAAAAAAATAGAATAGCAAGGCCTGATCCCAGCCAGCCTTGAAAATGAAGAAAGGAAACGTGACAACTGAAGAAACTTTTTCTAAGTTCTGTAAGGAGAATGGGAAACCAAGGGACTGTGCCCTTGCAGAAGCAAAGGGCCATTGCCTGGAAGTACCAAGTTTTACTTTATGCAATGGTGTTTCTAAAAACTATCTCCTTAACTCCTAATTAATGAAAAGCCTGAATAGGAACAATTTTAAACAAAATCATTTTACAGTCCCTCATGGTCGACTTATTCTGCAGTCTTCAAAAGCCTTCAAATTCTGAATGGCTCATCATTACAGAAAAGTAGAACTGCAGCATGATCCTTAGTTACACCAGAGGTCACACTATTTTACAAGATGCTACAATCCAAACAGGTGGCATTGGTTGTGCTGCTCTTGCACTACTGTGCTACAAATCCTAAGCAATTGGTAGTAAGCAACCAAGATCTGTGCACGTATTGCCAAATGCCGATCCCTGGTATTGTTTCATTCTTTCCAAGGTCAATGCATACATAAAACTGTTGGTGCCGTATGGTGTTATTCAAACAGAAACTGCAGATATGTCCTCAGTACAGTGCTTCATCAGCATTCTTACCATATTTTTCAATTTTAGCTGATAAAACGGTAAAATCGATTTAAACAATCATAACAGTTAATGCACTTCACTGGGCACTAGCAAGCATACAAGAGCCTTGTACACTGGAAATTACAATAGGCTTGCTGCCTGGGACAGAGGGACTGAAACATAATATTTTTAAAATCTCATACTCTCCAGCTAATAAGCTTTTAAAATTTTATAGCAATTCTATTTTTCCAAATGTGTCCATTTTTTTTCCAAAATTTTTAATAACATACTAATTGACCTAGGAATTATTTGATTTTACCTACCTTCTTATTGCAAGAAGCGACTATGATATGGAACCACAGTAATGCCACAATGAAAAATCTGAACTTACTTTCAAAGTCTCTTCAAACCTGTTTCCTAGCATTTTAATTTATTTTAATACTTTGCACATCATGCTTTTATCTTCACCTTCAAGCATCATACATTTATAAGTAATCAGTTTCTTTATTTTCTACTGGTTTGTAGTGGCTTAGTCTGTATATGAAGTGAAAAGATTACCGAGTTAAAATCAGATTATTAGAGTACATTAGATATTCTGCATAATTATGGGCCTAGTAGGAGGGTAAGAAGGATAATGCTTTACAAACCTCATTTACTGGGGGTTATTTTTATTACATAAATGAAGCTTTCCTTATCTTAAATTGTATCTCACTTGAATTCTTGCTGAGCTTAAGAACTGTTGGTCCTTTTTTTTTAAATGAATGTTGCTGCACTTTGCTGTGCATCAGCAAAAGGGTCCTGAAATGTAAGGACTCTACCAAAAAAAAAATATCAACAAGACCTTCGCAACTAAGGACCTGATACTTTATTACTTGTCAAGAGACATCAAAGCAAAATAAATAAATTAAAATGATGCACCACTTTAGTGAGAATGGCAGCCTGTCATATAAATTTAATTCCAAGGATTTAAATTGATGTTCCACAGTAACATTAGAAAAAGATAGAATCCAATTAAAACCATGCTGGATTCCAAGGACATTGTGATATTCACTCTGCTTCTGTCATGTAAAATAAATTTAGACCTGATTCAGTGCTGAGTGCAAGAAATTAGATTCTGTAATGATCTATTTCCTTAGGTATTTTGCAGTACTACCTTAAAAATACTGTAAAACAGTCAACAAGTTAGCTGAGCCAGGAGATGTAGGCATACTGGACAACAGAAGGAAAAGCTTCATGTTTACTTTGTCCTGGCTTCTACCCTTTGGGTCAGAGCAAACATGAACATGGAAAGAAGGCAGCACTGGGGCAGGGAGGGAAGGCAGAAATGGGGCAAAATTAGTTGGTTGCAGCATAAGCACACCCAGGTAGACGGACAAAACTAAGGGGTCTCTCTCTATCAAGGAGTAAGACTGAAGCCTGCCCTGAGAAGACAGGAAAAGAAGAAAAGCAAAGGAAATCCTCTAGAGTTGCTGTGTTGCAGGGCAGAAGGTGGGAGGGCACAGGAACAATTTCTAAATTTAAGCTCACGCCAGAATTGCAGCAAGAAAAAGCTGCTGTAAAGATTGCAAAAGGACGGGTCATGAGGGATGCCTGACTGCCTAAAATCCCACCAGCACAACAACTAAACTCTAAACACCACTGCATCAACTATTTAGGGAGGCAGTAGCTCTTGGTAAGAATCAGATACCTATGCAGATGTACCATAACAGGAGGCTATACAGCACTGTCTCCTGTGATTGGAGAAAACAGACTTAAGTTACTAAGCCACAGGTGATGTCACAGTTCCCCAACCATAACCTCATTTGCGTAGGATTTGAGCAAACCTAGATTCAGTTTTCAGGAGTGGGTAATAAGCTAGTTCCTTGGTTCAGTCACACAAGCTGGCTCTGAATGAGCCATCACAAGCTTCGTAGCTGTTTTAGTGACATGTACAAAGAAATACATACTGCTTTAAGAGTCTAGGCTGGTATATGTCTGGATTTGCATGAGGTGGACATAGTGACCTTCATTTTGGGAATTGCTGGTTCTAGTCTTTACTGTTGCCATTTTTCCTTTTTTTGCCCTATTGATGAGGCTCCAAGCTCTTCCATATAGCAAGTTCAATTTGCACTTTTGTGCCATTCTCCTTGAATACCAATGCTTTCTGTAGTAGCTCCATTTCCTCACATGACTGAAGGCACTAACCTTTACTAACTTGCAACTTGACATGCTAATTATGGTGGATTTTTTTTTTCATAAATAAATAATTTCTTATCAAAGTCTCTCTTATAAGAAAGAATTAAAAGATAAGCACAACCTCAATTACAGGAAAAGTTATCCTAATAATGCGTAGAAACTTCATTTAAAACAAGGTGTGAAGATTACTTTCTTGTATGTATGCTGGTCATGAAATACGTAAGGCACCAACTACAGGTAAGGATCTTCAGTGCCTATGTACTTGACAAGTTAAGAGTTTGCATGTAATACTATACCAATTCTGCTATTATTGCACCATAAACCAGTCTTCAATAGCCACTGTTTTACTTCTTATAAAAATAACTTAATATTCTTGTGCCACTAAAAATAGCCCCAAAAACCTGTACCTTGTGAGTACCTCTAAGAGTCTCTTAGAAGCAATGAAATAAATACTTTGTTTCTTACACATATATCCTATCACAAGTCTATCTTCACAAACCGTAGAATCTCCAGCTCTGTGATATTTTACTTAGGTCACAAAAGCAGAAGAATAAGGATCTATAGGCATGGCTTTAATCTCAAGTAATGTATGAAACATGCTTTCAATAGAAATTCTATTTTCAGATATGACTGCTTATTTAAGTCCTAGACCACAAGCATAGAATACTTATATTCCATACACATATCCACTTAATTGGTTTATATATAATAATGAACGGCGTTGAAAATATTTTAGCAAAACCACCAGTGGAACTTCTCACTCAAACAATCAGGATACAGAAATGTAAGAAAACCAATGTATTTTAATAGAACTTCCATTACTGAAGATGAATATTTCCCTAGGAGGTAATTAATTTCTTCATTGCTAAAATATTAAGTCCTAATAATTGCTTTTCAAATGTTTTATAATCAGTTGTGAAGGCAAGTCCTTACATAGCAAACCACTGAATTAAAATACATCATAGAATCATAGAATAGTTAGGGTTGGAAAGGACCTTAAGATCATCTAGTTCCAACCCCTACTAAACTATGCCACCCAAGGCTCTGCACAACCTGGCCGTGAACAGTGCCAGTGATGGAGCATTCACAACCTCCCTGGGCAACTCATTCCAGTGCCTCACCACCCTAACAGTAAAGAATTTCTCCTTATATCCAATCTAAACTTCCCCCGTTTAAGTTTGAACCCATTACCCCTTGTCCTATCACTACAGTCCCTAATGAAGAGTCCCTCCCCAGCATCCTTATAAGCCCCCTTGAGATACTGGAAGGCTGCTCTGAGGTCTCCACGAAGCCTTCTCTTCTCCAGGCGGAACAGCCCCAACTTTCTCAGCCTATCTTCATATGGGAGGTGCTCCAGTCACCTGATCATCCTCATGGCCCTCCTCTGGACTTGTTCCAACAGTTCCATGTCCTTTTTATGTTGAGGACACCAGAACTGCACACAATACTCCAAGTGAGCATCATTTCTTAGATTTATTAACACTAATATTATGGCAAAAAAAAAAATGCTACTTATGCAGCAGCTTTCAGGGAAAAATAGATGTTCTACAGTTTTATTTCAGCATAAGGAAGATTCTAGGTGTTATCATGACAATCTATTACTGGTGAAGTGAAAACCTCTTTTCTTAAGTCTTTCCCTTTTATTCTCAATGACCTTTCTGGAAGTCGCAGGTCACAAATGATATTGCCTGCTGACCTGAGATAAGCAATCATTGAAAAATAGGCTACATATCTATTCAGCCTCCATTGAGCAAAGATTTGACAAAGAAGTGCTTAACAGAATCTTTAGGTAAAATGAACAGTTTTACTTTATGTGCAGGGAGGAGTGAAATTCCATCTTGCAGAGCTTAAGACTTAGTTTGAGCAACAGAAACCTCAGGATCATGGAAAATCCAGGCTTTGTTTATTTTTAA
Organism: Ara ararauna; assembly: GCA_028858755.1. Classification (NCBI taxonomy): domain Eukaryota; kingdom Metazoa; phylum Chordata; class Aves; order Psittaciformes; family Psittacidae; genus Ara; species Ara ararauna. The sequence continues at coordinate 7,975,644 of CM054383.1, read as the reverse complement.
TAGCACATTGAAAAAAATTATGCACCCTAATATTTAAAAATTTAAAATACTTTCTTAAAGTAAAATCAAACATGTAGATATAGACAGTGAACTGCAAAATCCATGAGAAACTGTTCAGAGACAGTGCCAATTTTGTACAACATCACGCCAAAACGTAGTTTTATGCAGTTTATACTGTCTGAAGAAAAAGCGTTGGCGAGGACTTAAACACACAAATCCCATGACTGAAAATGTACAGTGATTTCCAAATTTGAACTGTGACCAGCTTGATTCTGACACTATTTTTAAGAAATTAAAAATTTTATTTAAGATTATAAAGTACAGGAATAATTGTCAAAGCTCTATTGCATCTCAAGCAATTGCTCTCGATATCTTTTCTGAAAATGGTCCATTATTCACTGTATCTTATATGAGAACCAAAACAAATTCAAAAGATTGCAAGTCTTATGATGTACTCATAATAATTCCAGATTCTGCTCAGACTCATATATGAAGTTTAACTATCTTCAGTAATTTGAGTGCCCACAGCAAAATCCATCTCTTGACTTCTGAAGTGTTTTAACCAACTAATTATTTCTATTCACTTTTTTCCTCAATGTATAAATAGGAGACATTGCAGAGAACAAGTGACGTGGTGTGTATTTCCATTGTCTACAATCTTAACTAAGCCTGGCAGACAGCATATTGGTATTGATTTCCTTTTTCTCTTTACTGTTATGAAATTCTTAGCATGTCTTTCAGTAATTCAAGGCTCAGGAAAACCTTAAGTAGGATCACATTTAATAGGGCTAATTTCTAATTTGATATGAAGAAATCAGACTAGGTACTTTTTATGCCAGTCCCAAGCTTTTGCAAAACTTTCTTTGGCATAGCTTGTAGTACAGTTACTTTTTATACAAATACAGTGTTCTAAGCATTACCTTCTTCCCCTGGAACAGATAAAGACACGTTATCTAAAAGGTTTTATAGTCTATGAAACTCTCCAATATATCTTTCAAACAACAATATATCCCTCATTATTAGGTCACCACGTCAGATCAAAACTGCTGATAGGAAGCACACAGCATAGCAGAACAGTTTTAAGCATCAGGAGGTCAGATCAATTGACTCTAACAAGAATCCACACAGAGTTCTACAGTTTCAGAGCCACATAAAGCAACATTATGTAGTTCCAAAATACTGCTTTAAGATAGCTGAAATATGCAATTATTCATATTCATGACAGTGAAAGAACATTTTAACAAGTATAACGTTGTTTCCCTCACATGGTCAGGATATACAAAAGAGATCAGAGGGTCATTCAGATTTACATACAAACACTTTTGCTATTCTCGTCCAAGTAAATTACAAGGGATGGATAAAAAACCCCAGCAATTAATGAATTGAGCACAATCTCACAAGGCCAACAACAGAATAAGAACAAGATGCACCTTTTGCATCTGTTGAGTGTTAAATCATCTCTTATTTCTACTTATGAGGAAATCACAAGGACTGCTTGGGCATCTCAACATTTGACAGATAAATCATGCTGTTAATTGCATGCATTAGTTGTGGATGTAAATTTGGTTCTAGAATTATTGTAATGCTACATTTCCTTTCCTTTTAAGAAGCACTATTGCTTGTTCTCCTGCTGAAAACTACCCAGTTACACCAAATAAATCACATCAATGCCCTCATATGCAAATCAAAATAGCATGAGCATTTTACCTGTGGGCTGGCAAATACCACAAAAGTTCATTGCTACATCAGTTTCTGTCGAACCATAAAACACATCAACACTTACTACATGGATTCCAATTTTTAAAACTTTAATAATACATTAGCCATGTCCATTTTGAGGAAACCAAATGAATATAAACGTAAAAACCTGAAAGAGAAATTCAAATAATGATAGCATGACTAAGTACTGTAACATGCAAGATTCATATTTTATATTTAGTCACTTTTTTCCATCAGAAAATATGATTTATAATTTAGAGGCGTAGCCCTATTCTCAAAATTTTAGGGTCTTGCATTATAAATCTGACATAGAAAAACTTTCTTCTTAAAACACAAGTTCTTGTTCACACCAAAGTCTGACTTCAATGTGCACAATGGATACTTATGAACATATAATTATGAAACTTTTTAATAATATAGAATGAAAAAAATCCCACACCCAGACAAACCAATCAAAAATAAGGACACTTGGAAGCATAGATACTTCAGTTGTAGTATTGCACTGCAATGATTTATGACTGTTTATCTAGAGAATTGTTCTTGCATTGCGCAAACAACTGTAAAAGGAGTCTGCCAAATTGATGTGTTTCTGAGAAATGAGGTGCTCCTCTCTTTCCTACAAGAACGAAAAGTGTTTCTCAGGTAGAAAAAGGGAGGCAGGCTCTCACCCGGCCATTGTCTTTCCTAAATAAGGTCTGCAGAAGATGATGCTCCAAGGACAAAGCCAGCAGTCACTAAGTCTCAGAGAAACCATCTTTTCTTTTTTTCTCTTCTGGAGCATAACTGTTCAGTGACTGAACAGTGTAAGTTAAGCAAGGCCCTAAAGTAAGGTAGGAACAGAGAACTAATCCTTTGGTTTACTCTGCTGGGAGAAGTTAGAAAAGAGGATGAAAAGTAGCATCCTATTCATTTATTAAGTCAATTAGTTTAAGTTCCTGAACATAAATGAAATAGGCTTCTCAATTTCCACGGTGATCAAGAGTCACGCTCATGAGATTTTAATCTGTTACACTGTTTTCTTGCCTGTGATAATAATAGTCTGATAAACTCTTGACTTGCTCTATGACACTGAAGCCTAATGACAGGAAACACGTTTTCAGAAAAGTGCATATTTGAGCAACATTAATAGAATTGAAGACAACTTACTTTTCAAAGCACCAAAGACAGCTCAGCAATTATCTTGTTGAAAACAAGTCTGACGACAATTAAACAGAACACCAGATGTACAAAATGACATTCTACTCTGAAAGTCATTCAGCAGCAGTCAGATTTAGATAGTTTCCATAAGTAAACCGTGCAAGAACTGTGAAGACTGTACAGAATTTCCACATTTAGCAGTACAAAACTCCTGAATGACTTGTGCTGTGTGGAGGGTCAAATTTCAGAATGCGGAGTTACTGAACACCAGGGTAGAATCTATTAACGCCATAAATATCAAGAGGCTTTCCAAACATGTTTCAGCAACTGTTCAAAGCTATAAATTTCACATCACAGTGAAGTGTTCATCAAAATGAGAACAATGGAACACCTTTAAGATGTGAACACTGCTGGTTCATTTGTGTTCACAATACAAGCTCATACCATTGCTCTATTTAAATAGCTGCATATTTTGTCTCTACAAATCCAAGTGGTGTTTATATGGCACTACCACACTTTCAACTCGGTAAACAAAGACAGCATTGAATGCTGACTAAATCACAAGCCAGAAGCCCATCTCCCTCTTCCCCTCCTGCCCCAGCCTTAAAGGCAAACTGTGGTGAGAAATGAGGTATCTCTAACTGAATGATGAGTGGCGCATCTCAAGCAGTCCTGCAAAAATGATGTTGCGTGTTTGTATCAGACTTAGGGAGGAACCAAGTCCTCAACCTCATTGGACTGTTACTGAAAGACAGATGCTTTCTGCCTGCTTGATGCTGCTGCTGAAAAGAGAAAGTTATTTCTGTTCTAGCAGAAAGAGCATGATACTGTGTATCTGCCAATATTGCCAAGTTACAAGGTCAGGTCATAATGAAACCAGTAAGATAGGCTTACTAAAACTGAGAACTTGAAAGGTCAAGACTTTATAAGAAGCCGGAATTCTTTTGCACTACTTACACATAGCATTTTCAAGGAGATTTTTAGCATAACCAGGGAGATTAGCTTGTCAGAGCAGTGTTACTTGCTAGGTTTTATGTCCAAAAAAGACAGAGTGTGTTCACAGTACTTCAGATGACACTCCAAGGAAAAAGATTAAAGAAAAAAAAGGAAAAAAAAAAAAAAAGACACAAATTCCCAATACAACCGTAAGCTGGCAACCTCCATCCTGGGACAAAACAACTGAGTATGTTGATGGCTACAGCTACCTTCAAAATTCTGCTGCTCTTGAATCCATTTCTGTTCCAATATACCACTTTATTCTGGGTACCACTCTAGTTTCATGTCTCAGTTCCCTCATTCCTTTGAAATGATATAAAAGGCTTCTCCTGTGATTCACATATGCAATGAACTTTTAAAGCTCTGCAATTCTCTTTGTCTTGGCTGTTGTGTTTTGTTTTTTCGTGTTGGGTTTTTTCTTCCCCCCCTTCTCTTTTTTGCAGCGGGTGTGGGAAATTAAGAACTGTCAAACCTGGTTTCCCTCTGGTATGGTTGCATACAGAAAGATCTGCCTTTCCTTCTTAGCCTCAAATAATGAACAAAAATGTCTTAAGTCCTAGTTTGGATCTCTGGGATTCCTTCATATAAATTAGACAAGAAAATATTTTAGTAAAAATAACAAACAAGTCCCACTGAGCAAGATGAGAAGATGCAGAAGAATTCTGGAAGTCCAAGACTTTGTCCATTGCAATGGTCCATTTGGTAATGAATCATAGAATCAACTAGGTTGGAAAAGACCTTTAAGATCATCAAGTCCAACCATTACCCAGGACTGCCAAGGCTACCACTAAACCATGTCACTAAGAGCCTTGTCTACATGCTTTTTTAACACTTCCAAGGATGGTGATTCCACCACTTTCCTGGCAGCCTGTTCCAATGCCTGATCACCCTTTCAAGGAAGGCATTGCTCCTAATATAAATTCTAAACCTCCCTTGGCATAGCTGGAGGCAATTATCCTATCACACCTCTTATCCTATCGCTTGTTCCTTAGGAGAAGAGACCAGCCACCTCCTGGCTGAATCCTCCTTTCAGGTAGTTATAGATGAACTTGTAAACATTGATTATTTATCCTAAAGGCAGAACTGTAATAAAGCCATTATAGTTTTACCATTTGCTACTTTTCAGCCATAAGTAAATAAAATACTTCTTCTCCATGAAACATTCGTATCTGAGGAAGTACAGAGAACTAATCCTCTCTTTGATCTCTGACAGATGCCACTACCAGAAGAACATCTGAAGTGGGATGTACATGAAAGAAAAATCCTTCTGGAAATAAATGTTATAACCAGCCCAAACAAGCATGCCAGGTGCAGAAGCCCATTGTAAAGATATGAAAAATTAAATTTATGTTAAAAATGGATGTAAGGAAGGCAATGTTAGCTGGCTTAACATGGATGACCCCTTCAGAAATTGCAGTACACAATAGGTTTGGCTGCCTTTTTTTTTCCTAACAGAAAAGAGAATTGAAAAGGATCCACGCATACAGATGTATCTCCAGAAATGAGTGTATCAAAAAGTGATCTTCCTCTTCAGATCAGCAACTGAAGGTTACTCTCATTATTTTTAATAGCTAGCCCCCATATCTTTATCTCACTATGAAACATATTTGAAGATGTGGGGAAGTTCGTTACAGGATTCAATAAATACATGAAGACTATGTATAATACAGGAGTGAAACCACACAAAAGGAGATATTTTCCCAAGAAAATATGGGCAAGTACTCTTTTTCACATATTATATTTTCCTGTTGAAAATGCAGTCTAATTTTATGAAGATCTTGAAGTAAGCAACAAATGTGAATTTGAGTAGATATTCTCATTCAGAACATTATGCTGAGAGTACTCTTGCCTAGACCCAGCAAAATGGAGCATTAAATACAAAGACCAGTAGCCCACATCACTTCTCATTCTGACTTTTTTTTCCCATTAAAATAAGTCAGATCAGATATGAATTAAGATGATTATCAGCAATCTGAGACAACTGAAAGGCTAGAAAAGGCACTGCTAAAATTTAAGAGTCCCAAGAAGAGTGACCAAAAGGTACAAAAGGTATCTCAAAGGTCATTCCAGATGAGGACAGATATTTGGGGAAATTATTCTCATCATGGTACACTTAGTGTTACTAGAAAGACTTCTGCGAATGCTAAATTCGCTTACAAGAAACAAATTAGCAACAGTTCTTCCTCCCCCCCCCAAAAAAAACCACAAAGACCACCACAACAAAATGAAACTGAAAACCAATAAAACAAACAATTGAATGACAAAAAACAACCTCATTCTCCAACATGACCTTATCCTGGAGTATGAAAAGTTATATTAATAACAAAAAACAAAACAACAAACAAACCCTACAGCTATAAAACCCACATACTATACCACTTTTTTGTACATTACTTATAAATAAATAATATGGAAGTGATGCTTCACTTTCATGAGTGCAAGAACAGATTAATATAAGGTTGAGAGGTTCAGTTTTATCCATAGCCCTGCTTTACAGAGCACCAAATTCAACTTAACTTTCTAGAACTTTCTTGGAACTAATTTTTTTGAAAGCTCTTTCAGATTTTGGCTTACTGCAATGTGTCCGCAATAAGCTCTCATGCTGACTGTCTCTTCCACTTGCATTTCCTGTCAATCGCCTTTCTGAGCTTACTCATATTAAAAACCATGTCTTCATTTAGAATGGTGAAGTATACCTGAGCTTGGAAGTAAAGCCAACACCAATTCATAAAAGCAGCTGTCTTTAGCATGTTTTTTAGAGAAAAGCAGTGGCTACATTAACTTCAATGTCATTTCATTAAAAACACACCACCACAAATGAAATAACATTCCTGAATTTTAAGTCTGCAGAAGATTCACGCAAAGCTTAGAGAACAGTGTATTAGTATAGTTATAAAGCAGATGCCAATTCAACCCTTATTGCTATGTTTAACTCAACACACTGTCATTTCCAGCAAATATTATATAGTCTTAAATGCATAAATCAATCTAAATCATGGCCAAATTTAAGTATTCCTTAATCTTGATGAGATTCATCTTGCTTCTTCATCTTTCTCGTCTCTTTCTTCCTTTTCCCGTTGCGTACAGGGGCAACCGATATTGGCACGAACTGGTCCTCTGGTTTAGCTGCAGTGATTATCACTGCGGTTGGTGAGGCTGCAGTATCTGTTGTTGGGGTCTGGGTAGCTGCTGTACTTCTCACTGGGGTTGGTGCAGCTGCTGCGCTTGGAACTGGAGTAGCTGCCCTGTCTGTTGCAGTCAGAGTTTGAGTAGCTACTGTACTTCTTGCTGGGGTTGATGTAGCTGCTGCGCTTGGAGCTGGAGTAGCTGCCCTGTCTGTTGCGGTCGAAGTTTTGAGTAGCTGCTGTACTTGTCACTAGGGTTGGTGTAGCTGCTGTATTTGGAGTTAAAGTAGCTGCGTCGTCTCTGTTGCTTTGCCATCAGATCCAGAGACATTTTTTCCTTTTGAAGGCGCTGGATAGTGTTGAACAGGGCTCTGTATGCGTAGGCCAAGCCCCAGGACTTTGCCATGATTCATCCCTCTCTGGTATGACCAGGATGACAGCACAGCTCATTTAACTGTTTACTAATTTTTCTGGTTTTTGCACTTGTTCAGTTGTGAAGTTCCAAAGCACTGGAGGGGTCCACTGGCTTAGATACTTGCCCATATTGTCCCACACACCCTGCCACTCATGACTGTCCAGCCTCAGGAAAAATCTCTTGGTCCTCTTATACCGTTGTCTAACCCTAGACAAGACCCAAACGCGACTCTGCTTAGCTGTCGAGATCAGACAAAAACACACTCTGTATGCATGCCAACATGGTGATCCCCATCACAATCAGCAGACAGGTCTCAAGGGTACCTAAACACCATTCAAAACCTTTGGAACTCTCAAATGGTGCTGTAAACGGTCTGGTGGAGGGGCTGGAAAAGTAAGGGAATCTCTCCTTCACAGGTTGACCACCCAAGGAGGGGTAAAAAGATGTGTAATTGCTAAACACTTCTATTATATACCTCCCAAAGTATAGAGGTGGTGACCACAGTGGGAACGCAAGGCAGATCAGTTTCATGATCAATGAGTCCATTGTATTACAAGTCATTACCATAAAGTACAATAAAACAAGAACCTTAGCCCAAGGCCCTCAGCTGATGGACACTAACACAGCAAATACCGGCTGTAAGTAAGGTATGACATGCTGAAACTGTGAGATCAAGAGCAATGACTTTGAGAACCAATAAATCAGCATTGTGACGAGTGACTATTAATCCAAAACAATGAATGCTTATCACAAATACGATTAGACACACTCTGGTCAGATCTGTCGTTATTTCAACCCTTCATGTCCCACGTTAGGTGCTGAAAAGAACTGTCATGGTTTAAGCCCAGCCGGCAACTCAGTGCCACGCAGCCACTCACTCACTCCCCTGCCTTTCTCCTCCCACTCCTGGTGGGATAGGGAGGAGAATTGAAAGAATGTAACTCCCACGAGCTAAGAACAGTCCAGTAACTGAGGTATAACATAAACCACTGCTGCTGCCACCAATAATAATAATGATGATAAGGGAAATAACAAGAGAAGAGAATATAGCCGCTCACCACCCACCGATCGATACCCAACCCAACCTGAGCAGTGATCTAACCCTTCTGGTTTACTGCCCCCAGTTTATATAGTAGGCATGACGTGCTGTTTGATGGAATACCTCTTTGGTCAGTTTAGGTCAGGTGTCCTGTCTCTGCTTCCTTCTGGCTTCCCCTCCTCCCTGGCAGAGCCTGAGACTCAGAAAGTCCTTGGTCAGAGTAAGCATTGCTGAGCAGCAACTAAAAACATCGGTGTTATCAGCGCTGTTCCCAGGCCAAAAGTCAAAAACACAACACCGCACCAGCTACCAAGAAGGAGAAAAATGACTGCTACTGCTGAACCCAGGGCAGTACTTTTGAAACACTTATGCATTACATTGCATATAAGGACCTGACCCTTTCTAACTTTGCTCAGCCCATTTACTGCTACTTCTCTACTCTCCCTATAATTGCTTTTGTTTCAGCTGAGCATATTTAGGTATAAATTATTAGATGATTAAATGAATGACCATACTGAGACAAACCAAAGTCCATCTAGTCTCAAATCCAGCAGCAGCCAAAAACTTATGTCTGTGAAAGAAAAATAAGGCAACTACCTAATGGCTCTTTTCAGGTACATCTCCCAGGCTCCAGTGCAGCTCAGGAACCTCCTGAGCAGAGTGGTACCATTGTGTTGCAGAGAAACTACAAGTGCAAGAATGTAGCCCAAAGCTGTCCTGCAGTTAATACCCTAAAGTTCAGAGAAACTCAAAACTATCTGATAGAGAAAAATATTTGTACGTGTGTTAGAGAACAGAATAAAAAGTAGTAGCTGTATTTAAATAAAAATCTTCTTCCATGAACATATTTTAATAAAAAACTTTGAAGAGTTTCAAATTAGGTATATTTATTTTTCTTAATCCTAAAGTGTGTAACCACAGTTCAGTCCTGCTTCCATGTATATGTATCCAGCTCCCCAACTCCACCGATACACATGCCAGTCTTGTATAAACAGATTTAGCCCCCCGCATTAAAATATAATATAAGAAGGCCCAACAAAAGAAAAAAAAAAAAAAAAGCACACACGCAGATACGGTTTAGTTCTCCACAGTTGTTATGCAGAGCTCTTTGTGAAAACAGCTATTTTTTACTTAACTGCTTATAAGCAAAATAATCCTTTAAGTGATAGGCATTATATTTTCTAAGATACCTTATAGAATTTACATATTATGCAAGTTCATTCAATACATTGTCCCTTATCAATGCTGACAGCCACAGAAGTACTGTCAGGATCCCATATTTTACTTTAGTGATACCATACTGCCTCAGGATTTGTGCACTTCAAGCCGTCAACTGCTCCTAGATTACCATCTTCTCAAACAGTATTGCGCAATTCTACCCTTCAATGTTGCATAATCTCCTTCTGCTGCTTTTTCTGACGCATTTGTAGATAACGTCACATCTTGTATTACATGGGTGAAAACCCAGGGCTGACAACAATTATTTTAATACTGTTATATTAACAACACCTTCTTGGGATTATGGCGTTGTCAGAAAGTGATCTGGCAAGGGTTTAGTCAGGGATTGCATCCAGAGGTATTCTGATTTAACAGCTGGACATCTTTGTCAATTCTTTCAGTGATCAGTTTAATGATAAAAAAAAAAAAAAAAAAAAAAACCTAAATGAAATTCAATTTCTACTTATCGTTAGAACATCAACAGTTCTATCATTATTGTTAGCTCAATTGATTCCTTTGTTTTGAACAGCAGCTAGTCCTGATTAAAAAAGTGGTATCAGGAATCACTCCAGAGGAAACTGAAAGAAAATAATTCAGTGAAACCTGTAGGATGCTTCCCAGAAGATTATGAAACAGACCACAGAAATACTGAAAAAGCTCAAGGGGAGTTGCAGTTGTTGGCAGCACCATGGTTACCTAAGGACACAACATGGTTACTTAAGGACGTCACATCAGAGAGGCAGAATGAATGCACAGCACTTTTCTAGACATACTTGGAAAAGAGCAACAGTTGATGTCAAGGGTAACAAATAAACTTTCAGAAAGTTGAAGCCATGAAAATAAAACAGACAGAATCAAGACCTGTCTGATTCAATATGAAAGTGCAGTCAGGCCAAAAATTGCTTAAAGCTGGTCAGTCTTTAGGTCCAGCGTCAGGTACAGAAGAAGCTCTAAGAAAGATAAGATGATAGCATGAAAAGCTAGAATACGTCTAGCAAGCATTTTGGTAAGATCAGTTCAGAGTGGTCAGGAATAATCTCAAGCTGTCTGACATTTTGGCACCGAGAATTGCATGTTTGAACTTCATCAGTAATTACAGTGCCTATATGCATATTGAATACTTGTTACCAGAAACCAGGAAAACTGCTAAAAACAGGAGATGCAATTTCATCTTTAATAAAAGATATTATCTTTCCCCATTTTTCTTTTTTCTTTCTTCCAAAGGAAAACCAAAGATGCTTGAATGTTTTACCTAAGGTTTTTTTCCCTTCCAAAATAATAGAATGAAAGACATTAGCAGCCAAGAGAATCTGACAATAAGGGAACTTTCTGAAACAAGGTTTTGCATATCTCACTTGGCAGCTGGCAGCAGAATGTGACAAATGAGAATTCTCACTCCAACCTGCTAGCTGCTAGTCATGAGTTATCTTACTCCTTGCAGTGAGAGCAGACCACAGAAAAAGACACAAGCAAATAGGCCACAGATACAGGCAAAAGACTGGAGAGGAAAAAAAAAAGTAAAAACACACTCCAAAACCAAATAAACAAAGAAACCAATCAGCTGATGAATACAGTGTGCTTGTACCCTCGATGCTTTATTTAGCATTGAGAATTCTTGTGTCATGTTATCACAGGCTCTAATGAAGGTTATACAAAATTGAAAACATGGTCCTTGCTATGGGTACCCTTTTAACTTGTTCTTCAGTTCATTTGAAGTGTGTCAGCTTTTAATTGTTCTTTCAAAGAAACTCATGACCGAAACAGTTTATCGTAATGCAAGGCCTACAGCTAAGCCCAAGCGGCACGTACCAGACTGCCTCCTAGTTGTGATATTACAAACTTAACATATCCTGGCCAAATAAACACTTTTCCGAGCTGAACCATGAACTATGTTCTCCTTCTCCCTCAAAAAAAGAATTCAAGTGAGGAACAATGTCTTTCTCAACTTGTCACGTATACTTTTGTTCTAATGTTTTCTGCATTGTAACTTACCTACTGGTCAGCTGATTTATTTTTCCCAGTCTAAGAGCCTCCTTCCCCATCTTTTAACTATTCACAGGCCATTGATTTTAAGCATTCATTTCCCTCCCACACTAACCCCTACTGCCCCCACCTCAACCTGGCAACTGGTAACCACGGGACAGGTGAGATGACATTGCACCATTTTCAGAAAGTCATTTCTTTAGTGGAAAACATTGCAACAACAATTTGTTTCCTAAGCAGTCTGAAGAGTTAGATTGAGTATTGCTTTCTGTACCTTCCTTAAGCACAGTACATTATTCATCCCTTCACAGGGCCTGTGCTTCCCTCTGCAGCAGAAAGCAGGATGCCAGAGGCCAAATTTTCCTTGCTGCAGCTTTGAAGATTTTAGGGTTAATGCTCAAAAGGAGGGGGCCAAGCTGGAGCAGACCCTTTGTGGCTTTTCTTAGGTGCCTGCATTCCTCCCCACATCCCTTTTAGCTGAGGTAGTCTGGCTCCAAGTACCTTGAATCACCTCTCCTTAATGTTTTTATGGTAAAAATACCTATGTATTTTTATGGTCAGTTCCCCTGAAGTTTGAAGAAGCCACAGATAAAGAAATAGCTAGCACCCCCACCTATTGGTGAGAACAGGTAATTTTAAGTTATTCATTTGTATTATATGATTTAAACTTTTATTTGTTAATAGTTCAGGTTTTAGCACATATAATTTATTCTAAAAGCTGAAGACTTTAGTGTGTTTAAGACTAAAAGTCCTGAAAATGATCAGCGGCTTCTTAAAAACCAAGACATTAAAAAAATAAGGGAAATAAGGACTAAAGCTTTTATAATCCTTTTGTGCAACAATAATGAAAGCTGAGAGCAGCACACCATATACATGTGGTTTCTTAGCCTTTTTTTATTTTATTATTTGGATTTACTTAAAGTTTAGAAAGACTTTAAAAGGTTACTTCATGCCAGAGGCTGCCACAATTACAATCCTTGAAAGGGATTTATGACTCTTCAGGCATTTCATGACAATATAGAGGAACTTCTCGGAACAATACAAGCTTTTAGAAAGCAAAAAACCCAACCGAACCAGAAATGCAGATCACATGCAGTATCTTCTTAATATCTCGCAGTTGTGAGGATTCTACTAAGATTTTCCATTGAAAAAGAAAGATCTTGTGGCTGATTACTTTTGATGCCTTAGATTATGGAGCCAGGACAGTCTTACTGAGTATTAGCCCCTGACATACACAAATATTTTTATTTTTTTTTTCAGGATTAAAAGAATATGAGATTTTTATTTTTTCTTTCAGTGATACCATTATCTCCTGCTTACCTTTCTCCTCTTTCGGAGCAGAAACTCTGTGGATTAAGAAACACCTCAGGGCTGTGTTGATCACTTCAGACAGTACATGCCACAAGATAATATGCTATTTAGTTAAAGCACTAAATTTTGCTGAGTTATTGACAACAGGGATTCTTTCAGTAATTCCTAACAGCATGAGATGCAAGTAAAGAAATTCAACATTTCCGAATAGCAATGTGAAAAGCTGATTCTGCTTTGGACTGACATCTGAGGTATAATATTTGAAGATATTCCTCAAGAAGAAGGATTAAGATCTCTTGGAAACTGATTCTTCCAATAACAGGAGTAATAAAACCCGGGATAGCACACTTACCTAGGCATGCACTAGTTAAGCAGCATAGTAAATGAAGAGCTGCTTAGAAGTACTGTTTAGAAAGATAAGTTAATGTTCCCCATCATTAATAAATAACACCTTCTTTTGAAGCGCTTGAAATTTTGACTGACAACACTTGCCTAGGATCCAACTGGTCGGAACAAAACATGCTGTTACTGATGAAAACCTTGCGATGTCTAGTGAAACTTCTGTATGTTTTCCCACATAGATAATGTCTGAGAAAATCTTGGATAAAGAAACAAAACGAATACTGGAGCTACTTATGTGCATTGGCAGTAAAACAGGAAGCTTTAAGGCATATTCCTTGGATAACTTTTCCACAGTAAATCAGTTTCCTTTAGAAAAAAGCCATTTCAAAGAAACAGAGCAAGACATCAGATATGAAAGGTTTCCAGAAGTTACCAAAATGAATCAATGTATGAAAAGCAGGCAAGAGCAGAGCCAAGCTTTAAAAGAAAAGAGATCTTGCTTGGTCCTATAAAAAGAAAGGGACTTAACACCCTATTGCCTTCAGCAGAAGATTCAAAGCCATGTGACCATTCCCAGTCACGTTCTTTACCATCATGTGTCTGAATACAAACAGTCGTAGCCTATTGAAAAAGGTTAAGATCCCAGGGTTGTGTGAGCATATAATTGCATCTATTAGCTATAGTATTGGCACAGTTTAAAACAGCCATTACAGGGGTGTCCAAGTTTTCTCGGACATCACCTATTTAAAAATATCCAGAAGGCACACTCACAGTCCAATGTTCACTGCGCATAGAGAAGCCAAATTCTGATGACAACTCAGTCACCTACCTTGGGAGCTTACATCCATTGGAAGAGAGAGGCTCTTACAAAAGGTGATACAGAATATCTGGTTTTAGACCCCTCCTCCCTCACCCTACCACTGTCATGAAATCATCCTTGCTCCTTGATCCTGAGTGACCATAGTCAGTTTAAAGCACAGCATTCTACAGGCAAAATTAAGGATTTTTCCCACGCACGTCATTTTACACATACCTACAGCAAAATTCATTTGCTGTTTTGTTGTTCAGGCAGCCTCATGTCCTGTCAATCAACATGCAGAAAACTTCATTTCACTGATGTGGAATCATGACTATCAAAACAGACTGCCCCCTCAAAGCAGCCTGTTCTTATATCTGCATATAGATACTATTTTCAGAAACACAGACCTCAGCATCTACTGCCTTCCCTTCACAAGCTGCAAGAACACCACCACACAACTATGGCTCACATGCAGGTTTATATATCCTAATCAATCAGGCTGATTCTAATTAATCCTAATTGTCCAATTTAGGTTCCTGGCTAACAACAACACAGCAAAAAGGATTCCCTCAGCAGCCTAATTGACTTAATCAGCTTCTTAATAATCCTTCTTCAGGCCTTTAAAATGAACTAACCTCTAGTTCATTTTAATAAGCATATTGAAGAGGAAGATAAAGCTAACATCTTGATCCTAGGAGTCAGATTTCATCACTGCAATGAAGAGCACAGCAGGCAATATATACCTTAGGATCCATAGATAGATGAGGACTACATTAGAAATATGTGACCAGCTTTCTTCTATAAGCAATGGAGGAAGTTTAAAGAGCTCTAGCTACATTTTCCCCACTGGATTGTAACTTAGGCTACATTTACAGTTGTTGATGAGTCTTCAAAGGCTAATTGAAGGTAATGTAGGTATTAATATAGTCAATTAAAAACCCCATAAATTAAAATTACCCAGGTTAAACTAATGTGTGAAAAACTAGCTAGCAACTTCTACAGATATTTTGTGCTGAACTCTGGCAGTATATACAATTAAGTGGTGCATAGAGTTTTACAGGGCAGGGGGGAAGGGGATGAAAGCTAAGTGCACACAATTTGGTTTGAAAGTGATCTGTATCCTACTTTGCTCAGAAGGAAAAAGGTCACATTTTCAATATTTTTCTGTGTGCTAAAGTCACATCAGATTTCAAGAACTCCAGCTGTGCAGCTTATTCATCATGCAGTTTCCCTCATTACTCTTATTTGTCTAGCAGTAGAAGTATTCTTGGCGCCTTACAGACAAATAAGTTCCTGACCTAAGAATTTTGTAATCTGGGGCTATAGGTCAAGATTTTTCATAACCATTAAGTGTTTAAAAATATACAAGAATCTCAAAGACTTTCAGAGTCACCTGCATGTTCTGGATTTTTTTGGTTTGCGGTTTTACTTTTTTTTTTTATAAATTTTCCAGACCATTCTAAAGTACATAAGTACACGTAGATACATGGCTCTATCTTTGCATATAATGCATGTAAATAGGACTTCATATTCACTCAGTTTCACTAAAGACACGAAGATCAGCACAGGGTTAGTATGTGTGAATCAAAGCGAATAATCCTAATCAGGATTATGGTGCCACAAAGTTTTACTTCTTTTATTAAATATTAAATATTTATTCCTATAACTAGTCATTAGTCCCCCATGAACTTGCACATTAACTACATGTTGGGGGTCTACAAGTGCAAGCCCAAGTAATGAAAGATCAATTACAAAAGCAATTGTGTATTATTTTCTTTTAGCCTTCCGATTTATCATAAATTTTAAATTATAACTAGGAAACATGACATGAAGTAACAAAACAAATTAAGTGCAGCATTGCTTTTCTTCAAGTTCATCCTCCAAAAAGATCAGAGCACCTCAACTGGCCAACTCAGATCATGCAGAGTGATGCTTTTCCTACAGGCTGATCAAAGTGCTCCTTGCAAAGTCTTATATGAAAGCCAACTCCATCCTGAGAAAGCAGAATTTGGAATTACATGGATTAAACAATCTTTCTCAGGAAGCCCTACTACGTGTTAGGTATATGGAAGGAAGATGAGCAGCTGGATACACAGGTAAAATGTTTAATCAGAGAATCAGATTTTAAGATGTGCTGAAGTTTCATGGCACTACTAGAACTTCAAAAGCACACAAGTCAGCCAGGATAAATTATGTATTTCCTTAACTAAATAATGCCGTACGTTATTTTTCTATTCAGAAAGGCAATGAAGTCAAATGTGAGGATTTTTTCCAGGCAGTGAAAAAAAGTACTGACAGAAATCTGAAGGTAACCACAAGCACATCACTCAAAGACGGTGATACTCAAATGTAAGTATTAAATATATTGAAAAACTGAATTAACTCAGCTATTAACAAGTATGGACTATGTCACTGGAGTTACCACAGATTAAAAGTAGTTCTATAGAGATCCAAAACAAACAGCTGAGGAAAGCATAGCATTTCTTCCATGACTAGCTGAGTTTTCCTTGTATTGCAGACATCTGTAAAGTTGAACTGATGGAAAGCATTGAATCTCGGGTATTTCCGTTTGGAATTAGAGTAGTTTGTTTTAAAGCAAATGGAAGGGCAGATATCTAGATTTGATTCCTCAGTGAGGAAAAAAAAAACAAAACCAACTCAATATCCAACAAAATCCATATTTCAATTACTTGCCTATATGGTAAATTTATTTTGGATCTTTCAAACACAAGAAATAATCTTTTCTTTGTGCCCCCAAAGCTACCTTTTTCAATAAAATAAAACCCCAAAACCAGCCAACCAAAACCAAACACTACATCACCACACAACAGAAAAACAGTCCCTTGTGCAGTCTATTTTGTAGACTGTGCTAGGTCCCACTGATCACATCTCAGAATTCCAACTAGTGTCCATGAACTGTGCAACACTCAAAACATGATGGTGCTCCTGTTGTTGCAATGATGTTTTTTCCAAATGAGGTCCTAACTTTATTTTATGCTTTAAAATAAAGTGTACTTCATTAGCTCCTAAATGAGCAATAAAATTCTCATTGATTTCAGGAAAAACAGAGTTGTCAAAGCTATTGAAACCCCTAAACCCAGGTATCAGAGGCTTTTTTAACAGTTTTCCAGGAAAAAAACACATCCAAACACCAACACAAAAAGTATAAATGGTTTCTGTATATGCCTCCTTATACCTCACAATCACATTCTTGATCCTGATCAAGTAAACTACAGAGATCTTGATATTTGCCTCTTACCAGCATCCAGAATTACCAATAAAGACTTAAAACTTCCCTTATACTAGGGATATCCTCTACTATGTTTCAAACTGACATTACAAAAGATGCAGCAAAATTCAAGTATTATTTGTCCTTCTCCTGTACATTTGAGAAAAATGTCTCTTAGGCATTTTGAAAGTATTTAATCTTCATCTTTCAAGCCCACTTGGATAATTCTTTCAAACTGATATGACAGTATGATTAATTCCTCTATAAAAGGCAGAAAATAATGGCACAGAGTGTATAGACTTTGCATACACATACACGTTACTGAACTGCTAATTAACATAAAGACTGTGGATGTGGTAACAGCCACTTTGCATATACATCCCTTCTAATTTTTTTTTAAAAGTTAAGACAATTTGCATTTCATTAGGAGCATGCTCACCAAAACAGACGTCAGAAACCTGAAGCTATTTCTTAAACCCACTATTCTGTAGTTTTGCAGGACTTATTTAATGGAAATAACACACTTCCAGGCTCTGGTTGAATTTCAGTGTGCTTGCTGTAGCCCACAGAAATTCAACATTAGGTTACTGTTGAAATGAAACTCTTATAAAGTGTGCTACCATCCTTCCATTCAATAAAGGTCAAGCTGTTAGTTGACTGTCATTAGGCATAGTCTCTTGACTGCTTAAAGGTTATATAAATATTAAAGTTTATGAAGTCCGCTAGGAAAGTTTCTTTTCAAATATCTTGCCACATATTTTTTATCTTTTCCCAGAAACAACTGGACATCATTCAAGAGGGTGAATGTGCCTTTCTTTTAAGACAAATACCTGCTTTCCCATAAATAATGGCTTTTTCCAAAATCACAGCAAGTGAAAAAAAGGACGGAAGTCAGCTAAAAATGATTATTCATATTATTAAAAAAAACCCAAAGCCACTCTATGACTTTATTTCATTTATCTAGACTCTGAACAGTGTGGCTTTCATTATTAGGTTACAATAGATCAAGATTTACGTTCACACTAACATTGCCCTCATTTCCATTTATATTAAACTAGTATTTGTTTTTTAAAGGAGGCACATGAATGAACAGAAACTTCCCCAATCTCTGTTTGTTCAGCTTACAACTTGCACAATAGCAAATTCAATCTTGTTAAGAGGCTTATTCTTCCATTGTAGAAGTTACTTGAGTTGCAAGAAAGTTTGAGTCTGCATAGGCTACATGTTTATGTCAAAGGAAATAAACAAATTAGGAAAAGGAGGTTTTGACTTGCACTAATAAATTGCATAAATCTGCCTCATTTCAAATATCCTTTGCCTGTTTTATTGCAGAGCTAAGAGAAATGCCTTCATTTGACAATAGCAAATGGGAGTTCCTCTGACAACACACACTGTAGGAATAATAATGAAATCACACACACCCTCCTCCACCAATTGCCAAGGCAATTTGTCACCTGAACATGTGTCTTTGACCACCAATCAGGGAAATAAGTACAAGCCAGCAGTCCTGGTGTGATACTCTTGCCACAGACAATTAATGAAAAGGCTATTGTTGATCTTAATTGTTCACTTGAATTATATTCTTAGCTTGGTTACTCACAGGTTCTGTATTATCCTCAGCAAGC
Organism: Ara ararauna; assembly: GCA_028858755.1. NCBI lineage: Eukaryota > Metazoa > Chordata > Aves > Psittaciformes > Psittacidae > Ara > Ara ararauna. The sequence goes on along the minus strand of CM054383.1, from coordinate 7,956,706 downwards.
TGTTTATATTCTTCTTTAGAGTTTTCAACTTCCCTGTTTGTAAAATGAGAGAAATAAAGTAGATCTATCTCATAAGGATATAGGGAGCCTTGTTTCTGCAAGATTTCTGAGCCTGAACTTTCAGTAACATTACCTGAACAAAGTTATGGGAACAAAACACCTGCTGAAACAAGTTTAGTATCTTGTAAATCACACTGATCTTCTTGAACTAAGTGTCCAGGGGGAAAAAAAATAAAAGTGCAAGCTTCTGTTTATTTGCTCTATTTTCCACAGTAACAAGAAATAACAAAATCAAACAAAACAAAAAACATCCAAACCCAACAATGTTCTTCAGTGCTGATCACTTATTTCAGAGCAAAACAAAAAGGAGCACTCAGATGTGTGACTGTCATGGTTCTACATCACGCAACTTGGATCATGATTTACAACAACTGAAAGGTGTTTCCATTACAATCTCCACCCCTGCTCCCTTTGGGCCAGGTTAGAGGGTTTACCATTACAATGAACTCCTCCTCCTCTTGCTCCTGGCCTGGCTAGCAACTAGGGGTTCTTGCTCTGTCATGGGCTTGCCTGTGGCCACACACTTTGAAATGTTCCAACATGGCCTCATGCACAGCCACTGATGCTTCAAGGTACACCTGCTACAGCATGGACTGATCCACAGCCACAGATGATTTGAGGCGTACCTCCTCCAGTGTGGACCACCCTTGGGCAACAGTCTCTTCAGAAGCATGCCTGCAGCAGCACAGACATAACCACAGCAACAGACACTTTGAGATGTCCTGCTCTCACATGGGCTCATCAGAGGTCACAGCCTCTTCACCTCAACTTCTCACTGAAGTTCTAACCTGTCCAGTACAGAGGCACAGACACAGCAGCCATGCCCCGGCTGTCTGCCAGCCCAGCTGCATCACCATTGCTGTTATCAAAATGCTCCCAGCACAGCAGTCAGATGATGAGCAGAGCAGCACTACAGTAAGCAGCGAAAGCAGCCACTAACAAGCACTAGACTCTAACACAAGCAAGGCAAGCAAGCCCCAAGGCAAGCACAGGAGCTTGGCAGTTAAAAGCTAAACAGCTATAAGTTTGATCTAGCACTTTCTAATCAAATATGTCATTACTTCAAACCCTTCAAGTTCCATGCTGGGTGCCCAAAAAGACTCTTGTGGTTTGAGCCCAGCCAGCAACTAAGCCCCACACAGCCACTTACTCAGTTCCACAAGTAGTGGAATGGGGGAGAGAATCAGAAAAGTGAGAAGAGTCCTCGGTTGAAATAAAGAGAGTTGAATCGGCAATGCAAAAGCCTCGCATACAAGCAAAGCAAAATGTGGAATTAATTCACCACTTGCCATCGCCAGGCAGGTGTTCAGCCATCCCAGGACATCAGGGCACCATCTAGGGTAATGGTTAGTTGGGAAGGCAAATACCATCACTTTCAGCACGTGATGTCACACCTCCCTTTTCTCTCCCAGCTTCCCATGCCGAGCATGATGCCACAGTCTGTGACCAGTCAGGGTCAGCTGTCCCACTGTGTCCCTTCCCAACTCCTGGTGCACCCCCAGCCTCCTCACTGGTGGGGTGAGAAGCAGAAAAGGCCTTTACTCCCTGTAAGCGCTGCTCAGCAGCAATGGAACATCCCTGTGTTATGGGCACTGTTCAAAGCACAGATCCAAACCATTGCCCCACACCAGCTGCTCTGGAGACCTCCATAAAAATACTGATTGAAAGCATTGTTCAAGCTTCTGGTCACTTCACATTCTCTATGGTTAGTTTATTGTTCGTTTGGGGGTTTGAGGGTTTTTTTGTTTTGTTTTCCCCTGAACACATACGTATTAGCTGTTAATAATTTTTGTTAATGAATGTGTCTCTTATTCATGCAAATAAGAAATCTCTTCAATTTCTTTAAATTTTGAATTTTTAAAATTGCTTCTTTACATCCACACTTCCTTCTCTACCTCCTGCACAAAATCCTTAAATAACCTCCCACCACACAAACAAAACAAAAAACACTAAAAAAAAAACCCACAGGAAAAAGATAGCACAAAGAAACCCTCAAATGAAACAACAAAACAAAAACCACCCCCCACACCCCTCCCTCCCGAAAACAAAAAAATCAGAAAACTGTGGGGTTGATTTACAACAATAAAAATAAAAGTGATGCGTATCATTGTGTTTTCAAATAAAAGACTAAATTGCCAAACAGAATATAAGAGCAAACACCTAGAGAAACTAAGCAAGTAATATTTCTGACGTTATTCGTTTAATTATGGTTGCTATTCTCTCACTGAGGGGGATATAAGCTATATATAACTGTCAGTTACATATTTTTCAATAAGTTGAGAAAAGTCATTTTCTAATGAAATAAGAAGACTTTAACTGTCCCAGTGAGGCTAAAAATGAGTTCTCTTACATTAGAATGTAAGTAAATACATAAATGCTTTTCTGTGCCCAAGAGCACCATTGAGAATTGGAGTGCTAGATCATTAATTTCTGTGAATAAAGAACCTTCTAAATGTTTTTCTAAAGGAGTTTTATAAAGATTCAGGGGTCATTAAGACAGAAAGTTATCTTTTCCTTCTAGAAAGCTGACACTTTGGAACTTCTATGGAAATGACTATCTGAAAAAATACATGAACAAACATAAAATGTTTGCTTAACCATTAAGTATATCTTGCAGGCAACTCAGTAGAATGATGAAACTTTCTCTTGCTCTCTTATGCAAATATTCCAATATGAATACATAGAAATTACAATTCTCTGTGATATCAAATTCACATCACACATCAGCCAAGATCTCTGCAGTTTAACCTTCTAAGCTAATGCTGAAGGACTGGTGAAGTAAAACATGCTCAGCTGGGGCCCTGATCTACAAGATGTTGCAGACAATGTTTGCTTGGTATCCAACATTAATAGCAATCTATGATTGCTTCTTCCAAAAATTAGCTCACATTACAAAACTCGGAAGGAACAACGGAGCTTAAGCACATTCTGTATCTTCTGCCACTTGGTCATCATCAATGGCCTTTTCTGAGGATTTCTATTTACAGACACAGACAGAAAATCACATGGGAAAGATGAAAGGAGGATCAGCTGTCAAGAAGTTTAGCAATACATTGGACGGGCTCTTTCTAGTGAGCCTTATTAATGTTCTTCCATGCTGAGGTACTACCAATAGTTACTTGATAAAATTAGACTTTTACAGTCAACAAATAAAACTTAAATTGTGGTGCTTCTGAACTATGGTTTTTCTTAAGCTTTTGAAAAGAGAGGGGTATAGAGTATGCTTCAGATAAAGGGTAGGAGGGAAAGCACCTTCCGACAGTAATTGAGAAGGTACAGACTTGGCTCAGCTCATTTCCATTAGCTGGAACATTCTGACCACAATAATTAAGTACAGTTACTACTGAAGGGCATTTTACACTATAACCATAAGACATTTCAGAAAATGCCAGACTACTGGCTTTACCAAAATCTTGCTATCTTACATCCGAAGGAGACACTGTTCCCTACTTAGATGACAAGGCCTCTAGGTTTTCCTGATTTCAGTAGTAGCATATAGTGTGCCACGAGGAAATATGTCAGTCCTTTCCCTACCTGAATTTCAGTCAACGTTGTATTTTACAACTTAACACCAGCTTCCCCAATATATTTTTACATGTGATACAGATTTCAAACACAGCACCTGCTTCTAATATTAACCTTTCCTTGCTGCCCAAATAATTTTAGATAATTACACATCCCTCATTGCAATATTTAATCATCTCTGCTCCTAGATCTAGAAGCTAATTAAAAAATCAAGAAGGTAAGGCAAACTTGGTATTTAGTGCTATGCACACTGCTAAATATTTCAGATTATTATTATACTACTTAGAACTTACATCACACACGTTAATTATGTGAGCACAACTAGGAATATGCCAAAATCTTGTTGTCCAGTTATAGAAAACTGGCCTTGTATTTAAAATACTTCAGGATCTCTAGTAAAACAAAATAAAGAAAAAAAGCCAGTCAACTGTAAGATTGCAAACACAGACTGCAATAAAAAGCAATTGAGTTGTAATCCGTAAGTATCACTTTTAATATACTGCCAAACACTGGGTTAATTATCAAAGTTATTATGCATCACACACCTTTCAGAGCTCCAAAAATAATTGAATTTTCCCATGGAAATATCAGCTCCAAAGAGTATCATCACTAGATCTTGAAAAAGAAAGTTAATTATTTAAGTGCACAAGACCAATGTGCCCAGACAGACAAGAGTTTAGTGAAAAAAAAAGTTACAGCATTTTGATATTTCATTTTTAAGCCTACTATATTTAATAAGAAAAACACATCGAAAGATAGAGGCTGTGAAGTAATGCGACAAAATAATGGCTATATAATTGGCTTGAAAGGGGAAAAGGAAGTACTAACAATGTCTTAAGTATCAGCAAGTCTCCATGAAACCTTTCCTAAATATGCGAGCTCACTCCAAGGAAGAAACTCTCATATAGAACAGGTAAATTGCAATCCAAAACAATCATGATGACTAACACCTTCCAAAATAGAATTTAGATTTCTAGTGTTTATTCACGCTTAATTTTTTTTCAGTGTAACTTTTCTAACTGCAGTAACAGTATATTTCCCAATTTTGTATTGTTTTTCATGCTATCATTGAGGCAAATTCTAACAATGGATAATCCTTTTCATGAAAGATACTGATCTTTGGACAAGCCAAATATTGAGAATAATAAGCTATTGCATCACTGCTACAGATTATATTAGATTGACTGAGAAGAAGTATGTATTCCACAAACTTTCATTTCCATGAAGTCATTGTTTTGTGAGTGATACAAACACAAGCCATTTTCTAAGATCAGCAGTTGTTTGCATATATAAATCTGCTGGATGAATCAGGCAGTATATTTCCTACCACTGGTTTTTGTTTGTTGGCTTTAGGGCTTGGGTGGTTTTTTCATTTGCACCGGGTATGAGGAAGAAATTCTTTACTGTAAGGGTGGTGAGGCACTGGAATGGGTTGCCCAGGGAAGTTGTGAATGCTCCATCGCCGGTGGTGTTCAAGGCCGGGTTGGACATAGCCTTGGGTGGCATGGTTTAGCAGGAGGTCTACCTGCCCCTGGCAGGGGGGTTGGAACTGGATGATCTTAAGGTCCTTTCCAGCCCTAACTATTCTATGATTCTATGTTGCAAAGATTGATGCTGGGCTATTTGAAATAATGAATAACAGTACAAGAAAAGTTAAACAGTACAAAACATAACTAGGGCTAATCCTGGGCCTGAAAACCTGCATCTTCAAAAGGTATACAGACATTTCAGTTCTATCACAGAGAAATCAGAACTAAGCATGTTTAGATCTTAGCCAGTTTCTGAGCCTGGATGATATTCATTGACTCCTGATGACATTTAACAATTTATTTATAAAATTATTTTAAAAGGGTGTAATATATAGTGCAGACTGACAAGCTTAAGATCTATTATCTCCTCTAAAATGAATCACCTGTGTATTAGAGCAATAGTTAAGGGGCAGGGGATAAATCCCAAACTTTAATACTGAACTTTCTAGACTTACACCACCATCTTAAGGAATAAAACCTCACGCAAACATTTGGATCAATAGAGACTTCAGACATATCCATCAGTCAGAGGAGAAGGAATAGCTCAGTAGAAGTATGTGCTGATGGCTGAAAGCTCATAGGGAGATTTTTTTCTAAGGACTATTTGGTACACTGTGTATCTACTGTGTATTTTGTCCTGCTAACTTCCCACATGGACACTCCTAGCACCTAAAAGGAAAAGTCTTTATAGGAGACAACTAATCAGCTTCAGATGTTTTCACATAGCAAATTAACACACTATAAATACAACACTGCTTATTAATGTCATTTATAGATTAACCCTAATTAAATGCTGCTGCTAGAGTTATTTTATGCTACGAAGAGGCTGGCTTGATGAAACAGGTGGAAAAACTACAGTTGATTCACATTTCTCATCTCCAAGATATTTGGACCATTTTTACTCAGTTTGTAACAAAAGGACTTTTATTCTCAAGGTTGTCAGAGCTACAAATTCAAGTAAAAACATGAAAGCTAATCTTGCTGCTTTATTGCTTGTTTTCACTTGTCCAACCTGAAAGTTGAATTGATTCTTTAAACTGGAACCTTTATTAGCAGAAGTGCCCAAAGAGAACCCAGCTCAAACACACAGAGCGCTCCTGTCCCTGCTATTGGACTATCGCAATTAAAAACTAGCAGCAACTTGTTTCTTATTGAAATGCACACTCAGAACTTAACTGCATGCAAGCAGCAGTAAAACTTTGCCAGGTTTACATACATATTTTATCCTAAAAGCGAAGTTAAGTATTTTTTCCTTCCATATTTTCAAAAGCATCACTCTAATGGAGGAATATAACTCATTATAGTAACATTCCCAATTAAAAGAGAACTGCTGCAGTCAGTGCTATGCAGTGATTAATTTGGTGATAACGAGTATTAAAAACTTTTAGAAGTCATTTAGTGTACTGCAGGTGAGATGTGATTGAATACTACTGTAAAACCACAGCTCCCAGAGGGTTTAATCAATACATTGTTAAGTTTTCTTATCATATCTGCTTTTCTTTGTATCCTCTGAGTATGCTTGGAACATAAGGGGTAAATGTTTTATATTCAAGCACATATGGAGAACTGGTGAACTCAATTATTCTGATTCTCATCAGTTAAGTTTCCATCTATGATGCACAGCATCTTGTAACAAATTATATTAAGAAAACTATTAACAATAGCCACTGGCATTCCCTTCCAATAGGATTTTTCAATTTTCATACTTTTCTCTAGAGTCTGGAGTATTTTACTACAGCACAGAACTGCAAAAGTCTATTTGAAAGGGTTACTTACCAAAAAAGACAAAAACCAAAACAAACCAACATTCCATGCCTCCCCCACACCCCGCAAACTTACACAAACCACAGCTGACAAGGAAGGAGGGGATTTATCACAAGTCTTACCCAGCAATACCGTTATCTTTGCCATTGTTTAAAATATCTATTTTGCTTTAATAAAATACACTGAAACATTACGGAAATTAAATGCCATTTAACTGAAAAACAAAATCAACAAAACCCCCAAAACATAACCCCCACCTCCCCAAAAACAAACCCAAAAAACCCACAAAAACAAACAAAACAAAAAAAACCCACCAAAATTAAAACAAACAAAAAAAAGCCACACAAAAAAACCCACCTAAACCAAAGATTAATTTGAAGATGAGCTGGGAACAGTGTGTTGATATAAAAAATTATGAAGACTTATAAAACTTAAAAACTTTATAAAGACATAAAGAATTATAAAACACAACAATTCCAATTACTTACAAGATATTTTTAGAAAGCAAGACAATAACATAACATACATCTATGACATTTACTTATGACAGTATTTTTATGCTGTTTTAATATTCATTTTTACCCACAAAAAGTTGTGATTTAAAGCCTTTAAAGGTTATTATCAAAAACTACTGAAGAAGAAAAATACAGGCCAAGCCACATGCTTAAATTTTAAGGGCAGAGGTAGAGTGGAATTTTTTACCAAAGTCACTAAAACTTCAAAATGAGAACTGAAAATATAAAATAATTAGACACAAACATTGCATTACCCTTTAAAATGCTAAGATTTAGCAGGTCTGCATTCTAGAAAGTTACATGAGGATACCAATAAGATCAACATTTTTGAATAACCTGTCCAGTGTTACAAATACTGTTTTTAAGGAGCAAATGGATCTGAGGAATAATCACAGTGAAGAAGCATGTTCACCATTTATGCAGCTGAAGGATAATTCAAAGTACAAACCATCTACATTCCGCCTCTCTTCCCCCATCCTCATCTTCCAATTCTTTTTCCCTGAACTAGAAGTGTTTTTACATAATTGGTAATTTGACATAATGGTCAAATTCAAGAGAAAAGCTCATTTTCACACCTGCAATTTCTCTACTGAAGTAACACTTCAAACAGTACATACTACATATCACATTCAGATGTGACTGATCCCTAAATGTGACTGTAAAATTTGAAGAATGTAACTACATAAACTAAAAGTTACCCTAGCAAAATAAACATGTCTTAAGGATAACTTTTTGCCTGCTTAAATCACTGGCTGTAGGTACTGAGCACTTGTATTTTTTCAGTAGGAAGACTGGCCATCTTTTCTACAGGTGTATTCAAGAGGATTTAAACATTTCATGATTACATTCTGGTCAATTGCGAGAGAAAAATAATTTTAATCCCTTGTGGGGAAAGACAAAATGTGTGTACATCAATAGCAGGAATTGAGAAGGATACATAAGAAAAATAAAGAAGTAGTAAGTTAAATGGCAAGGGATTTTTGTTGTTGCTGTTAACAGCCACATTAGTGATGGTTTCTGTACGTGGTAAAAGCAATGTATTAAGTCTGTTTGCAGCATAAAATGCATAGGAACATTTCATTTCCCTCTACGCATGGCAAATAGCGGGGGGGGGGGGGGATGGGAGGGTTTCTCCTACTTACATATTTTGATACAAAATTTTATGACGTTATAATCCGACTACTGATTTTACTGCCCTTGTCTTGCATTATTTTGCCAACATGTCAAACAAACACAAGATGCCAAATTCTCTTCCTCTATTGATATTGAAGTAAAAGGGACTAAAAAATTCTTGTAGCACACACAGTAAGGAAGTCAGCAGCATAAGGTGTTCATACAGAGTTAGCACTGCAAATTTCTGTATCACTAGAGAGATGAAAACAGCTGTAGCCCTTAGTTATGAGGTTCACATGTTATAGCTTTTCAGTTCTGTTCCACCAGGTGGCAGGTGAAAGTTTTGATTTCCATATACAATCTGATATAGCAAATTACACTAGTATTACAGTTCTTGTAAGTAGCATCTTGAGTTATTTACCCTAGATGTTTTGGCTCGCTCAGAGGCAGGTCATTGAAGATTTTTGGCTTCTGGATTAGTGGTAAATTAAATTTCAAAATTAAAGATGCATCAACTAAAAAGCTTAAATATGCTGAACTATCCAGATTACCTTGTCTTGGAAAACTGAGATTGAGGAGGAACACAAATATATACAAGGATGTGATGTATTTCTGTACTGAACAATTTTGAATCCAGCCGAGATGGTAAGAACAGATTCTCTCCCTCCATTATATTTGCTCACTTCTGGAACTGAATAAACTCTCCCAAGACATTCTCCTTTTTTCCTAGTTGTTCTACATCTCCAATATGATTATTAACCCTAGGAATAAAGCCATCACAGAGAAATGCTCTGAAAATACCTACCTCACCTAGCTTTAACAGGATAGGAAAGTCAACAAAACAAACCACAAAACCTGCTTTTGCAAAACCTTAAGTCCAGGGCCTCAGTCCTGTAAAAGTTAGTTTTCTCTGTCCATATGAAATGCCACTGAAAACAAAAAAGGGTTCAACTCCTCTCTCTTCAGAACAGAAAGACCTTCTATCCAGTGTATGATCAAAGAGCTCAGATACTTACAGGACATCAACATCACTGCTTTAGTTTTGGATTTCCCAATTGCCCCCACTTACCGTGCTGTAGTTCATCATGAGGAGCAAACTCAAGGCACAGGAGCTGTACACTTCTTTGATAAAACCCTATAAATGCATCTAATGTGCTTCAGCCACTTGTGTTCATTCAGCCCACACAGCCAGCCTACAATCAGTGTGGAGTAAAATTCCTGAAACACTTGGAGGGTGGATGTTGGCTCATCAGGACCAGCTGCTTCACCCAGCAGCTCTGTCTCACTGTGCACAGCCCTAAGTAATTAACTTCTAGCTAACTGAGGCAAGCCACAGGTTTCATGGTTTAGCAATCATTACTAATTGTGCTGCACACATTCAAGAAGCCTAAAGAAAAAAGAAAATATTCCATTCTCAGCCTTCCCCAAAGAACAAATTAATGTTCATAACAAGCATGTCAGGGTTATGCTGAAATAAAGACCATTTCTCGTTGCAGTGGGGCATTCAAATTATGGTAGCTTGGTCAATTCTACCAGATCTTATCTCAGTTCTCTGCAGCTTTTCAATATCTGGCCTTTATCTCTTCCTTTCTACTACTTAACTATTTCAAAAATTGAATTTACAAAAAACAGGACATGGAATGAAAAATTCTCAGGCTGCTGAACCCTCAACCAAGTTCAGCAGCTGCAGATTCCTGACACAAAACATTACCTGAAAACTGAATGATGACATTTCTTAGAAATAAATTTATTTGTAAAGTAGATCTAAGCTATATCTGATAAGGCTTAATTACAGTAATCCGCACAGGATATTTTTATCTAGATGAGAATGAATGGAATTACATTTAGACATCCCTGTGCAACAATTTAAAAATACATTTTAGGTTTTTTACCAGTCTATAATGTAAGCTATGTATTTGATAGCTTTTTTCATGCTATTATGCTCCTAACTACATGTATTTTCCCAGAGCTCTGCCTTGAACTTCAGCAAAAAAGTAATATTACCTTAAAGGCAGTCTTCATCTGCCTAGGGTTAACCAAACTACTAACATTTAAGATCAGTTTATCTTTAAAATCATATTTTATCGTGACACTGTATTTCCATGAGCTATATAAGTACCTTTACAGGTACAGTACAGTAAATAGTACAAGTACAGTAAATACATAACAGGATACTTCATAATTTCAAGACAGATAGTAATGTTTAGATTTATAGGGTTTTGAATTGTAACAAAATATTGCTGACACTCATTTGCTTCCTTACTTCGCTTAATACAGCCCTAGCAGGTATAGTGTTGCGCAGAATGAAGAAAGAATGCACACACCATAATATAACCCAACATTCATATGCAATTAAACCATGAGGGAAAAATGTTTTTGAAATAGTACCAAATACACCAAAACAAACTCACGTTTGGTGATGTCTATACTCCCCTTTTGCCCACATACACAGACCATTCCACAAAATAACACTAACATTTAATACCGCTGTTTTGCAGAGTCTAAAGAGGCCCATGCAATTATCCACTTTGCTAAAAGTTGCAAGAACCTGCCTGTCTCACATTTGGTCAAATAGCAAAAAAAAAAAGCCTGAAATCTGATCTTACTCACCTCTGCAAGTAACTCCCTATTTCTTAGTTTGATCCATCACCAATCAATCTATTTGAGTAATAAGAATTGAGCGAGCGATTCAGATTAAGAAAAAGCATCTTGCTTACCTCCTGAAAGAAGAAAGCATGTGAGCGGCAGAAGAAATGGGAGATGAAGAGTAGGCGACATAGATGTAATGTAAAGTTGCACCTCTTACAGAAAAATTCGATGTATCTAGCCTATCATAATGATCTTTTTCTGAAGCCTTGTTTACCCCCTAAATCTAATCTAAATCAGTATGACTCTATAATGAAAAGAAGAAAGAATAAACACAAAATTACTGAACCACCTTGAAATGGGAACACATTTTGAATTTTATTCATTTATTTGGTATGCAATAGAAACCTTCAAACACAAACATCTCTTCTACAAAAAGTTTACCTTCTGAGCCAAACAACAAACAAGATGGTCCAATCTCAAAATGAAGAAAATATATGAATAAGTGCACTTCTTATAATCACACATCTGCCTCTAGTAAAATAAAGCTGCAGAAGGAACTGGCAGAAAGGCACGACTGGTCTTTTGCCAGGCCCCATTCCCCATAAAGTCAAAAGAGAGACAGTCAGGAAGATGGACTACTGCAATGAAATACAGGCAGCAAGCAGAAATGGAAGCTGAAGGGCAAGGAAGGTAGAATGTTGCAATTTTAAGATAAGGACAAACAGATTGACTTCAAACCAAAAGGAAACATCAAAGTCTGAAAATTTTGGTTGGAACAGAGCAGCTCCCTCTAATTGCTGTTTTCCTGCTTTATATCTACAGCCTAATGCCTGCCATTTCTGTGCAGCTGCTCAGTGCAAGGGGTGAACATAAGAAGCTGTTCTCTAACACAGAGGGGATCAAGGTCCTTCTGCTACTCTTGGCTCCAGAATCTAGTGCTAGCTCTGGCTCAGGTGGATAGGAAAGCAAGGAATACACCACAAAGGGAACTCTTGTGGCTGCGTGCAGCTCTGGTACCTGATCTGATATCTGTTTCAGTAGCTGTCATGTGGGGCTATGTGGTACAGCTGGGTTTTTAACAAGCATGCAACACATATTAAAATTATAGTTCAGCTTTTTGTTTAAGAGAAAGACACATTCCTGATAAAGGGATCAGTCACATAGAAAGCTGTCATGGGGTCAGCAGCAGCAGTCATTTTTCTCCTTCTTGGTAGCTGGTGCAGCGCTGTGTTTTTGATTTTGGGCCTGGGAACAGCGCTGATAACACCAGTGTTTCGGTTACTGCTTAGTGATATTTTGGTCTGGCCAAGGACTTTCTGAGCCTCATGCTCTGCCAGGGAGGAGGGGAAGCCAGGAGGAAGCAGAGACAGGACACCTGACCCAAACTGACCAAAGAGGTTATTCCATACCACAGCACGTCATGTCCAGGATGGAGAGCAGAGAGCCGAAAGTGTGGGGGTGCACTGCGTGGTCGGGCTGGGTTTTAGGTGGTGAGAAATTGTATTCTTTCCTTGTATTTGCCTTGTCATTATTATTATTGGTGGTAGCAGTAGTGATTTGTGTTATACTTTGGTTACTAAACCGTTCTTATCTCAACCTGTGGGAGTTGCATTCTTTTCAATTCTCCTTCCCATCCCTCCAGGAGCAGGGGGAAGAAAGAGGGGGAAGTGAGTGAGAGAGAGACTGTGTGAGTTAGTCTTAAACCACGACAAAAGCTCTAGTAGGATTAGCGGTAAGGTGATAATGGAAGTAGAATTGAAAAATGTAGTATTACAATGATACTTAAGTGCAGAAAGCAGGCCTGTTTGAATCAAAGAGAATATATTTTAAAGAAATGTTCATAGGAAGTTTTCAAAGGAGCTGTCAGAAAACAGCTTCCTCTTGCAGTTTTAAATAATGCATTTTAGGAGATAGGCATTTTTAATCAAAAAGAATAAAAAGCTCTTTTTGATATAGAAGCATGTAGAAATTGTTTCTATAAACATGCCTAACTACGGATTGAAGCCAAATCTGATGAAAATGTTTGTCAAGTCCAGCAACAGACGGACTACTTTTTATATTGATCAGATCTTGAATTCAATGTCTTGCCAGTGTTCCAGAAAAAGCTGTCAGCACACAAGCTACCTGCAGAGTTCCCACTTTTAGCCAGCTCTGTACTCTTTATTCTTAAGGAACTAATCACAGCAAGTATAACACTTGTATTTGCTCTGGCTAAAGACAAGATTGAGTTTGGCTCCAATGAACAAGTGTCAAGGAAGGTAAGAACATTTACTGCCAGGTGTATGGTCTACGTGTTAAGCCACAGAGACTGAAGTCTAGGCATTTAACATATTACTGCTCTGTTTGCCAAAGCCAAACAAACCTCATTCTGTGGGCTGAGCACAAATGAGTCAAGAAAGGCAGGTGATTTCCCCATCTGGATCTACAGAAGACACACAACTTTTAGTAGTAAATAAGTTGTGCTGCTCATTAGCTTGAAATGAAAATTTGCTAGTATAGCAGAGAGAATATAGACAGCATTTCTGAAGTCTGCAAAAAAGCTGAAAAAAAGGAATTGAGTGGGGAAGTAAACATTGCCAAATAACTGAGAAAAGCCTATTTTTCCATGTTTTTTTTCTAAACCATCTAAAGTAGAGGACTATTGCTTGATTTCTGTATCTGTTCCTCATAATTATAGACACTTTCACCCCATACAAATTAAAAAGATATTCTCAGAAACTAATACTAGAGGCCAAGAAGGAAACATGAAGTGGGAGAGGTAAAATATTTCCTTAGTGATACCATTGGCAAGCCACATACTCTCCTGGACACAGTGTGTACTGCAGAAAGCTACAGTGCCTCTCTTCTGTCAGTAAAGCATAAAATAATTACTCTAGTAATAACCTTTAAAAATAAATCCACCATAGCTAGGTGATTGCTAAAGTTAACTTAGGTCTCATAATGGTACTGTAAACATCAAGGAACAGAATGGATATAAGCAATGGTCTCTCTTTAATAGTACAAGCATGATTCAGAATTGGAAGAAAACCAAACCCAAAACATATGAAGCTTACTCTTTTGCAGGCTTTTGGTACAGGTTTTTGATCCAAAAGCAGCATTTGGGCATCTCTTTCCAGAATCATAACTAAATCATAATGATCCTAAATCAGAGGGAGGTGCTGCTTTGAAAGAATCTGTCTCACATTAAGATGTGATATAAAAAAAACAATCATCTGAACTCTTCTCTGTACAACCAGAGCCAATATTAGTTGAGTTTCACTAGACTGAAACATGACTTCATATGGATTGAAACAATATATGTAACATTACATTCTATGTTGCAATACAGAAAAGTACTACGAAAAATTCATGAGTAATGAGAAAGCCAAAGGGATGACATTAATAAGAATAAATGTGAAAAGTCCCATCATTTACCTCACAACAATTGAATGCATTGTTAATCAGTGACTTTTGTTACAAGGACAAAGGAAAATGAGAATATCTTCCCATACTAAGATCTCTATTCAGACTGCAGACAACTCAGTTCCTAAACTGTCTGAATCTGTGATTTTGATTTCACTGCGCTCTAGAAAAGCACTGTACAATCTGTTATGCCTCACAATCCTGGTAAATGTAGCGCACTTATTATGCCTATGTTATGGAAAATTATTGCCATAAAGATATCAGAGAGGATCATTAAATACATACATATATTTTAAGATATTGGTATGACTAGCTTAAACTAAAAATTATTCTATGAACCCATAGAATAAGAATTCCCAGTCCATGTCATAGACTTAGAATTCTCTGTGTCCTGAAAGGGCACATTCCTTTAAACAGATTAGAGGAGCTCGTTTGCGCAGCCAATTCTAGATGTTTTGCTGTTTTAAATAATGGATCTGGAATATTTCCCATATTACATTACAGATCCTCCAATATACAGCTTAGTAGAATTTATAAACAACTGGAGGGACATGAAGACTGTTTATGGAAAACATAGAAGTCATTGGAATTTCAGCTGCTTATACCAACTATTAATTTGTTCTATAGTTTTGTGCATTGAGGAGTGCTGGTTGAGACACTTGAAAAAGCTGGCAAGAAGATCAGAAGATCACTTTTTGTTTACCTATCAGCTACCAAATTGTACGTGACACAATGACATCACTGCATTTGTTTTAGAAAGGACAGAATATACAGGAAAATGCATTTTCTTACTGCTTTCCTCTTTTCTTAGAATCTTCATTAGCATTCCTCCTTCACGCTACTATTGTGTTATTTAACATGAACGGAGCGGTACTTGGTCCAACACAAAGTTGTTGCGGTGAAGAAATTAGACCCCAAATGCACCCAAATAGGTTCCAGGCTGCCAGCTGGATTTTAATCTTTGCTTCCTTTGTAGATATTTGGATTCTGACATAAATCCTTTCCCTCTTTAGAGAGAACATATTAGCAGAGGCAACAAGAGGAAGAGACCAAGTGATTCAGTGTGATGTAGACCTCATGGTAACTCGAACTTATAATTATATATGAAATGGGAGAGTTAGTACAGCATATCTGCCAGGCTCTGTAACACAGGTGGGTTTGCTTCTCCAAGATTTCTCACTCTCTCTTTTCTTTTTCTTCTTCATCAGCATATTAATACTCTTCATCATCATTCTGTGGAAGTGTGACACATATCACATTTCCCATCCTTCTGAGCATATGGTCTAGAACTATTCAATAGCTGCAATATGACAATTCCGGGCTGCTGAGTGCAACTGATTGGCACATTAAACTGCTGGGAGACTCTTATCTGGGGCAGACAGGATTCTTTCCAGTGCAGTCCTAAGGGGCCCTCAGTAATGAAAAATAGTAATTCTAAGTCTTTTCCACCTGTCTGTTGCCAGGCATTTTAAAATGGAGTTTCAATAGTTTTTCTTTCCCCATAACCCTTATTAAAGCAAATCAAGTGTAAGCCAGAAGAACTTGGAGAGTTTCACTAGAGACCCTGCAGTTATCAATTTAAGAATAGGTTTTCAAAGCTTATTTAGCCTTGCTTTTAACACCCGTAAAACAACCTAGTGTACAAAACATGTTAATGCAAATATGTATCAAATTAACTAAATAAATACAGCAGCATGATATTTGGATTGTTATTCAAAAAGCTCTTATTTTAAAAGAGATTTTTTTTCCTTTATTATTGAGTCCATAAAAAATAAAGAAAACATAATTTCCTTTGCATATAAGCAAGGATAAGGAAGTAAAAATCTAATTGAAGATATAAAATTTACCAGATTTAAAGAGATTCCTTCAGCGACTGCAGCCTCCTCTTATCTGTGATTATAGTGATAAGCACACAATCTCTTGCTGGAAGCAACAATGAACCAAGCATTAGCTTCCCATCTCCACTTCTTCAGCTAAACAGAAAAATCAGCTTCCAGACTCATAACTCTCTGCAAAGAAAGGGAAGGATTTTCTGAGAACAGTGGTTGCCTGAAGAAGGAATTGAATACCACTATCGTGATCCAAGGATGGAGCTTTTGTGATTGACACAATGACAATTTAAATGGTTTACATGTATTGCCTTTTAACTCAATAAGATAATGCTTCACTTTCTTTCATCTATAAAACTACAAAAATTATTCCTTTCATGTCCAGGTAAGTTTTATTATGTTTAGATACTTAAATAGTGGCTGTGCTATTCCCTTCCTGGAAATAATGTTGAAACGTGAACAGATGTAAGGATGTAGAGGACTTTGTAGCAGGTATACCTTCTACAGTAGTGCCCAAAACTAGATAAGTGGAATACCACTAAGAAGTCTTCGGAGTATTCTCAATTACTTTATTTTAATGCACACAGTTTTCTTACTTATGTTTTAAATCTCATTAAGCTTTCTTGCACTGGATGCTTCACATCTCTAATAGTTTCTGGAAATTTAGGAAGTTTAGGAAGTTGCCACTCTCTGTCATGGTCATGCAGCTTAGAAAAGATGACTACAGAAAGGATTTAATTCCATAGGAATCATCCATTCATACTACACATAGCACTGGAAATCAGGGTTGTTACTTTTGAGATTGCAAAAAGATTGCAGACGGAATTCCATACACAGATCCTCTTCACAAGTATTACTAAAAATTTGCAATTACTGCTCATTTGCAAGGATTAGCTATTAGCATTTTTGTTTGAAAAACATCTCAAAAGAGAAGCAGCCACTTCATTTTAAGGCTGCTAGAAAGACATCACACACAAACCTGCTTATTTTCATAAAAAGAGTAATATTTAAATGATACACTTGTCTTTATAGAGCACATAAATCTGTGTTAACATTTGCATTCTTCATGGACTAACACTTTTTTTTTAATTAGTTTCCAATGTTTATGTTTTGAAAATCTTATTTCCCTCCAGCATCACTGACTGGTGAAGTTCTGGTGATGTTATTTGAGTTTAGATTCGTAAAACTGGCTTCTTCTCAATGGTGATATATTAAAGCAGTTGGATGCACTAATGTGTTTAAAACTTTCCTGCTGGACATTTGCAAGCTACTTATTGTCATGTTTATCTATATCTATAAAAGACAAAGTTACTTATTTGGAGAAACTTTATGAGTGGATTCTTGCAGATTAATCTGCTGTGAGAGACATTGCTGTGGATCTCAGAAGAACAACAGCCTGCCAAGGAATAGCTTAGATACACAGCTGTCCATAAAAAATTTTTACATTCATTCATGTTTCTTCTATGCATGATTCCCTGCAAGAGCCAAGAATGAGTTACTGGCAGTGCAGTGACCAACAGTAAGTACAATAATAATTTGAAGTGGACTGAAGGAAAGCTTTCACATGCTGGGCACAAACTGTATTTTTTGAGACTCTTGGGGAAGAAACAGCAGTTATGTAGTGCTATTAGACATGTAGTGCTGCTGTCACTCGGCAGGCAAGCCTTGTTCAGCTGTGTATAAATTAAATTAAATTAAGAGCTTACCAAATTTATAATATCTCCTGTTTAGCCAGCTATTGCATCTCACTCTAAATTTGGAGAAAACAGTAGTGCATGTCACAGCTTTAGACTATTTTGTTTCTTCTTCATATGGGCAGATGTCACTTCAACAGCCTGATGTACTTTTCTCAAACATCATAACACAAAATTAGGAGTGAATATGGTAATCATAGAATCATAGAATAGTTAGGGTTGGAAAGGACCTTAAGATCATCTAGTTCCAACCCCCCTGCCATGGGCAGGGACACCTCCCACTAAACCATGCCACCCAAGGCTATGTCCAATCCAGCCTTGAACACTGCCAGGGATGGAGCATTCACAGCTTCCCTGGGCAACCCATTCCAGTGCCTCACCACCCTTACAGTAAAGAATTTCTTCCTCATATCCAATCCAAACTTCCCCTGTTGAAGTTTGAACCCATTACCCCTTGTCCTATCACTACAGTTCCTCATGAAGAGTCCCTCCCCAGCATCCCTATAGGCCACCTTCACATACTGGAAGGATGCTATGAGGTCTCCACGCAGCCTTCTCTTCTCCAGGCTGAACAGCCCCAACTGTCTCAGCCTATCTTCATACGGGAGGTGCTCCAGTCCCCTGATCATCCTCGTCGCCCATCCAGCCAGTTCTTTATCCACCGAGTGGTCCACCTATCAAGTTGATGTCTCTCCAACTTAGAGACAAGGATGTCATGTGAGACAGTGTCAAACGCTTTGCACAAGTCCAGGTAGATGACACCAACTTCTCTACCACTGTCTGTCAGTTCCATAGCCCCATCATAGAAGGCCACCAGATTGGTCATGCAGGGTTTCCCCTTAGTGAAGCCATGCTGGCTGTCACCAACCACCTTGTTGTTTTTCATGTGCCTTAGCATGCCTTCCCGGAGAACCCACTCCAAGATTTTGCCAGGCACGGAGGTGAGGCTGACTGGTCTGTAGTTCCCTCGGTCTTCCATTTTCCCCTTCTTGAAAATGGGGGTTATATTCCCCTTTTTCCAGTCATCGGGAACTTCACCTGACTGCCATGATTTTTCAAATGCAATGGACAGTGGCTTAGCAGCTTCATTTGCCAGCCCCTTCAGGACCTGCGGATGGATTTCGTCAGGTCCCATGGACTTGTATATGTTCAGGTTCTTAAGATGGTCTCGAACCAGATCCTCCCCTACAGTGGGCCCAGGGTCTTCATTCTCACTGTCCCTGCATCTGCCTTCCAAGACTTGGGTGGTATGGTCAGAGCATTTTCCGGTGAAGACTGAGGCAAAGAAGTCATTAAGAACCTCAGCCTTCTCCAAATCCAGGGTAGCCAGTTCTCCTGATAGCTTCTGGAGAGGGCCCACGTTGTCCCTAGTCTGCCTTTTATTTGCAATGTACCTATAGAATCCCTTTCTGTTATCCTTAACATCCCTAGCCAAGTTTAATTCTAAGTAGGCCTTAGCTTTCCTAATCTGGTCCCTAGCTTCCTGGACAACATCCCTGTATTCTTCCCAGGCCGCCTGTCCTTGCTTCCACCTTTTATAAGCCTCTTTTTTCCTTCAAATTTTCCTCAGCAGCTCCTTATCCATCCAAGGAGGTCTCCTGGCCCTCCTGCAACACTTCCTTCTAGTAGTGATGTATCACTCCTGAGCTTGCAGCAGGTGATCCTTGAATATCAACGAAGAGTCTTGGGCCCCCCCTGCCCTCTAGGGCTATATCCCATGGAATCTTACTGAGCAGGTTCCTGAAGAGGCCAAAGTCTGCTCTCTTGAAGTCCAGGGCAGTGAGCTTGCTGCACGCTCTTCTCACTGCCCTGAGGATCTCGAATTCGACCATCTCATGATCGCTGCAACCAAGGCTGCCCTGGAGCATCACATTTCCAACCAGCCCTTCCCTGTTGGTGAGGACGAAGTCAAGCATGGCACCTCTCCTTGTCAGCTCCTCTATTACTTGCAGAAGGAAGCTGTCTTCCACACAGTTGAGGAACTTCCGGGATTGCTTGTGCCGGACCGTACCATCCCTCCAACAGATATCAGGGTGCTTGAAGTCCCCCATGAGAACAAGGGCCTGCGAGAGTGAGGCTGTTCCTATCTGTCTATAGAGTGCTTCATCCACAGCGTCCTCTTGGTCAGGCGGTCTGTAACAGATCTTCACAATGATGTCTCCCATCACTGTTCTCCCTTTAACCCTGACCCACAAACTCTCTGTTGACTGCTCACCTGTCCCCAGGCACAGTTCCATACTCTCCAGCTTATCCCTAACATAAATAGCAACTCCCCCTCCCCGCCTACCGGGCCTGTCTTTCCTAAAGAGCCTGTAACCTTCCATTCCAACACACCAGTCATAGGAGCCATCCCACGATGTTTCTGTGATGCCTATGATATCATACGCCTGTAGACGTGCACACATCTCTAATTCCTCTTGTCTGTTCCCTATGCTACGGGCATTTGTATAGAGAAGTGTTCAAGACTTGGAATTTGTGTGGTATGTACTAAATTTGTCTAGCAGCCTAATCTGAGTGCCTTCTCTCCTGCCTGACTCTTGAGGGTTGTTGAAATACATTTAAAAGTAAATAAAAAGTTTGTTTTATTAACAAGCTTTGTTGACAGCATTACTGATTCTAATATATTTAATAAAAAATGTTATTGAAAGTCAGCAGTGAAACATTGTCTCTTTTCTTCTTATGCTCTGAAGAATACATTTTCATGAAGAAAATTGTGTATTATGAACATCTTTATTTAATGAAGCAATTGTTTCACTAATTATAAGACATATTGTAATTTGGGGAGATACTTAAATAAAAGTGTGATGAAGGAAAAATTCTTCATTTATTTTGACTTCTTCCCACTCGAATCTCAGAGATGTGCTTATTTTCCTACCTTGACTGGGTATCATGTTCCCTGAATGACTTTAGAAGGTATTCTTCCTCAATCAAACAGTCTGTCATTAGCTCAAAGTAATCCTTACTATAATGGCCTTTAATTGCCTTTAATTACTTTATATCTGAATTACCGTACACTGCAGGACATTTAAAGCCATAATAATAAAATATCTTATTACAGTGGTTTATTGAAGTACTACTGTGCTTTGACTTCTGGGAATCATTCTCGAGTCCAACAGTGATTGTAAATCATTCTGATCTCTACTGTGTAAGTCAATGGGGATATTGCATAAGAAACTGAACTTGCAAACTTTTGTCCTGGGTTCAGCAGTAGCAGTCATTTTTCTTCTTCTTAGTAGCTGGTGCAGTGCTGTGTTTTTGACTTTTGGCCTGGGAACAGCGCTGATAACACCAATGTTTTTAGTTACTGCTCAAATGTTTAGTCTGACCAAGGATTTTCTGAGCCTCGTGCTCTGCCAGGGAGGAGCAGAAGCTGGGAGGAAGCAGAGACAGGACACATGACTCAAACTAGCTAAAGAGGTATTCCATACCACAGCACGTCATGCCCAGGATGTAAAAACTGGGGGCAGGGACCCGGAAGGGTTATATCACTGCTGGGTTGGGCTAAGCATCAGTCAGTTCCCTTGTTATTTCCCCTATCATTATTATTATTGGTAGTAGCAGCAGTGATTTGTGTTATACCTTAGTTACTGGACTGTTCTTATCTCAACCCCTGGGAGTTACACTCCTTTGATTCTCCTCCCCATCCCCCCAGGGGCAGGTGGGGAGAAAGGAGGGGGAGTGAGCAAGAGAACTGTGCGGCCGATTTACGGCTGGGCTTAAACCATGACAACTTTAAAACATTAATTCCCACAAGAAGCAAAGGCACTAAATTCCGTCACTCACCCTGCTTGGGTTAGGCTAAAACTCATCAAAGCAAGACAAACATTAACTGTGGCACAAAATCAATGCCTTCTTTACTTCTAAATATACAGTATTTGTGACCCATAAAATCTCTGAAGTTAGCCCAGTAAGACTAGCGCTGCTGTATAGATATTAATGCTGCTTATACACGCCGTATCCTGAAATCACAACTTGAAATCCATGCTTTCAATCTGGGAAAGTTTTAGGGAAAGGTTATTTCTTAAAGGGCAAAAATAAAAGGTAGGTTGCACTCAGCAAGATTTGAGATAGCAAAATGGTCATTAGAATAGATGTTTAATATGTTTGCTAGAAGCAAGTAAGTTTTTTTAAAAGAAGTCAACTATATTGGCAGCAAAGGGGGATTTAAAAGCATTCAATACTAACATCAGTAAAGCAGTTAAACTCTGAAGAATGACAATGTTTTCTGAGGGACAATGAGCAAGGTACATAGGAGACACAGGACTGCCAGCATGCAGACATGATTTTACGGTACAGTCAGCACATCATCAATATATTCTTAATGCTCCTATTAGTCTGCTGTACAATCTTGCGCGTGCCTCCTCTCTATGCCAAAATATCAACACCTAAAAAATGAAGGCAGCAGTGTTTCAGCAGGGGAGGGATGTAAGTGGCCTGGGGTTTACTAGTATCTAGGCTCAGAAACAAGGATTATCCTCAAAGGACACAAAGTAATCAGAACATGAGATGCTGATAGTATTTGTTTGTTATGCAATACATGCAGCAGCTTATGTTCGCATGGTCTGGGTGTGCTGAACACTGTGTAGCTATGTACAGGAGAAAACTATAGCCCAAGACTTGGACTACCCCAGTCTAGCTGCAACATAGCAGCAGAGATGAGGAAACCAGTTCTGGCATCAGAACAGGTAGCTGCCAAATTACATCAGCTGCCTAGGGGCTCTGCTTTGTTAAGCCATCATTAAGGCTTTGAATCCATACAGACATACATAGGCAACCCACTCTTACTAGGGCATCAGGACAAGGAAATCAGCAGCACTATCAGATCACAAAGCTAAAGACAGCCCCATCACTACCCTCACCTCCCCACTGCTACCTGCTCTTTTTCTGATCCAAATTTTGTTACCAAGCTTGCACATTGAAGAACATGTTGCACTTCCAAATGACACGTTGCAGCTACTGTTAAGCTGACGAAAGTCAAAGTGGTCTCCCATAAGGCTGAACTGAAGTACAGCTAAAGCCCAAGAGAGTGTTTTACAGGAACTTCAATGGAAAATGAGACAGACATGGGAATCTCAAGACACAGCACTAGACATAATATCAAATAACTCGCCAGTGGTTTCAGATCTTCAGATGGCATTTGTAGTGACACTAGAGGAAATAAACCAATAAAACATTCTGTTTTCAAAGCATTTCTATGTGTCTTGATGGAAGTTACTAAACTTTTGCCTTACTCATCCTTGTGATCATTCTTTTCCTGTCATCAGGTACCTAAGGCAAATGTCAAACTGCAACTTTCTCCATCACAGACTAGTTTTACCATCAAATCTTTTCTGTTCAGACATAACACAAGCATTCTGTCAATAATGTGTCACAAAATGTGCCCTCAGCAAGCCCAATCTTTTTCATTTTATTGTAGTTTATTTTCTCTTTCATTAATAGCATACATTAAAAATCACTTATGCAGAAGATAAGCAAACAGAGACTTTGATCTTTGGAAGAAGAAATGTTTGTTAAATTTGTCGTCATATGCCTACCAAACCTGCGTAGCTGAGACAGATAAATAAGAATTTGATTAGCATTCAAATTATAACTTGTCCATTCCTCTTCATAATGACAGCTTGACTGAGATTGTGTTCGTCTGTTTTCAGAGATAAATAACTGTGGCATTTAGTAAAGTGAGAAAACCATGTTTGGTTTTCAGTTTGCTCTGATGGCTCTCTTAGCCATGGCTATTTGAAGAAGAGTCTAGCCAGCTGCCTTTATTTCCCCTTCTGTTAGATTATGACCTCTCTCAAAACAATTCTTGAAAATGACTCATCTGTACAGAATTCAGAAAGGGCTACAGAGCAGCAGACTAAAAAGACAAAAGAAGCTGTCCCAGTATCACTAAGTTAAATTCAAGGTATGTGAGCAAAGCAGTTTCCACAGAAAGATTTATGGCAAAAACCTGGAGAAAATAATTTGTCTTCAATCTTTCTTATAAATAATTTTATTTACTTTCAAGAGCATTATAGCACTAGGCTCTTTTTCTCTGTTGTGAGATATGAGGCATGTAGTGTTGTTAGATGTATTTTCAAGAACACATTGCATTATGCATACATAATCCACAAGCAAAGATAAAGGGCCGGCTTTATGTTGTAACTCAAGAGATGTACCCTGCATCCCTGTACAAGTACACACGTGAGTGGCATGTGAACTTGACCACTATGTGACTATCAGTTCTGAAATGCAGGGCAGAAAGTATGTTTCTTAAAAGCATGCTGTATATTAACCATTTTGTAATGAATAAAACTTATCTGTCCCTGATTTTTGTTCTTTTTAGGAAAGGTTTCAGATAATTTGTTAGTTATCACCAAACTCACTGATCAGGATATTTCAGCACTGCTTTTCAGAGTCCTTCTCCGTTCCACAAACTTCTGTGTTTTCTTGATTTAATTATTTGGTATGGATTTTTATTCACCTATGTTACATATTCATGCTAACATAATTCAAGTAACATTTCTCAAATACACTTAAGAATCTAACCCATTTAAAGACATTTAACTAGTTAAAAAAAAAAAAAAAAAAAAAAACAAACGAAGAAGCAGGTGTTACTCAGAAGATTACTCAGAAACTGAGCTAATACATTCAATTCACTCCTTTCTTTTGCATTACAATTATCCCCAGTTTTAGGAATGTCAAGTTGATATGGAGATGGACTTTCAGCTAAATGGAAAACTCCCTAAACTGCATAACACAAACAAGCTATTAAAATATGCTATATATCAGTTTGATGCTTAACAAAAAGACTAACTTTTAGAAGGAATGTGTATTGAGGAATATATGTTGCATGATAAAAGTCATAAAGCTAAGAATCTAAGAACAGTGCCTGAGCACATTAAAGCAGCATGGACTAAGAAAAGTCATAACCTCAAACAGGAGAAGAGTTGAGTCTATGGTATTTCACTATGGGATGAAAAGTAAACAATGACCAAAATCATTCTTTTGTAAGCTATTTATGTATTCACATATTTTAACTAATTATGCAGTCGTACCTGTTAACTACATTATAGACAGAGCCTGATAGCCATGACTGAAAAAGCAGAAAATTCTTAGCTGGGCATACAGGCAAAATTACTTCTTGCAGCTTTATACCCTCTTCATGCTGCACAAATGGCTGTCTTGAACTGAGCCATTCTACAGTGTGATATCTACAAGTGAACTGAAATGGTGTAATAGTGGTGAGGCCAAAAATCCCATGCATCATGCAAATTAAAGCATTACACTATCCAAAGATCATTCTTAA
Organism: Ara ararauna; assembly: GCA_028858755.1. NCBI lineage: Eukaryota > Metazoa > Chordata > Aves > Psittaciformes > Psittacidae > Ara > Ara ararauna. The sequence continues at coordinate 7,931,401 of CM054383.1, read as the reverse complement.
AGGCATAAGGTAGGGGCCATCTAATTAATTGTAATAGTCCTCTTGTGTAGTTATGTAAAATCCTACCTCAGTAAAAATTCCAAGATTTAGAAAAATATTTGTGAGTTCCTGGGCACCTAACAATTTGTTCTTACTGAAGATCTAGGAATGTATCTCTGTGCTGTGTTACAAAGGTTCTCAAGTACGATAATTAATTGAAATTAAGATCTCCCATGTGGCATCAGATTCACATTGGATTAGAATAAGCAAACAGGATTCCTAGTCAATGTAGTATTTGTTTTACATTCCTGTAAAATGTATTCATAACAGAGTAGTTCAGGAGGTTCAAAAAGCACCTACTTTACACAATTGTAGCCTTTGTAATGTAAATCAAACTATCCTGCTTATTAAAAATACAAAGTCAAGAACTTCTGTTATTCTAAAAGAGAAAAAAAATAAAAGAAATAAAATAACTATCTTTTAAAGTAGCCCAGGTTTCCACTTAGACTGAATATTGCCTGGTTTAACACAGATTTCTGGCTTAGCAGGGGCTCCTAATGTTAAGAGTACATCTGATGTGATTGGTGCTAACATGCCAAAATTCAGTATTAGCTCAGAGGCCCATTCATTGCATGGCTTTGCTAAGTGTGTGAAGTATTATATCCACAAGCAAGCATCCTCTGCGCAGAGTGCAACCTCACAGAAAGATCTCTGGACTGACTTTCTTTAATTACCTTGATGCAATAAAAATTATTTTCATAATCACTAGGTTCTGGAGATTTTGAGGGCATCGCTGATTTCGACAGAACTTGCTTCTAGACTTCATCTTACTATTGAATTTCATATGCCCATGTGTGCACCCAGAAACAAAACTGGTTTACAGCTGTGTGACATTTGAATATATCAGCATAGAATGTTTAATACTGGGGTATGCACTGTGTGCGAGTGAATTGACCATTTCTTCTATTTAAACCTATTTGAATGGTTGCCCAGGGAAGTTGTGAATGCTTTGTCGCTGGCGGTGTTCAAGGCCAGGTTGGACAGAGCCTTGGGTGGCATGATTTCGTGGGAGGTGTCCCTGCCCATGGCAGGGGGGTTGCAACTGGATGATCTTAAGGTCCTTTCCAACCCTAACTATTCTATGATTCTATGATTAGTATTTTCTCTCTTTCTGCAATCATGACAGGATTTGCTGCAAATTAATACTTTGAAGAGTTTCCAGAATTCTCTTTCCTTCTGTGAGCTACAACTAATTTTGCATGTTTTGTTAATGTCTTCATAATTATCTTATCTCACCAACTGCCTTAACTCAGTAATAATGCCTTACTGCAACTGGTAAGAATGAGACATTTCCCTCCCCCATGAAAGCAGAAAATACAGAATACTTGCTGCTTCCAGCAGGCTTCCTGGATATGGCTAGAGATCCCTTGCATATCTGCACATCCTCTAGTGTGACAAAGGCTTTTCTACAAACTGTTATAAACCTCTAAATGATGACTACACGATGAGAATGTCATGGTGGTAGATATTAATCATGAAGACACTAAAATAACAGCTGTCAGCTGCTCTCTTAACTTATCCTTGCTCTCCTGATTTAAAATTTCATAAGAGGAGGGACAGGCAGACTTAAACAGTACATCCCAGAGCAGAAGAAAGAATAGCCCCTTGTACTCAGATGAAGTAACAACACGAGCCGGAGACAGCAAATGGACACGCAATAGAACTCCAGTCACCCTGTGGCACAGTGACCATGCTGGATGTGTTGCACAGTAAGTGGCTGTTGTAGGAGTTACTACCTGGTCTGTTTAGCAGCACCCAGGTTTGGGGCTCTCACAGTAGCTGCTTAGGTGGAGCTGAAGTTCAACGAGCTCAGCTCAGCTGTTAAACACAGCTCAACAGTTTTGCTAGGAAAGGTTTCAGGGGAGGCTGTTGATGATTTTTAAATATGGCTTTCCCTTGAAAAATGTGGTGAAGACAAAAAGTGCTCTTCCTGATGTACAAGATGCAATTCACTTACTGCAGGTGCTCTGCCTGTAATCACACTTTGCCTGTTCTGATGGGAAATTTTATGCTTGATGACTTTTTCTGGCATTTTTGTCCATGCTTCAAAGAAGTGGTGCAGGAAGACTTAATGAAAGACACTGAAACAGCGTGTCTTGGGCAGATTCAGACAGCACCAGTCTTTCTTAATAAAAAAAAAACAGAAAATAAAAATCTGCAAAATATATATGTAATATTAAAAACTATAAGGATGACTAGTTTTAGTGCATACATTTCCCTTATTACATATGTTTGCATAATTCAACATATATGCACAGTCGCCCTATATTTCTGAGTTTAATATTACTTAGTTTACAAAACATATTTTCAGCAGATAAAAAATACTGATAGCTGTATTGATTTCCTAGAGCTATATTTATTTAAACCAGCCCAGAAATATAGTTCAACAGATATCACTGTAAACTCATCTGTGTGGGCCTAAATGTGCAGCAGTGCGAAAATCACAGTACCTACCCTCTATTTTTACATATTTTCCCTTGCCTCGGAGAACTTAAGAAACAGAATCTGCAGTTTCACATGTCATATTTTGAAAGAGAACATCAGAGTGAGTCAAGAAAAGGCATTTTTCTGATCCAGATCCTGACACTTCACTATTGCAGAATGTAAAGATGTCCTAGTGTTACTGCTGAGCTGTCTGCACTCATCAGACACATTGAATTGACTTGTCCCCTCTTCTGCAGAATCAGTTTACCAAGAGAATTCAAAATGAGAGTGAGAGAAAAGGAGAAAAGAGAAGGAGGAATTGAAGCACAGCTTCATACCATCCCTGGCATTAAAATGGCCCAATAACTCTGGTGTTATTAAAATGTGAATGTGGAGCACTGAGCAAAGTCAGATCCAGGATAAAACACTGCCACGGCAGTATACCCATGCAGCTCATACAGTACATCACAAATTGAATGTCATATGTATAGTATACAAGAAAAATAAATGACTTGCTGAATACTGTTACCAGCAGCTAAACTTGTACTTCTTCAAGATTCTTTGCTCTTTTTTTACAAACTCTTGCTAAAATGTTCCTCTGCTTTTGAGAAAGATGAATTGTATCCAAAGCCACTATAAATAAAAATATACATACAAATTGCATCAGATAGTCAGAGATTATCAGTGCACCTTGACATGAATTTATTAGCAATACAGGGCTCTCATCGCACCAGTTAAAATTCCATTTTCACCTGCCTAAGAGGGCATCAGCATTAATATTACTTACTGCTTATAAGCACCCCTAGGCTGCAGGTAATCCTTATTATTTTTCTTATTTCAACTCTTTGAATCTGATCCTACTTAATACCAAGAGTTTCTGAAAGGCTCTATGTCTTCAATTCACATAGACTTCAATAGAAACTGGGGATAGCTGAATCAGGAACATTTTCTACCTAAGTTTTTTTCATGCATATTAAATTTTTAACCCATAATCTTATGCACTTGCTGTTGTAGTTGACTAAGCGCATGGAAGCATAATCTGGACACGTGATAATTTCTAAAATGATGGTATCTGTTCAAAAAAACCCCAATTTTTTCCATCTGAGTATTGTAAAGTCCTATCACAAAAGACCAATCATCCAAATTTCACAATTGGAAAAGCAGTGATAATGACAGATTAATTTGTTAAGTACATACAACAGTTGAGACTAAACAGTTCAACTTTGCTTTGTTCTGCAAGATCAAAATGACCTTCCCTGTTCTAAAAGTAGCCCTCTGTGCACTATTTTTTGGCACAAAAGTTTTCTAATAAGACATCCTGGAGCAGCAGTATCCTTCTGTAACCACTAAAATCTTTATTGTCTTCCTTTATTTCAGATTAGACATCAGTCAATATAACTTTCATTTTACTTTCACTTCTAATGTATTTATTAATTTCTTGCCCTGGCTCTGTCTTGGTTACACTCAAATCCTTACAACTCCCAGTGGTAAGTTGTAAACACCACAGTTTATTGGGTTTTACATTTAAATATAATTCAACTACCTCTATGTTTGTTTCCACAGCAGTGAGATAATGAATTTCAACACCTGGAAAGTAATTTTCATTTAGAAATGAGCTCACTGCAGTTGACGATCCAGTTCAAAAAGGTGTTTGTTGAGGGGTGGGAGAACCACAACAGAATGCATCATTATCTTATTAATGAGAAAGAAACTAAGCAGGTGTTGAATACTCACTGGCCTTAAAAAGCGAAAGGTAATGAGCAGTCACAAGGTGTAAAATCCTACTTTGCAGCACCAAATTTATCTACCACAAAACATAAAAGACAAATTCCAGAAAGCTATCACTGTAATTTAAAGGTATGCGAATGATAAGGAAAGGTGGATGAATATTAAAGCCTAATTCAAATGGGTTAGAAACTGATATCTGAAAATGTCTAAACTATACCAATCATCTACATAGCTCAGTTCAGCTCATCTACTTCATCTACGTAGTTCAGTTCTCAGTATGAAATTTGAGTGACAGAAAAAAAAGACATATAACCACCTCCTCTAGTTATTCTGAGAGGAAAACAACTATTGGGACCCTTATACTAATTATGTATGTCAAGAGTTCAGACACTGCTATCTTTGAAACAGCCATTAAGGAACAGTAAAGTGAAGTAACTACATTTCTAAATGCCTTCCTCTTTAACTTGATTTGCAAAAGATACTGCAGGTTGACAAGTAGACTGCTAACAAGAGTTTCTATTCATGTGTGTTTTGCATTTTAGTACAAAACAAAAGGGCAGAAAAGCACATGGAACCTTAGCAGTGACACACCTGTCCTGAATAGCCCGTAATGCAGCATCATATACCCATCCGGCCAGCAGAACCCTTCAGCATAACCAGGCTTCAGAATCAGAAGCCTTGTCAGTAGGGCAAAGGACTGGGAGTCAGCTGTTAGGTTTCATCCACATGCTAAGGATAAGGGGTTTTAAGCCTGTTCTTTTTTGCGAAAGAGATTGTGGAGACCTTTAAGACAATTAAAAATATTTCTTCTTTACCCTGTTAGGTCACCTCTTGATTATACAAAACATAATCCAGGAATGCCAATCTGCTGCATTCAAGTAGAATAAAGGTTTGCGTATTTTCACTGACTTAGAAGAGGCGCTAAACAAGGTTCCCTCACACAGTGTTTCTCTTAATGGAACCTCTATCATATGCCTCATGAGCATTTCACATCTGGTACTTCCTTTTGCCTACCTGCTCTCTTTCCAGCTGTAGCTGCCAGAAATTTATACTTGGAAATAGTGCGTTCAGGACAATAAGCACCCTTGTGAATGCAAGTAATATTCTAACAGGATAAGCTGGGTAATTTCACTGGAGTACAGCCAGGCAATGGGAAGATTGCAAGGTCCCTGTAGAGGGAACGTGCAGAGACACCACTGGGGAGGAGGATGGTCCTTTGGTACTTTTGTTCTGAAAAGAAAGAGTGACTTTTTTATTACATATGAGGCCTCAGGTGTCATTTCTTATGCCATCTAAGGGTTGGAGTTTAATTTTAAGGTGAAAGAAAGGCACAAATCCTTTCTAGCGATCCGAAGGTACTAAGGCAGTTTGCACGCAAACAGTGTCTTTGCCTCAGAGCATTTTTACAGAACCAAACCTCTCAGTTTGTATCCGTCAAGAAAATGAGGTGCGTACAGGCGCCCGTTTCAGGGGAATTCAGCATTCACCAGAATTCTTTTTAAAAGCAGGTGGCATTGTTAGGCTGTGGGGCTGTTTGCTAATTTAAGAGACCCACAACCTAGCTAGAGCTCATTAGATTCCAACAGCAATGATCAGGGTCCTCTGGGCTCATATTTGGGCTTCACCTTCCAGAAAGACTAAAGTTAAAAAACTAAACTCAGAGCTTGCACTGGAGCTAGACTTATCTAATCCCATCAGTAGCATTTTATAGGGAAAAGGGAACAGCAGTTGTAATATGCAGTCATAAAATATGATTTCATTTGTAATGTTTGCCATGTTCGAGTGAAATTTTCACTCACTTCACAAAACCAATTCCTTTTGTTGTGATGAAACTAACAACATTGCTCCAAGTAAAAAAGGATTTAACAAAAAAAGAAAGGATTAGGAAGTAGGTTTTCCTCTAGTTTTCTCTCTGTATTAAATAAAATATGTGCATAACACCAGAAAAGTCATTTGTCTGTTGTCAATAAAATACAGTAACAAGGCAAACATTAAAAAGGATTAATAATCCAAAAGCATCATAGTTTCACAAGCTACTCATTTGTGACAAGTATAATGTATTGACCAGTAAAATGCCCCTAGGTTTCATATTCAATCCAATGTTTAATATATTTATTAATGACACTGGGGATGAACAATGAGGCAATGGACAACAAAGTGCAAAGGGAAGGAAAGAATTTAAAATACTTGCACTCTGTACAGGTTTGGACCTGACTATTTTACCATAGGAAGCTCAGTAAGAGCCTCTGTTCACACTGTTATCACATTAAGATGCATTAGGTATGAGTGGAAAATGATGTGCAATACGTTCTAATTCAGCCTCCTCTGGAAAGCTATATGATGTACTAAAGAAGGACAATAAAAATAATACAGGCATAGAGAAACTCTCACACAAAGAGAGACTGTAAGACTTAGACAGTTTATCTTGGAAAAGAGAGAAATAACAAAGGACATGAAAAGGGCATATTCAAAAACAAAATGACAGAGAAGACAGATCTGACATTACCATTCCACACACATCATAAAGCAAAAAGAAAGCTAATGAAAATGTAAGATGGTGGTACTGAAATCACTGAATAAATGCTTTATCTGTGCACAATTAGACTATGAAGCTCCCTGCCACCAGGTGCTATAGATGCAAAGATATGCCTATAGGAGTCTATCCCATTTCAGCTACGATTGGGCATTTATACATGTATTGTAAGAATATCCTGAATTACAATAATAGAAAAGAATACTGAAAAAGAAAATTTTATCTCATTCTCTAGGGTTAAGTTGATATGTAAGTAGGGCAGTTTAAAATCTGACTTCAGGGGAGAAGAAGAATATTAAAATGTTATTTTACATGTATCTTTTCTTTGCAGTTTCCAAAGTATCTGCTACAAGCTGTTATCAGGAGGCAAATTTAGAGGAAGATGGACCACATTTAGTATAGCAATCCATGTCATGATTAGCTTTCCCAAGCAAATTATGATTTTATACATTTTTAAACACCATGTTACTCAGTACTCCTCTAGCAGACACTTTCTGTATCAGAAATTACTCCAGAGAGGAGCCAGAATGTCTGACTTCTTAGACACATGGACCTGCCAGCCTCAGAAGGCAAAACAAGGAGGCTTTGCTGCTTAGGATTTTGCATCTCTGTTTAGGCCTGCATATGTATGTTTATCCTAGTGTCTATCTGGGCTGTCTAAAAACTGTCTTAACATATACTCCAATCCTTCTGCAAATAGGTATATAGTGTAACACTTGCAGGCAGAGGTCTGAAACTAGAAAACTGAGAGATGTCAAACTGTGAAGAGTTGCACTATAATTATAAATTACGCATGCCAAAACCCATAATCATGCGTATCTAGCAATCTAAAGTTGCTCATTAAAAACAAACAAAAGAACCAGTTCTGCTTACTGCTTCTGATTGTTTCCCTTGGCTACCAAATTTAAATCAATAGGACTGAAGGGAATTTGCTGTTGCTGTTTTGATCCATTAAAAAAAAATAATACACAAAACCCCATTCCCCTCAAGCAATCTCAAGAACAAGAAGTTACAAACTTCCAGGGCCTTTTATGTTTCCGCAGTTTGCTTGCTACGGTGCAAGAACACTTGCTTTTTTTCAACTTATTTGAAAAAAAAAAAAAACCCGACCACATTTTTTTTTCTGCTGTAGTATAATACTGAGAAAAATGTGATTGCAGAAAAAAGACTAACAACCTCACTGCCTGATGCCTGAAATTACTCTCCAAGAGAAAAGGCTTTCACTGGAAACACATAATTTCAAATTCCTTCTTCTTCAACGACTTGAGAATGCCTCCTTCTCAAAAGAATTGTGGCTAAGACTAAGGTGTACACAATAATGCCATCATCTTTACCTACAAGATACTGGATATTCATGTGTTGTAACTATTTTCCCTTTCAGCAAAAGGAAACAGACTAAGAATAAAGAAAAAACAACCCCACAAAAACACCAACCCTCAAGCCCCTCAATCTTCTTTGCCAGGTTCAAAGATGACCCAGTCTAACAATGCCTACTGTAAATGTGTTGTACAGTGCTCAGGGAGCAGTGAGATTATGCTCTTCTCCTTTCATCTTTGCCACAAAGACATCCAAAATGGGTGGAACCTCCTTTCCTGTCTGCACACAGAGCAGCACAATATCCTGCACTTTCAGGGAATAACTAAATCCAGCCTGTTCCTTCTCAAGAACTCCAAAACGGATCCTGTCTGCTTAAATTAAAAATAAATATAAAATAAAATAAAATAAAATAAAAATAAAATAAATAAAATAAAATAAAATATAAAATAAAATAATCTTCTTCCTGCTTTCTCAGTAGGACTTAGCTCGCACCTGGCCCTTGCAACAAGGTTTAATCAGGAGAAAAATAACTCTTCAATAAAAGCAATATTTTCAAATGGACAACAAATTGATACTGAATTAAGAGTTTTCTTGCTGGAAAAATTGAATTAATAATTTTCAATTAATTTCACTTTCATAAAAATGAAAGTGACTACAAAGGTGAATTATCACATAGGATAATCAAAGTACAGCTTGGCATCTTAGCTGATACAGCTTCAGTGTAGTAGTGTAGCAGCTAAACTTTAAACAGCAGCATATTCTATGATTCAACATTTGGGATGGATACTCATCATTATCTATTCAAGTGGACACAAAATAATTTGTTACAGCCCCTTGGTTTTATCATTACTTGATATTGAAAACTGACAAGCATCATAACTCACTGGCATTTTGAAATCTCTTAATATTTTGATCCTTCAGAAAATCTGTTTTCACTAAGTAATCTGGGTCTGGCCTGTTAGGTTTATAGCAATTAGTTTCATAAGTGTATATACTACGTCAATATGTCTTATAGCAAGAATGAAAATGATGAAAAGGCCCTGTCATGGTTCTAAAATGATAGTTTCTCTAACCTTTTTGTTAATTCTCCAAGCACATCCTCCTCAGCTGCTACACTTCAAATCTTTTATCTCAGGTAAATCACATGAAGCTTTCAGGCCAGCAAATGTCTTCCTGATTAACCGTTCTTATCAAGAGGGCTGTTCTGTAACCTTATTTATTTTTTCTGCAGTCTATTACCTCCTCTGCGTGCTACATTCTGCTCCCCCTTGTTACTAGTACATTTTTCTTCAAACTGCGAGTCCCTGGTTCCCTGGGCTGCCAAAGCCCTCTCTGTCCCCCAGCTCTTTCTCTGCTTCTCCCAGCCACCCATCCTGCCTCTTCTCCCTCAACTGTGAGAGCTGCTGCCCTGTGATCTGCCCCAGTCTGATTCAACTTCTTTAGTGTGCCTGTGGGCTTAAAGATTCCTGCCCCTCATGGATCATTTCTGCCCTGGTGTGCTGTCATACTCTCCTGGCACACCTCTGCTGTGGCACCAAGTGAGGGACTGAATACAGGAACTCTTCTAGCAATAAACAGGAAACTCTTTTCAAGCAGGATCTGTTCCTTGAAGCAAAGAATCAGTTTCATAAACAGGAATGCTGACAGCAAAGTTTGGCACTGCTTAGGGTGGTTGAAACAGTGCTGTTGCTAAATGAGACACCACAGCCCAGGTGTCCTTTAATCTCAGCATTCAAAATCATAGAGGCCTGAAGACACTGGACAAATGTGCCTTGGTCTAACTCCTGGAGGACCTAATTTTCGAGCAAAGTCCTTTGTCCTCTGTACCCACTTAATTAGGATTTCAAATTCTCAGGCTTACACATAATACCACAGAGAACTAAGGAAAGTATTATTTTGTGAGGGCTGATGAACAGACAGCTATCTGGTTCCCTTTCCATTCCAGAGTCACTAGAATTACTCTAGAGTCACTTTACATTCAGTAAACACTCTTAGTGCATTCAGGTAAGGAGATAAATTTTACGGTATTCATAACTTCACCTAAAATTCATCATATGCAGATTAGCATCTAAAGAAACCATAGAATATATTGTTACATTAGAACTACTTTCCTTCCAATTTGAATTCAAGCAGCTGTGAAAATCCAAAGTGTACTTGCCACACTGCCAGGAAGATCCCCAAAAAGTTTGTGATACGCTCTGTACTGGATGCTACTTCCCTCTAGTGTGCAGTCCTTGTAAAATCCCAATGACACCAAACTCCATAATCCTTCACATTTACTCCAAAACAAAACCAGCTGCAAAGCTGTTACATCTTTAAAGCACGCCACCTTGCAAAATCATCTAATTTCTTTTCAGACTCTGAAGAGAATTTAGTTCTAGCACCTTTTCCATCTTGCACGTAGAGCCAGCATTCCTAAATGACAGAGCAGCCATGAAGCTCAGGCAGAAATTTAACAGCACAAGTTATTCTCATGACGCTACAGCACACCCAGGCTAATCTATCAGCCAGGACTTGTACGAGGTGATCAGTAATAGGTAACTGATTACTCCTCAGATTCAGTAATCAGACATTTGTAATAGAATACTTTGTCAAAGCAAATTTAAGAAGCATGTCAGAATTTGTTACAGTCTTGCTCAAAAGGGGTGATTGTTTTGAGTGAATTTTCCACCAACCTATAGTTAATTTACAGGTCTGCAGTAAACCAGCACATTTTGAGCATTGTTTAAATCAATGAAATACATTTATCTTGCTGACAATCGGACTTTTGCCTAAATTGTAGATAACTGAGAATAAGCACTCAAGGAGAGATCTATTTCTGTCATTTTAAAGAATAATTGGGTTTCTGCCCTTCCTCTGAATATTATGGGCATTATGGCATACACTTTCAGAAGTAGCTATTTAAACTGAGTATTCAAGCCCCACAATCACATGCAAAAAAATAAACATTAAAATTTCCTCTTAGACAGTCTTTTCTTTTAGAAAAAAATATTTTTTTTTTCTTTCAAGTTTCAAAATCAACTGTTAATGCACTATATCAACCTGGCATTGGTCCATGAGAGAAGGGAGAGACATTGAATCCTCAACTGCATAGCCAAAATTAATGGACCCTGCTTTTCACCATCTTCAAGTACTTCCTTAAGTAGAGGAGTCATTCTCTTAAAGTGTGTTATCAATTACCCATAAAGACTGTCTAGTAGCTAAATAGATACAGATAAATTCCTCCTTTCAGTCTGCTTTCATGGGCAACTCACACATTCCCTGAAGAAAAGTCCCATGACTTCCCTTCAGCTCCTTTTCCACTAACATGTCTGTCAACCAGCTGCATCTGCCACGGCAACTCTCGGAGCAGGAGAGGAGCTGTGCAGCTGTACAGTTTTGTAGCCTGGAGAGCATCAAACAAATTCAAGTAAACAAGTTTGATAACAACTGTCAACACTGCAGTAATAGACAGATGCAAAAATGTTAATAGCAAGTAGGTAGAAAGGAACCGTACATATACACACATGCATACTTTTACTATTGATGTGTAACTTGAATTTTGAGGGCCCCTGAGAAATCTGGGAACCCAAAAGTATGAATGCATGCACTGATAAGAATGTATTTAAGGCGATCTTGAACCATTTAGGGAGAACATCAGGAAGATACAGTGCTCCAAACGGATGTCACTCTGTAACTGAAGAAAAATATACCCTGATGATATCCTGAGAACTGTTGATTCACAAGATGAACAAGTTATCTAGGAAATAATATGCTGATGAATAGGCAGCCTTCACTGAGAAAACCACTTAAGCTCCTATAAGAATCATATAATTTAACCATGTGGGGAACCATCAAAGCTGATCAAACCTAAAAGCAGAGTGATCTCTGCTGCTGACTATAAGAATACACCAAACTCCAATGAGTTGCACAGGCACCTCCTTTTTCTCCCAATAGAGCATGCAGAATTGTACCTCTGCAAAGTACAATTGTACTTCTTCTGTATTGCTGCTTGTGTAAGTGTTGTTTCATACTATTATTATAGGCAAGGCTGCAATTCAGATGTAGAACAGCAACAGCAGAGTGTGTGCACCTGCACTTCCGAGGTGCAGGCTCACAGGGCATGACTATGGCAATACCTATCCATATTATCCTGCTCGCACATTTAGTGTCACAGTATCTTGTTAATTTTTTATGAGGGAAATTTACCTCCATTTTCTGCAGTTCATATTTTGCCATCAAGGAACTGGACTCACATTCACCCAGGCACCTTTGGGAGCTTTTAATTTTGAACACTCTTCTGTTAAAGAAGCCATTATCCTCTTTCTTCCACTCCCTCAGAACACAATTTCTGTTCTCTCAGTTGCTGGATCAGGAGCAGAAGGAAGTATAACAGAACACCTTTCAAATTATTTAGGACACACCCCACACAATCAAGTAAAAATCTTCATACCTTGTCAAAATATTCCTAAGATGGGGGATGACAAAGGCTGTTTTTTCCCTTCTTTCTAGTTCTCTGTGTCCACAAGTCTAGTATGTGGGGGTTAGAATTCTATTTCTAGACTCATTACTAGTACAACCTTCTGTACAACAGAGACAGTTGTAATCACTTTATCTTTTCAGATCATTTTTCCCTAGTCACAATTTGTGTGTAGTTAAGCCAGTTCTGCCAGTTTATCACTTAAATTCAGCTCCCACACCCTTCCATTTTGGTCACTTACTGTCACTTTTGAGCTGAAGTTCACTGCCCCCTAACTTTACTGGCATGGTCTGAGTTTAAAATAAACCTTTAAAAACAACAGCAGGGAGGGAAAAAAAATAAAAAGAGAGAAAAATGCACAGTTACATGGTGAGTGCTCAGGGAAAGGGATGAGAAATTTGTCAGGCAATTTTGTTGCTGAAGTCAAATACACCTGATACGTATAATAGTTCTTAAAGGCAGTGACAGCACTTATTTAACCATGCCTGGTATAATATGGCCTCAGACATCCATGGGAGTCTTAGGTATCATAATACAAATAATCACAAACTAAAAACAAATACAGCATTTAAATCTTCAGGTTTTCTTTCCCATGAGGTTCTTTTTAACTTCAGTTGTTTCACTAGGAAAAACCTGGGATTGTTGAAACCCTAAGTTATTTTAACAAAGTACCAGAAATTTCAAATGCTTATCACTCATTAAATACTGAAAATACTAGTTTATAGAATATAAACCCTAAATACCATAGGCCTTATTTAAGCAGCTGTATCAAATTCAGCCTTCATTTTGAAACAGCAAAAAGTCACCCCTTAAAACCCAGAGGTCAGCTAGGGTCAAGCTTGCAGATACATAGTTTACAAAACTACTAACTCCATAATGACAGGAATCATTATACCTGACTTCGTGTACCTATATTTAAAATCCTATGGTATCATCACAATTGCATTTTAATGTAATTTTTACATCAGTTTCTAATAAAGAACCATGCTCAGACTTGTAATGGTAATGAACTTACAGATGCCTATCTGTCTTGGTTTTTAGCCACTCAAAGTGTTTCCAGCCTGTAGCTGTGCCTGAGGCAAAGTTATATCATCTTGACACAAAGAAATACCAAGTCTTGCCTTGGAGATTTCCCTTGCTTGAAAGAAGTGGTGAAGTAAAAGCTCCAAAGGCTTATAATTAAAATTGCATCAATTAGTTATATAGCCAACTAAAAGAAAATTACTGTTAAGAATTATTTTCATCCAAATAGCAGGCCTTTCATTGTTCATCTGTGTACTTTCAAATTAATGATTAAAATACTGTGTTCCTTGCAGAACAAGAATACCAACTGTGTCTCAAATGCCTCCAAGGATTACTAATCTATGAACCCTATGTACTATTTGGTATATATATATTCAACATGCATTTGAAAAGTTATCAATTAAGACAGATCTTTCTGACCACAGCTCTGGGCAGATGAATACAATGTCTCTCTCTAGAAATGTTAATATCATTTTAATAAAGGACATGAAAGTGAAATTTAATTAAAAAAATACTTTTGTATTGTTTGATCCTTTCTGGGGCATATATATAAATGTGGAATAAAATTAGAAACGTTGTTAGTAAAGACATAATTGGGCACCACAGGTTGGTATCACAAACATTTAGGGCAATTGCAACTTTTTACCTACGTCACTTTAGCAAATTCCCTCCCTCATGCAGAGTTCACTAAACAAATCATCAGCTCTTTAGTCATTTAAACTGAGTAAGATGTATTAACAGGAAAAAGAACATTTTATCTTGCTGGGAAAAGGAATAAAATGATTCCTAGAAATCAGTTCTACTTGGACAAATGTGTGCAAAGAAATTCCTTTACATGAGCAGCTTTACTGTATTTTAATTAAATGACAGACTCAGCCCACTGCAAATATTGTGGTGTTAATCTCACAACATTAATTTTAACAGAAACTCAGGAAAAACTGGCCAATGTTACTCAAGCGCCTTGGAGGAAAAGAGTACTTTTTGACAGACTTGCATAAGGGATGAAGCACAAAATGAGATAAGTGGGTGATGTTTGTCCCAGAGGGCACAAAGTTTGTAATTACACATAAAAACTTTCATTACACCCTGAAGGTAACTCCTTTGCAAGCATGAACAATGTATGCTCATACAAGAACTCTGTAAAGGAGGGGTTTGGTAGTTGTGTCAGCTATTTAAACTCACTTTATTATGCTAATGAAGGCCTTAGTCAACAGACTTTCACCTTAGGCAATCTTCTGTAAACTGAATTAATAAAACATAAAAAGAATACTTAAAAATTGCTATGTACTTACTTTGTTTATAAGATATATACAAAGTACGCAAATTGAAGTGATGATTGTTTAAACCTAACTTAGAAACCTCTACATCACAGTATTTACTTTTTCCTTTACTATGAGCCCTATCATTACCACCAAAATAATAAAATAAACACTGGGAGCACACTGCAGAAAACATCAACACACAGATAATATTTTCACAGGAAAGTATATTACTTGTATTACCTGGTGGATGATACAGTCTGGCACTATCAAAAGCAAGAAAGTAGAAAATCTGGAGATGGTCTAAGGACCCAGCTTCAGAAGAAAAGTTTTCACCTGAAGAAGAGTCTTTCTCCTGTCATTAAGAAGTTTTGATCAGACTCCTCAGTCACAGATTCTGGGAAATGATGGGGGGTGTGCTCTATTTTTCACCTCCTCTATTAATAGGACGAGGTAAGCATTAGAGAACCTTAAAATGTCATTTCACTTATAATAACATAAATTTAGAACAATTTTCCTAATACAAAATCAGAATGCATTAATCTTCCTTTTAATTACCATATTTTGTTTGCCAATACCTTATATTATAAGGTTAAGATCTTTGAGAAAAATGATACCTAAATCATAACAGGAAATGTGCCATGGGAAGCTTACATTTCTTACTAAGCATTGGAATCTGAGCCCCAGCTATATAAAACGAATTAACATAGTGAAAAGCAGCATGTCGAAGCGCAGTTCTTGTTCCAACCACTGATTTGATTCAGTAAACTGAATTATTCTGCAGAAGCTGCACAGTACCTAGTTAAATTTTACAAGTCATCTTTAAAAACAAAATTAAAACAGGCAAAACAAATAAAGCTCAAGAAATATATCTCTATGTTCAGGTCTGAATTAATCTTCAAGTATTCAACAATGAAATTTTGGATAACATTTTAAATTTAAACTAATGTAAACTTACCCACTGCTTACCTAATCACAAGTAGTTCATATCATAAGACAAGACTGTAACATCTGAGTGATTCAGCGAACCTTGCATGGGGAGAACTAATTGTGCAAAAATAAAATCTATGGCATGAACATAAACATAATAAACTAATAACTTTCTACTAATGACATTTTCATCTGTGAGGAGCAACACAGTTTACTAATTTGCATCTGGCTGTTCAGAGCACAGCAAAGTAGGTCACATACTTCATCCTGGTGCTACTCTTTTCTTACTTTTGGATTATTTTTTCACCCTTTTTCATGATTTTCTGCCCATCTATGAAGGTACACATCTGTTGCCACCAACACCTAAATTGCACATCAGTGTTTCTGATGGAAATAAAAAATGTCATGGCAGTAAGAGAATGTTTTGAAAGTGAGCCAGTTTGACAGTATAAGATTCATTACCATAAAACTCTAACAAGTTGAACCCACATCTCATTAACTGAAAGCACAATATGACTACAGCAATATTCATCTCCCAGAAGAGTGCTTATCTATAGGGAGGAAAAAGATAAAACTTTTGCTGAGAAGTGCCACTAATGACAGCATTAACTTTATTTATTAAAGAATGCCTGAACATTTCTGAAAATACACATTTGCACCTTCATCTATGCTGTTCTGATTAAGTAAATACTGTACCAGTGAATTTTATGAATTGTAGCTTTTCTCTATCACAGAACTGCATTTTCATTTAAAGACAGAAAATATTTTATCTTGTTTTATTTTCATTGGCTTGCAACTTTCCATCCCTTCCAGAAGACTAAATCTGTAAATTGAACTCTCATGACCTGCTCCATGCTGTGGGCAGATGCATAAGGAATATTAAAGAAAAACTACCCAGCTGTTATTGAGTTTGCCATGCTTAGCTTTTATTTCTTATTTTCTAAAGAAATTTCTTGTGGTTTTATAGACTTTTGGAAACTTAATTATAGAAACCACAGAGAAAAATCTAATCTGCAATACATGAAATAAAGCATTATAGGGATAGTATTAATTAATGAATGCAAGAATTACCTTAGGATTTCCAATCACTTCACACTTCTTACAAAAGCCATCATTTGGTGCTCTCAAGCAACATCCTACTCATACAGCGATCAAGTGCGTTCACTTAGCTGTTCAATAAAAAGAGCACTGCCCAGTGTGAAAGGACACAGCCACCTATGAGATTATACTAACCAATTTATATTAACCCTCTGACAGCCTTTCTCCTTGTCCTTATCTATATCTGGTGAGGTTTTTAGGGTCTGTGTACTGCTGAAAGTGTGAGTAATTTGCTTTGATCTGGGTATTACTCACAGACTCCCAATTTCAGTACATACAAAACACTCAAGAGAAACTATAAGTCTTCAACCATCAATAAATTCCAATAAATCACACAAACATGTATCCCTAGAATCTTAAAAGTCACACTTTTTCCGGTTGAAATGCATCTTTTCTTTTTTCTTTTTTCTTTTTTTTGTGTTTGTGTACAGGAACTGCATGCTTTGGAAGAAAATTAATCTTGTAGCATACAGAATAGGTGGAAGGTAGAATTACGATATAATTCAGTTTTGAAAGCATACCTTCAACAGAAAAATTCACAGAAAATTGTGCATATGAATACATCTTGCAAAAAAATTATTAGTTGTGGAACTCAATCAGCTCTTCTTCCTTTATTCAGTAATGCGGGCTGGTCAGCCTGTTTGATTCTTTTCCTGTGATATGTATTAAAAACAGCCCCATAAATCCAAAATCAACTTTGCAATTCCTTTTAAATATAAGTCAGTAAAATATTTTTAATATTGTTTACTATCCAAAAGTATCTTAGATCTCAATATTGGGCTGTAGCTTCCAAAAACAGCTATAAAAAGACAATTCCAAAACTGAAATATCAAAGGAAATGTTATATAATAATTATTTCTTGTTTATTGAAAATACCAACTCAATGTAGTGATATCATCTGTGCCTTGTTTCTTAACAATGTCAGACAGCTTAAATTGGTAAAGATATATGCAGTCTATGAAATCTAAGACCCCTGAAATTATTCAGTATCAGATTTTTTACTATATGTGTGAAACTCAGGAGACAAAAAATATTTTATGCAGGTGTTGATGTTCAAAGAGCATAATAAGAAATATAACTAAAGCAAAATAGCATTTCTGCAAAAGCTAAGGAATCTTTCACTGATGTAAATCAGAGCAAAACTAAATCCCTGTACTAACAGATTCTGTCCTATCTGGTGGTTCTCTTCAGATCCCCTGGCTGCCTCTACACCTGGCACTGTGTCACACTGGGCTGTGCAGCTGCTTGCCAAATAAGCTTGGTTTGATGAGTAGCTAAAATAAGAGACTATTTCCTATTTTGAGTTTCTCCCTGAAAATGTAAAACTAAGAAAAAGCAGACTTAATGCCTAGGACATTTTACATATTGTGAAAAACATGGATTCTGCCAGGACTGATGGGTTTAGCCTCTTGTGTGTCTTTCATCAAATCAGGTCATCTTGCATATGTTTAATTTCCTATAGTTTATCTCTGGCATTTGGTAGTCTGTATGTATTACGGCAAACATACAAGCCCTTGTTTCTTCTATCATTGTTATCTGTAACAGCATTAGTGGAGAAGGTAGAAAGATTATTTTCAAATATATTTAAATTTATCCCAAAATTCAGAAAGGGCCCATATCCTAAATGTGTCTGGAACAACTTCTTTTCTTGTCCTTTTTTTTTAACTTCAATCTCAAAATTCTCCTTAATTCTAAATACTTTTAGTAGGTTTGTGCTAACTGTAACACATGATGAATATGGTTCACAATTTCCTCAATACAGTGACAATATAAGGATGTGATGAGATTCAGAGAATTGTTATTGGGATTCTTTTCATCTAGGTACTTAAAACTGTGGCTATAAGAGCTATTCTTTTGGTATACCATCTTCCCTTTCTCTATTTCCTAATAATCCAAATATTTGGACAGAAAACTGAGTAGCACTAAGAAACGGAAGGTGATGGTATCCGCTTCATGATGCACACATCCATCCTGAGGAAGGACAGAAGCTGTAACTGAGACTGTGAGTTTAGCTTACACACAGCAGATGGACTCGGGTCAGCATGCACGCCTAAACAAAATCTCTCTGATACAAATTCTTTACTGGAATCAACACAAAATTATTCTCAACCCCTATTCCTGCAGAGGGAAACCATTTACCTATGTCATTTCTGGTTTATCAGAATTATAATGGTCTGACAATACTGATAATGAAAGCTAATTCAGATTCTTTGAGGCTCTGATTCTGTAATACTGCAAATGATTTCAAATAATGTGCTCAGTAAAAAGACTTGAGTTGGAAGGTGAACTGAGGCAAATACATTTTAAAGCTCATTAAAAATAAAAGCTCATTAAACATTAAGGCCAATCCACAGTATTTATATTTACTAAATACACGTTCAAATAACTTTTTTATTCTTGTTTCTGCAGCTGTCTTCACACCATTCCTGCAACTCAAACATTTTTGTTGGATCAGTAGCAAAGTTTCAACTTGGCTACCTGCCTTTACTACCTTTTCACAGCACCTATCTCAGTTTGTCCTTGCAGACTAGGACATAAAAAGTAAGAAATATGTCAGCAAACTGCTCCTCTTGTCATGCAAAAACACTCTCCTTTCAGCAAAGCTATGTGTATAGTACAGATACCTACAGACAGAAAGACTGGTCAAATAGGATCATGCTCCACTTGGTCTTTCATTTTGGTCCCTGTCTACTCCTGAGATACTATCCCAAATATGTGTCCAGAACAAGAGGGTTGATTAATGGCATACTGCAGCACAGAGCATATAGGCTGGTTGGGACATGCTATGAATGCATGGTGGGGTACCAGAGGGTATGAAGCCTTTTGGGATAGCTTTGGAAGACAGCTGGCAAAGGAGCCAAACCTTAGATAGATTATGTTTGCTCAAACATGCCACGGAAACTGTTTCCTGGTCTGAACTATTCTGTGGTCTATGGCCAAGTTTGAGACTCTTTGGAAATGTAAAAAAAAAAAATCATATCTGGAATAGAAAATTAATAGACTAAGAGCCCAGCATATGTGCCCAAAGGTGTTACAGGCCACCCTTGCAGAGATCCGCCAAAGACCACTGTCCTCAGCAGCCGTACTTGGTTGGGAAGTCTGACACAAGCACTGGCTTAATACATGTGATCTGAAATCACAGCCTGACATGCAAAATCTCAATATTAATAGACTTCTCATGTCACTGAGTTACTTATTAAAAATTGAGAACCTTCTCCTAAAATAATTAAGCCCTTTTTTTTAGTAGAAAAGTCACCACATTTTCAGTACTTCATAACGTGTTAGATGCGAAATTGCTTTCAGGATTGCATGTCAAATGTAGATTCCATTAAGTTATTGCATTAAATCTCAGCAACATTTATGAACAAACTTTCATGGTTTTATGCTCCAAAGCAATTAGTTTGTACAAATAAAAAAAATTCCCAAGCATTCCAGAATACTTTTATTTGTCTTCGGAAGACTTTACAAGTTAAAATCTACCCCATAGCCCAGACAAGCTGGGTACTGCAATAAATAATAGATATATTACAGTGGCACTCCTAAAGTTTCCTGCAAATAAGCCAAAACACAGATCTGCATTTTAGCTAGGCTGAACAAATACAATTAATTTCTGCTGCATGAAGGTATTGTTTATTTAAATATTGTAATCCTCATGCTAAATACAAGACAAAATTCAATTTGATGGCACCAGTAAATATTTCAAAGCAGTTTCCTCAAAGCTACCCAACATAGTTTTCCTTTTACTCTCCTGATGACTATTTTACATTTACATAATTAGAACTCACTACAATTTCTCCTGCTGTTTCCTACAGATTGCTTAATAGATCTTCCATGAAGAAAGAAGAAAAGGGGGCAGGGGGTAAGAAGGGAAAAAAAAAAAGAAAGGAGTAGGACATCTACTAATCTGTTAAATATACGCTGATTTCTTGCTGCGTATACATTAGATTTATATGCAGGTGCAATAGGGTGAAGAGGAAAACCAAATCAAGCACCCGAGATTTTTGGCATTTGGGTCACCTATATCACCCCTGGGAGTTGGCTTAACCACAATCTCTAAGGTCTACTTTATGCTTAAATCCTTGACATTTTTAAGTTCCAAACATGACCTATTAAGGTAATGGCTGTCATACTTAACTGACACAGAAAAAGGGATGCACATGCATATGAAATCCCACAGTCTTGAGTATATTTTATGGCTGTCAGGCCACTAAGCGCCAGGTATCTTTACTGTCTATGTACGTTTAAATACATCTCTTAAATGAAGAGAACTCACTAGTGGGAGGTGTCCCTGCCCCTGGCAGGGGGGTTGGAACTAGATGATCTTAAGGTCCTTTCCAACCCTAACTATTCTATGATTCTATGATATTTCTGAGCTGTAGTGCTTCAACTTTAAGCACCTCCGCTACAGTCAAATTACACCATCAGACAGAAAGGAGAAGTAAATAACAAAGATGTGTCTGAGAGGGCAAAAGCGATTCACTTTCACAACTTCTGAACACTCCTGATGTGCTACACAGAGACCCCAACCCTGAATCATGATCAATCTAGTTTCAGCAGCAGGCAAACAAGAAATCTGAGCCATGCAGAATTTTCTGCTCTCTTCGGAATCTATTTATTAACATCTGGGGGTCTTGACAGCCAAATCTTTTCAGCATTTACTAACTGCACTTGAAAAAATCCTTAACTGGCGATAGTGAACATTTGTGTATCTTTGCTGAGGATATGAGAACCGCCTGATTTAAAAGCCAACCACATGTACCCAGGACAAACGATCCTAATTCTGTTAGGTTCTTTCCAAATACCTAATTCTAGATTTGCTTGTACTCAGACCTCACTAGCTGAAAGGATGCCTCACTGCTGAGCTCTAACAATGCAAACAGACCCTGCTCCAAAGGCTTAGAAAGTAAACAAAAATGGAAATGGGAAAGGTAAAACTAAAATAAGGAGCAATTCACCTTTTCTGCACCTCAGCCTGTCAATGCATCTGTGGGGACATGCTGCCTTTTTCACCCTTTCTGAGATCTATTTCACAGAGCAATATGTTGATTCTGAATAAGTGCTTCCAAACCTTCATATTTCCAAGCAGTGAAGGCTGTCATATTCAAGCCTTCTCCTGACAATTTTGCCCATAATTCCAGCAATTCCATCTCAAGAGCGCAAAAAGCAGACCTCTCAGCTGATACGGTTATTAAGTTATGGATTTCTGCTCATCGCAATCCACCTTACACTTCATTTATTTGCTTTAATTGCTTTCAGTGTTAAGAGCAAGATCATATTTATGTTTCTATTATGCTGCAATTTATTTATTAACTTTGAAAAATGTACTAAAGTGCAGAGCACTGACTGGGAAGAGGCATTTATGAAATATAAAGGAAAATTATTGTTTCTTCAGAAGAACACTATGTCCCTCATCAAAGGCCTTGAAGTCAGAATCTAAGCACTAATTCCCATCCAGTTTCTTTAAATAGGATCTGATTAATCTCAATCTCTCCAAATTAGAAAACACTTTGAAAATGGGCTGGAGCTGACTGTAGCAAGGTGAAAAACAATTAAATCTGTCACTACATTTTCAAGTCATTAATACAAATTTACACACTGCTGCTAGTACAGGAAGGCAACAGTCTCCCTATTTCAAACAGACCTGGCAATCTGCACACTGCAAGTAACCAAAACCTTTAGCTCCAGCTATACACAGAAAAGTTCGGCAGTTTAAAGAGGGTTTTCATGCTTTTCAGTTGGCAGTCATGCATGTAATTAATCAATTTACAAATGCTGATGCAAATGCTGTGGTTTGCATGTGCATATTTACCATCTTCAAACCCTATTTCAAAATTTGGACCACTCAAGTATATCATCTGTAAACCTCTTCTTGTCTGTTGGTTTATGTCTCTTTCATAGCAGTTTACATTTTACAGTCTGGTTTGCACTGAAGGTTTTGTTTCTTTGCATAAATAAATGAACAAAAATAGCAATAATCTATATCCATATAATAGCAAACAATTTCAAGGCAAAACAGCTGCATTCAAGTGACATTGGACCTACACTGGCACTTCAGAACTGATGAAAAATTCTGTTTTGTGCAGCTGAAAGCACATTTAATAAATGCATTTTCTTCAAAAACAGTATGAAGAAATCAATTTTATTTCAAAAGACAAGATAAAGGCACACTGAGGGGCAGCATGACATGTCCTACAGTCTTTCACAAATAAGGAATTAGGCCTTTTGTCAGTAATGATTAAAAGGCAGTTTTACCAAACACAGGGGACATCAACACAGTAACACTCTGCAGTTTAAAAAAAGAATTAGGACTGCTTTTTCTGCGTGGACTTTCACCATTATTTTAATTACGGGCCTCATCAGCAAGTTTCCTTGCACCTTGAATTATAGGCAGTATCTCATGCTTCATCGTGCAGGCTGTTTATTTGACTATGAAGAAAAAAATTATTACTGAAATTCTTTAACGTGTGAAAATCACTTGGTCAATATAATAAAAAAAAGCCTCTAAAGGAACAGGAAACAGCCATCATATTTCCTGACTCATTTAACTAATCATCTGAACGTTTCCAATTGTTTTCTTCTGTTAAACTCTAAGCCAATTCTTGAAAGGTGATATGCTGGCTACAACTTGCAGTCACAAAAGGGGGAGTGCCATGTTACAGAAAAGACACAAATGCTTCCAGACTCCTGTCTCTATGGTAGGACATTACACCTGTCGCTATGTATTGTAGTCACTAAATGCAAGGAAATGAAAGAGTTTGTACATCTGGGTGATATGTTTTACTATTTTCTTAAGCTCTCTGACACAGAAAATGACAGCAGCCCATTACACAGGGCTCAAGACTTGAAAAGAAAAAAGCTACCGAGTGGCTGAGGTTTGAGAGTATTAAGCATCGGAAATGTGGTCACAACTCTTTAGAAGGAAAAGTACCTTGGCAAGACTCCTTTGTACTTAATGCAGTGAACAGATAAGCCTCAGTATTTATTCCTTAACTAATTTTCATTTGAATATAGCTCTGTTTGCCTTTTTTTGGACCTGAAATTCCACCCAGGCATTTCATGCTACTCAGCCCGGCAATATTCTATTTTACAACGCAACCTGTATTCATTTAACATATTAGAAAAATTCCTCTCTACTTAAATGGCTGAAATCCAAATCCTTCTTCTCTGGGCCCCAACATACAGAAAATCACTCCCACCCTACTGCTTTGTGTTCTTCACTCTCTTTCTAAAGTTTCTGCACTTGTTAAATAGATATAAATAACACTCCTCTGTGATCTTTTACATCTTCCTTATACGCTGGCTATACCAAATATATGACGTTACGTATAAAACTTCTCTCTAATTCCTTACATACTACCTCTTGTCAGTCTGTTTCATACATACCATAGTAAGAGCAAGAAAGAAACAGCTAAGGAATACAATTAGCAATTTAAAGGCACGCCTGGAGCTATTTGGCTGCTGAAGTAGTTGCTATTGATTTAACTAGAAACTTCTTACCTTTGACTCCCTCAGCTCAGTAGAAGAGAGTTCAATCTTTTTCTTCTTTGACCTTCTTGGCCTAATTACAAAGGGGATTCATGTGAACACAGGAGAGCTACTGACTGACAGCAGCCTTTTACTCAGTCACAATTCCAATGCAACTCTAGCCTGGATGTTTTAACTTTTAAAAAACATTTATTATTTACTAATCTAAAAATTCCAGTCTTTCCAATCTCATAGTTTCTTAGCAACACTTAACAACTGAAGTACATACACTGGCCCAAAGTACCATGCTTACAGCATTAAGCCACATCCGCTAGCAGAGCATCCATTTTTAAGACTTCATCTTACAGGAAGCACAATATTTTAGAGTTTGGGTTTTTTTAAGGCATTTTGAGAACCTGCACGATATACAAAGTAAAACAGAAAAATTTTGAATGGCTCCTTCTCTGTTCTACATTAAAGCTTATTGCAAGAGACATGTTTTGGTACTTCAAATTTTTAACTGCTTCACTAGTACTAAGAAAGAGTAAATATGCACATGTAAGATTCCCAGCTGGAATTTCAGCACTAGCCTCAAAATAGTTCAGCAATCGAGGAATAATTTTTGAAGTATTTTCAGTTGAGAGGTCATAGGTAATCATTATAGGCTAAATACTAAACTGCTTTTCAACTTCTGCTACCCACCCAGTACTTCCAAAACCAGATATTCTGATCTCTGTAAATACTTCTCCCTCTCCATCAGCTTAGAAATTACATTGAACTACTGATATTCTACTTCTTTCTTTTCCCACACCATAGTGACCAAAGTCCCACATCATCCACATGGCTAGATTCAGATTAGGATCTGAGATAGAGAAATGAATTCAACATGCTGTCTGGCTCCTTGCAAGAAGTGTGTTTAAAAGACGTCAGAGTACAAAATACAAGAGAGTGAAAACCTGAAATAATTAAGAGTTATTTCAAAGATCCAGGAAGAAAGCACCATGTGATCTCATCAAGCCTTTCTAACGTCAAATAGAGGCTGCAGAAAGAATCTGATACACAAAACCAATCTGCAAGAGCATCAGTGTGAAGACAGAATAGATTTAGATTAGTATAGCTTTGTTTATTGGATTCTATGACAAGTCTGTGAGAAAAGTAAGAAAAGTTATAATCCCATTACAGAAATGTAAGCATGGTCTCAGGTATGTCTAAAATGTAATTGGAGATGTGGAAACAGCACTGCTGGTATAAAGCTGATTTGCAACTCTTGGTCCTCCACCTATAGACTGCTCAGAATTTTACAAGGTAATAAGCTTGTGATTTTTTAATCTTCAAATGCTAGCACTACCATGATTCCAACACTGAGACAGTCTTTAGGTATGTAAAGTTATTTTTTATCTCTTTATTAAATAAATAAAAATGTATTTTGCTAGGGTCTCCTGGATTTACTTCTACCTGAAGGAATCTCTTTTGATTTTACATAATTTTGTTTTACTTTTTTGTATATAATTCACCAAAATACTGACAATTCAACATTTTATACCAACTGTAAAACCTGTATTTATAACATCCTGATGAAATTAAGCAGGATTCCTTGGGAGAACTAGTTGACAAACCAGTAGTTAAAAAGAATGGAGAGCTGAAGTTTTCACAATTTATCTTGATTTCCTGACAGTGTTCAGTAACTCAGTCAGAATATTCCTCAAGATGTGCAATCTTTTCTTTAACAAGCTATTCCTTCTTAGTTATACCCAATCTCACAAATAGCAGAAAGAGATTTTGAAAGGGTATTCAGATTTTCAAGGTGAACTTCCTATTTTACTGTGCACATTGTGAAGCTAGAAATTATTCCAAAATATGACAGTGGCTTGAACCAATACATTCAGCAAATCAGGTCACAGCTCCTAGCTGTAAAGAGACGTAGCCCCAGTGTGATAAACACTTCAGTATTTTCAGATGTTGAGCAAAGGAGATGGGAATCATTATGAACATCAGAAATATTTTCTGTACTGCATGCAGTTGTGCAACCAAAGCCAGGTACTGGCAATATGTTTAACTAACTTTGGTCTGTAGACAATTTTATAAAGGGGCGGTAATGACTTTATTTCAGGACTACAAACCTTCTTGTAATATTATTTTTATTCACAAAGCTGGTAATTATAGAATCATAGAATAGTTAGGTTTGAAAAGGACCTTAAGATCATCTAGTTCCAACCCCCCTGCCAGGGGCAGGGACACCTCCCACTAAACCATGCCACCCAAGGCTATGTCCAGCCTGCCTTGAACACCGCCAGCGATGGAGCATTCACAACTTCCCTGGGCAACCCATTCCAGTGCCTCACCACCCTTCCAGTAAAGAATTTCTTCCTCATATCCAATCTAAACTTCCCCTGTTTAAGTTTGAACCCGTTACCCCTTGTCCTATCACTACAGTTCCTCATGAAGAGTCCCTCCCCAGCATCCCGATAGGCCCCCTTCAGATACTGGAAGGATGCTATGAGGTCTCCACACAGCCTTCTCTTCTCCAGGCTGAACAGCCCCAACTTTCTCAGCCTGTCTTCATACAGGAGGTGCTCCAGTCCCCCGATCATCCTCGTGGCCCTCCTTTGGACTTGTTCCAACAGTTCCATGTCCTTTTTATGTTGAGGACACCAGAACTGCACACAATACTCCAAGTGAGGTCTCACAGGAGCAGAGTAGAGGGGCAGGATCACCTCCCTCAACGTGCTGATCACGCTCCTTTTGATTTATCCACAAATGCCTTTCATGCAAAAAGTGGTACATTTTAGGAGTGAGTGCTCATGAAAGCTGCCACATTTGAATCTCTATCTTCCTTTCTGGATTTAATTATATTTTAAAACCCCTTTTTTCATTCTTGCAATTACAGATGCTTGCAGCACACACATCCAAGGAGAGATCTTATTAGCACAATGAGAATGGGTTAAGGATTTTCTCCCTCTTATTCTTGTTACAATCATTATCACAAGAAGAGATTCATGTTGTGCTGTTTATTATTTATAGTTCTCATTATATTCTTTGTCACAAGACTGCAACATCAGAATTTTAGTGCCTCATATATTCTGTGGAAGATAATAGTAAAGTGTACTACTTTGACCTTTTCAGTGTACCATAGTTTGATTCATTAGCCATTCCTATTCTCTGCTATTAACAGCATCAGTAACCTGAGAAGAAGAGGTAGATGAGGCAACCAATCTCAAAGCATAATACTGAAAAGGTTAAAATCTAGATCTATAAATCTATTCAAAGTTTACAATTTTTTCCAAACAATGTTTGATATAAAAATGCATCTCAGTCCTCTGGCAAAGACTGCGGCTGCAATGCAACTAAAGTAAATAAACTATTTACATCAACTTTTGAGATTGAAAGCCTTTGCTCTTTAGAAAAAGCCAAAGGTGAATGAGCTCATTACATAGCCTATTTGTCACATACCAGGTCTATCAATTTACGTCCAGGTTATAGGTACAGTTTGAGGAAATACTGTAACCGTTACAATGTATGTCTTGCAATAATGATACTATAAACGCCAGCCAGAAGTGCACCTTGTAAGACATCGTAAGAAAAATATACTGAATACTATACTTGTATTTCATTTCAAAATAAGGAAGATTTCAAGTAGGAAAGCCAAAGTGGCTTATACGCAATTATTTCATGATCAGCAAGTATTCTCAAATGATTTCTTAGACAGTGTTTACTGCACAAAATGACTAGACTCTTGAGTACAATATAAATACATTCCTATTATAACAAAGGTAATGATGCTAACGGCAAAGGAAAACAATATGGGTGCACAGAGGGGAAATAAGAAATTCGTTCATATCACCATTCCATTTTTCTACTGAACAGTCACAATTTAAAAGCAGGATTGTTTTAAATTTCCTTAAGAATTAAACAAATGATAAAATGGCAATAAAGCCATATCCCTTATGTGCCTTTGCTAAGCTTAAAATATATCACACTATATACTATTGTGCTATTGACTGTAGCATATAAAAGATTCTACAGCTCAATAATTCCCTATACTAATAAGAATTTTATTAAAATTTGGTTATGCTAAATCACCCAGAACTGATGTATTTCTCAGCACGATATAGCATTCTAAATGTAAACTATAAATAAAAAATGAAGTAAATAAATTCTGTAAACTCAAAATTTCTTTACCAGATCCCTATTAAAATTGGGTTTTGCTATGTATCCATAGATAAGTGAGAAGGAGCATGGGACATTATCGCTGAAATTAGCTATGTTGGAGAAATAGGCCCATGGAGGATTTACTTTATGCTTCAAACACTTGGCCATAACAGACATTGATGACTATGCACTCTTCTTGTCCATTTTGATTATCTGAGAGCTTTTTGTTTCCCTTTCTCATATTCTCAGCCATTGTGCAGTTTAGCAATTTGCAAAGGTGAAGCTAGGAAGGATATACCTGTTTTCATTCAATGCAGTCTTCATCAAGCAGCTAATAAATGTGTTTTATTGCCCTTCCCATAGTAGGCATTATTGCCTCCCCTATGTAAAAAAGGCCATATATTTTGAGTTCTTATAGTCACTCAATAGCTAATCAGGAACTCATACCATTATAAATGTGCTAAAGACAGCGCATAATGTCACAGCCCGAGTGTTGATTATTCCTTAAAAAAGAAACTTCTATTAGCAAGAGGTCACTTGTGCAGTATAATGGCAAACTCTAAGCATAAATTAATTTTTAAAGCCAAATATATTTACGTAGTAGGTATTCTTTAAAGATCACCAACAGAACATAATGCATTTACACAAATGACAGTATAAAAATCCTGTAAATCCTTCAGTCTTTCCTTTTTCATTACTTGGGCCAGTACATAAAGTGTCCAGTGCTGTCTCTACAATCTCAGCACAAACTCATCTTGTGCTTGCAAGGGTTTCTGTACTATTTTTTGTTCTTCATTAGTAAGTGATAACATTTCCACATAATGCATTAAACACCTATATTCTTATGCAGAGTACTGTAAATTCTTCTAATACTTTCATAATGGCACTCTTTCCTCTGAGCTGCCTTCATTAGGCTTGAACTGCATATATAGGTTGGCACTGCTAGATGCAAAAGACTTTATCATTTATCTCAAGTCACCAATGTCCCTTCCCATTTGTCTTTCCATGCCTGGCACTGTGCCTACACCACTGGTGCCTCTGCCCCAAAAACTCATGCAGGAATTTCCACCCTCCAATCCAGCTCAATACAATAATTTCTGAATAGCTCAGCAACAAGTTAGAAATAAAGCCATCTAAATAACAATCTTACCTGACAAATTAGCCTAATAACACAGTACCTAACCTGACAACAACAAATTGTAACAACATGTCTGTCTAGAGATACTACACTCTTCCTGCCCACCCATGAAGTTTGAATTAGGGGAGGTTTCAAGGGTCTCTAGTCTCCAGTTCTCCCATGATATCCAGACTACACAGGGATGTTTCCACTCTCCAAAAAGCAGCCCACTTCAAAAAGACATGGGCAAGTATTGTGGTGAAGTTTTCCTGGAGCTACTTTAATTTAGAAAGTCAGAATTATGAAGGCATGTGTCCAAACTCTCACATATTTATGTACACTCCAGTATTTGCTATTACTTTCCCTCCTCAATACTACAGAGGTCTTCCTGCTATATTTGGCCAAGAGAATAGTTTCAAGCAAAATCACATAGAAGATGAGCTGCTCTATGATATATTTTATTCAGATTTCCTCCTCACCATAACAGTAATTAAACTGGATTTGAAAAAAACTGCTGATAATAACATTTAGCTTATATCTTTGAGAAAACACTAACTTTTGAATTGTTATAGATGTAAGGTCTAACTGTTCAGATCTATTTTGCAATTGCATACATTTAGTATGTATGTTTAGAATAAGGACCAATTGCAGCAGCAATTTCAAATTTCATATTTGATCCTAGAAAGGAAAAAAGGGTAGATTTGTAGTAGAAAAACTGAAAAATGTGAAGTAATTTCCCCCCCCAAGGCTTCAATTATCATCATGGCATTTCTGTGGGGTCTTTCATGTTTCATCTGTCCCCAAGACACAAGAGAGAGATGTCAGTAGAGAGGCAAAGTAAAACCCTTCAGAAATGTTCACAGGCAGTGTGACATCAGGGGGTATATTTCAAGTATACTTTCTGGAGGAAAAAATACCATCATTATGGTGTTAAAAAATTAAAGCCCTACTATAACAATTAACATATAATTGCAGTATCATACCATGCTACATACTGAAATAGCAGAAAATGTGCAAATAAAAAAGAAGCCCTTCCCTCTTCATGAGGTAGCAGGAATCACAAATTTATATTATACTTTCTGTAAACTAAAGAAGTTTATTGATAGTACTCCTTTCTTTGCCACACTTTCGAAGGTGCTACATGGCAAACAACTCCTTATATGTAAACCCATCAAGCACTGCAGATCTATTCACATTTCTAGTGAAGCAACTTATTTAACAATTTCTTAGGCAATGTCTCTTGGGCTTAGCTGTAGGCAGGAAATGAAGTATAATTAGCACTTTTATGTGGCATTAACAAACAATCTTGCTAGTTCATTACGTTTTAATATTTGCACCAGTCTTCTGAAAGCAGATTAAGACCAACTGTAATTTCCATATGTGAGATTCAGTGACTATAAAGCTCAAAGAATGTTCATGTTAATCAAAACCACTATGATGTCTTCAATTAATTTTTTCCCCAGATCTTTTTGCAAACTTAGTTTTATGTGAGTGAAGTGCTGATCTGAAATGTTTATTCACTTGATTCTGATTTTTTAGCTCACAGACATGGCCAGGGTTATAAGGAAAGGCTGTGTATACCAGTACAGAGCTGAATCCATTTTTTATGAAAAAATGAAAAAACAAACCCTCCAAACATATTAATGTTAACTAAAGTGTTAAAATGGGGGGGGGGAGGGAGTGGAAAATAGATAAAGATAGGTCTGATCAGGGAAGTTAAATAACCAATCAAGACTTTTCAGCCCTCTGTCTATTGGAATACTTGAATCTTTGAGTTTTATTTATTATTACAGTAATTGATACTGTAAAAAACAAGTTTGGATCCTGGCATGTGGGTTCTGAGGAACATTGTCCCAGAACACTTGGTATATGTGCCTTTGGGCCATTAGGTAAAAGGCAACTGTAATTAGGTTTATTACATGTGCTATAAAGGAAAACCTAGCAGATCAAATGGTCTAACACATACAAATGTGCATAGTTCCCTCAATCATGCAACAGGAAAGGAATTTTGAAAAGTTCTTAATAAATTGAGTCCCATATTGCTTCTAAAAAACAAGCAAAAAAAAATAAAAAAAAGCTTTCCTCCTAATTGTTCAGCTTTTTTAATTGGCTGCTCAGAGCTTGCATTTAAATTAAAATGGCAAAACGTTACTAAAGCCTTTGTAATCCACGGTTCCTTTATACTGAACATTAGGAAATACTTCTTTAATGAGAGGGTGGTCAAACACCGTAACAGGCTTGAGTGGTCAATGCACTGAGCCTGCCAGTGCTGAAAAGGCATTTGGTCAATATCCTTAATACCATGCTTTAACTTTTAGTCAGCCCTGAATTGGTCAGGCAGTTGGACTAGATGATCACTGTAGGTCCCTTCTCGCTGATATAGTCTACTCTATTCAGTAGCTTTTTCTATTCTGCTAACTAGCTTTGATCATAACTTCAAATCGCAGAAGGTACTCTTTTAGGACATACTGTATCTGTAGCCACAGAGAACCCAAAAGAAATAATTATTTTTTTTATTATTTTCAGGACTGCCCTTTATGCTCAGGTTTTACACTGAATCAAGGATTTTATGTCCATGACATTTTATTAATTAAGGACAATATGCCATTATAGAAAACTTACTTTTTATGTCCAATATCTACATCTTAGATTAGTTCCTCTTTCTTTTGAGTCACTTTGCCCTCTGCTGTACAGAGAGTTAAATACTACACCTGTCATACAGAGGTGTCATGCAGATGTTGTAACAGGCATCTTCGTATACCATTTAAAATATCTATTTTCAGGAGATAACAGTTCCAGTTTCGCAATCATTAGAGTTAATTTTGCAATTGTGCATTCTAGTTTTCACCTCAGCCTGGGACTTCACTGTCCTATGTGCTGTTGAAATGAACAGAAACACAGACTAACAGAAGAATAGGGAACATCAGGTCAGAGCACCTTTGTCAGCAGGCCTGAAAATCACCTTAGTGAATAATGAATTTAGCTACCATAGTAAGTTTGTAAGTCTCCAGGTAAAAATACTGAGGTAGAATGTGAAGGTCTATGAAGAACTATCTTAAATGATACTCAGTGATTTTTTTTTTTTTTTTTTTTTTGAGATGTAAGTAGCACTGGAGGAGAAAAGTACTTGGTTTTAAGTTCAGCAGGTGAGAAAAGCAGCCTTAATAGCATCTAATCATAGCTGAGAGTTTACCACTCTTGGGTGAGGAACATTAGGTAAAGCGTGGTAATGTCTGGAAACAGACATATATCCTTTGTCATATGAGCTAGAACTCAATAACCAATGAGCTAGAACTCAATAACCAATGCTACTAGTGCATGGAATGGCCCAATCATCAAAGTTAGATTGGTTTTGTTTGAACAGTGCACTTCTGTGGATCCAGGTGCTTCTTTGTCCAAAATACAGTGGGTTCAGTTTACTTCAATCTCATCCAAAGTAGGTCTGTCTACATCCCTTTATACATTCTTAGCAGGTTCTGCTTGTGACCAGAGGCATATTTTATCATGCTATCTAGGAGGTCTGCTCCTAAAAACTACTTGGGAAAAACATGGTACCTGCAAAACCAACAAAGCAGCATGATTCAGACATGTATATACACGTACATGTGTATACTTGCACACTTTAAAAAGAAAGAAAAATGGTAGAAAATAAAATTAAAAGAACTTTCAGATCCAGAAACCTAGCTCCCCCAACACTTCTAGTCACTTAGCTAAAACAATGAGTACGAAAAAACTGAGACATCAATCTGAACTGAGAAGAGAGGGGAATAATCTTATTTGTCAACCAGAGAAAATGATCAAGATGTGATCAACAATAAAGATATGATGGCAAAAGTCTATATGACAGAGACAGTTATTCAGTAATTCAAACACTAATAGATTTGCTGTCCATTAGACACCTGAGGCTGTATCTTGGCAATCACAACTGTATGCAAAATGCAGTTGCTGGACTGTAAGTAGTATCTGCCACATTATGTTTAGTCAGCTTTTTATTAAGGATGGCACAACACAAAACTAAATTGTACTGAGTTACAGTATTGGCTTGCAACAGTTAATGTTGGTCAGTCTAGCTGGCAAGTTCCCTGTACTACAGACTTTAGCTAGATCATAGAATCATAGAATAGTTAGGGTTGGAAAGGACCTTAAGATCATCTAGTTCCAACCCCCTCCTTAATGGCACTTGAACATTTTTATTGTGGTAGCATTATGTACTAGCATATTAAATATTTACTACAGCCATTTTCTGGATGTGAGTTGAAAGACTTAAAATACTTCTTAATGTCTCTGAAGTACTATGAAAAGAAATACACAGGGACAGGATATATCATGACATTTCTAAATCCAGCCTACATGACAAATGAATGCAAATTGTAGTACAATAATATTTGCATTTCTTACTTTCCTTTAAATCACGTCATCCTGTTTGAATCTCACTTTTCATTTTTGTTTTACACGTACCAAGTTTGGCAAAAGATAACAATGACTTTCACAATGTCTGTAATCAATACAGTAGGAATTTAATTGATCAGTTAGGCCATGTTCTCCAGATTTGCAAAATTTTCTGGGCAGCCTATAGTGAACTCGTGACAATTTGGCAACTGGTGTCATAGTGGGAGGTGCTAGCTGGTGCTCTCTCTAGTATCTACTAGTATTTTAGCCACTACTCAGTCACTTAGACGTAAAGCTGAGCTCTCAATCCTAACTGCAGATGGTGAACTTTGGAAAACGTGGCACTGCATGAACTTTTGAGCAGTGGTTTGGTTTTTGCACTTAGAAGTGCTAAGTTACAGCAATGGAAAAGGATTTACACATTTCAGTGCCTGCTGTATATTGTAAGAACAAATAAAATAATACAGCACAGTCTTCAAATCAAATGAGAACACTAAATAAACAAAAGCCACATCCTGTATACCCTTTCCTAATATATTCAAAATGTGAACATTTAAAGTATGGTATGACCTATTTAAAACCAATTTCATACATCATCTTGCTCTTTCCTAATATCAGCAGCTGATTTTATCAGTCAGAGGCACTGTCAGCTTGTCACATTGTGCAGTTCAAAATGTCAGATACAGTGTAAACAGGCTCAGAGTAAGGCAGACACTTTAGAACAGAGAGACTGCATGCTGAGTTCAGGTGTAGAGGATAGATGAACCCTCTTTATATTACACAGAATAATACATGAGCCAATAGCTGTTATAAGGGTAAATTTCCTTTGAGGGATTATGATGCACAGGATAACTGTGGGTACAGGAGCACCTGTCAATAGAGCCCTAGCAATCTCAATCCTTTTCTCCCTGAATTATCCTTTTAGAAACATGTATGCTGTATCAGGATAAACACTACAATATATGCTTATTTCAATTTCTTTTTTATTGATTTGTGGGTGTTCTGTCTCTCTCCGTCACACCCTAAACCGTTTGACACATTAATGGTAGGGTTGGTTGTAAGCAAACATTTCAGACATTGAACATTCAGGCATGACTGTGGAGAACTATTAAGTCTTATACATTTTTGGAGGAATCAGGAAGAATTTAAGCCCAGATAAAATGTCACTTGTTGAAACACAGTAATTTCCACTGTTCAATTTCTGTTTAGTTGGAAAGGATAGCTTACTTCTGTTTCATCATATATCTGCCTAAAAACTACCTAAAAATGTGGATTTGACTAAAAAAAGTAGCATTTCATTAACAAGTCAATGTAAATACATCAAAGGAAAACCTTTTCCTAAAGCAGAGGAGCTTGAATTAACGACAGCTTGTTAGAATGATGATAATATTAGCAGCAGTGCACTATTTCTATTATTACAGTGATGTCAGATAAACATTTGTGTAAAAGAACTTTGAGTTTATTTAAGAAACAGACTGTATTATTATTATAACTGTAATAAGTCCAAAGCATTTTTATCATACTTTTTTCCAGGACCAAACAGTGAAATAATTGAAGTCCAACAACTTTGCATTTGGTATGTAAAAGTGAACACTAAATTAGTCCTAATGTCTTTCTGCTGATTCATTGATGAATAATTATGCCCTAGAGAATAAAAGCAGGACTCCCAACAACCGGAAAGCAGTGAAGCTGAACTACCCTTTCTTCTAGCACCTTTGAATATACACCAGCAATTGTAAAGAAAGTAGGATATATTAAAACCGCTTACAACAGGGCAAGATACATTTTAAGTAGGAAAATGTTACTGATCACCAGTGTGTTATTTTTGCTTTGTCTCTCTCAATCCCTGTAAACTTGCTCTAAAAGTATTAGCATCAACAGCAAACATTTTCATTCTACTGGTCAAAATCTCTTTCTACTAATACCAGCAGGTGTCGCTGACTAAAGCTGCATTAACTGAGCATTGCTCCTTACTTTTGGCCAAGCCCCCACAAGAAAGACCACTGTCACTCTTCTTGTCAATTACTCCTGATTTGAAATCAAAGACTTGTTAAGATTTTGGTCACTATTTAGTTATGGGAAAATGGCGGGGGGGGGGGGGAACAACAAGGAAAGAAGGAGTGATCAAAGTGTTACATAATCTCATCATATGTTTCTTTCCATGACATATATATTATTTGTAATACCCTTATGTCATTGCTATTTATGCCAAATTTCCAAAGGAATTTTACTCATTAAATTTTTATTTTACCACACATCTGGTGTCATTGTGATATCTTGATCATTTCCATTCTGGAAACTATAATGTTGTCATAACCTCTTGAAGGCAGTATACTTATCCATGCTTACAAAAGGATAATCTCAAATATATACATTTTTTGCCATCAACCTATGTTTAGTAGGTATGTGCACCTAAACGAAGCTTTAAATAATTGTTATCTACAAATGTCATCTTAACTTGATACAATGTGGTACACTGCAAAGGGTAAAGCATCAGATTGCCACTGCTTGTGTTATTTTAGTGAACACAGTCTCTCATTACACAAATATTCAAGATGAAGGTAACTGGCAGCACTGGATCACGCAAAAAAGCAAGGGGTGGGGGGGTGAGAGCGCTGTCTCACAGGCACACAAGGATCTACCATTAAGAAAAGATAAAGTATAAAACGAAGGTAGTGCTAGTCAATGAGATTTAATGCACATCATAAATACCAGAAGATGAAGGCTGATCCATTCAGTCAAGCAGCTATCAACACAGAATGGTTCAGGAGCATTACTGATGATAACACACAGTAACAGTTCTGAAAGACTGTAGTAGGAAATACAGGTGGGGTGAAAATATAATGCTTGATTCAGGCTTGTACCTGAACAGTATCCAGCTTTAAAAGGAGACATTTAATATGTAGCTACCAATATAGTAATATTTTACTCTGGAAAGAAAACAAAAAAGAAATAAGGAAAGATTTCTAAATATAATAATCAGATTTTATGGATTCATAAGGTTCTAGGTACTTGGTAAATTCTCTGTAAGTGTAACAATGTCTGTGGACTGGGAAAACTACTTGCCTTTAAATCACCACTTCCACACTGGTGAAAATCTGGTGGAAGTGGGTTAACAATGAATCCACTGTTGATTGTTGCCTAACAACATAATACCGCTCTTCCTTGGTGTTAATACTCAAAATTTTACTGATACTTACACTGGATTTTTTGTTCTGTTTAAAAATGTTGCAATGCCCAGTTCTGTTGCCATGATTAATCAATCCATCAGCTGACTAATGGATAATGTTAGCTGCATGTCACAGAATTTCAAGGATAAATTCAAGTTTTCACAGATCTCAAGCTGATTTTTTTTCCTGCTGACAAGTGGTCTAATTGAATTTCAATGAGCTGAAAATCAAGTCTTTTTAGACTTCTTAATTTTTATAAGTAGCTTTCTTTGTGACAATCCTATTATAATTATTTAGAGTTCAAGCTGTTCTACCTCACACATACCTCAAATACAAGTAGTCTTGGTTTTGTTTCTGAGCCATTTTTAACCCCACATGTGAAGGGAATATTGTGACTGCCTTCTGACCCCTCTTCTCTCAAGTGCTCAGAAGAAAGAAACGTGAGTGCCTAGAAGGGGGCTGAAGCACAATCCCCAGCCTGGACTAAATAAATTACTGGGTGCCTGTGCACCCTATGATACATATCACCTAACTCATTCTAGGTAAAGGCTTTGCCTACTAGAATATTTCATGATGGACAGTTACACCAGTATATCCCAAACTAAACTCAAAAGGCATCTAAATGACTTGATACTTTTCATAACTATGGCAATACATATAACTATAGGAACTGTTAGCACTACAGTTATTTATGAGCACTCTGTCTTCAAAATAAAGAGATTACTTTTCTTGTATCTCCTTAGTAATAAAATGACATACTCTCAAAGACATCATATCTGAAGTACATTGCAGCACATCCAGCACTGTGAGGTACAGTCTGCACTCCAGTCAAATACAAGCTTTGTGGTGCTGCATCAGATCAAATATTCTCTAGGGCTATCAGCTACTGACTGTACACGAGGAGAAGAAAAAACATTTCTCCCACATTTCTGTGTTCCTTGGACACCTCTCCAATTGTAGGTAATGCAGTATTGCCACTCAGTATGGGCTGAGTAGGAGCAACTTTCTTGATGAAATAATGCATTATTCACAAGGAAAGAAACAGAGCTTGCTCACTCTGAGCTGCTGAGTTGTTTTATTCGCTTTATGAGAACAGCACTTCAGCTTAACATCTCCCTTGCTTCAAGATTTATCTCCTGGGCCTTGTAACTGGCTCTCTCCAGTTCTTTAAAAAGCAAAGCAAAGCAAAACAAAACAAAACAAAACCAGCCAACAAACAAACATGCAAGCTAAAAGAAGCAGTATATGGCATAAAGTGTTGGCTAAGCATGTCTATCTTGGGAAGGATGGTATCAAGTTGGAGAGGAAACAGTGGTCAGTGCTGAGGGCAGATCTGAGTCAGCATCAATTCAAATTGAGCACAGCTGAGGAAGAACCTGCTTTCAAAAATGTTGTATTGAAATTAGCTGATGACATGTGCAAACAGCACTGGAAACACAGTTCTCTGAATAAAGCACAGGACTGAGTTCGACACAAGGTTATGCTGTTAATTAGCAATGAGATACAGAAAAGCTTAGCACAAATTTCAGAATAAACTTCCCACTGATTTTGGGAATATTCCGAGCTCCTAATTTTAGAAACATGCAAACAATAAAAAACATTTTACTCTTCTTAATGTTTTAACTTCAAATCCTCTAAGATCTGGCTTATTAATTTGCAAAGCAATACAGTAATTTTGGTAATGCTGAGCTATCTAACAAATCAAGCAGCATCAAATTAATCCTCTCAGTTAAGTGTACAGAACTCCTGCTGAAGTCAACTGAAAGTACTTTTTGAAAACCTCATGTTTAACTCTTTGGAGTACCTCAGACACCTTTTCAACATAACTTCTTCAATTTTTCAACTACCTTAATGGAAACAGTTGCCTGTCTTGGTATGGACAACTGGACAAACAAAAAAGATATTCCAAGCTGAGATAAACTCAAAGATTCTGCTCATGTATGAATTCTTCACAGGAGTTTAGTTACAACCACTAAAACCAATTAATTCTTTAATCCCCTGATAAAACTTCTGAAATATATCAAAGTGCCTGGTCAATAGACACAGCCTGCTTGCTCATAAAAATGGTCATTCCTGAACAGTTACAGAAATGCTAACTTCATCACTGGATTAACCAAGGTGAAAGGAATATGCAAAGTCATGGTCCAAACTTGCAGCTTTGTGCCAACCATTTTGCACTTCCTCTACAAAACAGTCACAATGTACCGCTCATAAGGAAATGTGATTCAGACCTAAATTCACATTTTCTAAACTACATTCTGTGCAAGTCAGAATTCATGATCCTAAGCACATCAGGACTTGAAAGTGGAAAAGAGTTTTAGTTTTGTATCCTCCAGTTCCATGCAATAAGAAGATGACAGCTGTGCCTAGTGACTGCAGCTGCCAGCTCATGGAACCCCTCACTGCCAGCCAGTTCTAGTAGTAATTTGGTTTATTATTTTAGCAATTTGCTTAACCTACTGTGCTCCAGTGATGCGATCTGCTAATGAAGAAAACAATGGTTTGTGATTATATTGAAATCTATGGTTGAAAAGAGTCATACAAGAGTAAGGCGTCATCAAAAAAGGGAGGAAAAGGAAAATCAAGAACAATCATACTTCATGAACAAGATATATCTTGTTCAAACATGAAGAATGAATTATACAGGAAATTAAAAATGTCTCTGAACCCAGTCCTTCATACTCCAGTGAACTATTGTGAATGATCTGCCTGAAAAATATTTGCAAGACTGAGGCCCAAGTCAACAAACCAAGATCACTTAGATGAAAATTGTAAAAGTTCATTATATCACAGCCAGTACAAGATCCTATTAAATGCTTCATACAGCTGTTGTCTTAAACTATACATAAGTTTTCAAAATCCTGGAGAAAATGCATGTAGTAACACTATTCTACCTAAGAACCTGACAGGCAAAATATATGTAAAAGTAGGTACCTCATTACAATCTGGTACATCAAGATGAAAATAAAAAGTGAAAACTGCAGGCTTCAGGTGGCATCATGAATACAGCAGATATGAACACTCATCTCTATCTTGCAGCACATGATTTGTGGAGAGTACAGGAAACAGGGAAGGATGGGGCAGGATTGAGAATGGGTATGCAAGATCCCCATCCTACTCCAGGAGAGACAAATTTATCCAGCATCCTATTGTTTGCAGGTAATATTCTAGACAAATATCTCTTGTTATAATACATAGCACTCTTGTAAGGTTTCTCAGGTTTGAGGGGAGTTATTGCGTCATTTCAGTCAGGAACAGATTGCTGTGCTCCAGTGAAAAATTAGCATTGAGAAACCTGAAAGAGAACTTTGAAGTTTCTCTACACTTAATATCTCAGATTTTTTTTACACTTTCACCTAATATTAAGTGAAAAACAACCACTAGTAGTTAATCTAAGTTATAAGCTGAAACACAGTGCC
Source organism: Ara ararauna (assembly GCA_028858755.1). Classification (NCBI taxonomy): domain Eukaryota; kingdom Metazoa; phylum Chordata; class Aves; order Psittaciformes; family Psittacidae; genus Ara; species Ara ararauna. Next base: position 7,890,883 of record CM054383.1, on the reverse strand, counting down.
TTATAAAATTGATACACAAATTTAAGAATAAATACTTTTTTCTGGAGAAAAATATTCAGCAATCTAAAGAGAAATCTATACCTAAAGTCATGGTTCTAACCTTGAGTTTTTACATCAAAAATGTACTTCTTTATAAAATAAAACAGATGGAGTTACCTCCCAGAGGATCCTTTTCCTCTTAGGAACAGATATTGGTAATTAACTTAATGGACCACTGGATGCAATCTTTTCTTCATACACATGAAGCTGATATAGCGTTTACCAGAAAGAAGACTTCTAAAGGAACATGACCCAAAATGACATTTGTGAGTAGCTTTTCACAGCTTGCACTGCTGGTAAAATTGAATATATTTTAAACCTCATAAATTGATAGTTTCCCATAATTAAGAATCAAGTAACCATTGAAAATATCATTAAGAGTTAGAGGAGATTTCAGAAAAGCCAAATAGATACACCCAAGTGTATCCCACTTCATTTACTGCAAGCTAGTTCTCAAGACAAGAAATAAAAGGCAGTTTTAAAAGTCTAATAGAGTTCCAGAAAAAGAAAGTTTATATCAGGAATTGAGTGTGGCACATTTGATATATTATTATTTTGTTCATGCACTACATTTTTTTGAGAGCTTCCAATATTTAGTTGTTCCTTTCTTTGTTTTCTGAAATTAAAAATTAGAGTGAAAGCAATGCAATGTCAGCAGTGGCATGTGACAAGGAGATCTTGTTCTACAGGCAGATTTCTCTAAATACTAAAAGATCAAGGGAATACCCCTTTTAAGCCTTTCAGGCAAATCCACCTCGTTTCCTCTGTAACAGGGTTGATTTTGGAAAGAAATTCTTCTGACTCTGAGTCAGGAAGTGATACACAGTGCTTATGCTCAAGGCTGAAGAACTGAAGTCATGCCAGGTATTAGCAATGGAGAGGATCCAGAAAGAGGATTCTTTCCCCAGGTCCTTTCTTACAAATTTCCTTTTTTTCCTTTTTATGACAAGTAGTTCCAAGGATTTCTTGCACAGACCTGGCTTTCATTACGTTAGTTAAACTTTGGAAGGCTCTCCATGAGGGGTGAATATCCACTTATAACTTTTATAACTCCAAATGCTGAATGTACAGAATTGGCTAAATGTAGGAGTCACACATCTGATGCAGTCCTAATGCTTCACTGCTAACAGGGACACCATAGCTCACAGTCATTAGAAACAATTTCTTTAGGAATTTGGAGAATTTATTTTATTTTGGCAAAACACATTGATTCTGTTTAGTTGGTACAATTAACTCTTTAGCACTGTAGACTGCTATTTGAAACATACTGAACACATCCTTTTGTTTGGGAATGGAAAACAGCAAACTACCTGGAAGCATAGAAAATGGGTGTTCAACCCATTTGCCTCCTTTTCATCATTAGTAGTTACAAATGGTTTTAAAGCACTAGCTAAGTTTTATTCATCCACATTGTCCTCTGGAAGTACCATATTTCTTTGTTTTTAAGGTAAGAGTGTTCAGCCCCTTGGGTGTTTTTCTGGAGTACAGACAAGTTTGTCTGGGCGGTTGGTTTTGTCTGATTATCAGCAGCTAACACATTTGTAATCACTGCAAAGCAGATGGAAATCATTCTTTTACTAAAAGATCATGCAACTTTAAAGAGAAACTTAACCCCATAAGTAATTTTTAAGGAGTAACAGCAGATTGAGACAAGGCCACAGATGACAAAAATGTCTCTCAGGTTACATTTAACCTGATTAAACAAGAACTGTTTGTCTTAACCCCCTCCCAAAAGCCTTTTTGGAGCTAAGAGAACAGATGTTTGTCACTACGGCTAGTCACATGCTGCAATTTCTCTCTGGTGAACATATTTTGGAAACAAGCTAATGAGGTGATCTGCAAGCAACATGTTTGGTCCCCTTTGGCTAATATTTCATTACTGATGTTGTTTACCCTTCATCATTAGGCAGAAACAACCTGTAATTACTTTATCCTCTAAAAATGAATTGAAAATATTATAGAATGTTTTATAGAACTGTACCTACCAAGTCAAATTTGCACAAGTATCCGCAGTTCTCCATAACAACAAAATTGAGAAATTAGATGTTTAGAAATTGAATTTTCCCATAAAAATTTGAAGTACTTTTCTTTGTATATTTTGCCACACTGTAATCTGATTTCTTTCCATCTTAATTCTCTCTTCTGCACTATGCTTCTAGAGTGTACCTTTTACCAAGTTCACCTATCAATAACTATAAAAGTTACAGCAGTATCTCCAAAGCTTTGTGCCAGAAGAGTTTTTTGTCAGATTTGAAACTTCTCATTGAGAAGTCAAAATTTTCCAAGGATAGACTCCTTTTCCGAATATTTCCAGTCATTACATAAAAAAGTAAACACTTTCATTGTGTTGGTTGCTGTCTTCAGGTGCCAAAATAAATTCTAAGTGCATCATTGAAGACACATTTGCATTTACTGGCCCAAAGTAGAATCTCTCCCTCCTCCATAAGCCACCAGACTGAAAAGTGACCTAAAATTTCTAAGCACTCCTGGCACAGGGGAGGCCTCAAAAACTTAAGAAGCGTAGCATTACATATGATCTCTAGCACATATTAGAAACTATAAGATTGTGTTAAAAAAAAAAACCAAACTAGCCTTTATCTGAGGTAAATATTATTACATTAGCAAAGAGAATTCTAACACTACAGATTGTATGGAAACGCATTCCTGGAAACTTCACACAGTTTCAGCTTTAATTAGGCCATTCATTTCTATACTCATGACAAGAAAGACAAAGAAAAACACAAACATAAGAAACAACAGGAGCAGTAAGTGAATCTGGATTCTGCTGCTTTTTTTGCTGATGACTTGCTGTGCTTTTCTTTAATGAGACACTTTTGCATTTACATCTAGTCAGTTAAAAAGAGAATAAAGAGGAGTTTCAAACACTACATCTGCCCTTGACTCATTCTGCCAAATTTTGCAATTTTACAAACACATTTCCTTCCAAACATCTCCCTCTCCTTATTTGCTGTGTGAAGCGATCAGACATAAAAGAGACAAACTGAAAAAAAGTCTTTCATTTATGATCCTCCTGACATTTGTAACAATGGCAGGGTAAAGACCTGTTGGACAGAAATATAATGCTTATGTAGAAGCATTAATTTTAAGTTGGACACCAATAATTTTCCATTTATCTGCAATGGGGTTGGAGAACACTCTTGAAATCAGAAAAAAAAAAATTAATCTCAGTGGGACAGTTACTGTGATACTATTGAATGCAATGAACCGAGGTGCAGTTTTAAGAGAGATCAAACAAAAGCAAATTAGTATGCAGTTAGCTTCACTTACATTCTGTACAACTTATGTCTGGTGAGATCAGACATAGTGAATTTGCAAAGTCAGGAGGACAAGACATGAGAGAGAAGTGATGGCAACACCAATTGCATTCAGAGACTCTGAGTTACGTGGCAAATCAAACACTTTCCAGGCATATCTGCAGAGCCTTTAGGAGACAACAGAATGGCTGAGCAAAAAGGCAAAGCACATCATCATCCCTGGAAAGATTTGGGCATTTCAGCATTTCCCATTATTTGTGTTTCTCCTCTACAGTTTTAATTTTTTGAGTTTTGAGTGTAATGTGATATAAAACTAACACTTTTAAGAACGTGGCAGTTGGAAGGTTTCTCTGGAACCAGCTGCTCTACTGGTAGCTGAAGATTTACAAAACATTACAGTAATTTATAGAGTTTAGAAACAAAGTACATGAAAAGCACTCTCCCTCATTCTCACATGGCAACATCCAAAGGTGTGACTCAGACATTTCATGACTCTGCACTCCAGTTTGTGACACATCAATCTGGTATAGCTGCAACTCTGGAAATCACAAGATTGTAGGTTACACTTGCACACTTACAATCTGTCCTTGAGCAAGCAGTCATGAAGGGAAATAAATAGGCGCGAACGCACAGTTGCTTTTTCAGAGATCCTCACAGTGTGATGGCAACTCCATTATGGAGTATTAAAATACTTAGATTCTCAGGTACTTCCCTGCTCTGCAATTTGATGTGCTTATCTATCCTCTGCATTGGTTTCATTTTGTGCTATGCAGCAGTACGGAACATGAAAAAAAAATGGCTTCCAGTTAATAAAATTAGTTATTTAAATTAAAGCAAATTACTACATAATACAAGATAAGTGGGATAGATGGTTTGATTGATTTATTGAGGAAACTGTGAGGTATTAACTGTATATACTATGAAGACAATTTAACATGGTTGATAAGACTGCAGATTAAAAGTACTTTTGCAAAGAAAAAGAAAGGGAACCAGAACAGAACACCTACTGAAAAATGAAATTAATCAAGCAAAATTGAAATTGATTAACAATTAGTAATACTCTCAGGACTTAATGAACTTCTGCTTAGGAGGATAGAAATAGTCAACGCAGTTTCCATTAATTTAAGTTTAGGCCTTGGGCAGACACCTTGAAGTGAATGAGATTTAACAAGTCACCAAATCTTATACCTAAACGTACATTTTGTGCCCTCCATCGAATACTCAGGAGACACTGCGGAACAGCTAAGGAAGGAACATGTGAATTCACAATAGATGGTTCAAGTCAATATAGATTTTAATAAATCTAATATGCAAGAATGAAAATAATCTAAATTAAACTTTATTAACCTATGAAGTCCTAAAATTTATATCTAGTGTTTTCTAAGTCACCAACTTTTAAAGTCAAATAAAAGGGCTAGAGTTCTTTTAAACATAAGTTTTTAGATCATCTAATAATGTTATTATAGAAAAGTGAATATTTTTAAATATTTCAGGTTTAACAAAGTCATCTACTCTTATGTACTGGCATTTACTCAAAAATGTTACTAATCCAAAGCGTGTGTGTGTGCAGAAAGCTCCAATTTATATTAGCAGGAAAAAAGCATCTATCTTTTCTAATGGTCAATGCAAGTCATAGGATAGTTATAACTGCTTTGATGAGCACTTGGGTTCAAGAATCCTAGGGATTTTTAACCACTGACTGCATAAAATATGGTACAACTAGTTACAGTTGCTTAAATAGTGCTGAGGCTAGGCAGCGAAAAGGTAAGAAATAGAATTTGAGTTAAATTCAGATAGTACACATTGTTCTGTTTGGATTTTTAAGAAAAAGAAACTACTAGACTGACCAAAATCAATATATTTATTGCTCCTAGCACAAGGATTTGCTGCATATTTCTGTAAACAAATGCAATTTAAAATGCTTTTAATTTAAGCAGCTTTTTTAAATGTTTCTTTCAAACAAAAAGTACAAAAGATCCATTTAAAGACCTTGCAGGAAAACACTGCAACCTTTTCAAAATAAAATGTTTATTTTAAAGGGAAAAATTAAACACTTTGATATTTTGCCTTCTTTGCCATCCCATTTTTATTAAAACCATTTTCAAATTTAACATGGTTTGTGAGTATTTTCAGTTCCTCTACTGCTTTTGGGATTTATTTTTTGTAAGTTCAAAAGTAAGTGAAACTACCTTTTCTATGTCTGCATAACTCCTCTTGGATGCAGGCCAACCAGTTCGATGTCTAAGACTAGGTCACTCTGCGACAGCTCCCTAAATCCCTGCTTTACTTTGGCAACCAGCTTGGATGACATCAGTGCTGACCATAACATTTTGATACAAAGTCTATAAAAGAACAGCTATTAACTGATATATTCAGTTACCAGATAACTAAAGCAAATTTCAGTTTTTACTTAGGCAACTGTTTTTTGTCTTTTTCTAAACATTCATTAATGTGATTTAGAAGAGAATATTAGAAAATTTTTACTAACAGAATAAATTATATATATTTATTGTTGATCTAAACAATCATAGATTGAATGCTCAATAACCCAGAAATGCTAATTTAAATCCACTTACACTTCTATGCAGACTGCATTGTGATGAATAAGTAACAGACTCTCCTCCACAGAGCAATATACTCTTATCATAACACTTGAACCATATTTCCTCTTATTTTTAGTTCAAAATGTGACTCCAAAAAGATATTATTAAGTTATAACACCTTAGTCATTTTCAAGCTCCAGGCACTTAGGATGCTGAATTTTAGATTGCTTTTTTATATTCTGCCTGTGCCTAGCTTCCTTACTGTATGTGAAGTTATTAAAGCTGCCTGCTCCAATTTCTCCCCTGCTTATGACAGGAAGATGTAAAAGACTACATTTAATCTTGAAAAGCTAAACATAAAATGAATCAGTGGAAACCAGAAGGAAACAGTGGAAACTATTAGTGCTGTACCAAGGTAGCTTACATCATGTGATCACCGAAAATACACTAAAATAAGAGTGTGTGAAGTAACACAAGTCTGGCTCTGTTTCTTCTAGAAATACAATGGCTACTCCTTGTATTTTCAGCTTCTACTAGAAGGCCCTAATATAAAAGAAATTCCATAACATTTGTCTCATTGTAAAACTTTTTTAAAACAAACTGAAAGGTTATTCAGTATACTGACAGCATCATTGTTTTTTATTTTTGCTTTCTGGCTAAATGTAAAAGGTTTTCCTCGGGGAAGAAGGTTTAAAAATACTGGTTACTGACTAAAAATTTAGTGTGAATCAATCGCTGTTCTCATAGATCTCACCGCTGACTTGTATCCTGGCAATACTTTTCTGTGCAACCCTTGCTGTTCTTGAAAAATAAGGAAGAATCAGGTATGGCTCTTCACGACTTAAGTGTTATTGCACTTGTAGGTAGAATTTGAGGTGGCACTACGTAATCTCAGTGACTGTTCCAAAACAGATGGCATAATTTAGATGGAAGAAAAAGAAATATCAAATCAGTTTTTGCACACATCTATTCAACTAAGAAGCATCAGGTACAATCATGTTTCACTTGTTCCACATTAACATATATCTAAATATAATACATTTTGTCAGATAAATTTCAGTGGGTAGAAGACAAAAAAAAGGATTTGATCACAAATTCACCTGAAAAGAACACTAACTAGTTTCCAGCCACTCTGATGGCACAAATGGCATTTGCCCCGCGACGCGCCAATAACAGTACTACATGCTGTAAGCCCTGTTGCTTAACCAGGAAATGGCAAAGAGGAAACCATGAAAACAAACTTCCAAGCAATCAGCTTGTGAATACCTACACTAGGCTGATTTCATTCACTCTCATACTTCAGGAGAAATATTCTGAGCCATTAATAACACCAAAGGCAAGTAAAACTGATGATTTCAGAACAGAGAAAAAATGCATTGAAAAAGTTCATTAAATGAAACACTAAATGGGTTGGCACACCAGCCTGTATCAGTTTGAACAGGTTCCACATGGAAAGAGTCCAAAGCCCAGGCAATGGAGTGCTGTTCAGTTTGATTGGATTCATGTAGTCAGGCCTCCTGTCGATAAATGCAGCATTAGTCTGACATCACCCACTGCGATATACTGAGCTGCATTACCAAACAATTGTACCACGGTGAAGGTAAGCACTGACTTCCCTTTAAAGCTTACAAAGTAGTTTTATGGTTTTTCCTCAGAGCATTTGTCATTAATGGTTAACTGAGCCTGTCCCCCTTTGGCTGCTCAGCGAAGCCTTTGGAAGGCGTGATGGCAGAAGGTTGCTTTAGGCCAAGGGGAATCTCTTGCCATTTTTGGAGTGCTGGTGACAGGAGCACAGCTGATTTTATGTGAGATATTTGCATTCCTCTTATGTTAACAACTTACTTTTTAATGTCAGGGAAATCAAACTTTGCAAGACAGAATAATAAGGCCACGTTTTCCTAGTAAGGGACTACACTTAATTACCCTTCTCCACAGAGGTGGAAACACTGGCATCTCAGACTCCTCCATAAAACAAGAGAAGGTAAGCAATCATTTGACACAAGTGACTATTTCAAATATACTTATTTTGAGTGTCCACTGTTGGTACTATACAGTTGGTGGGGTGTTTTTTCAGACTAAGACTGTTACTTCACAACTCAGTGAAACCATTCTCCTATGTTGATATTAAGTGGGGGAAAACCAGTTTTGCTTAGTAAACTTTCGGCATTTTCCTACAAGCTGTTTCTCACCCCATATCAGTGCTGACGGCAATATGTTCCAGAATTTTCTCTCAAATAACATGGAACAACCAAGGAAAATTATTTTTCTGCACTGCAAAAGCAAAATTGAAGATGTCAGCTCCTGTCTGTGATCCACAAGCAGCTCATCTGGAAGATCTGATACGAAGAATTTCTTTTTAATGAGTATGAGAGAAATGCTAATATGAATATGCTGTAATTACACAGCATAAAAATCTACCCATCCCAAGCTGTACAATGACAGATATATATATATTCAGTCTATTCAGAGTCAGCTTAAAAGGCAAATGACTCCAGTAAAGTCTGTGTCATATAAAGGACAAGATACAGAAGGAGGAGGAGCGAAAATGAGTGCAGCAATCAATGTGATTACACATACATCTGGATTGCATTCAAACTTTTTTCTGCCTTATAATACATTCACTTGCTCGTGCTATCTTGCTATGCTATACCCCATTTCAGACAAATAATAAAAACATCAAGAAGAATAATCAAGTAATTTAACTTGCAGCCACAGTACAAATCCCTGCCATGCAAAAAGAGAAAAACTGATTAAACCCATATATTGATAAACCAGAAGTTCATTAAGTGTTCAGGCAGCAGGTTGTTGAAGCAGCAGAGAAATTAGATGTCTGTATATTTCTCTAATCAAGGTATGCTAAAAACTCCACACATTTCATAAAACTGGACATTCAGTATTGTTTATAGTATTCTATAAACTGTTTGGTAAATAGTAAAGTCATTTCAGCAGGAAAAATAGATATATGTGCTACAAAAGGGAAGTGCATCTAGTCTCAATGTTTCCATTTTAGTTTCATTGGCTTGTTGATGATTAGTTGCACACTACCTGTGTTGACTTGAAAGAGTTATTCTGGATGAGAACCTTTATATTTTGGGCTATTAAAAACACGCTCTAGAAAAAACTCCTCTGCTTACAATCCACCTAGCTTCTGAAAGGAGACAGAGTTATTGCTTAATGATTATAATTTTGCAGAGAACTCTAATGTTAGGTATCTCCTTAACTACTGGGATCAAAACTTCGAACACTGGTTTGAATTGCTAGTATGAACCTACCGACCTCTCTAGATACCTAGTGAATGAAACGCCAAATGAAATCAGACCCAAGTCATACCTAAACACCTACTGAAGTCAAAGAGCAAGCTTAGCTGCGTCTTACTGGTTTCTATCAAAACAGCCCAAAGCAAGGCTTGTCATTTTCCTGTCAGCTATAATAACCAGAACTGCATTATTTTGTTATTTTAGCACACTGAAAATGTAAGCAGAACAACAGGGGGTGAACACAACCTCTGCTTGCAGAATGTTCTTCAAATCCCACTTATTTTCACATAGTAAAATCCATCAACTAGTCAGATTGTGTAAACATCAACAATTCATTATCTCCTATATACTGTCCTTGCATGGATTTTACATCCACCCCCTGCTGAGAACTCAACGGAGGGAATATGTATGGTAAAACAAATACATAGTAAAAGGGGGAAATTCAAATATCTCACTGTTAGGTAACAGAGATTTGGTGAAGCTTGCAAGGAATGGCATGTGGAAACAACCGAACTGCTGAGATCTTATGATAAAAATGTACAGTGTCGAGAGGAGAGAAGAGAGGAGAGAGAGGAGAGAGGAGAGAGGAGAGAGGAGAGAGGAGAGAGGAGAGAGGGGAGAGGGGAGAGGGGAGAGGGGAGAGGGGAGAGGGGAGAGGGGAGAGAGGAGAGAGGAGAGAGAAGAGAAAAGAGAAGAGAAGAGAAGAGAAGAGAAGAGAAGAGAAGAGAGAAATGCAGAAAAGAAAAGAAAAGAAAAGAAAAAAGAAAAGAAAAGGAAAAGAAAAGAAAAGAAAAGAAAAGAAAAGAAAAGAAAAGAAAAGAAAAGAAAAGAAAAGAAAAGAAAAGAAAAGAAAAGAAAAGAAAAGAAAAGAAAAGAAAAGAAAAGAAAGAAAAGAAAAGAAAAGAAAAGAAAAGAAAAGAAAAGAAAAGAAAAGAAAAGAAAAGAAAAGAAAAGAAAGAAAAGAAAAGAGAAAAGAAAAGAAAAGAAAAGAAAAGAAAAGAAAAGAAAAGAAAAGAAAAGAAAAGAAAAGAAAAGAAAAGAAAAGAAAAGAAAAAAGAAAAGAAAAGACAGAACTTATCTCAAATGATTCTTAGGTGGAGTGACATATCACAAGCAATGCTAAGTCATGGATTTGCAATAACAACAAACAAGTAAAAAGCTCTTATATTAATGGGAAAATAATAGACCAAAGAAGAATATTCTTGTTTTTATACAGCTTGATAACCCATTCTCAATGTCACCTGATGACTTTCTGATCTCTAGGACATGGCATTGAGTATTCTATAGCGTATGCCAGAATTCAGATGAGCTCATTATGCATAAAATATTCTAAGGTGACTATGGAAATATATTTGTGTTCCCTGTACTGACCTTCTTTTGGAAATGGAAGCTTTTCACAGTGTTCTCCACTAGAGAAACTCCAATGGAAGACTTTCAGAAAACCTTGAGAAACGCCTCTGCATTTGTAGCAACAACCTTTGTGTGGTCTCTTAAAAATTTTGAAATATGTCAGCCTGATGAATGCAGGATTTTTTGGCAACAGGTCTAAACATGGAGAGTTTATTACCAGAAAAAGCAGATACGGCTCATCGCAATTTTCATCAACACATCTAGAATGAAGTTCTCATTTTGCACTAACAGACAGTAACTACTACACAGAGATAAAGGCAAGGATCCAACCATGACAAGCAACAGAATTCCTGTGCAAATCACAAAACAAAATTTTAAATCTGTGAAATGATTAAGAAAAATAAATGTTTCCCTTGTGACAGAGGTGCATGTATCATATGAACAATGTTTTATGCATGCAGAAGGAAGAACAGCAGCACTGGAAAGGAAGAGAACATGATGACAAGAATACAATCTCTATTTATGCAGAGCATTTTCACTGTCTTTTTCTACTAGTCTTTTGTCATCCAGTAGTAGCAAGGCATAACCTAAAAATGGATCATGCAGCCATGCATATGTGGCTCAAAGGTGTGTCAGCTTGTATTTGTTAGCAAGTCAGCCAGGAGGCACATGTGTCAGAAGCATGGGATGGGATCAATACAGGCATATGTTAAAGAGAGTAAATCAGTCTGTGTGCGGACAGTTTGTGTCTGTGTACAGTTCCGTGTGCAGTATGCCTACAGTAACAATTGCCTGTGCACTGCTGGTTCTCCAGTCTACCATTTAGCAGGGTTGCTCTAAGAGGTAATATGCCTACATCCAAACTTTTAGAAATAATTCAGACCCCATTTTTACATTAGACTAGGTTCACTGAAACTTGAATAGGACAGTAGGAGAAGGTAAGAGAAAACAGTTATTTTAGATGATTTCTCTTCACCAAAGATAGCACATTTTTCTTTTTAAAAATTACTTACAACAAAATAGTTGTCATCCATCATCTGTGTAAAATATTAGATCATGTTTCAGCTTTTAGTTGTTCTGGTTACACACAAATAATTAAAGAAATCAGACTAACGAGTGAAAAAGAACAACCAAACTGGAGAGTTTACTGGTTTAGGATGTGGCAGTTTCTACGACACCAAAGACCAATAAAGGAGTATATTTGAATCTTTCTAGATATTTTGCTACTATTTTAGCTCCAAATATTTGAAAATTGTGCTGATCTTACTTTCTGGTTCATTCTCTAATATTTCAAATTACATCTGTTTTCAATGTAAATTGTTCTTGTACATTTGAGCACTTTGCTTCCTTCAGTACATACTATAATGAATATAAAACTTTTGTCTTTGTGAGCTTGTAGAGTCAGAGGGCAATGATACTCACTTCGCACCCACCTCACCCCCAGTTCCAGTAACTTACTCATACTGCAGTGCTCCACAGTTATGAAATGTAAGATAGTCTCAGGGGTATTTTTCAGTATGTATGGTAGCTAGTAATGTTGTTTTGGAATTGTGTTGTTCCACAGAGATGTTTGTCCTCATGTGCACAAAGATGACAGCTCTTGTCAACTTCCTTGCAACTCTCATTTATCTTAAATCTCACTCCTGGGCTGACCAATATGAGAATCACACACTTGATTTTGATTTGAAATCGCAATTTCATAATTGCAAAACTTTGGGGAAAATTTGAAAAGGCAAAGCTGCATTTAGCCAAAATTTTAAGGAATATTCAAGTATTCATAATGAATATTTTTGAGTAACAGTTCTGGTTCAGAGGCCATCTCATAACTTTTAAGATCAAATTAACTATTTTCTAATTCTAACTGTGCAAAATATTTTATCTAATGAACCCCATGTCAGAAAAAATTCGGTCTGGATTCAGTTGCTAGGCCTAAGACTACTTTTGTAGCAAAATTACAAAGCAATATTTATTTTACAGAAGAGATGTATAGATATCAGAGCCCACACTTTACTAGATTCTTCATAAGGTTATCATATACACTATTTCCTGCATGCCGCATCCCGCAGCCCCTTCACTTCCTATCTACCCTTCCTCAGTATATTTCCTGATACACATGTTGCATCTAGACTTCTCATTTGTTCTTCACAGCATAATTGCAAAGCTGAGGAAAAGAAATAAAAAATAATAGCAAAGCTCCATATGCACCAATTCAATGCCTAGCAACCTGTGATAGACTGAAGGAAGAAATCACAAATTATCTGCAAGAAGCAGTTGGAACAAGGGCTTGGGGTAAACAGACACACAAACAACATGTCAGCCATGATAAAGAGTGTAAATTTGAACAGATGTCACTTCCAGAGCAGCAGCAGGCAGATTAAACAGAATTGGCTTTGGATGAAATCCAAGGAAGAGCAAGAAAATACAACACTTTCCCCCCGAGCTCTTACAGAAATCTAGTCTCCAGAACCTCTTTTCTTTAGTAATTGTAATTGAGGAAGGCTAAAAATAGGAAGAGGCTTCAAGAAAGCCAGTTTAAAATAAATGCATTTATTATACCTACATATTGTTCTGCAAATACTTTATTTTCAGGCAAAAAGAAGAAAAAACCCTATCTGCTATGAATAATAATTGCTAAATAAGTAGCCTTCAAGTTATAATAATTTATGGTAATACAGATTTCATCAACATGCTGTTAGTGCTTAATGAACCTAGGGCAAGTCTGTGAAACAAAAAATAATGTTGCAATTCTCCAAATTAAAGAATAGTCACTACAAATTTTTGTTGTACCGGTCGTTTCTTGAATAATTCTTATTACTAGTGGTTTGTGAACATATATTTTAAATGTCTGTTTCTTCTTGCGCGTATCAGTTTATCACAAATGAAGTGCACCAACAGAACAACTGAAAACCAGGGTGAAGGAATAACAGACTTCTCCATTTGGATTTCCCCTGAAAACATTCTAAATAAACTTAACTCTGTAATTCTGTTTATTTACATCATTATTATAATTTGCAAAACCCTAAGAATGATCAATTATATCTAAGTCTTTAGCACATAAATTTGTGTGACGGGTTTGTTTTGGCTGGGGGGGGGGGGGGGGGGGGGGGGGGAGAGAAGGGGGAGTGATGGTTTTTTGTTTGGTGTTCTTTTTTTTCTAGGAATGCAATGTCATCTTGGCTTTGAATACCAAGCAATGAAATAAAACTTTATTCCAGTGGCCATAAGTTTAATGAATACATCACCAGAAGAGTTCTCGTGAACTCCCTTCATACATAGACAATTATTCTATTTCAAATCACAGACCAGTAATAAGCCTTAATTAATCCATCCTCATCATTACTATTAGCACCTTTAACTGTTAGACAAAAATAAAGGGGGAAAAAAATTTTTGAGAAGATGTAAAATAAAGAAATACGTCACAGTGGTAAAATAGCAAACCAACTGAATCTTCCATTATTATGACTGAAATTAACTCCACCATGAGTCATCAGGGTTACGCCTTTGGTTACTTAAAGAGACCTGATCTCAGTACGGCCCACAGAACAGCATAACTATTTTCATGAAAGCAAAATGAATGGCGGGTTATTAATTCTCAGATTAATTAATATCAACTTTCCTAGTTAATGTTCCACGTGGAAGAGATAAAATCACACACGTTGTTTAATATGCACAACAGATGTCATCTCCACACATCTGAATAGCGTTTTCATATTTGTCAGTCAGTATTTCAAACTGAAACGTCGCAGTGTTTTTCTAAGTCAATAATGCAAGCCTACAAAATTAAAATGCACTACTTGTGTCAAACACAACAAAATCATTGTTTGTTTATGTTTAAGGTGATAATAAAAAAAGATTAATGATACTGCTGGATAATGAAACAATCTGCCACAAGGCAAGCTGCAGAATATAGAGTGAAGCTCTAGCAACAGTCCTAAGGAAAACTTCAGCTTTCTCCCAAACACATTATTTTCTCCCAAACACATCTTTTTATTACCAGGTGACACATTTTTGCATGTTGATTTTCATGTGGTTCTTAAAGGTCAAACAGTTAATCTACCTCTGTAAGGATAGTGCATTCCTCTGAAGAGATTTCTAGAGGACATCAAATCAATAAGAGTCATCAGACTCAACAAGAATAAACCCCTTCACTGTTCTCAAGCGAAAGCTTACATCAGTCCCAAGGAAACTGGATACAGCTCATGAAAAAAAAAAAAATCAGACACCACACAGCATTAAAAATTAGCAGCCTCTACAGTTGAACACAGATGTAAAAGATGTATCATGAATTCAGAAGAAAAGTCTTATTCAGGGTGGAACCTGGAAAAGTATCAGTTTCATCATATGGATTTTTCTTGTGTTTTCATTTCTAAGTAGCAAAACAGCAAGTGAGGGAAAAACTGAACTTACCACAGTAATTGATAATTGAATTACTACTGGAGTTTTCTGTAGTGTGTTCCTCAGTTCTCAAATGACATGACACAAACCCCTCCACATTTCCGCTGGAAGTATAAAAGAGAAAAAGGGATCTGAAATCAGAAAAGCATAGGTCTAGCTGTACACTTCATCTTTGCTCAGTTAATTCAACATAGTACACCCATTTCTTATCTTAGTAAGGAAACTGCCACTTGCCCTGCATACACTGGCTTAAGAAGTTCAGGAGGGGCACCTCACATGAAAGTCAAATGCTGAATTCTGGAAATGAGAGACAAGCGATCTCAAAAAGTTGCTTGGGTTTGAATGTCATTGGCTTGAAAGAAGGCTGCTTTTCAGTGTACTGGTTCAGAATGGGATTCAAAAGCATTGGTCTTGCCTTCCTACCTCTGACACTACCTTGAGCTAGAGGTTTTTGTACCAGTTTTCCGTTTATAACATAGGACTAATAATACTCGTATTTTGTCTTTTGCACAGACCAGGAACACTTCAAGATAGATACTGCATCAAGATAGGAACTGCACATACAAATATATACACATGTGTATAAAATAAAACTCATCTTAATATCCTAATCTCACTTACAGCTACCAGGAACCTCTATAATATGAATGGAAGGACTGCAAAAAATAAAAATAAGAGGATAATCAGAACTTCGGTTTTGACCATTATATGCACAAAAATTAGTGCTTGAAAGGGAGAGAGGGTTGAAAATTACATGGTGGTATTGAATCTATGAGGACTGTTGTTTAGTACCTTTCTGCATGTACAGAATAGCAGTTTTTATGATTTTCAGAAGAAAATAAAAAGAAAAGGAGAAAACAAGGAAAAAAGACTGAAAGAATGAAGTAGTTAGAGAAAGGCAAGAGGAATTGAGGAAAAAAAAGTAGAAACCCAAGGAAATACAGAACTAAAAGATTGCATTATACAACCAGCACTAATGTATAATTATTTGATATGTTGAAAAACAATTATTCAAGCCATAGCAAAACAATACAGCTGTTTGGTTTGTATCATGCCTTGAGGAATTCACCTTGACAGTGACATTGTGATTTCTATCTGAGCTTTCTGTTGAAGTTATGGTACATACATTTTTAATTTTCAACCCTGTTTCAGCTAATCTAGGATAAATCTGAATTATTACTATGCCTAAATTGCTTTCAAATCCAGGAATAAAAATCCATAGTGGAAAGGGTTTGATGCTTTTTGTTTCTATGATCATTGCTTTTAATTACCATTTTGTTTGACAGGTCTCTTCAATTAAATTTAAAATGCAATTATTTTCCACTCAAATGCAGACTAATTTGAAATATTTATATTTTGATGCAATTAAGGTAAAACTAATCATGATACATAAAATATTTTTTAACATTTCCTGACAAAATATTATTTAGTTTTGTATTCTCATTTCATTCATCATTCATTTTGAAAACATTGTCAGAGTTTTTATTGCATCTAATGATTGATTTACATGTATTGTAAAATTGTTATAAGAATGTTTCCTAAACAAACCTATCTTTCCAATTACTTTATACTATCTGGAGCAGATTTTTTTTCTCCTCTTCTAATTAATGTCTTAAATCAATTAGACTCCTCTGGAGATGAAACAAAAATCCAGATCAGAGGGAGAATACGGATTGGAGGAAAATTGTGTTTTCCTTTCCACATCTTCCCCATACATCTACTTGTCAACATAAACACCATTACATTCAACTAACTGCTCTATACCTCAGCCATGCTGCAGAATAAGCCCCAAAACAGTTGCCAGGTTTACAGATATCTGAAATCTGAGCTAACAGGACTGTGAAAAAGGTGTAGAAGAAAGATATCCCAAATTCCAGATATCTGGAGAGACAGAAATTTTGGATATGACCTTGTAGATGATGGAAAACTGAATGTATAGTCTTTAGGAGAATTTAGCATAGTAAAAAAAGTCCCCCATACACACAATAAAGTTCTTTAAAATCTTCCAGAAAATATTTTTTCCCCATTGTAAATTCAGTTGCATTCTAACTTGTCTTCCACACAAGTGCATTTTGCACTGCAAAAGACTAAAGTTCATATCATGAAACCCACGTTCTCTTTTAAGCTTAAACAAGAGAGGTATTCCAACCCTAACTTTTGATAATTTTAAGGTCTGCCCATTGGAAAACTTACAGAGCTCAATTTTGTGACTGAAAATATTTGCGGATTTAGGCTAAATAAAACTTACTCTGCAGCACGGTTTCTTTGCATCTGTTAGCACAATTCTGCTGCACTGACATTTCCTGGAGTTCTGGAGGCCCTTTCTATGCCATCATGTAATCTCACACAGCCCAGTCCTGCAGTTGCCCAGGTGCAGGGCTGCAGGCAGACCCCACACAGCCCATGAAGAAGAGGCACAGTGGTAATACCTTCCTGGTGGTGCCAGCTGGCAGAAGATGAGTGTGATGGTAAGAAAAATCCCTGTGAGAGCTGCCTCCCTCCCGACCTGCCAAAAGCCACAACAGCAGATGTAAAGCTTATGAGGTTACTCTGTCTCCTAAAGGCCATCTGGCTGCTGTGGGTACATCAGAGCAGCATATCCTGGCTTACAGTGCTCTGCCACCAGCTTTTCCAGATCAGTGTCTGCATTAAGAGTTTTGGACCATTCAGAGTCTAACAAAATAGAGAATAAGCTGAGAAATGGCAATGACAAACCGGTACATAATCTGGAACAAGGGCCTTCCCCTTCATCTGCTTTCTTTGTGATGTTTGGGGCTCAAATATCATCTCTCATTTTATATTTCCTTAGGGCTTACACCATAAAAGGAAAGAAAGATAGAAGTTTGAGATTTTTAAAGCTAGGAATAATGGGTTTGCCTTTTTCACAGCTTAAACTATGTGCCATGACCTGCATTCAGTCTTAAAGGTAACTTCACTAAGGAGACAGAAATCCTTTTCTTTAGAGGAGATAATATCAGGTTGAACAACAAATCTAGATATGACAGCCCAAAAAACTCTTCCATTACTTGTATAGAGCCATAATTGATGTAATTTTCATGTGAAAAGCATGGTATGGCTAAAAGTATGTGCGTGCCACACAGTAAGACCTATGGCCCAAAAGTAGTCCTGCAGCAGATGAGAAACAGCTATTCCTTGAGCAATCCATTGTACCGAAAATCACAACAAAAACTTAAAGGCTTCATGCAAGGAGCACCTTCTGACAGTGTTATTTTTTTCCCCAAATTTTCATGCATAAATTGATATCAAATACATTTCAGCTATCACCCCCTCTAATATGTCATAGCAATAATTTGAGTGTACCCATTAAAGATGTTTCTTCAAGTTTTAAAGGTCATCAGAGTTTAAGAGGTGTGTTCTATGCTTTAAAAGTTCCCTCAAGTTTTCAATTTATTACTAGATTTCATTATATTTTCCATATATGAGTACATCTCTTAAAGTTTACATTAAATTTTAAATAACTAGAGCATTGAAAGGTCAAATAAATAATGAGGTATCTCACTGCAACAGGAAATATATTCACTGTTTTGTCACAAGGTTTTCTAATTCAGTTACTTCTGGAAGAAAATCCTTTGCTGTATTGACTTACTGCATTAAATTCTCATCATGCTCATCATTACAGAATATACAGTATAAGACCATGTTAGAAGCATAACAAAATTTGTAGTGATGATTTAGACCTGATAACCTCTTCTCAGGAATGAGAACACGCTTAAATATTTAAGACCAGTACTTCACCATCATCAGAATGAGTCCTACAGCATTTTATAGTGCCTTTATTGTCGCTTGCTAACTGGTGACAACAGCGGAGACTGAAGCCTAGGCTCCATGCCTAAGATTCTAGAGGATACTAATTTTTTTTCTCTACGTTGCCCAGAAATTGATACTACCCTAACTTAAAAGGAACTGGTTTCTTTTCCAGCATTCTCCTCCTCCCCAGCCATTGCTGACAGGTACCCTAACATTTAACTGGTGCTCCACTCCACTGGTGATACCAACTGAAACAGAAAATCCACTTAAATATTTGTTCCAGATAAGTAGCACAGCATCATGGTGTTTCATATCCAGTGATTTGATTCCTTCTTCACTATATCATATAATCTCCTCTCAGCCAATAGCTTTTTTATATTAGTTTTACACTTCATAAATGCTTTGTAACTTTTCTAACTGAAACACACACTTGAGAGGAATTTATTATCAGCAGAAATCTTTAGTTTTGTGCATTAAGCCATGTAATTAAAAAAAAAACAAACAAACCCCCCAAAAAAGCACATGAACTATTCCTAGGTTGCATGATGACATAATTGCACCATACGTGTTTGTACCAGGTTGCTGTCAGATCACAAATAAATGGTTAGGTCTAGACATTTGTTAGTCTTTTGTTAATTTGCCTCAACCTTTCCCAGGTACAGCTGTATTTCTCTTACACAGTGAAAGAGCAGACTCTCCCATTTTACATGCTGGCATAGTATCGGATTAGCTAGCAGCACTGTCATTTAAAGCTCAGAGTCGCACACTAAACTGAATCCATAAAAGCCCAAAATTAGGGTGCTACAAGTAGATGAATGAATGTCTTGACACTGAAGTCCAATAATTTAAATCAAGCTCATGTCCAAAATGATTCATGTAAGAATAAATGGATGCCTTGTTACCTCTAGTAGGGGCTTGAAACTTTACTCACTCACTCCTCAGGCCTAGAGTTACTAGGTTGGGTGTTCTGGGGGAGAGTTTCTCAGGCTCCCTTGCAAGCTGCTCTATTATTTTGGAGGAGTAATCTGAACTCCCATTTCAGTAATTCTGGATTAGAACTTTTCTGTGCAATAGAAGCTTCATTTAAAAAATTCTTACCAGTCCCATTTGAATACTGTAATCACTGTACTAATAAATATTCTGAGGACCTCTCTTTGTTATACAAAAACCAGTCAAGCATTATAGATTCTCAGGTGAAACTGCTTCAGAAGGCATCAAGTTAAAGTACCTGTTTGACCAGGTTGGTGCAACTCACCCTCTTTTCTTTTTTTCTTTTAAAAACCTTTTCCAGAAGTAACCCTCCCACACAATTAAATTGGCACCTCTTAGTAATTGATCAGTAAGAGACTGAGGATTGCATTTCACTGCATGTTATCTGTCAGCCAGTAAGCATTTCAATACTTACTTCTGAGAAACTACTGCTTTGAATATCAGTATCCAAACATATTTCCAGGATAAAAGTGCCTTATGATAACCAAACTGCTATCAGCTAACTACTCTTACTTATGAAGCACTATAAAAAAAGTATTAAGGTGGTTCTTCACTGAACACCCGGAGAGAGACTTGAGCAGTAGAAACCAGAGTCAAATCCCAACCTAAACCTTTTCCAAGTTTGGGTTGTTTGGAATGAAAGGCAAAGTTCTTCAGGTAGAAATTTTAAGAGTGTTTAGATATCTTGAACTTGGCCATATCATAAGCCAAATATATGTTAGATTTTACTATCTATTATTTTTAGTACACAGCTTTACATTTTAATACCTTCAATGTAGCTGTCTAAACAGTTTAACTGGCATAAAACTTCCTACTTATTAAAGCTCTCTGTTAGATTTACAGCTGGATAACATAAATTTAACTCAGTTTTATGTTCCATTTTCATTTTTTTTAATAATTCTCCACAGAAAAAAAATCTTTTATGTTTTGTTTCTTTGCCATAATTGTGTAGAAGAGCCTTGAGGCAAATCAGAAATGTAATAATCAATAACTGAGTTTTATTAAGAGATTGAATTTAGATAGACATGCAAACTGAACATTAATGTACCGATTTATCTGCTACTCAACTTTATGCATAAGATTTATTCAGAAAGATGTTGAGTGAGACAAAAAAGTTTGTATTGGTGAACAGTTTTTTCTGCTTCAGCATATTTGTAACTGTTTTCATTTTTTTACTCAGCTACAATATTCCAGAGACAAGATGACACTTTCAACCAATTCAATCAGATTTTCTCATTGAATGATCACAAGAGTGGCTATCCAAAAATCTTGTCCTTTAGTAACTTCTGGGAAACAACAATATTTCTGTGAATGACCAATATGTTGCCACTTGATAAATGATTTTGGAGATAACGTAGAAGGAAGACCAGGACTGAGATGCAGTTAAAAAACCACCTCTTTCAGCATAGCTAACTTCAGTGAATTTGGAACCAGAAAACATAATCTAATTATTTAAGTGAGTGAGCAGAAATATAAGAGGTAGAGAAACAGTTTTGGCACTGTTATAAGTACAATAAATATCAGTATACACTAATATTTTGGTCTAAGTAGCCTGAAAAAGAATAATGCAAGTGAAGGCTCAATCTCTGCTCTTGAGAAGTTACGGCAGTGAGAAGCACCTCAACAAATTGCATGAAGCTAAAAATTCCATACTCGTAACAAAGCACAGCAATTTACACTGGTTAAGGCTCAGTCTTCAGCCACGTTTTTCTCCCAGTATAGTATGAGAGTCTCCAAAAGAGGGGACAGATTAGCTGGATTGATGTGAGGACATACAGAAGAGGAGATGAACAGAAAGACTCTTTCACACAGGGGACCACACAGCCATACCCATCCTGGCTTCCAGAAGCCTTCCTGATTTTTTTTCAGCCCTCCAGCCTCCTCAGAACCTGCTCTGCCACTACTATAAAACTGCCTGTGAGTCATTCTGCTTTGTTGAGGCCACCCTCCTACACTTCGACAGCACTACAGTCAGTTCACAACAGCAACGAGCTGAGCCTTCAATCAGGCTATCACTCACTGACATAACACATTTAATCACAGGAAAGTTAAGAGAAAATATGCAAAGAGGGTATTGCCTTTCCTTCTTTTTCAAGTCTCAAACATGAATAAACTGTCTCACACTACACCAGACCTGTCTAAACAGACCGGTATCTCTGGAAGAAAAGGACAGATGCAAACCAGGAAAGGCATAAACAGAAATAGATAAATAATGCCCCAGCAAATGTTGATTTTATTTTTTAACTATTTCAAAGAAATTAAATCAAAAGGAAGGTGTGGTTTGAGCTATTATTTTTCTGACCTTTAAGAGTCCGTGATTAACAAATACTTCATTCAAAAGCAGAATCAATACCTAAATGCTTAAAAGGAGTTTCTAGGTGATCATGTTTCAAATTTTTAATTTAATGTAATACAAACCAATGGTGAATGCATACTATAGATTCTTCTCTCCAAACACATTCAAATGCTAGAAAAATTTCTGCAGATTCTGGGAATCTCTAGGTCAGTCTTTTCATATCACCACTATGCCAGACAACATGGAAGCCACAAAAAATAACAGATCATACTATCTAGATAGGGGTGAAATAGGAAGGGTTCAGGAAATAACATGTAAGTATTTTCTCAGTAAGAACTTAGAGTGACATTTCTTTCTGCTGTAGTTCCAAATGAGTTAATTTTACTTACTTAACATCACTGCATCAAACAATACATCCATCCAAATGCAATCACTTTAAATATTTCAAATCCTTTGTTTCAACTGAGGAAAACCATTACACTCAATCTTAGCACAGATCTTGAAGTAGAGTCTCTGGATGGAGGTGTAGAGGTATCTGAAGTTATCTTGTTTGGTATATAAAGTTAACAGTTTAGCTGAATTTTCATAGCAAATTGTACAATATATTGAATAGTTACATTAGGTAACCATAAGGATTTTTTTTTTTTTTGTGAGCTTTTGAATGTATTATCTGAATATAAGAATTATTCATCGATTTTCTCTATTTCCTTTATATGTTTTTCATAAATAATTTTTCAGTTCCATGTTCAGTGTTCCATATTTAAGGCACTGTTATAGAATACAATCTGTTGTATTCAATTCATTTTGTCCAATTTTTCACTTCCAGCCTAGAAAATTCAAAGCCAGAGCTCTGACACATCAGTCACACAATCAGCTAAATTAGACTACTCCAGTTGGTTTAACTGGCAACTTTCAAGCATGAAAAACAAAGCAGCAAGGTTTTAATGGTTTAAAGTCTCCAAAGTGGATCATAATACAAAATGTATTGCTCATCAGCTGGCATAGAAGGCAAGGAATGCCATATGCTTTCAGTTTCATTTGTGTTGTTTATCTTTAATACTAAACCCTAATGCAATACACTTTCTATTACCCTGCCATGTCAATCTTTTTTATGCATAAGGGGGTGAGGAAAACAAGACAATATTGGTTTCAGTAGTCACAAGCCAATGCAGGCTCTACTAATTCCAGGACAGCTGAGAGCTATGGAGTAGTAAATTACTTTTTTCATGCATGAATTAGAAAGCACATAGTTAACAGTACAGTCAAAATACTTGTTTGCATGGCTAGCTATATGCTTGAAGTTAATGTTCAGAAAATTTGAAAAGAAACCAGCAATAGCTCAACCACACATATGAACAACTCAAGTTTCAAAGTATCAATACAATAGTTAAGTCTAGCATATGTAACTATAGGTTAACTAGCTGGAGAAGGGGCCTCCTGCTAGAGGGCACTGCATCCATAGACTTAGAATACTTTTTCACCTGCAACAGGGGAGGAGCGACAATGCTTTGGTGACAGTGAGACTCTCACTACAAAGCTAGAAGTCAGTGCTTATAAAAAGCCAGACTCCACCTGATCCTACTCAATGGTTCCCATATTCTTACCAGGTTGGTGTTTTCTTTAGTCATGCTCAATACGTACACATACAAATATCTGTGTGGAGAAAGGCAGCAATTAGCATTAAACTGTAAAATGCAAAATATTTTATTCCAATCAGATTATGGATTAATAACACTAATCTCATCTTTGAAGTTAAAGATGAATACACAAACACATTCAGCTAACTTTCTGAGGATCAATTTTCCCTTACATTATCCTATTGGTTATCAACTTTCTCCTCTTTATAAGATGGTGGAGGTTACTTCTTGATGACAAGTGTTTTTCTAAGTATGTATGCTACAGTTACCTTAAAGGAGGTGTTAAGATTGCTGCTTTGCTCCTTTTACTGTCTGTGTAGATTTTGAAGGACTATTTTTGATTCTATTGCAATCCCTTTTAGTCCTCTATCTTCCTCTGGACCTGAACTACCCATTGTGAACAAGAAAGATGCTGCAATATGACATGAAAAGAGCTCAGTGAGGGCAGTTTGCCAGCTGGCCACTGTCCTGAAAACTCTCTGGGAGAACGACAGAAGGCAGCAAGCTGAATTGTTAAAAAGAATCATGGGGAAAGACAGAAAATGCAGCTTAATAGAGATGCTGCAGAAACAAAAGCAGGAAACAGAATAAACTGAATAAATCTGATGATCACCAGGAAAATGGTCACCTAATAACTATACTCAAACTCCAAACCTAGGAAATTAATCTTGAATCACAAAACCAGTAATTGCCTGGTAAGGAAATTGGAAGAGACTGTTGAGCACATCAAGGTCTGTGTGTTTGAATGATGGAAAACTGGCAGATATGCAGCTGAATTAGGAGAAAAAGAGCTAAAAAGTAAAGCAGATTTTGCTGAAGAGGAGCATATTAATCATCTTCTAGAGAGAATTAAGTACCTGCAGTCTTAAAACACTTTGAACACAGCTTCAAGTGGACAGGGTCAGAGAAACAACTCCTTTGTTCTCAGTTAAAACATAAAATAAAACTAAATAAACAAACAAAAATACCCCAAAAAACCAAAAATACACCCACAAAACAAGCAAACAAAAAAACCCCACAAACCCAGGGCACCAGGCATCTGCATTTTCTGAACTGTCTGGTTTAGTTTAGAAAAAGCAGTAAAAATATAAATTAAAATGCAAATAAAATACAAATCCTCTTTTTGTGTCTGTGAAGTACGCATCAGCTGAATAATTACAGTTGTCAAGTATGCTTAATATTTTCTGCCTAAAATGAAGACCACAATCTAAAAGATTATTCTTGGTAAGGGGACACATTTGCAGACAAAGATGACTTTCAAAGAGCTTGCTACAGTTGTCCCAGAGATTTAGAGCTTCCTAGTAAAAAAATCTTGGCTTTGATGATAGGCACTAGTCTTACTCTAGGAGTTCATGACACAGCATTTTGTGCAGGTTTTACAGTCTTCTCTACTGCATTAAGATCACTACCTAAGAAAGATTTCATTACATGTAAATGTGCTAAGACATAGATTAAAGTTTTATTAACCAGATTAACGTATTTCAGAGTCATCCTTGCAGGGAAAGCCTATGTTAATTGTAGATTAAAATATTTATATAATTTTAAAATTAAATTTCGAATAGTGCAGCAGGAATAAAATTCTTTCCAGAAAGTTATTTATTCTTAATCTTAAAGTGACAATACCATATCCTGCCCAGCTCAGAAGCCTTAAAGATTT
The DNA here is from genome assembly GCA_028858755.1 of Ara ararauna. Taxonomy (NCBI): domain Eukaryota; kingdom Metazoa; phylum Chordata; class Aves; order Psittaciformes; family Psittacidae; genus Ara; species Ara ararauna. Next base: position 7,865,676 of record CM054383.1, on the reverse strand, counting down.
CGCGTCTCTTTAAAACAGTCCAATATTAAAAACTAAAGTTCACTTTTTGAGAAAATATTTAATTCTGAGTGTAAAATCTTCACACCTGTAGAATTTATCAAGATCCTTGGAAAACATTTAATAATTGTCTTCACTTAAAAATTTACTTATGGTCTGAATTTATATAAATTCAACTTCTGCCTAAGGGGCCATATCATGCAAGAATCACAGAACAGCTGAGGTTTGAACTGACCTCTGGAGATCACCTACTCCATCTTGTCAGCTAAAGCAGGTTACCCAGGACTGAATCCCATTAGGTTTTCAATTTCACCAAGGATTGCAACTCAGTAATTTTTCAGGGCAACTTGTGCCAGTGTCAAACCCCCATCGGGGGTGTGTGTGGGTGTGTGTGTGTGTGTGGGTGTGTGTGTGTGTGGGTGTGTGTGTGTGTGTGTTGAAACATAAATAAAAAACGAAGTTATCTTTTTTTTTTTTTAATGGAATTTCCCATATTCCACTTTGTGACAGCAAACTCTTCTCCTGTCACTGAGTACCACTGCGAAGAGCCTGCCTCTAGATGTTATTGTCTCCTGTTCAGTATGTAAACACATTGATTAGATGCTACTGAGCCTCTCCCACTCCAGCTTAACCAAACCCAGCTCTCAGCCTCTTCTAGAATGCTCTACTCCAGTAGTTATCTTTCTGGCCTTTTGCTGTTCCTGTCCAGTATGTCCATGTCTCTCTTGAACTGGGGAGCCCAGAACTGGAGATGATGCTCCAGTTGTAGTCTCACCAGTGTGTTCATATAGTGCATATATATGTGTTTAGATACCAGAATAAAAAGCTCAAGAATGTTTTATCCAGTGTTATCCATAGAGGTTCACCTAAGCTCGCTCTCTTCTGCATTTATCTAAGGCAGTTACAAAATGAGCTTTTGTCTCTTAAACTCTCAACAGCTCAGCTGAGCTGAAAATTTTTGTTGTCTGTTGCTTTTAGTTGGCACATTTAATCTCCATTTCTTCTCTAAAACCACTTTTTTATATCTTTAAGAGATGAGTTTCTATTATTCATGAATTCTGCTTTGCTGACTGGCTTCAAGAGCTGTATTCTCTGAAGTGAGATTTTTAGCCCTGGATGGACAAAGGCATTGTCTCTACTGTTGTGGCAATAAATAGAAGCACTAGCAGGTGCTCGTTTGGCATTTGTTTGGCCTTTGAAACAAGAGCCAAGAGGGATCAGCATCCCTAGAATTTTAAAATTCCCAAATCTTCTAGCTCTTTGGTAATCTGCTGTTCTAGTATGCCCAAAGTTTCAATCCTGACACCCTTCTGGAAAAGAGGCTGGATAAAGAATTCATATGCTTCCAAGGCCATTCTCTGCTTTGCAACTTATCCTCATTTTTATAAATAACCACATATTTATAAAAGACTAAGCATTCAGGAGCCATCTGTTCTTCAGTCTGCTCCTTGCCATTTTGGTGTCAGGGACCCAACAAAGTAGCCATCCTGAATACAGGGGCTTGTACTCAGACTTGGATCTCTACAACCAATTACCACTTCACCTGAGCTGCCTTGGCAGTTTGAAATGCAAATAGTTTCTAGAAATAGAAACCAATACAGTTTCTAGGAGTAGAAACAAACACAGTTTCAGAATTCTTTTCTCCAGAGAAGTGAAAGAAAAAAGCTTGACATTAAAGATCTTCTTTAATTGAGATTTTGATTGTATATTGCCACGAGTCTGTGTCTGAGTGACCTGGATATCACTGTGAGGAAATTCTCAAGAGGAAGCCAGAGCAAGCTTTGGGAATTTCTTTCCTTATAGTATCAAAGTACGAGGAGTAAAAGTAAAATTATATATACTTTTTCATTGATGCAGTTTCCAATTTCTGTAAACCCACAGAAGGTGTTGAAGGTTGCTATTACTCTCATGAAAGTCCATTCCTCCTGCTGGTTTTGATTTTTCTGATGCACAGAATGTATATTTATGTCCACCCAAATTAAATAACAAAAGAAACTCCCCCCAGTATTGCCATCATTTCCTCGTTTGCCAATATTTTGGAATAATTTCTCAGAGTAGCTTAGACTATCCCAGCCACCACTGTTCTTGGATATGTTCAATCAGACAATGAATATAGACAACTCTTAAAAATTTAAGAATTATTTTCTTCCCAGAAGAACCCTCTGGCTTTGTTGGAGTTTTTTAATACTACTCATTAGTTCCCTGGGGTTCTTCTGCTTATTAATCCAGTGCTTTTAAACATGGAATGGATACTTTTGGCAAAAACATTTTGTCATCTTGCAAAGCAAGATCTAAGGAAACTGAGAGAAAATGCTTTTTTATTTCCCCAGTGTGAGACACTTTTTGTTTGTTTGCTTATGCAACCTAACCTTTCCTTCCTAAAAGCTGTGGCAACCATGGGAGAGAAAAGTGAATCTCTCATGAGAAATTAATAGAAACAAGATTTATTTTCAGTCATAGCAGAACTGGGAATTTCTAGCACCCCTTGATGCATCTGTCAGAGTGGCTGGTTCACTTACAGGACCTCTGCACATTTTACATACTAGCTACCAAGAAAAGGTCCTCTGACTGTTTGTATTTTTGTTTATGGTAGATCTTGTTAGCCAAACAAAAACATCTTTTGAAGTTAGAAGCCTGGAAACCATGAGACCACTCCAGCTTTCAGTGCCTCTTTGGATCCTGTGCTTTAGCACTGCAGCTCTCAGCACCAAGTCAGCTTTCCAACAATACACTAGAGAGCATAAAGAGGAAACTTTTTTTCCCATTAAAGTCACTAACTACTCCTGTTCAACAGTTTTCTGGGGACAGCAACTATGAAACTCTTTATGAGGCTTTGCAATTTACAGTGTCTGGTACTTAAATTTCAGCTGTTGTTTCATGATGTTACTGCCTTACATCCCTCTCTTTCTTTTCAGGGATTTCAATTTGCTATACTAGGAGAAAAAAAATGTATTGAAGAGATGAAATATATTATTATGCCACCATATAAATATGTGATGAGCCTGCATCTTGAATGCTGCATGTGGCTCTGGTCCCCACAACTCAGTAAAATTATAAAAAATTAAAAAAAAAAAAAAAAAATAAATAATGCTGATGAATGATGCAGAACTGTTTCCAAGCAAGAAACCAATTAAACAGACTAGTATTCCTCAGCTGAGGCAACAGATGTACAAGCTGTGTTTGCTATATGTACACTCACAACATTGTATTCCCTTTCTAAACCAGGGCTTCTAGTATAGCACAGTACATATTTAAAAATTATATCTAACAAATTCTACACGACATTTCCTTGAGGGACATGAGTGCCACACAAACCTCTGAAAACATTTCTAATTAAAAGCAAAAACTTGGCCCTTTAGATTTAAGTTCTCATATTAATAAGAACTTACCATTATTTTGTCATATAATCAATTCATTTAATATGAATTTCACTTTACTGTGGGTCTTAATAAAATCTCTTAGCTTTCTAAAATCCTTCTATTCTCATCAGTTCATCTCTCTAATGAAGTCACTTAGGATTTCTTTGTACAAGGTTTAAAGCAAGAAAATCAACCTTTGTCCTGGATCAGTATACAGTGTTATAGTGAGAGCTAAGAACTCACTGAATATTAATGACACTTATAATCTACTGTGTCGTCTTCTGAGTAGGGAAAAAAAAAATGACCTTCAAATGAATACAATCCCTAGGTTGTTCTATTTTACATTTCCATGAATGTATATATTACTTTGCACACAAAGTAGTTGTGAAAATTAAAAGGTATTTACTAAGAAAGACATGAGTAGCCTGGAGGCAAAAACATACAATGAATTAGAAAAAGCGGTACATGAACAGATCTAGTTTAATGGATCTATCATCTCATCACTTATCATCTTTCTCCAAGCTCATTAACAAAGAATCCAGCAAAGTGCAAATGTCTGAAATAATTTTAATGGGAACTGATGAAGCTTAAGAGAGATTGTTCCAACTGTTTTGAAATAGGGCTAAGTTATAACATTACATGTCTGCCTATTTTGAAGGAATAAAGTGGTAGCTTCATATAACATCCAAATAAAGCAATCTACATAAAACATCATTACTATTCTCAGAAGGAAGGGATTTTCATCATAAATACCTTGAAATCAGTGCAGAAAGCTGGCCATTTGCTAAATACAGCATTACCAGTTTACAAATACAGCTGCTGACTCAAATAGAACAGGTGGTAATAGACAAACCCATCTGCTATCATATGCCGCAGGTAAAATTCACTTGTATTTGAGTCCAGGAATTATTACAATCAATAGAAACATTTTTAAAGATGGGGAGTTTCCCCTTGCAACACAATATTTCATTTATAAAACGTAACCTTTCATGAGACCAAACCAGAGGTTGAGTCAAAAAGAAGACTATTTGATGCTGAAAGATCCTGAGTGGATAACATAAGTCATCTAAACACAAACCTTTCCAGTTTCTACCTAAGCAAAGACGTGAGCCTGTTAGGAGCAGCATTCATTTAATTCTTGAGATTTCATTCATGTCATACAAATGAGATGAATCCTTTCAGATCCTGAATCATTACAAGTTGTCTGTCTTTCATGCCTACAGACTCACAGCTACGAACCCACTTAATTTCTACACCATCCCCCGCCAGAGGCAGCAATGAATAACACAAGATAATTATAATACTCTCTTCAGTCACTCTTTGTTATTTTAACTATATGGAGACTGGTGGTTTTGACATATTATAAGCACGAAATACAAATTTTACTATTAAGAGACCTGTCTTCACCTTCATGGTTACATACAGCCACAGGCATGGGCATTTTGTCTAATTTTTCAAATAAAAGTAGGCACCAGAGACTGCAGTGATAGGACAAGAAGCAATGGGTTTAAACTGAAACAAGAGAAGTTCAAGTTAGATACGAGGAAGAAGTTCTTTACTGTGGACAATCTTACACTGGCACCAAATCTTAAATAACCTGAAAATTCTTCAGTAATTACTGGTTTAAAACATACCAAATGTTTTGTGTTATACTACACGAGCCCTTCACATAATTATCATTAAAATGTAGTTAGGAAAATGCATATAACTACTTCAGAAAAATTCCTTGGTGTTGCAGTGCCTCTCTGACATAGACATAACTTTATATGAAGGCTTTGCAAATCTATATACTTAACTTAAGCCTATTCAACATTTTCCAGCATCCAACTACCTGCTACTTCCTTCGTCTCACAAGTGCTTTTTTTTCTTAAAATCAGACTGGACACTAACCAATTGCACATATGGAACTGACTTCTGCAGAATTCCTTACTCTCCTGTTTGTGTTATTATCTATCAGATTCAATCTTTCTACCAAATCCTTTCAGACACAGCTGAGAAAGTCCAACATGAATATTAAAGGAACTGCAGGATCTGACTGCAGTAGTTCAACAAGTATTACTATGCCAGATTATTAGTAAAGGAACTGTACATGGTGCAGGACACAGAACTTCAGGCATACCACAGTACAGACCAGGCACAGTAATGTGACACTTAGACACCAATTTTATGAAAAACTGGTAGTTTGAAAATTCAAAGAATAGTAAGTTATTTATTCTGTCCCCTAATGTAACAAAAAATCTGTGATTCAATTCTAGGCAAATTTAGTCTATAAAATATGTTTCTATATATCTAGAGAACAATCATCACTTGAACTCTTCAAAGCTAGGTATCTCCTGTAGTGATTGTATCACTACAAAGCTGATAACCCTTTGTATTCTTTTTAATTTATACCTAGTAATTCTGAGAGAAATATTTGAATTATTCAAACTCAATAAGCTGCTGGCTATGACACAGATGGAGTCAAGATTTTCCCACTATTTTAGTATCTGCTTTGTCTCAGCTGATATCAAGACAACCCATTTTTCTTCTGGTTTCCTCTCCAATGATTCTTTGTACAATATCTCAGTCTTTTCCATGAAAGCCATCTCACCAACAAAGCTTACGGAAGGAATGCCAACACCAACCAAAGAAGCACAACACAAAAATGTAAAAGCTTTCTGTATGATGTATGGGTTTTTAGGGACACTTCCGCTTAGTTGAAATTCACAAAGCAAGCTGAATGACTCTCTGAACTCATTCACATAGATACATCAAGCAAGCTGAAATACATGAGGTCAAGAAAATGACATTCACACAGAAGGTGAGGAATTATTACTGTGTTCTCAAAAACGTAATTGCATTCATCAGATTTGGTTTAGTCCTCTGGAGAAGAATTGGTATGTATAGTAGGTAAAAATTAAGTTGATAAAGGAAATTAATAGAATGTTTCGGAAATAACCACAGCCTTTCAGGGCTATGCATTTTGAGCACAGGTAGATGAAAATGACATGCCTGACCTTAAATGCAACACTATTCTTTACAGATTAAGTTGTTTGTGTTAGACTTGTCAATCAAATATGGCATGAATATATTTCAGCAGCAGTGAAATATGATTAAAAATTAATGCAGTCTATTTTTTTCTTAAAGTCTCAATACATTTAGATGGACCGCTATGTGCAAAGTTGTGATATTGCTTGTTAATTGTCCATCATTTCATTGCTAGGAAAACCCACTCTTACTTTGCTTTTAACAGAGGGGGAGTTAAAATCAGCCCTTTGATATTAACATGTTCAAATCACGAGGCAGTTTTTTCAGGTTCCTTTTACATGATGAATCCTGACAGCAAGCACTAAGAAACATTATACTTAACCCTATGGAAAAAAAAAATCTTAAAATACTTGCATTACATGTTAAGAGAAACTAATGCTTAGGAACTTAAAAAATCCAGTTCTGCCTAACTGGACTTCTTCCTAACGCAGCTTAAAAACGCAGGTTGTCTGTCAAAAACTGGGAGATAGACTGAATTATTTTGTCACTGCAAATGGGGTAAAGGTCTACCAAGCACAGTCACTATCAGGACAGCTACTAATTATTATTATTTTTATATAGAAAATGATGCACTGCTCTGAAAACACTTATTTAGCAACTGCTTTTTAAATACTAGGTAAATTGTCAAAATATCAGAAATATATGGGTTTTCTTTATTTGCCATTGCTTAGAAAAATTAAGTTGTAACTAAGATAATTCTATCTCTTCACTGCAATAAGAAACCTCTAGGGCTTTGAGTCCTGATTTTCATATTTTCTCCAGTATCTAAAAGGAACAGTTTCAAAGGTGCAAATAGAACTGAAGGTATTTTATGGTGAACTGCATTCTATGATCTGATCCCAACTAGATAGGTCTATCTGTGTCCATATTTCAGATGAAGTATTTGATGATTAAATGACATCAACTGCACTCAATATTATCTGTAGCTCCAACAAGGAAAACTGGATTTAAAATTCTTTTGTTATTTATACCTCTTTAAAGTAATTTCAATAACTATGATATTTTTGTAACATAGCCTTCAGAGCATAAGGAAAAAATATTTCCAATTCTTCTTTTACAGAACATTTTTAATAGCAGCATGCAATTATTTTACTGTATTTAAAATGTTATATATAGTGTGCATATTAGGCAATTTGCATGCATCATCTCCACAAATGGAATCAAATTTGTTTGAACCTGCATAACGAGTTTTCACTCTCTCCTGAAGTCACCAATTTGAAAGACTGCTTTTCTTCATTCCTCACGGTTAAATAAAACTGTTGAAATAATAATCTTCATTCCAAGATTCTAACCTAAATTAGAGATGTCTAGTGTTTTTTAATTTTTCAATGCAACATATAGCCTACCCCTCAAATTACAGATAAATTTTACGCCTACAATACTTCACCATTTTGATCTTCAAAATCTAACATACTTTTTCTGTCTTTATCAATTTTAAGATGTTAGAGTGTTTTTAGAAATATTAGACACAAGCCTATTCAGCATCCCAAAAGCAGTGTTGAAAATGAGCTTTAATTCCCAGGAAACAAACTTTTCTGTGCTTCAGAAAGAGTGGAAATATCCCCAGAAACCCATTTCAGAGTTGACTGCATCTTTTCTTCTGTCCTTTCAGAAGAAGACAAGTGCTTTTAGGAGCAGACAGCTATTTGGCTAATATTGTAGTACAGAGAGAAGACTTGGCCTACTGTCGTGGTTTAAGTCCAGTCAGCCATGTAGCTCGCTCGCTCGCTCCCCGCCCTTTCCTCCCCCCGTTCCCAGAGGGATGGGGAGGAAAATCGAAAGAATGTAACTCCCACAGGCTGAGATAAGAACAGTCCAGTAACTGAGGTATAACACAAACCACTGCTGCTACCACCAATAATAATAATGACAAGGGAAACAACAAGGGAAGAGAATACAACCGCTCACCACCCGCCGACCGATACCCAGCCCGACCCGAGCAGTGATCTAACCCTTCTGGGTAACTGCACCCAGTTTATATACTGGGCATGACGTGCTGTGTGATGGAATACCTCTTTGGTCAGTTTGGGTCAGGTGTCCTGTCTCTGCTTCCTCCCAGCTTCCCCTCCTCCCTGGCAGAGCATGAGGCTCAGAAAGTCCTTGGTCAGAGTAAACTTTACTGAGCAGCAACTAAAACCACAGGTGTTATCAGCACTTTTCCCAGGCAGAAAGTCAAAAACACAGTGCTGCACCAGCTACTAAGAAGAAGAAAATTGTCTGCTACTGCTACTGCTGAACCCAGGACACCTACTATGCAGTTTCATGACTGACACTTCAACTTGTACTAGGTTTCCTACATAAACACTGTTATAAATAATTTTGGCCTTCGATTTCATTATTTTGTGTGTCACTAAACACAATGGGTCGCACTGCTTTTTCATCAGGGCTATTTGAAGACCTGCTGGCAAGCACTGTTCCTATACAAGATCATGTTTCATAGAATCATAGAATGGTTTGGGCTGTAAATGACTTTAAGATCATGTAATAGACTAACTCCCCTGCCATGGGCAGGGACACCTCACACTAGACCATGTCACCCAAAACTCTGTTCAACCTGTTCTTGAACACTGAATGTTTTCAATTGCTCATGGCAGCACTGTATCTCAGTGCTGTAAGCTAGTGCTTTCCAGGCACAGGGACACTTTTGAAGATGTGTGGACAGCAAGGCCAAGACGAGTGGAATGGGTACTCCCTGCAGAACCATGCACCTGGCCCTGGGCTGGACCCAAGCATTGCTTGTCTGATTACAGCAGACACCAGAAGCTGACGGCCAAGGCTTTAACACCCTTCCCTACCACAGGTCCACGTAAAACATGTCCTACTGCTTCGTTAACAGTTACCTGAGCGTTGCAGCAGCAGAGATGTGGGGTGCCTGAACCATTCCTACCATGGCAGAGAGCCTCAAGACGCAACACACTGCACTGGAACGGCTGGTGCTGCTGTGCGGCTGCAGGGATGCACTGAGGGAGCTGAGGGGCTGCCCCGGGCCGGACGCAGCCGGTTCCCTCCGGTTCCAACAGCCCCACACCGGGCAGCGCTGAGCCCCTCATCGGGGCGGGGGAGCCTCAGAAATGTGAGTTAAGGGAAGGGCAGTGCAGTGCCGGGTGTGAGAAGTGTGAGGACACCAAGGGGTGAGCATGGGGAGGGAGAAGGTGCTTCAGAGTGGGCAGAGAAGCTCTGAACTGGGGAGGAGTAGGGGATGGGAAGGTGTTTGAGGTTTTGTCTTTCTAACCAGCCAAATATATTTTAATTAGTAATAAATTAAATTAATTTTACTCAAGGCAAATCCTCTTTGTCCATGGCAGCAACTGGGAAGAAATCACTCTGTCTTTACCTCAACTCATTAGCTTTTTCACTTTAATTTCTTCCCTGTTCTTTGAGGAGAGGAAGTGAGCAAGCCTCTGGGTGGAAGCCTGGCAGTTGGTTAACCCACCACACACTGATGACAGTGACACACTAAAGGCTTTCTATAGTGGCAAGTCCACTAGCAGAAATATCAACTCTCATTCCTTTAGATTGGGTAATGTCCAGAAAAAATTTAGACAAACAGAAAAACAAAAAAACCCCAGTTCCTTAAAATGGCAATAAAGAACAAGAGACCCCAAATCTTTCAGGCATGCTGAGCAAAATTAATTATGGAGAACCAGGTTAGCAAAAGAAATGGAAATATGTTAATTATCTTAACCCACTAACATGTGCTGAGTCCAGTAATCCATGTTAAAGTCATTCCTTTAGTAAAAATGAAAGAGCTAGATATAGTTTGAAAAGATCAAGTGTTATATCAGGAAGAAGCCACATATGCACAATCCAGTTTCAGATCGCCTTCTGTATTAGAACTACAAGAGAATCTAATGTTGGTGGCTATGCATGCGGCATTCACCTAACTCCCTTATTAACACCCAGCAGTAACAGCAACTTTTGCCTATCCTCAGACTATTCTCCTTGAATTATCCATCTCCCCATCAGTAGTCACTGAAGATTTTCTTTTTGCTTGTCTGCTTTGTTTCATCCACCTTACATGCAGTAATTAAGCTAAATCAGGAGGCACATTATTTTTTTAAATCACAGACAAATAGAAAGCTGCCATGTACTGGAACAGAAAATGACCTTATGCAGAACCTCACAGCACTGAACATGTATCAAGGACAGCTCAGATGTCACTCAGATGGCACTGTATTGCGCCATGCAAACACAGCCTTAACTCAAGTGGATGACATGGTTCTCAAAGCCTGAACCTAACATGCAAGATTGCTCACAATTCTCACTGAAGTAACAAATGCAGTCACTCACTTAAGCTCTGAAGCTTAAACTGATCACACACGCTCCTCTAGTATTTTTTAGCCAAGGATCAGGTGGTATTCTTCAATCATTTGCTGTTTCAGTGTTCCTAGTTATATTTATAAAGTGGAGTCAGACACGTCCTTTATGAACACAGCACAGTTACAAGGAAAAAACACCAAATATTAGTACCACTTTTAGTAGAAATATCCATTCAGTCAACAATTTATAAGAATAATAGCTAGACTATTATACAGATCATAACATTTAATTTAGCAGCTGACACTACATTTTAGTATGTTCCACATGTTCTCCACTTCCTTTTAATTGTTTACTGAAAAAACATCAGATTTCTCCACTAAAAACTGTAATTTCTATTTCCCTTAGATTATCAGAGGCTATATAATAACACATAAAAGATGTTAATATTCCTATCCATTAGTCATAACTTGGTAGAGGAGGATGAATATGTTATCACACTTAAAGCAGAAAGATGGCTCAGGTTGTCAGCGGGGACCTGATTAGTTCGCAAAAGAAACTTACTTAATTTGCATGCTTATGAGGCACACTGTCAGACTTCTATGAGATTAAAGACAGATGTCCCATTGGAGTACACAGGCAAAGATAACATACACATAAACTTACCATCAATCCAGAGATTCCCAGCTTTCAAAAAGAACAATCTAATTCAGAGGTCTGAATGCTCTTCTACAACACATAGTAACAATTTGAGTGCTGAGTATTAGCACCAGGAAGATTGCTTACGTGAGCTTTAGTCTGACTGACATCCTGAAATACTCTTTTTACTCTTTGAGCCAAAGCAAGGTAAACTTCTGTTATTCTGAATGTGATAAAAGGTACACAAAAGTTATTTTGGATGAGGAAATCTTTGTTCCAAAAGTTCGGAAACAAAATGAAACTGCAATGAAGTACGCTATTTCATATCCACATGCTCACTCTCATTTATTACACCACTCCAAGATAGCTATAACAACAACTCAAGCAAGGTTTATTATGGATAAACCTCCACTCTTCACTGTGACCTCTGCAGAACCTGCTAAAGTCATGGCTCTGATGACTTATGCATCAGAAAAAAAATACTTCTGATTGATTCATTCCGATTAAGCACAGGGACAAATGCAGAGGTAATGTGCATTTGGTGTACATGTATTTGTATGTGTATCTGGTATGGTGGTGCAAAGTTATACATCAGTGAATGCAACGTCAGATATCAGGCTGTCTCAATCTAAGGCAACTGCGCTAGTACAATTTATGCGGCAAGATGTTGGAAGAAAGTGCTTTATTCTAAGTAGAAACATGCAACACCAATATACACCTTAAGTAGTTATTCTTCCTAAACCAGGAGGACCTTCATGTAAATAAACACCAGTCCAGGCTTCTTATGTTTCTCTTAATTCAGAAGTGATCTGCACAAACCAATAAGCCCTGCACCAGCAAGTGAGAATAAGTCTAAGCAAGTCTAAGCTTGTCATGTAGAAAGTGTTGAAGGAAAAACACAAGTTACAAAAAACTTTTCCTGAATTACCTTTGAAACTCATTTTTAATATCCTGAACTGAATAAGGGCAGACAAGGTTCATAAAGTATTCAGAAAGGAATGTAAAATCCCAGAAATCTCTTTGCATATCTCACTGTAACTTCTTCTAATCAACTAGTTTGACTCTTATGTATTTGCAGCCAATTTATACACATTCCCAATTTAGGGAAATCTTTTGATAATACACTAGAAACACAAGTAAAATAGCATAGAGATGCTCAAGAACAAAATAAGAAAATCACAATCAATTACCTTCTGACTCCTGGAATGCAGGTTTGTTTCTAGAAACAAGTGATCTAGTTTAATTACTAATAGTTTAGGTTTTATGAATTCTCAATATTATCCTTGTAACAAACTCTCCCAATGTTTTGCAGTAATAAAACTCAATTATTTAAAACAGTTTTGGGGAAACTTTAAACTATTCAAGACTGGAACAACTGTTTGGGCTGATTCTTATATGAATGGAGAGAGATATTTGGTAGACTACTTATCTTCGTCCACAAAGAGAGAATTGCTCCATTTGTTTCTCTTAATTGTACATAGAAATCATCTCATTATGTGAGAGAGATGGCAGACCTGCACAGAAATACAACAGATTTTTGACTTGCTGTGCATGTGAAACACACAAGCTGTGATCACAGACAAAATTGCTCTTCCACAATTGATCATGTGTTACATATTATGTTGTGTAAGTACTGCTCATTAATAAAACTACCACTAACATTTAGGCAACACTAGGATAGTAAAAAATTTCTATCATGGAGAATAATGATCTTAGAAATAAGCACTGCTACTCATGTTGGCAACCAGAAGCAGATGGAAAAGTTTCGCCATCTCATGAGATATCAGAATATGAACACCCCAGAGCCTGTTAATAACATCTATTAATCCGATTACGAAGAATATGCATCTGTAATAAATTAATGTCTAAGTCAGAAAGCTTTCAAGCACATCTCTTATAAATATTGATTTGAATGGCTGACATATTTTTTTTAGAGAATTAAAAAAACCCAAACAACGAAACCACCCCTCTTGCCAGACATTTGAAAGTCTTAATGGATCAAATGGCTATCCTTTTGTTAACATACAAATTTTCAGGTTATATATATGAGGTACCAAATACAAGGATATCTACAAGTCTTCTTAAAACCATTATTCAGACTTAGAGGCATTCAGTCTCAGTTTATGAGCTTTCTTTATTTTTTTAACTGCCTCTCAGCTGAGTTTTGCAGTTGTTACTAATGACTTGAATGTGTGCAAGAAGATAAATGGGCATGGTTAATTATGCAGTATCTGGTGAGAATAACGTTATATCTCTATTATCCACATGTATCATTGAGAAAGACGATTTTATACATGAGACTAGGCAAGATGAATCATCGGATCACTGAGGCTCATTTTACCACAGTCATTTCAATGGGCTCTGACAATTTCAGCACTTTGGGTTAACATGAAACTCTTTCCTCAACCTGTTTTGAGGGTATAATTCAAGAGCAGAAAGGCTAGATCTTTACTATGAAATAGATGATGTTGGGGGGAAATTATCATCATATACTATCTGTAGTGTTTCTTTTGGGGAATGCAATTACATGTCTCCATGCCAAAGTAAGTAAGACTATCACCTCCTAGCGAAACATAGTCATACAGTTAAATTGATCTAGGTTTATAGAAGATTTATCAATGCTGTGAAAAAGACCTGGCAAACTTGCACTATTAAATTTACTACATCTGAGCTATTGCAGTGACTTTCATTCTAAATGAATAATTTAATTGTACTGTCTCCAGTACTGCCAACAAGCCTTACAATTCTCTCTTTTTAAAACAAAGACCCAAAGGCATTCAGTGGTACTCATTTTGGAAGCTACAAATCTGGACTGGTCAATTTTCGTCACTGCCTTACTACATCTGTAGTTTTGACCCTTATGTTTACCAACAGGGATGTAGAAACAGTTATTTTTTTATTTAGTTTTTGGGTTCTGGGTATTTTTGTTTGGTTGTTGTTTGGGGTTTTTTTAACAGATCCCTACAATTTGAGAGTAGCAGTGACTTGCACTTATTATATGTGATGTATTTTTAAAAATGGATCTAACTGGGGGTCCTGAATATCTTCCATAATTAGAGCAGGCAAATTTGCCAGCATCTTTACTGTCCACAAGACAAAATGCTTGGATTATATTTTTATTTCTAGATTTAAATTAACTTGCACACATTGGTCATTGAGTTTGCATTAAGAAAAAAGCAAGACTCAAGCAGCACATCTTGCATCTCTAGTGGAAGCTTTGTAATGACACTCAGCTTTTGTGGGAATTTGTCCCACAGTGTAGCACTATTCCCAGGGAGGACCTGTTTGCTCAATAAGTGGCTTTAACTCTTTCTGGAGAAGATTCTATGTATTTTGTCCTAGATAGTACCATTACCAAAGTGACACTGAAGTATGACGAACGCCTTAAAAAGAGTTAGAGTTTAAACTTGGTTATATATCAGGGGCACAGTAAGAATTCAGCTCAGGCAGGGAGGTTAAAGAACTTTCTGATGTAACTCACCTTACATAGATATAATGGTGAAAGCAACACAGAGTAACATTCTAAATGCCTATAATATGTTTCTGTTTGAAGGAGATTTCCAAAGTAACAAAAAAAAAAGAGAAAAAAGGAGAGATGCTTAAAAGACCAATAAATTAAAAATTAGGCTACATTAAAAACATTTTTGGAAGTGTTAATGCTTTTTATGTAGCAAATTGCATGTAATATTATAAAATCTTATGGTACATGAAGCACAATTTACAATGTCCCTTAAAGAGTAATATAAGCAGATGGATGATGTTTTAGTGGCAATCTCTTCTTGTGAGTTTCCAATTAAATAAAGAAATGAAACCTTTCATGTCCTGCGCAGTTAAGATGATATAGATAAATGAACTATCCTGTGACACAGTCATTTAACAAAGCTTCTACTGAATTGTACTTTTAAAGTTTAGAGGAATACCTCCATCTGCTACTTAGGGAGAAACCATTCATATTTCATATAGCTTGAACATAAGAGTGTGAAATATTACTTGGAATATTATCTTTGAGGTACTTTTGTACAGATGCAAGAGAGAACACGAGAAAAGACAATATCAAGAGAAAACATGATGAAATCCCATTTTCCTATGGAATATATGGCCAGTGTGTCTGGAACTAGCCTACGATCAAGCCATGATATTTCTCAGAAACCCTGGTGGCTTTTTCAGCACCTGAAGGTCTTCAGGCCATCACACTGCCTAGGTCCCAACACATTATGGCTAACCTCCCCCAGAAGATGCCTTCGCTCCTCCCAGTTCTCTGCTGCTCTCCTTATTTCAGTGCACTCCCTGCTGGTTCTCTGTTACTCCTTGACAAGGAAGCAGAAAACAAAATGCCAAACCCCAGGCATCAGCAGATGAATCAAGCTGCCAATCACTCTTAAGCCAATTCATCAACACACAGATTTAAGTCCAGCATCAATATCCTTTACAGTATGAGTAGTGACTCAACAGCATCAGCCCAGAAGGTAAGATTTAGTGCAGAAACTGGACCTCTGAAAATGAGGCACAGAAACCCAGTAACTTTATAGAAGGCTTATTGTTAGTCCAGGCTTTTTTATTAGACATAAATGTCTGCTTGGAAGGAAATATGAAAGCTTTTCTCTAAGATATGTGTAGTAACAGTACTCCAACCTTTTAAATTCAAAATTTTTTCATGTAAAACTGTTCGATTTACTTTTTTAAATTCTAGGTGTAGTTTATAATTATGAAAATAACAATTTCATCGTCACACTCCGACTACAAGCACTCTCAGTAAATATATATCTATTTCTATATATTTATAGAGATATTATAAATATTATACATTATATATAAAGATTTGTATATTTACATATAATAGTCTATATTTCCATAGACTATGTAACTGAAGATTTATATATATACACATACACATGAAAGTTAGTGAAAATTATATACTTCATAAACCCAACAGTAGGCACATTAAATGACATTTAGATCTTTGAGGGAGAGGTCAAAAAAAACCCCCACAAAAACAGAGGAAAAAAACAACCAACACCAAAAAAAAACCAAACCAAAACCAAACAACATCTGTAAGGTCTGCTGCATGGTGGGGACATTTGCTCACTGTCCTTTTGTCATTTAAAATTAACAGTGAAGTGCTCGTTTTGCATACTGGCCATGCAGGCTGCTGTAAGTCTCCTGATATGCTGGATACTGAAGAACACAGCAAAGACAGCTCTCAGTGCTTCACAAAGTATCAGTGAAAGAAGTTGTGATTCTGGATCTGCCACTGACTGGCTCCCATTTTATCTCATGAAATTGTCAAAGTTTAATGAAATAAGAACTGTAAAATATTTTAAGGTTGTTGGATGAAAACCACTACTCAACCATAAGCACCACATGCATAGAAAAACTAAGTATTTGCATGTGAGACTCCCATCCTTAGCATCTGCTATGTTGAAGAAAGACCCCCAGTAGTACTAATATTGCAACACTTCTCTCCCGCTGCATGGACTGTACTTTCTTCCTATACCAGTTAAGAGTTTAATGGGTATTTGTTAGTTCTTCTTAGGTACAATGCAACAATAACAATGCTCTAAAATACTGATAGTCTAAAATAGGGTAAGCATCTCAAAAAGTTTAGGACTAGCTTATAGCCATGTGCTCTGAGATGACATGATTCAAAATTATGTAACTCTAGTAACTATGGAGAGATAGATAGCCCTCTAATCCTGTACTGGAAAACAAAACAAAAAAACCCCAACATTACTGATATTAAGGAGATCATAAGGAAATTCATATGCTGCTTGTGATGTGAACATCTGAGGACAGACTGATGACAGTTTAGAGAAACCAGTGACTTTCCCTCTGACAATAGGTCCTACCAAAATACATAATTTCCTGTGTTTTTTTCATGTTTCAAGAAACACTGGTCCCCTAACCTGATAATGCCTCCTTATCCCTGCAGATTACACTGGTTTACACAGGATTTACACAGCCTAAGAAGGAAGACATGAGAACACCAAAATACTTTTTAAATGTCCTTTTTTTTTTTTTTTTTGTAAATATAGTTCTTTGACTATGCATATCCTACAACATTAAGGACATTTATTGATTCCAAAATAGCATTCAGCATAACATTTTTTAACAGAAAAATACAGGAGAAAAGCAGAACACTACTTCAAATATTTTGAATTTATAAATATAGTTCCATCACCAGGGATGGAAATATATTTTCCACTAATTTTTTAAAGTATCAAACTATGCTTTTATTTTTTCCTGCATATCTGATAAAATGCTAAGTGCTGCATCTTGTATATCTCTCTGCATTTAGTTACGGAACAGCTGTCAAAGGCTCTATACAGCTCTGAAAAGGTGATGAAATTCCACTTTTTGAAATGATTGAATGTTGCAAAAGACACTTCATTTTCTATCTTTTCCTCTATATGAAAATCACTGTTGAGATACCAGATATAAATATACTTTGCATTGTACCCTAGATGCTGTGATTTTGCCCACTGAATAAGCACTTTGCTGAAGCAATTCAAGAAGCGCAGTGAAATCATTCTCCTCTCTACTTCTCTTAAAAATAATGAGGGCTGGTTAAATTTTTTTAATATGTTTCCATCTTCTGTGATAAGCAAGCAACTTTTTTCAACTATTTTCCTGTCTTACAGCTGATTGCCTTGATTCTGGAGGTTTTAAGTGGGAGTTTAGGGAGTGGGGCTGCTTTGGTAGTCTTTCATTACTCTAAAAGTCAGATAATGTAAAAATTACTTTTTTTATAAAAAAAAAAAAAATCTCAGTAGATATTCAGGTAGTGAAAAATGTCATCTTAAACAGGCCAGAACAATCCAGGCCACATTTGAATGGTTTCTCAGTCCAATAAAAAGGCTCATAATCTCCCGAGATTACATTTGCCCCCGGTGTTTTTTCATTACCACACAAAAAGAAAAAAATCATCATTCTGCAGACAAGAAAGTGTAAAAACATGGAGAAAAGATGTAAATCATATCAAAAAGTCCAGTTAAACAAAAGGAAAAGTCTTCCACTCATCCTGGAAACAGCAGAAATCAAACTAAGTTACTGATATGCGCTGCTACACTGACCTTCCATCAAAGAGGACTGAAGATGGCAAATCACAACTCACACAGTTATGTCCTCTAAAATATTAAAAGCTTAAGCTAAATATCTGCATTGAGAGAACATCAGTGTTTAGAATATTCATGGTTTTGATAACGTTATTTAAAGAGCTTCCCCAGGAGTAAGACATAAAAAAACCCTATGACAACTCCTGATATATTGCTGGCTGTAAACCAACTTTGATTACAATCCCTAGTATGTTTCCCACATAATGTGATTTGGAAAACTGATGGGCAAACTTAATCTAGTACACATTTACATCATTGAATATTTTATGCTAAAAACTAGGAGACACAAATCTTAGGTAACAAAATTCACATAATATGAAACACTGTTAGATGAAAAGCCAAATTTTTACCAGTCCATACCAGCTTTTTCTAGTGTTGTAATCATAGACATTGAAGGTGCATCATTACAACACAAATACAAAAAAATTCAGTGTAAGTGAAGTTTAAGATCAGAGCAAACACCACAAGATCTCTTTCCCAATAGTAATTATTTTTTAGAAATAAATTTTCTCTTCTTTTCTTATCTACAAGTAGATTAAAATGTTCTTGCCTTCAGTGGTCGCGACTTCTGTTCAACAAGCAGAAATAAGCAATTGACAACCATTCTCTTGCTCATTTCTCTTTAAATATAGTGTTATATGGACGAGTAAAACTCCCAGCATACATCTTTTGGTTTGGCAATACAAGCTATGCTTTATGCACATGAAAACCATATGAAGAGATCTCTTAGGGTCATGCACACCTGTACTCTCCATTTGGCTGCATCCTGTTCCTAAGACACAACCAACATACCTGCCTACTAGACCTCTTTCAAGCTGGACTACTGGGAACAGATATGCAGCATCTAGATGCATTTACACAACTATGTCTCCTCCTTTTGTAAATTCCGATTTCTGATACCTGTATGCCCAATCTCTATGTGTTTCCAAATTTCTTTCTGTAGCCAACTTAAGTATTCTTATTCCTCATATCCTTACACAGTTTCTATCTCTTAAATAACTTAAAATATACTTGCTAGCTGCATCATTTTCATAATCCGTATTTTATGTCACACACACACACACACACAGTTTTGTTCCTACTAAATTGAACAGAAAGTTTATTGTTGTTTCAGTAATATCAGCCTGGTATTAGGCAAATCTCTTGGAAGACAGATTCCGACAATTCTTGTAGACTTTGTGAAATTCATATTTTATGAATGCATGTAGATAAGAACAACTCAAGAGCTTTCTGTGCCTCCTGCAGAATTGTACCATTGCATTCATTATGTCACATTCTTAACTTTCTGGGATTAATTTTCAGACTACGAAAATTGTTGTACTTATGCCAGTAAAAAAACCCATGCTGAGTTATATAAACTGATGACCCAGCTTATAGCATCTCTTCAGTGGAGTACTCATTTCTGCTCAAAGACACTATTACTAATAGATTTTCCCATAAGAGAGTTTTCAGTTTCTTCTGCAAAAAGCATTAATATTAATAATGCTGTTACGTTTTGCAGGATAATATAAAACAATCTAATATTCAGCAATTCTTAGGGTCTATACGGACTGTCATGGTTTAAGCCCAGCCGTAAATCAGCCACACAGTTCGTCAGCTCCCCCCCCTTCGTCCTCCCACTCCCAGAGGGATGGGGAGGAGAATTGAAAGAACGTAACTCCCACAGGTTGAGATAAGAACAGTCCAGTAACTGAGGTATAGCACAAACCACTGCTGCTGCCACCATTAATAATGATAAGGGAAAAACGAAGGCAAGAGAACACAACCACTCACCACCCACCAATCAATACCCAGCTCGACTGAGCAATGATCTAACCCTTTCAGGTGTCTGCCCCCAGTTTTTACATCCTGGGCATGACATGCTGTGGTATGGAATACGTCTTTGGCTAGTTTGGGTCAGGTGTCCTGTCTCTGCTTCCTCCCAGCTTCTGCTCCTCCCTGGCAGAGCATGAGACCCAGAAAGTCCTTGGTCAGACTAAATATTTGAGCAGTAACTAAAAACACCGGTATTATCAATCAGCGCTGTTCCCAGGCTGAAAGTAAAAACCACAGCGCTGCACCAGTTGCTAAGAAGGAGAAAAATGACTGCTACTGCTGATCCCAGGACAATGGAGCTAGAAGCTAAGATTAACAAAGAAAATATTTCCCAAAAATATATAAAATGCATCCTACAAGCCAGATGTTAGACAAGACTTAGAAAAGGGAGAATGGATTCATAGTTCTAATTGCTTTCTTTCTTGATTTTTTTTTTTCTGATATTGGCCAAAACAGTGAAGAAACTCCTAAGTTTCTCAGCCATGTTAGAAGTGCTCAGCCTAAAATTGTGGAAATAAGATCAACATGTGAAAGAGCCAACATGGCTAGAAGAGCTGTGAGTAAGGTGGAAACCTGGCATTTTGGATTTTGAAAATATTTTATTTTACACACCATGTATATCGCGGTACATTTAGGTACTGCTCCACTCTTACGTCATTTTGGGATCTCAAAGCAAGACCTACACTATACCTGCATTTTCTAGAGATGAAAAGACGAAATAACAATGAAAGCATGATGCGGGGGGGTGCAGCCATATTATAAGAAACAATGTTACATTTCAGTTGCTGACATAGGAAGGAAAGGCACTCATTCATGTTCAGATGCTCTGCTCCACTCTGAGGGAAAAGCTACACATGAAAAAAAAAAATTAACAATCAAACCAAAATAAACAAGCCCACAAAACAAAAAAGCAATCAGATATCCATCTAGGCTAACTCTCAGTAAAAGCAAGTGTTTTAAACAACGAATTTGACACTATTCTTCATTATGCTTTCACCATTAAACTAAAAAGCCAAAAAAGCACATAATTCACTCCAGCAGATAATTCACTTCACAGCTGAGTCTATTCTTTTTCAGAAATAACCATGCTTGCTCCCTTCTGCCCTCTTCACCCCATTCCGCTATATCTCTTATGACCACTAAATTTGAAAACGCTACATTCTGGTATATTAACTGAGGAACAAAAATACTTTATCTGGGTTTAGTGCTTTTGCTCAACACCCAGAACAATCTATGCCTATTCCTTTAAGCTCCTTTGGATGCAAAAAAAAATATGGTTACATAAATCTTTGTAATCCTAAGGGAAGGATAGCATATAAAGAGTTTACTGGCATTAGGATTAAGTCTAGTGTATTACAGTGCAATCTTTAATCTTTCTAAAATCTACCTTACCATTCCAAGCTGTTTTGTGCTTGTACACGAAGCTTTGGAAATAGGACACAGCTGGCAGCAGTGACAGAAAGAAACACTTGAAAAGAGGAAAAAAAAAGGAAAGAAAAGAACAATGGGTGAAAGTGCTAATGAGCTGTTTTAACACACTGAAGTTTGAAACCAAGGAAGCTACAAATACAGACCTAAACCAGTCTAAAAATACTGTATGAGGTGCAAGAGCCTTGCTTGGCTTTGAGATTCACTGATTCAAATGGATATAACAAATGTGTGTTAGGTAACCAAGAAAAAATGAAAAACACCTCATGCTGAAATAGGCTTTCTGTTCCATTTTGATAAGCCTCTATGGAATAAAAACACTGCTGAAACCATGTATTACTTGAGAAAAAAAAGTAGAAAAAGGTATTATTAAGCATATTTCTAAACAATGCCACATTTCTACTATTTAGACCTGTGATTTCCCAGGCAAATAGTTTTTCACTGAGCTACACAGGGCTTCTGCTGGGTTTAAAGATTTAAAAGGCCAAATGCTGTGCAGCTCAGCAACTAATGCACAGCCCTGACAGGGAGAAATCCTGGAGCACCAGTTCCTTGCTCTGCCATCATTTCACCTGCAGAAGCCCCAGTTTTCTTCGGCACTGCTGTGTATTAAGAAAAATATATATACTTACAGTAAAATGTAAACATTTGTTTAAGGGTTATTGTGACCAACGGTATTTAAATATTTGATTAAACAATAACCTAATTAGGGCCTTGGATAGTAAATACAGATCCCATTCTCGTGCTGTAACTGGAAAAGAGTTCCTTTGCTGCCTTCTGTGGCCAAAATCCCTGAGCACAGGAGCATCACACTTTGAAATAAGATGAAGTAAATGAAGCAAATTCTTCCCCTTCTGCTCTGAAGTGATACTTAAATTTTGAACCTGAAACCACAGTTCTGAGAAGTTATAAGTCTGAGTGCAATACATAGTTAGACATCAGCACAAACTTCTATATCTAGATGGGACACTGTCATTAAGATTTTGTTTGTTTTCCTTTTTTTTTTTCAATGGAGACACATACTTTTCTGTATTTGCCATTGTGCCATCTGCCTTTGTCAAGCTTTAAATTGTAGTATTACAGCTTGTTAAGGGCTAAGTATAAGCATAATACACAGAATTATGTTTATCTGATAAAGTTATGCAAATAATTCTGCACGTAACTGGTATTCATCAGTATTTCTACTGCTAAGCAAGATAAATTTTAAGCATTCCAGTACTGAAAAGAAATATTAGCAGAAACTAATAATGGTACTGCAGAATCTAGCAGATAGTAAAATAACAGCATTTCTTTCTTATTTAGTAGTTTGTATTTCCAAAGCACTACACAATCATGAACAAATTAATCTAAGGCTTACACTGAATTTTACCGATAAGGACATTAAAAGCCCTTAGCAAATGTTTAATTGAAATAACTGCTGCACATTAATTCCAAGAAACTTGTTTTAGTATCATCGAGATTTAGCAAACACCTAATGAGAATGAACTCAATATGCTCCAGTACACCAAACCTTGTTTGCTTCTCTCAAGTCCCAGCTTGCAAGATACTGCTTTGAAATTATGTCTGAGGAGCAAATGAGAGGCACATTAAAAATAGAAAGAACCTAATGATATGCTGCCCCATAGAGCATGAGCAGAAACCATAGTCTTTAAGGCTGTATCTTGGCTGACAAGTTTTCTAGGCAGAAACATGCAAAAAAAAAAAAAAAAAAAAAAAAAAAACCACCAAAAAACCCACTTTGTTCTTTCAGTAGTTCTGAATTATGGAGATTGTGGAGATTATAGAAAGTGACCTCACAATGACATCAGCCTGCTCTCTTAACACCCTCAGGTGGATAACTTCTCTCACAGAAGACCTTACAGCAGCCTTCCAATACCTAAAGGAGGCCTACAAGAAATCTGGAAAGGGACTTTTTTACAAGGGCATATTGTGACAGGATAAGGGGGAATGGCTTTAAACTGAAAGAGGGTAGATTTAGATTAGATATTAGTAAGAAATTCTTAACTATGAGGGTGCTGAGGTGCTGGCACAGGTTGCCCAGAGAGCTGTGGCTGCCCCATCCCTGGCAGCATTCAAGGCCAGGTTGGACAGGGCTTGGAGCAATCTGGTCTAGTGGAAGGTGTCCTTTCCTGTGGCAGGGGGTTGGAACTAGATTATTTTTAAGATTCCTTCCAACCCAAACCATTCTATGATATTACGAACATCATGCTCCATCAATTTGTAGGGTCCAAGCTCCTGTTCACATAACAACAATTCTTTCACTGATGTTTTGGCGTCTCTTAACTGCAATGGTCTACTACTTCTGGCTGCTTCTACAAGACGCAATTAGGTCGCAGAAGGACATAATTCCATTACTGTGGTTTAGAGCTTTTTGCCCAGTTTTGCAGGGCGGTCAGCAATAGATGATACAGGATATTTTAGGAGGGGAAGAAAAAGGAAGGCAGATGGCAGAGTAAGGGGGAGGGAGTGGAAAGCAGGAGAGTGATTGATCACTTCTATGGAAAGAGGGTAAGATGAAAGAGCATGATGCTACCAGCGGAATATGAGCTGCTGTTGCAAACTTGAAGTGCTTTTGAGATCCACCCATCTAAATTTAGCCTACCTGAGTAATATTTTTACTGAATCTCTACCATATCCTCTGAATTGTTTTTGCCTCTCTCTCTTCGGGGTAACACCTTCACTTTCATATTAAAAAAGTCACAATAATTGTTCAACAAGGGATCTTAGTCTATGTAAATAACAAGATTAATTTCAACTGAACATACATTCTCCCTGAATAAATGTACAGACACTTTAAAATGAGCATGCTAAGACGAGAAATAAAAAATGAAACTGCTTAGATAGTAAGTAGGTGACAGTCCATAAAGAAATAAAACTAGACATGAAATAGTTTATTCCAATACATCTGCCTTTACTATTTGGTAATATTTGTTATAAATTAATTTAATGAATGTCAGTCATTTTACTCACTGACTAAATACAGCTATGCACACTGTGCATAACAGCGTGTACTCAATCTATCAATGAAAATACAGACATGGAGCCAAATTTACTCACTTTAAGGGCCTACAGGAAAATCTAAAAAGTATACAGTGTTCAGTTAGAGCCGGACCGATTCTGCAGACCTTTTGAAATCCTTTCTGATTTCCATAAAATTGTACCATAAGGACACTTATGCCCTCACAAAATAAAAATTATACTTAACGTAACAGTGAAATTTCCTAGGCAGATGTAAAGTGGCTTAATTCCTCTCAGTAGATATGCAGACGCAGACTGCATTGGTTCTAGACACATGAACATTTAAGTTACTCTGCCTTGCATTATGTTAATTTCTGTTCTAAATGAAGTCAGAGAAAGTATTTGTCACCAACTCCAATGGGACTCAAATTTCTTTAATATATTTAGCATACATAAAATTGACTGATTTCATTAAACGGGGTTCTTAAATCCATAATGAGCAATTTTATTTTTGTGAAAAGGGACAAAGAATAAATCTCATGATATGTATGCATATTCATAAAGCACTGCTGCAGGAGAATTAAAACAGCATTAATTGTGAACAAATGTTGAATTTGGGGTGGGGTTAAAGCAACTTCACATTAGTGAA
The DNA here is from genome assembly GCA_028858755.1 of Ara ararauna. Lineage (NCBI taxonomy): Eukaryota > Metazoa > Chordata > Aves > Psittaciformes > Psittacidae > Ara > Ara ararauna. The sequence goes on along the minus strand of CM054383.1, from coordinate 7,840,435 downwards.
ATATCCTATGGTGGCTTTCATTATTGATTCCCTGTCAACATCATGTTAGTTCTTTTCTAAATTAGTTCTGTGGCTTGAACTTGAAAAGATCGTGATGCAGAGTCCACAGGTTCACTCTAATTGCTGTTTTTTCCTGGTGGACTGCACCATGCCAACCTGTCACTCATCAAGACCATTTGTCTGTGAACAGACTTAATTAAACACCTCAAATCCAATTTCTTTGATCCTCTCCACTATTAAAAGAAAAACACGCACTCCATCAGCTATGAAGAGTTTTCTAAAGAAAAAACTCCTTAGCATACTCATTGGCATTATTCTCTACTGTTGAAGAAATGGAGAATTCAAAACCAAGAAGATTAATTAGGAAGGGAAAATAAAATAGCTCTAGGGACAACAAAGAATTTATTAACTCCTAAATATTCAGTGGAAGATTAAAGAATGATTCACAGCACCTATAACTCTCTCCCTACCCCTCACCACCCCCCCCTTCTTTTCTGTGTTCTTCAAGTAAGAACTTCAATACGCAGTGCAGGCTTCACTTGAATACAAAATTTAAGTTATCTTCTTTCAGATTTAAACAGGTAATTGCATGCTTCTTGTGAAAGAGGTACGCATTTTCAGCATCCTTTTTTATTACTTAAATATCTGGCACATTGTTAGAAATAGTTAAAGCAAAAACACCTCAAATACAAATATGCAGTTTCCCAAGAATGACTCACAAGGTGCTTTTGACTTCTATTCTTAAACATTCTTGCAATTTTAACTTTATTTATTAAATAATTTTCAAATTACATTCACTCATGTATATTATAATTCATTTATAAAGTCTTTTTCATTTCAAAAGAGATCAGATCTCACATCTTTGTAACACAGATTATTCTGCATTTGATGGGTATATACTGCACCATCAACAAGTACCCAGTCTTCAATGTAGACTGCAATTATCATTTCAAAGCATTTTGTGATAATTAATTTATTAATAATGGATATCTTCTACATTGGGTAATCAGTTATTTGTAGTTTAGAAAAAAGCTGTTTCTATAAGTGCTTTTAGGAAAGAAAAATTACTTGCTATAGCTGCTTTTACTCCTGCAAGGTCTTTAATGCCTGGTGGGCAAACTCCCTTTTCTTGCTCTCTGCAGTCATGTCTGAAGAAATGTTCCTACATAACAGATACTGAACTGGCTAAGGAGTATTTTACTACTGTAAGTAAGGCTGCACTAACATACACTAAATAACTATTTATAGACACTGTATGTTTCATCTACTATGAAAACATCTATACATTTCATACCTTTCCCAGGAATAGCAATAAATAAGTTTGATTAGCTTGCTATTTTATTGCTTTATCCACTTGGAGGTAAGAAATACAAAGTTTATCTTTTAAGGACATTTAAAGAAGAAATGTGCTGGGTTTTTAGAGTTACTTTGAGCTTCTAAAGCAGTGCTCAAATATTGCCAAAATGGGCGCTGTCATTAGAATTCAGATCCTTCACACTGTAAAAAACCTACATGCTTATTTTCATGTTTGGTGCCACAAATAACGTAAGCTGCCTTAAAATAAAATAGTAATCAATCTAGGAAAGCCAAACATACCCAAAACAGTACATGCATCTAATCTGTGTAATGCCATGCTTGATACTTCTCTTCCATTGAGTTTCTCTCACCTTCAAGAAATATAAAGCAACATGACAGTGTCAAAAAAAGCAAACTAATGTGACGTGATTGATTTGTAGCATCAGGACAGCCAGACTCATCCCTGTGTCATTTCTTGGGCCAGACAAAAGACTTATACACTTAATAACAGATTGTATCTTGATAGCTGCTACAGTATCTGCCCCGTACAAATACATATATTAGCTCTTTATAATACTGGCAAATCTTCCTGCATACAAAAGTTTTATTAACTCTACATGCCACTGGGACTGAGAAAAATAAAAATTTAGAACAAAAAAACAAACAAACAGAAGTAAACTGGCTCTTCTCAATACAATCTTTTATATCGATGAAAAATATTCCCTGGAATTAGGGGTAAACATATATGAATTAGTCATGTATTAATTCAAAGTACTATCGTAGGTGATGGCTTTGCTGCACACATGAAATACAGTTTGTCTGGTACAAAGAAACTGGACATCAGCATGTTTCGAATACAGTCCCTTAGCAGAAAGATTTGTGAATCTGAAGACTAAAAATATCTGTGCTGAAAGTACGTCTGTTCTCTCTTGTGGTGACTATCACTCGTACTATTCACTTCTCCCAGTCTTTAAATTCTGCTTTACATCACACCGATGTACATCTGAGCAGCACCACTGATAAAAATGGAGTTACTAAGTATTCACCATGATGCATTTGACAACAGTATGTTATTTTTCTAACTGTTCTTGTTTATGAGGCTTCCAAACATCAGGTTTGAAGGAAGCGTAATAAAGAGAAAACAGAATCTTAAAAATTTTATCTGCTTGACAAGACTGTAACTTACAAACTAAGTATGATGGCAGTGCTGCCATCCAGCATAAGAATAATATAAAAAATGCCCTGAGTCAGATCAGTTGTGCTTCTGGCCCACTATTTTGTCTCTAACATGTTCAACGGGTGAAGCTATTACAGGAAGCACAGAAGCCTTTCCACTTTCTGTGGTTCAATCCCCCTATAGTTTTCCTGTAGTACTAGGGATGTTAATGCTTTCAGCATGCTTTTATAGACCTATTGTTTGAAAATTTGTCCAACCCCTTTCTGGCCCTGCAATACTGTCTGAATTCACAATCTTCAGTAGCAGCAGTTTCCCCCCCCCCCATATCTTCTGCTGAGGGAACTGGCAAACAGCTCTTCCATCATATTCAGCTTATCTACCGCCTTCAAAATTTTGTGAACTTGAGCTCATTATCTCCTCAACCCTGGTAGCAACTACATATTTAAAGCATCTGACCCAATACACTCCTGCCTTCAAACATATGCTTAACTACTCTGAGCTGAAACATGGGGGTCAGAGTATTGAAAAAGAGTGTTTATAAATATAGTGCCAACAATGAGATTTAAGCGTCATGAAGAATTATACTTGGGGATAAAAACGAACACATAAAACCCAGCAAAATAGCCAGACACTGTATTGGTCTATTATTTGTACTCATTATCATAGAATCACAGAACGGTTTGGGTTAGAAGGGACTTAAAGCTCATCCAGTTCCAACCCCCTGCCACAGGCAGGGACACCTTCCACTAGACCAGATTGCTCCAAGCTCCACCCATCCTGACCTCAAACACTTGCAGGGATGGGGCAGCCACAGCTTCTCTGGGCAACCTGTGCCAGCACCTCACCAGTCTCACAGGGAACAATTTCTTCCTTATGTCTGATCTAAATCTAAGTAACTCATCATGCCTGTGTTAGTGCTTTACAGATATCCAGAGACATCCTGTCTTGCAGAGGATGCTTCACCATCATAGCCTAAATGGTAGAATTACAACTCAAGTTGATATGCACAAACTCTGAGGTAGGTAATTCATAAAAAGGAGGGTGTGGATGACAAACCCCCTTACGAACACTGTGAAAATTAATTATCATGTATTCAACTCCAGTGGTGCCTGGAGTACAAATGGCAGCTAGTTTAGAGATAGCCAAACAAAACCTACACTTTCAAGAGAATATTTACTAATGTGTTATTTTTGTCCTCACACATTGCTGCCACAGCTGGTGCTCAACAACTACCACCTTTACCTTATAATTTCATACCTGTTAAGCTCATCCTGACTCTAAAGATTTATCACTCCTCTTTCAGACATAGCATTAATAATGAAAAAGCAGTGTCATTTTTTGGACATATCAAAACAGCAAAGACAGAAGGGAAAAATCAATCTATAGATAAATTAAGATCAATTCAGTAAGTGGGTGGTCTCAAGCCTTATTATCTCAACCAAGTAATAAGTTCCAGTTCAGGATGTTTTGTTCTGTAATTGCACTTGGAAACTTTTTCTGATTATCCCAGTAGAGACCAATGTGTACAGCAAGCATAACTTAAAGGGCATAGTTCATGGTTTTAACAGAAGCAATAATTTCCACATTTAAGCTATTTTGCCCATTAGAATAAGGACTGAGAAGTCAAGCTTCCTAAATGTTTTGCTTTTTTTCTATGCTACCACTTGGGAAGACTTCAGAGTTGGCTTTTCCTGTAATGGTAGGGAAAATTAGAAATTTATAAAAGTCATTCATTAAAACTTCATTATAAACTTTGTACACATATTTGTGTATAAAATATTTAGGTTTCTCTTGAATTTGAGTCTGTTTCTCCTATTAGCAATCCATTATGGAAACTGCATATAAATGTAACTGAAGTAGCAATCTCTCATTATACATTGTACTTTATTGTTTATTAAGCTTTTAAGTATCTTTAGACAATGAAATTTTTATGTGGATAATATAATAATTTCATATACTCTTTTTAAAAGCATTTTTCTTTCTTTGAACAACTAAAAAAAGTTGAATTTATTTTAGGGTTTATTTTTTTCTAAATTCCTAATGCAGATTTTTACATCAGAAAGTAGTACAGAGCTGATTTAAATATTATGCCAGTCACTATACAGAACACAAGGTGCGTCTGAAAGTTTCAGGAATTGTAATATAAAACTTATCATGACCAAAGCTGAAAAATGGCATCAGATTTGATTCAAGAAACTAGTGTTAAAAGAAGCTGGAAAGAGCCTTGAGCAACATTGTAAATTCCACATAGGCTCAAACCATTCCCATTTCAGACTGCAATAACACTCACCTGTGTTGTCTCTTATAATAAGAGCTACACAAACCTAGGGCAGCCAAACATTATTGCATTTCCTTCTAATTAAGTATTACCAAATTTCCAATACAAATTATTCCCTGTAAGGTGCAGCAAAATGCATGTATTTTTTTTTAAATTATCAGTCCTTTATCCTTAAAAACTAACATGAGAAGGGTCATTGTGTCTGTTAGGTGTCTTATCCGTAAGTTTCCATGTTACTGAAAGGCATAATCACACACATGGAGTTCAGAAGATAGGATTTTCTTGTGACATATTTCCAACACCAGAAAGCAAATTGCAGCAACTTTTACTACTTCACAAGTTACCAGAAAAATTAGTGACAAATTGCATTGCTTTACAAACTACAAATTCGTCTTCAAAACATTTTTAAATTATTCTAAGTACATTTTTCTTTGTACACTGAAGTGGCATATTTATGTGGTTGAACTGCTATTTATCAAATGTCACACCATTCTTAATCCCCCTATATTTAAAGTATTAGGATTTGATCCATACTTCAAATAGTATGGGTCAAAATTTTCTTCAGAATATGGCCACAAACAGTTTGAGGTTATGGGCTAAGACCCAGAATGCACGTACTGCTGTGTTTCCAAAGTAAATTCTCACCATTCTGCTGGATACTGAGACTTGTAACACTTGAGAACTGATGACACAGAATCAAACGCGGTTGAATTCAGAAAAGACACTTGAATACCATTTCTCATTATTCCAAGCAATTCCTGTATATACTCAGTCATTGAAAGGTATTTAAAGGAAAAAATATCAAACACAGATAGCATGTTTCTTGAATCAAAAAATCACAAATAACCTTATTCAAGCCAAAGTAAGCAATCTTTCTGTTAAATAGACTGTTGGTCTGACCTCTTTATCAAGCAGTACTGCACTTCAAAAGAGAATCAACAGGACTTCTTTTCCTTTTCTTTTTTTTTAACAGTCTTACCCTTCAATCCACTAGAATTTTCTAACCAAAAAACACTGAAAATAAACTGAGTGAGAACAGGGAAAAGGTGGCTAATACAGACAGCTTCCATCTCCCTGAAGTATTCAACTAGGTCCAGCTAACCAAAGGGTCTTAAATTAAGCTGACATAAGATGAGAGGGAATGTCCTCACAGGGATAACTAACTAAAAGAATGGGAACAAAGAGCTGCAATAAATGGTCTATTTTCTCAGCAAAGAGACTTCACCAGTGGAATCCCACAGGGACCTTTGCTTGGGCCTCAGCTGTTCAACACATTCAGGAATGATCAGGAAAAGAAAGTGGAGAGATTAAGTTTGCTACTGATGATAAGTTTTTCAGAGGAACGAAAACCAAAGTTGACTGCAAAAAAGACTTGCAGAAACACTCCATGACACTGAGCGATTGAAGATCAAATGGCAAATTACATTTAAACTAGACAAATAAAAAGTAATCGACTTTACAAAAAACAATTCTCACTTTATGCACCCAGTGATTGATTCTGAATCAGCTGCTACCGAAACCAAAAGAAATCTTGGCTTAAAATAATATCCTTATGATCATACCTGTTCAATAGGAACTTAGGAATTATTATTATGCAGAGAAAAATCTCAGAAAATGCAATGCTACTGAGTAAAGTCAGTGTTGTGCTCACATCCCACATCATGACAGTTAAGTGGAATTCTGGTCCTTTCATCTGAGGAATGACAGTAGAATTTGAGAAGAAGGCTGACAAAAATCGTCAAAGGTAACCAAATAACTTGCATAGAAAAAATAAATATGTTCCCTTTATAGGACAAATTTCCATTCTGCTGGCAAAAAAACAATTTAAAATGAGAAACAAATAATACACATAGAATTTCACAGTCATCAGTAGGTTTAGTATATAAAGAAAGATTAATAATCTGTTCTGCAGATGAAAAGAATAAATGGCAGAGCAAGCTGTACATAAAATTAACCTCTTATGCTGGTTCAATGCTCTGTACATTGAGCAAAGCAGTCTCCAAAAACATACAGGAAAACTTCAGTGAGAGTTAGAATAGAGATTTTATTCCATATATTATAATAAAAGGGTTTTTTTTCCTCCACTCAAAATGATTTATCCGTCAGATTTACAGCTAGCCTGAACTGCAAGAAATGTGTCATCAAAGTCTGAAACATGTTAAAAAAATAGAGAAAAAAAAAGAAAGCTGCATCCTAATTCGCTATCCTACTAAAAATAATAATAATTCAGGAGGTTTTATTAATAATTTATGAGAAATTATAATCTTATACAGCCTGTTCTCTTTACTGAAAAATTTTACTGCTATGATAACCAGAAGTACAGGAGAAATTTGGTTATCCATCTGTATGCTGATCAGTGAAACCAAAAATAGCATCTGAAGTTGAACATTTTGAGCAATGGGCAAAGGTACCCCAGTAAATATTGAGAGTTATTTCTCCTCACTTCCCACTGGGAGATTTAGAAAGAGAAAAGGAAAAAAATATCCATTCTCTCTGAAAAATTTGACATGTCATTTAAATGTTGTGGTTTGCTTAAAAGGGCTGCTAATGTTCTTCCTCTTTGGCTTTATGGCATTTTCTTTTTAAGTGGCAAAAAAAGTCCATAGAGTTCAGAACAGGAAAAACCTCCCTGTTCTCTATGAATTATAACTCATTCCATCCAGCATATCATCAAACATTCAGATTCTTGATTTTAGGCTCCAGACAATAGCTTTTCTGTTGCTTGTAGTAACATTTCTAACAGCTCCACTGGATTTACAAGAATGTAGTCTACACCTAATATACCAAGTGTCCTGAAGAAAAACATCACAAATTTTGCATCAAATTTATGTCAAGGACAAAATAAAAGTAATGGAATCTATAATGAGAAATGAGCTGAATTTAAAGTATTTGACACCCAAATGCCTTTGGCTACCCAGTGCACAACTCAATACAACAAGCCTCTGGGAATAGTAGGATAAAAGGCAATGCAATTCTAATGTAAGACCAGTATGTGCAAGGCAATAGCAAAAAGCTATCTTCAGGAGGCAAAAACCAGTATAACTCAGATGCCACAGCATCTCCTTAACTTTGTGAACACTGTGAAAGGAAACCATCAGGTAATCCTGACATGTAGGGCCATTAGCATGCAGACTATGCATAAATCAGTGGAAGCTCTCTAAGCCGTGCCCACTGATAATCTCCGAGTTGTGACGATTCACTTTAAAGATCAAAGTGAACAGTCACTTGAAGGAGCTCCAGCTAAGTCCATTAACATTCCTCCTCCTGAGAATCTCTTTTTGTACAAAACTCAAAATGCAGCCATCATGCATTCAGATGATCAACAGGTTAGAAATATAAATGGCACCGAGATAACTGTTTAGGGGTTACATAGATAGGGAAGGTATAGTATCCAGCTCTCATATTAACATATTTAATATTAGAGAGGGATTCCAAACACTTTGAAAGCAGAATTTTTCAGAGTAAAAAGAATATATTGCATTGCTAACAGGAGTTTCAATTTGACATGCAAATCCACATGACAATTGATTCAGAAGTGTACGCTACCTTTCTGTTGTTATGCTGCATTCATTGACATTAATTTGCATTTTCCCCTGGTATCTGAGACTGCATGTTAAAGATTAGAAGGGACAGAATTAGAGTTCCTTCACTGGCATTAACCTTGCCCTCATTTATTTATGGATGAAGCTTTCGTTTATTTATGGATGAAGGTTTGTGGTTTAACAAACACATTAGCAGGTTAATGAGGAGATACTCAGAATTTTCTTGTGCACTCCGACATTTACTGTACAAAGTTCACGTTGTGAGCTGAAGACGTAATCATTTTGTCAGATTTTTCTACAGCACTCATCACTGTCGTATTTAAGTTATTTAATAAAAAACTTAATCTTCATGATGCTCCTTAAGGACAAGTAGGGCTAAATTCTCAAAGTAATAAAATGATAGAGCCATAATATATATGAAATACAAGTTACTGGTGTGTTGGGGCTTTGTTTCCACCTCTGGACTTGAGCTTGGAGTGTGGGGGGGTGGCTTTTTTTTTTTTTTTTTGAGAAAACAAAAGCTTTAGATTCACTTCATGATCATCTGCTCTTCATTACAGACAGATAAGTGACAGAAGTACTGTCTTCTCAAAATTTTCCTAGTCAAATTAGAAATAAAGACTCGCTCATTTTGACTGTGAACTGCTTTACTTTTCAAAGTAAGGAACACGGCACTTATTGAAAAAGAGTATGATATTAATGAGTACTTAAACTAATGAAAGTAAAAATCTGTTGGATTTAAGTTTAATCAATTTAAGCTGATTTGAGAGACCATCCAACATCTGCATTATTGGTGATAAATTGTTTCACAGTAAAATTATTCATACTCAGTAGGAAATTAAACATAATAAAACAGCGTTAAAGAAACAGTATCTCTTACCTATGCCTACATATGTTGCATGAAATCACAAGGCAGTCATTTGTCATACTGTTATCTATAACATATTCCACTCCATACATGGAGTAAAGTCATGTAGCTTATTTAGTACAAGTTACCAACTCTGTTAACTTTATATTAAAGTCCTACCCCACTCATTACTTGAACAGTGGACTGCTGGAGCAGCAGCTCAGTGACAGTGCTATTACAGAACACAGTTAAAGTAACTCTCTCTACTAAGATTCAATTTTATAAATGTATAGATTAAATCACTCAAGATTTAAGTGATTATATAGTACAAACAAAGTATCGCTTGTAAACTAAGCATGAGTTCTCCATTTTCTGGTTTAATCAGGACTTTGGGGAGTATATTATACAGGAATATATGCTGGTCAGGGAGGTCAAATGCATTATTAGCTACACCTTGACATGACAGGAAATGCCAACATCAAATATAAGTACAACCAAAAGTGAGGGACATATGGAGGTGTTTTATCACAGCTTGTGTTGTACAAATAATGTAAATGGTTCGGATCGCAATCCAGTTTTATAAGCTAAGCATATCTAAAGTGAATTGCCCACAGCATAGTGTATTATGTCATACAGAAATAATCACAGTGGAGATATTTAAGATCTTTAGATACGTCAGTTCAGATTTTCATATACAATGGTTGCTGATCATTATTCACCATCTGAAGTATTTTCTTGTTAGGAAGATGGAGATATTTCAACTACTTGCATAATAAAAATGGTTGATAAATATATCTTTTAGTGATTATTACTGTCCTTACTCACTTTTCTTTTTCTGCCAAATCAATGAAGAACTTTGCCCAAGCTGGAGATCCAGTAAACTAAGCAAAGTTCACTTAACTAAGTAACTACAGTCCTTCAAGTCTTCGAATGACGCATGAACATATATGGAGACAAAAACCTCTTGGTGTTTCACAAACAGGTCCACCATCATTAATAGAAAATCCTCCATTTCCAGGAAGGCAGAAAAAACAAGTGGGTCATAAGAGACTTTTCCACAGCACTGAGATACTGAGATAGACATTCAAGGATGTGAAATGAGACATTCACATGGCAAAAATTAATTTCCCCAAAATTATTAGAAATTTCACCTGTATAAAAAATTCACTGTTTTTCTTTAGAGATTTGTAAATAAATCAGAGAAAATGTGAGCAATCATAGAATAGTTAGGGTTGGAAAGGACCTTAAGATCATCTTGTTCCAACCCCACTGCCATGGGCAGGGATACCTTCCCACTAAACCATGTCACCCAAGGCTCTGTCCAACCTGGCCTTGAACACCGCCAGTAATGGAGCATTCACAGCTTCCTTGGGCAACCCATTCCAGTGCCTCACCACCCTAACAGTAAGGAATTTCTTCCTTATATCCAATCTAAACTTGGGACTGGATTTGAAAGAGGCCTGGAATAAAATTTTGTTTCAAAAGCTTGTTTTTCTGTACTCGTTTTCTTCCTAATGATTAAAGCACTCACTGAAAACGTGGAAGAGTGTGAAGGACTTTTAGCTTAAGACAACTGTTTCCCAGGTAAATAACAGCCTTTTTTTTTGTATGCGTGCGGTTTTCTATTTTCAATTTTTTATTTTTTTTAAGTAGGAAAAATGCTTATTTTTATGTTAGAAACACCTCTTGAGAGAGCAAAATCATCACTACAACTGCATTTAACCTTTACTGCTTGAACTCCAGGGAAAATAATCACAATTCAGAGTTAATTAAAAACACACAATGCTGCAGAAAATTGAAAACTGATTGAAAACAAAGAGAAAAAGTTTTATTTGGTGAGTAAAGCTCCAGGTGCAGCTTTTTCTCAGACAAATAGAAACTTTTTTTAAATCCCTGCTGTTATAATCATAGTAATAGTTATTATCCTGTAATTTCTCGAATTTTCCAGCCTTTTGAATACTATGGTATAATCCTACTGTTAAAATTACATCCATTGGTGAACTAGATGTTCCATAGATTGGCCTGAAGTGTAAGTTGACATTTTGCAAATCTGATAGGGTTTTTTTTCCCTAAGATTAAAATACGTGTATGCATATTCTTACATAAAGATATATAGTTTGTGTATGTCCACCTTGAAACGTAACCCTAGGTCTAATGTAAACCCCAAGGCAAGACCTGAATAGCTGATTTGACATCTCATAAGAGATTTAAAAAGTATTAATAGAATTATCTATTTGCCCATTTGGAGGCTTTTGATTCTTCTATAACATTGTTACTTTAGCATTCATTGCTTATAATAACAGACAGAAAAGCTACAGCCAATGGGCTTAGTCAGAATTGGGATCTCAATAATGCTGTTCACTAAAGAAACTAGAGACGGTGGCTGTCAAAGGAATTTATAACTGCTTATTGTGTGCATTGTATCAAAGCGCAGCTTACTCAGTACTCTAATGAGGAAGTAAACAATACTGAGGGTCAGTTCAGAGGGCTGCAACATCCTGCTCTCTACAGGGAAAATAAGGGTTGAATTAAATCCTCTGTTAGTAGCACAGCCACAGGTAGGGATGTATTTTATTCTTTAGACATGTAAGCTGTTCTGGAAAACCATTTCGCAGCTTATTGTCACGGAAGTCTTCTATTGATCACAGCAAAACAACACTGTGATTGATCCTTCTTGTCTGTAGTATTTCTAATATGCTCATAAACTAAAAGTCTAGGCACCATTTATGTGGAAGCTAATGGGACAGTATGCTTCAGCCTGGGATACGCAATATATGTAGAGTTTTATAGAGCAGAGTCCAGCTGCTTTACACCTACTGGTTTTACTGCAAAGGATCAACACACTACTTAAATAGTGTTACACATAAAAATATTGATTGATAAATTTATCACAATATATACACATCTCCATTGAATCATACCAATTTTATATGTTTTTCCATTCTGGCCTTAGAAGTATAGGTAGCTGTCATATTTATCTCCTCAGTGTTCAATGCCATCTTCTCTTATTTTAAGTCTCACCTCCTTTTCTATCAGGCTGTGTTCCAGGTCCTATATTTCTGCTTCCCCATGAGCTTCACAACAACACTGGGAAGGCCTATATACTTCTCAGCACTTTGCTTTCCTGTTAACACATATTCTATGCATACATGCAATCTTTTCTCTAGATAAAATCAGTCTTTGACTGACAGAGCTGACCATATTAACATGTTACTTAACAAGACGTGAAAATTTAGCAAGGAAATGAGGACGGAAAATACATCAGCAAAACTGGTGCTTGCCAAGACAGCAGCATAAAGTTTGTATGCTATGTAGTCAGCACTTGTAGTCAGCATTAAAGCAACTGTTCTACTCTTGTGCACCTTGGGAAACTTTAGTTCTCCAAAACTGATGTGCGTATACACTTCCCTGTCTTTCTGCTACCGTGGACCATTTTACTGGGGGAGTCATGAACTTCCCAATACCTCTGTGACATCAGATGTTGCTAGGAGATGGGACAAACCATCTCCACCAGCAGTGTAAGGCTCATCTCTTTCTCAGAACCTCCACTTTTTGTGATACCTTAGGCAACAAGGCTAAGGAAGTTAATTTCATATTGAAAAGCCATCTTTGTGTTAAGTGAAGGGAAAGAATACAGGAAAAAACGAATAAGAATTAGCTAATATTTGCCACCATTAATGATGAGGAGGACACAGAAAATTAAGTGAAGTAGTTATGCAAGTAGCATTATCTAGAATTGGTTATGAAGAAATGAGAATGCATTTTTCTTTATGTTGACATGCTCCTCTTGTTGGACGGGTGTATTCTGCTTATGCATCTACCTGGATTAATACACACTTGAAACATGAAACAGCAACAGCTAATACAAACCATAGGTACAGCACAGCTTTGATTTGAATATGAAGTAGCAAGGCAGCCATAACTTCCCATAAACTAAGAGAACTTATATATATCTTCAGGCACTAACAATTAGCCAGTGAATGTAAGGCCCTTCAGTTTTTGTCACTCTATTCCTCAGAAATCCACCCTTGCAAACACTTGCAGCAAAGACAGCGTAGAAAATGAAGCTAAAGGAGGGAAAGATAAACTGTGCAGAGAAGAATGAAGTCAACATGGAGCATAATTGTCTGCAATTTTACTGTAAGTTAGTGGGTTTTATTGAATGAAGCACTCCCTGTAATTTGAGGTCTGTTATTCCATCCATATAACAACTCTTGAAGAAGTTACAGAAATGACAGGAATTATAGTTGTACTCAATTCTCCCCTGAAGCAAACTCCTTTACTTTTAGATGATAAATCTAGGTGTGAAAAAACACTTCTCTGCAGCACTTCATTTCATCATTTATTTCACTATGTCTTTTTTTTTGTTTTCGGTTTTTTTCCTCCTCAGTAAAGTCATGTGTTCCAAAATAAAATTAAATAAAACTCAAACACTGTCACAATCTGTTTTGCACAAGCTGGGTACGATGAGGACGCCAAATACTCCTGTTACCCAAGAATAAACCCTAGGAATTGGAAAACAGACTAAGATTTTCCCTGCAGCATCAAGTCAATTTGCAGAGATACCCAGCTGCATTCTGCAGCACTGATGAACCTTTCAGGGAAAGTAACGCATATGGTTTTGGTATGTTTGTTTTTCTGGTAAAATACAAACAGCAGCCCATTCACCAAGCACATACAGTGATTTTCATGAGAGAGGGTTGTCCCAGTCCAAAACAGACTGCAGGGGTGGACAGACAGAAGAATTCTCTCCCAAGGAGAGATGGGCAATGCCTAGATGTGAACATGCTATTACTAAAATGACTGGAAGAAATGTCAACTGTAGAACTGACTAACACTGGGTCAGAAAACAACCCTTTTATGGTACCTTCACTGTTCGGAAAACAGTATTTGAAATTTAGAAAAAAAACAAAATATGTGTACTTTATCAGCAATGAATCATGAGCAGACTTCCAAACAGTGTAAGCAATGTTTCTGTGAAAGTTCAATTAAAGTGCTGAATCTGAGTTTCAGTCTGACTGCCTTCACACTCCTCATCTCAATATTTAATATGCCTGTAGTTAAGAAGTCATCTAAGAGGAATTCTAAAGCACTGCTGAATGTAAAAAAAAAAAACCTATATATTATATAAAATGTATAGAATATATATAATATATATATATTATATATAAATATATATATAAAAGATCTGGAAAGTGAATCTTCAGTTACTAACTTTGGTTCTGAAAGAACAGTCATTCATTTATGTACAGAAACTCACTTATTGACCCTACAGGACCCATCCAGTTTACTTACAACAAATTTTGAGCAAATACTCTTTGCTCCTAATCAGCTGTATGCATACACATTGCATACATGTGTATTATGCATACACATAATCTGCATATTAAGTACTATTCAGAAGTAACTTTTAAAAATGCAAATTCAAATGTAAGTACAAATCCACCTGTAAGGAATAAAATATCGATTAGTTTAATAATTCACTGGAGGTTTTTTGGTTAGTCATTATCTACATTTTTCCCAGACTTTAATCAGATGCCATACCTGTGACAAAGGGATTCATAGAAGAATGCTGCTGCAGTTGCTTCTTTCAAACTCACCTAATTATTAGTTCCAAACTTCTTCCCTTTCTGAAGGCTTGAGGAAGTCTCCCTTCATCTCTCACAGGCTCAGCCAAAGAGAGTGACAGAGCTATACTGATGGAAAGGAGAAGACAGATGAAAAACTAAGATGGAATTGCAACGGAGCTCCAACACACAACAGATGTGTTCAAAGCAGTCATTTTATAAGTAAATGCAAGTCTCTGTTCTAATAGAATCACTTCAATATTAAACCGCACTGTTTAATCAGAGCATTAATGACATTTGTGATCCTCCAGATTCTGCAGTAACTTCTACTTCTGGATTGTCTTTCATGTTAAAAATTGCTTTTAAACTGTTAAAGATAACAAATATTTAGTAAGAATTAAGAAGCAATGTGTAAAAGCAAAGCACACTATAAAGATTCCACAGCAGATTTTTTTCTCCCCACTAAGAAAATACCAAGATAAAAATAACACCTTTTCCATGTTCTACCAGTGAATCTATTATAATGTGATTTACACCAGTGGAGCTGAAACATCAAAGACCCCTTCTCTACTACTTCATTAATGGTCTGTGTCCATTAATTAATATATTTGGACTTGGGCTTAAAAAACATGAGTTTATACAAATTTTGGAGGTCAGATATTGTTTAGAAAAGGGATTCTCTTGCATTAATATATTTATACAATAGAGATTAACTAAGCTGCAAGATCTTGAAATATGAATAAAGGTAGTTATTAACAGCCTAGAGACTGTGGATCAGGCTACTTTGCAATTCCCTTCTATATAGAAAAAAATGTTTGTTTAAATTTTGCATCACTATATACCATTTTTTTCTTGCCTATGCATTAGAATATTTTTCATGCTGTGAAAAATACATTCGTAACAGCTGCAAGACATTGCAAAGAACTACTGTCTTAAAGCTGGCACTGATTTCAAGCAGACCAACAATTCACTATTTCATCTAACAGCCAGCATAGTTAAGGATCAGGAAAAAAACAACTCAGCACCGCATTTTGGTGAGAAAAATAGTATATGGGTTCATCTACACCAGGAAGTATACAGGGTGATAGCGAAAATAAGCTCGTAAACAGAATGCGGAACTGTCTGCATTGGTGATCTTAACTTAGATAAGCTTATTTGTCATGCAAAAAAAAAATCACAAAGTTTTCACCAAGATGTCAAGTTGTAGCATATGCTCTACTGGTAACAACTGGAATACATCAGGTGTATGGACTGGCTTTTCCTCCCCTGATTTTCAGTCTGTTCCACAACATAAAATATTGCCTGCTTGTTTCACCAGATGATAGTTCTCTACTTGCCATTGAACAGCAATTAAATTTCATTCAGAGAAATAACATCTGGGTGGATGCCCAGTAGAGATTGCTTCTTCCTGGATACTCTTTCATAAAACCATATTAAAAAAGCGATGGGTCTTTTATCAAGATTGTTCCCTACTGAGCCTGTACAGCTGACCTTTAGTCAATACTGGAGAAGCTAAAAGAAAACAAAGACTGAAAGATACTTGCTCCACAGTTGCCTTTAGCAACCTAACCCTGACTCCAGTTAACAAATGCTATAATTAATTTTTAGGCCAAATTCTGTAAGTCTGAAGTGATTATTTATGATTTTTTTCTGTTTCAAACTTCCAAACACCTCCATTTAACCACCACCCCCTAATCAATTTTTCCACTGAGGTCTATTTCCAACACAATTTTCTAGAGGTCAGTTTAGACATATATAGAATATATATCATTTTAACCCGAGCAACAATCTATAAGACATGAAACTGCTAGTGGAGCTAGTAATTTCTCTCTACAATTGACCTTTCAGTCCTCCATCAATTTCATATTTCTGTTTAATCACATAGCCAGGGTTATTCTCCCTCAGCTGCTCTCTATGTATTTTACAGGTTTTATCCGTTTTTTACCATAGTTCTCTCCAAATCAAGTCTCATAAAGCTCACTTTTATGAAAATATTCTTGCATTTTTCATCAGATTTAAAAATGACAAGATCTCACCTTGTTCAGAAGTGATGGATTCTTTGCTATACATTAGTTAGCTTTCAGTTAATTGGACTAGTTAGAATTTCAAGAACAGAGGAATGGAAGGAATTAAAGTGATTGTTGCTGAGTTGGCCATTATTTCTCCATAAAAACAACAGAGTGATAGTTTTAGTATGAGCATTTAGAAGTAATCTAAAATAAAATTTGATGTATTTCTGCTTGTGGTAAGAGAAAACCATTTTGCACCTATTAGAAAATATTATCATATCTTCTATGGGAGGAAACACAATCCAAACATAGCTTACGCCCACTACGAAGTTGGACAACACTGTCTTTTTATCCTCCATCAGAAATGTTATGTTTAAAGGGTTATGCTCAAAAAATAGAAGATTGGAACTTAGAGAATTTATAACAACATAGGTTAGAAATTTGCCACGTATGGACTACCACTGATTGAAGTGGTAGCTTACACCAAACATGAGCCTGTATAATCACAGGTGCAATTATAGATTTTTTCTCTGATATAATTACACACCTCAACTTCATCACTTGCCCTCACTCAGGAAGTAAAACACCGCTGACGAAAGTAGAGGATCAAATTTAACTTCACTGCCTGTGCAAAGATTTATGTAATTTTTAGAGAAGTAATCAAGAAAGATGATAGCTTTTTGCCTCCAGGTTTTCCTTAGTCTTCTCCCAGCATGATCATTTCTCCTGTATAATTTGTACCTTGGTATCAGAAAGTATTAATGGCTGTACCCGTACTTATGTAGAATATGTTTATTTTGTCAATATCCACATTTTGAAATAGGCATATTTATTATCAACTTATTTTTATTAAACTAAGGCTTTCTTAGAGCCAATAGACTCATATATACATATTGGAAATTAACTGATAGCATGCAGCTCCCTGGGTGATGGAAAAGAAATCCTCTATGTGCATTTAAAGGCCAAACAGAATATTTTTTTTAAGTTTAATAACACTTTATTTAAAAAAAAAAATCTGTAAGTTATCAGAAAGCAGTTCTGTTGGGTACTATAGGTTCTTTCTCCAGGAAAAGCCACATTTTCATTAAAACAAAGCAATAAAAAAAATTAACCCAGAAATCCTAATTGTTGAAAACATCTTGGAAATAATGAAAAGCATTTATTCTCTACAGAAAACACTTATTTTCACATTAAGTGTTTTTTATCCAAAGCTCAAGTATCTTTCAAAACAAGTGTCATGGTTTAAGCCTCTCAGGAAGTTTGTTCACTCACTCCCCCCTCTTTCTTCCCCCCAGCTTCTGGGGGGAGCGGGAGGAGAACCAAAAGTATGTGACTCCCACAGGTTGAGATAAGAACAGTCCAGTAACTAAGGTATAGCACAAATCACTACTGCCACCACCAATAATAATAATGACAAGAGAATACAACCGCTCACCACCTGATACCAAGCCCAACCCAGCAGCAAACCCCCCACCCTTCCGGGTCTCTGCTCTCCGATTTTTTACATCCTGGGCATGACCTGCTGTGGTATGGAATACCTCTTTGGTCAGTTTGGTCTGGGAAGCAGAGTCCTGTCTCTGCTTCCTTCCGGCTTCCCCTCCTCCCTGGCAGAGCATGAGACTCAGAAAGTCCTCGATCAGACCAAAACATTACCAAGCAGTAACTGAAAACATTGGTGTTATCAGCACAGTTCGCAGGCCGAAAGTCAAAAACGCAGCGCTGCACCAGCTACCAAGAAGGAGAAAAATGACTGCTACTGCTGAACCCATGACAACAAGACAGAGGACAATTTGGCCAGCACTAGAGAGGATACTTTTTTATAGGCACAAAAGTAGGTTCACAGCAGAGAGAGGAAAAAATGGCTCTATGTCCACAAGTAACTCAAAGGAGGAGTTCTCAGGAACTGTCAGGTGTATTCGCACACACTTTGTCAGTTCATAGTCTAGAAAACTATCCAAACTAAAGCCCACAGTGTAAACAAATCCCCTTTTAACTTTCTAGCTTTAAACCAGTAATTCGTCATTTACAGCTTTCACAGTTTACTAGGTAAGGTATCTTAATTTTTAATTAACTTTCTTGGTTTTCCACTATATACTGTATAGCAATTTTGATTAACATTTTTGAAGGTGAAAATCTGAATTTGAAGAGTTATTGTTCTGGAAACCTTCAGGTTTCTTGGAGTATGTTTTGCTTCCTTAGCTGCAAGGACCAGGTTGCTGTGGCAACTAAAATACAGGATGACTACAGAGCTGTGTTTGCTGATACTGCTGCAGGATTACTGTCCTCCTGAAGGAAGAGTGACATATATTACATTTCTGTTATTTAAAAGAGGGTTCATTTTGTCTCTGCAGTTGAGTCATCGTCTTGCTTCTATTTACATCTTTTTAAAGATCTGAAAATGTCTCAGGAACCAGCTGTCATTCTAACACCCTGGCAGTGGAGTCAAGTAGATATTTGTTCCAGACCAACTAGGACTGAAAAATTAAAGTAAATATAGTCCTATCCTAGGAGAAAGGCTTGCTTTATATTCCCTATCTGATAAAACTGGCTTCATTATTTCATTGTACTTCTGCAGGTCTTAGTTAAAAGGACAAAGCGGGGTCATAAGTTGGACACTCAATAGCCTTGCAAATATTACAGCATAAAGGAAATCATGTAGAAATTTCGGCAGCCTTAAGTCTGCTACCTGGTGGGTCACCTGATAAATCAAACATTAAACAGAGGTACACATCCGCAGAAATCCCATTTAGCATTACCTATTGCATTCTTCAGGAAGGACTAGCAATTCAAAACTGCTCCTCCAGACAAAACAGACCAATAGAGTCAAAGTGAAAATGATACACGGATTAGTTCCTGCTCTTCTGAAAACTTCCAATCATACGCCATAAACATGAAAAAGTTTGCATCAGTTATCTCAGATGGGAGACCTCCAAAGCTGCCTCTAAGCATGACCCAGGCTGGGCACTACTAAACCTTCAGACACTGATCATAAGCCAGAGAGATCTTGGAGAATCTTGAACATTTACAAAATCTTAAATATCTTTTTCATCAGCATCTTTTCAGTTACAGTGCACAAGGCAGGTAAATAGGAACAGTCTCACATAAGTTTTTGAAGAAAACATCTCTTGACACTGGACTGCTGACCTGCACCTCCTAGTGAGGCCAACATTCAGGAGCTGCAAGTTAGGCTTTTGGTATCCAGGCAGTTTGAGAATTGCCATCCAGTAATGAATTCCACAAACAGAGCAAGTTTCAGACTAACTGGCTGTTCAATCATATATGTGCTTGATATAGCACACAGAAATGCAAGAACTAAAGAAGCAAGATGGAAAATACCCTCCAGTTTAGGATGACTGTTTAACTTTCTTATGTTATGTCAGGAAAGGAAGTTCACTTTTCTTTCCAGGCTTCTCTCTAACAGCTGTCAAAGTCCTTTCTTCATCATATTATCTTCTTTATATATACACTGCCCAGCAACATATCACATATTAATATGAAGCTTCAGGGCAAAATTCTAACCTCTCTGAAGTTAATAAGTGTTTTATCACTCAGCCTCCTGGGGCCATAATTTAATTGCTGGAAAAGGCAAGATCGGCATAGAGATTATGCAGGTGCCATCACTGTAACTAATGTACTCTCCAAGGTAAACAAAATCCTGAAAATAATTTATTATTAACACTATTAACCTCACATTCCTCTAGCTCAGAAAACGGCTTGTCTTCATTAAGACTGCGTCCAAATATCACTTATCAAATTGGCAGATCTCATTAGTTAGATTTCGCCTTTAAAATCTAATCAGTATCTGAGTCCCAAATCATTTTTATTCTCCTTTCTCATTACAAAAACTGCTATTTTCAACTTAATCAGTTTTACCACTAAATTATATATTTCATTAGACACAAAAAAGCCATGAGAGTGGGGTAGTCTGTTAAAGAAAAAATTAAACCTGGGGCCCAGTTTCTGAGAAAAAAGGCACTCTACAGGACTCTTAAGAGAAGAGACTGAAGGGAAACATCATCCTAACAGAACTTTAGGAATTTAGAGGAGAAAACGACACACCCAAAAAACTTTCAGGATCTTTTTAGAGGTGACAGCCACTGCAGACAGCAGTGAGCATAATCCCATGTTTGTCACATTAGTTTGAAGGTTGGGAGGCTGCTGAGCCAACTTCAAATTCCCCTGAAAACCCAATAAAATAATTTTTTTAGAGCCTTATAGAAGAGACACGTAACTGCAGTACAAAATAAATCTCTATTACTGTGTTTTGGTGTTCCTCTGATTGTATGATAAATACCAAAAGCTCACCACAATATTTCTGATTCAAAGCAAAATGAAATTGATTTAACTTTTGTTCAGGTTTAAGTCATGGTTCAGATCAATTCACCTTGTGTAAGAGAAATGAAAGCAAACCAGAGAGATGATCAATGCAAAAACCGAAAACTCTCAATGACACTGTGGAGAAAACATTATTCGAATTCAAGACTGTCTAAGGGCGATATTAGGTCAATCAAGATCAAGGTCAAGATTTTAGATAACAACAACAATAATAAGAGATGACAAATGCTCAAGCTGAGACTTCTTAAAAAGACTGATTTTCAAAAGCACCAAGGGTTAGGTGAAAAAAAACAGGGTTCTAGAAATTGCTTTCAGTTCATCACCCACACAGATTGAAGCACTTTACACCAGCTCTTTTACTTGAACTATGGCCTATGCGTACAGCTGCCTGAGCTGGACAGTCAGTAGCACAATGTTAGGAACACTGCATTTGATCTGACCATCAAAACTCAGGTCCTGCCCTCTAATATGTTAAGGAGAAAGTTATATACCCTTAAATCTAAACCAGCACTGATGCTGAGCCCTAATACACCATCCATCCACGCCAAGTAATACATTTTCCTCAATACCACTGTATGGAAACCAGTTCCAGAGGGTAAAACAAACTAGCCCACAGTACTGCTGGAATACAGGAGAAAATGTGCACAATATAATATTTAGATATGTAAGAGATACTGCTGCTCAGAGAAAATTTACAGCACAAATGTTGTATGAATCAGCGTGATGGCTGCTGTCAGCTACAAATATCATCTACATATTACACACCTACCACATGCAAAATATTCCCGCAATGATCTTATTAAGGAGGCTGTGCTATACATCAAAATAATGTGATACCTATAGCAGCCCGTAGGTACTAAAATATGCCTTTCCTGCTTATTTTGTACACAGTGAAAAGTGACACACTTGTGGGTAAACTTGCTCATTAATTCTGAAGGATAATCCAGAATACATGCTTGATACCACAACTTACATATCTGAAAGCTGTAGAAATAGAAGTGTTCTAATTGTTAGTCAAAAAGAAAGAGAGAGGGGAGAGGAGCAGAGATGCCAATTATTTGAGCAGAATTTTAGATGGGTAATAATTAACTTGGTAGTGATAGAAAAATCTCACAATCTTTCTTGAGTATCCTAAAATATCTGTGTTTGAAACAGAAGAAAAAGTATTTAAACAACTACTTTTCAGTTTCCTTCTTCCATTCTTAGTGGAAGAACCAATTTCGCTTATTTACTTTAATATCTAAAAAGCTAAAAAATATGCACATAAACAGGCCGGAATTAAGGATGAACTTGTATTTTTTCATGGCCTTGAGTATATCTGTGTTCATTAAGATGGGATGAAACTGAAGAGAGGAATTCCAAAAAGGCTAATGTCAAAAGGACACAATCCCAGAGCTGCCTTATGTGGCTGAGATCAATCCTGCCTCAGCACGTTCACACAACGAGGATATTTCTCTCCATTTGTACCTAAGGTCCTATGCACAGCACAGGGCAAGCTTAATTTCTGACAGGGTAGGACATAGCTTTTGAATATCAACGTATTAGTATAGCCCTTCGAATATCATCCAGCTGCAAGAGTAGCTCATGCAGGACTGCCTCTTCATTCGTTACTCAGAATAAGAACCAACCAAGTCAGAGGCTGAAAGGAAAAGGAAGAAGCCCCCGTCCCACCACGGATGGGCAATACAGGTCTCAGAAGAGATGACAGCAGCAACTGAAAACAAAACAAAACAAAGGAAAAGCAGGAGATGAATTTTAATTTCTGTGTGAGAAACCAGCTGTGATTTGACCAAATCCTGTGATCAGACAGAATCAAAGCATTTCTTAGAACACTCAAGATCTGAACCTGCCTTTCAGGAACCAAGTGGATTCCTCTCATCCACTTTTCCTTTGCCGTAAACAACTTATTCCATATTTTTTTAAGCAGGACCAATTACATTGTTTGTTCAAAGGTCAGGCCAACACATATGGCATACAATTCAAACAGCAAAGCATGAAAACATTTGTCATTAATTATTATATCCCCCAAGTAAAAGGTAAACATAAATAATTACCTACAAAGAATATTTCATTTTCTACAAAGCGAGGTGGCACTGGATGGAACCAACAAGGAGTTGCAGCCAGTACAATAACTTGAAAATTTATATCCACAGTTGGTGCTCCAGCTAGCAAATAATGGATGTTATTACTACTACTGTTAATGTGCCTGCATGCCTCACTCCTGGAGCAGCAGGACAAGTGGTTGCTCCTTAAGGTGGCTTGAGAAACTGGACTGTATTTTAACAGTGAGAAACATATGTAACGAAAGCAGATCTTTCAAAAGACAAGCCACACTTTCAACTTGTTCTTGCTGCCAGAGCAGTAGTTGCAGTGAAATGGAAAAAAACCCAAATAGTACACACCTACTGTAAACAGATGTCTAATAAAAATTTGTGGAGCTCTTTCAATACAGAAATTATCAAAACACCGACATAACAAATGCTTGGACATGTTGTCTCCTTTTATAGACTACTTAAAGATGTGCTCTTTAGCTCAACAACTGAACTGTTTGCTCCTTTATAGCTGAATAGAAGCAGAAGTTTCAGAATGCATGTACATTTAACCTTTATAATAGAATGTATCAAACGGGCTCATGCAACACCAGCAGTAGGTATTAACCACCAATGTGACATATCCAAACATGTTATAGATCACAGCTCTCCAGTCTACCATCTTTATCTGAAAAGTAGTCTTAATGAAATTTGGAGATTACAATATACAGTGAAAATCCATCTTGGCCCACTGAGGTTTACTCATGCCTACAAACATGTGCTCTGTTTTGTACTTATGTTTGAAGGCAAAACCAAATATTTCCATTTGCTCAAAAATGTTGACAGGTGAATCAGTGTTTCAATATTAAAGTAGGTCAGCCCATGTTGCATTATTCAGTGTATCAGCATGACACTTCTAAATGATGAAATATTGTCTAATACAAATTTGAAGTGATACAAACATATATCTGCTTTCTGCAGAAGAAAAGCTGCTTTAATTTGAAATTGTCCCTTCTCCATCTGTAAGAAAAATGTGATGCATTACAAATCAATTCTTTTTGCCTGCCTATCCTCTTCATCGCAGTCAATAACTGGGCAAACACATGAAATAAGGACAAGTGTATGTCTGTTCCCTGGTAGCACAAGTGACAGCAGATTTAAAGGGACACCCTTAGCTTCAAACATAGTCAAGTGAAAACAAAAAGAAGAAAAAAATCTATTTCAGGTGCTATGAACTTCCTGGAGTCTCCCCTACCAATTTATGGAGGCATCACTGAACTATTTTCTGTTTCTTAGAATGTTTTCTCTCCCCTGTGTTTGAAAACTCATGCCCCTAAGGAAAACACAGTCTTGTTGTTCTACATTATCTGTACAGAGAACTACTTGTCAGTGAGAAAAGTAAACAAGGCAAAGTTGGCATCTCTCACCTGCCTCATTTGCAACAATCTGTGTAGCACTTCTACTAATAGGAAGCTGGATATTTTTATGAAGCTTTTATCAAACAAATACTTGTCCCTGAAAACAATAAAGAGAAACTGAAATTGTATTTCTATAAAGAAATTAATGATATGATTTACACCCAAAAATACCATTATATTCTCTTCTTAGAATACATTATCCTGTTTCAGATTGGTAACACCATATACCTACTGTGGAGTTTTTATCCAAGGAAAGAAAAATAAGTTTTCAAGATAGCAGACACAGATGTTGAGTACTTAGCTCGAGCAGTAAGGTGCGCGTTCTTTTCAACAAGAACAGCCAAATTATTTTTCAATAAAAGTGAACAAATTCAATATTTAATTAAAATACAGGAGTGCAATTTTCAAACAAACAACAAAAACAAACAAAAAAAAACCAACAAAACAAAGCCACCTCTGGTGTCCTATGTGTAATCCAAGTAATTGCTAAGTAATTATTTATTAATTAGGTCATTGAACACAATCTCAAGCATTAATGTATGCAATAACCAGCTTGAAATCTCATTTTTTGGCATTGTGGAGAACAGGCTTCACAATTTTAAGTATATTCATTCATTTTTATGTGCAAGCAATCTGGCTATTCAGCAAAGACTATGGGTATGTTTAAAGCTAAATATACCTGAAGATATCCTTGCAGACAGAACAGCCCATAATTATAGCTGCAGCAGATATGATGGAAAAGAAAAACTCCTACAATCTCTTGAAGCAATATTAGCAGAGGAAACTGATGTGGATGTATCCAAGAGCAGAGAAAGAAAAGTGAAATCTCTGATGTTATTGTGTATTATATAACATTACCTCCCCACAAGCAGCATGTTCCTGTGTGGTGGTTCCATTTGTCTCTGACCCTTAAGAGATACGATAGAATAGATTCAGCCCTTCTCTGCCACATTCCATAAAACCTCCAAAACAACAAATGGATCAGAACAGAGTGGACAGAAGAAGGAGGGCTGAGCCTTTAAATGTAAAACAATGGTCATAGAAGCCCACAGTTAAATTAAATGATTTCTCCATGAACAAGGGGGGGGGGGGGGGGGGGGGGGAAAGGAACTGATTACAGTAAGGTCTTTTTCTATTTTTGAACATTTTGGATTAACAAGAAAAACCTCAAAAACCCTTCAAACATGCTTAAGATAAAGCTTCAACCCCTCTGATCTCGCTACGTCTACATAGAAGAGCTTCACTGTGATGCTTTTTGTAGGAAAGGAAAAAAGCATAAAGGCAGCGACTATTCATGGCAGCACTAAATTTTTGGCCAAATGTGTGGGCAGGAGGCTTGGTTCTGCTATTGACACTAGTTTTTTCAACTCACAGAAATTAAGGGGAAGAAGGAGCCTAGCTGAAGCAATAGTGAATAAAATCACTGATATTATTTCTCCCAGTCTTTCCCCAAATCACATATCCTCTCTCTTCCAAATGCTCATTTACAGAACATGCCAAATAACCCAAAGCACAATATTACAGCATGTGTGCTCCCACATGCTGTTGACAACACACTGGTAAACACAATAGCCAGCTATTCTGATGGCATGAATTTCTATGGGTGTCTTCTTGAACATGAACTCCCACATAAAGCTTAATAATAAAACTGGAGAATAAAATCTCCTAAAATTTCAGATTTATATGAAACAAGCCTGTGCATCCTGTCATTATATACATTTTCTTCCAACCAACATTAATACCAAATACTTAGCTAATTAAATGACCATGACAGCTTAACTCCAATCACATTTAAGGTTAGCTACGCCAAGATCATTCTTTCAAACTTTCTGATCAACCCCATCTTAATAATTTTAAGATATGAATGGGATCCACCATGCTTTCTGTCCCAGTCACTGTATTTACCAAACAACTGCTCTCATTAGTTACTTTTTTTAGCAGTCTCGTGTTTCCCTCTTTCCTTTAGGGAACTTATGACAGTAATTAGAGACTCAAAATGTTGTCTATGACCATGACGCTGTCCCACAGCACTGGAGTGAAAGCATTTAAAATCCCCCTGACAACTCTCACTTCCATCCAGGTTATTCTAATAATGTTGCAGAGACAGATTTCTTCAATATTCACAGATTGGCACAGACTCTCATCAGAAAGCATGGATGAACAGTTTCAGAAGCAGTTTCCCAAAGCAGGAGATAGCAGTGCCTGCACTGGAAAATAATTATAACATTTGTTTGAGGTTTCTTTGCTTAAGTTTTGCTAGTCTTCCCCCACCACCACCCCCTTTCCTTCACTAATGGCAGTGGAACGTATGGCACAGTACAATCACCTCCTTGCTGAAAGAAAACTTATGATCCGCTGACACATCAGTTACTAATTTTAATTCAGTCGGCTTTATTATGTCTTGAAAACACACACACACACACACGAAGATTGTTTCTCCTATGAAAGTGTAATTCTCCATAGAAAACTAACTAAACAGTGACACCATGGGGTGCCTTGCCTCTTCATGCTAATCAATTTTCACCTAAAATTACATAGCATGTTAAGCATTTCAACTGCTACCACTGCGTAATCAATCAGGGGGAAAAAAGTGCTTTTTTTCACCTGCCACATGACTAAGAACTAAAGATTATTTAATAATTTGAGTATAATTGTTATACCAGTCAAACAACACAGCCCACTTGCTTTTCAACAAGTGTAATGGACTCTCATGGGCAAGACACAAAACAACTGCCCGTAGTGGATCTAGATTGCAGGGTTTACCTAAGAACCAGGGAGAATGCTGGTGCCCTGGGTTAGGTAGCTGAGAATACAGAATGCTCAGGGTAGTGCCAATTGAGCAGCTACTCTATTACAGCATCATATGCTCCAAATGTAGCTTGCTTTAAGCAGCAGTGCTTTACCTTCTGTCAGTAATTATTCAAATGTGTTTGTGACTGTGGCCCTTGCTGCAGCCTCTCTATCTGGCTGGCACAAAGCAGAATACGAAATTGGCTTCCTATTTTCAGAGGGTGGTGGATAGCCAGACTAGCAGCTCCTATGTACCCTGATTTAGGAGATACAGCTGTGGAATTAGGAAACCACATCTGGCCAGCTGCCAGTCACTATGACAGACTGGTACCTCTCACGTAAGTGCTACTTGATGCAAATGACAGCTCTGACCTCCTCTATTTGCAAACTGTTCTTCATGCAAGCTTTGTAATTGCCCTACTCTTCACTATTGTTATTGATACCAATCTTTAAATAGGAACTTCTCTTTCAAGAGCTCAGCTCACTTCTCAGAGTTATAACCTCTGATCGTACCATTATTGGTACTGGTTAAAGAGTACAAGTGTGGCTGAAATGAAGACAAAATCCTACTGTAGAAAGTCCCACTTCCCAGGCTGAAAGCTGGTCCTGCTTTAGGCACATGTGCGACAAACCAGCACTCTTGAGACCATCAAGCCATCAGCTTTGACATGCTCAATTTCATATTACCACCATAACAAATGGAACAGTTCCCTCCAGAAGGATTAAAGAGAAGTATATAGTGTATACACCAGGAAATGATATCTTTATAATGACTTCATATTTGTGCTGAGGTATCAGTGGGGCCCTGTACTGGGGAACTCAGTTCACATTCTTATATTTTCCAGAGATATTGTATAAAAACTGCTCTACTGCTTTCTGAGCCAATACTTCCCAAAACAGCAAAATAATGGTGAATGCAAATTAAGCTGAGGAAGCTGAAATGGATCTAACTTCAGAGACAGCAGTTGGAAAGGGATCATTAAAATGCTGGTGACAGACATGCAAACAGAGATACATTTGTTTTCCTGTAGATTTCCTTTTTTCTTTAAGCATAGATTATTTGCATTTATTTTCACTTTCAGGGGAAAAAATAATCAAGTTAGAAATGCAGTTTTAAGAAGACACATGAAAATATACTTCTGGAGATGGGAGACAGAAATACAGATTAAGTTCTATACTTTAAAACAGTTTTGATACCCACATTTATGTCCAAGCCATTAATTTAAAGGTCTGTCATAATTACAGCTTTGCTTTTAAAGCTTGATGATGCCTCTGATAGAATTTATGAGTCCAGAACCAAATTAATATTCATTATTTTAGTCATATTGATGAATACCAGATCAAAATTCAGGGCCACACTGTACTTGCCGTTGTACAGACTAAGACAACCTCAATGCTCTTACTAACACACATCGAAGCATGCTTAAAACAATAAGATCAGTAAGAAATAAAGCCAAATACAAAACAAGAGCAGCAAACATTTTTTGTTTAGAGGTTTGTTTGGGGTTTTTTGGGGGAAGGAGGGGTGTTGTTTGGGGTGTTCGGGTTTTTTAGCATAGCAAACTGTTTCTCTCACTGTTCCTGGTCAGTATTTTTCCCATTTCAATGGAATTTCAGTTCTCATTTGCTGAGAGGATCAAAATGAGGTAGTTTTGCACAGGCTCAGCATCCTTAAGAGACACTTCAAGTGGTGCTATCCAGTTGCCCCTTTAACAAGCTGGACAACTTTCTCCAAACAATTTCAAGTTCAGTCAGTACTTAAAGTATGCTCCACAGGTCTGACCTGGCCCCGCTGAAGTAACCGGGAAGTCTGGTACTGACTTCAGCGCACCTCAGATCGTACAGGCTGTTCTAGAGGTCAGAAAAGCTAAAGCTGAACCTTGGGTCACTAAAATAAAATAAGCTTGGGAAATGATCAGGTCCACTTGAGCACTTGAAATCTGAATTCTGCCTCTCATGATAAGAAAAATTATCCCTGCTGTGACTATACATCAAGAAGTATGAATGCCAGCTTTGTTTGCAGCCAGGACATTTCAACTGCAGCAGCTAAAATGTAAGAACAGCAAAATGCATTCATAAATATCATCAATGAACACACATAACATGGAAAGAAGCTACAGCAACACTGATGCTATACAGTACCTTCCAGATTTCCATGCATTTAAAATATACTTCCATACAGCTAACTGCTTTGACAATCTCAACATTTGAGAGCCCAATATGAGATATCTCAGACCAACTCCTTGAAACCAGACACATTCTGGTGGTCCCAGAAAGGGAGGCACTCAAAATAACTTTTGGAACTGTACATCGCTGTGCTTTAGATAGGGAACAAAAAGAGAAATTACTATTGCAGAAAGTTGTGTTAACTCTTTTATGAATGTGGTTCATTCAAGTGGGCTGAAAAAAACATTATCTACCTTAAGGAAATCAATTTAGCACACTAGTCTTGTTCTGTCCAGAAGAACCCACTTGTTTGGGGTGAACAATGCCGTGGGTTATTATTTGTTTTCTAAAACAACCCTTAACTGTGTTTTTCTGAAACCTGTGTCTCTTCATATTTGCCAGGGAGACACAGATCTGTGAGAGACATCATGTCCAACTACATCGGTCAGACTGCATTAAGCTGTGTCAGTAATGACTGCCAATGTGACTGATGTAACTGCGTGTGACACACCATCACACTGCTTCCTCATCTGTGAAATATAAGATGGATTTGGGGGCAAGGAGAAGGGGAAAAAGAAAAATCACCAAAACATCATACCAGAAGAAAATTAATTTAAAGAAACCTGTTCATGTGCTCCCTTTCAAAATCAAAATTGACTGAAAATCTTTTATGTTAGGGGCAAAAATAACAGTAGTGTGGTATAAGACATCTCTGCAGTCAGCTGTGCACATATCCGTGTCACACTAAGCACATCTCTTTAGAGTATGAAAACTGCAGGATAGAGCCCCTAAGTTTTGCATGTAAGAAAGTACTTCTTATTTAAAAACCTGCATGGACACCCCTGTGACACTTCTAGAAGAATGTTCTCTTTATCATAATTGCGTATATATGACCAAAACAGGTAAAACAGAGCAGCCTGACACTTTTGGAAAATTGCGAAAATTTGGTGGACCTAAAAGGCTTCTGGTTATTGTTTTATGATGAAGTGTTTTAGCATTATTAGCATGCCAGTCACTGACAGATTTCGAAGAACTCTTCCTGTGGCCATCTGACTGTTTTGGCGCTGGCTCAGGATCATCAAAGGCATTTACATCCCATGGTGACTGACAGGAGACTAGGATCTGAGCGTTCCCAGGCTGCAGAGCAGGGACCAGGAAAGCCTGCAAAAACAGACCTGCTAACAGTCTCAACCTTTCAGTACTCATGTAGGCTCACGGACAAGATTTAAGCTATCTTCAGCAATGTCAATATTACAGAAGCCAGCATATTACTTGCCATGGATGCATCCCCCCTAACCCTCAAAAAACTAGGCAGTCATGAGAATCCAAAACAATTCAAAGACTGGAAAGCAGCTAGACCAGTAAGACTTTCATATGGCACACAGCAGAAAAAATCAGCCTCTTTCAAAGCAGATCACTTTCTAAAATCCCATATAAAACTACGGCGCAAACATTATGAGTAGTAACAAGCACGGAAGGGCCATTTATCCTTTTAATGTCCTACTATATCTTTTTTTTTTCCTACCCAGTAGGAGAATTCACACAGCCAAATCCTCAGAAAAGCTAGCTGCGTATGAGCTGCCACACTACTATTTGCAATATAAAGCACTCGAATTGGCAGAGTCCCATCTTAATCAACAAGATGAATTGGTGGCTCTTCATCATCCGTTTTTACCTCTCTGCTGAAATTACACACGAGATATGCTAAAGTCTTTTGTAACACCAACACTATAAACTGGAGTTGCCAAATATTTTGTATATGCTGACACCAACCATAAGAATTAACTAGTGGCATACTTGTGTCTTAAAAGAAATCACACCTAAACAAATGGTTATGCTAACTACAACCTTACAGTAGTGAGCATTCAGAGGAAGAGAGTAGTCTTTTGGTAGGCAGCAGCTGACACAAGTATCCTAATTATTACATATTATGTGTTGGTTATACACAGATTTAGCTTTGCCTTCTACCTTTTGGGGTTCTTTTCAAGTAATAAAACCTAGCAAGGCACCTCTGGTTTCTGGGTTTGATACTGCTCAGTGCATGGCAGCAGAGTGAAACACTGGTAGGTAAATTACCTCCTATTAATTAAATTCATTACAAGCAGCAGGACTTTCATCCCATGTCATTCCTGGGAAACAGAGTCTTTTCCTTGTTTTTTTTCCTCAGTTGTCTCAACAATTCAGAACACTGTGATCTCCCAGAACAATACAGTAGCACTGCAGCAAAGTAGAGGAAATATGCCTTGCAGGGGCTGGAGGAAGACGAAGTCACACATGTAGCAAGCACATATAGAGAAATGCATGCAATGTTCAAAGCCAGCATACTGATCCTTGGTAACCAATCCTACAGTGTGGTCTCTGCTCAGTCTTAGTTTTATGTAATGGCTCAACTGCAGGGGTACATACCCCTGCCAGTAAACCCATAAGCTCATATGGCAGTGTGATTTGCAGTGAGGAGGAAATGCTCCTTTGAGTTAAACAGATCTTTACAGCAATACAGCTGCCAAGATTTTTGCCCTGTATACAAATGACTGTGTCCAGGTCTTTAAGTCAGTTTGTAGCTTAGTAGGATCTTAGCCGCATATAAGCAACAGATAAAAAACCCTTTTTAGTTAGCTTCTGGCAAAAATAGACCAAAATATGTTTTAATATCTGCACAAAAATGAATCATTTAAAACATATTTTTATAGTAAAGCATTCACTTTTTAAAAATGCTTTCTGCATTTACACACACACGGAAACATCTATTGCAGACTACACACATAGAGGTATTCAAGTACCTTGATCACTCTGAGCTTTCACCCCAAAGACTAGTATATGACAAACAGAAGAAAAATAATTGGCCTGGTAATGTCTGGAGTCACACAGGTATATTTGAAGGTCCATCCTTGTCCTTAAACTATCTTTCTAAATGCAACCAAGTGTTCTGATAAAAATCAGTCCTCAATGTGAAATAGGAAGTGAAAGTCTTTGCTTCATTTCAGCCTTATCTCTGAAGGTCATCTCTCCCCCTAGCGCATTTTGCTTACAACAAAAAAGAGACTATATTTTCCATGATGTTGCCTCAATAAATTGCATGAGCCTAATTTGTGTGTCCATTCTGCACAAAAACTTTCCTGAAGCCTAGAGCTCTGTATGACAAAGAATGTATAAATTAATTGTCTTCAAAAGGAAACAATGCGAATATTGGAACTGGGAACTCTGTAGGCAAACTTTAGCATTAAAAGCTGAACAGAAGGCAGAGCATAAGCCTACAAGTGGAAATGTAACTCACTACAAATGGTTTTGTATCTCATGCAGAATAGTTGCATTTGCTTCTTCTAACTTACACCCTCTTGAATAGAAAGGGAATTACAGGATATTGTTTGCTGGATTTGTGGCAGGGAAGAAATTAGTGATATTTCTGACTTTAATGGATCAAACTTTAATTCTGATTTCCAATTCTGATTTCCAGTTTTACAACAACCACTGAGAAATGGAGTTTTTACATCTGTTTGAATATCTAGTTCCAGTGACACTCATCAAACACCATTTCTAGGACACAGCAATCCTTGCTGCTATCAAGAGCTTTTTCCTGTCCAGAATAGCCACAAGGTCACACAAAATAGTGTCATGTGGCAACACATTAGACAGCGATAAGGTCATGAAGTCAAGAATTTATTTGCTCTATCTTCTTATCCAGCACCATTCAGGAACCAGCCTATGCTAGTCATGCTTTCAAAATTTTTCTCATGAATTTAAAAGAAACAGCAAAGCTATAAAGGAATGAAGAAAAATAATATACTTTGGACAAATGCAACAGAATCATGCTCTCTTCTAGGGCCGTGAGCAAACTCATAATAGTTTACTTTGGCATTCTTTGTTCAATCACCAATGAAAGTTTGAAACAAGTTATGGAGTAAGGAAACACCTTTCTCCAGAGAAACTAATCTGTAATCAAGACATGATGTATCTTCAAGGTAAGCCAGGGTGAAGCTGAGTAAATGGAACAAATGAAGTTGTTTCATCTTGCTCACCCTATGGCACCCCTTTCCTTCACCCAAAGGCATCTCACCTGATTTCACACAGAGGCTGCTGTATCAATACGTATACTGCTACCAAACATAAACTTACAGCAATTCTTGGAGCAACAGAAGGAAAACACAAGATTGTGATTCACAGTCTTCTTTGTGGTGATATATTAGCTGAGCCAGTCATGTTTTGTTACAGGTACTCTCCATTTCCAAACACTGAATTAGATTTGAAACACTTCCAACAACAGTCAAGTAAGATATGCTGATGAGACATTTCTATGCACATCCCTAATTTGCTATGGATCTAAAGTGTTCTTGACCACATGCAGAGCACAAAAGCTATCAACCTTGTCTAGAGCATATGGTAACATAAAAAGAGCTTTAAACACGTTAAACAGCAGACCAGAACTTACTCCCTAAAATAACACATACTCAAAAGCGAGTTCTTTGCCACTAATGTATATTTTATATAATGAAATTGTGAGAAGCTAACCAGCCCAATGACACATTGACACCCAACTACAATCAATGAACTCCGACACAGATGAGATGTCTGTCTGGAAGCTATCTTCTAACCCAGATGACAGCAACAAAAAAAATATGTTCAAGAGCTTGGCATCGAAGTCTTGCAGCTGTCAGAGCACGGAGTGGCCACAGGTGCTACTTCCAACCATGAAATCCACTAGTGAGGGAGAAGGCAAATGAGAGTACAAATGTTACCAGCAAAACACGGAGTGCAGCAGACATAAAAACCCTTCAGCTGCCAACACAGTGACATAGATGTCTTCTGACTGTATTTGCATTGTGAAATGGCAATCAAATTGGTAATCTGAACCTGTTGAGCCTGTGCCTTTAATGCAGCATGTCAGCACCTGCCAGAGTCTTAAAAATAAGAGCAGGGGATGGGGTGTAATATATATATATATATATATACACACACATATATAAATACGTACATAGTCAGAGAATTAACTGACCAAGGGGAGGAAACAGCAGTTCACTTCTTTCCCCAGTGATTGTTCAGTGATGTGCAGATGTACTCATTTCTATCCATTTTTCCTCTTGCTCTGTTTAGGTTTCCTCCTTTCACCCCTGTGGTCAGCTGTCATTTCACATTATATGAACCATCCATGCAGGATTCTACTTCTCTTACTGTCACCCTCACAACTGTGCTCATGTCCTCTATGGTGCTACACGAAAGCTAGTAATATTAGAGGTGACTCTGAAATGGCCAAGGAACTTGTGTCAACTTTCTGTAGTTAAAGAAC
This sequence comes from Ara ararauna, assembly GCA_028858755.1. Taxonomy (NCBI): domain Eukaryota; kingdom Metazoa; phylum Chordata; class Aves; order Psittaciformes; family Psittacidae; genus Ara; species Ara ararauna. Next base: position 7,805,699 of record CM054383.1, on the reverse strand, counting down.
TAGGGTAATGGATCATTGGCAGCATTCATAACAGAAAAAAGGTCACTCTCAGTGAGCCCAAGTAAAGTCATTCCCTCCCTTTTCCTTTCCTCCCTCCAAAATATACCAAGGCATAAGGTGGAAAGTTTCAGCAGAAGAATATTAGGAAAGTTGTTACAATGGTGCATTTCTACAACAAATGGAAATAAATCCGAGGTTACTATTGCAGCCAAATGAAGATGGAGGTCTCAGATACCCTCCAATAAGCTGTTTACTCACTGCAGGAATGGAATCCACCATTATCTCATCTCTATGCATATTTTAATTCCCCCTGTTTAGAAACAGAAATTAAGAGGGAAGTAAAAAACAATATTCCTCATTAAAAATAAGTTAATGACAATCAAAAGCATTACCTCCATTTCACAGAATATCAATTTTAAAAAAAAAATTCCTTGCTTTTTCTACAATATACTAAATATGGATTTTATTTTCTTTTTAAATTTAGCAAATCCAAATGTTTTGATAGCCAGCTTTTCCCCCCTTTTAATTTGTTCCCTTTACTTATAAATACATCTGTAATAATCAAGTATATACAGAATACTAACAGACTTGATTCCTTCATCCACAAAATTCTGGAAAACTAGCTAAATCCTTTCCTATTTGCTATCCATCTTAAAAACAAAAAGACACATCCGCCCCAAACAAAACAGCTGGACCTACATTCTACCACATAGTCTTTTGCAAATGGAAGCAATCAACTGTTGTTTAATCACAATGGCTAGATCATAGAAAGTTCATTAGATATATAAAACAGGCCATGGCTTAAGTCCTTCAGTTTGTAACTAAGGCATGTTCAAACTATTAAGGTTGACAATAGATTCATGTGAGCCCTTACAAGTGTAAAAGCAAAATATGAATTATTCTCATGCAGAATTTTCTATAGCTACATTAAAGAAAAGAGACTAACTCTCTTAAAGCCTTGACTTTACAATTGGTCTCCATATCCATTTATTCCAAAGCCTTTCCATTTAGTAATCCCAGTTTGCAACCTCACGTTTGGGAGCATTAGTACCTAGATGATTTACTCAAACTGACAATTGGATGCTGATGTTTAGCAGGCAGTTATTATCTAGCTACTAGTAGACAATTTACCACCAGGGTAATGCCTCCTTAAGGTGACTGCAGAGTCCACACAGCCATAGCTGCCAATAACACAGAGGCTCTAATACCAACCCAAGAATCCATGGCTTTGAATTCCATCAGGCATCAACAAGGTCTGTAGCAACTAATGATTAAAAACATTTTCATGGCTCTGCTAGTACTAGTATTTCAGAAGATACCGATATCGGCGGCATGCAAGAGGTTTACAAACATTAAGTTTAAATACCAGTGGAATTTACACATTCAGCTCATTTAGGCATTTTGCTATCTAACCTGTCACCAATTTGCAGCTAACAGTGATTAAATACCTCAATAATAAATCGACTTTATCACACAGCTCAGTTTCACTTTAGAGACAAATTATTTTCATGGTGCTGCGTTACATTTATTATTACGTAGGCTTCTGAAAGTACAATGTACTGAGACTTGCAACATTAAAGAAAACCATTTACAACTTTCAAAAAAGAAGGAAAAAAAAAATAAAAGAAAAAGTAAAACAAAACCAACAAAACACAAAAGGTATTGTTGTTGGCTTCATTAACACCCATCTTGGGATAAGAGACTGGCTTTCATTAAAGCCAAAGTCTATTACCACTTTCTGCCTTCATTCTCTGTCTCCCTGCCCAACTTGAAGTTCCCATTACAGACTACAGCATAAATTTTTCCAGACCTGATGTCTGACAATGAAATGGTGACTATTAAAAATTGTATCTGATCATCATCCCAACTCTCATTACAAGTTAGATATAACCTACAACTTGCAAAGCCTCCTGTTTTCAATTACTATGAACAATGGGCTAAACAGAGTACATTATCAATTCATATAACCAACCTTTTCCAAAGCTATTGTATATTCTTTGTCCAACATCTTTCCAGTGAGACAAACAGAGAGACTGAACATCACAGGCATCAGGCTCAGCAAAAGTCAGACGAGCCATTTAGAAAAACAGGGAATGCTGGAAAATGTCAAAATAAGGCTGCTCTAAGGAGGACATGACTCTTGAATCTAAGGATTTCAAAACATTTGCTACTTTTATTCATAACCATCTGAAAATATAAATGGTAAAATACAGAGGTCACTTTACAACCTAGTAAGTTCCATCTTAGGGTAATGACTACATTTTTCCAGAACAAACCATATACATTTAGCAACATCAAAATGCAGCCATCAAGGGTTTTTCTTCCCATCCAACGCCACATAGTTGCCTTGAACTGAACAAGCATCTCAGGTTCACTGCTATGGGACCTCAGGCTGGCAACTGCCTTTAAATGGGGCTGCCCAGTCTTTCCTGAGAGCACAACTACCAAACTATTCCAAAGGAAATATGGTGTTTATATTCTGCAACCCCATCTCTTGTTTTTTTCCACAATGGGGAGGACACTATTGTCTGCCACTGCTGGAGATGCCCTAGGGCATCCGAGACATTTGCATGGGATCAGGTATAAATGTTATTCTAGGAGTTAGTAGCCACACCCAGGAATGCAAGGTTAGGAAAACAAGTATCAAACTACCATTATCTAAATAAATGCCCTGAGAAAGCAGGGCTTCTTGCGGAAAATTCATAATTCATGTGACTGAGTTTTAATTGTATTTTAGAGATTATGTTCATGAATAATAACTAACCTAACGGGGATTTCTTATAATAAGTGCTTTTAAATGTGGTGATTTTCTAGAAAACGTACCTTCTGTTTCACAAAGCTAACTGGCTTGGATATAGCTCTATTCATTCATTAATATGTAACTAAGGCTTCAGCAAAATATTACCATATTAATTAAGTATTAGGTACTTCAAAATGCCAAGTCTCTTCAATGGAAGAGTGTTCCTCAAATTCCTAAAAAGCAAATAGCTTTGCTGTGTCACTATAACGTCCCCATGGGAAGTGGTTCACACAGTAAACATGAATTATGTCTCAGGAAAGAAGGGATGCTGCCAGCAAGAAGTCGGAATTAGTTTATAACGAAAAGAACCAAAAGTAATAAAATTTGACCCAAACAGTAGAGGTAGGAATTAAATTTAAAATAAAGCTTGTTTGGAAATCATCTATTGCTGATTAGATAAGGATTAACGCTTTTCCTCTTCAGTGTCCAGATTAAACAAATGCAAAACTCAATCAAACAGATCTCAGTCAAGCTAAGATTTGACATGTCACTAGAACAGCACTTAAGCAGCCACCTGTCCTACCTGAAACATACTGAAGGGCTTCATGGAACCAAAATTTTCTATTCAAGCAAGAAAAAATATAATACAACATTAATGTTATGATTTAAAGAATACCTGACTGCTGGTATATGGGTACATGTGATGCTGCACATTTCAAAAAACTGCTAAAAATATTATGCAGATTATTAATGTACAATAAAGATAACTGTTTTCATTTGTGCAACCTTTGACAAGATCTAATCTAGTTAAGTTACACAAATAGGTTTTTTTGTTCACTCATGTGTAGGTAATTATTCTTCCACAGAGCCAATTATTTTAATGGATGCTGCACAAGCCAGCCACTCCAGAAGTTTATCCCTCCTAAAAACTTGCAGTTGCATTTCCGGACAGAAAATAATCTTAAATAACAAAGTTTAATCTCCTTGATGACCTGCACTCAATTAAGCCACATTCCAGTGAAACTAACAGCAACTGAAATATTTTTCCATTTATTTTTATTGATCACATACAAATTATGGCCAGATACTGAATTTACTTAAGTTGGATGGGAGCTTCGTTACTTGAATTCAGAAGATCAAGACAACACCTTGAATGCTATTTGAATCTTAATGATAAAAATATGTGTTCATTACTGCTGTGCTCACTATTTTTAGGAATTTGAAAATGTTCCCAGTGTGTTGAAGCTGCAGAGAAGCCTCTTCTCATGTCAAGCTTGGGTAGCTGTTTCAGATTGTGTATGCCTGCTATATTTGCTGAAGATAAACGGCTCTCTAGTCAGACTTTGTCTTTATGAGCCATGACTAAACACTATGCTCAGTTTCAATTTACCAGATGAAGGCCCTAAAAAAGCATTTTTTAAATTATTTTTTTCCTTGTTAGCATTTCCATTTGTATTCTGGTGGAGTGAAATTCATCAGCTAAAAGACTTTAAACTATGTAAGCCCAGGTAATGAGGCAGATAGTACGGAGGAGAAAAAAGATGAACTTTAGGCAAAAGCATGTGGTAGCTACCACATAGAGCATTCAACAACCTACTGGGATGTAGCAAGACTACAGCAGAGCATAGTACGGTTAGATTGCAAAAGCTATTCCATCCCATTGGCAGAAACCAAGACTACTGAAAGTCCTAAAACGAAGACCAAAGCCTGCCATAAGGTTTGCTAGATTACAGATTAGGCACTAGTTTCCAGCCTGCAAACCAAGACCACTTCACTAGGTGAAATACAACTGTATCAGGGCTGGTCCAATTTGTTCTTGATGGCCATAAGTTTCATTACAAAACTTGTGATAACCAAAGTTGCATCCAAAATTCCTCTTTTTGTTCATATGTTTGGCATCCGCTACAAATGACACAATATTTATTTTGGAACAACCCAAATCCGTGACATTTAATTTTTTCCTTAAGCAAGACATTTGATGCGAAATGTTCTAGTTGATCAAATGCAAAAAAACAGCTTTAAATGTAATCATCTGGATGAAGGAAACTGTCATACACACTGGCACAGAAGTATATTATTTCTGATAATTTCTTCTCTCTAAACATCAGCTAAACATTAAACATCGTGACAAGTGTCTTAGTTGTTATAGAGAAAGAATGTTTCCAAGTAACCTCTTGGCTTCAAGAGTAGCCTTGAAAGATCTTGTAAACCCCAGACTACCTGCACCCACTTCAAGCATATGAGATTATGAAGAAAACTATAGCTATTTACTACCATCATCACAGCCATTGCAGGTATTACAGTCATGACTTGAGCTATGGAAGCATCTTGAAGTTACTGAAGGCAAAAAAAAAAAAGCTATATTTTGTATCTGCTTTTTCCGAACTATAAAACCTTGATCAGTATCTCAAACACATCATGTTTTAATGACCCCACAATACACTGTGAGCATACTGACACACAAAGTCCAGGCTCATTTAAACAGCTGCGAACTTCATGCATGCAAAAATTGTTTCACATGCAACACAAAAGGCGGGGGGGGGGGAGGGGGGGAGGGGGAAGGCAGTGATTTGTGAGGTGAGACTTGGTAACAAAGCTGCATAGGAAAACTAGTGAAAAAAGAAATACCTTTCCAGTCATGGGAAAGGTCTTAGAAGGCTTTTTTTTAGCCAAATCCAAAAGCATTACACCTGTGCCTTTGCCTTATGATCTCTCCTGAACTCCACACTCCTTCCCCTCTCAAGGTCTCTGTTGTCTTTTCTCCCATTTTCTGTCTTCGCTCCCAAAGGCCTGTCCTTTATTACCTCTTGATCCTTACTCAATTTCTCATTTCTTACCAGCTATCATCTTTACAGAAGCCTTTCCTTCACCAGATGAGCTTTCCGATACATAGTTCTATAAGCTGTGTTTCTCCAGCACCTCCTTGGGGAAAACCTGCCTACATCTTAAACTAAACACAGAGAAACAGGAATTTTTATCTAACATGCTATGGAGATTATTATAATACCTTGCCTGCTTTTTACTTCTTATAATGTAGTTCCGCCAAAGCAAACTCAGAAAAAGATAAATTAAGTGAGATTTTCCTATAAACTAGAGCTTGAAAATGCAAGAAATATTCTTGCCTGAATCACCTAGGCCAGGGGTTTTGCTTGCTCACAGATTCCCATGCCCCCCTCAGAGACTCCCACCAGTTTCCCTTTAGCATTCACCACAGGCACAGATTGTGCACTGTTTGCAGGACTAAAGCCAAAATAAATTACTAAAGTTTCACCACAAAGAAAACTCTTGCATGAAGATCTGAAATCCCCAGGGCATAGACAATTAACACATACAATTAACAGATAAAATTAGCATAACCATTTGTACATCTTCTGAAATAGCATTTGTTTCTTTTTATACTGAATTTCAAGGACAGACTTAGTATTTGATCGTTTACCCGTCGAGGATTCTCTTAGTATAGTATCTACTATGCACAAATTTGTTTACCATGAGGAACTCATTTATTTCAGGGCAGAATTGTTGATAGCTTCCAAAACCAAACAGAATTTCTGACTTAATAAAGAGATTATGTATCTATCGGATTTATGAGGCTATAGGAAATATTAAACCCATGAGAACTTAACTTCCAGTGGTTCATAAGTGTTATTTCCAACTGCTAAGTTAATGTCTTATGGTATCATTATGCAACTTTCTCAATCCCATTGGAAAATTTCATCTATTCTCACTTCTTAAATAAATAGCCTGAAACAATGTACTCCCAAACTGTTCTGCCTGAAAATCTTATGACGCCCTGTTGAGAATCATAGTTAGATTATTATTTCTTGCAAATACAAATATTTGCTTCTCAAAACATGCAAGGATACTACATTACTGAACGGTTATTTCTTATTCATCTTTCAGCTATCTTATTAAATGTTGAAGAAGTTGTTTTCAAAAAAGTCAACTGAAAATGAAGTATTACCAGCCATCTTACTGTTAAGCTTAAACCTCAGGAAGAGCACAAGGGTGATTACTTGGTCTTTACCTAGAGTGTGACTGACATTCACATTCAGTATTCGTATTATGTCACAGTGAGTCGTGTCATAGTGAGCAATGAGGATTCCCACACATAGGAGGTGCCCTGTTACAGCACTACTGCTGGTCATGTTGCTGACCCTTTACCCTACTGCACCAGAAATTGCTCCATTTTGGAAAGATGCACATAATTAAAAAGAACAGAATAAATAAATAAACCAATCAATTCAACCCAACTGAAAATCCAACTTAGTCTGCAGAGAAACCTTCAGTCAACAGGAGAATTTTATTTCTTCGAACTGCTGACAGCTGTTCTACCCGAGAATAGATGCTCACAAATTAGTGGAACAGTAGGACTCCTTAAAAATTGGTCATTCTTTCTTACAATTTTTTCACCTTAAGAAGAGATCCAGAAATTCCTCATTAATGATAATTAAGAAAGACTGAGACACTAGTCTGTAGTTTACAAAGAATCACTGGAGGATCTTAGTAATTTCTATGCTTAAAATACAGAAATAAATAAATAGAAACATCAGTCAACAAATATGGGCAACCCCTAATGGGGTCCATCCCAGAGATGGTAACTGTTTCAACAGTTTATTCTGGAATAGAAAGGACAATATGTGTCCCTTAATTACAATGCTCAATCCTGCTATGACTGAAGTAAAGGGGATTAGGGCATTGTTTTCAATGAAAACACCTTTTGTTCACTTATAGTTGTTCTAAATAATACTAACAACAAGCATGGGATAAGAAAAACTACAAAACAAGATACATTCCTTCTTTGTGTTTGGTTTTGTGTTTGATTGTTTTGTTATTGTTTTGGGGTGCTTTTTTGTTTGGGTTTGTTTTTTTCTGTGGTTTTGTTTTCAGAATATATTACTCAAGAGGTGGGTGGTTTTTTGGTTTTGATTTCTTTTGAGGTTTGGGGGGGGTTTTGGGTGGGTTTTGTCTGGTTGGTTTGCTTGGTTTTCATTCCTTAGAACAAAGTGTCATTATTTATAATCTGCAAATGCCATTCCTGCTAAAATTGATCTAGTCATTATTTTTCAGTTACATCACGAAAAGCCTCCATTGCAGATGACTTTCAGGAATACAGTAATTTCCTTCTCTGAAGCTAACAAGGTTAAGTGCCACTGTTACTTCAGGATGATATAAATCATAACAGTCCTCATTTTTTTCAAGTTATTTCATATTTGAAAGTTTCCTAATAATTCATCCCAGCCCCAGAAAAAATTACTTCTAGGAAGCAGATTTTCTATGCCATTTTTTTTCACATAGGTCCATATGCCTGATTCCGTTTTAAAGATATGCAATTATATTTCCAAATTAACTTTGTGTTTTAGCTAATTGATTGTATTCTGCATGCAAGCAGCCGTTTATGAACTGTTTATATTTTAAATCTGTTTCTCCTCTATGTTTTAAAAGACATCATAAAATTTCTTTTCTGTTACAGCCCTGAGGGGGTCCTGACATTTCCTTTGTAATCTACCTGTGTGCTAAGTGAACGTACGCATCATCTTTAAGCCTCTTGCGTCATTTCAGCATTGTGCAAAGATGGTGTATTTGAAGTAGCAGACGCATATTTTACCACCTTTGGTTTTGATTTATACTGTTATTTTCTACTTTAAAAGAGTTTGAGGTTGCAAGTATGGTGCCAAAAGACACTGCTGCAAACAAGCGATCAACTGAAAATCAAGTTAAAACGCACACTGATTTGATGGAGAATTGCTAGAAAAAAGAGAAACTGGGAAAAAGAAAAAAAAAAAGAAGTGTGCACTAGGCTGCAAAAAAAAGATACTATAACTCCATGGGATCAGAGGGGAACAGAACAGGTGAACAAGAGAAGCTTAAGAAAGAACAAAACAAAACAGAAATCCATATAAATTTGTTTGCTAAATGTCATGTCAATGAGAAGCAGTCTGGCCCACACTTAATAGGTAACTTTTATAGACATCTCAGCATCTAACTTCCTTCAGAATAAACAGGTGTCACTCTAACTTTAATTCATTCACTTCTGACCATAAAACTGGAAAATATAAAAATATCTGAAAAAATATGCCAGGAAACAGAGGACTGAGCACAAACTCAATAAAACCTTTCAGGAAGGAGCACCAGTGCAGTAACCAGTCCAATTACAACCATGCACCTGACTACTGCCCTGCCAGTTTTTACACAAAACACATTGCTTACCAGTAGAAAATAATGGGATTCAATATTACATTTACCTGTGATGCAGAAATACACGGCTAATACAAAGCACTGGACTATGCATGCAGAGGAACAGATACGAATACATCGATATACTGAAGAGACAGAAAGGAGAACGATACTGCATTCATTGGTCCCTACTTGGCAACATGTGGTCAGAGACTCAAACATTTCGTTTTAAGAACTGATTCCAGTACTTGTGCTTTTAATTTTTGGCATTAAAATTTCACTAGAATTTTAATGTTGACTTACTGCACATTTACAATAGCCACACTGATCCAATCGACCATGTTGACTCCGAAAACCTTTTAACAAACTAGATGGACTATAAACTAGCCTTGACAAAGGAGCCTTTAGAGACTTTCCAGTGAAGTAATGTATGATTTAATGGAGTTTGCTGTTAACTCTTTACAACTGTCTGAAATTCCATCAGGTGTTTATTTTTGCTAAACATTGCTGAACTTCAGAGTTAGCAAAAAGCTGTGTAAACAGGGTAAGGTGTGGCTTTCTGTGGTCAGTCTGAAACTTCTCATAGTTGCTTTACCTTTTATCACCTCAGTTTCAGATGAATTTCCAGCTGTATATCGTTAGGATATACAATAACAAAGCAGAAAACAACAAAATGCTCTACTCACACTCTTCAATAACTCTGCGTGATATCTTTTGGTTTCAATGTATGCCTCAACCCATAAGCAACCAATTTATGAGATGCTTCTGATTTGAGTGTATTCATATCTCATCTTTCTTCACACCTACAAACTTAATTGCAATAAATTTTTAGTTTAACTACTCAAAATTCAAAGTAAAAGAGTTCAACAGAATTGGAGATTCAGTTCCCATGGTATTATTTCTCCTTCCAAGCTGGATTAATGTAACTCTTGAATTCAATGCATAAATAGCTACATTTAATAGAGGTGATTTCAACTTTTCTTAATATTTCCCTAAAATTTGCTACAGTTTATTTTTCTCAGACTTTTATATTTGCTTTCCACACACATGGTCTTACATACAGGAAAAAGTTTTTCTTTTTTTTCTTAGCTTACAATGTAAATAGACACAGATTAAAACTAATTTCTGTAGTCTTACCTTTGATATAAAGATTTCTTTAAAAGACGTCACAAAACAAGTATGATATGTTTCAGATTTTATTCTTAATATATATGTGGAGTAGTCTAAGCAATCCTCAAGGAAACTAAAAGGGCAGAGTGAAAAAAGACAAATGTGTTTTAAAACATCCTTAATACCCAATCACCTAACAAGGACACTGACACATTAATTGAAACAGCTCCAAACCGCTCTGTGTAAATGCAAAATCTAATAAAGAATGAAGAGTTTTACCACTTCATTCAGGGCATAGAGTCTTCATCCTAATTCATGACATGATCCTTGAATTCCCCAGTCCACTTCAGTCAGTCTATGTCAGCTTTATCAGCCTGGAAGTTAAGATTGTTCACACAAACTCTGCCCATGGCAAACTACTGTCAAAGAACCGGTTTCACCAACATAATTCATATCACATTGATAAACGCAAAATGCTATCTCAGTAAAACCGTTCTTTGGCAAGATAAATAACAGGACAAAACCAAAGAGCAGTGTATATATAACATGGTAATATTGTAAGAATATAGTGTAAGAAATAAGCCAGTGAACTTCAGCTTTCAAATATAGTGTCCTAGTTTTCTTTGAAGTTGGCGAAGAGGATACCTCTCCCCTCAAATCATAACTATTCTCTTTGTCCATATACCTTTTTCCTTTTAAAAAATGTTTTTTTCATCAAGTATCCCACAGTGTAAGAAATGCACTAGCAACATTACAAGTGGAAAATTTGTTTGTAGGTGGGATTGGGAAAGGCAACTCAAAGACAAGTGGAAAGGTGAAGAGTTGAAATATCTGCTGGAGTCTTGTTTGTTTAAATGAGCAACTGATTACCACTTGCCCACATCAATTGCAATCAACAGTATTTATATTTATCCTTGGCATTTCCTTCTGAGCTATCAATCAAAACATTTCTTTCTGGTTTTCATGTTAATACCTGCTTCTAATCCCCCATATCTGTGCACTTAGCTCCTAATTCAACAACACTTAAACATGTACTATTAAAAGGAAGAAACAGTGAAATAATTAGTGAGTATATGTAAATTTCTGCTCCTGACAAAAAGCTGATCCTTTCCTTTAGGGCTTAACTGAATTGAAGCTTCATTAAGGCCAAAATTCCTCCAAACATTTGAAAATATACTTTTTCGTTAAGTACCAATATTCAGACTATTATTCTGTATATAGCAATATATTATCAAACAACCCCCCCATTTTTTCATTTCCTTAAAATAATATTTTAACTCATAAAGCTCAAGCTGTAGGCCGTCAGCTTTTCAGGCTAAGTAAAAATGGTCTATCTTCATGACCATCCTTTAAAAGTGAAAAACACTAATAGAGATTATTATGTTCTATTTACTACAAGGATTTAAAATACACACTCAACACCTGATTTATTTCTACTTCTGGAAGATTTCTGGGGTTTGATTATCTGGTTTTCCACCTTCCACTAATCTATTTCTGCAGGTACTCACAACCGCTGTCCAAACACAAGCATACCAGAACCCACCATTCTTAAAAATGGCCAAAACTATGAGGGTATTTCCCAAGTACAAGACATCCCATTTTCTGGGAGAGCTGCAGTAGTAACTAATAAAAAAAGAACTGATGCAGTAGACAGAAAGTCTTTTTGTACATTTACAACTTTGAGGCCTGTTCTTGCACCATCAAGCCTCTATGATGAGAATGCTCTACTTGAGGAAGATAACTAAGTGAACATTCTCTCTCTATTTAGGAAAGCAAAATTTGCATTCCTTGTATTTGGCTATTAAGAATGCCTGAGAATAAACTATCTTGGTCTTTGGCTTGCTCACAGATGTTCATTGAGCATGTTATATTCAAAACTCAAGCTGTTTATTGTACAAAAGGCACATGGCACGCTTCTGCATCATTCGTACTACAGAAAACTCACTATGGCAAGGTTTCTGTGTAAAAACTCATTACAAATTCACTCTTTCTGCCTTGAAACAAACACATTTATGGAAAATATGGAGCTTTAGTGAATATTGAGTCTAAATGATATAAAGGCATCCACACAATGTGGATTCTGTTGCACATTGACTTCACATCTGGGTAGGCAGATATACCACCTTCTTTGACAAGTTAATCAGAACATGTAAAGGAATTTCCTTCTGGTATTGTGAGAATTTTCCTAGAACTCCTCATTTGTATGATATTTTGCTCCTGATAATGCACTGAATTATTATTTTAAATATAAGCAGACAGAACTTTCAAACTGGTAGAACCTTATGATTTACTTTTGAAAACTTAAAAGGCAAAGACTTTGCATTTAAATTGATTTTTTGAATGGTTTCCCAAAAAGGCTTGTTTCCATGACCATACTTAGTAATATCTAGCAGGACACTATAAAGCATGGGTAGCCTAGAATAGAATGACAGTCATTTACATACAAATGAGCTCATTACTATTGAATTTTTTACCAGCTGTTGATTCAAAATTTGAAAGACATTTTATGAATCTACATAAAATATTAAGTGATGGCCATTCTCTTACGTGTTCCTTATTAATTCTTTGTACTAGTTTTCATCTGCATTTTAGTAACTCATTCCATATGTTGGTTTTCATCAAAACCATCACACACCCAAATTTTAATCTATTTTAGGAAGTACTTCCATCTGTAAAGTACATTGCATTGCCTAGTCATGGGAAGTTTAAGCTATGACATGACAAGCTAACTAAATATACACTCATATTTTAACGGAACCAATACGATACACTTCCTTTCAAGGAAATATGTATTCTACCGATCGCCTAAAGTAACATCAAATTTATGGGCAATCTCTGCAGAAACTTCCTTGAATAAACATTCACTTCCAAAGAATTAACATACATCTTTTCAGGAAGCAGCTCTTAATCAATATTCTGGTTGTCTTGCTTTGAAGCAGCAGGAACATTTATTCTTCATCTACTGTATAACAGGTAATATGCTAGACCCCCTTCCAGTAACCTCACCTGGATAACTCCAAGCAAGATTTAAATTTATACACAGAGAAATCTTTATCTAGGCATTTAGAATGACTTCTTTACAGAATTACTTTGACCAGATTCATCTTATATTTCATGTATTCCTTTACATGGTAATAGCATGAGCATACCCAAGGGACATGCCCTGACTTCAGAGAAGACCTACTGAGCAGTATCTGCCAGAAGGATATTGCACGCTTTCAGTCATGCTGACAACACTTTCTTCTGCAGATGAACAATAGTAATTTAAGCAGTTTATTAGTCATTTTATATGTAAAATTTAAAAATTATCCAGAAAGAAACTGAGAATCTATCCTAATGCAGCAACACAAATTCTGAATCATGTGCAAAGAGCAACCATAGTGTTGAAAACCATCCCTAAAGATGTAAGGTCCTCCCAATCAGAGATGGTCCAACTGAACTAGGGCTATGATACCTCAAACAGCAAAAAGATGACATGAATGTAACAGGAGGTAAAGGGGACTGTCCTGGGTTCAGCAGTAACAGTCATTTTTCTCCTTCTTGGTAGCTGGTGCAGTGCTGTGTTTTTGACTTTCAGACTGGGAACAACGCTGATACCACCAGTGTTTTCAGTTACTGCTTGGTAATGTTTTGGTCTGGCCAAGAACTTTCTGAGTCTCATGCTCTGCCAGGGAGGAGGGGAAGCCAGGAGGAAGCAGAGACAGGACACCTGACCCAAACTAACCAAAGAGGTATTCCATACCACAGCACGTCATGCCCAGGATGTAAAAAGCAGAGGGCAGAGACCCGGAAGGGTGGGAGTTCACTGCTTGGTCAGGCTGGGTATAGTGGTGAGTGACTGTATTCTTTCCTTGTATTTCCCTTGTCATTATTATTACTGGTGGTAGCAGTAGTGGTTTGTGTTATACCTTAGCTACTGGACTGTTCTTATCTCAACCTATGGGAGTTGCATTCTTTCGATTCTCCTTCCCATCCCTCCTGGAGCGGGGGGAAGAAAGAGGTGAGTGAGTGAGCAAAACTGCATGGCTGAGAGGCTTAAACCACGACAGGGACAAATGCCTATCCCTGCTTCCAAATTAGTGCTCTTAATCAGAAGCACACAGTGCTTATCAGTAGCATTTCATGTCACAGAGTTTCTTACATCCCAGAGGTATCAGATTTTGGTGCTCTACCATCTCAGAAAGCTCAACTCCTCCTCTTGCCACACTAAGATCTAGACCTCATCTCGTTCGTTGGTGGGGAACCTTGGGGAAAGGCACTGCCATTTTCAACCTCGACAAAAGACAGAGTACAGCCTCTAACCACTATGGGGCACAATTTGTTTAAGCAGCAATGTGGCACACTCAGAATCAAAAGATGGACAATGCAGGACAAAAGAAAACAAAAAAAGGTTAAAGCTTCACAAATGATAACTAAAAAAATAGCCCAGTTTAAGGGCCTAGCTACAGAATTTCAGAGCAATTTCAAAAGCTGGTTCAGACACTGACACCATCCTTGCATGCCAGACTTTGATTTTCATAAAGCTGCAGCAGTGCATCACCCTATTCAGCTATCATTTGGCTATAAACTTCCCCATCACTAAGCATGAATTAATAATTTCTTCAAGTGGTGGATTTCAGTTTAAACGTTGCAGCCCATTACTGTTAACATTATAGCCTCTGAAACTGCAGATTGTGTACCATTGTTCATGAGTTTCCTTCCTGCAGAGTTTTTGGAGGAAACAAGCATTCGTGAACAAAGCTTTGCTAATTAGCTTGGAGCCTGCCTGTCTGAAGGGGCCATCAGTAATGAAAAACTAGAAGCAATCAGTGAGAGACTTCAAAACACAAGAACTTGGCAAGAAGAACACAACAAACCAAAACATAATTGCATTCTAAATATTGCATCAGCTCCAAAATTAAAAATATATAAAGATATGAAAATTCTTTAACAGATATTAAAAGCATAATTGGCAGGTATATAAAACTGATTAACGCATTCAGGAATGTTGCCTCTGATCAATAAGACAGCTAAGAATTGAATTAGGCTTTGAGAGATGACACTATTTCACCGCATCTTATACTTTACTTATGTCTATACTCATTCCATGTAAACAGGCTGTGTCGAACCAGGCACTCAAAATACTAACAGAAACCATCGCTTTAAATGTTGACATTCTAAGGAGAGAGAAATTAAAATCTCAGATTCGGATTCTGAAGAGAAGGGTCACATGCAAATATTATTTTTCTAGTATTTATTTGAAGCTTAACTGAGTTTTTAAACCTGACAAAGTTTGACTGTAACTAATTGTCTGTGACATTACTTATCATTTTCTAGAAGTTACCAAGGTCTATTATATAAACTTCTCCATGGAGATGGAAAATCCATATTATTAGTATGATAGAACCCAAAATCTTTGAAATATAAATAGTTTGGGAATAGACAGAAAGGGAAGTATTTAATATAGTCCATACACTTACTTAACTCAGAAAATGGCTAATAATGTAGAAATTACAGTGATATCTGAGATCCCCCCCAGCTTTCCAAAAATTATATGGAAGTAAGAAAATTCAGAACAAATTGTGTACTATAAAGTTCATGCACCACATACATTTTTATATTTAGAACTGTCTGGCTTCTGTCATCTTTTATGTCAGAGTCATTGTGTCAGTTCTCCTGAAGGGCACAAGTATTGGCTCGCCCTTCCCATATTGCTACCACAAAACAACAGTCCCCAGGCTTCAGGAACTTATTTCAGCAATATCACAATATAATACTTATGAACAGACATACGCACAAATACAGATGTGTACCATGTAGAAGCACCTCAGATTATGAGTCATTAAGTTAGATGGAAGTGACAGAATAAAGTAAATTCTGCAATCCTGTATTATTTACTTCATGTAACTGTAAAATACTACAGATCACTTTTGTAACAGAAAAAAAAACATAAAAAATTGAATGTTGAAACCTTTACTGAGTTCAATAGATTACTTATGTGAATCACAATCATCATCAGTAATTTTTAAGAAAACAAGACCAGTAAGAAACAGCGTAAATTCATCTGTATAAACTATCTGTTCCTTTTTAAACTATCCCAATATTCAGACATCCATGTAATTCAACATACCGCATTCTATTCCAGTTTTCAGAATTTGAATTCCACCAGAAATACAGCTTTCCTGTCCAAAAATAAATATGTATAACAACAAACCCTGCCTACTGACAATTATATGTTCAACTGAAAGGCAAAAAAAGCTTTTAAAATACTTTTCTAGACTGCAAGAAATTGCAGTTTTACAGAAACCTGCCCATGTAGGGATCTACAAACAGCTATTATTAAATACATATGCAGTCTAATCTATGTACTATTTGCCTTTATAAAATACTTTACAAGCCAAAATACATATTTTCCACACACAAAACAACTACTCTGCAATTGTAAGTGAATGAAAATACAGCATAAACACCAAAATTCTCTATTGGCCAAATTCCTTTGTATTACAAAAGTGCGTACAAATGCAATGAACCAGGAGAGAGGTAAAACTGTAGACGGTTGTCGAGGCCCTGATGAATTCCCCATAGTACATATGCTAGCCATCCCAATTAAGACATTATCCTAATGGATATACATGTACCATCCCAAAAACACATATTCACATCTTTTAGCATACAGTGCTAAAAACACCCCTAACATGGTTTTCTAAAAGAAAGCTGGGCTTCTTTTGTCTGCAAAAATTGTTACACATTAGCAAAAGAAGAGAAAATCGGCTCAAAGAGTTTATTTACAGAGTAAGAAGATACATCATAATGCCCTGTTAAGGAAACTATTTGCAAGGTTTAAGGCAAAATCTAACCTCAATTTGACTGATTTGAACCAGAATGCACCACAGGATGAAATGTTTGATTTTTTTAAGACTAAATTTTAAATTGCAGGGGAAACACGTTACTGGGTATTCTGTTTGTAGGGCAACAGAATCTGTCTTTAACCAAGCTGAACTTCTGGACAAAGCAACCATTTTATCACAAGATGACCTCAGTAATAAAAATTAAATCATTAAAATGTCAAGATAAATCTACATTTTCCAGAGTACATACAGGCACTTACCTGATGAATTTATGCTGTTCTTTCTACGGCCAGATTATCTGACAACCTGTTTTAGAGTGATCCATGTCAGAGACAACAGACCACAGCTCTATTTTATTACAGAAGCTCACGGATTCCTAAAGGGTCGTTATTCCAGTTGTTAAAGTAGAAACTGTTATTGCTGTCCCACAGAGCTCCAGATAATATTGAATATTTTATCAGGATATTAGGACATAAACAACATGTAGCTTTTATGAAAAATTATACTATTCATACTGGTATCAGTGGAACACTTTCAAATAATTCTTTTTTTTCCAAATGAGAAAGAAGATTTATTTTTATTTATCATTGGAAGAACTTGTACAATTGCAAAGGATACATGTGGGAAATAATGATGGAAACCGTTTGCTGAGAATACCATTTTACTAATTGCTTCAATCCACAGGAAGTGGAAAAATATCCTGAAGTTGTTGGCTTTAATCCCCATCTAACAGCAACTTTTTGATAAATAGCTATAAAGTATCCCATTATACACCATGCTTGCACAATTCTCTCACATTCTTGCGGCAATAAATGGTTCCTTTTCCTTCCTCTTTTTTCCCTTCAGAGAGAGAGAGAGAGATGCTTCCTGCTGTGGGTAGGTGTAACTGATAAATTTTTGTGTATTTGTGCACTGAATTGTATCAGGTGAAAGGGCCCATTTGTCCAGCAAAGAGGGGAGGAATTACTTCAACTTGTGCATGAAATGCTAACATCTCGCCACCTTTGGCTGCTTTCAGAACAAAGATCACACAGTTTCTTTCCAAATATCTGACCAACCCCCCTTTTTTTTTTTTCCACAGAACTAAAGTTCTTTTTCATTTATTCTATTCATGTGTAGGCTGTGTGTTTTATCACAGAATCATAAAATGACTTAAGTTTAAAGGGACCTTTAGAGGTCATCTGGTCCAAACTCTGCTCAAGCAAGGTCACCTAGAGATGGTTGCCGAGGACCAAATCCATACACCTTCTGAACACCTTCAAACTGGAAAGGCCTTACAACTAAGGTTGAAGACTGTTCTTCTAGTGATAGGAAAAACCCCATGTATACAACTCTGCATTATGCTAATAAGAATAATGTATGTAAACTCCATGAAGGAATTCCTTGACATTATTTTCTTGAAGTACTTTGAGAGCTTTTCAAACAAAAGCTTTCTCTGCTTCAACATTATTGCAGAAAGAGCAATAAGCATTTTACAGGCGTCTGCTCAGTGCCTAAGAAAAACTTTTGAAGCTATTTTGTCGTCTTATTTGATTTATTCCAGTGTCGTATGGAGGATGGAAAAAACACCTGATTGCCTTGAATTAAACTGAAAGAAGACAGATTTAGATTAGATATCAGGAAGAAATTCTTCACTATGAGGGTGGTGAGGCACTGGCACAGGTCACCCAGAGAAGCTGTAGCTGCTCCATTCCTGGCAGCGTTCAAGGCCAGAATGGATGGGGCCTGGAGCAACCTGGTCTAGTGGAAGGTGTTTCTGTCTGTGGCCAGGGGTTGGAACTGGATGAGCTTCAAGGTCCCTTCAAACCCAAACCGTTCTATGATTTTGTGAATACAATTGATAAAGAGGGTCTGCCTTCACATTTGGGGACTCCAAAAGCATTTAACATACAAAATAAAGAATTGTTCAACATGAAATTAAAGAGCGGCAAGAATAGTTTCGCGTAACATTGTGTTAAGTTTCTTCAGGAGAGCCAATCATATACTACTGCTTTGCCTTTTCACAGGAAAATCCATTTTGAGCCTTGAGGGAAGCAGGCAACTGATCAACTGTGTGCATAGAATTAGTTTCTAATAATACTGCCGAAATGTAAATTAAACTTTGTGCTTAAATTCTATGAAGGGCTAAGGTTTTTGATAAGGATATATTTGGATATACTGTTCTAAAGTTCTTTTGTAGGTTAAGAGAGTTGGTTTGCTTAACTGGCAATAAACCCTAGAGATCACCTCAGAGAGCATATTTTGAATCTAGGGAAGGGTCATCCAGAAGGCAGAATCTTAAAAATAAAAGGACTGGCAGGAAATACACTCTTTCATCCCCTCTTAACTATCATCTTGAACTAGTAAAGGGCCTTAGAACTGAAGATAGGGAATATTCCTCTTCATATTTTTGCTCTCCTAGGACTTTTCTTTTTGTGGGAAGAAGCTAGCTGGCATTTCTGTTTCAATATACTTCACCCATTACTTCAAAAATCTGGCTCGAAGTGAAAGGAGTTCTCAAATACAGGGCACTTCACACTAATCTCCTGACCTTTCTTCATGTGCTACAACACTAATTTGTCCAAAATTGTTTTTACTATATCCACCTGTGTTAGTACAAGTGCCCAATTGTTTAATACAGTAACATAGTACTTCCACAGGCAACAGTCTTACTTTCATTTAAATGCACTGTAAAAGAAGTATTAAGCAAGTACAGAGGAAAGATTGCACTTCATACAAATGTTAGATATCACTGCAAAGAAGAAATAGTCTAAAAGTCAATAAAGAGGAATGAACTAATTAAAAGATTGCTTTCCAGAACTAAATAGTGAAAAACACTTTCTTTTAAGCTCAGTATCTTATTTCAATAAATTATGTTTTTAAAGTGCAGCTTTCAAGATTGATTAAAGATGATGCACATGTAAAATGTTAACTATAGCTTCATATATTTAAAAAATAAGCTACAGATGTTTGCTGCTGTTCAGGGCTTGAACTGTTCAATTCAGATTGGTTCTAAATTGTTAATTTTGAATGTGAACTTGTCAAATTTGCCAAAACATTAACAACTCTCTCAAGTTCAGAGAGAACAGATTCAGAGTTAGTATTTGCAGCACTTTATTTCCCAGCCTATAATCAGTCTTATAGACTTTTTTCTTTCCACAGTCCAACTATGTGCTTTGCATTTGATTTATGAAAGTACAAATAACTAATGAAGAAAAGGTCACATCTGATAAGGACCAGAAACACACTGGAATTTTATTCTGAGAAGCAAAAAAGCAGAAAACATTTACCTCCTTGCTCCTAAAAGCAAATTCCTAAGCAGACTCTGGAGAATCAGAGCATGGAAGACAGCTGTAGAATCAAGTAAGTTGTCTTACTTTCCCTCTGATGATTCTTTTCACCAACTTGTATCCCTTCCATATCTGCGAAACACAACTCCTTGTCATTCAATCAACTTGTGTTAGGAGAAAAACATTGTTCACAGAACACAAATTGATTGCATTTGTATAAAATGAGACTGTTACTTTCAGGTTTCAGTTTTCAGTATTAGGTTCATGCTCAAGTTTCTTGCATTTTCCATCATTTAGTTCAGTTAATGAAAATGTTTGCTTTCCCTGTTTGCAGAAATTACATCCCAGAGAAAGTTAAATGACACTTAAAATTACAGTTGCTAATACATTCATGCATAAGAACCCTAACATTTCCTCCACGGAATTTCAATTCCCATTTTAAGAAATCATAATAGGAATTCAACATTTTAAAATAAAATCCCATGGAGAATCCCTCACCATTGTTTGTATATAAAGTTATAACCATACAAGGCACCTGTGATTTGACAACTTTTGTTTCACTTGCAATGGGAAGAATGTGCATATCCAGCATTTTACTCTAGTTTCATCAATATTGATCATGCATAGCAAAAATACTCGACTGGAATAATTGAAATGGAAATGCTCCAATTGAGTAGGCTGTACTTTTAGGGATTGCAAAAAGAATGCTTTCAAACTATGAAAACCAAACTGCACTCAAAATACTTCCCAGGAGATGATGATTTAGAAAAGCCAAAGGAAAAGCGAGACAGCAACAGCAAGATGGGTATTGAATATTCTTGTACACTGACAGGACCTGGGGGATGTGGAAAACACGTATGCAGCTGAATTGAACAGTTTGGTTCACATAAAACTTCTTGTTCTACTTAAACCGGTTTGTTTCCCTCAGCTAAGATCATACCATTGAGATGAAGAGGCTGTTCCTCTTAAAATGTTTTCAAATAATCTGAAATTCACAGCATTGCCTGGATAGTTGACCTACTGTAAGAGAGTTGGATTTTAATATCAGAGTTATCCTGAGATAGCGTAACTATCTTTTACTAAATAAAATACATTTTAGGACAGCATTCTACTGGGGACATGAGATATTACGCTTAACAAACCCCAGCATAGCTCTCACTAGGCTTAAAAGAGGTTTAAGTCAGAAAACATTTGCCTGATCAAGTTCAAGCGATAAAATATTCCATTTATAGATGAACATTCAACAAGTTACTACATAAGGAACTAAATGCTGTAAATATGGGCAAACACCAGTGCAACAAAGTAGGCAAGTTCTCTGCAGCAGTACAGTGGGTTTCTCTCTGTTGTCCCCAGAGAGCACTAATCTGGAGAGATTTCTATCTCCTCTGCATGAGAAAATAGCTCTCAGATCCACACTTGCAAATCCATGAGAAGATATGTTTTAAAGAATATTTGCCTGAAGAAAACATGCCTTTCATGCAGATATACACAATACTATTTGCAGCCAAAAATGCAAGACTTGTTAGGCACTAATCATTTTGAAATGTTATAGCTCAATAAAATGAGAAGGGAGAACTGGATATAAGAAAAAGGGCCCATATTTTCCAGCTGCATGACTGAGACATCCAGTATAGCGTACATCAGTCCTTTCTCATGTGCTTAAATGTTAATGTAACCATGGTGTAATAAAAAAACTAAGTAACTGGGACACTAAGTCCCAATACAGTGATTTCTCTCACCCGCCCTGTTAGCAGCTCCAAACACTTTAAACTATAACAATGCATGCGATGATATGAGAAGAAAAAAAGACTCTCATCATATCTTTCACCTTCAAAGAACATCTTCAGTAAACCTGGAAGTTTCTGTAGAAAAATACTTTTTCCTTTCAAAAAATCCTGGAGAATTCAACATCACCATCAACATGGAGTTACAGCTGCGAGGGAAGATGAAGATGCATTTACTCAAATTCAAGTCCAGTTTAGTGAGACTCTTTCTTAATTCTGGTTTAGGCTTCTGCTACCAAGTGTCCCTAACACAGAGTCACACATATGCTTCTGAAAGGTGATGATTAAAATATCACATCATCATCCTACTCCACAAACATTATTTAGCATATGCCAAATTTTACAAGCCTGTTATCATTTTCTAAAACTCTTCACTTTGAAACACATGGTACTATCTCACTGTTCACTTTTAGTCACCCAAAATCAAATCTCAGAGCTACACTTGCAGCGATGTGACTACTGACAGCTACCACAGAACCATACTTGCTGCTCACAAGATCCACCAAGTGCAGATCTCCTGTAAGGCCTAATGGGGTCATACATACCACCTCCTTTTGAGCAGGTAGGAGCAAGACAATAGGTCTTGGTCCTGCAGATTATACATACATCACAACCACAACTCTGCCAACTTACTTCAGGTAATGCTTCTGTATAGGTACTATACCGTTATCCCCAAATACTCAATACTTATGAGTGGTGCTGGCTGGTTCTGATACAGGAGAATCAACATTTTTGTTTCTTGATATTTCAAGTTTCACTTGTATTGATTTTATTAGACAAGACATACATCCATGCCAACTTAATTCTGTTAAAATGCTCGTCGTTGAATTTTAAGTAACTCAAAACTATTGATGTTTTGTGACATTAAAACAGCACTATCATCTAAATGAAACTGACTTTTTATACACACAACAGTACTGCCAGATTCTTTATTTAAAGCATCATCTCTCTTGAATAATATATATCTTACGCTTAGGCTAGCCTGAAAGAAAGCCTAAGCCAAAACCACAACAAGGTTTTCATACAAAGAAAGGATATAAAATTCATATAAAAAAGAAGGAACAATGCTGCCTTTCCTTATGCTTCTCTGAAAGTTAAACCAACCAACTTTACTCCCCAAGCTAAGTTTAACACAGCTGGGATTTCTAAATTACAAGTTCTTAGGTTTGAGACATCTCCCAAAGGGAAAGTAAGTTGTTTAATGCATTTCAGCAATGAGTTTGCTTCCCTGCCCAAAAGAGAGAGTTAATTTTAAAGCCCTGCCGCTTTGTAAGTTTCTTTTCCTCAGTAGAAGTATTCATGCATATTGAGGTCATCTAATACAGGTGTTTATGTCTGCTTTCTGAAACAAAGTCAACTTAAGCACATTTAAGTGTGTACTTCAGGATTTTGTACTCCTTAATAAGCATTACAGGCTGCCTGATAATCTGGTTGTGAAAGCTGACAAAATACATGTATCTATTTCCAGTTTAATAAAGTGTATATATACATGAAAACATAGAGTACAGAGAAAAAGCAGAAGCCCTCCCAAGCAGGTAGCATCTGATCCCACATTCAAAATACATCATCACTGCAGATAAAATAAACATTTACTCATTACAGAACGATGACATCATAGAAAACAGCAGCAAAATAAACCCAAACGTCAACAATTTATTTAAAGCACACATACATTCTAAGTCCCTACATGGCTATTGCCACTAGTAAGGTTACTCATGGCCGAGATTTGGCTTGGTGAAAACATTCAATCGTAACAAGAGACAACCCTGGGAATAGAAGCACCCAAACCATCAAAAGGTATCACTAGTAAGGGGAAAATAATAAAATGAACAAACCCCAGCAGCAGGAGGAGGATTTTACAAGGTCAACAAAATGCTTAGAAAAAACCTACAAAATCATGAAACGCAAACTGCTGAGTACTTCAACACAGCATAAAAACACTCCAGAACTGGAATATTATTTTTAAAATCCCAGCCCTGAAGAGATTAACTGCAGAACTGAAGAGAAAAATAGCATCTTGAAGCAACAAAAGCATCATTCTGTGCAATCCAGCCATGTTGGCCCATCACGTACTGAAAAGAAATAGAGGCGAGGCAGTGAATTACGTGTAATTCAGCACCTCAATGCAGTTTCACCTGTAAACCTACAATTTCTCTAAATGGTGTAATGATATTTATTTTTTTAAGAAGGGAAAGTCTCGACACTTTTTTTTCAGGCATTTGTAGAAAGGGCTGATGTAGTTTCATAGAGTGTCTCAAAGCAGTCATTTTGGATGATTTATTCCTACTCTTTTCTAGTGAAATCTTACGTTAAAAAAAAAGTTCTTTGTTCTTTGCATGGAGCTTTTTGCCCCCTCTGTTGTTCTCAAGATTGCCTTTCCTGTTGCTGAGATGCTGTCACTTCTCATCATTTCTAAAGTTAGTCAGGACAATCAGCAGACTGATCTAATAAAAGATGTCAGACCTCAATGACTCTACTCAGTACCACAAGGTACTTACACTTGCCTTCCCAGTAACCCTAATTCTGGAAACACAGTACAAAATCCCAACCTGACCCTGCATGTACATAAACTAGATCTGGTTTACATATTAAAAAATACACTATTTTTGGCTTTAGTTCTATCTTGCATGTGATCTATAATCACCTTATGGCTTTTTAGGAGATGCATTCACCTAAGCAAAACACTTATGTGTGTCAAAACTACACATGTGATTGCAACATGTGTAATATAATAAAGCTACCATTAGTGACAATTACCTTGGACACCTCCTGTGGTATGCAGCTACAGCTACAGAAACCCACATGAACTGTGGCCCACAGCAACATCATCTGCAAGGCAGACCAAAGATAAAACAACCTGAAGGCACCCTATAATTTTACAAATATTTGCATGAATGGCACAGGAAAAAAAGTCTGTTGTTTTTCTATACTTGTATCTAACAATGGACTGATCTGTGCAATGAATTGTACTAGGCCTTGCAACAAGAGTACTTCTTTCACAAGAGGTCAGAGAAGTACCTAAAACATAGAACTCTTCAAAGTTTCTGCCTTGCTGAACACTGTTACCTCCTCAGTTCGGCTTTTGTGGATGAGCTGTTGGCCATTACGTTGCCAGCTCTGATCAATGCCTTGGCACAGCCAGGACATTGGCAATGCTTGATGTGACTTGTTTTAAATGCCATGTAGTTTCTTCTACAAATATTTTTAATAAGAGAAATTTCACACTGCATATTCCCCTGACTGCCCAGGAATAGATATAAAACAACCAGAAATCACCTCAGGCTGCCAAAGAAACCAAAGGCAATGATGAAGATGACAGATTTTTTTCAATAGAGAGTAAATAATTTTTTTAAAATCCTTTTATTTTCCCTTTTCTCTGGATTTCTATGCATACCTACAGTCAACCCCATGAATTATACTCCCCAAAACCTTTGTCAAATTACTCAGATGCTTAATTTCAAAAGAAAATGAACTTTAGACTGTTAAATATATATGCCATCCATATTAATTTAATTATTTTTCTATTGATTACTTTTATTGCTGCATTTTACACTTTACTTGATTACTTACTGGATACTATTCTGAAATTCCACGGCTTTATTGCATTATTTAGTAAAGGAAGTAGCAAACTACAAAAGTACAGCAATAAAATTAAGGTGATTTAGCAATAAGGCTGAATTTTAATTAAGTTATGGCATGACGGTTTAGAAGATGCTAAAGCAAGACAGTTTACTCAACAAAGACAGAAAAGGCAGTTCCTTCCTGCATGACAGAAATTAGGAAAGCAGTCTAGTAATTTCTTCATCTGAAGTAAAAAGAGTGAGAAAGGGAAAGAAAAAGCAGATAGTATCTTTTCTCAGCAGAATGAATATGGATCACTGCATATTATAAGGCAGTTCTGGGAAGAAAACAGAAATTAACATTCCAGCAGATTCCCTCGCCATCAGCATTTCTTCTAGCTTTTATTCCCCAAGAGAGTCAGCCATTCACAAAACCCACCAGTGATAATGATTAAAAAACCCCAAAACCCAAAATATGTAACCCCCATATGGTATAAATATATTAATGCAAGCATAACATTTATACAGCTTTTTTACATGACAGCTTTCCTGGATTTCCCGTTATTTGGGAAAACTACATTACCATTGTAATGTTTTTTTCAGAGCTTATGTACTTCACATGACTCTGCCTCCATTTCAGGGGGCTGTTTCTTCACATTAGAACTTAATGCTTCCAGCTGAAGAATAGGGTCATTCTCTGGATACAAGTTTACTTTCTGAAACTGGGGGGGAAGGCAGTAGGTGTTCCCTGGAAAGCTCTTACTGTAGTCTACGTAATTAATAAACTATTTTCTTCTCTTTAATTAAGGCCTCAGGAATTCGATTTCCCTGCAACATATGTTGATGGTTTTGGTTCTCTTTGGAGTGCCTGAGCAAGCTGGAGAACAGATCAAGCAGACAACTAAGCTCCTTCATTGTAAGCAGAAGTACAGCCACATCCCAGAAGAGCAACCCATGATAATAAGGCGCATGCATATTCTACAGAGACAGGTGTCACTGTGCAAGCATCCAAGAGTCTATAGCATACTGTTGTTATCCCTGGTTAAACATATATCTAGTATTCAGCTGGCATACACTCAAAATATTGAGGTTTTGACAGATATGAACTAAGGTCTGATTAAAAAAACCAAAAAAAATCAACATCAGGGTGTCAACCAACCAGCAACGCCCAATGGTATGGCAAATGCTATGAAAACCCAACTTTAGATAGCTTTAGAAAAAAAACAATCCTACTTTTCTCTCTCCAGCCCTCTCTATTATTCAAACAGATAATTCAGGCTTTTTCAGCTCTGGAATAATTCCCTGTATCTTCTGAACCTAATTTATCTTCATTCTAGATAATGAGAACATGAGATTATTTTGGTTATTAGTATTGTCCCTCATCTTTCTGAAGATAGGAGTAAAAATTAATAGGTGATGTTTCAGAAAGACCATATTGTCCTGACTACACCAAAATAACCCAATTAAAAAGGAAGACCAAAAACTTTTTCTTGCTAATGCAATGACACTGTGTAGCTTTTATTTACTTATGGAAGGAACACAAACGGAAGTAGAAATATAGCACAAGCCATGGTCTAGGAAAAAATAGATACTCTTTTTCCCTAAAAAGCATGCACCACTTGCAACGGTGTGCAGAGAGCAAATGTAATTTTTAGATATTGATTTTTTTTTTCCTTGGGACTAGTCTTCAGGTATGTTAACTTATATAATTCATTAATCTACCTGTGAGATGAAGGACAGCAAGGTAGCAGCGCTGTGAGCCAATATAACACAAACTGAAATGACAAAGTGACAGTGATGACCAGGATGACAAATGACAACATTCATATTAATAAGCGCTAGATGACATTCAATCACTGTCCAGTCCTGGCTACAGTGAAAGACAATACAATGTTTAGGCACAGCAGAAGCAGAGAGCTGACAAGGTTTTTAACATTTTCCACAAAAAGTCAGCATGGAAGGGACAAGGTTGCATATATCTGTAAAGAGCTGTAGTTGGAGATCAGCAATAAAGAAATTACTCAGAAAATCTATATGCAGTATTTTTAATTGACCTAGTTAGCAGCATTTTCTTCTTTTTTTTTTTTTTTTTTTTTTTTGAATCCATAAATTGGAAGTTCTCCTTTCACATACAAAAAGGAGGAAAAAGAATTTGGTTCTTACCCTGAAAGAGGAGCACAAAACCTACAGGTCTAGAGCCATTGGGACTGCAAAAGGTATACCAAGACACCAAGTACGGCACTGCATCAACATTGGTCCTTACACACCCCTCTTATGAGGAACACCTGTGATGCAAAACTATATGACAATTCAATTAACAATATATACATAGTTAAATAATATTAAGGATCTGAAACTTGCCAAAAACATCAATAAAATCAGACACCGTGCATCTGCTCTGGTCAAACTTTCCACTGACACTACATATACACACATTCTTCTTCAGTTAGCCTTAGTTTTTCAGAAATTATAAGCTTTTACTATATTCTGGTATTGTAGAGAGTATCACCAAGCAATTTTTGCATATCGTTACAGAAGCCAAATATTTACTGTTACTTGCGCCCTCGCAAAAGGTGTGTTACATATAGCAACTTTTTTGCAACGATAAATACTACATATAAACTAGCTAGGAAATATCAACTGGTAAGTGCCATATTTTTGCAAAGTAAAAATGAAACATATGAAAGGAGCTTGCATTAACAAAGCAATAACAGCTGTGCATTTTTTTTTTTCCATAAAAGCCAGAAAATACTTGTTGACAGCGACAGATTTGCTATTGTAGAAGACAGAAAATCAAAACAAAATGTTGACTAAAAGAATGAACTGCAGTGCTGTGTTTGTTACTGCTGATGTTGTTTACTGCAATTATTTACCCAAGCAAATTATAATTTAGGAATCATGAGGCACATACAGCCAAAACTATTAAAGCAGCCTACCTATATTCCTGATACATGTAGCACTTGTGTTTTACCCCATTCCCCTGCAGAATTATTCATAGCACATCCATAGAATAGCCAGGCACTTTCAGAAAGATGCTAGCAAAAATAATAAAAAAATAAAATAAAAAGAAGCAAATAAATCTGTAGGAAGTTAAAATTCTGTTTAAAGCTTGCTAATACCTTAATAATCAGGTATCTGAATTAAAGAGTTTAACCTGAAAGAGACTGTTGTAGATCTTTTGTCTTTTTCCTCACTACCACCCCTCCTTTCTTAAGGGCCAAATGGAGATCATGGTTGAAAGAAGGACAGGACTCAGGCTAAACAAGACATTTAGATCATATTTTCAATTAAGTACAGAACACATTTTTGTACACAGTCTGTGTAGCTAATATGGTTTTTAGTCTTGGGAAATGCTTTGGTCCTGCCTTTGAATCTGCTATGGTCTTTCTATTGTCAAAGCTTTGCGAGTAGGGGTAAATCCCACTAAGAGTTGAGCAAAACACAGGCCATTTGGCAGAATAGGTAGAAGATTCTCATCCAGTGCAGCAAAATGGCTCATAAGGACTGCAGAAAAGAACACCCAATTGTCTCTCTTTGGCCAAGTGGCCAATATGCTTCGATGTCACATCGCTTTGAAAGGCTTTGCTGATACCCCTTGCGGGAGCCAGTGCACTAATAGACAAACTCATCTCACTGTACGGTGGAAGGCTTTTCTGCTTAACTGTATTTGGACCATCTATTATAACACACAGACTTTCTAGAACAAGACTAATCAATGAGACATGCTGTCTTTGAATGAAGCTTTTCCTAAGAAAATCTATGTGAAAGAATCCAGTCTAATGCCATCTAATTCCTTGTTGGCAGAAGAGAGTCCTCTAGATACTTTCAGAACTCATTTACACCAAAAATGTAAATGTATCTATGAATATTGAGGAACCAAGTCCTGCCGTGTCTGAGTAAACATGTAATTTAGATTTAGTGTAATGTTTTCTGAATATTCAACAATCAGTTGATTGTGGAAAGCATTTAGAGTTTAATAGCCATATAGAAGTAAAATATACTTGCCAGAAAATTACTTGAAACAAAATAAAGGAGTCTCATGATGTACTAGCAAGTATAAGGATGTGGTTTCTTTCTGCCTGTATTTGACTCTTCTTCCTTACGAAATTAACCAACTATCCCTCAGTAGAGATCTTCCTTCCCTTTTCCTTTGCACTATACCAAAGAATGTTATATTGGATTAAAGACAATGGCAGACTCATGAAATTATCAAAACAGCATTTGAGCTTCACATAAACATGGGTGCCTAAATTTTACATTAACTTATTTTGGTATCAGATAGTTTCAAACTTTCTCATCCCAACTAAAACAGCTTTGCTACAGTGATATATCAGCACTGTCTGCGTCTTTTGCCAGAATTCACAGTTCTTCCAGCAGTTGAGCTCTTGCTGGCTCCCCAGATGAGGGAGTTCCTTCGAGATCACTACATCCCCTATGGCAAAAATGATCCCTTTCTACTGCTACTTCCCAATGCAGTTGTTTCTCTGTCGCATATCCCAGTCTGTTTCCCCCATCCCTCTCCACTTCTTGCTCCCGTTTTGCTCAGGCTGCCATTTCCCAAGAGCAGCTGGTTTAGTTGGCTGCTTGCAACGAGCTGAAGGTGGCAATGAAGTTTTTCAATGTCACCTTCCAGAGTGTTATTTGGAGTGGTTATATCCCATAGTATATTTCTTTGCCATCACACAGTATTTTTCGTGGATTTTCCACTTCGTTTCTTAGCAGAAAACTTTTTCCAAGCCAGAATAAAAAACTCAGAATCTACCAGATTCAGTAGGGTTGTACACCAGGGGGTCCAGGGAAATAAATGAAGCACTTCCAACAGAACAAAAATATCCCCACAGCTGAGAGAATTTTTAAGCCTTAAGAAAAACACATTAAAAATAATGCTCTACAGACTATAGGACAGTGCAGCAAAAACTCAGTCAGCTTCAGATGAGTGCATAATCAGAGTTAACCCACAGAGCTACAAAAGCCTTCCTCGAGGCTACCAGTTCAGATGCTGTTCAGTCAAGCTCCAGCTACCTCCCCAAGCTTACCTGCAGGCACTCTCCATCTCTTCAGAAAGAGAAATCAAAAGAAATTGCTCTTTCTTGCAAAAGGAGAACAAAATATATTTATCCAAAATTTCCTAAACTGACATAGTATGGTTTAGCTTTCAGACACTATATATTCCACTCATTCCTGAAACTATTCATTATTCCAGCAACCTACATTCCTGGGAAAATGCTCTTTCAAAACAACATCAACTACACACATTGACCATGTATTTGAGATGAGTTATCCATTATGTACCAAACTTCTCAATCTCTTTGTGGCATGAAAACTGTGAGAACTGGGTTCTGGGCAGCTAGTATCATTGGATGGGTGAGGGTGTGTGTATATACAGATGAAACAAACAATCCTCCAACCCTGATTCACAAATATGCTTATACTGATTTTATGAAATATATAGAAAATCTGCTGGAAATTAGGTGAAGAGATGCTCTACAGTCATATTCCTAGCACAAGTTCAACACTTTCATACAGAAAGAAGCCTGCCATAGGAAGAAACAAGGTGCATACTAATATAATACTTGTATCTTTATGTATTATTTATATAATACCATTTAAAAACAAGATGCAATGGAATACAGGATTCAGTGTTAATCTGAAATATAAATGATCTGTACAGCATGTTTTCATGTGATGTGATTACAGAATACGTGACCGATACTCATTTCAATGCTCTGGATCTCCCTTTTTGAAAATGCTGTCCATAATTTTTTGTGTGTTTGTATTTCCCAGCTAGAGAAACAAAGAATGTTTACAAATGGAATGCTTTAGTAATTAGCAAACACCATGAAATATATTATGTAGAAATTACTGAAGCCTTTTACATTCCCAGTGACTCCAGAGCTTTAATATTGTTGAAAATACTCCAGGTCCTACATGTAATCAGATTATACCAAAATGCTGAAACAGAGCGTATAATATGTATTCTAATGTTTGATCAGCAAGAAGATCAAAATAGGAAGCAAATGTTGAGCCACAAATCAGAGAAAAGATAATTTAGTGTCTATATGGAAAACTGACATTAAATGGATCACAGTCAATTACTGTAAATAAATCAATGAAATATGAACACAACCAACAGCTTCATCTGTACAACAGTTTAGTATCATAAGGAGAGTGTTTAACCAAAATTCAAAACCATAGATCTGACAAAAGAAATACCAAATTTACACTAGCATGGCCAGCTTAACCACCCAACTTGAATAAATTCCTTCATCTATTTTTGATCAAAAAGCATAAGACCATGTTTAATTTACAGAATTGATACTGAAGCATGACCACAGCTTGCTGGAAATCTGAAGAGTTTTAACACACTATGTATGACTCAAAAAGCCAAAGCAGCCCAAATTTGAACTCTGAGCACAGCCAGCTCATCACATGCTCAGCTACCTAAAAACTGTATGCACATAACCGAAGTATTTCATCCACTCTGCCTCAAAAGTAGATCAATTCAATGATCTTTCCCACCTGCTTTGTCTCAGTACTGCAATGCAGGGGCAATCATGATACAGAAGCCCAGCTTTCTTCCAGAAGTTTTCAGAGATCTGCCAGGTTGTCAGCCTCTTCACAGGTTGACATCACTCCACAGTTCTTTGATTTTCTTCAGAGAAATATGCTAATGACGAGCACCTATGTGTTAATTTGTGTTACAGTTGCATATAAAACCACAGAGAAGACAGAAGCCAGTTGTCTTCATGAATTCCAGGAGCGCTACTTAAGCTGGTTAGGCACTGCGCTATTAGAACACTACCAGCAAGCCCCCAGAATACAGTAGAAAAAAATAACCTAATACATGCAATAAAGAATGAATGAAAAAATGACTTTTACATAAATATAGTCAAAATGTTGTCAAGTTTAAGTGCTTGCAAAGGTTAGAAAAGCGGATGAGGCAGATCGGCCACGGAAACATTTTTTTTCCTGTTTTTTTGGCAAAAGCTAAGCAGCTCTGAATTTTATACCCAACTGATGAGTCCCGTACAACACTAAATCCAGCCTGTTAGCACTGGAAAATAGCTTTTTCTGTTGATGGGATGAATGTATGATAAGCTGCACAGAATGGCTGCAAATTCAGCATGGCTTGAAAATTGGAAACTAGCTTGACATATACAGCACATCTGTCCAGACCCAGCCACAATACTCCTGTGGGATACTCACTAAACGGTTAAGGACGAATACAAACTACATGAGGAAGACCAGCTTCCTACAGGAAAGGATACAATGTCTTTCCATACTCCCCTGACCAGTGCAGGAAAAGCATGCAAAGATTGTTTTGACATTTTACGTTAAAACTTTTCCTTTTAAACACCACTAGTTTTCAGTAAAACCACAGCACACATTATCCATTGGCACTGAAAAAACCTACAGAAAATAAAAATATAATCTTGCTTTCTTGCTCGTTCTGCTTCACATTTAGGCCACTTACTTACTCTTGCTGCTCTGACTCAAGTCCGAAGTTCTATTATTAGCCTGCTACCACACTCAAAGTCTTTTAAACAGTTTTCTCTCAATGCTATCTGTGATCAGTCAGGAAGGCAATTAATTGTAAGCACAATTACTTCATTTAAATCCTAATCACTTATTGCAACAGTGCTCCATGCATTTGTATGGCTAAGTGCTGTCATTTCTATCTGTAACTGCTTTCATAGATAGGTAATTGTAGGTGCCAAATTATAATCTAGGAGTTAAACCTTAAAAACAAACAAACAAAAAAAGGGCAAAAAACCCAAACAAACAACTAAAGAAACAATCCCTCCCCAAAATCAACCAAACAAAACCCCAACTGTTGGTTGCCTCTCTGAAGGTACTACCAGTCTTTGCTAGAGTTATTTAAAGATCATAGAATCATAGAATAGTTAGGGTTGGAAAGGACCTTAAGATCATCTAGTTCCAAACCCCCTGCCATGGGCAGGGACACCCACTACTAAACCATGCCACCCAAGGCTATGTCCAATCCAGCCTTGAACACCGCCAGTGATGGAGCATTCACAGCTTCCCTGGGCAACCCACTCCAGGGCCTCACCACCCTTACAGTAAAGAATTTCTTCCTTATATCCAGTCTAAACTTCCCCTGTTTAAGTGTGAACCCATTACCCGTTGTCCTATCACTACAGTCCTTAATGAAGAGTCCCTCCCCAGCATCCCTATAGGCCACCTTCAGATACTGGAAGGATGCTATGAGGTCTCCACGCAGCCTTCTCTTCTCCAGGCTCAACAGCCCCAACTTTCTCAGCCTGTCTTCATACAGGAGGTGCTCCAGTCCCCTGATCATCCTTGTGGCCCTCCTTTGGACTTGTTCCAACAGTTCCATGACCTTTTTATGTTGAGGACACCAGAACTGCACACAATATTCCAAGTGAGGTCTCAAGAGGGCAGAGTCAAGGGGCAGGATCACCTCCTTCAACCTGCTGATCACGTTCCTTTTGTTGCAGCCCAGGATATGGCTGGCTTTCTGGGCTGCAAGAGCACACACTGCCGGCTCATGTTCATTTTCTCATCAACCAACATTTCCAACTCTCAAAAAAGGACTTGCATTAGGTGGAACTGACTTAAGTCCCAGCCACTGGAGAGCTGGCACAGTTGGTTCTGGCCTATCAGGAGCCCTGGGTAACAGGAATTTAGGCTGATGAATGCAGTCATAAGAGGAGCAGTATGGAACCTGGTGCTGTGAGGGACAGACCCTTAAAGATTCCTAAATTTTATACAGATTACAAGATCCAGGAAACCTCTTAAAGTCTAAAAACCTGACAGTTTTAAACTCATTATATGTTGAAGTAGATCAAACAATAACTCTTTTCAGTCAAATCAATTCAGATGACAGATGAAGGCTGGGGGGATAGCTGACATTCACTGGTGACTTTGCACACAACTCTAGCCCACACGGTTGAAAAGCATCTTCAGCAGTTTGTTCAACTGTGTTGCAAGACAGCTTCACAGCACTAACACATGATGAAAAGCAGGACAGTCCTGACACACTGCAAAAAGATCTTCCTAAAGGCTATTTTATTCTTTTTTATTCTCCCTCCCTATCCCCACAATGGCTATCAATTAAATGAATGACATTTGACCCACAGGGGAGACTACTATATTTCTTTCTCCACGTTAAAAGTCCGTACCTAACATATCAAAAGTACGACTTACGAAGGTCTTTTTCATAACTGTTGCTGTATCAGTATGCTCCATATCCTTTTTACTCAAACGATTTAATTCATTTTTTATCCATTTATTTTTGGGTGTTGACAGTCTATTTTCTGCTAAGCAGTGAGCTATGTTTATTAACTTTATTCTAGCACAAGGTGAACCTGAACACTTCTCAGACAGCTGCACAGGAGATCAGATTAACAGAAGTCATTCCACAATGTGCTCCTCGTTCCTCTTTTCAACTCTGTGACCCAAAACCTGCATTTTTACGGCTTTTAGGGTTTTCCTAGATAATGAGCTACTCACCCACATTCTGATTTCTACAAACTTTATGTGTAGGATTAATTATTCAGCCACGAAACACTATTTAGCAAAATCTTAAAGAAAGAAATTAGGTATAGGTAAACAGGAGA
Source organism: Ara ararauna (assembly GCA_028858755.1). Lineage (NCBI taxonomy): Eukaryota > Metazoa > Chordata > Aves > Psittaciformes > Psittacidae > Ara > Ara ararauna. Next base: position 7,770,633 of record CM054383.1, on the reverse strand, counting down.
TTAGAAATTCTAGTTAATTGAAATACATCAGATTTTTTTTATATAATATCAGTTTACAGTAAATTACCTTTGCCATTCTGTGGAAGAGGAGACCTCATTTACCAGCCTTCCTTTCACGAGGTAGCAGAGATCACAGCCCCGTGCAGCCTCACTCCTCGCCCAGCACCTCGATCTACTGGCTCGACTGCTCCTAACAGACCTTCCCAACCACCTGAGTTTGCATGGACATGCAAAGAGCGGCTAATGGCCAATCACTTCCAGTGAAAAGGGCCGGGGGCCCCCTCTGGAGCCTCTCGTGAATGCCTAATGGCGGTTAAGGAAGAGAAGAAAACTACAGAGAAATCCGTTTTCTAGCTAGGCTTGCTTATGAGACAAAACTTGGTTCATATGTGGGAGTGCCTTTTACAAACTACATCCTCCTCTCAGGAAAGACAGTGTGAATGCTCACTGCTGGTCAACTGTTTCATTCCTCCTCTCCTATTTGTTGTACTAATGAAATTAGCGTTTGTTTGGAAAAAACTTTAAACAGCAGATGGAAACACAGTAAGTGCATTATATTCAGTGCTGAACAATAAACTGAATGTAGGTGCTGAGTGATACCTCAACAGCAATGTTGCTTTGAAGATAAGTTGTTGTATCTTTGTATTGCTTTATCTTTTTCAGATAATACCACTGCTGTCCAAAATATAATAAGCTGCAGTAATTAAAGCTATGGATCATCTAAGTATAATTTACAGATAAGAAAAAAAAAAAAAAAAAAACAACAACAAACCTGGCAAGATGAACAAGTTGCAATTAAAAAACCCTAGGATGATACATGGCAAAGTTCTTTATGGCTTAGTCATTATCTGATAGTATACTGGTTCAATAAATCACTTCTGAAATAGAAAGAGAAATAGAAAACATTACTACATGTGTGACTAGCTAGACATGCAAAAGAAGTGAGAAACCAAGAAAATTCAAATCAAGTGAACAAATACCTATCAGAAGCACAAGGCTCACTGCCACTGATCTCAAAAGCATGAGAAGTGTTTCTGAGCTTTTGTTTATCCTGAAACCATGAAATCCTGTGCTTTAAGTTGTAGAATTACTTGTACAATCACAAATTCCTGCTCCTGCAGTGGACAGTGAGAGAATAAGAGCAAGTAAGACGGGGAGAATGAAAGAAAACTGTGTTTTTTAAAAAAGATCCAATTGAAAATGCAGACCTCAAGTGGGAAAGATGCTTGCCAAAAGCTAAGGTGCAGACCTTTAGATGAGCAAGAAAGAGCGACCAGCATCCTGAGCTCCAGCTGAGTACTTCATTCTCCCAGTCACACCATATCAAAAATGAATAATTTAATATCTTCAGCTATTAAAGGTGAGATGTTCAAGAATAGGACCTTTCCTCCTCTTTATTAAAAAACTACTTGCAAGGACATATAACCAAGATCAAACAACAAATGGAGCTGAGAAATGGGAACACCATCATTTTTAAGACAGCACATGCTGTTGCATGAGAGACGTTATTACTCAGCATTTGCTGCAAGCCAACTATCAGGCTCTCTCTGTAACTCTTGTACTTAGTGCTGCTTGACCCCGCAGACGTTACTCAACTTCTCTGTGCCTCAGTTTCCTCATCTATAAATTGCATAGGAAATGCAAAAGGATGATGTTATTTAAAAAAAAAAAAAATCAAGAAAATGCTCAGTTGAAAATAAGTATTTTCAACTTCAAAAGCCAATGTGTCCCAGGATTCTCCTTTTGCCATTCACATAAATAAGCAAAAGAAGCTGCTTTTGTTCTCCATGGAAAATCTCTAGATGCAGCTTTCAGTAGAGCCCAGGCAACACAGCCACATAACAGCTGCACCTGCTGACGGCAGCAGCTCTATCAAGGGCTGAATAAAAAAATCTTCTCATTTCAATATGCTGCACTGTTCAAAAACTTTTTTCCTCAACTGATTGGAAAATCACTCCCACTCCCTTGCACAAATCATTACAAGTTAAATGTATTTAGAAATAGCTTGTTGGACACAGCTGAAAGAAAAATCATATGCGAGGCTGAACAAACTATCATTTTATGAGAAGATATGGCTTTCGCTTGATGAGCTATATGCAAAGTAGTCATACGGGAATCCTCACTACACTGTTTTGGGATTAATGGTACTTCTCTAGAATTTTAAAAATTACTTTACATCTGTTTGATGTCTCTTGCAGTCAGTCTCCCTCAGCTGAGTATGATTCACAGCTGAGCATGCCAGCAGTTATTAGCCAATTACATGTAGTTCATGCTTTCTTGTATATTCTCACTTGTGTTATTTATTCTTGCTGCACTTCTAATGTGACCTGCAGACCACACTAACACTTAACTCTTAAATCACAGCCTAATTTTTCAGAAATGCTGAGCTTTACAACTCCAGGGACAATCTTCACTACTTAAGATTAGATTGTCAGCCACTTACATTACCATGCAGTTACTGCAGATGGACTTTCAACAGTTTAAACAGAGCAATAAATAAAGACTCTGATTTAAAACATCCCTTAAATACATACTACTAAGCAGGTATATGATTCTCCACAGTCTTCAGCTGAGATCTGAGCTTATGATTAAATACTCTGCAAAAGAGTGCAACCAGGCTTATATTATCATTATTACTATGATTCTTACAGACCCCTAACAGTAAATAAGAACTACATAGTTACTCCAGAGAGCTTTGTATTAGGACAACAGAAACATCATCTTTTTCTTCATTATACTATATTCTTTCATTTATGACCAAGTATTCACTTATCAATAAGAAGCATGATAAACATTTTATCATCATGGTTTATTTTACAATAGTCACATTTTTCAAAGTATTTCTATAAAGTAGTAAAACATATTTCCCATGCAATAAAAAAGGGGTTTAGAGCAGTAACCACCTGGTTGGGTGGTAGGTGAAATCTTAATTTTATACATAAACATAAAATTAATGAACCTGAACTGCAGTACAAAATCTAATGGAAAGCATTTATTATAAAAATGTGTGCATATACAATCCTGCAAATATTAATCAAAATTACAAATATTGATTTCGGTAACATATGTTTTGAAATTACCTGTGTTATAGCAAAACTATAATGCTTTTTTTCATTGGGGTTCTTCCATGAAATGTTTTGGCTATTTCTAACATTCCTCTTTAGCATTATGCCTGAGTGGTCGCATTTCCTGAGGCAATAGCTGGACATTGATACACAAAGATTAGAACACCAAACATAGCCTCTAAGCAATTACTATTGACAGGAAGATTTTTCAAGTCCCAGAGCTGAAGGGTGTTAAATTATCACATATGGCAGTTCTGTTGGGACAAAAACTTTAAAAGTAAAATTAATTTGTTTGCCTCTTTTAGTACCATTGCAAAAAAAAAAAAAAAAGGCTATCAAAAATGTTGAAAAATGTTAAATACATCTCAGTTTGACTAACTAGAAATATTGAACAAAGGCTGGCAAGGCCACTGGAAAGTTATTTCTGTTTTCACTTGTTTGGAATTACACAATAGAACTTTATTCAACCACGGCAACACGATACTTTCCTTCCCATTTCCTGCCTCCTTTTGGCATTAATAGTTCAGCCAGCAATATTATTACAGATGGGGTCAAGTAGAACACATCTTATTTGTGAGAGATTTGTAACAGGTATAGCAAGAACACAAATAGTAAAAAAATGACAAAAAAACAGGGATGAAAAATCAGTTCAGTTTATCATCACATTCCGTTTCAAGCTGTAAGGACCCAAGTCTGCCAGTTTACCAGATAAACTGGAAACTTTATTCCTTCTATTTTCCATTTCTGTTTTTTTATCAATGCCACAAGTTTTCTAGTTAACATTACTACAGTGGAATTATCTGTTACAGTGATAATTTATAGTTCACTGTTGTTTTTTTGTAGATATTAATTTATTGTATCAGCTATTTCTGTGCCTGGTGGACAAAGAATAAGGCTATTACAGATCCCTATAGGAAGCTTGGTTTCAATATATGACAGTTTACACCTTTAACTTCATACACATATTTAAATCCATGTTTTTGTGTCTTTTCTGTCTGCTAAAGTGATGGTTATTTCATCTATACAACATAATCTGTGCTTCTCAGTACTGGTCCTCACCCCAGTCTGCTGGATCTTGCAGGCGTATAGTTTTCCTGTCCTTGGAGTCCCAAATTCTAACCCAAGAGCTAGTCACAGTCTAAATGAAACCAGGAACTTGTAATTGAGTTAAACCCAAGCCCCTTACCCTTTTTCTTAACTGCATAAGGCTTGTATGACTTAGCAATAAACTTTCAGTCTTTGGCCCTAACAAAAGAAAATCCCTCACCCCTAGGCAAGCCCGGAAAGCCATACTTACCCAGAATTTACCATAACCCTTCACTGTTAACAATATCCTCCCTCACTGAAAACCAGTAAGCCTTTCTGAGCTATGAGATTACCTGAGATTTATTCTAAGCCTGGCCTGCTCTGAAACTAACAAGATACTCTTCTATTCCGCTGGCATTTCACTCCAGACTTCTAGAATCCCAAACAAAAATTTTGCATTTTTATAATCAAAATATATTCACATCTACCATATCTTACACTGTCCAACACCTAAATCAACTCAATGCATCCCACAAAAGAATGAGAAAGCCATAAACTGACAGCATCAGTTCTTCCCTCCACCTCCAGAACTTTCAGGTCAGGCCCTGCAATCTTTGACAATAACATTAGATGCACACCTGAGGCTTACACTGGTCTTGAATTAAGCCCCAGAACATCTGGTCCTTTGCTCCAAATCCTAACCCTAGGTTCACACCAAGGCAATGGATTCCAGCCACAAGGCATTATTCCAGGCTTGTGGACCTTGCAGGATGGAGTGATAAAACTTTTGCCTTGTAATTCAAAGACCTAATTCCCCCTTTTGGTCACCAGAACTAGTCAAAAAACACTAGTAACATCCACACTGATTTTGATCTTAGCCCCAAGCTCTGTTACCATTAAGTTGGTCCTTCACCTTTTCCATCCCAAACCCTAATATCATTGCAAATATAAAACAAGCATTTCCCCAACATTGCTGGGTGACAAGGCCTGTTAATCTCGCATCCAGCTGTAAATTTAGTTGGCACACACTAATAGCATTAATCCTAAAATGAATTTGAAGAATCCTAAGTTTTATTTAACCTTAGGGATCTTTACCCAACCATGAAGTGTAAGTTTTCTATCAGTTTCAGCACTGGACTTCATCTAATTTTTGTCCAAAAATGTAGGCCAGAACAGATATTAGCTGATCTTCCCTTTCAAAGGATTCCATAAGGTAATCTTAGGACCAGGCCTTGATCTAGGACTCAGGAAAGAAATAGCAGATCTTGATTTATTACTTGATCTTGCAAGGCTGCAAGACTAACATGAACTGTGTAGCAGCAGTAAAAAACATGTTATTGTTATTTCTCAGAAGGCTGAGCAATGCTTATGGCTAGGATTTGAAATAGGTTTGAATTCACTATGGAGGACAAACATTTATTGCTTTATCTCAAAAGGCAGTCACAGACAGAATGAATGCTGGTGCGAGGTGCGGCACCCAGTTTATGCTTAGCTTCAAGCAGACATATATCCACTTGGCTGTGGTTACATCTAGAATTAAAGGTGATTTGGGAAGCAGAGGTTGAGGATCTCAATTTATTGTATGTTTCTATGCTTGTAAGTCTTCTGAAATCCAGGAATAAACTTCGCTGCTTGAACAGTGCTTTCAAAAATACCAGTTCCTATTTTATTGTTAACTCTAAGTATACCCTAAAAATAAATTTTATGTTTCTTACCCTCACCATAAGCCTTTCATTCCTATCTCCTTCACATTAAATCCTACAAGATCCAGAAATAAATGTATCAATTGTCACTTTGGAGTCTCCAACCCTAATCTTTAACACATCCCTAACCTTAATCTTAACATCATAGCAAAGAGATTTTGCACATCCTGAAGGTAAGCACAATCCAATTACCTTACCATATATCAATTCTCATAACCTCAAGGACTCTGTATGACTCAGAAAAAAATCAAGCTCTTTAGCCAGTTCCCCATATTGCTATTTTTATAAGTTTTAGAATTAATTTTTCTTTAGTGGTGTTTGCAACATGTGTGCATAAACCTTGATAGATCTAGCTATAATTTCTGTAACAGACATAACTGTATATCAAGTTGGAGTGGTTCAACTTTTAGCAAAGCAATAACATGCGTTTCCTAATGGCATATTTAAAGAAATTAATAGTATAGAGTATTAATTTGCTAGCTTGAAGTGTTTGTATTTGAGGTAATGAGGATATTTGAACTTTGCATGTTCTGATAAGACATTTGTGGGGTCACTTGGTGTTAAAGTTAGATTTTTTTTTAAGATGCTTCCAATATTAAGTTCTTGCAATGATGCATATGGCTTCATGCTGCTATTAATACCCATGCAATGTGAATATCATATTAAATAAATAAGGTTCCTTAAGTATATATTATGAGATAAGTGAGCATGTAATTGGGAGATAAGGTTCCGATTTTCTTTTTTCCTTCCAGGCTTCAACTTCACCAGCTAGCATACACTTCATTCATCCTACCTCACCAATACCACAGACTTCCTTCAACATACTTCCTTCACCCTTTTTATTCATTTGAAGATGCTTACATTTTTCTAAATAAATAAATAAATAAAAGCTTGCTAGTCAAGGCAAACCCAAATAGTCTAGAATAGTAGACACTACAAAAAGTATAAATTACTTAAACTTACACATTGGCATGACTTCCCATGATTTTTTGGGGACAGTAGTGTAAGAACTTGCAATTCCAAGGACAGGCACCATCTGAACGGACACCACTGGGAAAAAAACCCCAAACCACAGGTTTTATGTCTTCTACAAATTATATCCATCCAACTGCTCAGCATGACTACTGTGGATAAGGACATCCTTTTTAGTTTCTTAGCAAGACATACGGAAGTCATCTCTGCAGCCTTATTTCCTTCCCCCTGGCCTAGAATACTGAAAATGAAAAAGTACTCTTACTGTTTTACAGTAAATTATGCAAATAGTGTCCCCAACTCTCTTGGTTTATATAACAAACAGGTGGCTCACATGCAAATGCCAAAGTGTCACAGCCACCATTTTTCAATTTGTTGCAATTCAGTGGGTTTTTTCCACTCTTAAACTTCAGAATGAAAAAGCATTTTTCACAAAATTAACAGAAATATGGATTTGAGTATGAAAGAATCAATTTTTATCCATAATCAAAAAATTCAAGACTTTTAAGAAGACATATTTAAAATCACTGCAATAGACATCTTTACAATGAGGACTTATTTTAACTAAGAAAACAAAATATCTAAGCTGCCTAGATAAAATAGATACAATTCTGCATTTTTAAAATAACAAATGACAAGATCTGTCTTTGGGATAGCCCAACTCCTTTAAAGGTGAGCTAACTCAAAAATATTTTTGGATTTGAGATCAAATTCCACTTTTATTTACTTTAAAATATGTCTTATCACCACAGTGCCAGGTTGGGTAGGTCACCAAGTGAGCCCTAACTATAGGGCTCTGGTAAACGTACACAACTGTGACAGCACATCATTTCTCAGCAGAGTGAATTCAGATGAGTAGAACCCTGCTCCTGCACTCTGAACCTGTCTGGGATACTTTCAGCCACACTACACTGTGGTGTGCAGGAAATTCCCTAGGTATTTAGGTGATTTTCACAAAGTTTCAGATACTGATGACTGGGGCCTTGACAACTTAAAAATATAACTCAAAATTTGCTAAAGCACTGAAGTATGTCAATTGTTTTAAAAACAAGTGCAGACTCCCAGCAAGTCATTAGATGCACATAAAGAAAAGCTTTTCCCTGTCCTACAAAACCTTTTCAAACTTTTTTTGCCACTGCTGGAGAACCTATTTATTATTTTCACACAGTTTACTACTTCTCATTAACCAATGGTATTATTTTGGAACCTCACAAACCTAATTAAAAAGTGATTCACAGTTCTTTTGCATCTCACCTTTGGTAAACTTTGCATTCATTACTCCCTCAAACTTCGAATAATCAGCAGATTCACTGCTTCATTCCACTGCCTGAGCCATTTGTATGGTTTAGAAATAGGGCTAACAAGAAACTCCTGTGAGAACACATTTAATTCTCTCTGTTCTTAAACGTACTGAATCACTCTATTATCAAGTACTCTGTTTTGACTATTTTAAAATCCAATTCTTTATCTGTCTTCATACTCTGCACTCCAGCTTTAGAAAGTATACATGTAGAACACAGATTTATATAAACCCCAATGGTCTGTGTGTCACACTGGCTATTCTGATCTAAGGTCAAACTCTGCTTTCCCCACTTGCACACAGTTGTGTACAAGACAACAAGGAGCAATGTGAATCAAGCCTGTTTTCTGCAGTTTTGAGAAATAATGAAACAGGTTCTGTTATACAATAAATGTCAAAAGAGGACTGCAGCGAGCACATGTATAACAGACCATTTTGTGAAGAAAGTCGTCTTCAAATGAGGTAGATGGTATGACATAAAACAATTCAACAGCGGACCACAGTTAAAAGGAATAGCCTAGAATTATATAATTAGCACTATAAAATATCCCTGTGCAGGAGAGAAGGAAGCAAATGCAACATGTTTCAGAATGAGGCACCAGTATATGTTCAAAACATTTTCACTGTATCATAACATTTTTCATTTTTGGGAACAAAATTCTCTGACTTCTTAAAGAGATTTTTAGAATAAGGTGTAGGAACAACTGTAAGAAAGTGACATCTGTGTAGATACATGCTTTAAATATCAACAAGGGACAGACTCAATAGTATAAAGCAGTCACACAGGGCCATCACAAGAGATCAAATAAACCACTTCTCTACTGCAATATATGTCCATGTTTACTGCGTGACTGCTTTTCAGATTCACTTTTATTCCAGATCTCAACTTCGCAATTCAGGGACTTGACTCTCTATTGTTTCTTTAACGGTAGCATGTGCACAGCATCAATCTCATATTGGAGGATTAATTAAGACTGGATGAGTAGGAAAGAGAAAATTATGATGACGGCACTCCAGTACAACCACAGATAGTTACTAAAACCAGCACTAGCTGCTCTTGCTGTGTCTAGGAAGGGCTGGGCTCTTTTAAGCCCCTATCACACCCAAGGTAATGGTCAAATAGCCTTTGCTGATTCTCTGTTCTCCAAGGTCTAGTGGCATTAATAATACACTTTACCAGAGAGCTTGGATGTGATGACCCAGCAGTGTTTCTCTGAAGCTATTCAGAAAAAAAATAATGCTTTCTGCTACAAGAACTTACTTAACCTGTCCTGTAAAGCTGCCTTCAGGCTAGTCCTGAGGACCACTGGGAAGTGTGTAGCAATACAATAATCATACTTTTAAGTGATTTTGAATGTTGAAACTTAATATATGCTTTAAACATGAAAACCACAGGATGCATGATTTCAAATGCTGACCATTATTAGTGTATAATAATTGAGACGTTTAAAATGGAAGGAATAACAGTATTTAGAGACAGTTTTCTTAACCGGCAAAGTTTCAGTTCCAGCAAACAGAACGGCGATGTTTGCAGGCACACTGGTAGACTGTGAAATGTAGCTAAAGGAACAGCTAAATGCCATATGATACTACTTTTCAAAGCCATCCATACGTTTCTCAGTCTGCCTACCCTTGTTTGGTTTCTTTTAATATTCTTACAACTCTTCAACTAGCTGATAAGTACTAAAGCTTCCCATTCTTTTTTCGATTCAGCAGTTCAGAAGAGAACAGCTGTATTTATCTCCTTTTGTTCTTTGCAATCTCAGCTGATTACAGAATAAGTACCTAGCTTTTCACTCCTGTTTCTTTCTTCACAATAAGTAACAATCTCCCAGCTTTAAAAAAATAATTGCGTTATTACTCCACTATCCTAATTACCACCATTTTAAATCGTGTTCTTGTACCTCCTTCTGCCCTAAAAACCTCAGATGGTATAGTTACTCCTGTAATGTAAAAATTGCTTTAAAGGCAAATATACTATGAAGCCAGTTCCAACACAACAATATACAAAACTATCCTCAGGGCACAAGTGACAGACAAGGAGGATCAGATGATGTACAAGGACAACATGTCTTTTGTCGTGGCAGCATTTTCTGCGTGGGCATCTCCTGAGAAATGTGAGTGCCATGCTACAGTGATTCTCAGACACAGGAGATGCACATAGATGTACAAATTTCACATAACAAAACGTATGTAAAAGTATTCAAGTAATCCTGCAGTTTCAGTTCAGATTTTATGGAGCAAAGGACCAAAAATCAGCCACACTATTATCAGTACAACTCCTGCTAGGATCTGCAAGGAAAAAAGGATGGTGACATCCAAGTTCAACCGTGGAACAGTCATGCTCTGTGTGCATTCACGGTTATTGACCTTCCTGTTCATGTACACAGGGGAAAACCTAGTAAGACTGAATCTTTTGAAATGTAATCATATTCATAATTGGGTATATACATGAAAATTACTGTAAATGTCAATTGGGCTTGAAAGGAAATAGAAATGGGTAAGGCTTAGGCTCAAATCTTATAAACAGAAGTAAAACTAAGGTAGTACCAGTGAGAAATGACATACATAACTTAAGAACCTGAGAGTACTCTTTTATGTTTAACAAACTAAACGAATGCTTTTGTTGTTGCAGACAAGGCACACATGCACCCAAAGTCCCAGGCAGAGTGGATGGGTAAGATCCTAGGAACAGCTATAATCAGCATCTTCTCATTTTCATGCGTTCCTGTAGAAGGGCTGGCCACAGTCTTAACCCTTTGGCTCTGCAAGAACATTCACATTCAAAGGCTCTGGACAAGATACGACTCAACCTTTGATCTTGTCAAACAATATAAACAAATAATTGGTAATAAAACCTGCATTATGTCCAGAGTGCGAAACCAGAAAGTACTTTCTCTCTATGCACATCTTACAGAGGGGAAAACTGGAACTGATTCCTACTTTCAAAAGGAAAACAAACAAGCATAATTGTACACATAATTTTATGAGGTGGTGTGAAATAGATACACAACCATGTAACATGTTTTTTAGCATCTCAGGTAATTTTGCTTGTGTGGAATTCCTCCGACCCATTTCTAATTTTAAGAAGTTCCCAAAGTTCAAGACAGCTCAGAAAAATTCTAATTTCAAAAGTAAAATGTGTCTTAAAAGCAAAAAGCCCAGATGAAGCTACAACCACTGTATGTGCTGACGGTAGCAGCACTGAAGTCTGCATTTTATTGCTTTGACTCTGATCAAACGCATGCAATCAATGCGAATTATTACAAAACAGTTAGGAAATAATTTTGAAAATACGTCAAAAATGCAAAAATCTGAAAGTTAGATGAAGTCGAGATGGCTGTATTGATTTTGAAAAGGTTTGTAAATTATACAGAAATATCACCCTGTTTCAAAGCAGATCTCAAATCTTTTTAAACAAGCTTTAATATTACACACAGTTCCCAGTGCTGCATTTCTAGATGTGAGCAGACCTATTCTTAACCCTTAACATGCCTGTATGATTCTTTTTTTTAAAAGAAAGAATGAGGTCCTGTGTTGCTAATGCTTGACAACTTGCTTGTTTGGCCATGCTATTTTGAAGCCTTTCAGACCAGTTCATTCAGGAATGTAGCCTCAGTAGCTAGCTATCACAAAACATTGTTACTTTATTTATTATGTATCCTGACACTGGAAAAAAGGTATTTTCCTAAACATAGCCAGTTGAATACCACAGCAATACCTACCAAGTCTGTGACTGCAACCAGTGTGTTACTGTATTATGGTTTTCAAAGATTCATGCCAACATTTTATTTTAGTTTGTATATGAACAATTTCTCTGTACCAGCTTCAAATCTTACGCAAATCTAATTAAAAAGGATCAGTTTCATTCAGGCTCACACTAAGTCTTGCAACAAATCAAATCTACATTTTGAATTTTCAGTGATGTCCAAAGAGAATCAAATATTGTTAAGTGTCTTGCTTTCAAAGAAGGCATTTAATAAACTCTAGTACCTATGCCTATGTTAAAGATGTATGATAGTCACATTTCAAATTGAGTCAGAAATAGAGATTTTCAAAGTGAAACTCAAATATATCCATACATGGATATAATCTTATCAACACCCTTGTTTATTTTCGCTATTACTGTAAAGCACTCCAGGTATTGGCTTGCGCTGAAGAATGTAATTTTCTGTAGAATGATACTCCCACCCTGAGCCCTCAACCTTTTACAGGAATCAGAGAGGTTCAACTGCAAGAACTCTAGACCTTCTAAAATTTATCTAAATTGCAAAGAACTGCAGCAAGTCAAAAGTCACATTAAATAAATATACAAGAATACAATTATCCTTAAAAGAAATAAATGGTAATCTAGGATTAATTGTGAGAAAAATTATCTGACCTTGTTCCCGGTTTCCATGTCAGATCATTCAGAAATCAATCATGCCTTGTTTTTAAACACATTAACAATACACAATTTTAGGAAACAATTTCTCAATCTTCACTCAGATAAATCTATTTCTGTAGTGATAACACCAAACAGAACAAGGTGACTCTCATACATTCATATATAAACCTGCTATTTTGCCTTGTGATTAGGTGTTAATAAAGAATATGGGAAAACTCAAAAGGCTTGCAGTAAAGACAAGCAGTATGTATTTACAGATAAAATCATCAGACTCCAAACTCTTGGGGTGGGGGGCATGTGTGCATTTCTTTTCATCTGACAATAGATATAATATATATTTATGATGATCTAAACACAGCAACACATTATAATTGAGTGAAATAGGATGAATGACACTGAGGCTGATTGGCATTTGCAAGGAGTGAAATATTTTATTTACTATTTGACTGAGGTTGGCAATCTGGATAACAGTAAACCTCCTGGCTTCTGCAAGTGAATTCTCTGACAGCAAGAGTTCCATCACAACTTTAGGTTATACTAGAAGAGGAACAACATTACAAAGAACAGTTGCCATTTTCCATTTCACCTTCAATAATTCTGTGTTTTCCAAGAATTTTCCTAACCTGTAGGAGTTATCAGATCATCAATTTCAGTCTATTTTCAGTACTTTTGAAATGCATGACTAAGAATAAAGAATCAAGGTACAGAAGATCACCAGTATAATACATAATGATTTGATTATTATGTTGCCTTAGAGAACAAATTTGGTCTGTTAAAAAGATTTAAAATACACTGAAGCTAGAATAGGTAGAATTAACATATTTTTTCAAAATGTTAAGTATATTGTTAATATATTATTTAAAATTTGAATCTTCAAATGGTAAATGCCTTCCTTTTTTCAGTAAACAATCAGATTAGAATGAAATTATTTAAAAATATAATTAAACAATGATTATTAAAAATTATTACAGGTAATTACAAAGGATTTTAAATATAAAGATGAACTCAGCTTCAAAAGAATAATATTTTTCCTGTGCATTTAAACTATGCCTTTATTTTCTATTAATGAGGTGCATAATAACTACTCTGGCCATTTGAAAACCTAGAACTCTGTAATTGAACAATTATTAGTGTTACACTGCCTAAGGGCACTATTTATCAAGAGATTTATATGATGGGCAATTATATCCACTCAGCCTTGAAGGATAGATAATATTATCTTTTAATGAAAACAAATTACCCTTTATGTTTAATAAAAAAAAAATTTAAAAAAATTAGATGCTTAGCTTCTCTATTTTATTATTTAGAGCTTCCATATTGGAGTCGTTGAGAATACCTTCCCCCCCCCCCCCCCCCCCCCCCAAAAAAAAAAAAAAAATTAACAATTTCACTAGGGTAGAGTGTGGAAAAATTGCCAATGTCAATTAATTACATTACCTCATCAAAGAGAAAAAAAATATAGATTTCCTTAATTCGTGTCTTCAGCCTATTATGTTTTGTTTAGCTTTCATAATGTATCGAATTGCATACATAACCCCTATTGAAAGACAGAACCAGATCAATGAACACACAAAAGTTCTTCAAAGCTTTGCAAATATTTAATTAAAAGTTCATTTAATTTTTTATTACTTAAACGAGTCATTAACAGATCAACTCATGCTAAAATAAAAATAGACATCCAAGTCCTTGACCATTTTTCCTAACTGCTCTTCAAGTCCTCAGGAGGTGTAGCAATAACCCCACCCCCTCTTCCATACACAGCCTCAGCTCTCAAAAATTTAAAAAAAAAAAAAAAAAAAAGAAATAAAAAAAGAAATAAATGAAGAACTACAAAGAAAATAAAAAAAGAAAAAGGGAAGAAAAAGAAAGCCTTGTCATCACCTCAGATTAGAAAGACTGTGGGTGGGCTATTACAGCATTAGACATTTTGTGAGGTCCAAATCCTAAAGTGAGTTAGAAAAAGCTTTAAAAATATAAATACAATGATTTCTAAATGCAGAGGATTTTTCTTCTGTTTTCTGTTGAGTGTTCAACTGAGACTCATTAAATTCAAGGAACCTGATTAGACTGAGGAGGCCGTGATTTGTAGGAGAAACACTGACGTAAAGGAGCTTCAAACCCTGGTGGGCCACTGATTCAGAGCCACAAGGAGGCTACGGAGTAACACAGGCATATAGGTACATATGATTTTTTCCTCTATTTACCTAAAGTAAAAAGTGATTAGTTCTGGAGCCATTCATTAAGCCCCCACGTTGTGTGCTTTAACTACTGCCTGCCCCTGGAGAGGTGAACTGCAAACTGGCAATCCTGCAATAGATTTGTAGATCAGAAGGGTCCATATGTCTCCTTAAAACATTTGCAGCACAGATCATCAACTCAGAATTCACATGGAAAGCTAAACCCCACACATACAGTCTGTCTCAGTGAGAGCAGAGAGATCTACAACATTACAAACATCATGTGTTCTATTGTAGAGAAAATAAAAATCCACACTTTTATGATAGGTAGGGCGCTAAATTAGCAATACACTGGCAAGTACTAATGTTGTTTATTGTAATAATGAGTTACATATAATTAGGAAATGAAATTAATTTTTTCACCAAGACTACTAGGAGTGTGCACATTGCTTCACAAGAAGATAGGAAAATCAATATCCACATATTAAGAAGCAGTACTGAAGGCCCACTTCGTACATAAAAAGAAATCTTTGCCAAAAAATCTGCCAATCATTATCTTTGCCCAAC
The DNA here is from genome assembly GCA_028858755.1 of Ara ararauna. Lineage (NCBI taxonomy): Eukaryota > Metazoa > Chordata > Aves > Psittaciformes > Psittacidae > Ara > Ara ararauna. The sequence continues at coordinate 7,755,436 of CM054383.1, read as the reverse complement.
AAAAAGAATTAAAAACAAAGGCAGTAAGTTCTGTTTTGGAAGACTTTGCTCACATGCTTCATGACACACTGCTATTATCAGTCTGAAATGCTCTCCACTGTTATTATTTGTGTTAAATAAAACACAGTGGTAAACACTTAATTCTCCTCACAAATTCTGTTTCTGCCAGCTCAAACATTATTGTTTTCTTCTTGGCAGTTTCAGCAAATAGCCTCCTAAAGTGCTATCTGCAACTTAATTAAAATACACATTATTAACGTCATGTTTATATGGAAAATCTTTGGCAAAATAACTAGCCTCTAGCTTTTGAAACAATCTCAATTAAGTCTGTCAATACATTCTCGTTGCTGAAATACATGAAGAAAACAAGACTAAGTGAAGCAATTTGACCTGCTTCAACCACCTCCACACAAAATGGCATTTCACAGAACATTTGATCTAGAAAACTACCTACCCATGGATCAATTGTCAGTTGTGCAATGTAATGTATAACTGAAGGCGCTAGATAATTTAAAGCTAATTTTCTTCAAACAAGATGGGTGAAATCCTGTCTCAATTTGGATACATAGGAACTTTACCACTAATTTCAATAAAACCATAATTTTTTGGTAGCATAGAAGCAGTAATCCTGACTACAGCATAAGCAGTGGCTGCTCAGAAATATCTAGCCAGATGAAAGCATCCCAAATTTCAAGGCTAATCTTTTGAAAGCTCTGTTGGTGTTGCAGGTTCCCCTGCTTGCAAGACTACTCTCTCTAGTTCCATCTCATCTATCCTAGATTTTCTCATATTTCATTGCATTTATAGTTGCTCAAAACTTCTGCATGTCTATTGTTATATAAGGCACCTGGAGTGTCATTATCATTTCGCATCTGGCTGTATCTTAGCATTTCCCCAGATGCTAAACATCACCACGGTCCTTATATGATCTGTGCCTGAATCACCATAAGGGGCTGTGAAAACTTCTATTGAATAACTTGTGATTTCAGTAAGATTACATCTTCATACCTCTGAAATATTATCCAATAGGAAATCCCTCTAATATAAATATCCATTATCCACACGAACACAAACAAATGAAAGCATCAGCCTATGAGTATAAACATTATCAACATGAACAGGCCAACCAATGCCTTTGGGAACTGTGCATCTCACACCAGTTGTACCATTTGTAAGATGTCTTCTCTCCTATCCTGTGGCAAAACTAGATGAGAAGATATATCAAGGTTTGACTCACTCAGTGTTGGAATGAATGAGGTTAGGAACAAAAAAGTCCTCAGAATTTCCTTCCCAACCTCCTGCAAAGCGGGGTCATGTAAGAGGGGCAGGTGTACATACATGATGGGAAATGGCCAGAGATAGGAAGAGGAGTTGAGGTAGTAGTTAATGAAACTATTCTTTTAAAGGTCCCACTAGATATCACCCCCTGTAGCACAGATGAGGCTTACCAGGCACATCTGAAACAGATGCTGCTAAGAAAGGGAAGTTGCAGAACTGCCCCGTAAACGGATGAAACAGAAGTACAATGGCAAGGTAAGAGGAGCACAGTGAGATAGATATGCAGCAGCCTGCTTAATGCACGTACATGGCAGAACTATGAAAAGCAAGGTTGCTTTTGTCCTCTGTGTGTGAATGCCAACATCTAGCTTTATGGTTTTGAACTTCATAAAATAGTAAATATTATTAAAAGTGTAATTATTATGCAATTAAGACTAAACAAAACGTTAAACCACTGGCAGAAAGGCATTTAAATAAAATGTTTTAGAAGCAGATCCAGTACTTCAGTTTTTTATAAAAGGTGTTTGAAACCTGGCATTTACTATTAAGCTTATGTTATTTTGAATTCCCAGAGTGATCCGGGAGAAAACAAACACCAAAGCATATTCTCTGGGATAAAAACCCTAGAAGTTAATTGGCTCATTTGCTTTTTTATATATATATATTCATAATAACTGTAATGGGGAGAAATCTAGGTTACCTACTAAGATTTTACTTGATTTAATATTTGTATCTCACTGTTACTCAGATATCTACCAACACAGGATGGAAAAGAGACCTATCATCCAGAGTGACCAATTACTCACCACCAGCCCTTTACTGGGACCTAAGAAACACATTTACATTTTAGGCAATTCTCAATTCTTGAGCAAAATAATAATTGTAAAAATTATTTGTACCCTGAAATAAAAAACTCATTGCTATGCAACATGTTTGAAATTAACGCAAGATCAGAAGCAGACAATTTTATCCAGCCTCACTAAATAGCCACATTAGCAGGATGTTTCCAATAAAGATAATTAAAACTGTGAGCATTTAAACAGTGATAAAAATAAGATGCAGAATTTTATATCCAGTGAAATTACTTGTGATTCCATTAGCACTTGTTTCAAATGTTTTCTGACTCAAGCCCTGCCCGCACTATAATTTTCGTCAGTGCTATCTGTGATACACACCTGTGGCAACTGCAGGTTCCAGTTTTCCTGAGAGAGATACAGCCAGATGCAAAATGATAATGACATTCCAGGTGCCTTCTATAACAATAGACATGCAGAAGTTTTGAGCAACTATAAATACAATGAAATACAAGAAAATTCAGGATAGCCATAATCTCCCTGCAGTAACAAATAACATGAGTTGGGATTACCTGATTTAGGAACATTCAGGGATAAGCAAAACATCCACAAAACTCTGCCTTATGAAACAAACCTAAGGAAGCCCAAAAACCATGTTTTGACTCAATGTTTTTTTCAAGAACAAACTCTTGCAGCACCTTAGATGAAATTCTGGACCTAGTGAATAATAAAAAGACATAACTTTTACTGGTTTCAACAGAGTGACAACTTCATCTCAGGACCATTCACCTCACCATGGTCCCTTCTATGCATTCCATGAGCTACTAATAAGTGCATATTGCTGTTCAGAAGCATCAGCAATGTAAAATGAACCTTCCAGAAAGCAAAAATGTAGAATAAGACATTATTTACAGCACAAAACATAATGTAATTCAATTGTGTTTTAAATACACTAATATGATATAATGACCTATATTTGCAAATATGGGACAGGATTATGGGATTAGAAACAGCAAATGCTCCAGATGACTCTAAAAGGATAGAATCAGTGCTGTCAAGTCGTAGTACCGTTCAATGCTCTTTGATAATATGAACAAGACAGCAGATCATTTTATAATGAAAAATGAAGTGATTTCTGCAAAAGAAGGGTGATTACAGCTTCTAAAATTTGCTGGGTTATGTCCTTTAATTATGCTTCATCTTTGTACTCAGACATGGGAACAAGAATCTCTTGGTAATGTGGAAACAAATGAGTTTGCAAGGTATGTGGGTGAGGGAAACATGAATTTGGATAATAGAAAAAATACAGATTAAGTAAATAACATCAAAAAATTAAACTTATACTAACTGCAAATGATTAAGCTTATCAGTATAAGTCCTAAAATGTTACCAGAGAACAATTTCAAGCAGCAAGGAGACAAAGAACCAATGTCATGCTTTCCAACTTCTAGTGACTGAGCATAGGCCAATACTATTAAAATAACAGTAAATTAACTGTAAACATTTCTATAAATTTGAGCACTGTAAAAGGTAAGAGTTCAATTCACAAAATCCATCTTTCTAGAGCCTATTTTTCACTAACAAAATGTTGGATCAACATTTCATTACAAATAACTAATGGATATTTATATATGAGAAAGTGCAAAAAAAAACTTCCCTCTCTATCCTGTTAGGAATTCCTTTTAACTATTAGAGCAATTAAAAACACAACCCCCGAATTACTGAAATTGCCTAGGTAAAAAAGTCATCATAAATCAGAGCAAAATGAGATATTCAAGCTCACACTAAAATTATTATCCAAGACCAATTCCAATAAGCTGCCTCTGATTACTGTAGTAGCCACTTAGGATGAGTCTAGGTAAAATCAGAACTGCTGAGAATTAAAAGCTTCTTTGCCAGCAACCTGCAAAAGCTGATATTGACCAAAGTGCTGCATTCCCCAAACACAAGTCCAGCAGGAACTTCAACAGAATCCTTAAAAACTGACTTCAGAGTTCTCTTTTCTTTCTGTCAGAAGTCCAATAGTAAAACACAAGTTACAACTTTAAAGCTTCATTTTTACTGGTAAGAAAAAGTAGAAAAGCTTTCAGAAGAAATCAAGTATTTCACTGCTTTATTAAATGCTCTCTTCAAAGACACCTTCACAGGAAAGCAAATTCCAAACTGTTTCCATGCCTTGAAAAGCCTATATTAAGCATTTTTCACTCTGCCAGAAGAGCAATGCAGATAATATATATCTTAAAGAGTATGTCAACGGCCAGACATTCACATTTTCTGAAGTATGGACTATTGTCTATGGGAGCAAAATATCCTGGTTTTTACATTCTGAAAATGTTTACATCTCCTTTCAATAACGCACTAGTGCAACAAATGCGTCTTACAGAATAAAATATAATCTCAATATTTCCTAGAAGGAAGACAGGAAAATTATAGGCATTACAATATTTCAGACCAAGGAACGATTTGACTGAATTGACACTTGAGCCGTGAAGACTGCTTCATCCCTCTGAGCTAATGGTCTGCTTCTATTTTTGTGCTAAACTTCTAAGCTATCAATAGTCATAAAGCTGATCTTAACATAAAGAAATGAAATTACACCAAGAAACTTTTCAGAAGTGCTAGTTTTACAATCTAATGAAAAAAAATTACATAGAAAGATTTTATAATGCTGAGTACATAAAGCCCAAATACAGGCACATAAATTAGTCTACTCACACACACACATAAAATAGTATCTATTTCAGTGTCATCATAACAATGAAAGCAAAAAACGCCCAGTATAAAAAAAACAACCCACTGCAGTAGTGAGTCTACTGAATGCAGTAAACCAATCAAACAAAAAAATACGCCCAGTCCTCTCTACACACACAGAGAACAGTCAGGCTTAATACACCTGTATGGGTTCTCACAGTAGCTCAGAAAGCCATGTGCTGCACAAAGCCCAATGAGACAATATCCCTGTTCACTTAATTATCCTCATCACTCAGAAGGTACAAGCTACGTTTTATTTGATATGACAATATTTCTTCAGTGAGCAGTTAAACAGTCTTTTGAATGAATATTTGGATCACGCTTCAACCTAAATCCACCAGTAACTTTTTTACACCTTAAGGTTCAAAAAATATTAAATGATAAGCTTCCAAATACCCTTGAATAACCTCAATTTCTCCTTCAACTCAAATTTATCAGTCTGCTTTGGGTTCTTCACAAGATACTTCCTCCAAAGAAGAGCAATGAAGTTGGTGAAGGGTCTAGAGAACAAATCTTAAAAGGAATGGCTGAAGGAACTGGGTTTGTTTAGTATGGAGCAAAGGAAGCTCAGGGGAGACCTTACTCTCTACAACTACATGAAAGGAGGTTATAGAGGGGTGGGGGTTGGTCTTTTCTCTCAAGTAACAAGTGACAGGACAAGAGCAAATGGCCTCAATTTGTGCTAGGGGAATTTAGACGGGATATTAGAAATTTTTTTTCCCCAGAAGGACTGTCAGGCACTGGAACAGGCTGCCCAGGGCAGTGGTGGAGACACCATTCCTGGGGGTATTTAAAAGTGTAGATGTGGCACTTAGGGACATGGTTTAGTGGTGGACTTGGCAGTGCTGGGTTAACAGTTGGAGCGGATGATCTTAAAGGCCTTTTCCAACCTAAACAATTCTGTGATTCTATGTACTATATAAGTGATACCTTTTATAATTCAGGATAGGCATGACTAAATCTGGACTGTTTTTCTATTTAACTCTCTGGTATGACTGACCTTTAGACTAAATTTCCTGGAATAGATTTCCCATCAATATTAAATGACACCAAAAAAAATTTACCTCAATTTCAGACTTAGATTTCCTTGGACCCTTGATTATTTCTGTGTTCCAATAATTTACTCAGTCTTATACAAAGATACCCAAACCAGTACCATGACCAGCCTACCAATTTCAAAACTATCTGAATTTGAATTACTTTAAACATAATGGTACTCTGATACAGAGACAACAAAGCTCATTCATTTCTCATTATTAGTTCAAATAATTTCCTGCCTGTTTTATATGCAAATTATTGAGTGTGTCTTCCAATCCTGAAGAAGGTTCCTTTCCTTGTTACCAGAGGTAAACAAGTAGATGCGTGAACAGCAGAACTAATGAAGCCTGGTTTCCAAATCTCCATGGGAAGTTTCTGATGTTTAATAAAAGGAACAACAATTAGGTTTGGGGTTAATAAGTTTGGATATTAATAAGGTCTTTCTTCTCCCCCAAGGAACCTGCATTCAGAACTTAAACACTTTGATAACTCTAAGCCACTTCATACATAGAAAAATCAGCCAAAGAACCAAATACACACAGTATGATTCAAAAGCCCTATTTTTGAGGAAGCAGCGATAAAATAATAAATTTTATTTCCTTTCATAGCAGGGAAAAAAAAAGTATCTTATCAACTGCATAAATAATATTGAATACAAAAAATGTTATTAAATCATAGAATGCTTAGGGTTGTCAAGGACCTTACGATCATCTAGTTCCAACTCCACTGCTTATTTCCTGCATACTCTCCAGCAAAACAGCCACAGTGATTGCCATGTCATATCAAATCTGCACACATGTGATCAGTGTGATGGAGGATAGTGTGATCTTGCTCCAGAAGGAAGTCCTAACAATGCAACCAGTACTCCATCAGACTTTTCATCCCACAGAAGTCAGCAGAGTGTATGGAAAGAAATGAAGCCAACAAAATTCTCATGACTACATGTAGAGAAATCACCACAGCTGAAGTCACTGCTTATAAACATGCTAGGGAAGCATTCACATGGCCTGTCACTAACAGGAGGACAATACTGGTGGAAGGACCAGCTGTATATATCTGAATGCTGTATCACTGGCCAAGTCTGAACACCCTGCCAGTAATACTTGTAGACCAGTTTCTCTAGTACCTGAGAAACTTCCATTTTAATATATATTTAGCATGTTAAGTACATGTTAATTGAAATTCAAAACTTTACAGAAGTCAGGAGACTGAATTTTGCAAACAACTTGGCATACAAAGTATATGAAAAAAAGCACATAAATAAAAGAATTTATACTGAATTTCTCCAAGAACATCCATTGGTTTGTTCTGTTCTACAGAAATTAAAAGTTAAGCATCCCAAATTTGTGATATATTTATCCTGGTCATTTTACTGGGGGAGAGGGGGAGTAAATACAAAAATTAAAGATGAGCTCAGCTCTTTGGGTTAGGAAAAGCTTTGGGTAGGGAAAATAATATAGCTCATCCAGCATCTAATCAGTAGCCCCTAACAATTCCTCAATAAAACCAAACAAGTAGAGAGTGCTGCAAACTAATTTCAACAACACCCTTGTCTCAGTATCTACATATTAGTTTTAAAGCACTATTTTAGAAATTATTTTACTGTCTTTTAAAAGAAAAGGCTACACATTATTGCTTTCATACAAAAAGCACTCTGCTTTGTATTTTCTGTACTGGCACTAATCCTAGGACACAGAATTGCTCAAAAAAATCCCCAGAAGCTGAACAGCTATGTTTGAATTATCATCGTGTTGTGATTTTGGTTAGGCAAATGAATTCCATAAAAACCTTACACTGATTGATTTTCCCCCTTTAGAAATCGGTCAAAAGAATGCATTTTTATGGTGGACCTTAGGCACTGAATGATGGTTAGAGAATTGAGCAAGCATCAAAACGTTCACAGCACCACAAGCTATTTTCTTCTCTGCTTCTGATTCTTAGACAGCTTTTACTTTTGACAAAGAATTACAGATAAATATTCCTCTAGGTTGTTGAAAGTAAGGAGACATTCATTATTAACAGAATTTTTTACCTTGGAAAGAATGTTGTGTCAGAAAGTACCATCTGGGGAGCTTAGGAGGAGATGAGAGATAGGAAGGCTGCTGGACTTTATGTATGTTGTATGAGGGGTTTTAAAGATCAGCTGGTTTTATTTTTCAAATTCATTATTTATTTCACCTTTTTTAACTTCTGTAGTGACTGCTGATGACCTCCACAGATTGTCATTGTACAAATAATCTACAGAAATTGTTTGCTGAAAAACTTGCTCTGCTGTAGGTGTATCAGCTTGTACCTTCAGCATGGAACTCATATGTATATGCACACCATTATATTTTGTTTCTATTTTTAGCATGCTGCAGATCAGAAATAATTCAACTGAATTTTTGTAGATTATGTGCCAAACTCTGTAATTATATTTTTTATCTTAATTTCTAATCTGTCTGAAGACAATAAGAACTTCAGGATACAGAGATGTTTCAAGCATTTTGCAATATACTTTTTTTCCCTTATTAATCTTACCAAAGGTTAACTGACTGCTAGATGGACTAGGTCAAATATCTATTTCCCAAAATGGCATTAAATTTAGCTGATTCACTTAGACTACGCAACAGTGACTTTGGTAGAGGAGGCATGAGCCAGACTACGTACCCTGAGAAAACCCATGTTCTTTTACAAGAATAAACTGCAGCCTGATTTATACATAATACCGTGAGATTTGATGGTGAATTCTATTCACAGTAAGTGTAGCTATTGGATCATTTAAGTGACTGATACTGAAAAATGGAACCAATCTTTGAAAATTAGTTAACAACATCGTTGAAAAATCATACTCTAAATTCACAGTATTGTTTTCCAGCTGTTGCTGGTAAACAGTTTAGGAAAACAGTTTTACTTTCTTTAAGTGGGTGTTTCCAGGTATAAAAAACCCCATTAAAATCAAACGCTTTACATTCTTTACAGCCCTTACAAGGGCTTGGCTTCTTGGTTTGTTTTGGGGTTTTTTTTCTTTTTAATCTGAAGAAATTTCACATTCATAACAGGCACCTTCGCATCACATCCTGTTAGAAATGAGGCTTTGATTTGATTCATGTGGTTTCAAATCAGTGTACTCGTCCATGTAAGAAAGTGTGGGATGGGTTTTCTGCTGCTATATCCATGTCTGCTGTATGGGCTTTTCTTATGCTCAGTTGCACAAATCAGGAGCTCTGACCCCATATCAAAACAGTTTATGCAAAACAACGAGAAATAATTTCTCAGGATTTTGAAAGCTACTTGTAGAAACACAAGGGTGTCAGACGTCTCATCATAATGAATATGATTATGATTCTGCCTATTTTTTTCTATCACATCATGACAGAAGGAAACTGAGTATCACAAGATGACCTCAATATATTGAGTCTGTCATTTACAGGTATATAGATTTATGCAGTAACAACATAAAACTGAAACCCTTATTTTACCCTTGAAATGTGCTTGATCCATGTTCTGGGTTCAGCTGTAACAGTTGTTTTTCTCCTTAGTAGCTGGTGCAGTGCTGTGTTTCGGCTTTAGTCTGAGAAAAATGCTGATGACACACCAATGTTTTAGTAGTTGCTAAGTAATGCTTACTCTAATCAAGGACTTCTCATGTTCTGCCAGGGAGGAGGGGCACAAGAAGCTGGGAGGAAGCAGAGACAGGACACCTGACCCAAGCTAGCCAAAGAGGGGTTCCATACTTGCTCATATTACACTAAAATGCAGGAACATTTAATGTGTACAGTAATGCTTACAACTGAGCACCATTCTACCAAATAAATTAGCACAAAATAATGTAAAGAATACTAAAACAAAAACCCAAACCAAACCAAAAAACCTTGTATTTCCTTGATCTTTTTCTTGCAGGGAAGCGGAATAAGGGTGGAAGGTCAGTATAGATATATGGCCAAAAATACAGTCAAAACTAGATTTTTAGATTGAGATGATACTTTTTCGTTAGACCAGCAGGTTTGGGAGAAGAAGGCAACATTTCTGGCACACAAGTTCTTTTTCAAGTCCAAAACAGAAGAAGAAAATTGCAAAGGAAACTGTAATTAAGACACTAAGATGAATTGCTTGGGATTCGTTAGATATGCACGAGTCTCTTCAGGACAAGAGGAAGGTGTACCTGGAGAGTCAGAGTCTCAGTAAGAGGAGAGGTCAGAAGTAGCTGCCTTTCAGGGGAAAGAACTACATGTAATTTATAACTGTTGGAATACTGTAACATTAATGGGGAGGGTGATGGTGGGGTGGTTTTGGAAGTGGAACAAGATTTGTAGGTTACATCAGACCACAAACCAGTAACCCCAGTCAGTCCATAGTTTGGGGTATTTACTAAGTTACGAATTTGAGTTTCCAGATTTATCTTTCAAAGTATTTTGTAGGTCATTCTTTAATTAAGTCAGAACAATTGCTTCCAATTTTAATTTTGCTTTGAAGTTTGCTTCTGTTTCAGACCTAAAGAACTACTTATGTGCCTGAGAGCTTATCTGTTTTTTTTCCAGCTACACTTAGTCTAATTAAGGATGTTACCCCTACCTGTAAATCTTCTCTTAATTAGCAACTTCATGGATTTGCTGATGGCAAGTGCAAGAGTGGATCACTCCACTGCTAGCAAACCAATAGAGAATTAAACTAAGCATACTGAAATGTCATTTCCTCATTAAAAAATGCACTGACACCTTTTCCTCTCTAACAAGACTATAGCTGCAAAAGGCAGCCCTCCAAGAATGTAATGTTCTTGTTAAGGTCTAAGAGAACACCTACCTCATATTGTAGCGGTTGCTGAACAACAAAACTGTAGCTAAAAGTCTCTAAGTTTCTCTGAAATGCAGGTGTCACAAAGGAAAAGATGAAATAGAAGAAGTGACACCTGGAAGGAGTTAAATCAAAGCTGAACTAATTGAAGAATAATATGCTGTTAGTGAAATGGAATAGGACATAAAACAGTAATGTCGTTGGAAGAGGCAGAGGGAGAGTAAACGTTTAGTTGATTGGCATACTGTTACACAGGGTAGGTCTCCATGGTCTGTGCATATTCCCTACAGAAGTTACAAAGGAATGCCAATCAAAGAAAACATTTTCAATCTCCTGGGATTTAAAAATTTCCATTGAAGTATATACCTGCTTTCCCATTTAAAGTCAAAGCCAGCAGACTCAAAGGGTAAACTAAGCAGATGGGATACTGTGAGTGATGCAAGAAATGACTGAGTTGTTCGTTGATGCACTGTGTGTACAATGAACTTCAAAGATTTACACAGGATGTAAAGTGATGGTGAGGCCATTGAGCTCACCTGAGAAATTCTGCCATGAAAGAGAACCTCCACCTTCCTCCCAAGGGAAAAGGGAAAGCAAATTAATCTGATATATTAGGGAACAGCAATTTCATAATTTCATTTTAAATATCTTACAGAACCTCTCAAACTTTCAGTGCTAACATACCACTCTTGTTTTTACTACAAAGCAAGAAGAGAAACATATGGCAGGCTCCAAAACTGTTATGAAATTGCAAAATAACAGTGATATGAAACTGCATGAATTTTTGAAATAGCTGTACAGAAGTCATGAAGTACCAAGGCTTTAGCTACTACTTCTTGCAGTGAAAAAACCTCACCTGTTAAACTGTCAAACAATAAAAAGATAAATAAGTATATGTTCAAGGGCACAGAGTGCAGTTAGGCAGATAAAACACACTAAAATAAAACCCTTCTGCAAAATAAGCAAAATAGGTTTACACAAACAAAGGCATTACAGAGAAGAGCAATAAAGCAGCTCACATTTCAGTAATGACGGTCTCTTACAGCATGGTCTATTCAATCCATTTGAATCTTTGCACACTGTAACATGCAAATATGTATCTGAAGGGGGCCTATAAGGATGCTGATGATGAGAGACTCCTCATTAGGGACTGTAGTGAGAGGACAAAGGGTAATGGGTTCACACTTAAACAGGGGAAGTTTAGACTGGATATAAGGAAGAAATTCTTTACTGTAAGGGTGGTGAGGCACTGGAATGGGTTGCCCAGGGAAGTTGTGAATGCTCCATCCCTGGCGGTGTTCAAAGCTGGGTTGGACAGAGCCTTGGGTGACATGGTTTAGTGGGAGGTGTCCCTGCCCATGGCAGTGGGGTTGGAACTAGATGATCTTAAGGTCCTTTCCAACCCTAACTATTCTATGATTCTATGCACACAGGCTTCTTTCTAGGCCATGACTGCCATATACTCTGGAATTCAACAACTACACATTGTAGCAATTTGGAAAAGTTATCACATATTCAGTCTCACGAGTTTTGGGCTGTGAGGACATACAAAAAACCCCATGTCCCTTTTTGGCATAATGAAGAACAACTTCACTTGGCCACAGAGAGTGTGCTGAAGGATGGCTTCTAAGCTATCAGTACTGCTGCATCTCCTTCTACCCAATATGCTGGGGTTTTTTATTTATCTAAAACCTGATGATTAGACATTCTGTATACTAGCTCTTCATGTTTTCAGATATTTTTAATCTCTTTGCTGTCTCTTAAATTTTAAAAAAGACATCCTTGCCGACATTTCTTCTGTTAGCTCTTCTTCAGTGAAACTTCTAAAAACTGCTCCATTAACATGCAAGTTACATGGTCAACAATAGCTTGCTCCAAAACAAAATCTCTGTATCCCTCTATGCTATCATTTCTCTAACATTCAGATCCAGGCAATTACACTCTGGATGTATCATTTCTTTCCATATTTATTGGGGTCCTTCAGGTTAATCTTCACTTAAAAATAACAATAAACATATTCTAGTAAGCTTCCAAAATGGTTGAAGAGATTTGTCTTGCAGACACCACTGATTCCAGAATAAGAGCCAGTAGTGTTTACCTAGAATAGTGTATGACATTATTCTGAAAAAACAGCAGGAAAAATAACTCAGTATGATTGCAGTTCTTTCTTATCAAATATTTATCATATTAAACAAATTAAACATCTTTGCCATGTTAAACAAATGAACGAAAGTATAGCTACATTCTCCATTCCAGCTTTCTATTAAAAATAACAACAAAACAAAAATGATGAAACTAACGATACAAGATATAAAGTACTAAGAAGGTAATTGGATGAAGACAGTGCAAACGATAAAAGGTGCCTTAAGCAAATGACAAAAACTTGACTTAGTCTTATCTCTGAAGCATCCCTGCCATTTTTCTTTCCTTCTTTAAAAATAATTATTTAACACTTTATTTTCAGCTCTAGAGCCCCCAGTTTAAGAAGGATGTGGGCCTGTTGGAGCATGTCTAGAGGAGGCCACAAAGATGATAAGAGGGCTGGAGCATCTCTCCTATGAAGACAGGTTAAGAAAGCAGGGCTTGTTTAGTCTGGAGAAGCGGAGGCTCTGGGGAGATCTTACAGCAGGTTCCAGTGCCTAAAAGGGCTGACAAGAAACCTGGAGAGGGGCTTCTGACAAGGGCCTTTAGGGACAGGACAAGGGGGAAGTTTTAAACTGACAGAGGGAAGATTTAGATTAGGTATTAGGAAGAAGTTCCTCCCTGTGAGAGTGGTGAGGCACTAGCACAGGCTGCCCAGAGAAGCTGTGGTTATGCCATCCCTGGCAGTGTTCAAGGCCAGGTAGGACAAGGCATGGAGCAACCTGGTCTAGTGGAAGGTTTCCGTGCCCATGGCAGGGGGCTGGAACAGGATGATCGTAAGGTCCTTTCCAACCCTAACCATTCTGTGATTCTATGACTGTATATTACAGGTCAAGTGCAGCTTCAAAAGGAGGCAAATACAATTCAGAAAAAAGATTTCTTTGATAAAATTCCCTAAATTCAAATATAAATACAGTGTTACAGAAACCACCTTAAAATGGTATGCAGCAGAAACTTGATTTCCCAGTCTGTTTGCTACAGACACTGACAGCAGCAATAAAAAAGATTCTCACTCTATGATGAGCACTGACAAAAACATGGGATAAATTCCAACTGCTGCTTGGCTACACACCAAGGTAAGAGGGCCAGATATAAAGTTCCCAACCTGTGTACACAAGAAGACCAAGCCAGATTAGCGAGTGATCAGTGCCCTTCTGGAGAAGGAGCTAGAGGCCAGATGGGCCTACAAAATACTTAAGAATAAACAAAGTGGATCCCACTCCCTGTTTTCTTTGGTCAGTGACTCATGTGCTTTATGTCTGGTACCAATACTCATTTGTGGTCCCTTTCTCTCCCCCGTGGTCTAGATTAGAAATTATTTTCCCACCTTCCTTGCTTGCATACATACATTTTCACAAGCCCTTTAATCTGACTTACATATTAGACAATATTTTCCTAGTCTGCACATTGATTATTTCCTTCTGGAGGAATCAAACTCAAGCTATGAAATGACCTTACTCGCCTGTTTTACATAGTTACCTTTTACTAAATTTTCTAGAAAATATCAAATAACAACTAACAGATAAAAATAATTTCTCACAGGGTTCTCAGGCACATCTGTCTTGCGATTTATTTTAGACAGTGTTGCTCCTTACCTTCCTAATGCAGAAGCTTCTGTTCCTTACTCACAAGGGTCTCTAGTGCATGCTTTTAACAGATGTCTTCCCATAACTGTCATCTTCATGAAGCCCCAGTGAGATGATAATCACCCCCACAGTTTGCTCTAAAAGTCTTTCCTTACTTAAAACTTCTGCTTTGCCTCACAAAAAATCAAACCCTTTCTAAGAACAGAGCCCTTTTGTCAAGCATGTTCTCCCAATTTCAACTTTCATCCCTGTAATGAATTTATACATACATCGGCCTGTATTTCTTTTGAAAAAACCCATGCCTTTGATCCACACCTCTCTACTACAAGGTCCTTTTATTAACTATTGAAAAAGGCTAGAGACAAAAAAAAAAATAAGAAAGAAGAAAAAAGGAACAGCCTTCAGTACAATAGAGGATGTAATCTCTAGATGTTATTTTATTGATCCCAGGATTAGAATCCAAAGATCCAAATTATACTTCCTGGGGTGTAAAGTAGCCACACACTGTTTACAACTCCTATTAAGGTTGTAACACTGAATCCAAAGGAATACCAGACTCATAGTACCAAAAGGGAATAAGAGAAAGACTCTCCCAGGAGTAGGCAGGAAGAGACCATCCCATGTTGTGGTCCCTCCTCTGCTGTACAACCCATTAACAATATTTGGTACATCAGGCTCCATCATGTATTCCTCCCAGATGACAGAATGTCCTCAAAGAGATTCAAACAGAAGTTACTCAGGCTGGGTCTGGTGTGGGTGCAGGCACAACAAACTACCTCAGCAGCTTCCAGGCCAAACAAAAGGTGTCGAGTAAATTCAGGCAATACACTGTGCACTGGGCACAGCTGAATGCGCACTGTTAAAATTGCCATGTTGAATGCAAATGCTGAGTACTTCATGAATAGACTGACCTTTCCACTTCAGTGTTTCCACTGGTTCTTATTTCCAAACTCTTTCTCAAGCGTCAGGTCCTTATTACGCTCTTGTCTCTCCGTGTGCCCAAGCTGTGTGACTGGTTACCTCTGGAGTACCAGGCAAGGCAAACACACTCTACCACTACTTGATGCTTTTTTTTTTTAACTATCTCACCATGAAAGAGGATTCATTTTGCTGCTGATCTTTGCTAAGTCTTTACCCATCTGATCATTGCCTTGAAACTACCCGAAAAGTTATGCATGAGAAGATCGTCAAGGAGAACGACACTATTGAAGCATTCTTTTTTTTTTTATCACTAGCAATATAAATTCTTAAGCACATCTTTCTCCCTTCCCATTCTCTTTATTTTCCAGTATAAATGGCAGAGACACTCATTTTCACATCTATCCCAAGATAGCTGTGCTTGACTAATGACGCTGAAGCTTAACAACAACAATCAGGAAAACCCAGCGTATACTACATTAGCATACCTATATGCCTATATTTTAATTTCATGGAATTTTAGTGATGTATGTTTATCACAGAAGATTCGCTATGCAAAATTCAATGTGTCTGCAAACAACTTAAACATGCACACACATACAGAGAGTATGAAATCACTAAGGACTCTGAACAGCAGAGGCAGCTTGCATTAATTCCATATAGATATGCTCACAGAGCTATAAAATAAAAGCAGCCCCACTAAAGCCAGCTAGAAAACACACTAATGCTTTTAATCACATATTCAGGTGTTTACTAGACTGGGGAATACTTGCCTATTGGAAATGAAAATGACCTCAATGTGAAGACTTGTATTAAGTCACATTCAATATACTAAATACGTTCACCATTTTGGATAATTAATCCTTACTGTGGCAAAGAGAATGGCCATCATAAGATGTGATGCTGTACAAGACAGTAGAATACATTTAGTCATTTATGTTATTGGAAAGACATTTCAGGCATATCCAGGCTATTCTTTTTGTACATAAGGACAATTACAGTGAAAGAGGAAAGCAGCACATGCACTTAACTGTTAGCTGACACCTTAAACCCCCATTGGAACTTCAAACAGGACTTCACCAATTACTAACATCAGCTTTATCATCTTAATAAATTACATGACACCTTAAGTATCAAAGACTCCTTCAGGCTGGATACTTCAAAGAAAGTCATTACTTTCTGACTGTTCTTACCAAACAGAGAGTCTATTTAATATTATGTGATTGTCTCATCCAGATTTCTTACAGATGTGCAACCATTAGCAAATCACAAAGGGACTAATTGCTTGGATTTTGGTCTAAATTCTCATCCCTTGGATCAATTTCTTTAGGCCACAAAGCTAGACCAATATGAAGATAATTTCTGTAAGCTCCTGGTGAGTACATGTTGGGAGAACTTTACATAAAAACATGTCGGCAAACTTTTTTTGTTATTTCTCTTGCTAAACTATACATCAGGATTGCCAAATTTAAAAACATTAGCACTAAACAAGACTGACTGCAGCTACGTGAATAGCTACACATAGAGCTGAGTTAGCCCTGCTTCTGTATGGCCCGTGGAAGTGCTGAATGACAAAAAGCACCTATTCTGTAGTCAGCCTCTGGCTGGGCCAGTCCAGCATCTAGTGCTGCAGTTGCACAGGAAACCAGACAAAGGGCCAGGAAGGACCTCTATACTGTTTTCTGACAAACACTGCTCAAAAGACTGATCTGCGTACAGTACAAAGTTAATCCCTATTATTTTTGTTGCTCTTTTCTTTAGGTTTATTCATCCTTTGAGAACAGCCATAAAAAAGTTTTCAAAGAATCCAATGTTCTCACATGTTTTCAGTCATCATGGGAACTACCCAAGTAATATTTTAGTGCCTTTAACCTCTGCATTATCAGTCTTATTTTACTAGTCCTGTCTGACAGTCTCTTCCTCTAATCAGAGTGCACTATAGCCATCTTTATCAAGAACAAAGAGCCTCCGTATCTGAAAAGAAGTGCAATGTCTACAGCTGAAGAATCAAGACTCAGTTGTTAGAGATTATCCCTCATTCCTGATAGATGATTGCTACACACTGCCATTAATGGATTAAATTAGCTAACGTATACCTGTCTTTAATTGGGCTAGCTCTTTACTTCTTAGATGGCAAACCACTGCCGATGGAGACCTTTCTTTGACTTATCCAGCAGGAAATATTTTATTTTTAAAAGTGATGAAGTGTTCAGGATGCCATTTCAGACAAACTGGCATTTGGAGATGCGCTGAGTTTGGCTGGGATAGAGCTAATTTTCTCCACAGTAGCTGGTGTGGGGCAATGGTTTGGATTTGTGATGAGAATACTGCTGATAACATCAGGATGTTTTTGTTACAGCTGAGCAGCACTTACACAAAGTCAAGGACTTTTCTGCTCCTCACAACCACACACCATTAAAGTAGCTGGGGGTGCACAAGGAGTTGTGAGGGGATACAGTGGGACAGCTGACCCCAGGGATATTCCATACCATATGACATCATGCTCAGCATGCAAGGGATATTCCATACCATATGACATCATGCTCAGCAAGCTGAGGAAAGAAGGAGGAATGGTGGGATGTTGGAGGTGACTGCGTTTGTATTTCCAAGTCACCATTAAACATGATACAGCTCTGCTGTCCTGGGGATGCCAACACCTGCCTGACTGTGGGAAGTGGTGAATGAATTCCTTGTTTGGCTTTGCCTGTGTGTGTGGCTTTTGCTTTGCCTATTAAACTGTCTTTATCTCAATCCACAAGTTTCCTCACTTATACCCTTCTGATTCGCTTCCCCATCCCACTTGCAGAGTATGAGCGAGTAACTCTGTGGGGCTTAGTTGACGGCTGAGGTTAAACCACAACAGGAGATTTCACTCTTAAGCTTCACCATTATTTATCAAGGGACTTGTTAAAAATGTTAGATTTTTGTTTACAGTATTTAGCTTGTCCTACCAAAGGAACCCCTTGTTTCAGGATACCTTTGTTACTGCCTTTGCCTCTTCCTGCTCCTGACATTACTACGTGTTCTCTACCAAGAGACATCAGTATCTGAAGTGATAACTGGTAAGAAACCTGGCACACAGACAAAATCAATATTATCTAGAAAAAATAAATTGAGGGGTGGCTATCAAAGGAGCCCTGTATTTGCAGGTAGAAGGAAGTATCTCCTTCCCTCCCTCACACAAAATGTAAGACATTTGTGAAAAACTTAAAAAAAATAATTAAAATAATGTTCTTCTTTTAAATAAAGGCTAAGCCAAGGAGCTAATTTTTCAATTGAGTCAAAAAAGGAAGCAAGCTGACTAAATAAATACCAGACATCTAGCATTCAATAAACCCAGCTCAGCCTCTGCCCTGGATTATCTATCCTGGAGCTCTATCATAACATTAGCTCATCTAGTCAGGATAATGCAGCCTAGCTGTAATTCTACATCTTAGAATAATTTTTTACTCCTAGTGTCCAATAATTCATGCTTTTTTTATTGCTGATAAAAAATATTTCATAAGAGGTCTTGTGTATAATTCTAACTTCACTTTTAATATTCATTCTGAAATAAGTTACATCAGACACTTTCTCATTTTTCTGGTGACGGGTAAGTACTTTTTTTGTTTGCTTTGATATAGCAGTAGAAATTCCTAGCCCTGGTCAAGATATTAATTGCAAAAGGCTGTGCTACACCAGCCATGAGCTCCAACGAAGCTCCCCACCCCCGGCACATGCCTGACACAATTCTGATGCAAACATGAGCTGTTAACTAGACTTTGAAGGCAGAATCACTTCCCAGCATACAGATGATACCTATGACAATAGGTCATTTAGTTCTCCGCCTGTTTTGTGATACCCGAAGCAACACCATTTATTTACGGAGTTTCACAAACACTATACATATGAGCCATGTCTTCCTGAACTGAATGGTTGCAAACTCACTCCCCCTTATAATTTGTTCTTCAAAATCATGACTTCACAAACTACTTAATCTTCTACTGTCTTCTAACCAACAGCTAATTATTTCTTCTTCACAGTGTTATGAACGAGGTTTAGCAGTTTACTTTGTTGCTTCAACTCTTCTGTTCATAGAAACTCTCTGTAAATAATAAACCTGCACATTTTTAAAGGTCACTATAAAGGCTATGTGCCAACATAAACCAACAGTTTTAAAATAAAAGGTCTATTTAAAACAACAACAAAAAAAAGAATAAAAACAGGAAATTCACAGAGATATTTAATTCCTGTAATGAATCCAAAACGGCATTGAAAGGGAACATCTCATTCACATCTGTTTACCTGTTAACTTCCCCTTTATTGCCATGAATAAATTAGCACCCTTAGCAGTTCCACCCTTGGCCTCTTTTCTTGAGATGCAAAAGATTTATAGAATCAAAGACCCCAGTCTTACTTTAGCTCAATAGATTTCACTCATACTGCAGTAAATGGAGCCATATCCTTATAGATAACTCTGACATTGTTTCCTGAGTCATAAAAATTTATCATCAGAACCCACATATTTCTGTTCAATATTTGCCTTGAGGCTGAATATCATATACAAATATGGAATATAACAATTCTGACTGTAACCACTGCTGAGTCACATGGTTTGACAACTGTTCATGTATTTTGCATCAAAGTAGAAAATCCATCATTTGACAAGCAGCAAACCACTTATAACTGTGGTTTTGGTAAAAAAAAAAATAGACTAATGTATTTATAATATTTCTGTAAAATGTTTTGGAAGATGCATTAAAATAGTCATTAACATGTAAAAAAAAATTCTCATGAAAGCTATTATAAGCAGAATTTTATGATAAAATACACTCTGTATCACACCTTACTGCACAGCCTTGCAACTCTTTCCACTGAAGAGTTAAACTTGCAGAATAAAATCACTTACTTTACAATCCCCTAACTACAACTGAAGAAAGTGAACTCGTAAGATGACACTGTCACTTCCAGTTCTAATTCAGGGAAACCATATAACTCTTTCCAAGAGGGGGAAGGCGGGGAGAGAATATTACTCTGGTTGAATTGGTGCAATTTCATCACGTAAAGAAAATGTGTTAAAACCAGACTCCAGCGTGGCTCAGGAGCAAGAATTACGCATACCATAGTGACTTCAGCCACCAGTGGTGTCATTTCAGCAATCTCAAAATCAGAACTGAAAACTACCATTGTTTTAATGCAACAGAAATCTCTATAGGAATGCAGTTATTTTTGTTAATTTCAACAGAAGCTTGTCTCCTGTCTGAAAGTTCACTCAGCAGTTCAAGCACCCACATATATTCTGTTCTGGAACAGTCCACCAGCAGTAATGCTTAGCTATCTCAAGGTTCAAAAGCAACATGTTCTAGCAAGCTCAGAGAGACTTAGGGGCTATTTGAAGTATGTTAAAGTTAAAACACAGCTTCAGTTTTCTCAAAGTAGCCTCAAGATCCCTAATTTGCTGGGCTTGAAATGATCATTTAACTACAGTCTTTACTATTATTATTTCATTACCTCTCACAAGATGTGTACCTCTGTGCCAGCCACCTTCAGGAGTCTTTCAGCATTTCAGAATTCATATTTTGCACTTAGATGATAGGCAAGTCTAACCTTGCCTAATAAGTATCTTTCGAAGAACCATGAAAGATTGCCAAGTAGTCATTAATCATGACCTCATACTCTCATAGAAAATTGTTCCATTTAATGCCTTGCATCCTGCAGCCACTTGAACACAGGCAATTTTGCTCACAGGAATAAACTCACAAGACAAAGGGTGGTATATATGAAAGCGATATTAATGCCTGTTCAAGGGTTAACAGAATCTTCCCCTATTCAGTATTTGAATATACTTCTGGCTGTGCCTGGCATCCCAGTCTGAAACTAAGTAGCCCACAGACTAACTACTAAGCTGTTCCATGGACATTTAGCAGATCTGAAGAACTGGACTTACATATCTGAATAAACCAAGCTGTAAGAAGTTTGAGTGCTTCTGTATAATAATCTCAGGTTCATACACAGAGTGTCAGCTACTGGATCCATGGGAGTATAATGCAATATGCAGTTGCTCTGCACTTCCACACAGTGTGCCCAATACTTTTGACATACAAGCATTGTGCAAATTCAGGCATGTAAATTGTGTATTCAACAGCTGGTGTCTGGGAAGAATTAAAAATGACTACATGTTCTGCTGAGCTCCTTGTAGGGAAGAAACAAACAGTGAATATTCAAGCTGAGGGACTGGAAGCTCTATGTTAATTTTCAAGTACCTGAAAAAGAGTGGACTGATGCACCATGTCTCTGATGCCTCTCTCTTAAAAATACAAGTATTTGTCCAACACTTGTATTGTTAAGAGGAGAGATGAGAGGAGACAGTCTGTGGATGAAAAGTAGATGAAAATTAATTGCATTTTTAGTAGGGTCAGGGGGTGCATATGGCTCAATAAGCCAAGCTGACTCAACATGTAACCTCACAACTGTGCATGTCAGCAGCAAGAACTCAGAGCTAGAAAAAAACACCCAGCACAACTTCAGATTGGCATAAACTCATCATGAAACAGCACAATAACTTCTTTGCTTATCCTGATAGCACACAGTTTGCTCCAGCTCTCTTTTAATCTATTATTCTCACTGAAGTCTTCGGGTTAATACAAGAAGTCTGATCCTTATGTTACCAATCTCCCATGCAAATTATAAGAAAAGGCTAAATAGGACCTAGTCCTGGTACTCAGAATGATTTCAGCAGCTCTGAGAATATGCCTCATGGAGGCGGTTGTATAAACTTAACTATGCAGAACTCAGGGCTCAGGAAGCTGCTCTGTGTCCTCCAGGAACTGCCAAGAACTGGACACATTTAAATGTCTGCATCTACTTTTTTCCCCCTATTAACATTCATTATCAGACTGTCACAAAATGGAGATCTAAGTACATAAATAAAGCTCTCCTGGTAATGGTTTAAGAATTTAATCTTTCAATCTTTCACCTTTTGAGCTATGCTTACTCAGGTAGGGTTCTTTCAGCATGTGAGTTATAGCAGCTCAAGCCCAGGAGAAGTTTTCCCCTTTAAAATTCACACTTCACACTGACAAATTACTTACTAGTTTTGGCTCTGCGTTTTAATAACAGATATCAGAAGTTGCTCTACCTTCCAGTCCCATTGATGGTAATGGGTAAAATTCTAAGGTTACAATTTAGTCATGCTACAGCCCCCACTGAGATGAACAACAAAAACTTTGTACTGCTTTCAGTGAAACTGGTTCCGTAGTTCAGTTTTATCTCAGGCCTAGTTCATGTAGGTTTTGCACTGAAAACAGTGAGACCTGGCTTGAAGAAAGATTAAGGACCTCAAGATCCAGCCTAGTGTGATCCAAATCTTGCAATAACTAACAGGATTATGCCCGTACACATGAAATGGAAAATGATGAGAGAAAATGAGATGTGTATCTATTTGACCGATTTGTTTGAGATTTGAAGAGACCTACTATTTCAGAATAATATAAGAAAGTACATTGCAATTCAGTAAAAGATGAAGACAAATGGAAAAACTCTGTTCATCTGTATATTCATCAAAATAAAACTTATTTGCAACTCATATGTCTATCAGGCAAATAACTTTCAAGCTACAGCTATGGCATTATGAGCTCAAAGGCAGTAATGTATGTCATTATTTAATGCAGCAGAAAAGGGCTTCTATACCTTTTCATTTATAAATTGAAATGCCTTGTGAGGGTACATGAATAATGAATATTAAGAAAAGATGACACCTGCTGCCAACAGGTCTAAGAAATCCAAACTTTAACACAAACAGTTTTAAAATGCGTTACTGAGCTTTTCCATTTTCCCCAACATGACAGCTTTGAGTAGGCTCTACTCAGCAAAAATGGGTGCTGCCTCCTTCAAAGTTCACTCTTTCATTTCCTCTGAAATTAGGAAAATTTTCACTTCATTCTGTTCCTTCTCCTCTTTGAGCTATTTGGCAGACTCTCCTTTTCCTTTCTTGCCTTTTAAGTCAGCAAATAGATGAAATTATTTGTCTTGTCACAATAGAAGAATAGCTCATACTGTTTTCTTTTGGTTCTGGTTCTCTATTACTTAACTGCACCCCTGGCTGGTTTTTTGTATTATGGTTTTCATCTCAAAAATTAATAAATTAGACAGAACAAAAATTAAATTAGACTTGGCAGGCTTGCAATAGCTAGTGATTTAGGTGCTTCTTTACATCAAATTGAGAGGGAATGTTTCAGTATCCTAGGGGAGACCAAATGAGATGAATAATTTGAAAGAGATTAAAATCTGTTAGAAAGACAGAAGAATAGGGAGCAACTTTGGAGAAAGATCTGAAGTACAGCAATTTTATTTTTTTCAAAATCTCTCTGAAAAAGAAGGGATCATTTAATCTATCTAAAGACCCCTTCCAAAACTCAGCATGTTGAGAAGTATCAAAATATAACATACTTTCTGAGAAGCTGATAATACTTCTATTTGAAATTTTCATTTTAACTCCAAGTAGGATAAAGAAAGCATCAATTTTACTGGTGATTTGCTACAACTGAAATTATCACAGAATTAAAAGCATGTACTCCAATTGATTTTGCTCGCTCCCAATTTGTTTGCCACATTTCTTTAAATACAACTGGGTCAAGGCAGTTCACTGGAAAGACATTGAGACTGTCCTCAGCCAGATCAATCCACAGTGTTCCACATAGGGTTGGCAGAGAAATGAGAGAGTCACAGCAGGGCCATGAAGCCTGCAAGTGGCATTCAGGCCTTAAAAGTGATAGAAATACTTTATGAAAGACCAGAGGGGATGAAGCAGAGTTTGCCACAGCCCAGAAAGTCACCAAGTTTACAGAACTCAAACCTCAAATGAAGGACTAGCCTGGAAAGACACAGCAGTTATGGGGAGAACAGTTCACATTCCCTATGCTTCCTGAGCTGATCAGTTTGTCTCATCTCTATCAAAACACTCCACGTTTAAAAGCCTTCCAGTTTTATTGGTAGTGTGTTATAAGGAAAAAGTCCAGGTACAATCACCTCAAACTGATTCAGCATTACCTTCTGACATGCCAAGACACAGAAGAGAACTCTGGTTCACCAAGTCTGATTTTTCTTCCAATAAAAAACAGCAGAGCATGCAATGACTCAATTTACTAGAAGCAAGCTTTGAGTCTGCAAATTTTAATGAGGAAAATGCATTAATTTTATAACAATTATTCATAACAAATAATTTCCTTTATTTGGCATTGCATTAACAAATGGCCACTTTCTAATGATATAAAAAAAAGTCTGTAATGTAAATCTGATAACTTTGTAATTAATTTTATTTCCTACTTTTTTATAGCCATACTAAAAATTCCAATGGTGTTTCTTACTATCAACTGGCCATATCAAGTGGTATTATTTACTTTGCTGATAGCTCATACAACTGGTATTTCTGGGGGACTGCTACCCCAATGAAATCTATGCAGCGCTGCTGAACAGGACATCTGTCCACAGCTTAGCAGTCCCAAGTCACAGCCTGGCATATCAGCTTAAAATGCTTATAGAGGTGATGTTGCACTAGAATATCAGGCCTATGAGTGACATGTGAGGGAGAAAATTTGTTTCGCAATCTTTATTAAGGAGGTAGTTACCACAACGAAGTAGCAGCAGGTACTGAGTGTTAGTCACATTCTAGGGGGACTGAGGCAGCATCCTGGGTTCAGCAGTAGCAGCCATTTTTCTCTTTCTTAGTAGCTGCTGCAGTCCTGCGTATTTGACTTTCAGCCTGGGAACAGCGCTGTTAACACCAATGGTTTTAGTTGTTGCTCAGTAATGCTTACTTTGACCAAGGACATTCTGAGTCTCATGCTCTGCCAGAGAGAAAGGGAAGCCAGGAGGAAGCAGAGACAGGACACCTGACCCAAACTAACCAAAGAGGTATTCCATGCCACAGCACGTCATGCACAGGATGCAAAAACTGGGGGCAGTGGAAGGACTAGATCACTGCTCGGGTTGGGCTGGGTATCGGTCGGCGGGTGGTGAGCAGTTGTATTCTCTTGCCTTGTTATTTCCCTTATCATTATTATTATTGGTGGTAGCAGCAGTGGTTTGTGTTATACCTTAGTTACTGGACTGTTCTTATCTCGGCCCGTGGGAGTTACATTTGTTCGATTCTCCTCCCCATCCCTCTGGGAGCATGGGGAGGAAGAGGGGAGAGTGAGCGAGCGGCTGCGTGGTTCTGGGTTGCCAGCTGGGCTTAAACCATGACAGGCAGTTACCCCAGCAACTTTAGCAGATGAGTCCAGTCATGTGTTTGCTACATGAGCAGAAAGCATATCTATAATCACAGTCTACATGTTCATGCAACAGTCTGACATTCTCAAGGAAAAAGCATATCCAGGCATGAGACTAATGGAAAGGAATAGCACAATGTGCACTTACCAGGAACTGTTTAATTTGCCAAACCTATTTTCACCTGGTCAAGAATTGTAAGTTGCCATGTTAATCAAGTAACTTGGAGGCAACTCAACATAACCCCCAAAATATTAAATATATTACTATTCCAACAGAAAAGCATGTGTTTATGTTTTGACTGAAAAATAAGTCTAGTTAAATTGCTAGTCCAGACAATACTTGCATTCACACTGAGTAGTACGTTAAAGCTCTGCTTTTTGGAATACAGCACAAATGCCTCAAGAACAAAATCCCAATTTGTTTAAGAAATATTAAAAGCCTTTTCGGGCAATATACTGAGGGATTCTGCACCTGATGGCAGCATCAGAGAAATAAGAATATACAAAAAGATACACTGCATTCAATGGAAAGGTCTGGAGGCAGGAAAGACAAAAAAAAACCCCACAGCCAACTCAAATATACAAAAGTACATCTTGTCACTATACAGCTTTTACCTACTCCTTAAAATGAAGGAACTACTCTATCACCTTCTTATTCTTCCAGTTCTGAAAGTCTTTTCTGATTATTCCCACAAGCAGGTATGTGTTCATTCCATACAAAACATTTCCTCCTGAACTGACCTGTATTGTCTTATTTTTATAACTAACTGGAGGAAATTAATCTGTTGTGATGGTCATACAAAACTAGCCCACTATTAAGCATGATGGCACAGCCATCAAGCATGATTTATTATTATTGCCACTGTAAGTGGGCATGTAATCATAGCCCTTCTTTATCCACCACAGCTAAGAAAACCATTAGGTGACTAGCTATTATTTTTTCCTCTGCTACCTTTTGGGTTCTAAACAGAACCACACTGCTTTTCAGATCAGCACTTGTGTTCAAGTATATTCAATTCTAAGTGAATGCAGTTACAAGCCAAATTGAACCATTGTATTTATTTGGCTTTGAGACTGGCCTGCTAGATAACGATCAAGATTTTTCACAGTAAATGTGACTAGTCAATGAGAAAAGTTAAATATAAATATCTCTGTTAACAAGCAAAATTGGATTAATACATTACAAAGCAGACTCAGCTTTTCAGACCCTTCTTTATGGAACCTAAGAGATCATTTGATTAAAGCTGAAAAGAAATGTCTATACATTTTATTTAAAAAGCTCACCAAGTTTAATACATTTAATAATGTTAGTTACAGTTGGCACCTAGAACCAGAGCTAATAAGAGAGCATTCGCATCGCGACACCAAAGCTTCAGACTTCCTGCCCCTAGGATGAGCTTGCATTCCTGTTAGGTGCACAGGGATCCTGTGCAGCACAAAAGAGAGTGGAGAGTCTTCAAAATGGAGACAAAGCTTCAGAGGTGAGAGCTCTCTCTTACCAGAAATCACTTCACTGAAGCCAAGCATAAATCTTAAATTTGACCTATCAGATGTTTTACTAAAAGCTGAATTAGGACACTTCTATCTGTATGGCAATAGCTGCAACAGTTCAAAAGTGGTATCCATACCCTCTCTTTTGAGGAGCTGAACAGGTTGGCACTTCGCTTTCAAAAGATTGCTATTAGTATTAAGGGTAGCCACATAACAGTATTTATATAATTCATATAATTAGATCATTTGCCCAGAGATAGCTCTACATGGGGAGATTTAAAGCGAAAAGGACAGGTATCACATTGAGTAGCAACTAAGTGGTGCTGTTAAGGTTTACAATTCTGGCCTCTACTTTTCACAAAATTCTGTTTCATATTTAGCCCTTAAGGATGTCAACTTGGTGAGAAAAAAAAAAAAACAATCAACCAAAAAATGAAAAAAAAAAAAAAAAATCAGAAAAGCTCTTTTAAACCCTCTTTTTTTAGTTTTTCCCAGCTCAGTCACAGATATTAGTAGCTGAATTCCCTTTGCAATAACTGTCTAAACATTGAACTTAATTTTATTTCTTTGTTAATCAAAATACTCATTTGAGAAACAGCGATCATCCTGAACACTCTCCAAAGACTACAGAGGAATAAGCCTAAATTTAATGAGTGCTGGGTAAGTAGACAGAGCATCTTCATTTTAATTTATGAAATTAGTATTTCATTTGTTGACCATTTGTGCATATTTAAAAAAAAGAAATCATTGTAGATACCCAGAATTAATGTGTTCATTAAACTCTAGGCCCATAGGTAAAACTGTAGGCCCATAAACTTCAATGAAAAAGCCACACTTAAAACTCTCCTCCTTGTTAAAAATGTTAGTTATTTATCACGGTTCAGCAAGCCAATAATCAGTTACTAAATGAACTTTGCAGTTTCCATAACATTATTTAGCTCAAATACTTAGACACTAATGCCATTAAGATTTTGCCAATTAACAACTACTGAAGAATTTTCACCGGGGTGGGGGAGAAGAATAATCTTCTATATTTGACTCTACATGCTATTTTTTGCACTTTCAAGTCAAAAAACACAAAGAAAATTTACATTTTAAAGAAGAAAGTTATATGCCTTCTACTCATAAAGAATTGAGCTCCACATTTCTATCAGTTTTCCTGCAAAATTTACAGGTGTGATCAGATACAGCTAAAATACCTGTAAATCAATGCTTGATGCAAAGCTCCATTTTCCTCATTTAGAAAACAGAGGATTATTTTATAAAACAGTATAATGCCTTAGCTCTCACCATACTGCGGATGTTTCTGCTCAAACTATTTTCTTTTATTAAAGCATGAGCGAAATCACATTCACACTGAAAAAATAAAAAACAACTGCCCCTTTGACAATTCAGGTGCCTGAATTTAACCTAACATTTTCATATATTAGTATTTCACACAATTAGTATGCTGTGTGATCAGAGAATTTTACTATCACTAGCAAGTCATAGCCTCTTTAAAAACCCTCTCAAATAGGAAGGGATTACTGTCTGCATGTTAACAAGCAGAAGCAAATGTGCAAACCCTGACATGAAACACTTCTAATGTTCCTTTCCTCCTTTGACAGTCAAATGCCTCAAGGCCATTGGTTTAACCTAGTGATCCCTTACAGCTCTTTTCAAAGTTTCAGTTCTCCCCATAACAATTGAGATTCTCTCAAGCACCTTCTTTTTTTCACATACTGAAATTATGTTCTATCCACTCCCACAACAAGGACTGTGAAATGATCCTTGGAAATCAACCCCTGAAGTTATGCATAAGTGTCTTCTTTTATCTATAGCATCAGTAAGAGTAAAATCATGTTGATGTATGGTCCTGCAGCACCTAATATAGACTATAGCATCAGCTCTGATCAGTACTTGCTGTCTACAATGAATGCATTGCTTTCCAAGTGGATGGATGTGTCATATCAGACGTTTCTAGACAGTGAAATAAACTACAGACTTTCTAAATTCAGCAAGATTTTGAGACTGAATAAAAAGATGATAATTTGGGTTTCAAACCAGCAACTGTGGATGACTGAGGGACAACATATGGCTAACATACATTCAAGGATGACTAACTAGCTGGACAAAAAAAATACCTGCAGGTATACTATGGCAAATCAAAAGTATTAGCAAACATTCTTGTGGTGATGATTTAAAGAGATGCAAATATGGGCCATACACATGGCACAGACAAGTAAGTCTATTCTAAAACTCCCAGTGTTTGCTCCTGCATTGCATACTGCAACCCTGCCTGCACCTCCTTCTTGTTAGAAGTGCTTTCTCTCTCAAGGGTAAAGTCTAACTCAAAACTAGGAACTTCCCATTGACAAGTGGGAGCATGTTGCTTTTGACAAGGAAAAAGGGTGGAATATGATTTATGAAGATCTAATACCATTTGAAACAACTCACATCTATCTCACTTAAAGGAGAGCCCAAAGGAAATTTAGTAAAGAACAATCCTTAAGTCAATGTGACATTTTCTGTCCTGCGTGTGAAAAAGCATTCCTTGTAAACACTATACTTCATAGCTGTATGAGAACCCATAATCAAAATTAATATGAAGAAAAAAAAGAAAAGCAACAAACAACCACCACACCACACTGAACAGGCTGATAACCGTTTTTTATCAAAGCAGACAACCCATACCATTAACTCCAGAAAAGACATAAGACAGAAAGTAGTCATTATTTAGTTCTAAATCCCATAGCATAAAACTCCTATCCATAGAATCAGGACTTGTCTGTATATTAATTACACCACTACTACTCAAAGATCTCACAGAACCTTGTTGTTTTCTAAGTCTGTCAGGTCTAAAACTGTTGCATTCATGCATTCATGACAGTTTTCAGTAAAGACATATCTAAGCCACCGAAATAGAAGCAGATACAAAACTATTCCCCAGTTTTCACTTTTTGGTACTTCAACAGATTTTAGAGATGGGCCAAATGCAACACAGGAGTTCAATGTTTAAGATTCTGAGCTCCTAAAAAAATCAACACTAATCCTAATCAAAGGCAACACTATCATATCTTTTGCAAAGGGTAAAATTTCTGTTTGAACCTGTGCCACTTAATTGGTTGTTAACTTTTGTTCAAATTCTAGTTTAGATGAGCATTATTCTCAGACGACATCCTCAGAAAAGCATGGTTAGAGATATCTGATAAATTAATTCCCTTTGGATGTTACAAACTCCCCTTTCTTGCAGGTCTCAGCTCTATTAATTACCAGTGTTTTGCTTTACAATCTGACATTTAAAGATAGAACTGTTAGCTTTATTCGTATGAATTGCAAGATCCATGAACTGGTGTAGAGCTTACTGGCTGTGCAGAATACATACAGCAACATCAAAAACGAGGGAAACCACAGCAGACATTCCAACTATGACCCTCTGAGAGAGGACAGGGACAGAAAGGGAGCAATAGAGGCCAAGTACCAGAAAAGCTGTTTAAATTGCCCATAAATAATAAAATTAATAAAGATGCTGATGAAAGACTGAAACACAGCACCGTAATTTGTGGCTACTGTGTTCCTCAAATACAGCGTGTAGTGCGGACACTACTGTGTCCAAGCATCTTTTATGTCAGAAAGCAGTCTGTGATTTGTGGAAAAGTTAAGAAGAGAAGATCAGCAGGGAAAAGACACTTCATAAATAAACCAAGAGAAGTCATTAGTGACGTAAGAGACAGCAATTTCTGCTTGGCTGAGGAGTGACAATACAGTATTAGAAGGTCCAGGGAGACCTGCTAGGTGGTCCGAATAATAATGCTGACTACCGACACCACAAGGAAAAGTTCAATTTTGTTCCTTGGATATTTATTTTCTGTGATTTCCTGTTTGCTGATGTGCAGACTTTGCAAGGGATTCAGTGAAAATGAGTATTGCTTTTAAATAGATTAAATTCTTCATGCAGGGGATGGAAAAACATACTGTGCTGCAACTATGATTTCCGATGAATCTTAATACATTTCAAACTTGTAATTAATTTGGTTATACGCAAGAATCTGAAAGCACAAAAGTTTTTATTTACAGGGATTATATTCTTACTGGGGTGAAACTGTGTTATTAAACCAGTTTTGGACACCTACTAGAACACAGTAATTTTTATAATCTAAAGCAGAAAAAAAAAAGTTTTTTTTAATATGACAACATTTTCTGAAAAATGAACTCTGCTTCCCCACTTATGACTCTAGAACTTTATCCGCTCCTTTGGGACTGGCATTTAGCAGTAGCACCTGTTCTGTTGTCCCAGATAACCTGTGCCTCCCATCAGGTGTCTTCTCCAAGGGCCAGCAAAGTATGACATGGATGCTTCAACAATTATTTCAAGGCTGCTGCCTTGTACAAAACAGAAGATTTATACAGGTCAGATTAACTAAAGGCTCTTACATCGCTCCCAGAAGCGTCAAGTACTGTAACTCTCTATGTCAAACAGTAAAGTGGCCAAATACCAGCCAAATATTATTCCTCCTCCTGCCAAGATAATGACCCTGATTCTATTCTTTCTTAATACCAGTTTTATGAAAGTTATCTTCAGTACAATCTCATCAGATCTTTGCTACTGAGAAAAGGGAACCAAGTACAAAGGTTTCAAGAGTGATAGCCCCATAAACTGATTTCTTTGTATCTTTTGCTGTCACAATTGAAATAATTGACTTGTTAAAAGTGGGCAAACAGGTTCATATGGTATTTATTACACAAGTACAATTGTCTGCTACAATGCAGAAAATAGTTTGTGATCGTAACAGCAACACTTTCAAGTAATTATTGAAACTTTTCAAACTTTACCATGTTTAATAGACAAAATAGCCTATTCCTGACATGACACGATCTGAAAACTCGTTTCTGTTGACTGGGCTTTAGCGAGAGCTAGGACTGCTTTCCACATTGGGACATATGGACATGCTGTGCTAGCTGCTGGGAGGCAGGCGGGATGTGGAAACGCGATGAAATCCTTCTTTAACCACCAGCATTTTCAATAAGTTATGAAAAGATTTATTTCTCCTTAAACTAAAAAAAAAAAAAAAAAAAAAAAAAAAAAAAAAAAAAAAAAAAAAGGCGTTTTATACTGAGGTTTCCTTCCCAGACACAGGTGGGTTTCATGCCCAATTTTCATTTCTTTAATATTAGCTATTGCTGGCCAGTAGCACGAGACAACCCCTGCCTTCAGTGCTACGGCACCTTTAGCCGTTCTGGCTTACGAAAATGTTTGCCTACTTATCTACGCCGAAACCGCCATCCCCTCGGCTCACGGCACCTGCCGCCACTCACCCGCGCACACACAGGCACCTCCCACACCTCCTCCCACCGACCCCTCCCCGCCCGCCTGTCAGCGCCGCGCTCCGCTCCGCCTTCCAGCCGCTCGCCCGCGCCATTTTTACCCCGTTTATGGAGCCCCTGCGGCCGCGTTGTCGTCCTCGCGACCCCGGGGAGGGTGTTTGTGCACTTCGCTGAAAGCTCGGGAGCTCTCGGAGCCGCGTTCCCCCTCAGGAAGCTGCAAAGCTTTCACGTAGAGGGTTTCTGAGGAAGGGGTTTTCAGTCAGGTGCGGTGGTGATCATAAACTGCTGAACGGAAGACGCTTTGAAAGGGGAAAAGAAGAAAGACGGAAAGAAAAAAAGACGGGAAGAAAGAAAAATACGGGAAAACAGCAGAGGCCTGCTGCCAGCTGGAGCTGAGGGATGGTGTGGTCAGCTGTAAAGGCAATCACCATCTTGTGGTGCCCACCTTAGGGGCCACAAAACACATTCATTTCTCAGCTGTTCTATATTAGGCTCTTGTGATTTATGGCCTAATCAGAGCTGGTCAGGAGTTTGGGAAACAGAATAATTGCCCCCCCCCGCCCCCCCAAAAAAAATCAACAAAAAACAAACCAGATGGTAAAAAAAAAAATTATTTGGGGAGATACACTGTTCCCCATAGTTCTGAGTCAGTGACAAGAGGAGCGAGCTGGGTTCTCCACCTCTGTTGGCCCCCTGCCTTCAGTCTATAGTAGATGCATGTCGTTTTGAAGAAATAACCCCATCTGCTTCAGTGAGAAGGTGCTGTAGGAGTATTGACTACATTAAATGAAAATTAATTTTTCATAAAGCAAAGAACACAGAATTTCAAGTAAAATGAGATGTGCCAATTTCTGCTCTTGAGTTAAAATGTGTCTCTTTAATAGGGGTGGAAATGTGTATGTACGTACCTCATTTTTACTGTTGAAGAAGCTGCCTTTAACTCATACAGATAAGAGCCTTTCTGTCTGATACTGGGAAATGCAAATGCAGCTACATATAGTGACAGCCAGTGCTTTAACAAATTATATCAGAAAATTCTACCTTTGACACTAGATTACGTACATGTATTAGTCTGCGCTACCAGCAAAGCCTCGCTGTGGTCCTCTATGTCCTACAGATACACAATGCTTTCTATCTCTTATTCAGACCGCAGAAGCTGAGGATGATCAGTGTCTCCAAGGAGCCACTTAATAACATCGAGTTGTCTGAATCTATTCATTGCTGGTACTGAGAAATTAATGTCTACAATACAGTGTGAAAGAGTGAGCCATATTGATGAGCTATGGTTGTAGGGCTGTTACTAGCTCTCTCAAAGCAAGTCAGTCTCTAAGAAAAAGGGGAAGTTGGAACAAAACAAAAATAATTTTGACCATTAACATTTAATATTTTCCCTTCCCCCCTCCTCCCCCCCCAGCTTTCTTGCTAAAACAGCTCGTATGAAAATTACTTTCATTGTTCTTTACGGAGACAACATTTTGTTCTATTGCATCTGTTCTTTAAACCCATGAACCCTAGAAGCCACAGCAGCAGATAAATCTCTTTGTCAAGAAGACATACTCAAGGTTCCAGGGACAAAACTGATCTTTGCCTCATGGGTTAATGGCATTAATAATTGCCATTTTGATAAGTCTCATTGTAAAAAGCCTTCTTAAACAAAAGAGTCAACCCTTCAAAAATGACTATCCATGATAAATTTTCAAGAGCAATGAAAATTGTCACTCTGCCAACTTGATAAATTGTAGCACCAACTGGCAGAGCCATTTGCCTTGCAGTAAGCACAAAATGACAGATCTTTGCTGAATACAAACTATATGCTTGCACCTTTCACAGCTGGTTTAGCTTGTGAACGCAGAAAAAGAAGAAAAGACTTTAATAAAAACTGAAGGTTATGCACAAAAAGTGGTTTCGCATCCAACTGATTCTCTCAGTTTAAAGGTATTGCTTTCATACTGGAAAGTAGTCTTGAAAGAAACCCTTCAGCTGTCTGTGGAATCATGCTCTAAAAATACATGTACAACTATACTGATGGTTTCTTCGCTGAAATGATTCAAAGGTGCAAATACAGTCATTTCAGGGAAAGAAAAATCACAGCACCTCAATATTTACCAGAACACATGCACCCTTCACGTGAAGAAGATATAAATCTATGCACTAAACTGTGTTTCATGGTATAAATAAATGCAGCACCTACTTTTCATTCAGTTTCTTAAACTGCTGATCTGTCTTCCTGATGACTCCTAATCTCCCACATCACAGACCATCTTTAGCATGCTACTGAAAAAGAAATTGCTTTGTCAGAGGTATGTTTAATTCTTCATAGATGGAATTCCTTAAAAAAAAAAAACAAAAAACAAAAAACAAACAAACCACACTTGCCTGCAGCCACTTTTGTATAATGCCTACATTAATATGTCTAGATAATATATATATTATGCAAACACAGTGAAGGTTGGTATTTGTGTTGCTGCAAATAGATGCTTTATGCCTTAGGAAGGAGAACACCACTTTTTTGACATAGTCACTCCTAGTCCTATAGCAAAACTTGACGTTAAATATGTACGATGTAAAGAGGTGATACACCTTGAATAATTTCTCGCTGATGTAGTTGCCAAGCCACTCCCCATATTTGTGAAGCCGTGGCGGTCAGATGTGGTCCCTAGTGCCTGGGAAAAGGGCAATATCACACCCATTTTTAAAAAGGGTAGGAAGGAGAACCTTGAGAACTACTGACCTGTCAGCCTCCCTGCTGTGCCTGGGAAGGTCATGGAACAGATCGTCCTAGAAGCCATGCTAAGGAACATGGAGGACAGGGAGGTGATTCGACAGTCAGTACAGCTTCACGAAGGGCAAGTCATACCTGACCAACCTAGTAGTCTTCTATGATGCAGTTATTACGTCAGTGGACAAAGGAAGGGCTATGGATGTTGTCTATCTGGACTTAAGTAAAACTGTTGACATAGTTCCCCACAACATTCTTCTGTCTGAACTGGAGAGATACAGATTTGATGGACAGACTGTTAGGCAGATGAGGAGTCAGGTGGATGGTCTCATCCAGAGGATAGTGATCAGTGGCTCAGTGTCCGGATGGACACCAGTGACAAGTGGCATCCCTCAGGGGTCCAAACTGGGATCAGTAACCTTCAGTATCTTCATTAGTAACATAGTGGGATTGAGTGCATCATCAGCAAGTTTACAGATGGCATGAAGCCAAGTGGTGCAGTTGACACACCTGAGGGATGGGAAACTATCCAGCAGGACTTGGACAGGCTTGAGAGGTGGTCCCATGCGAACCTCGTGGGGTTCAACAGGGCCAAGTGCAGGGTCCTGCACCTGTGTCAGGACAACCCCCAGTATCAGTACAGGCTGGGGGATGAAGGGGTTGAGAGTACCCCTGAGGGATGAAAGATTGGATATATGCCAGTGATGTGCACTTGTTGCCTAGAAGGCGAATCCAAAGGAGCGTTGCCATCAGGTCAAGGGAGGTGATTCTGCCGCTCTGCTCTGGTGAGACACAATTTGGAGTACTGCATCCAGCTCTGGAGTCCTCAGTACAGGAAAGACATGGGCCTGTTAGGGAGGGCCCCGAGAAGAGCCACAGAAATGATCAGAGGGATGGAACACTTCTATGAGGAATGTCAGAGAGTTGGGGTGTTTAGCTGGTAGACGACTCCAGGAAACCTGATTGTGGCCTTTCAGTTTTTAAAAGGGCCTATGAGAAAGATGGGGAGAAGCTTTTTAGCAGGGCTTGCTGTGATAGGATGAGGGGTGATTGTTTCAAACTAAAAAAGCAGGATAGATACGAGGAGAAATATTCTACAATGAGGGTGGTAAAACACTGGAACAGGCCACCCAGAGAGGTGGTGGATGCACCATCCATGGAGACACATAAGGCCAGACTGGATGAGGTTCTGGGCAACCTGATTTAGATGAAGGTGTCCCTGCTCATTGCAGGGGTGTTGGACTAGGTGTCCTTTGAAGGTCCCTTCCAACACAAACTATTTTGTAATTCTGCGCACAGGCTATTTTGGGGCACGTGTAAAGATTCTTAGCTCTCCTGAGCCATTGAGGACTCAGCTGTGCCTGACGAGCATAGAGTTTGATGAGCAAGAATTGTACAAAGCGCTTTCAGCTTCCTTGAAATAATGTGCCTGTAATAGATACTGTAGAGGGCAAGGAAGGTTTATTTTGAAGTCATCTTACTTGGTCTGTTCTGTCCAGAAGATCAGAAGTCTTTCTCTCTTTAAAAAGCTACCTCTAACCAGCTTTTTTTATGTTCTAGTAAAACAGCTTCAAAGACCAGGAGCCTTCTGGTGTATTCTGACATGTTCACTTCAAAGAAAGCTCTTGAAGTGAACACCTCAGGGCTCTGGATATCTGGATAGCTGTGTTGATACTGCTATGGGCAAATAGCAGACCATCTTGAAAGCGAGGTGGTCTGCCTATTTGCTACAAGTGAGCACGCACACTGAACTGCACATTCCAGCTGTACCAATGACTGGTATTCTTAAATTCCATAATTTCTGACTCATTAAACCTGCATCTTTATTTGCTTTTAATATCGCTCATACTGTTTGAATCTCTCTGCTTGTTTACCCCACTCTGTACTCTTCCCATTCCGAAAAAAGCCCACAAAACCAAATCAACCCAAAATCGAAAAATCCCCATAATAAAAAAGAAACCAAAAACCCCCAAACCTGTAGGAAACAAAATCCTCTCATTAAAAGCAGAGATGAAGCATGGGGGGGGGGGGGGGGGGGTCAAGATAAATAGCTAATGTTTTTAACTATAAGCAACTGAAAATCAGAGTCATAACCCTTGACAAGGTGTATGGCTCAGGAAATCTCAGTGGTGAGTTCGAGGTTTTGTTACACCTGCTCCACCCAGGCTCTCTCAACTGCAGCAATAATATGAGACAGTTGTTGTCAATAATACCTCATTGTCTTAGTTTTCTCATGTCATAAGCAATTCTTTTGCTACATCTTACAGATATCAGATAACTGGCTCGTATGAGATGACAGAGAAAGTCTGCATTGAATTATCAACAGAATTGTTGAACTCTTGAATCTCTTTGCATCCTGTCTTTGGATAAACTGGATGTTAACACTGCATATTACTCAGCATTTTAGGAGCTTTTTATGAAGATGACATGCAAACATACACAGCACAAAAGGAAAGACAGAGAAGGAAACAAGTAACACCAGAAGGTGGAAAAAAAATAAATCAGTTAGCCGCTAATGGTGATCCGTAATTTCTTTGAAGTGTATCACAACTCAAAAATATTTGCCCTACAATACATGAACTTGGCCTGAAAATAGGAATAGTTCTGAAAAACAAAAACGCATGTAGTGATTACTGAAGTACTTCTGCCCTGGATGATACTTCAGCATGCAGAAAAATGTCATTTCAGTCTTTTTTACTCAGGCTTGTAAGAAACCAGGTGGCATTAGGGGGATGTAGCGACAAAGTGCCAAAAAAACCCCAAAACAAAACCAACCAACCAAACCCCCACCCTCCCAAAAAAAACCAAACCTAAAAAACCACCTTTGAGCAACTGAGTAGCGAACTGGGTGAAGACATCAAACTTAATCAAAGGTACTTCCTTCTGCTAAAGGCATGTTTATGCATTGGGCTAAAGTTACAATGGGAAAAATCACACAGGTGACTATACGGACACATGGGTAACCCCAGAAGAATAGTCCACATGTGTTACCACCTCCCAACATCAGCCGTCTTTCCTGGAACTTCTCTTTGACAGCACATTGATGAGTTTAATTAGTTAGCCAGTAGATTTTTGTTTTGTTTTGTATTAAGACGATCAAATGCTGCTGAAGTGACCACTGCAGCCTTCAGCAGAATCCACGCGTGAACGCTCTTTTATCACATCACCTGAACCTCCCCCCCCCCCCAAAAAAAAAAAAAAAAACAACCAAAAAATCCAAACCAACCTGAGTGCATTTAAACTCAAGAAACTGGTTGTCTTCTATTGCAAAATCCTCATGTGGAAAAAAAACATGTATTTTAACGTGCATTTAAGAGATGCCATAGAGAAAGTAACACGAAAATGGCACCACAGTTACTGCTCAACATGAAAAAATGGTAGGGCTGGCCCAGAGTACTTAGATAACCTTTTTTAGCTTATAAAATTGAGTGGAGATAGGATGAACAGCTCTCCTAGAGCACTCTTATCTGAAGTAAAGACCAGAAGAGAAGAGGAGGTATTTAAGCTAAAGGATAATTTTGGCATAAAAACAGCAACAAAAAATTCAGCTAAGAGCAGAGAAGGCAATTTCTAAGTCCTTACATTGAAGAGTTTGAAGTAGCCCTCCAGAGGAGAGGTGAGCCTGGGAAAGACTCCTAACTAATTTTAGAAGGAAAGATACATGATGCTGCTGTCTGAAATAATAGGAGACTGTGACATGACCCAGAAATTTTTTTCACTTCATACATTTATAGTGCTGCCAACAAAAGCAAAAAGAACACCCCATGAACAGAGAAAAATGGGCAAAGTGTCTAGGGTCTCGACTGAATTGAAAGCATATATTGTATATGCTGTTGGAGGGGGTGGAGGAGGAGGGGAGGGGGAATAAAATTCCTCTTCATTGTTCCACCAGGGCAAAGATAAAGAACTTTCTTTTCCCACTCTTTGAAATGGATTTTACTCTCTGTGGCCTAAGGCTTTTCTCTCCCTCCACCCTAAATATTAAAACAGGAATTTTTAATCTGAAAAAGTCAGATAAATGCAAGGTTACCACAAAGAAAATGTGCTCATAAGTGGAGGTCATTTTTCTGAGCAGAGAAGAGTGAGAGCAAGCACAAGAGAAGATCTACCTTAGTGACACTTGGTTTTTTTAATTAGAATATTTGTTGGGCGAGTACCAGCCATGACTGGAGTGCTGAATGCTGTTTAGCTACAATAATAGATTGATGAAGATATCCAAATGACACAATCTAGATTCCATGTGTGCAAGTAATTTCATGGGGAGTGGGGGTTCCTAAGCAGGATATGTGAGTTGGGAAGACATTTTTAAAGGTTTAATGTAACAGAGTGGTTCAGTGGTTTGCCTGAAAGCAGATGACAGGAAGCTGACCAATAGACTATGTTTGAGATCTCCATCTGGTTATATTTACCAAAAAGAGGTTTTTTTTCCTACATGGCTAGAGCTTGTCATTCTTGTGTTGCTTAATCCTGTAGTCAGGTTCCTTCAAATCATAGCTTTCTCAAATGAAGAATAAAACTTTGAAATGAGAATACAACTGTTTGACAGGGAGTGTAAGCAGTATTTCTGCATAGTGGCTCTGCAGAAATCGGGGAAAATACTATTTTTATAGTATCAGATAAAAAGTTTACTAAGGAATCCATAAAAATTAAATGCCAGTAAAACAAGCACACAACAAAAGCGTTTCAACTTTGATAACATCCTTCTGTATTGGTTGGTATTTTCCTTAACGTATCTTACGCAGGCAAGGTTTGCCACGGGTTTTCTTTGTACAGTTTAAGGCTGAATCTTCTAGACAGCATGTTTGTACTTAAAGAAAATAACTACAAGAAACTATGAAACCAAAGAATCCATTATCATTTAACTAGTATTAATGTCCTCCCTTCTTTTCTCATGTACTGTTTTTCTCTGATTCTCTGTAATATGTAAACAGATGCCGAGATGACTTCATGTTTTATTCCAGGCCACAAATACTAACATGTCAAATCATTAAGGGCTGAAGATACATACTTGTGAAACCTCATTAATCATACACCTCTACTGATACCTGTGTTTTCTGGTTAGTTCAACATTTACTATCATTAGTTTGTATGATTCTAATGTCTGAGAGAAAATGCTTTACAATACGTATCAGGTTGAACACCTGGAATGGTTCTACATGCACTACACCTACACTATTAATTTAGACCATAAAATTAGTGTCATAAGGCCAGCAGGCTTCTATGAGCTCAAAATTAACCAGCTTGCTTATGTTGCCACTGTTGAGTTGCTTATTTAATCAAGTATGAGTTGTTCCATTATTTTGTTTAATGCCAGCACCAGTCTGGCATTCCTGCTATTATCAGGGCTGTCTACCTTTAATCATTGTAAAATATAGTTGCAACATTTATTCCATATTTTTGGCCTTCAGATTCTGCTACTTTACTAAAAACTGATACTTTTTAAGCCAAATATTTCATACCAAGAAGAACACTAATTTAGGCTCTTGGTAGAGCACTCATTCTGGTCCTGACGTTCTTTTGCATTTGGATTGTCTCCAAAGGAGAATAAACTACAGAACATGATGTTCTTATGGCAAATAACTCCCTGTAACAGGAAAAGAAAAAGTACTTCCAAGAGCTATATTAAAGATTATTTTTCAGAGCTCTCCAGCAGATTGAATCATTAAAGTTTATTTTGTGTTAGTTTTGACTCCTTTGTAAAATATTTTTGTGGACATTTAAGCTGCCTGTAAATGAGATTGTCCTGTATCTATTAGAAGTGCTTCTATGTCAATAACTTAAACCTTACAAAGAACAGAAAATTGCAGCACTGAAGAAGCCAGGAAGCTTTGTATTTGGAATTTCAGAATACTGTTGGCTTTGTTGTTTAATATTTAATCAGTTGTAGGGAGCAGTGAAACTATGAAGATTGTTATCTTTAGTGGACAACAGAGAAGCATGAAAATAATACATTACTGCAGATAATATTATTTCACTAATGACTATAGCTCACTGTTGATGATCAGGATGCATCATTTGGAGATCACAGCTGGAGGTGGGGATTTAAAAATCATCTAGGTGTTAAGTAATGTCGAGAAAGGTGACATACTCCAACAGAATTGTTCTCTCCCAAAGTACTCTTCCTCTCACTAAGTCAATCCATTAAGACTATGTCAGATCAGAAAGTTTAAGAAGATTACTGTAACAGTGTTAGAGTAGAGCGAGCATGCTGCAGAAAGAAATCCAAAATAGTTTTAGTTCAGTCAGAAAGTTCTCTACATATAAGTTTTTTAAAATTATGTAATAACTGCAGAGCAAATTTAAAAAAAATTATGAAGTATTAATTTCATTAAATGTATATTACATGTTCTACTTCAATGAATTACAGTGTTTCAGATTAAACATACTATGCTGAACACAGATGTGGACAAAGTTTACTATATGTACACAGAATTATCAGTGCAGAGAGATGAAAGATTCTGTTCTGGATACAGATCCTTTGGAGAATTAAAGGATGAAGTAATGACACAGGGCCAGCTTGCCTATATTTAGACATTCCTGTATTACGTTTTAATGCACAGAACTGAGGATTCAAAGCAAACCCCAAAAACTGGGGATGAGAAGACATTAATAGAAAGCTTAAGGATGGAAATCCAGTGCCTCACCTTATAGCCTAAGCATTGGCAAGTCTGCTGCTGACTTGGAAAAAAAA
This sequence comes from Ara ararauna, assembly GCA_028858755.1. NCBI lineage: Eukaryota > Metazoa > Chordata > Aves > Psittaciformes > Psittacidae > Ara > Ara ararauna. The sequence goes on along the minus strand of CM054383.1, from coordinate 7,713,704 downwards.
AAAAGTCTCCAAAATCATCTACATGAGAAGCACAATACTAATTTCCAGTATGGGATTTGCTGTGATAACAGGTATCTTCATTAACTTTTTACAATATGGAAAAAGCAGTGAGGATACAACCAACCAAACCTTCTCACACCACTCTCCCTTCCTCCACCCTCCCCCCCAAAAAATATAAATTAAAAAAAAAATAAATAACACCAGCTCATACTGGTCGTCTTCAGGATTTAATTTATGGAAAGATATTTCACGTTCCAAATTCATAATCTTACTGTATTTCAAGACAGATCGCATTTTTCTTAAAGTTCTGAGTGCTACCTACAATAATGAGAATGGTGTTTCAGTAAGGCACTAACACTCATGATTGGGGGGGGGGGGGGAGAGGGGGAAGGAAAAAGTCTTGGAAAACAGACTGCGAATAAAAACCCTTTCCCGTCCACTGGAGAGGGTCTTTTGTATGTGGGCATCATCCAACTTCGCTTTAAAATGCTGTCATTTAAAAATGCGAACCATTTATTATGGTTATGAATTATGGAAATGTAAAAGCATTTCCTTCTTGACATCTTTTTCCTCCATTAAAAGAAGTAGCAGGCATAACTTGTTATTGAAAGGGTGCTTGCAAATGTTGAATTGCTGGCAAAGAATTATCTATTCACCCTTTAAAAATGGCCCTGAAGGATTTAGTTTGGGGTATAAAAACACTTAAAGCAGCAAATGAGCTCACAAAAACAGATGACAGAAATAGAACAACATTGGCAGCCGTAAGGCGAAACACTTGTGCTGCAGTTTTCTAGACTGGATCCCTGGGGTTCTTGCAAACAAAAGTAACTGGATAGTCTACTTTCATGATCACTTAATACTTTGCTCCTATTCCTCCTGCTGTGTCCTAGGGTCATATGAACAGGAGGGCATGGTCTCATAATTTTGCAGTTTTAAACTCGGGGGAAACAAATAGGATGACTTTGGCCTCAAAAATGGCCCTGAATATCTGCCTATTTATTTTATTTCATTTTGAATCTGAGCATGTTGTGGAAATCATATGTGACAGCCACCTTTTGGCATAGGCATCTTTCCTGCACCAGTCCATGGAAGGTTGCTAGCAGTGAACAAGCTACACAATGTGCTGCCTTCCCCAGCAGTGCAGTCCAGTAGGTCTGAATGATCTGGCAGTAACAGCAGAGGGGAGGGTTGAGCCCATGCGCAGGTGTCCCCCATGCTAGGTTGCAGCTATCACACATCCAGAGGCATATCCTTTGCTAAAGGGATTTTGTCAATCTAATTAAGACTGATTTGGCCTAGCAAAATTGCATAGGTCATTGTATAGATATATACAGCAAATTGTACCGCTTGGTCATAAGGAGTCAAAACAATTTCAATATATAGGTACATATTTTGCATAATTTCATTTATATTCTAAAAAAATTATTGCAACTATAAAATTACAACTTTATGTAGTCTGAATGATGCCTTTTAAACAGCTTCTATGACCTTTCTCTCGCTGAAACAAAGGGATTGAGCAACTGATGAGTTCAGTTCAGTCCCATGCTTCATGGTGCAGGGTTTGATCTTGTGCTGTTAACACAACTCCTGTTCTTCAGCCATGAGGATTACAGGAATCAACTGCTGCATATAAAACTTATTAGTTTATCTTCAACTCAGTAATCTGTATATTTTTAAAGCCCATAAATAAGGAAATGGGGCAGTAGGTGCTCTACCACTGTCATGGTGAATGGGGCTTGCATTTACACCACAGCACTGACATGTTAACTAAAGGAGCACTAGTTGCAATAAAATTTACCACCCCTCATACTTAGCAGCTGGTGCTCAAGGGAGACAGGATAGCACAAGAACTGTGGTTTCAGAGTGGACAGTGAGAAGGCTTTTGGATCGGGGAAACAACAGAATTTATTAATACTAAAATTATGGAAATAGATTAAACTGGGTAATATTTCAGGTAAAAGACTGTTATGGTCTACTTCCCACTAGTGGCTTGGTTTAAAAAAAAAAAACAAAACACCATCAGCCTGAAATTTGTATTCCTTGTAGAAAGCAATACTTTCTAGGCAAAATAGACATTTTGAAACTCAGATGAGTTCTTTTCAGTAGTAAAATAGTTGAAGTGACTAACATGCTGCTGTGTCTCAGAAATAAGCGTAGGCATTAGTACTGGATACAGCTCATGTAGGGTGTGATTTCTTTACAAATAAATGAAATACAAGAGGAGCAGGAAAGTGTAAGGAAAAAATCCTACAGGCAAAAAATAAATACTGTTTCAGTGGATTCTCTGGCCTTCAGTAGCTCAGTAAGCTGCCGGTGACTTGCTGAGGTGCATTCAGTTGTCCCCTCTGCTGGCCACTTCCACACTGTCACCAATTAGTATTGTGGTCTGGAGCTCAGCAAGCTGCTAAGTGTCTTTTGAGTTACTGTTCTGTAACCTTTCCAAAACTGACCTTTTCATTATCATTTCACATCACTCTGTGTGTGTGTACGAGAGAAAAATAGACTTTTTAATGTCATGCTTATTTCGACTGCCTTTTAAGCTTCTTGTCAAAATATACTGGCTTATTGTACACTAAGTGAGAAATAAAGAACTAATCTTTCAAATACATTCAAAAGAGAACTTTTCATTGCCTTTTTCAGGATGAGAATAACACTGCATCATGTTCAGCACCCCAAAGTGCAGGAACGTTACTGCTAATAGTGGCATACGAGGACCTGATATTCAGGTCTAGAAGCAAATCTTGGTTACTCTGACAGTATTGCAACAAGCGCCCTTCTCAAGCACAGGTGGCTCAAAATCCTGAGTGCATTCATGGGAAATTGTTTCTCACAGTAGTTGGCATTCTAAGGCATAGGTGCTGGTGGGCTGTATAATTCCTTACAAGAGTGCATTGGGTTTCACAGAATCACACGATGGTTTGGGTTGGAAGGGACCTTAAAGCTCATCTAGTTCCAATCCCCTGCCATGGGCAGGGACACCTTCCACTAGATCCAGGTAGCTCAAAGCCCCCTCCAGTCTGGTCTTTCTTAAAATGCATCAGAAAATCTGGTGAAAGTTCCTGTGGAATCGGGAGACAGGTGTTAGCAAAACAGCCTACTGAACCAGAATGTAATACCAGTTTCTTTTTCATAGTTCTCAAGAACAAATGCATTTGACAGAGATCGTAAGATTGAATCGAAACCAACGGCTTCTTCTGCGTGGCTTTGGAAGAGTTGTGTCCAATGGATCCAGATAAATTGAAACCAGTCATTAGTTTCTGGTAGTTTTAGACTGCTGGATGATTTGAATTTGTCCATTCCTATCACTGTAAAAGACTTGGAGAGGGAAAGACAACTATCTGTGGAAATTTGAAAGTTATTTGCAGTGTTAATCCTGAGCTGTCAAAAATGCTTCATTAGTACCTGTGGAATCTTGATAATTTCTCTAAAATGCGGCATAGCACCTCTAGGGGCATACACACAAATATAACCTCTCTTTTTACATCTACGAAGCATGGAAAAAGCCTCTGTGATGCATTAATTGTCAGGATCCAAGCTTTGGAAGAGGATATATACTGGCAAGTCACAAACAGAGCACAAAGCCCTCACAGTAAGAGCTAGTTTTCACATATACAAGTTGTAGGCAAATAGCCTGTTTAACCCATATTTTAGCTATGATTTTGGTTTTGTGTTTTAAATATTTATATATATATATATATATAGCTAGCATCTTATCTATCCTGCACACAAAACTCTTGGTCATAAGCACAAATACTGAAATAAATGCCAAAAGTAAAAAACAAACAAACAAACAAACAAAAAACAAAAACACCCAAAAAAACCCCAAAATCAAACAAAACAAACAAAAAAAAAACCCCAACCAAACAAAAAACAACCACCTTACATTAGTAATAACCCACTGGGTCTATAAATTGAAGAAAAGGTAAAAATTACAGTTCACCTGAACATCTTGATACTGGCACACGCACAGCTCAATATCCAGACCAAGACCAGATACATAGATCAGTTTGACACTTTGCATTTCAGTGACAGACAGTCCCAACACCTAAATTGTGTATGAGTGAAGGACATGGGAGAAGGGGTAGATAAGGGGTATTATATAAAATGATTCTGTGATTACTTAGTCCTCATGAAGTTCATTACTTCTTAGGTACAAAACTTTTAAATACAAAATATTTCTCATAACACAAGGTCCTTCTACTGCCGGACATTTTCAGTAACTCCTGCTTTCTTAAAGAGGTTCAGAAGACAAGAATTATTTGAGCTTCCACTGTTCCCAACTTAGTGGGGTCACCATTATTTCATAGCATTGAGTTCTAGAGGTCATTTATTTCAAAAAACAGAGAGTAAGCCATTAGTGGGTATCTTCTATCTCACCCTTAGGGTCTTTCAATTTTTAAGGTTCATATTCTGCATATTTGCTTTTGGGTTAGAGACCTCATGGCCTTAAATGCGCTCTGATAACAAGCCCATCAAGTCTTAAGAAAGGGCACCCATCATAAAGTTGACTTGTTGCTGCTCTGATTTTTTCCCCCTCCATTTCTTCTAGCTCTCACCCACCCTCCCACCCCATCTACCAGAAGATCTTATTTCTGACTTAGTTCTACAAACTATCTTCGTTACCTTCTGGGCATTGGACTCTGGCTAATTTCTTTGATTTCTAGAACTGCCTGACTTATATGTCAGCTGACCCAATTGCTTTTAATTTTTCCACATCCTCTGCTAGAATTTCCTCATCTTTTAACTGCCTGTTTCCTTCACTTGCCTTTGCCACCTGCTGAAGACCACATGCGTAGACCGGCCATGCTGCTTGTCTAAAGATCTGCCTTTAGGTCCTCTTCCTAGGCATAGATCAAGAAATTGTTAGTTATCCATTAAATGTAAGAGTTCTCCCCACTCTTCCCTAATATTCTCAAACTCTTGCCTAAGTGTCTGCTTACAGTTATGTCTCTGGTCCCTGGGTCTTGCTTTTTCAGATTCCACAGTTTTCAGGCAACATGTAACGTAAACACTGTCAAGCACGCACTTAAGGGTAATATTAGTTCTTCACCTTCTCTATGGGTTGGTTTTTTTTTTTTCTCATTATCTCCTCCACTATTAAGAACACCTCAAATCCTTCATTAGTAAGTGTCATTTTAGAGAACTCTGCCACTAAATTTAAAGAATAAATTAAAAAGAATTCTCAAAATTGAAGTTAAGTCTCAGTGAATGATGCTAATAAAATACAAGTAGGTTGAAAAGTCATAATTCATTCTCTGATTTTTTATTTGGTTTAGATTAAAATAAAGATGGCAATTCTTTATAATCTTGAAATAATGATTATTCTCTCTGTACATCCGCCAAGCAAGGTTTACAGCCACATGCAAAACTAAGCAGCTTTATTTTGCACAGTAGGACAAACAAAGCCTGACATTGCCACCTCCTTTTAGCTGTGACCCCAAACCAGTCACAGCCAGAAATACAATTGTTTCTGAGCCATTGTCTTCTCTGACCCGATGGTCTCCTTCAGTGAGAAAGACTCTTCAAAGCTTAAAGACTAAACATGTTAATGCAGCCACACTTTTGTAGCATCCCTGTTTGCTGTAGTCATTCTATTTACAACAGTTTTGAACCTAGAGAAGAGGGCAAATACAGAGAATTCTGACAGAAGTGACAGTCAAAGGTTTTGATGGCATTTATCACTTCATTTACTGAGGAATCATCCTGGGGTACTGATTGTTGGGAAAAAAGTCCCCAGAAAAGCCCCAGAATCCCCAAGAGTGTGAGTGCAAAACCAAGAATCAGCTTTTCAGTCTGATGTTCCGTTATAAAGAATTGTCTCAGGTTCCCCTGTCCAGGATCTTCTCATTCTTTCTGTTCAGACTTTTATATCTTTCAAGTGCCTCGCACTCTCTTTCTCCTTCCACCCCATCAGTAGCACATACTCCCACTTTTTATGCTTAGCAGCCCATGTCATTGCTCTTTTGAATGCCAGGTGCCATAGAATCATAGAATAGTTAGGGTTGGAAAGGATCTTAAGATCACCTAGTTCCAACCCCCAGCCATGGGCAGGAACACCTCACACTAGACCATGTTGCCCAAGACACTGTCCAACCTGGCTTTCTATATACTCAAATATTTGACAGATACCCTTTAATTCAGAGTTTGTTTGCCTTGGTGGCTTTTTGGGGCAGGGGCATAAGTGAAACAGCAGGGGAAAACACAAGGATTTTAGTAGTCGCTGTTCTTTTGTAATAAGTTTTACATTACTCATCTCTGCACCTTGCCTAAGGCTGTGCAGTTTTAATCTAGATGTGCCTTAGTGCCCTTGAAGCATAAAGATACCTGGAAATGTTAAGCAGCAGGCCAAGGAAGTGAAACACTGCTTGTTTGATATGCACCTCAAGTAAGGAGCAGAGAACCTGCTGGGGGACAAGCTACAGATAGAGGGTCTTCTGCTCTTTATCATTACTTAGGAGTCCAGATGCTAAAGTTGTTTAGTCTAATTCTGCTTTGGCACCAGCAATTTCATTTTATACTGTGCTTCAGGCTATTAAAGCTTCAGAAGAACATGCTGATATGCACCTAGAATACCTAAATGGGAGTCGCCGGTTGTTTTTCTTGAATATAAGAATTACACTGTTTATAAGCCACTATATTACTCCTGATTTGCTTCTGGGCAAACACTTAACCCTATGCTCAACAGCAGAAGGAAAATCCGTGGTTAAATCCTTAGATACAGGGAATTACCAATGAAGTTTTTGTGGAATTCGTTGAGAATTTCATTCTGCCAGGAGTTAGCATAAATAGATACCATGGAAAACTTTACAATATCTAGCTGTAAGAATGATTTTGAGGTATTACTGAAAAGCAAGCAGTACTAGGTATTTGGTAGAAGTAAGCTAGCATAGGTTAGATGCATTTTCACATAGCTGAAACTCTACAAAAATATTTTGGTGGAATGTTTCCTTCTAACAGTAATTAAGATAAATTTCATTTTATGGATTATGGAAACTTCACATTTAACCCAGGACTTTAAATACAAAAGCTTTCATTGTGGGTGAGATGGGAAAACAAGGCATAGAAATATTATTTCCACTGAAAAAAATGAGTATCTACAACAATATGTGCTCATACAGAGGATTTCTACTCTAGTACAACTCTAGTTGTATACTTGGGTAGCTTCAGATAATGAGCTGCTGACAGATCCAGAATATGTACCCAGCCAATACTTCCTCTATGGCTCACCAGATTTTTATAGAAAGGAGCCCCAAACGGAGAACTAGCATAAAACATAGGCTTCACATCCATGGAGCAGCGTGCAATGGGCTGTTTTTTAAAGGACATATGCTACAAAGTGCTATGCTCCCAAGCAGGATACTTTCTCCTGAAATGAAGCAGTCAACAAATGTGGTGACCATGGGCAGTGCACAGAAGGACAGAGGAGTAGGTCACACATGTTCACTTGTACTACTTATGACTTTTCTCAAGGGAATGCAAATCTGGCTCTTGCCGGGGTGGTATATGCCACTGAATTTGGAGATTAAAAAGAGAAAAATAATGCAAAAGATTTAAATTTCTTGACCTTAAGCAAACTCATAGCTATGTTCATGGTGTAGTTTATTCAGTCTATTATGGCCAAACACAGCACACATTCACCATACAGAATTTAAAACTGTCTTAAAGCTCCTGATATTCCCATGTATCTGACGGTATTTGTTTTGCAGATACTGCCCTTTCTTGTCAGTACATACGAGGAAAGTGTTTACATTACAAAAAGAATCCATATGCCACAGATTAAAAACGTGTGCGTACGCATGCAAGACATGTAAGAACTAAAATACATTGCATTAATAACAAGTCAGTATTAAATTCTGCATTTATTCATGTGGAGAAAAGATGACAAACAAACGAAAATCCAAACCCCAGATAGCATTTATTTGCAAGCTTGGATTAAAAGATTCCCCCTTAGTCACTTCCTTGCTTGTCTATAAAGTTCTTTCTGGTGGGACAAAGATCTCAGAAAGAGAGTAGGAATACTTTCTGCTAAGGCTTCTGCAGAGCATAACACAAGCAAGTACACTGTTGTGCCATACAGTCTCCTGAAAATTCCCAGTATTCGTACTAGCAGTATATGCTTTATGCTAACTTTCACAGTATCTTAATGAAAAGAATTTCATTAAAGCAAAACTTGTTAAACATGAAGAAAAGCTGTTCTCAAGCATTAAATAATTCTTTTTGTTTGCTTAGCTCCTTTACCCCTTAAAACCTTTTACTTCATTTATGCCTCAGGAGAACCAAATATTGGGCAAGTTATTTCTAAAAAAGGATATTACAGCTCTCCTAGTTGTGACATATCATATATATGCTGGGTTAAAAAGAGATAGGAAGGCCTACTGTGAAAATCACAGATGGCTCTGGGACATACTGAATATTTCAACAGACTTCATTGTATAGATGTGCTGTAGAATCATGGATTTGAGTCCATAGGAGGTTAGCTTTGGGTACTACGGTCAGGATCAACCCAAATATGGAGTCTGGGTTAAGACTGTGAGCTATTCACTGAGATGCAAGTGATAAATGTAGTTTCTCTAAAGGAGAAAATTACTATTCTTGCAGTGTTTCCATTTTGCAAGGCATTATGTGCAAGCCCAGTTTCTATACTTGCAAATCGGACAAACTCAGATGTTTTCAATAAGCAAATAAGGAAACTTTCTGATTTCAGTGATTTGACCATTAATAAAATGCAGTGCATTCCAAAAGAAATTCAGAAACAATGCAACTATGAAAATACAGGCACAATTTGCAGTATTAGTAAACAAGATCTGGACAACAAGATTTTGATGACAGAGAGACTCAATAAAAGAGATAGACCTCAGTTTGTTCTGCTGATGTCATTAAAGTCACTTATTGTCAACACTAAGGATATAATTTTGTGTAATCCCACATTTACTACAAAGAGGTTTTTCTCGAGGAAGTTCCCAGTTTTGTCCAGTGTCCAGCTAAGAGTTTACAGCCCCACTGGAGACAGGGAGACCCAAAAAAAAAACCCAACTCAGAATTTGAGCTGGCTTTTCTTGATAGAGAGTCATAAAATATAACTAAGATGGAAGAAATAGATTCCACCCTGCTCTACTTGCTGCGATGTAGAATTGTTGCCTATGGCACATCATGTAGTGTTTCATACAGACTTATTTCAAGTATTCAGCTCAATTACAACCGTGAAACTGCAGCTAACGAATAATCTGGTTTGGCTTATTTTTATCGCATTCTAAAATACTCATTAAAATTGACAAAACTGATGGTGTAATTAAAGACATCAGCATAGCTCTGAATACTGGCTTTACTAGTTTACATGTGCTCCATGCTGGTTGGATCTTAGAATAGGATTTTTTGCTTGAAAGCTTTCTGCCAACATGACATTGGATTATTTTAAAGACATTTTTGATTCCTGAATTACTGTCCAGCAGGTTACAGATGTTTTAGTAGCTTTAAGAGTTACATTCAGAGTCTCCTGCACCATGCAATTCAAAGTGAAAGCCAGGTAGGGACAGCCTGCTCCCATTCAAGCTGGCCATTGGTGTATATGAAACTGAGTCCAGTCATGAAGGTAGAGTCTCCCTATGCTTCTTTTGCAAAAATCCATCTGCATCAGCAACATAGGAGCACAGCCACCTCAACAAGCCCAGTAATTTCCAATTGCCTACACAGGTGTCAAAGCTTAAGCACGTGACATTAAGAAAACATTACTCTTTAAGCTGTAGCATTAACAGAGAAGGAAGAATGGCATAGGCATAATACAGCTCTAAACACAGTGATAGTCTTTTGTCTTCTGTCAGTAAGAGTCTATGAACCAGTGCTGAAATTCGCTTTGAGATGTTAAAATGGGGGGGGGGGGGGGGGGGGGGGGGAATGGAGTTCATGAAGAACAATCCTATGTGCCATACCAGTGAGTTCTTTCACTTACATCCTGATGGACCTGAAGTGACAATTGCCCTGCTTCAAAGATGACACTAGTTACAATAGTTTTCCACACAGATTAACGTTCATTATATTAATAATGTAATTAAGGTTACTGCACATTTCAGTCAACTTTTGGACCATGCAAAGTCCATAGTTGAACCTAATTTCATGTACGAGTTGTTCTTACACTCTCATCCTTTGAGGAAGAGGTGTTCTTGTACTCTTCCCCTCTACTGTCCAACAATAGATTGTTGCTGCCCACAAAGTAAGGTACCACATGCATGAAAACAAGTACTAACTCACATGTGACTGTTAAAGTGTTAGCATACTTTTAAACCTATTGTAATTAGCTCTTTTTTTTTGCTGCTACAGCATTAGTTCCTATTTTACTCTTCCCTTTGTACCAGAAACTCCACACAGCTCTTAGTCCCAGCTCTACCAATCTGATTGATTTCACAAGGCTCAAGGAATAAGTGCATTCTGGAAAAATAATGGTTTAGTGGAATACTGCATCAAATGTATTTTCTTTCAGATACTCCACTGAATATGATATAGTTGTACAATGAATCGTCTGTTCCAAATTTATGAACAAGCCAGCCTAACTTCTCATAGCTTTTGGTGAATTTAATTACAGAAGTTCTGCCCTATCCTCAGATTTAGTGGAAAGCAGGTAGCAAAAATGTCAGAATAAAGTATAAAACAGTTTTTTCTCCTAAAGAGCAAGCTAAAACAAAGGTGAAGGTGGGAATAACTGAAAGGGCAACATGAACTTGTCTACAGTTTGAAGGGTCATCAGTTATGAAGTAAGCTCAGGACTACCCCTCATGTGGTGCACAGCAGAAATGTAGATCTCCATATGCTTGGAGATACCTGCACTAACAGATTTTAATCGTGGGTGACCGTCCTGAGTTCAGCAGTAGCAGTCATTTTTTTCCTTCTTAGTAGCTGGTGCAGTGCTGTGTTTTTGACTTTCAGCCTGGGAGCAGCGCTCATAACACCAGTGTTTTTAGTTGTTGCTCAGTAATGTTTACTCTGACCAAGGACTTTCTGAGCCTCATGCTCTGCCAGGGAGGAGGGGAAGTCAGGAGGAAGCAGAGACAGGACACCTGACGCAAACTGACCAAAGAGGTATTCCATACCACAGCACATCATGCCCACTATATAAACTGGGTGCAGTCACCCAGAAGGGTTAGATCACTGCCCGGGTCAGACTGAGTATCGGTCAGCGGGTGGTGAGCAGCTGTATTCTCTTCCCTTGTTATTTCCATTATCATTATTATTATTGGTGGTAGCAGCAGTGGTTTGTGTTATACCTTAGTTACTGGACTGTTCTTATCTCGGCCTGTGGGAGTTACATTCTGTCTCCTCCCCATCCCTCCAGGAGCGGGGGGGGGGGGGGGGGGGGGGAAGGAGGGAGTGAGTGTGCGAACTGCATGAGTTACAGCTGGGCTTAAACCATGACAGTGACATACAAGAATAAGGCAATGGCAAAGAGGAAATCTTGATTTCCACACCTACATAGAGACATTTTAGACAGTTAATAGCTCTTAATCAAAATTAATGGAAGACTTCCATTTCATTAAACTTTATTCAATGAAAGATGCTCTGTAAGTCCCAAACTCTTGATTTTCATGAAGCAGAAAGAACTTTTGTGTCTGTATAGGTTTTTATCAGGCCTGAGTTTATGGCTCTACTTTTAAAAGCCTTGAAGGAATGACTGGTGTTTCAACACAATTTGTACAATTGTTAAAAAGATATGTTTAAATATGGTCCCTGATGTTGATTTCTGATGTAACCAAGCAAAGTATTTTATTTGTGCCTGTAATTTGGCACAGTTCCGTTACTGTCTTCCATTTAATTCTTTCAAATGCTGCTCTGCTGCATTTCATCTACCTTATATTTCTCTCAGCTTCTTTTTCATGAATCCATTACAAAAGATTTTTTACCTGTTTTATACTTCAAAATACCTTTGTTTCAAAGTGAGAAGATAAAAGAGGATAAAAACCATCAGAAGCAAGCCTCGATAATGAGGCACACTTTGAAGCTTTGATACAAATACAGCACAATGCTTTCTAAGAGATTTTTAATTTAAACTCTCACATTAAAACAGAATAACTGCTAAACTCAGTGGTGATGCAGGAAGATACATGGCTTAAGTGCATATCTACAGAATTCCTCCGTGGTATTGCTTACTTCCCTGCTTCTTTTATTTTAGTAACATTTCAGCTGTATAATGATTCTGGCAAATACCACCTGTAAAAAGCTTTTTGAAAACTTAATGAGTCTGGACAAAGTGGAGTTGGTCAAGCAGTACAAGTTATATCGAGAAGTACACTTCGGAAGAATCTGTTGAAGCTGCATTTGAATACAGTTAAACAGGTATTTCTCAAACGTGTGACAGATTTAGCTCAGGTTCTTAGAGATCAGGCAATTTAGTGCAAAAAATGCACCCACTAGCATACCTTTACGTAAGAGCAAAGCCTCTTTTGGCATCTGTGCCTTCACCTGACAGTCTAAATAGGATTTGCTGTCAGTATTGGGAAAACATCACATCTCTCTTGGAAAAAAGTACTAAGAGTGTAGATCATGGAGGCCGTGAGTTTTTAATACAACTCAAAAGTAATTATAAATTTACTTAAGTTTGCTTGGATTACTTTAAAATTAAAGCATTAGTTCATATGTAAGGTAGTATTTTCAGGTGGATCACAGTCACTTGGGTGGCAAAGTCATTTGGCCAACACAAAGAAATGGAAAACATCCCATGAGAAGAACAGGAATGTGGTCCGCAAAGAACTGGCAAACGTGCTGAACTGGGACCTCCAGTATGGTCTATTAACTTCAGGAAGCCTGCATGTTTAAACTGGCTCTGAATCAGGGAGGCTTGAAATTCAGTCTAATTGATTAGGAGTTAATAAATTATAACACCCAGTTAACCTGTGAGGAGGGTCTTGGCTCTAGGGAGTCTAGAGTCTAGGGAGAATCTGAAGAGCTAGATCTCATTTCAGTGAGTATTGGTACCTATATCAGTGGTTCATTCATCTTAATTCACTGTGTTTCTGACTCAGGAAGATAAATAGTTAAAAATCCCAGTTCATTTTAAAATTTCAATCCTACTTATTCCTTAACTACTTTCTAAAACCATTAGTGTATTTTGAAAGAGACATTTTCAAAAATCTGTATCAGTAACAATCAAATGAGATTTAGGCTTACAAGTGTAGCAGTGCCAATAAGTTTGAGTAGACAAGTGTGTAGGCAAAAAAATAAATTAAGTTTATTCCATGTTAAATGAAAATGGGAAGTGTGAAATGAGCTGTATTAAGAGTCAAAGTGAAGTATGCCCACTTCATCTACAATTCCTTTACAGTTAGGTGTATAGTCAAAACTCGTTAATTCATGCATGCAATTATAGTTGGCAAACACTAGTATAAGCCAATATTCTGTACAACTATCTTTCCATCTGCAATTCTGGATGTAAACTTAGGAAAAACGTGTGAGAATAATATGTACAAGTTGGAGGTTACAGCATTGAATAACGAGAATGACAAAGTGAAAGCGCTGAGGATCTGATTGAGTGACAACCACTGACAAAATTTTGGAAGAAGAAAGGGAGGCAGAAGAAAGTAGACAAGAAAAGGCTAAAGTATACCTAATCACTTCCACTATGTATAAACTGATATAATGCGTAAAAATAACCAACACTCTGTCATCTCACACTTCCAAATACAACTTCTCAAAGCAGTTTCTAGTGTGCATTTCTGACAGCCATGAATCAAAGAGATCTGCTATTTGGCATGAAAATCTAGAAACCAAATTGTACACTGCCAGCATAAATGTACCAAAAGTAGTGAGAGCTTGAAGGCAATATGTCAAGTTGTCCATACAGCACTCTGGGATTGAATATTTTGTCAAGATGTGCTTCGCATAGACAACAGGAAAACAGTTTAAAGGAATATAGCCCTTTAGGGAAATACTTCATTGTGATCTGTTACCCGTTGCTGTGGATTACCTAGTGGTCTAGCACACCTTCAATGGATAGATTTTTCAAGTTATTTTTTAACCTCCATAATAGGTCAATGCCCTACCCATCAATTTTACTCTCCCTTCCAGATAAATGAGGCAATGACCCTATTAACTGTTTCCTTGAGCAGCTATGTGATGGCACAGCGCTCGCTTTGCAGAACATGTTACAAATACAGTAATGATACTTCCTGACAAGCTGCTTGACTACATGTTATTTAATGCTCAGAGGACCACTAAGTGTGCCCTGAAATTTGTGCTCATAAGATAAACTAGGCAGTGATGACAGTTGTTTCATTCAGTGAGTAGAATTCTCAGAGGATGTTACTTAAATCATTTCTAAGCTGATGGCCCAGCAGTATGGGCAAAGGAGAAAAGGACAGAAGCAGGGAGGGCCCATCAGATAATGCAGGGCCTCAGGGTACTGGTGAATCAGACAAGTTAGATGAATTCTAAAATCTAGCATTTGAAGGAGGTATCTGGGGGTACTTCTCAAATTCTTGAGACACAGGCAGGAAAAGTCTCAAAAAACCCCAAACCAATTTTCACCACAGCTCTTACAAAATTCTTTTAAGCCTAGCCTAATGAGGATCACAGACTGAGCACATCACACTCACAGCACTGCAGGAATCTAAACTGACAATATTTCTTATTCAAAATACCATTATTACGCTTCAGTCAGCCCTCAGGTCAATTTAGAAGAGCTGAAGCATATTCAGCATATCGTCATTGCAAAAAATTTTAATGTTATTGCTTCACAATGGTCATTTTTACACCACATCACTGCAGTCACGATCATATATACCTACCCTAGGCCCATACCAGTTAAATAGCTTGAGGCTGTGGGTACAGAAAGCTGGAACGGATGATGCTGGCTTTTAAGCAGCATCTGTGAGTGCTTCCCAGTGTTGTCAGGAATAAAAGGCATTAAACACCTGGCGGAAAAATACAGAACCATTACTTCCATCATTTGGTTGTTTTACCTTCCCTTTTGCCATTCTGAGAAAAGATTTTTTTTTTAAGAACAACTATGATGATCCTGAAATAATAACAGCAACAACAAGAATATGGCTAGCATGCCTGGGACATTTGCTATAAATGAAGCAAGTGCTGTGGAATACCCGAGGATTGGTCCATGTGTTCTTTTATAACTGCTGTTTAAAGAAGTCAGAGCAGAAAATACGGATAGCAAGAGTAACTCTTGCTCCCTAGTGCCTAAAACAGTAATCCCCTGACAAAGCAGAACACCAGAGCAAAGGAAAAACAATTAGGTGATCCATGTATCTCTAGCATTTAGCTTTAAACAACATGATTTGTTTCATGGTATTCTTAACATTTTGCTCCAAGCTAAAGTATTTTCAGGAACACTGACCTATACAAAATAAAACGCGCTTCCTGCATTCAATCATATTTCAATCATCATGCAAATAATTCATAGATAATAGAAAGTGATAAAGATGACTGTCAGAAGCTAGATCACAATATCTGTATTTTGTGTTTGCATTGCAGTGTTTACCAAGAAGAATGGATTAATTTTAAGTCAAATTGCATTTGAATTTATCATTTATATTATGAATATATTATCATGGAATTTTAATGCATGGACTGCTTTAAACATATTTTCATTCATGTATCAAAGAGTACAAGTGCAGAAAATAGTACATTTATCCATTCTTATGGCATTAAGAACATAATCTCCTCTAGATTGTAAGCTGTTTTGTTCTATTTTATTTATTATTTGACATAGTACTTTGGTTTGCACATTAGGCAACACCATTTGCTGGCTTAAGCTGAACCTGACATAATTTTAACTATTCTTGGCTTTTACTGCTGTGGTAGTCAATGCTTTGGTTATCATCCAAGCTATGAAAATTACAATGCATTCTCAAGTAAAATTACTCTCTCAAAGCTGCTCAAGTGTTACTCTAAAATTATTCTATTTTCAACATAGTGCCTCAGTAGTATGCTTCCAAAGTCCTTTCAAGGTATTAACATTTCATCAAGCTATGCATTTTGTGTGTTTTTATACATTTCAAAACATGCCTTCCCTACTTGGTCAGAGTGAAGAGAAGAGCATCACTCCTGTTGCTATGCAGAACCATGTGCCAACCCAGACTGAAAGGGATTCCTACATTTATTTAATACTCTCAGGGTTTCACACAACTCTTCTCCCTTTCCAGCACAGAGACCTCACTTTTCAGTTGTTGACCCTGGTGGGCCTTGCTTTGGCCTGCCTACTGGAGTCAGGGCACTTCTAATGTCTCTGGCCTCCTCCTGAGATCCAGGGATGACCCTCACGTCACACAAACTTAAGATTGCCTACTTAGAATGGAGAGCCAAGCCATGGGAAGGTCAACATGCCCAGCCTCCAAAAGAGAGGGAAGAAAGGGAAGTGTCTCAGCCTTGCTAGCACAACCTCCCTCTCCACAAAGGTCTTCTGGACACCCAGGATAGGATAACACTGGGCATGGAGTGGCTTTTAAAAGTGCTCTCACTCCAATAGCTTTATACACCTGCAAGCGCTCACTTGTGAGAATTTGAAATGATCTGCCATACATGCGTCTGACTGCACTGTGCTGGGTTTTCTCACCCATACAAGGAAGCTAAAACACTAGGCAGTATATTGGCTTTGACCTTGGCAGCATTTGAAAGTCTCCCGGTACTAACAGTGAGTTCTGGTCTATTGTGTCCAGCGATAATCAGCACTACCGTAAAGGAGCACATATCGATTCTGCTGCCAGTTGTCAGCCCTTACTTATTCATTTCACAGCACTACAGTAAGATCAACAGTGCTGTAACCATGCCACCCTGACCACTGAAATATGCACTGTGATATAACAGTGACATGCTTTGCATTTAAGCAATGACCTAGCCAAAAAACACAAAATACTCCTGATATTGCAGAAGCAACTTTTTCACGGAAGATTGATGGCAATATCACGTAGGAAAAGAATAATTAGGTTTGCTCTGGTTTTATGTGAAAAGCATTACAAGCTTAAAATATTACCCATGCTGTATAATTTCTGAATTCATTTGACTTAAAAGCATAATAATTTACATATGTAAAAAATGAAATTATCAGCAAGATCATTAGAAACTTTAATTTTTACTTTATTATTTTCTCTATAGAGCACGCATTAATCATATCTACGCACCATGGGTGGGTTTGACTCACTGTAATAATAAACCCGTTAATATGAAAACCAAAGAGTATAGACAGTGAACACCCAAAAATATTAAAAAACCCTATGAAAACCAAAATCAACCATGAAAGAGTGGTTTTCCACCTTCATTACTTATATTCTCCATAATGCTATTAACCACTGCTCAATTTATTTTTAGGAATATTTAAAACTATTGATTTTTATGGACACAAAAATCAGGATTTTTTTCATGTATTTAATTTCGAGATAGTAAAACCGTTGTTTTTTTATATCAGGCCACTAATGGCATCTCCTAAGCAATGTTCACAGGAAGTCTTGCCAAAAAGTGAAAAAAGTTTGAAAGAACTGAAAGCCCTTGGCAATAACTCCCTTGTATCTTTCTTGGGTTTAGCTTCATGACTAAATTAACCCAGAGATTACACCTTTGGGTTTGATAGCCTGCAGCAGATTTGGGTTTTCATTAACTTCTTTGATCACCTTCTGAATCCATATAAACTTTTGCATCTCGCACATTAAATAGGACAGAAAACCAGAATTTTAAAATATTGTTGAAAAAGGGTTTCCTTTTGCATCTTTAATTTTGCTTTGATCTTAGCCTTTTTTCACCTATGCCAGCGTTAGCGTCTCTTTTGGGTTTCTGATATACATGGACATGAAAATATAGCTTACTACTGCTATCAGTGTCCAGCCTTCCTCCCCCCAGCAACTATTGTAAAACACATTATCATTGAAGATTGACTTAAGTATCAGTAGATTTTTCAGACAAAGATCTTACAAGGAATTTTTGGCCAATCCTTGTGTAAAGACCAGAAGACCAACCAATGCCTTGGAGAGAGATGATTCTTTAAGAAGAAAATCCCTCAGCTCCATGATCTAAGGATCATTTTATATCATATGCAAATAGAAAACCTGTGTCTCTTGTCACACCCTGGATGACAGCGTGCTAACAATAAGGTATTTCCATTTGGATGTAATGCGCCAGTGGGCAAGACAGAAGTTCTTGTGCCAATTTAGACTACTTGTTGAACCCTAAAGCACAGGCGCTTTGAATCAAATCATTGCTGCCTTAAAGTAAATATCTAAAACTGAAAACAAAGCAAAGACAAAACTAGAGAATTAGAAACAAGGGTGTTTATGTTGCCTAAGTTAAGGGGTTTAACCTCAGAGACTCACCATCCCATACCTCCCACAAACCACCATAGAGACCAGAGAACCTGGCTCTGACCTGTCAGGGGCACAGAGGATGCACAAAGAGTGGCTCAGCTGAGATGGGGATGATGAGGCCGTTATCACACCCGAAGTGACATTTGAGTAGCCGATTCAGAAGGGCGAGGGTGACGGCTCCCCATGAGAGGTAAATGGACTTGCTGGAATTAATCACAAATCAGGTCAACAATGGTGCCTTTTGACACATCAGTCTTTTGTAGGTAGAGCATGTAAAGACACCTCTCAAATGCAGACCTCTCCTGTACAAATGCTGAGAGATTAACATCTCTAGAACTGCCAAGACCAGAGAGTAGGGGAAAATGAAGAGGCATGAAGTTATCACACGGATTCATTAACCAACTGATTGGCACTTTCATATTGTGCTGTCATGAAAAAGGACAGGAAGACAGATTCACATTTATCTTAAACACCTCATAGCAGCAGTTCTCAGGGAAAGTACATCTTCTCATGTCTGAAAGGAGTATAGCATTAATGTTCTTAGATAGTGGATGCTAACTGTGGAAAGAGCAGCTTCTATGAATTACAAACTTACTAAGAAAGCTTGGCATTTGCCATGTTTTTTTATTTCTATCCTTAGTATAATTAGAAGTGCCAGAAGTGCAGTCACTGAAGATCTAGGTATTGAGAAGCAGGGCCTAAAAAGATATGAGTCCTTAAAAAAAGGGAAGCAAACAACAACAACAAAAAAATCACTTTTGTTTTCAAGTCAAAAAAAAAAAAAAAAAAGGAAAAGTCAATGGTGGCAAAATGATATAAGACTAAGAGATTAAGGCATACTTTATATCATCTACTTACTGACAAAAATTGTCATCATTAACAAAAACTAATTGTAGTGGTATTTTACACCAAAAGTAAGATTACAAATCACTAAGATAAAGATCAATAAGTAATGAACAGTTCCTGAGGCTAAACACAATATTGTAAAATATTAGAATATTGCTACAAAGACACGGCTCTTACCAGTAAATCTTCCATAGAACACTCTGGACAGCATCCCTCATGCATAACGTGCCTTCGAGGGGTATACTTCAGGAAGGAAGCATTCCTATTTTTGTCTTTTTACCTTTGTAAAGCTTGACTTCTTGATGCAAAGCACTGTTCCCAGTAACAAAAACAATGAGATTTTACAATGACCACAGGAACTGGGGTGTTAAAATGTCAGCTACAGAGGTACTACAGTTACACTGCTACCTACTGGTGGATTTCTTCTCTGTGGATTATGGGAATCCACACAACCATGTTAAGGAAAGTGGTTATTGCTAAGAATTAGGTTCCTTTCTGTGATTTTCCCCGAATGGAAAGTGGCATTTAAAAAAAAAATCAACAATGAGTGCTACCAGTAATTATACTTTTTACAAGGCAGAGCCTCCATTTAACTGCAGGGTTATACCTTCCTGGATGCTGCATGGAAGTGCACACAAAGAAATGGCTATTTCTGAGCAGCTTAAAATCTAAACAGACAGTTGACACAAGAAGCAGAAAGGAAAGATGGAAATCTACTGTAGACAATTAAATATACACAGAAACATATGTGAAAATACCAAACACATATGGAGGATACTTGCTAGAGTTAACAAATGAAGAAGAGGGTTCCATAAGAAACAAAGAAAAATAAAGCCAAGAACCACTGATCTCCTCCCTGCCACTACCAGCGTGCAGTTCTGCTTTATTTTATCTCCAAGGTAAATGAGTTGGTGTGGCAGGACCAGATGCCACACATGCTGGCATAGCAGAAACACTAGCTGCAACAAAGGAGAGGAGTAAGCCAAGGGGTTCAGCAGCAAACAGTACAACAGCAGTTTCTGCAGCTGGCAGTAACTTCCTGCTTGGGGGCAGCCCCAGAGCCCTTGATTTTCCTGAGAGCATGAGACAAAACTGCCATTGATAACTTTAAACTTTGGGGCTACCTGGAGAGCACCCAAGTCAGGTAGAGCAACAATGGCAGCACTCCGAGTTACAAATAAATAACCTGATGTACAGTGTTGCTGAAAAGAGCTCACTTTTTGTCAGTTAGATATGTTCAGTAATAAATGATGAGCTTCGAGAGGGTCAAGGAAAGCTCTCTTTGAAAAGCCCAAGAAATACCATGATTGTTGTCATGACATTTATTCTCTTTCTGCTTTCATCTCCACTCTGCATGGTGTTGCCATTAACAAGTTAACACCTTAAAAAGACAGGAAACTGGCTTTACTGAATGTGTTTTTAATGTCTCTAAAAAAGTCAAAAGTAATTATAAGGCAATTGTTAGTTGCAATTCTAGCAACCTCTTGCTTTCTCTTTGCCTGCAGATCTGCAGCATGACTGTTTGGCATCAGCAGCTCACAGAGTCTGGTGTGAACCCAGTATGGATGTTTTCCAATAGTTGATATGTGACTGTAACCGATGTCTCCCAACAGGACGCTATTCAAGCACCAGTAAATCTATCCCTGATGCTAGTGCAAAAAACAGTCTGGCCCAGCTTTATACCTGGTGATGCCCTCAATGATACTGCTGAACCTTGTCTTTGGACTTAAATTTTCCCCATGTTCACCATCATTGTGGCTTTTAAAACTGCCACATTTCAACACAACTATGTATTCTTCACACCTGTAGCAAAAATAGTTACTTCAAAAAGCACGGGTTAAGACCCATGTGTCTCTGAGGTATGATACTATCCTAAATCAATTCAAGCAATACTCTGTGAGAGAAATTTATGTGAAAGTTTGTCAGCTGCGTGATTCGAGCTATAGATTCTTAATAGAGAAGAACTGAAACTCTTTATGAGGCACAGGAAGAGATTGTGAACAGTGTGAAAAGAAGTGGCAGATATGAAGAGTCATTTCTATTCCTTCAGCCTTCCATAATCATGAATTTCTCTGATAGTGAATGTGCTAGAAGCATATATCTCCTAATCAATCCGTTACAGTGCTTAGTTTTTCTACATCATACAGTTATTCTCTACATTATGCTATGCAAAAAGTAGAATTTTCAAGCTTCAAGGAAGAGTAGCAGAATTTGAAGTTTTAAATTATTCTCCGAGAATATTTCTCTCAAAACACACGGTTCCCCTTTCTTGTTGCTACTTCTTAAGTATCCAAGCTGCCAAAACAAAAATTAAGTCTATGTTGGCAACAACTATATTTTAAGAACACACTTGGAGGTGGTTCTTTGGGGGTTTCTTTATGATCTCTTTCGGGTTCCTTATCAGCCTTTGACTGGGCTGCAGGTACACGGATTTGTTATCTGAGGAAAATGAACAAGGTTACTTTCCACTAAAGCAGGAATTGTCTTCTTAGCACTGAAATTGACAGGTTTAGAAAGTGTGCAGTGAAAATTATTCCTGCTCTGGTGTTCATTTTCACAAGAACATGTGTGTAGAGAATAATAAAAAAAAAAAATCATTCTGGAATAAGACTATTTCTTATGAAAAATCACTTCATTATCACCTTCAATCACACACTGAGAGAAAACATCTTTACTCCTTACCATTGCCTGCCTAAATGCTGTCCATTAACTAGGTATAACCAATAATCCAGCAGCAAAACCAAACATAAACAACTCTTGATGCTGGAGGTGAAGAAACTATAATTCATGAAAAACTCAAGTTGGGGGAGGAATAATTCTGTATGCAAGCATGGTGGCTCTAAGGATTCCTCCCAGCAATACTACTCTGTGACAATAAAACTGCAATTTAAACCCACAATTACCATCTGACAGTATTTGAGGAACTTCGCTTACTATCTATTCTCAGAGCTACTCCAGTACCCTCAGGCATTGTAGAATTTCACAACCCATTTTGTTGTAGAATTTCTACCACTATCTCCTGGATGTATGCAGGCAGGGGGATCAGAGAGATGCTCTCTGCCACAAGTATTCTATGAGTGGAAGAATAAAAGGGGTTCTCCCAAGATTACTGAGCTTTCATTGATGTGCATCCCAAAGTGAAACCTTGGGAAGGAATGAGATAATATTATAGTACAACTCAAGAGCTAAGGGAAATCAGATTTGGTTTTTGGGGCTTGCTAATCTATCAGCACTTGCATGCAAATTTTCTCACTCTAGCAGCGCAACACTCCTGTAAAAAACTGTATGAGCTGTGGACGGGTTTTCCTAAGCTGGGAAGATGACTGCTTCCAAACCAGAACACCCTTGGATGTGGAAAAAATGTAAATAGCTACAGTAAGATCAAATATCTGAGGTTGCAAAACAGCCTGTGGAGACCAGGCTGCCAGCTGAAAGATCTTAAGGCTGGGTTTAAAGAGAGCCTTACACATGGGAGTGTGGGATCTCAAACTTCCTTCAGCATAGTGACAGCACTGGATGCTTCTCAGGACCAGGTAAGCACACAGTTCTAGCTGTATAATATTTAGCTCTACTACAAACTTTGCAATAAAAATTAAAATTTATGTGGCTTTACTCTGTAGCAATTCTTTTCAGCCTAAATGAATATTTAAAAGGGGTAATTTGACAAGTTGCTTTTGCTTTTACTGATATTTTCCTCCTTCTTTCCTAGTTACCCTTTTTTCCTCTTCATTCTAATTTCTCCTTTACATTTGTCACTCAGTTTTCAGTCTTGCACTTTTCTTCCCAGCTATACTGACTGGACTGGTCAGACAAAGCAGTTCCTCCTGTTTCATGCCCACTAATTTCACAGTCCGGAGAAGAGATGCTGTTTTCCACAGTACCAGTTCAGCTCAGCAAGGGGGAAGTGGCTGACACCAGGAACAGCAAGAAATTAGTGTCAGTTCATTACAAGGGGAAAAAACCCCACCCACCCACCCAACCAAAAAAACCAAACCCCAAACACCAAAACCACCCAACACCTACAAAAAAGCTAAAAGCTTAAAATAGCAGGATGGGAGAGATGGCAAGTTTACGGGAGAGTATTATTCAGGCAAATTCTCTGTAAGAACTGTTTACATGACTGTTCAAGCCTTATTTGCTCTATTTGTGGTTAGCATGGGACCCGCTTGCACCCAAGACATGGCATTTGGGAAAAATCAGATTGACACCCGCTAATTCAGCTGAAAAATATCCAGGAAGATATTTACAGGATATGTCTTTACAGACAGAATAAAAAGAAAATATGTCAGTGAGCAGAAGCTGCATTATCGATGCCATTACAACACTGCAACTCTTTCCAGTCTGACAACGCTGTACTAGCAGTTTATGATTTATGCTAATTTCTCCCGTCTTCATTACAATCTAATAAAGATAGAACCGTACATGAACCTAGCAGTATCTGAATGATAGAACTGATTTCAATATTGGCCTTTTCTTTTAAATTAGAAAAACTGGAAATGACTGCACTTGAGGCTAGCTCCCTTCAGTCACTGGCAGGCAAGTTAATTTTTCCCCTTTAAGAAAAAGGGATTTCTCCAGCTCAAAGGCTGTGGAGTGTTTTTGACCATCATTAAAACTAGCTCCAGAATGTCACACTTTTAAAGCCAGACACATTTACTTCCATCTTAAATATATTTATATCATGCTTTAACTTACTGCTCATCTTCTGATAATTTTATCTGATTGGACTAAACACAAAGCCTCTCAGTCTCTCCTCTCATGAAAGATTTCCCATTCTCCTGAACATCTCAAGTTATCTTTCTTTCCACCTGTTCCAGTTTGAGCTCACCTTAACTAAAAGCAGACAAAGAAAACTATTAAAAATATTCTCCATTATTGTTTCTGCAGGACCTAGTTCACATATTTGTTATTTCTTTTACTAACGCAAATAACTCATCCAGCACAGCTTGAGATTGCATTTGCCCTTTTCATTGATGTGTTGCATTGGTGGCTTGCAGTCATCCTGTGACTTTCTCCTCCCCTGTCATTTCCAATTAATGAGCTCCTAGCTTAAACAGAAATGTATTGTTTTTGTGCATGAACTTTCTCTTAGTTCTGTTGAATTTCATTCAGCTACTATTACTGTACTCCTCAAGGTCATTTTATTCTTCCTGTATAATATTCTAAACTCCCCATGAGACAGGGCCCACAAACTTTGTGGGCATCAGAAAAATTGCTTTTGCTAATTTCTTTTTTCAAGGGAATGACTGAAATTTTTAAACAAGAAGCAGGAGCAGTTCTTGAGAGACTGGCATATAGGTCTCGCTGCAGTCCTCTTGGTATAATCTCAGGCTCCAGCAGATTACAGTGATGGATACCATTACTGCGATGACTTTGAATTATTTCAAGTAATATTCATAGAATCATAGAAAGGTTAGGGTTGTAACGGACCTTAAGATCATTGAGTTCAACCCTCCTGCCATGGGCAAGGTTGCCTCACTCTAGACCATGTCAGTATTCAAGAACATGTTGGTCTTTCTCTCTGGAAAAAATACCAGAATTTTCACAGACATCTGGGCATTTTTAGTACCCAAGGTATCAGGTGATTTGTAACTTTCACATATCTGATAGTCTGCATACACCAGCATTGTCTAAACCAAAGTAATCACACTTAAAAGCTTACAGCAGCGCAATGGTAAGCTTGCAGTGCCAACATGATGTAGCCAGCACACGATGTGTAGCCTGAACTCTTGCTTGGAGATGTAGCCAGGTATGATTTGAATGGCAAATGAAGACTTGGTCTATGCCTGATGATAAATCTGCGTTGCAAAGAAATCTATCTTTTTGGAGCTTTTCCTCCTGCTTTTGAGTCTTCCGGTTCAAATGCTTGAATGATGACCTATCTTGAAAATAACTATTTTCAGAGTATTTTACAGGACAGCTAGGAAATATTTAGAATGCGATGCAATTGGTACACGTCAGGACTTCAGAAACACTAGACGCACAACCATCAATAAGGAAAGCAAGAATAGAGAGTGGAGAAAGGTCCTTTGACTCCTTAACTGAGACATCAAAAGCACAGAAACTACTTGACCCTTTTGCCCTTGGGTGCATTAAGCAACCATAAATCAATGTCTTGGAATTCAGAAGTGCATTTCTATCATGCAGGAAAATGTTGGTGGAACAGTCATTCTGTTGTTACACAGTACAAAAATAATGAACTTAAAATTGGGTATTGCCAATGTGCTGCATAGCAAGAAAACAGCACCCCAAGAGAATCATTCCTTGTCCCTTCTGCCTCTCAGCATCCTCCTTCTTCTAGAAACACGCATGGAGGACACAGCCTTTCACCATGGACTTAGGTGTCCCCTTCAATACTAATTCTGACCACATGTCTTTTGGGAAGGATAGAGCACATGTCTACATGGATCTTTCCCTGTAAACTGTTGCATGGATTCACCCAGTGAACACACTTGCCCAGGCACAGGCTGTGCACCTATACACCGATTCTTAACACCTTTTTTTCCTAAGAAGTTACAGAACATTTAAAAATCTCAGTTTCTCTACGCACAGCATTCACTTTATTCTATTCCGATATACTGTGTTGCTGCTCAAAATGTAAATGTAGCTTCAAAACATTTAAAAATAATTATACAAAATTCATGAGCTTCCAGTAAGAGTGAATTTAATTGATAGCAATGTGGGAGAATTGGAGCTGTTCCTAGAGCTCAGGAGTTCACCTGAGTCTAACAGCAAAACTCTTCCAGAGACAGAAACTCCAAACACACAAGTTCCAAAAATCTAAATAGACTTGTTTTTTTAATCCTTTTTGTCTGGCTTTGTTACATTCCTCATACACATAATTGGAATAATCACCTTCAATTTTATGAGCTCTAAACCCCTCATTTTTGTTTCTCTGCACATTACTACACATCTAGGTTTGAATAATTAGATGTGTTACAGCTCCCTGTCAAATTGCCTAATACAATCTCAGAGAGAAAAGACACACCTGGAGAAGGACTCTTCAGACAGACTCTCAGAGTGCCTACCCTGTTGTAAATCTCTTAAAAATTGCCAAGAGTGATGGAAGTGTTTAATGTCTTTGGTTACTCAAGCAAGTGCCCATCAGCTCATCCTATAGGACACTTCTCTTTAAGCATGGGCTTAATGAAGGGAAAAATAAAGAAAAAAAGGTGTGTGGTGGGGTGAAACACAGACAACCAACAGGAACTTGGCATTCTCAACTCAGTAACCGCCAAAAAGAGTGATTTGCAGCTAACATGTCATTGCCCATGTCCTAAAAGATGCTGTTCTTTCTTTTCCTTCTTAGGGCATCCTTGCATCTGCACCTGCTTTTTTTTCTTATTTTTTGGTTTAAGCGTATGGTTTATAAAATATCAGTGCAAACTGAGACATATTTAAAGAAATGCACATTCGCCAGAAAAACGCTGACTAGTTATCACTTGTGTTAGCCATGGAGGAAAACTTTGTGGGGTGCACTGCTGAACACCAAGGCACAAACTAGAGACAAAAAAGAAAATATTCCACGTGTTCATTTCAGACATTGATTGACTTTGCTTTGACCCTTTTAATGATAAATTAAACATGAAAATATGAAGGTAAATACTAATTTATTTGATGCATTTTTCAGTTAAAGACTCTTAAGGAATGAAGTGTAAAAATCAAAACGAGAAATAGGGTATGCTCAGAATTTCAGGTACTTCTGTTGTTGTCTCCCAAAGTCATTCTTTGGCCAGGTTTACAACATCCAAACATGGCTTCTCTCCCTCTCTCATCAGCTTAGACAAGCCTAATTCACTGTTCTTCGCCTCCTCATATGTTTTTTCAGTGTCCCTGAAAAAAACAGGCTTCATCCCTAACCAAAAGTGCCAGGCTTCCATACATACTAACACTGCACAGAAGCAGACTGCTGTGCAGAGCAGCATTGTGGATGAATATTTCAAGACAGGCAAGGACACTGGCTTATTTGCAAAACAATATGGAAAGGTCTCCTGTGGTATTGTCATTGGTGCAAATACCCAAATTCCTTTTGTGCATGTATTTCAGCATCTATTACAGTTGTGATACAGCCACTAATGAGAAGTAAAAAGAGCAAACAGTGTCAGACTTCAGTGATGTTGGTTTAGATGCAGATAATGAGTTCCAACCTTTCAATAATATGTGTATTCATTTCATAAGGCAACAAATTACTGCCTAAGCTGCCAATAGTACAAACCCAACTGGACTTCAAGTCATCACACTCTTCCAAACCAGCAGTTTACTACCAAAAGCAACTTCTGCAAGTAAGGTGTTGATAACAACATTGGATCTACTTCAAAGACAGCATGCAAAGATGCCAGTCTCACATTGGCATTATTTCTTACTTGCCTCCCACCTTGTACTGGTCTCTGTACAGTACCTGGAAATAATGGCACTCCCTTCTTTAAATCTATAAATTCTAAACACAAAGTGTATTTCAGGGTAAGAGTACAAACAAGTATCCTTTAAATAGTGTCCTAAAAGCATCTAGAGCAAGCTCAGTGTCTTATAAATTCAGAGGAATACCGGAGCTGCTGGGGTGCATGGCAGGCTAGCATTACACCCTGTGCCAGGAAAGAAACACAACACTGGCATGCTGTGTCTGGGGACAGGACAGGAATGTGGACCTAACAGTTAAGAATCTTGCATTCTGAGGGTACAGTGTGTTTTTTTTAAGAAACTCAATATTTGGACGATTTTCCTGGTTAACAGAGAGAAGGATTCAAGTGCAGCTGTTCTTCTGTATGGCTACAGAGGTACCCAACAGTGAATAGGGGTCAGAAGCCCAACACAGCTCATAATTCATCTCTGAGCAGTTGACCTTTAGTTCCTGTTTCAATAAAATACACCAAACCACTGGTGTTTCACATCAGTGAAACGTGTAATTCCCGTCATTCTGCCTGAATTATGCCTACTTACAAAAAATGTTGATTTTAGATGATAATTTGATATTAATATACCATAGAACAATTAATTTTAAATATTTGAGTACTTAGAGGTCACAATTCATTTGTTCCAATGTCCTTACCTATGCATGCTCAGAAGTGCCTATTCTTTCTAACTTCTAGAAGGTCTACAAATAACGTAGTTTTGATACACATAATACAGATCAAACATTAGTTTTGTCCTATGCTAACTGTTTTTCTGGTTTAGTATCTTACACTAGTGTTCTCTTTTCGTGGCAAGAGGAAACAGAAGCCTGTCATTCATTTCTGCAGACTTAAATATCTCATTATGCCATGCAGTGGTTTGATGTTAAATCTGGCAGGTGTTTTGTAGGCAAATGAAAATAAAGGTACCAGACTGGGGTATGCCTCGTGTGCAACAAAACAAGAGTGTCAACAGCTTGATGGATATATTTTACATTAGGAAAACCTATTTAACTTAAATAGCTGTCATTTTAAGAAAGAACACAAAGTATTTTTACTCTAAGAACAACTCTTTTACCTTTACTGCATCTCCTTAATGGTGATTTTTTCTCAGAGAGATTTGCACCAGTCTGACACTGAAGTAAAGAACAAGCACAGAAGGAAAACACACCAATAGCATGGCCACTTCACTGAAATAATTCATTTCTCAGAATTTCTATTGCTTACTTTTGTTGCTTTACTGGTAACTTCAAGTATCTGTACATCACACTAGGTTGGATGCTGAACAGAACAATCCTCCTCTCCACCCCTTGTACTTTCAACAATAAGTTGGTTTATCTGAAGAGGTACTTCAGAGCAATATTTATTGTAGCAAACCAATGCACCATAATATAATCAAAATCCTTTTTCCATCTCTCTGCCTCCCTTGCAGCTGTCCAGTAAGGACGCTTAATCCTGACAAATTTTACCAGCCCTGGAAAAAGCCATCAACTTTGACACTGCCCAGTTGCCTAAAATAGATATTAAAACAAGAGCTTATGAACTGTACAAAGGTGATTCATGTTTTCATAAAACATATACTAAAAGCCTCTGAGTTTCAGGGGGTTTCATGCCCAATATAGTACAAGTACTTGTGCAATATTTCCTTGTTATTTGGAAAATTCGGGTAATTTTGTGTACTAGGTAAGAGTCAGACTAAAGACTGACATATGCCAGTGTCTGAGATTTTTTTATTCTAAATTACTCAGATTACATATTTAACTTTTGATTTTTTTTCCTGCCAACATTGTATGTGGGGCATATTAAATACTGACCTAAATCCATCTTCCTTCATTTCATTGTAGCATGGCAGATTTTGTGATGGTTATAATCAGCCTTAGTAGAGCTGCCCACCTCAGTTCCATTAACAAGAAGTCAACACATGCGCATTTACACCCTAAGCTATTGATGATTTCTGGACCATGCAAGCAAAGCCCACAGAGATAAAGCAGCTGTGGTGCTTGAAAAGAAATAATATTATCTACCTTGTTTCTTTGTTTTTTATGCTGGCCACTGAAAGATAAAACAATGAAATAGAATTACAACATTAAATAAACCTGGAACTTCAAGTGAACTTATTAAAATAGCAGCTGTTCAGCTTCCAGTTTATTTTCTGGGTCTCTCCCCATTCAGTTTTCATTTCAATTTTGAATTCTGAACAAAGCTGAGAATAATGAGAAGGCCCAAACATTCCAAGATACTTTTTTTCCAGTTCTCCCTACCATAAGAATGATCTGTATCAGAAGAACTTCCTTGTGCTAAACAATGCTAACAGGACTGATTGAATCAGATCAGGGATGTGTTTCTATACAAAGTTATAATTTCATTTAAAAAATTATACTCAGATAAGGTTTTTATTATTATTATTTAAATAATAGTACTGTACAATGTGCCTTGAAAAAACATGCAATAAATTTTCAGGGGATAAAACCAACAAATTTCACCCATTTTGTCTAAAGTATAGTCATATATATATTACAGATACAGCTCCAACATCACAGCATTTCCACATAGCATCAAAAGGCACTAACAGAAAAGAAATTATTTAATGAATCCCTAGCTGCTAAAAATCTAAAAGGACAGATGAAGTTATATCACATGAAACACAAAGCAAATACCCACCTCAGAATTTGCTGTTACTATTACTTCAGTTTGTTAGAACATTAATGGTCCAGCAGCCAACAAAGCAGCAAATTGCTAGTAATGACTGGTTTCTTGGGGATTGTAGCCTAAATAAATCTCAAAAGTTGCATGCTGTTAAGTAACTTACTGTTTTCTTAAAATCGGCGGTGAAGTCCAGTGGCAGTCACGTTACCCAGCCTTACCATTAATCCTCATCCCCTGAATTCAACCATTAATTCTAATTCCTTGCATACATAGAAAGCAAAGTACAAAAGTCCCTGATTGTCGTCAAGTGTTCATTTGGAAAAATGTTACTGAAGATCAGTGGAGAGTGGAAAATCTAGTTGCATACTCTTCTTGATGCTTACAATAGAAAGAATACATGCCTGAGCATGGACATGTCTGTTCAGTGTAATTGTGCAGCCCTCAAAAGCACACTGTGAGGTTGTTTGGAAATCCTTTTGTATAAATTTGCAGTCATCAGGTACTAGTGGGTCTGCGTGTTCAGTGTTTTGCTCCCAAATATCAAGGAGATTATTAAAATTAACTGAAGCTAGATCAAAAGATAATGGCCACTCTGGGGACCCATAATAATACAAAATTATATCAACACCTAGAATTTTAAATACTGCATTTTGATAGTCCTTGTACAAATATCACTCTCCAGTCAGGCTAATTTCTTGATGCAGTAAATTGTAAAAAAGAAGCATCAATTGCTTGTGCTTTCACAGAGGGACCTTTTCTTTCACATGTCAACAGATAAGATGCCTGCAACAAATCTGAGGCTTCCTCATCTTGTCTTCCTAATAGCACTAGGAGTCCCAGTTATCTACACTTCATGGATGCCAAAAGGAATATCACTGAGCAGGGCTGGGAACAAATAGAAGAATAGGGAGCCTTGGTCAAGGCCACCAACATAAGGGATTACCCACACGTTGCTGCATGGAAACAGGGATGCCAGGCTCATAGTTCCTGTGGTAGTCAGATTGGTTTATTTTTGTATTTAGAACACCTCAGCATAACCAATTGCACCATTTCTGCTGAGAAATGGTCCCATAAGGTTTATGGGACAGTAAGTCTGATCTACACTTTCAGACATGTAGACATCATAGATTTGCTAGCAGTGACTCCTGAGGGGGTCTCATTAAAGGTAACAAGATTCCTAATGAGACAGGACCATCCCACAAACCCTGGTAGTCACTTCCAGGGAAGGGATGAAGCATAAATTGATTTATGCTACCTGTTTTATAAATGAAATATGATTTTATTCATGGAGGCCACAGTGTTCAGCAGGCTTTTAGTAGGGTGAGCAACAAATAACATGCCACAAAAAATTAAGTCAAATTCATAAGCAAAAAAGGTGAACTAGAGTCACAAAAAAGCAAATCTACATAAAACACCACTAATGTGAATGAGGATAATCTCAAAAAACTTGAGACATGCTATGTGGTTCTGAACAGGCAGCTGCCCACACCTGTATTTACATGTGAGTAAACTGAGGCACGGAAAGGTAGTGACCTGCCAGCAGTACCAAGCTAAGAAACCTCTATATCCCAGTGCACAGGTCTCTGATGATTCCTGTCCCTCAGAGAGGCTTACAAAGTATGACATTGAATTAAGAAATAAATAATAAAAAACCTGAAGTGAAAGCCAAAATGTAAAGCCTGAGTCAATTCACAATTCTTTTTGGGGAAAAAACAAAAACCACCCACAAAAATCTCCAAAACCAACCAACCAACCCACCCAATTTCCCCCCCCCCAAAAAAAAACCCACCCAAAACCCATCCAGAATCACCGAAACTAAACCAAACAACAAGAAAATCAAACCATAAACAAAACTCCCAAAACACCCACAAAACGCAACCAGCTCTATACAGCCACACGACCAGCTGTCCTTTGCCTTAAACTTCTCTGAAATCTGAATTTTCTAAGAGTTTCTAGTGACATTCAAAGTGTTCAACTTGCTTCTGTTTCCACCCCCTTTTTCTCTTTAAGGTAAATATTTTACTTCAGTTTTATGTCAAACATATGCCTGTTAAAAACAGCCCAGAAGGGCAATGAGTACCACTCATTTTCTTATCACATATTTCATATATCAAGAAAAATAAAAGGAGTCAAGGTATCACTCCCCCATTCTGGTTTTCTTCTTGTCTTAGTTGCTAATCGAATTGTTACTTTTTGAGTGTGAATTTCTCAGAACAGATAAAACAAAGGGTAAAACTCTTCTCATCACTTACTAGGTCCTCAAGCCAACCCTGGTCACTAAATAGCTCTTACCTCTATTTCACAACTATAATTTTCAAAACTGTTTTTGTTTTTCACCTCCTCAGGTTTTATCACGATCAGATATAATTCTCATTTTCTGAGAACTGTTTTTTTTCATTATGCTCATCAGAAAAAAGACTACAGGTTTAGACAACTTCTATAGTTCTTCCTACAATAAGAGTCACAAGATACCTTTAAACAAAATATATGGAGCTATTTGTGCATAGAGCAATTGCACACAAGAAGAGGTTGTGTGGGTACAGTCATCCAAGAGAGCTCTGCTATTACCAATATTTATCTTTTTATTACGGCAGTGGTGCCTAAGCTCTGTTTTGAGCATTATTTTCAGGTTTTCTTGCAAGCAACTGAATCTTTAGACATACTTACTCACTCCACTGCTTACACTTCAAAACCACATCTATATTTTACCCTTAAGAATTCATTGTCACCTGTCTGATTTACAGAAGAGAATGTTAAAGCTTGCAAAAGTTTGCCTCCAACTCCCTTACTGCATGGAAGACAGGCACTTAAACTGATCAAACAATGGAGCCCCTTACGACAAGGTGGTGATCCTTGCAGGACTGATTCCTAAGCTCCGAACTCTTAATTGCATACAAATGCTACTTCAGCTTTTAATGAACTTAAGTCGCATTATTGTCACAATACAAAAAGATTGGACAGATGTCATCTAACAATTCATTCATGGGAATGAACACAAAGTACTAGGGAAGAAAACACTGCACAAGGAGATCACAAAGCCCAGTTACAGACTTCTCCTCCTCCTCACTTTCCCCTCAGTCCTCCTATAGTACTAAGGCAGATGAGCCTGTGCGAGCTGGGGCTCCATCCCACCCAGCCCTCAAATGCTGCAGGAGATGTCTGCAATAGGCAATACTGTAAAGCAAATATAGCAACCAGCTCACTTCAATTATCACACTAATTATTTCTTAGGACAAATATTAATCTACCGCATAAGATACGGCTGCCTCAGGAAAGTTTAGAAAAGTCTTGATAAAATATGCATGAGTGATTATGAAAATACAGTAAATAACTGTCAAAATAACATTAAATACACTAAGGCATATCTGCTTGCTTTCCAGCACAAAAGAAACGTATGGTAATAAGTTTTCGAAAGTAATACAGCCGGGTTGCTAAAAATGCAGAGCAGCTGCTTTGGTTATTATAAAATGGCTAATTTTTACTCATTTGTGACATGGTTTCGTAGACGGGTAACAGCTGCAGTTTCACCCAGCTGTATCCTGATGCACACTTCTAAGCCATCAGACGAAAGTATAGATTGCTTTACTTCGCAGCACTAAGTACTAGTGTCTTTCCAAGAAATACCCTGAAGGTCATTGGCAATTAAATCTCCCCAAGGTCTCTTTCACTTGGGGAATGGTGACAAGCAGACGCAAGGTCTCCAGAAGTCAGACACTACATAGAAACAGAGCAAGTAGTAACTGAGCTGCATGAATTAAAGAGTATGTTGAAAGGGCTTCCTACCTGGTACAAGTTGCTACTCCCCCTCACAGCCTGGAACCCTAGACGCTGGCTCTTCTCCTTAATTGCTGAGGTAACACGAATTTCTTTAGTAAGAAGTGGGGGAGAAAAAAAAAAAAGAAAACAACAAAAAAAGAAAAAAGGTTCTATTGGCTGCTTCCTCCTCCTTAAAAAGGTTACTTCAAATGCCTCTCTCGCTCCCTATTTATTTTCTCTCCCTCCCAGAAGAGCAGTTTAGAGGGAGAGTAACGGAGTGTTTATCCTGGCTCTGAGGATGCACGCTTGTGCGATAACTGCCTGCTCCCTGCAGTATAGCCGGCATGATGTGATGTGCATACTAAAGCAGTTTGCATTAGGCAAGGCTTAGCAGATCCAGCTTCCCAGTCTCCACCTTCTATATCGCAGAACAAGCTTGCTTGCTCCTTCGAGAATAGTGGGGCTGTAATGACAAGGCTATAGGGCTCAGGTTATATATATATATATATACTATATATAACCAGTTATATATATTATATATAACCAGAGCCCCTTACTATATCCATTTACTATTTTTATATATATATATATATAAATAAAGTAAATGCATTTTCTTTGAAGACAGTATTTAAGGGTAAGGGTGTATTTATATATCATCTCATCTGTGAAGACATAGAAGCAGCTATAAGTGAAAACACAATATAGTCATGCCAATGTGCAAAAATTCCCTGTTTGCTGTCATATGACAGATGATACTAAAAGCAGAAACTAATGAGACATCTCCAGTTAGGAAACATTTATCTGCTGCCATCTATCAAACAAGCAAAGGCATAAATAAATAAATAAAGCCCTGAAGAACACAGAGGCTTAAATTTCTACAGGCTCAAAGGTAAATGTGTGATATTTATACTCTGCAGTCATGGCTGAGCAATGGCTACATTACGAACAAGAATTAGCTCTAAAGTGCTACATTTATCATAAATCTGAATAAATGTTAGAGAAGGGCTCATGCTGTAAAGCCCTGATTCGGATTTTGAACACTGCAACTCAGGAGTGCCTGAATACAGGGATTAGGCTCTGGCCTATCTGTCTGTATTAGCACATACTTACAGAAGTACACAAAATAAATAAGGCTGTACATGATTATGTGAAGAATCCCATTGCTTGCCCAGGTGTATGAGTACAGTAGTGAGTGCTAGCACATGAGCTGCTTATACTTGCATGGTGGTTTTAAAACCTGTGATTCAATTCTTAGTTACAAAGCGTTTTTTAAAAAATGGCTCATTTATTGACTCCAGGGGAGGAGCTCAAGACAGATCAAATCTTTGGGGCCCAATTTTTCCCTTATGAATACGCTGCGGCTGAATATGGGCTTGCAGAGCTGATTATTTGTGTCAATTAACTTTATTATTCAGCATTTTCCGAACATACTTTCTTCCTGCGTTCTGTTTTAATTTTCATGGGTTTGCTTCTCTCCTGTGGGGTGAAGGGAAGATTCAGTCACCACCACTCTATTTCCATGTTGCTGTCCACTTCTCAATGAGCAGTAAGCATAAACCCAGTTAAATAATGAGAATGGATATAAAAAACTTTGAACAGCTTGAATGAGTCACTATGAAAAACACCATATAGAATTATGTTTAAAGTTCCTTTAAAGGATAGATAGATAGACTTCTAATACTTCTATACTTTCTGCTTTTAAATGCAAGCGAGGACTACAGGGTCAAATGTATGGCTTTCTGCTCTGGCAGACAGACCTGAGGCACATTGGCTGATATGTCCATCTTTCCTTGTGGGAAAAGATGTTCAAAATGTAACTGCTGTTTATAACACCTGTACTGGCCCATCAACTGCGATTTCCCACTACCACAGTACACGCTCGCCTGTTTAAACAAGAATGTCCTACAAGGTTGGACACCAAGTAAGGATTCCAAAGTCTGGTTTGAATTCCTGACTTCTCTGAGGAAATCTATAGGCAAATTATATTAAAGGTATCCTCCACTGTGATCTCTCAATTGTGAAAGAGGAACAAACACTTAGTGCAGAAGTCTTGTGAGAATAGAACGTCATGTTCATTCATGATCCTGGGATGTTTAGGCAAAGCAAAGGTGAAAAGCATATGAAAAAGTTGGAAGGCTGAATGGGGCTTAGGGCAACCTGGTCTAGGGGAAGGCGTCCCCGCAAACGGCAGAGGGCTTGGAACCAGATGGTCTTGAAGGTCCTTCCCAACCCAAACCATAAAAAAGATATACACAAGAAAGAGTGCGCAAAGATACAACCTCCTCCATACTTTAAAACAGCACATGCAACTGCTATCTCAGAACTTGAAACTTGAAAGTACCCACCTGAGCTTGTTTACTAGCTACTTGTCCAGGGACACTTTACTACCTTCTTACTACCCCAGGCCTGACTGCTCTACTAGTTAGGAACCTCACCTGAACTCTCAGTGTATTCAAAGTACTTTTATAGCCACACATTCTTTGGCTCGTATTCAACTTCTCTGGAACTAATTTTCCTCCCTCCATGCTGTTTACTTCCCTGGCATATTTATGAAAGGATCTCACTTTAGACGACTGATTTAAGGGAACCTACCCTACATTTTTTTTTTTAATGAGAAATCCTGACTTGCCTGGCAGCCCTTCTTCTAAGTTTAGTATCAGGTGTCTTTTTTTCTTTGGTTGGCTTGGGTTTGGTTTTATACTAAGTAAAAGTGACCAGACTGTGCATGGTGTTCCAGCAGAGAGCTGAAAAACACTTTGTGCAATTACAATATTAGCATACTTTCCTCTCTATTGGAAATAATTTGCAGTGCTTTGAAAGATTGCATTTGCATTTTTATGGCTCTATCTCTCAGGAAACCATAGTCATCTTATTATCAACTTGTATACCTAAAGCCTTCCCACTGGATGAGTTCTCGCCTTGCAGAAGTTAATGTTAGGATTTCTCATATGCATGGGTATGCTTTTCAAACTAGTAAATTTTATTTACCTTTATTCTCAGTTCTTATGGGTCTCTATTTTGGGTATATTTTACTACTCCTTTGTACTGACGACAATGCCTCTTGTCTTTACGCACAGCACTTCATCAGCACATCTACACAAGGATCATTCTTAAAAATATACTTTAAATCAATCTCAAGACTGATTCTTGAGCAGGAATTCCACTAGTGAATTTCTTCCAGTCTATTACATTCATATATTATCCAAATCTTCTTCAAGCCTGGAAAAAGCAGCTGAATAAAGATTCAGAAAAGCCTATTACAAAATATCTCTGTTCAATAGTCTGCTCCACAGTGTCATATAGAATGACTAACTCTAACCTGTACATCCACATAATGAACTCACCTTTTGTTTGAATGTTTTGACTGACAAATCAGTACCACTGCTTGAGGATAGGCTACAAGCCTGGTTAATAGCTCCATATTAAAAATCTGAAGGATTTAGATATTCACACCATCCATACATTGGAAATTATGCGCACATGGATAGGTGCACAAGAACACCTATTGCTGTGTTATTCACAATAGCAAGTACTGAAGCCTTACCACCTTACAAGGTAAAAGTTGACAAAAGAAGTGTTATTGGCTTGTTTCTTCTCTTTTGCAGTGTGTGGCTTTGATAGCTGTTCAAATATGATGTTTTTAGCATGCTGTCCATTACAAAGCTTGAGATCTCTACTGCAAGTGTAATGCAAAAGGATTCAAATGTTGTCACTGTGCGTATAAATATAAGAAACTGGTGAAATTAATTGCAACACTTGACTATTCCTTTATGCATTTTTGTTAAAGACCTGACATGTCACTTTGAAGCTATCCATTAAGGTGTTTGTATCAAGCATATATATGTGGGTGTACATCTGTGTAGAATTATTTTCTTTTATTGCCATAGGATTTTCAGTAGAGCACTGCACCATCCACAGTCAGCTACAGAAGGCTTGAAAATAACGTATTTTATATATAATTGCTGCCAGGAGTTACTCAAAAGGCTAGCAACAGGAAAAAAAAAAAAAAAAAAAGAAACTGCCTGTAGCCAATTTTAATACAACCTGTTATTCTTCCTATCCCATGACAGACATGAGTGCTGAGTGAAATAGAAGTAACATTTGGCTGGCTAAAAAATCTTTACAGACAACTATGCCAACAGACATTACACATTAACACTGACAATGTCTGATATTCACTGTGCAAACATTCTCCTTGTGTTTCAAGTCGGAGCCAAAAGATACTTTATGGCTTACATAAAGTTTAGTGGCAACAGCAGAGGCATACTTTTATGGACAGTAGAGTAAAAGTCCTCCTGTTCTTGAAAAGGCTATTGGGAAACAGCTGGCAGTCAGAAGCTATTGAGAAGTACAGATATTGATATAGAATATAAAATATATCTGTCACAAGCACACTTTCCAGGATGGACACAAAGCACT
The DNA here is from genome assembly GCA_028858755.1 of Ara ararauna. Taxonomy (NCBI): domain Eukaryota; kingdom Metazoa; phylum Chordata; class Aves; order Psittaciformes; family Psittacidae; genus Ara; species Ara ararauna. The sequence goes on along the minus strand of CM054383.1, from coordinate 7,675,363 downwards.
GTACAAATTACTGAGCATAAATTATGTCATCCAACAGAATTTTGGCTTGTTCTTTCCAAGTTGACTAATGGTTTTACAGTGTAATCAATTGACACTGAAATAAAATGGAGCTGCTTTTTTTGGGGGGGGGAGAAGGAGCTATTCCAAAAGTCCTGATTCCTTGGAAACACAAAGGTCAACTGCTTACCCAGAAATCCAAAATTGAAAGCTACATAACTGTATAGGTCAATAGAAACACAAAGATTTTTCTAAAGGTATTTGGTGCCTTACTAGAAAAAAAGAAAAAGCACATATTCAAAATAAGAATAAAGTCCTCAAAAAACAAATTCATGAAAGCTTAGATAAAAAGCTTAGTTCCAAAATAAAAACATGATGTATTGTTCATAGCAGTACCAGTGTTACTATCTGACATAGCTAGACATCAGTCACTGCCTACCAAAATGTGACACGCGAGTTTCTAATATTCTGGTGCTTCTTTTCCTATTGCTGTTGGCAGGTGTCACAGGCAGAAAAAGGCTCCATGCCTCTTGGTGTATAACTTTTGGAAGTCTTAATGCAGAATGGTAACATCTCCATTCTGTGGTGACAAACTTCATTGACAATAATTTCAATGCATGATAACCAGAAAAACTTGACATGTCACTCTAAACCGAAAACTGGAAGTGGGGCAAGGACATGAAGCCAGTCGCACTCCATCCTTGCTCAGAAGTATGAGATGTTTTCAACAAGGACACAACATTCTGGCCCACCGAGATTGTTTCCATTTCAAGCCCATAACTTCTCTTGATATACAGCAGTTCTGTCTCTCAGAAAAAGGAAGCGGCAGCAAGGCTTCAAGGATACACTAGAGAATTCTGCTTAGCAACTGGCACATGACCAGCCAAAAGATTAAAGTGATTCATAACTTAAAAAGAGATGGGAAAAATGCTTCATTTTGTCTCATATTGGGTTTGCTTTTGCAATAGGCATATTATGCAACTTCATTAAATACTGTCTATATTTGAAAAGAATGTTCTTGTTCATTACCTGACAGAGCTTAAGTAAAAAAGGCTGAAGGCCAAAAAAAAAATGCTTCGTATGATTAGCTCTGATTTTCTGTTCTACAGAAAGAACATCATTAAAATGAAATTATTATTCACTGTAACCAATATCATTCAGTCCAACTGCTAGAATTAGTGTTTTCTCAAACTCTGTTCTGGAAGAATGATCCAGTTTCCTCCTCTGGATATATTTTTCCCAGGGACATAAAAGAGTGGGGTGCCCACATCCCATAATCTTTGGATGCAAGCCACTGGGAGATGAGTAGAAAATGTTGCACTGAATACAACTTCTTTGATCAAAAAGTTATTTAAACAGCATTGCTTAGCAATTAGATATTCAAAATAGAAATAATCGTGGTGTGGATTAGAATAGGAGAGGAAGATCTGCAAATTACTTAGGAGAGCAATAAGAAGGATCTAAAACATCAGAACAAGATAGCGCTTTTTTTTTTCTTCCCAGGAAAGCTAATCTATATTTAATAACAGAGCACCAGGATAGGGGCACTCGTAACAGGATGAGAAATATTATGGTGTTTCTCTTGTTAAGTAGTGAAATATAGCTATTAAATCGTTAAAACTTCTGTAGTGCTTAAATATAACAGAAGAAAATTGGTCCCAATGAGATGATGGGATCATATTACAGCCTTTTAGAATGGTGAATGTGGACAGCAAGATTGGGAACTGCAGTATTTCTCAGTGAAATTTCAGGGCATAACCACAATTGTAGTGAATCAATTTTGACTTCCCAGAAAGATTTATGCAGAGGTGTATAATACAGTGCATTAATCCCCTCATGTGTCCCTGGAGGGGAAGCACACTGCTTATTAAACAACTTTTCTTAAAAAACGTCTGTTCAGACATGTATTTGTTCTCCAAAACCCAAAATGAGCAATTTGGATAATAGCGGTATTTTTACTGAAATAAAAATAACAACATCCCCCTATATGACGGTACAACTGCATATAATATAACGTGAAGGGGTGGTAAAGGCCCATTGCTTTGCTGATCTGCACCAGTCTCCTTGGGACAGTAAGCACAGCTGTGGTCAGACCACCAAAATGTTGCTTTAGAGCCTTGCTCTTTGAGCCATGAACAGCTGGGCAAAGCTAAAGCAGATCTAAAACTGTTCAGTGCTGCTCTGGGACCGATGAGGCACAATCAGTCCCTCAATTCCCAAAGCAAAAGGGGCAGAGAAAAATAATGTTTTCAAATATTTCAGGAGCACAGAATTTTCTGTGTTGGTTAAATTAGTTTTTATACCAGTTTGCATCCTTCAAAGTGAAGTATCTTCCCAATATAAAAGACCCAAAAAAAACACCAACAAAAAAAAACAACCCCACAACACAAAATCCTGCAAGGGTTTTATTGCTCTCTGTATAAATCAGTGATGAGAAGAGATGATAGAATATCTGTAACCTACGGAGCATGCAGACAGTGTGCCAACTTTCCTCTTGTGCATCTGCTCAGCCAAAGTACAGCCAAGAGATATTAGCAGGGTTTTTTTTTTCCTGAAGGAAGGAACAGCAGCAGTGAAGTCCCAGAATCACTGCAAAATGGTTGCAAAGCTCAGTTTTGTCAGGTGATTAATAGGCAGTGTTGGTAAAATTTCAATGTTAATTACCTGCAGGCTGTTTACACAAATCAGAAACACTCTTCAGTCTTAGCATCATCACTTCTGCATATTCTCAAAATATATCTTTACAGTCTGTTTGGATTTCCTGTCTTTAGCCATTGAAAATACAACAAATACCATTTCCACTCTAATTGTATAGACCCTGACAGCCTTCAGCAGCTCATAGTCTGCTAATTCCTTTAATAACCTTATTTCTCTGTATCGTGTTATAGTTTATGGCTTCCTTTTTAAATCAAGTTGTATCACCCCAGAGGAAACAAAGCATCTCCTAGCAGTGTAGTGAAAACAGCACAGCTGGAGAAAACTAGTATCTAATCACAAGGCATTATTACTTTTCCAGCAATTGTACCACCAGTGGCTCTACAGAGCTTTGCTAAAGCATCAGGGTCCTTTTTTTATGTTCTTTTAATTAACTCAACTTTTATTTCATTTTTAATAAGTGTGTCAAAAATATTTATGAAATTGATTATGTTTGGATGTGCAATTTGGACAAGACTCTAGGACTAGCTCCAAAATCTTGATTTATTTTTTTATTCTTTTTTTTTTAAAAAGGCAGAGGGCATATTTCTGCATGTTTAGCATAAACCATTTCCTGTCATTTTGTCAAAGGTATTTTCTCTTCATGGGCAACAGGCTGAAAACTGCAGGTTAGAAGACAGTGACTGAGTCAAGAAAACTTAAATTGTCATCTTAAAGGAGAGTTCACCTTTGATGCCCCATGCCAAAATTGCATCCTGAAATCTTATAGTAGAACTAGCTCAAGGCTGAAGTACAGCACATCCCAGACCCCATTGCAGAGCAAACCCAGGCAGCAAACAAAAGCTAATAATAACAGTTCAGCTGACTGAAGCAATAGGATGGTTCAAATTCATGTGGAATTGTGCTAAAAGTCTGTGTAAAACCAGAGGATGAAACTCTGATTCAGCCCAGAAAGCTCCTCAGGTCTCATCTGGTAAACTGTAAATGAATGCTCCCACAAAGTCTTCCATTTCAATGACTTAGGAAGCGGGTGAGGGTGGGGAGAAACAAAATCAAGGAATTTAAGGAAAACTATTTAAGGAAATTATTGTCCTTCTAAAAGGACAGACAGGAAGACTGCCTGATGTTTTACTCATGTGGACTTGTGCTGCTAGTAATTGCAAGCAATTTCTAACTACTTTATTGCATATTGCACTGCACATGGTAGTAGGAGGAAATCTATTTTAATTCAGTGATAAGCTAACATGGCTTATTTTTATTCTGAAGGCTTATTTCAGGTTCCTCCCCATGTAATATTAGGGTGCCCTTGTCAGAAAGTCTTGACTCAATGACCTTTGCAAAGATGAGAATTTATAACTGATGTTGTAGAACTCATTCAGTAATACCCATGTACCTTCTCTACATTCAGAAACGTCAAAGTAGATCATAAAACATTAATAGATGAAAGGGAAATTAAATTATACTTAAAACTTAATTTAATATGCCTGGTATCCCAAGTATTTTATTCTTAATACTACTGGTCAATTTAAATTTTCCCTTGTTATCTCTTGTCTTTTCACCTTTGTTTCCAATTTGAACTTAGAAATTAAGATCTAAGATCCAAGTAATCCAAAACTTATCAGACAAACTTTACAAATTTTAGATTCTCTTTTTAATGATTTTTTTTAAACTAAATATCTGCTCCTCACTCTAAATGAGGGATGCTTCTACCGTCCCCACTTGTAAAAAGATGCAAAAATATGTTTAGGGATTTAGCCAGTTCTCTCTTCTGTAGAAATATAGTAACTCGGATACTCAGAAGACATTGTCCCCATGTACCTTGGAATTAGCACAATGTGAAGCTTGCTTAAGCATATTGGGTCTGGCATTACTGGGTTTTCTCTTGTGGCCCTCCTACATGAAGCCCTCAGAATCATCATAGAATTAATACTTGAGAAAATTCTATTTGACTTTATTGAAGAAAAATACATTTTAATCGATATAATCCAAATCAGCTCATCCATTCCTTGTTTTCATTTCAGAACAAAATGAAAACAAATTCTCATGGGTAAAGAAGTATTATCCATACAGGAGAATTGTACGAGATGATTCAACAGGAGGGAGACTGACAGTAGCAGACACCTCATGCACTCTTTCAGAAACCCAGCATAACTAAAAATAACTTTTCTTTTTTTTTTTTCTTTAAGTGAGCACCGCTTTTTGTTTGTTGGTTTTTAAATGGGATTAAGATTATGGTGGCCCAAGAGATAGAGTGTAAATCAACGAAAAGGCATCACATGAACTCCTAATACCGGGGAATAACAGCAAAATAGCCTGTTTGACTACTAAGATAATTCAACTCCTTTTCTTCACCACAGATATATCAGTATTACTCACAGAAAAGTCTGGAGAATGGGACTTGGTATCTGTCACCACAACCTAATGGTCAGAATATTCAGGTCATCATTGCCCAATTGAATTAGCAATTTGTAGCAATTCACAAATGAGAGACATCACATACCTTAAATATACTCTGAGAAGCAGATCTACTTTAGTTGCAGCTGAACCCCTTTTCCATTTTATTACACAATGGCCAACCACTTAGAGAGCAGAGATCCAAAACTGTACTGTTTTGTGCACAAAAAGAAATAGCTTATCACACACTTCCATATCATAACTGAAAAAACACACATCACAACATAGGAAACAAAGAAACCTTTTTAATGGTCCTTCTGCCCCTATGCAGATACAGGAGCAACTATGTTCAGAGCACAACAACAGATACATAGACGTAAAGCCAAGACCTATGCAGTCTTATGGTTGGGTTGAGACCACCAATAATGGTCTCTGCCTATGCCTTTTAGCAATAGAAGGACCTCTAGGTACAAGTCTTTGTCCTCCCTTCATTTTTGAGTCCAAGCACCACCTGACCCCTTGCACTCTAGTGCACACAGTTCTTGGGCCTTTCCTAACAATGACACTATTAATTGAGTCTGTTATTCTGAGGTCACGGTAGTAGGGCAGCGCTGGAATAACTACCTAGCCTCTCACCTCTTTCCAAAGGACCTATGCAACCCTGTTTCTTGTTGCAGTCAATACATTTGTGATTTGTACCAGAACATTTTATTAATTTTGAATGCATATATATGTATGTGCATATATATAGATAGATATAGTTTTGAAAGTCACCATCCCCAGAGAATTAGAAGATAGTGAATAGTCTGTAAACTTACAAACAGAATAGTGAATTTACTTAGTCTGTTTTCATGTGCTTGGTTTCTATAAGCCTCTGGCAAAGGAAGATGTTAGCAGAAAGTACTGAAACAGTAAACACAGGTACTACAATTCAAAAAAACAAAAACAAAGCCACTAACAAAATCCCACAACTGCATAGAAGGGACAATAAAGGAAATAAGTGTTCAGCCATAATGTAAAACTATACGACCTGGTTAAACCCTCCCCTAAATTAAAAGAAAATTTATCTTCTCTTCATCTAAACAAAAACTGAAGAGATAAAAAAACTAGACAGATCAGCTGGCCCAACAGAAGATACGGGACATAACACTCCAGCTCTTTTGCTCTACGTAATGAATGACACCATCAGGCATTCTTTCAGGCACCTTTTATCCTCTCCTCTTCCCCTGGCTACCACAGCATACTTTGTGATTTTCCCACATACCAAGCAATAGTTCATACCTCAGAATCCCAACCAAGCTCTACAAAATGCCCAGAAGGCACTTCTCAGGGGGTGGGAGGAAACAACAAGCTACCCCGGAAAAGCGCATTTCTCCCTGCTGCATGAAAGCAGGCTAGCAATGTCTGCCAATATCTTGGAAGTAATGATTCTAAGCAATTTATACTTGCTATTTCTGCTCTTAATTCAGTGAAATGGTGTTTATCCCTTCTTTACTGTTAGTATGCAAATGCTGTCTCCATTTCCTCAAATGGCCGTGTAATACTGTAAGACTGTACATTAATGCCAAATGAAAGTATATGAACTAATGCAAAATAAACTGTTTGTCCACTCAATGTAATATGCCATGCTACAGGCCTCATACACAATGAACAGATTACACTGTTATTGTGACATTTTTTTCCTATCATAACATAGTGGGGGCTTCTCTCAGATGACTCTTTGGAATATGCGAAATCCATATGTAGAGAGAGAATTTACAAAAGGCACACATTGATTTTGATCTGCCTACTTTTTATTCACGTTGCATAGAGAAATGCTGCATAACTAAACTGAGAGGCAGTCCCAAAGTAAGTCTTTTGTCTGCAGCCTGAAACTGCGTGCATAAAAGCCTCAGCAATAGCATATCCTGCAAATGAGTATCTACCATTAAAGGAAGTTACTGTGGAAACCAGATGTACTTAGCAAAGACCTAGAATTTTTTGTCCTTTCTTGCTAGGTGTTTTTTTGATTATTTGAGATACCAACAAATTATTGAGATACCAACAAATCTCCCTTTTTTCCATATCAACACACACACAAGCGACACAAAACCTTTGTGATATTATGCAGAAAACACATTACAATGCGTATTCCATTTGGATTCACTTTGATGAACTATATGTACTTCAAACCTGGCTAACTAAAACATTCCCATCAGATTTCCAAATTATATCAATATAGCAAAACTGGAAGAAAAAAAATTAAAGAAAAAAGGTTATTTAAATAATGCAATTTCATTAGATTTGTTCATTTAAGTGCTTATTTCCTTCCACACCTGACAACAGCTGTGCAGAAAATGTCTCCGAGTTTGTCTAAGAGAGACTGGGAGTGCTTCACAAAAGCTGCATTCTTCCTTCCTGGATATGGGATGAGAAAGTTGGGGCTGTTCAGCCTGGAGAAGAGAAGGCTGCGTGGAGACCTCAGAGCAGCCTTCCAGTATCTCAAGGGGGCCTGTAGGGATGTTGGGGAGGGACTCTTCATTAGGGACTGTAGTGATAGGACAAGGGGTAATGGGTTCAAACTTAAACAGGGGAAGTTGAGATTGGATATGAGGAAGAAATTCTTTACTGGAAGGGTGGTGAGGCACTGTAATGGGTTGCCCAGGGAAGTTGTGAATGCTCCATCGCTGATGGTGTTCAAGGCCAGGTTGGACAGAGCCTTGGATAGCATGATTTAGTGGGGGGTGTCCCTGCCCATGCAGGGGGGTTGGAACTAGATGATCTTGAGGTCCTTTCCAACCCTAACTGTTCTATGATTCTATGCACTGTACCAACTTATTTATTCACACTTGAATAATGTCTAGAGCTACAGCCATGAGATCCAAAGTTGGCTGTCCCTGCTGTCAAATAAACCAGTAACAGGAACATAAAAAGATAGCTTCTTTCCTCAAGAGAACTCATACAACAGACCACATGTGGAGACAGAAAAAAAAAAACCACCAAAGGGAGCACCAAAAGCTCTGAGAACACACTTCTCAGCAGGGGAGACAACACTGATACTGAATCACCCACTCTCTCCTTGTCAAGTTCCTGCAGGCTTTCTAGCACACGAGATCTGAAGAAGGGCTCTGAAGCAGGATGCTTACAGATGTTTACAAAGAGCTGCTCTTATGTGAGCAGAGCAACAGGGAAACAAACGTGACAGGCATGTTTTGGAGCATGCACAGGCAAATACAAAAGTGCAGGATAAGCCTCTTTTTGTAAGCCCAGATTGGGGTTCACAGTTAATCAAGAGCAATAACTTGGGATTCTTGCAAGAATTGAAAGTTAACAGATCATAGAATGGTTTGGGTTGGGAAGGACCTGAAGATCATCTAGTTCCAACCCACCTCCCATGGGCAGGGATGCCTCACGTTAAACCATGTCACTGAAGGCTCTGTCTAACCTGTCCTTGAACACTGCCAGGAATGGAGCATTTACTACTTCTTATGGCAATAAATGAAACTTAACAGATCTTTGGTTACACCAGCAATTACCAGAATTGCAGTGGCTTTAATCATAAATGCCCTGTTTCTTTAGAGGGGAAAAGAAACATGAAGCAAAAAGGAAAGGGATTTAACAGGTGACTACATGATGAGTAGCTCTACTAATTCAAGACAGTGCAAATAGAATGTTTCTACCATTTTCTCCCATCCAGACTTAGATAGCAAGATTCATTAGCAATCTAGATAATCCACCAGCTATTGCAAACCAAGAACCATAAGAACTGGATTTGTGCATATGTCAGGAGAGGGGGAAATGGGGCTGGTCAGAATAACCAATGTTATTAAGTTTTGTTCATTCTGAGATTTGTCCCTGTCATGCTACCTAAGGGGCTCAAAGGGACCTTAGTCCAGCCACAAACCGTCAGTAGAGAATGTCCTATTAATGAAAGCAATACAGCATTTGTATTGGGTCTTCATCTAACACCATGAGGTGGGACATGCACCAGTATGAAGGCTCTCTCCAGCCTTATCTCCTGTCCATCCCAGCCACCGAGAACTACCTTTGAACTTTAATGGAGGGCATAGCAAGGCCACCTTAATGGCCCCAAGTCCTTGCACATCCTGGAAAGCCTGGTGGTGCCTGCCCAAAAGCGGCAAGGCTGAGTCATAGCTGTGCCACCAGCATCAGAGCCTGAAACTAATTTTCCACTGTTTCAAACTGTCTGGAGCTGCATGCCTGCATGATTTCATGATCCCTCCCCACCACCTTTTCTTTTTTCCTCTGTGGAATTCCTCGCAGCTTAAAACCATGCAAAATGATGTTCTTGAGATGAAGATCCTACTAAAAGTCTTTGTAAACTTTTGAAGGAGGAAAGGAGGAAACGAGGAAAATGGGAAATGGGGAAATGCATTGCCAAATCTGAACAGGGGTCTGTTACCATCTTCAATCTGGCTGTAGTCACTGTGTCAAAGGGCCTCTCTTCCTAACTGCAAAGAGTGGATGCCCAGAAATGTGGTGGTTTCTCTCTTGGTCATTAACTGATACAAACATGGATGCTGCATGTGTTGCGCACATCTACAATGCTCGCACCATTGGCCCAGTGCTAGTTTGTGCATTCATACCACATTTCTTCAGTAACACAGCAACAATTTATGGCCAGCTATGAAAAACATGGCTTGTGGATTTTGGTGTAATTACTTAGGCTTGCAACTTCATTGTTACATGTCTGAGAGGTAGTTAAATGGTAATGGCACTTTTCCTTTCAATTCCTGACTTAACAGATCAGTCCTCTCTTGATAGAAGGTGAGAGTGAGGTATTAAAAAACTAAACTAAAATAAGATAACAGAGAACTCAGTAAAGTAAGAAACCAAGCACAGCACTGCATTTATAGCTAGAGGACTCTACATTCAGCTCAAATTCCAGAGTAATAAAAAAAACTAGTCAATGTTTCATTCTTTAATTTCTTTAAAAGTCATTTAGAACTGCTTTATACAAAATCCCAATTTTAACCCTGTGTGAAGTTAATACTATTGACCTATAGCTAGGATTTATCCTGTCAGCTTCTGCTATACTAGGCACATTCCATGTGTGTTACTTCCCCAAACTGCAAATACCTCTTTGCACTTAAGAAATGGCTCCTGGCAGTTGTCCAGCTTATTTCTGTGTCTGTGCTCTATCAAAGCTCATTTACCCTGAAAACTTCAATAAATGTTACCAGGATCTCTGCTGTAGTTCTTAGAGGACATGCAAGAAGATTTTATTTTTAAGTAATAGTAGCTACTTTTTCTCATTGCAATAATTTACATATTTTCCTGGGAGTGAGTAAGCAAAAAAAAGATCCAGGGTAGGAAAATACATTAAAAGTGGAACTTTAGGTGCATTTTATAATGAGAGTTATTGTTTTTCTACATGCATCTTCCATCCTGAATTCTGAAAATACTTGCCTTCTTTGGGTTGTTCACCAACCACGTTATAGGTACTTTCTAGTTCTACAAATCATTTTGTCCTCTGAATGCTTCAGCAGAAAAAGGCTGAATGTGATACTAGCACAGTTTATTAAAAAAATTAAAAGCAATTTACAAGAAAAGGAGAATAAGTAAAAAATAGTAAAATGGAATAATATGGGCCCAGTGAAAAGCACTATACAAAGGTAGTTTTGCAAGGAAACATTAAGCATTCAGTGAACGTTAGTTTGCACTGCTAATGCTGAAGACATGGAAATTTGTGGGTTTTGCAAACACATCTGACCAAACCACAGCAGTCTTGGAGACATCCCAATGAGCCTTCTAACACTCATGTTGGGAGTGCAGAGAGGCGATGATGGGTAGCTCTGAAGCATGCAGTGTGGCGCACCACCACAAATGAACAGCCATCTGCTACAAGGAAATCAAATTGCAAGGGACATGACTGCCGGAAATCCCTAGTGCATTCTTCCCAAAGCACAGCCATGCAACCAATTATATACTTTAGTTGTAAAACTTAGAGATGAACATGTTTTTTTCCTCTATTTCTGTTACAGGTGAACTGCAAGGGAGCAGCAGCTGTGACAGAGCAGAGCAGAGACTCTCTAGGAATAGCTGGGGCTCCACAGGAAGCACTTAGTGCTGCTGAGGCTTCATAAACATTAATAAATGAGTTGTTCTCTGATTTTAGATACTGATAGAACCAGCTTTTTAATGACCAGACTGATATGAGCAGTATCGCATGTGAATATGCATTAAAACCTTTTGTATTTTCAATTTTTAGCTTTTCAGTTATCACTGGGCTAATTATAGAAAAGCTTGTAAAGCTTCATGCTAACTCTGCAAAGCCTCTATTTCTGCACCATCCAAAGCCTTGTGAAAATGTGTTTCCAAACAAAAATCCTTGTGTAAAGAGTGCTATCATTGTACAGGTTACTGACACACCGTAACAGCCAACTTAATTTCTATGTGAAGTAAAGTATATACTGTATAAGATCCTGAATCAAACCACCTGCTTTGATAACATCATTTTAAACTGTGAGAAAATTGACAGCCAAACTCAGACATTGATCCACAAACCAACAGGATTGCTCAGTGGTGTAAAAAGCCTTAGAAAACTGCCATATCCAGAACAAGATACCTGCCTAGGGCTAACCATTAATTTGAACTATTAAGTACCATAACTGTGTCAGCTACAGGGGGGCCTCTCATCTTGGATGAAGAATCTGCCCGCAAGGGTATCCTGGCTGCCAAAATCTGTGCACAAACATACCTGTACAAATACAACATATGAATGGGACGAGGGGGCATTTTTATGATTCAAAGACACCAAAAGTCCTAGCTTGGAAATTTATAAATAAATAATGGCTTAATATATGGGGTTTAAATTTTCTGGTCTGAAACATTTTTTCTTCTTGGAGAACAAATGTGGCCATAAATCCTACAGAGGCTAATACTGCATACTCCACAGCTGAAGATTTCCACAAATCCCAAAGGCCATGACATCCGCCAGATTATAAATAAAGAACAGGACATTTAGCAATATATGCGTTTTCAACAGAGCAGGACTGAAATTCACTGTGCACATGTGCTGAAGGGTGGAGGAGGGAGGGAAGAGGGTTGATTAGTGGTTGTCTTTTTTAATTCAAAAAGAAGCTAACTCTCCAAGCATTTAAAATACAAGTTTTCGGTGTTTCTTAATATTTGCTCTCCTAGATTTGCATTTTCCTAGGTATTTAAACCTTGTTTTAACCTGTCTCTTCATTGAGACCAAACTCTCATCTGTATTCCTCCCTAGGAGAAATACTCTGCTTAAAAGGACTTTCTGTAGCTTTTCCCCAGCAATAGGCAAATACTACTGTTTCCAACCCCAGCACACAGGGACAGCCTGGTGCTACTGCTTTGGTTACTCAAACACAGCATGGCCAGCTCATCACCTCCCTCTCACACCATTCAACAGCTATCTATGTGGAGCTTGCAGGCAACAAGTGATAAGAATGAAAGTGCTTCCATCACATATACATAGACCCCAATTTAAAACTAGATGTATTTGCAGATATGAAAAATGTAGGAAGTCCAGAGCTTCGGATTTCTGGACACCTCATCCTAAAACCATAAATTTAAGAACCTAATAAAATTTATAAAAGAGTGTAATTATCTATAGAGCCTATTCAATTATAAAACAAGATGAAGAAAAATGGACAAAGCAAGACAGGTGTCTTGTATTTACTGATCCATTTAATGTTGCTTGTGGTATGCACTAAATTAATATTTTCCTTGTGAAGATAGCTGGAAAATTTATTCAGGATGTCAAGGAATGCAATCATTACTTAAAAGCAGTAGTGAAAGCCTTCCCAGGTTTTAGGAGGGTTTTATTTATTATCCACAAGTTCCAAGTATACGTGCATATATACACAGACATATTCAGTGTGTAAATATATACATCTCATATGTTTTTATATGTATATGCTTACCTATCTGTTCATATGTCTATACGCTTATAAAAATGTGTGTGTATATAAAAAATGTAGTTTTGGTATGATCTTGTGGTTTATCAAATATGTAAGAGAAGTTAATTTGTGATTAGGAGAAGCCAGATAATGTCAAACTTTTCATACTGAGGCCATGATTAATGTTTATCTTCTGCAGTCCCAGAAGGAGGAAGAAATACTGTTTTATCAGGGTTTTCAATAAACTGTTAATTAAAGTTACAGCTTTGGAAAGTTCTTTTGCTGCCTGAAAAAGCAGCATTGGCCAGCTCTATTCTCAGAGGCACTGGGACTGTATCATTGCCAGATCCTGCCTCTTCCTTAAAAAAGAATTTGCGAGTGCTGGGTTACTGCAGCTTCCATTGCACAGCAACTGGAGCTGTGATTTCTCAGCTTCATTAAAAAACCCAATCAGAATGTGTTTGGTTCACTATTGATGAAGATTTAGGTTCTTCCAGTTCATTAGATTTATATGAATGAGAGTTTTAAAGGAAGTTGATGCAAAGGCAAATTGTAAACCCCAGCAGTTGCAATTATCTTCTTTGACTGGTCTTTTTGATTATTTGGATCTTGCCTATTCTTTAACCCCACATCAGAGCCACAGCAACTTAAAATATCAAAAGACCATGTATAGGAGTACTACATTCCTATTAAAGATAGCAAAGTGCCTGAAGCATACATCACACCTCAGGTCATTCAGAAGTCAGTTTTTATATTTAAAAAACACTAACCAGAATTCCCATTATTCTTAAATACAGGGGCTTTTATCCCCCCCAAAACAAAACTTACCTACCCAGAAACATACTGCCACTCTCTACCTGGAAACCCACATTTTAGTTCAGTGTGAATCATTTTGATGTCCTTCAGAAGTCAGTCAAATTTCTGAAAAAGTTACTTTACTAAAGAGCAAATCCTAAACAGATGGGGAAATGGGTTGAGCAAAAATAAATATGCACTTTATCATTAGCAAGCCACCACACAGGTAACACCAAGGCAATTTGATAGATTTATCACCTGCAAAAGCCACAGGTGTTATTGAAGCCTCAAACTTATGAGCTGCAGTCCACATCTCAGCAGTCTTTTAGGTGTCTAGTCAGCTGCTGTGTCTTTAATTGTATTCAAGCAGCCAGCGCCTGTAAAATTGGATGGGAAATCTACTGGAAAAAAAGGGGTTAGCAGGGGGGAAAAAAACACACACAAAAAAAAGGAATCTCAGCAAGGAAAACTTGAGGACAGGATTTCCAGCAGTGTTTCCACTACTGCTGGCTGAAGTCTTGAAGTAAAGAGGCAAGAATGTGTAAACAAAGGGACAGTTCAAACTTCTGGAAATGGCATTAAAATGAGCGGGTTTTCTCCAGGTAGTAGGGCTATTTGAATTACCTTCTCAATTATCTGAGTGTTGCTGCTTCTCTGTGTTTAGGAACTCAAGGACAGTCTAATCCTAACAATGCACACAATAAAAAAGGCACCAGCACTTAGGTACCACATTACCATATATTTAAAGTGGTAAATAAGTTACTTAGACCTGTTTTGGATTTTTGCTGCCTTATCTTCTGCAAGGCAAATATCAGTATTTTTCTGCTTGGCTTGGGTATTGAGAGATTTAAATTCAAAGATAGGTTTCTCATAAAATGGTTAAAGATGTAATTTGATCTCTTGATACAGATATCTAATCTAATTCAATCACCCTAAAGACTAAAGATACAATATAATGCAGCTAACAAGGAAACATCTAGTGCAATTTCAACATGTGGGTACTTGTTTCTATGAAAGAGGCAGTCCTCCATGAACTGTTCCAGCGCAGGCTCCTATCTCCATAGGGCCACATGCCCTGCCAGGAGCTTGCTCCAGCACAGGCTCCTCAGGGGTCACAGCCTCCTTCAGGCATCCCCCTGCTCTGGTGTTGAGGTCCCTCCTATGGGAGACCTCCACAAACTTATCCAACATGAGTTCTTCCCATGGGCTGCACTTCATGAACTTCAGCCTCTCCATGGTCTGCACCATTGGCTGCAGAGGAACCTGCTCCTCCTGGAACAACCCTTTCCTCCTTCTCCACTGACCTTGGTGCCTGCAGACATATTCTCACTCCTCTCTCTGACTGCTGTTGGCCCACAGGCTTTTTTTCCCCCCTTCCTAAACACTTAATCCCAAAGGTGCTACCAGCATTGCTGATAGGCTCAGCCTTGGCCAGTGGTGGCTCCATCTTGGAGCCGTTTGGCATTGGCTTTATGGGACATGGGGGAAGCTTCTAGCATCTTGTCACAGAAACCACTCCTGTAGCTGCTTCCTTCCCCCTCTACCAATGCAATGTGATTGCTTCGTTTCCAGATAAGATCAGGTTAAAAGTAGGTGCAAAGACTGAACTCCGTGTCTTGCTTTGCATCTCTATTACAAACAACTCAATTATCTTCGATATTCCTGGGCACGTTTTCATTCTGAGGCCTTTTAAGAGCTTTAGCTCTGAACATGACTACCAAATTTAACCAATTTCATTTTTCATTTTAAGAGGTAATATTTGACATGGTTTGACAACATAAAGCTTACTAACTACAGTACAGTGATTTATCTTGGACCATAATGCTTGTCACCAAAACCTATTGACACTGCTACCTGTAAGTCAATTCCTCAGGTTGCTAAGAAGGACAATAACCTGGAAATTAAATCACAATCAGATATTCTAAGCAAATAATTTCAGAATAGAATACATTAATCAAAAAATAACTAAGTGCAATGGAACCAATTACTGAAAATCCTAAGGATACATTTTAAAAAGGCAGTAAAAACTGAAGGGACAAGCAAATTGAATTTTGCTAGAGGTTATTCCCTAGGAAAATACGAATAATCAGTATTTTTCAAGTGTGCTGTATCTTGTTTCTCATCCATGAATAAGGCATATGTCTTTTGCCCAGGGTTTGTGCCAAACACTGCTTGCAGCTGTGCCAGCTGGGGATATACACCTCTCCACCCTGCCTGAAGACTGCTACAACCTGTCATTCTTGTGAGTGCAACAGGCTTCATGTGCTTGCCCCTTGAATTAAAATGCAAAAACTAAACAGGAGATTATCTGCCATGCCAATAACATAGAAGATTATTGTGGAAAGTGTGTATGGGCCTATTTAAAAATTCAAGTTGCAGTATTTAAATCCTTGATTAAGTGCTGTATCTGGTTCTGGGACAGCTTCCCTGGTGTGCTGAGAGGCTGCTGCATTTCTGTCTGCTTTGGTTTGTTGGGGGATTTTTTTGTGGTTTTGGGGGTATTGTTTAGGTTTTGGTTTATTTCTTACCTACTATAGTTTGCAATCAATGAGAGGAAATAAAAGGTACTATTCATAAAACTATCATTCAGTATCATTCTTGTAAGTGATAATCACTTCATTAAAAACTGAGTACGAGAACTGGTACTGAAATCAGTTATTTAGCAGTGTATGGGAACAGCTGGAGCCTTGCTGAAATGGCTCACCTCAATCAAGTCTTACTGGATGTACCCACTAATCACATAGAAATCTGAAACCAAAGGAATCAATACAAAGTTGAAGCTTTAGTTCATTCCTGGAGTTGATTCCTTTTTATTCTTTCCACTTCCAACATGTTATAATAGTAATGAATGCTAATGCAGTATCACTCCTTGATGGGATATTTTTTTCCTAATGATACAGAGCACTTTAAAAGACATTTTTCCCCCTCCACCAAGTGTAATGGTATTTTAATTATGTAGTTCTAAATGTTCAAGAACTTTAATGAGGAATTTGATAGACCTAATTGAATGAGAGGCAGCCAAATATAAAAATTTAAATAGATGCTCCACACACTTTACGATTCCTGGCAAAGGTGCCTGAAAAATGTGTTGACCCATTTACACACCATCCTGGGTATTTCACTTCACTGCTTCACATTCTACATCAACAAACTGAAAGAGCAAAGAAAAAGAGAACATTAATTTGCAGCTGCAATGTCATCATTTTCATCTAAGCATTAATAGTACAGAAGGAACAATTTTGCAGGTTGGGGCAAGAAGTTCCATTAAAGAACAAGATAGGTATAAAGAGAACAGAATCTTAGTTAACTCACTTGAACAACTGAGATCAAATCTTAGAGAGAAAACTACAAATTCAGAAAAGACCATGAGCTTTCCCCCACTCCAGGACTCCTGATGGGTACTTAGTAGAATACAAGCCTTTACGGAGGCTTATTTAAAGTTACCCATCTCTTTTACAGCAGCTCCATAATGTAACAATAAGTTAAGAGAAGCCACTGTAATTACAAGAGAACAAACCTTCTGTGAAAGAGAAGTTGGGGTCAGAAGTTCTGAAAATTTTGGGTTGCAAACTTACACCCAGAAAACCACCCCAACTTCTGAAAGCCAGCACAGTGACAGGTGTCTGAAGAATGGAAAACCTGGTTTTAAACCATTTAACTCAGACCGCAGACAGCAAAAGCACAAGGTCCTTTAAAGCATTCTTCGACATCAGTGGCTTAGTCTCTGCCACAGGAATAGAGTGCCAGTCTCCCCAGCAATCCAACACAGTCCTCCGCTGTCAGTTTAAGATGGAATTTTGTTGCATCTTACCAACAGAACTTCTCTGACCATAAAAGAATTAATGTTAAATGACCATTCTTACCATTTAATATTCCTCATTATGCATTATTACAACAATGCACTTAATTGATATGTATTACTTATTAAGTACGAATCTTTACCTATATATTTGTAAAATTACACTTTCATTCTAAATCTTCAGAAGCTACGTGGCACAAACTGAAGGTCTTCTGTTTATTTAGATATTCTCATTTATCCATGTGCAAACATTGGCTCACCTTCAATAGATTCACCTCCTAAGGAGAGATATTGCATATTCAAGTTCACTGTCTTTTCAGATTTCTTCCAATGAAGCCCCATTAGCTTAAAAAAAGGCACTGCAAAATATGGAACAATTTTGCCTTCCTGAAACTAAGTCAGCACAATGGGCAGCAGGGTGTCATGTAAGCCAGGCTCAATTGATAAAAGAATTTTTCTGATTTTGATGGAGAAGGTGAAGATTGAGGACACAGGTCTTCTGGAATAGGAGGTCTCTCCATGGGCATATCACTTAGGAAGCCCAGCAGCACTGTGTCCAGGAAACTCCAGCCTTCATCCAGTGTGCATGTCTATCTGAGTTTCTCACTTCTCACTGTGCTTCTGTTGCCAGAACACAGCGGCCTGTGGACTTCTGCACCTCCATCAGGTTAGTCTGATATTAGCAATTACATTCAGCAGTTCTGGGAAGGGATGGGTCAATCAAATGGAGGGTGAGGGGAGCAGGATGGGGAAAGGCTCCTACACCTCAATATAAAAGCATTCTATGTATGGTACCAGGACATACCATAAACTGTTGCTCACCACCTTTCATCTGCTGCCAGATACAAGCCCACAGTTCACAAGCACTTAATTAGACTTAATGCTTTCTAGGACAAATAGCTGACTGAACACAGACGACTTGCTAGGTTGTCATTCAACCATTAATAATAATAATAATAGATATAATAATTTTAATCTCCTCAACACTGATGTTGTGTCAGACAGGACACTGCAGAGCAACCAGAAGCAGCTGGTGGAGATTCAGGAAATCTTATAACAGATGAGTATGGAATAACTCAATTTCTGGGGAAGATTTCTGTCTAATTTGCAGGTACCGGGAGGGTTGGCAACAGTCAGAACTATGAACATTACACTGTCTATCATGCCTGTGGACATTCAATAGCCATATAAATATCTGGTCAATGCACTTCATTAAGATCTTACTATTTTGTGGCAATGAGTTCTATAGATTAATTCTGTGTTTAGTAGAAAACAGATACAATTAATTTGTAACCTAGCAATGTGAATCAAATTGCTTTTGCTGGCACTAAATTTAACCTGCTTACTAATTTGTTTACATCTTCTGTGTTACATTTGTTTATAAACTGTCCAGAAAACCACTAGCATTACCTAAATAATTGTCTGCTAATGATAATTAGTTCTACACAAAGTCATACTGCCAAGTTAACTGAGCAGTAAGTATGATATCAACAGCTGAAGGAAAAAGACACAAAGAAATTATACTTTCAGGCTTTAAATATTATTAGATGGCCTGAAGTAGAACATTGCATTTTTTAATGTGTCATGATTTCGGTTAAGTATTCTGCAGCTGGTTGGTAGACAGTGCAGGTTTCATAGTGTCAAAAAAATAACTATTTGATGGTTCATGTAAAAACATGATGACCAAGTTGAAACGCTGTGGGATGACAGCTCAAGCTTAATTTGAAGAAGAAATGTTATGTGCACTTGTCTTCATACACTTAACTAATCTCAGCTAACACAAACCACAGTGTCAGATATCTAACATTTTAGGCACTCCTAACCATGGTACACATGTAAATCCAGGAATCGACTACTGAGGTGATACACAATGTCTTGCAGAACTTTTTCTCCAAAAGTGTGACCTTTCTTCCGTGAAGTCATTTGTCTTAATGACAAGTTATGACATCTACAACTCCAACACACAACGCGTGCTTCTGAGACTAACTGCAATAATGCAGAAACTTAGGCAATGAAGTCACCATTGTATTCTGAGTAACAGTGTCTACTTGATGTGCATATGCCCACCAGCTATAATAACCGGGGGTGTTGAAACCTATGGCATTTAGTCAACCCACAAGAATTAAGAGCCCAAAATGATGCTCAGGTCCAAATAACACAGATTACTTTTGTTATAAGATTTGTATCTCATGACAATGACCGCTAGAAATGTCTCTACTGAATTCAAGCTCATGCCAGTGAAATTCAATGTAAAGATCTGCAGGAAGCTGTGTTTTTCATTGGAGAAGTTGCACTAAGACATACAGTGAATTGCAAACAGCTTTCCCGAATTCTGTAAAAGTTTGTTTGACTTCATAACCAACTTTTGTGCCTGAACCCATGTTTACAAAGGGGTGTGTGTGTCACAAATGCTGACCAAAGTGATATTAAGGAAATTTTGGAGGGGATAATTCAAAAGAGGGGAAAATCCGTGGGCAATGAAAAAATGTGTCTATTAAGAAATACATTATTAAAAAGCTTGTCCATTGAAGAGCCCCATTGATTCATTCTGTCCAATGACTAAATTTGTCCAAGACAAATCTTAGAATCTTCTCATTATTGAGCATTCTAAAGTATTGCAAATTGCATTCCAAATTTCTTTAGATTTTTGCTGTAAGAAAAATCTCCTGAACAGCACTAAAAAGAGTCCCAATGCCCAAGTGCTATATTGAAAGAATCCACAGGGCAGAAGTCACACCTAGTTCCTGCTCCTTCCAATGAAAGCAGTCTTGTATGTTTGCACTGGCCTCTCACTTTAAATGGAGCAGATGTGAAGAACGTGGAGAAGAAAAATGTCGAACCATCCTACACTTCCTGAAATTCAGGTTAAACCAAGAAAGGGGTGCTGAAGAAAACAAAAGGTATGTGCTGACTTGGACTGACAAAATCATGGGAATTGAAAAGCAAAGCTGCTGGTTCAGTTCAGCGTGTGTGGTGCACAGCCAAATCAGACTGTTCAAGCTGCAGCATTACCTGCTCTGCTGGGACTCTAAACAAGTATAGAGACTGTATGAAGAAGAAAAAACTAAAAGGATCATGCCATCAATAGCAGTATGGAAAGTCCCAATGATGCTCAGATGTTTATTCTTAACAGATACATGTACATTGCTGAGAAATTCCCTAACTTAAGTTAGACTATTCCTCTAAGCCCTTGCCTCTGGCATGTTCAGAAACCCCTCAAAATCAGTGCTGATATATTTTACTGCAGTGCAAGGTATCTCTACACCTGCATCAGAAATGGAATAGCAATTCTTATTACTGACACTACAAGCAAGATGAAAATCTTGGTTCTTCAGGATAGAAGTGCTTTGCACTTTTTCCAGTTCTAATTTCTTGATGTTTTTCTTCCAGTGAAGAAAAAGTACATTTTTTTTGTGCATGTGGGTTTCTGTGTGTAGGGATATGTGCAAATATATGTAAGCATGTACATACTTACTAATTAGACATCTCTGAAACTGGATGATGCTGAATGTTACCAAATATGATTATTTCTAGGAAGTCAAACACTGGCAGTTATGCTTTACGCCTTTAAAATACTCCAGGGTTTGATTATTTTATGATAATCACAATCCCCACCATGCCTTATTACCCAAGCAGTTATCTCAGACTGTGAAACTGGAGGAACATGACCTATAAAGTTTATCTAGTGCAGTAGTTTTCTTCTCTGGTGATATTGCTGCCAACATTGCATAAATCTATATCTAGTTTTGAGCAAGACACAAGCAGCATATTATCATGAAGAAGAAACAAATGTTAATGAAGCACAAAAATCAGCTTGTGGTTCCAAATATAGGATTTTGGGACAGAAGAGATCAATAGCTACAGTGCTGGTCTCTTAGCTCACCCATGACCCAAGACTAAGCAAGATGAAAGGGCCATCTCATGGACCTACTTTATATTAAAAAGTTATGGTAAACAAATAAGCATAAATATACCACAATATTATTCAAGAAGAGGAACTGGTTTGTCAGCTAGTAAGTAAATCATAGTAAATTTATAATAAAAGCATTCTTATTTAATGAAGAGAAGCACTTTGACAGCCTTTTAGGAGAGCATTAGAACAGGGTTAACCTGATGACGATCAGTTATAGTCCCACTTCAGGATATTTTCAGACTGATTAGAATGTTTGACATTCTCACCTTATCATTCACTCTAGAATGTCAACAGCCACTTATGAAATTAAGATTTAAGAAACGGTGATAAAGAAAAAAGTTTACCTGAAACATGTCAGATCATGAACACTTCTACTGATACTAAATGAGAAAACAAAGGGACTTCCTGGCTTCAACACAGTCCCAAGTATTGGAGGAAAAAAATTTAAAACTCATGGGTTAAGAACAGTTTAATAATTGAAGTATAATGCAATGGCAAAAAGGAGAGAGAGGAATAAAGCCCAAAGGGGGAAAAAAAACAAAAAGCAAACAAAGAAACAAGTGATGCTCCATACAGTTGCTCACCACTCACTGACCAATGCCCAGCCTGTCCCTGAGCAGTGACAGGTGGCTCCCAGCCAACTCCCCTAGTTTGCATAGTGTGCAGTCATAGGGAATATCATTTTGGCTAATTTGGGTCTGGCGTCCTGGCTGTGCTCCCTCCAAACCCAAAACACAGCACTGTACCAACTACTAAGAAATAACTCTATCCAGGTGAATCCAGGACACTGTGTTTGCTGACTTTTATTATAAAAAGCCTAATTATGTATTTTACCTATGTATCTATAATAATCTGTAATCATTTGCCTCACCATGATCATGGTGCAGTTATCCTGCACTAGCATGTCTCCAAAAATGTGAACTGTGGGGAAATAACCAGCCCTCTAGATGGAAACAAGCCCATCCTGCCCCAAATAGCTGGAAAGCTGGCCTATATTGCTGCTGTGCCCATCTATATGCTGCTAGAGCTGCCTCTGCCACGCCGTGGGTGTCCAACACAGCAGCTTTGTGCTCATTAATGGGCTCTCCTGCTATGCAGGGTGAACATCCTGAGAAAATGTTACTAAATACTACTCCAACCTTAACTATCAAAATCAGAGTTAATGTGTTATGTGATACACAAGCAGTCTGGTCGGTGATGATGTGTAATGTGTCTTTGGGTATGGCAGACATTGAACAAATACTCTAACTTTCAAGGGTATTTGTTCTATCTACACTTTCCTACTTTATAGGAAATATCTCAAACAGTTCCTTTAAGTAAAACCAGAAACACAAAGCTCACTGGTACGAGCACATATCACTGTCTGGCTGTATTGTATGCTCTGTATTTTCAATAAGCATCCTTCCTGCAGAACGTCAAAGTAAACACCCTACTTTCCCGTGTCACATTCAATTCCCCTTCTGCTTAACAAGGCAAAGAAGAAAGTCTCCATAAATTCTCCCTGCTGTATCTCACTACTTCATTTTCCTCCTACATAAAGGCAATACTCATGGAAGCACCCAATTACTCTGTTTCTTTCAATATCCCTCTATATGTAGGGCTTAAAACCAAAACACAACCTTGAGAGAGTTGAAAATACAGCTCTTCAGTATCATCGCCAAGGTATGATTTGTAATAGCCTGCTCTGTATTCCAGCTGCCCCATAGAAACCTGGTATTTTGTTGTAAAGTTGTAAGTTATCTTTGCCCATGGTTACAGCGTGAATCACTCCTCCTTTGAAAGTATGAATAAATCAGTAATGCAGTGTCAGGGTGGTGAGGAACTTCTGTGACATTTTGTATCTTGTTTTTTCCTTAAACAAACAGACACCCAAACGATTAAGGCCCTCACCCTGAGTGTTACATTCTGCTCTTTAAATTCCTGCCATTTATCCAGGAATTCCTTGCTTCAGAAATGAGAATTTTATTCTTTCCAGTTTCAGCACTGCTCTATCCTGGTCATTAGTGAATATCCAATGAAGTAAAAACATTAGATCCCACAAATACAGACATGTACATACCTGATAAATGGACCAACATAGCCCAAACAAAACACTGCCAAGCAAAACTCAGATGGTAAATGAAAATGTTTAGACATGAGATGCATCTTGCCAAACCTTTGAGACAATTACAGTATATATTCTGTTTCTGTAGAAGTCCCCAGCCACTGAGCAAGGGGAGGGAGACAGACTTAATCTGGGCTTGTAGTATTTTATTTCTGACATCAATACCTAGAAGTTTCCTGGGCCTGGAATTTGATGAAAACAAGCACTTAAAAAAAACAAAATCAAATCCAAATGGAGCTTAATGATTGTAACAGAGACCCAACAGGCCTTTTTAATTAAATAAAGTTAAAAATTAAGCTACCTTAAGCCTTGTTTCTAGGTGATGACTCCATCACAAAAGACTAAGATAAGCAATCAGGTTTTACCCGGCTTATCCTGTAACTTCTCAGGTACTTAGCAGAACACCATGTCTGAAGTTACACATGCCTGGTTTAACTATTTCAGTCCTCCGACAGCTTGTTTCCACCAACCAAATTCAACCAAACCTACATATGAGTAAAGAGCTTGAAGATTTTAATTTCTGAAAGAAAGCCCAAAACACCACAAAAAAGCAACAACCAACCTCCCAGAAATAAACAAAACCAAGCAAAACACCCACAACTCCCCCCACCCCCACCCTCAATTGAAGAAGCAAGCACAATTAAGCACACAACAACAAAACCAAACCACACACCCATCATCAAGATGGGATACAGGAATGCCACTCACAAGCGCTTGGTTTGGAGCTGAAGTACAAGCTACTTCTTACCTTCATGATGATACAGGGGAGAACAGAAACTAAGCCAATGGAAGTTAGGGGATGCAGAACATGACTGGAAATACTATGGGAATTATGTAGTTGTAAAAGCCAGGGGAGCACAGGTTTTTTTCCAAGATGAGAAGAAGGAAGAGGTTTTAAGACACAAATTTGTAGGAAGAAGGACATGTCAGTTACGGTGCTCATGCAACAGTTTGTACCTATGTGCCTGCCTACTTTACATGGTACAAATATTAGATTTCAGATTGGGTTTTCTTAAATGCATTTGTCAAGAGCTTTAATTTTGTGTTGTGCAGAGTCTATAGACTGCTTCTGACTCCATTTCAGTACCCTTAAATGTGATTTTCCATTGGAAAGTTTGCCAAGCCATCTGCATTCATGAGGCTGTTGATAGTTTTGAAATCAATGCTACTACAGTGAGCCATCTTCCCAGCTTGAAAGCTTCATAGCAGTTATGGTTGGAACTCCTCTTTGTGAGATTAAAGCTGGAACTAGAAGTTGATGATCTTCAACCAGCGTAAATTGTTACTTATACAACACTGGTGAACAGTTTTAACTGCCAAGAATAGCCCAGAGATCCTTTCTCAATTTCCATGCAGCTCTATGTGGCCAAGGTAAGGAATTCAGAGGCAAAGGCAATGGATCTTTCACTCCAATCTTCCTTCAGATGTGAAATTACTGCTCCTGTTACACTTAAGGAAGCATCATAAGGTAGCTTTATAGACAAAGGTGTGTAAGGACTCTCTCACACAATATGAGCACCATTACTCATGAAAGTCCCAAAATGCCATGTGAATCGATCTGTTTCTATTCATTCTGTAACAGTTCATTCTGCAGATCAAATGCAGTTACTGCCATAGGCAAAAAACTATGGAAATATCTGACTGCTACAAAGACGGGTGCACATGGGGGACATTGAAAGGTTAAGGCTCCTACAGATAAATCACAAGTCTTAGGTAAAGCTCTGCCAGCCATAACACACTTGAACCTTCGAAAAAAACAGATTTTCCTTATTCCCTTCAAATTCTTGACAGTTTCTCAGCAGTACACTTCAGGTGTTCTATAGCAGTAACTTGCACATAACACTGGGTGCTGGAACGTCATAAAACATCTGGCTTATTGTTTGGTGCTAAAAAATGAGTACTGATGGCATTGATAGGATTAAGCTGGTGATATTGCAACTCTCTTTGAAGAGATATTTCTTGTTATGAACTTCAATCTCCAATTTTATAGACATATTGCTCTGAGTAGATCTGGGAGATTACTGTCAACTAATGGAAAAAGTTCATCCAGTGTTTCAGTTAAAAGTTACTAAACTGCAAGTGTGAGTTAATATTGAATTCAGTTCAGAAGTATAGAGCCTCAACTGTTTTATCACAGCTACTGAAAAAGAAAGTAGTGCTTCACCCTCATTGTCATATAATGATTTCTGCAAGGGGCATATGTTCTGCCTTTTTCTTTTGCTTTCCTTACTGCTGAAGCAACCTAGCAGCCTGTATGACTAGTCTCCCCTAAACAACCAACATTTAAAATCCTAAAAACTGTAGGGAAACTATATGGAAAAGACCAGCTGATTTCCACTGATTTCCAGCTGATTTCACCAGCATGAAAAACACATGACCTTCCAACACCACTGAAAGCTTGGAGAAGTGTTAAGCTCTATCAATCCATCTAAACCACATTCCCATGTGATCATTCCCATCTATCATGTAATAGATGACCTCCTCCCTTCGCAGCATGACACAGAAGAATACAGTGTTTATAGTTACACATTACCTCCATTACAAAAATGCTTAGATGATGTGGTCGCTATTCCTGCACAGTTAAAGCATCAAGTCTTACCTCTGCTTCATAGATTCATAGAACAGTTAGGATTGGAAAGGACCTTAAGATCATCCAGTTCCAACCCCCCTGCCATGGGCAGGGACACCTCCCAGTAAACCATGTCACCCAAAGCTCTGTCCAACCTGGCCTTGAACACTGCCAGGGATGGAGCATTCACAACTTCCCTGGGCAACCCATCTGAGAATACTATCAAAAAATACAGTTCAGATTCCACTCCCTTCACTTCTAACAAAACCCAACAACATTTTGGTTATTGTATCCTAACTTAGATTGCTGTAAAGATAGTAGTGCCTTTACAGTAGACTACAACAGACTACAATAGACATCATCCTCTGCTGCATCACAGCTCTGAATGCATTTTCTATTTCTTTTGTAAGGGGTAAAAGGTTTGGAAGTGACCTGCACATTTTCTTTGTACATCCCAATTTCTTTTAGTTACTTCAGATCAGTACTCATTTGCATGATGAGACAGAGACAAGACAGGCTGGTTTGTTTCTCTGGTTTGAGCTTTCTGCTTACGACACTGTTTAGCAGTTGCACAGGCTACCTACGCTGCTTCCATGGCTTCCACTACCCTGCCACTCTTCTGTGTGCTGCTTTGGATCAATTATTCCAGTCAATATCCATTTTTGGACTGTTTCAGTTTTGCATATAATAAACTGTCCAGTCTCTTAACACATCATTTAAACTCTTTCTGAACTGACAAATTCAAGAACTGTCTCATTTTCTCCTTTGATCCTCTTTATAATAGCAGATACATTCAGCAGATACCAGAAAGGTAATTTTGTAGACTTTCCACAATCTCAGCAAATGTTTTGTCTGCTGATTTAATACCAGCTTTTAAGCTATACAGCACATTATAGGCTTTAGCCCTCATTACACTCTATAAAAGTGTCACCTTTTTCTCATCACTGATACCATTTTTTATAACACATTGTTCCAATTTCCTGACACAGCCCAGCTGTCTATTGGGCTATCAAACAACAGTGCTCTTTCTGGTCTCTGTGAACTCCTTTCTGTCACTGCACAGTGTTTGCCATTCTCACAGTGCAAACACCAAGCTCTCTGTAACCCCTCTCTACTGCTGTGTCCTTAAACCAGGCTCTCATCACATTCATGGTGTTTTTATCTCTGCATGTTAAAAGTAAATTGCACAATCAGATTCTCTTTTTAATAAGTCCACAATGACTAGAAACAGAGATGCTCCATAATAGTGTCTTCTACCAAAGATATAAAACTTAGAAACATCTAAGTTATTTCAAGGGGTACTAAAAAGAATAGCTTAAACTGGGTTTGAAAGAAACAGTTACAAATCAAATTCATTCATTTTCAGTGTCTGTACTTAATCTGGAAAACATGGGATTATATTCAAGAGTACTGTATTTGAAACATCAGGCACATATACTGAGAAAACTTATGATTACATTTGGCAAAAGCTGACTTGAAAAGTGGGTGCTAAAGGTTCAAACTGGCGCAACCTATCAGCAATGGGAAATGCGTTCATAGAAGAATTAGCCCTTTCTGAACTGCACTGGGAACATGGCAGGTGATCTTAGAAGGCTGATAGAAAAGCTACTCACTGCTTTATTGATAAAGAAATTACCAAGAAATAGTTATATTTAAAAAAGTTTTTTTTCCTACCCATGCAAATCACTCAGAATGATTTCTTTCAGACTGTCTAAAAGTATTAATAGAAAACTTGCTGAAACATGCACTGCTGATTCAGCTTGCTTAGAAATGACACTTTTACCCCATCCCCTTAAATAAAGTAGTTTGTTAAATAGTTTTATCATCAAAGCACTCTTAATCAGAGCTTTAAATTTAGGTTTCATGTCAAAAATTAATAGGTATTTTAATTAAAAAACCCAAGACTGCTGCCTTCAGAGAATCTTAATGTGCAGCTTGTTTTGAAAACCAAGACGTAGGAATACTTAGAAATTTAAAATACTTATCAGTCCTTTAAAAGCATCCCTCTGAGAGTGTATGATAGATTGCACTTCCAAGAAACTCCAGAAGATATCCACTGCCTTTCCATAGTTGTGTCGGCATTTATTTAAGAGGAAACTTCTGTTTCTAACAATCAGAGGGAAACAGGGAAGAGAATAGGACTTGTCCTGTCATTACAGATACAGAGATTCACAGAACCAAGACAATTATTTTGAACAGACTGGGAATGATAAAGCAGAGAGAAGAAAAGAGGGAATATATTCAAAGAAGAATCAGGGCAAATTAAAAACAAATGCAGTGTAAGGTATCCTTCAGGAAGAACTGGACTGAGTCCAATAGGAACATTAATTGATATCCCTTTTGATCTTCAGGCTTAAAAAATCATCCATGCCACACTGACATTGCTTCTCAGTGTATCGACTAAGCCCCTTACCATCTAAGTCAACATCTTTGAGATAAAAATGCTAAGGCTTGGACCAACAGCAAAAAAAGTTATTAATGAACATTTTATCCTGGCACTGTCTTGAATTAAGATGGTCAGACCTTCTGTTCCATTTACACCTGTAAATATTTGTGTGAATGGAACTTTTCTTCTCGCAAATCATTCTGCAACCTGACTTGCACAGGTTTACTCAAAGTGGAGTGTCTATGCTAACTAGGAAATGCTGCAGTTAACTCATAATTATCCAGATGGAAGCTAGGAAGACCATCACATCAAGGGATACAGTCCCAGCCAGGCAGCCACACACAGACAAAGCAGCAAGGGTATGATGGAGTATTTACAATTTACAGGTAACTGCAAATACTCTCAGAAATTAAAAACCTGTTTGTGGGTAATTGGAAAACAGAAAGAACAGAATACTGCTGTTGGCTGAGATAAAGGCAATACATTTTATCTACCCATCAGCTTCATTTCAGCACCAAGAAAGCAGTTATATTATCTGCAATGGATCGGAGTCACTTGGGTACTGCAGATTGCAGCAAAATTCGCACTTGTCTGCATAGAGCAGTGGATACCTTTTGTTTTCTCTATTTCTACCACTTCTTACCATTTTTGAATCTCCAGTCTACAATACTGTCAGAAAACACTTTAGCTAAACAAGCACATCTTAGTATTACTCTATTTTCTGTCATTTGCTGAACTTGCTACTGGGGCATCATGGTTAGTCTGTAATGGCAAACAACAACTGTGGCATTTTAAGGCATTGAAGTGAGCCTAAAGATGGAAAATTGCAAGACATTATCTTATAGATAAACCTCCAAGTCCTAGAACTTTATATTTAGGACAGATCATCTGCAGTACTGGAATTTAGGAAGTAGAAACTTCCATATAGTAAAAACTGACTTACTGGATTCTTAATATTGCAGTTAACCTTTTGATTCCCAGAGGTTAAAATAAGATAGAATCTCTCTCCCCAACATTTTGGTCCATTTTGTCTACTTTTTTCTCTAATGTAAAAAGAAATAGTTAAGCCAGCATTCACTGAATAAGACAAGAGCAACTACACCCAAAAAGAAAACAACAGAGAGAAACTATGACATTTATAAACTGATTGCTTTGGGCAGGAGGGAAGTAAGGAAGGGATAGTGACAGTTATATCCATTTCACTTAAGCCTCGGGAGCCATAAAGAAAGGGAGGAATTACAAAGACATGGTTTATTGACCACTCACCACTGAGCCAGAGTTTTCCTCGTGTAAATTCTTTCTTAGAAGGTTAATTAAAAAAGGGTTAGGGCCCTGATCTGAAAACTCTGTATTCACTATCATAATCCTTAGTCACACAAGGGATTCCATTGATTTCAGTGGACAAGGGATTGCTCATGTGGCTTCAGGTTTGTAGGACCAGACCCTGATAAACACAGCCTACACATGACAGCACAGCTTAGCTTGAGTACAGGAGCAATGTGGAGCTCCCTGTGCTATCTTTAATTGTAGAAAACATAATAAATAGATGGTATCTATGTTGAAAACCTGCATGGATAAATAGGGGATAGATCATTAGAATATTTGGGCTTTAGTTTACTACCCAAAACGTACATCAGCATGCCAAAGTTAACACCCCACTGTTCAGAACACTGAAGATGGAATCCTGTTTATAGCATAACATACATCTACAAAAAACCTTTTTAGTCCTACATCTCCTAAATTCTGTTTTGTTTGTTAATTCACAACTTCATTCTAGGAGTTTTGCAGTATAATTCTAATTCTTAGTGCATACTGACTTCAAAGTAGCTTTGCTTTTGAAAGTATAGCTGGGTCCTACTTCATAACTGGTGATCCTGAAGGTGGATAGCATACTTGCCAGAGAGCAAACATAGGAGTGGGTGAAATATGGAGCAAGGAGGGATTAGATGACACCTCTGTTCACTGTGTACATGCTTAATAAGGCTATTACATGTGTTTTTACTGGGAATAACGGTGACATAAGAAAATACTTTATGTCTGAAATGAGGGACTATGCTTCTTGGCATAGGCAAGCTGTATCTTACCCACTGGCACTTCAAGCAGCATGAGAAAAGTAGAGTTTTGGAGGATCCCAAGTGATTCGTTTAATGAAAACTATTTCCATGAGATTAAGGTGTTATGTAAAACAAGTGCCTTACAAACATCAGCTTAATCTATGCCACAACCAGAAAAAAACAATGATACTTGCTTTTACAGTTCCCTTAGGGACAGGAAACTACCTGCAGTATTAGCAAAATAGGAAGAGTCCGCAAATAACTACATACAGAACAGCTATAAATCTCCCAAGCATAAACTACTCATTTAGAACACACAAGAAACAGTGATCTGGTTCCCTTCTAGGAATATTAGGGACATAAGCTACTTACATCATTACAGGCATCATAAAAACCAACCAGCCACATTGAAACACAGTTTTCATTCAAACCTGCTCAAATTTGAGAATAGCAACAAAGAGGGGAAGAAAAGAATCACTCTGTGGTCCAGGAAAGGTGCCGCAGGGCACACCACAGGTAGGAAATCTTATCATAACTTTTCCATCCTGCTCAGAGAAACAAGACTTCAGACACAGAAAGGTGATCAATAAATCCTCATGAAAGTTAAGACAAAAACTCTCGAAGCTTTCATATCAATGTAGCTGGGGTTACACCCATCCTTTGGCAGCAGCCAGCCCCAACACTGCCAGCACCACACAGCTTACTGCAATATCTGCCGAGGGCAACTCCCTGCTCCTGATGAGGAACACTTGGAAGCATTTGGCATCTTGCAATAAAGAGAGAGGCACAGGTATTGACCCTTTCCTAATGAACAACCTCAGCTTCAGGTAATTTGGGGGTGAGTGATCTGAATCAGAGGTTCTGGCTGTTTGAAAGCCCTGGTTGAATTCACTCACTCAGTAGTTTTGCCTAGTTACATCTTGAACTCATCAAGCTGTCAGCATCAACAATGTCAGTTAGCACGGAGTTCCAATTTAATTCAGCTTTGTGAGAACAATGAATTCCCTGGCATTGCTGGTTTTGTTGAAGTTTTTGAGTCACCTACCTCAGGAGTTCACAGGATGCTCTGAAAACCAGGAGCAATGCAGCAGCCCTACAAGCCCAAAGAAGGGCAGGCACACTGGTGGGTAGGGTGCCCCGTGCTACCTTCTGTGTGGAAGGACCTTCCGCTTGGGAAAGTTGCTACTGACAGACACAGAATAAAAGATTATAAAACCATAGTGCAAGGCAAAGATGAAGAATAGGAAATGATCACTTGTATTTTGTCTCCTGATTAAGGTCAGACTAGGGAGGGTAAAAGTACTTTGCATTCACAACTGTTGGCACACAATAGCAGGTGTACTGTCTTCTTTCTATAGCCACATTTAAGGAAAAGTATGATTAAGTACTTCGGTTTTATAGCTCTAAGAATAATCAAGGGCTAGGAATATGCTTTATGATAAAAAAAATAAAGAAAGGGGTGTAAATCTATGGTTTTATTCAAAGAGAAGGTTTAGATGTGACCAGCTGAGGTTTTAAGAACCCATGCAAAAGCCAGCAGGTGGATGGGAAAGCTTTTCCTTCCTAATAAACCAAAATGTTTGGAGACAAAATGCAACATTTTCTGAGTGAGAAATAAAGTGCAAATTTTTTCAGTGAGAGTAGCTAATACCCAGGATGACTGTGTGGATTTATTACCAGTTAAGTGTTAAGTAGAAGCTATTTTTTTTTTTCCACCAGACAGACTTTAGTTCAAGTATTAATTATAAACCAGTATCGGGATCTAGAGCAGGGAAATTTTATGGTCTATGTTACAAGAGGCCAAAACACACAATAATCTCTTCTAGCCTTAAAATATTTGATTGCTTGCTTCTTCTGTGAATGTATTAAAGAAACCTCAGTTCCCAACACGTACTTTCACCAACGACAAATCTCCAGTGGAAAAATGTTGATAGCTGCACAGGTGTTAGAATAAAAAAATGGCAAAATCTGTTTTCTAGGTGGGAACAGAAGGTGGATTATGTTGGAGATGTGTTTGATAGTTCCTCACACCAGATACAAGACATTGTCAGTTAAAGACAAATTGAGCAGATGGATGGCAGAGTGTTTGCACTGTGATGTTAATTGAACGTCCTGGGATTATGTTTAAAAATCTTAAAATGAATAATTGGAAAACAATTAAAGAAGCAACTACAATCGGCAAATTCCAGGGTTGCCAGCTGGCCCAGAAGGTGGGATTGAAGCTACATGAAACACAGCATCAGGGTTTTTCCTGATTTTCACACAAGAAAGTGCAAGATAGAATGTTTTGTATATTTCTCCAGGACAATAAGCAACTGGTTTTGATGCAAAATAGCTTTTTGTTTTATAATAGTTTTCACATTGGCAGGATCTCAAACTATTTTTGTTCAGAACATCACCATTTCTGTAAGCAAAACATCAGACTGCCAGAGCAGTTTCCTTAATGTTTCATCAGTATAATTTCAGTATATGAGCTTCAAGACCATCACCCATCTGGAAGGAGCACTGACACAGTGCTGTGGGGGTGACAGACGTAGTACCATTGCTGCTATCTCTGCTGTAAAGACCACCAATTTACACATGTGGTGGGAGCAGTCTGAATTCACTGCACACACTATAGGGAGAGTCAAGTCTGAATATACAGGTGGCCAGAAGCAGTGCACATGTAGCAATGCTGATCCCAGGTTTTCAGCTGAAATAGCTAAATATAAGCATGGTGTCCTCCTTTCTGTTCTTCTAATTGAAACCAGTGTCAAGTCAGTGTACCTTTTATGCATGCTTATCTGCTTCCTCAACCTCTCTTTAATTCCCTCATTCAATGCTGGAGAGAAAAAGTGTCTTTTACTAATAAAATGAGACAAAAATACAGAAAAAGGGGCACATGCTCACCAGTCCTAGGACAGTAGGTTCAGCTTTGCAGAGTACTGCCTGCCCAGTGCTGTAGTCAGGACCTGCCCTCTGTGATAATTTCTGCAGTACTCTTTTTCAAACTGCTTAGCACTAGAATCCTAAAGGATCTTAAAATCATTGGAAAGCTCAGCTGAGTTTTTACTTTTCTGGTGCTGGGATCATGTCTTAGTTCATGCCAAACAAAACAGCACTGTGTTGTAGTCTTTTTTAATCAGGAGCACCTTGCAGTTCGGAAAAGACCGTGCAGGAGCTGCTGCAAAGATGAAGATGCTCTGTCCCAAGATGCTCTGTCCCAAAAGAAGATTTACATGACAGCCTTAGCACCCATGGAAACCTTCATTCTGTAAAACATTTAGAGGCACAAGGTACTCCAGCTCTGATGCTATGATTAATACAGGTTTGTATTGAATTGTTAAACCCAGAGGGATTGAATGTACAATGGGTAACTCATAGCACGGTTATTGTATTATTTCTGCATTAATTGAACAGCATTCAGAAACCACTGTGTGGGCCATGGCCCCATTGTGAAAGTTAATGCTGAAAATTGCTGTGCATAAAAGACAAATTAAGCTTATTAACCTTCTTCTCTTTCTTGAACATAAAAGCAGTGACTTGCTGTAAGGACTAAGAACAGCATTTGGTTTCCATGTGTCTCAATTCCAAGTTAGCCCTTACCAAGCATTATCACCCAGCATTTACTCCCTGTTCTAACTCTAGGGATGGAGTTGCATGCAAGGTGTATGAATTTCCTTCCTGAAGAACAGGAAGGACCATTTCCTGGTACTGACATGTGATACCAATGTGTGGTAGCTATTGAGAAACAGTGATTTTTCCAGTGGCCACTGCGACATCACTAACTACTACAAACCTCTTGCAACTCATAAACTGCAATTTAAGCATTACCTTACTTTGGAATGGCTCATGTTAACCACTTCTACCAGCTCCCACCCTCAGTGTATTCACCATCACAGCATTTCCATCCAGAGCACCTCTGCTGCAGGAGATGCATTTTGGGGACTGTTAAAGCCCTGATGCCTCTAACAGCTCCAGTAAAGAGCAGAAGTAAATATAAGGCAGGGAGAGAGAAGTACATGGAGCACTCAGGCAGATACCCAGTTACCTGTGTGGACAGAGCATGGGGAAGGCAGCTCAACTCCTCACCACAAAATCTCCAACCCAGCAGAAACACATGCTGCAGCACCACACTACTGGGTGATCTTTCACTCTGTAGGAAGGGAGGTTACAGGAAAGCTTTGCTCTTACATGGCACTGGGAAATAATTCACCTTTGCAGGCAATGTTAGCAGGTCTGCCTTACAGGACATGGCTTTTAACCAGCTTCCTGGTCAGGCCATCAGACAGGGCTGATAACATCCCTGGCAGCTTTAAAGGCTAGGTTGGACAGAGCATTGGGTAACATGATCTAGTGTGAGGTGTCGCTGCGCATGGCAGGGGGGTTGCACTAGATGTTCTTAAGGTCCTTTTCAACAGAAACCATTCTGTGATTCTATAACAAGCCATTGGGGGAAGTTTGTTTGTCTGGCATTTACTGGAGTGAAGACTGTTGGTGCTGGGAGCTCAGACCTTGCCATTATCCCCATATAATGGCACAATAAAGAGAACCTGATGAAAGCACAGAAATAAAATAAATATCCAAACATTTCAAATCTCCAAACTACTGAAAGCATTCTGATTTGGATTAACTATCAGAGATGTTTCTATTTCTCATGTAAGCTTTTAGTTGGTTTACTTTAACAGTCGCAAGTGCTTTACACTGAGGTTCGCTCACCAGCAGTATGCTCTCATACCTCCCTGGCCAGTCCTGCTCTTCCCCACTACTAGGCTGGGTGAATACTGCACAGAGGATTCCTTCACAGGCACATCCCAATCCTTTTTTGTCTGCTTCCCAAATACATTCTTGAAAATGTGCTTACCAGAGCGAGTGTTTACAGAGGATCTAATAAAAACACCTGATATAAGAAAGATCAACATTGCTGGTAACTCCATGGGCTTTCAAACATGCCCTAAGCCAGCAAAATGTAAGCATTTATTTAGAGAACATTCAGCAAAAAGATGATTGCAAGCTTACAACAGAAGCTGGGGTTAAAACCATTCTCTATCTCTAAAAGGTCTGTAAAATGGCTGCTCTGGGGACCAAGGTGCTATTATCATGCTTTTAAGCTTCTCAGGTGCTTAAATGTATGAATTAGAAGTGTGCTGTATTTCCTGGACTGTCTCAAGGGTTCACCAGCTTCTATGCTCTCCTTTGGAGTAACTTCAGTGAAAGCAAAGGAAGTTAACACCACTGAAAACCTTTGCTTTTCCAGAGAACAAATAGCTTTTCAGACGGCAGAGGCTGGGACTGCTGATCACACAGCCATGCCTGGGGGCTGCAGGGATGCTCTGTGATGCCACAGCTCAGGGGAGACCCCACATCCCAGGCAGATCCCACCTTCCTCCAGGCCTCAGCTTTGTCCTACCAGGTGCCTCACTGGTCCTGTCCTCATCTTGCGAATGTGACTTCTCTGCTTTACCTGGGCAAGTGGGGTGGTGGAGAGATGGGAAGAAGGGTTTGGATGCAGGGAAGCCACACAGTCAGCAGAGAGGCACCCAGCTGAGCTCACGCTCCACAAGTCAAACATTTTTGTGAAGATGAAGATACACTGAATTATCTAGGAGGAGGGATTTGGTGTTTCTGTCTATTGCTGGCATAGCACAGGGGCCCCACTGAGAATAGCTAATTGGTGCCCCACTGCAGGGACGGCTGAGCCCCTCAGTGAGGCTGGTGGTACCCATGACTTTGAGGGAGGTGATTTCAACCATCAGACCCTGATAGAAATTGTCATGTTTTTTCACCAACTTAAAGCTCTTCCTTTCTTCACTTCTTATCGGAAAAGAAATGACATTTATTCCCAGTAAGAGTTACATGCATTTACATCTACAGAGTGTACCCTTAAGTGTTCTTAATGCCAAAAAAGCCCACCTTTGTCTGATAATAGTACTGTATCTTTGAGGTATTTTTCCTGTCATGTCATATTGTGATGAATCACACAGTGCCATGCCAGTCACCTTAGGGAAGCAGATATGAAAGAAATGCTGCTCATAAAAAGGAATGAAACATTTATAAAACTAAGTATTAGAGGTACTCTGTTTCAGCATTGTTAATATCAAGGGCTGTTTCCATCCTATACAGACAGGGTGGTCTGCAGGCATGTCTGGGCACCTTACACAAATCACCTCTGTAGAGTAACTTCCAAGTTGCAGACAAGTTTTTTTTAAGTTGAGCTTTTGAGACCTGCACTTCAAAGCCATAAGGGAAAATATATTGTATTACATTATCAATATGTGAATCAGGCTGGATAAGCTTCTCCTTAGGGATCTGAAAGCCATTATAGTAAATTTGTGCTTCATAATAAAAAAAATATGTATTTCTAGAATAAATCAGAACCAGAAGCACTTTTCTCTTTAGTGCTGGTGAGATGAGTGAGTGTTTCAGGTGGCTGAATCCAACGGTTTGAGAGTTCAACAATAAATCACAGAGGTAAGACAAAAAGCACCCTCCTATCCTCCCATTCCTAATGTGCAATCAGCTGCTTGGGAAAGTTAAATGGCACCTTAAAACACCAAAAAAATGAAACACCACTTATCTTGTTAATCTTAAAGGTAATACGAAAAGGCAGATACCCAATCTGCTTGTTGCTTTCAAAGGAACATTTATCTTCTCTTGGGAAAATGTGAGCGGGCAGGAATTGACTGCAGGTCTTGTGTGACACAGCTTATACATCTACTTCTGCATTCTTTCTGCAAGGTGCAGAGTAGCTTCAGAATGGAAGTGCAGAACTAGCAAAAGAAAATCTTTTTCTCCCCAGAGGAGGCAAGAAACCAGCCACTGAACAGAACAAATTCTCATTGTCAACCTCAATGCTTTGAGTAAATAATGGGTATGGTGGTTGCTTTGCCGCTATGTAGGTGCTTCAACTAGCTCTGGACACACTGTTCTACACTCAGCTAAAGAAAAGTTGATTTCTGAACATACCAACATTTTACATTTTTCAGATCCCGAAGCTCTTTGGTGCTGCTGCAGAATTTCCCCTGCTCTCTCTCCCACGGTTCTGCTCTTGCTTTTTATCTTCCCTCCCTTTTGATCCCATCTCCTCTTCTGCTTTTATATTTCCTCCTTCCTGCTCCTCCTCTTCTTTCCACCAAATTACTTCTCCTTCTAGATCTTCTTTCTATTGTCAGGGGGTTTCTTTCGGTCTCTCCCCAGAAATGCTCGATTCCCCTGGTGCTGACAGAGCTACCTGTTGTCTCAGGACAAGTGGAGCTGAAAGATGGCGCATTAGATTGCAGAGAAAGGCTGCCAAGAGTGAAATGCTGCTCCAGATGCAGCAGAACAAACAACAAAGACTGAGGAGGGGATAACGTATTGACATGCCAAGCTGGGTACTTGTCTACTCCTGGAGTGGCCTTAAAAGTGCTCTTGCTGTTAGGAGGGTTTAGCCTGGAGCTTTCTGCTATCACAGCTACAATAACCAGAAAGAAGGAAGGCAGGCAACTTAGTGATGCTTACACCAAGAAACACAGAATACAAATAAGAGGAAATACGAGAGTGATAACGCTGTTGAGTTTTTCAAGCAATTTTTTTCTGCAGACAAATGGCACAGCCTGCAAAGTGAATGGGAGACAACAGATACAAGTAATGACCTCTCTGGTAGGAAAAGTTATGGCATGACTGCTCTTCCCCCCCTTGTGAGCTGTGCAAAATCCCAACTTCCCAATTTCCAACAAAAATGCCACTATTCTGGTATTTCTTTCTTAGATTAGGAATAAAAACTGAAGCAAGCAATAGTTTCTGCAGGGGTTTCTGGCCAATGTTAAGTTTGGAACTTCTGAAATTGCTCATTTTCTTCCAAAGCACCATTTAATCACTGACACTCTTCAGTGCAGAGGACACAGGCTTTTGGGGGAGCTTCTGCCTCCATTCTGCTGCAGCCCCATAGAGTCTGTGCAGTTCAGAAAAGAGCCTGTGTCACTGGAAACCAGTGGACATAGTTATAAAAGTCTGTGTTTAGACTTTTGCCCACTGAAGAAGAACAGAAATAGAGTATTTCAATTTTAATACCCATGTTATATCCCCCTCAGCATCCAGGTGGATGCAAATAAATATACCATCAACAAAATCTAGAATGCCTTGGCTGTATGAAACAGGTGCAATATTTCAATTCTAGTCAAATTCCCTCAACGGAAAAAAAAATTAGGAATATTCACTCCCTGTTACATGATCATTGTGAAAGGAAATCCTTGACCACCTCTAATGCTGAATTACTTTTTAAGTCATAGCACTACTGAGAGCAAAGTCCACAAACTTGAAGTTCTCACACATAAAAGGATTAATTGGAACTCATTCTATTAAAACTTTCCTATTAAAATACACAATATTTTAAGCCTTTTTTCTAGAAGCTGAGAAACAAGAGCATCTGAAAGGAAACAAAACATTTCACCCACCACGCTGATCAAAGAAAAAACACACAAATTTGATGTTAATGCTGCTCAATGAGCTACCAAAGGGTATTCAACAACTGTCATGACAAATATGGTATAAAAAACATACGTATGATGTAAAAAATAAGCAGCACAAAAGTTTTACTCTTTTTCTGTTAATTCTATTTAGTCAAAAACCTATGATAACATAATAGCTCAGCACTATAGCACCTTACTTCATCACAGCCATAAAGGGCTTGTCTGTCTCAAGTGTTTTACTCCAAGTTCATTGGTAGCTAATTGACTCAAGGTATGTAATAGAGTTATAGAGAGTGTGTGAGAATAGATGCATTGGTCCATCTAACAATGTTTGGTGCAGGCTGTCTTAATTAGGATGAGTGCAGAGGTTTTTGCAGCAGTTATACTCCCTTGAATGAGTTATAACAACGCACAAGTCTAGCAGAGATGAGGATTACCGCATTAGCCTTCATGTAGAGATAAGAGGTTTGACCTCATCTGTATTTTCTAGAACTTCTTTTATTCTTTTTATCCAAGTCACCCATCTTGAGCTAGCCAACTTAAAGACTCCTTTGATTTGCTTTTGGGTTTGCCATGGGGACAGAGTAGTAGCATATTTTATTCAGCTAAGCAATGATTAAAATTTCTACCTGCTTGACCATGTTAATATTTTAACTTATGCTAATTAGCCAGTATTATCAAATTTAAGGAGGAGGGAAAGAGGATGATTAAGAGAGAAACACCTTTTCTCCTGCTAGGGATTAAAAAAAACCAAAGACTTTTACTCTGGTTTTTATTAATCTCACTTCCAGAAATCTCAGGTCCAGTGCCTGCAGAACTGAAAGCTG
Organism: Ara ararauna; assembly: GCA_028858755.1. Classification (NCBI taxonomy): domain Eukaryota; kingdom Metazoa; phylum Chordata; class Aves; order Psittaciformes; family Psittacidae; genus Ara; species Ara ararauna. The sequence continues at coordinate 7,635,564 of CM054383.1, read as the reverse complement.
TGCAGCAGATCAAGGGAGTATCAATACGATAACACTGGGACTGATTCTCGTGTAGGCAAAAATCCCTTTATATCAACTTTGAAGGTACATTTTCGGCACTGCAAAAACACTTTAAAGTAACCTTTGTATGAATCAGTGCTAGGACTGTGGTGCTTAATTGATGAAGATGCTGGGGGATCTGAAAAGAGAATGGTTGTACTGTAAAAAGTGCATCTCCTTCAAGGTGTTAAAATCTAATGAGATTTTGTTCTTCTTTGTGTACAGGTGGCTCCAGGCATCTTTTGTAAAGTCCTTCCTGGCTCTGCTGAGGAGACAGAGAAGAAAAACACTTGAAGCTGCTTAGTTATTGTTTCTTGCTTTGAATGACAAGCCCAATTATTGGGTTTCTCTGAAGCTTTGTATAACAATCAGATATGGCTTTTTCTAATTTAGAGATTCTGAGCAAACCAGTAGTGTTCTGACCAAATTTGTTGTAAACTGCTACAGAACTGGTGGCAATTACACAGAACATGCCTGTGTTGTGTCTAGCAGTCACATCATGTTCCTGTGTTCCTCCAAATTTATGAAAGACTTAGTTAATCCTTTTGAAAGCAAAAGCCCTCAGTAAATACTTCCTCTCATTCCCTCTCAAACAAGGCCTTGTTTACTAAGTAAAAGAGTAGCTTCATTCTAGGCTTTTCATGCCCCTGTTAAGAGGTAAAAAACCATACACATGAGAAAGGAAGTGGACTTGAAATGGAGATAAAATAAGGGGAGTGGGGAGCGAGGAGTGAGGCTGAACTGCAGGCTGTAGAAGAATAAAATTGTGGCAATAGCAACCAGAAGGTAGAAATCTGTTCCCTCCAGTATTCTTCATTTAAAATTTCACTCTCCTGATTAGAACTTTGTAAATAGCAATTATTATCACAAAGATATTCATAAACAGATGTTTTTTAAAAATGCAAATTAGCTCACAATTCAGAAAATATGCAGTTTATGTGCCAGAGGGAATTTGTCTTTGAAAGCAGAAAAATACATCAGACCCCTTTTCCAGCACAACACAATAAGTCAGTACTGGAAACAGTGCTTATTTTTTTCTTTACTTGTTAAGTATGGTAATGGGAAGAAAATCCTATTGTTTACTGAAGTCTATTGTTGTTGCCTTGCATTTGTATTCATAAAATCACTATAGAACATATCTAATTCCATTTTACTTTATTAATTTAGCATAAAACTGAAGCAATCTTATAGAAAGAAAAGTAAAAATAGTTTCTGTTAATACATATAAGTATCTACAAGTAATTCAAAAGGTACATCTTATTTTGCTTCCCTTCCCCAGAAAGGGAACATTTGTTCAAATCAGCTGCACTTCTGGTAAATAAGGAGAGCTTTCCCGATTGCCTTTTGTTTGTGAACTACAACATGAACTATTGTTTATGTGAGGGCAATTGGGTGTGGAGTCTATTCTATTTCATATCATGAGATACTACTAGAAATGATGAAATAGTATAGATTCTAAAATGAGCATGGTCACTTAATTTTAAAGCAAAGCAATTACTGTTCTATTACCAGGTATTCTGAATCAATATCTTGTCTTGCAACTTAGACTCGCATCCAGAATAAATCTATAATATTACAACTAGTCAGAGATAAATAGCAACAGAGCAGAACAGATATTCAACAGGAGTCCTTGGGTATAGTTTGTATAGGTTAGAGGCTCAGATTAGCCAGTGGTGAAAATACAGGTGTTCCAGATGTCTCAAAATATCAAACTTGCCCAAGGATACACAGAATTGATAGAGCTTCTGGAAGCAATAAATTTTAATTACTGTATTTTCAACAGTTTGAATAATTCCCTTTGACATCAAAGGAACTAATAAAGTGCAAAGAGTGCATTGGATTTGACCTAAGAGACACATATGTGCTTTTATATAAGAGTAAAATTTTATTGATAATGGTAATCCTTAGAGATGACTTTCTTACTGGTGATTATGGTTATGGTTTTTCTTCCTGACTCCTTATTCTCTATAATTCTTTGACTGAACACCATACAGCTCTCACTTCTTGCTGATGGAAAAAAACTCTCCTTCTCAGAAGGAAAAATAACAAACTGTTTTAGTAATAAAGTATTTAACATTAATCGTTAGTAAGTAAAAAATGAAGTGATCAATGCTATGAGTATTAAACAGAAAAGTTGACTGGAGCACTGCTTTGTTCCCAAGCTGAAGAAATTTTTAATGCTGTACTTCTTCCTTAATTGGCGCTTTACACATTAGCATTTATAAAGTTCAAACATCAGGGTTTTTTAAAATCCTTTATATTAATAAAGGATTATACAACTCAAGCCCCCAAATTATAATAATTAAACCTCCTCAGGCCCTTTGGTGTCAGCAAGTAAATGCCAACTTCTCCATGGGAGCTGAAGCAAGGGTTACTAGGAGGTGTAGGGCTGATTCTCCCTGTTCCCAGCCCATGGGTAGTGCAGCAAAGGGTGTCTTATTACTAGTGTTAATCACCACACAGTGTGACTGCGTAAAACAAGCTCCTTTACACCACTGAAGCCCCTGCAGAAACCAGCCCAATAACAAGTTGGAACACACTTATTCTCTAGGGGTTTGTCCTATGTGCTATTTTAAGGTATATTTAATTATATATTTATTATTAAGGTATATTTAATAATTTAATTTATTAATGCAACACAGATATACTGAATTAGCAGCAAAGTACTATATTTCTGGTCATATAGCACAGTGCTCCACTTCTCAGCTAACACTGGAATTTCTCCCCCTTCTCTGTCATAATACTAAGGATTAAATATGATCTTGAGAGTGAATTTGTGACAGCTGGAGATGGAGAGCAGTCCCAGTGAGCACAGAACTAAATCACCCTGCCAAGGCACAAAACTATAGCATCTAAGATGGATTAGTTAATACTACAATGAACTGGGTCTGAATTTGGTTCACCCACTCCTCCTGCAAGCAGACTTGTGAGTCCTAACACGGAAGAAGTCTGAGTTTTACACAGAAGAATATCCCAGACTAGTTTTAGTGGGGAAAGTCCATCCTGTGAGCATTCAGAGCAGTACATGCTGAGGAAGCATGTCCAACTCCTGCTTATTTTCTTACATGACAGCCAAGACTGCAGAAACAGAGCTGCGAGTTTTATTTATTCCTGCACAGCAACCTTTCCTGTTCTGGTCAGCAATGCCTACATAAGCACACAGAGAACAAAAAGGAAATGTATTTACCACCAAGGATCCAACCTTGAGCTGACATACATTCACAAGCTGTGTGCTGATAGTTCCACATCTCTTTGCATAGCTTGCATCTCATTAACCCATTAAGTAAAAGAGAAAGGTCATGGCTGAATGGCTTGCGTTGATGCTCAGTTTGCCACTGGCCTATTTGGACACTGTAAAATTTCTGGTCAGTATTGTTGGTTCAGGTGTTTCCTCCTTCTCTAGCTCTAATTTAATCAGAGGCAAAATGAAGACAAATGGCTAGAAGGCTGAAATGCAGGAAGTTCTGTAGGGAATGAGGAGTTCATGGCAATAAATTTAAAATAAATAGGTTGGTATTCTTCTGCGTTGGAACTTAAATCTGCTGTTAAAGCTATGTAAATAATGCTGGCCCACTGAGATAGCAAGGCTTAAAAACAAAGTGAACTGGTCTGCGCTACTTGAGACGAGCAGATTATGAGCACTTCGCAGTCTAGAAATGGTCATTATCAGGGTTGCAGTAGAGAAAAACAAATGGGGCAAAGTTCCTCATGGTTAATAGAGAAATTGGTACCATCTCATCAGGTACCAATTTGAACAATGAGAATACAAGTGTTAAAAGTATCTCTAAATACAAAGGGGAATTAAAAGCATTTGAGATAAATGCTCTTTCTTCTCTCCACCGCTACCTAAATCCACGACTTGGCCCTAGCCCACTTCCACAATTTACCTTCAGCTGGAGGAAGATTAACTCTTGCTTTGAGGAAGTAATCCATCCCAAAAGCAAAGCATAATCTGTATTTATTAATAATTACCTTGACAGTAGTCACACATATGAACACACACATGATCCAAAGGCTCCTCAAGCACCTTTCTCCATCCCTGGCTGGGATTCATCTTTCTTCTAGGCTGATTTTATCCATCCCCTGATAACCCGTTTCATGTATGCAACACAGAGTGTATGCCTCCAGCAGAAGGAAAGTTGCCTTTCCTTCTGTCATGGTTCAAGCCCTACTGATCACTCCTTGACTCTCCAGTCTATGGATCAGCTTATGGATGGGAATCGGGGAGTCTCGGCTGGTGCAATATAGCCGCCGGTGCACTGTTGTGGTCACAATTGGCACTTGTCATTCTTCAGCCTGCAGCAACTCCACAACAGAAGGGTCCTCTGAGAGACCAGGCAAGGTGGACAGCTGCTCAATTTGTCTCCAAATGTCAAAATGCCTTCAAAGCATAATACCAAAAGCCCATCGGTACCCTTTTGGGTCTTTGAAGTACTCTCCCCTAAGGTAGTCTATGCCAAGGATGCATGGAGCCTCCAGACCAGTGACAATGGGGTGCTTTTGCCATTTCCTCCCAGTCAGGTTGATTTCAGCCTCCAGTACAGTCAACTCTTGGGATCCTCCTGTCACTCCAGAAATATAAATGGGTTCCACACCTTGACAGCTTGATGGCATCAGGGTACACTGCGCACCGGTATCTATTAGAGCCTTATACTTCTGTGGGACTGATGTGTCAGGCCATCTGATCCACACAGTCCAGTAAATCCAATTGTCCCCTACTTCCACCTGGCTGGAGGCAGGGCCCCTCTAATAGTCATCACAATATTGGACACTTAAGTCTTGTAGAAAGGGATTAGTAGTCTTTATCACAGGACCTGGAGTAAAATCAGCTCTTCCACTCCATCTGGGAACCCGCTCACCATAGACTGAAGCTGCAGCTTTCATGGGATGATCATCCTTGACCTTTGTTCTCATCTTCAATTCGCTCACCCATTCCTCCAGAGCTGAGGAAGGTTTTCCATCCCACTTTGTCATGCCTTCTCCATGATCCCACAGGTAAAACCATAGGGAGGCCTGTCATGTATATCTTCTCTCTCGAGCAGTAGGATGCCTTCTGTTAATAGCCATGACCTGTGTTGGTACATGTGGGGAGCTGGATAGATCATCTCTCAATTGTTTGAACTCCTGGGACAGTTTTTCCACAGCTGAAATGATGGAAGGGGTGAGGCTGTCTTCGAACTCCCAGAGCTTATGAATCATTTCATCCACTGTTAGTGGTACTATGTAATTCCAGGTTACTGTTGCCAATGAATGGGCATATGATGATGGTGCATTCCATGTAAATTTCTGCCACATGGGTCGTGTACATTCAACTTCATCTGGATCTATGGGTGCATCACCGGCATTCGGCTTGGTGCAATAGATAATCTCTACAATAGCTGATTCTCTCAGAGACTGGATGCCTTTCTCTAGAGTAGTCCACTTGGCCGAACGACTCACAACATCATCCTTGCACGGAAACCTTTCTGTCACAGCTGCCAAGAGCCACTTCCAAAGGCTGAGGGACTGTTTCTCTCCTGCAATTGCTTTGTCAATTCCCCCTTCCCTAGCAAGTGATCCCAGCTGCTTGGCTTCCCTACCTTCTAGTTTGTGACTGTCAGGCCCATTGTCCCAGCATCGGAGCAACCAGGTGATGATGGGCTCCCCTGGTTGACAGGCAAAATAGTTTTGCCTATTCCATAGCTTGGTTGAGGTCTGAGGTTGGGAAGTCACCTCTTCTTCTTCGTCGTGTGAGGATGACTCCTGATCAGATGCTGTCCCAGGTAGTAAATGCACTGCCATTGCTTCTTCATCTTGTTTCTTCATCTTGTCTTTTTTTTTGCTTTTCCCCTTGCTTACAGGGGCAACCAATATTGGTATGAACTGGTCCTCTGGTTTAGCTGCAGTGATTATCACTGTGGTTGGAGTGGCTGCAGTATCTGTCCTTGGGGGTTGGGTAGCTGCAGTACTTGTTGCTGGGGCTGGAGTGGCTGCAGTATCTGTCCTTGGGGGTTGGGTAGCTGCAGTACTTGTTGCTGGGGCTGGAGTAGCTGCTGTGCTTGGGGCTGGAGTAGCTGCTGTGCTTGGGGCTGGAGTAGCTGCTGTGCTTGGGGCTGGAGTAGCTGCTGTGCTTGGGGCTGGAGTAGCTGCTGTGCTTGGGGCTGGAGTAGCTGCTGTGCTTGGGGCTGGAGTAGCTGCTGTGCTTGGGGCTGGAGTAGCTGCTGTGCTTGGGGCTGGAGTAGCTGCTGTGCTTGGGGCTGGAGTAGCTGCTGTGCTTGGGGCTGGAGTAGCTGCTGTGCTTGGGGCTGGAGTAGCTGCTGTGCTTGGGGCTGGAGTAGCTGCTGTGCTTGGGGCTGGAGTAGCTGCTGTGCTTGGGGCTGGAGTAGCTGCTGTGCTTGGGGCTGGAGTAGCTGCTGTGCTTGGGGCTGGAGTAGCTGCTGTGCTTGGGGCTGGAGTAGCTGCTGTGCTTGGGGCTGGAGTAGCTGCTGTGCTTGGGGCTGGAGTAGCTGCTGTGCTTGGGGCTGGAGTAGCTGCTGTGCTTGGGGCTGGAGTAGCTGCTCTGTCTGTTGCTTTGCAATCAGATCCAAGGACATTTTTTTCCTTTTGAAGGTGCAGGATAGTGTTGAACAGGGCTCTGTAAGCATAGGCCAAGCCCCAGGACTTTGCCATGATTCGTCCCTCTCTGGTATGACCAGAATGACAACACAGCTCATTTAAGTGTTCTACTAATTTTTCTGGATATTGCACTTGTTCAGTAGTGAAGTTACAAAGCACTGGAGGGGCCCACTGGCCTAGATACTTGCCCATATTGTCCCACACACCTTGCCACTCATGACTGTACAGCATCAGGGAAAATCTCTTGGTCCTCCTATATTGTCGTCTAACCCTAGACAAGGCCCAAACCTGACTCTGCTTAACTCTCGACATCCAACAAAATGATCATGGGTAAAACACACTCTGTATGTGTGCCAACATTGTGATCCCCATCACAATCAGCAGACAGGTCTCAAGGGTACCTAAAAGCCATTCAAAACCTTCAGAACTCTCAAATGGTGCTGTAAACGGTCTGGTGGAGGGGCTGGAAAAGTAAGGGAATGTCTCCTTCACAGGCTGACCACCCAAGGAGGGGTAAAAAGATGTGTAATTACTATACACTTCTATTATATACCTCCCAAAGTATAGAGGTGGTGACCATAGTGGGAACACAAGACAAATCAGTTTCATGATCAATGAGTGCATTGTATTACAAGTCATTACCCTAAAGTACAATGAAACAAGAACCTTAGCCCAAGGCCCCCAGCCGATAAACACTAACACAGCAAATACCGGCTGTAAGTAAGGTATGACATGCTGAAACTGTGAGATCATGAGCAATGACTTAGAGAGCCAATAAATCAGCATTGTGACAAGCAGCTATTAATCCCAAACAACGAATGATTACCACAAATACGATTAGACGCACTCTGGTCAGATCTGTCGTTATTTCAACCCTTCGTGTCCCATGCTGGGCGCCAAAAAGAATTGTTGTGGTTTAAGCCCATTCGGCAACTCAGCCGCACAGCTGCTCTCTCACTCCCCACCCTGGCTCCCAGAGGGATGTGGAGGAGAATCAAAAAACGTAACTCCCATGGGTTGAGGTAAGAACAGTCCAGTAACTAAGGTATAACACAAAACACTCCTGCTACCACCAATAATAATAATGATAAGGGAAATAACAAGAGAAGAGAATATAACCGCTCACCACCCGCAGACTGATACCCACCCTGACCAAGCAGTGATCTAACCCTTCCAGGAAACTGCCCCCAGTTTTTACATCCTGGGCATGACGTACTGTGGTATGTAATACCTCTTTGGCTAGCTTGAGTCAGGTGTCCTGTCTCTGCTTCCTCCCGGCTTCCCCTCCACCCTGGCAGAGCATGAGACTCAGAAAGTTCTTGGTCAGAGTAAACATTACTGAGCAGCAACTAAAAACATCTGTGTTATCAGTGCTGTTCTCAGGCTGAAAGTCAAAAAACAGAGCACTGCACCAGCTACCAAGGAGAAAAATGGCTGCTACTGCTGAACCCAGGACACCTCCTTTAAACCAGTCTCCTGGGAACAGCCAATGGTCTTTTCTACATGTTGGGGGTGTTTCTACCTTCCATTCAAGATCCATAGTTGCATGTTATTTACCAATGCCATGTAAATGAAAAAGGGCATGGGCACAGCTTACAGTGATACGTCCTGCATTCAGGTCTATAGAAAGAAACTTATACTGTATGTTAGTTTAATCCTGAAGTTTGTCAGTGTGACTGCTGGAAGAGTGACTTTCTGAAGGCTATTTCGACAGCACTACTCTAGACAGTGTCTTGAAACAAGATTATAGTGTATAGCCAAGTTGTCAGTTAATACTAAATCAGTCTGTCAGCATTTTAAACATGTGACATTGTACTGAGGTCCATCACTTTCCAGAACACCTGGATCAAGGCAAATAAAGCTCCTCTCATCTGAATTCTAAGAGGACATCGGAAAACTGGGCCACTAAGAAAAAACCTGACATCTTCATGATGGTAGCCTCATGCTGATGCAGTCACAGATTTACTCACCTCTTGATTATGGCAGGAAGCGAAAAATTGAGCTAAAACCTGCATTTCTAGGAAGATTCAAATGCTAGCACATGAATATTAGCAGTGTTTGTGTCCATAGGGATTTTATGGAGTGGTTTTGAAACAATCTGTGCATCAGTAAATGCCACATTTTTCAATGAGCACAGGAAGTCTGCAAAGCTTTCTGCACAACAAAGCAAGGTTAAAACTCATTAGGGCTCACATCGGGCATTTGAGAGCCTTTACAAGCTGCCTTACTGTCTTAAAGTGAATAATAACCACCAGAAATTGGTTCATATTTTTAAATGTTCTAGATGTTCCTTCTAGCTATGAAGCAAAATTGCCCTATGTCAGACATATGTTCCCCTGATAATTCTCCTCCTATTGTTTTACAATTATGATTTTTGACAGGACTTATAAAGATTGCCATTAAACTGTGCTCTCGAGAGCTGCAATGAAGTGCAGGGAAAAAAGTAAAAATAGTGAGGATCTGGGCCTTATTTGCCTTCACATTAGAGGGCAGAAGGAATAATGGTGGCAGGAATATTCAGGCCTTTTCCATCTCAAGATGGGGTTTCATACTGTGACCCTGCATTGTAACTGGCCCTGATAACTGGGAGTAAGTCTCACAAGGAAACTCTATATTTATGGCTTGCTTTGGCAGTGACAAGAAATCAGGGGCTCCTCGGGACAGTATTTACTTTGAATAGAGGCGCAGAAGGAATTTTCCCCACTTAAATTCTCTCATCCAGTGCTGAGGAAAGCCCAGACTTGCTGCTATTCAAGGACTATACATCTTCCCCAAATTTTTTTAATGGTGGCAGGTTGCTAAAGGGGGTAAATATACATGTAACAAGTTAAAATGCTTGTTGATGGGTGCTGACTTAGTGCTTTTACTGACATTTCTTTTAAATGTAAACCAGGAGAATAAATAAGAAAGTACATAATAAATAAGTAAACCTCAAGCTTCAGTTTATGGATACTGAACTAATCTTGTGCAAAAAAACTTCCCTTTAAAATACTAAAAATATATTACACTTGAGTTTTTTAAGATCTTGGATTACTCCTTCCCATTAAGTCAAATATACCACTTAATTCTTTATCACAGAGGAGTAAAGCATCACTCTGGCTGGCCGTTCAGAGAGATGGTACAGAAAGTAGTGCTGAAACCTTCCAATGCCAAGAGTGGTTTAGGGTGACAGGAGCCAAAGTGTGGGACTATGAACTTCTGCAGTATCTCAAAAGAAAACCACATTGGAGGAAATTCTGCTTTTTTGCAGGTATATCAGTCTGACTGGCACCCAACACACAGCAGAATAACTGGGATTATAAGGAAAGAGGTTCATCAAAAACCAAGATAAATTTAGGTAGGATTTTGTTGCTATTCAAAACCTGACTCGACACTCTTGTGATCTCCTTGATGAGGAGAGCTTTTTGTACTAAAACCTCCTGCAAAATTACAACTGAAAATTTAAAATAAATAGGATATAAACTGAATTCCCACAGTTCCTTCTGCGTTGAAAAAAGAACATAAACATGCTTGTATATGAAATGTGTTATCTCTATAAGTGAATATACTGTAACCTGGGGAGAAAGACCCTAAAAATTAAAGCCGGGAACCTGCAAGGGACATTTATTTTTTTGCAGCAAAACCCCAAAGTGGGGAACATGGGGAGATTTTTCAGGTTATTTTTATTCTGGAAATCAAAGAACTCATCTATATGATGAATCATGTAACACCACAAGGTCTCATTACCTTGATAACCCTGTCCCTCATTGCTTGTTATCAAATAAATAAGGGTAGTCAATCAGTCCGGGGCTTATTCATGTAATTAATGCAAAACTCACAGGATTTGCAACTGAATTTGGTAGATTTTATTACCTTGGGGAAGGATAGAAGTAATCACCTTTTAACTGTTGGTGTTTAGTGTAGTTTTTGGAGAAAACTGAGTCTTACAATCCTTTTGCTATTACAACCTGCAGGTAACCAGGTAAAATCAACAAAAATCAGCATGGACACAGATTCATTACTCCAATGGACCTAAATGGCCCTTCCTCCATGGGAGCTGCAGAGCAGCAATGTAGCACAGAGCTAGCCAAATGTGAACACAGCACGTGAGGGAGGCAAAGAACTGGTGGAAATGTTAGATTTTGGGATGCTCAGGGCCACCATGCAACAGGCACAGAGGCAAGCAGCAATGCCAGTGCTACTACAGACATCAGGGGTTTAGCAGGAGAAGAAAGCTACATTTTTCATACCCCTCATTCTGCTTCAACTCTTCTTACCTGCCTGCAGAGAAGATGTGCCCCATCTTATTTTACTGCTCCTTCAGTTAGAGAAGTCACAGGTTTGCTCCCATGCAAATAATTTTCAAAGGGTAAAATATTATGAGATTAAAGTCTGTGACCCAAAATTTCCAATGTACTCAGGCCCAGATTAAATTTTCCTTTTTAATTTTAAGTCCTGTAGACAAAGCTACCCAAGAGAAAATATATATCTACAGAAACAAGTTTGATAGAAAATAAGAGAAAACAAGTAAAATATCATTGGTTTAAAAAAAATTAATAAAAAACATCTCCAGTTCCTCTTTGTAATTTCTAGTACTTTTATCTGATGTACCACATGAAAAATTCCTTGAATTTTAATTTGGAATTTCGATTGAAATTCTCTCTGTATTCAGCAGAACATATTTATACAGTTTACTTTAGAGTGTACTTTGTTCAAATCCATGTAAAACTTCATATTTGTTACAAGGAAACTCTGGATGTGATCTAAATAATTGAGCAAGAGAATCTTGTTAAATATTTAGAAAATATATATTGGCATTTTGATATTTTACAGTACCACCCTATTAAAATTTATGGTAAGGAAGATTCTATTAAGCTTCTGAGACACTAAGCACTAAATAATCCCTGGGGAGGAGAAGGGAAGAATTTAAGTACCTCCTGGTAGCTAGGCCATTGCCAGAGTTTTCAAGCAAACAACGCTACAATCCAATATGCATTCAAAACAGTTGACACTGTGGTTGGATGCCATGAAAATCAATTTCATCTAAAAACTTACACATTTATGCTGACTTCTTGGATGTGCAAATGGAATGAATTTCACAGCAGCAAATGTTATTCCATCTAAAAGTTTATATCTCTTTTTCCTTCTAGACAAGGGAGGAAAAGAAGACTTGGGCTTACCTTGTACAACTTCAGTCATTGCTTCACCTGAAGGAAGTCCTGTACTGCATGGGTATGCGGGAAAAATAATGCAGGATAACTGAAAAATGAGGGACCTATTCATGAAGCATAAAGAGCAATCCCTTGTTGTGGGAGCAGTGGTAAGCAAAGAGGAAATATATTTACCCAACAGAGAGCAGCCACTGGCAGTTTAAATGGCTTTTGAATCCCATATTAATATTTTGAGAGTGGAAGAGCCAAACAAGACTTGTTCAGCAGGTCAAGATAAGCTCTGTGTTGACTCTAAAAGCATGGGCAAATCAGCAGCAGACTCTGAATCAGAATAAGGAACCTAACATGGCGACACCACAAAAAACAGCACAACTACTGGTGCAAGCAAGCATCACATACACATGTGTGTGCATGCATATACATACCGAGTAATGTGATATATTCTGCTACTGGCACTCTAAAGCCTTTTTATTTTTAGTCCTTTTTAAATGATTATTCATAATAAAAAAAACAATCTTAGGAAAAGGGTAGCATGTTGCACCCCCTTCCAACGAAGTGACTCTTGCAAGAACCACAATTTCTGTTGCTGGGCAAAAGATGAGAAATGAAAATTGGAGCATTTCTGGCCTCTACAGATCGACTGTGCAAGCACAGGAGACTCTTGTCCTGAGATTTTTGGATTGATTCTGTCAGGCATCCAATATAAAGCTACCCAACACGGGAGCAAGGTGAGGTTGTCTCAGACCACAGGTCCTGCAACCTCACTGGTCATTCCACCAGTGTAACTGTGCCATCAGAAGCAATCAGGTGGATGAGGCTCTTCATACAACTTTGGAACTCTGAAATTATTTTTCAAAGTTTACATTCATTTGGTTTCCCTGACAATTTTCTGTTGAGCTGACAATAGCACTGACTCATTTTCTTAATTACTTCCACGATTTATATGCCAAAAAACATTGCAGCAGAGATGCTGCTTGAAGATGACAAGAATCTCAAGATACCTGAAAATGTGTTTTGCAACACTGACAAATGAGATCAAACAATTGGTTGCTTCAAGCAGTATTAAAGTGGTTTAGGAGGATCATTCCTTGACTTTCAGTTTCTGACATATTGCCTCAAATGGCTCAGTTTTTTCCTTGTTTGCACTCTGCTGTCATTAGAACACTTTGAAATGAGTTTGTCTTAGTGACCGCAGCTATTTTATTTCATTATTTCCCATCCTGCAGCTATTCCAGGCAAGCTGTCGGGACTACAATCCCTATATAATATCCAGCTAAATTCCATACGCCATGTGGTTATTTATAATTTTATATAACAGGGTCAATTCAATCACAGAGTGAGAAGAGATGATTCAGAGTCACTGATTTTACTGATGAGGATGTACATTTCATCTGTATTTGTTGAGCCTTGACTTCTAGCTCACCCTTGAGCTTGCCTGAATTACACTGCTCTAAATTTACTACAAAACTAGTAAACAACATCTAGTAACAGCTTTTAAGAACTTAAACCACATTACCTGTCATTATCCATCAATCACATGACAGTGTGTATGTTCCCAAATTAGCGTCTGTGCAAGCGCTTTCCACACAGCACTGTTACTCATTTCAAAGCGATACATCTGTGCCCCCAGAAGCAGAGCTCTGCGACTTTAGGAGCTGTAAAATGAGGGGAGTTGACAGTTCCTTTCACAAAGAGCTTAAAACTAAATTTAAGACACAACTCAAATAGAAATTGGGTGCAATGAATGTGGGTGGTCTGCATAGCTTTGTGTAAATGTATTAGAATATCAGGTTGCTTAGACACCTGTATAGATGCTTCACCAGGAAAAATAATGCTCTTGCATTATTCTTGAAATTCATTTTCAGGAAGCATTAATCAATTCAAACACAATCACAGAAGTGTCACAGGAATATATAAGCAGAAACGCTAGAAGGTTAGTGACTATTTGCTTTTTAATTTCTAGCACATAATCTAAAGGGGTTTTCCCACTATTTTCTCACCTCTAAGAAAGAGCAAATACCTGTAAGATTTGGAGGTCCATTCGGTTGCACAGAACTGACAAAGGATCCTTTTCCATAATTTGTGAGTTATTTGGCAGGAGTTACTGAACCTTATGATTTAGAAGCCACCATTAAGCATTAGCGAAGTAGGTTTATGTACCTTGGGCTTCCCATTCTAGCTCTGAATCCAGCAAATCAGTGTACTCCCTTCATGTGCTAATGTTGTATATGTCTGTATGCATACACACACACAAAATACTTTAACGTTTACTCCAATATACTTCATTTATTCCTGTATCTTCAGTTAAATGTGAAATTTTGTAGGATGTTTAATGCATTAAAATACCATTCTTGTTCTAATTACTGGTTTTGCTACATTTTTCTCAATTAACACATGAATAATAATGGAAAGAAAAGCTTATGTAGAACTTCTCAGCATCCATCAACTTTAGCTAGATATAATCCTCGGTGCTCTCCATTTTCTGAACTGCTGTGCTCCTTATAGAACAGCCTTATTATTTTTGACTGAATAAATACTTCAGAATATTTAATCTTTCTTCTAACTCAAAATACAGAGGTGGATAATCAGGGGAAAAGAAATCGTACTGCCTGGCCAGAAAAACAAATTATTTCAAGATATCAGTTCTATGAACAGTTACAGAATAAATTCATTCTTCCACGAAAGTAATCATCAGGTAAGTCAAGTTTTAGATCTCCAGCAGGACATTTAACAATATTTTTATAGGAGCTTAAAAAAACCAACAAACCAAACAAATAGGTTTCATCCTATTTTGCTACACCATAAGGAAAAAAAACTATCCAGCCACATCTTTACCTAAAGATCTTCATGTCTGCAGCCCAGACTTAAGAAGGATGCGCTTGTTCTTTAAAACATGATGGCCTGACTAAGGATTTCACTCTGCGGACATGACTCCAGTCTGGATTAAGCCTCCTTCACCATTGCCAGAGTAAGAAGGAGGACCGGGGGGGGGGGGGGGGGGGGGGGGGCTGAGACCACCTCACGGTGACACCGTTCCGGCAGAACCTGCTCTGAGCCCAACCACACCCTTGCTTATGTTACAGCACCAGCTCTGAGCAACAGTGCCCTGCACCCATCACAGGCTGTGGAGTTCTATGACCAATCGTGCTAAAGACTGACCAGTATTCATAAGACAGTGAATATAAACCTGAATACAACTGAATTAATCACTTCTGCATAAAACGCTGAGACTACAGACACCCTATTGCCTCTTCAACCAAATGTGGCAAGTTATTAATGGCCATAACAAACAGCATTTATTGTATGCAACTTGCCTCCAAAGCTCTCAGCACAAGCATTTTTTAACTTCATACTGTTTAAATATAGATGAGTGGTTTTTAAAAAATGGGGAATTATTCAGTTTTTTGTTGCTGATAAAATACTCACAAAGGTCGCAGATGCAGCACTTTGTAGAAGATAAATATTCCCGACAGGAAAATCCACTGACAAAAAGCTACTCTGACCTTTTATCCATTGCAAAATGACTTCTCAGACAATAACAGCCCCATTTTGTTTGGTTGCTTTTTTGTTTGCTGTCTCTTGAACTTCAAGGATGTCTTTTATTAGTCATTCCAGGAAAAAAATAAAAAGCCTCAGCAAAGTTAGTAGTAAAATTCAGCAAGGGACTTCAGATAATTCTTGTAGCAGAAAGCAAGACTATTTATGGAGAGAATCAGTGAAATCACTATGTTCTTTACAAGATTATTGCTTCATTAACTGTACCACTGACATTCTTCACCATGTAATAATGATGTGTGCTTATTTAAACTATTTCTCTGTACTCACATTCATACATTTAACATTCACACATTCATATGCATGCACTCCCAACAATACATGCACAGCTGCATGTTAGTTGCACAGAAAGGGAAGAACGTAATATTAAAGCAAGATCATTTTATTTTTAAGCCAAACTTGAGGAGTTGATTTGGAAGGAATCATCCTCCATCAGCTTGCAGTTTCATTGACCTTTTTCTATCAACACAGCAATCAAACATCAAGTGCTTGCTAATTAGTATCAGTAGGAGTCAAGACACTTAGGTTTTCTCATGAAAGGTTAACCCTTATGCTTTGCCTGAGCATTAGGTAAACCCCAAAGGCTCATCACACACCAAGATAACAGAAATGTAATCTAGCTTCCAGCTCTCTCTGGCACTGAAGAAGAGTTCAACTCTGGTTTCCCTCTTTGCTTCCTGCACAGCATGGGTGGTGGTGTGTTTTCCATATTGATTTGGGCCCTGAGAGACTATAAAAACACCAGGGTGAAAAGGCAGCAGCAATTTCCCCAGAGACATTAGAGCCTTAGAGAGGGCTGCTTTGAATGCAGTGATTTTTGCTTACTACATTACAGTGGAAACATCTTTTAATACGTATCCTTTGGGTCCTATATTCCTGTAGCTGCTTTATCTCTTCACTGGAATTAAGTGCTCAGTCTTACTAAGCAATCACAGACAAATTAAAAAGACCTAATAATCATTATTTTTGACTGACTGGCAAGAGTTATATGGCTGATTTATTCATTATTAGTTACTGCTTACATAGGTCTTCACTATGACTACTGGTTCCATGCAGTTACCTGTGATACAAATACATTATTTAAATGGACTCAATCTCATACCAAGCCTTTTACTCACATGTCAATCACTTGCATGTCTCTGCTGACTAACTGGCCCATGTACTTGAGCAAAGGCTCCATACATGAACAGGAGAATACAGATCTGGACTGCCTTTATTTTTCATGTTTTATTTATGTGGACTTGGGGTTATTTGATGTTAAATGAATTGTTGACACATTTCTTTATAGATATTCCAATTTATAATTTATTTGCATGACAGACTTTGTTATAGCATCCTCTTATTCCAGGAAGACCTTCTGGAGTATTTGGGATTGCTGTCACTGACAGCAACGGATTGTTTGGGTTATCCATGTGTGAATTCCTTCCCTGTCAGTGTGCAGATTCACTAGGAAGACATTTGTGGATGCCTCAAGCTTCACTTTTAATTCTCCATGTGAAAAGCAGCAATGCAAAACACAAAAAAAAAAAAAAACACCTTAGGAAGAAACTGTTAAGATTGAACCTTAGAGAAATCTGAGCCCACAGAGAGCACTCCAGACTTGCTGGATTGAGGAACAGCAATGAGCAAAGCAACTGGCTATGGCAGAAAGGTTCCTTTAATCTCTCACCTGAGTTCACTCCAGGCTATAACAAGATTTTCTAGTGAAATTGGGAATATATATTGGCATAACCCTATAAGTCAAAACTCTTGTCACAAGCCTCTAAATATCAGGATATAGGTATATTTATTAAGAGGAAATATGTTTGGCCACGATTTGGAAGGAGCTGCTGGAGACTTTCCCAGTCCTAAAAAGCCTGTATGGGGTGCAAGTTAAAGATGTGCAGCATGACTGACTCGCACCACTAACAGCAGTTTACAGGGGGATCAGCACAGATTGATTCTGCCATCTACCCCTGCTGTGCCCTGTACTAAGGTTGGAAATACAGCAGCTGTGGTTACATTTCTACCAGGCGATTGCATGCCACTGTGAACCTGATGCACTCCAGCTCTCTTGCTACACTTAACATGTCTGGTCTCTTGAGATTATCTGAGGCTCTTATTTACAAAATTATCTAGAGATAAAATGGTCAAACCACAGCATATATTCTGGAATAGGGTTTGCTTTTTTTTTTTTTTACAGATGACAGCATCCTGTCTTACTCAGTGCTCCAAGAGGAAAAGTACTGAGAATGCAGAAGTAACACTTTATACCTAAGTGTATTGCTTATGATGGAGTAGGATGTTTTTTGTTAGAGCATGAAACCTCAGTGAGATTGAGCCCAGAATGACACACCTAGTTTCCGTGCATAGAACACAAGGATGGATGATGGCAGCAGTGGGAATGAGAACCAGGGACTGCATGCACAGCACTGGTTCAGAGGGAGTCAAGTCAGTGAAATACAGTAAGAGAATACTTTCAGGATGGCTGAGAGCAATGCTGATACAGTTCCTTTTCAAGGTGATTTTCATGTCAGATCTGTTGAGTACTAAATCAGTATTTAAAGTTCCCCTCACCTGCAGAATCCCTGCTGCAGCTGATGCCCAACCAGCTCCCTCCAGGCACAGGCAGAAAGGTGGAGGGGAGCAAGGCTCTGAGGAGCCGCTAAATCAAAGTTGACCCAAGTTTGTTGATAGTTTCAATAATAAATTATAGCCACAAATAAAGCATTGCAGACATTCAATAAAACTGAAGGGGTTTGCACTGCTCCAGTTTCACCCAATTCACTTCTTTGCTTAACAGGTTTCTGGACTCAACTTCATAACACTAGTCAATGCTGTCTCCACACGCCTCTGGACATCTGGCTGCACCCATCACCCAAGTAAGGAAAAAAAAAACCTGCCACTCTCCAAAGCATCAAGATTGGCAAACTTGCAGATGGATTTTTGTAAGCTGAAGGCACTTCAGCTGAAAAGATCAAGAGGGAAGAGGATGTGATTGTTCTGCTCTGCAAGTTATTCAGAGACTCATCATTAGCACTACCTGCAAAAGACAATCCTACTGCCAACAGCAACCAGTCTGTGTGCAACTACTCTCTTGTTCTTCCAACACAACAAAAGAGCCCAACATTTGGAGCCCTTAGCCAGGGAAGCAGTAGTAATAGGCACAATTATAACAAGTTATACATTATAATTGGAAGATGCAGTACAACACCTTTAGATGAGGGATCAGTGCTTTCAAAAATAGCCAAGAATAGGAAATGCATCTATCTCTGTATTCTTTATTGAAGTCTGATTCAAAGTGCAATGTTGGTGATTTAACATAAATGTAACCCATTTTTATAATTCTTATGAAATGTTCAGTCACTAGATCAGCATAAAGCACAGCTCATTAAAAATGGATAAGAGGGGATTATGTGTTTCATATTGTCAAGGGGAAAAAAATATTTCAAATACAGAGATTCTTTAATCTGTTGCTCAGAAGGCACTGCACACTTTGCCAATTGAACAATGTGAGTGCATCCAACTTTCAATCACACATGTCCTGACAAAGAGAACGTAAAATGGTTCTTCCTAGCATGCATGATACACTTTTAACAATGCAATCCTGATTGCATGTCATGATTTTTTTTTGATTGACATCAGTATTTAACTACACTTTCCAAGTTCTAACAAGGCTGAGATTTCAGAGTCTAAACACTCATTCTAAAGATGTGTGTTTATTTTGTGTGCATGTAGTAGTTTTGCACCAAAAGTATGTGCTAATCTGAGATTTGGCACACAAATCAAACATAGTCCTTGAGTACTCACAATTAAAGGTCATTTTAGGGTTTTTTTTCAGCAAAACCAGGTCCCAAATAAAGATACCTCTGATGAAAGAGGCAGATTATTAACCAAGACCTAAACTAAGCTTTCAGTGAAATATTTTCTGATCACAATTGATCAACTGAACTCAATGAGTAACAGTTTTTACAAGCGAGGACAGAAAGAAGCTGAGGACACCATGGTAAAGAAATTATAAGAACTTGGGAATACTCATGTGTCAGAGGAGTATCACTACTTGTACATGTCAGTGCTTTTACACTGGTTCTGAAAATGAACTGATGTCAGCAGTTACATTTGCACTTTAATACCCTTTAATCACTGTGGATCTGTTGTGCGACTGGAAGCAAATTAGAAGAGAGTGCTTTCAATTTTCATCATTCAGACAGGAATTAAGAAATAAATACCATAATAATGAGTCCTAATGAAATTATACCTTCCATAGAACATGTTATCACTAGATGGATTCAATTTTGTATTTAGTCAAGAAAGAAAAAAGCCAAAACAAAAAGGCAGCATAAGAAATTAATCTTTCCAAGGGCCATTTATATTGATGGAAGTCCATATACAGTTATCAGAACTCTCAGAGTGCCGCTCTGCACGAGTCCAAAGGCAGAACACAGTCATCAACGAGCCAGCTGCTCCAATGAAACACCTCCTGCCGCCATAAGCTGATATAAACTTAAAAGGAACTTATATTTTCAGCTAGGAAGTTCCACCAGAAATACGAACACCTGGAATGAAGATGACTGGTAGAGCTGACTTTCTTGACCAGGTAAGGATCAATGACAGTCTGATACACTTTTGACCTGTCAGTAGAGGAAGACTTATATCATGCATCCAAACATAAATTCAAAGCCTACTCAGTCTCTTTTAGGCACACTGCAATTTGAGCTTTAATTGCTGTTTCATCTTTTTTCTTTAGCATTAGCACTAATTAAGTACATTTTCGTTCTTCTCTCTAGGAAAGGAATCCCTGCAGGTCAGAGAACAGAGTGAAAAAACTAGTTATGATCTGTACAGTAATTCACCACCCATGTTTTTGGAACACATGAGTTTCTGGTACGCTGCTCAGCAGAAGTTAATAGTTTCGTTTTTTCCATGTTTCTTGCATCAAGACAGCAAATATGAGGAATGCTGAGCCAGCCAATCCTGTCATCAACTACATCAATTTTACCTTTCAGTTAATCTTCAAAGACTTAATTCTTCAGGTGAAAAATTAAACAATATTTTTACTTACATTTATAAAATAAATTATCGTTGGGCTCTTTTATTCTAAATATCGATTTTGGAAAGGGAATGCATCAGTTCCTTGATAAACAGACTAGACCATCAGTCATGCAATTTGCTCTGACATTGAGTGAGATACAATGAAAATGGGAATTTCTGAAGGTGGTAACTTGTTGATTAAGGTCAGCAATATATGCCAGGATATGCAGAAAGGAATAGGGAACATATCTCAAATCACTGCCATTTTTATTGTGAGCCAAAAGTGATGGTCAGTGACCACAGCACTGTATGAGGTCGTGAGCTCGATTGTATTAGTGAACTGATATTATTATTTAATGTTAACATAAGTCATGGTGGGAATTTTAAAGCTCTGCTATTTTAAGAGGAAAACACTTTATGGTAAATGTTAAAAAAAAAATCAAATATTTCAAAAGAGATTTGAACAATGATCTTGAGCAAAAGTGAAGATCCAAATTAGAAAGCAACAAAATCCAGTTTCCAATGGCCAATATTCCTTTGGAAAAACAGCACACACTTCTTAGTCTAAGTCCTCTGTACCCTTGCCATAATTTTGGGTTTGTATGTTTAATTCATTTAAAGAGACAGTATTAGCCCCAATTATTGTTGTAATTCATTCCTTATGTTGCTATGGATTAAAGAGTTACTTATCTATAGTAATTATGCAATAGGCTGTAACTAACTGAAATATGAATACTGCCAGTTTGTCCCACTGTGTTTCAGATCTGCAGCATAATTGTTAATGTTCACAACAGTGCAATAATTGAATTACAGAGCATTAGCCACATGATTATTATGATCATAAACTGCTACCAAATGGAAGACTGTGAAATAAGACTCTAAACACTGAAGTTGTGAAGCTTATACCAAACTACATCTATCCTGCTCTTCAGACTACTTTAGTCACTGTCACAGCCCTAGCTTCTTTCACCTGTAAAGTGTCACACACAACCCAGCTTTTTTCTTCTACTGGAGTTGTTCCAGACTTCAAGCTTGATTTTGATGCAACCCTAATAGATGCTCCAGGATGCTAGATTGGCCAAGTTTCCAACCCTGCAAAATCTTTATTTATCTGCATGAGGCTGCCTTCTCAAGAAACATTAAGCAGATACCAATAGGGGTTTCAAATAAGAATCTTCCTCACAAATCTGGTGGGATTCATCTGATCTAGCATCAGCTGTCTGTAGGCTGAATGCCCAGGCAAAGCCATTTCCATCATAAAGAGAACAAAGCATTTTCAGGGGAAAATGCATCACAAGGGAGGGTGTTTGTGATCTTACACATGGAACCTCTTTGAACTGTTTCCATTGAGAAGCTTTGATTAAATCCCCATCTTTCTGGCCACTTGGGGTATACAGAAGTCTCAGACAGCATCATATTTGAGTAATTATTTTCTATAACTTCTTAGATTTTCTGCAACTCAAATACACAGTCACAAAATCTAAAAAGACTAACTTTGACTCTGAGGGCACCATAGTTTAATCCTAAATGCTCATTTTATGTCACTATTTCCAATTGGTAAGATTCCAGCACTGAGTTTCACATCTTAAATACAATATTCTCATTAGTCATTTGTTACTTTTTTTTTTCCCTTGCAAAATGACCTAAATGCCATCAGGAAATGTGACTGAGAACATAATTGGGACTGAGACAATTAGTGTCCAAAAGACATGTACAGTGATTTATCCAGAATCCTTACACTAACCAAAAGACATGACATCTAGACCTGCACATGCAAAGGCTGAGGTGTATCAGTCTGGAAACAACAAATGTGAACTCTTCACCCACTGGGACTTTCTTCATCTGACACTTCTGAGTTGTTCCACCTCTACGCAGCTTTCAAAGCTCTTTTAATGTGTGAAGCTGCAGATCATTTGTGGTGAATAAAGCCCTAACGGATTATTCATTGTTAATTAAATAACCTGATTCTGTCCACTGAATCTAATACATTAAAGTATTTAATGTTTGTTTGGTAAACTGCTTTGCTAAATGCTCCTTTGACTTTTATTGCTAATAAACATTAAGCATTTATGGCCTGTGAAAGCAGTTTCAGTTCTAGCTTATGCTGTTACTATTTACAGTTTGTTAATGAAATACCATTAACTTGCTCCAAACTGCAAGTTGTTTTTGTTCTACTCCTTAACTTTTATTACACAAGATACAGAATAAGTCAACGAAAGTCACATGAGCTATAAGCATCAGTGGTATTTGTGACAAAAAACTTACGTTGTCACATCAAAACATGCTTTCCACTAGATAAAGCTGCAACTAGTATTTTTTTTCCTTTTGTTCCTGCTTTTGCTATGTGCATTTGTTTGCACCTGACTATTGTTCCCTGAAAAGCAGAGACACCACTTCTGTGAGTTCCTGGGAAAAGGATATGTGAAAAGCTGAATTAAATACAGTCTGAATTAAAATCTTTTCTACACATAATAGTGGCTTAACACAACTACAGCATCTGACATGAGTAGCTAAAACATGCATGCTTAAAAATAAGAAACTTCACACACACACACACACACAAACAGAGAACTACATGTATGTGCCCCTCTTTCTGTATACTAACACCATACAACTCATGAGTGCTCTGGAGATGGAAGAACTGCCTCTGCATGCAATTTGTATTCCTACACAGAACAAGTAATACATTTTATCTGCCAGGGGTCTGAAAGACAGGGTTCTGCCAATTTAGCAGTCTCCAGTCTACCCTGCGCAGCAGCAAGCAGCTCCAGTGAGCCTGACTCTTTAAGGAGAGGGCATGTGCTGGATTCACAGGGAAAGAAAAGTCAGATCAATGACTACTTTAGGAGATAGTTCCTTTGCCTTTGCATTTGTCTGCAACTGGTTTTCTTTGAATGTTAGAGACGCATCACAAACATACCTATAGAGTATTCATCTGCTTGGTCAGTGTTTACAGGGAGTAACATGCGGCTTGGCATTGGTATATTCACTTTGCAATGCAGACTTGAAAAGTAAGAAGAGCTAGGATGGCTTGGTCATTCTGATACATTCGATTTCTGTAACAAACTTTTATTGTGACACTGCTGCTTTGTCTAATGGAAATAGTCAGAGCAATCCATTATTCTCCTTAGGAAATGACTAATTTTGATAAAAACATTCCATGAAATAAATTACATGGCCACATTCCAGCTGTTTTGTGCCTAAGAATGACAGCTTCTCTATCAAACAATTAAAAATATACAGTTTTGGAAGAGGTGACACCTAAATTGGCCCCAAGTTGCAGAATTAGGTAAGTATAACTGCAATTCCTGGGTACAAGGTACCTGTAGGGTGTCAGGCAGGGTTTAGAAGCCAGGCCCACCGCAATTACAAGAGAAACAGAAGCCTGAAGATATTTGGCCTATCTTTACTCTGTGCTCCTCTCCCACAGGGATAAAAACAACTCCCTGCAGTGGAAAGCAGGAACAAACAAAGAGCCAGCTAGAAGCTGCTGATAATCAAGAGCAAGAGTGCTACTGAGCAGCTGCAGGGTCATACCTGTGTCCAAAGTGTGCGGCAAAGGCAGCGTTAGCCCTTCTTGGGCCAGTTCTTTGGATTTTGGAAATCGGTTAGCGCAAATAAAACCCCTGTGCTGAAGAGATGATGGGACAGAACCACTGCAAAGGAGCAGACTGGGGTATTGGTGGGAGGTCAGTCCTTAGGCTGCCTTTTGGGTGGCTGCACTGGCTTTTTAGGGGGTCCACATTTGCATCATTGCTGCTGGTACTGATCAAGAGCAAGCTGTACAGTTTTCCCCTTGGCTGATTTACTGAGATGTGTTTTTTTTTGTTTGAAGTCCTTTCTATCTAATATTGACCATTGTAGAACGCTGTGAGGTAACAGCACAAAGGTATTATTAACTTAGGGGTAGCATACCTTTTATCTTCAAAAAAAAGTGCTTATGTGCAAAGATTTTAATCATCATCTACACCTCCACAATGAATAAGTGTTAGCACTGAGAAATTTTGATTTTTAGACTCAAGTCATACAATCACAGAGAAAAAAAATAAAGGAAGAAAACAACCCCACACTCTCATATCCACCTACCTCTCCACAACTCAGGGAGGAGTAAGCCAAGAGGTGGCTAAAAGCAGCTAAGCTATTCTTAACCTTGCTTCATAAGTGACAGCAAAATTAAATAGAAGCAATCATGAATCATAGGAGGATCAGAGCTTGGTAACTAATTGGCCTATTTTCTATACTGTCAGAATCCTCTCGAGCAATTTTCCGCAATTATAACTGCAAATCAGCATGTTATTTCCTTCTCACAAGCTACCCATTGCTGAGGTACTAACTAGGTGTCCCAGGATACTTCCTAATCTATTACTGAAGACCAGTTCTCACTGTTAAATAATTACAGGAAGTTCAAAGTGCGGCTTTGGAGGGGAAAAAATAAAAATAAATCTGTTTTACCTATTAAGACAAGGAAAATGAAAACCTTAATTATAGAGAATCAACATTATTTTTAATAGTAGGCTTTCCTAATAATTGGGGATCTTCTTGGATCAAAGGACAGCCTTAACAGAATATATTCAACACTTTCCCTTCAGATATTGATTTCCCTTCAATATGAAGGCTATAATACTAAAACTCAGTCAACTGTAGAGTCCATTGGAAAAAAAAAGACAGCAGTTATTCACTGCTACTGTTCAGGGGTATCAAAGATATGATTAAACTTGCATGTAATTAGAGCAACCAAGTGAAGCTGTTTGCTTCTCTGCATCTCTGGTTGCATGCTGATCACACACAATGTACATTTCACCCATTACTGGCATTCTTCAAGGTGCATTATGATGTCCATTATTTAGTTAACATCAAATTTCTCATGTAATATCACATACATAATGAAAAGTCAGAACCTTATCTTTTCTAAAGGATGAAAAACACCTCAAAGACATCCCTTTGGAGAAAGGAAGGTGACAGAACAATTGACACTTCTCAACTACATTACCTAAGTTTCCTCAGTTGTGCAGACTATAAAAGATACATATAAACTAAACTGATCTGAAATAAAATGGAGAATCACTTTGTGTTGATTCATCTCAGAGCAGTGGCACTTCACTGGATGACAGAGTGTTTGGGCTTCCCAGGTGACAGGTCCAGCAGATTCACCATGACTGCAAGGAACACCTATGCAGAACAGCCTTCGGGGTATTGCTTCTTAGCTTGTTTTGTAAATTCTTCACAGCTATCACCTTGCCTGCTCAGCACCAAGCTGGATTTGCTTTCAAGCAATTCCTTCTGGCTCATTAGTAACAGGCTCATCCCCCCGGTGACACCTCTGCTAGCGCTATGTGTGTCTTTACCCATCTTTCAAGACATTAGAGAAGAATTGTTACAGGTAGTATGCAAACACCTTTCTTTGCTCCTTGAGCTGATAAAAAGTCTGTGGATTGAGCATTAATGGTACAGGTTCAAAACCCATCCTATATCACAAAAAATAATGGCTTGGTATTAGAAATACCTTCATTGCAAGTAGTTCAGAACTGAAAAAAAAAAACCAAGGGAAAAAATCAAACCACAAAACATGTTTTTTTTAATTTGTTTGTTTTTTAAATAAAAGATCTTGATCTGATCTACTTCATGAGAAATTTGACTTTTCTAAGTGTTACACTCAGTGGTAGCATTTGGGGGCTTTTTTTGACTGGTTGGGTTTTTTTTTTTTTGAGGGGTGGAGGGGAGACACTGAGTTCCCAGTTTGGTTTTTCTTCTAAAGGAAATGCGTAAGTCAAACATCATAACGAGATAATAGAGTGTTTTTAAGGTTT
Source organism: Ara ararauna (assembly GCA_028858755.1). Taxonomy (NCBI): domain Eukaryota; kingdom Metazoa; phylum Chordata; class Aves; order Psittaciformes; family Psittacidae; genus Ara; species Ara ararauna. The sequence goes on along the minus strand of CM054383.1, from coordinate 7,609,409 downwards.
CTTAGTCTCAGTGACTGCAGTTGGCCTGTCACACAGCAACTAGGACATTCAACCCTATAAACTCTGTCATCGCTGTCTGGGAATAGCTTAACAACCAGCAGCATCCCCAAGAAGGTCTTATAAACTCTTTAGCAAAAAGTGATATCTTAGCACCTTTTCAAAAGGCTGGGCTATTACCTGATATCCTGCTGCAAATGTAGAACTTGGTCTAGTGAGGTTTTGGGGAGTTTCTGTAGTAGAATAGTGCTACGGTATACAGATGGATAGAAGTACAGAGATTGCTCTCTGCAGATCAGCTGGAGTTGTATCCCCAAATTTTCCAGTAGTTTCTAAAAATGCTTAGAAATACTGACCAAGTTTCTCAGTGCTGCACTGCAGCTCTCTAATACCTGTAAAGTCTGAAGGAGAATAGTTTCATTAAAGGTCTTGAAATGGTCATGTTTAAATAACTAACCTCAGGTGGCCTTGACTGAGTGATTTCTTTAAAGAGAAAAGCTGTAGGATGTTCATAACCTGTGTTCAAGATAAAGAAACACTGTTTACCTTGTCCAGCTAAGAAACAGAAATAGACTCATCTGGGATCAAAAGGGAAAACAGCATTTGAAGACAAAGGTTGAAATTATGCAAGAAATGCTTAAAACTTGTGTTATCTGCCTATCCTTTTCTGTCCTTCAATTTTATTATGTCTTGGAAATGAGCCATTGCAGCTCCAAAGCAGCAGCTTTTATTCAGCTGTGAGCCACAGGGCAGAGCATCTCCTCCTCTCTCTTGCCTGTTGGGGATTTCAGATATGCATAAGAAAACCAGAAAACCAGCATAACACTATTGACTTCAGTGATGTTGCAATGTTTTGCTAGTAGAACAGAGCACCATTTGGCTTAAAACAAGAAAATGTGAAATGTATCAAGAGAACCCCAAGGAGGACCTGGGATTTACAGCTAACAAAGACAAACTGACAGAAGGTTAAATGATGTCACTTCTAAAGCACTAAAGCACTGTCTGGTAGGGGGAACTGCAGCAGTGGAAAGTAACTTTCCCTTGAACCCATGCACAAGAGGTGCACAGAATGGTAGTAGGTATGATGGATGGAGATTTCAGGCCCATAACTGTTCAAAATTGCATCCAAAAAAGTAACAGCAGGCAGAGCACCAGTACTGAACCAGGATGCCATCTCTAGGCTTAAATACTTTGCCAAGAACCATAACTATTCAGTGGATGGATCTTTCTTATGATCCCCATCAGTACTCACTGATCTGGTTAACCTGTATTTTGCCTACCTTCATGCTCGGTTACTGGGAAAAGTTGGGAAATGCCTACAAAGGGTCAATACCTAGGAAGAACATGACAGTCACCTCACTTTGTGCAAAATGCAACAGAAAGCATTTGCTTTAAGAGACAGATACTACATTAATGATCCATACTTGAAGGTGATGTATATCAGGACACGTGCTGCTGGGACGCTGATCTGTACTGCAGAAGTCAGAAATCAGAGCTTGCTTTAAGTGGTATTTAAGTTTTCTCAAACTGGGCTACTGTACCCTATATATTAATTTGATCTATCAAATGGTCTTATCAATCAATTGCCAAATGTATTTCTCAAAAGCACCAATACTGTGGTCCCACACATTAGCTCTTTGATACTAAGCAAGGCAAAACTGATTCCAGCTACCCCATGACAGGGATGAGGAGACACTCCTCACAGCCCCTCTGTTACTGCTACACAACACATAACCCAACAGAGAGCAAATGACAACCACATGAAGTGAGATGATGGATTTCCAGGCCATACTCCTCTGACAGCTGGTTCTAAACAGAGTCTCTGCCAATTTTTCCTGCAACTTCACCAGGTCAGGCTCCAGCTCCATATGTTGAAGCTTCCTGGTTTAATTCACACCCATGAAATCAGCCATAGTATTTAAAAACCATTTTTTCCCTGATAATTGTTGAAGAAACTCTGGAGTAGAATTTGTATGAGGCAGCACACCCAGTAAATCTTCCTCATCACTGTCATGTTCCTATCTCCCGCCAGAAGATCAACCCTGTGCTGAGTAAAGTAAATTAACAAACTGCAGCTCAAACATTTCAGGCTGCAAACCAATGCAGTCACACTAAAACTCCATCACTCAAGTGGTCATACTGAATTCTTTAGAAGCCATTACTGCACCCGAGTTAACACATACACATGGGCCACTTCCTCTGGGTATAAAAGCACCCTTCCCCACCAGAAATTATAACCCTTCATAAAGCCTTCTAAAAAGAAGGCAAAACCAGCCCCTTCTTTCCCTCCTGCATATAGCACAGACAGTGCATGTGGCTGCACCAAGCCAGCACCATCATGGAAGACTATATCGCAGAGGAGCTTCCATATGGACATTAATGCCCCCAAGCTCAGAGATTAGTGTGGGGCAACCGAGAAAGTTGAAAGGCCATTTTCTCCTGTTTTATAGATCATAGCTACAAGATCTTCTCATCCTAGTACTGTCTTCATAATAACCTGTCCTGTTTTTTTTCATGTGATATTGTACTCTTCGGTTTCCACTATGCCATATGCACATGAATGTGCACAAAATTCTGTTAAGACCACTACAGTCTTTCAAGGCATATGGCAGCATAATAAAACCTCAGTTTGCTCTTTCATTTTCTTCTCTTAGTTGAAGTAAAACCCAAAATGTAAATATTTCCAGAATATTTACATTTTACCTACATTAAAGGAAAATATAACTGAACAAATGCCAGGTGATTAACAACAACACCTTTCTTACATGCAGTCGCCATCAGATTAAGCATACAGAAAAAGCAAAACCCTAAAACATTTTTCTCAGAGGAGGTAAAATTTCTACCAATACATTCAATGAACATGAGAAATCCGTTGGTGTTTTCCCTGCTTGAAACCAAGAAAATTTTCATGCCCCTGAGTGTACTACTGGTCCTTGATCACCTTCAGCATCTCTACATTAGTCCTCACCCAAACAGCTACAGGCAGCGCTGTCTCTATTCAGCTCTAACCTTTGCTGTTAATTGACCTTCCCAGACTGACCTTACACCTCTCCTTTCTCTAATGATCATTGAGCTCTCAACAGAACCTGTCAATGTCCTCATACCTATTCTGCAGGCCTGGCTTTGTGCCCTGGGGTTGCATCCTTGTTTACAAGGTTGCTGCCCCTACCTGTGCTTGGTTTCCTCAGTTCCTGGATTGCCTGCCTTGGTGAAACAGCTCTCTTCTTGCTGCTCCCTCTCAAAGGACTCCAAATACTCCTCCCTAAAACTGTTTTTATATACAGTGTCATGTCAAGGATATACTGCCCATGTGCACAATGACAGCTATGTACAGTAGTGATTCAATAAAGAAAAAATAATCTATAAATGGCATCACCTCGCATTAAACTTTTGACTTGAGGTGAACAAGGAGTAGACTTGACATTCACATCTGTTCAGGTCAGACATTTAACATTGCATGGTCCAGGGCCATCTCTCCCCAAGGAAAAGTTGTTCTTTCCTAATGAATGCGTACACTCACTTCACATTTTCCCAAAGCCAAAAGAGGTTCAGTTTGAGTCTGGCTATCAGCCAAGCTCAAGCTGCACAAAAACATGAGATGACTGTGAATACACTAATCAAAAATGTAGAGTAAGGAAAGAGACAGAACACTATGCCTTTAAAGAGCTTGATTCCTTTCCCAGTACACTGATTTTATACTAGTGTGATGTCACAGTCATTAATGACGTTACTTCTCACCATTAAGGGGTTACATTATCCCTAATATGAGGGAGAAAAAAATTAGATTAAGGGTAACCGTAGTTTAAGATTAGGTGTAGGCAAAGCCTTTATCTTCTTTGGTGCACCCCAATCATAACACCAAAATGCAGAATGCTTACAAGGTAAGATTATGCACTTTTGAGTTCAGATATTAATATGAGGGAGTAAAGTTCAAAATTGAGACCTGAATTTAGGAACAGACAAGGCAGATTAAAGAATGTAGGACAGAAAAATGCAACTCCTTCAGCAAGCCAAGTGAAACAAGATAATTTTTCCTCTAAGGCTCAGTGAAGTATGATATTTTCATGTTTTGCATGAGGGTTTAAGGATTATGTTCAGAGGTTTACAGATGACTTCTGAATAAGAAACAAGATGCCTGAATATAACTTATGGCAAGGTTATTAAAAAATATCAGCAGTGCTTATTTTCACTATTATAGTGAAATAGTACCTGGACTATGGAAATCAATTTGATTTGAGGATACTTGGAATTGAGCATGCTTTGTTTTTTTTATCCCCATGAATGGAAACCCCCAAAAGATACAAACCGAGCATAACTTCAATACTGAAAGAGACCTGGGCAGCAGATGGGGTTGTTAAACTACTTTGTAAGGTCAACTTTTGCATCTCTCAAAGTTCAAGAAAATGGTTTGTGCACACCTCCTGGAAATTTCTGCTGGGCTAAAGCTCTGCTGCTCCTAAGTGAGTTGTAATGACACAATGTACACAGCTGTGTTGAAAACTGAAGAAAGAATATTTAACATGAGAGACCCATCAGAAGCAAACCCCTTATCCTTTAGGTGCCTCCTAGTCAATTTTTTGACCTCACCTTCTGTTAATCTCCCTGCAAGACTTCATGAAGCCTCACATCTTCCTTTGTATTCTACTGAGTTGATTTTTATGAGATGTTCTCATTGATTTAATTTAAAGATTTATATATTATCTATACTTCATGATTTGGCATTTTTCTACTGAAGGTAAGACAAATTACAAAGTCAACCCACAACGCATCACATGAAACAACCACAGCAGTCTCCAAGGAGATATTAATTGCCCAGTTAGGGGAGCAAACTAACCAAGGAAAAATAATGCAACAAAACTGAAAACACCAATTGGGTGCTTCACATTATTGATTGAAGTCCAAGGGTTTAGGAGATTGAGAAGAGTGAACCTCAAGTCTAGCTAAGTCGGTGAGTTATAAAAATAACAGACAGGCAGCTTGTGTGCAACCGGTTGCTGCAACAGTAAATTTCTACAGATCTAAGGCTGTACAATTCCAGAAGGGGACAAGGGGCAGATATGACTGCATGGGTGTAAGAGGCTCAACCTACAGCAGCCTCTGCCAGCTCTTCATGCTGCTTTGAAGAGCTGAGTCTACAAGCTGCCCTCTGAAGCAAGATGGAATTAGTAAGATCATTTCCTCGGGAGAAGTCCAAGTGCTCTAGGGGATATGGTTAACTGTCATTTTCACATCAGAAAAGATGCTGTGCTTCAGTACAATCCAAGGAAAAAAAAATAATCTCTTGGATAATTGGTAGTTCAGCATGAACAAACCAAAGGCAGTAGAACACAAAAGGATTCATCTCAGATAATTTGTAGTTCAGCATGAGCACTATTATACATGACATTAAAGGAATTAGCATTCCACTAACAAGTGGAGAATAATTCTTTGGGAACCACCAACTGTTTCACTATTGCTGATTAAACAGGCCTTTAGCTCCCATCTGGACAGTGTCATACTCTAACTTGCTTCCAGAGAATCATCACTGATTCTTGAGCAATTTTGAAGTACAATTATTTTTACATAAAAAGGTAAAAACGTAAAATAAAAAGTATTTTATGTATTGTATCAGGTAAGGTGGGGAAATCAAATCACAGTTATGTTAAAGTGGAGTAAAGGTTATGAATGAGACAATAAAAATTGAACACAGAACTCCTCATGTCAGGGTTGGAACCAGATGATCTTTGACGTCCTTTCCAACCCAAATAATTTTATGATTTTATGCCTAGAGGCAACATACCCATTGGAGTAGAGGAGGAGATTTCCACATTTCTCCCAGAACAGTGGGAGAAACATCCATACCCTTTGCTCTGCTCTCTTCCAGCAGCAAGAGGACTGTGTTATTCAGCTGGAGAGGGTTTGAAAGCTACAGCCCCGCTTTGACAAGAGGACTGCATGGTCCTGCACTGAACTCACCCCTAGGGTAAGCTCACCTTCACAGTCCCTGAACTGCCACCACTGCAGGATCACAGAGTGATGCCTACATCTGCCACCACCCTGTCATGTCCCTGTCTCTCTCCCCCGAAAGCTGCCAATGGTGCCTGATGGCAGCAGCACTACGCAAAGTATGACTTATTTAAGTGAATGCATTAAACACAATGGGCTTCCATTACAACCTGTCAGACTTTTTATATCTTTGCTACATGAGAATGTATTGTAAAACCACAACTATAATCACAAATAAAGCAACAAATATGAAAACAAATAAAAGGCAAAGCAGGAGATGCTATTATTCTGTTGCTCCAGTACAAATTCAAAAGATAAAGAGCAAGAGGAGGCAAGAGAGTAGGGAACAAGCCAACAACACTCCTCTTGTGTACTGCTGTCTCCATTAATAACAGCAGCTATTCCTCTCTATTATGACTCAAGGGGATAATTAAACTATTGCTGCTGCCATTCTCCCCACAGAGCAGCACCGTTACATCAGGGCTGGCTTCTCCTATTGAAGTACAGCAGTAGCCCCCTGGGAGAGCTGCATAATACTGCAGCCCCAGCTGCAGGAGAAGGACCTCTCAAATATTTTCTGAAGGCAGTAGCATTGCCTGCCTTCTCCTATTACAGTCTTCAAACATCAAAGCTGCCCTTATTATTTCAGCATTTACTCAGGAACCATTGAGGTTTCAGTGAAACTGGGAAGATTAATTAAGTGATAGCAAGTTTGAATGTGGGAGATGAATGATTAAAAGTTCTCAAGGTAAGAGTAGGTACTATCTTTTCAGAAAATGGTACCTACTTATATTGATGAATTTCCTGCTCAGTGGTCAATAATGTCACTTCAAGATGAGAGGCTGGAGTGCTGTAAAGAGAAATTCTCTAAGAACTACTCTGCTGACACTGTAACACCACTTAAGTAAAAAGTCAGATACTGCCAGACTGATATTTTTAACTTAGTGAAGCAAAAGACTTCTGATCTGTCTTGCTGTAAGAATTATCAGAGATGTTTAGAAGAAAATGTAAGTGTAAAGGGTTATATGACTATATTCAAGTCAATTTGCTGTACTGACCTTCATTCACAATGAGATCTGCAACTAACTACTCCATAACAGTCAGAGACATGGCTCTATCCAGTAACTTCCAAGCAAGTCAGTAGAAAGAGACAGGCACAAACAGTACAAGCTTTTCCATCCATAGCCCAGTTTTACATCTGGAGGCTACTGAGAAGTGTACAGTGACTCCAGAAGATGTTATTTGCTTTGCACTAAGATCAGGTAGTTGATCCTGAAGAACACACAGTTGCAGTGAGAGCTGCCCAGTTCAGAGAGCACAGAAACTGATAGGTGAGAACATTTTGGATTGGGCTAGTGGCCAGGCAAGCTGAACAGAGAGAACAGGCTCAGTACCACACTGATAGCAGTTTCTGACGCTATTACTTTTGAATTCTTTTTTTTTAATTTATTATAAGTAGTTTAAAAATGAAATCTTTCCAGTTTACCCCATCTTTAACCAAATACAGCATAGCAAGGCCATACCAGAGTGACATACACATCCTGTAGACCCTTTTGAGAAGTTGCAAAATAAGCTATTACTTGTAATTTCAGGAGTTCCTGATTTTTCTTTTTTTAGAATAACTTTTTCTGCTATTTGTCATAGGGCAATCACAGGTCAAACATGCCCAACAAAACACAAACAACCCTCCACTGTGCAGTATAATGAAACTCTACTAGGAACCAGTCATCAATGAAACAATCAATAGCACACGTCTGAAGAAAGCAAGCAGGTTGTAATATAATCTGTATGCCTGACATTCACTAGCGATAACGTTAATCCCTAGAAAAAAAACTGCTATAACTCTCAGTATTACTTTATACACAGAAGTATCCAAAGATTTAATTGTAAAATGGATTTTGAATAGTACTTTAAACTGGAAATCAGTCTAGCGTCTAAATTAAGCAGTAGACTGAAATGGCTAATTGTCATAAACCCATGGTTAAGTAAAAGAGATGCAGCCACTGACTACAAAAAAGTTTGTGCTGCTTATCACTCTGTCCTGAAACAGGTGACCGATTCCGAGTTGCTGATACATGCTAAACCCTGTGGTATCCTTATCAGTTGTGGGAGGGAGGTTCACAGTCTCTCAGAATAACATCTGGTTATTTAAATTAGTTCCAGAGACAGGATACTCTGCAAGACCATTCAGCACTCATTCACTCAGACATCAGCCACTGCTGCTCACAGAGCTCAGCACTCAAAGCAACTTCTACTTTATTCCCATCATACTGCACAGCAGCAAAGAGGGGAGAGAAAAAGTGAGCAAAAAAAGACCAAGGCAGTGACAATGAAGTTCTTTAGTGAGCTGTCCTGGACTAAACTTGGCATTTGCCTTTCATGTAAAAGACCCATGATTCACATCATACCAATTTGGAGATGTCACAGAGTAAAAATCTGCCTACATGAGGCAAAGACAACTGGGGCAATATCTTTATACCACATACTTTTCCTATGCAATGCAACCTCAAGCACATAACTCAAGAAAAACTGCTTGAAATTCATGCCTCCCAGAACACTATCTATTGAATGTCTCTTGCCTTGCAGGAAGCTGGAACAATAGGTGAATCAAAGGCAGCAGGAAAAAATCAGAGAAATCACCCTGTCAGGGGGCAGAGAATGGGAGCTGAGAAGCAAGTACCAGAAATAGCCAGAAAATTGATATTATTTCTGTAAAAAAGAAAAAATTTTGAAGGTTTTGCTGGGGGGAGGAAGAGAGGGAGTGATGAAAGAAATCCCAGACCAGAGCCAATTTGGAACACTGCTATGGTATTTCAAGACTACATATGTGCTCTGTCAGCCAAGCTGAACTTTATTACTTATTTCAAACAGGTTGGATGCTATAGTCAAAATTAACAAACTAATGGTTTATCACAGAAACATAAAGCACAAAGTGTTTATGTGGACATTTTTAAAGAACTCAGTTTTATCGGTGTCATGGGTTCAGCAGCAGCAGTCATTTTTTCTGCTTCTTGGTAGCTGGTGCAGCACTGTGTTTTTGATTTTGGGCCTAGGAACAGCGCTGATAACACCAGTGTTTCGGTTACTGCTTAGTGATGTTTTGGTCTGGCCAAGGACTTTCTGAGTTTCATGCTCTGCCAGGGAGGAGGGGAGCCGGGAGGAAGCAGAGACAGGACACCTGACCCAAACTGACCAAAGAGGTTATTCCATACCACAGCACGTCATGCCCAGGATGGAGGACGGAGAGGAGAGACCCAGAAGGGTGGGGGGTGCACTGCGTGGTCGGGCTTGGTATTAGGTGGTGAGAATTGTATTCTTTCCTGGTAATTTCTCTTGTCATTATTGTTATTGGTGGTAGCAGTAGTGATTTGTGTTATACTTTAGTTACTAACCTGTTCTTATCTCAACCTGTGGGAGTTGCATTCTTTTTGATTCTCCTTCCCATCCCTTCGGGAGTGGGGGGCAAGAAAAAGGGGGGAGTGGGTGAGCAAAACTGCGTGGCTGACTGGACTTAAACCACGACAATCGGGTTTTCTTGTAAAGCAAATAACATATGCATCCAAAAAGTCTTACCATCCTATGATGCCCTCAGCAAAAACAGTCTCCAATTGATTCTAGATACAGAATGAATTTGCTGAGGTCTCACAGAGCTGCAGGGGTGCCTCCCCTCCTCAAGTCCTGTACCACTGCTACCCATTATCAGAATGCAGAATGGAGATTAAAAAAAGCCTTTTCTATCTTTTCCTACTCAAATTCTACACAGAAGGCTTAGCAAACAAAGTAGCTCAGTCACTCAGGTACGGTATATGACAATATCTCTATCGTATTAAAGGGAAGGCTAATAGCATAGGAGGCAAGAACCAAAGTACAAACAAGTATGCTAATAGCATAGAAGCCAAGAACCGAAGTACCAAGGCACTTTGAGCTTAGCTCACCCCTCTTGGGACATATAACAATATCTTATGATTTAAGCATGCTTAAGTTCATAATTTTCTGTCCCAGAAAGATTATTTCCCTAGTCAGATGATGAAATAATGTGTGATAAGCAAGTCGCCCACCAAACTAACAAGCATCAGGTGAACTGAGGTTTGGTTTTTTCAGAAACAAAATCCAGATGTGTTTTTGAGAGTGCACAAAAGCACACTCTTGATAGAGGTGACATTTAGCTGCCAGATTCCAATCTCTCCTTCAGAGTACACAGGAAACCATTTCACAGAGACATGCTTATTAACACAGACCAAGTTGTAGTATCGACCGAATTCATAGTAATGGTTGAAATATTTTTATCCAATACTCTTAAAATGGGAATATGCAAGTGCAGCAAATATCCAGCCAAGAGAATGTCAACCTGAATGATTTACATCCATCAAAGCTATCAGGGACTGAATAGACCCCTCAGCTGCAAACACATTACCTGTACTGCCTGTTTTCCCCTCTCTCATTTAGCAGCTGCAAACCATGCCGTTACAAACTAGAAAGACTGATCAGTAAACGAGTCATGATTTTCTCCTAGGAGTCAGCTGGATGCATGAATACAGTCCCCATTTACAATAAGCTGTGCACACACTCTTGAGGCCAACAGTGCAGCAAAGTGCTGGTCACTCAGCCCACAGCAGGCAGGGCAGCCCATGGACCCCTCCACAACTACACACATGCCTGAACATCCAGAATAAGGGTGTTTGATATGCCAGATGGCACTCCATCAAAGCATTTGTATCAAGAAACCTAATTTGCAATTTATATTGTATAGCAGCAACAACATTTTTAATGCATTGGATATAACTAGTTGGAGTACTAGTAGGATCTGCTACACAAAGTGGTATGCCTCATGTGAGCAAAAATTACAACTAAATGAAAAAATACCAAAAATGGAGGTGGAGGCTGCTGCCAGATCAGCCTGATTCTTGCATATCTAATAACAGCATAGCTGAGAGAAACATGCAGTTAAGAGACACCATAAAACAGGAGAGCTTGTAATTATAGGGCGACAAGGCTGTAACACTACAACATTTACACTTCATATAAATCAGCTCCTCAGATGGTCCTTAGCTGTAATAGTGTCAGTCAAACCCCTGTCCTCACTACTGAGGTTTTCAGAATAATTACACTGTGCATCTGGACCCTTGCCTTGCCACCCAAAGAGCCACTCAGTCAACCAGAAAGCCAAAGGCTGAAGTACTTGGAAAGTTTGCTGGTTTCCAAAGGAAAAGCCCACAGAAGCAAACCTCATTGCTTGTATTGTACTGTGATAACTGGTTCATTCTTACTGAACAGTAAACATTTGGAAAAATAATTACACAAAATTACAGGGCAAAATATTTTGTTGCGTTTACAAATAGGGATATATTTGTAAAAATGTGAATCTGTTCCAGGTTCCTTGGTGTCTCCAAGCCATTACCATAGTTGGATTAAACATTATTCTACAAAGATCATGGAAACAGACGCCTAAAGCAGAAAGCATTCACCAGGTTTGATTAGTGCTAGGTGCATCGTATTATTTTCAGACAAGCCCCGCTTCTCTACTCAGCTTTATCAGTTTCCTAACACTTTAACTAAAATCCTTCATAGCCACACAGTTATCCAGTCTCCAGAGTTCTCTATGTTAGTGATGAATCTTATCCTGAGGATGGTGACAGTACACGAGGACAGTACTGTCTCCTGGGCTACTGAAGGCAAAGGACACCATCAACTCCAGGGGAGCTGGGCTCAGTTACACCATCTTCTTTAGCCCAGGGAGCTGAATTAATTTGTCTACATTGATGAAACGAGTTCATTAGATGAGCTCTGCTGAATCGTGATGGGCAAATCCAAGAGGTTATTGCCCTTGTCCGTCTGTCTGACTCTACCCCATAATTGATGACCATTTGAATTAACATACCCTTGTATCAACAGGTCCATACTCCCACCAAGCCTGCAAAACGGGCTCAGACTGCAACTGCAGCATTAGGTAGGAAGCAGAGGACTGACCTCCTCCCTCAGGTTAATGGGCAGAGCACTAGCAGAAGTTATCTTAGGTCCTGACTGCCTCCTCAGCTCACACCAGCTCTTGAACATCTAGTGGGATAAATCCTAAGCCAAGTGAAACCAGGGAGAGATCTGAGGGCTTTTTTAATAATACCATAGTCTTGTTTTGTTAAAATAATACATAATTCAGAATGTATTCTATTATTCTAGCAAGTAATTTGATGCATTATTCATATATGGAATTTAGGATACAATACACCGTGAAACCAAAACAATTAAGAACAAATATTTGCACCCCTTTAAATAGTCACACTGTATTTTCCAGTTAGGAAGAAGAGTAAAATGACAGGCTGCAGACAGGGGCCCAGCCCTGCACAGGGTACATATCCATTCATAAAGGTGGACATCATAAAAGACAAAGTTCTACAAAAGTCTATAAATATGCAGCAGCTATGTTAAACAAAGCAGAAACTTTATAATACTCTCTCTGTGTTCAGTTTCAGTTAACCACAAAGTAAGCAAGTTCAACATTAAACACAGAGGTTTAGAAACAGAAGAGGCAAAGAATATGTTGCAGTCTGGTAACAATCCTTTCCACCCAAGGTAGAAAGCAGCATCTCCACTTCCTACCATCATAACCACATTTATTCTGCTATTTGTAATCACAAATATAACCAACACTTATATCAATCTTAAATAAAAGTGGTCTTCACCACCCAAAGATAGATATTTCATGAGTGAAAGATATAGTAAATATACATCTCAAAGTCAAATCAGCTTATAAGAACACAGAGACAGGCCCATCCCTGAGCAATGCTCTCAGGATCAGAGCAGTCTATAAAGCCATTTCAGCAGCCCTACTTATTCCTTCCCCAACTTGAAAATTCCCATTCTAAAGGGGAAGCAAATCCATGCACAGTCCACTCAACAGATGAGCTCTCTGGGCATGTCTGGAAAAACCCACTTCACATAATTGACTGGTTCAGCACACAGCTCCCTGCCCTCACTCCAGCTCCACAGCACACACAAAGTAGCATACCCAGCACCTCTTCGGGAGCATCACCCCCTGTAGCTAAGGCAGTTTCGCATTGATTATTGAAAGCCGCAATCAGAGAAACTACCACCTCCTCTACTGAGATTTCTCTACTTTAAAGCATAGCAATAAGCTGCCTATTGCTTTGGGCCAGCAACATCTGCCACTGCCTCAGAAAAGTGCTGATCCAAAACACAGAGCAGAAAAATATGGACTAAAACACATAGAATCAGCATCCTTCAGCTTTACTCGGGCTATCACTTTGTCTTCACCCATTCTTCTTACCTGTGGTAAAGGCTCTCTGAAGAAACTCTCCTTGATACACATGACCAAGAACTTCTCTCCCCAAGGCTCTCATCAACAAAACCAACAACGATGCAAGCACCTCACTTTAGCTAGCGCTCAAGGAACCACATTTATAAACTAATCCCCTCCCTCCATCACTCTTGAGGCAAGTCATTAGTATTGATGCTTTGCACATGATCCTTATCTTGTTACTTCCCTGCACCTGTGCTCAGACACCCATCCTCTTTTAGGCTGGCCACCCTAATAAACTGACACCTGGGGAAACACGAGTATAATTACTTCCACTGTTTCTTATTGTCTTTGTTTATAAAGGAAAGAAAGCCTAAAATTGTGCTTTACCCAGAAAATACTGTTGGGCTGGTTTTTTTTTTTTTTATAGAGAGAAAGAGTGAGAAATAAGTGCTTCAAGCTAATGGCAATAAAGGGAATGCCAACAAACAAAGATCCTTGCCTTCAGGAATGGAGACTAAAAACTCATTAAAGGCACAGAAGGATTGAAAACCCACCAAAATCAACAGAAAACTTTCCATTTGTAAAAGCAGTCTTGAATTAGGCATTTGGAAATGAGACTCTCACGCACACACAGCTGAATAAACTATACTGGACACTGTCTCCTACCAAGTACTCTGAGTAATCTCTATTAGTTCTACTTTAATAACAAGCTGGCAGTAAAGGTGCTGATACTAATTGTTGAGTATTTCTTTGCTGAAATCAATCCTTAACACTGACCACAATAAATGAGTTGGGCTTTTATATAAAATTCATACTTAAAATAGCTATGAATCTTCCTAATGTGTCATTTGACATTTGTTATTACTTGGCTGTGGACTGGCTCTGAATATTTTATGAAATATTTATGGCAGGAAGGGCTATGGGATTCATGAGCAAGACACATACAATATGCTGAAGGTTAGTGACGATTACCACAAGGGTAAAGTTAGTATAATCAACCATCACTTTCTTATGAAAAAATACAGACTTAATTGGTGGCAGGCGGATATTTTTGCCATTTTAAGCCTGCACTTTGTTGGGACTGATTTGCATATTTTTCTTCACGTTTGTAAGATTAAATAAAATTCTGTTTCAATGGGAATTTTGGCTAATTTGCTCCTGGTAAGCACAGGAATGTTGCCATCCCCAATAATTTGACAAAAGAAGAGAATAAGAGCTATGTACATCACATCCAGCTAATGTGCAACAGATTGTAAGCAGGTAAAAGTGGAATTTAGGAAGAAAAGCACCTTTGTTTTGCTGTCCTTGCTGAAATGTGGACTGAATTAAAAATCTTAACTTAAAAATTACTGCAAAAGTTCCATGATTTAAAATCATGATGTTGTAATTTGGTCCCTTGTAATTCTCTCCAGTGATAATGTCAGATCCCATTTCAGAGGTAGAAACACTGAGTTAGTGGACATCAGCTCTTGCTGCATTCAGTGTCTTCAAAATGAGCTGTATTTGGGATGTCCCTAACTATATTCTGTATTGGCTGTTGACATGTAAAATCACATCCTTCCCCGAGTACCATAAAAGACCTCATACAACATCTCTGTGTTGTCCAGGTCCAGCAGCTTGGACTCTGAGCTGAACTCGAGCAACATTCATTTAGTATGGAAGAAATGGTTAAACAGACATTTGGTGAAGAGATTTTTCAGTCTGAATTGAAATTCACCTGCTTTTATTTGTGCGAGGCTTGAGACAACATACACGCTTTGAAGAGATTTTGCTCCTGGATTTATGTGTGCTGCTAGTGCAGAGGCAGCGAAAATGAGTCAAATTCTGCTCTCACATACTTTGCTGCACCATCCACTGAAGCCATATATTTAATGAAGAGCTGGAGTTTGCCTTGCATAGCGAATCTGTAGTTACAGTCGTGCAACAAGACTTTCAAGGGGTAGCTGTGGCTGAAGGACTGTCAAATGCATGATTCCAGTCAGGGCTAAAAACCTCCACTTTCAGAAGGATTTGGATGGGACTCCCCAAAATGGCTTAATTGTTAATTGGGCTAAAGAAAGCAAAACAGTGACAACAAAACTAGCATATAATTTCAGTACCATAATTCATCTATCACCTTACTAATAAATGAAAACTCAAGGCACGGGGAAGTTTAGATTGGATATGAGGAAGAAATTCTTTACTGTGAGGTTGGTGAGGCACTGGAATGGGTTTGCCCAGAGAAGCTGTGAACGCTCCATCGCTGGCGGTGTTCAAGGCTGGATTGGACATAGCCTTGGGTAGCATGGTTTAGTGTGAGGTGTCCCTGCCCATGGCAGGGGGGTTGGAACTAGATGATCTTAAGGTCTTTTCCAACCCTAACTATTCTATGATTCTATGATTAGACACCCAATGTTGGTTTACACTGTTATTTTCCTTGCTATACACATTGCCTTGCTGGAAGATCAGCATCTTTAGGACCTTATTTATTTATATGTATCAAATATTTATTTACTTTTTAAACAATAAAAGTTAAAGCTATTTAATACCGTATTTCTCTTGCCCACCATAACTGTTTCTCATGCAAATGCTTGTACCTCTGTGATTTTGTTCTCTTGAAGTCTCTGGGGGTTAGGTGCTTTGAAACCCAATGGGATTATGTCAGAAACACAGCAATGTATTCTGCATAATAACACCATGGTTTAGGCATTCTGTTGTTTTTATCTAGGAGCAGACCTAAACAGTTCTCTCTTGAGGAAAAAAAAAATAAATTACATATTTAAGCAGATAATGCAATTCCTTTGGAGACTCAGAGTTCTTTTCCAAGTGCATACATACAACTTCCATTAGCATTTAAAGGAACATGGAGCAAGGAGATATCTCTGAGCCTGATTCTTTGGCTATTGTGAATATGCTGCCTGCAGGAATGTGAATGTTTTTATGTATTACCTCCATCTGCTTCAATACCATTGAACTTAGGTGTGCTATTTATAAATATGAGTATGTTTGAATTAGTAGATATTTTGCCTGTTGTTTAGGCACTATCAGTTTTCTACCAGAAAGCGCAGCTGTCATTGCTTTCATTAGCAAAAGGTACTTTTTACTTACTTTTGGAATTATGATATTGATTCCCCCCCTCCTCTCACACTGCTGCTTGGTATAGTGCATAGTTAAATGCCTCAATAAGTTTAAACCCTTGAAAATGGGGTTTGTAATGGAAGTGCTGGCACACCCTTAGCTACATTGTCATGAGCTGCGATGCTGCGCTAAATGCATGGAGCCACACTGCCCCCCCGCAGAAATGAAGGCCCAAATGCCTTGAAATATAATTTCAGCAACACAGTTTGTTGGTGATACACTGCTTGGATTCAAAATAAATTCCATGAAATTCGAATGAGCCATTGGAACCGATAACTACAGCCGAGGTACGGGAAATATCTCACAAATCAATCATCCCAGGTGTGAACAGAATTTCCAGGTTGGTTTCCTGCATATTTTATTTTTGTGGGTTTCTTTGAAGTTGAAATCTCTTTTTATTTGTAACATCCTTGCCCTTGAGTCTTTCTTCTTTTCTAAATACTCACTCATTCCCCATAATCCCTTTATTCCGTTCTATTTTCCAGCCATGCCTCCCTTGATATGCTTTTCAGAAGCATATTGTATCAAGGCCCATCCAGATGCACATTATGCTTTTAGTTTTGTCTCCATTTACCTCCTACAGGCAGTTGAGTAGCTGGAGTCTCTCTAGATCTTGCTTAACCAGGATTTAGGACAGAAATACCCTCATGGAAGTAAAAGTTACAGTGGGCTTTGGGTTACTTTCAGGCCATGCCCACACCTGTCCTTCATGATCCAAATATCTCACATTTCACATAGACGCGTTCGCCTGAGCAGGTACAACAAGTTAGCTGATTACCACAGTGCCACACATAAACTCAACGTAAATAGTATTTTTATGTGCTTACTACTTTGGAAGAACCTATTTCTGCAGACCTCACAGTCAGTGTAACATTTACTATTTCTAGTGTAATGATATTCCTTTTAATAAGCACTATACCAGAATGCCTTTCTCAGGAAGACATATAGGCAACATCATACGCATTTGGTAAGGCCTTTTCTAAAGAACAAAAAAATGTAATCCATGAAGCCTTGCAGACATTCTGGCTTCACTAATTCCCATATATTAGAACAAATACATGTGGATTTTTGGATCATACCCAATTGAAATATCACATCAGCCTGTGGTTTCCTTTTGAATGATTAAATATTGTACCAAAATAATTTTAGTGCTGCTATTTAGGGAGAGAACAAGACGAGAAAGCCAGAGAAAAATATGTGTATCAGTAGGCTATGCAGCAGACTGCACCCCTGCTCTTCGTTGCGTTCCATTTCTTTCCCTGCTGCAGGATGCTCCTAAAATCTTGGTGGGAGGACATGCAGAGGAAGAGTGCAGTCATTAGGAGGGAGAAGGTGTTTTGCAGCCATGATTCTGGTCTGCAGCCCATTGATGGATGGTGGCTGGCCCAGAGGCTCTCCTGACAGTGCCGGACAATTGGCTGATCCTCCCTGCTGGGTTGCTTTTTGAGCAGCCCAATGCTATGTATGGGCCAAGACAGGCTGGTGTACCCTGACCCCAAATTACCAAGTGGAAGAATAGCATGGCTTTTCACAAAGCCTGGTTAGAAAAACCCCATCCTCGACTGTTCATCTATCAAACCCTGTGCTTGAAGTGAGAGGGTTAAAAGTACAGCTATTTGTGGTTATATTTCACTTTCGAAAGCAAGATTTCTGAGATAGTCATTAAAAGATTAATTCAGACAGTGTCCTTGAGACAGTTAATGAGATATGCTAATTTAAAATAAATAGGTCTGGTATGAATTCTTGATAAGAAAACATCTGTTGGATCTGTTGCTCACTTTCAAGGGAGGTAACTGGGTCTGAAGATAGCAAGATATGATAAGGAGCATGCAGCCATCCCGAAGACAAAAGTTCGAAAGAACTGATTGTTTTTTAAGTTAGCCCTGGAAGACATTTCTTCCATCTGACTTCTTTTTGGATGTAAAGACTGAGACAGACAGGCCTGGGGCCAGGAAGCTGCTAAGCGAATTAAAAGAGGAGCCTAATCGGCCATCAAAGCCACTGGGGATAAAAGTATTATTAAGGCACTATATTTTCCCCCAACAGCTTTAGGATATCTGGCAAAGAGAATGGATTTTGCCTGAAAGTCACCACTAGGAGGAAATGAAAATAAACATCACCCATCATAACTGCAGAGCTTTGAACACTTTTTCCCACCTGCATGGCACAGTGTGGGTTGCAGCCACGGTGCTCCTCATCAGATGAGCAGGCACAGAAGGGCCTTTTACCTCTCTTAACCTTGGCAGGTGAAGCAGAATGGCTTTACAATTCAGATGGACACATAGGTTTGGTACCTGGAGGTGCTGCAGGTTTTATTGCTGGGGTTTTCTTCTCTGACTCAGCCACAGTAATGCGCCATCACATTTTCCTATAGACATCATTTCACCATCCCTTATAAGTAGCAGCTTGAATTAGTTCTGTAGAAGTCATAGAGAAGCGGGAGAAATCATACTGCTCCTTTGCAGCTGGTTAGCTTTCCTCTGAAATGTACAAAGTGCCATCTCCAAGATGATCACGTTTTGTTCAATACCACCAAAGTGCCGCTGTGCAAGCAGTTCACCTCTCTGGCTATCAGTTACAATAATGCTTATGTACTATAGCTGAGGGTTTTGAGCTTTACAGTCACATAATGACGTAGTGTACGCTTTATAAATTTTTCTAGAAGTTTAGAGAGGTTAAATATTCAAAGATTATGAATACTGGCCTCTCAAAAATTTCACATCCAGCCATTTGAATTTTTTATTTAAGTCTATGCACCAGACTCTGTTATGGATTTTAATCATACATAACACCCTCAGGCAGTGTCAGAATCAACTGGACGTTTAATTCCTTGTACTTAACAATAATATGAAATTAGGAGGTTAATGCCCTTCTACTGCGCCATTTCCTCCCAGTTGCACCATTCCAGCCAGGAGTGGCCTAAGCTCAGGCTGTCTCTGTGCCTGATGTCAGGCAAGAAGAGGAGATACTATCTGAATAGTGGAGTAGTATTTGCATTCTCCAGCCTGACTTATGCTGGGGATTCCTCTCTAGTTTTCTGGGAAAAAGATACTGCTTGGGGAGCCTATTGCATTTTGACAATTCCTCATCTCTGGCTGAAATGGCTTTAGACCTGTGGCAGAAAGTAAATGTGCTGCACACACAGGTCTGGTCTCATCCTTTAGATATTCCACATCTAAAATACTGATACACCCAAAAAGGATCTGACAAGGTGTTTGGAAAATATGATAGCACCTGCCTAAGCACTAGTATCTGAATGCCAGCTGTCTCATCTAATCAGAATATGCTTGAATAGATTCATATTCCTCAATTTTATGTCTAATAACAATAGTAATTTCTTAATTTCAGTTTTCTCTAGTAAAATCTAACTAATCAAGAAGCTAAACCAGATCATTTGACATAAAATATCTGTTCTTCCCTCTCCATTATTGTAACAAGTACATTATATATTTTTTTTCTCTAAAACATCTTGTAAAGGTGCAGCAATATTTTTGCGCAAAGATTTTTATTATATAATCATAACAACATGATTCACCATTGCAGACACATCATCTTTGCTTATCCTATTTTTCTCTCATTTTTCTGAGTTGCTTTGCTCAGTGCTCTGTACATGTGCAGTCAGCACCATGCTGAGTCACTTAGCAAGTGAATCAGGTATTTTTATACTCCAGGATTTTCTGTTTCTGCTAAAAGCTTGCAACTCCCAGTAACCTAAACTTCAAAACCACTTTACTCATGTCTTTAACATAGAGTTTGACCCCTGAGTTTATTTGTGACAATGAACTGAAGATTTTATAACAAATAGCATGCACTGATGTACACTTGGTTAGTTGTAATTATGGAAGATGATTGCCTCCTTCTCAGCCAGTGCTCACTGCTGCAGATGGCTGCTGGTCTTCATGAATAAATTATCTACACTGGTACAACAAGTTCTGTTACCCTGAGTATTTTGTTCAAATGGTGTAAATACCAACACCCAACATATGGAATTTAAGTAGATATGGTCAAAAATACTCTCTACAATTAACGAATACCAAAACTGTAATGCTGATTCCAAACTCTTATCAATGCATTGTGTAAAATGGGAATATCTGAAGATAATGCATTTGCATTTGTCTAGAAGAAGGTTTGGAATTAGGGCAAGGTTTCAGCTTAACAGGTAGTAACAAAGCTGTCATTAAGCCACTTGCTTTTTATTTAAAAAATCAGAGTCATATCTCTCGCTGGTATAAATCAGTAAAACTTTAGAAACTTCTTTAGATACACCATTTGTAGATGTACAGACTCCATTCCTAAGTCATCTAAGCTTGAACTTTACTGCATAAAAGACAACAAAAATCAGCTTGCATTATGATTGCCAGGTCATTCAGCAGAGAAGGAAAATCTCTTCATGTGGCATAAATTGTTTTCTGTGACTTTAATAAGGTGGGCTAATGGTCAGTCATTAACATGTTATATATTTAGCAACTAGTCTATTTTATATCTGTTCAGCCTCGAGAAAAGAAGGCTGTGTGGAGACCTCATAGCAGCCTTCCAGTATCTGAAGGGGCCTATAGGGATGCTGGGGAAGGACTCTTCATGAGGAACTGTAGTGAGAGGACAAGGGGTAACGGGTTCAAACTTAAACAGGGGAAGTTTAGACTGGATATGAGGAAGAAATTCTTTACTGTGAGGGTGGTGAGGCACTGGAATGGGTTACCCAGGGAAGTTGTGAATGCTCCATCCCTGGCGGTGTTCAAGGCTGGATTGGACATAGCGTTGGGTGGCATGGTTTTGTGGGAGGTGTCCCTGCCCCTGGCAGGGGGGCTGGAACTGAATGATCTTAAGGTCCTTTCCAACCCTAACTATTCTATGATTCTATGATTCACTTTGAGAAATATCCTTGTCGCAATTCCCTTTACTACAGCTTAATTCGAAGGTTCCACTAGCACTTTCAGCTGTGTGCAAATGAAGCATGCCACAAAATCCTTGCTTTTCTGATACTCGTAGCTTGCTTAATCGCCTTTATGAATATGCCACTCACTCTTGTAAAACAGCTTAATAGACTGCATGCACCACGCTGGGAGCCAGCTGGGAGGCTCTTCAGAAAACACGATGAGGATAAAGGTGAAGACTGGCTGACTGGCAGCGTTCAGAAGAGCTGAGGCTTTCACCGCCCTGCTCTTGTGACTTAAGCTTTGGTTATTATCATTAGTAAATATTAATAGTATTACTTGTATTGATGGGAAAACTCATCAGAGATTAGAGCTCCATTGCTCATTATGCTGTACAGATACAAGAAGAGACAAAAGTGCTTTAGAAGGGTTTGCAGGCAGGCTCCATTGGCCAAGGAAGGGGAACACAAGCAGGTATCTGGTGTACACGGGACCAGGGGAGCATGCGGAAAGTCTGTGACCAAGTACTGGACCCTAACATCCTAAGTTGTAAGCATAACATACTCATTTGTCTTCCTCTACTTTCTGAACAGCCAGGGATTTACAATTCAATTCAGGTTACTTTGCACAGTGAACATGCTGAACTCAAAAGCCAAGTCAGATCTTTTTGCATTATTTCTAAATGACTGATCTAGAATCACTATGGTTTGTAGATACGTGCAACACACCGACAGTTGGCGGATCCTGCTAGTACCTGTAAAGTCACAGTAAACTGACATATTTATGTACATTTTATGTCTTTTTGTGATGCATCTTGGGGATATGATTTTTCCTTTTTGCCATAATCAGTCAATCAGTGAACTGGTATCTTTCCACAGGCAGAAATAATGCATTGACACTGCCTGACTGCAATATATTAAAATTTAAATTACCCTCTGGTCTGCTGTATGAATCATATTAACAGATCCTAAATACACAAAAAAGGCAGTACAATAAAATTCAGAGTATGATAAATCACTGAGGTGCTTACATATTTCATAAATAAAAGGTTGGATAAAAGTCTGAAGTTTACTTACCCAATGTTTACAAATGCTAAGACATTTTTTTGTTAAAAAATCAATATAATATTCTAAGCTAAGAATACATTCCTTTCTGACACTTCACTTGACAGCTTTCACCACAGCCTGGCTAGAAACCAATTTGCAGTAACTATGAATTGCTATTTAATTTGGGGGCATACACAGCCTAATTGAGAAAGTGTGTTAAAAGTTGACAAGCCAGAGTCACATCTAGTAATTTAATTCCCATATGGCAAGTCCACAATAATCCCAGGATTAAAATGTAGCACCTTTGTTTCAGTAGTTAAGTGTAGAGTGCCAGCAAAGACTAATTTTATTCACCTGGTGAAGGAAGTTGCATGACACTTTATACTGAGATAAATGTGTGAATTAATTTCTGTAATGGTCCAAGGGAGATTCTGCAGATTTCTGTTACTTTCTTAGATACTTTTATATCTGAAAGATGCATATTTCAGGATAGAAATCTCATTCATTTTTGTAATTGCCTGCTTCCTTTCAATTCTGATAATTTCAATAACTGTATGTGGAACATGAAATCAGTCCCCAGTGGTTTCATCTAAGCATATATATATTTAAGTGAAGAAAATGAGGAACTGTTTGTTTGTGGAACTTTTATTCCAGTTTATCTGCATATAACTATGTCTGGGATCATCATCATTTTTTCTTCCAGAGGTTCATATTAAAATGTATTTTAAAGCACACATGAAAGAGCAGCTATTAGCTCACTGCAGAGCCTCTCAACTACTTTCTCACACATGTATCTCTGCCCTTCCCTCTCCCCACCATGGTCAAGCACCCAACCCAGAATCCTCGTTCTGTCAAATAGACTATTTTATGTGAGGCACACAATTGCACCATTATCACTGTTTTCCTTTCTGGGTTTTTTTGCCTGTTGCCAATTTGAAATTTCCAAGCCCAGCTCACTTGAAAATTCACAGTATAATATTCCTGGCCTATTAAAAGAGAAATCAGTATTGCTGTTGCAATGAGTAGGATGGCACATGTCAGATACTTTCCTTGAAAGCTCTCAAGCTTAACTAATGTTTCTCCTTAGTCATACTCATGCTCTTTCACATGCTAAGTGTATTTTCAAAGTATTTGCTGCAAATGCACCTTAGACATTTGCTTACTATACTGAGCTGCTTTGTTATAATCACACTCAGCTATAGCAGATCACTTTATTAAGGAACAAAATAATTAACAGACTTGCTGGTGTTTCACAGGAGCATCTCAATGCATATCCACCTCTCATACATAGTGTGTTTCTCAGGGCCAAGGGAAAATTGCAAAAGCTGGCAGGACATGGGCCGTATTGGCATCATACGACAGGGTTTCTTTTCAGATTTTGAGTTAACAAATCACAACACAGCAGCACAAAAGAAAAAGCAAAGAAAGAAAAGGATCATGGCTTGAACCCTGCCAGATGGGATATGGAGACAGCTCAGGGGAGCTCGCCAAAAAACTGTGTGTGTGCATGCGAGTGTGTTCACAAACCCTTTATAAACTTAAGCAATCTCTTGAAATTCCTCTTTGAAAAGTTTCAAATCAAATGTTTCATTTGCCAACACCAAGAAAAAGTTATTACTATATATATTCATGCACACACTAGTTTTATCCTGCTACTTTTACACATTGCTTCCTATAAATAAAATGAAGTTTTTCTGCTTCTGAATTATAGATATATGATCCCAGTTATAACATAGATATTCACACCTGTAACTGCCTGATAAGGGCGGAGATAAATGTTTTTATGTCAATACACTAGCTGCAAACCTTCGACTTTTACTAATTACTTGCTCTTTGTAGTTGGTCAGTGAGTCATATGACATGATTTCCATTATAATTGTGTGAATCAAACTTTTTAGAATAGCAGAATATGGAACAAAAAGTATCTCATTCTCACACAAATATTAATTTATGGAAGATGAGGAAAGTCATTACACAAATATCAATGACTAGGGAATCAAACACTGGGTCCTTCTGTAACAGATATAAAGCAAAGCCTCAGTTGGAAGCTATTTGCATAACGCCAATAGCTTGCAGTAAGCTACGGCATTTTACACAACCTAAGATGATCTGAACTTTTGCTTCTTTTGTCTCTGTTGTATTCTTCCTTTGTCATGGCCTTTTTACCTTGCATAAATAAGTGTTAATTAGCTTTAATTAAAATAATCGCATCATAGCTATTCTACTCACACTTACAAGATTTAGCTCCTTTAGATTTTTGCTAATGATGCTAGTTCACACAA
The DNA here is from genome assembly GCA_028858755.1 of Ara ararauna. NCBI lineage: Eukaryota > Metazoa > Chordata > Aves > Psittaciformes > Psittacidae > Ara > Ara ararauna. The sequence continues at coordinate 7,584,853 of CM054383.1, read as the reverse complement.
AGAGCAAAGTAATATTGCCAGGTCTTATATCAAAATCTTTTTTTGGAAAGATGTAGAAATTTGGTCATGTCTTGAAGCTGAATGAAGGACAAAATCTCTTTTTTTTTTTTCAAAAATTGTGATATAGATAAATATATATCTAATACAGTGGTGAAAATGGACACATAAGAAATGTACATTAGAACAGGTAACAGAAGCAGGTGACAAAAATGACAATTATGGTTCAGATTTCCAGTGGATTAAATTTTGAATAGCAACAGTAACAATCTAATCCCATTTGGTCATAGATGTGTAAATACACTATTTTTAACAGGTATAAATGCTGTACAAGGACAGAATAGTTGAGTTGGAATGGACCCACAACAACCATTTAGCCCACCTTCCAACCTACTGTCTAAGAGAAACCCTCAGCTGCCAAAATATTTGCTTTAAAGAGACTGGGTGGGCAGGAGGCAGTGCTAAGCCATCTTTGGATTCTGCTCTCAGAGGGCTGTTGGAATTCAGTGTGGACTTTATTGCAGGAGCTGGTTTCTGGTCTGATCTAATGTGCTTTTTCTCCAGAAAATCATTTCATAGCTCTGTGCTTTTGCTGTAGTTGGTAGCCATCAGCTGAAGGAAATGGGAGAGATTTTGAGCTGGCTGTGTTAGCTCAGGATTACCTGTTAGCAAGAAAATCCCTGACTGTTGGGTTAGAGCAATTTTGGAGTTGTAGAAATCAGCCTTAGCAAGAGCCATTCACCTTCAGTCTTCAATTTGTAACATATGAACCCCCTAATGACTTCCATTCCTATTTATATTATTAAGTAGTGCAGTGATATTGTGTTAAGAAAGGGGTCCTGCACTGTACTGCAATTCTGCTCAGTGCTTACTCAGTTTATATTCCCTTGCAGCCTCTCAGATACGGATTAACTAGACCTACAGATGTTTCTGCAGAACACAGCTTCAGCAAAACCAGCAGTGAATTAATCACTGCAGCAAAAAAATGTAGCTTGGCACAACTGTATTATAGTGTTGCATTCTTGTGCTATAGTTAAGGCCTGTCAGCAAATTCATTATCAAGTCCTATTTTTAGCTCTTTGTAACTTTTACAAAAATAATACAAGCATTTGCAGTGCAGGTTTAATCTGTATAATATTTTTTTCTGGCTGGGAAATGTAACGATATACATTCTACGTGTATATAACAGTATGAGTAGTTCCTTCATTGACATAAAGAAATGTGCTGACTTGTGTTTCCTTATATTTTTCTGTTATTTACTGTTATTCTCAAATGCATTCTAATAAAGTTGCAATTTATTGCAAAACTTTCATAATGATCCAGTAGTATTAATGTAGAATAGTGTTATACGTGGCCGCCATAAAGCTGAAAACTCAGAGTACATTATTGTCAGTGACATAGATGATATTAAGATGATGATTATTGATGAAGACTTTCCCTTTGACTTCACAGGCGAGGTAAATAACATGGCAACCTTAAGCATCGTTAAGAAAAGTTTTGTTGTGCCAATAAATAAGAGGGATTCAATTCCTCTCCACAAAAACATGGTGTGAATCCAGAGTATTCCTTGGAAAAGCTTTGAAGATTTCACTATCTAAACTGATTTCTATACAAAATAATTGTTACCATCCATTACTTATTATGTGACAAATTCTGTCAGACTCTGTCATGAATTGCATCTACAGAAATGCAAAATGACTGCATGATTCTTGGCGGACTGCTGTTGATTCACCCTGCTGTAATGGAGAACACAGTTTGGCTTCTCTACCTTGAAGATATAAAAGCATTTTTCATGTGATGGTTGAGACTGCAAAACTAAAGCTAATTCACATCTTGTGCACCTAGACACAATTCAACTCTGTATTATTCTCTAAACAAAGGCTTGCTTTTAAAGGTGGCAATTACAGGTAGTTGCATCTCTAATAGTGATATGTGGCTCCATTATAAAGCCCTTCCCTAAGAACTGAGAGCAGAAATACATGGAGTATCTCACTTTTTATTTATTTGCTAACACATTTGCTTATTTATTTCTTTTGAGCTTTCTACACCTGCTTAAACTGACTCTGTAATGGCCTGTTCTAATGCAGCACTGATGGGAATGTTTATTACTGGTTACTGAATTACGGAACTTCCCAAAGATCATTACAAATGTAAGAAACTCGGATAATCTGGATAATTAGATTAAGTGTTAAATACTGAATTTATGCTTGATAATAGCCAAATATGCAAAATCTGCTCAAAACCAGGAGTTCAGCAAGTTCAGCACATTTTTAAGTGAATAACTGTTACCAAAGCAACTTGCAAGCCGAGGTCACCTCCTCAAATGAGTTTCATTAGCTGGTACAGCTTTAGCTGCAGTCTGCTCCTAATCTCTGTGTAAAAGTCACTGCAAAGAGCAAACTTTTCAACAAGCAGAGCAGCAGGTTAGTAGTAGAAAATGCGCAGCAGCATATGCTTGTGCTAAAGCATCTACTTGAACTAGTTATGGCCAGAAGCTCCAAGGTAGTTTTTCCATTTTAGAACAGCTTTTTCTATTTAATACTCTTTGTTGTTACTGTACAAACAGGGGTAATTTTGTCTCACCAGTTTATTCCTCAGTTTTGTAACCATGTTTATCAGGGAAACTTCTGCACACCTTAGAGCTGCTCCTCTCCATTACAGCATATAACTGGATAGACTCCAGCTGGTAACGAGAGAGACAAGGCATGCTCAGTGTCAGCAAAGTTGATGCTAGATGCGAAATTGTAATTTAGATTTCTCCATTCCCCTCACACTCACACTCGATGCGTTGTGGTTTTGTTAGAGTGTGTTTGTTTCCCATAGGTTCAGGGAGGTTGTGTGGAAAAGCTGAGGAGCCTGCTCACAAACCAAGCAAGTTTGTGTGCTGTGATGAGCTCCCTCCATGCCTCCTTACCAAGCCTCTTTTTTAGCATCTTCCTTGTGATATTTTTTACCCACATGGTAGTCTGAAGCACCCAAAGCTGGAAGTACGCAGCTAACCACACCAACTAATAGGCTGCACTGTTCAAATACAACTTAAGCAGGCAAGAGTTAACCGATTGCAAGATCAAATGTTACTACAAGAGTCAGGGATTCACATGTCAAGAGCCACAAGGGCAGGAGCAAACTGTTAATATTTACTCTTGGCTATTTTCTGCAGGTTAGGCTGGGGACCCTGGAGGAAGCCAACTTCCTCAATGCTGCCAGGCACCATCAAAGCCTAAGCCTAAATACCACTGCAGGGTTCTGGGGTTGGGCAGTCAGACCATGAGCATCAGCCCCAAGGGAAGTTCTGAGCTGTGGCACCTTCTCGCACCACCTCCAGTGAAGGATCTCCTCCAGCCACATCATCTGCAGTGGCCTGGCAGAGCCCAGAAGCAGATAACATGGAGCTGTCATGCTGGTGTCACCAGACCTGAGGTTTCTCCCAGCATGGGACCTGGAGTGTCCAAAGGAAGAGCAGCCTCAGCCCAGTTTGTCAGGGCTCAGTAGTCTCAGACCAGCTGGCATTCATGGCCTGTTTTTATTTATGTGGCAAAACCCACTGAAATAGCTATATAATTTTGAAAGTCTGTTTAAGGAAACTGCTAAATCTGTTTGCCTAGATAGATAGGAAAAATGTCACTTTAAGGAGAGTAGCGTATGGAGACAACTTCCATATTACTGTCATTGAAGAAGGCTGTGTGAATGCCACAGTATGTTTGTAGGAAACAATTGCAGTCTAATGCTGGCAAGCAGGGCTATCCTGTCATTTTGTGGAGGATGAAGATCTGTATGAGTATATTTTATCTAGAGAAAGGATGAGCAGACACCCACTGTGTTGGCAGCCCTGTACATTTTCAGGACATTTTTTTTACCTATGTAACTAATGCAGACTCTAATTCAGTGTTCTCAGATTTTCATCAAAGCAGTAAGTGCCTTACACTACAGAGCAGCATGGAGCAGTCAGGCAAATATCCTAACAGAAAAAGTTCAACTTCTTTGTCTGTGCTGGAGAAACTTCATTTGCCGTATCTGATAAATGATTCATTCACTTTATTCGTGCCCAGAGATGGAAAAAGTTTTAATACACCACAACTAAAACCTATCCTCACTCTGAAAAAGGCTTTTCTCTCTATATATATGTATTTAAATATATATAAGCTACATCATATATACAAAAGATATATATATAAACTCTGTCAGATATACATATGCTTATATCTAGATCACTTTTGTACTGATACGAACTAATTCCTTTTTGAAACCATTCTGTATTTTTGTTGTCAGCACAGGAACCCTTTGGCAATCAGTTCTGTAATTCAGTTACCTGTAAGGGAGAACACCCTCTCCTTGTAAAACCTGTTGCCTAACATTTTCATTGGGAAAGTTATTACTCCAAGCAGAGATCTACTAAAAGCTCTACTTTATAGAAAACAATCCACAACTCACAATTCATTTCCTGCTGATAATTTTGGAGGCTCCTGTTAGATCCTTACTGCAGTCATCACTTTACCAACTCAGAAAGCTTAGTCCAGTTAGTGTTTTCTACAAACAGATGTGATTTCATTTTTATGGTCATTGTCATGGTCTTCTTTCTAGCTTTTCCAGGTCTCCTGCAGCCCTAAGGAGATAAGATAAGCAGAATAATATATAGTATGCATATTTACTACTGACTGATACAGCAGTATAATGATACATGATGGTTTGTTCTCTTTCTCTCAGAAAATGCAATTAAAATATCCCATATTAGGACAGAATTACTGTGATACCATAGAGTTTCTTTATTTTGTTCATTTTTCTTTCTTTTTCATTTGGTTGTCAAATTCACCAGCTGAGGAAGGGGACCTGAGGCCCTGGTGATAACGTGAGAAAATCACTTGTGTTGCTGCAGTGCAGCGGAAGAAAACTCGTGCAGTTTCCACAGGTGTGACCCCATGTAATCTACTACCGGAGCAATACGGATAAACATCTCCACAAGAAAATCCCTTTAGGGACCATAAGGAAATCTTTGGCTCTGCCAAAAAATGCCTGCAGGGTTGCAGTCTGTGTTGCTTGTGCCTAGCTTGAGGGAAGACAATATGCAGCAGTTTTCAGTGCTGCCAATATGGCATTTTTCATCACCCCATAATCCATTCATAAATCCAAACCAAAAGATCCATATTTGCTATCATGGGTTGAACAAAACGTAACTGTAAGCACTGGAGCAGGCCTACTAACAAGAAGAGATGCTGCACATCTTTATGACCATTAGGTCATTGCAACCAGCAACCTAGATTCAGCTGCTGAACTGGCCTGATTCTGTTCTTGTTGGAGTTGTCTGCTGGTGGGGGAAAAATGATACAGACAGATATAGATGTACACACTCACATATGCATATATAGAGATATATTAATAACTTTAAAAACCCAGCTTCTAACAGACCAGGATTATCTCACAGGTGATGAAGAATTCATTATCAGGATCTCATCCCTTACAGCTCTGCATCACTTCTCTGGCACAGAGCCCAAAACAAGTATGCAGTCTGGGTGAGGTTTTTCAGAATATTAATTGCTTTCATAGTCCATGCTATCCTGGGTTCATAACTTCTGCAGGAGCAGGCAGGCACAGTTATTTCTTGTTTAGCCGTTCCTGTCACAGCATCTGACAATAATCCCCCCAGGTGCAGAGGTGTCACATTCAGCAGGGCAAGACAAGGGCAGTGCTGCTGCAGCCCTGGCACTTCAACACAAAACTGCCTGCTCCTGGTCTCAGGAGGCAGCGGCAGGCACAGGGGTGCTTAAATATTTCTGGTAGATGCTGGGGGAGTTGAAGAAGTAACTTTGGGCCACCCAGTGAAACAAGATGAACGTGGCTGGGTGCGTGCTGTGGGGCAGTGCTGTCCCTGCGCCACGCAGCTGAGCTCTGCCTGCTGGCACAAGCACTGCCACAGGGCAAACGGCTAAACCAAGAGTGAGGAGCAGCCTGATAAGTGGTTTGCTTCTTTTTGTACTTTGTGAAGGAAATGCAGATAAATATAGCATCCCTCTTGTTTGCAGCAGACAAGTGTCCTCTTCACAGAGGACCACAGAGCCGCCACAAGGATGGGGACAACCTGCATCCCTGGAGAACCCAGAGAATGGTCTTGGGTGGTATCTGGGGATGCTTGTACCCACCTGGCTGTGCACAAGCTCCTGTTTCCTTAGCGTTACTAAATTAAGGTAAAAATACAGATGTACAAATTAATATTTTAATATATAATTAATTAATGTACAAGAACACTATAGTATGTTAATTGAGATTAACAGTGTCAAGGCAATACCCCATATTTCCCTTTCTGAAGGGAAAATATCAAAAATTGAAAATCAAGAGATTGAAAATATCAGACCCTTAATTTCCAATTTTAACTACAGAGCTGTGCACACTTCAGATGCCTGTGTTTTAAACCTCAGGAAAATAACTCCTCACTTGTTTGTCATACTTGAGCCTAAGGTGATTTGAATGAGAGGAGACGTTTAACCTGACAACTAATACGTTTATTGTAAATGGGGAGCAAATACTAATGTATCTATTTTAAGGAGATCAGGTATGATAGACATTATAAAGAGAGAATTATGGAGAAAAGATATTAAACCTGGTATGTAATGGGAAGGGGAAATAGTATATAGAAGTCAGAGATCTTTTCTTAACCGCACAGCAAATGTAGCTATATTCTGCTCAACCAAGGAGCAGTAATAGCAACACATGGACTCAAGTTCTTTACTAGAGTTTCATAGTTCATTAATAGTATCACAAGTCTTGAAAAGGATTCTTTTTCCCAGTGTGAGAGGAAATTAGTTCCCTTGCTGCGCTCTACCACTGTGCCTCTCTGATGAATCATTTTACATTTACTGCTCCTTCCCTCTCACACCTCCGGGGTAACCAAGCAAAGGTGGGTTTGGCAGATTTTCACACAACCTCACAAGAGGCAGATAATCATGATTAAGTTCCTCACTCTCCCAGCTTTATTTCTTTTTTACATCATTTTTCTAGTAATAATTGGATCATGTGAGTAATTGGATCTTTTTTCCCCTCTGGTTTTTAGGAACCAGAATCACTCTTTCCCCCCTCAGAGTTAATCCCTGGAGACGGGAAGTTTTCTGTTGTGGTTTTCACTTCCATGTAAGGTTTGAACAATGGCGAGTTGGCTTTGACAGGTGTTAAAATATCTCGAAGCAGCCCGAACATTCATATTGATTAACTAATAAATAGACAGAGGTTTTTAGAAGTGATTGTTTTTCACTGAGTGTTTCAGAAGGAAGTGGAGAAAATGTGCTACATTATCTCTTTCTAATCCATTTTCAGGTACTATACTCCATATTCCTCTAGTTTAACTACTAAGCTGTTAAAGACCAGAAAATAGTGAAGAATGTACTTATGTTCTTATTCAGAAGATTGAATCTCACCATTTATTGCAGCTGTATATTCATAGGATAATTAGGCAGAAATAACAGCTTACGGAAAATGTAATAAATTCCTGGAGCAGTCCTAATTGACTGATGAATATTTTTCTACCAGCCTATCCGGTAGAAATGCCCTTTCAAAACTGAGAACCTTCAAATTCAGTGTCCCTTTGCCTTATCACTACAGTTAAATAGTATTAACAAATGCAAGCCAAAAAAGATTTATCTTTGTAATCCAAGTACCTGATTTTCTGTGTTTTATACCTCACTTGTGACACATTTCCAGTGAAACTGCTCAGTGTACAAAGGATGAGAGATGAGACACTTTTAGGAGACAAAGCTGAACTTAATTTATCACAAACGCTTCAATACTGCGTTAAATTCACAGCTGACAAGAAGCCAGTGGTGCCTGATCCTCCTCCTGAAGGATGCATCATAATTTAAAAAGATGAAACTTAATAACGCTGAAGTCTGTGCTTCTTTTGAGCATTAAAAAGTTAATGTTAAATGTTTCAGTGTCCATAGCTAGTCTCTTAGTCTGGATTCAGATATAGGAGATAAAAATCTAGATGTTTAGATCTATTTTGCCCATAATAATAAATTTCTCTAAAGACTAAAATTCTAGAATTTCAGGGTTATTCACATGCATGCATAATAGCACCAAAGCCACCTCCTTCCAAAAGTGCTGCACACTCATTTCTAAGAAAATGCATACCCATCCTCTTATATGCCAGCACTTGCCTCTAATGTAACAGCCAGTTCCTGTTTGAATTGCTAATACAAAATACACAGGTACTGCATGATATAAAAAAAGATGGAGAATTATCACCAGACAAAACATCTGTTGAGGTTTTTTTTATGTTTGGAATTCTGCATGCCTGCGTTGAAGGTGCCCAGCAACCAGAGCAGGGTCATCTCCAACATACACTGAAGGCAAAAAGACTTGTTTTATATGCTCTGCATCTCCAGCATGGCCTCACTAGATGGTGGAAAATATCTTCTTTTTCTCAAGGAGAACTGACCTTTTCCCTGCTGCATGAAACACTGTTCTGATAAGCAGAGATGAAGGGTTTAACTTCTATGCAAAAGCGGAACAGGAACAGTGAATTTTAACTTACTTTAGCACCATGCATTCCCAACTCCTATTTCAAGTAACTCTCAGTACATTTTGTGGAACAACTGTTTTCTCAGCTTCATGACTAATAAATCCAGAACTTTTTCTTATCTTTTATTTATTTTCCTTTAATGCTACTAATTAGTTCCTATTGTACTTTAAGTACCTCTTCTAACTCAAATTAGAAGTTTACCCTGTCAAGTCATGTGTGTAATGAACAGAACAGTCCTGAAATTTAAAGAGTACTAATTAATGTTTAACTCATGAATAACAAAAAGTAAGAATAGGCTTTTTTGAGTCCCCAGTGTAGTTTCAGACCCCCTTAAACTTTGTTTGGATAATTTGGATTTTCCTCTTTTCAGAGGTGATGGAAACAAAACATTGTTATGTGCTTACACAGACCACAGAGATGATCAGCTTTATTAATGAATGCATGGATATAAGAGTTACCATAAATTCATTGCAACAAAGCACTACCTTTTTTGGGTTTTTAATTATTCTTTTTAATTTTATCCATTAAATAATTAAATAATGAGTTATACACTCTTTGTGACTGTACACAAATCAGGAACTTTAAAGACCCAAGGGAGACATGAGTAAGGACTCCTGGCTGGACTTGTGTGTAATAGTGAGGAGGAAGATTCAGGTCCTATTTATGCGAATTTAAGCCTCAAGAAATATCAGTGAATTCAGTCCTATGCCTCTAGACTTACATTGCCATAGCAGATTCATTTTCCCTTGTTACCAGTAAATGGGCTAACTCTGGACCTCGCATGGACTTACTACATGAGCTTCAGAGTCCTATTAAACAGAAACTCATACCAAAGCCTTAAAAAAGAAATTAAGACAAAAAGATGGTTCAGTGGGTGTTTGCACTACACTAACATTTATTTTATTCCCTTGCATTTTTAAAAACAGACTTTGCTTTGAATACAAAGACTCTTCCTATTTATATTGCATAATAAAGTCATGTCAAGGGAAAAAGGATGAGAGAATGCCAGAAGCTACTCTTTGTGTTTATTTCCTTCTATATTTGGTATATTTAGTTTTCTAGATAACCATTAAATGGATGCACTGCTTTTCAGAAATCCTTCACTTATTTTTACATTAGTTGAAGTTATGATGCTCTTAGCACAATTTGTGGTAATTTTGTTAATACTAAGCTTTACTGCATTATCCTGTAGGTCTTTTGTCGAGTCTGAGGTGCCAATTGCACAATTTCATCTAGAATTTTCAAAAATAGAATATAAATATATTTTCCACTTTAAAATAAAAAGAAACAATAAAAGTAAAAAAGAAAAAAAAAGGGAGAAAAGCTAAGCCTACTTAGGGTGTAGAGAGAACCTTGTTTAACTTCCATCTGCAAATAAATTATCATACAATGTGTCCTGGCCTCTGCAGGGTGCCCAGCAAGAATCCTGCAATCCAGAGCATCACCAATAGAGGGAAGGAGGCAGAGGTGTTAACCCAAAATTCAGGGCAGCCAAATCTTCATGAACCTTATCATTTCCTGACTCACCTTTCAAGTTTTTTGGCCATTTATTTCTGTAGGGATCATCAGGAGCATGTTTGGACCACCACACAAATCTGGCTCTAAGGATCCTGGTGGTGGGTTGGGCCATTTGCTCACAGCAGCCTTCAGGGTTCCCTCACCCATGGCTTGAAAATGTCAATCAGAGCCCACAAGAACATTTTAATTGAAGTCCTGTTATGAGAGTAAGAGATGCTAAAGTTGACCAATAATTCACACCCCCCTGAACTGATGACTATCCAGATATTTACTGTAGAACTATCTTTATCTCAATAATGAATAATTAGATCAGTGAAGTTTATTTCTACCTTTTACAAAATGTTCTCTCTTCAGAATGATCATCTAAGTAGGACCACATTTGTGCATTGCAACTTTAGCAAAATGGATGTGATCATTTTTATGTAATGAATTGAAATGCACAAACACCTGCCTTTGTGCTAATGATCTTGGCATTTGAAACTCATGGTGAATGGCTGCAGGTTATTAGACATGTCCAGCAGAACAGTGCCTGCAGCTTACACTTGCAGTTTGAAATTCACTGAAGGTATCTCATTTTCCCAATTGGGTCCAATTATGACAGTCATGATAAATAACCTTCCATTGCTGGTACTTTTACTTCTCTGGAAAAGGAGATGGCAGATAGGTCTGGGGTATTTACATGAATAGGAAAGAGTGTGTTGTGCACCCGAGGGGTGTAAAAGAGAGAATTTTTTATAAATTTACTAAAAAACCTCCAGCAGGCAATTTAAAGGTGAGATTACCACAGGCAAGAGTCTGGAGGTCCCTGCAGTATTCTCTGCATTTTGAAAAGAAGTTTCTCTTAATAGAAAAAGTCTGAAAATGTTTATCTCTGCTTTATTCTCTTATGCATCTCTGTCCCCAGACACATTTGTCTTCAGTCAGATGATCATAAACCTTTGCCTTGTGGATGACAACTCCTTGCTTTACAACACCGCAAGTCAAGATTGCTTGATCTTGAGAGGAAGATAAACCTTGTTGGGTTTTTTTTCTGTCAACAGTTTCTTTATTTCAGGCCCACAGTTTTCAATTCCACACTTTCATACTTCATGCTAGGATAATCAGCCTGTTTATCTCAGACTACACTGATACCTCAGAGTAATCACTTGCACTGGAGAGAAGCTGTCCTAGGCCCTTGGCTACTCTTCACCAATAGGTGCTATCATCTCATAACTGGGCTTTATCAGGAAGCCAGTTTTCACTAGACTGTCCTGATATCTCACCATTTAAAAACCAAAAAGACAGATTATTACACATAGCCAGGGCTTTCCACTTCCTACACTATTTTGTTGATGTTCATTCTGTATTTCTATACATTCCCCCTGAGCATTGAACTGGAAAATAAAACTGAAGCTATTATTCCTCTCCATAAAAATAAAAATCTCACATGCTGAGCACTCATCCGGCTTTCATAACTTTCCTTTGGTTTTCCCACATTGTGTGATTGGGTGCAAGAAAACAGCTCAATTATCTATTGGACTTGGGCAGTAATGAGGCCCAGGGCACTCTGAGCTAATTGGAAGGAGAATGTTTTAATGATTGTAGTCTTGATATAGCTAATAACCAGGATGGCAGCAGAATTAGTCAGTGCCACTCTTTCTATGCTTCCCATTTTGCCCATTCTGGCATATAAATTCTTCCTTATCATTACTTGGGGCTGAGTGCCATGCTAATGAATACGATTTCTCCAGGTTAGATGTTTCTGGAAATGTCATGCCACAACATGTGAGATGGGGTCACAGACATGACCCTCCTTCTGAGCAAAACTATTCAGTATGAGGGATTCATAAACAGAAAGACTAGTAGGCAACTGAGCCAGTTGTGATACTCCAAATCGTCCTTGTCACACAGAGCTCCTAGAATAATTGTTGCTATGTCTTATTTGATTGTTCTTGTAACTCTTGGAGCAGTGCAATTAGTGGCAATATGAACATTAATTGACCTAACCATCGAATCAGAAAGGCATCCCCTGGAGAAGGGCTGTGAGAGTGACAACTCTGGAGGAAAACCTCTGACAGTTCTAGTTTGTGTTTCCACAAGCAGGTAAGCAAATGAATGAAAATTGGATTGTGCCGCCGAGTGTAGATGTCCCATTAACAAGCCCTGGGGAAATATTTTCTAGGACCATCAGCAAGTGTGTTTTATGTGGCAAGCAAGCTGCTGTCCTGGTGAATTGATGGGTTTCATGCATAGTCAGGAAGATCCCTTGTTTATGCACTGTCAGGTTGTGTCCCATTCCCAGCTGTGCTTTAACAACTTCAGAAGCACAACTGACAACTCTTCTGCTCCAGAGAAAAATGCCTGTTTCTTCAATGAGCTACAGTGGCTGGGTTTTTATGAGAAAAAAAGGTGCTAATAGCATACGCAGTTTCTAAGGGCTAGGAATTCTGACATAACTTTTATAGCTTACCCAGAAAGAAGAAAGGAGAAACCTAAAGAAACCCAAACCAACCTGTCATTCTCTTCCAAATCTTCATACCCTACATAACCTATGAAATATGAGCAATTGAAAAATAACTGCATATAAAATGCAACTAGCTGAGCATAACTAATTGAAAGGTGTGACAGTGCCACACCTCCCCATGCCTGGGGAATGAGATGGAGCCAGGGAAATTCTTTATGCTCAGGAACGGACATGATCCACAGGCTTCAAGCATGAGATCTGAGGTCTGGTTGACTGTCAGGTTATATTTGCAGTGTTTTAGCAACTCAAAGTAGTGGTATGGGCAGAGGTAGAAAAGAGTGCTCCCCATCATGCAATTCCTATGTGTGTTTCAGCTCCCACTTATTCCTGTTCATTTAGATGAAAACCAGAGTATTTAAAAGGAAGAGTCCATTACATGTGTTTGCAGAGATAAGCAGGGAAAAGAAGAAGCCATGCTCTTTTCCAATGGTGTTTCAGAGCTTGGTCTATCACACTGATAGACAGTTACCTATTCAGCTTCAGCCAACTGGTCAGGGAAAGAAAAGCCCCCGCTCTCATATAAATCCTATTAAAATAACACCATGACTTCAGGGCAATATTCTAATTTCAACATAGTATTGTTTCTGATCCACTTGTAAAGAAGAAGAGATCAAGTTCAAAAGCATTCTTATGACCTCTCACAATTACTTAGAAAAGACTTCGTTGTAGTCCCCGAGTATACAGTCATTTAGCTGTTTTCCTGGCAATCAGATGTCATTATTAGATAAAATTATTGCTGTGGTGGGAATTCATTCATAGAGTTTATGGAATTAGAAGTGCAGCAATGCAGAGAAAGCAAATCCAGTCTTTAAATGTAGTTTCTCAGCCCTGTTTTTCCTTTAGCTATTATAACCCCTGGGTTTCAATTCTCTCTGACTTTTTTTGCATCTCACCCTCTTTTATTAGCACTCTGGGGTATTTTCAATACCCGATTTGTAAAGACAATGAAATTATAACAGAATTAACAGTAAAATACCAGGCTATCAGTCTGAAGATGGCCACCTGTGGGACAGCAAACACTGCTGCATGCTTTTCTACCCCTACCTGTTTTTCTCCCTTTACCTCTTTTTCTCAGACAGCATCAGGGTGGGAAATGTTTCCCCCACCTCTCCACTGTCTGATGTACTCAGCTGCATTCACCTGTAAACTCACCCAGCCACACATCAGTCATGCTCAGGATCAGCAGAAGCCTTGCAAAATTATCAGCTCACTAAACCCACAGGGCACTAAAACCATTTGCAGATTCCACTGGCAAAATTATTTTAGTGGTCAGAACAAATGAGTTCTCCTGACCCACCTCTGGAAAAAAGCCTCAGTCCATGTAGCTGTGGCTTCCTCACTATCAGTTATTTCAAGCCTTCACTCTCCGCAAAGTACAGTTAATTATTATGTTGTAAATTTTTTAGGAAATTCAGTCCTTTTATGTCTCATCTGTGGGCTTTTTCAGACCCATCCACACAATTTCTGCCTCCAAGGCAGCCTGGCCAGGGGCAGCAGCTCCTGTGACAGTCCCTGTTTGTCTTCACACCAACTCTCAGCTTGACCTCATCACCCCGCTCCATCATCAGGTCAGAAGCAATTTGGCTTCTACTTCCCTTTCTACCACCCACTCCCATACTGCCCATTTCCCTTGCAGAGTTAAACTCAGCAGTGCTCTTCCAAGCTGTAGCCGGGAATGGAGAAAAAAAAGCCTTTTCTCACATTTTTAGCCCCGTATCCAGTGACCAAATGGCAGGAGTTGTCCCCATGCCATCCACAGTGTAGGGCAGAGACAACATAGCCCAGGGTTGGACAACTCTGCTCTCCTGCCCACCAGGTCTCCACAGCTCCGACACATCTTCATTACACAAAGCTTGGTCAGCTTTATCTGTCACTCTTCAGAGGTCATTTTATACATTTGAACGTGCTCCTGCGGTCAGACAGATAATGGGGGGAATTTTTCTGGTCTAGTATCTGTCCTGTCTTGTAGTTGGGCAATTTGGAGTATGAGCCATTCCTATTACCACAATCCGGATGGATTAATAGGGTTTTAGCAGTGGGAGCTTCAAACAAAACCATCTGTGCCTTGCTCTGCATCTGTGGCTGGTACCAGAGGTCTCTGGGACAATCTCCCCATGGCCCCTGTCGCAGTGTGGGGGCTCCTACTTGGTTGGGAGGGTTCAGGAGGCTTCTGCAAGCAACTGCTTGCTGCCAGCAATGGGGCTGGCAGTTTCTTCCCACAGCCACATGCATAGTGCAGAGTGCTTGTCATGATGCTGCTGGCAGGGCCCAGGGGAAGGGGTGGCCCAAGACAGGCAGCAAATGCTTTTTTCCCCTCAGCAGTGTAAGGAAGAGGAGGCAATTTGGGAGCACTTGGAGCAGATGATCTTCTCTCACCAGCATTGCCACTGCCCTGCCTTTTCTACATATGAAGTGCATCTACTGCCTGTAACTGCCTTTTACATTGGATATTCACACCACCAGTTTTAGGCACCTACTTTAGCTGGCTAATTTAAGAGCCTACGTCCACCTCATTGAGTACTAACAACAAGTTGTAATTAAATGACATTTTCTATGCTATATTAAACTCTTCAGTCAAAAAACATCTCATTGAAAAATCAGGAAATAAGTCCCCAGGGCTATCATTATCCATCTGCTTTCCCAGCAACTTTGGGCAACTACAGAGAATTTTAAAATAAATTTATATAGAATAGGATGCCTCCTTCTCTCATGTCATTCATGACATGCACCAGATTAACCAATATGAGAGCTATTAAGTTAGCAGCCAAGTGCCCCCAGCCAGCCATGAAGGCAGCAAGCCCCTTCTTTCCTGGGTGGCCTTTGGCTATTGATGTACTAAAAGTGAGCTGCGTTTCAGTGTCTTACAGATCCAACATGGAGAGAGGATGGTTACCACTTTGAACACACAGATGAGAACACAGTTGCTAGTTGATGTACTATTTAAAGTAAACAAATGGAAAGAAACTAGTTCGGGAAAGCCTAGGAGATCAGAGTGGGGAAGTTCAGGTTTTGGGGAGGCCAGTAGGAAGATTCTAACATCTAGGTGCATTTTCACATGACCATGACATCCATTTTTAAATTAAAAGCTGTACAAAACTTGAGTTACAGTAACTTGTTCCATTCACACAAGAATGCATGAAGCACCCCAACTGCATGAAGCTCTGGAAGAAGCTGGGAAGTTGGGGATGGGGCAACTTAACAGGCTTTAGGGAGTTTAAGAACAGGTTAAGTTATTCTCTCTGCACTGACTATGGAGGCAACCCCCTACAGCCAGGCAGGGTGGTTACCTAAAGCTGGGCAGAGGCAATATTCCCTCCCAGGAGCAGCCTAAAGCTCATCAAAGCAAAGAAACTATGGCCCTGGGAGTGGAGCAGGAGATTTGCAGGAGCAAACTCAAAGGACTGAAGCAATCAGAACTGGGTCACTGACATCTGAGCACAAAACTGCAAAGCCTGAAAACGCTTCTATTTGTTCAGTGCCAGGCACAGCGGCATCCAGATGTTTAAATTCAGTTCTTTAGACAATGAAGATGACAGCAGCTACAACCCCCCAAAGTTTCTTTCAAATTCCAACACTATACACATATAAGTTTAAAAAAAACTTCAAAAAAAGAATCTGTGCCTCATTCGCTATTATGCTTTACGCTTCCACATACTTGCTCACCTCCCAGCAGCAGCCGCTTCTTAAAGCTGCATTATAACAGGCTTTCCATGACGCTGCTTAGGGCAGCGGGGGATCATTAATCTTTGCTTTTTCAGTAACTTAGCTCTTAGACCAAACTTAAGTCAATACAGATCATTTGTTTCACAAGTAGGTACCTCTATCAAAATTAAGATTTGAACAGCACTCACTTGACATTATTATATTAAGAGTTTTACCATTTAGCTCCAAACACAAGTGGGGACATGATTTATAAATAGACACTGAAATGATCCTATCAACTGAGATTAATAAAAACTCATGAAAGATAAGCCGTTACCTTTTGGCTCAGGATGTAAAAGCCTTGCAGTTATTTAAAAGATAATTCCATTTTCACATATCTTCCCCAGCTCTTTGCTGTGCACCTCTCTAAGGGGTGTAAAGTGACATCAGAGCAGGCAGAAACGGCTAAACTTTCTTTCCACAACTTTCTGGGCTTAATTGTAGCCTAGGAAAGCATCGGAGTTGCTGCCACCTATAGACAAGTGTTACACACAAACATGCATTTGTTATGGGAAAATGAAAGTGCAAACTGACATGGGATATATCTTTAATATTCCCATGTAAACAGATTGTCTGCTCACCATTCTTAATGCTGGGCTTTGTGTTAATGGGCCACATTCAACATTTATGGCACAAGCCTGAATCTGCTGAAAACATCCAACGCCCCATGTACTGGTCCTTGTGTTGTCAGAGCTAATGAAAAATAAACCCCAAATTTCAGTAACATATTGGTTACTATGCTCAGCATGTTTAATCCATAAAGAAGATGAATTACTGTGTTTTAGCTCTCTCAAATAACCTAGTATGGATTAACCTTTGATTTAGATTTAAACATGCCTGAATCTTGTTGTCTAAGGACTTAGAAGGACAACGAAACATTTTTCGATTGACTCACAGTAACTGTGCATAGATTATTTAAAAGCACATCACAACCTCCCAGAAAAAAAATAAAAAATCAGGTAGTGTTGAACAATAATGCAACAATCCTGTTCTTTTTTCCTTGCATAATATACCTGTGTCTTCTAAACCAGTGCGGAATGCAGCCGCTTACAAGATGAAATAAATGCAACTCTCAATATTATTGCAAGACAGCAGTAGAATAAATTTCACTGTAGTTTCCCCTGCTGGTATTTCTGTAATGCAAAAAGTGATGGATGAGTATCTGGTCCATATAAATCATTGCAGGATTACCTGGAATCACTAAATCTAGCTATTTTTAAGAAGAATTGTCAACCTTTTATTTTCCTTTTCAGTATATGTTAGGGAGTCTGAAGGTTAAAGTATTCAGTGATTGCTGATCTTGATTGGAGTATTTAACACTCCATCCAGGTTCTTGGCCATTGTAACATCTGTAAAGATAAAATCTGAAATGTTGCACCCAAAATGCAAAACTTTACAAACCAGAGGCCATGGTTAAAAAAAGGTCCTCCTCCTTTTTCCCTATAACAGAGAACAGCAGATAGCGTGACATGTTGGCCGAGACAATATGCCTCTCACAGCTTAGAGTTTGTTTCTTGGAGCTGAAGAAAAGAATAGATCTTAAAAAAACCCTAATGATAATTGTGAGAGATGAAAAGGCGACTTTAAACATGCTGTAGACAAGACTATTTTTGTCTCAAATTTAAAGGTTCAAGAAATCAGAGTCTTCTGAGCTCTTTGAAGAACACTGAAAAGGGAATCATGAACTGTTTCATCTTCCAGTCCTTCTGAAATGGAGATGTGCTCAGCTATGAATAGCTTTGTTTTCCCCCATGCTGGAAACATACCTAGCCTGTGACTTATTCTGGAAGAGCAAGGCAAGAGCATCCTGACAGTGTCCCCCTAAAGAGCATATTTTGACTGTGCTTCTAACACTAAAAGCACTGTCTGTCAGTCCAAATAAGAAAATAAAGGATCTGGAAAATACACAGGGGGAAACAGTTGCTCAGAGAGTACATGGCAAAAGGTAAAATATTTGGGAAACACTAGAAGTGTATTAAAAATTACACTGAGCATCAGTAAATGCACAACATTGCTCATCAGAGAGCCCCAGATTGTTTCAGCAGCTAGAACTTTACACTTGTAAACATGCATCTGCTTTCTTCTGGATTAAATCATGCATTTCCCTATTGGCAATCATCTTCCACCATGCAGTTATGACAGAGTGAATTCATGTATCAATATACCGAGCGTACATATAAGTCCGAGTCATTTACAGCACCACATGCTCAGTTTGTGCAAAGTCCATTTGTGTTAAATGCCATAGTCAGACATATCCCAGCACCTCCACTTCCATGCAGCACCAGGGGCTTTTCCTTTAGCAAAATCTGAGGCATTTTAAGGCTGTAGGCACCCACCTCATTCATCCAGTATTTTACCAAGTGTCAGGCATGTCCTCAAGCTGCCCCTTACTTCAGCTGCACAGTTGCAGCAGTTGGAATTCATTTTTGGGGGACTCCACAGTACTAATAAAATATATTATTTGCTACCAGGACATGCCTGGCATGTTCTAGTGTATTTCTAAGTCTCCTCTTGTTGCGAGCCAATAACAATTGGCTTGAAAAACCTCTTTAATGTCTATTACTTTGTCTGCAGGCTTTCTGCTGCAGAGTACCTAGCAAGTTTGGATAGGCTTTGAACTACTGAAGTTTTGAACATCCATCAGCTCAAAATTGTTGATGATCTGCTTGATACAGACATTGATGTGTTCACCATGGGAACCAAAAGAAGAATATGTAGCTGAGCTTCCTATTTATGAAGGCAAGATAGCAGAAAATTTTCCAGATGTGGGGTTCAATCCTTTATTCTTTGCTCAGTCTAGTCTCCTGTTGATTTAAAAAGCAGTTTCAGTTCTTTAGAAAACAGAAAATGAGGATATAATTGCAGAATACATTATTTAACTACAAAGCAGCAAACGCTAGACAAACATTGTCAAAAAAAATCTAGAAAATAATTAAATTAACCCTTTAGTTACTGAATATTTTTGTACTACTTGGTTTGTAATAATAAATAGATAAATGTGCAGATAAATGTGGGATTACGTGCAATTCAGGAATTCTAGCTGAAAACAAGAAATGGTTTTAACAAGGTGTGTTGGTTAGGGTCCACCAGAATTAGTTTTCTATTCCAGGGACTGGTATCCTGCCTGTTCCAGGCCCATTGTCTGCAAACAGAGACAACACCAGAAAAATCAGTTCTTGCCCAAGAGAAAAGAGGTGTATCCCTAGAGAGAAAATGGATAAAGCAATATATTGATGTAACTCTCTCCTAAAGCAATAGTGGAGTGCAGGGAGGGGAAAAGATCATGACAGAAAGGAAATGACAAAGGGGGAAGAGTTTCCTCAGGATAAGAGAAACCTGCTTAGATCAAGCAAAGCATAAGAATATTTGCAGATAGAAAGCCTATCAACTTGAAAGAAAAAGCCAAGACTTCTAATGGGGGCTTCATTATATTTATCTAATTCTCAAATAAAGCAGAGCTACAGCTAAAGTGTCTTAAAAAAAACCCAACAAAACCCCAACAAGTCTTTCACAACTTCTGCTATTATTAAGGCCACTCACTGTGTTTAAAAGCACTAAGCATCACCACATTTTACTGCACAAGTGTCTTTTGCTTTTGCAGGAAAAGCAGGATTTGAAGAGATACCATCCAGCAGGTCCAGTAGGTCCTCCTGGGACAGGGTTAAAGCCTACTGGTGAAAAGAGAGAGGTTAAGAGAGCTGCAGGCTGATGCAAAACACTGCCAATACCATTTTATTAATCCTCTGTGCTCTGAGCTGCTGTCACAAAGGGAGAAAAATGCAGTAAAAAAACGGAATGGGACTAGGGACCTGTGATTGCATGAAAAAATACAGCAAGTTTCACTTGTATGATTTATCAGAACAGCTACTGAGTGGCCACTTCTAGCAACTGTAGTGCAAACTGCATAATATTGAATGTTTTTCTCAAATGTCCAGTAGCTGAAGGCATGTACCTGTGGGAGAATCCCAGGGTTCAGCATAGGAAAGACCAAAATGCGGTTGTGCTCCCTGGGCTTGCACAGAACTGTGGAAAACACGGTTCATGTGGCCTTCGGGTTGTTAGAAGTGAAAAAAGAAAAATCTAAGGTTGCTTATAAATGTCACCTGCTTTTTGCAAACTTGGCTCCATGTGATGTTATTAACACCACGAGTGCAATGTGATATTTTCTTCTTCCTGGGCAAGATGAGGCTTGTTCAAATTGTACCTGAAATTTCACACATGGATAATGAAACAATCAAAGCACGGCCTCTCCAGTAGCTCCGTAAATGTCTTGGGTTTTCTTTTTTTTTTTTCCAAGACATTTTCATGTTAATTCATGTCACTGAGGAGCACCTTGAGTCAGAGCCACCTACATCTCTGTGCTCCCCATTTGGCAAGCTAAGGTAAATGTTGCAGTGTTAGCAGGCTTCAAATTTTGTGAATTAACTAACTTAGCCCTTAGATTCGTCCCATTTTCTTAGAGTATAATTGCATCTAATTGCACATTTTGAGCAAATACACATAATCACATTGTTATGACATGTAATTACCTAATTGTGATGTATAATTAAGTAAATAGCACAAGAAATTGTGCAGAACTTTAATAAATTTGTTAAAAAGGAATGAATCTCTTCTGCAGCTGACAGAAGAAGGCATTTGCACCTCTAATGATCATAATCAATTTAACATTTTCTGCCCTAATTAGCAGGCACTCTGCAGGCATGTCCAGAAGATGCACATTCAAGGCAAACACTGAGTGGTGGCATTTGTGACCTTTATATGTATTTGCTATAAGAAAAGACAAATATCTTCATCTAAAATTTAATGACCAGTTGCTATGGAAAATGTAATATCAGGAGAATCCTTGCAATAGTATGATGCACATTCTGTTGAATAACCTTAAAAAAATCACCAGTTCTTTATATAAGCATGGCTTAAAGCATATTATTACCTGTTGATGTAGATGCCTATGATTAGTTTCAGAGCATTGTCATCTCTATTTCAAGGGTGAGAAAGGTTGCAGGTCCTGCTGCAGATAAGTAACTTACCCACATTCTGCACTTGGTCAGTAGTTTACTTGCACATTAGGCAGCAATAAGGCTGAGCCTGCAGGTTAGAGGAAGGTTTGCCACCCTCTCAGCAAGATCTGCAAAGACAGTAGCTGATGGGCTTCTCCCTAAAAGAACAGTGTGTTAACTAATCTCATTGGCAGCTTCTGCTTCTGGTATGGTCCCAGCCACACAGCTTCTATGCTGAACAGTTTTCTCATCAGGACTAACTCTCAGTATAGAGATTGTTGCTTTACAGGAGACTTCGCCATGTCAAGGGAGTTTTATTTGTTGTCATAGTTAAGGCCTTTTGTTGCCATGTGAAAAGTTTATGTGTTAATCAATTACATAGATACACTTTACATACACACTGTGAAACTAACACACATCTCCTCCACAGCTCCTCACACCTATGGAGAGGTTAGCTACTTAGTATTAGCAAATACTAAAACACACAAGTCCCTTTCACATCATATAGAATTGAGATCTCTGGATAGTCAACACAGACCAAAACCAAGAAACCAAATGACTGGCGAAATTTAAGACAGATTCTTAAGACACCAGAAAGACTTTTTCCAGGTTCTTTGTTCATAATTTCCTCCCTGGCATAGAACACAGCCATGCCCAGTATGCAGGATTAGGGGCTGGTAATCTTCTGAAGATGTTCTGCAAGACATTTCTATGAAAGACTTACCCAGTTCCCTTAGAAAATTTGCAGCACCATCAAGGTAAGCTCTGTGATACAGTAAGGGTTTCTAAACAGGGTTTTCTACCTATAGCTACTTAGTAAAGATCACAAACATACTTCTTTAGTAACTCCTTTCCAGCTCACCCTATTGATATTGACTGTAGGAACAGCTGATACACATCCAGGCCTTGGGAGCTTTATACTCTCTATGTTTCCCAAAGGCAACAAACCACCAAATCACCCAGAAATAAACTGAATCCACATGTTTAGGAGCTACTCTCTATAAACAGTACGTTTCATTTAGCAAACATTTCGGGAAGTAAGATCAGCATGGGCTGAACACTGAAGAAGTGATTTAGAAGATTGCTGTAAACAAAGTAGATATACACACATAACATTTGACAGAGCAAATATGTGGCAGAGCAACATTTGACAAATACAAAGCACTTCTCAAGGCGTAACAAACCAGGTTTTGTTTCTCCCTGCATTACAAAAATAAACTGCAACTAAAAACCAGCCTCAATTAAAAGCATATTAATTTGGCAGTGGGTATTTAACTTAAAGCGGAAAATCAGTGTGTTACATACATATTCTGCAGCTATCTTAACAGAAATTGACACCCTCATGAGAGAGCACGTAATGTAAGCTGTTGGCAAACTGTCTGAACACCAGAATGAAGAAAGAAAGAAAAGAATCAGGGGTGACAGTGAGAATGTTATGCTCAGCCAAAACACAGGCTGAAACTCGCATTCGCTTTGGCAGATTCCAGTTATCAAAACTTGACACCTCTGTCACACCAGTATCCCAGGGAAAAACTATAAATTAGCACTTCAGACACCTCCACCCCCAGCATCAAACATAACTTCACCCACACCAACTCTTTACCAAATGTCTTTTTCTTTTTTTTTTTAATTTCTTAACGGTGTTACCTGCAACTAGATTGCACTTGAAAGAAAAAACACAACACATTTGTGATCTGAAAAACAGAAGAATGGCCACAAGTCAATGTGGTGCTATAAAAATTGAGTTTTCCATCACTTTCTATTAGACTCAGGGTATAACACAAATTTCCAGAGCAGTCACAGGAAAACTTTGGCAAGAACAGTTCATGTAAGTATCAATCTTTGAAAAAAATAAAATTAAATTTAAAAACAGATGGAAATTCAACATATTCTGGAGAGACACTTTCTGCCTTTCTGGGAGAGGAAAGCTTAAAGCACTTATACAAGCAATCAAAAGATATTTTCTAGGCACTGGGCTAACTGGTCTTTTGTTTAATAGAAACACTTTCAAAGACCGGAATTAATCCAGATTTGTTGGTTTAATAAAGAACAGAATCCAGCTCACTGATTTAATGCACTAGATTTACTGCTATGTTCTGGCCATGTGAAGAGCTGTAAATTGGATTTAGTGAACACAAGCAAGTCAATAAATGCCAGAAAGCAGACGAGATACCAGTAAATCCACACCAAAACATTAAAAATCATTGCAAAGTATCTTAGCCAAAAGACAGTGATCCTGATTTTCCACACGCATGTAATTTTTGTTTATATTTACACCTGCTCCTGCTCAGGTGTAAATAGTATTAAATCAACAAGGAACCTGATCTAGGGGAAGGTATTCCTGCCCATGACAGAGGGTTGGAACTGGATGAGCTTTAAGGTCCCTTCCAACCCAAACCAGTCTGTGATCCCAAGAGTTCCACTTAACTCCAGCTTTGCAGGCCGGTAGGTGAGTCTACACCAGCCGACAAGCCTGTCCCCATTTGTTTCCGTCCTCAGAAGAAAATGATCCTTTTTAGCAGTTAAGAGTAGAGATTAGAGAAGAGGGACAGGGTAAGAAGTAACAAAGAACAGAAGGGCATTGCTGAAGGAAAGCAAATGAGGAATGAAGAGAAAAGTGCGAATTGGATAGAGAGGAGATTATGAAACAGGCATCTGTTATTACCCTTGCTGATATTTCAGCATATTTGAAAGTTCTTCTCTTTCACCCCTCCTACACCATGACCTTAACCTCAGGAATCAGCATAATTTGAAAGAGCAAAGTACCATCACCTTTTGCCTTGGGTTTTTTGCTTATGAAATGATGCCAAGGTCAGAGCAAACAGAGACCCTCAGCTGTGAGCCAATGTGGCACATCCTTGTTCCAAACAGCAATAGCGTGGGCCATCCTGCGTAGTCTGTGGACACCAGCTATACACCCTCCAAGATGCATGAAGCCCTTTCTCCATCCCCTTACACAGGCCCTTCTCTTTGCCTTAAATCACCTCTGTTAGCACACATCTTTTTGAATAATTTGTTTCAATTCCTCCCTGCCAAGAGATCTGTTAATGAAATACACTACCCTGTGGAGAATGTTGCCTGGTCTTATTCTTTTCTTATCTTCCTCTACAAAGAACCAGACACATTTGAGATCTATCACCACTGCATCGTTAATTTAACAGAAGTATGTTTTTGATCGTCCATGATATGGAATTTAACAGGAAAGTATGAAATTTGTTGCAAAAATATATTGAGTGCTCTAAATATTTGCAGCCAACACTGTTTTAAACTGTCGTGTACACAGGTTTGGATTCCTTGCTGATACTTTTTAAGGCTAATAAGTGTAGATGCTTATTGTGTGATACCTTCTTTGAAAACGCAGCTTTTCCCTCATGACCAGATACCAAGAGATCATCAACCTACACAAACACTCCGCAAGCCCACAGATAAAAGCTCCACCAACCATCTCTATCTGCTCAGTGCTTTCCTAAGGCGCACAATTTCACTGCAACAACCCATAAACCCACTTTTAGTGCAATCTGTACACATCTAAGGCACAGCAGTGGAGAAACTTGTCAAAATGCAAAAAATCTTGCTTTCCTCAATGGGTTGAGGAAATTATGACTCCTGCATAAACTGCCTTGTCCTCAGTTCGAGGCAAATTTCAAAGAGTCTCACAATTTCTTATGGTGTGACTTCCTAAATCTACAAGGGGTGTGGCCCTCTGAGCTTTCTTATGCATGTACACAAATCAAATCTACAGTTACAAAACTAACCTATTGATCATGTTGCTCAACTATACCTTTCAGAAGATTAAATCTCTGTTCTTATCAGTGAGAGCAAAACAGACACTGGTTTTCGTGAGGATTTCTAAACACAATTAATCTGGATTTAGACAGTTACATAAACGTCTGGATTTAGGCAGCATGAGCATTTCCAGATCCAGACAAAAATAATCCGCATTTTTCTTGCTCTGAGGCTATATAATCCTCCAAAGCACTCAGGATCCTGCTCCAAACATTCATTTCTGTCTCTACCTCAGGCCACTTACTTTGGCCTTGGCTTGTCCCACAGTTAAAAGAACTAGTTAAGAAAGTGTGTTTGGGCTTTCTTATCCTCTCTGAATTTTCATATACTGCTCTCAAAGCTTTCTTCATCCTTTTCTTTAATCACCAACACTGTTTCTGTACAAGCAGGTGTGTGGCAGAACACCAACCTTTTACGCTGCCTAGAAAGGACCTTTCCAGGATCCAGCAGTTTCATGACGCAAACAGGAATTATTAGCTCTGCATAATGAGCCTCCATGTCACCAAAAGAAATTCATAAGGAAAAGCACACTTATTGTTGAATAAAACACAAACACATTTTGTTAGTAATAAAAAATGGGTTGAAAAAGTTGGGTATTGATTCTTCTGCTTCACTCACACATACAATGGCATGTATTTAGTAGCAATGGTACTTTTTCCCTTAAGTCTTAAGAAAGGTGCTACTAAAGATACAAAATAAGATGAAAGCCATAGGTCCTGAACAGTCAAGCTAAAGCAGACCCCCAATAAAACCCAGTTCCCATTGAACATGCCATTTTTCTCCCATTTCAGTAAGGAGAATGTGCCTTTGATAACTGTGTTATAAACTCAGTAGATCACTAAGGATCTGGCATAGGCTAGCAATAACAAGCTTTTAAAGGTGACTAAACCATTTCATGTGGTTCACACTTGAAAAAACTAACCAGAAATATCTTAATCATTTGCATTCTCTCACATTCTGTGTGAGCTGTCAAGTGCGGCGTCGGTGACAACCGGGATCAGTGCAACTGGGATGGGGAATAAGCACATCCATTGCACATGCTACGTCATGGCATTCAAATGAAAATTTCATGACATCTGTATTCTTAAAGACTTATTTGATATTCAGGACATGGGATGGAACAAAATTATACTGTGCACTAATTAGCAGATCGTTTACAAATCCCAGGCCACTTTTCTCTCCAGTGACTGTCTTGGCAAATACAGATACCAGCACAGGCTTTTTTTTTGTGTGCTTCTATCCTTTATCTAACTTTGTCTTTCATGGGTTCATTGAAGCAATGTTTTGTAATAGTGTCAAATTAGTAGAAAACCTGAGGTATAGCAATTTGACAATGATATAGCTGTCATGATGGTTCTACTTTTTGCTTGTACCTGCTCAGGCATAATTAGAATCAAATATCTACCTCTCAGCGTTTCTCTTGGGCTCATCCAACGCTGGAAGCTCTCAGGCCATTAAGGCATATCAATTAGTAATGATTTTTTTCAGCCCCCAGCAGCCACTGAAGCATACATTAAAGGTGATATCTGCAGTCAAAAATTTAATGTGCGCATTTGAGGATATCTACTTTGAGGAAGAGAATATTATCAGGGAAACTCATTTACTTAAAGTTTTATATCACAGCTATTAAAAATATTTTATTTGCTGAACAAATGTTCAATGAACGCTCCCATATCTGTTAAGTAATATTAATTGCACACAGGTTTGGAAAACACAAGAATCATTAAAGGATAAATGAGGCTGTGCAATAGCACAGAAGAGCTAATGTTATCACTTCTGAGGCCACTTTTACAGTCTCCTTAGTAGGACCATTTTTAACTGAGTCATCATGGCCTGTGGAAAGTTACTTTCATTTCTTTTTAGTGTATGCTATTGAGTAGATGTCACAGAGACAGCTCATTCCACACACCAGCATTAGAGGGTTGTCACATTCCTTGTAGCTAGGTTGAGTCCATTCGGTTAGGACTGTTTGGAAAAGCAATCCTTTCCTCGTTCCCAGTCATTTCCAAGCCTGACAAGTCACTTCCCTCTTGTTTCAAATGCAACTCAAAAATTAGTTATTCAAAGATCAGACTGCAAAGCAAATGTAATTAACAGTATGGACACATATTTAGTGAAGGTAGCCCTGGATCAGAAAAAACAGGCAGGAAGAAAGAACAGATAGGAACTCCTTTCCAAAGTGGTTTAGGAAACGTGTTAGTTTGTTCCTTGTTTAAATTCTGTATGGGTAATTTCAGATGTGTCAGTAAGCATTGGGCTGAAAGAACAGTTCAGCTAATCTTGGCATCAATGTAACCGTCCTACATTTTTTTTTTCTGAAAAATACATGTAAAAAATATTTAATCTCTGGTCACCACAAGTAGCAGAAAGGTTACCACAGGCTTTGAATCAGACTTGGTATGCGAGATGGAATTAAGTACTGAAGAAAACAGAAGTAAAATGCGGAGGCTGCCTCACAGTGAAGCTGAAACTCTGATTCCACTAGAAATCTACCTTATGGCTGCTGCTCTTGTTTTGTTGCAGATCTTGGCACAGCTCATCCTGGTGCATTTCACAGTGTATGAATGGCACTGAGAAGAGGAGGCTTCGTTAAAACAGGAACGGAAATGAAAACCTGAAAAGCGGGTGCAGTTCCTTTGTGCTATAGCTTTGCAAGCTCTCTGGAGAGCTAATTTACTGAATTCAAAATTTCTGGACAATCTGCCTTAAACTTTCTACATATATTTATTTATATATTTGTAAACACTCAAATGCATTGCCCCTCATGGAAAATATCACAAACTGATGAAATGCCAGGAGCAGATTAAAAGAGCATTCAATCCTGGAAGCCAGCAAGCTTGAGTCTTACTACAAAGATATAGATGCAATTGAATTTGTCACTCTTTTGAGTGGCAGAGGCTCTGACTCCTCCTTAAGTTAGGTGACCTGTAACGAATTTTGGAATACAAGCTCCTTTCTGAATTTTTATCCTACTGTTCTGCTTGTAAAATAGTTTCCACTTGAACATACTTGACATTAGTCATAAATCTCTGGACAAACAAAGGTGAAGCAGAATGGAAATGCCATATACAACATTCACTTTTATCCTGAGCTGCCAAGAACCTTCTTGCAGTGCAACTGACCTGATAACCAGTTGAAACATTCACATAATGCTTTAACTATCTGTATAGTCACCCAACAAATCTGACACCAGATTTCTCAGTAGGATTTTGCTGATTCCTTCTCAGCTAGTTAGTGCAATGCTTAGATGAGTCTTAAGGTTTGGCCCAGAGACAGATCACATACCTAGTATGACTCTTTCAAATTAGTTCTAATTTCTTTTTCACGTTTATTGCCCTTTGGATCTAAACAGTCTCCGTGTAGAAATACCCTTGACCAGACTAGATCAACATGAAAGAGGTATTTCAGTAGATGGTACCTTCCACTACTTCGTCCCTCCTGAGCAGCCACCACAGTCATTCCTCTGCCCTGGACATGCCTGGCCAGCAGTGCCTGGCACACCATGTGCCTTTCTTTTCCGGGAGTATCATATTTAAACTCAGTGAGTACATGCATACTAAGGAGTAGTAGCATAAGATGCTAAAGGAAAACATATGTGGAAAACAGATTCACAGATTTTACAAGCCAGGATTTTTGCAAATTGTAACCAAAAATAATAGAAAACTTGAACAAACTTTTCTACTTCACTGTATTGCTTGCACTTTTATACTAAATCTTCCTTCCAATCATGAAAAAAAGATACTTCTAAAACAAAGAAAAAAAATATACTTCAGTCAAAGTGCCAAATAATCTATCTAGGCTTATCTGCACACATATGCATGCACGAAATATCTACCACCCAGGCAACAGTCAACATATCCTCATTCCCTTTTGCTGCTGTTAGTCAGGTTTGACCTTTGGTTCAGACCCAAAATCTCCCAACCCATTTGTTCTATCATAAGAAAAGCAGCTTCTTCAGGGAGGGAGATCATAATGTATCTGCAAGGCCTGACTCTTTGTACAGTTGGAGGGGGGAAATGCCAACATAACAAATTGCTCCTGTTCAAACCCATCAATTCAAAACAAGCATCTGGAAAACTTGACAAGAATAATCCCTCGTGTTCTGCTAGGTGGAAAAGAGAAAGCGCTCTCTATGAGGGGAAGAAGCATGCTTGAACTTTTTGCCTAGATAAAGAAACACATAGAACTGTTTGAAATATTTTGCTTCAAAGTCCATTAAGTTAAACTTTCAGCACTAAGTATGATTTCTGCAGGCAACTGCTTCTGTGCTCACAAATCGGTAGTCAACATCACCGGAAGCTGGTCATGGTGATGGGCAGGCTGCAAATTCCTTTTTCTTACGAACCCCCATTGCGATAACAGATCATTCCCTGCCTATGGAAGGAACTTTAGTCCCTCTTGAACCCTGGCACACTGGGGCTGGGTTCCACTGTCTTTATCATGGGGAGACCTGCCTGCTCAGCTCAGTGAGATCACTGAGGACAGCTCTGTGATGCACAAACTGCAGTTTTGCTCCTTCTCCCCAGTCACCTGAAGAGAAACACCTTGAGTAGGGTGTACCATTGAAGACATGATTTCCATCTGATTGTACCTGAGGATTCCAGGTTTGGTAAAAATCTGCACTGAGGAAACAAAGAAACTGAAACAAAACTCAACAAAAACTACATCGAGACATCACTGAATTCTCCTCGTTTGGAGTTTTCTGACTTTGGGCTCTGCAGATGAGATATCTACCTATTGCATCAAAATATCCTAAAACTGTTCAAAATGCAATAAACTGCTTATGGAATTTCACAGTCCCAAATTCTGCTGTCTCTACGCTGCTGCCCTGCAGACTTCCCCTTACTGCAGTGGAGCTAGACTGCTTCACAAGGTTATATACTGTGTATCTAGGACGGGGGAAATAGTCCAGTTTACCCATAACTTAAACTACTCTACAGAAGGAAACCAAAGGGAAATCGAGCAACCAGATTTGTGGTCCCAGTGTGCTGTTGTTCTTCCAACCTGTTTCAGGGAAGACCATTCTAAAGCTGCCTTCTTTACTGTAAGATACTCATACAAATAATATTCTGGTCTAGTTTATTCTTTTAGATTGAAGATAACAACTGTCCCGGGTCTTCTGATTGAAGCAGAAAATGGTAAAAAAACCACCCTCTGGAACACAAATGTGTATTTGGATGTTTAAACTCTCCAACAGGCAGCAGCTCAAAGTGGATGTGATCAAAAGTCCTGTATTTACCTAAAAATGCCTTGGAAAACGTTTTCTAATGTATAATCTGGTATGTTGGCAAAAAAAAGGCATAAGCCTCAGTTCTTTGCAGTCATTTCTACAGAAGAAATAGCAGAAGTTCTTCAAATTACTTTGTTTTTACTAAGCAAAAATAAAGGTCCTGTTTTTAGATTTGTTTTTGTTAGAAGTTACACTGGTTTAGGTGCTCGGTAATGCATCCAGTGTTCAAAAAAACACTGTTTATGTAAAACGACACAGTTTATATATAGCATATGTATATATGGACTTCATATTTTGTGTCACAAGAAAAATTAATCAAGTTACATTAAAAATGGGTCACAACAGGTTTTGTAATAAACACCATATACAATATCAGCCATTTGTACAGAAAACAGCAGACACACATACTGAGTTTTCTGGTTTATGCCTTACTTCTACGATTCTAAATTGATTTACAGCCCCATGTGAGACTCATAAAAGAGCCCTAGGCAACTCTATCCTGCTCACAGACTATTTGCAACACAGTGAATTTCTCAATTTGCCCATTTAAAAACATTTTCCCGTTTCTTTCCTTTCAATAACGGATTTCTGGAGGGAGTAGCGCAAGAGAGATGAGAAGAGAGATTTAATGGCTACATAACTTGAGACTCAAACAAGTATATTGCCCTCTCATACTCCTGATCCTAGAGAAACTCAGTTATTTGACTGGGGGAATCACTGCTGCCCACTCACCTGCCCTAGCAAATACCAATATCTGAAAACAGCATCAGCATCCCAACCACATGAATATGACAACACAAATCCTGCTGTGAAATGAATCACTAATGTTAACATGACTTCGATTAGAATAAAGTTCTCCTTTTATCAAGCCAGAAGATATATAAAACCAAGGAATTTGTGTTTGCACACATGGGAAAGGCCTCAGAAATGAAGCATGATTGGTCTATAAATGAGTTTGATTATTAACCCCCCTTACCCCACCAGCATAACACTCTGCTATGAGTAAATAATTATCCGTCTTCCAGTTCAGAAATTAGGTAGAGAGAAATGGCACAGGGGTTCCCCAGATAGCACAGGAAATTAAAGACATAACAAGAACCAGAATTTGCTATTCTGATTCCTAGTGCAATACTCTTTCTAACAAGTCACATTGCTCCTCTTTATTACTGTTTTCATTTTATTTCTCTAATGCAAAAATGGCCATGGAAACATTTTCTGTCAGGCAATGGGCATCTGGAGACCAAACACCAAATTTCACAGTCTTTTTTTTCTAATCTACTCAACTGCACTTCACTGGGGTTACACAGCAAAAGCTTAGAGCTGGCTTTGGCCTTGTATCTATCTGCTTCTCTTGCTGTTATTCACTAATTCCACACCTCCTGATGAAATGGGTGCAAATCTCTGCTCCTCCTCAGCACTTTGGCTGGACTGAGAAGCATAACTAAGATTTATCTATTTTATTCTGTTTCTTCTTGACACTATGAGGACAAGTCTTTCATTTCTATTTTCCAAAGGGGGATAGCATTGACTGGTTTATTTTAGGGCCTGATACAAGAGTGGCAGGACATGATGAGTGATAAATGCTGCTGGTAATTCATTATTCTGTCATCCTTCTTAGCAAGACTTTGGGTTTGCTCTAGGAATTGACTTTGTGCTTGCTCTCTCATCCCATATCTTGGTGGCAAAAGCAGTGAAATACACCACTGTCTATTGCTGCCCACATTCCCAACTGCTGGCTGTGTCACGCCATCCTGCAGCAGGGCCACAATCACTACCTTGTTTTTTTAAACCCAAGTCCATGGTCTGATTCACCACTGACAAAAAATAAACCAAGTACCATGGATTTCTCCAGAGACTGAAACCCCACAGTGTGACATCAGCTTCCATCCCAGCTCCACAAACCCAACATGTGCTAAGACCTTGAATGGATTATGTGCAAGTGAGAATTACATAGAATACAATGAAGCTCAGCAACAGAGAACGGCCAACAAAGCCCATCTGCTGAGAAAGTCATGGTTTAGGAAGCAGGGGCTGCAGCCTCATGCCCAGGGCCTCACCCTATTTCTATTGTACCATGCAGGCACTGAGACCACTAACATTAATATTTATCTGCCCACCAAGTACAACCTTCTGAATTAACTCTCAGGTTACATTAATAGCGCCTAAACCGCTCTGCTGCTCTTTCATTAAAGAACCCCTTCTGGTTTTCTACAAAACAACCCTTTGATACAGAATGAAGTAACAAATTGGATGCAACTGACTATTTTTCTTATGCATTTTTCTGATTTATGATTATGATTTTTTTGATTTTATTATTATTTTTCTCTGACTATTTTCTTACGTGGGAAACGTGATGATGGTTAAGACGAAAAGCCTTTTTTTCTCTGAGTCATAAATTGTGAATAAAAACTCCAGTATTTCAGGACTGTGGTTTTTGGGAACAAAATTACAGTTAATCATAGAATCATAGAATAATTTATGTTGGAAGGGATGTGTGGAGGTTATCTCGTGCAACCCCTCTTTCAAAACAAGCCAACTTTTACCAGGACCTTGTCAAACCGTACTCAGAGCCTCGTCACACAGCTTTGCAAAACAGCTGCTCTGTTTTGTACATCTTTTTTTTCAGTCTAACAACTTTTTTTAGAGAACACATACAATAGAAATTTGAAAAGTAGGCAGAGAAAGGTTACTCGGAAGGCTCAAGTCTCTATCATGATGTCTAACTTGAAGATATTATCAACATGACAAGTTTAGATATTCTTTTTAATCAATCTCAAAAAAACTTACGCAAATATTCCACAGGATTCAATGTTCAAGAAATACCAGAAAAGAGAGAGAAAATAAGCAGAGACAGGAAGCCAGAATCTGATCTTTTTTACCTTGAAGCTGAAGTTATGTCACTTGATGGGAATAATTTGTAACAGTGCAATCAAGACCTATATTTTTCTTACCCAGAAAAAAGATGTAACTTAGCACTGACTTATCAGCTAACTTAAGGCTAGACACTGTTGTCCTTCAGTATATCATAAGGCTTTTCCTTGATAAAGTAAATTTTTTTCTCTCCTCATATAAAAATAGTTTATTCTCATGACAATTTTCAGAGGGAAGCAAACTCCTCCTCTGGGTGGATCATAGAGTGGATTTGGGTTAGAAGGGACCTTAAAGCTCATCTAGTTCCAAGCCCCTTATTATCATGGGCAAGGACACCTTCCATTAGACCAGGTTGCTCAAAGCCCCATCCGATGTGGCAATGGCAATTGCAAAGCTCTACTATCACATTCAGTTGCACGGACTGGTTCATCACAGGAAGGAAAGCTCCAGTGAGAGCTGCAGTTGGCCCTGGCACCACAGACCAGCTGCCAGGCTCACCCCCAGTGGTGTGGGACACCAGGCTAGGTGCAGTGGCACAGGTGCTCAGAATGGAGTGTGCCCCCAGCAGCCATCTGCCCTCCCCAGGCACAGCTCTTGCTTGCTGCCCCCCGGCAGCCACTCTTGGGAAGGTAACCTAAACCTAAAACTGCTCCCAGATCTTTCAGTAATGGTCTTTATTAAGTCAAAGTGATTTATATTTAACAAGTAGCTGCATTTCTATTATGTAACAATCCCCATCTCCAATTATTTTTGTTTCAGTCACAACAAAAATTGCTCTTGCTTTTTCTATCAATGAGACCAAGGGGAAGTTGGTGCTTTATATGCATTTAAAAGAAGACCACAGAAGGATCATTATAAAACACCAGATCATGAGGGGAGATACTGCTTCCACGCACTGGCAGGTATTTCGGAGCAGGTCTAGTTTAGGGAGTTGAGGACTGCCAATGGTAAGGACAAGGCAGTGATAGGAGGTTGTGACAATGCCCCACATATCTCTGCATATCCCTCCCTTCTCCAAATGACACTAGGAGAGTCAGGATTTTTGGAAGAACCCAACTGCCATGGGAGTTCAAGTGGAAAAAGAACATTCCTGAAACCACCTTGTCATCTCTTTGTGCCTCAACTTCTCATTTGTAAACTCACAATACTACCATTTTCCTTCTCTGTCTGGCAAACGCAGATGTAAAGTTTTTCGGACAAGAATTGTAATTAAGGATATGTACATACAACGCCTAAAGCTGGGAGTCCTGGTGCAGACTGTGACCTGCAAGCATTCATGCTTTATAAAATACAAGAAAATATTGGGGATAGAGGAGGAGGGAGGAAAGCCTTCTAGAGCATAAGAAAGAAATCGAATCCGGCTAATTGCCAAGAGCTTCCCATCAGGCTGACAGACTCCCACGGTGGACACACTCAGTGGTTGTTCTTTATTTCTGAGCTTTACTTTAATCCCTCCTCATTTCTCTTGTTTCATTTCCAGTCAGTTCAGGATCCTAATGTTTTTGCCAACTTATTTTTAATGGGATTGTTAGCATCCAGGAAGCCTTGTCGAATAATCATTATACAACTACTTTCAGGGACCCCTGTGGTTGCTTCCACTTGCTGTGTGGTTCCCCCCCTACCTCCCCTCTCCCCTCACATTAGCAGGGGAGATATTTTCTCACTGGAAAAGCATCAAATTAAAAATCTGGCTGCTTGACCCTTTCCTGCATGTACCCTGTTCTGCCTGGCTGATGATCCTTTTACATTATTACTTCGTCTTTAGCAATTCACATTTACACATTAGCCAACAAAAAGGCATTTGTAAAACTTTTCTCAAAAATTGAAGTCTGTCAGCTACAGAAAAGACATAAAGCTGGTGCTCTTCCTCACCTAAATGGAAGAAAGGTTAGTTTTAAATGTGGCTTTTAGCCGTTTCTGTCCAAGAACGCATCGCTGATTGCTCACCACCCACAGATCAGCCTTTTCAGTGGCTACTTCTTTTCAGAAATGCCAAAGAACATGCATGTTGCTGAATCTCAGGCCTTTGCCCATCCCTGCTAAAGTTGCTGTTTGACCTGCAGTATCTTCGTATTTTGATACTTTCTGCCATAAAGATTACAGCACAGATTTGCTTTTCACCTAGTTTCCCAGTATTTCTTTCCAGTTTTCTATAGAAAGGAAAATCAGTATTGCCTCCTATATAGTCTTTAATGTCCAGAAATTTCAGGGGTCCCAAAACCTTTAAAACTGGGGTGTAATAGTAGATAGCTTGATAGTTGTTGATATACAGAAAGTTTGAGAGATGTTTTTTTCTCAGTGGCTGGACCCACAGTTGCTGTTAGTGGTGCCTTTGCACAAGACAGAGATTATGACAAATAGGTACCATGCACTGACCATCACTTGGCACCAGCATTTTCTGGTGTGGGACCATTACTCTTTCCTGTCTGGTGCAGCAGAAATGAGAGCTCTGTGCCACTGTGGTCTCTAATCCAGGTGGTTTACCAGTCTGAAACTGTCGGGAGATCTGTTGCCCTGGTTTCAGAGGAATATTAAGGAGAATCACCTGATAAATGTCAGTAACATGAAATCTCTACAAGTTTCAAGAGGAACCTTGCTAACTCGAGGGTGCAAAGCCAAAGTCTACCTTTTCAGCACCTGCCCCTTCTGCTAGCTTTTTCCCATTAGAGAAGGCAGCCAGATATTCCATAGCTGTGATTTTGAACATGGTTTACCTTTTTTAACTTTATTCTTTCTACAGAACAGGCTTGGTAGACTCCTGAGTCTGAATACATAATGTGAATCAACTGCAAGAGATGACAGTGTAGAACTGTTTTTATTTTTTAGGCCTACTTTGCTAGAGAAAACCTGGAATGGATGTGTTACTTCATGTATTTGGTCTGGTGCTTTTACAAGGACTCAGGGAGAATCTCTTGCCTGAGACAGTAAATCAGTTGGCAGACTTCCATTTTTGGCACTATACTACTTGCATTTTTCTGGCAGAGTCAAATATTGATGAGAACAATAAAACTAGCTCACTGAAGACAGTTGTCACTTGAAAGAGGGTAAATCTAACACGAAAAGAGCCAAAAACATGTCTGAGGAAGGAGTTTTGTTGCTGTTTTCCTAATGGCCCCACCCAGGCAAAATGAAAATAAATCTGAAGCTGCTAGGCTTCAAAGGAGCTGAACCACCTTGGAACCTGCTCAAGTTAGGGATGCAGCTAAGTCACAAGAACACATCTGTGTGCCTGTTTCTCCCTAGCAGGTCTCACTACTGTATATGAAAACAGAACTATGAATGTTCACAACAGGTCCCACTTAATTGGAAACTGACCTTGGTTTTATTTTTCAGTATTCAAAAGCCTGAAACCCCCTGTTTCATCATACTTTGCTCCATGAAGGAAGGTCAGGTTAAATTTTGTAGCCCTGGACAGTGCACCCTGTATTATGCTTGCAATGGATTGCATGCCTTGCCAGCCCAGCAGAAGAGATACTTATGTGCAATGCAGAATGCATAAAGTCTACTCCAACGACATGTTTCAAGGTATATTTGCAGGTAATGACAGCACAAATTGCACAGAACTATATTCTTGCCAAACTTAACTTCAACCCTTTCTGAGTTGGTGAATCATTTATGAACCAACCCTGATTACTATGAATTTATGTATTGTTCATAAATATTCCCCAGTTAGTTTCAATGAATAATTTTCAACATGTTTGCTGTAAACAATTGATAGCTACAGATATTTGCTATTCATTATTGGTGTGGTAAGACTGGTCACCAGGGGTATATGTTATTGTTTGTGCATTTTTGTTGGACAACTGGTTTAAAGTTAAAGGAGAATAATGAATCCTAATATGAATAGTGTAAAGAATAAAGAATCGGTGAAAATTATCAAGCAAAAAACCACTTCTGTCAATATTCTTCTTGGAGTCCAAGAATTAACAAGTCATAATTAGTATAACCTCACAAATCACAACAAACAAAATCATTTTTGTTCCTAAAATTGTTCTCCAGCCACTGCCTTTAAGTATTGTTTAAAACATCTACAGCGCCAGACATCATACAACAGTCTTTTAAGTGTGGCAGCTACTGTTACAATGCTAAGAAACTATGTAGAAAGCAGAATTTGGTAATAGTTCTGAGCACTTAGAAATACACTAACGAGTCTTCGCAGAAATAGCTCTTCTTGACTGGCTACTGCCACACTTCCTAAGAGGATTGCCATCTTGCATAATTTAACAATGAAGCTGTTAAACCTTGTGAAGTAAGCAAAGTGAAAACGCTTGAAGTTTTATATACATGGTGTCTACATTAACACTATTAGGAATTGAAACTGTTACTACAATGGAACTAATTGTTAAGAGAGTCCAAGTTTCACTTGCAGAAGCCACGGTATAGATCCTGAAACTACGACAAGGTTTTTTTTGACCTGAACCTTGTTGGTGTAACCACTCTACCCTGTTGATCCTAATTCTGTGTGTTCTCCTTTTATATGGAGAGTATCTGTCAACAAACTGTGCAAAAGTAAGAGTTTCATGAAGAACACCACGTTAAAAATCAAGGCTGCAAAGCAAGCACCCAAAGACTGGAAATGCCACTGATCTTACTACTGATCCCTTGCTAAAGCCTTCCTGTCCTGTCTACAATATTCACTCAGTATTTTGCCAAACAAAAAAACTTGAAATGGGATGCTTCTAGTGACATCGAAAAGCAGTAACGCCGATCCCATTTATAATTACTGAGTACCATCAGCTCAGCTAATTAATATAAAAAATGCTAACCAGTATGTGCAAAAATGGGAAATATGCCCGGTAAAGAGGATGTCAGCATTGACATTCCTTGACTAGGACATGGATTCCCAGAGGGAATTTTCCCCTGAGCTTTACAATCAAAATGCAACCATGAAATTCAACACTCCAGCAAAATCCAGCTTCTCTGAATGGCTGAATGAATGTGAAGGCAATGCCAGAGTATTTATAGTGGATAACAACAACCATTCCAGCTAAAGTACAACATCTTCATCACCCAAATTATGACCCAAAGGCAAGATTTAAACCCAGACATCTCTGCTAAATGAGAACTTGAGAAAATGCTAATGTGGCTTATCATACAAAGAACATCAAGTTATAACAGCACAAAGAACAAAAAGAGAAGAATTTAATGCACTTTCTGAAAGAAAAAAAGATTTTGAGGGAACAGTTGATTAATAAAGGACAACATCACGAATTAGGTGGAACTCCAAGCGTTTCTGAATTAAAAATGCTATGGTCCAACAAACTGAACAAGGACCCCAGCAGTTCACTTGCTGAACATGTACCTGGGATTTGCCCTGATGCTGTGGCAGGTGCCACATAATAACTCAAGAGAAAATTGGAAATTTTCAGCAGACATCAGCGTGGGAAATCTGACAAATAGGGCCCAGTGCCATGCGCTGAGGAAAAGCAAAACTGAACATCTGTTCATTAACTGATCCCTGTCCATCGTGGGCACTGAATGGGGCTGCAGCTCAGTGTCAAGATAAAATATGCTTATTTAATTAAAATCTCCTCATCAGAGACACAACATTGCACAAGCACCCCTGCTTCACTCTTTAGAAAAATATCGTGGTCTTCTCTTTGGAAACTAGTAAAATTCTTTCGATATCCTTGTATGTGTAATTCTTGTAAAGAAAACCTTGTGCTGTGGTAGGAGGCCTGAGCTGGCAAAGCAGCAAAAAATGAGTCTTCACAAAGCTCGAATGTCACAACCTTCACCAGAGAAAAAGCTTAATTTTATATCTTTCTATAAAACCATCCATGTCACTGATTTAATCTTAAAGCTAAGATTAGTTAATGGAAGGGTAAAGTAAAGCTTTGATGTTTAGATTTTAGGTCTGGTTGCTACAAGCACTGTAAATTAGTTCTTCAATAGAAAAAGGTGAACACTGACAATGGATTCACCCCTGAACAAGATGGCTAAACTTGAAGAAAGCAATATAAGTGTACTTAAGCTTGTCAAAGTGTGCCATGTGAGGTAGATGGGCTGTAGAAATGCAGGACTCGCCATACATTAGCAATCACAGAGGCACTCTAATCAGGACTGCACTTTAAACTTTTATCTCAAAGGCAACAAAAAGTGCAGGCTGTGTTTGATTGGAGTGAACATTCCTTGATTTCAGTGTCCTAAAACTTCATTCAAGGTTCTTCTGGAAAGAATAAAATAAAGTGGCATGTGGTAATTGCCTTGACGTCCTTCAGGAAAAATCAATAATGAATATGAGTGAAGGGTCAAGAAAGTAACAGACCCACTACAGGGCTAACCTAGAGGGTTTAAATCAAACTAACTAGATTTGATAAACAGTGAAGTCTTTCTCATCTCTGCATTTTAGGTGAACTAAATTATACTGCTTCTGAGCACAAAGTGCTAATTACATCCTAGCAGAATCCCCAGGCATAACAGGGTTGACACTGCGCTAGGCACTCAGCTTTCCAGGGTGCTGTGGTCTGGACCCATGGCATTCCTGCCCTCCCAAGCCCTGTGTCTCTTCCTCTGCAATGATGGGTAGTCACAACCAATTATGTGCTGAACAGGCATACCAGGCAGAGTGAAAAGTTATTGCCTGTAAGACTGAGGAAATGGTGAACCCTTAGGGGTGAAGGTAGGGAGAAAACAAGGAAAGGATAATTGTGCTGTCAAATGTGTGGGCAGGCTGAGTTGCCTCTGATGAACTCCCGCTTGTCATACAGATGGTGCTGATGCCAGTCCCTAGAGCTTGAATGCCCTTCTGAATGCCTTAACCTATACATTCGACATGCAAACAGTGAGATGTATGGGTTGCATTTGAAATTCCTCTGAGAAAAGGTAACATCCTCAGGTGGCAATATGTGATTCCAGGTTTTCACCCTACCCTATACTGAAATTTCATTGAACAAGTGTTCTTTTACTGCTTGATAGTCAGAATTACACTCAGAATATAAATAAATATGGTGACCCAAGATGGTCCACATGTCCTTGACTCTTGCATCAAGAGGGAAAATTACTAGAGATTCCCTTTTCCCTCATTTTCTACTGAGCAAATTCCTCTGTGCTTCTACGCAGAGGGGTAACTTTAAAAAGTTGTTTGCAGGGACCCCTAATTAATGGCAAATAACACTGGATGCCAATAAAATGAGTCAATTTTCCCAGAGTTCAGATACTAGCAGTAAGCCTTCCCTGTGAGAGTACAGAGCTGATGAAAAGTCTGTTCATTTTGCAGCTCAGCTACAGATAACATTTGTTCCTCTATTTTTCCAAAATGAACATATAGTCATCAGATGTAATTGTTTACCAAATTTGATACTCTTACATAGTGTCATTCTGGAGCTTGAATAAGAGCAAATAAGGCAGATCAGTAGCACAGAGAGAAGGAAAGAAATTGCTCATAGAATCCAAACAAGCCTTCATTGTACTTCATATTCTTTCTAAACCACTGCAGTCTGGCTGTGCTTTTTTGTACCTTATTAGCACCATCTAAGGGAAGAAAACAGGAATCACCTAAAGGCAGTGTACAATCTGCAAACAATGGTGAAATCTTTTCACCGTGTTGGAGATCTATGTCAG
Source organism: Ara ararauna (assembly GCA_028858755.1). Taxonomy (NCBI): domain Eukaryota; kingdom Metazoa; phylum Chordata; class Aves; order Psittaciformes; family Psittacidae; genus Ara; species Ara ararauna. Next base: position 7,544,180 of record CM054383.1, on the reverse strand, counting down.
ACTATTTCCACGTAGGAGAGACAAAAACTGCATTTCAGTTCTCACAAGACTTAGAAAAAAAAGATGATTAAACTTATCAATGAAAAAAGAAATCAGAACATTATAATGCAACTTACCAAGTGTTACTTTCAAATTGAGACTAATACTCCCATGCAGAAATAAGAAACAGCAAAGGCTTTTGCTCTGCAAGTCCCAAATTGATGAAAAAGGTGTGGGATGTGGTGGCCCAGAAAAGACTTTATTATTTATTTATTACTTTTTATTATTGAAAAGATATTGGTTTTGTTTGGGGTTTTTTACAATAAATTAATATGCATTTTTGTGGGAGGCAGACATTACCAGTTATTATACACATCCTTCCCTGATAAAATAGCTTTACCAATGAATATAGAAATAATTTATTTGAATGCAAGTCATGCTGGCATTTGCTCCATTTGCAAAGTAAAGGGACAGCAAAACAGAGAGTGAAATAACTCGAATACTTACAGTAAGGGAAAACTATTAATAATAGTTCTTCAGTGTAACAAACAATTATAAAATGACATACAACAGCATAACACCAAAGCCAGAGAAATTTAGGTTACAAATAAGGCATAAATCTAACAAAGATGACAACCAAACACTGGAGTCCTTTGTCGCCTTTTATACTGGGACCTCCATCATGTTCTTTTATTAAAGAAGGAGATGACATCTTTTCAAAAGCCCTACTCTGCTTCAATTAAAAATTAATTAATCTAAGTCCCCTATTCTGTGTTATAAAGGAGGTCAGACTAAAAGATCACAATGATAAGAAATAAATTGAATCCCTCTTACTTACACTTTGAATATTTTGCTAAAATCTTTCTTCTTTTTCAAACATCAACTACTTGTCCTTTATTTGATTAGTAAATAGTGCTTATGGAGTTCCTTCTAAATACAATACATTTATCTATAAACGATTGGTATTGCTTGGTTGGTATTTCCTGTTTTTCCAAAGAAAACTTCTAGAAATTAATTGCCATTTCCAGTACTTTAGAATTTGAAACACACAATTTAATTTATGTGCTCAATCTAAAGTTTTCTTTTCAAATCAGGTAACACAGCAAGCATTCTTCCCCAAAGGATTGCCCACAGAATGCATATAGAGAGAAAAAACACAGATGTGAATGTACTCTGACTGAATTTGTTTAGAAGTCTAAACTTTTGTCCCAGATTTGACAGAAACAGACTCAGTTCAACAGGTTAATTCAAGATCCCTATAATGTAAGGAAAAGATGTAGGAGTTTTCACAGCAAGTTAAAAAAGAAAGACCTGAGGAGTTGTCTATCTAAGAGTCTCATTAAACCTTTTTCTGCAAACCAACCCATTAATTTGCTCACTTTCATTTTCACTCTCCCTATAAGCAGATGTGGACTGCAGACAGTCAGCAAGTAAACCAAATGAAAACAAGATCTAAGTGGAATAGAAAGAGGCCAGAGAGAGCCAACACAAGAAAAAAGGAGCTGGTTCCACATGACAATTCAAGTCAACCTCAGAAACAATTTTCACCTGCCACAGCAGCGGAGAGCGGATACAGACACAGTATCTGCCTCTCCTCCTGCAATAACATGTATTCAGGTTTTGTTTTCAAAGCCTAATTCACTCAACAGTGTTGTCTGACTTGAAAGGAGGAGGACAATTATGATGATGATAAAAAAACCCAAAAGGGTCCAGTGATATAAGGGTTTACTAATGGTTTATCAGCCTTTCAATTTTCTAGGGCTTCAGCTCATACCTACCTAAGCACAGCAGTAAACATGAGGACAATGTCATCATCCCCAGCTTGCTGGGGGCTGCATGGGCTGCATCAAACAAGCAGATAAGTTGAGCCCAATTCCTAGGAGATGCCATTATCAGAATCAGAACTTTTGTTGGTTTCCCAGCAGAGGGGGTAATACATGAATTACTGCTGCTATATATTAAACCTCTTTGATATCACCCTCAAAACAGCATGAATGTCTCCTCTCTTTACCTGCATTGTCTCTGGAAAGCGCCCATTACTTGGGCCAAACCTTTTTTGGAGACAAAATATTTTTTGTCATCACATTTTTTGGCAATCCCATAATTTTTCTTCTTTTCCCCAAACCAAAGTCCCGAAGGAGTAGAAGGGGCCAGAGGTCTTCAAGTACCCCCAGAGCTGAGGACAGCTTCTGAGCTATATCACAGAACATACCACAACAAATGAATATAAAGCTAAACATGCTAATACATGTGGCTGCCCCCTTTTCTGGAGTATCTGCTTGGTAAGTACTGCCAGTGTTGTCGGGGTTCAGCACTGGGATAAGACTCACAGCTCCAGGTTGCCTGTTTGCTATTGCAAGTCCATCACTCTCCTGGAATAATACTGTGGATTCAGCCAACTTTGCTCAATGAAAAACAAGGTACTATGTGATATATAGGAGCTAATACGGAGAAACAGTTAGGAAAACGAATACTAGTAAGTCTCAGCAACACAGCAGTGGCGGAAATGGTAATGATTTGCACCCTTTTCTAGCTATGCAGGATCTAAGTTCATTGCTAGAGCGTGTACCTGCTCAGCGCGCTGTATGCTACACAACATATATGATGTTCTTTAATCTAACGAAAGTTGCATAGTACACTTCCTTTGGGGAACAGCTTTTGTATTAATACCTACCTGCAAATTACTAAGAACACTGCTAGTGCCATAAAAATAACAAACTGTAGTAATAAGAGTAAGTTATATTTGAGAATACATTGAAGCTTGATCAGCCTAAAGTTCATGCCACTGCAAAGATTTCATTTCCACTGAAAAAAGTAGTAAGATGCTCCTCTACAATGGGCTGCAGTGAGCTTTTATAAACTATTTTATATCTATCAAAATTATGTTTGTTGTTCACGAATTGCATTGACTTCAAATCCTCGGGTTGCTCTAAGAGCACATTAGCTTTATTACTTTATATTAGCTTTACAGATTGTACTCGTAGTGCATTTCTGTTAACAACTTTGCAACCCACATATTGAAACACATCATTTCATGAAGCCCCAGATTTATAAAACCATATTCTCCTGTACACCAACATGGCTCCAGTGAAGCTAATACATGTTTACTAATTTGCGTTAAACCATAAGAATTATTGTGAAATTACGACCGCATCAAAGTCACTGACAATTTCCACTGGTTTCAACAGAGCCAAGTTTTTGCCTGTAATATTTAGAACTCCTCTCTGCTTCTCTACAGCATCTTTTTCGGGTTTGTTTACTTTTTTTTGTAAGCAGAGGATCAGTTTCATCCAGTTAATTTCACACATCTAACTGCTGTTCAATAAACTCTATATAGGTATTTATAGGAATGAAAGTAGCTGCCATAGGATGATTCAATAACTCTAACTTCCCAGCCACACTCAGAAAATCTTTTTCTCCCTCTGTCTAACATAGAGCAACTCTGCTGTTTATTGAAGTGAGCAGACTTGAGTCAGTTAAGTAAGGTGAATGTTAGAAAGAGTATATAAAGAGCCCATGTGGCTGGGCTGCAGAAGGGACATCCTTGCCCTCCCTGGAAGAGAGAGCCTTATTCAGCAAGAACATTTATTTACCCAAGAGTATGATATTATCTAATTTCACTACTCCAGGAAGGACATTTGTAGGGTATACAGTGTCTACAAGTATTTTAATAAACAGCGTGAAGAGTGTGTTCCAGAAAAGGAGCATGCACCAGCCCACAAGTTCAAACAATAGTTAACTTCAGACATGGGAGTCCTCCGTGTCTCAAAGACTAGATTTTGTTTTCTCAAAGACTTTGAATTCTTATCTAGCTGCTTCTATAAATACTGACAAGCACCCAAGACCCTCTCCCCAGAAATGAGCCTGAATGAAATCACCCCAACCCTAGTGCACGCATGCAAGCCACATTTAGTTTTTTTGCAGGGGCTGCAATTTCACCATCAGAGACTATAGAAGGGGCTTGTAAAGTAGTGCCTGGGAGATACAGCCACACAATTTCAAATCATAATATTTATTGACACGACTTATGAAGGTCCCTCCCACACACTAGTTTGAAAGTTAGACACTTAATTTCTTCCCCCAGTTCCTCAAGCATTCATCTATGGCGCTTAGCTATGCATCCACACATATTTCTGGCTTACTTCATTTTAATTCTGCCATATTCAGTCACCTGCAGAGGAAAATCTGCCATCACCTCATATTATTTTTGGAGCCTCCCTATTTGTTTCCTTTCCTACTGCCTTTCAACTCTTGTATGGCACAAGCATGCTGACATGAGCATGTTTCATTAAAGCAGTTGTCTCCAGGCACGCAAACCAGGTGACACTGTTGTAGAGCAGGCTGTGCCTCAGACCTCTTGGGGCTCTCCTTCACAGAACAATACTGGTTTTCTTTTGACTACCTAAAAAAATTCTGTTTGGCAAGAGACCCAAGAAGTTAATTCATCCCATAGCAGGCTGAGCTACACATGAACTACTTTCAACAGGTATTAATCTAAGCTGTCCTTAAAATCCCACAAAGAACTTCTCTATGCAAGCATAGTGCTCAACTACACTTACTGCTTGAAAAGTTTCCTGAGGTGCAATCTAAGCATCTCTGGCTGCACGCATACATATAAACTTTAAGTCTACTATATCTTTTCACAGGCCAGTCAGCATAAGGAGTATTTTTCTCTTTGTGGTATCCTTTTAGAAGAGATCTTGGATTCTCCCCAGTTACCTTTGCCATGGTAAGGTGATGTCAACTCATATTTAGTTTGTGATGGAAAACCTGTAGGTTTGGTCAGCTAACAATGCCTAACTAATTATTCCCTGCTCAAACATTGCATTTTTTGATTTTTCCATCCAAAGTGTACTTTTGCACGAGTATTTAAAGAATTGACCTTATTTATTGCCAAACAGTTCCCAATTTTATTAAGAATTCTGATCCTTTTCGGCAAAGCCCATGCAGTCCCTTCTAGTTGTTACAACCTACACAATCTATAAAATAAGCTCAATTCCAGCAGCCAAGACCTTGAAGAAAATATAGGCGTAAACCAGACAACAGCCAGAGTTCACTTAATATATGCTCCTGATATGACTTGGTTGTTGACATCAATGACTTCTTCCAGTACAGATTTCAACCAGCTGTGGACACACACTACAATGATTTTGCCTCAAAACCACTCCCTTTCTTTCTCAGGAATGACATGCTGGGGTGTGCTGCTTACCTCCTCTATCCATCTGACAACAGAGGACATAAATTTATCATGACACGCAACCCTGCACATATTTAAAGCTGTCTCTCTCTTCCTGCAGTCTGCTTATGCAAATTCAGCCTGGCTGATTATCATGATCCTCCTGGAGTAGATTTTCCTGTCCTGAGGTCATGTCTAGATTTTTCTTTCAAACAGCTTTCACCTATACAGGGGGTTGGACCTAGATGATCTTTAAGGTCCCTTCCAACCCAAACCATTTTATGATTCTAAGACTTAAAAGACAAAATTCAGTGCTCTTTTCCATCCTGACTCTCCAACAGGTCACAAAGCATTTTCAACAGATCTTTTAATAGGATTTGCGAAAGAAATCCTGATTGGCTGGCTTCAGGGGATCTATTGGCTCTCTGGTTAAGACATGAGGTACACACAGTTTCCCATCCACTTCTACCACAACTTCCACCACAGCCAGTTGTAGTAATTTAACAGGAACAACTGGGTTTTCTTGGATGTAGACAGCAAACTACTTGTAAAGCACAGCCCCTGGGGTTTTCCCACTGAGCTGGGCTGACACAGCGCAGATCACCCAGCAGAGTGCTGAGGACAAGAGAGGGTTTTAAACTTTTACAGATTTTGAGCACATCCATGGGAACATCCATGGTGCTCTTCAGGAGTATTACACAAACCTGAAGGTAAAATCGCCCTGTGTCAGGAGGTTGTATAGCAATATCTGTGGAAATGGAAGGAGAAATCACTCACCTCACCCCATTTACTGAAAAAAAATCATCCTAGACAAAGTGCATCAAACCTGCTATAGGTAGCTTGTCCAAACACTTCCCCATCTACCTGCTTCACACAAATATTCAGGTACTCCATTTCCCCCTCCACACAGTAAGAACCTACATGAGAAAAAGAGCCTAAAAAGAGCAGCACAGAGTAGACAGTGGGTTTTGTCACTCTCTAAAGAAATCCTTTTCTCTTTGTACTGTCAGTTCCAGCAGAAAAACTATCGTGCACCATCTCAGCTTTTCCTGATTCACTGCTTTAGGCTGCAGTCATTGTCTCAGGGATTCTCCATCTTTTCCCATGCTTAGTGACAGGAAACAATAAGTTGCTTCCAAAAGTCATACTTTGCGCATCTTGACACATCTGCTTTATTCTCCCAAACAGTTCTGTGTCATCTTTGCCCTTTGAGGCCATTCCATTTGAGTTTCCTTCTGTTCTTCTCAATATGCTCTAAACAGACTTCAATAAAGATTAAAACTGCAGCCGCTGAAATGAAATTGTTTCTTTCACAAATAGTGTTTCTTTAATGTTCAATCCCTCTTGATGAACTTTTGCCATTGAGGAGTCTTCTGGTGCTCAGCAGTAGCACGCGTGCTACAGTGTTGGCATCTTGGTGACAGCAGTAGTTTACTCCTAAAACCTATTCCTCTTCATATCCTGGAATTATACATTTCTGTTTCATGTGTGCCCTTTCTTATTTGTGAGTCACATCCTTGTTTAGTCCAGAGACTTCAAAGCATATTCTTGCCTCATATCCTGTTACTCTACTGCTCCATAGATACAGATCATTGTTGCTACATAAATTTCTACATTTTTTATTTTCTACAGCAATTTCCTATAATATGTGAATGTAGACATTGTTTTACTGACCCAGAACCGAATCCTCAGTTTCCTGAAACCTGTAGTCAAAAGCAGCGAAGAGCAGATTTTAAAATATACTGCAAATGGATCCATTAAAGTATCAAGACAGGTTTTTCCAAAGCACATTTCCCTCAAAACACACATTTTCCCCAGGGCGGTCCTGCCTCTCACTGAACTCCCACTGTTCATTACACCCACTTCTTGATAGCTGTCTCTTTCCCTCCTACCCTGGACTTTTTGATCTCGCTGGTGAGGAAGCAGGCAGAAGCCTTTGGTCAGCCCAGCCTGTCTCAGCAGGTAGCTTCTTTGCTACAGCCATCTGTGTGCTGTACTGCAGACAGCCAATCATTTTCCTCATTGACGTATATGACTTATTTTGAACCCAGATCCTCAGGAGTCAGGTGTAGTTGTGCACTGACTGATGGGCTTGGAACATAGGCACAGCTTCTAGGTTATTGTCTCGCTCAGTCCGTGGCTGCTGCTGGACACCCATGTTTACCAACCTGGCAAGAGACTGCTCCATATCCTACAAAAAAGATCTCTGCATCCTCTTCACCTGCTGAATGGGAGCTTATTACAGTTCTGCATGCAGAAAGCCTGAGGACACTTATACCGGAGAGGGAAAATAGGAGCTGGAAGCTGCACATGTAAAGTATCAGGACCCTGATAACAGTATTGGATTACATGCTTTGACAAGTGGGGGAGGGAAAGACACTGAGAGAGAAAAGAGGAGGAGACAAGTAGATCATATTAAAGGAAGAGAAGGCACATTTGCTCTTCATATGCAGCTTGCCCAAACCAATCAGTATTTTTCTTTTCATTTATATTTATTTGGCAAAAATCCTTTTTATCCTCATATGATTCAACACACTAAAGAATAAGCAGCTTGGTTCCAGTACATGGACTGATAAATAGTTGTTTTGGTCTTTAGCAGCCTGCACTTTCAAATGATTGAATTCTCCCAACCTTGAAAAATACGTCTTCATTTTGGAGATTGCCACATAGTGATTCCTGAATCACCTTCAGTGGGGCTACAAGACTGGTTAGAGCAGCAGGGTAAACCTGCAAGGTGAGCACGGACCAAATTTTATCAAAATCTGTGTTTTCTATGAAGCTTTCCTTTTCTGCAAGGAAGAAAGGTTCACATGCCACATGCACATACCACTGAAGCAATCCTGCTAGGAGTAATTTTAGTCCTGCTGAAGTCTGGCTGGTTTGATTCATTTCCCCACAAATGTATGAATGTGGTTTTATTCCTATCACGTAAGGGACAGTATAAGCAAGTTTATGCATGTGGGCCAGGTTTGCAATGGACGAGATAGGAGACAAGGCTGGCACAGCAAGCTCAGTGTTAGCTAACCACAATGTAAAGCACATGTCTTCCTTGCTCAGAAGGGCTCTTCCTAGCCCTGGGTCCTGGGATTGGAAAACAGTACTTGTCATATCCCGCACTGCAGGATCTCTCAGGGACTGAGCACAACAGGTCAGAGAAGGTCTGTCAGATGAAGATGGCTCAAGCGTTCAGGAATGTCTTCGTTCAGTGGGGTTGAACAGACATCATCTGTCCCTGCAGCACATTGCCAGATTTCTCTCCTGTACTTTCTCACCTGTTTTCTGAAAGTCTTTGTGTCTCTTAACCTAATCAGTAGGCAAATACTCACAGCAAAATCTTTCTATACAGTCTGTAGCTGTTCTACCTATTTCTTCCATAGCCTTACAGTAAAGACAAAGTTAATAAACTTTCTCCAACTGAGTTGCTAGATTTCTTTCCTCATTAACACTATATAATATACCCTCGATTTGCAGCCTCACTAAACATGGAGAAATTTTTTTAAAATACAATTATAAAGTTTTTTTTAAAGATGAAACAGAGGCATTTAACCTGTCAAAAATAAAGTTCAAACCTGCAGATTCCTGTATTTCTGCCATTAAAAGTAACAGACACGATCCTGCAGGCTTTTTACCCAAAGAAACCTCTCAAGTTTGAATGGGAATTTTGAGCAAGCAAGGATTCATGGTGAAATCTAGCTTCAAATCCCAGCTATCCTGTCCAAGGGCACAATAAATTGCTCTCACGTTGGTAGTCTAACGAAGATAAAGGGAAAGGAATCCTCCCCTCAGTCTGGCATCCAAGTGCTGCTAATGAGTTGTAAGGGTTATAGCTGCAGCCAAAGCACCTATATAGCCTCTACAGGAGGCCGTTTCAGTGGGAGCAAAGCTAAAACAGAATTAAACCCTGTCACAAACACCATCTTTTATGTACACTGCTGAATATTAACTTAGTGTCAGGTCAGCTAGTCACAACCTATTGTAGCTCACTCCCTCCAGAGAGGAAATCTCAATGACAATACTCAGTTGATGACATGAACAATGGATCAGAGGGCACATCCAGCCCAGCGTAATCTTGATTCCAGTCAGTTTCTCATCATTTTTAGATGTTTCATTTCTGAATACTCTCAGTGTCATCAAACAAGTCATAGTTTTTTATCCAGATGGCATTTTTCAGGGCACAAGCAATGCCAGTTACTATGTTCTTTATCTTAGTCTAAAAGTGCAACCTCATCCATGTTCATTCAGCTAAGGAAGTCCTATTTCCTTTCTCCCACTCACATACGCACTGAAGACATGATGTTTTTTCAGTTCACATGAGGGTAAATAACAATTCGTTTAAGAGCAGTGAATTTGTAGCAGTCTAAAACTCAAAACTGGACCTTACCTTTCTAGTGCCAATGGTCTGAGTTATGAACTGATTCATAACTCATAACAGCGCTGTTATGAGTTATGTTAATTTTGCTGTTCAGTTTCAGTTCTCCAAGTTTCTCTTTAGATAATAAGATAACACTGTTAACAAATGCCCTTGTTTATTATGGAGTCAATTGCTGCAATCACCATGTATTCACCATCTCTGATGTCCCTACATGTCATCTTACAGTATCACATTTTACTATTAACAACAGGCTATGTAATGAAACCAGAAACTCAGAGAAGAAAACATCAGCATAAATAAGCTGTAGGGCAAATGGAGAGAGAGGAAAAGCAGTTATGAAAATGCCCTAAAAGCCTGTTTTATAAAGGGAGCACAGAAATATTATACCATAATACACCTAAAGATAATTGCATTTGAAATTTCTTCCCTCTGTTTCATTGCTGAGGAGACAAACACCCTTGAGCTTCAGAGTTCATGTAGTCTAGTCACAAACACCAACCCAAGATTTAATTTTAAATAAATAAATAAAAAAGAAATGAGAGAAAGAAGAAGAGCACGAGAAGCAGCTATACGAGGGAATATTTGGCATGTAAGCAAAGTGTGAAGTCATGGCTTCAAAGCTTCAGTCATGGCAGACCTACCATCAGGTTGCTAAGAGAACATAATGAAAGGGTATTCAGCTAGAGAAAGTAAGTATATCTAACATAAGAAACAGGGTTGGTAGTAATGATGCAGTATTGGTTTTGTTCCACACTAAATTTGACAATGGACAGCATTCAGAATGAAGGGACACCTCAATCAAACCAGGGAGGAAGGGAATCACTTCAAAAATGGTGAGACTTGCGCTGTCAGCCTATGTCATGAGCTAGATAACAGTGAAATACTTGATTTTCCACATGGTCTGGATGTATTTCCACCACACAAAGTATACTATGCACACTGCTGATGCCAAAACCCGTGCAAAAGTCCCTATTATTATTATTATTGTTGCATCAAATAAAGACCTGTTTTTCTTACAGTAGTTTATTCAAAGAGTTACCAATAAAAGCATCTCCTGCTGCTTTGACAATGCTCAGCAGACTGACTACTTGATCTTGTCATCTCCTGAACCTTACCCAGCCCATTTCCCACCTAACAAGTGGTACTGCACCTTTCTATTCACTTCCAATCTCATCTCCCCTCTACCACTCCCTTCTCTCCCTGCTGCAACATCTCTTCACCTTTTCTCATGAAATCTTCTACCTTCACAACACCATCCATCACCCAACCACATTCTTTTTCTAGTTTCTCCTTCTCAACTCCTTTTTACAGCAGATGCAGCAAGTCTAATTTTGTTTTCAAGTAAGAGTTTGTAATGATGACCAAAGCCCTCTGACGCTTTGTGGATCTAGCTCAACTAGAAAAGTATCTGAAAATTTTCAATTCATCTTCTTGAATGGCATGAGAACAAAACTTTATCACAGGACAGGGAAATTAGGAAGAAATCTAGTGTTCTTCACCGAGTTTGTTCTTTCTGACATTTTAGGATTACACAGACTGGATGCAATTCAGGAAAATTACACAGTCTTATTAAATCAAGTAGTGTTTGGTTGGTGCTAAACATGTAAAATTAAGTTAATATTTAAAATTATAATAGTACTTACACACATTTAGAGAATTAGCTTTTGCATTCATGAATGAAATATAACAGCCTCATACTTCACACCAGCAAGAGCACCCAGGGAAAAACTATTGTATGAAACTGCTAGTAGAGACTTCTAAGGGTTATTAAACTAGTCATGAAACCCAGAGCTGAAAGCAGAGGTGATCTGTCAGAGTCTTGCTGCTGCTGGAGCTGCAGCAATACTTGCTCATCCCCTTCAGATTTCCAGTTCCCAATCCCCCACAAAAAATCAGTAAATAAGATCTTCCCTCACCAATGTGAAAAACTCCACATTTCCACCCGTTTGTCTGCAGTGTCAAAACACCAGGACAAAAAACACAAACAAATATCAACCTTATACTGGAAAATTTCCTCTTACATTACCTAAATGGAAGGCTGATTTCAGTGTTGTGATGAGAACTTCATACACTCAGCAGCACTAGTACCGTAACAGAGAAAATGCCTGTGCCACTAATCCCTATAACTGTAGGGACATAAATAGGATTGAGCTGCTTACAGGTACCTTTAGGACAAAACTCTTTTCAGACAAGAAGAATTATTTTACTTTAAGTACATGTACTTAAAGATAAGAGTAAGCAATTCAAATTAAATTATCTGCCATAGCATGACAGGAGCAGCCTTCTCTTCACACACATCTCCTTTCCCCACATACCCTGGAAGAGGAGGCTGAGGCAAGTGCAGCCTAAACTGTCCCACATCCCTCAGGCAGGACATATCTCCTGCATAGTCCAGGTGATCAGGGAACAAAGCAAAAGCAACATCCTGCCATCCTCCTTACAGAGCTGAAGCCCATATGAATTCAGACCACAACCAGACCTCATTCGGTTCAGTCCCGGGGAAGGCACACCCCCACGCACAGTGAATCGCACCATTTCCCATACGCATTTCAAAGTTTACCCTCATTCTAATTTAATTAATCATAAAGATATCATCTTGGTGTGCCACAAAGGCAGCCAAGGAGGAGGCCAAAGCTGCCTTTTTAAGTTAAAGCTCAGTTAAGAAAAAGAAACTGAGTTTAAGAATAATCATTGAGTTTCCCCCTCCTTCCAAATCTTACTTTCCACTTTTAGATCACAGTGTGTCATGTGGATGAGCACCTTATCAGTAGCCAACAGGGAGAATATAGTGTTTGTATTTATATTTGCATTTATATGGCATTTTCATACACTGTATCTCAAACCACTGACAGAGCAATGAATCACAGACCTGGGGAGTGGTGACTACATGCATCAAGGCAGCAGCATCATCACACAAGTGGTACAGCTGGAAATGCTTTAGGTGTTAATTAATCTTGGCTGCTACTAATTCACAGAGAGGAAAGCCTGGCCTGACAGATTTGGCTCTGCCTCGCAGTTTGGAGGAGGGCTCAGAGAGACAGCATTTAAAAACTTTGCTTTTGGAATGTCTGACATGGTATTTCATTCAGAGGATGGGACCAGCACAGTGCTCTCAGAATACAGCACACTTTGTAGGTGCTTGACTAAAATACCATCATATACTATGCGGTTCAAGTGATTTTTCTCTTATTTGGGTGCACAAGCAGAGCACGTCTGAATTACTTGGGAACTTAGAAGATCAGTTCACTCAGTATGAAGGCATGCTAAAAAATCATTGAGTGTATTCAGGAAGAAAACAAGAAACAAAACACCACAAAACCACCACACCAGAACTACTCAGTTTTCAAAAGATACCAAAACGAATCTAAAATTCACCCTGCTATTTGCATAACCTGAATATGGCTTGGGAAAACAAAGGGATCAGGCCAAAACGTGTGGTTCTCATGCCAGTTTAATGTGAGATTCAGGGCTAGTGACAGTACAGATCTGAGACAACCTCTAGGTGCAGTCAGACCTGTCAGGCTGTGGGGACCAGCCCAGTGATCATGCAACTAATAATGCAGCCACTTAGGATGTATAAATAGGCTTGCTTCCAAGGTCACTAAAGGTGCCCTGTGCTGCTAACAGGAGTAATTGCTGAATTCATGAGGAAGTCAGGATTCCCACAGGACAGTCCCTTCTGTGCAAGGGAAGGGAGTGGGGGTGCCTCCTCACAAGCTTCTTCTGTGCCTCATGGAAAAGGTTGCCACATCAGCGCCCCGAATAATTCATGTTTCTCATTCCTCATCAGCCCTCTCAATGTCTCCCTCACCCCAGTGAACTCAGTTGTACTGCCGAGGCTGCAGACATCTCTGATTAATAGCTCTCATTACCAGCTCATCTTTTAAATTTCCCTTCATTTCAATGCAGATCTCTTCTCTGGGACCTGAATTGTAACAGGCAAAAAGCAGTAATAATTTGGGAAACAGGGCCCAGTGGCTGGCAAGAAGTGACTGCTTTTCTTTCAAGAGAGAAAAACGAGCAGGCAACCCCTCAGAAGAGATGAACTAATGATGAGCAGTCACAAGCAGAGTGACCAGCTCAGAGCACCTGCAGACATGCATAAAGGGTGCTAGCACTCATGAAAGGAACAGCAAGCAGCAGCATTGCAGAAGGCCCCTGCAAAGTGCCCACCACACCTGGATAAACCCTGCAGTCCCTGTCCTGTCTTGGATGCTGCTGGAGAGGTCGTAGTAATGACAAGACTTCCCATTAAATGGCAGGAGAGGCAAGTTTCTCTGTGGCAGTGGCACATTTCCAGGAAGATTTTGTTGGAGATAAGTGAAAAGTAGATAAAGCAATTCTCAGAGGTGAATCAGAGGACTTGCCATGGACTTACCATAAGCATAGAAAAATAGCAAATATCATTCTCTTTTCACTTTAACACTGACAAACATATGCTTTGGAACAGAATGAATGTGAACATAAACTTGAAAAATTAGGGGAACAGAAACATGGTTTTTTTTCTGAATGGATGAAATGTTAAAGTTCCTCAATATGGCAGTCCCAGGCTATTATTCAAATGCACTACCAGTAAAAGGGTGCATGATGATTGTTCTTTATGGATTGCTTTCTGTAAATTCAATAGTCAGAAAAGGAGTATTTTTCTACATCAAGTTTGAATGCATAGGCTTACACCTCTATCACTACAATTCAGCTGAACTGTGGCATACTTGATAATTTAACTTATCTTACCTTGCCCTGGCATTTTCTGGAGTCATCCTATTGCTATGAGTGTGTTCAAAGTTCCTGTGTCACAGATTAAATGCTCTTAACAACCACTCTTGATTACAGAAAAGAAAGAATACAGTCTGTCTACTTACTGTTTGACATCCTAACAGGATGAGAACCTGTAGAAAAAAGGCACTGCTCAAAATCTCCAAATACATGGAAGAGGTTTCCCCAAACAACACTCCCACTTCACCGCCGGCAGACACAACTCAAGGCAGCCATCATGGGCTATGGACATCATAGAGCTTTTCTAGTTATGAAAATGGAGTTAGAAAAACCCAAAAGATGCAAAACCACAGGTCCTGAGCCTTGTTCTCCTTTCAGTATATTTTTTAAAGACAAGAAATATATTTGGTATTCTTCCTGTTGCAACAGAAAAGAATTGATAGCTTACAACACAGGCCACATGTAAAACTATGCTAAATTAAAATACAGGAGCATCTGATACAATGTAATTTTACAGTTATTAAGTACTTACTGAACTCTAACTTCAGAACTAAGAGGTCTTTTGCAATACACAAAGGATACAGTATTCCTGTATTTAATGAAATGAATAATTAGCTGAATGCTCAGGAAACAGCAAGTTTACTTTTGACCTTCCTTGCCACTCAATGCTTGGTTTGCAGCCATTTAAGGATGCTCAGCTAATAACCAGTTCATCCCTATGTTTGGCCCTTGATAGCGCAGATTGCCTGGCAGGTCTCAGCTGCTCTGCATTGACGTTTGCTCATAAAATGCCTGAGAAATAACATGGACCCAGCTCATATGATCAAAATTAGAGGCTGCTGTTGAAAAACAAATGCACCAGCTCTGGTGCTTCGTGATCATGCTCTGCATTTCAAAGTCCTTAATTTTTGCCTATTAAAATTTATACTGTAAGATTCACAGCCCAGAAATCCCACATTCCCCGACATGTCAGGTTGTGGTACTGTTCAGAGACAGAGGCAATTCCTCCAGAAAGCCCAGTCTGACACAATCAAATACACCTTGTCAAAGTCCAGCTAATCACAACCTTGTACTTAATCACATCAGCTCTTTCAGCTAACCCCAGACAATATTACATTTGGGAATTCTTGGAAAGTTCAACATAACCTAGGATTCAAATAACCCAGATCACAGGTTTTCTTCCTCAACTTGATGCTGCTTTCTACAAATATGTCATTATTCATTAAAATTGGTGCCATAATTTGCATATAAAGTTACTGAGAACTCACATACATTCTGCAAGTTGCCTGGATAGAGATCTTGGGTTAAAACTTCAATTTACAATCGGGGTATGGCTTGAGAAGCACCACGGTGTTATAGAGATAGACAGGGGAACAAATCTGATTTTCTGATGCTAGTTTTTAGACACGACACTTAAAAATAGTACCCCACTTTACATGGATCTCTGGGCTGCCACCCATGCAGAAGATCAATAAATGACTCTCCACTGTTGAGAATGTTCTCGATTTATGAGGCATCTTGATTAGATTTATTAGCTGAAATTATGTACCTAATTATTTATGTTGTCTGGACAGGATCTAAGTGTTAAGGATGACTGGCAGTTATTGAAGTTGTTTTCAGAACAGAAGGCAGACTGAACTTGAGGCTAATCAAAGCTCAGATTACCATCACACCTTCTACAAGTGTCACTTAGTCCAAGTTTCCATAGTGCCACATCATTCAGAGTCACTGTGATCCGAATGTTATATTTCATAGCTGCACCGTAAAATATTACTCTGTCTCTCTGTTTTTCAGAGGTACGAGTGAGTGGAAGATCTGGTCCATTAAAAATTTAAGCCAGGGGGAATGTCATGGCTGTGAGATGAAAGTAGGGTTGCTCACAAAATAACTAGGGTGGATGAGAAAATCTCTTCACGGGAATCCTGTGTCCTGTGGGAAGGTGCAGGCCATAGCATGCCACACCACTGCTCTATTTACAGACCATGTGGCCACTTGTGAAGGAAAGCAAACTGAGAATCTTAGCAGGAGTCTCTTGAGATGGTGTTTTGCAGTCTGGAGAGCCATGTAAAAGCAATTCCTTTTGAGCTTAGCAGGCACCTGGAGCAGCAGGTAGCCTGTGGTCTTTGGGGCTAACAACTTTTCTCTAGCCCCTGCTGCCATCCTGTGTTCCAGCTAGTGGGAGCACTGGAAGTCCCCATATATTAATGAAATAATATATAATTAATAACTGCTGTATTTAGTGATTAGTAGCACTGTAACTAATAAAGCAGCAGATCCAATAGTCCTGCTAACCAAACAGAAAAGACGTGATAGGCAAGAGCCCAGATTTTCTCATTAAAATATTCTTATGATTTTAACAATATTTAATGGATAAAATAGTTTTCAAATATCCAGCTATTTTCAGTTTATTCTAACCTTCAAAGCTTGCATGCCTTCAAAGAGAATTTCCACTTCTTCTGAGGGTTATTATTTAAACCATATTTAAAACCCCTTATTTAATAACCAAGTGTTATTAAATAATATTTAATCATTTCGTTTTTAAAGAAAATAATTGAAGTCACACTAGGTATAAGAAGGAGATGAGTGATCTAACCTTTTAATTAAATGATTATCACTAGTCAGCAACAACACAGTGAAATGACAGAGGAAAAGTGACCTTTTTGAGTCTTCACTAAGAATGGAAATAGGGCATCATCAGTATTTAAATCTTTTCAAATTGTAAGTTACAGAACCACTCATCTCAGAGATCATGCATAAAAACAACCTTCCAACTTCAGCAATACAGCATGTACGTATGGAATACATACTCTGCTCAGTGCATGGAAAAATAGCTGTTCCAGAAGTGATCAACAGAAAAAAAGGTCAACCTCTCAGATTTCGATAGTATTTGTCTTAAAGTTTATTAAATTTATTTCTCTGAAAGAGATGGATCCTGCATCAGTGACTCTCTGTTAAAGCCACTATGAAAGTAAGTGACCAAAGCGTGTATATATATACTTGACTACTCAGTGAAGCAACAAATACTTAACACTGGAAGTAAAAGACATATTGTAGGGTTTTCTTGCCTAGTTGTAACTACACAGTTATAAAAATAAAGGCTGAAATAAAAAAAAAGAGAGAGGGGATTCAGCACAAAGAAAATGAAAGCTGGTTTAGACAAAGAAAGTAAAAGACATCTGTAACTTTCTATATTCTCAACTATAGCTTTCAAATGGAATTAATTCCAGCTAGAACAATAGACTGACGTTGAAGACCTTAGTTAACCCAAGGAATTTACAGGTTTTGAGTGTTTACACCCTGATCGAAGCAGAGATAAAAGGAAATTGAAACTTAGGGATTTTTCTTCTGCCTTTGTGAGTTATTCCGTAAGTAAACTAAATAAGCTTCAAGCACATGATGATATTCAAGTATCTGCGGTAGCTATATAGTAAATAGCTCTGAAGTGTATACTACCAAATATATAGGCTGCTTCTACAGTCTGCTTGTAAATCAAGTAGGTGGCAAGAGTATATAACACATTGTGAGCTGCATTTTTATAGATCTTCTGATCCAGTCACATTCTAATTAGCTCATCTAACTTGATACCTGGAATTTTGTTTCACACGCTCTCCTATGACTGACTAAGTCCAAGACTAGAAGTTCTGGCAGTATTTTTGGACACACACACCGTTCTAAAAGAAGCCTGAACCGTACTTCCATTTTCTTTGAAAATACCCATCCCTTTAGCTAAGATCAAGGGCAGTTTCTGTTCAATACCTGAGATACCTTCTCCCAAGAGATTCTGCTCTGCACTAAAAGAGAAGGGGACTCAATGATATTGAAACTTTTCCATCACCTCTTGTTAATATCCAAGTCATTAAAATGCACGGCCTTCTTATGGATCAGCTGGAATGTCTTTAAACACGTTTTATTGTGCCAGGTTTTAGATGTACATAGTTTGCACTCCTATGTTTATTCTGATCATCTGTTTTTCCATTCTTTAGCACATAACAGTGAGATACATATTTTCCCAAGAATGAGTACCAGTAACATAACTACAGTAAGCAATATGCACATCTGTATTTTCATAATACCTCATAGGCTACATTTCATGGTTTGTTTGCTTATCTGTTTTTCTGCCAACACAGAAATAGCTTCTGCTTCATTAGAATACTTTCAAATGTAGGAAAACATATGCAGAAAATCCTATTTCATTTTTATTTCATTAAACCATATTCTCAGAGGTCTGCTGCATACACTCAGTTGTATGTCTTCATAATAAAATGCACCTGAACATGGAAATGGAATGAGCTGTTCAGCAGTTCCATATCAAAAGAAATCAGTAAAAGCTCTCCTTAGTGAGCTCTGCTACATCTGACTTTGAGTCTGATTTCCACTGCATGAATGCACAGCCACCTTACACTGATACAGTATTTTCCAACTAGCATAACACCCAGTTAATTGATATTTTGCTACATTTTGTAGCAATTTTCATCTAGAGAAAAAATGGGCTCAAAAATGTAAACTATATAATTAAAATATAATTAAAAATTCAGAAAGGCTGATGTATCTGAAGAGTCAGACACTGCAGCATCAGTCACACAATACATCTCTGTCTAAGTGAGCTTACATTCAGACATTTTGTTCTTCAACACTTTAACTGGCAGAACAGTTAAAAAAAAAGAAAATCTACAGTTCTTCACTACCTTGAGACTAATTACCACTCTGTTGCTTTGAGAATTTAACCAAGATGACAGCTGCTGGCCAGTGGCAACAAGTTATTGGCTTTTGTGGATTTTTTTTTTTTACCTCTGCAACAATAATGCACAAAAAAGAAAGAAAATAAACTTACCTCTTCATTTCTAACTTATCAGGTTTTTGATATCTAACCCTGAAGTGAAAGAAATTATATGCACTTTCCCACATTTGTTCCTCATTTTTGTAAATCCCAGTGGCTCCACAGTCTCAAATGTGAGATAATCTGTAGATCAATGAGGGCGGATGTAAAACTCTTGCTAAGCCATGTTTTCCCAGCTGGGGGTAAATTCACTCGCCTGTATGTAAAATTTCCTAATTAGAAATGTCAAGTCTCTGTTAAAAGCTTCCAGAAATTGATGCTGAGCTCTACAAAAAGTTAACTGTTCCATAGCTGGGTCTTATCTGATTTGACAGGAGAAACTTTCCCATATTATTTATAATTAGGGCTCTACTGTAGGAAGAATCAAGCACTTCCAGCGTGCTATATCCACACTGTAAAATGCACCCTCTCTGCCTTGCAGTGTAAGTAAGTTTAACGAATACCTGCTAGCTTAGGGCCTTTTGCTTATGGGAAGCTTTGAAACGTAAGGAATATTAACACCTAAACCAACAGCCCTTCAAAATTTTATTAGATGGGAGTTTCTGCGTTATCAGCCATAACCACAGCCCTTTACACCCAACTTAGGATGTGCTCCAGGAGGATCAGAGCTCTTGTATTCACTGTGGGCATCCATGGACGGCAGTTCCTCAAGTCCCAGAGATTCTCTAGACCCTGAGTCCAATTTAAACAGAGCAATTAGGAAAACCTTAGATTATCAGCCCACTCATATAACCTGCAACACTGCTCAGCTCGGAATGGAGCAGAGGAGTCCAAGTTGTGTTCTACAACTAACAACAAATATCTGGGTGTTTTTTTAGTGCTTGTTGTTATGTCCTTACCATTGATGATGTGTGTGTTGAAATTCAAAATGAGTAACCCGCCCTCTAATTATTAAGGACTTTTCATCCCTATAACATAGTTATGTTCTGGATGGGTCTTTGCAATGTTGTCATATTTCCTAGCTGTCACTGTAATTTGAAGACATTTTAGAATAAGGGAACAGTTACAAGTAAGAACAATGTTCCAGAGTTAAAGCTCTCTTATTGTTCAGAATGATTTGGTAAAATTGATGAATGTTGATATTGGTGGAGTGGGAGAATGGCTTTAAAGGTTTGTACAGAGATAGAGTCCCAAGTCTACATCCTAATTGATCCCCTCACATTGGAACAAACAAAGACATTGACGTAGAAGTGATAACAAAGCCTTGAAAATGTGAACATGGTGTTCATGGGCACGGCATGCATGTTATCCTCATTTTAATTAAGGAGTTATGTTCATGATAAAACCAATGCCTGGAATCTGAAATTTAAAATGCCTTTGAATCAGTAGGAAAATATTTAAGACATGATAGGCATACTCAGCTTCCTCAAAGAAAAACAAATTTGGATTTGTGTTCTTAATTAAAGCTGAAACTAAGTAGGATAAAGAAGAAAGAAAATGTTAACTAACTCCTATCAAGGCATTCAGTCAGATACAGAACAAGTCAGATACAGAGCTACAAGTCAGAAAGTGGAACCTGTTAATACAAGTTATGACATGAGTTCATCTTGAAACTGACATCAGCATTTGGCCTCATTGTAGCAAAATACTCTGCAGTTTGGACAGCTTCAGCTCTCTCCAGCAGGCATCTCAAGGAAAACAAAGGTCAGAAACCACAGCAAACCAACCCATACTGCTGCCAGCCTCACTTCTAACTCCCAAGAAATACATCAAGAAGCCTTATTTCTGCCTGTTTATCCAAAGTACTGACATTTCCCTAAGCAAAATAACACCAGAAGTCACCTGCATTTTTTTGTGTAGCTGAGCTTTCCCATACAGCACCAATGATTGTCTTCCCTGCTTAGGCTGATCTCTCGAAGTAACCTGTGTTTCACTTCTGCTTGCAGAGCTCCAGTTATTGCTATGATTAGGTGGTGAATAAGTACAGGGTTTCAGGTCTCCAGTGCTATTCTCTCCTATGAGCAACCAAACAGCTGCACTCTGCTCTTCATACAATAGCTGGAAAGCTTTAATTGTGCTCGCATTTTCTCTCCCCATAAGAAAGAAAAATTAGGGAGGAAAAAAATTAAAGCAGCTTTCCTCTCCCCAAAAGTGAAATAATAAGCTAAAACATGATGTCTCCGCCACAGTGTGAAATGGCTTTCAAATAATGGGAAGACATGAAAGTAGGTGTCACAAATAAGTAAAATGTTTCCCAGGAAGAGAGCAGTTTCATTAGAGGAAGCAAAAAATAAACACATCTTCAAAAAGCAAATACATTTGGACTGTAAATAGGGGTCCAAAGTATTGTTCAAAGGCTTACCATTTGACACCAGTGCTCCTATGTAACAAATATCCTTTTGTTCTGTTTCATTCTGCCTGTACATAATAGCCACTTAGTGGGTTTCAAAGACAAGTAACAGTATAATTTAAAAAGGAAATAAAATGGGTTATGTTGACAGTGAAATTTCCATTCAAGAAAAGGCTGCTAAAACCTGGTTAACCTGCCCTTAAAAGAATAAAAGTTAGATGGGCTCTGGTGACAGCAATTAAGGGAGACCCTTCTTTTTGCATCTTTGTAAGAGCAGGCTTTAGTTGACAGCAGAAAAATAAAAAAGCATAAGGAAGTATTTCTTTACACAGTGCATAATCAGTGTGTGGTGTTCATCGAGCAGGACACGGTCACCCATGGGAAAAGCAAGAGGTGGTAGCTAATGTTCTTCTCAGCACCATTTGCAGGCTCTCAGCAGGAGCAGGCAATCACATACCGGCTCTGGGTGACAGGTGCTTACCGCAGGAGCTGGAAGAGAAAATCCCCCTGAGAACACTGTATTATAACTTCTGAAGCACCAGCATCAGATGCCTGCCAAAGCTGGATACTGGTGGTGATGCTGTTTGTGTCATTTCTCGTGATTAGATTACTGCATGTCTGAGGTTTTTTCCTTTAAATGGGAACTTACCCCAGTCCCAAACCCCGAATAATCAGTACATAAAATGCTTTTTGCAGAGAACTAAACAGCTGATGAGTTCAGGAAATTATGCATTTGCCTGTTAGGAATAAACCATTTTGGAGCAGGTTAGAAACATGGCTTCACCCTTTTCCTTGCTGGGGGGTGATGTACCTGCAAGAGCTTTACTTCTGCCCAGCACACAGCCAAAAGACTCCGCAGCCTCAGTCACACAGCCCCTGCCCAGCTGTCTGGCACTGCAGCAGGCAGAAAACCTAGCAGATGTTCAGCCTTTTTGGGCACTTGGAGTTTAAAATGCTCCTTGTCTCCAGCAGAATGAAATCAGCATGTTGTAGATAGTTGCTTGGTGCTGGAAACAATATGTTGCTCTGACCGGTGGCTGAAAGAGCTATGAGGGCCATCCCACTGCAAAAGACCTAATAGATTTGAGTATTAGACTCCTGGGTGTCCCCACTGGCATGAAGCCGTCTGTAACAGGCATCAAAATTGTTAGTCACTGTCATGGGGAGCCTGATGCAATTAGCTACTAAGTGAGCACATGTACAGCACTGGCACAGGTTAGGTAAATAGGGAGAAACAGTAAATAAGGACAATAAAACCAAAGCCCTAATCGGTGATGAGTAAAGATGCACCGATTTCACCCTACACAATTTTCAAGGCTATCTTTGACAAGAAATTTAAGGTTAGCCAAAAATTTAGTAACCCCTGGTTGCTTGTTGTTTCACTGTTTGAAATCAGTTGAAACCAA
Source organism: Ara ararauna (assembly GCA_028858755.1). Classification (NCBI taxonomy): domain Eukaryota; kingdom Metazoa; phylum Chordata; class Aves; order Psittaciformes; family Psittacidae; genus Ara; species Ara ararauna. The sequence goes on along the minus strand of CM054383.1, from coordinate 7,521,404 downwards.
TGAAATACACCCAAACACCAGTATCATTAAGCCAAAAAAAGACTAATAAGAAAAAGCAATAAATGATTCTTTCCTTTTCTTCATCTCAAGCCAAAATTTGCCCATTTTCTTTCAGATACCTGTTAAAATTAGCCATGACCTATTGAGGTGAGTAATTATGACAGACAAGAGAAAACGCCACATTATCAAAAAGTAGCTCTGAAACGTGCTTAAACTCAGGAGGACATTGCAATTTGGGGAACTAAATCTCATTTCTTGCTGACTGCAGTTTCCACAGATTTTAATTAGATATCTATCATTCTCATAATCACTACTGTAATTACAGAGAGTTATGAAATGCTGGAAGCGGTACTTTGTTATTCAAACTTAAAAGAAAAAAAGAAAAGGAGACATAGAGACAGATTTTTAGACACCTAAAGTTTCTCTACTGGCAGAAAACATTTGCTATTTAGACCATGGGAAGTCCTGACCCAACTCAGTTGTGATAGAGTCCCATCTGTATAAATCAGGATTTGGGTTGACATTTTGCTGTTGCAAGAATTAGTTCTACACAATGAGCTCTTCCCTCAAAACATACCCACACACATGATTTACCTGCAGGTACACACTGCAGTTACTTTCCATCACTAAAATACTGGTAGTTATGTGAAGAAAAATATAAACCCACATGCCTGATTATTAATTGGAAACTGAAAATCAGCTTCAGTGCCACAAAGGAGTCAAAATTTCCAAGATCACTTATTTTGATTTGTTTCTAGAAAATGGATATCTCTCAGAAAATTTTTTACTTGTTCCCATGATATTCCATTCCAGTCATTTACTCTCAATAACCAGTATGTCACAAGGCAGAGTTTTGCCATATTCTTTTTCCCCTTTCCTCACACAGCTCAGGAGTCACCAGAGGCTTTTTCTCCTTTTTCATCAAAGCTGCAAAGATTCAATCGGGTGACCTAAAAACCTAAGCAAGCTTAATAAGAAAAATGAAAGTTTTCCAGAACAAGGGCTCTGAAATATTAATTCCTCCAACAGAAAGCTTACTCCAACACCAAATACAAGAAAAGAATTTGATTCAGCACTAAGGAAACCCAGTACAACATGTCACTCCAGCTTAAAATCCAACTTGCTTTAGTGAATTATCATCCCTATATATTATTTGTTGCACTGAGAAGCGTTAGTTATTGAATAGCCCAGAGCTACTGCTGTGGCAGCTCTTAGAGCAGGGATCGCTCATGTACACAGACCTTACTGGCTAGGAGATAAGACTATCTTCCTATTCAAGAAAATATGAATAATTCTGAATGTAATTATCCTAATAAACAAAGACTAGAAGATATGAAAGCACCACAGATTATCAGGTGTGGCACTACTGTGGAAGTTATTGTAGCACCAGCTTGGTATGAATACTGCTCTTGGAAATAACACACTTCAATAGATTATGTGTTGGGAAACATGAGGAGCTCCCAGAGTTCAAAAACATTTATTTCTTTGTGTCCTTCAAGCCATCTGAGCTTTGGGGATACACATTGAAGACTTGAGGTCAACACTAAATATTGTCTAGGTCAACTGTACAAGTCCAATATTGTTCCTGAAAAGAGAGAATGAACAAGAGCCTCTGGGCTTTTACTTTTATTCCCATTCCTAAGGGAGCATGATCAAGCAGATGTTATTAAATGAGTTTTTAAATTAAATATTTATGCAGCAAAATATTATTTAACATAGATTTCATATTTCTTTTGAGACAATGCATTAGAAGAGAAACATTACCCACATTTATTCTTTAACCAGAGTTCTGTAGTTCATGCTCCTTCTAAACAAATGCATATTTGGCTGCAGCTTTCTATATTCTTACTTTTGTCTGGCACGGTGCTGTGGAGCAAATAGATGGAGAGATGCAACAATACACATAACCTTTAGCTTCGCTGTTATCACAAGGAAAACAGTTGCTGTTGCTATGGATGTTTGGTTAAACTGTCACCTCATATCAACATTGTTAGTATTCACACTTGATAAGAAGATAGCTTAAAAAAAAAGAAGAGGGGGGAAGTAAAGCAAAATGCTGCATAGAAAGGAACCCAGTTCTCACCTAATCTCTTCTTAAAATCTTCTGTGCTAATGCCAACCTCTATGCCTATCACTGCAATCATAGAAGGCTTCCAATAATGGCAAAGTAAGTGTGAAATAATGAAGAATAGAACATCTGTGTGTATTTTCTCTGATTACAGTGATGTTTAGATTTGTATTTGCTAACCACCCATAAGGTATTTTCAAGGTCAGAAAAACAGTCTGAAAAAAAATAATTAAAAACCACAGAGATGATTTTCAAGTACACCTAAACTGCATTAAATCTCTGTGCTTATCTATATGCTCTACAACCTGAAGCCGATTCCATACAAAACTATTATTCCTCAACATCTTTTTAGCCCTGCTTTGCACATAACCTTGTGAACTACTCATCTTTCTGAATAACTTCCCTCAGCCTTACAGGCATATCATCAACTTGTATGATTAGATTTGGAAATTTAAATTAAACTTTGTTTCAGACACACCTGTACACAGCAAGTGTTTAAAAGGATTCCGGCAAGGTAAATTTTTAGCAAGTTCAACAGTCTAAACAGTGAAACAACAAACCCATTCACCTGAGCTCGGATACAAGCACAGTGCTTTTTATTCACTGATTTCATAGCAGTAGAGATGCCGCACGTACACACCCCTCCCATCAGGGGCCAAAGAGAATGATATAAGGAACAAGGCTCCCATTAAGCATAAACATACTGCAGACCACTAATATGTACTGACAAGATGCTTTTTACTGCTCTCTTTCCTCTCAACCATTTTTCACAGAACTACTCAAAGCCAAACTCCGGTTATTCATCACGACTATAAGGCTGGTGGAGGCACAACATAGCACTGGGATCCATCCTCCCCACAAAGCTCCTCTGGTGCTCACCAGCTCCCCACATTTTCACCACATACCGTCTTTCCTTTTGTGGTCCAAAGTCCACCAAAAATGTTAGCAGTCCTGATCCTGTTCACTCAGAAACTCCAGAACCTCCCCACTGCCACTGGGCCCTTGTACCTGGGGAGCTAATCACACTGATACACTGTGGCTATTTGTGCTGCAGGTGTTACCCATCATCATCTCCCTGAAGACCGCTTGCTAAAAACAGACACATACCCTGTGTTGGTAAATAAGAAACTTTTCTGCTTAGCAGAACCCTAAAAGGCCAGATGAGAAACTGGCACACTCTTCAGCACCAGTCCTGCTTAACACGCAGCTAAACACCTCTCACAGGGACCAAGGGTGTAATGACATCAGGCAGCTCAGACACCTCTGTAACAAACATCATCGGCTTCTTGGTCTTCCTCATGGTCCCAGTCAGCTTTCACAACACTTCTCCGTAATGTACTGATGCACTCTGCTCATCCAGCTATGCCTGCAGCAAGGCACAAAAGGTTACTCGAGGAGTCTTTTTTCCTAAATATTCATTTGTTCTGCTGTCTTCAGGAAATAGGATGCCTGTTTCTGATATAGTGGAGCCAGTATTTTATCTGTTGACTTTATGTGAAAGGGTGAGAAATGTCAGTTTATTCCATCTTGAGGTTAAGGCACAGAAACTGTGAATGCAGACCACTGACTTGTGCCTATTGCTGCAGACAAACAAGTATACATGTAAATTAAAGTGGGCTTATTTGAAAATGGTGTCGAGCTATGCTCTTTCTCATGTTTTAAGACACAACTCTCTCATTTTACTTGACTAAAGCCAGTAGTCTTCTTTAACACTTTGATAAAAATTTGTCCCAAAATGGTGGCTTAGGTGCAGTTGTCTGCCACATCAGAAGCGACAGCTATTACTTTGCCTCTGCACACTCTTGCAGTCTGGCTAGCCAGCTCGTAGCTGCATATAGATTAATATATACACCAGTAGTACTGAAATAGAAAAATAAGGCTATTATTTTAAAGATGGAGGTCGAATACTACAGAGTGCCATCTTGTCCTGCTAATGCATACATCCATGCTGCTCAAGTATTGCTGAGCACTTTTCTGCAGTCTTTTTTGACTCCGTCCTAAAGCTCCAGATTTTATCTTGGACAAGTCTCAATCTTGATTACTATGGCTCAGAAGTTGCCACTTGCATATTTTGTACAGCAAAGAGAAAAGCAGGATGCTGACGGTTAAAGAAGTTTATAGCTTTTGAAGAAGTGAGGGGTAGGCCGTAATAGGTTGTCTGCAAGCAATAAGAGCACAGCATATTTAAGCATAAATGAATAATCACTTATATCAGCAGGGTAGGCGAGACTGCCATTTCCTCTGACATTAATGCATTTATTGAGTTAGTGTTCCTCAAGTCAGTATACTAATTTATTTTTTACAGTGATTAGAGAGAAGAGAGAAGGTGTGAGATTGACCACCTATCTGATGGGCTGCATTTCCCCCAGTTCATTATAAGACAGTTTGCAGAAACATTCTTCTCTCACACACAGTGTCAGTGCCACTTAACAACTCAGGGGAATCAAATGCAAAAGAAGAAATGCATCTGAGATATGAAAGGAAGAAAGTTCAAACAAATACCTGTTTATAATGCTATTGTAAATGTTGCTCAGACATGTCCATTAGGCAAAAGGATACAAACAAGCACTTTATTTAGTTCCCTCTCTCTTTGATACAAACTTGAGGCTCTACAGGAGCACAGACAGCTACTTCAGCTCTCATCAAATCTCAAACCAATTTTCAGGTATAAGAGAACTGTGTGTTGTGGAATACAATATAATAAAACCCGAGTATGATATGTTGCTCAGCTTAAACCATCCCTCTAAGTCTTCCTGAGCTTTCTGTTAGCCGTGCCAAACTGATTTCTGTAAGTCTCCCTCCAAGATTTTGCAAGTGTAATAAACTCCTTCAGAAGGTAAAGAGGTGTGTATGTCTGGGGAGAATCGGGCAGGGGGAATGGAGCTGTCTTATAACACTAGTATCCTTTATGTTCTCTGAAATCAAAGCAATTACAGATCATTTTCTAAGCTAGGAGCCAGCAAGGAATAGCTCTGCAGCAATAGGAGGGAAATAAATTAGGAAAAGACGACAATGTAAGAAACAGAAACATAAGAACAATTATCCTTCTGGGGCATTACGTATTCAAACAAGGATGAGAAATGACAAAAGCTAAGTCAGCACCAGTGTGTCAAGCTATTAAAATTACTTTATGTGTCATGGAATGAAAAACAGAGACAAGCACAAAGTTGGAGGGAAAACAAACTGAAACACAAGGGTAATTGTAGGATCAGGAAGGATGCATGTGAGCTCTAAGATCTCTGAACAGTGCTGTACCATACACAGGTACTATTACTGAAGAGTGAAATGTTATTAACAAAAAACAGTTGCAGAACAAAGTGAATGGCCACCCCTGAACTTACTCAGGATCTTCTTCCAACTCTGAACATGTTGATTTTTAAGGGGTTTATTTACTGCAAATGAACAATAACCTTTTTCCCAACACAAAGGCTAGGTAACTGCAAGCTCCACTTTTGGCTGATGGAAAACTAGTGCCATGGCTGTTTCACGACTCTATAAATAGCTCTGTTCTTCCCAGCTTGCTGCAGCAAGATGTGAGCAAGCTCTGTCCCTCCCTTCGCTCAGCAGGACATGAACTTGCTCTTATCCAATGTTGAATGATGGTGTTGTTGAGCCCTTTGGCAGCTCCCAGACAGGGTATACACTTCCAGTGCAGTGGCGTGCTGACCAGAGCACCGACTCTGCGCTGTACAACACAGACCATCCCCAGCTTCTCTTACTCGTCATTTGCTCTGTCCTGGTTTTCACTGCCCAGCCACAGGCACACTCCAACCGCAGGAAGAGAAGCTGCAGCACATCTTGTGGCACCAAGCCCTTGCCTGCATAGCAGCCAGTGAGGTGTGCAGTTGGTGGTGACTACCATGGGGATCTTCAAGAGAATTTTTGCAAGAATTTGTCCTAAAATGCATCAGTTTATTCACTTCAACAACGAACACCTTCTAGGTTATCCCCTAAAGCAAAGAACTTGTTAAACAGACAGCCAAGCCCTTAATCCTAGGGCTGGTAACTGGTGGTTGTAGCATTCAATTTTCTATTTCCCTCCCACACTATTGTTGATCATTATTACCCATAGTCTTCCTTCATGCCAGTTGTTACCAGGAAGTGGCAGGCCCATTCCACACAGTGCTAAAATAATTTTCATACACACAAATTAAACCAACCTCAACTGCGAGGGAAAAAGTCACTTCTTTTGCAGTAACAAGTGTGGACCCACAGCCTCTCGAACCTCCTGCATCTGTGAGTAACCCACACAGAGCCCTTATAGAGTTGGGAGTAAAGTGCCAAGGTCATCAGCAACACATAATGGCAAACGTTAGTTCACAGAGAATTGTTCAAGTTGGAAAAGCTCATATTGATTTGGATGTAACATTTAAAAGAAAAGTCTTATTTGGCTTCACTTGGCAGAGGTTCAGCCTTGTCCAAGGCACAGATGCTGAATAAGACCACATAAACGAGAGAAATCTACCTGTCAATTACAGTGACTTCAGGATTTAACTAACAGGACAGAAAAGGCTTCACAAACATATGCATTTCTAAATTAGTGAAAACACACATCTCTTCCATCTTCTTTTACTCATGATGCAGAAGACAGAAAAATAGCAGTGTAAATGGTAACACAGTCCATGTATTCCAAAATTTGGCTCAAAATGTCTAAAAAGGCAATTTTTGACAGAAGCTTTTTACAGCCATCAGGTCCAAAGGGTGAAAACTGAAATTGCTAGGGCCAAAGCAGAACTACAGAACTGTTAACTAAGAGGGAATTAATCCACTGACTAACTTATAAAAATACTGTAATCTTCATAACTTTACATTGATACTGCAAATTTTCCATCACATGGCGTATTTAAATGAATGCCAATTTTTTGTGAAGGGTGTGTCTCTACTGAACCACATTTATTTTGGTGTGGTTTCAAGAATAACACATGTAGTATGAAAACCCTACATGACAAAACCATACTCCTTTATATCAGGAAGCAGAATCTGAGAAGATCATAAAGCAGAGCTATCGCTTCCCCTTCAGTTTTTAAAAGAAATTTTGGATGACACGTAAACCCTTATATCTAGAATAACTTTTCTGTCTAAATCTCTCATCTGAAAGGACTAGTTGGAGCGCTTTGACTTTATTAAATCGGGATAGTAAGAGCCAAGAGAGTCTCTGAATGAATTCTTAAAACTGCTGCTGGTCAACACACAAAGCAGATTTCAAGGAGACCTTCTGTTCAGCGCATCACAGTAGGAAGCTGAGATATGAAGTAGATAAGTGCACAAACAGAAAAAGTAGAAAGACTCCTCTTACTCAGGCTGCCCAACTGACCTTCATTCACACTAAAAAAACACCAAAGCAAAGCAACAACACAAAAACCCACAACAAACAAAAACCCCCAACTGCCTACCAGACTCAAAGTCCCGTAAAACTTGTGCACGGGAAATATCAAGCCTTCCCTAGACCTGGGCCTCTGTTTCTCTTCTGGTTTCTCAGCCCCAGTGATGTGCAGCTGCATCTGTCATGACGCATTATGTTATGTCGGCAATGTAATACAATAAGAGATACAACTGGTTCTGGCACATAAGAAAACGACAAAGCAGTCTAGAGAATTTGAAGAGACAGTTTTCTGGAGGTCCACAGGTGCAGAAGCTGGGATTTAACGAAAGTTCTTTCAAATGCAGGAAGTAAACAATAAAAAAAGGCCATTTTACCCTAAGTAGATTTCAGAAAATAGGATTTCCATCCAAATATTTTGCTACAGCTGCAAGCTGCAGATTTGAAAACTGACAAACGAGATTTCTTTCAAACTCCAACATTAAGTGAATGGCAGAGAATAAGACAGACTGAGAATTTCATATCCATTAGGATTCCACCACTTCATTTTCATCAGGAATCAAGTGCAGACTATAAGAAATTGTCCAGTCTGTTTATTTCATTGAATCTTTTGCTGAAGTTCAACCATTTCATGTGTTTGGGGTTTCACCTTCACATAGGAATAAGTGGGTAACAAAGACATTAATGTGAATGCAAACCTTTTAGCACAGAGACCATCCTATCTTTATACAGTCCCAATCAGAAAGGGTATTCTCTTATCAGCCCCTATATACCCCAGTATCAAGGCTAAAAGATGTTTTCAGCAGCTTACATACTTTTTTTACTTCACTTCCTGTCTCCTGCCATCCACTGCATTGCCTCTTCCAATGAAATAATGGTTAAAACCAAAGAGGAAATTCTTGCTGTTCTACCATCATCTCTCAGGGGACAGACTGAAAACTCTTCCTAACCTTCCTCACTGAAGCATCCTACCTAAAGCTATGATATGTCCTTCAACAGCCTAGTCTAAGTTTTCCAGCCTGAAACTTGGCCTGTAAGATCCTTCAAACATAAGAGTGAATGAAGCAGCCCTTGAGCTACAGTAGAGAAGAGCAGGGAAAAGACTGTTCTCCTTCCATGCATTGTGTGGCCTTGGAGAGTCTCCCATCTGCACACCTTTCATTGATACCAATGGGAGTTAAGCATCAGGAGAAGGAAAAAACAGAAATGTGAATGCTAAGATGAAAATTAGGATCAAAATGTCACATTTAAATTTTAAAAGCAAAACCAAACCAAACCAAAGCAAACAAACAAGAACTGGCATGAAACGGTGGGTGCTGATTTCACCCAAACAACCCAGATGCTTTTAATGATGATTTTTGTACCTTGGTGCAGTTTGAATCGCTGATGTTTTGTCAGTACTAGAGATAATCTTTTGAAATCAGATTATTTGTGTGCAACGTGAATTACACTTTGAGCTCACATTGCAGCAAAATGCACAGTTTGCCTTTATTTTTTTTTTTAGAGGAAGGGAAGAGAGGAAAAAAAGTATATAATTATATGTCAAAACCAATTTATCAGAGATGCAGACAACTCCAGACACAAGGGACATCTTAAGTCACAGGGAGGATATGTATCATCAGATACATATATAACAGGTTTCATTCTTGAGAAGTTACTATTGGCATGAAGCTATTTTAATATTTTCACAGGAATGTAATGCTGCTTGGAAATAACCTACAGCACCCTTACAGCTAACATTGATGACCCACAAGCTTCTTTCACTGACACATGATTCAAATGTGTTCATTGTACCTGCACGTAAGATGCTCAACCCAGGAAACACAAGGATTTGGAAGAGGCAAGTAGGGCCATGTTGTCAAAAATTACTGAAATATTTATGTACAAGACTGGGAGACAGTTATCACCCAAATTTGAAACCAAATTCCATTTTTAGTTCTTTATTTCCCTCTGTAAAGTGTCTAATATTATCTGAGAAATCTTTCAGCAGTATTTAGCATCAGTCACTGTTACTAAAGTTTTCTGAATGTGAGAAATACTTAAGACATAGAGTAAGAAATCCACTGGCTTAACAAGGATTTATTTTTCCACTCACTAGCACACCAATTTAATTAAGAAACCAAACCAATTACAAAGCCCTACTAATAAGACCCACTATTTATTAGCATATGAAGCTAAAGCAATTTCTCCCTGTGACTATTTATGAGAGTAGCTATTCACTTGGAAACCATTTACATACTAACAGCACTAAAAAATACCATTGTTGGAGGACTAAGAGGATGGGAAGTTAAACGCTGTGTGTTTTACATTACATCAGTTTTAAATATATATACCCAGTGAGAATAAAAAGCAAGAGAGAAATTCCTGCAAATAAGACCACAAAATAAATATGTCACCATGTTTGTCAAAGTCACTTGAACCAGCCATATCCACGCATACTTAGCTAAAACTTTTCCTTCTCTTCGGTGGCCCTGCAGACTGTGATAGATACATAAGACATCAGGGTCAGAGCACTAATAGGCACTGTCAAAACTAAAGTCCCATTTAAACCACTGAAGTTTTCTCACCATGCCCACAAAATCCCAGTAAATTAAAAAGAGTCAATTAGTAAGTCCCCCACTTAGGCAGCAGAGCAGAGAGCACCAATGCCAACTTCACCCACCCAGGACACTTCCTGCAGCAGTGAGCCAAGTCAAGATCATCACCAAGCATATTCCATGTGAAATAACTCTGCAAACCTCCCTGAAGGAGAAGATCATTATTCAGGAAATTTTGTCTCCAAAGTGGTAGACACAATTTGTTTTATCATTCTCTGCTAATTGCTCCAACTGTCGTGTTCCACTAAGGCGAGCAAAAGGAAGCTTTCTGGGATGAGGCCCACCACGAGGAGGAAACATTTAATTAGACCACTTATTTTTCATTGTTCTTCACACCAATTTCTGGGTTTTATTCTCACTAAATCTGATCTCAGGGCAGGAATACACATCTATGTACAGAGGAAGCTGCTGTAGGATGCTCCCAAATTTGTCCCAGTTGCTAAGATGACCGAAAGACAGGCCTGCTTGAAGATGCAGAGAGAGAAAGTATCAGAAACAAAACCTGATGAGTGAGACAGAGATTTCTCCCAGCATTGTAACTGTAGCATACCTAATGTATGCTGTTTATGTTAGGCTAGTAACAAGTAACGGAAAGCCTTCCAAATTGTGAAAAACTTAGTGTTTCCAGAAGTTTCTGGGCTCCTCAGTGAATTTCATCTAAATTTTGTCCAAATAAAAATACTGCAACCAATTTGCCATTCGTTGGGAATGCAAGATTAAGCCAACAGTAAAGCAAGGGGTGTATAACTGAGTCTACCTAAGAGATACTAATGAAGAAGCAATCTATCTGTGAAATTTTTAAGAGATTAAAACCATTTCTTGAACTCAGCTGTTTGTCAGCTCTCTATCTGCCACCGATTCAAGCAAAAAGGAAGAAGGCCACAGATTAATGAGTCAGAACTAAACAAAAGATTAGCGTAGTCCCACCCAGACAACCTATGGACATCAAGGTTGCCACACAAACTTGCAATTATGGACTAGAAGCAGCATGAGAAAAGCTCAAACTATGCATGTGACACAGAAAATCATTTTAACAAGAAAAAAATTAACCCAATTCTAACATTTCTCATTATATCTCTTCTTTCTGCTTATAAAGAAATTAATTGCTACTGAATCATTCGCAACCAGGCAGAATGTTCAGGGATGAGATTAGATTTTTTCTGGAAAAAGAAAGAAAAACTATTGGCAAATGCCAGGTATCTTATTGAATCACCTACTACGGTCAAGCTCATTTTTTATTAAGGATGAAATATTCAGGCAGTGCCATTTAGAAAGCTGGAGAAAAAAGAAACCCAGCAAACAAAGAGCTACAAAAAACACAGACTGGAAAAGACTCACAAATGCATCTGGTTAAGCTAATTTGTGTCATTATTCAAGCTAGTATTTTAATCATCAAGAACAGCTTCCAGTGTCCTGAAT